>OY997271.1:87634543-92434543 GCA_963921465.1 Triticum timopheevii
AATATAACTAGTTTATTTTTAGTAAGAAAATTTAGGTATATGAGATTAGTTGAACTAGTTGAATTAATAGAACTAGTTTATTTTTAGTAAATGCTTAGTTGGACTAGTTGAATTAATAGAACTAGTTTATTTTTAGCAAGAAAATTTAGGTATATGAGATTATTTGAACTAATTAAAATTTAGGTTTATGAGATTGTTTGAATTAATATAATTAGTTTATTTTTAGTAAATGCTTAGTTGAATTAGTTGAATTAGTAAGTGTTTAATGTTTTGCCTATATGAACATAGGAAATGTCGTCTGACGACGGAAAAAAATTCATTATGTGCGAATACTGTGAAGACCAGCGCGGCCAGTGCGACAGAAATTTCCTTATTGATGATAGACGATTCAGCATCAAGCTGGATGAGACCTTCGAATTCGATACAGTAAGTCACAACGACAAGTGTCTGTTTTCGTAATTAAGCATGACTTATATATGCTTCATTTGCCTGACTTATAATTTTTAATTTTCATTATTCTACTAGCGCATCCCTGCCATGCAAGAATTTTTGTCTTGGATAAGATAGGTTTCAATGATATGGAAACTATGGAGGTAAAGAGAGTTTACCTGAAAACTGAGCATGGTTATACTTTTAACGTCAAAGTATACAATGCACACACGTACACCTATTTTGAATACAAAACTTGGCAAGCACTATGCAAGACTTATGCATTTGAGCCTGGTATGGTTATCACCTTTGATATTCGTCCGGAAGATGATATTGAAGGTAATAGAGACATATGGGTTGATGTGCAGACGCCTCCAATTCTACCATTATATGAGTTCTTCTCAACTATATTTTTGTCTTTGATATTGCTTATTCAAAAATAATTGACAACTAATTTCTATTGATAGCTTATCTCCATTCAAGCAAACATGTCCGACGCTTGGTAGACAGGACATACTACTGTCCCGGAGCTAAACTAAACTGCGAGAAGATAAGTCATTATGTTTCATGGCTTGAGGATCTTCACACTGTCAAGACAAATTTTCTTCCTGCACTTAGAAATGTTAGTACTTAAAACGTGCGACCAATAGTGATAGTATTGAACTATAGTCACATCTATTTAGAAATGATGGTACTATTTTTACTATTTGTCCTCAGTGCATCTTTTGCATACATAATTTTTTTGCTAAACTTTCTTTGCTAAGTATATTAATTAAGTACTATATGATGTTCTTCAACAGGGACTCCCAATGACAGTTGTGCCTCGGGGGATCGAGACTAAAGGTCGCTTGTCAATTGTTAGCTTACAGCCAAGATATTCTGCATTGCACATGAATGCATTCAGAATTTCTAGAAGCGATGAATGCTTAATAGTAAAAGATTAGAGGAAAATTGTTAACGATCGCAGAGAAGTACTAGGGGGCAACAATGAGAAGCGCAGCCCACGATTAGGAGACAGGTTCATCTGCATGCTCCAGTATGATAAATCAGGAGAGCTATACATGTTCTATGCTATTTTACCAGAGAGAGAGTAGCTAGCAGGAGTGATTTAGCTAGTTCATGCTGCTCTTAGTAGTTGTCCTTTCATGTTCGTGTTCTTCGTTCTGAACTTAATCTCAAAGAGTGATTTGCTTTTGTGGTGTTATATATGAACGCTTATAATATCATGACAATCATGTTGAACTCGATGATATTTTTGCTTCTGGAACAAGTGAATGTTTCTTTTTTAAGCTACTGTTGATGGTGATTAGATAGCGGTAATGACTATGATGATTAAATAGTGATAATGACGACTACGATGATTTTTAGCTAGCTAGCTCTAGAGTATGTTGATGATATGATGCAAGAGTTTTTATATTAATATGATGATAATGATGAGTTATTATATCATTTAATGAAAGAAACCACATATTAGTTTCAACTGGATGGATCCTACCTAAGTGATCAACTATATATATGCCATATCCATATATATTATACTTGATCACCTAATTAGGTGATCAAGTATAATATCGATATGACATATACTTGATCACTTAGCTAGCTAGCTAGCTAGATCCTCCAGTCGAAACTAATCCGCGGTACTTTCACCTAATGATTTAACAACTCATTAAAACGTAAAACAATCACTAAATTAAATTGAAAACACAAAACTAAGCAAAATTAAAAAAAACACCCAAACATTTAGTACCGGTTGGTGTTACCAACCGGTACTAAAGCCCTACGCGCACCTGGGCCAGGCTCGAGCCACGTGTTTGCACTTTAGCGCCGGTTCGTGACGAACCGGTACTAAAGGGGGGGACCTTTAGTCCCCACTCTTTAGTGCCGGTTGGAGAACCGATACTAAAGGCCGTTACGAATCGGTACTAAAGGCCGGTTCTGCACTAGTGCATGGGGGCATTGGTCCCGGTTCGTGAGCCCAAGGGGCCGGCCGGGCCACATGGGTCATTTGTCCCGGTTCGTCTGGACCTTTTTGTCCCGGTTGGTGCCACGAACCGGGACTAAAGGGTGTGATGCCCATTAGTACTGGTTCGTGGCACCAACCGGTACTAAAGGTTAGACCTTTAGTCCCCGTTCGTGGCACCAACCGGTACTAATGGGGTTTGAGGCATTAGTACCGGTTCATGGCATGAACCCGGTACTAAAGGTCCCATTTTCAAACTCTACCCCCCCCACCCCCTTGTGGATCGCCTTTTCAGTTTAGTAAAAAGCAAAAGAAAATGATAAAAACTTCAAAAATTAAAATCCTTCCAGATGTAGTTATGTTACTACATGTACTAGTTAGGAAAATTCAAAAACTTAAATTTGGACATGTTTTGCAAAAAGTGTAGGGAAAATGTAAAACGGCTATAACTTTTGCATACGACGTCAGAAAAAAACGTATAATATATCAAAATGTTCAGCATGAAAATCCGCATCCGATTTTGACAGCCTACGTCCTATTTGCAAATTTTTAGAATCCTCAAATTCTAAAAGGAAAAAAGTTATGCTCAAATTTCAGTTTTTTTTAATTTTTGTTAAATCTGGTCAAACTATGGTCAAACTACTTATTCAAGAAGTATTAATGTTACTAAATAATTATTCAAGAATATTACTGTTACTAAATAATTATTTCCGTTTTTTTGAATTTTGGTCAAATCTGGTCAAACTATGGTCAAACTGTGGTCAAACTAATTATTCAAGAAATATTAGTGTTACTAACTAATTATTCAAGAATATTACTGTTACTAAATAATTATTTCTGTTTTTTTAAATTTTGGTCAAATCTGGTCAAACTGTGGTCAAACTAATTATTCAAGAAATATTAGTGTTACTAAATAATTATTTCAGTTTTTTTGAATTTTGGTCAGATATGGTCAAACTGTGGTCAAACTATGGTCAAACTACTTATTCAAGAAATATTAGTGTTACTAAATAATTATTGTTTTTTAGAACAACAGTTTCAAACTCAAACAATGAAATGTGTGACTTCATGCTCAAGCTAAATTCCTGAGGTTAATAGGATTGACATCTTACTATTGTTAGGAAAACAACAAGTGTAGACTTGGAAACGAGGGAGAATAGAACCCGGAAGTTAAGCGTGCTCAGGCTGGAGTAGTGAGAGGATGGGTGACCGTCTGGGAAGTTAGATGATAAGGGGTGATTAGAGGTTAAATTGAGCAGTGATGAGGGATGATTAGAGATGAGAGGTTAAAATAATTTAGAAATTTGAAAATCAAAAAAAAATCCAAAAAAATTCAAAAAAAATCATAAAATTTCCTTTAATACCGGTTGGTGTTACCAACCGAGACTAAAGGTGAACCTCCAGGCAGCGGCCACGTGGAGGGCCTTTAGTCCCGGTTCGTGTAAGAATCGGGACTAAAGGGGAAGGCTTTAGTAACGACCCTGGAACCGGGACTAAAAGCCCTTTTTCTATTAATGTGTGTACACCTAATGATTCTTATTCTTTTACAACGAGTACACGCAATGGATTACATCACTGCCTGTGAAACAGTGAAAGCAACTTCTGACCAAAGGTTGCTTTTGCATGTCTTTTTTTTTTGCTTTTGCATGTCATTCATCTTGCATTCGTAGTTTCGCACACTATGATGAGAGGAACAAAGTGGAACGTTCGTTGGAAAAAGCAAATAATTTGAATCGCATGCATGCAGTTTATACAAGGCCCGGATGAATATGATCGATCAATGATACTTAAAGGCTGCGTAGGTCTGGACTATGGTAGAGATACCAGAGACAAAGGTGACCAAGGCCAGCAACTCGGCGAGCAAGGTGAAGTAGTGGCGTTCCACGTCGGCCCAGCTCTGGCTGAGCCGTCTCAGCTCCTCAAGCGTCACGCTTAGGTAGCTCGTTTCTAGCTTGGCGCCCGCCTCGCTCGCCACGCCCAGCATCCGGAACAGCTTGGCCACTTCATCCATGCTCTCGTTGCCATGCTGCAACACCTTTGCCGCCGCCAGAAGACCCGCATCCTCCGCTGTCTGCACCAACTTGGCCATGAAGGCTGCGTACGGCGACACCTCCTGCTTGACCCGCCAAGACCGCTCGAACGCCATCAGGTTCAGCAACAGTGGCGCCGTCCGGGCCTCCAGCAACAGCTGCGGCAGCTGCAGCTGGCCATCCTCCATTAGCTTCACGGCCAGAGGGACCGGGCCCATCAGCAAAGCGATGTCGGCGACGGGCGTGGTCCCCGCTCTGCGGGACGCCTTCTTGAAATTCACCCGCATCCTCTTCAGGTCGCTTGCCGACGGCACGTCCTCCCACACACGCCTCCTGCGGCTCTCGGGGACAATCCGGTACAGCAGCGGCACCAGAACCATCGACGGTAGACGGCGAACCAGCCGCCATGCCGCCTGCGCCCCTCCGGTGTGCTGGGTGGCGCTGGGCGGCGGCTCCCACCGGGTCCGCGCCGCGGTGACCATCTCGTGGAGCAGGTGCAGGACGTGGGAGACCCCCTCCGCCGGCGGCAGCGACTCGCTCATGTCGCGGCCCTTCTCGCTGGCAAGGTAGTACAGCACGAGCTTCACGAGCAGCACCGGCGCGGGGTGGCCGGAAGCCTCGAACTCCGGCAGCTTGGTGCTGGCGATGAGATCAACGAGGAGGAAGAAGGGCATCTGGTTCTCGGCGAGGACGAGATCGACGGAGAGCTGCGCGGGGCCGAAGGGCGTGGCGTGCAGCGACGGCTCCTCGTGGCCCGTGGCGACGTTGATGAGGTGCTCGATAATGAAGCAGCCGTCGAGCACCATCATCTGGATGAAGTCATCGGGGGGAATCTCGACGACGTCCTCCCCGACGTACATTGCCCGGGCCTCCTGCTCGCGGGCGGCGACGACGCGGATGTACTTCTGGATGATGGTGAGGTGGTGCGCCGGGTCGGGGTGGCCCCGCGAGATGAGGCTGTTGAGGTACGCCACCTTGAGCCGCTCGGCGGGGCGGAGGCGCCGATCCTCACGGTTGTGGAGCGGGCCGATGGCGACGAACCCCGGCGTGTAATAGTTGGCGTTGTTGTCGCGGAGGTGGACGGGGACGCGGGACAGCCGGTGGCTGGTCCCTGTCGCCATTGACCGGTGCTGCTCCTCCGCCGCCATGCCCTCCTGCTTCTGCATCAGGCTGCGCGCCAGATATTCAACGTGCACCGTGATGTCGCCGCCGCCGCCACCACCGCCACGGCCACGGCCGCCGGGCATGCGAAAAGGCCGATCTCTAGGCATCCTGAACGATGGAACGGTGCACGCGCTGTGTCGCGATAGCCAAGAACTGCATGTCCGGCTACATATAGTGACAGAATGGAATCTAAACTCAGAATGCCAGCTTGGACCTTGGAGACGATGATGGTGAGATGGACACGCAAGAATATAAATCTGAGAACATGATCCATCCATGTCCCAAGCTTGTTCCTTAAATGGATGTATCTAGCACTAACTTGGTGCCAGACACATTCATTTGAAAAACAAGTTTTTTCGGACGAAGGAAGTACGTAGCTAGTGTCAGCGATAAAGATGACAGAACATCAGTGCCAATTATTTGCTTTACTTAACTTGGTGCCAGATACATTCAATTGAGGGATAAACTTTTTCGGACGGAGGAAGTACGTAGCTACCGTCAGCGATAAAGATGATCAGTGCCAATTCTTTGCTTTACTTGTACATGCAGACCATACGAGATTCAACTTTGTTATTCGAATTAGGCGTGTATGTGCAGACCATACATCCCAATTAGCCCATGTACGCAGCATTTGACGTGTATGTGCAGATCATGCTATACCGTTCAGCTAGGGAAGAAGGCGGCCCGGCCCATGAAGCCCGCTATACAGTTCGTGCAGATCATGCAATCCATCTTCAGTGTACGTAGCGAAAATGCTAAACGTACGAGTCAGAATGATCACAAGTAAGAAAAAGAAGACCACTGATCACGCTAAGTTACGGTAATTTAATTCTGCAGTTGATCGCTACAGAGAATTGAGTCCTGAAAGTATTACATGCACAGCCTAAAATGTCTGACTTGCAATGAACTCACCTACCATCATGGAAGCAAGTTGGCCATTAGCAATTGGTGCTAAAAGAGCTTTGAAAAGGACTAGCAACAGAGGGGGGACCAGTGCCTGGAGTACTCGGACCTGAAATTTGTAAGAGAAGAGATACAGAGAAGGATAACTGGATTTAACTTTTAAGTCATGTAACACATGGCAGAAGAGGTAGGACTGGAGATGAACAAGAGGAGTGGCATACAGCTGATTGCTCAGTCTCCGAAGCACTTCTCCCCTTGATCATGAGGCGATTCGCAACTTCGATCAGCCCTTCGTATCCAGGCTTTTGAGGATCCCACCCAACCTCCTACAGCTTTATGTAGAGAATGAGAGAAATTAACAGATGTAACAAGCACATGGCAGTGGAAAGGGTGGAATTCAGTCTCTGGTTTATCAATTCATCACGTTCTATCCAACCAGCAAAGATTGAAAATGTTGCATGGGAGTCGAGAATTGAGGTTCAGACTAGCTATTTTATCATTCAGTATCGTATCATAATTTCTGCAGTCAACCACATCAATCGAGAATCATTTCATATCGGCACTAACAAAAATCACTTGCATGGTGGAGAGGAGATAGGTAGCTCCTCTAAGTAGAGACAGTAACGGGACGGGTGGATCGACGGAGCTCACCTCCACCATCTTGGCCCGGAAGAAGGCGAGGAGGAAGTCGTCGGCGAAGGAGGGCCGGTACTCGCCGCCCTTGCCGGACGGCGGCGCTTCCACCTGAAACGGCACCACGAAGCAATAAACTGCTGTGCCCCTTCCAGGGCATGGAGACTAGCTAGAACACCTAATTACGTACCGGCGGCGAGGAGCAGTAGAGCCGGGAGGCAGACCGGCGGCTGGGTCCCCGGGCTGATGGGGCTGAGGAGGACGGAGCGCGAGGGGGACGGGATGAGAGGGCGGTGAGGAGGTGGCCGTGGAGACGGCTCGTGGTCGGAGTCGCCATGGGCGTGGACTGGACAAGCGCCGGCGAGCGAGCTCCGGCTGTTGGCCTGTGACAAACCGTCAGTGCGTGGTGGATAGCCGGCGGAGGCCCACACGTCAGCGACCTCCACTAATTCCTTTTATTTTTTTTACTAGCACATATGCCCGTGCGTTGCAACAGGAGAGATGTTTCTTTGGAGAAGCAATGAAAAAGATAATTGATGTGTCCACCAAAAATGATCTCCATAGCGATGCAATGGGGAAGGAGTTGTGGTCTTCTCACGGGTCATGTTTGTTCCGCGAAATCTTGATAGTGGTGGTGTTAGTCGGCGTGGCGGCAACCATCCAACTCGTGCCTTTTTTCCTTGGGGTCTGCCTCTGTCTAGGGCTTGTCTGCATTCTCATTTGGTAGCTATGCGGTGACCTTCGCGCACAGTTGCCTCGACCATTCTTTCTTACGATGGCATAACCGGATGGATTACTAATTATTGTACAAAACCCCCATTTCATTAGCATATTTCTCGCATAATCAGACATCAATGTTCCTTGTCTATTAGGGTTTATTCTCTTTGATTATTTTAGCGCTTGTGTGCCCCACAAATTTTTTTATTCGAGCCAAACCAATATATTCTCTTTTATTGGCCCAAGGAAAAAAATTGCTTCCTCTAACGACCCAGTAGGGGAGCGCGGCTGAGGCATAATACAACCTATGCGACGGAGCAATTTGTTTCTTGGGCCAACTGCGTCGGGGCTACTATATGACGCTAGTTGCGTAAAATAGCGCATGGGACGCACACTGGTAGGCGCCAAGACGACCTGTGTTAGTAAGGCATGAAAAAAATCAAAAAAATAATCAGTTGAGGGATCAAAATCATGCCCTCAAAAACCCGACTACGTGCTGCTAGCCACACAAAGAAATGAGTCCTACCAAACGATGGCTAGTTCAAACCTTTAAGATCATACTCTAAGCTCAGATGGGAAACATTTTTTAACTGTTTATAAAATATAAATTGTTGAAAATTCCTGAAAACATTAATAATTTTGAAAATCCCAAACATTTTTGAAATTCTTTACATTTTCATAAATACACAACAAAATATGAAACACTCAAAATTCACAATTTTATTTGAAAAGATAAACCTTTTATAATAACTTGAACATGTTTTGAATTTGTGTTTTTTTTTGAAAAATGAAACATATTTTGAACATTCAGAACAATTTTTGAAAATGTGTTTCTTGACATTATTCTGAATTTGCGAACATTTCACTAAAACAAGAATATTTTTCGAATTTGGAACATTTTTTAAATTCTTTTTTGAAAAATATCTCGAACAACTTTGGGAAACACAAAGAAAAAATGGAACATTGTTTTGAAAATCTAAACCAATTTTTAAATGAGAACAAAGATTTAATGTTCTGAACATTTTTCAAAACGGTATATATTTTAAAATCCCGAATATTTAAAAAATATTTTTTTGTTATTATGAACTTTTATGAAAATTTTGAATTTACAAAAAAAAAGAGAAAGAATAATAAACTTGAAAAAATATAAAAGAATAGGAAAAAAATTGACAGAAATGGAAAAAGAAAAATAGAAACATAACATAGAACTAAAAAACAAATCGGTTCACCCAACTCGGACGCCCTGTGCGAATTTGCGACTATTTTGGAATGGGAACAAATATTTAATGTTCTGAACATTTTTCAAAATGGTATATATTTTAAAATCTTGAACATTTAAAAAATATTTTTTTTTGATATTATGAACTTTTATGAAAATTTTGAATTTACAAAAAAAAGGGAGAAAGAATAATAAAGTTGAAAAAAGACAAAAGGATAGGAAGGAAAATAGACAGAAATGGGAAAGAAAAATAGAAACATAACATAGAACAAAAAAACAAATCGGTTCAGCCAACTCAGACGCCCTGTGCGAATTTGCGACTATTTTGGAATGGGAACAAATATTTAATGTTCTGAACATTTTTCAAAATGAAATAAATTTTATAATTCTAAACATTTTTTTAAAAAGTCAACTTCTTATCATATTATGAACTTTTTGAAAATTTTGAATTTACTAAAAAAGGGAAAAAACTTGAAAGGAAAAAAGACCAAAGAGGAAGAGAAAGAAACGAAAAAGAAAAATTGAAACATTATACAAAACAAAAAAAAGGGCCAGCCCAGCTTGGCCCCCCATGCGAATTTGCGACTATCTAACGCTCGCGGCGGCAAATAGGGTTTTCCCAGCTACATGGACACGAAAATAACTGGGCTGGCTTTCCTATGCCACACTTCGAGCGGCCCATGTACGTAATCTGGCGTTTCCCTTTTGTAATAGACGAACGGACAAAACTTTAGTACCACATCGATTAGAAAAAAAATCTTTTCGATGGTGAACGAATGAAAAAATCGGAGAAACGCATCTTGTTTTATTAGTAGGTATAGATAGATATAGATATAGATATAGATATAGAAATAGATATAGATATAGATGTTTTATTATTCTCCAGGCGGCAATGCGGCCCAGACTACCGACTCTCTGCCAGGCCCATGTATCCTTTTGGCCCAAGAAATCGATCCGCCAAGCAACAGTGCACAAACTTGGTAACAAACTCTTGTCTCAAAAAAAGGGGGAAAAGAAAGAAAAAAACTCTTGTCTCAAAAAAAAAAAACTTAGAAAAAACTCAAACATAGACTACCACCATTTCAGTAGTGCTCCTTCATCTTCGAAGGGCGTGACACCAATTTCGGTTTGGAGTTTGGCCGCCATCTTTGGCTGTTGAACCCTCCAAATCTCTCTTGTATTCCCAGAAACATTATTGACTATTAAAAAGTGTGTTTAGACTAAAAAAAAATTGTCCAAAAGCACACAGACTTGCCAATTCCTGCAGAGTGGAAAAGAACAGCCTTCAAAAATCTCTTAAGCAAAGAAGATATTACTAAAACCTGCAATCCATGTACAAGACATACAAGAGTTTACGTAAAAGAGGGGCCAATTTAACTACTCCCTCCGTCCCATAATGTAAGACGTTTTTCCACACTACATTAGTGTGGAAAAACGTCTTACATTATGGGACGGAGGGAGTAGTTAGTAGAATGCAAAGTTTGACCTGCCATATATGTAGGGATCGTGTCTTGTCTTAATTTCCAGGGAGCTAGTCTTAACAGGAATGGTTCTAGTTCGCGTCCCCAGATGATTGAGAAAACCCCGAGGAAAGAATCGACAGCAGTCTTGGTGGAGTATAACAAGGAAGACAAAAATGTCTACACAAAATCTTGGTCATGCATGTAAAGAGTAAATCAAAGGAGTATTACAATACTCCAGCTGGTATGAAATAAAGCCTGAAACAATTCTCAGAATACCCCAAACGAGATTAAGATCATCAGTGGACTGTAACAAACACAAACTTGACCAACCCCATTGATGCCAATCCAGCAAGATCTGAAGAGATAATAAAAATTCTTCTCAGCGTGGATCAACTTGACAAAACGAATAAAATTAAGGAATATAAAGTTGAGTGTCAGGTTATTACATCATGTTGTGTGCTGCTCCTCTGTCTTTGCTCTCACTCTGATCCCTGGTCTATAACAGAAAGATTACATACTGGCAATACTTTTATCACCTGTATTCAACAATCTCTTTTTTCTCGAGCATGCGGGAGATCTGCGTGTCATTACATTAAGAAGAAGAAATGGGACAAAAACCCATACAACACCCACTCACACATGCTACACACGCCACAATATTATTCTTAGATTACATCCACGCCTGTTTATCATTAAAAAAAACCCGACCAGACAGGACTACAGACCAAACAACTAAGCTCCATGGGCCAGGGCAGTCAAGCAAGAGGCCCCGTGCACCTGCAATGTCCCAAAGACGTTGCTCATCGCCGGCAATGTATTCAACAATCTCCATCAGTGCTACTCAGTGGTATGGTGGGACTGACAGCATAGAGTATGAGACTCCGACATGAGCTCGAATATCCACTAAATGAACATAGCATCAGCAATCTCAAACATCCCTTCTTTAGGGACACATTTGCCCTGGCATATACCAGAAATTCCTCAAACTAAAAGTGAATCTACCCTTAACAGATCACCGAGAATGACATCTGCTAAAAATGCATTCATATCAAGGAAAGTGACTCTTTTAGAGAGATTATAAAATCTCTGGTCGTTGGAACAAACCATGCTAGAAAAGCTAGAATTGATATTCATTGGGCTTCTTGTGGAAAGAGCACATATCTATACCTTCCCTGTTCAATCAGAAGCCATTATCCCTAAATGCAACCAGTTCTGCTAGACTATGTGGTCCACCTTTCCATGCTTAAACAAGCTTAATAGATACACAGATATGAACTGAATGAAAAAATGAAGGACCGGTTTTCTACAAGCAACAAATTTGCATTTATTATACCAGCAGGAGACCCAGATGGCAATGGAATAAATCAACTGTACCTTCCAAGGAGTTATACACATCCACTGAATCAACTACTCAACTGTGTCTGACTCCTCCGAAAAATCGATAGATTGCAGGGAGTGATTTTATTTGCTCATGATATTTGCCTTCTCTTGAAAATAGATGCACCATCGACAAACCAGTTGAATCTTCAAGTGAGATGCTCTTCCCATCAACTTTAGACAAATAATTTCCAGCCTTGACTATCTCACCTTTTTCTAGCAACATTCTGATGATATCATTTAACAGAACGGAGCTGGGAGCATAACCACTCGTCTCCATTGATGAAAACATATGATCAGCTTCTTCCATTGATCCTTCTTTTAAAAGATTTGTTATCATTATTCTGTAAGTAGAAGCATTAGGTACCAATCCATTGGCAGATATTGCAGCAAACAAAATGTTAGCTTCTTCTCTTCTTCGAACCCTGTACATTGCATCAATCATGGTATTGAATATTGTAATATCAAACTTCACATTCACTGCACCTAATTTGTGGAACAGTACGATTGCTTCCTCAGTGCAATTATTCCTACAAAGTTCTCCAAGAATTATACCATATGTGGAAATGCTCACTGTTGTTCCAGTTTCAATCATCTGACGGGCAATCTCTGCAGCTTCCTTGCTTCTTCCATGGTTGCAAAGGGAGGCCACGAATGAGTTGCGAGTAACATCGTCTAGTATAAGACC
This sequence comes from Triticum timopheevii, assembly GCA_963921465.1. Classification (NCBI taxonomy): domain Eukaryota; kingdom Viridiplantae; phylum Streptophyta; class Magnoliopsida; order Poales; family Poaceae; genus Triticum; species Triticum timopheevii. Next base: position 87,647,130 of record OY997271.1, read on the forward strand.
CCGGCTTGTAGTTTCTCTGAATATTTTTACTGCCTCTTCCCACCAGCCCAAAGAGGAATATCCCTGGATCATATACTTATATGTCACGTTGTTGGGTCGAACATCATTATCGACCATATGCCGAAGGAACGACTCTGCCTTGTCCATTGCTCTGGCCTTGCACAGCGCATCAATTATCGAGGTATATGTCACCACATTAGGCTTAACTCCTTGCTGCACCATTTCATCGAACAGATCGCATGCCTTGCTTACTTTGCCTTCCTTACAGAAGCCGTGGATGACCGTGCTATATGCCACCACGTTGGGGGCGCAGCCACCTCCTTCTTTCGACATCATCTGGAGCAGGTCGAACGCTCGCTGGCTCCGGCCATCGTCACACAAGACCTTCAGAACGACGGAGTATGATAAGGCATCAGGCGCACAGCCGAGTTCAGGCAACCTATGGAGCAGCACGCTGACAGCCTCATCTGTCCGTTTTGCGAGGCAGAAGCACTTGATGAGGGCGTACGCGTCGACGCCGTCTGTCCTCAGGCCCGTCCTGAGGAGGCGGCCGAAGAAGGCAAGCCCCAGGTCAGGGCGACGCGCGCGGCAGCAGCAGTCCGTGAGGATGCCGTAGGTGTGGACTGTAAGAGGCGACGCATGTGGGCTGGCTTCTCGGCACAGGCGGTTGAAGAGAGACACGGCGAGGGCGGGGCTGTCTGTGCAGGCGGCGGAGGCTGGAGCACGGGCAAGGGCGGCGAGGAAGCCGTTCAGGGCTGGACCAGGGACCGGGGTTGCCTGCTGCAGCAATTCGTCGAACAGCTGGTGTGCGTCTGCCGGGCGGAGCGTCCCGGCGCGGACGCGCTCCGTGGCCGCGGCGAGGGCGGCGCTGGGGTCCCAGCAGCGTGAGGGCGCCGAGGTGGAGGTGGAGGTGGAGGAGAGGCGGCGGAGGAGGCGGGGCATGGGCGTGGTGGAGTGGAGGCGAGGCATCACTGCCATGGACACCGTGCTTGGTGCCTGTGGAGTGGCCGAGAGTTTTCTTTTGGACTTAAGAGTTGCAGTGTTTTTTAGTCAGGCGCCTGCACAAAAAAAAAAAAACAAAAAAAAAACTCAATCGACAAAACATCCCTTGACCCCAGAAATTTTCAAATTTGCCATCGTCCAAAAAAAAAACATATTCTCATCCCACTGAATTATCTGTTACACAGAAACATCTCAAACTAATGTTTTTTGTAGTTTTCATGTTGATGTTTCTTTGCTATCTGATCCTATGCAAGGCCAGAGGGTCCGATTATGGATCACTAGTCTTCTTCGATATTCTCACTTACCGATCCAAGATAAACTCTGTCCTACCTCTGACCGGAGACTTCAACTGTTTTCAAAGAATACACAAACAATTTCAGAAAATAATATACGGAAAAACTATATTCCTGCCGACTGTATTTTTGCAACAGATCCGAACGGACTTTTTGCCGTTCGATCCGGATCTGACGGACGCGGCCATTCATTTCTGTTCGCGCTCGATCTAAAAAATAAAAAGAAAGCGAGAGGCCAAGACTCGATCCTGCGTCGATCGCACAAGAATGGACCGATAGCACGTATCCACTGACCAACTCGGCCATTCGAAGTTGTTGTTCACTAGTACATTGAGACACTACTATCATAGTACTACGCGACAAAGCTCTAGTGCTGCACTTTGATTAGTGTGGGTAGTTTGGTGTCTACGCCTAGGATCCTTAGTTCAGCCAAACAATTAGACAAGCAACGATTTTGTTGCTATTTTTAAGCGAGAAAGCTATTTTCCTGTTGATTGGAAATTGAACCCATTCCGGCTGGGATTTGTTTGATGCCAACAACCAACCCACCGAACTTCATTTGATGTCCTATAAATGGAAAATAACAATTTGACCTTTTAAAACCCCACACCAGTGAAAGAAAATATGTTTTTTTACCCCACAAAAAGAAAGAGCTGGGTAACTCTATTGGTAATTTGGTGCAAGGAAAAACAAGTTGAAAATATGCCCGGGTAACTTCCGATGTAAATATCACGGTATTTTTACGCACCGTGATCTTGTTAATTTGCATGGAAATACTACGGTAACTTTGACCCGGAAAGAAAAATTGTTTTGCAGCATACACTAGTAACTTCTATGAAAATAATATGATAATTTATAAATAAGAGACCTGATAGTTTACGTATAAACGTCATGATAGCTTCGATCCTGGAAAAAAGGTTAGAAACATATCTCCGGCAACTTATGTGTAAATAATATAGAATGTCATGCAGTCCCATGAGTCTCACCTCAACGAACGAAAAAGGCGGCTAACCGAAAAAGGCGGCTAACCTCCCATCGGCGGCGCCGCCAATCTACCACGTATCCGGTGGTCTTATCGCCATGGGTGCGCGGTGGATCCCGACGCTTGCCGGCGGAGGACTCTGTTTTTGGATGCTTTAAGTTTTGTTAGGCTTTGTGTCCAGCTCAGGAAGACAAGACGGCGGTAGTTTCTTGAAGTCATCGGGCTAGATGTGCTATAGTTACCAACATGGTTATTGTAGTTATCGGGCTAGATGTACTATAGTTACCAACATGGTTATTTTGTAGTTATCGGGCTAGATGTACTATAGTTATCAACATGATTACTATGCAGTTATCGGTCTAGATGTACTATAGTTATCAACATGGTTCATTTTCGTAGTTATCTGTCTGCATGTGGTATAATACACGTCTGGTAGCTTATGCGAAAATAACATGATAATTTACATATCACAGACCTGATAACTCATGCACAAACAAAGTGATAACTTTGACCCGAGAGAAAATTTATTGAAGACACCCGCCTCCCCGATAGCTTCTGCATAAATAACATGATATCAACATGAGATCTAGTTTCGAAGGTCTCATCGCGATGGATTTTTTTATGTGAAACCATTTTTCTATCGGACCAACGGTTTTGAGGTGTAAAACATTTTGAAGTTTCAAACAAGGGAGGACTAGGATGACACTAAAATATTCTTCTCTAATGCATGGACTTTTTTGAAACTATGATGATTTTTATAGCAAATTCGGAAACTATACACCCAAATGCATAAAAATTAAAAGTATCACTCCAACCTTCTTTTCGGCCTCCTGTCGGCCGAAAAGGGACTTTTCGGCCTAAGGTGATACTTTTGATTTTTTATGCATTAGGATGTATAGTTTCCGAATTTGCTATAAAAATCATCATAGTTTTTTAAAAAAAATATATAATGCATGCACGCATGTGCTTATGAAGAGAAGGTTGGAGGAACTCTTTTATGTCCCGGTAATTTCTATGTAAACAACATGATAACTTATGCATCACAGGCATGATAACTTATGTAGCGCACGTGGTAACTTTTTATCAGAAAAAAAAGTCATCGAAATGTATCAACATGAGATCTAGTTTTGAAGATCTCGTCGTTACGTATCTTTTATGTGAAAACAACTTTTCAATCGGAGCGACGGTTTGAGCCACAAAACATTTTGAATTTTATTTTTAGATGGAATCTTTGGTGACATCATCTTTTTTGTTTTTTCTGCATGCAATTATTGTCCAACAGAAAGAGAGTCTACACGTGTGTGTGCACCGAAGGGGAATTTGCATGCTATTAGAGGAGGGGGAAGATCGTATTGATCTATTGCTTAACTTCCGAACAGTAGGAAGTTAGCAAAGTCCAATAATATATACACATCTTTTGACTGTAAACTCCTTGTATGGGGCATATTATTTTCTCCAAATTTCCAACAAAATCAAAGGGCAGGCTGCAAACCAAACCATCACGCCTAAAACAAGGGATGATTATGTAGCTAGAGGAAGAGCCTAGGCTTGGTTCAAAAGTTTCTGCAACACAAACAATTTAACTAGTACTGTCAAAAAAATAAAAATCAACTTACGAGGAGCCAGCAAGGTTTCTAATTTTTAAAATCATCACATGTAGTGGAAGTTGTGGCATCCTTCTTAATGTGAGGGAGAACAAATGAAGCTGGAGTTGCTGAAGCCGTTAGCGGTCTTCAGGTTGCACCAACAGCTTTTTCTAGGAAACATGCTCGCCAAATATGTCAATGAACATTTTTTCTTTGTTTACCATCTGCCCCGAACAATCTTCATACAGGCCCCACAAAAAGGTAAAGAACAATCTTTCATACAGCCCCAACAAAAATGTAAAGAACAATCTTCGTACGGGGAAATGATCCTCCCTAGGACCCTGCCTTCTCAAATTGAAATGTTCATCAACACCACATGATCATCCTAATATAAATGGTTTATGCCAAGAGCAATAGCACACTAGTGAACGCCATCAATGGATCTAGTGCAGCCGAAGAAGGCAAGGCCTGGTCCGGGTGGCGTGCAGGGCAGCAACTGTCCATGAGGATGTTGTAGGTGCGGACCGTGGGCGGCGCCACCCACGGTCCTGCTTCTTCTCGGCAGACACGGTTGAAGAGGCCGAGAGCAAGGGAGGGTCCATCTCTGAGAGCAGCGGAGGGCGGAGCACGGGCGAGCGCGACAAGGAAGCCATTGAGGGAGCGCTCGGGGACGGGGTTGGCCTGCAGTAGCAATTCGTCTAACAGGTGGTGTGTGTCTTCGGGCCTGAGCGTCCCGGCGCGGACTCGCTCCGTGGCCGCGGCAAAGGCGGGTTGGGGGTCCCAGCGGGGTAAAGGCGGGGAGGTGGAGGAGGAGTAGCGGCGGCGATGGCGGCGGCGGAGGAAGTTGTGCAAGGGAGAGGTGGAGCAGAGGCGAGGCATCGGGCATTCGGGCATGGGCGCATGGCCTTCGTTTTCTCGCGCTGGTGAGGTAGCGATCACAGATCCGGGAGCGAGAGCCGAGAGGAGCTTTCTTTTTCAGACTCGAAAAAACGAAGGCCATGCGCCCATGCCCGAACTAACCCTGAACTAACTCTAATCAAAGTTTGGATACTTTAATTCGGTTAGAGGTTAGAGTTAGATTCTAACCCCGAACTAACTCTAATCAAAGTGGTGTTTGGATGACAGGATTAGATTGACAATAAATGATCTTTCTCAATCATTTGGCTACTTTGGGCGAGCCCTGGCCAAGAGCTGCGCTGGCCGTAGACAGGGACGCTCCCGGCAAGGAGTCGTGCTAGCTTATCGCGCAGCCCGCCGGCCGAATCCACCGTCCCTACGCAAGGAACCGTGCTGACCGAGGCCGACGGGGACGGGCCGCACAAGGAGCCGCAACTGCTTATCGATGGGCGGAGGGGCCGCGAGGAGACGAGGGGGTTGGAACAGGAGGATACAGCGGGGTTGCTTACTGGAGGCGGACGGGAGCGCGGATACGGCGAGGCGCCTTCACGGGCGGTGCGAGAGGAAGGAGAGGACGAGAAGCTTCGAGGAAGTGTGGAGGGATCTGCTGCAGGGAGAGCGGGAGAAAAAAATGTTTTTATGGTCCCGAGAAAACTAACCCAAATAAGCACCTCTTGGGTGGGTTAATTTTTTAGGGTGGGTTAGATGCATCTAACCCAAACTAACCCTTCTGTTTGAATATTTTTGGGTTAATTGAGCCCAAACTAACCCAAACTAACTCTAACTCTGGGATCTAAACAGGGCCATGGTCTCAGTCAGGCCTGGTCTAGTTAAAGGTCGGCCCTTTTGGATTCTTATTTCTTTCGCAATTTTTTGCTCTTATTTGTTTGTCAGTGGAAACAATAACACTGCTGAAAAGCTATAATCCCTGAGAATTTTCTGAACATTTACTTTTCCTTAGCTAAGATTATACTAATCTTGCACCTCCAGAAATTAGTATTTATATAAACAATTCCGCTCTAGCTCCGCGAATGAACATTAACCAATCAAATTGTAGGCATCACTCGGAATGCATATACGAACTACTTCTTCCGTTTCAAAATACTTGAATTTTTAGGTTTATCCTAAGTCAAATATCTTTAAGTTTGACCAAATTTGTTAAAAAACAACACCAAATTAGTTTTATTAGAATCATTATAAGCTATATTTTCATACTATACATAATTTTTATTGTATAAATGTATATATCTTTATGTAGCTTGGGAGCTCTTTGTGCGGTCCCTTTTTACATGGATGCCTCAGCGAGTTGGAGATGAGTCATGAGTGGTTTACTCGAATAAGGGAAAAATCTATTACTGCAAAATCTCACCTTATGCGTCAAATTTATTGGCAAGACCATCAATCATTTGCATGGTGAGCGTCCACCCGTGTTGGGCTCCCCAACGTCCACAAGGGTGCCGAGAAGACATTGTAGCCGAGAGCACTAGGCCGCAATGGTCATGTCACCATAGAAATTGATACAGAACATCTAGCCAAAGTGTGTCGCTTGTGCTGCCTAATTATCGAGGAAGAAGAGGCGCAATGCGAACCATGCAGTGAAGGCAAACGTGTTATTCTCCATGATGACGTCAGTCGTCGCATGTCATGGAAGGAATCCACATGGAGATGGAGACATTAATGTTGAGCCAGTCCTCATCAGCCGAGTCTTCATCCGTCTTGGTCTCCACATGATCCCAGGCATGGAACTTGTTGAGGAAGAAGAGCATATAGCGGCGCCAACAAGGAAATCATGGATAGTGAGGCTGAAGGAAGAACCTGACGTCGAAGGGGTTCGGGTAGCCAGCAAAGGCAAGGAGGACGACGGTGATAATATCAGGGTCGGGGAGAGTGTCGTAATTTTGGGGACTGACTTGGGCACGGGAAGATAGTTTGGTTGAGGAGAGGGTAGGGAAAGAAGAGTTACCGATGGCTGGGTAACGCCAAGGTCGGCAGCGTACATGGTGCCCTGGGAGGCAGCGGTCGTGGCAACGCACGGGCATCCCCCCCCCCCCCCCCCAATTTCGTTCTGTTGTTGGTCTCTTCTCCACAATTATGATGGTTTGGGAGACACTGAATTCCATTGTGCCTTTATTCATCAAGGAGGCCCGCAGGCTGTAGCTGCGGTACGAAAGATGGTTGTAGGCAGTGGCGGAGACAGGGGATGGCAGCAGGGCCCTGTCCCCCCCCCCCCCCCTAACATTCTTGAATTCGGGCTAATATGCATGTCGGCAAGTGATTAATTCCTGCTAAAATGGTGTAATTTGATGGGCTAGCCCTCCGCAACAAAGCTAAATAACACTTGGCCCCCCTTATTCAACTTTTTTGGCTCCGCAACCGGTTGTAGGTTTCAGTGCAAAAATGCTAATGTGAGGCACACTTCCAGTCTACTGTTCAACAAGGTTAATTTCATGGTTTGTTGTTGATGCGCTCTTGACCTTGGTTGATTTGGTTTCCATGTTTCCATCTTTGGTGACAAATGAATTTTGGACTCAAAACTTAGCTAGTCCCAAGAATGAACCAAAAGAATCTACTGAAATCAAATCTCTATGATTGGCAGCAACAAATCTAGGTGATGAGGCTGATATCATGTGCTCGCTGAGGAAAAGGAAAAGGAGCTAGAGTGTAGCCCAAATTGTGCCAATGGAAGCTATAAGATACTCTGCATCAAATCTCATTTCCATGTAGGGGTATAGAAAGATGTTGGGTTTCCTTGGATTATGGTCGTCCGATCAGTTCCAAAATTCTTATTTTGAACTTGGAACTGCATAGGGCTTGATTAGACCCATTTCTCATTCAATGCTTTACGTTACAAGTTACTAAGAAATGTAGGTAGTAATAATTTTCATCTTGCAGGTTTTAGTCATTGGTAAGGTTTGCCAGAATCTTCATCATGCTAGTTTTGCCCGGAAGAAAGGAGGTGCTTTTTTGGAGTCCAGTGTCTCAATGGACAGTGGCGGAGACAGGGGGACCACCAGGGTCCTGCCCCCCTAACATTTGGGATTTAGTGAACATTTGCTAATGAACAGTAAAAAATATAGTGATTATTTTCCTAAAAATCAGGTTTTCAATGGTTTGGCCCTCCCTAATCAGTATTAACAAAACTTGGCCCCGGTGATACATTTTTTCTAGCTCCGCCACTATCAATGGAGGCTCCCGACGCAGTCTTCATATCAAAGTAAGAGTAGGTATCACAATAATTGTTGTCATAGATCCGACCTCGTTAAATCCTCCTAAGAGAATGTGCAATATCACGAACAACAAATAAAAATCTAACATTTTTCATGGCATTTACATTGGATGGCTTCTACAAATGAGCCGGGTGATTTTTAGAAAAATCAACCTAGCCAGCCATCCGATCTGGCGTTGGTTATCGTTCGATCTCACAAGGCAGCTCGCGTCTCCTCTCCTCTCCCGTTCAGTTTGACACCCCTGCATCTCTCTGAAGACGGCGATGTCCCTCCACTGCGGCAAGGTGGTCGTGTTGCTGCTGCTGCATGTGCGCTCGCCGAGACGCGAGCCGGAGCATCCCCCTCAACTCCGGCGACCGCCACCGACGTGCTGCGGTGCACTAGTGATTTTTGAGCAGCTCCCATGGAAGCCCGACACATCAGCTCCATGGCAGCGCCGTGCAGCGCCGACAGCGCCAGGCCACGCTCCATTGCAGCACCAGCAAAGCTTCAACGGCCCTCACGACCTGTGTTTTGAATTTCGGCCGAGAAAAACGGATTTCGGCCGAATTTCGGCCATCTCGGCCTGGGGCAAAATCTATCTTTCGCCGAAACTGATCAAACTTGGCAAATTTTGGTCAAATTTTAGTCAAATTTTAGTTAAATTTTGGTCAAATTCCGGACGAAATTTTTGAAAATGTCCGAAATTCGGCCATCTCGGCCAGGGGCGAAAAAAATCTCATACCGAAAATCAAAACGCTGCCCACGACGCTTCATTGAAACTCCGGCGACGCTTCATTGCCACCACGCGTGCTTCACTGCAACCCCGACGGCTCCGCCGATGCTTCATGGCAACTCCAGTGAGCCCTTTCTGCTTCACCGGCTGATGCGGCCCGTCAGCTCGCCTGCATCACCACACCGCCCATGCCGCCAAGCTGCACTGCAGCTCCGCGGACACCGCGTTGCTTCATCGCAACACCCCTCACCTGAGTTGCGTTGCAGCAGGCGTCGCCGGCGGGGTTGCCTTGAAACATATGTTGCCGACGACGACGAGGACGATGGATGCAGCAGCGTGCGGTCCCTCCAGTGTTGCTGCAATGGTGCTGCTGCCGAAGTGGGTTGTGCAACAGTGGGAGTAGCGGCATGAGATCCTTGCAGTGGGTGGTCGGAGACAGGTTCACGGTGGTGGTGGTGGTGAGGTGCGGCGAGTGGAGATGAAGAAAACAAATAGAGCAAAGGGAGGAAGAAGAAACTGCTCAGAGGATTGTGTGGACGGCCTTCACGAGAAAAGCATATCTACCATGCACGGGATATCCCGTGCATGTGTTGGCCGTTGATTTTGTTGGAGATTCACCTCCATGCATGCATACTTTATTATTATTGCTCAATCCATCTGCCGTATCCCATCAATGTGGGCATACCAACCAGTCACTCACAAAAAAACAAGTCGTTGCTCGTTGCATAATGTTTCATAATCTTCTTTGGGGTTAATAGTTTCATAATGTTTATCATGTTTGAAGACTTAAATTTCGAATCTTGTCAAAATATATTCAAGAATGTTTTTTTTTTCAAAGTCCACGTCACCAGGAACATTATAGAACTTTTCCCATGGAATTAGCAAATTTCCATGAAACAAGTTTGAAGCCCAGTGATTTAGTTGCCAAAAAAATTTAATTTCAAAAAACATATTCAATATTGGTCTTGTTTTAAAGATCTTGCCGAAAAAACACATCCGTGTAAACAGAAAGTAAAACAAATTTTTATTTGAAAATATACTAGGCATCTATTTGTTTGAACGAAACTTAATGACTAGAGAATAACACATGTTAGGGGATGGAGAGAACACTATAAATGATGTCATTGGACCCGCAGAAAAAATTTAAAAAATGTGCATGCATGCACGGGAGGTCCCGTGCATGGTAGAAAATCCACTCTCCGGCCTTCACGGGATAAGATAAGGTTGGGGGAGAGAGCAGTGCCGGGCCCCACGTGGCACGTGTCATGCGGGTGAGGAGGTTTACGTGATTGAGAAATCATCCGGCTGAATCTAAATCTTTTCCTTTACATTGGTGTAATGACGACAATTTTAGTTTTCAAACAAGATAATTTTTTGATAAAAAAAATAAGCTGAGGCTGATTTACCATGCTCACCAACTAAACTTGCCATCCTTGGAGAATATAATTTGCCTTACAAAATGTTTCGTTTGCCATGATAATTTTTTTGCGAAAATACTAACTGTTGGGGAACGTAGTAATTTCAAAAAAATTCCTACGCACACGCAAGATCATGGTGATGCATAGCAATGAGAGGGGAGAGTGTTGTCCACGTACCCTTGTAGACCGTAAGCGGAAGCGTTATGACAACGCGGTTGATGTAGTCGTACGTCTTCACGATCCGACCGATCCAAGTACCGAACGTACGGCACCTCCGAGTTCAGCACACGTTCAGCTCGATGACGATCCCCGGACTCTGATCCAGCAGGGTGTCGGGGATGAGTTCCGTCAGCACGACGGCGTGGTGACGATGATGATGTTCTACCGACGCAGGGCTTCGCCTAAGCACCGCAACGATATGACCGAGGTGGAATATGATGGAGGGGGGCACCGCACACGGCTAAGGAACGATCACGAAGATCAACTTGTGTGTCTAGAGGTGCCCCCATGCCCCCGTATATAAAGGAGGGAGGGGGGAAGGTGCGGCCGACCCCCTAGGGGTGCGCCTGGAAGACTCCTACTCCCACCGGGAGTAGGACTCCCTCCTCTTGCCTTGGTGGAGAAGGAAAGGGGGGAGGGGAAAGAGGAAAGGGGGGCGCCGGCCCCCCCTTCCTTGTCCTATTCGGACTAAGGGGGGAGGAGGCGCGCGGCCTGCCCTGGCCGGCCCTCCTCTTCTCCCTCATGGCCCATGTAGGCCCATTAACCGCCGGGGGGTTCCGGTAACCCCCCGGTACTCCGGTAAAATCCCGATTTCACCCGCAACGTTTCCGATATCCAAATATAGGCTTCCAATATATCAATCTTTATGTCTCGACCATTTCGAGACTCCTCGTCATGTCCGTGATCACATTCGGGACACCGAACAACCTTCGGTACATCAAAACTTATAAACTCATAATAAAATTGTCATCGTAACGTTAAGCGTGCGGACCCTACGGGTTCGAGAACTATGTAGACATGACCTAGAACTGTTTCCGGTCAATAACCAATAGCGGAACCTGGATGCTCATATTGGCTCCTACTGTTGGGGAACGTAGTAATTTCAAAAAAAAATCTACGCACACGCAAGATCATGGTGATGGCATAGCAACGAGAGGGAAGAGTGTTCGTCCACGTACCCTCGTAGATCGTAAGCGGAAGCGTTATGACAACGCGGTTGATGTAGTCGTACGTCTTCACGATCCGACCGATCCAAGCACCGAACGTACGGGGCCTCCGAGTTCAGCACACGTTCAGCTCGATGACGATCTCCGGCCTCCGATCCAGCCGAGCTCCGGAGATGAGTTCCGTCAGCACGACGGCGTGGTGACGATGATGATGTTCTACCGGCGCAGGGCTTCGCCTAAACTCCGCGACGATATGACCGAGGTGGAATATGGTGAAGGGGGGCACCGCACACGGCTAAGGAACGATCCGTAGATCAACTTGTGTGTCTATGGGGTGCCCCCCGCCCCCGTATATAAAGGAGCAAGGGGGGGAGGCCGGCCGGCCCCTTGGGCGCGCCAAGGGAGGAGGAATCCTCCTCCTAGTAGGAGTAGGACTCCTCCTTTCCTACTCCTACTAGGAGGGGGAAGGAAGGGGGAGAGGGGGGAAGGAAAGGGGGGCGCCGCCCCCCCTCCTAGTCCAATTCGGACTAGAGGGAGAGGGAACGCGCGGCCTACCCTGGCCGCCCCTCTCTCTTCCCACCAAAGCCCATGTGGCCCATTAACTCTCCCGGGGGGTTCCGGTAACCCCCCTGGCACTCCGGTTTTCTCCGAAATCACCCGGAACACTTCCGGTGTCCGAATATAGTCTTCCAATATATCAATCTTTATGTCTCGACCATTTAGAGACTCCTCGTCATGTCCGTGATCACATCCGGGACTCCGAACAAACTTCGGTACATCAAAACTTATAAACTCATAATAAAACTGTCATCGTAACATTAAGCGTGCGGACCCTACGGGTTCGAGAACTATGTAGACATGGCCTAGAACCATTCTCGGTCAATAACCAATAGCGGGACCTGGATGCCCATATTGGTTCCTACATATTCTACGAAGATCTTTATCGGTCAAACCGCATAACAACATACGTTGTTCCCTTTGTCATCGGTATGTTACTTGCCCGAGATTTGATCATCGGTATCTAATACCTAGTTCAATCTCGTTACCGGTAAGTCTCTTTACTCGTTCCGTAATACATCATCTTATAACTCACTCATTACTTATAATGCTTGCAAGGCTTAGGTGATGAGTATTACCGAGAGGGCCCAGAGATACCTCTCCAACAATCGGAGTGACAAAACCTAATCTCGAATTATGCCAACCCAACATGTACCTTCGGAGACACATGTAGAGCACCTTTATAATCACCCAGTTACGTTGTGACGTTTGGTAGCACACAAAGTGTTCTTCCGGTGAATGGGAGTTGCACAATCTCATAGTTGCAGGAACTTTGTATAAGTCATGAAGAAAGCAATAGCAGTATACTAAACGATCAAGTGCTAGGCTAACGGAATGGGTCATGTCAATCACATCATTCTCCTAATGATGTGATCCACTAATCAAATGACAACACATGTCTATGGTTAGGAAACATAACCATCTTTGATTAATGAGCTAGTCAAGTAGAGGCATACTAGTGACTATAGTTTTGTCTATGTATTCACACATGTATCATGTTTCCGGTTAATACAATTCTAGCATGAATAATAAACATTTATCATGATATGAGGAAATATATAATAACTTTATTATTGCCTCTAGGGCATATTTCCTTCAGTCTCCCACTTGCACTAGAGTCAATAATCTAGATTACATAGTAATGATTCTAACACCCATGGAGTCTTGGTGCTGATCATGTTTTGCTCGTGAGAGAGACTTAGTCAACGGGTCTGCAACATTCAGATCCGTATGTATCTTGCAAATCTCTATGTCTCCCACTTGGACTTGGTCCCGAATGGAATTGAAGCGTCTCTTGATGTGCTTGGTCCTCTTGTGAAATCTGGATTCCTTTGCTAAGGCAATTGCACCAGTATTGTCACAGAAGATCTACATCGGTCCCGATGCACTAGGTATGACACCTAGATCGGTAATGAACTCCTTCATCCAGACTCCTTCATTTGCTGCTTCCGAAGCAGCTATGTACTCCGCTTCACATGTAGATCCCGCCACGACGCTTTGTTTAGAACTTCACCAACTTACAGCTCCACCGTTTAATAAAAACACGTATCCGGTTTGCGATTTAGAATCGTCCGGATCAGTGTCAAAGCTTGCATCGACGTAACCATTTACGACTAGCTCTTTGTCACCTCCATATACGAGAAACATATCCTTAGTCCTTTTCAGGTATTTCAGGATGTTCTTGACCGCTGTCCAGTGATCCACTCCTGGATTACTTTGGTACCTTCCTGCCAAGCTTATTGCTAAGCATACGTCAGGTCTGGTACACAGCATTGCATACATGATAGAGCCTATGGCTGATGCATAGGGAACATTTTTCATTTTCTCTCTATCTTCTGCTGTGGTCGGGCATTGAGTTTGACTCAACTTCACACCTTGTAGCACAGGCAAGAATCCTTTCTTTGCCTGATCCATTTTGAACTTTTTCAAAATTTTGTCAAGGTATGTGCTTTGTGAAAGTCCTATTAAGCGTCTTGATCTATCTCTATAGATCTTGATGCCCAATATGTAAGCAGCTTCACTGAGGTCTTTCATTGAAAAACTTTTATTCAAGTATCCTTTTATGCTATCCAGAAATTCTATATCATTTCCAATTAATAATATGTCATCTACATATAAAACTAGAAATGCTACAGAGCTCCCACTCACTTTCTTGTAAATACAGGCTTCTCCATAAGTGTGTATAAAACCATATGCTTTGATCACATTATCAAAGCGTTTATTCCAACTCCGAGATGCTTGCACCAGTCCATAAATGGAACGCTGGAGCTTGCACACTTTGTCAGCACCTTTTGGATCAACAAAACCTTCCGGCTGCATCATATACAACTCTTCTTCTAGAAATCCATTCAAGAATGCAGTGTTGACATCCATTTGCCAAATTTCATAATCATGAAATGCAGCAATAGCTAACATGATTCGGACGGACTTAAGCATCGCTACGGGTGAGAAAGTCTCATCGTAGTCAACCCCTTGAACTTGTCAAAAACCTTTTGCAACAAGTCGAGCTTTATAGACAGTAACATTACCATCAGCGTCAGTCTTCTTCTTAAAGATCCATTTATTCTCAATGGCTTGCCGATCATCGGGCAAGTCAACCAAAGTCCATACTTTGTTTTCATACATGGATCCCATCTCAGATTTCATGGCCTCTAGCCATTTTGCGGAATCTGGGCTCATCATCGCTTCCTCATAGTTCGTAGGTTCATCATGGTCAAGTAACATGACTTCCAGAATAGGATTACCGTACCACTCTGGTGTGGATCTTACTCTGGTAGACCTACGAGGTTCAGTAGAAATTCGATCTGAAGTTTCATGATCATTATCATTAGCTTACTCACTAATTGGTGTAGTTGTCACAGGAACCGGTTCTCGTGATGAACTACTTTCCAGTAAGGGAGTAGATACAGTTATCTCATCAAGTTCTACTTTCCTCCCACTCACTTCTTTCGAGAGAAACTCCTTCTCTAGAAAGGATCCATTCTTAGCAACGAATGTCTTGCCTTCGGATCTGTGATAGAAGGTGTACCCAACAGTTTCTTTTGGGTATCCTATGAAGACACATTTCTCTGATTTAGGTTCGAGCTTATCTGGTTGAAGTTTCTTCACATAAGCATCGCAGCCCCAAACTTTAAGAAACGACAACTTTGGTTTCTTGCCAAACCATAGTTCATAAGGCGTCGTCTCAACGGATTTTGATGGTGCCCTATTTAACGTGAATGCGGCCGTCTCTAAAGCATAACCCCAAAACGATAGCGGTAAATCAGTAAGAGACATCATAGATCGCACCATATCAAGTAAAGTACGATTACGGCGTTCGGACACACCATTTCGTTGTGGTGTTCCGGGTGGCGTGAGTTGCGAAACTATTCCGCATTGTTTCAAATGTAAACCAAACTCGTAACTCAAATATTCTCCTCCACGATCAGATCGTAGAAACTTTATTTTCTTGTTACGATGATTCTCCACTTCACTCTGAAATTCTTTGTACTTTTCAAATGTTTCAGACTTGTGCTTCATTAAGTAGATATACCCATATCTGCTCAAATCATCTGTGAAGGTGAGAAAATAACGATATCCGCCACGAGCCTCAACATTCATCGGACCACATACATCTGTATGTATGATTTCCAACAAATCTGTTGCTCTCTCCATAGTACCGGAGAACCGTGTTTAAGTCATCTTGCCCATGAGGCACGGTTCGCAAGTACCAAGTGATTCATAATCAAGTGATTCTAGAAGTCCATCAGTATGGAGTTTCTTCATGCGTTTTACACCGATATGACCTAAACGGCAGTGCCACAAATAAGTTGCACTATCATTATCAACTTTGCATCTTTTGGCTTCAACATTATGAATATGTGTATCACTACTATCGAGATTCAATAAAAATAGACCACTCTTCAAGGGTGCATGACCATAAAAGATATTACTCATATAAATAGAACAACCATTATTCTCTGATTTAAATGAATAACCGTCTCGCATTAAACAAGATCTAGATATAATGTTCATGCTCAACGCTGGCACCAAATAACAATTATTCAGGTCTAAAACTAATCCCGAAGGTAGATGTAGAGGTAGCGTGCCGACCGCGACCACATCGACTTTGGAACCGTTTCCCACGCGCATCGTCACCTCGTCCTTGGCCAGTGCTCGCTTATTCCGTAGTCCCTGTTTCGAGTTGCAAATATTAGCAACAGAACGAGTATCAAATACCCAGGTGCTACTACGAGCTCTAGTTAGGTACACATCAATAACATGTATATCACATATACCTTTGTTCACTTTGCCATCCTTCTTATCCGCCAAATACTTGGGGCAGTTCCGCTTCCAGTGACCAGTCTGCTTGCAGTAGAAGCACTCAGTTTCAGGCTTAGGTCCAGACTTAGGTTTCTTCTCTTGAGCAGCAACTTGCTTGCCGTTCTTTTTGAAGTTCCCCTTCTTCTTCCCTTTGCCCCTTTTCTTGAAACTAGTGGTCTTGCTGACCATCAACACTTGATGCTCCTTCTTGATTTCTACCTCCGCAGCTTTTAGCATTGCGAAGAGCTCGGGAATAGTCTTGTTCATCCCTTGCATATTATAGTTCATCACAAAGCTCTTGTAGCTTGGTGGCAGTGATTGGAGAATTCTGTCAATGACACTATCATCAGGAAGATTAACTCCCAGTTGAATCAAGTGATTATTATACCCAGACATTCTGAGTATGTGTTCACTGATAGAACTATTCTCCTCCATCTTGCAGCTATAGAACTTATTGGAGACTTCATATCTCTCAATCCGGGCATTTGCTTGAAATATTAACTTCAACTCCTGGAACATCTCATATGCTCCATGACGTTCAAAACGTCGTTGAAGACCCGGTTCTAAGCCGTAAAGCATGGCACACTGAACTATAGAGTAGTCATCAGCTTTGCTCTGCCAGACGTTCTTAACGTCGTCAGTTGCATCAGCAGCAGGCCTGACACCCAGCGGTGCTTTCAGGACGTAACTTTTCTGTGCAGCAATGAGGATAATCCTCAGGTTACGGACCCAGTCCGTGTAATTGCTACCATCATCTTTCAACTTAGCTTTCTCAAGGAACGCATTAAAATTCAACGGAACAACAGCACGAGCCATCTATCTATAACAAACATAGACAAGCAAAATACTATCAGGTACTAAGTTCATGATAAATTTAAGTTCAATTAATCATATTACTTAAGAACTCCCACTAAGACAGACATCTCTCTAGTCATCTAAGTGATCATGTGATCCAAATCAACTAAACCATGTCCGATCATCACGTGAGATGGAGTAGTTTTCAATGGTGAACATCACTATGTTGATCATATCTACTATATGATTCACGCTCGACCTTTCGGTCTCCGTGTTCCAAGGCCATCTCTGTATATGCTAGGCTCGTCAAGTCTAACCTGAGTATTCTGCGTGTGCAACTGTTTTGCACCCGTTGTATTTGAACGTAGAGCCTATCACACCCGATCATCATGTGGTGTCTCAGCACGAAGAACTTTCGCAACGGTGCATACTCAGGGAGAACACTTCTTGATAATTTTTTAGTGAGAGATCATCTTAAAATGCTACCGTCAATCAAAGCAAGATAAGATGCATAAAGGATAAACATCACATGCAATCAATATAAGTGATATGATATGGCCATCATCATCTTGTGCTTGTGATCTCCATCTCCGAAGCACCGTCGTGATCACCATCGCCACCGGCGCGACACCTTGATCTCCATCGTAGCATCGTTGTCGTTACGCCATCTATTGCTTCTACGACTATCGCTACCGCTTAGTGATAAAGTAAAGCAATTACAGGGCGTTTGCATTTCATACAATAAAGCGACAACCATATGGCTCCTGCCAGTTGCCGATAACTTCGGTTACAAAACATGATCATCTCATACAATAAAATATAGCATCACGTCTTGACCATATCACATCACAACATGCCCTGCAAAAACAAGTTAGACGTCCTCTACTTTGTTGTTGCAAATTTTACGTGGCTGCTACGGGCTGAGCAAGAACCGTTCTTACCTACGCATCAAAACCACAACGATAATTCGTCAAGTTGGTGCTGTTATAACCTTCGCAAGGACCGGGCATAGCCACACTTGATTCAGCTAAAGTGAGAGAGACAGACACCCGCCAGCCACCTTTAAGCACGAGTGCTCATAACGGTGAAACCAGTCTCGCGTAAGCGTACGCGTAATGTCGGTCCGGGCCGCTTCATCTCACAATACCGCCAAACCAAAGTATGACATGCTGGTAAGCAGTATGACTTGTATCGCCCACAACTCACTTGTGTTCTACTCGTGAATATAACATCAACGCATAAAACCTAGGCTCGGATGCCACTGTTGGGGAACGTAGTAATTTGAAAAAAATTCCTACGCACACACAAGATCATGGTGATGGCATAGCAACGAGAGGGAAGAGTGTTCGTCCATGTACCCTCGTAGACCGTAAGCGGAAGCGTTATGATAACGCGGTTGATGTAGTCGTACGTCTTCACGATCCAACCGATCCAAGCACCGAACGTACGGGGCCTCCGAGTTCAGCACACGTTCAGCTCGATGACAATCTCCGGCCTCCAATCCAGCTGAGCTTCGGAGATGAGTTCCGTCAGCATGACGGCGTGGTGACGATGATGGTGTTCTACCGGCGCAGGGCTTCGCCTAAACTCCGCGACGATATGACTGAGGTGGAATATGGTGGAGGGGGGCACCGCACACGGCTAAGGAACGATCCGTAGATCAACTTGTGTGTCTATGGGGTGTCCCCCTGCCCCCGTATATAAAGGAGCAAGGGGGGAGGCCGGCCGGCTCCTTGGGCGCGCCAAGGGAGGAGGAATCCTCCTCCTAGTAGGAGTAGGACTCCTCCTTTCCTACTCCTACTAGGAGGGGGAAGGAAGGGGGAGAGGGGGGAAGGAAAGTGGGGCGCCGCCCCCCCTCCTAGTCCAATTCGGACTAGAGGGAGAGGGGGCGCGCAGCCCACCCTGTCCGCCCCTCTCTCTTCCCACCAAAGCCCATGTGGCCCATTAACTCTCCCGTGGGGTTCCGGAAACCCCCCCGGCACTCCGGTTTTCTCCGAAATCACCCGGAACACTTCCGGTGTCCGAATATAGTCGTCCAATATATCAATCTTTATGTCTCGACCATTTCGAGACTCCTCGTCATGTCCGTGATCACATCCGGGACTCCGAACAAACTTCTGTACATCAAAACTTATAAACTCATAATAAAACTGTCATCGTAACGTTAAGCGTGCCGACCCTACGGGTTCGAGAACTATGTAGACATGGCCTAGAACCATTCTCGGTCAATAACCAATAGCGGGACCTGGATGCCCATGTTGGTTCCTACATATTCTACGAAGATCTTTATCGGTCAAACCGCATAACAACATACGTTGTTCCCTTTGTCATCGGTATGTTACTTGCCCGAGATTTGATTGTCGGTATCCAATACCTAGTTAAATCTCGTTACCGGCAAGTCTCTTTACTCGTTCCGTAATACATCATATTATAACTCACTCATTAGTTATAATGCTTGCAAGGCTTAGGTGATGAGTATTACCGAGAGGGCCCAGAGATACCTCTCCGACAATCGGAGTGACAAAACCTAATCTCGAATTATGCCAACCCAACATGTACCTTCGGAGACACCTGTAGAGCACCTTTATAATCACCCAGTTACGTTGTGACGTTTGGTAGAACACAAAGTGTTCTTCCAGTAAACAGGAGTTGCACAATCTCATAGTTGCAGGGACTTTGTATAAGTCATGAAGAAAGCAATAGCAGTATACTAAACGATCAAGTGCTAGGCTAACGGAATGGGTCATGTCAATCACATCATTCTCCTAATGATGTGATCCACTAATCAAATGACAACACATGTCTATTGTTAGGAAACATAACCATCTTTGATTAATGAGCTAGTCAAGTAGAGGCATACTAGTGACTATAGTTTTGTCTATGTATTCACACATGTATCATGTTTCCGGTTAATACAATTCTAGCATGAATAATAAACATTTATCATGATATGAGGAAATATATAATAACTTTATTATTGCCTCTAGGGCATATTTCCTTCACCTATATATTCTATGAAGATCTTTATCGGTCAAACCGCATAACAACATACGTTGTTCCCTTTGTCATCGGTATGTTACTTGCCCGAGATTCGATCGTCGGTATCCAATACCTAGTTCAATCTTGTTACCGGCAAGTCTCTTTACTCGTTACATAATACATCATTCCGTAACTAACTCACTAGCTACATTGCTTGCAAGGCTTATAGTGATGTGCATTACCGAGAGGGCCCAGAGATACCTCTCCGACAATTGGAGTGACAAAACCTAATCTCGAAATACGCCAACTCAATATGTACCTTTGGAGACACCTGTAGAGCTCCTTTATAATCATCCAGTTACGTTGTGACGTTTGGTAGCACACAAAGTGTTCCTCCGGTAAACGGGAGTTGCATAATCTCATAGCTGTAGGAACTTTGTATAAGTCATGAAGAAAGCAATAGCAACATACTAAACGATCAAGTGCTAGGCTAACGGAATGGGTCAAGTCAATCACATCATTCTCCTAATGATGTGATCCCGTTAATCAAATGACAACACATGTCTATGGTTAGGAAACATAACCATCTTTGATTAATGAGCTAGTCAAGTAGAGGCATACTAGTAACATAATGTTTGTCTATGTATTCACACATGTATCATGTTTCCGGGTAATACAATTCTAGCATGAATAATAAACATTTATCATGAAATGAGGAAATAAATAATAACTTTATTATTGCCTCTAGGGCATATTTCCTTCAGTCTCCCACTTGCACTAGAGTCAATAATCTAGATTACACCGTAATGATTCTAACACCCATGGAGTCTTGGTGCTGATCATGTTTTGCTCGTGGAAGAGGCTTAGTCAATGGGTGTGCAACATTCAGATCCGTATGTATCTTGCAAATCTCTATGTCTCCCACCTGGACTTGGTCCCGGATGGAATTGAAGCGTCTCTTGATGTGCTTAGTCCTCTTGTGAAATCTGGATTCTTTTGCCAAGGCAATTGCACCAGTATTATCACAGAAGATCTTCATTGGTCCCCATGCACTAGGTATGACACATAGATCGGAAATGAACTCCTTGATCCAGACTCCTTCATTTGCTGCTTCCGAAGCAGCTATGTACTCCGCTTGGCATGTAGATCCCGCCACGACGCTTTGTTTAGAACTGCACCAACTTACAACTCCACCATTTAATAAAAATACGTATCCGGTTTGCGATTTAGAATCGTCCGGATCAGTGTCAAAGCTTGCATCGATGTAACCATTTACGACTAGCTCTTTGTCACCTCCATAAATGAGAAACATATCCTTAGTCCTTTTCAGGTATTTTAGGATGTTCTTGACCACTGTCCAGTGATCCACTCCTGGATTACTTTGGTACCTACCTGCCAAGCTTATTGCTAAGCATACGTCAGGTCTGGTACACAACATTGCATACATGATAGAGCCTATGGCTGAAGCATAGGGAACATCTTTCATTTTCTCTCTATCTTCTGTTGTGGTCGGGCATTGAGACTGACTCAACTTCACACCTTGTAATACAGGCAAGAACCCTTTCTTTGCCTGATCCATTTTGAACTTTTTCAAAACTTTATCAAGGTATGTGCTTTGTGAAAGTCCAATTAAGCGTCTTGATCTATCTCTATAGATCTTGATGCCCAATATGTAAGCAGCTTCACCGAGGTCTTTCATTGAAAAACTTTTATTCAAGTATCCGTTTATGCTATCCAGAAATTCTATATCATCTCCAATTAATAATATGTCATCTACATATAAAACTAGAAATGCTACAGAGCTCCCACTCACTTTCTTGTAAATACAGGCTTCTCCAAAAGTCTATATAAAACCATATGCTTTGATCGCCTCATCAAGGCATATATTCCAACTCGGAGATGCTTGCACCTGTCCATAGATGGATTGTAGGAGCTTGCACACTTTGTTTGCACCTTTAGGATCGACAAAACCTTTTGGTTGCATCATATACAACTCTTCCTTAAGAAATCCATTCAGGAATGCAGTTTTGACAACCATTTGCCAAATTTCATAATCATAAAATGCAGCAATTGCTAACATGATTCAGACAGACTTAAGCATCGCTACGGGTGAGAAAGTCTCATCGTAGTCAACCCCTTGAACTTGTCGAAAACCTTTCGCAACAAGTCGAGTTTTATAGACAGTTACATTACCATCAGCGCCAGTCTTCTTCTTAAAGATCCATTTATTCTCAATGGCTTGCCGATCATCGGGCAAGTCAACCAAAGTCCATACTTTGTTCTCATACATGGATCCCATCTCATATTTCATGGCTTCTAGCCATTTTGCGGAATCTGGGCTCATCATCGCTTCCTCATAGTTCGTAGGTTCGCCATGGTCAAGTAACATGACTTCCAGAATAGGATTACCGTACCACTCTGGTGCGGATCTTACTCTGGTAGACCTACGAGGTTCAGTAGAAACTTGATCCGAAGTTTCATGATCAATATCATTAGCTTCCTCACTAATTGGTGTAGTTGTCACAGGAACCGGTTCTTGTGATGGATTACTTTCCAATAAGGGAGCAGGTACAATTACCTCATCAAGTTCTACTTTCCTCCCACTCACTTCTTTCGAGAGAAACTCCTTCTCTAGAAAGGATCCGAATTTAGCAATGAAAATCTTGCCCTCAGATCTGTGATAGAAGGTGTACCCAATAGTTTCTTTTTGGTATCCTATGAAGACACATTTCTCCGATTTGGGTTCAAGCTTATCTGGTTGAAGTTTCTTCACATAAGCATCGCAGCCCCAAACTTTAAGAAACAACAACTTTGGTTTCTTGCCAAACCACAGTTCATAAGGCGTCGTCTCAACGGATTTTGATGGTGCCCTATTTAACGTGAATGCGGCCATCTCTAAAGCATAACCCCAAAACGATAGTGGTAAATCAGTAAGAGACATCATAGATCGCACCATATCCAGTAAAGTACGATTACGACATTCGGACACACCATTTCGTTGTGGCGTTCCGGGTGACATGAGTTGCGAAACTATTCCGCATTGCTTCAAATGTAAACCAAACTCGTAACTCAAATATTCTCCTCCACGATCAGATCGTAGAAATTTTATTTTCTTGTTACGATGATTTTCCACTTCACTCTGAAATTCTTTGAACTTTTCAAATGTTTCAGACTTGTGTTTCATCAAGTAGATATACCCATATCTGCTCAAATCATCTGTGAAGGTGAGAAAATAACGATACCCGCCGCGAGCCTCAATATTCATTGGACCACAAACATCAGTATGTATGATTTCCAACAAATCAGTTGCTCGCTCCATAGTTCCGGAGAACGGCGTTTTAGTCATCTTGCCCATGAGGCACGGTTCGCAAGTACCAAGTGATTCATAATCAAGTGATTCCAAAAGTCCATCAGTATGGAGTTTCTTCATGCGCTTTACACCGATATGACCTAAATGACAGTGCCACAAATAAGTTGCACTATCATTATCAACTCTGCATCTTTTGGCTTCAACATTATGAATATGTGTATCACTACTATCGAGATTCAATAAAAATAGACCACTCTTCAAGGGTGCATGACCATAAAAGATATTACTCATATAAATAGAACAACCATTATTCTCTGATTTAAATGAATAACCGTCTCGCATCAAACAAGATCCAGATGTAATGTTCATGCTCAACGCTGGCACCAAATAACAATTATTTAGGTCTAAAACTAATCCCGATGGTAGATGTAGAGGTAGCGTGCCGACCGCAATCACATCAACTTTGGAACCATTTCCCACGCGCATCGTCACCTCGTCCTTAGCCAATCTTCGCTTAATCCGTAGTCCCTGTTTCGAGTTGCAAATATTAGCAACAGAACCAGTATCAAATACCCAGGTACTACTGCGAGCATTAGTAAGGTACACATCAATAACATGTATATCACATATACCTTTGTTCACTTTGCCATCCTTCTTATCCGCCAAATACTTGGGGCAGTTCCGCTTCCAGTGTCCAGTCTGCTTGCAGTAGAAGCACTCAGTCTCAGGCTTAGGTCCAGATTTGGGTTTCTTCTCTTGAGCAGCAACTTGTTTGCTGTTCTTCTTGAAGTTCCCCTTCTTCTGCCCTTTGCCCTTTTTCTTAAAACTGGTGGTCTTGTTGACCATCAACACTTGATGCTCCTTCTTGATTTCTACCTCCGCGGCTTTTAGCATTGCGAAGAGCTCGGGAATAGTCTTGTCCATCCCTCGCATATTATAGTTCATCATGAAGCCCTTGTAGCTTGGTGGCAGTGATTGAAGAATTCTGTCAATGACACTATCATCAGGAAGATTAACTCCCAGTTGAATCAAGTGATTATTATACCCAGACATTTTGAGTATGTGTTCACTAACAGAACTATTCTCCTCCATCTTATAGCTATAGAACTTATTGGAGACTTCATATCTCTGAATTCGGGCATTTGCTTGAAATATTAACTTCAACTCCTGGAACATCTCATATGCTCCATGACGTTCAAAACGTCGTTCAAGACCCGGTTCCAAGCCGTAAAGCATGGCACACTGAACTATCGAGTAGTCATCAGCTTTGCTCTGCCAGACGTTCTTAACGTCGTCAGTTGCATCAGCAGCAGGCCTGGCACCCAGCGGTGCTTCCAGGATATAATTCTTCTGTGCAGCAGTGAGGATAATCCTCAGGTTACGGACCCAGGCTGTGTAATTGCTACCATCATCTTTCAACTTAGCTTTCTCAAGGAACGCATTAAAATTCAACGGAACAACAGCACGAGCCATCTATCTACAACAAACATAGACAAGCAAAATACTATCAGGTACTAAGTTCATGATAAATTTAAGTTCAATTAATCATATTACTTAAGAACTCCCACTTAGACAGACATCTCTCTAGTCATCTAAGTGATCACGTGATCCAAATCAACTAAACCATGTCCGATCATCACGTGAGATGGAGTAGTTTTCAATGGTGAACATCACTATGTTGATCATATCTACTATATGATTCATGCTCGACCTTTCGGTCTCCGTGTTCCAAGGCCATCTCTGTATATGCTAGGCTCGTCAAGTTTAACCTGAGTATTCCGCGTGTGCAACTGTTTTGCACCCGTTGTATTTGAACGTAGAGCCTATCACACCCGATCATCACGTGGTGTCTCAGCACGAAGAACTTTCGCAACGGTGCATACTCAGGGAGAACACTTCTTGATAATTTAGTGAGAGATCATCTTAAAATGCTACCGTCAATCAAAGCAAGATAAGATGCATAAAGGATAAACATCACATGCAATCAATATAAGTGATATGATATGGCCATCATCATCTTGTGCTTGTGATCTCCATCTCCGAAGCACCATCGTGATCGCCATCGTCACCGGCTCGACACCTTGATCTCCATCGTAGCATCGTTGTCGTTACGCCATCTATTTCTTCTACGACTATCGCTACCGCTTAGTGATAAAGTAAAGCAATTACAGGGCGTTTGCATTTCATACAATAAAGCGGCAACCATATGGCTCCTGCCAGTTGCCGATAACTTCAGTTACAAAACATGATCATCTCATACAATAAAATATAGCATCACGTCTTGACCATATCACATCATAACATGCCCTGCAAAAACAAGTTAGACGTCCTCTACTTTGTTGTTGTAAATTTTACGTGGCTGCTACGGGCTGAGCAAGAACCGTTCTTACCTACGCATCAAAACCACAACGATAGTTCGTCAAGTTAGTGCTGTTTTAACCTTCGCAAGGACCGGGCGTAGCCACACTCGGTTCAACTAAAGTTGGAGAAACAGACACCCGCTAGTCACCTGTGTGCAAAGCACGGCGGTAAAACCAGTCTCGCGTAAGCGTACGCGTAATGTCGGTCCGGGCCGCTTCATCCAACAATACCGCCGAACCAAAGTATGACATGCTGGTAAGCAGTATGACTTGCATCGCCCACAACTCACTTGTGTTCTACTCGTGCATATAACATCAACGCATAAAACCTAGGCTCGGATGCCACTGTTGGGGAACGCAGTAATTTCAAAAAAAAATTCCTACACACATGCAAGATCATGGTGATGCATAGCAATGAGAGGGGAGAGTGTTGTCCACGTACCCTCGTAGACCGTAAGCGGAAGCGTTATGACAACGCGGTTGATGTAGTCGTACGTCTTCACGATCCAACCGATCCAAGTACCGAACGTACGGCACCTTCGAGTTCAGCACACGTTCAGCTCGATGACGATCCCTGGACTCCGATCCAGCAGGGTGTCGGGGATGAGTTCCATCAGCACGATGGCGTGGTGACAATGATGATGTTCTACCGACGTAGGGCTTCGCCTAAGCACTACTGATGGAGAGGGGCACCGCACACGGCTAAGGAACGATCACGAAGATCAACTTGTGTGTCTAGAGGTGCCCCCTGCCCCCGTATATAAAGGAGGGAGGGGGGAGGTGCGGCCGGCCCCCTAGGGGTGCGCCTGGAGGAGTCCTACTCCCACCGGGAGTAGGACTCCCTCCTCTTACCTTGGTGGAGAAGGAAAGGGGATGGGGAAAGAGGAAAGGGGGGCGCCGCCCCCCCCCCTTCCTTGTCCTATTCGGACTAAGGGGGGAGGGGGCACGCGGCCTGCCCTGGCCGGCCCTCCTCTTCTCCCTCATGGCCCATGTAGGCCCATTAACCCCCCTCCCCCCCAGGGGGGGGGGGGGGGGGGGGTTTCCGGTAACCCCTCGGTACTCCGGTAAAATCCCGATTTCACCCGGAACGTTTCCGATATCCAAATATAGGCTTTCAATATATCAATCTTTATGTCTCGACCATTTCAAGACTCCTCGTCATGTCCGTGATCACATCCGGGACACCGAACAACCTTCGATACATCAAAACTTATAAACTCATAATAAAACTGTCATCGTAACATTAAGCGTGTGGACCCTACGGGTTCGAGAACTATGTAGACATGACCTAGAACTGTTTCCGGTCAATAACCAATAGCGGAACCTGGATGCTCATATTGGCTCCTACATATTCTATGAAGATCTTTATCTGTCAAACCGCATAACAACATATGTTGTTCCCTTTGTCATCGTATGTTACTTGCCCGAGATTCGATCGTCGGTATCCAATACCTAGTTCAATCTTGTTACCGGCAAGTCTCTTTACTCGTTACGTAATACATCATTCCATAACTAACTCATTAGCTACATTGCTTGCAAGGCTTATAGTGATGTGCATTACCGAGAGGGCCCAGAGATACCTCTCCGACAATCGGAGTGACAAAACCTAATCTCGAAATACGCCAACTCAATATGTACCTTTGGAGACACCTGTAGAGCTCCTTTATAATCACCCAGTTACGTTGTGACGTTTGGTAGCACATAAAGTGTTCCTCCGGTAAACGGGAGTTGCATAATCTCATAGTTGTAGGAACTTTGTATAAGTCATGAAGAAAGCAATAGCAACATACTAAACGATCAAGTGCTAGGCTAACGGAATGAGTCAAGTCAATCACATCATTCTCCTAATGATGTGATCCCGTTAATCAAATGACAACACATGTCTATGGTTAGGAAACATAACCATCTTTGATTAATGAGCTAGTCAAGTAGAGGCATACTAGTGACATAATGTTTGTCTATGTATGTCGTGGTTCTAAGTCTGACAGTAGAGTGGGGGGTAGGTATGGAGAGGCAAGGTCCTAGCTATAGAGAAGTTGTAAACACAAGCGATGTACGAGTTCAGGCCCTTCTCGGAGGAAGTAAAAGCCCTACGTCTCAGAGCCCTGAGGCGGTCGAGTGGATTATGTGTATAGGTGTTACAGGAGTGCGAACCCTTCTGCCTGTGGAGGGGGGTGGCTTATATAGAGTACGCCTGGACCCCTGCCAGCCCACGTAATGAAGGGTTTAAAGTGTATTAAGTCTGGGGCGTTACTGGTAACGCCCTACATAAAATGCCTTAACTATCATTAAGTCTATTCAATTACAGGCCGTTGCAGTACAGAGTGCCTTCTGACCTTCTGGTGGTCGAGTGTATCTCCATGGTCGAGTGTATCTCTATGGTCGAGTGTATCTCCATGGTCGAGTGTATCTCCATGGTCGAGTCCTTCTTCCAGTCGAGTGGGTTCTTCGATGGTTGACTGGAAGGTGATCTCTTCTAAGGCTGTCCTAGGGTAGGGCATTCAGGTCAGACCTATGACCCTACCCAAGGTATATGAATCCATCATTAGCCCCCGAATGGATTGAGGCTCGAATGAGGAAAGAGTTGATGCTGTTTCCGATTGGCTTTTGCATACTGGCTTATGCGTCGTTCTGGATCAAGATCTTCTTTGTCGATAACGAACAACTTTTCTTCAGTCGACTCGATCCATTCTTGTCTTTCGTCGAGTGATCTTTTAGACTTTGCTGGTTCCCGAGCGACGGATCGCAGGAAATCTCGCGTCTGACAGATCGATCTGCCGTCCGCGGATTCCACGGGATACGGAATTTGGGGGGCGCGCGAAGCGGAACAGACCGTGGCGCTCGGACGGGACGGGACATGAACGCCTCGATCTCCGCACCGTCTTTTCCGCCACATATCGTGTCAAAGCAACTGTTTCGGGATATGATCAGGTTGCCTGGGTCCACATGTCATCCACTCGGAAGGGATGGTATATAAATGCAACCGGCGAGGGTTTTCTGAATAGTGCTCCATTCTTTCTCCTCTGTTCTCCTCGTCTCCGCCCAGTGCGCTTGCTCTCGCTCCCGCAAAGCTCTCCCTTGCGCACCTCGCCGGCAAACATGGTCAAGGAGAAGACGGCGGCGTTGGAGCGCGCAAAGAAGGCATCGGCGACGGAGAAGGCATCGGCGGCGGAGAAGGCAAAGGGGAGGTCCACCAGCCGCAGTGGGTCTTCGTCGAGATCCCGCTTGCCGAAGGGCTGGGTCCAGGGAGATTGGATCCAGTCGACCATCACGGAGAAGGATCTCCTCGACATGGCCGACGACGGGCTGATCCCTCATGGCGCAGCGAGACTCCCAGGGAAAGAGTGGCAACCTCAGCCAGAAGAGGGTGAGTGCGTGCTCCTGGCGACTCATATTGATCGAGGGTTTTCTTTGCCACCGAGCATCTTCTTTCGTGGTTTTTTGAACTTCTTCGGAGCCCAACTCCACCACTTTACTCCGAACTCTATTGCGTACCTTGCTGCATTCGTATCCATGTGCGAGAGTTTCCTGGGCTGTCGACCACACTGGGGCTTGTTCAAGCACATCTTCACGTGCCGTTCTCAGACCGTGAAGAAGGCGAGTCCAGGCGACGAGAAGACCCAGGTTGTCCAAATGTGCGGGGGTCTGGGGATTCAAGTGAGGAACAAGAGCACCTTCCCCGCTATGACGTTTCCCGAGTCGGTCAGAGGCTGGCAGTCGACTTGGTTCTACTGTCGGGACGAGCTGACGCCGGGACAGTCGAGTGGGCTTCCCCCATTCACCATGAGTCGAGTGAACAAGCCCTCCTCTCTCAAGGTGGTTCCGGAGGAAAGGGCCGATGTGAAGATGTTGATGGACCGAGTGGTGCAGTTGGTCCGGGACGGCGTGACTGGCATGGACCTTCTGGAGGTTTTCCTTCGGCGGCGGATCCAACCTCTTCAGTTCCGAAGCCATGGCATGTGGCTGTACTGCGGGACTGAAGACGATACCCGAGTCCACCCAGAAGCAGTCGACGACGCCACCGTGGAAAGATGGATGGCCGCGGTCACTGGGAATAAGGATAATCCCCGTGGATCCAGGAGGGTTCCTCCACTCGACCATCACACCGATCCAGACAAGGTATACTTGCTCTGCCTTCCATTGTACATCCGTCGAGTGAGTTTCTGTATATTCTGTGACTTGGTCGATTGATCTCTGTTTTGACGTCTTTTAGGCCCTCACCGACCTATATTCGATGCCCAATGGAGCTCAGGCTCCGACTGAGGAGGAAGAAGCCAGCGGGGGCGAGAGCCAGGAGGAGTGGGATTCAGACGCTGCTGAAGGTGACGACGACGACGATGATGACGAGGACGAAGAGGAGGAAGAGGAGGAGGAGGTTGCACCGCCGCGCTCAGAAAGGCGGTCAAAGCTTGTCCATGACCCCGCGACTGAACGCGGTAAGGGGGTGGCGACTGCATCGCAGTCGACCAAACGCCCTCGGACCGCTTCTCCGGTGCCGAATGGCAGGGCTCCGAAGCAGTCGAGGGTGGCTCTGCCGAAACCCCCCAAGCTCTTGCCGAAGATGAAAGTGTCCATCCCCACCATATCCGGGTAAGCACGTTACTTGAGTTCTCTTGTTTTGCATAAGGCTTTATCTCTGGTTGATATTTGAATTGGTCGACTGATTCTTTGGGACTTCAGTGCTGCAACTTCTGAGACCTCAGGCAAGGCTGACGACCATGAGATGGAGGACGCAGCAACCTCGAATCCTGGTACTATACTCTCAATTCTGTCCTTAGTCGACTGACTCAAGATTTCTGACTTTGATTCTTTTTCCGAAGCTCCACCCCATGACATTATCACCCTTCCCGAAGATGATGATGAGGATGAAGAACCACTGAGGCACAGGATGAGCAGCAAGACGTCTACTGGTAAGGCAACCCAGAGTACGACGGCGCCCGAAGCTGTGGCCACGGAAGGGGAGAACCTCACTCGACACACCGTGTCTTTCGCGGTGCCGTTGACGAGCGCTCGTCCCACTTCGTCGAGTGCTGCACAGCCTTCGCTCTTCACAACACATCATGTCCCAGAGGACCAAGCCAGTGCTGCTAAGGAGGCGATACGTCAAGCGGGGATCATGATGGAACAGGTGAAGACCATCCGGGATGCAAGCCAAGCAGCTTACGACGCCAGCTCTGCCCTTCAAAGCAATGTGCAGGTCAGTCGACCACCGCCTATTCTGTTAGGATATGCTATCAAGATTTTTTCTTTCTGATTTCTGAAATCCATAGCAATCACCCGCTGGGAGTGTTGATAGAAAATTCTATGTTAGCGGGGGCACGCTGAGTGCACCCGCTGGGTGTAGTCCCCAAGGCTAAGGTCGACTGCTGGCAGTCGACCTTAGGCTTTAGAAGTAAAGGTTGTTCATCATTTGATTTGGTCGACTGGTCGACTCTGTCTTGGACAGAACTAGTGGGGGCACGCTGAGTGCACCCACTGGGTGTAGTCCCCGAGACCGTGGTCAACTGCTTGCAGTCGACTACAGTCTGAAGTCCACATCTCTCTTTTTTTTTGGGTCGACTGGTCGACTCTGTCTTGAACAGAACTAGTGGGGGCACGCTGAGTGCACCCACTGGGTGTAGTCCCCGAGACTACAGTTGAATGCTTGCATTCGACTGTAGTCTAGAAACGTATAATCTTTCTCTATCCACTCGGAAGTGAACCATCTTTGATATTTTGTTGATTGGTTCTTCGTAGAAATCCTGTGACTTTGCGGCTCGCTATACGGAACTGGAGCAGAAGCACATTCAGCTCGAGTTGGATTTGAAGCTGGTGCAGGAGAATCTGACGAAGGCGAAGGAGGAGACCAAAGGTATGTTCGGTGAGACCTCGACGACTCCTTTATCCTTCCATTTATTTCAAGATCTGACTTTGCTGTAACTTACAGACAAAGTGCGGGATGCCCAGAAGAAGAAGGACCTTGAGCTTGCCGAGAAGACCAAGCTTGCTGACGAGAAGTTAGCTTCAGTCACCAAGCTTGAACAGGAAAATCACAATCTGAAAACTGCTCTGGCGATTGCTTCCAAGGATGTTGACCGACTGAAAGCTGACAAGACTACCCTGACTGAGAAGATCAACCAATTGACTGGGAAGAAGAATGACCTTGAAAGCTTCCTGGGCGGTCTTGCTAAGAAACTGTTCCTTATGCTCGAAGGTAAACTTTTCACTCGACCAGCATTTTCAACTGTGATGCTTCCATTGACCATTGCCTTGACTCGGTGTTTTATCTTTGCAGAATTCTGTCGGAACTTTGAAGATGAGACTAGCCAGTTGGAGCCGAACCTTGATCCTGTCAATTCTCCGGTGAATGATGAAGTCGCCATGAATGCCTTCCGGCTGGAGTCTCGTGTTGCAGCTGTCGTGGACTATCTTGCAAGGCTGAAGGCCGCCACTTCTCGCATCGACTCGACGCTTTGGCCCGGGGCGACACTTCAGAATGACCTCGAGTCATTGATGGCTCGACTAAACGCAGTCCCCGACCGAGTGCAAGAGTGGAAGAAGTCCTCGGCTCGGTGCGGCGCAGATGTTGCCCTGTGTCTGGCCCGAGTCCATTGTAAGGACGCACGAGAAGAGAAGCTGGCGGCTCTCCGAGTGGCCAACACGAAGAAACACGACTTCAGGTCCTTCATGGAAACTTTCATCGCTGTTGCTACCCGGATTGCAGACGGGATCGACCTCGACGAGTTTGTTGCTCCTTCCAGCCCTCCACAGGAGGGGTAAAAAACTTTCTTTAAGCCCAACACTTTAAATTTGCCTCGGTATGCCGAGTGTAATTGTAACCGGTAAACCTTAACAGGCTTAGTGCCTGAGCACTTTCGGTTCCTTTAGGTATCGACCTAAACTTGGACTTGATGTTTGGATATGATTGCTCTTGGTTCGAATTGTCTTTTGCAGGTTCACAGCAAGATGTCCACTGCAGTCGACTTATTCCTTAGGCGAGCGCTGGGCCGCAGCTAAACCGCCGAGTGAGAGGTTTGCTCTTCACTCGGTAGGATTTTTATAACTTAGGCGAGCGCTGGGCTGCAGCTAAGCCCCCGAGTGAGAGGTTTGCTCTTCACTCGGTAGGATTTTTTATAACTTAGGCGAGCGCTGGGCTGCAGCTAAGCCTCCGAGTGAGAGGTTTACTCTTCACTCGGTAGGATTTTTTATAACTTAGGCGAGCGCTGGGCTGCAGCTAAGCCCCCGAGTGAGAGGTTTGCTCTTCACTCGGTAGGATTTTTTTTACAACTTAGGCGAGCGCTGGGCTGCAGCTAAGCCCCCGAGTGAGAGGTTTGCTCTTCACTCGGTAGGATTTTTATAACTTAGGAGAGCGCTGGGCTGCAGCTAAGCCTCCGAGTGAGAGGTTTGCTCTTCACTCGGTAGGATTTTTTTATAACTTAGGCGAGCACTGGGCTGCAGCTAAGCCTCCGAGTGAGAGGTTTGCTCTTCACTCGGTAGGATTTTTATAACTTAGGCGAGCGCTGGGCTGCAGCTAAGCCCCCGAGTGAGAGGTTTGCTCTTCACTCGGTAGGATTTTTTTATAACTTAGGCGAGCGCTGGGCTGCAGCTAAGCCCCCGAGTGAGAGGTTTGCTCTTCACTCGGTAGGATTTTTTTATAACTTAGGCGAGCGCTGGGCTGCAGCTAAGCCTCCGAGTGAGAGGTTTGCTCTTCACTCGGTAGGATTTTTTTTTATAACTTAGGCGAAACGGATTCGCGACTAAGCCACCCGCTGGGGGAAAAAGTGACAAAAGATATGAAGGAATTATGGCACTATTATTTCGAGATCCATGAACTACAGAAGTATTTTATTACAACTCATCCGAGTGGAAAACTTTTAGGTGTAAAACGGGCGGAGCAGATCCGCATTCCAAGCTCGGGGCTCTTCGATGTTGTGTTCGACGTTGTAGAGACGGTAAGCCCAATTGTGGAGAACTTTGGTGACGATGAAGGGTCCTTCCCAAGAAGGAGCGAGCTTATGCTGTTTCTGCTGATCCACTCGGAGAAATAGATCTCCCACTTGGAAGGCTCGACCCCTCACATTCCTGGCGTGAAAGCGGCGCAAGTCTTGTTGATAGATGGTCGATCGGATCAGAGCCATATCCCTTTCTTCCTCTAGAAGGTCGACTGCGTCCTGACGCGCTTGCTCGGCTTCTGCTTCGTTGTAGAGTTCAACTCGAGGAGCATTGTGAAGAAGATCACTCGGCAAGACTGCTTCAGCTCCATAGACCAAAAAGAATGGAGTTCTTCCAGTCGACCGATTGGGCGTGGTTCGCAAACCCCAAAGCACCGAAGGAAGTTCGTCGACCCATGCTCCAGCTGCGTGCTTGAGGTCACGCATCAGTCGGGGTTTTAAACCCTTGAGGATTAAGCCATTGGCTCGCTCCGCTTGTCCATTCGACTGGGGGTGAGCGACTGAAGCGTAGTCGACTCGTGTGCCTTGAGCGTTGCAGAAATCCTTGAATTCTTCCGAGTCAAAGTTCGACCCATTATCCGTAATGATGCTGTGCGGAACTCCATATCTGAACGTCAGCTCCCTGATGAAGGTAACTGCAGTACCGGCGTCAAGATTCTTGATCGGTTTAGCCTCGATCCACTTTGTGAACTTGTCGACTGCGACCAGTACGTGCGTGAAACCACTTCAACCTGTTCTCAAGGGACCGATCATGTCTAACCCCCATACTGCGAATGGCCAAACGAGTGGAATGGTCTTAAGAGCTGACGCGGGCTTATGTGACATATTGGAGTAGAATTGACATCCTTCGCACTTGTCCACTATTTCCTTTGCCATCTCATTCGCTCTTGGCCAGTAAAATCCAGCTCGGTATGCTTTGGCTACAATGGTCCGAGAAGACGCATGGTGACCACAGGTCCCCGAGTGGATATCATTGAGAATGATTTGACCTTCTTCTGGCGTTACGCATTTTTGACCAACCCCAGTCGGGCTTTCTCTATACAGCTGTCCTTTGATAACGGTAAAGGCTTTGGATCGACGGACGATCTGCCGAGCCTCTTCCTCCTCTTCTGGGAGCTCTTTTCTCAGGATATACGCAATATAGGGAATTGTCCAGTCGGGAATGACCACTAAAACCTCTACAACCAAGTCGACCACAGCTGGGACCTCAACCTCAGTCGGATCTGTGGCACTCTTGGGCTGTGGAGCTTCCTCTGTGAAGGGATCTCCTTTAACTGACGGTGTGTGTATATGCTCCAAAAACACACCACTCGGAATGGCTTCTCTTTTGGAACCTATTTTTGCCAGATCATCTGCTGCTTGATTTTTCAGTCGGGGGATGTGATGGAGCTCCAACCCCTCGAACTTCTTTTCCAGCTTCCTCACTGCATTGCAGTATCCAATCATGGCTGGGCTTCTCACGTCCCACTCCTTCATCACCTGGTTGACCACTAAATCTGAATCGCCGTAAACCATCAGGCGACGGACGCCGAGTGAGATGGCCATGCGCAATCCATATAAAAGGGCCTCATACTCTGCCTCATTGTTGGAGGAATCAAAGTGAATCTGGAGCACATATCTAAGCTTATCTCCTCTGGGGGAAACCAGAACAACCCCAGCACCAGAACCATTCAGCATCTTAGAGCCATCGAAGAACATGGTCCAATGCTCCGAGTGAACTTCAGTCGGCTGCTGTTGTTCAATCCACTCGGCGAGGAAATCTGCTATTGCCTGGGACTTAATGGCTTTCTTTGCCTCGAACTTGATATCAAGGGGAAGAAGTTCAATCGCCCATTTCGCCACTCGACCAGTTGCATCTCTGTTGTGCAGAATCTTTGATAGTGGAGCGTCGCTGACGACTGTGATAGAATGATCAGAGAAATAATGAGCAACCTTCTTCGTAGTCATGTATATTCCATACACAAGCTTCTGATAATGAGGATATCTCTGCTTGGATGGAGTCAAAACTTCAGACAAATAATACACCGGGCGCTGAACTTTGAAGGCTTTTCCTTCTTCCTCCCGCTCGACCGTAAGTACCGTACTGACGACTTGTCCTGTGGCTGCAATATAAAGCAACAAAGGCTCTTTGCTGATTGGAGCAGCAAGCACCGGCTGGGTGGAGAGCAGAGCTTTTAGCTCGGCAAACGCTGCATCAGCTTCTGGAGTCCACTCGAACTTGTCTGCCTTCTTCATCAGTCGGTAAAGAGGCAATGCCTTTTCACCGAGTCGTGAGATGAATCGACTTAATGCGGCCAAGCATCCAGTAAGCTTCTGGACATCGTGCACTCGCACAGGGCGTTTCATTCGGAGAATAGTGCCGATCTTCTCTGGATTTGCGTCGATCCCTCGCTCGGAAACGAGAAAACCGAGTAACTTTCCACCAGGAACTCCGAATGTGCACTTCGATGGATTGAGCTTGATATCATACCTTCTGAGGTTGGCAAATGTTTCGGCGAGGTCAGCAAGCAGGTCGGAACCTTTTCGCGACTTAACGACGATATCATCCATATACGCTTCCACATTCCGACTGATTTGAGTGAGAAGACACTTCTGAATCATACGCATAAATGCGGCTCCGGCATTCTTGAGGCCGAATGGCATGGTGATATAGCAGAAGCACCCGAATGGAGTGATGAAAGCTGTTTTTACTTCGTCGGGTCCGTACAGACGGATCTGATGATACCCGGAATATGCGTCTAGAAAAGACAATCTCTCACATCCTGCGGTCGAGTCAACAATTTGATCTATGCGAGGGAGAGGAAAATGATCTTTCGGGCAGGCCCGATTGATGTGCTTGAAGTCAATGCACATGCGGAGTGACTTGTCCTTCTTGGGAACCATGACGACATTAGCGAGCCATTCGGAGTGGTATATCTCTCGGATAAATCCTGCCGCCAACAGTCGAGCCACTTCCTCACCAATAGCTTTTCTCTTCTGGACGGCGGACCGCCGAAGATGCTCTTTGACTGGCTTTGCTGATTTGTCGACTCTGAGGCGATGCTCAGCCAGTCCCCTGGGAACACCTGGCATGTCAGCTGGCTTCCATGCAAAAATGTCCCAGTTCTCACGGAGGAACTGGATGAGCGCTTCTTCCTATTTCGGGTCGAGTGTCGTGGAGATGTGAGTCGGGGCTGCATCGGGGTCGGTCGGGTGAATATGAACAGGCTTCGTCTCACCAGACGACTGAAATGCAGATTCTGTGGCTGGTTTCTTGGATCGCAACAAATCACTCGGATCTGCGTTTTGCTTGTATTCTTCGAACTCGACCGCTGTCACCTGGGAATCGGCAATCTTTGAGCCCTTCTGAAAGCACTCTTCTGCCTTTTTCCGATCGCTAGTGACAGTGATCACCCCTTTGGGACCTGGCATTTTCATTTTGAGGTACACGTAACATGGTCGAGCCATGAACCGTGCGTAGGCGGGCCTCCCCAAAATGGCGTGGTACGCGCTCTGAAAATCCACAACCTCAAAGGTCAACTTTTCCTTGCGAAAATGTTTTGAGTCGCCAAAAACCACGTCCAGGGCTATTTGGCCGAGTGAGTTGGCTTTCTTCCCTGGTATGACTCCGTGGAAACTCATGTTGCTGGTGCTCAATCGAGACATCGGAATGCCCATTCCCTTCAGTGTGTCTGCATATAACAAGTTCAGCCCACTGCCACCGTCCATCAACACTTTCGTCAGTCGAGTGCCTTCGACAACTGGGTCGACCATCAAAGCTTGCCTCCCAGGGGTGGCAATATGAGTCGGGTGATCAGATTGGTCGAATGTGATGGGTGTTTGGGACCATTTCAGATAACTTGGTTTTGCTGGGGCAACCATATTCACCTCACGGTTAATGACTTTCAGTCGACTCTTGCTTTCCACATCTGCGAAGATCATCAGAGTGGAGTTGATATGCGGATATTCTTCCTCACTGTCCTCTTTGTCTCCAGCCTTGTCTGTCTCTTTCTCCTTGTCCTTAGACTGTTTACCCTGAAACTGCTGGATCAGGAGTCGACACTGGCGAGTGGTGTGCTTTGGGTAAATAATGTTGCCCTCTTCATCCTTCCTCGTGTGGATGTGGCATGGCATATCCATCACGTCGTTTCCTTCTTTATCCTTTATTTTCTTAGGATTCCAGGATCCTTTTGGCTTCCCTTTGAACTTTCCCTGAGTTATGGCCAGGGCTTCTCCAGGAGCTGCTGGCTCGGCTTTCCGCTTCTGTTTCCGACTGGAATTCCACTTCTCCGACTGACTCGGCTTAAACTTGCCGCTTCGGAGTCGGTCCTCTTCCTCACCATTTGCGTACTTGGTAGCAATCTCCATCATCCGACTCAGAGTCATGTCTCCGGTTTGACCAAACTTCATACTCAATTCTCTGTTCTTGACGCCATCTTTGAAGGCGCAGACTGCTTGATGATTAGACACATTTTCCACAGTATGGTGCAGAGTGATCCACCTCTGAATATACTCTCTGAGAGTCTCATTGGGCTTCTGCACACAAACTTGCAGCTCTGTCAAACCAGCCGGTCGCTTGCAGGTTCCTTCAAAAGTTCTGACGAACACTCGGAACAAGTCTTCCCAAGTGTAAATACTGCTAGGAGGTAACTGATTCAACCACGCTCTGGCTGAACCTTCCAGCATAAGGGGCAAATGCTTCATGGCCACCTCATCATTCCCGCCGCCAATCTGAACAGCCACTCGGTAATCCTCGAGCCAAGTTTCAGGCTTGGACTCCCTAGTGAACTTGCTGACTCCTGTCGCCAACCTGCAATTGGGGGGAATCACTGCGGCTCTGATAGCCCTGCTAAAACACTCTGGACCAGAAACATGCACTCGACTGCTCGTGGGAGCATCTCTCTCGGGCCCACCTCGATGGGCTCTGTTCCGGTCGACCAAGCTCTGCACGATAAT
Source organism: Triticum timopheevii (assembly GCA_963921465.1). Taxonomy (NCBI): domain Eukaryota; kingdom Viridiplantae; phylum Streptophyta; class Magnoliopsida; order Poales; family Poaceae; genus Triticum; species Triticum timopheevii. The sequence continues at coordinate 87,685,586 of OY997271.1, forward strand.
GGATCGTGCGTCGAAGCCTGGCCCCCTGGGGTCGACTGGAACCCTTCGCCCCACACTGAACTGACGCCTGTCATCCTGTCGGCGAGGAGCGTAAGACTCTTCCCTCGGAGGGGAAACGGGCACTCGACGCCTGTCATCTCGGTTGCGTCGGTCTCCATGCTGATCATGCTGGTTGTCGCGTCCTTCCCGCCGCGGAGGCGATCTGGGACTGTGAGCCGACTGAACCGTATTCGCAGCGACGGATCGACTGTGAATTCTGTTGCGCGACTGCGACACGGCTGAGTTCTGGTCCCCAGCTGCTCGGAGCAAATCTCTGATCTGCATCAAGCCTCTCCCAGCTTCCGACTGTGAAGGCTGGATGGACTCTGCTATACGGGTTGCAGCTGCTAAATTCTGAATTGGCGTGTGGTATACCTGAGTCGGTGGGAAGAGTCGACGTCGACTGGCTTCGGGGACTCGTTGCCGCGCGCGCTCGTCGAGTGCTCGCTGAAGGTTCTCCAGACGAGCGCGTTCAGCCACATTGGCCAAACGTGCCTCCTCCAAGGCGCGAGCCTCGGGGGTTTCTCCCGTAATAGGAGTATGCAGGGCATCCATGTTCCTGCGGCGAAGCTCCTCTCTCTGTAGAGAGTCGAGTGCCTCGGGCTGGTACTCTTCGTGGTCCTGTGCGGGGCTGCCTCCGCCGCCTGCTCCGCCGCCATGGGCGAAGCCAGGAGGACTGCGGGGCCCGTCGACCATGAGAATTTCCGCCGCTGGATCACTGCTATCGCACTCGGATGCAGTCTCTATGGAGCCAGTCGACAGATCAAACAGGCCATAGAGAGATTCGTCGGGCTCGATTGCCGCAACTTGTGCGATGGCCACCTGGCGAGCCACCGCGTGTTTCACCCACCGCTGAAGCCTCGATCGACCAGAGCGCTTGCGCTGGTGGGAGACCGGGCGGGCGACCGATAAAGGAGTCGACCGATAGGGGGCCGACAGTTGCCGCAGCAGAACGCCGCGGACACATGCGCGAAAATGCGTCGCACCGCGGACGGGGAGCGCATCAACGTCGAGTGGAGCCTCCTGGAGCCACGCGGAGTCGTCGATGACGAAGGTGAGAGCGCCAAGACGGATCTCGCGCCCTTCGACCAAAACTCCAGTAGTCATCATGATGAAAGTATTCGGAAATACTGCAACTTCTCCACAAAATCGCTAAAACACCAGCCCCACGGTGGGCGCCAACTGTCGTGGTTCTAAGTCTGACAGTAGAGTGGGGGGTAGGTATGGAGAGGCAAGGTCCTAGCTATAGAGAAGTTGTAAACACAAGCGATGTACGAGTTCAGGCCCTTCTCGGAGGAAGTAAAAGCCCTACGTCTCGGAGCCCTGAGGCGGTCGAGTGGATTATGTGTATAGGTGTTACAGGAGTGCGAACCCTTCTGCCTGTGGAGGGGGGTGGCTTATATAGAGTACGCCTGGACCCCTGCCAGCCCACGTAATGAAGGGTTTAAAGTGTATTAAGTCTGGGGCGTTACTGGTAACGCCCTACATAAAATGCCTTAACTATCATTAAGTCTATTCAATTACAGGCCGTTGCAGTACAGAGTGCCTTCTGACCTTCTGGTGGTCGAGTGTATCTCCATGGTCGAGTGTATCTCTATGGTCGAGTGTATCTCCATGGTCGAGTGTATCTCCATGGTCGAGTCCTTCTTCCAGTCGAGTGGGTTCTTCGATGGTTGACTGGAAGGTGATCTCTTCTAAGGCTGTCCTAGGGTAGGGCATTCAGGTCAGACCTATGACCCTACCCTAGGTATATGAATCCATCAATGTATTCACACATGTATCATGTTTCCGGGTAATACAATTCTAGCGTGAATAATAAACATTTATCATGAAATGAGGAAATAAATAATAACTTTATTATTGCCTCTAGGGCATATTTCCTTCACTAACGCCCACACGTGTGGCGGTTTTATAATTCCCCCACACGCGTGGATCACCGTCCAGTCGAGTTTGAACGAATCTTGACACATTGAGGCAGAATTTGCGTGCCACGTAGGACAGGGCTGGTGTGGGGGCGTTGGAGAGTTCGTCCACACGCCCCGCGGCACGCAGTTTGCCAGCTGCGTTATGTGGGTGAATTAGTTTCTGCCCACACAGCCCACACCTAGTCCACGCGCGTGTGGGCGAAGTGCTTTTCACCCACACGACACTCGTACGTTGTTAGATGGCAACTGCAGTTACGCGTACGTGACAACTAGGTAACCACATGTGGCAACTATGATTCATTACTAGACGGCAACTGCAGTTACGCGTACGTGACAACTAGGTAACCACACGTGGCAACTATGATTCATTACTAGACGGCAACTGCAGCTGCATATATGTGGCAATCAGATAAACACGCATGGCAACTATGATTAAGCATACATGACAACTATGGTTGGACCACACGTAGCAACTAGGTAAACACACATGACAACTACTGTTTGACCATATGTGGCAAGTAGTTAATCACACACGGCAACTATGGTTTGATTACATGCGGCAACTATCATAAATTAGACGTGGCAACTATAATTAACCAAAACAGGTAGAGTTGCCATGCTTTTACAACTACATTTGCCATTCCGGATAACTACATCTGCCATCTCGGATGTCAACTAAATCGTCATGCCGCGGGTACCTAACGTAGCTACGCCAGGACATGTGGGCATTTGTGCTTCGTGCCACACGCGCGGGATGGAGATGAGTAGTACTTGTTGGACGTGTGGCACGAAGTAGCTGCGTCCGCACGTGTGGGCAATTCTAATGTTCGCCCACACACTGCACGTGTAGGCTGCCTCCTGCTCATGCCACACACGGTGTGTGGGCGGATGTCTAGTATGGCACACGTGTGAGCGTTATCGGCGTCCAAAATTTGACATCAAATTTGTAATGGAGTCCTTCCTTTACATAGAAGACATGGCCGAGGAGTCAAAGAAAAAACATTTGCATTGATCCGAAGGAAAATAACCATTTACTACTTCGTCCGGGTATACTAGTCCCCCTTGTATTTTAGGTCATAATTTGGTCATAATTTTAACTAATAAAATATAAGTTATATGTAGCCAAAAAAATGCATTAGAAATTACATTCGAATACAAACTCAACAATATAATTTTTTGATGACATGCATTAAAATTTTGCTAGTTAAATATGTGGTCACAGTTTGACCCATATTACAATGCCGTCTCAAAAAAATCAGAGTAAATGAGTGGGCTGTGCTTCTCATCCTTGTAAGATGTAATTTCCAAAGAGGAACCGAATCTAGCGTCTAAGGGGAAAGCTTCGTGCCTCCCTCTTTAAAAACCTCCCCCCATACGCAGCACCAGCACACACAGAAGTCTCACTCTCACATAAAGGAAACCACCGTCCAGGCACGCAGGCGAGCGATGGCGAGCCTGAGCGTGCCTCCGGTGCTCACGCCTCCGCGCGATGACGCCGTCGCTCTCCACAAGGACTTCAAAGGTACTTACACATATGCTACGAACGATGAACTGTTCCTTCCATCCTCTCTAGCAACAATCGGTGCTCTCAGTGTAACGGCCGGTGGTGGTCTTGTATTGTGCAGCACGACGGTGACCAACATACTTGCTCACCGCGACTCGGCGCAGCGCGCGCTCATCCTGCACGAGTACAAATCCATATACCATCAGGATCTCTACCATCGCCTAGCAACCGAGCTGAGTGGAAACCACAAGGCATGCAAAATGAACTAGGAGTACATATTTTTCCATATCTACACATCCTAGCTACAGATACATACATATTCTTTGTCCTAAAAGTTAAAACTGAGTGGAGTACTGCTCTCGAAACGAACCTGCCTGGCTGTGGCTGCAGAACGCTATGCTGCTATGGGTCCTCGACCCCGTGGGGCGTGACGCGACCATACTGAACCAGGCTCTCAACGGCGACATCACCGACCTGAGAGCCGCCACCGAGGTTATCTGCTCCAGGACGCCGTCGCAGCTGCAGATCATGAAGCAAACCTACCGTGCGAGGTTCGGTTGCTACCTCGAGCATGACATCACCGAACGCACCTACGGTGATCATCAGAAGGTTAGTCTTTTGTTTGTTGTTTCCATCATCATCGCATACATGCCTTTTCTTGATCTGTTCTGTGTTGGAATCTATCATCATTATTGTCTACTTTTTTCATGTGTTGATCAATGCAGCTTTTGCTTGCGTACCTGGGAGTCCCGCGCAACGAAGGCCCGGAAGTTGATCCTTCGGCGGTGACAGACGACGCGAGGGAGCTGTATAGAGCCGGCGAGAAGAGGGTGGGCACCGATGAGCGGGCCTTCATCCGCATCTTCAGCGAACGCAGCTGGGCGCACCTGGTGTCCGAGGCCAACGCTTACCAGCACATGTACGCCCGGTCCCTGGAGAAGGTACGGTGGTGTTTATCTCCAACTTGCTTGAAACTCCTCTCATCTTCCTTCCATGAGCAAATCAGACCTAGAAAATAAATAAATAAAGGCATTGATGCTCACCGAATTTGCAGGCCGTGAAGAGTGAGACGACAGGGAACTTCCAGTTCGGGCTGCTGACCATCCTCAGGTGCGCCGACACTCCGGCGAAGTACTTTGCCAAGGTCCTGCACAAGGCGATGAAAGGCCTGGGCACTAGCAACGCGGCGCTCATACGGGTGGCGGTGACGAGGACCGATGTCGACATGAAGTACATCAAGGCAGAGTACCACAACAAGTACAAGGGGTCACTGGCTGAAGCTATCCACTCCGAGACGTCAGGGAACTACCGAACCTTCCTCCTCTTGCTTGTCGGCCGGGACCGCTAAGGCCCTCCCGTGCATGCTCAATCGATCCCACCACATGCATGGTGGCGCCAAGACTGCCATGCGTGATCGATCAATAGGCATTGGGTCACAATAATCTGAAAAGGAGAAAAATAAGATTGTATTATTCCTGTGGAATCATCACAATTGTTCTATGTTCACTTTTCCAAATATGGAGCATCCGTACCTTCACTATTTCCAAATAACTCACCATCAATATAGTTCTTTTTACTATAGTAGTACCCCATCTTATACTGCTTTATTCCAACTCCCCCCCCCCCCCCCCCCCCCCCCCCCGCGGTCTCGTCACATTTGGTCTATCACTAGATAAATGTAGTGGGAAGGTGCCTTGATTATTGTTAACTACCACTCCAGAAGGGAAAAGAAAAAAGGAACAATAGTTTGGCAACATATTCTACATGATTGGTCGACCACATCGCGCCTTTCACTATAAAAGTAACAATAATTTGACAACATATTCCACACGACTGGCCGACCACATCTCGCCTTCCATAAAATTCCACGGAGAAGTTTATTTCAACAGCCAAAGCTTGTAAATCACTCCCAAGTTCAGGACTAGTTAAGGTGCTTCTACATTATACTGAAGCTCTATTACGATCCAACGAAACTTAATTAACAATGTACAGAAAACTTCTCTCTGCTTCCTCCGTTAGAAGTGAGCTTCCAAAATACCTGAAGTGGACAGATGATGCGTTTAGTACCACATAACATTCAGTCCATCTTAAATTACTGTTACATAGATGATGCGTTTAGTACAACATAACAACCTGCTGTTATAAATCACTGTTACAAAGATGATACTACCACATAACATACAGGTTAATGCTAACGACTCCACTGCACACTTACGGAGGCAAATAGGCAAAGTAATAACCAGTATTAAAAGTAAGAAGTCCAGGTTTCTGATCAAAATTCACAGGCAAGAGTATAAATGGAGATAATCCAGCTGCAATGATGAACGTTTGTTCATCTAAACTCCCGGTAAAGGCACAAGTTATGTTGGGACACTAATTACTTACTTTTAAGGAAAGAACACAGTTTACTATAACCATCCACCAAATCTAATATGATGAATGCATGTAAAAAAGTGCGGAATTTTTCTTGTAGTTCCTAATTATGTTTTATTTGTCTCATGCCCTTTCCTCCTCTGTCTACCCAACGGCACACCTTAGTGCCAATTGGGCAAAATTAATAATCATCATCAAGGATGAAAGGAGCTACTCAATGGCACACCTTAGTGCCTATTGGCGAAAATTAATTAATCATCAGCAAGTATGAAAGGAGCTACTCAATGGCACACTTTACTGCCTATTGGCGAAAATTAATTAATCATCAGCAAGTATGAAAGGAGCAATTCTTTTGGTCAACCTTGTAATATTCTTTCAGTCGTCTAGTCAATAATTAGAAAATAAAAATATTGTGTGTTCTTGAGCCAGTAGAAGGATGATCCAGGAAAAGAAATTCCGCCAGTTTGTATACCATCTCCATACTACCGAGGCACAACATTATATTATTGATCTTAGTCATAGGTGTTGTTCATTGTATAGTCCTGATTCGTTGACGCCGGTCACAATCAAGAACTTTTCTTAAGAGTGACTATTCGGACGTTGAAGTCACTAAGGCAATGTGAAATCAAAATCAATTCTCTGAGTGTGTATGTTCGGGGTTGGCATATAGCTGTAACGACCACTCCGGTTACATGTGAATGGGGCCCAGATGTAAGTTTGTTGGAAGAGAGAACTACATGCACTTCTTGGATGCCGATGAAAAGAGTCAAGCAACTAATCATCAAGGCACATCGTCCACTCTCGCGTCCCCCCCCCCCCCCCCCCCGGCGTCGTCCGCTCTCGGGCGACTCGGGGGCAAAACCCTAGGTGCCGCCGGTCCCCCGCCGTCGCCGGCAGCCGTCGTCGGGCTTGCCCGCGCGGCGGTAGGCGGCGGCGGGGGCTTCCCCGCGCACCCGCCTCGACCTCTGGAGGGCTCTCCACCCCAACCCGCATCGGGCGGCGCCGCCGCCCGCTTCCCCTGCTCCCTGGTGGCCGCCGAGACCGGCCCTCCGCGGCGGCTGCCGCCGGCGTTGTCGCCCCGTGCCTGGTCACCGAGGACGGCTCCAGATCCGCTGGGATCGGGGCCATACTCCGATCTGGCGGCTGGTGGGCTGGGGTTCGCCGGATCCATCCGGATCTGGCCGGCGTGGCCTTGCCGCGTCTTGCCCGGATTGGGTGTTCGCGGTGTGGTGCTTCCTGGTGGCGGCGGTGTGGGTCGTTCTCCATGTTTTGACGGGATGTGTGCGGGGGGTGGATGCCGGGGCGGCGTTGCCTCTTCGGCGGGCGACGGCCGTGGGTGCTGGTGGTCCGTGACTTCGGCCGTGCGGGCGGCAAGGTCTCGGTGGACGTCTACTACAGTGGGTCGGGGTGCCCCGTCACCCGGCGTGCCTGCTTCGATGAAGTCCAACACCTTCTCCGGCTGCGGGCGCTCCCCTGGCCAGGTCTTTGGCCGGGTGGATGGGATGGGGGCGGGACCGGGGGAAACCCTTGGCCGTCGGTGGAGGCCACGACAATGGCGGCGCTGGGCGTCGGTCCCCTTCTTGGAGGCCTTGTCGAGGTCCTCTCCCGTCTGTCACTGTGATCTTCCGTTGGGCGAAAGCTCTAGTTCCCCTTGCGGGCGACGGCGTCGTCGCGCTCCTTCTTGAAGGCGTCGCCTGGGGTTCCTGGAAGCATGGTGGGCACTTTGCGGTGCGTGTGAGGTGTTTGGCGGTGGCAATGTGTGCGGCGTTTCACCTATTCCACTGGTCTTCGTCATGTGGTAGCACTCCTTCTGCTTGGAGATGGACTAGCGTAGATGGTGGTCGTCGTTTGGCGTCATGATGGCGTCGATGGCGGAGGAGCCTGCCAAGGTTGGCACCTCAGTCTGCTCTGAAGATGGACCAGTGGAAGATGGCGGCAACGACATATGTGAGTGCGTCGGACCGGATTGTGCCCCAGACCCGGTATGTGGCTCGGTCGGGGCCTCCGGCTTTAGATGTTAGGCTTAGGTGAGAGGTCTGGGTATTTGGCCCAGCTTGCACCCCCTTCATCATATGGATAGGAGTAGCGGCAGATGTTGCCAAGATGGCGGATTCATGCATATTGTTGTACTACTTTGTAAGGTCCTCGAGAATAATCAATAAAGTGGCCGCATGCATCTCCCAGATGCAGAGGCCGGGGGTCATCCTCCTTTTCTAAAAAAAAAAACTAATCATCAAGCTCATGAACCTAGAAATGCTCGAGAGTTTCAGCTAGCTGTGGTTGCAAATTTTATGCTTATTGAGTGTCTACCAAAAATCCGCACTGACGCCTAATTTTCCTTTAAATGTAAGGGCTCCAATCTATATAGACCATGCACCTTCCTTCTTTTAAATCGTAGGAGGGCACATGCATCCACCTAGCCAAATCAAAACAGAAAGGATAAACAACATATTACCTGACAGCTAGTGGTCACAACATTTAATCAACGATAAGTCTTGTCCCTCTGACATGCCTTTCCTCTGAAATTCAAGTGCAGGGTTGTCATGGAGGGCACCAACAAGGAGCTGCTCATTCAGCTTAAGCATCCTGTGCCAATCTACATCGACCTTGGTGAGGTTTAGTCTGCAGAGGAGTGGCATTTAGTGAACAGATGATAGATCAACTAAAGACAGGCAAGAAGGAACAAAAATCTAGCAATGCAGCGCGAATTCAGCTAGACTCCAGCATGCTTACCACCACATATCGACTTAATTTCTTCAGTGTGGAGGGAAGAGTGTCATCAGGAGGATTGTTAAGCAGATCTTCCTGTTGATTGCCATCATAGATAAGCTTATTCAGAGAATGTCTTGATCCAGATGAAGCAGGTGAGCAGGAAAAGGTTCTATTCCTTGTGTTTACGCCAGAAACATCTGGGAGACCAATTCTTCTCCTGCACCTTGCTAGGTTTATCTGGAGGTAATTGACAGTGCCTTTAATCTGGGAATAAATCCTTTCTCTTGAGTGGTATAGCAGGATCTTATGACCTATTTGGAAGCTGGCAAATAAATCTCACTTGCAATATTAGATATTGTGCATCCTCACCCTGTGACCTAAACTGGCCATAGTATGAAGCTCCGGGCAATCTTGCAGACAAAAAGAAGAGACACAAATGTAGCAGGGATTGGAGTCAAGGAGGCATCCTGTAAGGTGGTGCCAGGCTGGGGTAGATCAGCAACCAACTCCTGGTTGCCACTTTATGCTTTAGTTCAGAAGCTGACCTCTTTGATTTCAGTGAATGAAAATCAAATACAACTTGTGGTGCATACGTTTGAGATGAGCTCCACGTCCTATAATTTCTGCATATGTTCTTGCATAAGAAAACTGTATGTAACTTGCGTCCATGATATAGCCTTCATATATATTCTGAAAGTTTAGAAGGATCCAATCCATGCAAAATTCGATTTTCAACACAATATATTGTGTCTTGTCTCAGCAATCATGAATCATGCCATATGCTTACTGTTTGTCCATCTCCAACCGTCCAACTAATCCCTGTCTTGAGAAGCTTTAAACCTTTCAGAATACTTAGCCAGCTGTACGACATATACCCTAGGTTGAGTCTCCATGTAGAACATGTGTGTTTTGGAAAGGAACACCCATAGGAAACTCTGTTGCCTGCAGTAACCGCCATCCTTGTCTAGCTAGCATGGTAATGTTGAAGAGCTGGAGAGACAGAAGCTAAGGCATCCACTTTCTTTTAGCCTTGACATTTTTCGCCAACTAAGCCAAAAATTTAATGCTCATGCTCTTGCTGGCACCCCCAGTACGTTTCTATCATAGTGCTAAGCTGATCACAAAAGCTTTTTATTAGATCAAAAACATGGCATGGTGTAAGTCAGACATCGCTTGCGCCACGGCTTTCACCAAGGTTTCCTTTCCTGCTTTAGAGAGATTTTTCTACTTCCATCTACTTATTCTCTTACGAAGAATTTTCCTTAAAATACTCAAAAGTGTTAGCCTTTGATTTTCAAAGTAGACCGGCAACCACAGGTATCTATCATTCCAATCTTCTTTACCAATTCCTAGGTTCTCTGTTGTGGCCCCAAACCATCCTCATACAGTCCTCTCAAGAAAGAAGAGGAATCTTCATACAGAAAAAGAATCCTCATTATGTCATTTGCCTTCTCGGCTGAAACTGTACCTTCTGAGCAGTTCTGCTCATATACAATGTATTAACTACTCAACTATGGCTGGATCCATCACAAAATTTATACTTGGCAGGGAGCAATTTTATTTGCTCCCGATATTTTCCTTCCCTTGAAAAGAGAGACAGCAGCAGTGAAGTAGTTGAAGCTTCAAGTGAGATATTCTTTCCATCAACTTTAGACATATAATTTCCAGCCTTAGATATCTCACCTTTTTCCAATAACATTCTGATGATATTATTTAACAGACGAGAGCTAGGAGCACAACCACTCTTGTCCATTGATGAAAACATATTGTCAGCTTCTTCCACTAATCCTCTCTTAGAAGATTTGTTATCATAACACCATAAGAAGACGCATTAGGTACCAGCCCATTGGCTGATATTGCAGCAAACAAATCCTTAGCTTCTTCTCTTCCCTTAACCGCGTACATTGCATTAATCATAGTATTGAATATTCCAACATCCAACTTCACATTCATTGCACCTAATTTCTCGAACAAGACAATTGCTTCATCAACGCAATTGTTTCTACAAAGTCCTCCAAGAATTATAGCATATATGGAAATGTTCACTGTTGTTTCACTTTCAATCATCTCATTGAACATTTTCTTCGCAGGAGAAGTTCTGCCAGCACGAAACAACCCATGAAGTATGGCGCCATATGTAGCAGTTGTAGGTTTAATTTTGTTAGGCATCATTTCTCTGAATAGGGTCAACCCATCATCAATCCTTCCCTTTCTAGAATAGCCATCAATAAGTGTATTGTATGTGACAACATTGGGCTCAATGCCAGCTGATACCATGGCATCAAGTACTCCGAATGCTTTATCCATCTTCCCGGCTAAACAATGTCCGTCAATCAGTGAATTAAATGTAATAACGTCAGGCCTCTCACCAATGTTTATAGCCAAGTCGAAGATATCGTGTGCATCTGTAACCCTTCCTTCCTTGCATAGACTGTTTATTACTGAGTTGAAGAACACCATATTTGGACGAGGAATACCTTTGTTCATCATTTCAGAAACCAAGACCTTTGCTTTCACCAAATCACCATGTGTACAAAAGCCCTGAATTAGAGAGCGATAAACAACCTTGTTCGGTTGTAAGCCCATTGCAATCATCTCATTTAGTTTGTCCATTGCATCAGACAGCCTGCCCATTCTGCAAAGTGCAGCTGTTACAATTGCATAGGTGAATACATTAGGACTCACTCCTTGTTCTCGCATTTTGGTAAAGATGAGCATAGCTTCATCTATCATTCCACATTTAGCATATCCATCAATTAATATGGTGAAAACTTTGCAGTTGGCTACAATACCATTGTCTTCCATTGAATTAAAGAGATTGATCATATCGGCGAGGCATCCTTCGGTAGCATACCCGTGAAGAAGAGTACAGTACACGACAATATCAGGTTTGAGGCCCTTGGCGGTCATGGAGTGTTATGAACGGCAGGGCCCATGGCCCAAGTTATTAGCATATTAGGGGTTTAGCCCAATTAGCTTATCAGGATAGTTATATATACTCATGTGAGGACCCGTTTTGAGATTAAGCAAAGAAGCAATCATTATTTGCTCGGCTTCCCTAAGGGAGCCGGGAGACCTAACCCTAGCCGCCGCCATCTGCGCCATCTCCTTCCTTCTTCTTCAACGACGGCGCCCCAGCGCCGACGCCGCCCAGCTCCTCCACGCCAATTCCCCTCCTTCCCCTATAAACTACGCCCTAGGCGTAGAACCCTAGCTGTTCCTACCAATTTGGTATCAGTTAGCTTCGGTTCGATCATGTCTTCGCCGCCGCCCGCCACAACCCTTCCGCTCGCCACCACCGCCCCGCTGCCGCTCGTCACCACCGTCCCGTTGGCCGCCACGCCCGGCGCCCCGTCCATGCCGGCCACCGCCGCCGCGTTGGCTCCCACCGTCTTCACTTCGGAGGAGATCACCGGGGCGCTCCACGATCTCACCGCCGCGGTCCAGGGAATCCGCCTCTATCTGGCCGGTCCCTGCAGGCTGCGCCACCAGCCGCCGCCACCGGTGCAACGGGCTTCTTCCACAGCATGCAGATAGCTGCGCCAGGCCTCGTCACGAGCACGCCGGCCTACTCGTACAGCATGCATGCGGGCACGCAGGCTGGCGCCCTGGCCTACAGCATGCATACGGCCATGCATGCAGGTGCTCATGCCTACAACATGTATATGGGCATGGCTGGCTCTCCGGCCTACAGCATGCATACGGCCATGCATGCAGGTGCCCATGCCTACAGCATGTATACGGGCATGGATGGCTCCCCGGACTACAGCATGTCTACGTACATGGATGCTAGCTCCTTGGATTACAACCTGCACGCGACGCTGCCTCCTCCGATTGGCGGGTACCCCGCGCTGCCTCCTCCGCCTGCCGATGGTGCCGGCTACCAGCAGCAGCAGTCGGCGTCCTCCCCATGGGACCCCGCCCTCTTAGCGACTTTCCACTCGGCTCCGTCTCCAAGTTCATCCAGTGGTGGTAGTGATTGGTACATGGACACGGGCGCCACTGCCCACATGTCATCGCACCCTGCAGAACCGCCGTGCCGAACGCATTCTCCGCCCTGGCTGCCATGGCAGCCCCAGGCCCTCGCGGCGCCTGCCGCGCCCGTCGCCCCGCGGCAGCAGCCGCGGCATCTGCCGGCACCGCCGCCGCTCAGCTCCGGGCCGACCTCAACCACGCCGGCGGGAGTCCCGATCCAGCAGGTCCGGTTTCCGTCCTCGCCGTCACTGCTTTCGGCCTGGTTGGCCGGGTCGTCGCCGCCGCCAGTCTACACGATGGCCTCGCAACAGCCGGCGACCACCCTTCAGTACAGCAGGCCCTCCAGCTCCGCGGGTCCCTATGCTGGCCTCGACGGGCCGTCGTTCCCCGGGGGACCCCCAGTGGCCACCGACCTGGTGCCGGCTCCCTCGCTGCTCCGGACCGTCGAGCCGTACGACCACGGCGAGGGGCTCAACACCCTGCCCGCTCCCGTCGCCGAGGAGGTCGTCCCGGCCACCGCCCCGGCGACGGCATTCGTGGTTTCCCTCCATGCCCTCGAGGGCACACGAGCGGAGAAAACTATGCTGCTGCCGGTGACCATCAACTGCGAGCGTCTCCTCGCCCTGCTGGATACGGGCTTCACCCATAACTTTCTGCCCGTGTCGACCATGCGCCGCCTGGCGCTTCAGCCGACGGGCCGGGAGCAACTCCGGGTCACCGCCGCTAACGATGACCGGCTCCACTCGCACGAGATTGCGCGGCAGGTCCCCATCAGCGTTGGCAACGAGCACTTCACCATCACGTGCATCGGCATTGACTTTGGCTGCTTCGGCTTCATCCTCGGCGTCGACTTTTTGCAGACCCTTGGTCCCATCCTTTGGGACTTCGACACCATGTCGATGGTCTTTTGGTGCATGGGTTGCTGCGTCCGGTGGGAGGGCGTGGGAGACCCCTCTTCAGTGCCGCCCCATCCTCAGTTGACGGCGGCCACCGCTGAGCTTGAGCAGCCCCTGTTGCCTCAGCCCTTGCCGCAGCTCAGCGATCTCTTCGATGAGCCCCTGTTGGCGGCCGTGCTTCTCCGCGGCAGGGATGAGATCCTGGCCGAGGGGTGTCAGCGTCTCCTTCAGGCCCAGCAGCTGTCCAGGAGGTACTACGACGCCCACCACCGCGAGGCGGAGTTCGCGGTGGGCGATTGGGTGTGGTTGCGCCTACTTCACCGCTCTACGCAGTCCCTGGACCCCCGTGCCAAGCGCCAGGTGGGTCCCCGCTACGCAGGGCTCTTTCAGGTGTTGGAGCGCATCGGCAACGTCGTCTACCGCCTTCAGCTGCCACCTGGTGCTCGCATCCACGACGTTTTCCATATGGGCTGGTTGAAGCCTTTTCGCGGCGAGCCACCGGCGGCCACGCCGGATCTTCCTCCGGCCTCCGACGGCCGTCTACTTTCCGGTACAACGAAGGTCTTGAAGGCCCAGTAGAGCTGCGGAGCGTGGCGCTTGTTGATTCAGTGGCAGGGACTTCCGGAGGAGGACGCCACTGGGAAGCACCTCGACGAGTTCCGTCCACACTTTCCCGACTAACAGCTCGAGGACGAGCTGTTTGCGCAGGCGGGGAGAAGTGTTATGAACGGCAGGGCCCATGGCCCAAGTTATCTAGCATATTAGGGGCTTAGCCCAATTAGCTTATCAGGATAGTTATATATACTCATGTGAGGACCCGTTTTGAGATTAAGCAAAGAAGCAATCATTATTTGCTCGGCTTCCCTAAGGGAGCCGGGAGACCTAACCCTAGCCGCCGCCATCTGCGCCATCTCCTTCCTTCTTCTTCAACGACGGCGCCCCAGCGCCGACGCCGCCCAGCTCCTCCACGCCAATTCCCCTCCTTCCCCTATAAACTACGCCCTAGGCCTGGTAGAACCCTAGCTGTTTCTACCATGGAGTCAAAAAATTCTGCAGCTTCTTTGCTTCTTCCATGCTTGCATAGGGAGTACATAAATGAGTTCCAAGTATACATATTTGGTCGAACGCCATTATTAACCATCTGCTGAAGGACCAGCTTTGCCTTGTCCATTGCCCTGACCTTGCACAAGGCATCAATAACCGACCTATATTTCACCACATCAGGCACAATCCCTTGCTGCATCATCTCATGGAACAGATCGCATGCCTTGCTTACTTCCCCTTCCTTAAAGAAGCCGTGTATGATTATGCTATATGCCACCACATTGAGGGAGCTGGCACCTCGTTCTTTCCTCACCATCTGGAGCAGGTCGAGCGCTTGCTGGCTCCTGCTATTGTCACATAAGCTCTTAAGTACTATGGAGTATGAGATGGCATCAGGCACACAACCGAACTCGGACATCCTATGAAGCAGCATGTTGACAGCCTCATTTGTCCGTCTTACATGGCAGAGGCACTTGAGGAGGGTGCTGGCGACGATCAGGTCTGCCTTGAGGCCCGTCCTGAGGAAGCGGCCGAAGAAGGCAAGGCCTAGGTCCGGGCGACGTGCACGGCAGCAGCTGTCCATGAGGATGTTGTAGGTGCAGACTGTGGGCGGCGCCACCCGCGGCCCTGCTTCTTGTCGGCAGACGCGGTTGAAGAGGCTGAGAGCAAGGGAGGGTCCATCTCTGAGAGCAGCGGAGGCCAGAGTACGGGCGAGCGCGGCAAGGAAGCCGCTGAGGGAGTGCTCGGGGACCGGGTTGGCCTGCACTAGCAATTCGTCGAACAGGTGGTGTGCGTCTTCAGGCCTGAGCGTCCCGGCGCGGACGCGCTCCGTGGCCGCGGCAAAGGCGGGTCGGGGGTCCCAGCGGCGCGTAGGCGGCGAGGTGGAGGAGGAGTAGCGGCGGCGGAGGCGGTGTCACACCTGCACCCACAAGTGCCACGGTGGACCTGAACAGCCAATAGAAAGGGGAGGGACAAGTCATCGGGCCAAGTCAGCAGCGGGACCGAGTCGCGTGAGGCTATATTACCAGCCCCTGCGGGGCGCGTGGGATGCGTGTGTGTTGTGATCTTTCTGTCATCTCTCTGTAAACTGAACTTTCCTCTCATTCAAGTAAAGCTACTTTCCCCTTCTCTGAATCTCATCCCCTCTTTCCCTTCGTGCGATCTGTTCCTCGTTGGATCGTCACAACTGGTACTCAGAGCCATCTGTGATTCCAGCCTGAATTTTTCTTCCACCCACTCCGCCGCGAGATCGATCTGTAACATCCACTGCTCTGGGTGTCGAATTGCTCCGGCAAATCGACACAAAATCCCAAGCAGGGTTAGATCGGCCGAGCAGGCACGGCGCCTTCTTCCAAACCCTCAGCGCAAACCAAGCATATCCTTCTCGCCATGGCAGAATCGTCGGAGGAAATCAAATCCATGCTCTCGTCCCTGCTCACCCGCTTCGACGAGAGCAAAATCGCAGGCGACAAGCAAGCGGAGGCGCAGCTCGCCTTCAACAAGCAGGTCACCGTCGATCTCGCGCACCTGCGCCGTGAGGTAGATCTGACGCAGGCCGACGTCGACGAGGTGCGTCAACAGCGCGACACCGCACCACCACCACCCGCGACCTCGCCGCGCGGCAGACCACCAAGTACACCCCGGGGCGGCCCACTCACCGGCTCCTCTGCGGCACCGGCGGATCCACACGCACCACAACCTCGCCTCGTCAACAACGGTCCTCCTCTGCTTCAACTCCGACATGACGGGGGGCGTGCGGACGGCCCACACCACGGGGACTTCGCTCCGGGCCATCACGACACGGAGATGCCACGGCAAGAGGAGTATTTCACCAAGCCTCCCAAGCATGATTTCCCAAGGTTCGACGGCTCCGCGCCGTACCTATGGATCGATCGCTGCGTCGCCTACTTCGAGCTGTACCGCGTCCCGCCACACAATTGGGTGACCACGGCGACGCTGTACATCGAAGGACAGGCAGCCCACTGGCTTCAGGCATACCGTCAGGCTCATCGTGCCCTGGGCTGGGACGCCTTCTGTGCGGCGATCCGAGAAGAATTCGGGGTGGATGAGTTCGAACTGGAGATGAATCAGCTTCTGCATCTGCGGCAAACCGGCACGGTGGCGGAGTATCGAGTGGCCTTTGAAGCTCACATGTACCATCTACTCGCCCTCGACGCTTCGCTAAGCCCGCGCTTCTTCGTCACCCAGTTTCTCCTTGGATTACGGGACGATCTCCGCGCTGCGGTACGCCTTCAGGCTCCGACCAGCATCACACGCGCCTCGGTGCTGGCCCGCATTCAGGAGGAAGAAAACGACGTGCGTCGCCCGCGCCCTCGACCGATTCCAGCCGGACGGCCCCCGCCTCTGCCCGCCGCGATTCCCCCGCGGCCACCAGCAGCGGCAGCAGTGGCTCGGCCGGCCAACGACGAGTTTGCCCGCGAGCGTTAACTCCGCGACTTCCGTCGTGCCAACGGGCTCTGTTTCAAGTGCGGCGACAGATACTCCCGCGAGCACCGTTGCAAGCAACAGACGCAATTGCTCACCATCCAAGTGGGTGACTACGGCGAGGTGCTCACTGACGATGCCGTGCACGCACTCGACCTTTTGGACGCGCCGGAGCCAGCGCAACCTGCACCAGAGTGTTGCCTCATCTCCACCCATGCGGTCTCTGGCGGGGACTCGCCGCGCACTATCCGCCTTCAAGCCATGGTGGGAAATCAGGTGATGCTGCTGCTCGTGGACTCGGGCAGCACACACAGCTTCATCTCACAGGCGTTCGCGGAACGGATCAAGGCCACTAGCACACCGTTGCCCCCCGTGGAAGTGCGTGTCGCCAATGGGGAGCGCCTGGTTTGTGACAGCATGATTCCGGCTGTCCAGTGGTGGTGCCAAGGACACACATTCAGTACGGACATGCGCCAGCTTGCGCTTGGGGCATACGATGGCATGCTGGGCATGGACTGGCTCGAACAAAACAGCCCCATGAACTGTCACTGGCTGGACAAGACCATCTCCTTCGCGCACCAGGGCGAGACTGTGACACTGCAAGGTGTTCGTCCCAAGGGCACAACTACCAACATCGACTACATCGAGCCGGATCAGTTCGCCAAGTGGCACGCTGGGAATGATATCTGGTACATGGCAGTAGGGGACTGGCGCGCGCCGAGCACGGACAAGGACAAACCCCCTCCCCCAGCAGTGCAAGCGGTCCTCGAAGACTTTGCCGACGTGTTCGGCGATCCCAAGAAGCTGCCACCGCACCGGCAGTACGATCATGTAGTCACCCTGGTGGAAGGCGCACCACCGGCAAACGGTCGGCCGTACCGGTACTCGCCGCTGCAAAAGGATGAGATCGAACGCCAAGTCGAAGAAATGCTGCAGTCCGGCGTCATCACCCACATCGTGAGCCCCTTCACGGCACCAGTGCTCCTCGTCAAGAAGAAGGACGGGACCTGGCGTTTCTGCATCGATTACAGGCGACTCAATGACATCACCATCAAGAATCGGTTTCCCTTGCCGATCGTCGACGAACTGCTCGATGAACTGGCCGGCGCGGCTTACTTCTCCAAACTCGACCTCCGCGCCGGCTATCACCAAATCCGTATGCGAGAAGAAGACGAGCACAAGACCGCGTTTAAAACGCACCACGGCCATTTTCAGTTTCGAGTGATGCCGTTTGGCCTGACAAACGCACCGGCAACCTTCCAGTGTCTGATGAACGCGATCTTCGGCAAGCACGCGCGCAAGTTTGTCATCATCTTCCTCGACGACATCCTGGTCTTCAGTGGCACCTTGGAAGAGCACGTAGAGCATCTGAGGCAAGTGTTCGAGCTTCTTCGTCAGCATGAGTTGTTCGTCAAGGCCTCGAAGTGTTCATTTGCGCAGGATAGCATCGAGTACCTGGGGCACATCATCTCCAAGGAGGGAGTGGCCACGGACGCCGACAAGACGCAGGTGATGCTGCAGTGGCCCGTGCCCACGACGGCCACTGAGCTCCGCGGGTTCCTCGGCTTAACTGGCTACTACAGAAAGTTCGTAGCGCGCTATGGCATCATTGCCAAGCCGCTCACCAATTTACTGACGAAGAAGGGCTTCACGTGGTCTGAACAGGCGCAGACTGCATTCGATCTGCTCAAGCGCGCCATGGCAAGCACACCTGTTCTCGCTCTGCCTGACTTTGACAAGCCGTTCGTCGTCGAGACCGACGCTTGCTACACTGGCATCGGCGCGGTGCTCGTCCAGGAGGGTCATCCAGTGGCATATTTCAGCAAGGCACTGGGTGTTCGGAATCAGAAACTGTCTGCATACGAGAAAGAGTTTCTTGCAGTAATGATGGCAGTGGAGAAGTGGCGTGCCTATCTGCAGCGCGGGCCGTTCACCATCCTTACAGATCACAAAAGCCTGTCC
The DNA here is from genome assembly GCA_963921465.1 of Triticum timopheevii. Taxonomy (NCBI): domain Eukaryota; kingdom Viridiplantae; phylum Streptophyta; class Magnoliopsida; order Poales; family Poaceae; genus Triticum; species Triticum timopheevii. The sequence goes on from OY997271.1 coordinate 87,704,461, forward strand.
AATTTGGGGGATCAGCAACTGGAGACGGATCTGCAACGCAAGGCTATGTCCAAACTGGTGGGGCTGCAGTTCACATTCCAATACAGAAGAGGAGCAGAAAACGGAGCAGCTGACGCTCTGTCGCGGGTGGGCACTGCCCTAAGCGTGGCCGCGCTCTCCCTCTGCCAACCAGCTTGGGTGCAGGAGGTCGCCAATTCTTACGCGACGGATGCCACAGCGCAAGAGATGCTCTCCCGCCTCGCCATCCACAGTCCAGACGAGGAGGGGTTCGAGCTGCACAAGGGATTGATTCGCCGCGGCGACAGGCTCTGGATCGGCAGCAACACGGCGCTCCGCACAAAGCTCATCAGTGCGTTCCATGACAGCGCGGTGGGGGGACACTCCGGCATCACCGCCACGCACCAGCGTGTCAAGAAGCTCTTCCTCTGGCCTGGGCAGAAGCGCGACATCGACGACTTCGTCAAGCAATGCCTGGTGTGCCAGCAGGCTAAGCACGAGCACTGCCGGCCGCCTGGACAATTGGCTCCCTTGCCTGTTCCCACGGCACCCTGGCAGGAGCTCACGATGGACTTTGTCGAGGGGCTGCCGACCTCGGAAGGATACGACTCCATCATGGTGGTAGTCGATCGCCTTACCAAATTTGCCCACTTCATCCCCCTTCGTCACCCATTCAACGCCACCAAGGTGGCGCGAGCATTCTGGGACAACGTCGTCAAGCTCCACGGCGTGCCAAATTCGATCGTCTCCGACCACGACACGTCTTCACTAGCGCGCTCTGGCGCGAGCTGTTCGCGGCCGCAGGCACCAAGCTGTTGTACTCTACGGCTTACCACGTGCAGACGGACGGCCAAAGCGAGCGGGTCAACCAATGCATGGAGATGTACCTGCGCTGTGCGATCCACGACGACCCCAGTCGCTGGCGCCGGTGGCTTCCGGCCGCTGAATTCTGGTACAATTCCTCCTTCCACGCCTCCCTTAACTGCACCCCGTTCAAAGCTCTGTATGGTACCGAGCCCAATTTGGGGGCCACGGCGCTCTGGGATGACAAGCCGGCGCCGGTCCTCGACAACGAGCAATGGGACTGGGGCGCGCACACCGCCCGTCTTCGTCAGCAACTGCTGCGAGCTCAACAACGCTTCAAGAAGAAAGCGGATCGCCATCGCACGGAACGAAGCTTTCAGGTTGGCGAGGACGTGCTGCTGAAGCTACAGCCGTACGCGCAGTCCTCCGTCGTCAATCGACCCTGCGCCAAGCTGGCCTACAAATTCTTCGGGCCATTCAAGGTGGAGGCCAAGATCGGGACACTCGCCTACAAATTGATCCTACCGCCGGAAAGTCGCATCCACAACGTCTTCCATGTCTCCCAACTAAAGCCGTACACGCCCAACTATACGCCGGTCTTCGCCGAGCTGCCCAAGCCGCCGGACCTGTCCACGGTGGAGACGGCGCCCGTGGAGATCATCGACAGACGCATGGTGAAGCGCAGCGACGCGGCCTTGGTGCAAATTCAGGTGCGCTGGAACTCCGCTTCGCCCGCAGCAGTGACCTGGGAAGATTTCGAGACGCTCAAGCTTCGTTTTCTGGCCGCCGCAATCTGGAGAGAGTCGGCCGGAGCGCCAGGTGACGCTCCTTCTGATGGAGGGGGAAATGTCACACCTGCACCCACAAGTGCCACGGTGGACCTGAACAGCCAATAGGAAGGGGAGGGACAAGTCATCGGGCCAAGTCAGCAGCGGGACCGAGTCGCGTGAGGCTATATTACCAGCCCCTGCGGGGCGCGTGGGATGCGTGTGTGTTGTGATCTTTCTGTCATCTCTCTGTAAACTGAACTTTCCTCTCATTCAAGTAAAGCTACTTTCCCCTTCTCTGAATCTCATCCCCTCTTTCCCTTCATGCGATCTGTTCCTCGTTGGATCGTCACAGGCGGAGGCGGGGCATGGGCGTGGTGGAGCAGAGGTGAGGCATGGGGCGGCACGGCCTTCGTGTTCGCGCTGGTGGAGTGGGAGTGGTGAGAGGTGCGTGGGTGAGAGTAGTCTCCGCTGTACCAAACGGAAAACGGGTAAAATGGGCTTCCCTCTTAACACGTGGTCTCCCTCGCTCCGGGCTGGTACAGCAATAGCGGCCCGTTTTGAATTCAGGCCTGGTCCAACGACGGAACGCCAGCTTCCGGGCTCGCCTGTGTCTCGCTTTTTTTAGGGTATAAACGAACATTTTATTTAACTAAGAATGCATATATAAAAAATGTACTCCCTCCGTCCCAAAATTCTTATCTTAGATTTGTCTTAATACAGATGTATCAAATCACGTTTTAGTATTAGATACATCTCTATCTAAGCAAACTTAAGACAAGAATTTTGGGATGGAGGGAGTATTAGATATATACCAAAAATGTACAATGTGTATGGAAAATAGTTTTTAGAAAATGTTAATGGTTTTTTTAAATGTGCATATATAATATGTTTCTAATGTATACGAAAAGTGTGTATATATAATATGCTTTTGATGTATACGAAAAATGGACAATGTGTACTGACAAAATTTACATGTCCTCAACAAAATGAAACCAATGAAACTAAACAAAGAAAAACAAAGAAACCCAATAAAAACAAATAAATAAATAAAAGAAACCAAAGAAAGAAAGAAACTGAAGAAAACAAATGCAAAAGTGAGAAAACCGAGAAAGAAACAAAGAAAAACAAAGAAAACATTTAAAACCAACAAAGAAAACCGGAGAAAAGAATTTGATAAAGGAAAAATTAAAATGGTAGAACAACGTTGAAAACCAGATAAAAAAGAAAGAACATAAGAAAACCAGTAAAAACTGGGAATAAAACGGAAAACCCGGAGAAAAAAGGGGGAAAACTGAAGAAACCCGTGAAGAAAGAAAAAATGAAAAAGATTTAAAAATAGTTAAAACGCAGCGGACACAGCTCTAGCGAGCAAGCGCTACGAAACAGCCGGCCCAATACTGTACAGAACAGGAAATATCTTCAGGCGGGATAGAAGCTAGCCTCGTTGTAAGCGCGATGTAGCTCTCGCGTCTTCCCCCCCCCCCCCCCCCCCCCGCCTCGCTGGTTCCAATGATTACCCTCCCCCCCTCCCGCCTCGCTAGTTCCAGTGATTACTCCCCCCCCCCCCCTAACATGGGAACCTTCTAGATGGTTCCCACCGGTTTTCTGGGGTTGAGTATCGGTGGGTTTTCTCACCCGATTATTTTCGCTTCTTCTTTTTTCTTTCTTTTTTTCTCCCAGTTTCTTTTTGTTTGTTTTTTCTCTTTGTTTTCTGTTTTCTTATTAAAGATTTATGAATTTGTTTTTGAGAATGGCGAATTTTTTTTCAAAATTTCTCACTTTTCAAATTTCCGAACTTCTTTTAAATTAGTGAACTTTTCTCAAATGGAGCAGGTGAGTTCTGAAGACGCCATGAGTTTACACCATGTTGGTGTTGACCTCTATTACTTTAAATGTGCTGATTTCAATGAGTTGGTCCTCCATGGAAAAAACTGTTATTGCTCAAATCTGAATACTAAGTCAAAATAAATAAATTTCTTATCCCCCATATATTGCAAAATAAGTAATACAGCTTAGTGAGTAATCATTCTTTTTTATCGCTGATGGGGTTATTGAGTAATCATTAAAGCAAACTTGTAAGCAAAGTCAGGGAACCAAGCTTAGTAATAATAATCATATAGAGAGAGAAAGGCCGTAGCCAAAATTAAGAGAGGCAGATTCAAGTTGGAATATCTCGTTGCAGCCAAAAAGGGTTCAGATTCCTTGACCCTGCTCGACCTCGGATCTAGCTGGCGACAGAGTCGTGAGGAGGAGCATGGCAACGCTCCTGCAGATTGCATGCACGGCCCTCTGTAGAGTAGAGTGGAGCTGACGGCGGCGAGCGCAGCAGCCCCGATGCTCGAAAACACGGGCTAGCACTGGGCTGGGGCATCACCAATCGCAAACGGATTCGACGACCAAAACAGTGTTTGTTCGGGTCTGGCCTCTGGCGCGTGGCCTCATTTCGTGTCCCCTGCTACTCATCGGATTCCGAAAGCAGCTTGCATTGCAGACTCGAACCGAGTCGGGAACCAACACACACACAGCGCGAATATACTAGTATAAATATGTGCTCCGGGGCATCTTGTGGACTCATCGATTCATACCACATTTCCTGGGTTTCCTTCCACGTATCGTCTCAATCAAACAATCTATCGACACCTCCCTTAGCTCGCGCGTGGCGGCTAGCTGATCCAGGAGCAGCCAGCAATGGCAGCAGAAGCTCCTCTCCCGCCGCTGCTCCCGACGCCACCGCGCAGCGAGATGCTGCCGATCCTCCCGACGCCGCCCAAGAGCATAATGCTGCCGCTGCTGCCCACGCCGCACGGCCTCGTCCTCACCATGCTGGCGTCCGCCATGCCAGGCCGCGCCGACTTCTTCCAGAGGTGGGACTGGAACAAGCACAAGTGCCACAAGCCATGCGGCAGCTCCGTCTGCTCCTCCTCGTCGTCGTCGGATGGCAGCGGGAGCACCGACCGCGCCGACTCCGTCGACAGGTGGGACTCGCACAAGAAATACAAGAAGCCCCGCGCTACCATGACCATGTCGTCGTCGTCGTCGCGATCGTCGTCATCGTCACACAGCAGCGCCGGGAGCCCTGGACGCGCCGACTCCGTCGAGCGCTGAGACAGCAAGAAACTCGAGACCTCGTGCAGCGCGTCCACGCCCACAGATCGCGTCCGCCATGATGGCAACAACAACAAGCGCCTGCCTAGCCCTAGCCGCGCGTCCTCGGCGGAGCGCTGGGACTTGCACAAGAAGCCTCGCCCGGAGCAGACGGAGAAGCTGCCTCAGGCCAACGCCGCAGCGACGACGCTAGCCACGACACTGCAGAAGGCCGCGTTCGCCGGGTCCAGCTTCTACGCCTCGCCGGAGCCGAGCATGCTCCCCATGCCGCCCTTCTTTCTGCTGGCACGCTCGCGTGCACTCTGTACTTAGTAATTGAGCCCACTACGGCGATCTAGTTCCTTCGTCAGGAGTAGTGCTGTGCTGTGGTAGGAAAGGATGTGTAATTTGTTTGCAATCCCGTTTATTTCATATACTCCCTCCATTTCCTTATACAAGGCCACAAACTCATATTACAGGTATCAAGATAAAATTTAATGACTCCTTAGCAAGTCAACTTTTTTTTTAGTTAACCGGGATCATTAATGCACCACAAGCATGCAACGAATGAATGGGAAGGAAGTGGTGAAGTGTCATTATGACTACATGCATGTATGTATTAAAAAGTTGCTAGTACGAGGAAACATCATTAAATTTTGCCTCGATTACTGTTGGTGGCCTTGTATTGATGTAAAATGTATTTTTGATAGTGGCCTTGTATAAGGGAATGGAGGGAGTAGTATATCAGATGAGTGTGAAAAGCACGGGATTTCCTAGAATTTGGCCAATGCTAGTCCTGCATGTTATAAATTTATGACCGGAGCTGCTAAATCTCAGTCAACTGAGACTTTAACAAGTCAGCCGTTGGATGTTTTGTTCGCATCAAAATTGGCTTGTCCTTGTTTTGGTCTGTACAAGGCGCAGGCTGAAGGAAATCATTCTTTGGAAAACAAGAGTATGATTACTCAACCCTTTACTAAGCAGTGGCATGTTTGAATTTTTTGTTGTGTCCCCTTTTCAAGCAGTGGCATGTTAATTTTTTTTCCACTAGGGATCCAACTGCAATTGTGTGCCCACACATCCGACTGTAACTAACATTTGTTTTGTAAGTGTACGACGGGAGAGGGAGGGGGCGCTGCATGTCCGATACCAGGCTTGCAACTGTAAGTGTCGCCCTCGACTGCAACTACATGTCCCCCTCCTAGCTACAACTGACCTTGTGTTTTTGTCGGAGAGGGGTGGGGGGGGGGGGGGGGGGGTTGCATGTCCGACAGTAGTCTTGCATTTGCAAGTGTCCCCCTTGACTGGAACTACATGCCTACACACCCAACTGCAATTGCATGCCCACACACCCGACTGCAACCGACATTTTCTTTTGTTAGTGGGCGGCAGGAGAGGGGGAAGTTGCATGTCCGATTCCAGGCTTGCAACTGTAAGGGTCGCTGTCGACTGCAACTACATGTCCCCCTCCTAGCTACAACTGACCTTGTGTTTTTGTCAGAGAGGGGTGGGGGATTGCATGTCCGACAGTAGTCTCGCATTTGCAAGTGCTCCCTCGACTGGAACTACATGCCTACACACCCAAGTGCAATTGCATGCCCACACACCCGACTGCAACCGACATTTTTTTTGTTAGTGAGTGGCAGGAGAGGGGGAAGTTGCATGCCCGATTCCAAGGTTGCAACTGTAAGCATCGCCCTCGACTGCAACTACATGTCCCCCTCCTAGCTACAACTGACCTTGTGTTTTAGACGGAGAGGGGGGGGGGGGGTTGCATGTCCAACAGTAGTCTTGCATTTGCAAGTGTCGCCCTCGACTGGAACTACATGCCTACACACCCGACTGCAATTGCATGCCCACACACCCGACTACAACCAACATTTTCTTTTGTTAGTGGGCCGCAGGAGAGGGGGAACTTGCATGTCCCATACGAGGCTTGCAAGTGCATGTCCCCTACCGACTACAATTGGCCTTGTGTTTTTTGTCAGAGAGAGGGTGAATTGCATGTCCGACAGTAGGGTTGCAACTACAAATGTCGCCCTCAATTACAGTTGCATGTCCGATAGTAGGCTTGCAACTGCAAGTGTCGCCCTCAACTGCAATTGCATGCCTACAGACCCGACTTCAACTGTCTTTTTTTGTTTTGTAAGTGAGTGGAAGAAGAGAGTGAGAGAGGTGTATGTATGGTACTAGGCTTGCAACTGCAAGTGTCGCTCTCAGCTGCAATTGCATGTCCCCTATCGACTGCAACTGGCCATGTGCTTTTGTTGGAGAGGGGGTGAATTGCATGTTCGAGAAAAGACTTGCAACTATAAGTGTCACCCTCGACTACAATTGCATGTCCGACAGTAGTCTTGCAACTGCAAGTGTCGCCCTAGACTTCAATTGCATGCCTACACACCTGACTGCAACTGACTTTTTTTTTGTTTTGTAAGTGAGCAGCAGGAGAAGGAGGGGGGGGGGTTCATGTGTGACAATAGGCTTGAAACTACAAGTGTCACCCTCGATTGCAATTGCATGCCTACACACTCGACTGCAACTAACCTTTCTTTTATTTTGTAAGTGAGCAGCAGGGGAGGGGGAGTTGCATGTCCGATGCTAGGCTCGCAACTGCAAGTGTCGCCCTCGACTGCAATATCATGCCTACATAGCCGAATGCAACTGACATTATTTTGTAAGTGGGTGTCGTGAGAGGGGGTAGTTGCATGTCTGACACTAGGCTTTGCAACTGCAAGTGTCGCCACCTAGTGCAACTATCACCCCCACTGCAATTGCATGTCTTCCAACATGGTTGCAATTGGACTTTTTGTCATTTTGGAGAGAGGGGGGAGTTGCATGTCCGATATTAGGCTTGCAACTGCAAGTGTCGCCCTCGACTGCAACTGCATGTCTGACTGTAGACTTGCAACTTCAAGGCTCGCCCCCGACTGCAACTGACCTTTTTATTTTGCAACTACACACCCGTCTTGGGCGGTCTGCTATGTCGGTTTTTATTGACTTTTTCTTTTTCTTTTTCTACTTTCTACTTTTTTTTTTCTTTTTTTTACTCTTGTGTTTTGGATTTGTTTAAAAGAAAACAGCACAACCCGGCACACGTAGGCCGCACACATTTGCATATCCACCATCTGTATGCAACTTAATATTTCTTTCTTTTGAAAAACAGTGCCGCACTATTTAATGTTTTGTTTCAATTTTGTTTCTTTGTTACATTAAATATTGATTTTTTTTCAAATATGCAAAATGTTTTTTGAAAGAAATGATAGAAATGAAAAATAAAAAGAGAAGCAAGATGACGCACGAAGAGGACTGAAAGATGAGATACACTAGCGACAGAAAAATGTTTTTATTTACTTTTCTTGTTGAACACTTTTTTCCTGTGTCAAGAAAAACAATCAGCCCAGCCCACATAAACAAACAAACAATAGAGAAACAAAAAAAAGCCCAGCTAAGAATAAAACCCAGATCGAGCCAACAAACAGGCCTAATACGCCTAATGTGACATCGGACGACTAAGTCTTCATGAAGTCTCAGTCGACTGAGACCTAAACAGTTCCGTTTATGATTTCAGTGTCTCGAAAAAATACTTTCATCTAGCTTTATATATAAAGCAACAACCGAATAAAGTACACGACCCGATACAAGGTTGTGGGTGACCCTCTTGCAAAACTGATCCCATGATAATCGGATCACAGTAAACTGCTAAGCGACTATACTATCGAAAGAAAACATAGGAAGATTTAAGAACAACACCACATTACGCCTTAATATACCTAAGCTCCACGACAACGCCCTTAGGAGGGAAATGACGCAGAGTGTTGCCGCTGTCCACAATGGACAAAGGTCTTCATCAATAACATAGACACGGAGAGGAGCACTACAACAAAGTCTTCAAGAAGAGAGTGGCACCCGCGGGCGTCACCGTCGTAGGCGCCAAAGCGCAAGGTTTTCGCCCGGTAGCTCCCATGTGTCACTATGAGGTCTTTGGGAGAAGCGCGACGAGTTCAGAACTACATATTCGGATCTGGGTGCCGCCATTGTTAGAGACAAGGAGCGCATCCGAGCCACCTGCCACTATGCCTCTTGTCGCCTACATGACCAAGAGAAATAGACACCACCGCCATCATGGTGCCCGCCGGAGAGCCAACCATGCGGACCACCTTCTAGGGCCACCGCCCCGGCATCCATACCACGACACCAATCATGCATCTTGTCGCCCACACATGCAATCCCCTCCAATCCCGATGGGCCGAGGGGGATACGACTCGGTGGCTGCCGATGGCGATCATCAAGCCATTAGCTCACACGACGCCAAATCCGCGACCTTTAGCATTGGTCCGACTGCCGGCTAACATTGTCCCGACTATCACTGCCACGGTCCTTCACCGATGCCATAATGTGCATACGCCCGTGAACTAACCCACAAAGCTCCTGCTTTGGCGTGACCGGAGGCGGCCTAGAGCCATGAACCGACTCCAGGGCAACTGAGTGCAGGAACTCGCGAGAAGTAACTAACCCCATGCTGGAGGACCATGTCAAACCCCCACACTAGCGGGCACTCCATGACGCTGGCCCACTGCCAGCCATCACACCAGGGAGAGGTGGGCACCTCCCCATCAGATCTAGGCATCAAAAATCCAGATGGGGGTCGCTCATGGCAGCCGGCAACTTCGGGCGCCGAGCAGCCACGCCTAAGCCAACCCCGCCCCACATCGACTCCTCGCGCCACGCCCCACCACAACCGTCCGAAGCCAAGGGCTCCACCCAATGCCCACATCCCCGCCTCCACACGCCTGCCGGAAGGCCCGTAGGTCACCGCCGCCATGTTGGGGAACATAGTAATTTCAAAAAAATTCCTACGCACATGCAAGATCATGGTGATGCATAGCAACGAGAGGGGAGAGTGTTGTCCACGTACCCTCGTAGACCGAAAGCGGAAGCGTTAGAACAACGCGGTTGATGTAGTCGTACGTCTTCACGGCCCGACCGATCAAGCACCGAAACTACGACACCTCCGAGGTCTAGCACACGTTCAGCTCGATGACATCCCTCGAACTCCGATCCAGCCGAGTGTCGAGGGAGAGTTCCGTCAGCACGACGGCGTGGTGACGATCTTGATGTTCTACCGTCGCAAGGCTTCGCCTAAGCACCGCTACAATATTATCGAGGAGGACTATGGTGGAGAGAGAAGGAAAGAGGGGGAGAGGGAGAAGGAAAAGGGGGCTGCACCCCTTATCCAATTCGGACCAGAGGGGGGCGCAGGCCTCCTTCCTTTTGGCCTCTCTCCTCTATTCCTGTATGGCCCAATAAGGCTCAGATACTCCCCGGCGAATTCCCGTAACTCTTCGGTACTCCGAAAAATACCCGAATCATTCGGAACCTTTCCAAAGTCCGAATATAGTCGTCCAATATATCGATCTTTATGTCTCGACCATTTTGAGACTCCTCGTCATGTCCACCGATCTCATCTGGGACTCCGAACTCCTTCGGTACATCAAAACTCATAAACTCATAATATAACTGTCATCGAAACCTTAAGCGTGCGGACCCTACGGGTTCGAGAACTATGTAGACATGACCGAGACACGTTTCCGGTCAATAACCAATAGCGAAACCTGGATGCTCATATTGGCTCCTACATATTCTACGAAGATCTTTATCGGTCAAACCGCATAACAACATACGTTGTTCCTTTTGTATTCGGTATGTTACTTGCCCGAGATTCGATCGTCGGTATCTCAATACCTAGTTCAATCTCGTTACTGGCAAGTCTCTTTACTCGTTACATAATGCATCATCCCGCAACTAACTCATTAGTCACATTGCTTGCAAGGCTTATAGTGATGTGCATTACCGAGAGGGCCCAGAGATACCTCTCCGACAATCGGAGTGACAAATCCTAATCTCGAAATACGCCAACCCAACATGTACCTTCGGAGACACCTGTAGAGCTCCTTTATAATCACCCAGTTACGTTGTGACGTTTAGTAGCACACAAAGTGTTCCTCCGGTAAACAGGAGTTGCATAATCTCATAGTTGTAGGAACATGTATAAGTCATGAAGAAAGCAATAGCAACATACTAAACGATCCAGTGCTAAGCTAACATAATGGGTCAAGTCAATCACATCATTCTCCTAATGATGTGATCCCGTTAATCAAATGATAACTCATGTCTACGGTTAGGAAACTTAACCATCTTTGATTAACGAGCTAGTCAAATAGAGGCATACTAGTGACACTATGTTTGTCTATGTATTGACACATGTATTATTTTTCCAGTTAATACAATTCTAGCGTGAATAATAAACATTTATCATGCAATAAGGAAATAAATAATAACTTTATTATTGCCTCTAGGGCATATTTCCTTCAGTCTCCCACTTGCACTAGAGTCAATAATCTAGTTCACATCGCCATGTGATTTAACACCAATATTCATATCTGTATATGATTAACACCCATAGTTCACATCTTCATGTGACCAACACCCAAAGGGTTTACTAGAGTCAATAATCTAGTTCACATCGCTATGTGATTAACACCCAAATAGTACTAAGGTGTGATCATGTTTTGCTCGTGAGAGAAGCTTAGTCAACGGGTCTGTCACATTCAGAGCCATATGAATTTTGCAAATATTCTATGTCTACAATGCTCTGCACGGAGCTACTCTAGCTAATTGCTCCCACTTTCAATATGTATCCAGATTGAGACTTAGAGTCATCTGGATCGGTGTAAAAACTTGCACCGATGTAACTCTTTACGATGGGCTCTTTTATCACCTCCATAATCGAGAAATATTTCCTTAGTCCTCACTAAGGATATTCCTGACCAATGTCCAGTGATCTACTCCTAGATCACTATTGTATTCCCTTACCAAATTCAGAACAAGGTATACAATAGGTCTGCTACATAGCATAGCATACTTTATAGAACCTATGACTGAGGCATAGGGAATGACTTTCATTCTCTTTTCTATTTTCTGCCGTGGTCGGGATTTGAGTCTTACTCAATTTCACACCTTTGCAACACAGGCAAGAACTCTCTGTTTGACTGTTCCATTTTGAACTACTTCAAAATCTTGACAAGGTATGTACTTATTGAAAAACTTATCAAGCGTCTTGATCTATCTCAATAGATTTTGATGCTCAATATGTAAGTAGCTTTACTGAGGTCTTTATTTTAAAGAACTCCTTTCAAATACTCCTTTATGCTTTCCAGAAAAATTCTACATCATTTCTGATCAACAATATGTTACTCACATATATTTTTCAGAAAGGCGGTAGTGCTCCCACTCACTTTATTGCAAATACGGGCTTCACCGCAAGTCTGTATAAAACTATATGCTTTCATCAACTTATCAAAGCGTATATTCCAACTCTGAGATGCTTGCACCAGTCCATAGATGGATCGCTGGAGCTTGCACATTTTGTTAGCACCTTTAGGATTGACAAAACCTTCTGGTTGCATCATATACAACTCTTCTTTAAGAAAACCATTAAGGAATGCAGTTTTGACATCCATTTACCAGATTTCATAAAATGTGGCAATTGCTAACATGATTCGGACAGACTTAAGCATCGCTACAGTTGAGAAAATCTCATTGTAGTGAACACCTTGAACTTGTCGAAAACCTTTTGCAACAAGTTGAGCTTTGTAGATAGTAACACTGCTATCAGCATCTGTCTTCCTCTTGAAGATCCATTTATACAATATGGCTTGCCGATCATCGGGCAACTCCACCAAAGTCCACACTTTGTTCTCATACATGGATCCCATCTCAGATTTCATGGCCTCAAGCCATTTCGCGGAATCTGGGCTCATCGTCGCTTCCTCACAGTTCGTAGGTTCATCATGGTCTAGTAACATGACTTCCAGAACAGGATTACCGTACCACTCTGGTGCGGACTGTACTTTGGAAGACCTACAAGGTTTTTTAGTAGCTTGATCTGAAGTTTCATGATCATCATCATTAGCTTCCTCACTAATTGGTGTAGGAATCATTGGAACTGATTTCTGTGATGAATTACTTTCCAATTCGGGACAAGGTACAAATTACCTTATCAAGCTCTACTTTCCTCCCACTCACTTCTTTCGAGAGAAACTCCTTCTCTAGAAAGGATCCATTCTTAGCAACGAATGTTTTGCCTTAAGATCTGTGATAGAAGGTGTACCCAACAGTTTCCTTTGGGTATTCTATGAATACGCACTTCTCCGATTTGGGTTCGAGCTTATCAGGTTGAAAACCTTTTTCATATAAGCATCGCAACTCCAAACTTTAAGAAACGATAGCTTAGGTTTACTGCTAAACCATAGTTCATACGATGTCATCTCAACGGATTTAGATGGTGCCCTATTAAACGTGAATGTAGCTATCTCTAATGCATAACCCCAAAACAATAGTGGTAAACCGATAAGAGACATCATAGATCGCACCATATCTAGTAAAGTACGATTACGACGTTCGGACACACCATTACATTGTGGTGTTCCAGGTGACGTAAGTTGAGAAACTATTTCACATTGTTTCAAATGAAGACCAAACTCGTAACTCAAATATTCGTCTCCATGATCAGATCGTAGAAACTTTATTTTTCTTGTTATGATGATTTTCCACTTCACTCAAGTTTCAGACTTATGTTTCATCAAGTAGATATACCCATATCTACTCAAATCATTTGCGAAGGTCAGAAAATAACGATACACGCCGCGAGCCTTAACACTCATCGGATCGCATACATCGGTATGTATTATTTCCAATAAGTCAGTAGCTCGTTCCATTGTTCCGGGGAACGAAGTTTTAGTCATCTTACCCAAAAGGCACGGTTCGCAAGCATCAAATGATTCATAACCAAGTGATTCCGAAAATCCATCGTTATGGAGTTTCTTCATGCGCTTTACACCGATATGACCCAAACGGCAGTGCCACAAATAAGTTGCACTATCATTATTAACTTTGCATCTTTTGGCATCAATATTATGAATATGTTTATCACCATGATCGAGATCCAACAAACTATTTTCATTGGGTGTATGACCATTTGAAGGTTTTATTCATGTAAACAGAACAACAATTATTCTCTAACTTTAAATGAATAACCGTATTGCAATAAACATGATCAAATCATATTCATGCTCAACGCAAACGCCAAATAACATTTATTTAGGTTTAACACTAATCCCGAAAGTATATGGAATGTGCGATGATGATAATATCAATCTTGGAACTACTTCCAACACTCATCGTCACTTCCCCTTCAACTAGTCTCTGTTTATTCTGTAACTCCTGTTTCGAGTTACTAATCTTAGCAACCGAACAAGTATCAAATACTCAGGGGCTACTATAAACACTAGTAAGGCATACATCAATAACCTGTATATCAAATATACCCTTGTTCACTTTGCCATCCTTCTTATCCACCAAATATTCAGGGCATTTCCGCTTCTAGTGACCATTTCCTTTGCAGTGTAAGCACTCAGTTTCAGGCTTTGGTCCAGCTTTGGTCTTCTTCACGGGAGTGACAACTTGTTTGCCATTCTACTTGAAGTTTCCCTTTCTTTACCTTTGCCCTTTTCTTGAACCTAGTGGTCTTGTCAATCATCAACACTTGATGCTCTTTCTTGATTTCTACCTTCGTTGATTTCAACATCACGAAGAGCTCGGGAATCGTTTTCGTCATCCCTTGCATACTATAGTTCATCATGAAGTTCTAGTAACTTAGTGATGGTGACTAGAGAATTCTGTCAATCACTATCTTATCTGGAAGATTAACTCCCACTTGATTCAAGCGATTGAAGTACCCAGACAATCTGAGCACATGCTCACTAGTTGAGCGATTCTCCTCCATCTTTTAGCTATAGAACTTGTTGGAGACTTCATATCTCTCAACTCGGGTATTTGCTAGAAATATTAACTTCAACTCCTGGAACATCTCATATGGTCCATGATGTTCAAAACGTCTTTGAAGTCCCGATTCTAAGCCGTTTAAGCATGGTGCACTAAACTATCAAGTAGTCATCATTTTGAGCTAGCCAAACGTTCATAACGTCTGCATCTGCTCCTGCAATAGGTTTGTCACCTAGCGGTGCATCAAGGACACAATTCATATGTGCAGCAATGAGGATAAACCTCAGATCACGGATCCAATCTGCATCATTGCTACTAACATCTTTCAACACAGTTTTCTCTAGGAACATATCAAAATAAAAATATGAAAGCAACAACGCGAGCTATTGATCTACAACATAATTTGCAAAATACTGCCAGGACTAAGTTCATGATAAATTTAAGTTCAATTAATCATATTACTTAAGAACTCCCACTTAGACAGACATCTCTCTAGTCATCTAAGTGATCACGTGATCCAAATCAACTAAACCATGTCCGATCATCACATGAGATGGAGTAGTTTTCAATGGTGAACATCACTATGTTGATCATATCAACTATATGATTCACGTTCGACCTTTCGGTCTTCGTGTTCCGAGGCCATATCTGTATATGCTAGGCTCGTCAAGTTTAACCTGAGTATTCCGCGTGTGCAACTGTTTTGCACCCGTTGTATTTGAACGTAGAGCCTATCACACCCGTGAAGGAAATATGCCCTAGAGGCAATAATAAAGTTATTATTTATTTCCTCATATCATGATAAATGTTTATTATTCATGCTAGAATTGTATTACTCGGAAACATGATACATGTGTGAATACATAGACAAACATAATGTCACTAGTATGCCTCTACTTGACTAGCTCATTAATCAAAGATGGTTATGTTTCCTAACCATAGACATGTGTTGTCATTTGATTAATGGGATCACATCATTAGGAGAATGATGTGGTTGACTTGACCCATTCCGTTAGCCTAGCACTTGATCGTTTAGTATGTTGCTATTGCTTTCTTCATGACTTATACAAAGTTCCTACAACTATGAGATTATGCAACTCCCGTTTACCGGAGGAACACTTTGTGTGCTACCAAACGTCACAACGTAACTGGGTGATTATAAAGGTGCTCTACAGGTGTCTCCGAAGGTACATGTTGGGTTGGCGTAATTCGAGATTAGGTTTTGTCACTCCGATTGTCGGAGAGGTATCTCTGGGCCCTCTCGGTAATACACATCACTTAAGCCTTGCAAGCATTGTAACTAATGAGTTATTTACGGGATGATGTATTACGGAACGAGTAAAGAGACTTACCAGTAACGAGATTGAACTAGGTATTGGATACCGACGATCGAATCTCGGGCAAGTAACATACCGATGACAAAGGGAACAACGTATGTTGTTATGAAAATTGACCGATAAAGATCTTCGTCGAATATGTAGGAGCCAATATGAACATCCAGGTTCCACTATTGGTTATTGAACGGAAACAGTTCTAGGTCATGTCTACATAGTTCTCGAACCCGTAGGGTCCGCACGCTTAACGTTATGATGACAGTTTTATTATGAGTTTATAAGTTTTGATGTACCGAAGGTTGTTTGGAGTCCCGGATGTGATCACTGACATGACGAGGAGTCTCGAAATGGTCAAGACATAAAGATCGATATATTGGACGACTATATTCGGACACCGAAAATGTTCCGGGTGATTTCGGAGAAAACCGGAGTGCCGGAGGGTTACCGGAACCCCCCCGGGAGAAGTAATGGGCCTTATGGGCTTTAGTGGAGAGAGAGGGGGGCAACCAGCATGGGCTGCGCGCCCCCTCCCCCTCTGGTCCGAATTGGACTAGGAGAGGGGGGGTGGCGCCCTCCTCTTTCCCTCCCCCTCTCCCCCTTCCTTTCCCCCTCCTAGTAGGAGTAGGAAAGAGGGAGTCCTGCTCCTACTAGGAGGAGGACTCCTCCTGCCTGGCGCGCCCACAAGGGCCGGCCGGCCTCCCCCTTGCTCCTTTATATACGGGGGCAGGGGGCACCCTAGAACACACAAGTTGATCATCGTGATCGTTCCTTAGCCGTGTGCGGTGCCCCCTCCACCATATTCCACCTCGGTCATATTGTCGCGGAATTTAGGAAAAGCCCTGCGTCGGTAGAACATCATCATCGTCACCACGCCATCGTGCTGACGGAACTCGTCCCCGACACCCTGCTGGATCGGAGTCCGGGGATCGTCATCGAGCTGAACGTGTGCAGAACACGGAGGTGTCGTATGTTCGGTGCTTGGATCGGTAGGATCGTGAAGACGTACGACTACATCAACCGGGTTGTCATAACGCTTCCACTTACGGTCTACGAGGGTACGTGGACAACACTCTCCCCTCTCGTTGCTATGCATCACCATGATCTTGCGTGTGCGTAAGAAAATTTTGAAATTACTACATTCCCCAACAGTGGCATCCGAGCCAGGTTTTATGCGTTGATGTTATATGCACGAGTAGAACACAATTGAGTTGTGGGAGATACAAGTCATACTGCTTACTAGCATGTCATACTTTGGTTCGGCGGTATTGCTGGATGAAGCAGCCCGGACCGACATTACGCGTACGCTTACGCGAGACTGGTTCTACCGACGTGCTTTGCACACAGGTGGCTGGCGGGTGTCAGTTTCTCCAACTTTAGTTGAACCGAGTCTGGCTACGCCCGATCCTTGCGAAGGTTAAAACAGCACTAACTTGACGAACTATCTTTGTGGTTTTGATGCGTAGGTAAGAACGGTTCTTGCTCAGCCCGTAGCAGCCACGTAAAACTTGCAACAACAAAGTAGAGGACGTCTAACTTGTTTTGCAGGGCATGTTGTGATGTGATATGGTCAAGACGTGATGCTATATTTTATTGTATGAGATGATCATGTTTTGTAACCAAGTTATCGGCAACTGGCAGGAGCCATATGGTTGTCGCTTTATTGTATGAAATGCAAACGCCCTGTAATTGCTTTACTTTATCACTAAGCGGTAGCGATAGTCGTAGAAGCAATAGTTGGCGAGATGACAACGATGCTACGATGGAGATCAAGTTGTCGCGCCGGTGACGATGGTGATCATGACGGTGCTTCGGAGATGGAGATCACAAGCACAAGATGATGATGGCCATATCATATCACTTATATTGATTGCATGTGATGTTTATCCTTTATGCATCTTATCTTGCTTTGATTGACGATAGCATTTTAAGATGATCTCTCACTAAATTATCAAGAAGTGTTCTCCCTGAGTATGCACCGTTGCCAAAGTTCGTCGTGCCCAGGCACCACGTGATGATCGGGTGTGATAAGCTCAACGTCCATCTACAACGGGTGCAAGCCAGTTTTGCACACGCAGAATACTCAGGTTAAACTTGACGAGCCTAGCATATGCAGATATGGCCTCGAAACATGGAGACTGAAGCGTGAATCATATAGTAGATATGATCAACATAGTGATGTTCACCATTGAAAACTAATCCATCTCATGTGATGATCAGTTATGGTTTAGTTGATTTGGATCACGTGATCACTTAGATGACTAGAGGGATGTCTGTCTAAGTGGGAGTTCTTAAGTAATATGATTAATTGAACTTAAATTTATCATGAACTTAGTACCTGATAGTATTTTTGCTTATCTATGTTTGTTGTAGATAGATGGCTCGTGCTGTTGTTCCATTGAATTTTAATGCGTTCCTTGAGAAAGCAAAGTTGAAAGATGATGGTAGCAATTACACGGACTGGTCCGTAACTTGAGGATTATCCTCATTGCTGCACAGAAGAATTACGTCCTGGAAGCACCGCTGGGTGCCAGGACTGCTGCATGAGCAACGCCAGATGTTATGAACGTCTGGCAGAGCAAAGCTGATGACTACTCAATAGTTCAGTGTGCCATGCTTTACGGCTTAGAACCGGGTCTTCAACGACGTTTTGAACGTCATGGAGCATATGAGATGTTCCAGGAGTTGAAGTTAATATTTCAAGCAAATGCCCGGATTGAGAGATATGAAGTCTCCAATAAGTTCTATAGCTGCAAGATGGAGGAGAATAGTTCTGTCACTGAGCAGATACTCAAAATGTCTGGGTATAATAATCACTTGATTCAACTGGGAGTTAATCTTCCGGATGATAGCGTCATTGACAGAATTCTCCAATCACTGCCACCAAGCTACAAGAGCTTCATGATGAACTATAATATGCAAGGGATGAACAAGACAATTCCCAAGCTCTTCGCAATGCTAAAAGCTGCGGAGGTAGAAATCAAGAAGGAGCATCAAGTGTTGATGGTCAACAAGACCACTAGTTTCAAGAAAAAGGGCAAAGGGAAGAAAAAGGGAAACTTCAAGAAGAACAGCAAACAAGTTGCTGCTCAAGAGAAGAAACCCAAGTCTGGACCTAAGCCTGAAACTGAGTGCTTCTACTACAAGCAAGCCGGTTACTGGAAGCGGAATTGCCCCAAGTATTTGGCGGATAAGAAGGATGGCAAGGTGAACAAAGGTATATGTGATATACATGTTATTGATGTGTACCTTACTAGAGCTCGCAGTAGCACCTGGGTATTTGATACTGGTTCTGTTGCTAATATTTGCAACTCAAAATAGGGACTACGGAATAAGCGAACACTAGCCAAGGACGAGGTGACGATGCGCGTGGGAAACGGTTCCAAAGTCGATGTGATCGCGGTCGGCACGCTACCTCTACATCTACCTTCGGGATTAGTTTTAGACCTGAATAATTGTTATTTGGTGCCAGCGTTGAGCATGAACATTATATCTGGATCTTGTTTGATGCGAGATGGTTATTCATTTAAATCAGAGAATAATGGTTGTTCTATTTATATGAGTAATATCTTTTATGGTCATGCACCCTGAAAGAGTGGTCTATTTTTGATGAATCTCGATAGTGGTAATACACATATTCATAATGTTGAAGCCAAAAGATGCAGAGTTGATAATGATAGTGCAACTTATTTGTGGCACTGCCGTTTAGGTCATATCGGTGTAAAACGCATGAAGAAACTCCATACTGATGGACTTTTGGAACCACTTGATTATGAATCACTTGGTACTTGCGAACTGTGCCTCATGGGCAAGATGACTAAAACGCCGTTCTCCGGTACTATGGAGAGAGCAACAGATTTGTTGGAAATCATACATACAGATGTATGTGGTCCGATGAATGTTGAGGCTCGTGGCGGATATCGTTATTTTCTCACCTTCACAGATGATTTAAGCAGATACGGGTATATCTACTTAATGAAGCATAAATCTGAAACATTTGAAAAGTTCAAAGAATTTCAGAGTGAAGTAGAAAATCATCGTAACAAGAAAATAAAGTTTCTACGATCTGATCGTGGAGGAGAATATTTGAGTTACGAGTTTGGTCTACATTTGAAACAATGCGAAATAGTTACGCAACTTACGCCACCTGGAACACCACAACGTAATGGTGTGTCCAAACATCGTAATCGTACTTTACTAGATATGGTGCGATCTATGATGTCTCTTACCAATTTACCGCTATCGTTTTGGGGTTATGCTTTAGAGACGGCCGCATTCACGTTAAATTGGGCACCATCAAAATCCGTTGAGACGACTCCTTATGAACTATGGTTTGGCAAGAAACCGAAGTTATCGTTTCTGAAAGTTTGGGGCTGCGATGCTTATGTGAAAAAGCTTCAACCTGATAAGCTCAAACCCAAATGGGAAAAATGTGTCTTCATATGATACCCAAAGGAGACAGTTGGGTACACCTTCTATCACAGATCCGAAGGCAAGACATTCGTTGCTAAGAATGGATCCTTTCTAGAGAAGGAGTTTCTCTCGAAAGAAGTGAGTGGGAGGAAAGTAGAACTTGATGAGGTAACAGTACCAGCTCCCTTATTGGAAAGTAGTTCATCACAGAAATTGGTTCCTGTGACACCTACACCAATTAGTGAGGAAGTTAATGATGATGATCATGAAACTTCAGATCAAGTTGTTACTGAACTTCGTAGATCAACCAGAGTAAGATCCGCACCAGAGTGGTACGGTAATCCTATTCTGGAAGTCATGCTACTAGATCATGGTGAACCTACGAACTATGAAGAAGCGATGGTGAGCCCAGATTCCGCAAAATGGCTTGAAGCCATGAAATCTGAGATGGGATCCATGTATGAGAACAAAGTGTGGACTCTGGTTGACTTGCCCAATGGTCGGCAAGCAATAGAGAATAAATGGATCTTCAAGAAGAAGACTGACGCTGACGGTAATGTTACTGTTTACAAAGCTCGACTTGTTGCAAAAGGTTTTCGGCAAGTTCAAGGGGTTGACTACGATGAGACCTTCTCACCCGTAGCGATGCTTAAGTCTGTCCGAATCATGTTAGCGATTGCCGCATTTTATGATTATGAAATATGGCAAATGGATGTCAAAACTGCATTCCTGAATGGATTTCTGGAAGAAGAGTTGTATATGATGCAACCGGAAGGTTTTGTCGATCCTAAGGGAGCTAACAAAGTGTGCAAGCTCCAGCGATCCATTTATTATCTGGTGCAAGCCTCTCAGAGTTGGAATAAACACTTTGATAGTGTGATTAAAGCATATGGTTTTATACAGACTTTTGGAGAAGCCTGTATTTACAAGAAAGTGAGTGGGAGCTCTGTAGCATTTCTGATATTATATGTAGACGACATATTGTTAATTGGAAATGATATAGAATTTCTGGATAGCATAAAAGGATACTTGAATAAAAGTTTTTCAATGAAAGACCTCGGTGAAGGTGCTTACATATTGGGCATCAAGATCTATAGAGATAGATCAAGACGCTTGATTGGACTTTCACAAAGCACATGCCTTGATAAAGTTTTGAAAAAGTTCAATATGGATCAGGCAAAGAAAGGATTCTTGCCTATATTACAAGGTGTGAAGTTGAGTCAGACTCAATGCCCGACCACTGCAGAAGATAGAGAGAAAATGAAAGGAGTTCCCTATGCCTCAGCCATAGGCTCTATCATGTATGCAATGCTGTGTACCAGACCTGATGTGTGCCTTGCTATTAGTTTAGCAGGGAGGTACCAAAGTAATCCAAGAGTGGATCACTGGACAGCGGTCAAGAACATCCTGAAATACCTGAAAAGTACTAAGGATATGTTTCTCGTTTATGGAGGTGACAAAGAGCTTGTCGTAAAGGGTTACGTCGATGCAAGCTTTGACACTAATCCGTACTATTCTAGATCGCAAACCGGATACGTATTTATATTAAACGGTGGAGCTGTTAGTTGGTGCAGTTCTAAACAAAGCGTCATAGCGGGATCTACATGCGAAGTGGAGTACATAGCTGCTTCGAAAGCAGCAAATGAAGGAGTCTAGATGAAGGAGTTCATTTCCGATCTAGGTGTCATACCTAGTGCATCGCGACCAATGAAGATCTTCTGTGATAGTACTGGTGCAATTGCCTTGGCAAAGGAATCCAGATTACACAAGAGGACCAAGCACATCAAGAGACGCTTCAATTCCAGCCGCGACCAAGTCCAGGTGGGAGACATAGAGATTTGCAAGATACATACGGATCTGAATATTGCAGATCCGTTGACTAAGCCTCTTCCATGAGCAAAACATGATCAGCACCAAGACTCCATGGGTGTTAGAATCATTACTATGTAATCTAGATTATTGATTCTAGTGCAAGTGGGAGACTGAAGGAAATATGCCCTAGAGGCAATAATAAAGTTATTATTTATTTCCTCATATCATTATAAATGTTTATTATTCATGCTAGAATTGTATTACCCGGAAACATGATACATGTGTGAATACATAGACAAACATAATGTCACTAGTATGCCTCTACTTGACTAGCTCATTAATCAAAGATGGTTATGTTTCCTAACCATAGACATCTGTTGTCATTTGATTAGTGGGATCACATCATTAGGAGAATGATGTGATTGACTTGACCCATTCTGTTAGCCTAGCACTTGATCGTTTATTATGTTGATATTGCATTCTTCATGACTTATACAAAGTTCCTACAACTATGAGATTATGCAACTCCCGTTTACCGGAGGAACACTTTGTGTGCTACCAAACGTCACAACGTAACTGGGTGATTATAAATGTGCTCTACAGGTGTCTCCGAAGGTACATGTTGGGTTGGCGTAATTCGAGATTAGGTTTTGTCACTCCGATTGTCGGAGAGGTATCTCTGGGCCCTCTCAGTAATACACATCACTTAAGCCTTGCAACCGTTGTAACTAATGAGTTAGTTACGGGATGATGTATTACGGAACGAGTAAAGAGACTTGCCGGTAACGAGATTGAACTAGGTATTGGATACCGACGATCGAATCTCGGGCAAGTAACATACCGATGACAAAGGGAACAACGTATGTTGTTATGCGGTTTGACCGATAAAGATCTTCGTAGAATATGTAGGAGCCAATATGAACATCCAGGTTCCACTATTGGTTATTGACCGGAAACAGTTCTAGGTCATGTCTACATAGTTCTCGAACCCGTAGGGTCCGCACGCTTAACGTTACGATGACAGTTTTATTATGAGTTTATAAGTTTTGATGTACCGAAGGTTGTTCGGAGTCCCGGATGTGACCACGGACATGACGAGGACTCTCGAAATGGTCGAGACATAAAGATTGATATATTGGACGACTATATTCGGACACCGGAAATGTTCCGGGTGATTTCGGAGAAAACCGGAGTGCCGAAGGGTTACCGGAACCCCCCCGGGAGAAGTAATGGGCCTTATGGGCTTTAGTGGAGAGAGAGAGGGGCAGCCAGCATAGGCCGCACGCCCCCTCCCTCTCTGGTCCGAATTGGACTAGGAGAGGGGGGCGGCGCCCCCCTCTTTCCCTCTCCCTCTCCCTCTTCCTTTCCCCCTCCTAGTAGGAGTAGGAAAGAGGGAGTCCTACTCCTACTAGGAGGAGGACTCCTCCTCCCTGGCACGCCCACAAGGGTCGGCCGGCCTCCCCCCATGCTCCTTTATATACGGGGGCAGGGGGCACCCTAGAACACACAAGTTGATCATCATGATCGTTCCTTAGCCGTGTGCGGTGCCCCCTCCACCATATTCCACCTCGGTCATATCGTCGCGGAATTTAGGTGAAGCCCTGCGTCGGTAGAACATCATCATCGTCACCACGCCATCATGCTGACGGAACTCATCCCCGACACCCTGCTAGATCGGAGTCCGGGGATCGTCATCGAGCTGAACGTGTGCAGAACACGGAGGTGCCGTACGTTCGGTGCTTGGATCGGTCGGATCGTGAAGACGTACGACTACATCAACCGCATTGTCATAAAGCTTCCGCTTACGGTCTACGAGGGTACGTGGACAACACTCTCCCCTCTCGTTGCTATGCATCACCATGATCTTGCGTGTGCGTAGGAAAATTTTCAAATTACTACGTTCCCCAACAACCCGATCATCACGTGGTGTCTGGGCACGAAGAACTTTCGCAACGGTGCATACTCAGGGAGAACACTTCTTGATAATTTAGTGAGAGATCATCTTAAAATGCTACCGTCAATCAAAGCAAGATAAGATGCATAAAGGATAAACATCACATGCAATCAATATAAGTGATATGATATGGCCATCATCATCTTGTGCTTGTGATCTCCATCTCCGAAGCACCGTCGTGATCACCATCGTCACCGGCGCGACACCTTGATCTCCATCGTAGCATCGTTGTCGTCTCGCCAACTATTGCTTCTACGACTATCGCTACCGCTTAGTGATAAAGTAAAGCAATTACAGGGCGTTTGCATTTCATACAATAAAGCGACAACCATATGGCTCCTGCCAGTTGCCGATAACTTGGTTACAAAACATGATCATCTCATACAATAAAATATAGCATCACGTCTTGACCATATCACATCACAACATGCCCTGCAAAACAAGTTAGACATCCTCTACTTTGTTGTTGCAAGTTTTACGTGGCTGCTACGGGCTGAGCAAGAACCGTTCTTACCTACGCATCAAAACCACAATGATAGTTCGTCAAGTTAGTGCTGTTTTAACCTTCGCAAGGACCGGGCGTAGCCACACTCGGTTCAACTAAAGTTGGAGAAACAGACACCCGTCAGCCACCTGTGTGCAAAGCACGTCGGTAGAACCAGTCTCGCGTAAGCGTACGCGTAATGTCGGTCCGGGCCGCTTCATCCAGCAATACCGCCGAACCAAAGTATGACATGCCGGTAAGCAGTATGACTTGTATCTCCCACAACTCAATTATGTTCTACTCGTGCATATAACATCTACGCATAAAACCTGGCTCTGATACCACTGTTGGGGAACGTAGTAATTTCGAAATTTTCCTACGCACACGCAAGATCATGGTGATGCATAGCAACGAGAGGGGAGAGTGTTTTCCACGTACCCTCATAGACCGAAAGCGGAAGCGTTAGAACAACGCGGTTGATGTAGTCGTACGTCTTTACGGCCCGACCGATCAAGCACCGAAACTACGGCACCTCCGAGTTCTAGCACACGTTCAGCTCGATGACATCCCTCGAACTCCGATCCAGCCGAGTGTCGAGGGAGAGTTCCGTCAGCATGACAGCGTGGTGACGATCTTGATGTTCTACCGTCGCAGAGCTTCGCCTAAGCACCGCTACAATATTATCGAGGAGGACTATGGTGGAGAGAGAAGGAAAGAGGGGGCGAGTGAGAAGGAAAAGGGGGCTGCACCCCTTGTCCAATTCGGACTAGAGGGGGGCGCAGGCCTCCTTCCTTTTGGCCTCTCTCCTCTATTCCCGTATGGCCCAATAAGGCCCATATACTCCCCGGCGAATTCCGGTAACTCTCCGGTACTCCGAAATATACCCGAATCATTCGGAACCTTTCCAAAGTCTGAATATAGTCGTCCAATACATCGATCTTTATGTCTCGACCATTTCGAGACTCCTCATCATGTCCCCGATCTCATCCGGGACTCCGAACTCCTTTAGTACATCAAAACTCATAAACTCATAATATAACTGTCATCGAAACCTTAAGCGTGCGGACTCTACGGGTTCGAGAACTATGTAGACATGACCGAGACACGTTTCCGGTCAATAACCAATAGCGAAACCTGGATGCTCATATTGGCTCCTACATATTCTACGAAGATCTTTATCGGTCAAACCGCATAACAACATACGTTGTTCCTTTTGTCATCGGTATGTTACTTGCCCGAGATTCGATCGTCGGTATCTCAATACCTAGTTCAATCTCGTTACCTGCAAGTCTTTTTACTCGTTACGTAATGCATCATCCCGCAACTAACTCATTAGTCACATTGCTTGCAAGGCTTATAGTGATGTGCATTACCGAGAGGGCCCAGAGATACCTCTCCGACAATCGGAGTGACAAATCCTAATCTCGAAATACGCCAACCCAACATGTACCTTCGGAGACACCTGTAGAGCTCCTTTATAATCACCCAGTTACGTTGTGACGTTTGGTAGCACACAAAGTGTTCCTCCGGTAAACGGGAGTTGCATAATCTCATAGTTGTAGGAACATGTATAAGTCATGAAGAAAGCAATAGCAACATATATATTAAACGATCCAGTGCTAAGCTAACAAAATGGGTCAAGTCAATCACATCATTCTCCTAATGATGTGATCCTGTTAATCAAATGATAACTCATGTCTATGGTTAGGAAACTTAACCATCTTTGATTAACGAGCTAGTCAAGTAGAGGCATACTAGTGACACTATGTTTGTCTATGTATTCACACATGTATTATGTTTCCGGTTAATACAATTCTAGCATGAATAATAAACATTTATCATGAAATAAGGAAATAAATAATAACTTTATTATTGCCTCTAGGGCATATTTCCTTCACGCCAGCCCCCAGCAAGAGCTTAGTCGAGCCCCGACAGCACCCCGCACCGCAAGCCAGCCCCCGGGCGCCAAATCTGGCCAAACGCTCGCCCACATGCCTCCACCTAAGCTGATCCCAACATAGCCGTGACATCACGCACAGGCCCCAAGCTGCCGCCGCATCGTCACCAGCCGGCCGCCCGCCCGCCCCGCCGCCCCGTAAGCCCACCGCCACTCCGTTGAGCCCAACGATAGCCCAGCGCCATCACCCAAAGGCGTCGTACCGCCCTGGTCCCACAGGGCAGAGGTGCACGAGAAGCCCCATCGCCACGCCGACTGGGGTTTGCTCGTCAATGCCTGTCAGCAACGACGAGGGAAGGGAGTGGAAGAACGTCGCTAGGGTTCGCTCTCGGTCGCCCATGGGGGCAAACACAAGAGGGAAGGGGGATTCTTGGTCGCCCACAGGGGCAACGCAAAGAGGGAAGGGGGATTCTTTGTGAGTTCACTGCTTTACATGAGGCCAATCCGTGATTCAAATGTAACCAAAATATAGGAAGGATGATTAATTTTCATGAATTTGTTCATGGTAACTTTTGAGCAACTTAATTTTATAAACTTTAATGTACCATAGCGATGCAGTTCTTATAAGAGTTGGTATTGCTTCATGAACCGGACACAAACATGAGGATCTGTGTCTGAAGACCGAGCAAGAACTCCAGCGTGACCAGGGCTTCAAAAGAAGTAGAAGTTATGTGTCTAGGACACGTCTAGATGAGGCCTAGTTATTGTACATCTAAGTGACTCAATGAGACTTCAAAAAGGAAGAAGAAAAAGAAGAAGAAAATATATGCACGAATCTCCACCTAAAATCAATGGCATATGACTTAGATGTGCAATATTTAGGGCACATCTAGATGTGCTTTAGCAAAACCGAGAGTCTGGGCTTCAAAAAAAGTTCGAACAAGAACTCCAGTGCGGCTAGTCGCCCCTGTAGCTCGAACATCCCGTTCCCCTCTTTAGAGCATCTTCAATAAACGATGTATTTTACATCGCTAAAATTGTGGTGTGAGTAAAATATACATCACCAAAAACGTCCAACTCCAACTCCAACAAATGATATAAAATAGGGCAGCCGCTCCAACAGATGAGGTAAAATAGACCAACCACATGGCAGCCGCTCCACAATTTGATACATATTTGAACCAAATGATATCAAAATCATCTCAAACCAACAAATGAAAAAAAAGGAGTGTATGACCAGCAATAAAGTGCATTGCATTGCCATCAGCGATATATCATCAGTGATCTATCATCACCTATGTACTGGCCAGTTCAATTTGTGCTCTATTGCTGTTTTACAAACAGTATATTAGTATAACAATTTTAGGTCTGCACAGGTCAAGTCTTCATAACATGTTAACATGTTTCTACAATGTTCAACGTTTCAATTGCAAGTATTGTACTCCCTCCGCTCCTAAATATAAGTATTTTTAGAGATTCCAATATAGACCACATACGGAGCAAAATGTGTGAATCTAGACTTTAAAATATGTCTATATACATCCGTATGTAGTTCGTCTTGGAATCTTTAAAAATGCTTATATTTAGGAACGGAGGGAGTACAAAGCAGAACAAATTGAGGCAGCATCAGTGTGGACCTCCATTCCTTCCAAACCATAGGTCACCAATTTATGAGCAAGGAACATAAGATCTTTTATCAGGGCGCATCATCTATTCAGGAAGTGATATACCTACAATTCAGATAAGGGCTTGGAGCATCACACCCTTTCATGATGGTGCTACTCGGATAAAAGATACTATAGGGCAGATGGAAATAACTACGGTACGTACATTAGTTGAAGGAGTATCCAAACATTGGAAGGAACTGTGCAGGCCTACGTCCACTATTTCCTTTCAGATGCATCCAGTCAGAGAGCAAATATGATGAAAATCTTTTCTGCTCATCCTAACACATGAAAACAACAGTAATGAGTATTTTTTGCATTCATAGTAAACAAAAAATACTATACAATAAAGAATAAACACTCACTGGTTAAGCAGCATATAGAGTGCACAATATAAATGGCATTGGAATGATAATTGCATTACATTACCTAGCAAAGTCATTTAGTAAATCTTTTGATCATCAATATTACACAGGTTGATTATTTGTATATCTTGTAGTGTGGTGCCTAATTTGCAAAGGAAACAAAAAGTTCAAGAAAGAATAATAGCGTTTATGGTTTGCAGTTGAATAAGAAGTTAACAAACGTCGATGACTGTGCAACTCTATTCATACGTAACAACAACACAAAATTAAAATCAACCAAGGAATGACGGGCCGATTTTCTACAAGCAAGAAATTCACATTTCCTATCCCAGCAAAAGGGCCTGATGGCAAGCGACAATTCAATTGTACCTTCTGAGTAGTTATGCTCATATACAATGCATTAACTGTAGCTGACTCTACCAAAAATATGATAGTACTTTAAAGGAAACAATTTTATTTGCTCCTGATATTCGCCTTCTCTTGAAAAGACATACAGCAGCAGCAAAGTAGTTGAAGCTTCAAGTGAGATAATCTTCCCATCATCTTTAGACATATTTTCCAGCCTTGGTTATCTCACCTTTTTCCGATAAAATAATGAGATATCATTTAACAAATGAGAGCTAGGAGCACAACTACTAGTATTGTCCATTGATGAAAACATATTGTCAGCTTCATCCACTAATCCTTCTTTTAGAACATGTCTTATTATAACTCCATAAGTAGAAGCATTAGGTACCAACCCATTGGCTGATATTGCAGCAACCAGATTGTTAGCTTCTTTCTTCTCCTAACCATGTGCATTGAATTAATCATGGTATTGAATATTGCAATATCGAACTTCACATTCATTGCACCTAATTTTCCAAACAGGACAATTGCTTCATCAGCGCAATTTTTTCCACAAAGTCCTCCAAGAATTATAGCATATATGGAAATACTCACCATGGTTCCAGTTCTGATCATCTCATGGAACATTTTCTTTGCAGAAGCAGTTCTTCCAGCATGAAACAACCCATGCAGTATGATGCCATATGTGACAGTTGTAGGTTAAATTCTGACACGCATCAATTCTCTGAACAGTCACCTTCTATTTCTAGAATAGCCATGATGAAGTGTAGTATAAGTAACAACATCGGGCTCAATGCCAACTGATTCCATGTCATCAAGTAGCCCAAATGCTTTCGCCACCTCACCAACCAAGCTATAGCCGTGAATCAGTGAATTAAATCGGGCCTCTCACCAATGTTCATAGCCAAGTCAAAGATACCGTGTGCATCCTTAACCCTTCCTTCTTTGCACAGACTGGCTATTACCGAGTTGAAGAACACAATGTTAGGACGAGGAATACCTTTGGTCATCATCTCAGAAACCAACTCCTTAGCTTTGACCAAATCATCATGTGTACAAAAACCCTGAATTAGGGAATAGTAAACAGCCTTGTCCGGTTGTAATCCTGCAGCAACCATTTCATTTATTTTCTCCATAGCATCAGATAGCCTACCCATTCTGCAAAGTGCAGCTATTATAATTCCATAGGTGAATATATCAGGACTCACTCTTCGTTCCCGCATTTCAGTAAATATGAGCATAGCTTCATGCATCATTCCACGTTTAGCATATGCGTCAATTAGTATGTTAAAAACACAGCTGTTAGCTACAATACCGTTGCCTTCCATTGAATTAAAGAGATTAATCATATCAGTGAAGCATCCTTCAGTAGCATACCCATGAAGCAGAGTAGAGTACGTGACAACATCAGGTTTGTAGCCCTTGGCGACCATGTAATCAAAAAGTTGTGCAGCTTCCTTGCTTCTTCCCTGCTTGCAAAGAGATGCCATGAATGAGTTCCAAGTATACATATCTGGTCGAAAACCATTACCAACCATATGACCAAGGACCATCTTTGCCTTGTCCGTTGCCCCGACCTTGCACAACGCACCAATCATCGATCTATATGTCACCACATTAGGCATAACCCTTTGCCGCATCATTTCATAGAATAATGAGCACGCCATGCTTACTTCACCTTCCTTAAATAAGCCATGAATGACGATGTTATATGACACCACATCAGGGGAGCGGCAACCTCTTTGTGCCATCATCAGGAGCAGGTCAAGAGCTTGCTGGCTCCTTCTACTGTCACATAAGCTCTTAAGAACTATGTTGTATGGGATGACATTAGGCTCACAGCCGAGCTTGGAGATCCTACGAAGCAGCACGTCCACAGGCTCGTTTGTCTGTCCTACATCGCAGAGGCACATGAGGAGGCTGCTGGCAGTGATCTGGTCTGCCTTGAAGCCCGACTTGAGTAGGCGTCCGAAGACAGCAAGCCCAAGGTCCGGGCGACCCACGCGGCAGCAGCTGTCCATTAGAATGCTGTAGGTATAGATAGTGGGCGGCGCTACACAAGGGCCGGCTTCTTCTCGGCACAGGCGGTTGAAGAGGGCGACGGTGAGGGCGGGGCCATCTCCGCAGACGTCGGAGGGTGGAGCACGGGCGAGGGCGGCAAGGAAGTTGTTCAGGAAGCGATTGGGAACCGGGTTGGACTGGCGTAGCAATTCGTCGAACAGGTGGTGTGCGTCCTCAGGGCTGAGCGTCCCGGCTCGGGCGCGCTTCGTGGCAGCGGCGAATGCGGCGATGGGAGACCAGAAGGCTGACGGCGGCGAGGCTGAGGGGGGAGGGGAGGGGCGATTGCGGTGGAGGTGGTCGAGGAGGAGCACGGACAGCGGCGAGGTGGAGTCGAGGAGAGGCGTGCGGCATGGGCGCATGGCTCCCGTGTTCCTGTTGGAGTGGTTCAGTGTAGGCGTGTGGTTCCTGTCAATGGAGCGGGCGAGTCCAGTCGCGTGCTTCCTGCCAGTGGAGTGGATCGGCCCAGCTGGAGTGTTCCCTTCCTAATAATTATACCTGGCCATGGGAAGCCCGGCCCGGCCGGCCCGGCCCGAAAAAGCCCGACCCGGTCCGGCCCAATGCTGCCCCCAGGCCGGGCTCGGGCCTAGATTTTGAGCCCGAAGGTTGGGCCGGGCCGGGGCCGGGCCCATCGTTTTTGTGTTTTTCTGAAGGTTGGGCCGGGCCGGCCCGGAGCCCGACGGGCTTTTATGTTTCAGGCCGGGCTTGGGCCCAAATAACAAGGCCTGATGGCCGGGCCAGGCCCGGGCTTGGGTTTTTTGCGTCGGGCTTGGCTAGACCCGGCCCAAGGTATGGCCAGGTAGTAATAATACTCCCTCCATTCCTAAATATAGGGTGTATAGTTTTTGGCACGGAAATTAAAGAATGCACGTCGAGGGAAAATTTTATAAGTTTTGGGCGAGATTTCACCTGACTAATTGACATGAGAAAATAGAGGAGCTTGTCTAATATAAGTAAATGTAATCAAATCCCTAAAAAAATTATCGAAAAGTGTTGTGCAATGCAATACACCTTATATTTCGGATTTTTCTATACACCTTATATTAAGGAACGGAGGGAGTATATAATATGTGTGGAAACAATTCATTGCAAAGGAGGGTAAATCGGCCACTTTAAGATTACAATCTTAGGAGGTTCGTTTAGTATCCCAAATCTGCTTAGCAACAGTCGGACAAGTGGGTGCCCATCATATCATATCCTCTGGGGAGCTAGAGATGGTAAGTCTCCATCTTTGAAGCAACTGATTCGTCACTGTTGTCAGTTTTTCCCCATTTTGATGGAAGAAACTAATGTACTAAGTTATTATTTCATCATTTTGTTTTCATAATCCGTTCTGCGATTGTAGTGTTCAATCTGCTTCATGCAGTACCAATAACAGGCAAAAAGATACAGTCTAACGTCGCATCATATCACAGTTTGTCCTTCTCCCTCTAGTATTGTCCCAACTTCAGAACGAAACTTTTGGTCATCAACTGATGATGCATCACTAGCACCGGATATCAGCTATAGTTTACTTTGCAGAAAGTACCAGATTTACTAAAGCAAGGCAAAGTGCAAAACGAGCATTCATGTACCCTGTCATCCAAAGTCCCTAGCTCGAACAGCAAAGGAATGCCCGGTTAATTATCATATGGCAGCGGGGCTACAAGATTGTATCTATGATCAGAGAACTAAGATATGCTTCGCTGCAAAGAAAAGAAAAAACAAAGATATACCGCATTTATTTTCTCGTTTGCTGCTCTGTTGTACCATAACCATATGATGCAAAGACTGGGAGGAAGATCTTTTCCATTATCTCAAAATGTGTATATCTGTGCTAGAAATAATTATTTTTGTTCTGTCTCGAACAAAAATGTTCTTCTGTGTTTCGCACATCGCCCAAATTATCTCATTGTTTTTTTTGGTTTTTTTGCGGGTGCAAATTATCTCATTGTTTTTTTTTTGAGGGGTAAAAGAGCTCTTTCATTCATTCATAGCAAAATACAATCATTCTGAATTACATGAAAGATTTCCAGTGGCACGTTGTCCAGCATAAAAAAATCTCCATGCATTCTAGAATGGGCTGCCAGCTCATGTGCGGCCATGTTGCACTCTCTTCTAATTTTACTAACCTTGCACAAACTGAATTCACGCATACACAGCTTTGCTTCCTCATAAGTAGTCCACCACTTTGCATTGTTCCTTTCTTTTGCATTTACAGCCGCGACAACTGCGGCACAGTCCGATTCCACCTGCACATGTTCCTTGTTTAAATCCCTTAAACACTTAAGACCAAACAGCAGGGCCTTAGCTTCAGCTTCCTCTGCATCAGTACAAGAGTGAAGCTGACGGCCTACAGAGAAAACAACTGCTCTGGTGCTGTCCCTGGCAACTGCCCCTGCCCACGCTGAATTCAAAGCTGAAATAAAGGAAGCATCAATGTTAAGCTTAATGCAATCACCTTGTGGTCTGGACCAGCGGATGGTCGGCTTCAATTCCTGAGCAGTGGGCGAATGCATTTGTACATCGTACAGAGGTTTTTTCCCTTTCACATGACCTCTACTTTGACAGTTTGAATTCAGAGTTTCCCAATAATTCTTCAGGAATAGGACTGAGTCAGACACCTTTGCTTTTCCTTTGTCATGCACAATGTCGTCCCTAAGATGCCACGAACGCCATAAAACCAAGAGCAGCTTTTCTCGCATGTCTCCAGAACAAAGACTGAGAGCATGAAGTAGCCAGTCCGGGTCCCGAGTAACAAGCAGCGTTTCACTTGGTAAGGTCCAGTGCTCTCTCATTTCCTCCCGGAGAGCTGTAGCTTTGGTACATTTCAGAACAGCGTGTTGGGCATCCTCCACCTCTCTGCCACATATATTACATGTGCTATCAACTTCAAGTGTTCTCTTCCTTTTGTTCTCTTTTGTGGGGAGTGAGTCAGTGGCGATTCTCCAGGCCACAATACGGATTTTGTGAGGGACATGCGCTTTCCAGATCAAATTCCAAAGATTTTCCCTTCCAGTGCTTACATTACTTGATGATCCGGCTGTTGTTTCCTGCTGCTTCAAAAACATTCCCAACTTGTAGGCACTCCTTACCGTGAACATACCATTTTTCTCATAGTTCCACGCAAGGTGATCCATTGTTTCGTTGACTGGGATATTTATCTTGCAGATTTCCTCTGCGTCAAAGCTATGGAATAGCTGTTCAATAAGGGGAATATTCCGTTCTCTTGTTTGCGGCAGAATTAATTGACTAACCCATCTGAAACGGATGCGACTTTTGAGTGATTTAACCATGAGTCCTGATTGCCTTGGGATCCAATTTTCTCTGAGAAACTGGATGCTTTTTCCATCCCCAACTCTCCACACAACACCTTTCTTTAATAGTTCAAGACCGAACTCTATCCCTCTCCACACAGGTGATGCATCAACGCAAAAACCGTGTCTAACAAATTTCCTTTCGGAAAATATTTTGATTTCAATAGCCTAGCACACAAGCTATCTGGCCGCTGGATTAAATGCCACGCTTGCTTAGCAAGGAGGGCCTGGTTAAACACCTGCATATCACGGAGACCCAGACCACCTTGACTTTTTGGTTGTGTCATTTTCTCCCATGACATCCAGTGGACCTTTCTCTGATTTTCCTCATCTCCCCACCAAAAGTCCCGGATCAGTTTCTCATATTGCTCGCAAAAAGCTACACTCATTTTAAACATACTCATGGTATAGGTTGGCAGAGATTGAATCACAGACTTTATCAGTATGTCTTTAGAACCATGGGACATGAATCGTTCAAGCCAATTAGTGAGTCTCTTCGTGAATCGTTCAAGGATGGGCTGAAATTGAGATATCTTCATGTGACCTTCGGGTGTAGGCAAGCCTAAATACTTTTTATCAAAGGTAGCAGAGTCGACTTCCAGAATTAGCTTAACTTCCTCTTGGGTATGAGCAGGGCAAGCAGGACTAAACAACATGGAACATTTACTTGGGCTTAACAGTTGGCCTGTTCCTCGCTGGAATTTTTTAAGGGCGATCTTGAGATTCCTTGCTTCTTCACTATCAGCCTTGAAGAATAAAAGGCTATCATCTGCAAAGAGAAGATGTGAGATACCTGGGCTCCCCCTTGCCACTTTTAAGGGAGTGATCTTTCCAACAGCACACTCGGCCTCCAAAGCACGAGATAGGCCTTCAGCCACAAACAAGAAGAGATACGGGCTTAGCGGATCACCCTGACGAAGACCCCTTGTCGGTTGGAAGGATTCCAAAATTTCTCCATTAAGCTTCACAGCGTATCTCACGGATCGAACACAGGTCATAACCCAATTTTTCCACTTCTGACAAAAGCCAAATCTAGTCAAAGCTCCTTCCAAAAAGTTCCACTCCACACGATCATATGCTTTCGACAAATCAAGCTTATAGGCACAATGGTTGTCGGTTGCATTTTTTGTATGTTGGATCTTGTGAAAGCACTCGAAGGCAATGTGCATTATCTGTGATGAGTCTCCCAGTGTAACGCTCCGGATTCGTTGCGCCAGGTGTCTGCCAGTTATTCGCCGTCGTTGCCATGTCATTTGCTTGCGTGTTGCACTTTGCCATGTCATCATATGCTTTTCATATCATGTCATCATGCGCATTTCATTTTGCATACATGTTCGTCTCATGCATCCGAGCATTTTCCCCGTTGTCCGTTTTGCAATCCGGCACTCCTATGTCCTCCGGCGTCCCCTTTTTGCCTCTTCTCTTGTGCGGGTGTTAAACTTTCTCGGAATGGCCCAAGGTTTGCCAAGCGGCCTTGGTATAGCACCGGTAGTCCGCCTGTCAAGTTTCGTGCCATTTGGAGGTCGTTTGATACTCCAACGGTTAACCGGGTAACCGTAAAAGCCCTCTTTGACTTGCAGCTCAACACCCCTTCCAAAGTGGCCCAAAACCCAGCAAACTCCCCTCCATGCTCTCGGTCGTTCGATCACGATCGCGTGGCCGAAAATCGCTCCTCATTTGGACTCTCCTGACTCCCTCTAGCTATAAAAAGGCAACTCCCCCGAAATTCACGGATCAAATCCACCCCTAACCGTAGCCTTCTTCCTCCTCCGCGCGCCGGACGTGTCCGTCCCGGACCGGACGTGTCCGCGCCGCCGTCCCCGGCGAACCAGAGTCTGCCACGTCGCCCGCGCCCGTGCCCACTTCGCCGCCACCCGCGCGGGCCCGCCGGGGCCCGAGCCAGGCCCTCCCGGCCCGGTTCAGCCGCCGCCGCATCCCGCGGGTGCCCGCGCCTCAGCCCCGCGCCGCCGCTCGCCGGCGCCGCCCGCCGGCGCGCCTGCACCTCCGCTGCCGCCTCCAGTCGCCTCCCGCGCCGCCTCCCGGCCTCCCCGCGCCGCCGCGGAGCGCCAGCGCCGCCGCGGAGCGCCAGCGCCGCCGCCTCCGCCTCCCGCCGGCGCTCCCCGCCATGGCCGCCGCGGGCGCGCCGCCCTGCGCCGGGAGCGGCTCCGCCGCCGCCTCCCGCGCCGCTGGTTCCGTCTCCGGTAAGGGCCGGCCAGATCCGGTGCACCGGCGCCGCCCCCGGCCTCCTCCGCCCCTCTCCAACCTCCGGCCGCCGTTCTCCCTCCTCTCCGGCCACATCTCCGGCGACCTCTCCGACGTGCATCGATTTCCGTGCGAACCCGAGGTTTCCCCCGATTTCTCTAAGTCTCGAGATTTTTACATTATCATGCCATGTTCATCATGCTGTATCTATGCATCCATAGCTTCGTTTTGTGCGTGTAATATGTCAAATTGTTCACCTAGACGAGTACTTCATTTCGTTCCATTGCATCATTTTCATTTGAGCTCATCTTGATGCACTAAATGCTGTTGAAAGAGTGCATGTTGATGTTAATCTGCTGAAACTGTTATAACTTGCTCATTTGTCATTTTTGCCATGATTGATGTGTGCATCCTATGAGGTTGATGTCTACATGTGTTTTGATCTATGCCATGCCATCTCTTCTAGGGGTGTATGCCATGTATTTTTGTGATCAATGTGGTGACTAGCACAAGCATGCAAACTAGGCTTCGTGATATTGCTAATTTTGGTCCCTGTTCTGCTGTTATTTTGATGCCATATAAACTTGATGCTACAGAGAGATCCATGCTTATTTTGAGATATTTCAGTAAGGGTGTTTTGAACATATGGTTATTGTCTATCCATTCATGCCCTTGTTTGCAATTATGGAGTAGTCTAGCATGTCATTTGAGTGCTCTACTTTTGCTTCAAAATGTTTCCTGGCAGATTGTTTACATGTTATTCAATATGGCCAAGCTTGCTATAGTTGATCCTTGCATGCTATGGACTTGTTCTTGACTTGGTTTGTTTCATAAACATGTCTTCTTGATGATGCTATGCTTATATTGTCATACAAAGACTTGTGGTGAGTGAATCGAGCTTGTTAAGTAGTGTAGTTGCTGTTGCTGTTTTCCTGACAGATTCTGTTATATTTTGTTGCTATGTTGACATGCTTCTAGTAATCATTCTATGCATAATATGGAGATGTTCTATAAACATGTTTTGATCTACATGTCATCCTCTAACCATACATGCCCCTGGTTGCATTTATAGGTTGCTGCAGCTTGTTCATATCTTGCTCCAAAGTTGCTTGATAATGTTGCTGTCAGCCTGTTAACATTAAGTTCAATGTTTCCATGATTGTTTGCTAGTGATCCATGCACCCTATGAACTTGTTCTTGCCATGCTTAGCTTCACAAACATGTCTTCTTACTGTTGGTTGCCTTGCCATGCCATGTATTGCTCTGTGGTGAGTGGTTCAAGCTCACGAACATGCCTACTTATTGTTTGTTCCTGCCATGTATGAATCTGTCATATAACTTGCCATGTTTACATGGGTGCCATCATATTTTCTGTTCCTTTTTGGCTCATGGTCAGTAAGATACTTTTGATCTATGCTTTTAGTAGATTTATGCCATGCCTTTGTTTGCCATGATAAGTTCCTGTAACATGTTGTTTGATAGCTCTAAACTTTGCAACCTGATGTTATTTCTGCTAAAGTCTGAAACTGCTATTATTTGCAATCTTACCATGTCCTTTTGAGCATGTTCTAGTGGTTTCTGGAGATAGCTCAGTGTTCATGTTTTGTTGTGCTTTACCTGTACTTCATGCCCATGCCTTCTGTTATTATGTTGGGGTGCTGTAGCATGTTGTTTTGATGCTTGCAATATGCCTAGTTGCTGTTTTGGACAGATTGTTGCTATAACTTGTATAGTGTGCATGTGTTGAACCGTTGCTCCGTTTTGAGTGTGCTCTATATGAAACTTGCTTGATTTTGCATGTAGTTTCATATTATCATGTTGCATCCTTGATTTTGCATCAATGCCATGTTTAACTTGTTTTGCTCATATCTTCTAGGCCGTAGCTCCGAATTAAATGAACTTTATATGTAACTTGACTAGAATTTCGTGTAGATCATCTTGGTGCATCTTAACTTGCTGTTTAACAACTTGAACATAAGATTTATTCAGTTCTGGACCAGTTTTGAAATTTGCATATGAGGACTTACCGGAATTGTTATATGTTGTTCCCGGCCTCAAGTAAACTTGCCTTGATGTGTTGTTCTTGTTTGCATCATCTCTTGCCATGAGTAGCTTCATGTAGCTTGGTCATGCATCATGCTTGTTGTGCATCAGGCCTTGTTCATGTGTGGTGTGTTTACCTATGTTGTGTGCTTCTTCTTGTTAGTTCCTGTTTCGTTGCGATCGTGAGGATTCGTTCGTCTACGATTGGTTCGGCTTCATCCGTTC
This sequence comes from Triticum timopheevii, assembly GCA_963921465.1. NCBI lineage: Eukaryota > Viridiplantae > Streptophyta > Magnoliopsida > Poales > Poaceae > Triticum > Triticum timopheevii. Next base: position 87,743,051 of record OY997271.1, read on the forward strand.
GTCTTCTTCATGCACTCGTTCTTCTTCCTTGCGGGATTTCAAGCAAGATGACCGCTACCCTGGATCTCACTACTATCATTGCTATGCTAGTTGCTTCGTTCTATCGCTATGCTGCGCTACCTATTACCTGTTTATCAAGCCATCCCATATTGCCATGAACCTCTAACCTTTGACACCTTTCCTATGCAAACCATTGATTGGCTATGTTACCGCTTTGCTCAGCCCCTCTTATAGCGTTGCTAGTTGCAGGTGAAGTTGAAGATTGCTCCATGGTGGACAGGGTTTATGTTGGGATATCACAATATCTCTTATATTATTAATGCATCTATATATTTGGTAAAGGGTGGAAGGCTCGGCCTTATGCCTGGTGTTTTGTTCCACTCTTGCCGCCCTAGTTTCCGTCATACCGGTGTTATGTTCCCGGATTTTGTGTTCCTAACGCGGTCGGGTGATTTATGGGACCCCCTTGACAGTTTGCTTTGAATAAAACTTGTCCAGCAAGGCCCAACCTTGGTTTTACCACTTGCCTCACCACCACCTACTTTTTCCCTTGGGAGTCGCTCCCTCGAGGGTCATCTTTATTTTAGCCCCCCCCGGGCCAATGCTTGTCTAAGTGTTGGTCCAAACCGAGCGATGTCCGGCGCCCCCTGGGCAACCAGGGTCTATGCCAACCCGACGTCTGGCTCATCCGGTGTGCCCTGAGAACGAGATATGTGCAGCTCCTATCGGGATTTGTCGGCACAGCGGGAGGCTTTGCTGGTCTTGTTTTACCATTGTCGAAATGTCTTGTAAACCGGGATTCCGAGACTGATCGGGTCTTCCTGGGAGAATGTCTATTCCTTCGTTGATCGCGAGAGCTTGTCATGGGCTAAGTTGGGACACCCCTGCAGGGTATAAAATTTCGAGAGCCGTGCCCGCGGTTATGTGGCAGATGGGAATTTGTTAATGTCCGGTTGTAGATAACTTGACACCTGATCCGAATTAAAACGCATCAACCGTGTGTGTAGCCGTGATGGTCTCTTCTCGGCGGAGTCCGGGAAGTGAACACGGTTTCTGTGTTATGTTTGACGTAAGTAGGTGTTCAGGGTCACCTCTTGATCATTGCTAGTTCACGACCATTCCTTTGTTTCTCTTCTCGCTCTCATTTGCGTATGTTAGCCACCATATCATGCTTAGTCGCTGCTGCAACCTCACCACTTTACCCCTTCCTTTCCCATTAAGCTTTGCTAGTCTTGATACCCATGGTAATGGGATTGTTGAGTCCTCATGGCTCATAGATTACTACAACAACAGTTGCAGGTACAGGTTATGCGATGATCTTGATGCGAGAGCGATGCTTGCTTGCGTTGAGTTCTTCTTCTGCTTCTTCGATCAGGGGATAGGTTCCAGGTCGGCAGCCTGGGCTAGCAGGGTGGATATTGTTTGAGTTTCTGTTTATGATTCATCCGTAGTCGGATGTTGTTCTTGTATGTTGTATTGTTGTATTCATGTGACTTTGTATGTATTGGATGTATCCCCACTATTATGTAATGTTGATGTAATGATATCCACCTTGCAAAAGCGTCTTCAAGATGCGCTTCTATCCTTGGTGGAACCTTCGAGTTCCTTTAGGATAGGGTCGCATCTTGGGCGTGACAAGTTGGTATCAGAGCCTCGACCGGCCCTAGGAGCCCCCTTGATTGATCGTGTAGTTTGGCCGTTGTTGAGTCTAGAAGAAAACTATTTTCGGAGTCTAGTTATATCGGAGAGTAGGAATTCTTTTTACTCCTCTGCCCCTTCGTCGCTCTAGCGAGGAATCTTGACGTAGGTGTTTTGAACTATTCCTCTTTCCCTTCAAATTTTTTCTTTAGGATCACGCAGTTGGTTTTTCGATCGTTGGTTCTCAGCTCTTTTCATCCGGTGCATTTCTCATCAAGTTGACTCGAGCCTCTTCATCCTTGCCAAGTTCAATCCTCAGTTGTTTTCTTTTCCCACCCGCCCACCTTTTTTCTTCTCGGAGCCGGAGTCCGTAATCGAGTATCCATCCTACTCGTGCGAAGTCTTTGCCTTTCTTTCCTCAATTATTTCAACCGGTGTTTTCTCTTCAAGATATTCATCGGTTTTCCCTCTCCAAGTTGCCTTTGTTTTCCCGCCCTCCCACCCTTTCTTCTTCCCGGAGTCTGAGTCTCTTTCGACCATCTATTTCATTCGTGTGGAGCCTCTTCAATCTTGTGTCAATCATTTCAACCGGTGAATTCTCATCTCGGTGGACATTCTTCATCTCTTTTTCTTTTCCGGTGGATTCGATTCAAGTTTTTGGGTTGTTCATATTCTTTTTCCTCGGCTTAAGTGTTCTCCTTGCTCGTTCGCCTCTCGTCAGTTTATCCTTCCGGAGTGTGCAAGACATCTCAGGAGATTTGTCTGTGTTTTAATTAATTTGAGGTTGTCACCTCATTCAAATAATTCTATTGTCCAGTGCATCACATATCTGTTCAACATCCCTTCCCAACGGTGTTATCTCTTCAGTGGGCCCTAACCCACAGGTCTTTTCCCAGGATCTTACCTGACTCTTCTAATTCTCCCAGGGTTATTCTCAAATTCTTTTCAAGTGTGACGTAAGAATGAATTTCATCAGTCACATGCCTTTTCCAAGATCGCTTTCAAATCATTTTCATTATTGGCTCAACCTCTTTGCTTTTCATTCTCCCGGAGTATCTCAGTAATTTTGGTGGTGTTTCTCGTCATCATTTGAAGACCAAAGAAGAAGATTTCTCTTAAATCTTGTCCGTTCTCCCGAAGATTCATGGTGCTAGCTCGATGTTATCCTATCTAATTGTTTCCAGTCGTGCAATTCTTTTTCATCCATCCGGAGTATGTCAGGAGTTGTTTTTCCATTTCTTTCACCGGAGGCCATCATTCCAGTTATCGTTCTCTATTTATCTCGGTGCTTCCTTCAAGTGTTCTTTAATCAGCTCATGATCTCTTTGTTCTTTTGAATCTAAATCCCCTCTAGCATATTTGTTCTTCTAATTCTTTCCGGTGATTCATTCTCTTTCATCATTCAATTTTCGAATTCTTACGGTGGTTCGCTCAAGATTCTTTTCCTTGATTATCTTTTTAATCCATTTATTCTTTCAATCCTACCGGTGATTCATGAAGACTTTCTCAAGTGTGAGATATGTCACTTCTCAATCCTTTTCAAGAAGAATAAGTAAAATGCAAAATCCTTTGCTTGTCATCAATTTAATTTGATGAAGGATAAGCATATAGTAAATCTTATTCTTATTTCTTCCAAGTGATTAATCCTTTCCATCAGAGTTTGTTCTTGATGAATAAATTCTAGTTTCAAGTGTTTTCATCTTTTCTTTTCCGGAGTTCAAATTTCCTCGACCATCTCGTCGGTACATCCATCGGAATCATCTCAAGGCTCATCTTATTCTTTCATCCTTCAATTCTATCTCATTGTCCTTTTGTTTACCGGAGTTCTTCATGGTGGATCATCATGATTTAATTCATTCTTCAAGAGTTCATCAACTTTTTGTTGGACAAATTCAAGTATCTTTTCTTCTCGCATCTCGAAGTGCAATTAATTCTCTATATTCTATTGAAGTGGAGTTTTGCATTTCTTCGTTCTTCTCAGATATTCAACTCTATTCAATCCTTCCTTCTAAGTTCTTTTCTTTCCATCCTTTCTATTCTTCCGGAGGCATTGCATTGTTCATCTCGTCAAGTGCCATCCCATCTTGTGGAGTTCTTGTTCTAATCCTTCCATTTTCAGTCGGAGCGCTGCCTAAATCCTTTCAGCCTTATTCGTTTCTTTTCTCATTCTAACCACTCCGGTTAGAATGAGTGATTTCATAGTCTATCTGATTCCGTGAGCTTTCGATTCTCGTCATCCTCGTCGTTCCTCTCTTCTTCTCGAAGGCTCTCGATTTCTTTGCTTCTTATCTTGAGTTCTTGTTTCACCTCTTCCCTTTTCCCTTCCGTCTTGGTCCTAAGATCTCGGGACGAGATCTCTTGTTAGTGGAGGAGTGTTGTAACGCCCCGGATTCGTTGCGCCAGGTGTCTGCCAGTTATTCGCCATCGTTGCCATGTCATTTGCTTGCGTGTTGCACTTTGCCATGTCATCATATGCTTTTCATATCATGTCATCATGCGCATTTAATTTTGCATACATGTTCGTCTCATGCATCCGAGCATTTTCCGCGTTGTCCGTTTTGCAATCCGGCACTCCTATGTCCTCTGGCGTCCCCTTTTTGCCTCTTCTCTTGTGCGGGTGTTAAACATTCTCGGAATAGCCCGAGGTTTGCCAAGCGGCCTTGGTATAGCACCGGTAGTCTGCCTATCAAGTTTCGTGCCATTTGGAGGTCATTTGATACTCCAACGGTTAACCGGGTAACCGTAAAAGCCCTCTTTGACTTGCAGCCCAACACCCCTTCCAAAGTGGCCCAAAACCCAGCAAACTCCCCTCTATGCTCTCGGTTGTTCGATCACGATCGCGTGGCCGAAAACCGCTCCTCATTTGGACTCTCCTAGCTCCCTCTAGCTATAAAAAGGCAACTCCCCCGAAATTCACGGATCAAATCCACCCCTAACCCTAGCCTTCTTCCTCCTCCGCGCGCCGGACGTGTCCGTCCCGGACCGGACGTGTCCGCGCCGCCGTCCCCGGCGAACCAGAGTCTGCCACGTCGCCCGCGCCCGTGCCCACTTCGCCGCCACCCGCGCGGGCCCGCCAGGGCCCGAGCGAGGCCCTCCCGGCCCGGTTCGGCCGCCGCCGCATCCCGCGGGTGCCCGCGCCTCAGCCCCGCGCCGCCGCTCGCCGGCGCCGCCCGCCGGCGCGCCCGCACCTCCGCTGCCGCCTCCAGTCGCCTCCCGCGCCGCCTCCCGGCCTCCCCGCGCCGCCGCGGAGCGCCAGCGCCGCCGCCTCTGCCTCCCGCCGGCGCTCCCCGCCGTGGCCGCCGCGGGCGCCGCCCCGCGCCGCCGCCGGCCGCGGCCTCGCCGCCCTGCGCCGGGAGCCGCGCCACTGGTTCCGTCTCCGGCCGGATCCGGCAAGGGCCGGCCAGATCCGGTGCACCGGCGCCGCCCCCGGCCTCCTCCGCCCCTCTCCAACCTCCGGCCGCCGTTCTCCCTCCTCTCCGGCCACATCTCCGGCGACCTCTCCGACGTGCATCGATTTCCGTGTGAACCCGAGGTTGCCCCCGATTTCTCTAAGTCCCCAGATTTTTACATTATCATGCCATGTTCATCATGTTGTATCTATGCATCCGTAGCTCTGTTTTGTGCGTGTAATATGTCAAATTGGTTGCATCATTTTCATTTGAGCTCATCTTGATGCCCGAAATGCTGTTGGAAGAGTGCATGTTGATGTTAATCTGCTGAAACTATTATAACTTGCTCATTTGTCATTTTTGCCATGATTGATGTGTGCATCCTATGAGGTTGATGTCTACATGTGTTTTGATCTATGCCATGCCATATTTCCAGGGGTGTATGCCATGTATTTTTGTGATCAATGTGGTGACTAGCACAAGCATGCAAACTAGGCTTCGTGATATTGCTGATTTTGGTCCCTGTTCTGCTGTTATTTTGATGCCATATAAACTTGATGCTACAGAGAGATCCATGCTTATTTTGAGATACTTCAGTAAGGGTGTTTTGAACATATGGTTATTGTCTATCCATTCATGCCCTTGTTTGCAATTATGGAGTAGTCTAGCATGTCATTTGAGTGCTCTACTTTTGCTTCAAAATGTTTCCTGGCAGATTGTTTACATGTTATTCAATATGGCCAAGCTTGCTATAGTTGATCCTTGCATGCTATGGACTTGTTCTTGACTTGGTTTGTTTCATAAACATGTCTTCTTGATGATGCTATGCTTATATTGTCATGCAAAGACTTGTGGTGAGTGAATCGAGCTTGTTAAGTAGTGCAGTTGCTGTTGCTGTTTTCCTGACAGATTCTGTTATATTTTGTTGCTATGTTAACATGCTTCTAGTAATCATTCTATGCATAATATGGAGATGTTCTATAAACATGTTTTGATCTACATGTCATCCTCTAACCATACATGCCCCTGGTTGCATTTATAGGTTGCTGCAGCTTGTTCATATCTTGCTCCAAAGTTGCTTGATAATGTTGCTGTCAGCCTGTTAACATTAAGTTCAATGTTTCCATGATTGTTTGCTAGTGATCCATGCACCCTATGAACTTGTTCTTGCCATGCTTAGCTTCACAAACATGTCTTCTTACTGTTGGTTGCCTTGCCATGCCATGTATTGCTTTGTGGTGAGTGGTTCAAGCTCACGAACATGCCTACTTATTGTTTGTTCCTGCCATGTATGAATCTGTCATATAACTTGCCATGTTTACATGGGTGCCATCATATTTTCTGTTCCTTTTTGGCTCATGGTCAGTAAGATACTTTTGATCTATGCTTTTAGTAGATTTATGCCATGCCTTTGTTTGCCATGATAAGTTCCTGTAACATGTTGTTTGATAGCTCTAAACTTTGCAACCTGATGTTATTTCTGCTAAAGTCTGAAACTGCTATTCTTTGCAATCTTACCATGTCCTTTTGAGCATGTTCTAGTGGTTTCTGGAGATAGCTCAGTGTTCATGTTTTGTTGTGCTTTACCTGTACTTCATGCCCATGCCTTCTGTTATTATGTTGGGGTGCTGTAGCATGTTGTTTTGATGCTTGCAATATGCCTAGTTGCTGTTTTGGACAGATTGTTGCTATAACTTGTATAGTGTGCATGTGTTGAACCGTTGCTCCGTTTTGAGTGTGCTCTATATGAAACTTGCTTGATTTTGCATGTAGTTTCATATTATCATGTTGCATCCTTATTTTGAGGTGTTTGCTTGTTGTTTGTATGCATTTTGCATCAATGCCATGTTTAACTTGTTTTGCTCATATCTTCTAGGCCGTAGCTCCGAATTAAATGAACTTTATATGTAACTTGACTAGAATTTCGTGTAGATCATCTTGGTGCATCTTAACTTGCTGTTTAACAACTTGAATATAAGGTTTATTCAGTTCTGGACCAATTTTGAAATTTGCATATGAGGACTTACCGGAATTGTTATATGTTGTTCCTAGCCTCAAGTAAACTTGCCTTGATGTGTTGTTCTTGTTTGCATCATCTCTTGCCATGAGTAGCTTCATGTAGCTTGGTCATGCATCATGCTTGTTGTGCATCATGCCTTGTTCATGTGTGGTGTGTTTACCTATGTTGTGTGCTTCTTCTTGTTAGTTCCTGTTTCGTTGCGATCGTGAGGATTCGTTCATCTACGATTGGTTCGGCTTCATCCGTTCGTCTTCTTCATGGACTCGTTCTTCTTCCTTGCGGGATTTCAGGCAAGATGACCGCTACCCTGGATCTCACTACTATCATTGCTATGCTAGTTACTTCGTTCTATCGCTATGCTGCGCTACCTATTACCTGTTTATCAAGCCATCCCATATTGCCATGAACCTCTAACCTTTGACACCTTTCCTATGCAAACCATTGATTGGCTATGTTACCGCTTTGCTCAGCCCCTCTTATAGCGTTGCTAGTTGCAGGTGAAGTTGAAGATTGCTCCATGGTGGACAGGGTTTATGTTGGGATATCACAATATCTCTTATATTATTAATGCATCTATATATTTGGTAAAGGGTGGAAGGCTCGGCCTTATGCCTGGTGTTTTGTTCCACTCTTGCCGCCCTAGTTTCCGTCATACCGGTGTTATGTTCCCGGATTTTGCGTTCCTAACGCGGTCGGGTGATTTATGGGACCCCCTTGACAGTTCGCTTTGAATAAAACTTGTCCAGCAAGGCCCAACCTTGGTTTTACCGTTTGCCTCACCACCACCTACTTTTTCCCTTGGGAGTCGCTCTCTCGAGGGTCATCTTTATTTTAGCCCCCCCGGGCCAATGCTTGTCTAAGTGTTGGTCCAAACCGAGCGATGTCCGGCGCCCCCTGGGCAACCAGGGTCTATGCCAACCCGACGTCTGGCTCATCCGGTGTGCCCTGAGAACGAGATATGTGCAGCTCCTATCGGGATTTGTCGGCACAGCGGGAGGCTTTGCTGGTCTTGTTTTACCATTGTCGAAATGTCTTGTAAACTGGGATTCCGAGACTGATCGGGTCTTCCTGGGAGAAGGTCTATTCCTTCGTTGATCGCGAGAGCTTGTCATGGGCTAAGTTGGGACACCCCTGCAGGGTATAAACTTTCGAGAGCCGTGCCCGCGGTTATGTGGCAGATGGGAATTTGTTAATGTCCGGTTGTAGATAACTTGACACCAGATCCGAATTAAAACGCATCAACCGTGTGTGTAGCTGTGATGGTCTCTTCTCGGCGGAGTCCGGGAAGTGAACACGGTTTCTGTGTTATGTTTGACGTAAGTAGGTGTTCAGGGTCACCTCTTGATCATTGCTAGTTCACGACCGTTCCTTTGTTTCTCTTCTCGCTCTCCTTTGCGTATGTTAGCCACCATATCATGCTTAGTCGCTGATGTAACCTCACCACTTTACCCCTTCCTTTCCCATTAAGCTTTGCTAGTCTTGATACCCATGGTAATGGGATTGCTGAGTCCTCGTGGCTCACAAATTACTACAACAACAGTTGCAGGTACAGGTTATGCGATGATCTTGACGCGAGAGCGATGCTTGCTTGTGTTGAGTTCTTCTTCTGCTTCTTCGATCAGGGGATAGGTTCCAGGTCGGCAGCCTGGGCTAGCAGGGTGGATATTGTTTGAGTTTCTGTTTATCATTCATCCGTAGTCAGATGTTGTTCTTGTATGTTGTATTGTTGTATTCATGTGACTTTGTATGTATTGGATGTATCCCCACTATTATGTAATGTTGATGTAATGATATCCACCTTGCAAAAGCGTCTTCAAGATGCGCTTCTATCCTTGGTGGAACCTTCGAGTTCCTTTAGGATAGGGTCGCATCTTGGGCGTGACACCCAGGTATAAACGCACTCTGTGCTTCAGACACCAACTCATCGAGAAAAGGCCGAAGGCGGTTTACAAGGCATTTAGAGATCACTTTATATATGATGTTGCATAAACTTATCGGGCGGAAGTCTTTCAAGCTTTCAGGTGCATTACCTTTGGGGATAAGGACAATCACAGTGTCGTTTATTCCTTCTGGCATGATTCCATCGTCAAAGAATTTTTTCACTGCGCTGATCACATCTCCTCGAAGTTCAGCCCAATTCCTCTGGAAGAAACGAGCATGGAACCCATCAATGCCAGGAGCCTTTAGAGGGCCAATTTGAAAAAGCGCATCGCTGATTTCTTCATCCGTAAATGCTTTACAAATATGTTCATTAATCTCAGGGGTAACTTTGGGATGAAACAGTGACAGTAGGCTTTCAGGTTCCAGATTTTTGTCCGCCTCATAGAGTTTCATGAAGAAATCCCTTGTCATGGCACCCAACTCACCTGGGTCATGGATCCAATTAACGGTCGAATCCTTGAGTTTGCTGATCTTGTTCTTTTTCTGTCGCCAAGTGGGATTTTGCTGAAAATACTTAGTATTTTGTTCTCCCTCCTGAAGTTGTGTAACACGAGAACGTATTCTCCATGACATTTCCTCCCTCAATAGGAACTCGTCCAGTTCTTTTGAACTGCGTCGGATTTTCTTATCTCGGTCAGGTGATGGAGCTTTACTTCATAGCCTATCAAGCTTCGTCCGTAGCTGCTGAACCCTGTGAGGTACAGACCCAAACTTTTTCTTGCTCCAAACTTGCAAACCCTTCCTAACTGAATTTAACTTACAAACCACATTAACCAAGCCTGGTTCTTGAGTACCTTCTTTGTGCCATGCCTTCATCACTTCATCTGTTAAGGTTGAGTCTCTCTCCCACATATGTTCATAGCGAAAAGGCCTCGGCCATCTTCTGTTAACTGGATCACTAGCATAACAAAGAAGGAGTGGAAAGTGGTCAGACCTAGCAGTAGTAATGTGAGTCACCGTAGCTTCTTTGAACAGATCCATCCAACATGGGGAAGCCACTCCTCTATCAATCCATGCTCTCACATTTCTATCACCCCCTTGTTTGTTATCATAGGTCCATGGCCTTCCCCTGAACCCCAAATCATGAAGATTGCAACACCATAACATATTTCTAAATCTTGCCATTTGTCCTTCAGATCTTCTAGCACATGAAAAGTGTTCGGATTGCCACGTCTCATTAAAATCATTGATCACCAGCCAAGGCTCAGTGGCATTTGGTCTGATCCTTTTTAACAGAGTCCACATAAGATGCCTATCTTGAGATCTGGGTTCACCATAAACAAAGGTTCCCCGCCACGATGGTCCATGCGGATCATCACAAACAAGCACATCAAAATACCGAGGCCCATACGACAACAATTTTATATTTGTTTGATCATCCCAGTACAAAGCAATGCCACCACCTTTACCCTTACCGTCATGGGTAAGGCAGTGCCTTAGACCTATTCTGTATCTTATTCTTTTCACTTTCTCTTCGCATTGCCTTGTTTCAGACAAGAAGACGATCTTAGGGCGATAGGTATGCACAAGGCATACCAACTCTTGAACTGTCCGGGGCTGCCCAAGGCCCCGGCAGTTCCAACTCAGGATACTCATTGCTCCTGACGGGCGTCGCCTATCGTGCCCGTCAGTTGACCGATAGCCCCGGGATCGGTTGCTGCCTTTCCACCCTTCAGCCCCATGTCTTGTCCTATCATATGATTCTCCTCTCCACTACACATCTTTTTTTGAATTACATTTTGTTCTGAGATTTTACTCTCAAGCACTGGACTCTGCTGCCTTTTTCCAAGAGCAGATTTTATAATGGTGCTAGCTCTGCCATCCCCTACAGAAACATGCTTGGAGTGACGACCATGCCCCTTGCGACCCAGCTTAGTAGCGCCCAAACCCGGTTTGCCCATACCCGGGTTGAACACAAGAGGAGCGATGGAGTCATTAGCAGACACCATGGTTTCAGCTGGGAGAATCATGGTATTTCCAGGGACAACTTGTTGGAGGTCCTTGAATTCCTGCTTCTTGTTGGGGTCGCCGCTAGTCCCTGTTCCAAACTCCCCCACGACCTTGGGGTTGAGCGCCGCCATAGCATCATCAGCCTCAACCATCTCCTTATAACCATCAGGCACCTTCTTCGCAGTGTCATGTTCCGCCATCTTGCCCACCACCATGTCCACTGAAACAGTGATATTGTTCTCGGTGGTGGACAAAGTGGTGGTGTTATCGATCGTCTTCAGGTTGGTGGAGACAATGGGGGGATTCACATTTGAAGCTAACGCATTGTTTGCGTCAACTTCCTCAGCTCTCAGGTTTGCCTTGTTTTGGATTTCGCTTGATGTAGCCGCTGTTACCTTCAGGTTTGTGTCAGTTCCCATCGCGTCACCTACTGAGAGGCGAGCAACAACTTCCCGCATCTGTTCCACTACAGTCAGCACAGTCTTGTTGTCGCTCGCAGGCTTGGGAGCACACCACAAGGGGGGTGATGACTGGGAACCCTGTTTTTGCCCCATCTTCTCTGGCAGGAACCAAGTACGAGGGTCATCGAAGTGGACTGGGAATACACCGAGTTCCTTACTGTACTTCAACTTCTTCTCAGCAATTGGTACATCACACCTTGCTTCCATATGCCCTATATATCCACAGAACAAACAGAAATTTGGCAATCTTTCATACCTTAGGTGGACAGTAACCTCTTCGTCAGTGATCTCATCAGCTAGCGTAATCTCCTTCTGCAGAGCAGAGTACAAAGGCAGCTGCACTCTCACTCTGAGGAACTTGTCGCAGATGTTGCCCCTCGAGTGAGGATCAATCATCACCATCGGCCCAACCTGGTCCCCCAGGCTGCGAGCAAGATCCTTGGTGAGGAGGTAGAAGGGGATTCCCCTGAACTGAACCCACATCGGCATATGGGAAAAGACTGCGGACGCAGGATCAGCTCCCTTGTCTAGGCCGACGACCAGGAACGCGTCGCCCTTGAATTGCCATGGCCTGCCCTTGATAACGTGTTGCCTGTCTCCATCCTCCGAGAACTCTAGGATGAACTTCCGCCCTTCCCCTGCAACCAGCTCATGGTCATCCAGTTCCCCACATACCTTCCACACCTTCTTCATGTGGTCGATCAGTTGCCTGGAGTTCACCAGCAGAACGGATAGGAATAGTCTGACCGCCAGGAAACGCGTCTGCACCGCATTTTGAGCCCCCGACATGTTGATGACAAGGGTCTTCTTTACAGGTCCCGAACTGACCATGGCTATCTCCTTCCCTGGGCGCTGGATGTTGGTGGAGAGGTCCCGATCGGCGAGCAAACCAGCCGAGCTTCCAGGAGCAGTCACAGTTCCCTTTGCCTTCTCAGCATCAAGACCCGTTGCCTCCTAAAGGCTCTTTTCCGCCTCCATCGTTGCCTTTAGGCAGACGGACGAACACCTTGTGTGCGTGGGGAGAGGGTACTAGATATGCAGACCTTGGGATGGAACCTGCAGAAGAGGGCTCCCTCTAAATAGCAAATCATCCATGGCCTTGTTAATTCCCCCTTCATGCCCCGACTTACTCCCTGTAAATGATAGCGTTTCCTTCTCCTCAGGAAGAAATGGCGTCCACGCATCAACATGTTCTTCATGTCCCTTAATGCACAAATTAGTTGTGGGCTCTCCCTTTGATTGCGCACGTCCTGGATCAGGTGGTTCCTTTTCCTCATCAATAGAGAGAAGGAATACAGGGGATCTGGCTCTAGCTTTCTCCAATTGGATTTTCAGAGAAGCGATGCGGAGCTTCAGGCTTTCTATGGCTGTTGTGGTATCTCGGAGGCGGTCATTGAAACTGGATAAAAAATTGAGATCTGGTTGGGTAGGATTGTAGAGGGTGGCTTCAGGATTGATTTTCATGGGGCTTCAGTTTTCAGGGATTTTCCATCGACGATTTCCAAGGGGGCGGAGGAAATCGCCTCTGGATGGAGTCGGGAGAGGAACAGTTGCGGGCGTCATCTCATCCTCCCAGCCCAATCGGAATTGTTTATCAGGATGCCCTGAAGAACCGCGCCAGAGCTTTCGTAGAGGGCATCTTGATCATGGTGTGCCCGGTTCTCCTCGCCATAGCATTCGGCCAGGTTAAGTTGAAGACCGAGGGAAACAGATTTGTTTGGGGCAGCATTTCCCCACTCGCAGCGGTCACCCTTGAGGCCGGCATTTTCCCTTTCCTCTGTCTCTGTGGATCAAAGAACTTGGTCGACTTGCACCCAAGGCTGTCAAGGTGCTTATTTGGTGCCTCGAAGCTTCTCATCCACCTCTGCGCTCTGCTCCAAATGGCCCTTGCCTGCGGCATTCTACTTCTCATCAGCATGAAGAATCTCTTTTGTACCTCTTATTCCTGATCCCCTTCGTGGCTCTCACCCTGTGGCGGTGCTACTGGTCCGTGAAAAACGGCCCGATGATCGATGAGACCAGGTACCAAGGCTGCGAGGACGCACTCGAAAGATCTTTGGACTTCTCGGCTGCGGTCACTGCTATCCTATTCCTGGGTTTGGAAGGCCTGGCACTGGAGGGGCATAGCAACAGCGCCGAGGGGGTGGAGCGCCTGCTTGTTGTCTCGCTTGGGGTGAGCTTCATCACCTGCGTCGATCGTGGGCGTCTTCATCATGCTCCTGGGGGCAGTCCCCCCGCTGATCGCCGACAATGGCGAGAGCACCAACATGTGTCGCGCCGTCAAGATACTGAACGTCGTTCTGGCCATCGTCATTGCCACGACCGTGTTCTTGATCACATCAGCGGCGCTGAAAGAGCTGGCGTGGCTAGTGTTCATTCCGCCGCTTGTTTCATTCATGGTGTGGCTGTTCCTAATTCTCGACGGGGACGGGGGGAGCGGACGGGGACAGGTTAAGCCGGCGTCCATGGAGCTCGCCAAGGTCACACGTTCACAGGCTTCTTGGCGGTCTCGGTGCCAACCCTCAGTAACAGCTCGCTCAACAACTACAGCCATGCGTTCATTGCCCTTACCGCGGCAGCTGTAATCACCGGCCTGGGATGGAGGCTCTTGACGCACACGGCGGCACCGTCGCGTGCCATGGAGAAGGCTGCTAATGTTGCTTCTTTCTGTGCTCATCTCTGTGTCGCTGCTGCTGTTATCCCGTTTGTGACCATGGCTGTCAACGCTCTGAAATAATACCCGAGGAATCATTTGTAGCCTACTCAACTGCTTAACTGATTCTCATTGGAAAGGTGCGTAAAAGAGTCAACATTGTCAATCAGCTCGATTGTTTTTTTCCAAAAATTAGGATGAAACCCTAGGTCTCTTCATCACTAACGAAATAGGGTTTCCCCCGCTTTAGATTATAAAGCAACCACCACAACAACAATATCCGACAAATGCGGCCAACAAAAGGTCCAGCCAGGGAAATAAAAAGGTTACCACAAGGGCATAACAGAAGTACAACATAGGACGGAACGCTGGGGGCACAGCCAAACGACCCCAAAATAGGATCATAGCCTAACTAATCCGGCTCAGGTGGTGGAGGCGGGAGCGGTGGTGCCAATGCTCCAGCGGTGGTGCGTAAGGCCGAGATGATCCTGTCGATGAAGTCCCGATCACACCGCTTGCTGAGTGGTCTCCGTAGTTGTAAGAAGCCACACAGTTTGTAGATAGAGTCAGTCGCACGAGTTGGAATCACATGCTCAATCACGAGTTTATTGCGAGCCGTCCACAGAGTCCATGCTATCGCCCCCACTACTACCCACAGGCTAGGGCGTGTCCTGGCCTCTCGGCTTAGGACCGCCTGAAATAGATCGGGGAGGTTATCATGGTTCCAATCACCGCGAATCACCTCCCTGATGCAGCTCCAGAGGAGGAATGCAGACGGGCACCGAAAGAAGATATGGTTGGAGTCTTCCGGTACGCCACATAGGGGGCATAAACCATCCCCGGGACCATTCCGTTTTCTAACTTCCGTACCCGAGGGTAAACGGCCTCGCACCCATTGCCATAGAAAGATGTGAATCTTTAACGGCAACTTAATCTCCCAAAGAAGGGTCATTTCGGTTGGGCCCGGGGTAGCTAGCATGGCGTGGTATAGGGACTTGGTAGAAAACCTCCAACTTGGTTCGAGGGACCAAGATAATGAATCATCCTCCGTGGAGGGAGGGTTAAGAGCAATGCATTGGAGCATCTCGTCCCATTGGCCCCGTTCTAACGGTCCAAAAGTACGGCGGAAAGCTATAGCCCCAAGGTCAGAGAGCGCCGCATGCACAGATAGATGCGGTCGGACACAGATGGAGAAGAGCGCGTTGAAACGTTGGGCAAATGGTCTGTCACCCGACCAGCGGTCAAGCCAGAACAGGGTGTTGGTGCCTGTCCCCACCGAGATGGATGTTCCAATACGTAGGACCGACATAAGCTGGATGACTGCCTGCCAAAACTGGGAGCCACCCGTTCGGGAGGCGAAGGCCAGAGGCTGTCCACGCAAGTATTTTGCGCGGATGATCTGGAGCCATAAGCCTCCATCACCCGTCTCAATGCGCCATAGCCATTTGGAGAGTAAGGCTATGTTCATCCGCTTGGACGAGATGACTCCCAAGCCGCCTTGGTCCTTTGGCTTGCACACCTCAGACCATGTTACCATGTGATACTTTTGTCTATTATCTGGTCCCGCCCAGAGGAACCTAGACAGGTATTTGGCGACTTCCTGATGAAGGGATTCATGCAAACTATAGAATCCCATCAAGTACATAAGCAGGCTAACCAAGGAGGAGTTCATCAACACGACCCGGGCCGCCTTGGATAGCCACCTCCCCTGCCATGGTTCGACCCTGTGTTGGAGCTTGGACACCATGGGCCGAAGGTCCTTTGCCTGGAGGCGGGAATCGCTAATCGGGAGGCCAAGGTAGGTGGTCGGAAACGAGCCAAGACGGTAGTTTAGCATATTGGCTATGCGTTGGGATTCTTCCCCGGAGTAGCCTAGCACCATTACTTCGCTTTTGGCAAAGTCTACTGTGAGGCCCGACATCTCTTGAAAACACAAAAGTAGAAACTTCAGATTTTAGATGTCAGTGTCCGAGCCTTCAACCATGAGGATGGTGTCATCCGCATATTGGAGATGAGTAATACCCCCGTCACCGACTAGGTGCGGGCAGATCCCCTTGATATGCCCAGCCCGCCATGCCTTGTCCAAGATTGTGGCAAGAGCATCCACAATCAGGTTGAACAGGAAGGGGGACACGGGGTCGCCTTGGCGCACCCCCTGGGCGGTGGGGAAGTAGGAGCCAACTTCCCCGTTGATGTTGACAGCAGTACGACCAGACATAACCAACTGCATCACCCGAGCTATCCAATATGGGTCAAACCAACGCTTCTCCATGACCTCACGGAGAAAGAACCAGTGGACCATATCATAGGCCTTATGAAAATCAATCTTGAAGAAAACAGCCCGGAGGTGTTTTCTCTTGACCTCATGGAGGATTTCATGAAGTACCAAAACCCCGTCGAGAATGAATCAGCCCTTTGTGAACGCCGATTGGTTCGGATGATGGATCCTTGGTGCCAGCCGGGCCGCCCTAGTGCGTAACCCTTGGCTAAAATCCTAAATATCACATTAATCACTGTGATTGGGCGAAACTGTCGAATATCCGAAGCCCCCTGGACCTTGGGGATTAGAGATATGATCCCAAAGTTCAGGCGAGATACATCACGGGTCCCCCGCGAAAACTCCCGGAATAACGCCATAATCTCGCCCTTGATGGTGGTCTAGAAAGATTGGAAGAACCGGACCAGGAGACCATCCGGACCCGGAGCAGAGGCCGGGTTCATGGACTTGACGATGGCCTCCACCTCGGATTCTTCAAAGGGGTTAAGGAGGTCTTGGTTCTCTTCAGGGGAGACGCGAAGATGCTCATCCCAAAAGTTCTCAGCTAGAGCGAGGCACCCTTGTGGCCGAGCGGAAAACAGAGTTCTGTAGAACCCATCGACATGGGCCCGGATCTCGTCCGGGTCCTGTAATAGCCGGTCCCCATCCCAAAGGATGGGGATGGTGCATCGTCGCCTACGGCCATTGGCAATGG
The DNA here is from genome assembly GCA_963921465.1 of Triticum timopheevii. Lineage (NCBI taxonomy): Eukaryota > Viridiplantae > Streptophyta > Magnoliopsida > Poales > Poaceae > Triticum > Triticum timopheevii. Next base: position 87,760,075 of record OY997271.1, read on the forward strand.
CCTGAAAACAGGCCATGTTGGCATCGCCAAACAGGATCCAATTAAAAGAGCCACGTTGGCGCCAGTATTCTTCCTCTTTGGCATAGATGTCAGCGAGGGTATCTTCCAAGCTATACCATGCCAAAATCTGTTGGTCTATACTCTATCGGACATATTTCTATTATTTTACAGTCAAACCAACCTGCATGTCGAGCTTGAACTCCACACCTCCAATAGCACACGGATCCACTTTTGAGACCGGAATTTTACTGACAAAAAAAGGTTTTCTCCCGCTTTATATTATATCGTAACAGCACCAACCATCCGACAACAGGACCAGTTCAGGTTCAAGCAAAAGCAAAAGAGTGCAACAGTACAGTAATAAAGGTTCAGTTGGGGGCACAGCACATCAAACCCCTGCAAATGAAATAAAGCTAATAGCTAATCAGGCTCCGGAGGTGGTGGTGGAGTCGGTGGAGCCATGGAGCTGGCAGTGGAGCGAAGTCCCGCGTGATGATCATGTCGATGTTATCCTGATTGCGCCGCTTGCTAAGCGGTCTCTAGAGTTGTGATTGGAATTTTACCACCAGGAAAGTGTCTCCTAGCAACTGCCTCGGACTCGAGGATCTGCTCCCGAACAAATCGTCGCATGCACAACAACACACATCGCCACCATTTCGCAAGGAGGGACGGGAGAGATTTTACGAGAGACCCCAACCACCAGATCTCCACCGCTTGAATCACCGTTTGACACGCTGTTGCCAAGGAAAACGATCGTCGCTTTGATACCTTTGTGAGGATCAAACTACCAAAAAACAACCGATCTATGCAAATCAGTAAAGAACAACGGAAGTATTGGATGAATTTCATTGGTAAAATTGAGTAATTCATAAAGTAGGAGACCCCGTCTTGAGAGAGAGAGAGAGTACAATAGCTAGGGTTTTAGGTTAGACTAGAATGGGGAAATTACAACCTGCCTTCCATTCTGGCGATCAGAGAGGCTTTGTACTGCCGCTTTCCAACTCAGCTAGGTAAAATCAAAAGAACTATTACAACGGTTAAATAACAGCAACTGTTTAAAAGCAGTGAAACGATGAGGAAGCATCCGAGCCGTTGATCGTCTTCTCATTCCCTCCTTCATTCTGTCCATTGGATAACTGAGAAGGTGTTGGGTTCGACAATAATAGCATCTCCAACAGCCGCACCAAACAAGCGGCGTGCCGCAAAATTGACCATTTTAACGCGCGCGCAACCGGTATAGTGGCTCCAGCGGACGCGCAAACACCACAAGCGCGGCATATGTAGTTTAGCGCGCGGGCTGAAACTCCATCGCGCGCCGCTTATTTGCTGTGCCTACTCCCGCGCGTTGGACTCTCGCGCGCTCGCTCACAACTCCCCCTCCCCCTTCAGCCGTGGCGCCACCGTCGCCCGCGCCACCCGGTGACCGTTCCGGCGCTTTCCCGGCCTATCTCCGCGCCGCGGCGGCTTCCTCCGCCCCCCTCTAGTCACCGCCGCCCCCTCGCGTGCGTTCGTCCTCTGACGAACAGCGCTTGGGTGCTCGCTGCCGCTCGGCGCCCGCAAGGTGTTTGACAAAACGCCTGCAAGGTATGTATTGCTTAAACTTCATGAATTTGGTGCATGTTGATTGTAGTTTTAATAGCATAGTATTCAACATTGTAGATGAGTTTGTCGTATGATTCTTCCGAAGAAGAATTTGATATGGAAGAGGAGGAGGATCTTGCAATGATCCTAGCTATGCACATCAACAAAAAACCGAAGCACGGTGGTTCGGTTATGGGTCGGCAAAAAATTTGGAGGGATAGGATCGAAGCCCATAACAGATTGATGAGGCACTATTTCGTGGAGAATCCCACATACCCAGAGTCGTACTTTCGTCGCCGGTTTAGGATGAGCACCGAGTTGTTCAGGCGCATTGCAGAGAAACTGGCTAGCCATGACCGGTTTTTTCAGCAAAGGAGGAATGCCGGAGAGCTCGGGCATAGCACCTTTCGGAAGGTGACAGCCGCTTTGTGCATGTTGACATACGGTATCCCGACTGATCTAGTTGATGATCACTTGGCTATGGGTGAGAGCCAAGCCATCATGTGTGTCAAGCGCTTCGCAGTCGGAATTGTGCAAGTGTTTGGCCAGGAGTATTTGAGATCTCCCAATGCTGAAGACGTCGCAAGGCTATTGGAGATGAACAAAGCTCGCGGCTTCCCTGGTATGCTTGGCTCAATAGATTGCATGCATTGGAGTTGGAAGAATTGTCCAAAGGCATGGCATGGGCAATTCCACGGCCAAAAAATGGGTTCCACTATAATCCTTGAAGCGGTGGCCGATCAATAGACTTGGATTTGGCATGCATTCTTTGGAATGCCTGGATCTTTGAATGGCATCAATGTTATCAACCGGTCACCACTGATGAATAAGATTGTAAATGATGATTTGCCACCGGTGCAGTTTGTAGCAAATGGCCGTACATACAACTACGACTATTATCTAGCGGATGGCATCTATCCAAAGTGGTAAACCTTTGTGAAGCCGTTGAAAAAGCCGGAAGGTAGGAAAAATCTTGATTTCTACAATGCTCAGGCGGCGGCTAGAAAAGATGTGGAGAGAGCTTTTGGGATTTTGCAAGCCCAATTTGCTATTGTGAGAGGACCGGCTATATTTTGGGATCAAAAAATGCTTTGGTACATCATGCACGCTTGTGTGATCATGCATAACATGATCATCGAGAATGAGCGTGGCCAAGGTGTAGGCTACTCTCAGTATGAGCTGTTGGGACATCCCGTGCGAGTGCGACGGAGGGCTGAAAGGGTTACCCGTTTTTTTGCCTCCTACCATGCCATTCGATGTCCCGCAGCGCATGATGATCTTCAGAAGGATCTGATTGAGGAGTGATGGGCATGGAATGGACGACAAAGAGCATCATGATTTGTGCGTTCGATATTGTATTGTTGAACTATTTGTTGTGTTTATTGCATTATTTGTTGTTTTGAACGATAAACTGTTTGTTTGAGTTATAATAATAACGAAATTGAACTATTTATTTTGATTTATTTTGTTTGTGTTTGATCTTTTTGCTTCTGTTTTGAAATGCATATGTTGTTTGTGCGAGAGTGGCGCGCGCTGCACAGCAGCGCGCGCTGCATTTTAGCGCCGCTGCTGGAGCCAGCGCTGCCCGCCGCGCCAAACCAGGCGATGGACACGCGACAAAGTAGTTTTTAGCGCGCGGCGCGTTCGGCGCCTGTTGGAGATGCTCTAACTGAAGGTGTTGGGGTCGACAGTTGGGTGTTCTTCGGTAGCTCTTCGGTTCAGGTAGACAACCTCGGTCGGATCTCCTCCGTCTTCTCCTTCCTCCATGCCACCGGCCAGAGATTGGTCGACAAAGCCAAGCCCGCTGCGCGGAGGTGGAATGCGGAAGCTGCCACCAGAAGCCCACACGCCGGCAGATCGAGACCGGCGCGGGATGAGCAGAGGCGGCGCGAATCTGCTTTTGGGTGCGGCGGTGTGATGCCAGCGAGAGGGCCCAGTCCCGAGGCTCGAGGCGCGTTCGGAGATTGGTGCTGCGTCAAGTTCGGCTGGCAACTGTGGAGAGGCGAAACTTCGCGGCGTACTTGGAACTTGGAAGAGAGAGCGTCGGCGGCGCCGGAGGACTAGTCCGTCGACGCGCGCAACCGGCCGCAAGGTACCATCTTCTCGACGGGTGCGCCTAGCCGCATAGATGATTCTTCTTCTTCTTCTTCTTCTTCTTCTTCTTCAGTTAGTAAGTTATACAGGTGTTCAATACTTCAGTCGACTCAAATTCAGAGGTACTTCCCGGAAAACTGATTATGCTTACTCAAATTCAATCTTCGAACCGGCTAAAAACGCCAGAAATATTAAGCAAGCTGTTATTGAGTACAGGGCATGGCCAGTACGAACAACTGGACTATGTATTCAATTCAGTCCAATTTCCTATTCTTTATTTTGTCATCTTCAGTTATAGGAATAAACTAATTCATCAGAGTAAACACAATGATGTACTGACCCAGGATACAGTACTACTCCCTCCGTCCCAAAATAGATGACTCAACTTTATACTAACTTTAGTACAAAATTAATACAAAGTTGAGACATCTATTTTGGAACGGAGGGAGTAGGTAATAATTCTTTGGTTGGTAGTACTCCCTTCTCGCCGACTGTAAATTTATAGAATTTAAAAGAACAGCCTAAGAACTCCGGTCTTTTGTTTTTGACACTTTGCTCCTGCATATCATGAGGCCATGCAGTAGCAGTACCCATACATATATTCAACCAGAAGGAATCAAACTGGTATAAATCCAGTGAGAACCTCCATGGAGAAAAACTGAACAGGGATGCATCAGCATAGACACCAGGAATGCGGTCCAAATTTAGTGTTACTATTCGGAGTTTACCACTTCGATCTTAGCATTCAGATTTCATTAGATCTTCCTTTTCTAAAATGAATATTTCATTTGGGTCTGAAGCAAACTGTAATATTTGTTTAAAAGAGCTGACCCATGAAATAGTTTTGTTTTCCTACTCCATCGAGGCATCTCATCATATCGATGCTCTTGGTCTCCATTATTGTTCCCATTTTTATTTGTTAGGTCATCTGTCATACGTTTCGAGTCAAGTAATGAACTTGTTTCGAAGACTTGACCTACAAACTCCATTTGTTTTTAAGGCATAGGATGCATAGGCATGTCATCATATTGGTGCTCAAATCGTGTATAGGAAGGTACATGCATCCCTCAAATAATGATGCACCAAAGTGTCATGGACCATCAATGCGAGCAAAAAGCAATCAACTGATCTAGTTGACTTTCCTGTCAACTGTCGAGCATAGGCATCCTCCTCGCTCGCTCCATGTGATTTCTTCTTCCCTGCTGGCCCTGCCCTCTGTTCCAGCTGTTCTACTAGTTGGGAGGTCCTCACCACCACTCATATGCAAATGGTATGCAAACTTGTGTACGATATGCAGAATAGCATCCATCATCACAGGCCTAGCTCCTTTCTTATTCGCTCCTTGCATCTTCAACTCTCTTCATTTGCATTTCTCAGAACTTCTTGCTCGGGACGGTTAAGGGGAGAAGGTCCAAGAGACGGAGGTGCCCGGCGGCTAACCTCACCGATGACCTCATCGTTGAGATCCTCTCTCGCCTCCCTGCCAGATCGGTCTGCCGCTTCAAGTACGTGTCCACAACATGGCAGGACCTCATCTCGCACCCCGTCAACCGTATGAAGCTTCCCCAGACCCTGGCTGGCTTCTTCACGAAGCACGATAGTGAAACTGTGGCATGGTCAGTTCCCCGCTTCACCAACGTCTCTGGCAGAGGCCTCCCATCGGTCTCCCCTTCACTTGACTTCCTGCCAGTCCACAAACGGATTTTTCTCTTGGACATCTGCAATGGCCTTCTTCTCTGCAGGTGTTACGGGACCCAGTTTAGTACCGGGGAATGGGATTTGACAGATTACCATCACTTTGTGTGTAATCCCGCCACAAAGACTATGGGCACTTAGCCCCCTTGGTCATTTGAAACAGGAGATGGGTTCGTAAGGAGAATGAAGTGGACAATGATTTTAGCTTTCCCCATAGGTTGCCAGCTGTCTTTTTCAATGGTTGTAAGCATTATCTCACCAACAAGGCTTCTATAGCCATGGTGGACACCGGGGGGAAAGCTTGCCGATACATACCTGTCCCTGTCCCTGGTGAGCAGGAGTTCGGTTTCATTCAGCTATCCCAAGAGATATTTACTCTTGGAGCCGACACTAGGGAGACATATCTTCCGTATGTGCCATTGTTCTCGGAGTTACAAGCTTTGCACATATGACACTAATATGTGATTGGTTCCATTATAACTAATGGATCCTAAATAGGAGTCATTGTTCTTGCCATGTAGCAATGGGCTTGGCATGCCTGCGTACTTTTCTTTGGAGCAATGTTGGTTCGTTCTTGATCTAACTTGGTTATTGCTCCTAGGTCGCTATTCGAAATTGGAATGAACTACCTGCTTAGATCCATGTGTTGGGTTTCCATAGTATTTAAGCCAACATTCTAGGACGATCATTGGAAAAAGGCATGTCTCCTATGCTTATCATTGTAACTTAAATTTGGATCTTCTATTTGCAGCTGTGGAATGTGTAAGCATCTTGTTTACAGACCCAGTAACGTATCACCTATCTGTTGTTCATATGATGTGAACTTAATTTTCTTTGCCTCTCCATACACTTTGGATAAAGACAAGTTCATTTCTTCCTTAGGTAACGAGCACGAGCTCAGTTTGCCACCATTGTTTAGAACCTTCCCGAGGTAACTTTTGTTCCGTCAGCCCTCTGTTTCTATGTACTACTTGTGTTCAAGATGAAATTTTTGGACACCCTAGAGCGTAAAGAAAAAAAGATCTGTTATAAATGAGCTTTATTTTTTATGAATTGGTAAATAACCTCCTATCTAAAATAGTAGATGAAAACATTACGATCAATTAACCTTAGCTGAACATACTGCAACACCGAGTGAAAACTACATCCCTTGGTCAGTGATCATCGATCAAACCTTGCCGTGGAGAAAAATCTAATCAAACAACCAAATTTACTGAATCTTTGGTGACTATCATTTGAAGAAATTGCCGTGAAATCCCCTCGTAACTATTCAAATTCAATTTGCTAAACACGCCAGAAAAATTAAGCTACATATGTTTGACAGTCTCCTTATACATTCGTTTTGGTTACAAGCTTGTATCTTGTTGGTCGACTCCACCGATACAGCAAGATTAAAATAGTGAAGATGCCCGTGCCTAGCCATGTTGCTCTTAAGACAAGTGTGATGGTGCCCAACTCTTAACAGCAGCTAGAAGTTGCAGTTGGATGCAAGAATAAAGCGTTATGTATCATTTGGTGCAAGCAAGTTGTATTCAATTCAGTCTTATTTCAAAAACGAAAATTTTACTCTTCAGTTGTGAGGAAAAAGAATAATTCAACAAAGTCAACAGAATGATGTACTGACCCAGGACACTGTACCAGGTGAAAATTCTTTGGTTGGTCCCTTCTCGCGGACCGTGAATTCTTTCGAATTCAAAAGGACATTGACAGCCTAAGGACTCCAGGTTTTCTGTTTTTGGCCTTTTGCTACCGAGCAGCTATTCCATAAGAAAACAGTGCGAACCTCGATGGTGAAAAAGGGAACAGGTATGCATCAAAATATGCATTCAGAGTTTTCCATTCCAATCTTAGCATTCAGGTTTTGTTAGATCTTCCTTTTGCTAAAAATAAGATTCATTTGACTTGAAGCAAAAGATGTACACTACCTCTGTTCTTAAATGTAAGACGGCGCACTATTTATTTAAAAGAGTTGACCCTTAAAATAGTTTATTTCCTACTCCACCAAGGCATCTCATCATATCGATGCTCTTGATCATCTCCATTATTGCCTCCAGTTTTATTAGTTAGGTCACCTGTCATACGTTTCGAGTTTAGTAATGAACTTGTTTCGAAGCCTAGACCTACAAACTCCATTTGTTTTTCCAGCACAGCGTGCATATGCACGTCATCATATTGGTGCTTCAAATCGTGCATACGAAGGCACAGGTATCCCTCAAATAGTGATGCACGGAAGTGCCATGGGCCATCAATGCGAGCAAGAAGCATTCAACGATCGAGTTGACTTTCTTGTCGAGCATAGGTGTCTTCTTCGCTCGCTCCAAGTGATTTCTTCTTCCCTGCTGGTCGTGGCCTCTATTCCAGTTGCTCTACCATCCAGTTGGGAGGTCCTCGCCACCACTCTTCTGCAAATGTTATGCAAACTTGTTTACGATAAGCAAAATAGCATCCTCCATCTCAGACCTAGCTCCTTTCTTCTTGGTCACTCGTATAGCATACTCTTCTCCATTTGCATTTCTCAGAACTTCTTGCTTGAGACAGTTAAGGGGAGAAGGTCCAAGAGACGGAGGTGCCCGGCGGCCAACCTCACCGATGACCTCGTTGTTGAGATCCTCTCTCGCCTCCCTGCCAGATCGGTCTGCCGCTTCAAGTGCGTGTCCACGACATGGCAGGACCTCATCTCGCACCCTGTTCACCGTGTGAAGCTTCCCCAGACCCTGGCTGGCTTCTTCACGAAGCACGATAGTGACACTGTGCCATGGTCAGTTCCCCATTTCACCAATGTCTCTGGCAGAGGCCTCCCGTTGGTCTCCCCTTTGCTTGACTTCCTGCCAGTCCACAAACGGATTTTTCTCTTGGACAGCTGCAACGGCCTTCTCCTCTGCAGCTGTTGTGCTGCCGGGGAATTGGATATGATAGATTACCATCAGTTTGTGTGTAATCCTGCTACAAAGGAGTGGGTTGCACTACCGGACCACAACCAGGCTGAAAAGTGGCGGTGTTCATGTCTGGGTTTTAATCCAACCGTGGCACCCCACTTGTACGTGTTTGAGTTCTTCAAAGACTTTGGGCCCCTAGCCCCCTCGGTCGTTGGAGTGGAAGTATATTCATCTGAAACAGGAGGACGGGTTCGTAAAGAGCATGAACTGGATAATGATTTTAGCCTCCCCGATAGGTTGCCAGGTGTCTTTTTCAACGGCTGTCTGCATTACCTCACCCACAAGGCTTCTATTGCCGTGATGGACACCGAGGGGAATGCTCGCCGAAACATACCTGTCCCTGTCCCTGGTGAGCAGTGGTTTGGTTTCATTCAGCTGTCCCAAGGACGTTTGCATTATGCCAATTTTGAGGCAGACCATGAAGATGAGGTGGTTCGACTAGTGGTTTACGTTCTCGAGGACTATGACAGGCAACAATGGACATTGAAGCATACCGCTGAAGCCTCATATGTAGTTGGATCACGTGGTTTATATGAACCTGGATGGGTAAGTTATATTAATCTTGCAGAAAAGTTTGAGTGGGTTGCAATTCATCCAGACCGTAACATGATCTTTTACACTGTCGAGTGGGATAAAACATTGATGTCCTACGATATGGATCGTCGGCAAGTCCAAGTGATCTGCACTCTTGGAGAGGACACTCGTGAGATGTATCTTCCGTATGTGCCATTGTTCTCAGAATCGCAAGCTTTGCACACATGACACCAATACTTGAGTGGTGCCTTTATAACAAATGGATCCTCGATAGGAGTCAATTCTTCTTGCCATGTAGCAGTGGGCTTGGCAAGTCTGCCTTCTTTTGTTTTTTTTAGGAAAGTTGGTTCATTATAGAGCTAGCTTGGTTATTGCTCCAAGGTTGTTATTCAAAATTTGAACGAACTACCTGCTTTATGTACTTGCCTATTCATAGCAATGGTTCTCGACAACATGCACGTGTTGGATTTCCATAGTATTTAAGCAAAGATTCTAGGATCACCATCATGATTGGAAAAAGGCATGTCTCCTATGCATATCATTGTAACTTAAATTTGGATCTTCTATTTGCAGTTGTGGGATGTGTAAGCACCTTGTTGACAGGCCTAGTAAAATTATTACTTATTTCCTATTCATATGATGTGAGATTGATTTTGTTCACGTTTTCATACCCTTTGGATGAAGATAAGTTCATGTCTCCCTGAGGTTAACAAGCACGAGCTAAGTCCCACGCCATTCTTTAGAACCTTCCCGTGGTAACTTCTCTTCCGTCAACCCTCAGTTCAAGATGAAATTTCTTGGACACCTCACAGTACAAAGGAAAAAAAAGGTTGTAAACGAGCATGAATTTCTATGAATTGATAAATAACTTCCTATCCAAAAATAGTAGATGAACATCATGATGAATTAACCTTGGCGGAAGATAGTGCAGTGCTGAGTAAACACTGCATACCTTTGTTAGTGATCATTGATCAAACCTTGTGTTGGAGAACAATCTGACCAAACAAGCAATTTTACTGAATCTTTGGAAACTACTATTTGAAGAACCCTTATCAAGGAACGCTCTGTAGACTATTCCATTTGATTACCATTTAAAGAAAGAAACATCGGGCAGGAGGGAAAGTTAATGTGTGAAGAAACCGTTTTGTTAGACCGTATCGTTTGATCGCCAGTGGGAAGTATATATTCAATTGAAGCACCACATAATATACACGCAGAAAAGTGTGAATGATGTCAGAAAGAAAGTTGGCATGTTGCTTATAGAGTCAACTAACTTGGATATTGGACATGAGTAATTGAAGGCTGCGCTATGATTTTCCTCTTCAGTCTCTGCTTCAATGAGATCTTGAAATATCTCAACAGTGGTTCCTGATTTGGTCGAGCGCAAGATGAAATAGAGAGAGAAGGGCCCTCTTACTAATGAAGAAATATAGAGAGAAAGGCCCTTTTCTTTAATAATTAAACTAAACAAAGTTCGTCGCTTGCAGAATAAACAAGAGAGAAGGGCCCTCTTACCAATGAAGAAATATAGAGAGAAAGGCCCTCTTCTTTAATAGTTAAACTAAACAAAGTTCGTCGCTTGCAGATTAAATAAGAGAGAAGGGCCCTCTTACTAATGAAGAAATATAGAGAGAAAGGCCCTCTTCTTTAATAATTAAACTAAACAAAGTTCGTCGCTTGCAGAATAAATAAGAGAGAAGGGCCCTCTTACCAATGGAGAAGCAGCATTGTGGCGTTATAAGAGAAGACAGGAGATGATCTTCGGAAGGTGACACATTCTGACCTACTTTCTTCTCGGCTCCTCTTTAAGTTGTACTACATAGTTTGTCAGTAAGTTAAATTAGACTTTTAAGTCTTGTGGTTGCCATGTCTAGGGAGATCCTAAGTTTTCTCCTGCCGGGCATGCAGTTGAAAAGCAAGCAGAGAATAACATCCGAGCGGAAGATGGTGAGGTGGTGATCAGCGAGCGGATGATCTTTATGGCACATGTTTCCAAAGGTATAGTCTTAATGGCACACAACTCATATATTATTAACTCATGTACTATTGGTCTAAGTGATGGTCCAAATAAATCATCGTAATATATCTTGTAAACCCGGAATGAGATAGTACATTTTTTATTAACGAATCAACATCAACACTGGTTTATTAGTTATCACGATGCAGCGGGTCTGGCTTGAAGAGAAAATAAATAGATGTGAATCAAACGTTGGAGATAACGAGAATAAACAGATTTGAGTGCTAATGTGATGACATTGGTTTCTTAGCAAAAAGGAAAACGTTTGGAGCCGGGGCAACGGCGGAACATTGGGCCGGTCTCCCTCTTCCCCGTGTCTCCTTCATCGCAGCTCCCCCACATCTCGCGCAGCTCGCCGGGGCGCGCGCCGCCCTCTTCTTCTGCCCCCTCCTCCCCACCCCTTCCCCATCCCTTCCCCCTCCCCCCCCCTCCCCCGCCCCCGCCCCCCGGTCGCAGCACCACGCCTTCCCTCCCCGCTCGAAGCTGCCATGGATCTGCACGGTGACCATTCCATCTCGTCGGCGACCGAGGGGCGGTGACCACGGGAGATGCTGCAACCGGGGCGACGGGGTGCTACCACGGCGACGCCTACCTCGCATGCATCGGAGCTCTGCCTACCTCGCTGGAGCCATGGCAGACTACACCCCACGACGATTTTTTGATGAAACCGGTTGTAGCAAATTCAATCGCCGGTGGTAGCAAAAATCTACTACGGTTGCAGCAAAACGGCGTCATCGTCATCGCGGGGTCGCAGCTGAGATAAGGAGTTGAAGCTTTTTTCAATGCGGTTGTAACTTTTATAACTGTCGGTTGCAACTTTTCGTTTTCCGTCCATGGCTTCGTTTCCACGGTTGAAACTTTTTTTATAGTCGGATGAAGCTTTTTTCATCGCTAGATGAAGCTTTTTCTGTCACCGGTTGTAACTTTTCGTCCATGGCTTTTGTTTCCACGGTTGAAACTTTTTTTATAGTCTGATGAAGCTTTTTTTCATCGCTAGATGAAGCTTTCTCTGTCACCGGTTGTAACTTTTCTTGGTCATCCATAGCTCCAGTCGTATACTGGTTGAAGCTTTTTTCGTAGCCGGTTGAAGCTTTTCCTATCGCTAGTTGTAGCTTTTTTCGTCGTAGGTTGCAGCACTGAGCATCTCCCTGGGCGCTCGATCTTTTTTGTTCGCAAGCGGGGGATGAGCGCCGGCGAGCACACCGGTGAGCACGCCGGTGAGCTCCGGTCGTCGCCACCGGAGCTGCAACGGTGGCCATGGAAGCTACAACCACAGGGATGGGCTATTGCATGGGGGCGAAGCCGGTGAAGAGGACGGCCGCCGAGGACTACCGGCGACCAGGGCGGCCGCCGAGGACTACCAGCGACCAGGGCGGCCGGGAAAGACGGCCGGCGAGGACGGCGGTCAGGGACGAGGAGGGCAGGCGAGGGAGGGGCGGCGACGAGGGGGAACGCGGGCAGCCGGCGAGATGGGGTTCGCGAGAGGAAGACGACGCTCATTACGCGCTCGCGAGAGGAAGACGACGACCTGGTTGGATAAGGATCCAACGGCTCGGGACGGGCCGATCTGACGACTAGGGTGCGACCGGCCGAAACGTTCGGCCGGCGCACCGGCGCCTAGCATCGCCCTAGCAAAAAGGCGCAAAAACCTCGCACTTTGGCACCTTTACTCCGTCACCCACTCCTCGTCCTCGTAGTCACTTGTCACCCGAGCCATCGGGCTCGCCGGCCGTCTTGCTGGGCACACCGTCTCCCTGACAGCCCTCCAGTTTCTTGCTGCAGTCATCACACTTGTCTGTGCAGGTCATGAGATTGGTCTTGAGCACGTTGATCTGTTTCCTCTCATTGAGCAATTCCATCCTCAGCACAGCGACCTGTGTCTTCTCATACTGCAGCTCCATCGCCAGCTTATCGACCTGTGACTTCTGGGTGTGCGGCTCCATGTTCAGGTAATCCACCTGTTTCTTCTCGCTCTGTAGCTTCATCGTCAGCTTATGGACCTGCGTCTTCTCGTTTTGCAGCTCTGTCTTCAGGTGATCCACCCGTTTCTTCTCGCTCCGCAGTTCCCCGTTCAGCTTGTCGACCTGTTTTTCTTCCTCCTGAATCTTCTCGTCCTTAGGAGTTAGGAGCCGGGGGCAAAGGCGTAGGAGGCGTGCCATCCGCTGTTTCAGGAGTGGGCTTCCTGTCATCAGGGTGCTGAGGCGGAGGTTCTGGAGCAGAATTATTTACTCTAGTAGAACGCCGGCTTGCACGATAGTCTGAAACGGACGACAATATCGGAAATATGCACATAATTAGAGGTAGAGGTCGATCCATGCGAGGTCGATCCATGCGAGAAATCTCTATTCTTAGCGGAGCAGTTGGTGAATAGTCCGTCGGTTATTTTGTGCTGGTTTTTTTTGTCCTCACTCCCACCTCCTAATTTCGTCGGTTTTTTTTCCGTCGGTTTATTATTCGTCCTCCTCCCACTGGCCGGACAAACCCAACGTTTATTTGGTAACACAATGAATCCACATATGATGATTGATTTATTCTTTGGTAACCCAACTAACGGATGGTAACAATTCAAATACCAAAACCAAACGTACAAGGCAACAATCAATTCATTTTCTTTCTCACCGGTTATTTTTCGTCTCCCCTCCCACCAGCCTTTTCGCTTCACCACCCACATAAACCCATCGGATTAGTTACCATATAAAAAAATTAATCACAATCAATCAAGCATTGATGGGATATTTCCTTACATTGATGTGATTTTCATTTCTTATCATGAATCATACACGTCAAAAAAAGGTACGGCGTGCGAGGATCCTGGGGACATGCCCTACAAATCCGAAACTGCCTATAAATTAAATCAGAATCAATTAAGCATCGATGGTATATTTTACTTGCTTTGATGGGATTTTTGTACACGGTACCATTAACGCGTTCCTCCCATCGCTGCCCTCCTCACGAGTCTGGACGGCCGATCCTCTCGACGCCTGCCCTCATGTGTCCTCGCGCCGCCATCATCTTCTTCTCTCCGATCTCCTTGACTAGGAGGACTCATCTGTGCCCCAGGCCCTGGCCGACGCCGGCGACTCCTCGATACTCCGTCCGCGCCGTCACATCCGGCGCAGGCGAAACTCCAGCTGATGCCACGGGATCCACATCCTACGCTCGTCGGCCATCTTCCACTCCGGCTGCTGCGTGGTGCCGCCGCTGCGAGAGGCAACCTGGCAGGAGCAGACGTAGCCGTCCTCGTGCAGCCCGACCCATGCGTCTAGCTCGGCGTCGAAGTAGCCTCGGCCTCTGAAAGGCAGCATCCACTCCCCATGGCGCCTCCACTTGCAGCTCCTGGTGTCGATGGAGTACGTGCCGCAGACCGCTCTCCTCCACGAGGACACGAATATGGTGCGCCAGTCCGGGTGCAGCGCGTAGGAGAAGATCATCTCGTCCTTGGTGAAGGGCGTCGGCATGCTTCTCCAGGATCAGTCAGTGGGCAGCAGGTCGTCGTCTTCCGTCGTTGGCGGCTTTGCCATCGCCTCAAAGGACAGGCCGCTCCATGAAGTGGAAGGCGAACGCGAACAGCGTGTCACCGGCGCCGGAGGTCAGGAAGGTGTTGGAGCCACAAAGCAGTGCGTCTGGAACGGGAGGGCCGACGGCCAGTCCGGCGGTGTCAGTGTCGTAGAAGAGGGTTCCGGCATGTATGTTGCTCGTGGCAATGATGTAGCCGCCCAGGGCTGCGAACTTCATGGCACGACCACGCTCAGGTGACACTAGACGGAGGACAGGGGAAGCTCTGAGGTCGGGACTGTCGGCATCGATCTTGCGGATGGTGAAGCCCTTGTGCCAGTCGTCTAGAACCAGATAGAGGCTCTTCTCCTTGTTGCCGCTGCGGTCGTGGTAGTAGTTGGCCTCATCCTCCTTGCCCTGCCCTCTGTTCCAGCTGTTCTACTAGTTGGGAGGTCCTCACCACCACTCATATGCAAATGGTATGCAAACTTGTGTACGATATGCAGAATAGCATCCATCATCACAGGCCTAGCTCCTTTCTTATTCGCTCCTTGCATCTTCAACTCTCTTCATTTGCATTTCTCAGAACTTCTTGCTCGGGACGGTTAAGGGGAGAAGGTCCAAGAGACGGAGGTGCCCGGCGGCTAACCTCACCGATGACCTCATCGTTGAGATCCTCTCTCGCCTCCCTGCCAGATCGGTCTGCCGCTTCAAGTACGTGTCCACAACATGGCAGGACCTCATCTCGCACCCCGTCAACCGTATGAAGCTTCCCCAGACCCTGGCTGGCTTCTTCACGAAGCACGATAGTGAAACTGTGGCATGGTCAGTTCCCCGCTTCACCAACGTCTCTGGCAGAGGCCTCCCATCGGTCTCCCCTTCACTTGACTTCCTGCCAGTCCACAAACGGATTTTTCTCTTGGACATCTGCAATGGCCTTCTTCTCTGCAGGTGTTACGGGACCCAGTTTAGTACCGGGGAATGGGATTTGACAGATTACCATCACTTTGTGTGTAATCCCGCCACAAAGACTATGGGCACTTAGCCCCCTTGGTCATTTGAAACAGGAGATGGGTTCGTAAGGAGAATGAAGTGGACAATGATTTTAGCTTTCCCCATAGGTTGCCAGCTGTCTTTTTCAATGGTTGTAAGCATTATCTCACCAACAAGGCTTCTATAGCCATGGTGGACACCGGGGGGAAAGCTTGCCGATACATACCTGTCCCTGTCCCTGGTGAGCAGGAGTTCGGTTTCATTCAGCTATCCCAAGAGATATTTACTCTTGGAGCCGACACTAGGGAGACATATCTTCCGTATGTGCCATTGTTCTCGGAGTTACAAGCTTTGCACATATGACACTAATATGTGATTGGTTCCATTATAACTAATGGATCCTAAATAGGAGTCATTGTTCTTGCCATGTAGCAATGGGCTTGGCATGCCTGCGTACTTTTCTTTGGAGCAATGTTGGTTCGTTCTTGATCTAACTTGGTTATTGCTCCTAGGTCGCTATTCGAAATTGGAATGAACTACCTGCTTAGATCCATGTGTTGGGTTTCCATAGTATTTAAGCCAACATTCTAGGACGATCATTGGAAAAAGGCATGTCTCCTATGCTTATCATTGTAACTTAAATTTGGATCTTCTATTTGCAGCTGTGGAATGTGTAAGCATCTTGTTTACAGACCCAGTAACGTATCACCTATCTGTTGTTCATATGATGTGAACTTAATTTTCTTTGCCTCTCCATACACTTTGGATAAAGACAAGTTCATTTCTTCCTTAGGTAACGAGCACGAGCTCAGTTTGCCACCATTGTTTAGAACCTTCCCGAGGTAACTTTTGTTCCGTCAGCCCTCTGTTTCTATGTACTACTTGTGTTCAAGATGAAATTTTTGGACACCCTAGAGCGTAAAGAAAAAAAGATCTGTTATAAATGAGCTTTATTTTTTATGAATTGGTAAATAACCTCCTATCTAAAATAGTAGATGAAAACATTACGATCAATTAACCTTAGCTGAACATACTGCAACACCGAGTGAAAACTACATCCCTTGGTCAGTGATCATCGATCAAACCTTGCCGTGGAGAAAAATCTAATCAAACAACCAAATTTACTGAATCTTTGGTGACTATCATTTGAAGAAATTGCCGTGAAATCCCCTCGTAACTATTCAAATTCAATTTGCTAAACACGCCAGAAAAATTAAGCTACATATGTTTGACAGTCTCCTTATACATTCGTTTTGGTTACAAGCTTGTATCTTGTTGGTCGACTCCACCGATACAGCAAGATTAAAATAGTGAAGATGCCCGTGCCTAGCCATGTTGCTCTTAAGACAAGTGTGATGGTGCCCAACTCTTAACAGCAGCTAGAAGTTGCAGTTGGATGCAAGAATAAAGCGTTATGTATCATTTGGTGCAAGCAAGTTGTATTCAATTCAGTCTTATTTCAAAAACGAAAATTTTACTCTTCAGTTGTGAGGAAAAAGAATAATTCAACAAAGTCAACAGAATGATGTACTGACCCAGGACACTGTACCAGGTGAAAATTCTTTGGTTGGTCCCTTCTCGCGGACCGTGAATTCTTTCGAATTCAAAAGGACATTGACAGCCTAAGGACTCCAGGTTTTCTGTTTTTGGCCTTTTGCTACCGAGCAGCTATTCCATAAGAAAACAGTGCGAACCTCGATGGTGAAAAAGGGAACAGGTATGCATCAAAATATGCATTCAGAGTTTTCCATTCCAATCTTAGCATTCAGGTTTTGTTAGATCTTCCTTTTGCTAAAAATAAGATTCATTTGACTTGAAGCAAAAGATGTACACTACCTCTGTTCTTAAATGTAAGACGGCGCACTATTTATTTAAAAGAGTTGACCCTTAAAATAGTTTATTTCCTACTCCACCAAGGCATCTCATCATATCGATGCTCTTGATCATCTCCATTATTGCCTCCAGTTTTATTAGTTAGGTCACCTGTCATACGTTTCGAGTTTAGTAATGAACTTGTTTCGAAGCCTAGACCTACAAACTCCATTTGTTTTTCCAGCACAGCGTGCATATGCACGTCATCATATTGGTGCTTCAAATCGTGCATACGAAGGCACAGGTATCCCTCAAATAGTGATGCACGGAAGTGCCATGGGCCATCAATGCGAGCAAGAAGCATTCAACGATCGAGTTGACTTTCTTGTCGAGCATAGGTGTCTTCTTCGCTCGCTCCAAGTGATTTCTTCTTCCCTGCTGGTCGTGGCCTCTGTTCCAGTTGCTCTACCATCCAGTTGGGAGGTCCTCGCCACCACTCTTCTGCAAATGTTATGCAAACTTGTTTACGATAAGCAAAATAGCATCCTCCATCTCAGACCTAGCTCCTTTCTTCTTGGTCACTCGTATAGCATACTCTTCTCCATTTGCATTTCTCAGAACTTCTTGCTTGAGACAGTTAAGGGGAGAAGGTCCAAGAGACGGAGGTGCCCGGCGGCCAACCTCACCGATGACCTCGTTGTTGAGATCCTCTCTCGCCTCCCTGCCAGATCGGTCTGCCGCTTCAAGTGCGTGTCCACGACATGGCAGGACCTCATCTCGCACCCTGTTCACCGTGTGAAGCTTCCCCAGACCCTGGCTGGCTTCTTCACGAAGCACGATAGTGACACTGTGCCATGGTCAGTTCCCCATTTCACCAATGTCTCTGGCAGAGGCCTCCCGTTGGTCTCCCCTTTGCTTGACTTCCTGCCAGTCCACAAACGGATTTTTCTCTTGGACAGCTGCAACGGCCTTCTCCTCTGCAGCTGTTGTGCTGCCGGGGAATTGGATATGATAGATTACCATCAGTTTGTGTGTAATCCTGCTACAAAGGAGTGGGTTGCACTACCGGACCACAACCAGGCTGAAAAGTGGCGGTGTTCATGTCTGG
The DNA here is from genome assembly GCA_963921465.1 of Triticum timopheevii. NCBI lineage: Eukaryota > Viridiplantae > Streptophyta > Magnoliopsida > Poales > Poaceae > Triticum > Triticum timopheevii. The sequence goes on from OY997271.1 coordinate 87,778,340, forward strand.
GTTTTAATCCAACCGTGGCACCCCACTTGTACGTGTTTGAGTTCTTCAAAGACTTTGGGCCCCTAGCCCCCTCGGTCGTTGGAGTGGAAGTATATTCATCTGAAACAGGAGGACGGGTTCGTAAAGAGCATGAACTGGATAATGATTTTAGCCTCCCCGATAGGTTGCCAGGTGTCTTTTTCAACGGCTGTCTGCATTACCTCACCCACAAGGCTTCTATTGCCGTGATGGACACCGAGGGGAATGCTCGCCGAAACATACCTGTCCCTGTCCCTGGTGAGCAGTGGTTTGGTTTCATTCAGCTGTCCCAAGGACGTTTGCATTATGCCAATTTTGAGGCAGACCATGAAGATGAGGTGGTTCGACTAGTGGTTTACGTTCTCGAGGACTATGACAGGCAACAATGGACATTGAAGCATACCGCTGAAGCCTCATATGTAGTTGGATCACGTGGTTTATATGAACCTGGATGGGTAAGTTATATTAATCTTGCAGAAAAGTTTGAGTGGGTTGCAATTCATCCAGACCGTAACATGATCTTTTACACTGTCGAGTGGGATAAAACATTGATGTCCTACGATATGGATCGTCGGCAAGTCCAAGTGATCTGCACTCTTGGAGAGGACACTCGTGAGATGTATCTTCCGTATGTGCCATTGTTCTCAGAATCGCAAGCTTTGCACACATGACACCAATACTTGAGTGGTGCCTTTATAACAAATGGATCCTCGATAGGAGTCAATTCTTCTTGCCATGTAGCAGTGGGCTTGGCAAGTCTGCCTTCTTTTGTTTTTTTTAGGAAAGTTGGTTCATTATAGAGCTAGCTTGGTTATTGCTCCAAGGTTGTTATTCAAAATTTGAACGAACTACCTGCTTTATGTACTTGCCTATTCATAGCAATGGTTCTCGACAACATGCACGTGTTGGATTTCCATAGTATTTAAGCAAAGATTCTAGGATCACCATCATGATTGGAAAAAGGCATGTCTCCTATGCATATCATTGTAACTTAAATTTGGATCTTCTATTTGCAGTTGTGGGATGTGTAAGCACCTTGTTGACAGGCCTAGTAAAATTATTACTTATTTCCTATTCATATGATGTGAGATTGATTTTGTTCACGTTTTCATACCCTTTGGATGAAGATAAGTTCATGTCTCCCTGAGGTTAACAAGCACGAGCTAAGTCCCACGCCATTCTTTAGAACCTTCCCGTGGTAACTTCTCTTCCGTCAACCCTCAGTTCAAGATGAAATTTCTTGGACACCTCACAGTACAAAGGAAAAAAAAGGTTGTAAACGAGCATGAATTTCTATGAATTGATAAATAACTTCCTATCCAAAAATAGTAGATGAACATCATGATGAATTAACCTTGGCGGAAGATAGTGCAGTGCTGAGTAAACACTGCATACCTTTGTTAGTGATCATTGATCAAACCTTGTGTTGGAGAACAATCTGACCAAACAAGCAATTTTACTGAATCTTTGGAAACTACTATTTGAAGAACCCTTATCAAGGAACGCTCTGTAGACTATTCCATTTGATTACCATTTAAAGAAAGAAACATCGGGCAGGAGGGAAAGTTAATGTGTGAAGAAACCGTTTTGTTAGACCGTATCGTTTGATCGCCAGTGGGAAGTATATATTCAATTGAAGCACCACATAATATACACGCAGAAAAGTGTGAATGATGTCAGAAAGAAAGTTGGCATGTTGCTTATAGAGTCAACTAACTTGGATATTGGACATGAGTAATTGAAGGCTGCGCTATGATTTTCCTCTTCAGTCTCTGCTTCAATGAGATCTTGAAATATCTCAACAGTGGTTCCTGATTTGGTCGAGCGCAAGATGAAATAGAGAGAGAAGGGCCCTCTTACTAATGAAGAAATATAGAGAGAAAGGCCCTTTTCTTTAATAATTAAACTAAACAAAGTTCGTCGCTTGCAGAATAAACAAGAGAGAAGGGCCCTCTTACCAATGAAGAAATATAGAGAGAAAGGCCCTCTTCTTTAATAGTTAAACTAAACAAAGTTCGTCGCTTGCAGATTAAATAAGAGAGAAGGGCCCTCTTACTAATGAAGAAATATAGAGAGAAAGGCCCTCTTCTTTAATAATTAAACTAAACAAAGTTCGTCGCTTGCAGAATAAATAAGAGAGAAGGGCCCTCTTACCAATGGAGAAGCAGCATTGTGGCGTTATAAGAGAAGACAGGAGATGATCTTCGGAAGGTGACACATTCTGACCTACTTTCTTCTCGGCTCCTCTTTAAGTTGTACTACATAGTTTGTCAGTAAGTTAAATTAGACTTTTAAGTCTTGTGGTTGCCATGTCTAGGGAGATCCTAAGTTTTCTCCTGCCGGGCATGCAGTTGAAAAGCAAGCAGAGAATAACATCCGAGCGGAAGATGGTGAGGTGGTGATCAGCGAGCGGATGATCTTTATGGCACATGTTTCCAAAGGTATAGTCTTAATGGCACACAACTCATATATTATTAACTCATGTACTATTGGTCTAAGTGATGGTCCAAATAAATCATCGTAATATATCTTGTAAACCCGGAATGAGATAGTACATTTTTTATTAACGAATCAACATCAACACTGGTTTATTAGTTATCACGATGCAGCGGGTCTGGCTTGAAGAGAAAATAAATAGATGTGAATCAAACGTTGGAGATAACGAGAATAAACAGATTTGAGTGCTAATGTGATGACATTGGTTTCTTAGCAAAAAGGAAAACGTTTGGAGCCGGGGCAACGGCGGAACATTGGGCCGGTCTCCCTCTTCCCCGTGTCTCCTTCATCGCAGCTCCCCCACATCTCGCGCAGCTCGCCGGGGCGCGCGCCGCCCTCTTCTTCTGCCCCCTCCTCCCCACCCCTTCCCCATCCCTTCCCCCTCCCCCCCCCCTCCCCCGCCCCCGCCCCCCGGTCGCAGCACCACGCCTTCCCTCCCCGCTCGAAGCTGCCATGGATCTGCACGGTGACCATTCCATCTCGTCGGCGACCGAGGGGCGGTGACCACGGGAGATGCTGCAACCGGGGCGACGGGGTGCTACCACGGCGACGCCTACCTCGCATGCATCGGAGCTCTGCCTACCTCGCTGGAGCCATGGCAGACTACACCCCACGGCGATTTTTTGATGAAACCGGTTGTAGCAAATTCAATCGCCGGTGGTAGCAAAAATCTACTACGGTTGCAGCAAAACGGCGTCATCGTCATCGCGGGGTCGCAGCTGAGATAAGGAGTTGAAGCTTTTTTCAATGCGGTTGTAACTTTTATAACTGTCGGTTGCAACTTTTCGTTTTCCGTCCATGGCTTCGTTTCCACGGTTGAAACTTTTTTTATAGTCGGATGAAGCTTTTTTCATCGCTAGATGAAGCTTTTTCTGTCACCGGTTGTAACTTTTCGTCCATGGCTTTTGTTTCCACGGTTGAAACTTTTTTTATAGTCTGATGAAGCTTTTTTTCATCGCTAGATGAAGCTTTCTCTGTCACCGGTTGTAACTTTTCTTGGTCATCCATAGCTCCAGTCGTATACTGGTTGAAGCTTTTTTCGTAGCCGGTTGAAGCTTTTCCTATCGCTAGTTGTAGCTTTTTTCGTCGTAGGTTGCAGCACTGAGCATCTCCCTGGGCGCTCGATCTTTTTTGTTCGCAAGCGGGGGATGAGCGCCGGCGAGCACACCGGTGAGCACGCCGGTGAGCTCCGGTCGTCGCCACCGGAGCTGCAACGGTGGCCATGGAAGCTACAACCACAGGGATGGGCTATTGCATGGGGGCGAAGCCGGTGAAGAGGACGGCCGCCGAGGACTACCGGCGACCAGGGCGGCCGCCGAGGACTACCAGCGACCAGGGCGGCCGGGAAAGACGGCCGGCGAGGACGGCGGTCAGGGACGAGGAGGGCAGGCGAGGGAGGGGCGGCGACGAGGGGGAACGCGGGCAGCCGGCGAGATGGGGTTCGCGAGAGGAAGACGACGCTCATTACGCGCTCGCGAGAGGAAGACGACGACCTGGTTGGATAAGGATCCAACGGCTCGGGACGGGCCGATCTGACGACTAGGGTGCGACCGGCCGAAACGTTCGGCCGGCGCACCGGCGCCTAGCATCGCCCTAGCAAAAAGGCGCAAAAACCTCGCACTTTGGCACCTTTACTCCGTCACCCACTCCTCGTCCTCGTAGTCACTTGTCACCCGAGCCATCGGGCTCGCCGGCCGTCTTGCTGGGCACACCGTCTCCCTGACAGCCCTCCAGTTTCTTGCTGCAGTCATCACACTTGTCTGTGCAGGTCATGAGATTGGTCTTGAGCACGTTGATCTGTTTCCTCTCATTGAGCAATTCCATCCTCAGCACAGCGACCTGTGTCTTCTCATACTGCAGCTCCATCGCCAGCTTATCGACCTGTGACTTCTGGGTGTGCGGCTCCATGTTCAGGTAATCCACCTGTTTCTTCTCGCTCTGTAGCTTCATCGTCAGCTTATGGACCTGCGTCTTCTCGTTTTGCAGCTCTGTCTTCAGGTGATCCACCCGTTTCTTCTCGCTCCGCAGTTCCCCGTTCAGCTTGTCGACCTGTTTTTCTTCCTCCTGAATCTTCTCGTCCTTAGGAGTTAGGAGCCGGGGGCAAAGGCGTAGGAGGCGTGCCATCCGCTGTTTCAGGAGTGGGCTTCCTGTCATCAGGGTGCTGAGGCGGAGGTTCTGGAGCAGAATTATTTACTCTAGTAGAACGCCGGCTTGCACGATAGTCTGAAACGGACGACAATATCGGAAATATGCACATAATTAGAGGTAGAGGTCGATCCATGCGAGGTCGATCCATGCGAGAAATCTCTATTCTTAGCGGAGCAGTTGGTGAATAGTCCGTCGGTTATTTTGTGCTGGTTTTTTTTGTCCTCACTCCCACCTCCTAATTTCGTCGGTTTTTTTTCCGTCGGTTTATTATTCGTCCTCCTCCCACTGGCCGGACAAACCCAACGTTTATTTGGTAACACAATGAATCCACATATGATGATTGATTTATTCTTTGGTAACCCAACTAACGGATGGTAACAATTCAAATACCAAAACCAAACGTACAAGGCAACAATCAATTCATTTTCTTTCTCACCGGTTATTTTTCGTCTCCCCTCCCACCAGCCTTTTCGCTTCACCACCCACATAAACCCATCGGATTAGTTACCATATAAAAAAATTAATCACAATCAATCAAGCATTGATGGGATATTTCCTTACATTGATGTGATTTTCATTTCTTATCATGAATCATACACGTCAAAAAAAGGTACGGCGTGCGAGGATCCTGGGGACATGCCCTACAAATCCGAAACTGCCTATAAATTAAATCAGAATCAATTAAGCATCGATGGTATATTTTACTTGCTTTGATGGGATTTTTGTACACGGTACCATTAACGCGTTCCTCCCATCGCTGCCCTCCTCACGAGTCTGGACGGCCGATCCTCTCGACGCCTGCCCTCATGTGTCCTCGCGCCGCCATCATCTTCTTCTCTCCGATCTCCTTGACTAGGAGGACTCATCTGTGCCCCAGGCCCTGGCCGACGCCGGCGACTCCTCGATACTCCGTCCGCGCCGTCACATCCGACGCAGGCGAAACTCCAGCTGATGCCACGGGATCCACATCCTACGCTCGTCGGCCATCTTCCACTCCGGCTGCTGCGTGGTGCCGCCGCTGCGAGAGGCAACCTGGCAAGAGCAGACGTAGCCGTCCTCGTGCAGCCCGACCCATGCGTCTAGCTCGGCGTCGAAGTAGCCTCGGCCTCTGAAAGGCAGCATCCACTCCCCATGGCGCCTCCACTTGCAGCTCCTGGTGTCGATGGAGTACGTGCCGCAGACCGCTCTCCTCCACGAGGACACGAATATGGTGCGCCAGTCCGGGTGCAGCGCGTAGGAGAAGATCATCTCGTCCTTGGTGAAGGGCGTCGGCATGCTTCTCCAGGATCAGTCAGTGGGCAGCAGGTCGTCGTCTTCCGTCGTCGGCGGCTTTGCCATCGCCTCAAAGGACAGGCCGCTCCATGAAGTGGAAGGCGAACGCGAACAGCGTGTCACCGGCGCCGGAGGTCAGGAAGGTGTTGGAGCCACAAAGCAGTGCGTCTGGAACGGGAGGGCCGACGGCCAGTCCGGCGGTGTCAGTGTCGTAGAAGAGGGTTCCGGCATGTATGTTGCTCGTGGCAATGATGTAGCCGCCCAGGGCTGCGAACTTCATGGCACGACCACGCTCAGGTGACACTAGACGGAGGACAGGGGAAGCTCTGAGGTCGGGACTGTCGGCATCGATCTTGCGGATGGTGAAGCCCTTGTGCCAGTCGTCTAGAACCAGATAGAGGCTCTTCTCCTTGTTGCCGCTGCGGTCGTGGTAGTAGTTGGCCTCATCCTCCTTGCCCTGCCTTCTTTGCTTAGACATCCAGCCCCCGACTGACTAAATTAGTGAATTCTAAAATATATACCAGAAAAACACGTACGCAGACGAAAACACTCGAATAGATTGGACGTAGCTGGCTAACCACGGTTGATGTAGTATCGATCTACTAGAAGCAACACGGATACGCGCAAGCAATTGATACACACGGGCATGCCTCGTGCCCGCTGATCTTTCCATTGGTCTCTGGGTGTACTATTTATGGGGGTGCAGGGTAATACGTATATATAGCTATAGCTAGGACGGAGGAGGATTTGTGGTCTATGGGGACATATACACCCTATATGGGAAAAAAATTAGTAATTCAACAAAAAATCAAAAATTCCTGAAAATATTTTTGAAATAAACTTGACCTTTTGTTGTACCCATGAGAAAAAATCCACACAAAAAAATATCCCTTTGACTTCTTTTCAAAAAAGACAATTTTTTAGCTAAAATAGTGTGAATAGTGACCTATAATAGCAAATAAATTTTGTCTTTTTTGCTGTGATGTCAACTTTTTTTTGTGAAAGTGTATATACCAGTGCAAAAGTAAGTCAAGTGTTTTGTCAAAATAGTTCTTACCTATTTTCACTTTTTTTAAAATATTTTTAAAAAATCCCATATAGGGTGCATATACAACCAGGAACCATTGGGTATTTCCTTAGCTAGGACTTGCAACATAACCGATTCGGGACGGAACTACTGATCCTACTTGGTGATGGATTCCTGCACGAGCCGGACATGAGACGTGCTTTTTTTCTTGAGGGAAACGCCGCCGCAGCCGCCGCCAGCGAGTAATCCTAGGGCAGGGCGCTAGGATCCCCAGAGCAGGGCGGGCAGCAAGGAGCGGCGCAAGGAGGCCGTGTCGGTCGTTCCCGCCACCAGCGCCAAACCCCAGGTATTTACATTCTGTGTCCTCCCCGCACTCTACGCTGATACATCAGCGAGGAGCTGACGGCGGAAATGCTACTCCTCCCTGAACTCTATGATGCTTGATTTGATCTCGTGGTGTGGAACCATTAAGGCGGGCAAGTCTATTGAGTTTGCTCCTAACGCCGGCTTGGGTGATGGGTGGGACGAATGCGAGCAGCGGCCAACGGCGGACATGGACTCAAGCCAGCACAGGTCCACGGCGGAGCAGCGCACCTGCTGGTCTTCACTTGGTAGGCGGCAGCAGTTTCCGCATCAAGGTATGTGCTCTTTTTTACATTCTTGTCATGTCTGATTGAGAATCGTTGTATTAGCTCATGGGCGCCCGTACCAGAAGTCCAGATTTGATTCGCGGTCAGCTCGGGTGTTGTGGAGCACAGGGAAGGAGGAGAAGGAGGACAGGTGTTTACAATTCGGTGCCAAGGGAGATAATCGAGATGGTGACGCAAAATTAGAGGATGCCAGGTGACCAAGAGACACCACCCAACGCACACTGATGCAGTGAGGAGTGTGGTGTTCTACAGTATGGTATTTGGTAAAAGTTTTTGGTCCTATAATATCAAAGTGTGTGTGTGTGAGTGTGTGTGTGTGTGTCTGAGAGAGAGAGAGAGAGATCATTTGGTGGTAGCAAGTTCAAGTAATAGTTTAATCGCGGACAAGAAATAGTATAAAGATAATGCATATTAAATAAAAATAACGTTGAGAATTTAGATGTATTATTTGTCACAGAGCTGTGGCTGGCCGATTTACATGAAATAAATTCCATCTGTTGTGGTGGCAAATATAATACACATAATCCATATTGTTATGCACTAGCGTGTGTGTGAAATAGATGGATTATGATCCCATACCCAATAAGATGGATGTGTGTGTGTGTTAGAGAGAGAGAGAGAGGGAGAGGGGGAGAGAGAGTGAGGAAGAGGTACGGAGAGTGTATGTGTGTGAGGTTTTGATGGTAAAAAAGGTCGTCAGTGTCACTTGATATGTATGAGAATATTAAATGTAATATTAACACGATTAATATTGAACACTTAAAGTTAATGTGGCCCCGTTGCAACGCACTGGCGTTCTTCTAGTTAAATTAGTTACCAGGTACTCCCTTTGTCCGGGTTTTACCAAGACAACTTCTCTTAGACCAAGACATATAGTAATTTGCACACATTAATTCTTCAATTTCACTCCCAATGCACTCTCTCACATGCATACAACCAATGGCACCAACAACAATGACTTTCAATGCAACCAATGAAATGGTTGCATGCATGCACCTTTCCAAAATGAGGCCTTATAAAAAGGACATGCTTGTGATGCTCAGATGCCTAATAAACCCGGACGGAGAGAGTAGACTAGTAGAGGTATCAGTTCATTTCTCTGAATTGATTGGCGAGAGCAAGGAATCCTTGGAAATGATCTCCTCGTTCTCCATCGTTTTGAGCATGACGTTTAGGTAAGTCCTGACATCGCTCATTCTGACTTTTACCCCGGGTGCATAGACTACTGTATCATAATAGGATCTGTCCAGAACTACGCCCCCAAGGGGGAAACGACATAAGAACTCCGCCGTCTTTCGATCTACTGATCTAGGGTTTCCTCCCGATGTAGCAGACAGTGGCCTTGAACTTCTCCTCGGCGATGCCTTCAAGAAGGGAATGTCGCAAAATAGCGCTGCCACCGTCGGCTTTGGCAACAGGCCGAAATCAAGCTTTCACCCGGATCTATTCGAAGGACCTCCATCAAGCATCTCGTGCGCGGATCGCCTCCATCTCTATCAGGCCCATCATGCCCGCCTGTAGACGCCCTCCAGATCTGTCAGCTCGCTGAAACCCATCTGGGCAAGGCGAGGCCCGCGATCTGGGTTGCCGCCATGATACGTCTCCAATGTATCTACTTTTCCAAACACTTCTGCCCTTGTTTTGGACTCTAACTTGCATGATTTGAATGAAACTAACCCGGACTGGCGCTGTTTTCAGCAGAACTATCATGGTGTTATTTTTGTGTAGAAACAAAAGTTCTCAAAATGACCTGAAAATCCACGGAGATTATTTTTGGAAAATATAAAAAATACTGGCGAAAGAATCAAGGCCAGGGGGCCCACACCATGTCCACGAGGGTAGGGGCGCGCCCCCTCCCCCTGGGCGCGCCCCCTGCCTCGTGAGCCCCCTGGATGTCCACCGACCTCAACTCCAACTCTATATATTTGCTTTCGCGGAGAAAAAAATCAGAGAAAATTTCATCGCGTTTTACGATACAGAGCCGCCGCCAAGCCCTAATCTCTCTTGGGAAGCTGATCTGGAGTCCGTTCGGGGCTCCGGAGAGGGGGATTCGTGGCCGTCGTCATTATCAACCATCCTCCATCACCAATTTCATGATGCTCACCGCTGTGCGTGAGTAATTCCATCGTAGGCTTGCTGGACAGTGATGGGTTGGATGAGATTTACCATGTAATCAAGTTAGTTTTGTTAGGGTTTGATCCCTAGTATCTACTATGTTCTGAGATTGATGTTGCTATGACGGTGCTATGCTTAATGCTTGTCACTAGGGCCCGAGTGCCATGATTTCATATCTTAACCTATTATGTTTTCATGAATATATGTGAGTTCTTGATCCTATCTTGCAAGTCTATAGTCACCTATTATGTGTTATGATCCGACAACTCCGAAGTGACAATAATCGGGATACTTCTCGGTGATGACCGTAATTTGAGGATTTCTTGTATTCACTAAGTGCTAATGCTTTGGTCCGGTACTCTATTAAAAGGAGGACTTAATATACCTTAGTTTCCAATAGGACCCGGCTGCCACGGGAGTGTAGGACGAAAGATGTCATGCAAGTTCTTCTCCATAAACATGTATGACTATATTCAGAATACATGCCTACATTACATTGATGAATTGGAGCTAGTTATGTGTCACCCTATGTTATAACTATTACATGAGGAATCGCATCCGACATAATTATCCATCACTGATCCAATACCTACGAGCTTTTCACATATTGTACTTTGCTTATTTACTTTACCATTGTTGCTGTTACAATTACTACAAAACTGCTACTGTTACTTTTGCCACTGTTACCGTTACTACCATACTACTTTGCTACTAAATACTTTGCTGCAGATACTAAGTTATCCAGGTGTGGTTGAATTGACAACTCAACTGCTAATACTTGAGAATATTCTTTGGCTCCCGTTGTGTCGAACCAATAAATTTGGGTTGAATACTTTACCCTCGAAAACTGTTGCGATCCCCTATACTTGTGGGTTATCAAGACTATTTTCTGGCGCCGTTGCCGGGGAGCATAGCTCTATTGTTTGAGTCACTTGGGATTTATATCTGTTGGTCACTATGAGGAACTTGAAAGACGAAAAAACTAAGATTTTTTCCTCAACTACGAGGGGAGGTAAGGAACCGCCATCTAGCTCTGCACTAGATTCTCCTTCTGTTTTGAGTAAGCTTGCGACACCTAAACCTGCTACTGCTATGAATTCTAATATGTCGCATGTTATTTATGATGCCACTTCTGCTATGCATGATACTTATGATGAAACTACTTCTATGCTTGATACTACTGTGCCATTAGGTGAATATCTTGATAAACAACTTGCTAGGGTTAGAGAGAATGAAATTATTGAAGATGATATTATTGAAGATAGTGATGATGAAGGTTCTCCCCCTAAGTATGAATTGCCTGTTGTTCCAGAGGGTTATGTTATGGATGAAGAAACAGCTAGAGATCTTCTTGCTTGCAATGATAGATCTGATCTTAAAAAGTTATTAGCTAAACTTAAGCAGAAAACTCTAAATGCTAGAATGAAACATGACCCTGCTTTTGCTACTTCACCTATCTTTGTTACTGATAAGGATTATGAATTCTCTGTCGATCCTGAGATAATTTGGTTGAATCTGATCCTTTTTATGGCATTGAATCTGAAACTGTTGTAGCACATATTACTAAGTTAAATGATATAGCCACCCTGTTCACTAATGATGAGAAATCCTGCTATTATTATATCCTTAAGATATTTACATTCTCATTAAAGGGTGATGCTAAAACTTGGTTTAATTCTCTTGATCCTGGTTGTGTGCATAGTCCCCAGGATATGATTTATTACTTCTCTGCTAAATATTTCTCTACTCATAAGAAACAAGCTGCCTTGCGGGAAATATATAATTTTGTGCAAATTGAAGGAGAGAGTCTCCCACAAGCTTGGGGGAGGCTCCTCCGATTACTTAATGCTTTGTCTGATCATCCTCTTAAGAAAAATGAAATACTTGATATCTTTTATAATGGGCTAACCGATGCTTCCAAGGACCACTTGGATAGTTGTGCTGGTTGTGTTTTCAGGGAAAGAACAGTCGACCAAGCTGAAGTGTTATTGAATAATATGTTGACTAATGAAAATAATTAGACTCTTCCTTAGCCAATTCCTGAGCCAATTGAGCCAACTCCTGAGCCTATTCCTAAACCAACTCCGAAGAAGAGGGGTCTTCTATTTCCCAGTCCTAAAGATATGCAAGAGGCAAAGAAATCTATGAAAGAAAAAGGTATTAAAGCTAAAGATGTTAAGAATTTACCTCCTATTGAAAAAATACATGGTCTTAATATACCGCCTGTCGAAGAAACACATGATCTTGATAACCCGACACAGATAGTAAAGGTAAGTTCTCTCTATAGATATGATAAAGTTGAAATTCCGTCTACTAAATTTCCTAGCCAATGTTGGGATGAATTTGATGACTTTATGGCTAGACAAGAAAGTTTTAATGCTTATGTTGGTAGAGAATTAAAGAGTAATGCTTACATAATTGGACGCTTGAGTTATTATATGGCTAGAGTTGGTGAACTTAAACTCATTAGCAAATATGCTTCTATGCTCAAAGTGATTTGCTTGATGAATTAAATAATAAACGTGATTTTGCTATTAGAGTGGCTCTAGAACTGGTAGAATGACTCAGGAACCTTTGTATCCTGAAGGCCACCCTAAGAGAATTGAGCAAGATTCTTAGAGAAATAATTTAGATGCACCTAGTCCTTCTAAAAAGAAGAAAAAGAAAAATGATAGGACTTTGCATGCTTCTAGTGAACCTGTTGTAGACACACCTGAGAATCCCAATGATTTTTCTATTTCCGATGCTGAAACACAATCTGGTGATGAACATGAACCTAGTGATAATGTTAATGATAATGTTCATGTTGATGCTCAACCTAGCGGAAACAATGATGTAGAGATTGAACCTGTTGTTGATCTTGATAACCCACAATCAAAGAATCAACATTATGATAAGAAAGATTTTATTGCTAGGAAGCACGGTAGGGAAAGAGAACCATGGGTTCAGAAACCCATGCCCTTTCCTCCTAAACCATCCAAGACAAGGATGATGAGGATTATGAGCGTTTTGCTGAAATGGTTAGACCTATCTTCTTACGTATGCGCTTAACTCATATGCTTAATGTAAATCCTTATGCGAAGTATATGAAGGATATCATTACAAATAAAAGAAAGATACCGGAAGCTGAAATTTCCACCATGCTTACTAATTACACTTTTAAAGGTGGAATACCAAAGAAACTTGGTGATCTGGGAGTACCCACCATACGATGCTCCATTAAAAGAAATTATGTTAAAACTGCTTTATGTGATCTTGGAGCCGGTGTTAGTGTTATGCCTCTCTCTTTATATCGTAGACTTGAATTGAATAAGTTGACACCTACTGAAATATCTTTGCAAATGGCTGATAAATCAACTGCTATACCTGTCAGTATTTGTGAGGATGTGCCTGTTGTGGTTGCAAATGTCACTATCTTAACGGACTTTGTTATTCTTGATATTCCCGAGGACGATAGTATGTCGATTATCCTTGGTAGACCCTTTTTGAATACTGCAGGGGCTGTTATTGATTGCAACAAAGGCAATGCCACTTTTCATGTTAATGGTAATGAGCATACGGTACACTTTCCGATGAAACAACCTCAAGTTCATAGCATCAATTCTATTGGAAAAATTCCAACTATAATTATTGAAGATTTTAAATTTCCTCTTCCTACTGTCAAGAAAAAATATGATATTCTTATTATTGGGGACGTTCATATCCCCGTTGAGGTAACCTAGTATTATTCGAAATTTCTCCGGTTCCATGCCATTCGGAATGAGTTTGTTAACAAGACTTGATCAACCTTGTTAGTGGATTCCTGATGACGGGAAAATGGTGGGGCGTGAGACACGCGTCCACGTCATTGATACAGAGTGAAATTTAAATGCATAAAATAAAAATAGGATCAAGCATTGCAGGTACTTTATTTCCAGAACTCTTACATTTACATAAAAGATCTGTTAATTACATCTCCGTAGAGAAAACCCCTGATTAAGAATTCCAACTATCCTATTACATAGAATTGCAACACATGAGTACTACAATATGTAGAAACAAAAGAAGACTACAAAATGTAGAAATAAAAGTCCTCTTCGCCGTCTTCAACGTCGGTTTACTCGGGGAGCCTTGAACTTCGTCTATGCTAACATATGCGTTGCATTACATTCATGATTCGACAATGTTCATTCATATAGCACGTTCATACCTAGCTCATTAACCATCGCAAATATGTAGTGATTGTCTTTTTTTAATCATATGAAAACCTATTTGATGGTTAACTAGCCGGGCTAACGTGCGTATGTGCAATATGGGGCATAACTCATTTTATGAGTTAATTATGACACGCATGTGATTTCTATGTGCATGCATGAAATGGCGGAATATTTGATTTACTTTATAGCAACGTGTATAGCGTTGCAGCGAGCCATCATATGCGAGGGCTATATGAAATTTGTTGATGACATACTCGATCGCACTATATTATGTTTAGTGCGAGTAACATAGGCTATGACCCTACTTACTTTTCTATGCATGATACAATTTTAATCCATATGAGAGATTATATTATGACATATGGGTTATGCTTAAATACTAGCTTTGCTAGTCTCAAACATGTCATATATGGGCATGCGACTAAGTGGATCTAGTAAAATATTTATATGGGTTTGAATGAGAATATTTCTTTTATAAAGTTTTGCTTCACTTGTATTAGTACTAACATCATGTAGCAACTTCGTGCCCATATGTAGCATAACCAAATGAAGTGTTGGGACTTCTTCTTGCTTGTATTATCACCACGTAGCATAGATTGTATGCTTGTGGTGTAACCAAACAGAAGTATATATCAGTATATGTTTCGCATGGACATGATGAAGTATATGACAATTCTCAAAGTCTATATATATGACCCTAAACTATGAAGAGCAAAAGTCATGTATATTGAGTTGTCATGGCTTTGTTTCACATGGGTTTTCACTAGTACAAAAAACCGAGCGTATAATGCTACTTCTTGAAACTAATGAATATATAGCCGCATGCTCCAAGTTTACACCCTATACTGATGCGTTTAGGGGTCTAGCCAGACTATAAATTATATGGAAGAAACATGTGTGAATTTCCAACAAAATAGGACTTTATGAAGTCAAATCAATATGAGCTTTATTTATATTTCTATCCTTGATCTGTATCAACATGGGATGCAAGATCACCATGAGACCAAATCAAGATGGACATATTTTTATTCTTGAATTGTATCAACATGGGATGCAAGATCGCCATGAGACCAAAACAAGATGGGCATAATTTTTGGTCTTGACTTGTATCCACATGGAGATGCAAGATCACCATGAGACCAAATCAAGATGGATATATTTTTATTCTTGAATTGTATCAACATGGGATGAAAGATCGCCATGAGACCAAAACAAGATGAGCATAATTTTTTGGTCTTGACTTGTGTCAACATGGTGATGCAAGATCACCATGAGACCAAAACAAGAAGAATTTTAGTTGCATCGTGTGCACTTAATTCGCATCATTATAGGATTGAGGAGTGATATATGACCACTAGGCATGTCATGCATCATCTTGATTTGTATTAGCATGGGATCAAGATCGCCATGAGACCGAATCAAGCAAAAATTACTTGGGTAGCACCGAACATATATGAGGTGTACGGTGAAAGAGAAGGATCATCAATGGGTATATTTTAACCTTGAATTGTATCAACATGGGATGCAAGATCACCATGAGACCAAAACAAGACGGAACATATTTTTATTCTTGAATTGTATCAACATGAGATGCATGATCCCACGAGACCAAAACAAGATGAACATCATTTAACCATGGTTTGTATCAACAAGGGATGCTAGATCCCATGAGACCAAACTAGATGTGCTATGTGAAATGACGTAGAACACCCATAGTACTTTGGGACATATGGTGCAAGAGGAATGCATCAAGAAAGGAGCAGGAAGGTTGCCATGTATTCTCACCTTGCCTTGGTTTTTTTTTGTACGTGTGATGCGGATGAGCAACGCCGGCGTGTAGGAGCTTGTGGGCGGTGCAGATGACGAGCAGTGCGGCCGACGACGTATGTGGACGGCGGCGAACGAACGGCGACGACGGCGGCGAGCGGATGGCCGGCGACGACGGCGGCGAGCGAATGGCCGGCGACGACGGCGACGGCGAGACGAACAACCGGCGACGACGGCGGCGAGCGGATGACCGACGGCGACGATGACGGTGAGACGAACGGCCGGCGACGACGACGGTGGCGCAGCGTATGTACGTGTGTGAATGATGGATGGATGAATCGTTCACGATGAGCGAGCAGTGTATGGATCGATGATGAGCCAGCGATGGATGTGGTGAGCAGCAGCGGCGGCGTGTGGGTGAAAAAATGAGCGACCTGAGAGCAGTCAAACGTCCTGGTATTTATAGGGACGAAGGGAAGCAGTCGAGAGCCGGCTGGACGCTTCCCTGCCCACGTTCTGATCATGGGATCGTGTCCATGAACGTGGGAGCGTGGCTGGCTCCTTTCCCTTTTTTTTATTTGTTTAATCACTAATTACCGGCAATGTCTCATCAGCTGGGCTTAATTAGGCCACATAATGCGTGGGCTCTGGGCATGCTTGCATGCGATCGGCTGATGGAATAGGATATGCATGCATGTACGTAGCTATCTCGTATAAGTGCACTTGGTCAGATTTAGACATGGGGAAGCATTTCTCCACAGATATATCATTCATGATGACTTGACATTTTTTTATACATTGTCGCGTGTTATATTATTTTACGCGAACATTACTGTGCTAATATTTTTTTTAGCGATGACAGAATAATACTCATAAATATGATATAGCATTGTGGCAATATTAGCGTCGTCTATGAAACTTTGAATTTGTGTCGACGTTGGAATTTCGCGGTTGATGATGGCGTATGTGTATGAAAGTCATGTGTCCTCTAATTTATGCGATGATATTGTTCCATCTTTTTTATTTCCGGGCCTGTTGTTTTATATTGAGCGGCATCACGGGAATTCATCATGATATTTTTTTTATCCGCGTATTCGGCAACTCAGTATTTTTTATTTTATGTAAATGATTTTATTTTAATAATATCTAAGCACCGTGTTTCACTTTGGCCGAAATCGGTGTCAACAGATGCCCCTCGAGGTCTGAATGCGAATGTTTTTTTTAATTCGGATTCAGGGCTCGAAAATATATGTATCTCTTTTTTTTAACGTGCCTCTACACGTGGGTGACCTTAGTGGTGCAGTACTCGATGGAGTATTCAGTGGAGACATAGATCATGGTTTGGGAGACCTAGATAATTTGACCGTTGATGATTATAGCATATCAAGCTCGACTTCTGATCCTCCCATTATTTCACCACGTCGAGACTCAAACTTACCTCCAATGGCTGATGCTTTAAACACTTTGTCTGCTTCTACACATGGTAGCTTTATATAGCTCTTATTCATTTGTTTGCTATACTGTAATTTTTTTTACAAGATAATTTATTTATTGCAGAGGATGCTCCAGTTGTGGATGAGGAAACATCCACTCAGTTGGCAATGGCGTCCACGGACGTTTCTTCTATCACTGAGCTTTTTGTAGAGACCATTGACAGGATGCTGGCGAGGGCCATCGAAGGCTTAGACGATTCCACTATAACAGAACATCAACGCCGCGACATTCTTCAAGCAGTTTATTTGATGCTGCCAAGTAGAGTCGTTGTTCCCCGAATTGCCACTGTTCACACAGACTTGCAAAAGCTTATTTCTTTGTCAAATGAAATGCAAGGAGCTCGCAAGGGAATTGATAATTATTCTGAGAAACAAGCTGACGTTGTTAATGCAGCGGAGTCAGAAAGTGGATCGCTTGAAGAAACTTTGAAAGCTACGTCCAAGAAAATGTTAGCCTTGAAGAAGCAGTGTGAAGAGGAGAAGGTCGTGGAAGACCTTGGTGTGCAACTTAAGGCAGCTACCTCCATGTTGCAGGTGACTGAAGAAGCTATTATGCAGCTGGAGTTGGAACAATCAGCGAAGCAATCCGAAGTCAAGAAGCTTGAAGAATTGGAGTTCCGCGCCAAACTGAAACCCCTTTTTTGCTTTGCTTTATTATTTTCCATCTTTTTTTTGCTTATCTCGGCCATGTCATTTGTTTTATTCACACATGATTGTGTACAATGCAACACTTTTATTTAGCTAAGCCCTCTTCATATGGACTTTCTGTACTAGCGCATGAGCTAGCTTAAACGACCCTATACATTTCATGCCGCAATCTTCATTTATTTACAGGTTTCTTGTTTATGGGTTGTAGCCTCATTATTTCTTGATTCATTTTTTAGTTTAAGCTCGTAAGTTGTTAGAGTAATTTCTTTTGTATGCCCCAGTTTATACTCATGGGGTGTGGAGCATGTTTGGTGAATTTTTTTTTTGCATCATAATTTAGACTCGTAAGTTGTTGGAGTAATTTCTTTTATATGCCCCAGTTTATACTCATGGGGTGTGGAGCATGTTTGGTGAATTTTTTTTTTGCATCATAGTTTAGACTCGTAAGTTGTTGGAGTATATTTATTTTTATGCCACAGTTTATACTCGTGAGATATTGGAGTATTATTTTTTGTCCCCCAGTTTATACTCTTGAGGGTATGAAGTAGCTTGACGATTGATTTTTCATCACAATTTATACTCATAGGTTGTTGGAGTTTTTTTTTTTGTCCCCCAGTTTATTCTCTTGAGGGTGTGGAGCATGTTTGGTGAATTTATTTTTGCATCACAGTTTAGACTCGTAAGTTGTTGGAGTATATTTGTTTTTTATGCCATAGTTTATACTCGTGAGGTATTAGAGTGTATTTTTTTTGGTTGCCCCCGTTTAGGCTTGTGAGAGTATGGAGTGTACATATTTTTTGGGTGCCCTAGATTGGACTAGTGAGGGTATGGAGTGCGCTTGATGAAATTATTTTTTGGCATCACAGTTTATACTCGTAAGTCGTTGGAGTTTATTTGTTTTTATGCCACAGTTTATACTCGTGAGGTATTGGAGTATGTTCCCTTTTTCTGCATGACAGTTTAGACTCATAAGTTGTTGGAGTATATGCTTTCTATTGTGCCCCAATTTAGACTCATGAGGGTATGGAGTAATATTTTTTCCTATCACAGTTTAGACTCGTAAGTTTATTGGAGTGTATTTTTTGGGTGCCCCAGTTTAGACTCGTGAGGGGATGGAGTGATTTTGTTTTCGTGAGCCCCAGATTATACTCATGAGGGTATGGAGTATGTTTGATGATTTTTTTTTCATCACAATTTAGACTCATAAGTTGTTGGAGTATATTTTTTGGGTGCCCCAGTTTAGACTCGTGAGGGTATGGAGTGTATTTTTCATTCTATCACCGTTTAGACTCGTAAGTTTATTGGAGTTTTTTTTTGGGTGCCCCAGTTTAGACTCGTGAGGGTATGGAGTATATTTTTCATTCTATCACAGTTTAGACTCGTAAGTTTATTGGAGTTTTTTTTTTGGGTGCCCCAGTTTAGACTCGTGAGGGTATGGAGTATGCTCGGTGATTTTTTTGTATCACAGTTTATACTCGTAAGTCATTGGAGTAATATTTTTTGTGCCCCAGTTTAGACTCGTGAGGGTATGGAGTAAGCTTTTTCCTTATGTGCCCCAGTTTAGACTCGTGAGGGTATGGAGTGTATATATTTTTTGGGTGCCCCAGATTGGACTAGTGAGGGTATGGAGTGCGCTTGATGAAATTATTTTTTGGCATCACAGTTTATACTCGTAAGTCGTTGGAGTTTATTTGTTTTTATGCCACAGTTTATACTCGTGAGGTATTGGAGTATGTTCCCTTTTTCTGCATGACAGTTTAGACTCATAAGTTGTTGGAGTATATGCTTTCTATTGTGCTCCAATTTAGACTCATGAGGGTATGGAGTAATATTTTTTCCTATCACAGTTTAGACTCGTAAGTTTATTGGAGTGTATTTTTTTGGGTGCCCCAGTTTAGACTCGTGAGGGTATGGAGTGTATTTTTCATTCTATCACCGTTTAGACTCGTAAGTTTATTGGAGTTTTTTTTGGGTGCCCCAGTTTAGACTCGTGAGGGTATGGAGTATATTTTTCATTCTATCACAGTTTAGACTCGTAAGTTTATTGGAGTTTTTTTTTTTGGGTGCCCCAGTTTAGACTCGTGAGGGTATGGAGTATGCTCGATGATTTTTTTTGTATCACAGTTTATACTCGTAAGTCATTGGAGTAATATTTTTTGTGCCCCAGTTTAGACTCGTGAGGGTATGGAGTAAGCTTTTTCCTTATGTGCCCCAGTTTAGACTCGTGAGGGTATGGAGTGTGTTTGATGATTTCTTTTCTTTGCATCACAGTTTATACTCATAAGTCGTTGGAGTAATTAATTGTTTTGTACCACAGTTTATACTCGTGAGGTATTGGAGTATGTTTGATGATTTTTTTTTCATCACAGTTTAGACTCGTAAGTTGTTGGAGTAAAAAAAAATTGTGTGCCCCAGTTTATACTCATAAGGGCGTGGAGTACGTTTTGATGATTCTTTTTTTTTCATCACAGTTTAGACTCGTAAGTTGTTGGAGTAAAATTTGTTTTGTCACAATATTTTTAAATTAAGTGCACAGTGACAACTAATGTGGCAATGTTCGTATTGCAAGCATTAGTGCAAAATCTATATCATTTCTATTCAGATTGCACTCGTCTCCTACAAGGAAAAAATTGTGATGATACAAGAACGTTTGTTTCCTTGCATCATCATATTAAAAATGCACCCGGTGAAATAGGCATAACCATAATATAAAGAAATGACGGTCATGTACATCCTTTTTTTTATAAGGACTAAACAACATTTCCCTACATATTTCACCTAGGAATAAATCTTTCAACGAGTTCTAAGATAACCGGTTATGTTGGAATGTCGCCTGTAAACCTCGAAGCTCGCATAGGCATCCAAGCATGCATACTTGATCTGGTCATGGTCCAGGTTGGACTTCTCCCATTTGACTGACAGTGATGCTCTTGTCCTTGTTAAGACTTATGTTTGCAACCTTCTTTGCTAACTTCTCTAATGAAGCCAAATTGCCTGCTTTTTGGTTAGGAACCTTGATACCCAGTCCCTGCACATCAACAGATTTTCTGATACCCAAGTTATAGAACTTGAGTTTTTCTATGTCATTGCCAATGGCCGCACCCGCAAATTTTACTGTGTCATTGTCAAGGAAGTTGCGCAAAAGTGGAGGGATAAAACTCCTGGCCTGAGCCTGGTATAGCTGGTAAATTAGGAAATGCTTGCCCACACAAAGCTGCAAGACAGCAGCACGTTGTGGCTCTTGATTAGAGAGAACAACTTGTTGCTCAAGTGGAAGCATCTTACGCTCTTTGCTGCGGACATATCTAGTGTATTCACAGTCAAGGCCAACAACACGCCACCTAGCGTGATTAAGATACTTTTTCCAGATGAACCTGATGAAGGCAACAACTATTGAAGGGTTGCTAGTCACCGTAGTATGAATTCTTATACCGCCCTTGCTGATATGAAAAAGGCGATCTGGATGATTGTTGTCGACACTCTTGGGGAATTGGATATGGACTTTGCCGACCTTAATATTGTGAAGGTTGACATGGCGAACATTTCTTTGTTGAGGTTGATGGCACACCGACTCCAACGAAGTCTGAGAGGAATCATATGCAATGGGTGTTGATGACGAGAAGGGACTTGACAATGTTGATGTTGGGTTCACATGACATGTTTCATAGTCATGGGAATTGGGGTGCTTTCTCTTGCATTCAAGGGGAAACTTGAGAACCGTCTCAGAGCATTCTCCAATGGATTTATCAGCTAGCGGAAGAATAGGCTCTGAAGCATCAACTTGACCTTTATTCTGAATCTTTGACGTCCTTCCATGAAGAAACGATAAGGAGCGAAATATAGTCATGGTATTGCCCCCATTCATAGGTTGCTCATAGTGGAGTTTGTCCATTGTCTTCCCTTTTCCTTCTTTGTCTATCCTCATACTTCCCCCAAACTTGAGTGGAGAGAAGACTTCCATTCCTTGATCATGTTCAATCGATGATGCAATCATATTATCTAGATGCTGATTTGTTGATGCCGCGCATGGACCAACTGGCACATCAAGCCAAATATCTCCTATGCGGAGCGCGACCGACTGTGGCACTTGACCATCCATACCTTCGAATAAAGAAAACTTTATATCAGTTTTCTTTGAGTATATTTACCATACACAACGTTTATATACGTCATGTACTTTAGAAATTCATATGTTGCGATCCTATGTTGGAATTCAAAGATGAGGGGAGAAATAGGTCCCACTGGGCGTGCCAGAATCTGATGACGGGAAAATGGTGGGACGTGAGACACACGTCCACGTCATTGATACAGAGTGAAATTTAAATGCATAAAATAAAAATAGGATCAAGCATTGCAGGTACTTTATTTCCAGAACTCTTACATTTACATAAAAGATCTGTTAATTACATCTCCGTAGAGAAAACCCCTGATTAAGAATTCCAACTATCCTATTACATAGAATTGCAACACATGAGTACTACAATATGTAGAAACAAAAGAAGACTATAAAATGTAGAAATAAAAGTCCTCTTCGCCGTCTTCAACGTCGGTTTACTCGGGGAGCCTTGAACTTCGTCTATGCTAACATATGCGTTGCATAACATTCATGATTCGACAATGTTCATTCATATAGCACGTTCATACCTAGCTCATTAACCATCGCAAATATGTAGTAATTGTCTTTTTTTAATCATATGAAAACCTATTTGATGGTTAACTAGCCGGGCTAACGTGCGTATGTGCAATATGGGGCATAACTCATTTTATGAGTTAATTATGACATGCATGTGATTTCTATGTGCATGCATGAAATGGCGGAATATTTGATTTACTTTATAGCAACGTGTATAGCGTTGCAGCGAGCCATCATATGCGAGGGCTATATGAAATTTGTTGATGACATACTCGATCGCACTATATTATGTTTAGTGCGAGTAACATAGGCTATGACCCTACTTACTTTTCTATGCATGATACAATTTTAATCCATATGAGAGATTATATTATGACATATGGGTTATGCTTAAATACTAGCTTTGCTAGTCTCAAACATGTCATATATGGGCATGCGACTAAGTGGATCTAG
Source organism: Triticum timopheevii (assembly GCA_963921465.1). Classification (NCBI taxonomy): domain Eukaryota; kingdom Viridiplantae; phylum Streptophyta; class Magnoliopsida; order Poales; family Poaceae; genus Triticum; species Triticum timopheevii. The sequence goes on from OY997271.1 coordinate 87,801,256, forward strand.
TAAAATATTTATATGGGTTTGAATGAGAATATTTCTTTTATAAAGTTTTGCTTCACTTGTATTAGTACTAACATCATGTAGCAACTTCGTGCCCATATGTAGCATAACCAAATGAAGTGTTGGGACTTCTTCTTGCTTGTATTATCACCACGTAGCATAGATTGTATGCTTGTGGTGTAACCAAACAGAAGTATATATCAGTATATGTTTCGCATGGACATGATGAAGTATATGACAATTCTCAAAGTCTATATATATGACCCTAAACTATGAAGAGCAAAAGTCATGTATATTGAGTTGTCATGGCTTTGTTTCACATGGGTTTTCACTAGTACAAAAAACCGAGCGTATAATGCTACTTCTTGAAACTAATGAATATATAGCCGCATGCTCCAAGTTTACACCCTATACTGATGCGTTTAGGGGTCTAGCCAGACTATAAATTATATGGAAGAAACATGTGTGAATTTCCAACAAAATAGGACTTTATGAAGCCAAATCAATATGAGCTTTATTTCTATTTCTATCCTTGATCTGTATCAACATGGGATGCAAGATCACCATGAGACCAAATCAAGATGGACATATTTTTATTCTTGAATTGTATCAACATGGGATGCAAGATCTCCATGAGACCAAAACAAGATGGGCATAATTTTTGGTCTTGACTTGTATCCACATGGAGATGCAAGATCACCATGAGACCAAATCAAGATGGACATATTTTTATTCTTGAATTGTATCAACATGGGATGAAAGATCGCCATGAGACCAAAACAAGATGAGCATAATTTTTTGGTCTTGACTTGTGTCAACATGGTGATGCAAGATCACCATGAGACCAAAACAAGAAGAATTTTAGTTGCATCGTGTGCACTTAATTCGCATCATTATAGGATTGAGGAGTGATATATGACCACTAGGCATGTCATGCATCATCTTGATTTGTATTAGCATGGGATCAAGATCGCCATGAGACCGAATCAAGCAAAAATTACTTGGATAGCACCGAACATATATGAGGTGTACGGTGAAAGAGAAGGATCATCAGTGGGTATATTTTAACCTTGAATTGTATCAACATGGGATGCAAGATCACCATGAGACCAAAACAAGACGGAACATATTTTTATTCTTGAATTGTATCAACATGAGATGCATGATCCCACGAGACCAAAACAAGATGAACATCATTTAACCATGGTTTGTATCAACAAGGGATGCTAGATCCCATGAGACCAAACTAGATGTGCTATGTGAAGTGACGTAGAACACCCATAGTACTTTGGGACATATGGTGCAAGAGGAATGCATCAAGAAAGGAGCAGGAAGGTTGCCATGTATTCTCACCTTGCCTTGGTTTTTTTTGTACGTGTGATGCGGATGAGCAACGCCGGCGTGTAGGAGCTTGTGGGCGGTGCAGATGACGAGCAGTGCGGCCGACGACGTATGTGGATGGCGGCGAACGAACGGCGACGACGGCGGCGAGCGGATGGCCGGCGACGACGGCGGCGAGCGAATGGCCGGCGACGACGGCGACGGCGAGACGAACAACCGGCGACGACGGTGGCGAGCGGATGACCGACGGCGACGATGACGGTGAGACGAACGGCCGGCGACGACGACGATGGCGCAGCGTATGTACGTGTGTGAATGATGGATGGATGAATCGTTCACGATGAGCGAGCAGTGTATGGATCGATGATGAGCCAGCGATGGATGTGGTGAGCAGCAGCGGCGGCGTGTGGATGAAAAATGAGTGACCTGAGAGCAGTCAAACGTCCTGGTATTTATAGGGACGAAGGGAAGCAGTGGAGAGCCGGCTGGATGCTTCCCTGCCCACGTTCTGATCGTGGGATCGTGTCCATGAACGTGGGAGCGTGGCTGGCTACTTTCCCTTTTTTTATTTGTTTAATCACTAATTACCGGCAATGTCTCATCAGCTGGGCTTAATTAGGCCACATAATGCGTGGGCGCTGGGCATGCTTGCATGCGATCGGCTGATGGAATAGGATATGCATGCATGTACGTAGCTATCTCGTATAAGTGCACTTGGTCAGATTTAGACATGGGGAAGCATTTCTCCACAGATATATCATTCATGATGACTTGACATTTTTTTATACATTGTCGCGTGTTATATTATTTTACGCGAACATTACTGTGCTAATATTTTTTTTAGCGATGACAGAATAATACTCATAAATATGATATAGCATTGTGGCAATATTAGCGTCGTCTATGAAACTTTGAATTTGTGTCGACGTTGGAATTTCGCGGTTGATGATGGCGTATGTGTATGAAAGTCATGTGTCCTCTAATTTATGCGATGATATTGTTCCATCTTTTTTATTTCCGGGTCTGTTGTTTTATATTGAGCGGCGTCACGGGAATTCATCATGATATTTTTTTTATCCGCGTATTCGGCAACTCAGTATTTTTTATTTTATGTAAATGATTTTATTTTAATAATATCTAAGCACCGTGTTTCACTTTGGCCGAAATCGGTGTCAACAATTCCTTTTGATGATCGTGAGATGGATGAAACTAGAAGGCACAACCTTTTGTACCCTCTTTTTACTTTCTGTTTATTAGAATAAATAAAGCAAAAAATAGTATTATCTGTCTACTTTCTGAATTATTCATGCAATAAAAAAATACCCAAAAATAAAAGTTCTCCAAATGCCCTGCCAATTTAGTATGTTTTTTTATGTAATATTTGATGATTTTAGGCACTGAGAACACAGCAGGGGGGCAAGCACCTGGCCATGAGGGTCCGGGGCGCGCCCACCCTTACTGGGCGCGCCCCCTGCCTCATGGGCACACGATGGCCCCCCTCCACTTATTCCCGCACCCACACACTCCATTTTCCTCCCAAAAAAATCTCCATCCAGTTCAAGCACGAGTTCTAGCTCATTTTGCTGCGATTTTTGATCTCCTTGCTCAAAGCTCTATTCACAAAATTGATTTGGGAGATTGTTCCTTGGTATGTGACTCCTCCAGTGGTCAAATTAGTTTTTGTTCTAGTGCTTTATTTATTGCAAATTTTTTGCTTCCTAGGTGACCCTGTTCTTGAGCTTGCATGTCAAATTTATGAGGTCCCAAGTAATTCTAATGCATGATATAGGCTCTGGGCACTTATGGGAGTAGTTGCTATCAATCTTATTTAGTTTGATTCACTTTTATTTCGAGTTACTAAAAATTTCAAAACTTTCAGAAAATGATGAAAAGATTTTTGAGGGGCTCTTCTAGCCAAGGCTCCAAGGATAAACAAGCTAAGGAGAAAGAAATGCCAAGTATAATCTTCCTCGCGTAGCGGAAGTAAGGCCGTGTGAGTGGCCTTGTGATAATTTCTTGAGAGCAGCCGGGATTTATGAAGACTTTTATTCTTTGGCTGATAATGCGGGCCTCACTGACTTTCTCCACGACCGGATCGAACAGTATCTCTTACTCACCAATACTTTTGTGCAAAACTTCTACTATTATCCTAAGAATTCACCCCCTTCAGTAGCTTTTCATTTATATGATGAGGCTAAGGAAATGTCATTATGTAATTTTTGCGCGGTTTGTAGAATACCCTTTGAGGATAGGTTAGATGAACCACATCGTAAAGATGTGGATGGTTTTATTGATATTATTACTGTAGGGGAATCGAGGAAGGTTTCCGATGCAAGAATCACTAGCATATATTTTCCTGTTTTACACTACTTTGCCATATTTGCTAGTCGATGTTTAATTGGTCGCGGAAACTGTGGAAACCTTAGTGTTCCCGATATTATTATTTTGTTCCATGGTTTATTTTGCGATAACTCTTTTAGTATGGGTGTCGTTATTGCTAAACGATTAAGCTTGAGCCGTATCAAGGGCCCCATCTTTGGAGGTATCTATGCTGCACGCCTTGCTAGACATTTTGAGATACCTATTAGGCATTATGAGAAAGAGAAAAAACTGTTGCCTCCTACTTTTCTAGATTATAAGAGCATGGTAGCAAATGAGTTTATTGTTAACAATGATGATAATATGCTTCTGTATAACTTAAGATTTAATAAGAAGCACAACGAGACTATTATCTTGCCTGCGCCTTCTTTGTTTGATTTAACTGCAGGCCATTACCTCGTCTTGCCGACGACTGTGTACGCGCATCGAGGCCAGACATCGGCTCGAGAGCCCGAGCCAGAACCACCACTGGACCCTTATCGTCCATTATCTTATTAGTGGGATCTGGAAGAGATCGCCAGCCAGTGGATGACACTCCTCAGTGCACCGGGGAGAGTAGCCGCGGTTCTTGGGCATAGACCAACTTAGGCCAAAAGCCTAAGCTTGGGGGAGTACGTATTTCTCACCGACATTACATTCATGTTCACACACTTATTCTAGTTGTCGGTGCTCATACTTTTTCACTGTACTATCCATGCCAGTTTAATTTCTTTTTCTAGCTTTCTTCTTGTGTGTTTGATAAACCTTAAGAAAAACAAAAAAAAATAGTTAGTTTACTTTCCATGCTTGTAGTAGTAATTAAAAAGAAAACCTAAAAAGATTTCTTGTTCTTCTTTTGCTTGTTGGGAGCTTTCCCATGTAAATAGTTTTATTTTCTTTTCTTTCCTTTGGGGGTCGAGAGGAGAAGACCATAGTGAAAATGTTTAGTGGCTCTCATATGCATGATTGCTTATTTAACTTAGAGCTCATATTACCTTGTCTTCTCCCTTGAATTGAATGCTTGCAGATTCCAGCTTAGTCCAATGCACGTGCACTATTATTATTATACACACCGTTCGGTCGTGCAAGTGAAAGGCAATAATGATGATATATGATGGATTGGTTGATATGAGAGAAGCTGGTATGAACTCGACCTCTTTTGTTTTTGTAAATATGATTAGTTCATCGTTCCTGATTCAGCCTATTATGAATAAACATGTTTGCACTGACAATTAGAGATTATAGTTGCTTATGCCATGCTTAATTAGCTAGAAGCTTATAATGGTTTACCTTGCGTGCCAACATGCTATTAAAATGGTTGTGATGAGGTATGATAGGGTGGTATCCTCTTTTGAATGATTCGAGTGACTTGACTTGGCACATGTTCACGCATGTAGTTGAAACAAATCAACATAGCCTTCACGATATTTATGTTCATGGTGAATTATATCCTACTCATGCTTGCATTCGGTGTTGATTAATTTTAATGCATGTTAATGACTGTTGTCGCTCTCTTAGTTGGTCGCTTTCCAATCTTTTGCTTGTGCATCCAAACTCCATAAACCTCAAAGTTATTCAATATGAGTCCACCATACCTTCCTATATGCGGTATTTACTTGTCGTTCCAAGTAAGTTTGTATGTGCCAAACTCCAAACCTTTAAATGAAATTTTGTTTTGTTTGCTCGAGCAGCTCATGTATCAACTAGGGTTGTCTGTATCTTCCATGCTAGGTGAGTTATTCTCAAGAGGAGTGGACTCCGCTCCTCATTCACGAGAAAATGGATGGTAACCGGGATGCCCAGTCCCATGATCAAAAAGATTAAAGCAAATCAAAATAATTAAACAAGACTCCCCCAGGATTGTTGCTAGTTGGAGGCACCCGTTGTTTCGAGCAAGCATGGATTGATGCTTGTTGGTGGTGGGGGAGTATAAACTTTACCATTCTGTTTGGGAATCGCCTATAATGTGTGTAGCATGGAAGATATCGAGATCTCATAGTTGTTGCGTTGACAGTAAAAGTATACCGCTAAAAATGTTATTCATCTCTATTTTAAAATCGAGCTCTGGCACCTCTACAAATCACTGCTTCCCTCTGCGAAGGGCCTATCTAGTTACTTTTATGTTGAGTCATCACCCTCTTATTAAAAAGCACCCACCGGAGAGCACACTGTCATTTGCATTCATTACTATTAGTTTATATTGGGTATGACTTGGACTGGATCTCTTTTACCATGAATTACAATGTTTAGTCAGTCCTTGATCTTTAAAGGTGCTCTGCATTTATGTTTTGTGGTCTCAAAAAGGGCTAGCGAGATACCATCTTGTTATATCATATTATGATTATTTTGAGAAAGTGTTGTCATCCGAGATTTATTATTATTGCTCGCTAGTTGATTATGCCATTGATATGAGTAAACATGAGACTTAAATGTTATTGTGAATATGGTTAGTTCATAATCTTTGCTGGAAACTTGAATATATGTGAGTTCTTGATTTCATATCTTAACCTATTATGTTTTCATGAATATATGTGAGTTCTTGATTCTATCTTGCAAGTTTATAGTCACCTATTATGTGTTATGATCCGAAAACCCCAAAGTGACAATAATCGGGATACTTCTCGGTGATGACCGTAGTTTGAGGAGTTCATGTATTCACTAAGTGCTAATACTTTGGTCCGATACTTTATTAAAAGGAGGCCTTAATATCCCTTAGTTTCCATTAGGACCCCGCTGCCACGGGAGGGTAGGATAAAAGATGGCATGCAAGTTCTTTTCCATAAGCACGTATGACTATATTTGGAATACATGCCTCCATTACATTGATGGAGCTAGTTCTGTGCCATCCTATGTTATAACTATTACATGAGGAATCGCATCCGACATAATTATCCATCACTGATCCAATGCATGCGAGTTTTTCACATATTGTGCTTTACTTATTTACTTTACCGTTGCTGCTGTTACAATTACTACAAAACTGCTACTATTACTTTTGCCACTGTTACCATTACTACCATACTACTTTGCTACTAAATACTTTGCTGCAGATACTAAGTTATTCAGGTGTGGTTGAATTGACAACTCAACTGCTAATACTTGAGAATATTCTTTGGCTCCCCTTGTGTCGAATCAAAAAATTTGGGTTGAATACTTTACCCTCAAAAACTGTTGCGATCCCCTATACTTGTGGGTTATCACGCCACAGGTGCTCCTCAGTCGCAGGGAGAACGCGCCTGCGCTGTCGCTGTCGTCACACTCGCTGCCGGGCGCCCGCTGCTCCTTGCCGTCGGTGCACCGCCAAGCCATGAGGCGCCGCCGCTGACAAGAGATCGCCACCACCGCGTGAGGGGGAAGGCCCTGCCGCCACCGTCACTGGTCATGCTACGCCGGCGTGGCCTCGGGCGACGGCAGGAGGAGGGAGATTAGGGTGGAGGCCTAGGGCCGGCGGCGGTGGATCGCCCCCCGTGTCGCCAGGGGTTGGCGACGCGAGGGTCAGGCACCTAATAAGATATATACAAACAAAACGTTACTTTCGCGATAAATGTAATGGAATTTCAATATGTAGACAGGTAAAGGGTAGGTGTGCCCTCAGCATTAACCCTTTATGCTACTGTGTGTGCTTGTGGAACTTGTGTGTGTGGGTGTGAACCTTGTTGGATGTTTGTTTTGGACGGTTTGCTTTATCTATAAAGCGGGGCGAGAGCCTTTTTTGATAAGGGTAGGTGCGAACTTATGTTTGTGTGATCTTCATGTGACGTCCGAACAATAAAAGTAGACAGCTAGCCATTTAAGCATGATAAAATTACATAGTTACTTACAAAGTAGAGGTGTTAGTTCATTGTGTCTTTCATGTCACCGAGCGGTGCAGTTGAAGCCTCTCGGAAGGAGATGGTTTCGGTGTCCTCCGTTCTGCCTGAGCTGGTCGTTGCATTGCTCAAGGTGCCGCTCCAACTTGGGCCACCTGGGGTTATCCGCTGAGATACCTCTCATGACATTACCACCCCTCATGCTGAGCTCGCACGTTGGCGACCCAACCATTCCAGCAAAATATGCTAAAAGCCTAAAACCGTGGCCAAAATCACTACTGCAAGTATGTAGTACATGATGGGTTTTGGCAGATGAACCTCGGAGCATTTGTGTTTCTTGACTCTAGTCCAGATAGAAAGGTTGGACTCTTCAACGCCATGAGACATGTCCGTCATCTGAGCGGTGTTCTGGATGTTCACCGTCATCTCTCCTTCCTGAGCAGGACACAAACCCTAACAAAAATTAAAGGAACGACTAACAACGGTCGGCCCTTGCTAGGATCTACCGTGCCCCCATGGTCATAGGACCACCGGAGACGAGGCGGACCTGCGGCGGCGCCGGCAAGAGGCACAAACCCTAGCTTTTTTTGGAGGAGAGTGGAGAGCTAGCTGTTTGACGTTTGACTGTTGTCTTTTATAAAATAAAACTGCAAAAGTTCATGACAATGAAAAAAGTGAGAATTTGAAGAAAAAAATAATGAAATTTAAAAAAATCACAAGTTTTTTAAAAATTTGGCAAACCAAAAAAAGTTCATAAATTTAGAAAAGGTTCACGAATTGTCGTTGACCTTTGACTGTTAACTTATCACTACTTTTCAGAAAAAGTTCATGAGTTTGAGAAGGTTCACAATTTGTGAAAAAAAATTCATAAATTTATAAAAATAATGTCATGAATTTGAAAATTAGTTCACGTGTTTCATGATTTTGAGGGAAAAATTTCACAAATTTGAAAACAATAATGTTCACGTATTTGAAGCAAAAAGTTTCACTAATTTAAGGAAAAGTGTTTACAAAAAATCATTTTTAAATAATATAAAAAATTCACAAAGAAAAGTAAACCAATTTGAAGTAATTTTCAAATTTGAAAAATTTCACGCATTTAAAAAATATAAATATCTATATCTTTACCTAATAATAAAGCAGCTACGGTTTCTGTCGTACGTCGTCGCTACTTTTGCACAAAACACCCTGCATTTCGGCTAATTTAACCCGCAGTCTTTGATTTGTGAAGAAAAAACGGTTCGAGATTTTTTTTGTCCGTTGGCTTCAGATCGAGCGGCGCCGCTCCCGATCTAATCGAAACATGATGTAGGACGATGGCGGCAGGGCTCCGGGAGGCGGGGAAGCGGCGGACGTCGGTCGAGGCGGATGAGGTCGGGATCCGTCGTGGAGTCCGGTGGTGGCACGGCTTTGGGAAGCACGGAAGCGGCGGACGTCGGGCGAGGCGGATGAGTTTGGGATCCGGCGTGGAGGCCGGCGGCGGCGATGCTCCATGGCCATGGCAGCCACAAGCAGCCAAAGAAAAGACCGGGCTGAGCCGTTGTCCCCGGGAGGTCGGAGCAGCCAGAGGTCGACGAGAGGGAGGGCGGGATGGATCCGGATCCTGCAGATCGAGGACGCGTGCTGGCACCGGGCAACCATGTAGGTGGCGGAGGAAGGGGAGGAGTGGCGAGGCGCGCGCCGCGGCAAGTCACGGGAGGGTGCGGCCATCGAAGCAGCCGCCCTGGATCTGCCACCGAGGACCAGTCCATCGACCGGAGGGTGCGGCCATGGGAGCATCCGCCCCGGATCTGCCACCAGGAGCCACTCCGTCGGCCGGCAGGCAATCGAGAGACGCCCCACCGGGCCTCCGAAGCACCGAGCTGACAGCTGCGAGGGAAGAGGGCGCACGGCTCCGGAGCATGGGCTGACAGCCGCAAGGGAAGCGGGCGCACACCTCCAGAGCACTGGGCTGACAGCCGCAAGGGAAGGGGGCGCACGCAACGGACGTGAGACGAGGAGAGGCCCTGACGCAGTGACGTAGGCTTGGATGTGGCCTCTGGCTGCGGCAAGGGGAGCCGGAGATGGGTTATTGTTGTGTGGTGGAGCGCGCTCCGGGGAAGCCGCGCCCGTGTCCAAGGTAGTCAACGCTGGGCATCGGTGAAGAAAGAGATGCAGATGGATATGAGAGCGCGACAGAAATAAAACAGTGAGCGATGGAGGTGTAGACGAATGGATAGTTCTGAGGTGGAGGTGTCGGTGTACGTGTCGGCTCCAACCAACATATCAGCATATCAACGTGTCCGCCCTGTGTTTACACGATGCATCTTTCTTCCCATCTTTTTTTAGACAAAAATAACAAACCAACCATATCTGTGATAGAACGGGAGTATGGGACAGAGACGCTTCAAGACAAATTCTTGCGTTTGGGCCAAGCCCAATAGTTAAAAGAAAATCATTAAGAATGAAATACAATCTTACAAATCAAACAATCTTCAATAAAAAATCATACATAATCAAAATAATTAGAATTCAAATCTTTTGATAATTATATACAAATCCTTTAAATAAATTACACTATATATCTATCCTATCTTTATCAACTAATAAAGCGGCTATTGCTTCTGGTCGTCCGTCATTAAAATTACCCTCCAAGTTGAAAATTTACTCACCAATGTCACCTGTACGTGGGAAAACGATTCACTTTTCCGGACCAAAAATTGCCGCCTCCTTCGTTGTTTTATAGGGACGCGACGACTAGAAGTCACGGAACAATGGGCAACACAGTGGTTGGACGTAGCGATGAGACTAGGGTTCAATCCCCAGCTTCCACAATTTTTATCTTTCTTTTCTCACGCATGTATCCGTTCATGGGTCAGCCCATCTGCATGGCTTCACTCCCTTTTTTTCATTTTTGTCTTTTCTTTTCTTATTCTGTGTTCTTTCTTCTTTCTTCTTTAAATTAATTTGGGATTTTAATATTCTAAAGTTGCGACTTCCAAAAAAAATGTTTGAGAAATCATAAAATATATGTGAATTCAAAAATGTTTAAAAAATCATAAATTTTTTTTTGTGGTTTTGCAAAGCTGTTCGCAAAATTATAAAAAACACAATTTGAAAAAATGGCCGGGAAATAAAATCATGTTCATGATTTTAAAAAAAATGACAGTGTATTCAAAACAAATTCAGGAATTTGAAAACAATGTCTATGACATTTTTCAAAATGTTCATAAAAATAAAAATAAATATTTGTTATTAAAAAATTGTTCCCCAATTTTTTTTAAAAGTTTGTCGACTCAAAGTTTTTTTGTTGAATCAAAAAATGTTAATGGTTTAGAAACAGGTTCATAAATTTAAATTTTTTTGTAAACAAAACTAATGTTCATGATTTTTTTTAAAAAACTTTGTCAATTTGAAAAACTGTTCATTCAAAAGTATTTTATGTCTTGGATTTGATTAGTTTTTCAAAAGTCTTTATATGTCCTGGCATTGGGAGTAGTTTGTGGTCAATGAAATTTGTTTTTAAAGTTTTAAATATTCCCTTGCGCAACATAATGATAAGTGTGGCATGCACTGGCAAACTCAACCTTGGAATTTACCACGTCGAATGCATTGTGATCACGTGGACATCGTGACCATCATCGGCTAGGGTGAGAAAAAAATATCAATATGGTAAGCCACTGTATTAAAATAGAGTACGTCCATATAATTAGGATATTGAGCCATACTTATTTGGTTAGCCTTAGTTTTTTGTCTCCCGTTGCAACGCACGGGCATATTTGCTAGTCTATATATATACCTCTATATCTATACCTACTAATAAAGCAAGGTTATATTCTTGGTTTTGTTCCGCTTAGGTGATTTTATATTAAGATATACATGAGGTGGTACTAATTCGGAACGCAAAACCCTTGATGTATGCAGACGCGAAGGGAACACGGGAACACAAAAGCTCGTTGCCTTCCTCCTTGGTCCTGCTCTTATGGGCCTCTATGGGCTGCCAGATGCGTGGTGGGCTTTCTAGAGGATGGGCTGCCAGATGCGTAGTGGGCTTTCTAGAGGAAGTGGAATTTTTTTAATTGTTTGGAGAATTGAACTCATAACCTTCCCCATATGACAAAGCCTTGACAGCCAACTGACCTGGCGTCTGATTGTGATCTTGTATCGATATTTTCCTATGAAAAGTCCTACCTCGCCCCATTAAGACGATTCCCAACAGTTTATATACGTTCATAAGTTGTCTGCAATATCAATCAGCCACCTTAGAAACCAACAAACGAAAGTTGAGAACCCAACTGGTGTGTGGGCGAGCTAATTATAATCAGAATCCTTCACATGCCAAGGATTGTGGGTAAGCTGGAGGCTCTCCTTTTCCCACCCATCGCTATCATTGTTGGTACAAATCTCACCTGCAACGCCCTCTCACTCCCTTGCTGTAACAACGAATGTGTTGTGTCGGTTCAATTTGTTCACCAAGAGACAGATACACAAAGATCGAGATGGCTCGAAGTGTATATTTGTTAAGAGATTAATGTAGTTTCACAAGGGACAAGGGATCCACACCATCTACCTACAGAAATCGCATATGACCCGCTTAGCCGACCCCAATTCTGGAATATGCAAGACATAGTAGGACGCCAGCTTGAGATCAGCCAAAAATAGTGTTGGGGCGGCCGACGAACTTATGTTAAGCATGTTCTGCAAATTTGTATTTCATTTGCGGCTTTGAGATTGCGTCGTGCATCTTGGTGAGTAATTTCACTGATTTAGTATGCATAAGTTTATACGAAGATTTGCTTGATCATCATGTGAAGAGATAATTATGCATTCTAAAGTTAGGGTTTTCCTTGGGAAACAAAGGTAGTTGATTTTGATCCAAATCCAATAATGTTTTTGTCAATTCCTTGTGTAATCTATGGAAGTGGCAGATTTGATCGATAATCTGGTGAAATACTATTGCAAATTAGTTGCCGATGAATAAAAAGGTGAAACACTTTGTTGCATACTATCGGAAGTTCCTATATGAGGTGTTTCAACTTGATTAACCGAACTCATCATGTTTTTCATCGGCATATGGATTTCTGGGGTTGCCGATGCATGGGAGATGGAATACATATGTTGCATGTTGCTAAAATTATATGAGGTAGAAGCATGAAGATTTTGTTGCATCGGCTCTTGCACATAATTAGATGCATGATTGATGAAGCTAGGGCTAGCCAATACATTATGCTTATTAGATGATCTAGCAACAATATATGCATTATTTGCATCTACATATGTGAATTGGGTGTTCATATTACCTTTGTAGATTGCAAACCCTAGATGATGCTCTCTTCGTAGCAAGAACGGGCCGGAGACCGTTCAAAGCTTCGTCCCCAGCGGAGTCGTCAAAAAGTGTATTCGCACGCGAACACGTCACCGTGTACCTCCAATGCCGAGGGTGATGCATCGCAGCTCACGTCGAAGGAGACCCGCCGGAAGCGCGGTACGCAAGACAATCCGGCGGACGCTTTTGTAGACCCGAAACCCCACATGTCCGGGAGGGACCCCGTCAAGGCGCGCGGCGGCTATGGGTTGTCCTAGGTCGACCTGATCGCCCCTACGGCCTCGAGGTTCGCCGCCCTGCAATGAAGAAGAACGAACGAAGAACGAGGAAGAAGAAGAACAAGGGAGAGATATAAAAGTGGTAGATGATTGTTTGATTGTGTGTTGTTTCAATCGGTCGTCACCTCTTATCTATATAAAAGGCGGATGGACTTCCCGTACAAGAAAAGGATTTTCCTAGCCGTCCAAATCATCAAAAACTAATAAAACACGGACTATTCCTGACCCCCGCCCGGATGTCCGGCTCAAGGCCCGGATGATCCGGCCTAGCCCAGTTTTCTGACAGCAGCTCACTGCTTTGGCTCTAGAATCCACATACGGCTTCGGATTTGGACGTTTTTTATATCAAAATCAACCGTCTCAATGAGACGCACAACTTTCATGTTGAACACTTTTTGATATGAGGCCATCTTAAGGGTGTTTCTGGACGTTTTCTAAAGTCTACAACAGAAAAACTTGTCCGGACGTCCGGACGATTGCCCAGATTGTTCGGCCTTTACCCGGATCATTCGGGACTTGACCCAGATCATCCGGCTTCAGCGCCAACCTTCTGGAATCTTGGTGCTCCAATTACCCGGATGATCCGGACCCCGGCCCGGATGATCCGGCCAACATTGCAGCAGCGCACGGTTGTGCCTATAACTTTTGCATACCACCTCGGATGGGGACAATCTTTATATCAAAATCGTCCGTTTCGACGAGATGAAGAACTTTGTAGTTGTAATTTTTTCATCAAAGGTCATCTTAATTAGGTTTCATGCCATTCTTTAGTCCGGTGTCAACATGAGCATCTCTGAACTTGTCATAACTTTTGCATCCGAACTCCATTTTAGACCATCTTCATATCTATCTTGATCTTCTTGAAGAGAGCCATCTCATGGTGACTTTAAACAATAATTTTGAATTAATATTGACATAGCTTCAAGATACTCTTTATAACCGTGCCATTTTTGAGCGTCAACACAAAACTTAACATAAGGCTATCTTATCAACCATTGTACATGCCCTTAGCACTTCTCTTTTCCAAACGATCATCTGACCAGATTGGCCTATCATCAAGACGAAGGCATTGCAGCGTGGAGAGACCTGCTAGTACGAAGACATACTAAACAGGAAGAATTCTCTGTGCCAAGCTATAATTAAGCACTGTGTTGTTGTACACCATCAGGCACTCGTCTGTTCCTCTTAACCAATTTGCAAAACCTAGCTATACGAATTCGGTACATACATCCAAGCGTACAACAATGCGGTATGCAACTCTATAATTTTTCGAATATAAGTGGACACGCCTCAGTCATCATAAATTTATTTCGGTGCATATCATGTTTTTATTGCAATTCAAGAATAACAAATTTAGACTCTAAGCATTGCACATCATTATGGGTACACTTCAGAGTTTCCCAGGATTCTTATGATATTCAAGTCTAATAATATTAGGGGTACACTTAAGAGTATCTTGGGGGGGGGGGGGGGGGCAATGCCCCCCTTTGACTCCCATGAAGCTCCGCCATGGCAGTCGAGATCACATTCATCTCGATTGCTGCCACAGCACTGACAACCGGCACCGCCTACTGCTTCTGGCGCTGGATGCTCCAACCCCAGCTCACCGGCACGAGGTTCGCCTCATTTGTGGATGCATCTGCATACTAGATGAACACATACAAATTGGTGTAATCATTAGTATTTTTATCATGGAAAACTTAATCTTCTATTGTGCAATTTACTTATTTCAAGTACTTTTATGAGTTAAATATTTAGCATCTCTTTAAGTGACGAACTCAACTAACATCCGCAAAGGTAGATATTATATTAATCAGAAAAATGCAATGATGGGTGCAACACAAAAAGAAGGTAACCAACAGTTGGAAAAAACTAGGCAAAATTGTGTTCATATTTGATTTTCCCAAGTGAAACAATTCCATTCTTTGATAATCAACTATACATCTGTATAATGGAACACATGGCACACATACATCCTCGAAAGATAAATATGATGTTAGCTCATCAATTTATACCTCAAGAGGACGTGTCGTAGAACGGGACTGTGAGAGGGGTGATACTTAGTTCAACTCAACCGACGACCCGAACATGTAGTTCTAAAGCCAATGCTTTCTTCAACTAACATGTCATCAGAGTTTGGTTTTAACTAAAGCTGAAATTTGTTTGTTACCTGGTTCTAGCATCAGGTCGAGAAAACTGGATTAATGCAACCAAAGGCATAAGCAATGCTCCAATAGTGTATTGTATAGCATCATAGGAAAATGACAGGCACCAAACAAAAAGAGCCTGCCGGTAGAGAATCATGTTGTGCGTATTGAAGCTTAGAATTACACTACAAAAAGGAAATCCATGAATTTGTTCTTGACTGGAATTTTATCAAGACAGTTCATAGGTTTTGCAAATAGAAATCACACAGACCTTTTATCTGTGAACACTGAACAGGAACATCGTTCATGACTCATGAGTTCCGCACATTTGGGACAACGACGATATAATTAAACAATCAATGCCTATGCATTTGAAGCTAAAAATACTTTGAGTGCATAGCCAAGCAGAACTGCTACCAACTCAACAGTCGAGGAGAATACTTGCAAACCATCTGATCTATTATACTCAAGCACACTTGACATGGAAGCGGAAGGTATCAGTTGAACGAAGATTTATGTACAATCAGAAGAATCGTGTGTCTCGGGATGATGTGTTGTTAATATTTTGACTTGGAGATGGACAGTGAAGAGAAAGGGGAGAGCGAGGGATCTCACAGTCAATCGGCATACACTGGAAACGTCGGTGAAATAGGTACATGCGGTGATTAACTTATGTAGAAGTAGCTCATTCTGTTATCTCTGAACCGTTGTACATTGTAACCTCTGTCACTATTCTTTAGTCACCGAGCCAATCCATAGGGATTCAGTTATGTTGAATATATGGTTTGTACATGTCTATTGTATAGTCTGGCCCACCTCCTAGTCTTTGTATAGTTCAGGTTGTGGCCCACTTTATACTCCATATATACGTGCGCTTTGCACCGATCAATACATCGTGAAGCATTGCCAAACTCTCGTTTCCAACATGGTATCATACCTACGATCCTAACCCTAACCCGTGCCGCCGCCGCCGCGATCTCATCGCCGCCGCCGCCACCTGCTGCCGCCGCCACCTCGCGCCGCCGCCGCCGCCGCGTCCCTACGCCGCCGCGCCGCCGCCCTGGTCCGCCGCCGCCGCCCACGCTTCCGCCAGCCCCCGCCGCGCCGCTCCCCGCCGCGCTGCCCCCTCACCCGCAGCGCCACCCCCGCGCCGCGCCTCCTCTTCCCCGCCGCGCCGCCGCACCTCCCCCCCTTCGGCCATGGCCTCCCCCGGCTCCACTGCCACCTCTCGCAGCCGCCGCACTAACCCCTTCGACGGTCCCGACCCGGTAGTCATCCGCGACCTCAACATTCTTGCCCGGGTTCCCGTCGTCCTCGACCACCTCACCTCCACGTACTATGCCTGGAAGACGTACTTCTCCCTTGTGTTCCGTGAGTACAATCTCCGGGATCACATCGATGGCTCCATGGACTCTCGCTTCATGGAGGACGACGAGGAGTGGACGGCGATCGACGCCACCCTCATCCGCTGGTTCTACACCACCATCTCGAAGGACCTCTTCCACACGGTGGTCTCCGCCGACGATGACGCTCACGCCGTTTGGACCAAGCTCAACGGCCTCTTCACCGACAACGCGCTCCAACGCAAGGTCTTCCTGCACGGCGAGTTTTTTGGGTGCCAGCAGCTTGAGTCGTCTGTTGACGATTATTGCATGCGCCTCAAGAAGCTCGTTGACGAGCTCCGTGACCTCGGCGAGAAGGTCTCCGATGAGCTTCTCCTCAGCACCCTCATCGCCGGCCTCAACGACGACTTCAGGAACGCCGCCTCCAACATCCCTCTCATCACCAACCCGACCTTCCCCAAGATCGTCGCATACCTGAAGCTGGAGGAGAGGCGGATGCGGATGTCACGCACTCGGGCCACGCACACGGCCCTCACCGCCGGTACCCGTGGCGGTGCGCCGCCCACCGCCCCGTCTCCACCACCGCGGCCCACCGCGGGCCCCTTCCAGGCGCCGCCGCCGCCCGGGTTTCCCTACCCGGTGCCGCCGCAGGCTCCTCCGCCTCCCGCCGAGCAGCAACAGCGCCGGGGCGGGCGTCGCGGCCGCGGTGGCCGCAAGCAGCCGCAGCCGCAGCAGCCCGCTGCCCACGGCGGGGCCCCCCGTCAGCCGCAGCACCCGCCGCCGCCGGCGCCCTGGCAGGCCGGCCAGAATCCGTGGACGGGGGTTGTGCACGCGTACTCCATGCCTATACCGCGTGCCCCCGTCCCCGGTTCCTTTGGCGCCCGTCCGGCCCCTCACCAGGCCCTGTACGCGGCCCCTCAGGCGTACCAGCCCGCGCCGCTCTACGGCCCCTCGGGCTATGGGTACGTGGCGCCCCCGCCTCAGCCAGCGCCGTCTGCCCCGGCTCTCCCGCCGGCGCCTTGGGATCCCGCGCTCCTAGCGGCTCTGCACACCGCCCCCACGCCGCAGCAGTACACCGGCGGTGGCGACTGGTATATGGACACCGGTGCCACGGCCCACATGGCCGCCAACCCCGGTAACCTTCTTGCCGCTCACCCCGTTCACACCGCTGCTCGCATTACCGTGGGTGACGGCTCCTCCATGCCCATTACTCATGTCGGCCATGCTGCTTTTCCTTCTAACTCCATGCCATTATATCTTTCTAATGTGCTTGTTTCTCCTGACATCATTAAAAATCTTGTTTCCGTTCGTTCTCTTACACGTGAAAATCCCGTTACCGTTGAATTTGACATGTTTGGCTTTTCTGTCAAGGATGCCCGTACCCGGATGGTGCTCCACCGATGTGACAGCCCCGACGAGCTCTACCCGGTCCACTCACCTACCTCATCCGTTGCTGCACCCATGGCGCTTTCCGCCGGAGTGGATCTTTGGCACGCTCGTCTCGGTCATCCCAACATCGCCACCCTTCGCCACATTCTTCGGAGTTTTTCATTCACGTGTAATAAGATCGACGATCACACTTGTCATGCTTGTCGCCTCGGCAAACATGTTCGTCTTCCTTTTAGCAATTCCTCGCATGTCGCGTCATACCCATTTGAGTTAATTCATAGTGATGTCTGGATCTCTTCTGTTGTAAGTAACACGGGCTATCTTTATTATCTTGTCATACTTGATGATTTTTCGCACTATGTGTGGACCTTCCCGTTGCGGCGAAAGTCGGACTCTGTCGCCACTCTCACCGCTTTCTACTCCTATGTCTCCACGCAGTTTGGACGTCCCATCCATGCGTTGCAAACAGACAACGGGAAGGAGTTCGATAACCTTGCGATCCGCAACCTTCTCGCCACACACGGCACGATCTTTCGTCTCACTTGCCCGTACACTTCGCAACAAAACGGTCGCGCTGAGCGCGTGCTACGCACTCTCAATGACTGCGTTCGCACCCTCCTCTTTCACGCCAACGTGCCACCACGTTTTTGGCCCGACGCGCTTGCCACCGCATCACTACTCATTAACATTCGTCCCTGTCGCACTCGCGGGAACTTCGCTCCTCATCATCTGTTGTTTGGCACGCCACCCTCCTATGCTGAGCTCCGCATCTTCGGTTGCCTGTGCTACCCCAGCATCGCTTCCACCGCTCCTCATAAGCTCGCACCTCGGTCTGTGGCTTGCATCTTTCTCGGCTATCCTCCTAACACCAAAGGCTACCGCTGCTATGATCCCATCTCTCATCGGGTCATCACTTCACGACACGTTTACTTTGATGAGATGGTCTTTCCGTTTCAGCAGGTACCTTCGGACGATGCGGCCTTGCCCGCTCACGGTGATGGCCGCCCCCGTACATTTCTGGGGCCGCCTCCCGGCTTTGAGGGTGCCCCCCGCGCCACGGGTCGAGTCTCTCCCCGTTTGGCTGCCCTAGGGGCTGCACCCCCCTCGACACCCGCGACGCCCCCAGCGTCCCCGGCCTCGACCCTGCCGGCGGCCTCCTCCGCCGCCACGCCGGCGGCCTCCCCCACGTCGGCGGCCTCGTCCGCCGCCCCGCAGGCGGCCTCGCCCGCCACATCGCCGGAGGCCTCGCCTGCCGCCTCGCCGGCGGCCTCGTCCGCGGCGGCCTCGCTGGCGGCCTCGTCCGCGGCGGCCTCGTCGGCGGCCTCGTCCGCGCCAGTCTCATCGGAGGTGGGCTCGTCTTCATCCTCGCCCGCCTCCCCTCCGGACCCACTGCCCCGCCCGATGACTCGCTCTCGGGCTGGCACCCTTTGCCCGAGCACGCGGTACCCTAGCGATGAGTATCTTCTCGCTGCTTCCGCCGCCGAGCCATCTCCTCTCCCATCGTCAGCTAGAGCCGCCCTTTGGGATCCTCATTGGCTCGCTGCGATGCAGGAAGAGTTCGACGCGCTCCAGCGGAATCGTACCTGGCAGCTTGTTCCTCGGCCGCCACGTGCTAACATTATCATGGGCAAGTGGGTCTTTCGGCACAAGACTCACCCGGATGGCACTCTCGAGCGCTACAAAGCTCGCTGGGTGGTTCGGGGCTTTCGGCAACGCGCGAGCGTGGACTTCACCGACACCTTTGCCCCGGTTGTAAAACCGGGCACGATCCGCGCCGTGCTCCAGCTGGCCGTCTCCCGAGCATGGCCTGTGCATCAGTTGGACGTGTCCAACGCTTTCTTGCACGGCCACCTGGCTGAGCAGGTGTTCTGTGAGCAGCCCACCGGCTTCGTCGACGCCACGCATCCAGATCATGTGTGCTTGCTCTCCCGTTCTCTCTACGGGCTGAAGCAGGCACCTCGAGCCTGGTACCAGCGCATCGCCGCCTTCCTGCAGACGCTCGGATTTACATCGACTCGCTCCGATGCGTCCCTCTTCGTGTATCATCACGGAGCTGACACGGCCTACTTGCTGTTGTACGTCGACGACATCATTCTGACGGCATCCATTGTCGCGCTCCTCCAGCGGCTCACTGCTCGTCTTCGTGATGAGTTTGCCCTGAAGGATTTGGGTCCTCTGCATTATTTCCTTGGCATTGAGGTGGTTCGACGGCCAGATGGGTTCTTCCTGCATCAGCAGCGCTATGCCCATGAGCTTCTCGACCAAGCTGGCATGCTTAACTGCAAGCCCGCTCCCACGCCAGTCGACACCAAGGCCAAGGTCTCCGCTTTGGAGGGTTCGCCTGCATCGGATGCGGCTTTCTACCGCTCCATCGTGGGCGCCCTACAGTACCTGACCCTGACGCGCCCCAACTTGCAGTATGCCGTTCAGCTGGTCTGTCTACACATGCATGCTCCGCGCGACTCTCACTGGACTCTGGTGAAGCGTATCCTCCGATACATACGCGACACCCAGTCCTTGGGACTCACACTGACGGCTTCCGCCTCCACCGACCTCGTCGCCTACTCTGACGCGGACTGGGCTGGCTGCCCCGACACACGGTGCTCCACCTCGGGGTACTGTGTCTACCTTGGGCCGTCCCTGATCTCTTGGTCTTCCAAGCGACAGCCCACCGTCTCCCGCTCGAGTGCCGAGGCTGAGTATCGCGCAGTGGCTAACGCCGTTGCTGAATGCTCTTGGCTCCGTCAGCTGCTCCAGGAGTTGCTTTGTGATGTTCATAAGGCCACGCTCGTCTACTGCGACAACGTCTCCGCCGTCTACCTCTCCGCCAACCCGGTCCATCATCATCGAACGAAGCATATTGAGCTTGATATACACTTTGTTCGTGAGCAGGTGGCTCTTGGGCGCATTCGGGTCCTCCACGTCCCGACGGCGCAGCAGTTCGCCGACGTCATGACGAAAGGACTGCCTACTTCTGTTTTCGAGGAGTTCAGGTCCAGTCTTTGCGTCTCCGGCGACGCTTCGACTGCGGGGGGGTGTTGAATATATGGTTTGTACATGTCTATTGTATAGTCTGGCCCACCTCCTAGTCTTTGTATAGTTGAGGTTGTGGCCCACTTTGTACTCCATATATACGTGCGCTTTGCACCGATCAATACATCGTGAAGCATTGCCAAACTCTCGTTTCCAACAAGTTAGCCACTATGGGCATGCATGTTCGTGCTCCTTGTACGTCAGTATATATGTACAGGTCTGATGATGAATAAGTGTGTTGCATCCTATCTCTTCCCTCTTATATGGTATCAGTTTCTGAATTCTCTTCCTCGCATATGCTCCCTCTGGCTCGCCATGGCTCCGTCTCCCTCTGCCTCCACTGCTAAGTCCGATGCCAAGACCAACCCTTTTGTCGATGTGGCCTGCCCATTGATATGGGCACACCAGGAGCTACACTAGCACCATCTGCTCTTACGAAACCCGCGCAGTCCTGGTATTGGCAACCCGTTGTTTGGTACCCATCTCTTTGTTTTGTTGCATAAATGTTCAGGAGTGAAATCATTGTCTATATATTAACATACATAAGAGTAAGATCAGATTTCACGAATTACTTGAAAACATTATCAGTTTTTAATATATTTTTGCGGGGGATGAAAACATCATCATCACATACCGTCCAATGTGTAAAGAAGTGAGGATGGGAGTCACCATAGGGTGTGTTTGGTTGAGGAACCAACTGTCGCGGAATGGAATGGTTCCATTCCAGAGGAATGGGTCGGTTCCATTCCTGTGTTTGGTAGGTGCAAAAAAGTAGAACGGATTGGTTCCGTTCCAGTGTTTGGTTTGGAAGAATGGAATGAAAAATGGAATAACAGAAATTCAAAAATTTGACAGCATTTCATTTGTATTTTCAAGAAAAACAACATAATAACATATATTGACATAGAACACAATTTTCAACAATAATATCATAAGGTAGCAATCAGGTAGCAAGTTCATTTGGCACATCCAAAAGCAATCAGCCAATACATGTCTTACATACAGCCATACATGTTCACATTCCAAATATCCTAAAGCAACCCAATGGCACGACAGCCATACGAGTCAAGTTCACATACTTGACAACCATACAACCATATCGAATTTAGAAGTTCTTCTTCACATACCTACTCACCCAAACAGATTTGTTGGTTTCGGGAAGTTTCCTGAAGGCTCTTGTCGTCTTGGGGTTGTCAACAAGATGAGCATAGTAGTGGGCAAGGTGCTCTTCATCAAATTCTTTCAAACTAGAGACCACATCCCAAAGGTCATCGGGTATATCATCATCATCTCCACCAGATTTCACAAGAGCTTCGGCCACAAGTTTAAAACCATCTTTGAGAATGGCACCTGGTGGATCCTCTAGAACTTTCACCACCTTGGCCTTCTTTTTTGGTGGTCCTTTGGGGTGAGAAGACTCACCAACTTGCGGTGACGTGTTGATCTCACCATTCACCTCACCATTCTCCTCATCATCAATGTCAATAGAAAGGAGATCATTTCCAGACCTTGCATTCATCCCCTTAGCCGCGGTTGTTCCAAAAATGGTCGCCATGGCATGATAGTGTTTAATTGGGTTATTCAAGAAGGGAGCATCAGGTTTGTGGGTCTACAAAAAAATTGCAAGTCATTAGCATAATGAAGGTAGAAAATGGGATGATATTGTTCATAGTACAAGAAGCTTACCATATAGTGACCTGCATAGTGTTCTTCACTGAGCCTAATTGTGCAAGTATCTTCATCCCATAGAGCTCCACTTAAATTCTTCAAATTGACAACCCTGACCCAAATCTTCCTCCACTTCCTGAGATGGTTTCTAACTTGAAGAGAGGTGATAGCTATCTTGAATTGCTCGTTCAAAACAGCAACACATTGTTTGAGATGTGTCTCCCTGAATCCACTAGAAGTTCTCTTCCCTTTAGCAACAAGGTCAGCCAAAAAACCTAGCATAGTGTTGGTCATGGAAGTGGTCCATACTTTTCCCGGAGTTTCCACTTGCAGCAGTAACTTCAACATTGTCCATTTCTGTTTAGCCATCAAAAAATTGCAAAAGAATGGATTAAAGCATCTAAATTTAAACATATAAAAGATACAATCTGCCCAGCCATCAAAATGTTGCAACAAAATGGATGAAATCATCACAAACACATGATTTAAACATATATAAGATGCAATCTGCCCAGCCATCAAAATGTTGCAATAAAATGCATGAAATAATCACAAATATATTGTTTGACATAATAAATACCACAATGTCCATCCATCAAATAAATACAAAGGTAGTTCCTTAAACATTACAAATACATAGTGCGGTGCACTCATAAATTTGTATACATTAGTTGCCTATCTTCCCACTTTTGGGCGGCAATTTGTAGCCTATGGTCTACCAAGGCCCTATTGTCACTTAATTGTTGCCTTGATGTTCAAATTGGTTGGGTGGTCCATGTCACTTCCGGTATAATGAATTCATCGATCCCTTGTGATAGTGCATAATTATGAAGAACACAACAAGCTATAACAATGTCGACTTGGACCGGGAAAGTGAAGAACGGTTTGGCATCATCTAAAATTTTGAAACGCCTCTTGAGAGATCCAAAAGCCCTCTCTACCGTCACCCGTAGAGATGAGTGCCTAAGGTTGAATAGGTCCTTATCATTTTGGACCGGATTGTTGCCCCACTCATTCAAATGGTACCTCATGCCACGAAAAGGTTGCAAGAACCCTGTCTTGGCTCCATAACCGGCATCAACTAGGTTGTACTTTCCTAAAAAATAAAAATAAATATTGGTTATAATGGTTTCTTAAGGTAGTAACATATGGACAATTTCTATCTACGTCAACTTCTTACTAGGTGGTACTTGTAAGCCTCTCTCACGAGTTAATGCATCAGCTAAAACGGTAGGGTCTTGTGCGGACCCTTCCCATCCACCCAAAACATATGTGAAGCGGAGGTCAAAATCTACTGCTGCCATCACATTTTGAGTGGTCAAGGCCTTCCTACCACGAAAAGAAGGCTCCACATCTTTGGTAACACCTGCTCGCACATGTGTACCATCGATAGCTCCAATACAATTCTATATAGTCACCAGTATTAAATGGCATATCATATAGCCTAGATAGTTAAGGAATAGTTTCTGAAATTACCTTAAAATATGGGTTAAATCGATGATTTCCTGCAATTTTTGCGGCAGTTTCCAGTGATGGTGGCCTTATATAATCATTACGAAGCTCGTCTATGGCATGAAGAGCCTTTCTAAAATAGATGCTTGTTGTGCCGTATGATCTACCAAAATTGGCTGAAACAACTCTATTCTGAAGGTTATGCCCAATTGTATGCAAAAACATTGCCAATTGTTGCTCCACACTAAGAAGTGGACTGTCTTCTAGCAACTCGCGCTCCCTCAATATACCACACAAGCGAAAGAATGCAGCTCTTTCAAACCTTAGCATGTTTTTTCATAACACATTGCTTTGCTAAATTTTTTGGTTCAGATAATCAAATCTGATTCGATCTCTTTCATACATTGGGCCATAGGTTATACGTGGTCTCCTCTTCCTTATTATAGCCCGAACAATGACTGAAGCAAATGGAACCGTACCTTGCCTACATTGCTATCCACCCTGCTGGTTCCTCGGTGCCCTGCTGGTTCGTCGGTGCAGCTTGCTAGGTCGCCGCCCTGCTAGTTCGTCGCTGCTGCCTGCTACGTCTTGAGCTTGCGTTGGTTTTCCTTGAAGAGGAAAGGGTGATGCAGCAATAGTAGCGTAAGTATTTCCCTCAGCTTTTGAGAACCAAGGTATCAATCCAGTAGGAGGCTCCTCAAAAGTCCCACACACACCTACACAAACAAACAAAGAACTCGCAACCAACACAATAAAGGGGTTGTCAATCCCTTCAGGGCCACTTGCGAAAATAAGATCTGATAGAGATAGTATGATAAGATAAATATATTTTTGGTATTTTATAATATAGATGCAAAAAGTAAAGATGCAAATAAAAATAGATTGGAAGTTTATATGATAAAAGATAGACCCGGGGGCCATAGGCTTCACTAGAGGCTTCTCTCAAGATAGCATAAGTATTACGGTGGGTGAACAAATTACTATCGAGCAACTGATAGAAAAGCGAATAATTATGAGATTATCTAGGCATGATCATGTATATAGGAATCACGTCCGCAACAAGTAGACCGACTCCTGCCTGCATCTACTACTATTACTCCACACATCGACCGACTCCTGCCTGCATCTAGAGTATTAAGTTCATAAAGAACAGAGTAACGCATTAAGAAAGATGACATGATGTAGAGGGATAAACTCAAGCAATATGATATAAACCTCATCTTTTTATCCTCGATGGCAACAATACAATATGTGCCTTGCTGCCCCTGCTGTCACTGGGAAAGGACACCGCAAGATTGAACCCAAAGCTAAGCACTTCTCCCATGGCAAGAAAGATCAATCTAGTAGGCCAAACCAAACTGATAATTCGAAGAGACTTGCAAAGATAACTCAATCATACATAAAAGAATTCAGAGGAGATTCAAATATTTCTCATAGATAAACTTGATCATAAACCCACAATTCATCGGATCTCGACAAACACACCGCAAAAAGAGTTTACATCGAATAGATCTCCACAAGAGAGGGGAAGAACATTGTATTGAGGTCCAAAAAGGGAGAAGAAGCCATCTAGCTAATAATTATGGACCCGAAGGTCTGTGGTAAACTACTCACAACTCATCTAAGGGGCTATGGTGTTGATGTAGAAGCCCTCCATGGTCGATTCCCCCTCCGGCGGAGCGCCGGCGAAGGCTCCAAGATGGGATCTTGCGGATACAAAAGGTTACGTTGGTGGAAATTGTGTTTCGTTGGCTCCCTCGATGTTTTCGGGGTACGTAGGTATATATAGGAGGAAGAAGTACGTCGGTGGCCGCCCGAGTTGCCCACAAGACAGGGCGCGTCGTCCTGTCTCGTGGCCGCCTCGGCTGCTGCTTGGCTTGCACTCCAAGTCCTCTGGATCACGTTCGTTCCAAAAATCACGCTACCGAAGGTTTCATTCCGTTTGGACTCCATTTGTTATTCCTTTTCTTCGAAATACTGAAATAGGCAAAAAACAGCAATACGGGTTGGGCGTCCGGTTAGTAGGTTAGTCCCAAAAATGATATAAATGTGTAAAATAAAGCCCATAAACATCCAAAACTGGTAATATAATAGCATGGAATAATCAAAAATTATAGATACGTTGGAGACGTATCAAGCATCCCCAAGCTTAATTCATGCTCGTCCTCGAGTAGGTAAATGATAAAAACGGAATTTTTGATGTGGAAGGCTACCTAGCATAATTCTCAATGTAATTTTCTTTATTGTGGCATGAATGTTCAGATCCAAATGATTCAAAATAAAAGTCTGTATTGGTAAAAGAAATACTAACACTTCAAGCATACTAATCAAAGCAATTATGTCTTCTCAAAATAACATGGCAAAAGAAAGTTCATCCCTACAAAATCATATAATTAGGCTATGCTTCATTTTCGTCACACAAAGATGTTCCCAACTTCTATACCCCCGATGACAAGCCAAGCAATTGTTTTGTACTTAAATAATCTCAAACTTTTTCAACCTTCACGTAATACATGAGCGTGCGCCATGGATATAGCACTATGGGTGGAATAGAATATGATGATGGGGATTGTGTGGAGAAGACAAAAAAGGAGAAAGTCTCACATTGACGAGGATAATCAACGGGCTATGGAGATGCCCATCAATTGATGTCAACATGAGGAGTAGGGATTGCCATGCAACGGATGCACTAGAGCTATAAATGAATCCTCAACAAAAGAAAACTAGTGGGTGTGCATCCAACTTGCTTGCTCACGAAGACCTAGGGCATTTGAGGAAGCCCATCGTAGAAATATACAAGCCAAGTTCTATAATGAAAAATTCCCACTAGTATATGAAAGTGACAGCTATGAGACTCACTATATGAAAACATGGTGCTACTTTGAAGCACAATATATGAGACTCACTACATGAAGAACAAGGTGCTACTTTGAAGCACAAGTGTGGAAAAAGAGATAGTAACATTGCCCCTTTTATTTATTTTCTTTTTTTTGGGCCTTTCCCTTTTTTTTCTTTTGGCCTTCCCCCCTTTTTTTCTTTTTCTTTTTCTTTTCGGGAATGCTCTAATAATGATGATCATCACACTTCTACTGATTACAACACAAGAATTACAACTCGAAACTAGAACAAGATATGACTCTATATGAATGCCTCCAGCGGTGTACCGGGATGGTGCAATGAATCAAGAGTGACATGTATGAAAAATTATGCATGGTGGCTTTGCCACAAATACGATGTCAACTACATGATCATGCAATGGCAATATGACAAACATAAAGAGTGTCATGATGATGAACGGAACGGTGAAAAGTTGCATGGCAATATATCTCGGAATGACTATGGGAATGCCATAATAGGTAGGTATGGTGGCTGTTTTGAGGCAGATATAAGGAGGTTTATGTGTGATAGAGCGCATCGTATCACGGGGTTTGGATGCACCGGTGAAGTTTGCACCAACTCTCAAGGTGAGAAAGGTCAATGCACGGTACCGAAGAGGCTAGCAATAGTGGAAAGGTAAAAGTGTGTATGATCCATGGACTCAACATTAGTCAAAAGAACTCATATACTTATTGCAAAAATTTAGAAGTCATCAAAAATCAAGCACTACGCGCATGCTCCTAGGGGGATAGATTGGTAGGAAAAGACCATCGCTCGTCCCCGACCGCCACTCATAAGGATGCACAAGCCAGGTACACTTCATATTTCAAATTTGTTACACAACTTTAACCATACGTGCATGCTACGGGACTTGCTAACTTCAACACAAGCATTCTTTAAATTCATAATCACCCAACTAGCATGACTTTAATATCACTACCTCCATATCTCAAAACAATTATCAAGTATCAAATTGATCATAGCATCCAATTCACTTCCTATGATAGTTTTTATTATACCCAACTTGGATGCCTACCATTCTAGGACCAATTTTATAACCATAGCAAATACCATGCTGTTCTAAAAGACTCTCAAAATAATATAAGTGAAGCATGAGAGGCTAGCAATTTCTACAAAAATAAGCCACTGCCGTGCTCTAAAAGATATAAGTGAAGCACTAGAGCAAAAACTATCAAGCTCAAAAGATATAAGTGAAGCACATAGAGTATTCTGGCAAATTCAATCAAGTAGGCTTCTCCCAAAAGGTGTGTACAGAAAGGATGATTGTGTTAAACTAAAAAGCAAATACTAATATAATATACGACGCTCCAAGCAAAACACATATCATGTGGCGAATAAAAATATAGCTCCAAGTAAAGTTACCAATGAACGAAGACAAAAGAGGGGATGCCTTCCCGGGGCATCCCCAAGCTTAGGCTTTTCGCTATTCTTGAATATCTTGGTGTGCCTTGGGCATCCCCAAGCTTAGGCTTTTGCCACTCCTTATTCCATTGTCCATCAAAGCTTTACCCAAAACTTGAAAACTTCACAACACAAAACTCAACAGGAAATCTTATAAGCTCCGTTAGTGAAAGAAAACAAAATCACCACATAAGGTACTGTAATGAACTCATTCTTTATTTATTTTGGTGTTAAACCTACTGTATTCCAACTTCTCTATGGTTTATAAACAATTTTACTAGCCATAGATGCATCAAAATAAGCAAACAACACACGAAAGGCAGAATCTGTCAAAAACAGAACAGTCTGTAGCAATATGTAACTAACTCAAACTTATGGAACTCTAAAAATCCTACCAAAATAGGAAGTCCTGTAAAATTTGTCTATTGATCAGCATCAAAAAGAGTCAACGCAGAAGCACGTTTCTGTGATTTAAGAAAACTAATTTCATGCGTGCAAAGCTTCTGTTTGTCAGCAGAATCAAATCAACTATCATCATAGGTTATCCTATAGGTTCTACTTGGCACAAACACTAATTAAAAGATAAAACACATCTAAACAGAAGATAGATGAAAAATTTATTACTAAACAGGAACAAAAACAAAAATCACAAATAAAATTGGGTTGCCTCCCAACTAGCGCTATCTTTTAATGCCCCTAGCTAGGCATAAAAGCGAAGATAGATCTAAGTGGTGCCATAATAATAGGATAGATCTTGAAAGCTCATCTCATATTCTCTATGTTCGGCAGCAAGTTTTCTTTGAGGCAAGAAAAAGTAATCAAAAGGGCTAAATTTAGCGGGACAAAAGTCCCCAAGATCAATCTCAGGAGGAACGGGTTCCTCCTTTGGCCCTTCATAATGCACAACTAATTCATCACTAAAAGCATTCTTTTGGAAAAATATCGTGAGCCTATACTCAAGAGAGTATCCTAGCTCATTATTTTGAAGGGCAAAATCATTATTAAGTTCGGTAATTATATTAACCAAGACATTGGTAGGAACCTTTTTTCTGAGGTTTTCATTGAAAGCAACATAGTCCGAAGATTGAAAACGCCTAATTTCCTCTTGATCAAAGAGGACCGCCTCTATGGGAGGACGACCGGCGTCCACCCTATAATGCGCAAAGATTTATTTGGCCTCTCTTATTATAAATATAAACTAATGAGCCAAAAAGGTAGTGACAGCGCGTTTAACAGAAGAATTCTCAATATTGGAAAATTCTAGAAAAATTCTTTGTATGCAAGGATGCATATGCATAAATTGTCTTTCAAGTTCAACTACAAGCATAGCAATGGCATCTGCAAGACTACTAGTTCTATGAAGAATAGAACTACCCATGGAAGGTAAAGCACCAACACAAGTAAAGAAATATTCAATAACACTTTTTCCAATAATCTTACCACTACCGATTCAAAACTTTTTAGTATGCAAGATAGGGGGTTCTTCAGCCGAAGCCTCGGAATTTTCCATGTTATCATTATTGTCAATATCGACGATAATCTCCCCAATTTTAGACATAACAGCAACCAAAAGCAAGGAAGAAGAAAACAAGCGAGAGAGAGGAGAAGATTGGGAAAGAGAGGGCGAATAAAACGGCAAGGGTGAAGTGGGGGAGAGGAAAATGAGAGGCAAATGGAAAATAATGTAAATGAGTTTGTGACGGGTACTTGGTATGTCTTGACTTGAGCGAAGACCTCCCCGGCAACGGCGCCAGAAATCCTTCTTGCTACGTCTTGAGCTTGCGTTGGTTTTTCTTGAAGAGGAAAGGGTGATGCAGCAATAGTAGCATAAGTATTTCCCTCAGTTTTTGAGAACCAAGGTATCAATCCAGTAGGAGGCTCCTCAAAAGTCCCACGCACCTACACAAACAAACAAAGAACTCGCAACCAACGGAATAAAGGGGTTGTCAATCCGTTCACGGCCACTTGCGAAAGTGAGATCTGATAGAGGTAGTATGATAAGATAAATATATTTTTGGTATTTTATAATATAGATGCAAAAAGTAAAGATGCAAATAAAAGTAGATTGGAAGTTTATATGATAAAAGATAGACCCGGGGGCCATAGGTTTCACTAGAGGCTTCTCTCAAGATAGCATAACTATTACGGTGGGTGAACAAATTATTGTCAAGCAATTGATAGAAAAGCAAATAATTATGAGATTATCTAGGCATGATCATGCATATAGGCATCACGTCCGCAACAAGTAGACCGACTCCTGCCTGCATCTACTACTATTACTCCACACATCGACCGACTCCTGCCTGCATCTAGAGTATTAAGTTCATAAAGAACAGAGTAACGCATTAAGAAAGATGACATGATGTAGAGGGATAAACTCAAGCAATATGATATAAACCCCATCTTTTTATCCTCGATGGCAACAATACAGTACGTGCCTTGCTGCCCTTGCTGTCACTGGGAAAGGACACCGCAAGATTGAACCCAAAGCTAAGCACTTCTCCCATGGCAAGAAAGATCAATCTAGTAGGCCAAACCAAACTGATAATTCAAAGAGACTTGCAAAGATAACTCAATCATACATAAAAGAATTCAGAGGAGATTCAAATATTTCTCATAGATAAATTTGATCATAAACCAACAATTCATCGGATCTCGACAAACACACCACAAAAAGAGTTTACATCGAATAGCTCTCCACAAGAGAGGGGGAGAACATTGTATTGAGATCCAAAAAGGGAGAAGAAGCCATCTAGATAATAACTATGGACCCGAAGGTCTGTGGTAAACTACTCACAACTCATCGAAGAGGCTATGGTGTTGATGTAGAAGCCCTCCATGGTCGATTCCCCCCTCCGGCGGAGCGCCCGCGAAGGCTCCAAGATGGGATCTCACGGATACAGAAGGTTATGGTGGTGGAAATTGTGTTTCGTTGGCTCCCTCGATGTTTTCGGGGTACGTAGGTATATATAGGAGGAAGAAGTACGTCGGTGGCTGAGGGAGTCCTGGATTAGGGGGTATCCGGACAGCCGGACTATATACTTTGTCCGGACTATTGGAGCGTGAAGATACAAGACTCAAGACTCCGTCCCATGTCCTGATGGGACTCTCCTTTGCCTGGAAGACAAGCTTGGCGAACCGGATATTATATTTCCTTCTTTGTAACCGACTCCATGTAAACCCTAGCCCTCTCCGGTGTCTATATAAACCGGAGAGTTTAGTCCGTAGAGGCAGAATCATAATCATCATAGGCTAGCTTCTAGGGTTTAGCCTCTATGATCTCGTGGTAGATCAACTCTTGTAACACCCATATCGTCAATATCAATCAAGCAGGAACTAGGGTTTTACCTCCATCAGGAAGGCCCGAACCTGGGTAAACATCGTGTACCTTGCCTCCTATTACCATTAGCCTAAGACGCACAGATCAGGACCCCCTACCCGATATCCGCCGGTTTTGACACCGACATTGGTGCTTTCATTGAGAGTTCCTCTGTGTCGTCGCTGCAAGGCTTGATGGCTCCTTCAATCATCAACAACAACATGGTCCAGGGTGAGACTTTTCTCCCCGGACAAATCTTCGTGTTCAGCGGCTTCGCACTGCGGGCCAATTCTCTTGGCCATATGGAGCAGATCGACAGCTACGCCCCTGGCCACCAAGTCAGGTTCGGAAACCTGAACTACACTGCCGATATCCGCGGAGACTTGATCTTCAATGGGTTCGGGCCTGCGCCAGGAGCGCCGGACAATCACGACGAGCATGGCTTAGACCTGCTGTCGGACAATGCTCGGGATATCACCCCAGCAGGAGCCCCGGGCCTAAATTGGAGCAGATTGCGTTGCCCGAGGACGGATGTATGGACCCCGTTCCGGAGGCCGCACACTCGTCGGCGCTAGAGCCGAACACATGCCTCACCCCCAAGGAAGCCTGTGACACCGGACCCCCGGACTCGTATCCGGATGTAGGTTCCGGTCCGCGCACTCCCGAGCCCGCCGAATCTGGTTGGGCTCCGGTAATGGAGTTCACCGCTGCGGATATCTTCCAGCACTCGCCCATTGGCGATGTGCTGAACTCTCTAAAGTCTCTCTCTTTGTCAGGAGACTCTTGGCCGAACTATGTCCGGCTCGAGTGGGAAGCAGGCGATGAAGGAATTCGTTGCCCACCCACCACCCACTTCATTGCCACGGTTGACGATTTAACCTACGTGTTTGACTTCGACTCTAAAGACATAGACAGTGTGGACGACGATGCAGGAGAAGAACAGGAACCACCGCCCACGGGGCGGTGGACAGCCACCTCCTCATATGATATATATATGGTGGACACTCCAAAAGAAACCAATGGTGATGAGGCAATGGAGGATAACCCCTCAAGAAAGAAAACAAAGCATGGGCGTCGTCAGCGCCGCTCCAAGCCCCGCCACAGCAATACCGGCACAGGTGACGAAAACAGTCCGGATGGTGCCGAAGATGATTACAACCCCGATCGGCCTGCCTTTGAGCAGGCTGAACAGGAAGAGGGGCAAGACAGCCCAAACGAACAGGCAATGGATGGATATCCGGAGGAGGACAACTACATGCCCCCCTCCGAAGACGAGATTAGCCTCGGAGACGATGAGTTCGGCGTGCCTGAGGACCCCGTGGAGCAGGAGCGCTTCAAGCGTCGGCTTATGGCCACTGCGAGAAGCCTGAAAAAGAAGCAGCAACAGCTCCAAGCTGATCAAGACCTGCTCACAGACAGATGGACTGAAGTCCTGGCAGCTAAGGAATACGGACTCGAGCGCCAAATGGCTGACCGGCCACCTTGTGGCCGAGATAAAATGGAATACCAGCCCGCACCCCCACGCCAATACACTACGGCCCGGGGCAATAGGCAGGACCTGCAAGATATACTGGAAAACAAGGCAGGACAGCCAAGATCAATCTACGAATCGCAGGGGCGCGCCCCAACATGTAACGATGATCGTTATGCCGGACACACCATCAGCAAGTCCGGCCAGGCCGAATACAGCCATCCGGACTCATTCAAACTGCGTAGCCACATAGCCCGGCATAGAGGCACCGCACACCCCCTCTGCTTCACTGACGAAATGATGGATCATGAATTCCCAGAAGGGTTTAAACCCGTAAACATCGAGTCATACGATGGCACAACAGACCCCGCAGTATGAATCGAGGATTTCCTTCTCCACATTCACATGGCCCGCGGTGACGATCTACACGCCATCAAGTACCTTCCCCTTAAACTCAAAGGACTGGCAAGGCACTGGCTAAACAGCCTCCCGGCAAATTTCATTGGCAGTTGGGAAAACCTGGAGGACGCGTTCCTTGACAACTTCCAGGGAACATACGTGCAACCACCGGATGCCGATGACTTGAGCCACATTACCCAACAGCCCGGAGAGTCAGCCAGGAAATTCTGGACTCGGTTCCTAACCAAAAAGAACCAAATAGTCGACTGTCCGGACACCGAAGCCCTGGCGGCCTTCAAGCATAATATCTGTGATGAATGGCTCGCCCGACACCTCGGCCAGAAAAAACCAAAATCCATGGCGGCCCTCATGACACTCATGACCCGCTTTTGCGCGGGCGAGGATAGCTGGTTGGCTCGTAGTAGCACCACGCCTATAAATTCCGGCACCTCAGATGTCCGCGACAATAACAGCAAGCCACGGCGCAACAGGCATAAGCGACGGAACAACGGTGACAACACTGAAGACACGACAGTCAACGCAGGATTCAGCAGATCCAAATCCAGTCAGCGGAAAAAGCCGTATAAAGGAACAATCAGGGACCGTCCAGTCTGGACCGCATACTTGAACGCTCGTGCCAAATTCATGGCACCCAGGACAAGCCAGCAAACCACACTAATAGATACTGCTGGGTGTTCAAACAGGTCGGTAAAATAAACACCGAAAACAAGGACAAGGGGCTGCACAGTGACGATGACGAGGAGCCCCAGCGTCCGAACACAGGAGGACAGAAGAAATTTCCTCCCCGGGTGAAAACGGTCAACATGATCTACGCCACCCATATTCCCAAACGGGAACGGAAGCGGGCACTACGGGACGTCTACGCGATGGAGCCAGTCGCCCCAAAATTTAACCCATGGTCAGCCTGTCCGATCACCTTTGATCGTAGGGATCACCCTACCAGCATCCGTCACAGCGGTTCAGCCGCATTGGTCCTAGACCCAATCATCGACGGGTTCCACTTTACGCGAGTCCTTATGGATGGCAACAACAGTCTGAACCTGCTTTATCAGGACACAGTGCAAAAAATGGGCATCGACCCTTCGAGGATCAAACCCACCAAAACCACCTTCAAAGTTGTAATTCCAGGAGTAGAGGCCCATTGCACGGGCTTCGTAACACTGGAAGTGGTCTTCGGATCTCCGGATAACTTCCGAAGCGAGCAGTTAATCTACGATATCGTCCCTTTCCGCAGTGGTTATCACACACTTCTCGGACGAACCGCATTCGCTCGATTCAATGCGACACCACACTATGCATACCTCAAGCTCAAAATGCTAGGACCTCGTGGGGTCATAACAGTCAACGGAAACATGGACCGCTCTCTCCGTACAGAAGATCATACTATAGCATTCACAGCAGAAGTACAATGCAGCCTTCTCCAGCAAACCACCAATCCGGCGACAACAACCCCGAACACCGTCAAGTGAGTCCGAAGCACCCCGCAACAGGATCGCCAGGCATGCCAAGAGCACAGCTAGCAGTCCGGCCTCCGCTCAAGCCCCACCAAAGCAGCATTCGTGCCGTGCGTACACAATTACCACTCAAAATACCATGGGCATAGGCGGAGGCACAACAGTGACTCAGTCAACAGTGCGGTACAACCGCAACATACTTTAATAACCCTCCTTTTATCTTTCAGGACATTGCTTTCGGGCAGCCTCTTCAGAAGAGCCGGATTGTCGGACTTACAAAGGAGAGAAAACCAAGGAGGGGGAATACCCAGGTGGAATATGTTCACGATCATTATACCTGTTTTATATACCTACATGCAGCCCGCCCTTGGATAGGACATGTTAAATAGTCCTATTTACCTCTGCTCAAACGCATTCATCGTAAACATACGCTTAGACGTATTATTTATCAATGGGAGATAATATATAGCATCAAATTATTATTCCTATTCGCACATTTTTCCTATAAATGTTTATTCCGTACACCTTGGTACGATCAGTTTGCCAGGGGCTTCCTATGGCGCCCCATAATACGGCAAGACAAGTCCGAACACTTTCAACAGTGCGGTACCCCGAACTTATAGCATTATATGCATCAGCTCCGAATCATGTCTTGGGTCAATAGTTGGGTTTGCCCGGCTCCCTTGTTTTGGTACCTTACGTTCCGTTATATCGGCTAAGGTAGCGCAGGGAGAACTACTGCGATTGTGTCCCGGTTCTTCCGGACGAGCACCTCAGTAGAGAAAGCCGAAAACTGACCGGCATGATGCGGTGAGAGCTGGTCGCTGTTCGAGATGTCTTAAAATCCTTAAAGATTTTTTCCGCTTTAGGCGAGGAATCGGCCTCGTCCGATTTAGGCGTATATAGCGCCCCAATTCGGCCTTCCGAATTCTAGGGGCTTCACCGAAATTTAAAATTGTAGACTTCTATGGCTAAGTGAAAGTTATAAAGCCGCATAGTCCGATTGCCTTGTTCGCTGCACCAAACACCTCCTTCAGGGACCAACAATTTGGATAAAGAGTGTCTGGGTTTTTCCAGGAACACCTCGGTACTAGTTATGCGGGGGCGGAAGCCGACGACTGGCCTACTTTCAGAATTTTATAAACAGCCGCATAGAAGGTAATATTTTAAATCAAAAGGCGCTATATAGCGCAAGTAACTTCGTCTTTATATTACAACAACGGCAGAAGTACATTTACCCAAGGATCGTGTCCTTGGTACATTCATCGGCCACGAGACGAGCGCCTTTCATAACGCCATCATAATATTTTTCGGGACAATGATGCGCCTTGCCCTCCGGCGGCCCATCCTTGACCAGCTTCTCCGCATCCAGCTTGCCCCAATGCACCTTCGCACGGGCAAAGGCCCGGCGGGCACCTTCAATGCAAACGGATCACTTGATCACCTCAAGCCGCTGACAGGCGTTTACCATCCGCTTTATCAGGCCGAAGTAGCTGGCAGGCAAGGGCTCGCCAGGCCACATCTGGACTATGAAACCTTTCATAGCCACTTCTGTCGCCCTGTGGAGTTCAACCAATTGCTTCAATTGGTCACTCGGAGGCATCGGGTGTTCGGCTCCAGCATATTGGGGCCAGAAAATCTTCTCCGTCGAGCTCCCCTCCTCGGCACGGTAGAACTCCGCGGCATCTGATATGCTGCGTGGCAGATCTGCGAATGCCCGTCGAGAGCTTCGAATTCGGGTAAGTAAGAGAAACACTTCCTCCACATGCTTGCTTTGCATAAAGAATGTCTTACCCGCCGCTATCTTCTTGGCCGCCTGGATTTCCTGCTGGGCCTTTTCGGCTTCGGCCTTGGCGTCTTTCATGCTCGCAAGGGCCTTTGCAAGCTCAGACTCCTTCGTCTTGAGGTCACGCTCCAAGGACTCGAACTTCTTGCCGAGCTCCTGGAGCTCTTGCTGTACCTCACCCACCCTAGCATTCTACTTCTCATGCTCAATGCGCTCCATGGCTGCCTTGTCTTCGGCCTCGGACAACGCTTTCTTCAGGGATGCCACTTCGGTTGTGGCCCCTATCACAAAGTCACGATGCTTTGTCGTTAGAATCACCAATTTTGTCTATTCTTTATAATATGCGAACAGGGTATCACTCACCTTTGTTCTCTTCGAGCTGCCTCTTAGTGAGGCCAAGCTCTCCTTGTACCTGCTCTAGGTCCCGTTTAAGTCCGGCGACCTCGGCCGTGTGGGAAGCAGCGGCAAGCAGCACCACATGCTTGTTCACATGCAAACCTACTATTAGACTCCTGCGGATTATAATCGACCCTCCGTTTGGCTTTTCGTTCCGAACACCAAACAGAGTATCAGGGGCTACTACCTATCGGGTGATAATTTCACACATTTTTTCACTTACCTCAATGCCCGTCAGGAGGCTGGTGCAGGCTTCGGTTAGTCCGCTCTTGGCGGATAGAACCTTCTGAATCACCACACTCATAAGAGTACGGTGCTCTTCATCCATGGAAACGCCACTAAGCGCTTCCAGCAGACTATCCGACGCCGCTGGCGTAACGGAAGTCACGGGCACGGATGGCTCGCCCTCCTTAGCGAGGGGCCGCCTGCCCAAATCCGGAACCATTGGAGGTTCCGGCATAGTATCCGGCTGAGAGCCCGGCTTGTTGCGGCCCTTGTCGGCACAATCCGCGGGGATCTTATGCCCCATGTTCCCAGCATCTGGAATTTTGCCCTGGGGCGTCTCCAAAGCCACCTCCCCCTGCTCTGGGAGCCTTTGGGACAACACCTCCATGTCGTCCGCAGGCCGAGGGGTAGTGGCCGTTGGAAGCGAGTTCATTGACGAATCACTCAAGGACCCATCCGAAGATGATACCTCGGGATGGACCCTGGCTGGACTGCATATATGTGTTCGGCGTTATAACAGACTATGAAGCAAAGTCGCACTAAAATATAACAGAGTGCGGATACTTACGATCTCACTAGGGGCTTCCCCCTGGGCAGCCACTCCTCCTCGCTATAGGCGGCCGTGGTGGAGTAATCCGGAAGGGACGCCTTTCCCTTCTTGGGCGTCCTAGCCTCCTCCTCCGGGGCGGCTTTCCTCTTCTTCTCCTCCCCAGTGCGGGGAGGCAGAGTTTCTTCGTGTTTCCCCCCGCCTCCGCGGGAGGAATCTGCCTCGTTGTCTTCGGACGACGAGGGTATGACGGCCTTGCGCCAGGGACCCTTCCCGGTCCCCTGGCCCGCCTTCTTAGGCCCCTCATCCTTCCGGATGGGGCGGCCCTTTCCTTTTCTTCCTCCCCTTCAGGGGAGGAGTGTGCCTCGTCGTCTTCGGACGAGGCGTCCGGTACGACCTTGCGATGGAGACCCTTCCTGGTCCCCGGGGCCTTCTTTTCGGCCTTCTTTTCCGGCGCTTTGTAGGGCGCCGGGACTAGCATCTTCGTCGGGAGAGCATCTGCTGGACCTTCTGGCAGTGGAGCCGGACAGTCAATCCGCTCCGCCGTCTCCACATATTCCTGATCAAATACATACAATGACTTAGGATTCCCCCATGAGTACATTGGGAAAAACTGAATCCGTTGGTAGTCAGAAAACTCACCGGATGGGGGAGCCGCGTGGCATGAAGTCCGCGATCCTCGGATGTGGAAGGAGGTATTTCGGAGGCCTTGAATACCACCTTCCATGCGCCCTTGTGTGTCATGCTGTAGAGCTTTTGAAGCGTCTGGTGTTCGGCCGGGGCAAACTCCCACAGATTAAATGCCCGTCTTTGGCACGGAAGGATCCGGTGGACAAGCATGACCTGGACCACGTTGACAAGCTTGATTTTCTTGTCCTTCATATTCTTGATGCAGCTCTGAAGTCCGGTCAGCTCCGCGGGCTCGCCCCAGACCAGGCCCTTCTTTTCCCAGGAGGTGAGCCGCATGGGGATTCCGGATCGGAATTCGGGGGCCGCCGCCCAGTTGGCATCACGCGGCTCGGTGATGTAGAACCACCCCGATTGCCACCCTTTCACGGTCTCCGCGAAGGAGCCATCAAGCCAGGTGACGTTGGGCATCTTTCCCACCATGGCGCCTCCGCACTCCGCTTGTTGGCCGCTCACGATCTTCGGCTTCACGCAGAAGATTCGTAGCCACAAGCCGAAATGAGGCTTGATGCGGAGGAAGGCCTCGCACACAACGATAAACGCCGAGATGTTGAGGACGAAATTTGGGGCTAGATCATGGAAATCTAGCCCGTAGTAGAACATGAGCCCGCGGACGAAGGGATGAAGTAGAAATCCTAGTCCACGGACGAAGTGGGCAAGAAACACGACCCTCTCGCGGGGTTCCGGAGTTGGAATGATCTGCCCTTCGTCCGGTAGCCGGTGCGCGATGTCTACGGCCAAGTATCCGGCCACCCTAAGCTTCACAATATGCTCCTCCTCCACGGTGGAGGCCACCCACTTGCCTCCTGCTCCGGACATGTTTGGCTGTGCGGAGAAGGTGTGAACCAGGGCACTGGAGCTCGAGGGTGTGAGAATGGATAAGCAGAGAAGGAAGAAGGCATGGGTGAAAATGGGGAATTCTTATCCCTTTATAGAGGCGACAAGAACGGTGCGCCTCCCCACCTTCCTGTTAAGAATCGCTTATTTCCCAAGCGCCACGATTGATTGCGCGGTTGGGTTACCCATACCCTTATTGATGGAAATACCGTGATAAGGGGACATGATCTCTGCTTTGACAAGACGTGCCGAGGAAACCGCCTCGCAATATGCGCTATGGCTAGTTGTGGGAAAACGGTTCGAATAATAACCCGACCATAGTGTCATGTCACGTCGTCTAAAATTGCCAGCAGATCAAATTTATGAAGTGCTATGCTATCTACGGTGGTATGTGAAGATCATCTTGCAGATCCGGACACGGTTTAAGTGTTCGATAATTACTTTGGAGTATTCGGAGATGGAACCCGCCTTGCAATGCCGAAGACAGAACTGCGGGCCGGACTCATCGTCATTGAAGCCTGGTTCAAGGGCTACTGAGGGAGTCCTGGATTAGGGGGTATCCGGACAGCCGGACTATATACTTTGTCTGGACTATTGGAGCGTGAAGATACAAGACTCAAGACTCCGTCCCATGTCCGGATGGGACTCTCCTTTGCGTGGAAGACAAGCTTGGTGATCCGGATATTATATTTTCTTCTTTGTAACCGACTCCGTGTAAACCCTAGCCCTCTCCGGTGTCTATATAAACCGGAGAGTTTAGTTCTTAGAGGTAGAATCATAATCATCATAGGCTAGGGTTTAGCCTCTACGATCTCGTGGTAGATCAACTCTTGTAACACCCATATCGTCAATATCAATCAAGCAGGAAGTAGGGTTTTACCTCCATCAAGAGGGCCCGAACCTGGGTAAACATCGTGTCCCTTGCCTCCTGTTACCATTAGCCTAAGACGGATAGATCGGGACCCCCTACCCGAGATCCGCCGGTTTTGACACCGGCAGTGGCCGCCCGAGGGGCCCACAAGACAGGGGGGCGCGTCCTGTAGGGGTGGGCGCGCCCTCCTATCTCGTGGCCGCCTCGGCTACTGCTTGGCTTGCACTCCAAGTCCTCTGGATCACGTTCGTTCCAAAAATCATGCTCCCGAAGGTTTCGTTCCGTTTGGACTCCGTTTGATATTCATTTTCTTCGAAATAATGAAATAGGCAAAAAAACAGCAATTGGCTGGGCCTCCGGTTAGTAGGTTAGTCCCAAAAATGATATAAATGTGTAAAATAAAGTCCATAAACATCCACAAGTGGTAATATAATAGCATGGAACAATCAAAAATTATAGATACGTTGGAGACGTATCACTGCCTGCTAGGTCGCCGCCGTCGCTGCTGCCTGCTATGTCGCTGCCGCCGCCTGCTAGGTCGGCGCTGCTGCTAGGTCGCCGCCAAGCCCTGGATGCGCGCCATCACAGGGGGGAGATGACGGGGGGGAGAGGGAAGCTGGCACCGGAGATCTGCATGAGGGGCGGCGCTGGAGCGGGGCAGATCGAGAGGGAGGGAGAGATGCGGGAGGGTGGCGGCGCTGAGAAGGGGAGACGGGAGAGGATAGGGCTCGGGTTGGTGAGAGAGGAATGAGGCCCGTTCCCTGTCGTCCGCTCGAATCGGAGGTATGCGTCGGTTCCGCATATAGACCGAATATTCTCTTTTCTGGGACTGGTGGGTTCTGGTTCCATCTACTGAGCAAACGTGGGAATAGGCTCTCGGGACGGGACGGACCCATGCCATTCCATCCGGTGACAGCAACCGAACACACCCATAATGTTCTGGATAAATTTGCACGCTCACATGCAAAAAGGGATTCGTGACATAACAACCCAATAAATGATTAACTCTCACGCAATGTTATGTTTCTACTTTGAGAACCGAGGCGTAGTCTGTTTTCCAAAGAATATCATTAAAGCTTGAACAACAGCCGCTATGTTTCTGTCACTTCAAAATTGAAATGACAAAATGTTGCTTACATGCCATCCAGCGTCAACTTAATTAAAACTTGATCTTTTGCCATCTCCGTCATGACTAATCCAAAGTTCAATGGAAGTTATCTGACCGAATCTGACCGGGTCAGCATCACTAGCAGACCCAGTATATTAGCCCACCCCATAAAATTCCGGCGACTATACAGATTTGGCCCCTTTTTTGGGCCAAAACAGACACCTTATAATCGCCCCGGCCCGTAAACAATTTACACAGGCCCTAGAAGAAAAATCTACGGGCAGTATATATTCGGGTTCGCGGCCGCGATACGGGTCGAAACCCTATCCCCTCGCCGCCGCAATTCCCCATCTTATTTCTCACCGCCGGCGACCTAATTCCGTTGTCCCACCGCCTGATCCGCCACACTGTGTGTGTGGGGGGGGGGGGGGGATGTGGAGCTCCAGCCAGCGCGATGGCGACAACCCCGAGCAGAAGCGCTGCGTCGCCGCCAACGCGGCGAGGAAGCGTTCCGCCCGGCGGTACACCAACCAAGGCCTTGAACTGCCGACGTCCCTCCTCCGCTACGAGACAGAGTACGGCCGGCGGCAGGCTCGGCTTGCCTATAGTGTGGGGAGCTCTTTGGGCGACCGGTTCTTCCGTTGAAGAGGGAGCCCGGCGAGCTTCCGCAGCTCCCGGCGGGGAAGGAGGCGCCGCCGCTCCGCGTCGTGAAGAGGGAGCCGGAGGAGGAAGAGCGCCCGCGCGGCCGCGGCGGTGTCGGCCCGGAGGACTACCTTGTCGGGACCGAGGCGGACGCTGTCGAAGCGGCGCTTGCCGCGCACAGCGCGCGTGAGCACGAGAAGGCGGAGGCACGTCGCCGGAGGGAGGAGGAGATCAACGCACTCCTCTACGAGCACGGGCTTGCCGCCGCGCACGAGTTCGACGCCGAACAGGCGGCAGCGCACCATGAAGCCGACGAGCAAGCCAAGATCTACATTGATTGGCTCCGACCACGACGAGTGAGCGCCACCGCCGCTGCAGCATCGCCACCGATCTTGGCTAGTTTTAGGGTTGGATGGTCAAACTACGAACTATGCACTGTGTTCTTTAATCTATGGATGATGAAACTATGCACTGCGTTCTTCATTTTGCCCGGTAATGTTTTGTTTTCAAATATGGGTTCATTTGAGGGCTCTGTTCAGCCGCAGCTGATTTT
The DNA here is from genome assembly GCA_963921465.1 of Triticum timopheevii. Taxonomy (NCBI): domain Eukaryota; kingdom Viridiplantae; phylum Streptophyta; class Magnoliopsida; order Poales; family Poaceae; genus Triticum; species Triticum timopheevii. The sequence continues at coordinate 87,843,991 of OY997271.1, forward strand.
GCCCCTCAAACCGCGGTGTCATCGGCCCTTATCCGCGGTTTGAAGGTCACGATTATAAAGGGTCTGCTAGAAATGCTCTTAGTTGATAACTGTACACATCTATAGTGGCATGTAGTCCATAGTAATTATCATTAGGACTTTGGTGTGCAGCAAACTGCACGATGAAACATAGTCAAACACGATATTGCTAGATGTAACAGATAAGTAAAGGCTAAATTCCCCCGCAAAAAAAAAGTAAAGGCTAAATTAAGTTGATGTTCATATAAACAACTAAAGATCAAGAACTGTTAACTCACATATATTACGGTATGGGAACCTTCTTCGGAATTTGTTGCCATGTTGTTGTTTGACTTCAAGCTTGTCAACTGTTGTTTGACCAGACTATAGGCCAACTCTTGTGCGGATAAAAAATGGGAAAATATAATATAAAAAGGGAAACGACCGTGTGAATGTTTAACACGGAATCCGAAACTTGCATTACCACATTTTGAGAACCTATAGCTTCATGTGCAAGGAAAAGGATGAAAGGAGCTCTTGCTTGAAGCAATACACTAGTTAGTTATGGACATTTACCTCTTTGGTAGTAGGACGCAGCCGAGAACCTATAGCTTGGTGTGCAAGGACTAGGATGCAAAGGGCACCTGCTTGCAGCAACACACTAGGTAGTCCGGACATATTGAGATGCCAAAGGATGAAGAGTGTGAGGCCAACACTACCGTGCGACCCCAAACGGACGTCCGTTTTGCCCAAATTCTGTCCGTTTGGGTAGGGCAATGGGGTCATGTCCGAACAGTTTTCGGGATGCGGTGGCCGTGCGTCCAGCGCGCGAACGCATCCCGGCCGCATCCTATCCGCGTGCATTTTTCTTTGCAAGTCCTTAACTTTTTTTCATCATTCATTTTTGGTACATAACAATACATCATCACATTTTGACTAGTAAAGCAAGGCCAAAGAAAACAAGAACCATAAAAATACATTTTAGAAGATACCCAACTTCATAACTGCTCCCTTGAGTTGGGTTAGGGTCTTCTCGATGCACTCATTGTTGATCTGTGGAGGAGGCTCGATGTTGCACCCTCCTTTCTTCTTCAAGCCAGAAGTCGATGTTGCTTCCTCATACCTAGTCTCGTGTCTAGCCTCTAATCTAGCAACAAGTGCACTTGTCTCATCTACAGCCTCTATGCTAGCTAGAAGTGCACGAACATGTACTAAATTTCGCTCTATCAATATATCGATGTACTCTTCTTTCCAATACCAAAACTTGCATTCATTCTACACAATAAAATTTGAAGTTAGCACAACTAGTCTAATCCGAGAGCAGAAACCGAAGCTAAAAAGAGCACATACCCCATCGTTTAAGCACTTGATGAACACCCATTCGGGATGTTCCGGTGTTGTAGACACGCGGCGCATGACCATCCTTGGGCAGTGGTCGCACTTAATGCGTGGCAACAGTGCGCCGACGAGCTTTTGGGCAAGCACCGAGCCCGGTCGGCCGCCATTTGTGTATCTGTAGGCGGACCACCTGATGAAGTCATGTACCTAGGGTAGGGTCACGGACCTGTTCAAGGTACCCTCCCCAAGGACATCTTTAGAAGAAACTGCCTTCGAGTCGACCTGGAAGGATTCCACTCGACAGACTCAAAGACACTCGACCATGAAGACTCACTCGACCACCAGGAGTTCAAGAGTCACTCTGTATCCAAACGGTCTGTAATTAAGTAACCTTTATGATCATGATGACACTTTATGTAAGGCGTTACCAGTAACGCCAGGCCTTAATGTACTTTAAACCCTCTGCTACGTGTTGGGGAACGTAGCAGAAATTCAAAATTTTCTACGCAACACCAAGATCAATCTATGGAGATTCTAGCAACAAGAGAGGGAGAGGATGAGCATCTTCATACCCTTGAAGATCGCTAAGCGGAAGCGTTTCAAGAACGCGGATGATGGAGTCGTACTCGCGGCGATTCAAATCGCGGAAGATCCGATCTAGCGCCGAACAGGCGGCGCCTCCGCGTTCAACACACGTACAGCCCGGGGACGTCTCCTCCTTCTTGATCCAGCAAGGGAAGAGGAGAAGTTGAGGGAGAACTCCGACAGCATGACGGCGTGGTGGTGGAGCTCGTGGTTCTCCAGCAGGGCTTCGCCAAGCACTACGGAGGAGGAGGAGGTGTTGGAGGAGGGAGAGGGCTGTGCCAAGGGAAGGGTGTGTGGCTGCCCTCTCTCTCCCTCACTATATATAGGGGTAAGGGGGTGGAGGAGGCGCCCTAGGGTTCCCTAGGGGAGGGGTGGCGGCCAAAGGGGAAACCCTAGATGGGTTTGGGCGCCCCCACCCCCTAGGAAACTTGCCCCCCAAGCCAGGAGGGGGGGCTGCCCTAGGGGAGGCGCCCCCACCTCTCCTGGTTACGTGAGAGGGGCTGGGAGGGGAGCACCACCCCTTAGTGGGCTGGTTTGCCCCTTCCCCTTTGGCCCATGAGGCCCTCCAACACTTGTCGGGGCTCCCGAAACACCTTTCGGTCATGCTGACCATAGCCTGGTACCCCCGGAACACTTCCGGACTCCAATACCCTTCGTCCAATATATCGATCTTCACCGCCGGACCATTCCGGAACTCCTCGTGATGTCCGGGATCACATCCGGGACTCCGAACAACCTTCGGTAACCACATACTATTTCCCATAACAACTCTAGCGTCACCGAACCTTAAGTGTGTAGACCCTACGGGTTCGGGAATCATGCAGACATGACCGAGACAACTCTCTGGCCAATAACCAACAGCGGGATCTAGATACCCATGTTGGCTCCCACATGTTCCACGATGATCTCATCGGATGAACCACGATGTCGAGGATTCAATCAATCCAGTATTCAATTCCCTTTGTCTAGCGGTATAGTACTTGCCCGAGATTCGATCATCGGTATCCCGATACCTTGTTCAATCTCTTTACCGGCAAGTCTCTTTACTCGTTCCATAACACACCATCCCGTGATCAACCCCTTGGTCACATCGTGCACATTATGATGATGTCCTACCGAATGGGCCCAGAGATACCTCTCCGTCACACGGAGTGACAAATCCCAGTCTCGATTCGTGCCAACCCAACAGACACTTTCGGAGATACCCGTAGTGCACCTTTATAGCCACCCAGTTACGCTATGACGTTTGGTACACCCAAAGATTTCCTACGGTATCCGGGAGTTGCACAATCTCATAGTCTAAGGAAATGATACTTGACATTAGAAAAGCTTTAGCATACGAACTACACGATCTTTGTGCTAGGCTTAGGATTGGGTCTTGTCCATCACATCATTCTCCTAATGATGTGATCCCGTTATCAACGACATCCAATGTCCATGGTCAGGAAACCGTAACCACCTATTGATCAACGAGCTAGTCAACTAGAGGCTTACTTGGGACATGGTGTTTTCTATGTATCCACACATGTATCTGAGTTTCCTATCAATACAATTATAGCATGGATAATAAACGATTATCATGAACAAGGAAATATAATAATAATAACTAATTTATTATTGCCTCTAGGGCATATTTCCAACAGTCTCCCACTTGCACTAGAGTCAATAATCTAGTTCACATCGCCATGTGATTAACACTCACAGGTCACATCGCCATGTGACCAACATCAAAAGAGTTTACTAGTGTCACTAAACTAGTTCACATCATCATGTGATTAAGACTCAATGAGTTCTGGGGTTGGATCATTGTGAGAGAGGTTTTAGTCAACAGGTCTGCAACATTCAGATCTGTATGTACTTTGCAAATCTCTAGGTCATATTGTAAATGCTGCTTCCACGCTCCACTTGGAGCTATTCCAAATGGTTGCTCCACTATACGTATCCGGTTTGCTACTCAGAGTCATTCGGATAGGTGTTAAAGCTTGCATCGACGTAACCCTTTACGCCGAACTCTTTATCACCTCCATAATCGAGAAACATGTCCTTATTACTCCAAGGACAATTTTGACCGCCATCTGGTGATCCACTCCTTGATCACCTTTGTACCCTCTTGCCAGACATGTGGCAAGGCACACATCAGGTGCGGTACTCAGCATAGCATACTGTAGAGCCTACGTCTAAAGCATAGGGGACGACCTTCGTCCTTTCTCTCTCTTCTGCCGTGGTCGAGCTTTAAGTCTTAACTTCATACCTTACAACTCAGGCAAGAACTCCTTCTCTGACTGATCCATCTTGAACACCTTCAAGATCATGTCAAGGTATGTGCTCATTTGAAAGTACTATTAAGCGTTTTGATCTATCCTCATAGATCTTGATGCTCAATGTTCAAGCAGCTTAATCCAGTTTTTCTATTGAAAAACACTTTTCAAATAACCCTATATGCTTTCCATAACTTCTACATCATTTCTGATCCACAATATGTCAACAACATATACTCATCAGAAATTCTATAGTGCTCCCACTCACTTCTTTGGAGATACAAGTTTCTCATAAACTTTGTATAAACCCAAAATCTTTGATCATCTCATCAAAGCGCATATTCTGACTCCGAGATGCTTGCTCTAGTCCATGGAAGGATCGCTAGAGCTAGCATACCTTTTAGCATCCTTAGGATCGACAAAACCTTTCTGATTGTATCACATACAACCTTTCCCTACGAAAACTGGTAAGGAAACTCGTTTTAACATCCATCTGCCAGATTTCATAAATGCAGCTAATGCTAACATGATTCCGACGGACTTAAGCATCGCTACGGATGAGAAAATCTCATCGTAGTCAACTCCTTGAACTTGTGAAAAACTCTTTGCCACAAGTCGAGCTTCATAGACGGTGATATTACCGTCCACGTCCATCTTCTTCTTAAAGATCCATTTATCTCAATGGCTTGCCGATCATCGGGCAAATCCACCAAAGTCCATGCTTTGTTATGATACATCGATCCTATCTCGGATTTCATGGCTTCTAACCATTTGTCGGAATATGGGCCCACCATCGCTTCTCCATAGCTCGTACGTTCATTGTTGTCTAGCAACATGACCTTCAAGACAGGATTACTGTACCACTCTGAAGTAGTACGCATCCTTGTCACCCTACGAGGTACGGTAGTGACTTGATCCGAAACTTCATGATCACTATCATAAGCTTCTACTTCAATTGGTGTGGGCGCCACAGGAACAACTTCCTGTGCCCTGCTACACACTAGTTGAAGTGATGGTTCAATGACCTCATCAAGTCTCCACCATGCTCCCACTCAACTTTCCGAGACAAATTTTTCCTCGAGAAAGGACCCGATTCAAGAAACAATCCCTATTTCTTTCGGATCTGAATTAGGAGGTATACCCAACTGAAGATGCATTTTATCCGCTTTGGGTTCGAGCTTATCAACCTGAAACTTTTTCACATAAGTGTCGCAGCCCCAAACTTTTAAGAAACGACAACTTAGGTTTCTCCAAACCATAGTTCAAATGGTGTCATCTCAAGGGAATTACGTGGTGCCCTACTAAAGTGAGTGCGGTTGTCTCTAATGCCTAACCCATGAACGATAGTGGTATTCGATAAAAGACATCATGGTACGCACCATATCCCATAGGATGCAACTATGATGTTAGGACACACCATCACACTATGGTGTTCCAGGCAGTATTAATTGTGAAACAATTTCCACAATGTCTTAATTGCGTGCCAAAGCTCGTAACTCAGATACTCATCTCTATGATCATATCATAGACATTTTATCCTCTTGTCACGATGATCTTCAACTTCACTCTGAAATTACTTGAACCATTCAATAATTCAGACTTGTGTTTCATCAAGTAAATATACTCAGTATCTACTCAAATCATCCGTGAAGTAAGAACATAACGATATCCACTGCGTGCCTCAGCACTCATTGGACTGCACACATCAAAATGTATTACTTCCAACAAGTTGCTTTCTTGTTCCATTTTACTGAAAACGAGGCTTTCAGTCATCTTGCCCATGTGGTATGATCTGCATGTCTCAAGTGATTCAAAATCAAGTGAGTCCAAACGGTCCATTTGCATGGAGTTTCTTCATGCATATACACCAATAGACATGGTTCGCATGTCTCAAGCTTTTCAAAAACGAGTGAGTCCAAAGATCCATCAACATGGAGCTTCTTCATGCGTTTTATACCAATATGGCTTTCATGGCAGTGCCACAAGTAGGTGGTACTATCATCACTATCTTATATCTTTTGGCATGAACATGTGTATCACTACGATCGAGATTCAATAAACCATTCATTTTAGGTGCAAGACCATTGAAGGTATTATTCAAATAAACAGAGTAACCATTATTCTCCTTAAATGAATAACCGTATTGCGATAGACATAATCCAGTCATGTCTATACTCAACGCAAACACCAAATAACAATTATTTAGGTTTAACACCAATCTCGATGGTAGAGGGAGCGTGCGATGCTTGATCACATCAAGCTTGGAAAAACTTCCAACACATATCGCCAGCTCACCTTTAGCTAGTCTCCGTTTACTCCGCAGCCTTTTATTTCGAGTTACTTAACACTTAGCAACCGAACCGGTATCTAATACCCTGGTGCTACTAGGAGTACTAGTAAGGTACACATTAACATAATGTATATCCAATATACTTCTATCGACCTTGCCAGCCTTCTCATCTACCAAGTATCTAGGGTAATTCTGCTCCAGTGACTGTTCCCCTTATTACAGAAGCACTTAGTCTCGGGTTTGGGTTCAACCTTGGGTTTCTTCACTAGAGCAGTAGCTGATTTGCCGTTTCATGAAGTATCCCTTCTTGCCCTTGCCCTTCTTGAAACTAGTGGTTTCACCAACCATCAACAATTGATGCTCCTTCTTGATTTCTACTTTCTCGGTGTCATACATCGCGAATATCCAAGGATCATCATATCTATCCCTGATATGTTATAGTTCATCACGAAGCTCTAGCAGCTTGGTGGCAATGACTTTGGAGAAACATCACTATCTCATCTGGAAGATCAACTCCCACTTGATTCAAGTGATTGTTGTACTCAGACAATCTGAGCAAAAGCTCAACGATTGAGCTTTTCTCCCTTAGTTTGCAGGCTAATAAAATCGTTGGAGGTCTTATACCTCTTAACGTGGGCACGAGCCTGAAATCCCAATTTCAGCCCTCGAAACATCTCATATGTTCTGCGACGTTTCGAAATTGTCTTTGGTGCCTCAACTCTAAACCGTTTAACTGAACTATCACGTAGTTATCAAAAACGTGTATGTTAGATGTTCGCAACATCTACAGACGACGTTCGAGGTTCAGCACACTGAGCGGTGCATTAAGGACATAAGCTTTCTACGAAGCAACGAGGACAATCCTCAGTTTACAGACCTAGTCCGCATAATCGCTACTCTCAACTTTCAACTAAATTTCTCTAGGAACATATCTAAATAGTAGAACTAAAGCGCGAGCTTACGACATAATTTGCAAAGATCTTTTGACTATGTTCAGGATAATTAAGTTCATCTTATGAACTCCCACTCAGATAGACATCCCTCTAGTTATCTAAGTGATTACATGATCCGAGTCAACTAGGCCGTGTCCGATCATCACGTGAGACGGACTAGTCATCATCGGTGAACATCTTCATGTTGATCGTATCTACCATACGACTCATGCTCGACCTTTCGGTCTCTTGTGTTCCGAGGCCATGTCTGTACATGCTAGGCTCGTCAAGTCAACCTAAGTGTATCGCATGTGTAAATCTGGCTTACACCCGTTGTATGTGAACGTTAGAATCTATCACACCCGATCATCACGTGGTGCTTCGAAACAACGAACTTTTGCAATGGTGCACAGTTAGGGTGAACACTTTCTTGAAATTATTATGAGGGATCATCTTATTTACTACCGTCGTTCTAAGCAAATAAGATGCAAACCATGATAAACATCACATGCAATCAAAAAGTGACATGATATGGCCAATATCATTTTGCTCCTTTTGATCTCCATCTTCGGGGCTCCATGATCATCATCGTCACCGGCATGACACCATGATCTCCATCATCATGATCTCCATCATTGTGTCTCCATGAAGTTGTCTCGCCAACTATTACTTCTACTACTATGGCTAACGGTTTAGCAATAAAGTAAAGTAATTACATGGCGTTGTTCAGTGACACGCAGGTCATACAATAATTAAAGACAACTCCTATGGCTCCTGCCGGTTGTCATACTCATCGACATGCAAGTCGTGATTCCTATTACAAGAACATGATCAATCTCATACATCACATATATCATCCATCACATACTTTTGGCCATATCACATCACATAGCATACCCTGCAAAAACAAGTTAGACGTCCTCTAATTGTTGTTTGCATGTTTTACGTGGCTGCTATGGGTTTCTAGCAAGAACGTTTCTTACCTACGCAAAAACCACAACGTGATATGCCAATTGATATTTACCCTTCATAAGGACCCTTTTCATCGAATCCGATCTGACTAAAGTGGGAGAGACTGGCACCCGCTAGCCACCTTATGCAACAAGTGCATGTTAGTCGGTGGAACCTGTCTCACGTAACTGTACGTGTAAGGTCGGTCCGGGCCGCTTCATCCCACAATACCGTCGAAACAAGATTGGACTAGTAACGGTAAGCATATTGAACAAAATCAACGCCCACAACAACTTGTGTTCTACTCGTGCATAGAAACTACGCATAGACCTAGCTCTGATACCACTGTTGGGGAACGTAGCAGAAATTCAAAATTTTCTACGCAACACCAAGATCAATCTATGGAGATTCTAGCAACAAGAGAGGGAGAGGATGAGCATCTTCATACCCTTGAAGATTGCTAAGCGGAAGCGTTTCAAGAACGCGGATGATGGAGTCGTACTCGCGGCGATTCAAATCGCGGAAGATCCGATCTAGCGCTGAACGGACGACTCCTCTGCGTTCAACACACGTACAGCCCGGGGACGTCTCCTCCTTCTTGATCCAGCAAGGGAAGAGTAGAAGTTGAGGGAGAACTCCGACAGCATGACGGCGTGGTGGTGGAGCTCGTGGTTCTCCAGCAGGGCTTCGCCAAGCACTACGGAGGAGGAGGAGGTGTTGGAGGAGGGAGAGGGCTGCGCCAAGGGAAGGGTGTGTGGATGCCCTCTCTCTCCCTCACTATATATAGGGGTAAGGGGGTGGAGGAGGCGCCCTAGGGTTTCCTAGGGGAGGGGCGGCGGCCACAGGGGAAACCCTAGATGGGTTTGGGCGCCCCCACCCCCTCGGAAACTTGCCCCCAAGCCGGGAGGGGGGCTGCCCTAGGGGAGGCGCCCCCACCTCTCCTGGTTACGTGAGAGGGGCTGGGAGGTGCGCACCACCCCTTAGTGGGCTGGTTTTCCCCTTCCCCTTTGGCCCATGAGGCCCTCCAACACTTGTCGGGGCTCCCGAAACACCTTTCGGTCATGCTGGCCATAGCCTGGTACCCCCGGAACACTTCCGGACTCCAATACCCTTTGTCCAATATATCGGTCTTCACCGCCGGACCATTCCAGAACTCCTCGTGACGTCCGGGATCACATCCGGGACTCCGAACAACCTTCGGTAACCACATACTATTTCCCATAACAACTCTAGCGTCACCGAACCTTAAGTGTGTAGACCCTACGGGTTCGGGAATCATGCAGAGATGACCAAGACAACCCTCTGGCCAATAACCAACAGCGGGATCTGGATACCCATGTTGTCTCCCACATGTTCCACGATGATCTCATCGGATGAACCACGATGTCGAGGATTCAATCAATCCCGTATTCAATTCCCTTTGTCTAGCGGTAAAGTACTTGCCCGAGATTCGATCATCGGTATCCCGATACCTTGTTCAATCTTGTTACCGGCAAGTATCTTTACTCGTTCCGTAACACACCATCCCGTGATCAACCCCTTGGTCACATCATGCACATTATGATGATGTCCTACCGAGTGGGCCCAGAGATACCTCTCCGTCACACGGAGTGACAAATCCCAGTCTCGATTCGTGCCAACCCAACAGACACTTTTGGAGATACCCGTAGTGCACCTTTATATCCACTCAGTTACGTTGTGACGTTTGGTACACCCAAAGCATTCCTACGGTATCCGGGAGTTACACAATCTCATGGTCTAAGGAAATGATACTTGACATTAGAAAAGCTTTAGCATACGAACTACACGATCTTTGTGCTAGGCTTAGGATTGGGTCTTGTCCATCACATCATTCTCCTAATGATGTGATCCCATTATCAACGACATCCAATGTCCATGGTCAGGAAACCGTAACCACCTATTGATCAACGAGCTAGTCAACTAGAGGCTTACTAGGGACATGGTGTTGTCTATGTATCCACACATGTATCTGAGTTTCCTATCAATACAATTATAGCATGGATAATAAACGATTATCATGAACAAGGAAATATAATAATAATAACTAATTTATTATTGCCTCTAGGGCATATTTCCAACACTACGTGGGCTGGCTGGGGTCCAGGCGCACTCTATATAAGCCACCCCCCTCCACTGGCAGAAGGGTTCGCACCCATGTAACTCATACGCATATAATCCAGTCGACCGCCTCCGGGCTCCGAGACGTAGGGCTATTACTTCCTCAGAGAAGGGCCTGAACTCGTAAATCCCTTGCATATACAACTACTCCGTAGCTAGGATCTTGCCTCTCCATACCTACCCCCCTATTCTACTGTCAGTCTTAGTACCACGACAATTGGCGCCCACCGTGGGGCAGGTGTCTTACCGACTTATTGGAGAAGTTGCAATTGTTCCATTCGCCTTCATCATGGTTTCTGGCGGAGTTCTGGTCGAGGGTCGCAAGATCCGTCTAGGCGCGCTCAAGTTCATCGCCGACGACTTCGCTTGGCTCCAGGAGGCTCCACTCGACATCGACGCGCTTCCCGTCCGCGGGGCAACACACTTTCACGCATATGTCCGCAGCGTCCTGTTGCGGCAACCGTCGACTCCGTATCGGTCGACTCCTGTGTCGTCCTCCCTCCGTGTCTCCCGCCAGCGCAAGCGCTCTGGTCGGTCGAGGCTTCAGCGGTGGGTGAGACACGCAGTGGCTCGCCAATCGGCCACCACCCAAGTCGCGGCGATCGAGCCCGACAAATCTCTCTACGGCCTGTTCGATCTGTCGACTGGCTCCGTAGAGACTACATCCGAGTGCAACAGCAGTGATCCAGCAGAGGAGGTCCTGATGGTCAATGGGCCTCGTAGTCCTCCCGTCTTCCCTCGCACCGACGGAGCGGATGGCGGAGGCGACCCCTCTCAGGTCCACGAGGAGTATCAACCCGAGCCACTCACTTCTCTGCAAAGGAAAGATCCTCGCCGCCGGAATATGGATGCTCTGCATACTCCTATCGTAGGAGAAACCCCCGAGGCTCGTGCCTTGGAGGACGCGCATTTGGCCAACTTGGCCGAGCGCACTCGACTAGAGAACCTCCAGCGAGCACTCGACGAGCGCGCACGGCAACGAGTACCAGACTCCAGTCGACGTCAACTCTTTCCGCCACCGACTCAGGTATATCGAACCCCAATTCAGAATCTAGCAGCTGCAGCCCGCATAGCGGAGTCGATTCAGCCCTCTCAGTCAGAGGCTGGCAGAGGCTTGATGCAGATCAGAGATTTTCTCCGGGCAGTAGGAGATCAGAATTCAGCTGTATCACAGTCACGCAATAGGATTCACAGTCAATCTGTCGCTGCGAATACAGTCCAGTCGGCTCATAGCCCAAGATCGCCTCCGCGGCGTGAGGGACGTGGGGGTCGACGTGATCAGTAGGATGACCGATTCGATCGCGATGATCGGTGTCGAGTGCCCACTCCTCCCCCAAGGGGTGGGTCTTACGCCCCTCGGCAGCAAGATGACAGACGCCAGCACAGTGTTGGGCGAAAAGCTCCGATCGACCCCAGGGAACCAGGCTTTGACGCGAGATCCATTATCGTGCAAGGTCTGGTCGACCGGAACAGAGCTCACCGAGAAGGCCATGACAGAGATGTGCCCACCAGCAGCCGAGTTCATGTCTCAGGACCAGAGTGTTTTAGCAGAGCCATCAGAGCCGCGGTGATCCCTCCCAACTTCAGGTTGGCGACTGGGGTGAGTAAGTTCACTGGTGAGTCCAAGCCCGATACTTGGCTTGAGGACTACCGAGTGGCTGTTCAGATTGGCAGTGGCAATGATGAGGTGGCCATGAAACATCTACCGCTTATGTTGGAGGGCTCGGCTAGAGCTTGGCTGAATCAGTTGGCACCTAGCAGCATTTACACTTGGTAAGATCTTGCCCGAGTGTTCATCAGGACATTTGAGGGAACTTGCAAGCGACCAGCAGGTTTGACAGAGCTGCAGGTCTGCGTGCAAAAGTCGAATGAGACCCTGAGAGATTACATCCAGAGGTGGATCACATTGCATCATACGGTGGAGAACATATCTGATCACCAAGCAGTCTGTGCCTTCAAGGAAGGCGTTAAGAACAGAGAGTTAAGTTTGAAGTTTGGTCGGACCGGAGACATGACCCTGAGTCGAATGATGGAGATTGCCACCAAATATGCCAATGGTGAAGAAGAGGATCGACTCCGGAGTGGTAAGTACAAACCGAGCCAGTCGGAAAAAGGAAAACTCCAGTCGGAAGCAGAAGCGGAAAGCCGAGCCAGCTGCTCCTGAAGAAGCCTTGGCCGTGACTCAGGGCAAGGTTAAAGGGAAGCCCAAAGGATCCTGGAACCCCAAAAAGGAGTCGGACAAGGCTGAGGACAAAGAGGACAGTGATGAAGGATACCCCCATGTCAATTCCACCCTGATGATTTTTGCTGATGTGGAGAGCAAAAGTCGATTGAAAGTTATCAACCGTGAGGTGAATATGGTTGCTCTGGCGACACCCAGCTATCTGAAATGGTCTTAGACCGCCATCACATTCAACCAGTCTGATCATCTGACACACATAGCCACCCCTGGGAGGCAAGCTTTGGTGGTCGACCCAGTCGTCGAAGGCACTCGACTGACTAAGGTTCTGATGGATGGTGGCAGTGGACTGAATATATTGTATGCGGAGACGCTGAAGGGAATGGGCATTCCGAGGTCCAGACTCAGTTCCAGCAACATCAGTTTCCATGGAGTCATTCCTGGAAAGAAGGCTGAGTCACTCGGCCAAATTGCTCTTGATGTGGTTTTCGGCGATTCGAAGCATTTTCGCAAAGAAAAGCTAACATTTGAAGTCGTGGATTTCCAGAGTGCTTATCACGCTATTTTGGGCAGGCCAGCTTATGCATGATTCATGGCTCGACCATGTTACGTGTACCTCAAATTGAAGATGCCTGGTCCCAAGGGTGTGATCACCATCACTGGCAATCGGAAAAAGGCAGAAGAGTGCTTCCAGAAGGGCTCAAAGATTGCCGATGCTCAGAAAACAACGGTGGAGCTGCAAGAATATCAGAAAAATGCAGATCCGAGTGATTTATTGCGGGCCAAGAAGCCCGCCACAGAGTCAGCATTCCAGTCGTCTGGTGAGACGAAGCCTGTTCACATTCACCCAACCGACCCCAGTGCTGCTCCGACTCATATCTCCACAACACTCGACTCTAAATAGGAAGAAGCGCTCATCCAGTTCCTCCGTGAGAACTGGGACATCTTCGCATGGAAGCCTGCTGACATGCCGGGTGTTCCTAGGGGGCTGGCTGAGCATCATTTACGAGTCGACCCAAAAGCAAAACCTGTCAAAGAACATCTTCGACGGTCCGCCGTCCAGAAGAGAAAGACCATTGGCGAGGAGGTGGCTCGGCTCCTGGCAGCAGAGTTTATCCAAGAGATTTACCACTCCGAGTGGCTCGCCAATGTTGTCATGGTCCCCAAGAAGGACAAGTCACTTCGCATGTGCATTGATTTCAAACATATCAATCGGGCCTGCCCGAAAGATCATTTTCCTCTCCGTCGCATCGACCAAATTGTCAACTCGACTGCAGGATGTGAGAGATTGTCTTTTTTAGACGCCTATTCCGGGTACCATCAGATCCGTCTGTATGGACCCGACGAGATCAAAACAGCTTTCATCACTCCATTCGGGTGCTTCTGCTATGTCACCATGCCATTCGGCCTCAAGAATGCCGGAGCCACGTCCATGAGGATGATTCAGAAGTGTTTACTCACTCAAATCAGTCGGAACATGGAAGCATATATGGATGATATTGTGGACAAATCACAGAAGGGTTCCGACCTGTTGACTGACCTCGCTGAAACATTTGCCAATCTCAGGAGGTATGATATCAAGCTCAATCCATCAAAGTGCACATTCGGAGTTCCTGGCAGAAAGTTACTCGGTTTTCTCATTTCCGAACGAGGAATCGACGCCAACCCAGAAAAAGTTGGCACTATACTCCGAATGAAACGCCCTGTGCGTGTGCACGATGTCCAGAAGCTTACTGGATGCTTGGCCGCGTTAAGTCGATTCATCTCTCGCCTCGATGAAAAGGCATTGCCTCTTTACCGACTGATGAAGAAGTCAGACAAGTTCGAGTGGACTCCAGAAGCTGATGCAGCGTTTGCCGAGCTAAAAGCTCTGCTCTCCACCCAGCCGGTGCTTGCTGCTCCAATCAGCAAGGAGTCTTTGTTGCTTTACATTGCAGCCACAGGACAAGTCGTCAGTACAGTACTTATGGTCGAGCGAGAAGAAGAAGGGAAAGCCTTCAAAGTTCAGCGCCCAGTATATTATCTTTCCGAAGTGTTGACCCCATCGAAGCAAAGATACCCTCATTATCAGAAGCTTGTATATGGGATTTACATGACCACGAAAAAAGTTGCTCATTATTTCTCTGATCATTCTATTACAGTCGTCAGCGATGCCCCATTGTCAGAGATTCTGCACAACAGAGATGCAACTGGTCGAGTGGCAAAGTGGGCGATTGAACTCCTTCCCCTTGATATCAAGTTTGAGGCAAAGAAAGCCATTAAGTCCCAAGCAGTAGCAGATTTCATCGCCGAGTGGATCGAACAACAACAACCGACTCAAGTTCACTCGGAGCACTTGGTTTCCCCCCGAGGAGATAAGCTCAGATATGTGCTCCAGATCCACTTTGATTCCTCCAACAATGAAGCAGAATACGAGGCACTTTTGTATGGGTTGCACATGGCCATTTCACTCGGTGTCCGTCGCCTTATGGTTTATGGCGACTCAGATTTGGTGGTCAATCAGGTGATGAAGGAGTGGGACGTTAGAAGCCCAGCCATGACTGGATACTGCGATGCAGTGAGAAAGCTTGAAAAGAAATTTGAAGGGTTAGAGCTCCATCATATACCCCGACTAAAGAATCAAGCGGCTGATGATTTGGCGAAGATAGGTTCCAAGAGAGAAGCCATTCCCAGTGATGTGTTCTTGGAACATATCCATACTCCATCAATTCAGGAAGATCCTTTTACCGAAGAAGCTCCGCAGCCTAAAAGTGTCACAGATCCGACTGAAGTTGAAGTTCCAGCAGTGGTCGACCTGATCATGGAAGCGTTTGTGATCACTCCCGATTGGACAGTACCGTACATCGCGCATATCTTAAGGAAATAACTCCCAGAGGATGAAGAAGAGGCTCGACAGATCGTCCGCCGATCTAAGGCCTTTACCGTGATAAAGGGACAGTTGTACAGAGAAAGTGCGACTGGAGTTGGTCAAAAGTGTATAACGCCAGAAGAAGGTCAGATAAACCTTGATGATATCCACTCGGGGACCTATGGCCATCATGCGTCCTCTCAGACCATTGTGTCTAAAGCATACTAAGCGGGATTTTACTGGCCAAGAGCGAATGAAGTGGCAAAGGAGATAGTCGACAAGTGTGAAGGATGTCAATTTTACTCCAATATGTCACACAAGCCCGCCTCAGCCTTGAAGACCATCCCACTCGTATGGCCTTTCACTATATGGGAATTGGATATGGTTGGACCACTGAGAACAGGCAGAAGCGGCTTCACCCATGTGTTGGTGGCAGTCGACAAGTTCACCAAGTGGATTGAGGCTAAACCCATCAAGAATCTTGATGCCGGCACTGCTGTCAGCTTCATCAGGGAGTTGATATTCAGATATGGAGTTCCACATAGCATCATCACTGACAATGGGTCGAACTTCGATACCGAGGAATTCAGAGCCTTCTGCACATCTCAGGGCACACGAGTCGACTATGCTTCAGTCGCTCACCCCCAGTCGAATGGACAGGCAGAACGAGCAAATGACTTAATTCTCAAAGGGCTGAAACCCCGATTGATGCGCGATCTCAAGCACGCAGCTGGTGCATGGGTCGACGAACTTCCTTCAATACTTTGGGGATTAAGGACCACACCTAATCGGTCGACTGGGAGAACTCCGTTCTTCTTGGTCTACGGAGCTGAAGCAGTCTTGCCGAGTGACCTGCTTCACAACGCACCCCGAGTCGAACTCTACACTGAAGCTGAAGCAGAGCAAGCCCGGCAGGACGCAGTCGACCTTCTAGAAGAAGAAAGAGAGATGGCCTTGATCCGATCGACCATTTATCAGCAGGACTTGCGTCGCTTCCATGCCAAAAACGTGAAGAGTCGAGCCTTCCAAGAAGGAGATTTGGTTCTCCGAGTGGATCAGCAGAAGCCACACAAGCTTGCTCCTACTTGGGAAGGTCCCTTCATTGTCACCAAGGTTCTCCACAATGGAGCATACCGCCTTTACAATGTCGAGCACCAGATTGACGAGCCCCGAGCTTGGAACGCGGAGCTGCTCTGCCCCTTTTATACTTAAGTATTCACTCGGATGAGATGTAATAAAAGTACTTCTGTAGTTCATTTTTCAAAGACAAGAGTATTATAATTTTCCCAGTGATTGTTGTTACTTTTGTTCACATAAAGGTCCCCCAGTGGGTGACTTAGCTGCGAATCCGTTTCGCCTAAGTTTGTAAAAAAAATCCTTGCCGAGTGGTGAGTCAGCCTCCCACTCGGGGGCTTAGTTGCGAATCCGTTTCGCCTAAGTTTAACAAAATCCTACCGAGTGGTGAGCCAGCCTCCCACTCGGGGGCTTAGCTGCAGTCCAAGTACTCGCCTAAGTTCAACAAAATCCTGCCGAGTGGTGAGCCAGCCTTCCACTCGGAAGCTTAGCTGCAGTCCAAGTACTCGCCTAAGTTTAAACAAAATCCTGCCGAGTGGTGAGCCAGCCTCCCACTCGGGGGCTTAGCTGCGAATCTGTTTCGCCTAAGTTTAACAAAATCATACCGAGTGGTGAGCCAGCCTCCCACTCGGGGGCTTAGCTGCAGTCCAAGTACTCGCCTAAGTTCAACAAAATCCTGCCGAGTGGTGAGCCAGCCTTCCACTCGGAGGCTTAGCTGCAGTCCAAGTACTCGCCTAAGTTTAAACAAAATCCTGCCGAGTGGTGAGCCAGCCTCCCACTCGGGGGCTTAGCTGCAGCATAGCGCTCGCCTAAGTACAAACACAATGTGCGCTCCGCAAGGAAGACGAGGCGCAGGTCGACTGCTACCCTCTCCTTTCGAGCTACGCCACAAATACAACGTGCGCTCCACAAGGAGGACGAGGCGCAGGTCGACTGCTACCCTCTCCTTCCGAGCCACGCCACAAATACAACATGCGCTTCGCAAGGAGGAAGAGGCGCAAGTCGACTGTTACCCTCTCCTTCCGAGCTACGCCACAAATACAACGTGCACTCCGCAAGGAGGACGAGGTGCAGGTCGACTGTTACCTTCTCCTTCGGAGATACGCCACAAAAACCCTACCGAGTGAAGAGCAAACCTCCCACTCGGGGGCTTAGCTGCAGCCCAGTGCGCGCCTAAGTTTTTTGAAAATCCTACCGAGTGGAGAGCAAACCTCCCACTCGGAGGCTTAGCTGCAGCCCAGTGCTCGCCTAAGTTTTTGAAAATCCTACTGAGTGGAGAGCAAACCTCCCACTCGGGGGCTTAGCTGCAGCCCAGTGCTCGCCTAAGTTTTTGAAAATCCTACTGAGTGGAGAGCAAACCTCCCACTCGGGGGCTTAGCTACAGCCCAGTGCTCGCCTAAGTTTTTGAAAATCCTACCGAGTGGAGAGCAAACCTCCCACTCGGGGGCTTAGCTGCAGCCCAGTGCTCGCCTAAGTTTTTGAAAATCCTACCAAGTGGAGAGCAGACCTCTCACTCAGAGGCTTAGCTGCAGCCCAGTGCTCGCCTAAGTATGACGAGGTACAAATCGATTGCAGTCTGTGCTTCGCCCTACCTGCAAAAGTGCATCACAAACACTAGCATATAGTCCGAGCGAAAGACAATGTTCGTCCAAAGGCAGATGCAAACATATTCAACGTCAAACCCAAGTTCAGATAGCGTCCTACGGATCCAGAAGTGCTTAGGCACCAAGCCTATTAAAGTTTACCGGTTACAAAAACCACTCGGCATACCGAGGCAAATTTAAGGCATCAAGCATAGAAGTTTTTTACCCCTCCTGTGGAGGGCTGGAAGGTGCAACGAACTCGTCCAGGTCGATTGCATCTGCGATCCGAGTGGCAGCAGCGATGAAGGTCTCCATGAAGGATCGGAAGTCGTGCTTCTTGGTATTGACCACCTTGAGAGACGACAGCTTGTCCTCTCGCGCATCCTTGCAGTGAACACGGACCAAAGACAGAGCAACATTGGCACCACACCTGGCAGAAGACTTCTTCCATTCTTGCACTCGACTTGGAACTTCGTTCAGTCGAGTCATCAGAGACTCAAGGTCATTCTGAAGTGCTTCTCCTGGCCAGAGTGCAATGTCGATGCGCGACGTTGCAACCTTCAGTCTTGCAAGATAGTCGATCACAGCAGCAACGCGAGACTCGAGTCGGAGCACGTTCATGGCGACTTCATCCTTCACAGGAGAGTTGATGGGGTCTAGGCTCGTCTCCAGTCGACCAGTCTCTTCCTCAAAGTTCTGGCAGAACTCTGTAGAGACAACCCAAAGTTAAGTCAGCAGTTTGGTGGTAAGACCATAATTAAAAGCCTGTCGAATACAAGGGGTTACCTTCAAGCATGAGGAATAGCTTCTTGGCGAGTCCTCCCAGATAAGCCTCCAGATCATTCTTCTTTCCCGCCAATTCGCTGGCCTTGTCACTCAAGGCTATCTTGTCATTCTTCAGTCGACTGACCTCCTTGTTGGCCGCGTCAAGAGCAGCTTTCAGATTGGTATTCTCCTCTTCAAGTTTGCTGATTAAAGCCAGCTTTTCTTCTGCGAGTTTGGTCTTCTTCGAAGATGCTTTCTGCGCCTCAGCGAGGTCAAGATCCTTCTTCTTCAGAGAATCCCTCAGTTTATCTGCAAAATCACAGTGAGATCAGACTCGGGAATGGACAAGAAACAAAGGCAGTCATCAAGGTTCTCACCAAACATACCTTTTGCTTCCTCCTTCGCCTTCGTGAAGTTCTCCTGGACAAGCTTAGATCAAGTTCGAGCTGGATATGCTTATTCTCCAACTCAGTATAACGAGCCACGAGCTCGTAAGATTTCTGTGAAAGACCAATCGACAGACGTCAAAAATAGGTCACTTCCGAGTGACTAAGAGAAAGATCGTAGTATCTCTAAGACTACAGCCGAATCAAAACATTCAACTATAGTCTCGGGGACTACACCTAGTGGGTGCACTCAGGGTGCCTTCATTGGTTCTACCGACTCGGCTCGATCAGTCGACCGAAAGAGACAAAAAGGTTTTTTGATCCTAAACCATAGCTAACTGTCAGCAGTTAACCGCAAAAAAAGGGAGTTCTTAAGACCATCGTCGACTGCCAGCAGTCGACCACGGTCTCGGGGACTACACCCAGTGGGTGCACTCAGCGTTCCCCCACTGGTTCCATGATTCCATTCGACCAGATCGAGTGGAGAGGGTAAAGAGAAAAAGTCCAAAGTATAAAGACTATGGTCGACTGCCAGCAGTCCACCATAGCCTCGGGGACTACACCCAGTGGGTGCACTCAGCGTGCCCCCACCAATCCAGATATTCAATCGACACACCCAGTGGGTGTACAGATACTAAGATCTTCAGAAAGAAAAAGTTTTCAGGTATCATATCCTAACAGAACAGGCGGTGATCAACTAACCTGGACATTGCTTTGAAGAGCTGACTTGCGTCATAGGCCGCTTGACTGGCGTCTCGGATCGCCTTCACTTGCTCCATCATGACCCCCGCTTGACGTATGGCTTCTTTAGCAGCGCCTGCTTGGTCCTCTGGGACGTGATGGGTGGAAAAAAGAGAAGGCGGATCTGCACTCGAGATGGAGGGCGAGCACTCGTCAGCGGCACGGCAAAGGACACAGTAGTCCGAGTGGCATTGCCCCCCTCCGAAACCAGCGCATCAGGTGCTGATACAACCTGAGCAGTCTTGCCTGCAGACACCTTCCCGTTCCTCCTCTGCCTCAGTGGCTCCTCATCATCATCATCAGGGAGATCAATGATGATATTGGGTGGAGCTGCAGAAAGAATTCAAAAGTTAAAGATGAAGATCCTATCGACCGAAAGCGAAACTACAGGGATCATACCAGGGTTGGAAGTGGTAGCGTCCTCCATTTCTTGATCTTCACGTCTGATCGAGGTCTCAGAAGTAGCAGCACTGCAGTTTCAGAAATCAGTCGGTCAGCGAACGAATCGACCAAGAGTAAACCCACGTGAAACAAGAAAACACAAGTTATGCCATTACCCGGAAATAGTGGGAATCGCCATCTTCATCTTCGGCAGAGCCTTCGACAGTTTTGATGACGCCGCTCGGAGTTGCTTCGGCGCTTTCTTAGTCGGCGCCGGAGAGGTCGTCTGAGGACGTTTGGTCGACTGCACAACAGGCACGACCCCCTTGCCGCGCTCGACTGCAGGGTCATGAACGAGCTTGGTTCTCCTTTTGGTACGGGGAGGCTGGACTTCCTCCTCCTCTTCCTCCTCCTCCTCCTCATCAGAGCCGGCTTATTCATCATCCTCATCACCATCGGATTCCCACTCGTCTTGACTTTCACCTCCGCTCCCTTCTTCCTCCTCGGTCTATGCTTGCGCCCCGTTGGGCATCGAATACAACTCAGTAGTGATCTGGAAGACAACAAAACAAGACAAAAGTCAATCGACTGATTTGCAGCAAAACAGAATGACTGAAACAGGATCACAGTCAGAGATAAGTGGTCATACCTTGTCTGGTTCGTAAGACTGGTCGAGTGGTGGGATCCTCCTAGCGCCATGAGGGTTATCTTTGTTCCCTGTGATGGCAGTCATCCACCTCTCCAGTGTGGCGTCGTCGACCTCCTCTGGGTGGACCCGAGTGGTGTCTTCGGTACCAGAGTACAACCACATTGGGTGGCCTCGGTATTGGAGTGGCTGTATGCGCCGTCGAAGGAAAACCTCCAGAAGATCCATGCCGGTCACTCCGTCGCGAATGAGCTGGACTACACGCTCCATCAACATTTTAACCTGAGCCTTCTCCTCCGGAAGCACCTTCAGAGAGGACGGCTTGTTCACTCGACTCATGGAGAAAGGAGGGAGTCCAGTCGACTGCCCTAGCGTCGACTGGTCTTGGCAGTAGAACCAGGTCGACTGCCACCCTCTAACTGACTCGGGAAGGGTCATGGCTGGAAAAGCACTCTTACTCCTCATCTGGACCCCAAGACCCCCACACATCTGGATTACTTGGGTTCTCTCGTCATACGGACTAGCCTTTTTCACCGTCTGAGAGCGACAAGTGAATATGTGTTTGAAGAGGCCCCAGTGCGGCCGACAACCCAAGAAATTTCCGCACAAAGACATGAAAGCGTCGAGATAGGAAATGGAGTTGGGTGTGAAGTGATGGAGTTGTGCCCCAAAGAAGTTCAGAAACCCCCGAAAGAAAAGATTCAGCGGCAGAGAAAATCCGCGGTCAACATGGGTGGCTAAGAGGACACACTCACCCTCCTGAGGCTGCGGCTGCCACTCCGTCCCCGGAACCCTAGCTGACTCGTGGGGGATCAATCCTTCGTTGGCCAGGTCGTCGAGGTCCTTTTGGGTGATGGTCGAGCGGATCCAATCTCCCTGGATCCAACCTTGCGGCAGGCTGGACCGCGACGAGGATCCGCCCCGACTGGTCGCTCTCCCCTTCGCCTTCGCCGTCGCCTTCTTCGCCCGCTCCAAAGCCGCAGTCTTCTCCTTCACCATTGTCACCGACGAGGCAGGCACGGAGCAGCAGCGCTGAGCAGGTGACGAGCACAGCAGATGAATCTAAAGATGGGGGAGGGGAAAATGAGGACGCACTGTTCAAAACCCCCGCCCGGCGCCTTGTATGAAGTCGCTTCCGAGTTGCTGACTGGTAGGCCTGGGCGATCCTGTCAAATCCCGCAACAGTCGCGCGCGCGATACGTGGCGAAAAAGGTGGCGCGGAGATCGAGGCGTCTCTGCCTTATCCCATCCGAGTACCGCGGCCTTCTCCGCTTCGCGCGCTTCCCGAAATTTGGATCCCACTAAATCCGCTAATAGCAGAGCAACTTGTCAGACGGCAGATTTCCTCCGATCCGTCGCTCGGAAATCTCCAAGTTTGTAAAGTTCACTCGACCGATGAAAAGAATGGATCAAGGCGACTGAAAGAGAAGTTGACACCATCACTAAAAAGTCATTGATCCAGAGTGAGACACACTCGCAGCACAAAAAATAGGTCGGAAAGATTATCAACTCCTTCCTCACTCAAACCTCGATCCATTCGGGGGCTAATGATGAAGTCATGTACCTAGGGTAGGGTCACGGACCTGTCCAAGGTACCCTCCCCAAGGACATCTTTAGAAGAAACTGCCTTCCAGTCGACCTGGAAGGATTCCACTCGACAGACTCAAAGACACTCGACCATGGAGACTCACTCGACCACCAGGAGTTCAAGAGTCACTCTGTGTCCAAACGGTCTGTAATTAAGTAACATTTATGATCATGATGACACTTTATGTAAGGCGTTACCAGTAATGCCAGGCCTTAATGTACTTTAAATCCTCCGCTACGTGGGCTGGCTGGGGTCCAGGCGCACTCTATATAAGCCACCCCCCTCCACTGGCAGAAGGGTCCGCACCCCTGTAACTCATACGCATATAATCCAGTCGACCGCCTCCGGGCTCCGAGACGTAGGGCTGTTACTTCCTCAGAGAAGGGCCTGAACTCGTAAATCCCTTGCGTATACAACTACTCCATAGCTAAGATCTTGCCTCTCCATACCTACCCCCCTATTCTACTGTCAGTCTTAGTACCACGACACCACCGACGGTGCAGATCCGAGCGGCTAGAGGAGGAGCCACTGCCTGCATGTGGCCTTGCGGCCCTGCCAGGGCCTTCCGGCGAGGTGCCCAACCAGTCCATGGCGCGGCCCGGCCTCCCACAGCCGGGCGAGCTCAAGACCGACCGGATCCGCCCCAAATCCGGCCGGCGGTGCGCAAACCAGGTGGCCGTGGATGGGTAGCTCGGCGGCGCCGAGGGGAAGGGGCTGGGCGAGCGCGCGTCCGAGCTGCATGGCTGCAATGGCAGCGGCGGCGGCGGCGAGGGGAAGAGTGGGGAAGAGTGGAGAAGAGTGGAGTGGGGTGCGGCCGGAGGGAGGGAGGGGGCGGATAGAAAAAGTCCCGCCCTGTGCCACCGACGGGTGGGCTAGGGGAGGAAACGCGCAGACGGCCGGCGCGTCCGCGTGGTGTCCGTTTCACCCAAAAGCGACGCAAATTTGGGCCGGGGATGGGTCGAAAGCGGACACAAAACGGACAAAAGTCCGTTTGCTCCCGCGCGCTGGACCGCCGGGTTTGTCCCTTTTACCCCAAACAGACGGGGCCGGATAGGATGGGGTCGCGCGATGGAGTTGGCCTGATGTATTTCGAGAAACATCTTATATAGACCTGGTGAGCGGAATACACGGGATATCATAAAAACATAAAGGTCATGGGAGGGGGGCAAAGCCCCCCACCTGTATCATTTTCTCTATTGATTTATAACAGTCATAGGGACGGGGATATCATAAATTGAGGCTTTAATTGTGGTTAGTACAAGAAAATGGATTTCAAATCCTTTTTTACAAGTAAAAATGTAAATGTAGAAAATCCTATTTTAATGCCAATTGAATTACTCCCTTCGTTTTAAATATAAGTCTTTTTATATATTTCAGTATGAACTACATACGGAGCAAAATGAGTGAACGTATACTCTAAACTACGTCCATATACATATGTATCTAGTTCATATTGAAATATTCAAAAAGACATATAATACGTGGTGAAAACCGTCTTACCCTGTACGCCCTAATTAGAGTTCACGTGAGTTGCGGCTCTTTCCTCCTATGAACCCAACAGACTAGAAACATTCTCTTTCCTGCTCTTTCATCCAACTCAGAAAAATTTCCATTATGCATGCCCCAATTACAGGTCGCGTGAGTTGCAGCTTTCACTGCTTTTTTTAACAAGGGGGAGGTGCAGAAGGCGCGAACTTTCATTGCAAGGGAAATAATTAGCCTTGTGGGACCAGCTCATTCTCATCCTCGCGCCAACGCCTTCAATTCCTGAAGCTTCTCGGTGGAATCGTTTTCTTCTCCTTTCGTCCACCCCGTCTGCTTTTCGGAACAAGGGTCTTGTTGCAGGAATACATCAAAGTTTTTTTTTTTGCAACAATGGTCTTGTTGCAGGAATGCATAGATGAGGCCGGAGATATTATTGTAATTTTTGCAACACGGATCTTGTTGCAGGAATCTAGGGAAGTGGCTGGAGATGTTCTTGCAATTTTTGTTACAATGGTCTTGTTGCGGGAATAAGAGAAGAAGTTGGAGATGCTTTTTGCAACAAAAATTCTATTGAAATGAGTTTTGCAACAAGCGTCTTGTTACAAAAAATAAAGATGAACAATCGAATGGCTCGTGGCATACAATCGGCCGGTGACCCAACTGATTTTTTAAAAAGATCAGTCGGCTGACACGTAGCACCCCCTCATTGCAATTAGGTCTCAAGCACAAGTTATAGCGTGAATGACAAAGCCTAGATAATCTAGTTGAAGAAGAGAAAGGTAGCTACACCCAGATTGCCTATGAGCCTGATTGATGCACGCAAATTCAGCTCAACCCTTCTAGTTAGAGGAGTCTGGCTTCCGTACAATCCCCCTTATAAAAGGTATAAAGGGCAAATATGGATCTTTAACAATTTATACGTACTCCTGCATGTAACGTATGACTCGAACACGCGATCACCTACAAAATACAGAGCTTGCATAACCATTGGGATTCCCTGCCTTTAGTGAAAGATGTAAAGCTTGACGCTTTCAGGCTACGAATTTTCAAAAGATTTTACGAACGGTTTGTGAACTGGTCTTTTTTCCATAGTTTATTTTTATTTATCTATTTTTGTTTTCTGTTTTCCTGTTACGTTTCTTCTTTCTTTTTCAAAAAATGGTCGCGCTTACATAATTTTTTTCAAAATTACAAAAAAATTGTTATTTTCAAATTTTGTTCATAAATTGACAAATATTCACATTTTGAAAATTTCAAGGTAACTTCAAAAAATGTGTGTGTCTTTCAAAAATTGTTCAGAATGTCAAAACATGACTTTTTTTAAAGCATGAACAAATTGTGAAAACAAACATTTTCAGAGAACACAAACAGATTTTTTTAATTTCAAAACATGTTTCACAAATGCGAAAAAAATGGAAATCTAAAAGTGTTCTGAATTTGCCCAAACATTTTGTTTTTGTGAACAAATTCTTTTGAAAAGGGGAACAGTTTGAAATTCCGAACAAATTCCAATAGGCCCAACAGGAGTGATGCCATCGCTTAGTTAGGCAAGGCCTAAGCTTTTTTTCTTTTCTAATTTTTTGTTTTTCATTAAGTTTTTATTTTTTAGACTTTATGATTATTTTTTAAACATGTTAAAAATCAAAATAACAGTTTTAAGTAACTATTTTAAGTTATAATTTTGAATTCTTTTTTCCTTTAAATATTTATTAAATGCCTTTAGAAAGTATTTACTGTTTTCAATTTTATCCTTTTTATTTATTAGTTATGTTAAAAACTTAAAATGGTTGTTGTAAGTGCATATATAAATTATGATTTTAAATATTTTTTTCCTTCAAACCTGGAATGGATGACTACACTGACACCCTGTGTTCAACATTGTGTTTTTTTGACATTCTTGAAATGGCCCCAACTTTTGCCAGCAGGTGACATGCCCGTGGTAGGCATTCATGCCCCCAAGATTTTTTTTTATGGCCTTGTATGCCAAATTCAAGGCACCAAGCCAAGTTGCTTGGGTTTTTGACAACTTTTCCATTTTCTAGAGTTTTCTCGGTCAAAAAAGAACTTGCATACGGTATCGGAAGTCGCGCAAATTTGGCATGGATGCCTACCATGGGCATGTCCACCTAGTGGCAAAAGTTGGGGTAATTTCAAGGATGTCCACAAAAGCACCATGTTCAGCGAAGTGTTCAGGTTGGCCAGGCGTGTCCGTTTGAGAGCACGTTGTCTTTTGACATACTTGAAATGTCCCTAATTTTTTTTCATGGCCTTTTCTTTTGACAAACTCAAGGCACCATGACAATTTGTTTTGGTTTTCGATAGGTTTTGCATTTTCTAGAGTTTTTTCAGTCAGAAAATGCGAAAAAATGTCCTAACATGTCACAACTTGCATAGGGTGTCGGAAATTGTTCAAACCTGACACGGGTGCCTATGATGGGCATGCTCACCTGGTGGCAAAAAGTTGGGGTCATTTCAAGGATGTACAAAAATAGACCATGTGTGAACGAAGTGTGTTCGAGGACCATGTTGAAACAGGCTCTTACGGCCTATTTTTGGACATCCTTTAAATAATCCCCACTTTTGCAAGAAGGTAGGCATGTTGAACGAAATGTGTTTGGGCAAGTGTGACATGAACATCTGAGGCATCCATGTTCAACGGAGGGTGTTTGGATTGGCCGGAAGAGTCGGTTTGGAAGCTCGTTGTACTTTGACATCCGTCAAATGACCCGAAATGTTTTTCGCCAGTTTCTATGACCAATTCAAGGCATCATACCAAGTTGATTGAATTTTTGAAAAGTTTTGCATTTTCTGGAGTTTACTCGGTGAAAATGAGACGATAAATGGTTGGACGTGTCGCAACATGTAAACGGTGTGAAAAGTCATTCAAAACCTGGCATGGATGCCTAATATGTCCATGTCAGGTTGTTATAAAAAGTTTGGGCCATTTATCCATAGTCCCAAAAAACAACAGTTTAGATGAGTATGCCACACTATATCAAAACAGGTGCATTCACGAGCATGTAGTTTTTCCTAATTTGAATGCTTCGGTTATTTGTAATTTTCGTCATTATGAATCAACATGAACATTTTCTTCTGACCTAAACATTTCTTGAAATTTGTCAACAATTTTTGAATTTCAAAGTGTGTATGAAAATTTTACAAAGTTGAACACTTTTTCCAAAATTGTGAACAAATTACCAACAAATGTTGAAAATTCTGAACAAAAACTGCAAACCACGTACTTTTTCAAAATTTATCATTTTTTTCTCAAACACACACATTTCTTAAATTTGTGAACAAAAAACTAAAAAAGGGAACGTTTTATGATATTCTAGAATATATTTTAGAATTGAAAACAAGAACATTTTCTGTTATGCCAAAAACATTTCAATTTTTTGAACAAGTTTCACGGAGAATAGTAAATACAAAAGTAGATAAATGAATTAACAGAAAAGATAAGAAAAATGAAAAAAAAATGAAAAGAGAAAATGCATAGGCCCAAAATAAGAATTGTTTTTCATAAAATGTTAGTAAATCTGAAAAAGATTCATAAACTTTTAAAAAATGTTTGTGTTTTCGAATAATGCTCGCCAATTCAAAAAAGTGTTTGCATTTTCAGAAAATGTTCATAAACTTTGGAAAATGTTCGCATTTTCAACAAAATGTTCGCAAATTCGATAAATTATTCATCTTTGTGAAAAAATATCTGCGCTTTCAGAAAGATTTTTGTAATCTGAAAAAAATTCTTAAATTTTAAATAATGTTCACAAAATCAAAGTATTTTTCATTAAAAAGGATCACAAAGTTGAAAAATGTCCGCATTTCCATATGAAGTTCAAAATTTGAAAAACAATTGGTATTTTTAAAAATATTCGTGTTTCAATTTTTTTAGAATAAAAACGCATTAGCAGCAATACCCCCTGTCATCGATATAGTTTCCGGCCCAGTTGTACAGTAGCAACTTTGATCTGCCATAGTATTTCTCAAAGAAAACTCATACAGTACGCCATTCTAGGTGATAAGAGACCACGCTACATTAGTGACACCAAATGTAGTTGGTTCTGGTGGTTATCATCTCCCAAAGTGCAGTTTATGAAGAGCCCAATTCCTGTTGCCTGCATCTGGCTCCTTTCAGGGATAGAAGAGTTTTTCCAGGAGGCGTCAGAGAAGGTCTTACGGCCTGCAGTACGAAGATCAGTAGAAAGAGTGCATCCCTGCATAGGAAGATCAGTACTGTTGTTATTTGTTTGAGGCATGTGATCAATTGAAGCATTGCTCTGCTGTTGTTCCCAGTTGACAGAGTGATTCCACGCCTTCAAAGACACCACAAAAAAGGGTGATTCATATAGAGCATATGAGTAATCAAATAATGTACAGTATCATGGCTTTGCACAATATCATGTCTTTCACTGCTTTGCTTGCTGATTGAGTAGAGACAGGGAAAACCATACCACGCCGTCATTCATCAGGAATATAAGTCAGACCACGGTTGCTGGGTCGTTCATGGGGAACGTAGGCTAATCATGAAAAGAATACCCATCCGTCCCTGATACTCATCCATTTGAATGCTGCTATGCCTACGACCATGTCTATCCGATTTTCATACGACACTATGTATCAACCGTCCACACGTACTCCCTCCGTTCCGAATTACTTGTCTTGGATTTGTCTAGATACGGATGTATCTAGACTTATTTTAGTGCTAGATACCTCCGTATCTAGATAAATCTAAGACAAGTAATTCGGAACGGAGGGAGTAGTAGATAGCGCCATAGCGGCATAGCGCAGCGCAGCGGCCTGACTGAGGATCGTACAAGGATTATATCACCAATGGTCGTATATATACAAAAGAAAAAGATGTAAAAAAGGACTCCCATCTCCCCTGCTACCTCTGAACTTTAGATCATGTTACAGCAAAACTTGCTTTGCTATTTCGTCTGTGTGTACCCCCTTCTCTTCCCAGCTAGAACATGTCCTTTCGCCTGCGATCTTTGTACAGTATGGACCCTCAATTTGTTTTGTGTTAGGCCAATTCCTTAAGTTGTTGTGAATTCCTCAGGACCTCCCAAAGTTTTGCAGCTGGTGCCTGCAAAAGAGAGATCAGGGGGATCAGTTCGTTTCGAAAAAGTAAAAGGGCAGCCCCAGTGCATGTAGCTCCCGCTTGCGCAGGGTCTGGGGAAGGGTCCGACCATTTTGGGTCTATTGTACGCAGCCTTTCCCTACATTTCTGCAAGAGGCTGTTTCCAGGACTTGAACCCGTGACCTCATGGTCACAAGGCAGCAGCTTTACCACTGCGCCAAGGCTCCCCTTCTCAAAAAAGTAAAAAAGAAAAGAAAATATTTTTTTTGACCCAACACCGTAGAACAAAATGTTCTACGGTAAATCAATTAAAGCAAAATATAGTACATATATGTTACAAATTCCAAAGAAAATATTTTAGAAACTCTGTAGTAGGCGACAGAAAAAAGTGCCCCTCTAGCATTATGCAGAATTTTGGGGTGGCAATAAAATGTACTCCCCCGTCCCAAAATCTTGTCTTAGATTTGTCTAAATACGGATGTATCAAGTCACGTTTTAGTACTAGATACATCCCTATCTAGGCAAATCTAAGACAAGGATTTTGGGACGGAGGGAGTAGTAAGTCTGTTTCAAAGAGTTGCTTCATCTGCGTGTTGATGACAGGCAGATCCCTCTCAGACCCCACTCATAATCCACATGAAAATGCCTACTGTTGCCTGAAATAATGTCCTAGTACCTAGTATGAACAAAATTGCCTTCAATTCACCGATTCAACCAAAATGCCTGCAAACAATTGCCCACCGATTGGTCCAAAACAAAATGCCCTGTGACTCACGAAGAAGAAAATTTCCTCCAGTCCTCCGACTCCGCCCCACCGTCGATGCCGACCCGCTCGGCCCCTCTCCGACCCGCGCTTGGCCTATATATTCAGTGGAAAAGTTCACGCTCTGCAAAATACTACATCATGAGCTCAACCAACGGTGGAGCTACACGTAAGGCAAGGGGGCCGTGCCAACCCGCTGGCCCAAACTCAGGCCTCGCCGCGCCAAACCGCAGCTGACCTCGCCGCCACCACTGCCACCGCACCACCCGGCGACGAAGCTATCCCCGGTCGCGATCATTTTCGTCGCAATTGCAGCGGCTGACAGCCGGCGCCGGCTACTTCATCTGGACGCGGCTACTCCGTCCTCGACTCTTCTTCGACCGCTCCGCACCGCTAGCCGCGGGGCGCCGTTACGAGCTTCGCCTCTGACGGCACATGGAGATTGCAATGTGCAAGCATTTTGGGAGATTTTGGTGCCAGAGAGAGGGTATGATACAGAGGAACATGTAAGTTTCACTTTCGGCCAGGTGTAAGAGGTGTTTGATGAATCTGTGTACCAATAAGATCAAATTATTCGAGTGAGCCTGGTTGACTTGCATCTAGCTATTGTGATTCAATTTGCTGTTGTGCCTTTCTGAAACTAAAAAAGCAATAGTTCGAGAAAGAAATTAGAGACCTGCTTCGGTTGACCCCCCCTCCACAAACTGTATAAGGACAGTATGGTCATTTAACCAAACCGTATACTCATAAGCATATGTAACACGCATGAGTCATTCATACCTACTTTTCATTAAACTTGAAAAAATAACACATGCGACATGAATTGAACTCAACACCTCTTGGTCTGAGGACCACCTCTCTAACCTTCTAGGACACCCTAAGAATTGTGCCTATTTACATATTTTTCTTCTTTTACTCTACTTTGGTTCACGGCAGGGCCGGCCCATTTTGTTGAACCAGTCCGTTTATCACTATTTCTTTTAAGTTTTTTCTATTCGCTTTTTTTCCTTTTTCTCATTTTCTTTTTCTTTTTCAAAAAATGCTCACATATATAAAAAAATCTTAAAAGTTCAAAAAATGTTCTATTTTTATTTTTCCATAAAGTACAAATATTTGCATTTAAAAATAGTGTACATATATTTCAAAAATTATCCATTTAAATAGAAAAATGTTTACATGAATATAATTAAATTTCTGAACATCTATTAAACAGAAAAATTGTTCGTTCATTGTTTGATTAAACAAAAATCTTCGTTTATTGTTCGTTTAAATAGAAACATGCTCAGATAAAAAATGGAACACTTGTAAAATTTCTGAATATCTATTAAATAGAAAAATAATAATGAAAATATATCAATCAGCGACCGGTTTATTGTTCAATTTTTTATTCTTTTTCATTCTTGTTGTTTTTCGTTTTTCATGTTTTGTTCTTTTTCAAAAAATGCTCACATCAATATAATTGACCCAAAAATTTTCACACACTAGCATCACTATGACGAGCATCCATGATAATAATTTCATTGAGTTCTGACATTCTATACATTTTCTAGGGGTTTTTGATGAAAAAACCAAAAAACACTAGCCGAACATCATGCAACGTGCGTTCGTGTCTGAATTACTCCAAATTTTGCATGGAGACCTGCCATGATTATGGTCACATGCTGGCAAAATTTGGTACCATTTTCATGCATGCCAAGAAGCAAACCATGTTCAAAGGTGATGGTTAGGGTAGACCGGTACGGCAACTCTGGATACACTTTCTTCACATCAATAAAATGGACCCAATTTTTTTCCCACAAACTAGCCTGATCATTTCAAGCATCCATGATAAATTTCATTGATTTCTAACATTTTATGTATTTTCTACAGTTTTCCATGTGAAAAACCCTTAAAACAGCCAGCCCTGAGGGGGGGGGGGGGGGGCAGGGGGCTGCCGCCCCGGCCCCCCAAGATCTAGGGGCCCCCTCCCAGGTGTGATGTACGGATAAGGGTAACTAGCCCATAGGCCGTAACTTCATGTAGAGAAAACGGAAGTTGCCCAGGTCCAGAAAGGAAGGGATGGCAGGAAGTGTATGCATGTAAATCAGCGTACCATCATGAGGAAACAAATCAGCGTAACGCACGTAGATCACGTCGCCCCGTTCGCTTTATTCCTTACTATCCTGAGACAATCTCCCTCCAAAAGAAAAACGATCATGTAGCGTGATTTCATCCGTAATTTCCATATTATCTGTTCTGCTCCAAACTCCAGTTCGTGTTCGTGTTGGTGGTCGCGGTGACGACGCAGCACGAACATCGCCTAGCCCCTGAAATTTGATGTTGCCGGAGTGGGGCGCACACATACATCGCCAAGTGCTCGCCACCAGAAATCCACATCACATCATCGCCCCAACGTCCAATGATTGATGTCGGTCTAATCAATCTGAGGTACTGCATATCATATTACTATTCCCTACAGTTTCAAGTACAGCTTCGTGCTTTGAGGAAGAAACAATTTGATAAAAGTAGTTGCCAAAATACAATTCTAGAAGCTGAGAAGGATTTTCATGTTAAATATTTGTTTGCTTTGGTTGACATGAATCATTTCACTCAAGTAAAGGATTTAAGAAAGTCATAGTGTTTAAAGATTTATTCATATATACTGTGTACGTGATTGTTGCATCTCAAATAAAAAAACTTTACAAATTTGAAATTATTGTACAACCATTTGGGATATACAATTACCTAAAACATCTTAAATGGTTAGGCAACATTATGCATCGAGAAGAACATTGAAATCGACACAATCATAAGTGACTTTGCATCAAAGAATGCTACAAGAAAATTTGAAGATAATATGCATATGATATTTATATGAAGGGCCCCCAAATCTTACGTTCGCCTCGGGCCCCCAAATTCTCAGGACCGGCCTTGAAAACACTAGCCGAACATGACGCAACGTGCGTTAGGTATCCGAATTCATTAGAAAAAATCATGGAGGTCTGCCATGAGAATGACCACATGCTGGCAAAATTTGGTGTCATTTCAAGCATGGCACGAAGCACACCATGTTTAGAGGTGGTGGTCCAGGTTGGCCGGTAGGACAAGTCTGGATGCACTTTTTTTCACAACAATAAAATGGACCCAATTTTTTTTCCTCGCACTAGCATTACCATGCCTAGCATACATGATAAGTTTCATTGAGTTCTGATATTTTACGCATTTTCTAGGGTTTTTCCCATGAAAATACCCTAAAACACTAGCCGAACATGACGCAACCTGTGTTCGGTGTCCAAATTCCTTCAAAATTTTCACGGAGGTATGCCATGAGCATGCCCACATGCTGACAAAATTTGGTGTCATTTCATGCATGCCAAGAAGCACACTTGTTCAGAGGTGGTGGTTCGGGTAGGCCGGTAAGATAAGTCCAGATGCACTTTTTTCCACAATAATAAAATAGACCCAATTTTTTCCTCGCACTAGCATCACCATGCCAAGCATACATGGCAAGTTTCATTGAGTTCTAACTTTTTATGAATTTTCTAGGCTTTTTCCGGTGAAAAAACCTAAAAACAAAAGCCGAACATGACGCAACATGCGTTCGGTGTTCGAATTCCTTCAAATTTTGCATGAAGGCCTTCCATGAGCATATCCACATGCTGAAAACATTTGGTGTCATTTCATGCATGGCAAGTAGCACACCATGTTCAAAGGTGGTGGTTCGGGCAGTCCGGTAGGGCAAGTCTGGATGCATTTTTTTCATATCAATAAAATGGACCCAAAAAATTTCCACACACTAGCCTCGCCATGCAAAGTATCCATGATAAATTTCATTGAGTTATGACATTTTATGCATTTTTTAGAATTTTCTCGATGAAAAAACTCAAAAACACTAGCCGAACGTGACGCAACGTGTGTTTAGTGTCTGAATTCCTTCTGATTTTGCATTTATTAAATTTATGAATAAAAATTGTAAAATGGGAAAATTATAAAAATTCCAGAATTTTCTTATAATTTATAAAAAATATTTGAAAACAATAACATTTTTTGGTTCTCCAAAAGGATTTCAAATTTTCAAACAGGTTTTAAAATGAATAATAAACACACATTTTTGTTTAATCGAACAACAAACTAACAGCTTTTCTATTTAATAGATATTGAAAATTTTAATTATATTTATGTAAGCATCTTTCTATTTAAATGAAGAATTGTTTGACATATCTGCATATTATTTTGAAAATGCGAATATATGTACTTTATGAAAAAAAATAAAATGCTAACATTTTTAAATTTTGAACAAAATTTTATAAGTGTGAGCCTTTTCTGAAAAAGGAAACATAAAAAAAGAAAATATACAAATAGAGATAATGAAAAAGAAATAGTGATGAAATGATAGATTCAACAATGGACCGGCCCAGCTACGAACTGAAGTAGAAGAAAATAAAAAATGAAGTAAATATTGACAAGCATTGGGATTCCAATTGGTTAGTGTGGTCATCCTTAGACCAAGAGGTCTTGAGTTCAAGTCGTGTTACTGGCACTTTGTCTTCCTGGGCGCACGGCGGGGGCGTGGCAGCTGGAGGTGGACAGGAGGGTCGGCAAGCCGTCAAGTCATGTTACTGGCACGCCGTGAGGAAAAAAAGAGGGCGCGTATGGGCACGGGTGAAAAGACCATTCTGCCCTTTATTATGAAGAGGTATAAGGAGATCTTAGCCGTCAATGCATTTAGGGGGTCTACGGAAACAAAAGTGAAGAAATTATTCTACTGGTTAAGACAACTGATTTATAGAATACAATGGGCAGCAATGCACAAACAATGGCAGCAATGCACAAACAGTTTCAGGTAGAGGCAGCGCCCGTCAGCCCCCTGATCATGCAGCAGCAACGGCGGACCATGCGCAGCGACTTGGCCTACATGCGCTTGGTGCCGCCTGGATCGAGCACGGCGACCACGAATCGAGCGTGGCGCTGCTCGTCTTCCTGGGCGCACGGCGGGGTCGGGGCGCTGCTCGTCGGCCGGCGTCTCCTCGAGCCGGAGCTCGGGCGTGGCGGCTGGACGTGGACAGGAGGGCCGGCGACCACGCAGGCGGTCGATCCGCGACCGAATCGACCGGATCCGTGGAGGAGCCACCGGATTCCTGTTGAGAAATTAAGCAATTGTTCGATCAATTTAATCCAATAATAAGTCATGAACATGACATAGGCAATGCTAATGACATACTGAATTTTGATGATGTACGCATGTACTAGGCAGATAGTAAAAACATCTACGCAAACCACTAGTACTGCATACATGAAAATAAATAGGAGCGAGGTAAATGTATTATACCCTCCAGTAGGTCAGTCGGTCATAGCAACAGCGGAGGCATTGGCCTCATCGGCGATCCTCTTGTCAGCAGCAGCCTTCTCGGCAGCCACGCGATCGACGTCAGTGCTCATGGTGAAGACGAAGATGGTGTGGAAGTAGTCGACGTAGACGAAGTAGTCGAACAGAGGCGAGTAGTCGCGTAGGAGACACTCTCAAAAACCTAATCGCATCTTTCCCGTACAGGATCCGGAGAAACGGGGTTCCGGAGGCCTGCTCTCCCGTCAGCCGTATAGGCGGTAGACGGGATGGGATCACCGAAGGCAGCAACAGTGAAAGGAATGACCAGGGAGTAGTGGAGGTGTGAAGTGTTGTGTGTATGGCTAAGCTACGATACCTCATATATATAGCCAGTCGGGTAGGAGAACGGTCCAGCAATAAACATGTTTAATTACAAACATTTCATCTCCATAATAAACACGTTTATTTACAGACGTTTCCATCTACACAATAAAACATATTTGTTATGAACGTTTCCATTTCCGCAATGAATATAACGTCTCATATTCATTTCGTGTTTGTAATGGACTCTCCAATTTTGACTGGCAAAACATTGCATCGGCTCGGCTCATTCCCGCGGCGCGTCTCATGACGAGGCGGGTGGTGGAGGAGGAGCGCGCGTGTGGGGCACCTCTCCTTCCTTCACACCAACTTATACTAATGGGAGAAGAGCTCACCTTATAAATTGGTATACATCTCTCTCAACTAGCCATGTGTGGGAGTAAACTTCCCACTACTACCTTGACAGCATGGGCCCTTAGGGATTTTCCTCCAATTGTTAAATGGGCCTATAGCTCAACTAATATTCAGCAATTCCAGGAGCGGCCGCCATGGCGGCAGCAGCGGAAGGAGGGGAGCTCCTATACAGCGCTGCAGGCGCCCGTTAACGATCCGGCGCCTGCAGTGCTGCTAGCATGGGCCGGCCCACTAACGTGCGGGCCATGAAAATAAAAATATCAAATCAAGAAAGGTTTATAGATTTTAAAAAAAAAGTTCATCCATTTGAAAAAATACGTTCATATCTTTAAAAAAGGTTCATCAATTTTGAAATTTGTTCATCAATTTAAGTTCATTCAAATTGGAAAAAAGTTTATTAAAAACGTTCATTGAAATTGAAAAAAGTTCATATATTTTTAGAAAAAGTTCATGGAACTGAAAAAAAGTTCACAAATCAAAAAAAGTTCAACCATTTTCAAGAAAAATATTCATTAAATTTCGAAAAAGTTTATCAATATTCAAAAAAGTTCATCAATCTCAAAAAAGTTCATCAATTTGAAAAAAAGTTCATTCAAATTGAAAAAAGTTCATTAAATTTGAAAAAAGTTCATAGAAATTGAAAAAAAGTTCACAAATAAAAAAAATGTTCATCTATTTTCAGGAAAAATGTTCATTAAATTTCAAAAAAATTCATCAATATTCAAAATGTTCACAGAATTTTCAAAAAAAAAAAATCGTCAACCCACGCCTAGATGGGGCGGCCAATTTACGAACACCACAGGCGCAAGTTAACAAAATGCACGTTAACTGGCGCCTTTGGCGCCAAATAGGAAATTCCCAGAAGGAGCTGCAGCAGAAGACGTGCGGGAATGAAATGACTGGCCGTTGTGCCGTATTTTAGTGTTGTCCAAAATTTTTACGATTGGGCAGTAGTTTTTTTTTTGCGGTATTGGGCAGTTGTTGGGGGACGTTTTTTCCCACAAGTAACAATGCGTCATTTTCGAAATTTGTGAACATTTTTGTGAATCTGTGAATATATTTAAAAATTTGGGAACAATATTTTAAAATTCACAAGCATATTTTGAATTTGTGAATCTTTTTTGAATCGATAGAAAAATTGGAATCAAAGAAATTTTTTAATTCATGAACATCTTTTGAATTCATACACATCTTTGGATCGCCAGAATTTTGTTGAAATTCATGATTTTTTTAGTTCATAAACATCTTTTAAATTGCAGAATATTCTTCAAATACGTACGAGCATTTTTTGAAATCCAAGTACATTTTTCAAATTCATGAACATTTTTAAATTTGGAACAAATTAAAAAACCCAAAAACATTTTTAAAACTTGTTCCAAAATCATGAACATTTTTTGAAATCCCTATATTTTAGAAGAAGCAAAGAAACAAAAGAGAAAAAGGAAAAAATGTTACCCCGCAAAGCATATGGGTCGATCAAAAAGCGTGCAGGGGGGGGTGTCGTTTGAGAACGTGCCTAGAAGTTTGCCTTGTGCCTATGGGTACGAGGTTATGTGGAGACACCTCCAGGAGTTGGCCGATGTGATTGTATGGATGGAAACCGGAGTACCCTTTGTGATTCACTTGATGAGGTGAAGAGTAAACTCCATGCTTTGCGCACACCCTCACAAGATGGGAAGCTAGCTCATTTGGATATGTCAGGACGCATATTAGAGAAGTTTAAGAGGAACTCGCTAATCTTTGGTCATTGCCGCATCGCGTCGGCCCGGCCCATGCTGAAGTCAAAATGACATGCTTGTAGAGCTATACCACTTAGAGGAGACCGTGTGGTGGTAGAGGTATAGAATTGAGTGGCTAGCAGCGAGTGATAAGAGCACACACTTTTTCAATTAAAGGGCTAGAGCTAGAAAGAACATGACTCAAAAGCAAACAAACTCGATGGTCAGGACACTGAGGACGCTGCAGGAGATGGAAATCAAGTGGCGCACTCCCAACCTACCAAAAGTCCCTGTTGGGGACTTCCTATGTGACGCTCGACGCGTCAAATATGAGGCAAAACGCAAAAGGGGCAAGGCAGTTGAGGTTTCATAGACAAAGGTTAGATAGATGGAAAAAAGCTATGTTAGATAGTAAGATCTTGGTAATCGAGGGTTGGCCAAAGCAGGATCTATGGTTCGGTTGCTTTTCTTCTCCTGATTTTCTGATCCAAATCCTATTTCATTGATTTTCTGACTGGAAGTCAAGTAGGAAAACTAGGAGATATTGATTTGAAATGATTATCCTATTTCCTGCTTTCCCAACCAAAACAACAAACTAGAAGGAAAGGATCTGTTATTTTGGTTTTACGTCCCAACCTTCATGCAATTATCCGGGCTCCACTTCGGCTTGAAGAAGACTGCTTCCCCTTTCTTTTCTTCCCTCACACCCAACAAAAGTTATAGGCCGCCCTGAGGGTAGACCCAGCAATTTGTCAATCTATACAAAACATAAGTTATAGGTCGGCTTACTCGGTCGGCCCATTCTTAATTGAGAACATAGTAGCAAGCGAGGTTTCTTCGACAGTATATGTTTGAAGTGTTTTTTTTTATTTTCAATCATTTTTCACCATTTTGTTGAAAATACATATGGACGGTTTATTTATTTCAAAATTTTGATTTTTTAAAAATAAGAGCATAACTCCAACATTTTTTTATTTTTTTGAATATTTTTTGAGTTTTTGGAAAAATAAATTTTGAATTATGAGAACATTCTTTCAAAATCAAACAAATTGATATTTCCAAAAAAATTTAAAAAAATATTTTTTATAAAATGCAAACATTTCTTGACTATCGAGAACAATTTTAAAAAAAACCACAACATTTTATTAAAAAAATCTTGAAATTTGAAAAATTCTTTTAAAATCCAAACAATTTTCTTATTTCTTGATTTTAAAAAAAATCAAACAACTTTATAAATAACAATTTGGTGAATTTTAAAGGAATTTAAACAAGAAAATGAAGAAAAAAGGAACCTTATCGGAACCTTCTAAATGGTTCCTAAGACTGGAAAACCCCATACCCGAGCATGCATTCCTGGGCCATCCCATAATCTAGGGCTATTTGACTTTTGCCCCCTATTTGACCCGTACGCAAGTCCCCTAAGGCAGCGGCCTAGGGTCGCAAGTCCTCCGGCGATCAGGTCGCCGTGAGTATATTTTAGTCTAGCGAGAGTCGATCATAATCCTCTGGTCTACCACACGCCTCTCTCTCCTCTCGGGTTGTTCATTCACCCAGGTTTGGTAGAAGCGGGCGCGTAGGTTTTTCTCCCAAAGATCTCTGATCGACAGATGGTGGGCACGGCGACTCGGGTGGTTGTGGGGGCGACTAGATCAGGGGTGGAGGAGGCTAGGAACCTACTAGATCAACTAACAGTACACGAGGGTGAGCTTGATGATTTGGTATGGCAAGACGAACTAGATGCGGCAGAGATAAAACCCAAGTGACTGGCTATAGGGCGACTCCTGACGACAAAAACCATCAGTGAGAGTGCTTTGATTGGGGATATGCGAGCGGCCGGCGCAACAACTTATATGGAAGAGGATAAACCCTAATTTGTTCTCAATTCAGATTAAATGGTTGGGCGATTGTAATAAAGTGACACATAAAGGGCCTTGGGATTTTAGAGGGTATGTTCTAACTCTCGCCGAGTATGTTGGATTCTCAAAGGAGGAAAAGGTGAAACTTGATAAACTTGAGACGTGGGCTCAAATCCACAAACTGCTGGACGGAGTTCTTAACAACCAAAGCTTTTTGGAAATTTTGGCCAGACACATAAGCAAGGTGAAGGAGGTGCAGGTAATGCTGACAAACAGTTTCGTGAGTGAGTTCATCAGGGCAAGAATAAAGCTTGATGTTAGCAAGAAGCTCACCAGGGTGGTTCGGTTCACAAAAGTCGGAGTATCAGAGCCATACATCATTAAATTTGAGAAGTTGTTGACTTTCAGTTATGTGTGTGACTTTCTGTCGACCTACATAAGGCGGGCCCTCTCCTTCCAAATAAGGGCAAACCCTAATGAGAGGGAGACAAGCCCCTTAATTTTCCTCCAAAACCACCAATTGGCCTCCTCCTTCAACCTCGGGCTAGACACTGTAGCCATCCATCCAGCCAGCAGTGATGGAGGAAGTAGGTTTGCTGATGGACAACATTAGCTAGTTATCCCACAGACAACAGTCTAGGTAGGCATACCGAGGCCTTTGCTTTTGTTTAAGCCTTCTTAAGGCAATTTGTATTCTTTACATTCACCTCCATTTATGAGTTGTATTTGGCCGAAAGACCATTATTGTATTCATTAGTTAAATTCGACTCTCTTGAGTTGTTGTGTATGTATATATGTTGTTGTTGCGGGTTATTTCTTTATCTGTGTTGTATGTTATCTGAAGGTAGGCACCTTAAAATCAATATTATGTGTAGGCTAGAGGCGGATGCTAGTGTTGGGAAACGTAGTAGAAAAAACAAAAAAATCACCCTACGATCACCCAGGAACAATATGAAGATGCATTTGTTGGAAATATGCCCTAGAGGCAATAATGAATTAGTTATTATTATATTTCCTTGTTCATGATAATCGTTTATTATCCATGCTATAATTGTATTGATAGGAAACTCAGATACATGTGTGGATACATAGACAACATCATGTCCCTAGTAAGCCTCTACTTGACTAGCTCGTTGATCAATAGATGGTTACGGTTTCCTGACCATGGACATTGGATGTCGTTGATAACGGGATCACATCATTAGGAAAATGATGTGATGGACAAGACCCAATCCTAAGCCTAGCACAAAGATCGTGTAGTTCGTATGCTAAAGCTTTTCTAATGTCAAGTATCATTTCCTTAGACCATGAGATTGTGTAACTCCCGGATACCGTAGGAATGCTTTGGGTGTACCAAATGTCACAACGTAACTGGGTGGCTATAAAGGTGCACTACGGGTATCTCCAAAAGTGTCTGTTGGGTTGGCACGAATCAAGACTGGGATTTGTCACTCCGTGTGACGGAGAGGTATCTCCGGGCCCACTCGGTAGGACATCATCATAATGTGCACAATGTGACCAAGGGGTTGATCACGGGATGATGTGTTACGGAACGAGTAAAGAGACTTGCCGGTAACGAGATTGAACAAGGTATCGGGATACCGACGATCGAATCTCGGGCAAGTACTATACCGCTAGACAAAGGGAATTGAATACGGGATTGATTGAATCCTCGACATCGTGGTTCATCCGATGAGATCATCGTGGAACATGTGGGAGCCAACATGGGTATCCAGATCCCGCTGTTGGTTATTGGCCGGAGAGTTGTCTCGGTCATGTCTACGTGTCTCCTGAACCCGTAGGGTCTACACACTTAAGGTTTGATGATGCTAGGGTTATAGGGAATAAATGTACGTGGTTACCGAATGTTGATCAGAGTCCCGGATGAGATCCCGGACATCACGAGAAGTTCCGGAATGGTTCGGAGGTAAAGATTTATATATGGGAAGTCCTACTTTGGTC
The DNA here is from genome assembly GCA_963921465.1 of Triticum timopheevii. Lineage (NCBI taxonomy): Eukaryota > Viridiplantae > Streptophyta > Magnoliopsida > Poales > Poaceae > Triticum > Triticum timopheevii. The sequence goes on from OY997271.1 coordinate 87,885,576, forward strand.
ACCGGAAAAGTTTTGGGTGATATCGGTAATGTACTGGGACCACCGGGAGGGTCCCGGGGGTCCACCAGGTGGGGCCACCAGCCCCAAAAGGCTGCTTGGGCCAAGTGTGGGAGGGGACCAACTCCAGGTAGGCTGGTGCGCCCCCCCACCAAGGCCCAAGGCGCAGGGAAGAGTGGGAGGGGGCAAACCCTAGGGCAGATTGGCCCTAAGGCCCACCCCAGGTGCGCCTCCCCCTCTCCCCCTTGTGGCCGCCACCCTAGATGGGATCTGGGGCTGCCACACCCCTTGGGGTGGGAACCCTAGAGGGGGCGCAGCCCCCTCCCCTCCCCCTATATATAGTTGAGGTCTAGGGGCTGCCCAACACATGAGTTCCTCTCCCTCTTGGCGCAGCCCTACCTCTCTCCCTCCTCGTCTCTTGCTGTGCTTGGCGAAGCCCTGCAGGATTGCCACGCTCCTCCACCACCACCACGCCGTTGTGGTGCTGCTGGACGGAGTCTTCCCCAACCTCTCCCTCTATCCTTGCTGGATCAAGGCATGGGAGACGTCACCGGGCTGCATGTGTGTTGAACGCGAAGGTGCCGTCCGTTCGGCACTAGGATCATCGGTGATTTGGATCACGACGAGTACGACTCCATCAACCCCGTTCACTTGAATGCTTCCGCTTAGCGATCTACAAGGGTATGTAGATGCACTCTCCTTCCCCTCATTGCTAGATTACTCCATAGATTGATCTTGGTGATGCGTAGAAAATTTTGAATTTCTGCTACGTTCCCCAACAGTGGCATCATGAGCTAGGTCTATGCGTAGTTTCTATGCACGAGTAGAACACAAGTTGTTGTGGGTGTTGATTTTGTTCAATATGCTTACCGTTACTAGTCCAATCTTGTTTCGACGGTATTGTGGGATGAAGCGGCCCGGACTGACCTTACACGTACACTTACGTGAGACAGGTTCCACCGACTGACATGCACTTGTTGCATAAGGTGGCTAGCGGGTGCCAGTCTCTCCCACTTTAGTCAGATCGGATTCGATGAAAAGGGTCCTTATGAAGAGTAAATAGCAATTGACATATCACGTTGTGGTTTTTGCGTAGGTAAGAAACGTTCTTGCTAGAAACTCATAGCAGCCACGTAAAACATGCAAACGACAATTAGTGGACGTCTAACTTGTTTTTGCAGGGTATGCTATGTGATGTGATATGGCCAAAAAGAATGTGATGAATGATATGTGATGTATGAGATTGATCATGTTCTTGTAATAGGAATCACGACTTGCATGTCGATGAGTATGACAACCGGCAGGAGCCATAGGAGTTGTCTTAATTTATTGTATGACCTACGTGTCATTGAACAACGCCATGTAATTACTTTACTTTATTCCTAAACCGTTAGCCATAGTAGTAGAAGTAATAGTTGGCGAGACAACTTCATGGAGACACGATGATGGAGATCGTGATGATGGAGATCATGGTGTCATGCCGGTGACGATGATGATCATGGAGCCCCGAAGATGTCAAAGGGAGCAAAATGATATTGGCCATATCATGTCACTTATTGATTGCACGTGATGTTTATCATGTTTATGCATCTTATTTGCTTAGAACGACGATAGCTTAAATAAGATGATCCCTCGCAATAATTTCAAGAAAAGTGTTCCCCCTAACTGTGCACCGTTGTGAAGGTTCGTTGTTTCGAAGCACCACGTGATGATCGGGTGTGATAGATTCTAACGTTCGAATACAACGGGTGTAAGCCAGATTTACACACGCAATACACTTAGGTTGACTTGACGAGCCTAGCATGTACAGACATGGCCTCGGAACACAGAAGACCGAAAGGTCGAGCATGAGTCATATAGAAGATACGATCAACATGAAGATGTCTATCTCACGTGATGATCGGACACGGCCTAGTTGACTCGGATCATGTAATCCCTTAGATGACTAGAGGGATGTCTATCTGAGTGGGAGTTCATAAGATGAACTTAATTATCCTGAACATAGTCAATAGATCTTTGCAAATTGTGTCGTAAGCTCGCGCTTTAGTTCTACTGTTTAGATATGTTCCTAGAGAAAATTCAGTTGAAAGTTAATAGTAGTGATTATGCGGACTAGGTCCGTAAACTGAGGATTGTCCTCGTTGCTTCGTAGAAGGCTTATGTCCTTAATGCACCGCTTGGTGTGCTGAACCTCAAACGTCGTCTGTGGATGTTGCGAACATCTAACATACATGTTTTGATAACTACGTGATAGTTCAGTTAAACGGTTTAGAGTTGAGGCACCAAAGACGATTTCGAAACATCACGGAACATATGAGATGTTTCGAGGGCTGAAATTGGGATTTCAGGCTCGTGCCCACGTCAAGAGGTATAAGACCTCCGACGAGTTTCTTAGCCTACAAACTAAGGGAGAAAAGCTCAATCATTGAGCTTGTGCTCAGATTATCTGAGTACAACAATCACTTGAATCGAGTGAGAGTTGATCTTCCAGATGAGATAGTGATGTTTCTCCAAAGTCATTGCCACCAAGCTGCTAGAGCTTCATGATGAACTATAGCATATCAGGGATAGATATGATGATCCTTGAGATATTCGTGATGTTTGACACCGCAAAAGTAGAAATCAAGAAGGAGCATCAATTGTTGATGGTTGGTGAAACCACTAGTTTCAAGAAGGGCAAGGGCAAGAAGGGATACTTCATGAAACGGCAAATCAGCTGCTGCTCTAGTGAAGAAACCCAAGGTTGAACCCAAACCCGAGACTAAGTGCTTCTGTAATAAGGGGAACAGCCACTGGAGCAGAATTACCCTAGATACTTGGTAGATGAGAAGGCTGGCAAGGTCAATAGAAGTATATTGGATATACATTATGTTAATGTGTACTTTACTAGTACTCCTAGTAGCACCAGTGTATTAGATACCGGTTCGGTTGCTAAGTGTTAGTAACTCGAAATAAAAGGCGCAGAGTAAACGGAGACTAGCTAATGGTGAGCGGGTGATATGTGTTGGAAGTTTTTCCAAGCTTGATGTGATCAAGCATCGCACGCTCCCTCTACCATCGAGATTGTTGTTAAACCTAAATAATTGTTATTTGGTGTTTGCGTTGAGCATAGACATGATTGGATTATGCCTATCGCAATATGGTTATTCATTTAAGGAGAATAATGGTTAATCTGTTTATTTGAATAATACCCTCAATGGTCTTGCACCCAAAATGAATGGTTTATTGAATCTTGATCGTAGTGATACACATGTTCATGCCAAAAGATATAAGATAGTAATGATAGTACCACCTACTTGTGGCACTGCCATGTAAGTCATATTGGTATAAAACGCATGAAGAAGCTCCATGTTGATGGATCTTTGGACTCACTCGTTTTTGAAAAGTTTGAGACATGCAAACCATGTCTATTGGTGTATATGCATGAAGAAACTCCATGCAAATGGACCGTTTGGACTCACTTGATTTTGAATTACTTGAGACATGCAAATCATACCACATGGGCAAGATGACTGAAAGCCTCGTTTTCAGTAAAATGGAACAAGAAAGCAACTTGTTGGAAGTAATACATTTTGATGTGTGCAGTCCAATGAGTGCTGAGGCACACAGTGGATATCGTTATGTTCTTACTTCACGGATGATTTGAGTAGATACTGAGTATATTTACTTGATGAAACACAAGTCTGAATTATTGAATGGTTCAAGTAATTTCAGAGTGAAGTTGAAGATCATCGTGACAAGAGGATAAAATGTCTATGATATGATCATAGAGATGAGTATGTGAGTTACGAGCTTTGGCACGCAATTAAGACATTGTGGAAATTGTTTCACAATTAATACCGCCTATAGCACCATAGTGTGATGGTGTGTCCGAACATCATAGTTGCACCCTATTGGATATAGTGCGTACCATGATGTCTCGTATCGAATTACCACTATCGTTCACGGGTTAGGCATTAGAGACAACCGCACTCACTTTAATAGGGCACCACGTAATTCCATTGAGACGACACCGTTTGAACTATGGTTTGGAGAAACCTAAGTTGTCGTTTCTTAAAAGTTTGGGGCTACGACGCTTATGTGAAAAAGTTTCAGGTTGATAAGCTCGAACACAAAGCGGATAAAATGCATCTTCATAAGACACCCAAAATAGTTGCGTATACCTCCTAATTCAGATCCGAAAGCAATAGGGATTGTTTCTTGAATCGGGTCCTTTCTCGAGGAAAAGTTTGTCTCGGAAAGTTGAGTGGGAGCATGGTGGAGACTTGATGAGGTTATTGAACCGTCACTTTAACTAGTGTGTAGCAGGGCACAAGAAGTTGTTCCTGTGGCGCCCACACCAATTGAAGTAGAAGCTTATGATAGTGATCATGAAGTTTCGAATCAAGTCACTACCGTACCTCGTAGGGTGACAAGGATGCGTACTACTTCAGAGTAGTACAGTAATCTTGTCTTGAAGGTCATGTTGCTAGACAACAATGAACCTGCGAGCTATGGAGAAGTGATGGTGGGCCCATATTCCGACAAATGGTTAGAAGCCATGAAATCCGAGATAGGATCCATGTATCAGAACAAAGCATGGACTTTGGTGGACTTGCCCGTTGATCGGCAAGCCATTGAGATAAATGGATCTTTAAGAAGAAGACGGACGTGGCCGGTAATGTCACCGTCTATGAAGCTCGACTTGTGGCGAAGAGTTTTTTCACAAGTTCAAGGAGTTGACTACGATGAGATTTTCTCATCCGTAAAGATGCTTAAGTCTGTCGGAATCATGTTAGCATTAGCTGTGAAAGGATCGATATGGTTGATTAGGGGGGGGGGGTGAATAGGCAACTAACAATTTTTAAGCTTTTCTTTACCAAATTAAACTTTGCAACAAAATAGGTTGTATAGATGTGCAACTAAGTGAGCAACCTATATGATGCAATAACAACTAGCACATAAGCAAGCAAGGGATACAACACAAGTAGGCTTGCAAAAGTAAAGGCACGAAATAACCAAGAGTGGAGCCGGTGGAGACGAGGATGTGTTACCGAAGTTCCTTCCTTTTAAGGGGAAGTACGTCTCCATTAGAGTGGTGTGGAGGCACAATGCTCCCCAAGAATCCACTAGGGCCACCGTATTCTCCTCACGCCCTCACACAATGCAAGATGCCGTGATTCCACTATTGGTGCCCTTGAAGGCGGCGACCGAACCTTTACAAACAAGGTTGGGGCAATCTCCACAACAATTGGAGGCTCCCAACAACACCACGAAGCTTCACCACAATGGAGTATGGCTTCGAGGTGACCTCAACCGTCTAGGGTGCTCAAACACCCAAGAGTAACAAGATCCGCTAGGGATAAGTGGGGGAATCGAATATCTTGTGGTGGAAGTGTAGATCGGGCCCTTGTCACCCAATCCCGAGCAAATCAACAAGTTTGATTGGCTAGGGAGAGAGATCGGGTGAAAATGGAGCTTAGAGCAACAATGGAGCTTAGAGGTGGAAGAGGTAGTCAACTAGAGGTAGAAGACGCCCCTTATATAGTCATGGGAAATATCCAACCGTTATCCACATGTTCAGCCCGCGACAAGCGATACTACCACTCCAGGGGCGCGGTACTACCGCAAGGCCGCGCGGTACTACCGTGGCGGACCACGGTACTTCCGCGACAGCAGCAGAGGCCGGGACTTGCCTGACTAGGATGCAGTACTACCGCTTGCGCGGTACTACCGCAAGGCAGAAAAGGCATTGCCTACGAAGGGCGCGGATGAAATAAATTACATCCGTGCCTACTTCCGTTGAAAATGAGGTAGTGCAAAAATCCGACGCGGTACTACCGCGCACGAGGCGCGGTACTACCATTGAGGCGCGGATGTAAAAAATTACATCCGCTCCTACTACCGTGACGCTGCGGTACTAGGTGGGAGGGCCACGGTACTATGACTCCTGGGGAGCGGTACTACCGTGGGCTCCCGCGGTACTACCGCGCTGGACGAGCGGTACTACCGTGGGCTCCCGCGGTACTACCGCACTGGACGAGCGGTACTACCGTGGGGGGCGCGGATGTAAAAAATTACATCGCCCCTACTACCGTACCGGAGCGGCACTAGGCCTGGGAGCCACGGTACTAAGGCTCCAGAGGAGCGGTACTACCGTGACCCACAACGGTACTACCGCTGGTGCTTGCGGTACTACCGCAAGCACATCAATAGTCGTCAGATTTAGGCACAACAAGGATAACGAAGAGATGCTCCAAAGTGCAAGGAAAGGTAGGACAAGTGTACGTGTTGATTCCACCCAAACCTTTTTGACGCGGACCCCCTCTTAATAGTACGGCTCTCCTACGACTCAAATCCACCAAAGAGAAACGTAGAACAACGCCGACTTCAATAGTCTCCGAGGGGCACCGAATCGTCTCGTGCCTAGTGATGAAGAATCTGAGAAACTCAAGGCACACGATTAGTCTGCAAAAGCATTGTCATCAATCACCAAAACACCTAAGGGATAAATATGCCCTTACAATCTCCCCCTTTTTGGTGGATTGATGACAATACGGGATTTGCACATAGATATGATAATTTTGAGCAAGAGCAAACCCCACCTCTCTAAAATATAGACGGGCTCCCCCTAGATGTGTGCAATCTAGATGAATGCTTTGGACTGCATAGCACACAAACTAGGATCAACACTCCCCCTATATTTTAGAGACCAAGGCACGATAATTAACATCGAAGTAGAGCATAGCATAAAGATAGCATAATATATCACAAGCTCGCTAGGGTAGATAGAATGCATATGTCTTACGCCATAAGAAGTAAAGCAACCGAGGTTCAAGCGAGAAAGCAGCAAATAGTTCAACCAAGAAAGCAGCAAACACACCGACACACGAAAGACGACACACACGACTCGCAAATCCCTACACTCTCTCCCCCTTTGGCATCGAGACGCCAAAAAGGCAGAGAGGACACCTACACACAAGAGGTGGCTCAAGCAGGGAACTCGTCCCAACCCTCTCCGTCGGTCTCCTCGGCAGCAGGGATGGTCTCCTCGATGTCCTCCTCAGAATCAGTCCACCTGAAGCCTTGCTTCTCCATCCACTCGGCCTCTGGAGTGATGCGCTCCTCAGAACCGCCAGACACATCCTCACCATAGAGCTGCAAGATCTTCTTGTCCCTGCGACGACTCTCCTTGGACGCCACGTGAGTCCTGTACTGCCCCTTGGCTTGCATGTAGAAAAGAGTCTTCATCTTGTCCTTCAGCTTCTTGGCCCATGATGGCATAAAGGAACTCTGGGAAGGCCTAGCAGCACGGCCCTCAGCAACATCCTCAGCGCCAGCATCCTCCTCATCAACAGCAGCTCTAGAAGCAGTCGCCTCGGCACGAGTAGTGGTGTTCGTCCAGTTGGGTTTGATACGCAGACAGATGGGATCATGGCGAATCCAGTCTGGAGCAAGGAACTCCTCACAAGGGAACATCTTCTCCCAAGTCTTCGAGATCAGTAGAAATAGATAGGGCCCATAGATAGGCACCTTGCGGTTGAACACTGCAAACCGAAGCTCACACCACATGATGTGTGCGATATCAAGTGGCTGAGACTGAGACAAACGAGCCTCCTCGCAAATGAGCATCATATCCATCATATAGGATGAACCTTGTCTTTGTCACCAATGCGAGAGAACAAGGAGTTGCGGAAGATGTGATACATGATATCCAGAAAAGAGTTGAGTACCAATGTTGTCTTGCCATTGGCAAGCGCCTTCTCAACCATGAATGGTGCAAGCTTGTCCTTGTTGGCAGACTCAGCATTGGCATGGGGGCGAACACCCACTAGAGTGTCGAGCCCATCATCAGGAACCTGGAGCAAATCCATGAACTCCTTCCAGGTAGCAGTCAGTTGACGTCCATTGGTCATCCAGGTCATCCTCCGCTCCTCATTAGAGTGAAAGTAAACTGAGGCAAAGAACTGACAGATAAGCTCAGGGTCATAGTCAAGGTGAAAGGATATCACATGCTCAATGCCAAACTGCTCCACTAAGTCCAGAGCCTCTCCAAAGTAGTCACGGAACTTGTCCTTTCTCATGTGATGCATGTCAATCCATTTCACATCCACGTAGGTATTCTGCTTGTTCTTGATGACATCCAGATAGATGTTGGTCTGTTGCTTGTTCCAGAACAGCTCACAACCTCTGACAGAGGAACGAGGGTTCACATATGGGTGAAGCTGCCTGAGACGGACATACTCAGATGGGGTTATCTCATCCATGCCCTTAGCGGGCTCCTTGTGCTTGCTAGCTAAAGTCTTGACATTGCGCTTGGGGGCAGAAGAGCCCTCTGGTGCTTCACCTGGGTTGCGCAGACGCTTGGGGCCAGTGTCACGACTGGGATTGGACCGGCGAGAGCCACCACCTGAGACACACATGCAAAACACCAACGAACGCAAAGAAGATCAATGCAAAGACCACGGCAAAGCACAAGAAACACATAGAAAGTATACGTGAAAAGTTGCCATGATATAGACGTGAAGTACGGTAGTACTGCCAGAACCTGCGGTACTAAAATTTTAGTACCACTCCAGGACGTGATAGTACCGTGTGAGGCACGGTAGTACCGTGGTTGGAGCGGTAGTAAGGTCTTAGTGCCGCAGTGAGTGCGGTAGTACCGCGCCAGAGGGCGGTAGTACCGGACGAGCGGTAGTACCGCGCCAGTTGGGCGGTAGTACCGCACCGCGTCAGATCCAAACGACGGTTTGAATCTGAAAAGAACCGCGAAATCCCGGCAGTGCTACGGTGATCAAATCTAGCACATGACAAAGTACAAGTATAATGCCTACGCAAAACTACGCTCCTTCATCCTACTCTTGCACAGATTAAGCCTAGGAATCTCAAGAACACACAAGTCTCCCCCAAAACCTAGAAACAACAAACGCAATCAACAAGGAGAGGGAGTTGGGGAAAGACCTTGGTCCATAGCAAGAGCACGCGGTGGGGAACGATCCCACCGGACGGAATCACGGGAGGGCAGCCGGAGACGAAGATCCGGCGACGGACGCCGGCTCCGTTCTTGAGCGAGGGAGAGAGAGAGACGAGATGGGGAACGGGCGAATGGGTATGGGGGAGTTAGAACTCCCCCTGCCCATCCTTATCCCCACGCGCCCGAGTCGTCGCGATAGTACCGCGGGTCATCGCGGTAGTACCGCTTGGGCGGAAGTACCGCACCGAAGCGGTAGTACCGCTCTTCCCATGCGGCAGTAAAAAATTACTGCCGCGTGAGGGCGGTATTACCGTGCTCCCCTCACGTGGTAGTACCGTAGCAGGCTGCGGTAGTACGATGAGCTCAAGAAAATGCATGTTTCGACACACGAAAAGAGGCCTTTGCAAAGAAACTTTTAGCACGAAAGACACCACAAGAACACGAACAACTTCAGGGCAGAAAGACAACAAGAAACAGCCGCGCAACCCAACCTCTCAAAAGGAGAGGGCGGTGGCCGGAGCCACCTATGTTTGAGTTAGTTGGTATGGCACCGCGAAGAATTATCCTTGGGCCCATGACCAAAACTAGTCTTTGAAGCACAAGTACCATCAAAAATGGCTAATGTGAAAGAGGTGATTGATTTATGCATAATGGGGGGAGAGAGAGTTCATTGAGAGAACAACACTCCCCCTATGTCCATGCCTACACCTAAACTAGACAACAAGTTGAGTGTGGTGGGGGGTGCACGGGTTCAAGTCACATTGCTCGAATCAATGATATTTAGCTCATGCCTTAACTCGCGAAATCTTGCTTCATCCAAGGGCTTTGTCAAAATATCTACAAGGTTATCATGAGTGTTGACATACTTGAGCTCGATCTCCCCTCGCCTAATGTGATCCCGGATGAAGTGATACCGAATCTCAATGTGCTTCGTCTTGAAGTGTTGCACCGGGTTGAGAGAAATCTTGATGGCACTTTCATTATCACACCAAAGAGGCACTTTGTCACAAATGACACCGTACTCCTTTAAAGTTTGCCTCATCCATAGGAGTTGAGCACAACAACTACCGGCCGCCACATATTCCGCTTTGGTGGACGAGAGAGACACACAACTTTGCTTGTTGGAAGACCAACTTACCAAAGAGCAACCAAGAAATTGGCACCCTCCGGAAGTGGACTTCCTATCCACTTTGTCTCCCGCCCAATCGGAATCCGTAAATCCTTCAAGCTTGAAGTTTGCCCCTCTTGGGTACCATAAGCCAAAGTTTGGGGTATGAGCCAAATATCGAAAGATTCGCTTGACCGCCACATAGTGACTTTCCTTTGGTGCGGCTTGAAACCGTGCACACATCCCCACACTCAACATGATATCCGGTCTAGATGCACAAAGGTAAAGCAAGGAGCCAATCATGGAGCGATATACCTTTTGATCCACCGCTTTACCATTGGGATCAATGTCAAGTTGGCACTTGGTAGGCATTGGTGTAGTAGCCGGCTTGACATCACTTAGCTTGAATCTTTTAAGCATGTCTTGAGTGTATTTGGCTTGGTTGATGAAGATTCCTTCTCTTCTTTGTTTGATGTCAAAACCAAGAAATAACTTCAACTCTCCCATTGAAGACATCTTGAACTTGGAGGTCATGAGAGCGACAAATTCCTCATTGAAAGCTTTGTTAGGGGAACCAAAGATAATGTCATCAACATATAGTTGGCATACAAACAACTCCCCTTTGACCTTCTTAGTAAAAAGAGTGGGATCGATTAGCCCCACTTCAAATCCACGATCTTGTAGCAACTCGGTAAGGTGGTCATACCACACACGTGGGGCTTGTTTAAGGCCATAGAGTGCCTTATCGAGTTGATACACATGATCCGAGAAGTAGGGGTCCTCGAACCCGGGGGGTTGCTTGACATAGACCAACTCATTAATAGGACCATTAAGAAAAGCACTTTTCACATCCATTTGTTGCAACTTAAAGTTGTGATGGGAAGCATAAGCAATCAACAAACGAATGGATTCAAGACGAGCAACGGGAGCAAAGGTTTCACTGTAGCAAGCATATGTGTGTTGGGGGGAAAACAACCGGATGATTGTTGTAGGGTTTGGTTAGTTTGGTTTAGAAGATCAAGCTGTTTGAGGTGGTTCGCTGTATTTGTTGAGTTTGCAAGAGTGCTTAAGTAAAATGTCTTAATTTGTCTTTATATGAGGAAACACGAGCTTAATTAGTTTGATTCATTAGATCAACTAAAGCCCCACTTACATGACAACTCAAGTATTGACTGCCTTTGCTTGATTATGGATTTCCTTATGCAGTGTGCCGTTTCGCTTAATTTTTGCTTCCCTTTTTGTTTCCCTTTGTAGTTTTTCTGTGACTGATAGTGTTTGGTCATGACAGGTGAGGACTTTGAAGGTCACAAATGTTTCCCTGAGTGCAACAGTTCAAGACATTAAGGATAATCTTTTCTTCTCAAGGAGACATCGAACATGTGTATATGAAAAGGTTTGTAAGTTTGCAATATGCACACAACAGGATCTTATACTTCTATTACTTTTCCGACAAATAGTCTTTGTACTAGCATTAACAGATTTTAATTGCTCTATTTCTTTCTCAGTGGTGACGAGTGGTCTCAAGTTGCATATGCTACTTTTAAAGATGCCCAAGGAGCAGAGACTGCACTTCTTCTTTCGGTGGGTAATTAAAGGCCTTTATATGATTCGGTTATTCCAGCTGTTACATCTTCTCTGCAGTTGTTCACCATTCCTTAATTCTAGCATATGTTACTTTTAAAGATGCCCAAGGAGCAGAAACTATCTACATTGGTTTCATGTTGTGTTCATGTTGGTCTGTTCTTGAAGTTCATGCTGCTCCTTCTTTGCTGTAGGAGAACAATGTGCAGCATCGCCTCCAAATCTTCGGCCCCAACAAGTAGCTCCTGGAGAAGCAGGTCCTTGCATTGTTTGTCTGCGCTGTGTGTTCCCGCCACCAGTGGATGCTGAACTGAAAGTGGGTTTTTCTTTCTTTTGGTTTGATGTGTGCAGTACAACAAGTTCCTCATGTTCTTGAGGTTCATGTGGAATCTACTCTTATGGGTCATGGAGGCTGCCGCCATCAAGGCTATCGTGCCCACCAGCGGAGTGGTAAGCCACTCACCCTGTGACACACATTGCTGAGGTTTTTAACAAACAAATGAATTGCATTTGCTGTTACTGCGGTGACACTATTGTGTGTTTCTTCAACTGGTGTTTACAAAGTTAGTTAAGTTGCGACCAAACTTACTTTGCACACATAGAAAATGCATAGGCTGTTGAGATACAGGGCATTTGGTGTACTAAATTTGCCCCTTACCTGAAGATATATAGATCACATGTCATGATGTATCAACAGTTCAGACTTGATGCTTTTGTGAAACTGAATTTGTATTGTTTTTGGCCTTGTTCAAGATGGATTCACACCATAGAGATCGTGTCTATTCCTAAATCATACTCCCTTCGTCCGGAATCACTTGTCGCTCGAATGGATGTATCTAGCACTAGATACATTTGTTTGAGCGACAAGTAATTTCGGACGGAGGTAGTAGAGCCTAGGAATTAATGGTAGTTTTACATGAGTTTGAAGCACTGATTGTTCAATGGACTTCTGTTGATCTGTTGAGTGTATTCACGCTACTACTACTACATTCAGTGATGACAGTCTTACGGTCTCTGGAATTTTATTTGTGTGTTCAGTTGCGACGATGACAAAGTGGTCGGTGCAGTGGCTACGGGAGGCTACGGATAAGAATCCGGAGCACTACTTTGTCGCCACCCAGGACTCTGATCTCCGGGCGAGGCTACGGGAGGTATGAAGATTGGCCATGCTTTTGTATTCAACACAAGGAAGGTCTGTCTTGGTCTTGGTGTGACCATTCATTCATGCAAATTGAAGAATAACTACACAAGGGCGGGCCAACAGTGAGAAGTGGAAGCTTATTTAGTTTGTGGTGGCGTTGGCTTAGCTTGTTAGCTGAGTTTGTCTTTTGTTTTGGTTGGATGGTGATATGGGATGTTTCATCCAGTCCAGTATAACGACTTGACTTGGGAGTGCATGAATGAATTTTGTAGTGAACGACACGGTGATTTTGATTCTCTGCCAACGCGTTATGCTGCTGAAATTTCTAGTGAAAATCCGCACGACTTGTCAAAATTTTGGCCTTGTTTGTAATGAAACCAAGACTTTTGGGTCTTTCGCCTCAAATTTTTGGCCTTGTTTGTAACAAAACCAGGACTTTTGGGTCTTCCGCCTCAAAATTTTGGCCTTGTTTGCAGAATGATTATAGACATTTTGTTCTTCGTATGTCTCAGTCTTTTATAGATTTTGGAAGAGTGAGGTAGCTATGTTTCAATCAATATTTTGTAGTACTAAGAAATCATGTGATTTTTGTTCAGTGCCGATATGAAATGATTCCCCGATTCATGGCGTTGACTGCAGAAATTATGACATGATACAGATTTGGCTAATCTGAACCTCAGTTCTCGACTCACATGCAACATATTTCAATCTTAATTTGGCACACAATCTTAAAAATGAAATAAATTGAAGAGCTAGTGTCATCTAATCAAATCACGTTCATAGACTACTAGGCAAACATATTGGAGAGCTACTGTCAGATCAATTCATTAGGAGCATGTATGGACACACAATTATCAGATAGTATCATAATGCATGGTTGTAAAACAATCAGTAGATTATAATCATGCATTTCAATTGCGTTCAGACAAAGCGCTCCACACCTACTCCCTCCGTCTCAGTTTATAGGACATGCACGTCGTTCTGGGTTGACAATTTAACTAGCTATATATGTATTATACGTGATGAAAAATATCAGATAATATCATAATGCATGGTTGTAACACAATTAGTAGATTATAATCACGCATTTCAATTGCGTTCAGACAAAGCGCTCCACACCTAGCATTTCAGGAAGTTTAAATTCATATAGTGATACATATAATTGCCTAGAATTTGCATTTCAGTACACATTAGCTCATATATTTATCAGCTAGGTGACGGAGCCGTGTTTAGTGCCTGGATGCCTTTCGATTCGTTGGTCATTGAGAAGATTTCACCCGAAGCAAGAAAGATATGCGACACATTCATCCTTTTGATGCATTCTCATTAATTTGGCACACAATCTTAAAAATAAAATAAATTATGTAATGGAATGGCAGGATATGAAAAGGAAGTGTGGAAACAACAACAACAACATTCGAGTGGTCTCAGTAAATGGCTGTATAAGTTATCTATAGAGACAGATGCCACTTGGGCACAAACTCTTCGTACTAAGTACCTCCAGTCCAAAACTTTGTCCCAGGTGACGGTAAGACCGACTAATTCGCCTTTTTGGAAGGGACTCATGCGAGTGAAATCAGCCTTCTTCAATAGGATAAAATTCGTAGTTGGAAATGTTACTTCCACAAGATTCTGGGAGGATACATGGCTAGGGGAGGCACCCCTTGCGATCCAATATCCTTCTCTCTATAATATTGTTCAGCGAAGAGACGCTTACGTTGCAACAGTACTATAGTCAAATCCTCTTAATATTCAATTCAGGAGGACGCTAGTAGGAGATCGTTGGGAAGCTTGGCTCCATCTTGTGAGACAATTTATGGATGTCCAACTCTCTCAACAGCCAGATCAGCTTCGCTGAAAACTAGCTAAGAATGGGGAGTTTTCAGTTAAATCCATGTATTTGAATATTATCAACGCTAGCGTTATTCCTACTTCGAAGCATGTTTGGAAAGTCAAAGTGCCTTAATTAAAGTGTTTATGTGGTTTGTCCACAAACAGGTCATCTTAACTATAGACAATTTGGCGAAGCGCAACTGGACGGGTTCTAAAAGATGTAGTTTTTATGATAGTGATGAATCAATCAGACACCTCTTTCTTGATTGTCCTTTGGCAAAGATTTTGTGGAGGTCCATCCACATAGCTTTTAATATAACTCCTCCGAATTCCATCAGCACGTTATTTGAGACGTGGCTAAATGAGATTGACGTAGTAACAACGAGACATATCCGTGTAGGAGTATGTGCTTTACTATGGGCAATCTGGAACTGCAGAAACGATTTGGTTTTTAACAGAACAACAAATATTCATTTCTTGCAGGTTATCTTCAGGGCCACTACACTCATCCGTATGTGGTCGCTACTCACTCCGACAGAGGCCAGGGAGCATTTGGTTACTGGATCTATCCGATGGGAGACGGTAGCTCGGGCTATTTTCAACCGGTTTGGATAGCGCGTAATAGGATAGGTGTTTAGTTTCCTATCTGTTTTTGCCTGCCGGTTGTGGCTGTCCTATTTTTGCTTTCGTGCTCTCTGTTGAGCACATGTTTCTTTGTTTGAGACTACGATACTTCTCTTGAACCTTTTCCTTATTAATAATATGGCCGTATGCATCTTTCTGATGCAGAGGCCGGGGCAAACCCTTTTTTCGGGAAAAAGTAAAAAAAAAACGAGATAGAAGAGCCTAGATTCCAAATGAAGGAAATATGCAACAATCTTTGTTATTTTCATTTCAAAATCTAATATTTTAAGTTTGATATCATGGAAAAATATTTTAATCACAAATCTAGTATTATCAGTTTCACTTCACCAGACATAATACTGTATTTTTCTATTTTTGCAGGGTAAGCTAAAATTTTCATACAACATGAGTGAAAATTAGAGACGTTCGACTCATGATTTTTTTCTTTTTTGCAGGGGACACGCATGAGAATTTAACTGCACATGCACTACGACGTGACGTATTCACAGAGGGGTAATATCGAGATGGTAAATGGCGAGCCAAGTGGCCGCGAAGAAGTGCCGACAAAGCGAAAGGAAAAGAGGCCAGGAGAGACAGGGAGTGAGACGGCACGAGCAAGGAAGAGAAGCTCGATGTGAAGCAGCCAGACAGGGGAATGAAGGCGGGCCCCGCCCGTCCCGGCAACAAGATCCCCTCGCCCGCACGCCCGCCCGCACTGCTCCACTCCACTCCACACCACACCACTCCCCGATCGATCGGTCGAATCAAATCACACGCCCGCCCGCCCGCCGTTGCCGCCCGCTTTCCCCTCCACGCCTAGCCTAGCTCGCCTCCCCTGCACCATCATTGCCGCGCCGCCCGCTGCTCTGCTCGGCTCCGCTCGACTGAGCGCGCAGATCGATCGGCGATGGACATGAGGTGGGCGCCGAGGCGGCCGGCCGATCAGCCGTCCTTCTCCTCCACGCTGCTCGACGCGATATGCGACTCCATGGACGGCCCCGAGGCGAGAAGCGCGGCGGCGGCGAGGTCGGCGTCGGCGGCCACAAGGGCGGCGGCTGCGGCCAAGAAGCAGGAGGAGGCCGCCCTGCATTACTACTACTACAAGCCGGCCTTGGCCGCCAGCCACAGGGCGCGCGGCGAGGCGCCGACGCAGGGCGCCGCGGCCGCGGACTGCTCCGGCCGAGGCTACTTCTCCTCGTCCGAGGTGGAGTGCTCCCTCGGCCGCCTCAACCGCATCCGCACGTCCGGCGGCGCGGCGCCGAGGCAGAAGCAGCAGCAGCAGCAGCATCCCGCTCCAGAGAAGACGGCGAGGACGAAGAAGCCGGCGGCCGCCGCCCGCGGCTGCAGCAGGCCGGCATCCCCCGGCGCGCGGCTCGCCAGCCTGCTCAACTCCATCTTCGCCGGAAAGCGTCATTCGGCTCAGCGGACGGCCCCGGCGGACCAGGACCCCGCGTGCTCCACGGCGCCGTCGTACGCGCGGTCCTGCCTGTCCAAGACGCCGCCGCCGTCTGCGGTGCGGGCGAGCCGGAGCCGGAGTACCCGGACCGTGAGGTTCTTGGACATTGACGGTGAGCTGGCCGTGGCCGCCGCGGCTGTGGGACGCTGCCGCCGAATTCCCGTGGTGGAGGTGGAGGAGGAGCTGCTCCGGCCGGTGGACGTGGAGGCGCACATCGACGGTGGCGAGAAGAGCAGCGACGCGAGCTCCGACCTGTTCGAGCTCGAGAATCTCGCGGCCACGGCTTCGGAGAGCGGCCGGTGGGATCGCGACGGGTCGTACGGTAATGAGCTGCCGGTGTACGGGACCACCGGAGTTGGCCTCCACAGTGGCATTGCCCATCCCCGCCCGTACGAGTATGGACCGTATGCTCTTGGTCGAAGTTGTAGAAAGGTTGTTTGATTTCGCATAACTAGAGGGTGCTCATCGTCAAATAGTCTAATTATTTCTTAGTATAGTTTTTGCTGTTAGTAATTTTCAAGATTGTGTTGTGGGTAGCTAATTAACCGATACACTTTGCACCTCTGTAACTCCATATTGCCTATAATTGTTACTTGTTTTCGCAGTTAATTTTTGAGATTATCTAGCTCATCCTATTTACGGAGAAACAAAATGTGGAATGAAAAATATTTGGAGGGTATGTTTTTTAGAACGAAGACGCCGGAGGATTTGGAGGGTATGTTGCTAGCATTCTTCTCTAAAAGCATCTCTAACTGAATCCCTCTCTAGCTGAACCCCTAAATTTTAACTCCTCAAACGTTCAAATATCAACTCCTCAAATTTAAAGAGTTTAAAAACCGTGTAGCTTACTGAACCCTTAGACTTAACTCCTCAAATGAACTAGAACCTACATGAAAATATCTCTTCCTCTTCCTCTTATTCTTTTTCATCCTTCCACGCGGCCAGCAATGAATTCTCATCAGTAGATGATGCTCATAAGCTAGTTAAGACCTATGATGATGGCAAAGTTTTGATATAGGCTCACCGTGCACGATGTAAGCGTGCGACAAAATAGCCGAGAATGTAGGCGAAATTCGTCCTCCATAGGCCATGGTATGCGCGCTTCTTCGTATTGATGGGTTCTTCCACTTGTCTTCTTCTAGTGCCCTGATGGCGCTATCTAGAATGCAAAGATTCATGAAAATATGTGATGGTGGTTGGTGGCTATTTTTCTATGCATGATTTTTCCTGTACATGAGTTTTTCCTCCGTAGGTGCTCCTCCGCGTGTGGTGCAGCTTTGCTCGTAGTCAGGGACGATGGGGAGGAGCGCCACCGTGGGTGGAAACGGCGAGAAAGATGAAAAATGAAGAAAAAAAGTTTGTCGGAATCTTGCTAGAGGTCATCGGGGCTGCGAATGTAGGCGGGCGTGAGGGGTGGTCGTCGGATGCATGAAATGTGAAGGAAGCGAACTCGGTGTTGACGCGTCCGAGCCAAGGGAGAGACAGACAAGGGAAATTTTTTACCAAGAGTTGTGCTCTTTTACTCTATTTTGAACGGTGATCGACACTTCTCCTCCTTATTTTGAGGAGTTAAATATTTTGAGGGTTCTGTTAGTCAAAAGAGAATCTTCTAAGTAGGTAAATCTTTTTACATGTATGGTTAGAGCTTCCCTAAGGCCAGTAAACTCTTGGACCATTGCTAAGCAGTCATTGTAAGACATTTTGCCGATTTGCTAAATCACAGTCGATACCAAGGACAGTCTTCCCCGAGGTGGAGACAAATAGGAGTTTATGTATTTTGCATAGCTTTAAAGATTCTCAATATATTGAGTCCTAGAGGCTTCCAATTACCTATGAATTAGAATGACTTATATAGCTGAGCCCAACTATGTAACTGAAGAGTTATAAATAGCTTGAGGTTAGGTTGTCACAAAATCATTACTTTTGTTTTCTACCCATAAGCTCCACTACCGAGGTAGGGTCGCGATAGATAGCACGGAATAGCAAGTTAGCTCATTTTAGCAGTGAAACTAACTGGTGGAGTCTATATTGTTGGGGCTGACTTGGCAAAAGAAAAATGGCACGTAAACAAACTAACTTCATCCAATCTGTCACCCGATACGTTTGTGATGTCATGAATCATGGTGCCCGCGCATAGTCATTAGTCATTGACTATGAAGACGGGCTGCCACCATCATTAGTTACCGACACGAATTGGGCAAAATGGGCTCACTCTAATTGTGCGTTGTAGACAATGTCGAAGTCCTCGAAGGTGCATACTCGTCGGCAAATTTTCTCTTTCACAGAGACTACAAATAGCGTGATTTGCGAACATGTTTGTACGCAATTTCCTAGTATGACTCCTTAGAATGACTTGCACCCTGGTTCTATTTTGGAGTGAGAGACCTGCATCTGGTCCAAGGTTTTCATCGTGATCATACGCAAGGAGCTCCCTCTATCATTCAAGAGGGCGGGTGAACTCATGTGCTTACGAAGACCGGAAACATGAAAAGTTGTAGCCTTGCATGCAGTCTTCTTCCGTGCAGGCAATGGGCATATTGGCCCATCTCATCTTACCTACAGGACTGCAGGCCGCCAAGACTTCCCTTGCGACCTTTTTGGCCTCTATGTGTGACTGTTAGCGGTAGTAGCACGTGTTACCCCCGGTGCGAAGGTTCGTAGGTAGTGAGTGTCCTGCTTATCTATGCCAGGCCCTTCATTCTCGAGTAAAACAAACATATCTGATTTAGGCACCAATATATTCTCGCGAAGAATAGTGGCAATTCCTGGCAACGAAAGTATCTGATAATTAAGTTGTTGTGTGTGAGCTCTAGTAATTGGTCCTTGTATCTTTGTAACTTGAGCTAGTCTAGGGTTGTGGGTTAATTTGTAGTAGGGATGGCCTTATCAGTTGCAGTTGGTAACAATATGTTTAGTGGCACTAGAACTTTCTCTTGTCGATAACGGAGGATGGTTCATTATTAAATTTGGGAATCGCACCAGCGATGAAGCAGGGAACTCTGGTGGTCGCTTCTCGGCTCCAAGCACCATTGTGATGCTCCGATCATCAAAATGCTAAAGGGAGCGGTCACGCGTCCCGGCGTAGCGCATTGATGGCAACAATGTCGATGGTGTTGGTAGAACCTCTTCTCAATCTCATCTCCAGTGGGCTCTGTGTAAAGTAAACCTTTGGGCTTATTCCACTCCATCTAGCACTTGGGATCGAGGCACCGTCCTTCCAAATAGGGTTTCGTGGAAGCACTAGGGCAGGGTGAGCTGTAGATGTTGACACAATCAATATACGGGTGGTGGTTATCTCAATTGAGGAGGAGGAGGAGGAGGGGTAGGGAGAGGTTCCCTTGGCACAGAGCACCCTGGGGGGTGGCGGAAGTGTTGGGGAACGTAGTAATTTCAAAAAAAATTCTACGCACACGCAAGATCATGGTGATGGCATAGCAACGAGAGGGGAGAGTGTTGTCTACGTACCCTCGTAGACCGTTAAGCGGAAGCATTATGACAACGCGGTTGATGTAGTCGTACGTCTTCACGACTCGACTGATCCAAGCACCGAACGTACGGCACCTCCGTGTTCAGCACACGTCCAGCTCGATGACGTCCCCCGGACTCCAATCCAGCGAAGCGTCGGGGATGAGTTCCGTCAGCACGACGGCGTGGTGACGATGATGATGTTCTACCGGCGCAGGGCTTCGCCTAAACTCCGCGACGATATGACTGAGGTGGATAATGGTGGAGGGGGGCACCGCACACGGCTAAGGAACGATCCGTAGATCAACTTCTGTGTCATGGGGTGCCCCCCTGCCCCCGTATATAAAGGAGCAAGGGGAGGAGGGCCGGCCAAGGAGGAGGAGGCGCGCCCAAGGGGGGCAATCCTACTCCAAGTAGGATTCCCCCCTCTTTCCAAGTCCTACTAGGAGAAGGGAAGGAAGGGGAGGAGAAGGAGAAGGAAAGAGAGGGAGGAGAAGAAGGAAAGGGGGGCTGGCCCCCTAGTCCAATTCGATTTGGGCTAGGGGGAGGGGGGCGCCCTACCTCCTCTCTTCCACCACTTGGCCCATGAGGCCCGTTGCTTCTTCCTCATATTCCCGTAACTCCCCGGTACCCCCGAAAATACCCGAATCACTCGGAACCTTTCCGAACTCCGAATATAGTCGTCCAATATATCGATCTTTACGTCTCGACCATTTCGAGACTCCTCGTCATGTCCCCGATCTCATCCGGGACTCCGAACTCCTTCGGTACATCAAAACTCATAAACTCGTAATATAACTGTCATCGTAACGTTAAGCGTGCGGACCCTACGGGTTCGAGAACTATGTAGACATGACCTAGAACTATTCTCGGTCAATAACCAATAGCGGAATCTGGATGTTCATATTGGCTCCTACATATTCTACGAAGATCTTTATCGGTCAAACCGCATAACAACATACGTTGTTTCCTTTGTCATCGGTATGTTACTCGCCCGAGATTCGATCGTCGGTATCCAATACCTAGTTCAATCTCGTTACCGGCAAGTCTCTTTACTCGTTCCGTAATACATCATCCCGTAACTAACTCATTAGTTACAATGCTTGCAAGGCTTAAGTGATGTGTATTACCAAGAGGGCCCAGAGATACCTCTCCAACAATCGGAGTGACAAAACCTAATCTCGAAATACGCCAACCCAACATGTACCTTCGGAGACACCTGTAGAGCACCTTTATAATCACCCAGTTATGTTGTGACATTTGGTAGCACACAAAGTGTTCCTCCGGTAAACGGGAGTTGCATAATCTCATAGTTGTAGGAACATTGTATAAGTCATGAAGAAAGCAATAGTAACATACTAAACGATCAAGTGCTAGGCTAACGGAATGGGTCAAGTCAATCACATCATTCTCCTAATGATGTGATCCCGTTAATCAAATGACAACTCATGTCTATGGTTAGGAAACATAACCATCTTTAATTAACGAGCTAGTCAAGTAGAGGCATACTAGTGACACTCTATTTGTCTATGTATTCACACATGTATTATGTTTTCGGTTAATACAATTCTAGCATGAATAATAAACATTTATCATGAAATAAGGAAATAAATAATAACTTTATTATTGCCTCTAGGGCATATTTCCTTCAGTCTCCCACTTGCACTAGAGTCAATAATCTAGTTCACATCGCCATGTGATTTAACACCAATATTCACATCTATATGTGATTAATACCCATAGTTCACATCGTCATGTGATCAATACCCCAAGGGTTTACTAGAGTCAATAATCTAGTTCACATCGCTATGTGATTAACACCCAAAGAGTACTAAGGTATGATCATGTTTTGCTCGTGAGAGAAGTTTAGTCAACGGGTCTGTCACATTCAGAGTCGTATGTATTTTGCAAATATTCTATGTCTATAATGCTCTGCACGGAGCTACTCAAGCTAATTGCTCCCACTTTTAATATGTATCCAGATTAAGACTTAGAGTCATCTGGATCAGTGCCAAAACTTGTATCGACGTAACCCTTTACGACGATCCTTTTGTCACCTCCATAATTGAGAAACATATCCTTATTCTACTAAGGATAATGTTTGACCGCTGTCCAGTGATCTACTCCTAGATCACTATTGTACTCCCTTGCCAAACTCAGTGGTAGGGTATGCAATAGATCTGGTACACAACATTGCATACTTTATAGAACCTATGGCCAAGGCATAGGGAATGACTTTCATTCTCTTTCTATCTTCTGCCGTGGTCTGGCTTTGAGTCTTACTCAATTTCACACCTTGCAACACAGGCAAGAACTCCTTCTTTGACTGTTCCATTTTGAACTACTTCAAAATCTTGTCAAGGTATGTACTCATTAAAAATCTTATCAAGCGTCTTGATCTATCTCAATAGATCTTGATGCTCAATATGTAAGTAGCTTTACTGAGGTCTTTATTTTAAAGAACTCCTTTCAAACACTCCTTTATGCTTTGCAGAATAATTCTACATTATTTCCAATCAACAATATGTCATTCACATATACTTATCAGAAATACTGTAGTGCTCCCACTCACTTTCTTGTAAATACAGGCTTCACCGTAAGTCTGTACAAAACTATATGCTTTGATCAACTCATCAAAGCGTATATTCCAACTCCGAGATGCTTGCACCAGTCCATAGATGGATCGCTGAAGCATGCACATTTTGTTAGTACCTTTAGGATTGACAAAACCTTCTGGTTGCATCATATACAACTCTTCTTTGAGAAAATCATTAAGGAATGTAGTTTTGACATCCATTTGCCAGATTTCATAAATTGTGGCAATTGATAACATGATTCGGATAGACTTAAGCATCGCTACAGTTGAGAAAATCTCACTGTAGTCAACATCTTGAACTTGTCAAAAACCTTTTTGCGACAAGTCGAGCTTTGTAGATAGTAACACTACTATCAACGTCCGTCTTTCTCTTGAAGATCCATTTATACAATATGGCTTGCCGATCATCGGGCAACTCCACCAAAGTCCACACTTTGTTCTCATACATGGATCCCATCTCAGATTTCATGGCCTTAAGCCATTTTGCGGAATCTGGGCTCATCATCGCTTCCTCATAGTTCGTAGGTTCACCATGGTCTAGTAACATGACTTCCAGAACAGGATTACCATACCACTCTGGTGCGGACTGTACTCTGGAAGACCTATGAGGTTCTGTAGTAACTTGATCTGAAGTTTCATGATCATCATCATTAGCTTCCTCACTAATTGGTGTAGAAATCACTGGAACTGATTTCAGCGATGAAAATTTTTCCAATTCGGGAGAAGGTATAGTTACCTCATCAAGTTCTACTTTTCTCCCACTCACTTCTTTCGAGAGAAACTCCTTCTCTAGAAAGGATCCATTTTTAGCAACGAATATCTTGCCTTCGGATCTGTGATAGAAGCTGTACCCAACAATTTCCTTTGGGTATTCTATGAAGACGCACTTCTCCGATTTGGGTTTGAGCTTATCAGGATGAAACTTTTCCACATAAGCATCGCAGCCCCAAACTTTAAGAAATGACAACTTGGGTTTCTTGCTAAATCACAGTTCATATGGTGTCGTCTCAACGGATTTAGATGGTGCCCTTTTAACATGAATGTAGCTGTCTCTAATGCATAACCCAAAAACAATAGTGGTAAATCAGTAAGAGACATCATAGATCGCACTGTATCCAATAAAGTGCGGTTACGATGTTTGGACACACCATAACGTTGTGGTGTTCCAGGTGGCGCGAGTTGTGAAACTATTCCACATTGTTTTAATTGAAGACCAAACTCGTAACTCAAATATTCGTCTCTGCGATCAGATCGCAGAAAAATTATTTTCTTGTTACGATGATTTTTCCACTTCACTCTGAAATTCTTTGAACATTTCAACTATTTCAGACTTATGTTTCATCAAGTAGATATACCCATATCTGCACAAATCATCTGTGAAGGTCAGAAAATAACGATACCCGCCGCGAGCCTTAATACTCATTGGTCTGCATACATCAGTATGTATTATTTCCAACAAGTTTGTTGCTCGTTCCATTGTTCCGAAGAACGGAGTTTTAGTCATCTCGCCCAAAGGCACGGTTCGCAAGCATCAAATGATTCATAACCAAGTGATTCCGAAAATCCATCTTTATGGAGTTTCTTCATGCGCTTTACACCGATATGACCCAAACGGCAGTGCCATAAATAAGTTGCACTATCATTATTAACTTTGCATCTTTTTGGCATCAATATTATGAATATGTGTATCACTACGATCGAGAGCCAACAAACTATTTTCGTTGGGTGTATGACCATTGAAGGTTTTATTCATTTAAATAGAACAACAATTATTCTCTGATTTTAAATGAATAACCGTATTGCAATAAACATGATCAAATCATATTCATGCTCAACGCAAACGCCAAATAACATTTATTTAGGTTTAACACTAATCCCGAAAGTATAGGGAGTGTGCGATGATGATCATATCAATCTTGGAACTACTTCCAACACTCATCATCACTTCCCCTTCAACTAGTCTTTGTTTATTCTGTAACTCCTATTTCAAGTTACTAATCTTAGCAATCGAACAAGTATCAAATACTCAGGGGCTACTATAAACACTAGTAAAGCACACATCAATAACCTGTATATCAAATATACCCTTGTTCACTTTGCCATCCTTCTTATCCACCAAATATTCAGGGCATTTCCGCTTCCAGTGACCATTTCCTTTACAGGGCAAGCACTCAGTTTCAGGCTTTGGTCCAGCTTTGGTCTTCTTCACAGGAGTGACAACTTTTTTGCCATTCTACTTGAAGTTTCCCTTTCTTTCCCTTTGCCCTTTTCTTGAAACTAGTGGTCTTGTCAATCATCAACACTTGATGCTCTTTCTTGATTTCTACCTTCGTTGATTTCAACATCACGAAGAGCTCGGGAATCGTTTTTGTTATCCCTTGCATACTATAGTTCATCTCGAAGTTCTAGTAACTTAGTGATGGTGACTAGAGAATTCTGTCAATCACTATCTTATCTGGAAGATTAACCCCCACTTGATTCAAGCGATTTGAAGTATCCAGACAATCTGAGCACATGCTCACTAGTTGAGCGATTCTCCTCCATCTTTTAGCTATAGAACTTGTTGGAGACTTCATATCTCTCAACTCGGGTATTTGCTTGAAATATTAACTTCAATTCCTGGAACATCTCATATGGTCCATGATGTTCAAAACATCTTTGAAGTCCCAATTCTAAGCCATAAAGCATGGTGCACAAAACTATCAAGTAGTCATCATATTGAGCTAGCCAAACGTTCATAACGTCTGCATCTGCTCCTGCAATAGGTCTGTCACCTAGCGGTGCATTAAGGACATAATTCTTCTGTGCAGCAATGAGGATAAACCTCAGATCGCGGATCCAATCCGCATCATTGCTACTAACATTTTTCAACACAATTTTCTCTAGGAACATATCAAAATAAACATATGAAAGCAACAACGCAAGCTATTGATCTTACAACATAATTTGCAAAATACTACCAGGACTAAGTTCATGATAAATTTAAGTTCAATTAATCATATTACTTAAGAACTCCCACTTAGACAGACATCTCTCTAGTCATCTAAGTGATCACGTGATCCAAATCAACTAAACCATAACCGATCATCACGTGAGATGGAGTAGTTTTCAATGGTGAACATCACTATGTTGATCATATCTACTATATGATTCACGCTCGACCTTTCGGTCTCCGTGCTCCGAAACCATATCTGCATATGATAGGCTCGTCAAGTTTAACCTGAGTATTCCGCGTGTGCAAAACTGGCTTGCACCCGTTGTAGATGGACGTAGAGCTTATCACACCCGATCATCACGTGGTGTCTGGGCACGACGAACTTTGGCAACGGTGCATACTCAGGGAGAACACTTCTTGATAATTTTTAGTGAGAGATCATCTTAAAATGCTACCGTCAATCAAAGCAAGATAAGATGCATAAAGGATAAACATCAGATGCAATCAATATAAGTGATATGATATGGCCATCATCATCTTGTGCTTGTGATCTCCATCTCCGAAGCACCATCGTGATCACCATCGTCACCGGCGCGACACCTTGATCTCCATCGTAGCATCGTTGTCGTTTACGCCATCTTTTGCTTCTACGACTATCGCTACCGCTTAGTGATAAAGTAAAGCAATTACAGGGCGTTTGCATTTCATACAATAAAGCGACAACCATATGACTCCTGTCAGTTGCCGATAACTTCGGTTACAAAACATGATCATCTCATACAATAAAATATAGCATCACGTCTTGGCCATATCACATCACAACATGCCCTGCAAAAACAAGTTAGACGTCCTCTACTTTGTTGTTGCAAGTTTTACGTGGCTGCTACGGGCTGAGCAAGAACCGTTCTTACCTACGCATCAAAACCACAATGATAGTTAGGGCTGAGCAAGAACCGTTCTTACCTACGCAACAAGTTAGTGCTGTTTTAACCTTCGCAAGGACCGGGCGTAGCCGCACTCGGTTCAACTAAAGTTGGGGAAAATGACACCCGCTAGTCACCTGTGTGCAAAGCACGGCGGTAAAACCAGTCTCGCGTAAGCGTACGCGTAATGTCGGTCTGGCCCGCTTCATCCAACAATACCGCCGAACCAAAGTATGACATGCTGGTAAGCAGTATGACTTGTATCGCCCACAACTTACTTGTGTTCTACTCGTGCATATAACATCAACGCATAAAACCTAGGCTCGGATGCCACTATTGGGGAACGTAGTAATTTCAAAAAATTTCCTACGCACACGCAAGATCATGGTGATGGCATAGCAACGAGAGGGGAGAGTGTTGTCTACGTACCCTCGTAGACCGTTAAGCGGAAGCATTATGACAACGCGGTTGATGTAGTCGTACGTCTTCACGACTCGACCGATCCAAGCACCGAACGTACGGCACCTCCATGTTCAGCACACGTCCAGCTCGATGACGTCCCCCGGACTCCAATCCAGCGAAGCGTCGGGGATGAGCTCCGTCAGCACGACGGCGTGGTGATGATGATGATGTTCTACCGGCGCAGGGCTTCGCCTAAACTCCGCGACGATATGACCGAGGTGGATTATGGTGGAGGGGGGCACCGCACACGGCTAAGGAACGATCCGTAGATCAACTTCTGTGTCATGGGGTGCCCCCTGCCCCCGTATATAAAGGAGCAAGGGGAGGAGGGCCGGCCAAGGAAGAGGAGGCGCGCCCAAGGGGGGCAATCCTACTCCAAGTAGGATTCCCCCCTCTTTCCAAGTCCTACTAGGAGAAGGGAAGGAAGGGGAGGAGAAGGAGAAGGAAAGAGAGGGAGGAGAAGAAGGAAAGGGGGGCCAGCCCCCTAGTCCAATTCGGTTTGGGCTAGGGGGGCCGCACGCCCTACCTCCTCTCTTCCACCACTTGGCCCATGAGGCCCATTGCTTCTTCCTCGTATTCCCGTAACTCCCCGGTACCCCCGAAAATACCCGAATCACTCGGAACCTTTCCGAACTCCGAATATAGTCGTCCAATATATCGATCTTTACGTCTCGACCATTTCGAGACTCCTTGTCATGTCTCCAATCTCATCCGGGACTCCGAACTCCTTCGGTACATCAAAACTCATAAACTCATAATATAACTGTCATTGTAACGTTAAGCGTGCGGACCCTACGGGTTCGAGAACTATGTAGACATTACCTAGAACTATTCTCGGTCAATAACCAATAGCGGAACCTGGATGTTCATATTGGCTCCTACATATTCTACGAAGATCTTTATCGGTCAAACCGCATAACAACATACGTTGTTCCCTTTGTCATCGGTATGTTACTCGCCCAAGATTCGATCGTCGGTATCCAATACCTAGTTCAATCTCGTTACCGGCAAGTCTCTTTACTCGTTCCGTAATACATCATCCCGTAACTAACTCATTAGTTACAATGCTTGCAAGGCTTAAGTGATGTGTATTACCAAGAGGGCCCAGAGATACCTCTCCGACAATCGGAGTGACAAAACCTAATCTCGAAATACGCCAACCCAACATGTACCTTCGGAGACACCTGTAGAGCACCTTTATAATCACCCAGTTACGTTGTGACGTTTGGTAGCACACAAAGTGTTCCTCCGGTAAACGGGAGTTGCATAATCTCATAGTTGTAGGAACATTGTATAAGTCATGAAGAAAGCAATAGCAACATA
This sequence comes from Triticum timopheevii, assembly GCA_963921465.1. Lineage (NCBI taxonomy): Eukaryota > Viridiplantae > Streptophyta > Magnoliopsida > Poales > Poaceae > Triticum > Triticum timopheevii. The sequence goes on from OY997271.1 coordinate 87,913,973, forward strand.
CTAAACGATCAAGTGCTAGGCTAACGGAATGGGTCAAGTCAATCACATCATTCTCCTAATGATGTGATCCCGTTAATCAAATGACAACTCATATCTATGGTTAGGAAACATAACCATCTTTAATTAACGAGCTAGTCAAGTAAAGGCATACTAGTGACACTCTATTTGTCTATGTATTCACACATGTATTATGTTTCCGGTTAATACAATTCTAGCATGAATAATAAACATTTATCATGAAATAAGGAAATAAATAATAACTTTATTATTGCCTCTAGGGCATATTTCCTTCAGGAAGAGCTCCACGGGGGGGGGGGGGGGGGGGGATGGGGCAAAGCGGTGTCTGAGCTGGGCGTCGACCTGGTCGGGTGCGGCCATAGAGGGACCAGAACAAGTCGAGATTCGTGGGCACACTCAATAGAATGAATTTGATGCTACTCACACCCGAGGATAGGCCTGGGTTGGGTTCAAAGTAGTTGTGACGACGTTGTCGCAGTCAGTGCCACTTAACTACTCTAATGGCGAATAGTGACGTGAGGGGAGGGATCCAAGGAATCAGGTGAGGTAAGCAGGGAGAGATGAGTTTCATGATGAGGTGGTGTAGGATGATTCGTTGGGCGCAAGGAGTTAGTTCCGTGACGATCAATGCGCTTTCTTCATGCGATGACCACACAAGCTGCACATAGCTGCCAATTTGCATATGGTGCTCCTCAGAGAATTAATGGATGAAGTAATGTAACAAGAGTGCTTTAATATGGGTCCTAAAGAATGTAGGGGGTTGGGAGCAAAATAACAACACACAAACCAGCTTAGCAAGAAAATGCAGTTCTATGGTGTTTCATAGAAATAGACAACATCTATACCACTACCTTTGAGCAATTCATTATCTAACTACCTTTGACCAAAAGAACAACACACAAACAAGCTTACCATAATCTAACTACCATTATCGGAGCAGTTTCTTCCAATGACTTGTAGATTTGGCATTGCTACTTTGGCATTCCCAGCTCTCATAGTGACATCAATGTCTTGGAGAGATTTCCACTTTTTGCTAGGCTAGCAAGTGATGATGCTCCTGCATGCAACTTCAAGGTCAATGGCCTTGGTTATGAGATGGGCTACTATCTAGCTAATGACATCTATCATTTATAGTCAACATTTGTCGAAACAACTACAAATCCTCAAGGCAAGAAGAGATCCCACATTGCGAAGACTTAAGAAGCAGCGAGGAAGGATACTGAAAGAACATTTGGAGCATTTTAAGCTTGATTTGTAGTTGCTCGGGGTGCTGCTTGATTCTGGGACAAGAAGACCTTGGAAAAAGATGATTCTGGGACAACTTGTGTGATACTTCACAACATGACCAACGAGTATGAGAGGGGTGGCCTGGTGGACTATAACTATGTTGGCTCAACTGCCAAACCTTGTAGGAACCATGACTGATTTCAAGCTTTTATTGAGGTGTAAGGAGATTTGAAGACGACGGATCACATGTGCAGCTCCGCGAGGATCTCATCGCGCATCAGTGGTAGCTACATGAGCGACAGCGTGTCTAAATTTATTTATTCATGGTTGATTTGATTTATTTGGACCAAATTCTTTGTGTAGAATCGAATTTGTTGATTTCAAATGTTGTTGAATTGTTTGATGTCGAAATATCAAAACTTTGAATCATATAGTATGTCCCAAAGTGCAGTTGGAATAAATTATAGACTCACACACAGAGAGAAAACAGAGGTGAACACAATTATCAATGCTGATGTTTTAGAAAATCCGTCTTTCCACACATGCTTTACAAACTCCATTTTTCTTTGACAAAAGAAGCAAGACGTAAACCACCTTTAAAGGCCCCTTTATAGGGAATCTGTTAGAGCTGCATGCTCTAATTAATTGAGCATGCACATGCTCTAACTATGATTCGCCCATGTGCCCGCTGTAGGTAATCGGTTAGGCTCAAACTTTTTGGTGGATCGATCGAGCTTGGTCGAAACATGACAGGCGTAAGACCCAAGAAAGAAAGAACAGTGTTGAGTGTTCTGTTTAGATTAGATTAGAAGAAGTTGTCAAGAACATTTCGAGTACGCCTTTGATAGCTCGTCAGCTCGGGGAAAATATCAGGTGATACCATGCCTTAGGTGATACCATGATACGAGCTTCTGGTCCGTTGGATCTCAGATCCAACGGCTCCTGAAGAATCTGAAAGGCTGCCGTACTTGTTCGCAATTTTTCGACTTCAGAAGGTCTTTTTTGCGAAATGTTGAAAGCCTTCCAAGAGCTCGTATCATGGGAGCATTTAAGCCCCCGTATCACCTGATACTCTCCCCATCAGCTCGTGAATCCCTAAAGAGTTACATGGATGGGGGGCACACGCTTTGTCTGCCGCTAGCTGCGCGAGAAATCATCATCACGTAGGAGAGCCATGGACGGAGGTGGCGACACGGCGACGACGTGCTGGTGAAGGGAAAATGATCCCGGCAGCGGTGAATTTGGTGGAAACCACTCGACGTTCTTCACGCCTGGGAGCTGGGCGCTGCCGTCGTCGACGAGCTTGCTGCAGACGCGCCGGCGGAGCGGCGAGCAGGAAAGAGGAAAGGGGCCGCGGCCAAAGAAAGAAAGAGAATGGCGAAAGGGCTTTTCCCTTCCTTTGAGGCGGGGGCAGTCAAAGCGTCCATCGATCCTTACGGCCACCTGATCGATCGATCCGTCGAGGAAAGGGAAGGAAAGGGAAAGGGAAAGGGAAGGGAAGGAGCCACGGTGCGGGCGGCGATCCCAAGGCTGGGCAGGCGGGGAAGGAAGGAGAAGTAGGAGGAATTTTGGGGGCTCGCCCCGCTGCGTCGCGGGCGCCTGCTTTGCTTTGATCTCTTCTCCCTCTCATCTCCTCTTTCGCGACGTCCTGTACTAGTACTACGCGCCGCCAAAAAGCAGGCCGGCAAAGCGAAAGCGGCGTCGCTCGCGCGCGCGCGCGGGAGTGCGTGCCGGATTGGTTCTTGGATCGGCCGCCACGCTCGGACACGGGCGCGGCGCGATCGCGGTCCAGCCACAGACGGCTTTGTTGCTTTTGTGTTGTGCGGGAGGTGCGTGCACCCGGACACAACGTCATGTGAAAATTCAAATTTACCGTGGAAACCGGTGAGAACCCATATACAGTAGTATGTGGGAACTATGTTTTGAAGAGATGGTTTGTATAGACGCCTAAATTCGATGTTCAAACACAAATTCATTTATGAGTTATGAAAACCACAAATCCAGCAATAAACAGTGCCGAACAGTGAATGACACTCTTCATTATTGAAATTGTTTTTTGTACTCCCTGCACCTCCAAATGTATAATGCTATTAGTTTTTTCTTTTTTTACCTTGTCCGATACTGTAACGCGTATGAGGAAACCGATGCATTAGGAGCCTATGCACGTGGTCACAAAAACTTCATGAGCCCATGCATCATCCCTAACAAACCTCTCTTAAACGTCTGCTTGGCATGCGAGCCTGAAGTATTATGGGCCATATTTCAGCAAGGAGGGAGTACATCCTAAATGAATTTCTATTTAAACATGGAATTTCAAATGACAATAGAACACCACCCTCTTAAGATATTGTAACTTAAGAAATTTAAAATATTGTAAACATGATTTTCATCAGATATTCGCTTGGCGTAGCCGGTTAGCTTCCAGCCTCATGATTTAGGTAAGGCGCGTATAATTTTTTGGACTCAAAACAGGTGTACGAAAATATTAGGTCCATATGGAAGAAACTTGTTTGGTTGAGCGGTATTGGGCTTGTAAAAGCTAGACGTTTTAACAATTACACCCCTAAAATATAATCGGGTAAGGATCCCTAACTTGTTACTTCAACAACCGGGCTCCTCTCAAACTGCTCGCGAGCAAGTTGAAAGGATGGCACAGTGCCCTTCGGCAAGACATATGTTGTGTCCGCTTGTCATGTCTCTATTGCACTCTTTCCTGGCTTTTTTCAGCGGCATGTTCATACATTCATACAAATTGATCTTCTGCGCAATGACCATGCTTTGACTTCAATATATATTTGATGTTTGGATGCTCGAAGTTTGTGTTCTTGTTTCAACAAAGGAAAAGTGGTACGTATGACATGTAGAGAAGAGTTGCTCGTGTTAAAGCAATATATTCTGTTTGACTTATCTAGGTATGTCTTGTCTCGCACATACTTGGCTCGGTGAATGGTTGTTTGATTGGCATGGTCCTTTGGATAGAAATTATCTTATTTGTTGGACGATGCTTTTCCATGAGTTTATATCTCTATGTATGAAATTAATAAGTAAGCCTTCCCACGATCCCTATTTGTATCGGTGTGTCCCACTACCGAGAACCTTGCGTATCTTTTAACTATTTACTTCAAGACGACAACCCACTATCCTTTATTAATACTAAGAAGGGAAAGAAATCGTACAAAGAAATTATGTATGTAAGGGGAAGGGGGACTTAATTTATGTATATAGTATATACATGAAAGTACCTACATATGGTAAAGAAGAAATCCAGGATAAAAGCATATCCTTGTATTTACACCTAACTCTACAGGAGAGAAGAGTCATGTCATGGGTAAAATTGCAGCGCCAAGCCCCAAAAGAAGGTAGTCCATTCCTAAAGATTTTGCCATTCCTCAACAGTCCTAAGAAGGTCAAAACATCCCTCGAAAAGCTTACAGTTTTAGGTTTAAAAAGGCCAAAATTTGCTATAAGAGCGGGGCTGGGTCAGCTTTAAGGGATGGTTTTGAGGGTCGGCCTTGTTCCATGGCAGGCCACAAGTCGACATGGCCCTTTTATTCACGTGTTGTGTTGGGCCAAAAATCCATGACCGCAGACCGGCCTTAAAAGCATGCCTTGTATGGTAGGGCTTGGGCCTTGCCAAACATGGCCATATGGGTCGGCATAGCTGGAGACGCCTATAAAATGGCTGGCATGGCACGGTGCATATCAGCCCTTTTATAAGAGGGTCATGCCATGTCGGCCTAAAGGCCTCAACTCGAGGAGCAACCTGCCATCGGAGCTAAAAGGGCCGACCCGACAGGACTGCACACCGACCTGCATTAAAAGGCCACACAACCTTAAAAAGGTCAAAACAACCCTAAAACTTTAAAGTTTTAGGTTAAAAAGGCCAAAACATGTCTAAACGGCGCAAAAGGTGAAACACTACAAAAAGGGTTGTGTCGGACCGGCCAGAGCTCCTATTTGGCACATCCATTTCGTTTTCTTGCTCTTTTTTGCTTCTTTAAAATAATACGGGATATAAAAAAAGTTCAAATTTCAAAAAATGTAAATTTTGGAAAAAACTTCAAGAAATCATAAAATGTTCGTGGATTCAAAAATCCACACTAAATTTTGAAACAAATGTTCGTGTATTAAAAATTGTTTAATGCTCAAAAATTCAGAAAATGTTCATGATTTTTTTCTAATTTTCGACAAAATGAAAAATGAATGAGAATTGCAAATAAAAGTTCATCAATTCAAAATATGCTCGCTGATTCAAAAAAGCTTCATTAATTTTAAAAAAATGTTCATGCATTACAAGAAAATGTTTGTCAAATAAAAAGTGTTTATGGATATTAAAAATTTACTATAAAATTTAGAAAATGTTCTCTGATTCCTTTTTCTTACAAATTTAAAAAAATGCGCAAATTTTAAAATATTCACAAACTCAAAAAGTGTTCACAAAGCTGTAAAAATGTTCATGAATTAGAATAATATTAACAATTTTCTAAAACAATGTTCACAGTAGCAGAAGATATTCATGATGTCAATAAAAATCACGAATTTGAAAAACAAGTTCAGAAAAAGAAAAAAGAAAAATAGAAAAGGAAATAAAAGTAAAATGAAAAAATTGGAAAGAAAAAATTGACATAAAAAAAAGCAGAAAAAAACCAAAAGAAAAGAAAGGAGAAAACCCCGGTTTGGGAAGGTTATAGAACCTTCCTAAAACCGAAAAGGAACTGATGGGCTAATGGAATCGGGTGTTCCATCTAAAAAAAGCACACAACACGCGCCAGCAAGGACAAAAAGGAACGGAGCGGCCCAATATTGACATGATGGCGAGAAGCTTAAGGAAAGGTGAGCATGTATCTCGCAAAAGCTATATCTCGCTTATGGCAAGTCTTCATTTGGTCTGGACTGAAGCTTTAAAGTTGCAGCCCTGCCCATTCACGGTAAAAGAAATACAATAGATCAGTAAAAGAAATACAATAGATAAAAGAGGGTCGCGTGGAATTTGATATCGTGATCTCCTAGGTGCAGCTTTGCATTGCTAACCACTGGGCCAAAATCCGGTTTATGTTTCACTATTAGGACACGACCTTGTTAAACCAATTGAGTTGGGTTTTCACTTGTTTTCTTCCTTTTTCGTTTACGTGTTTTCATGTTTTTCACCAGTTTTCTTAGGTTCTTTTATCTGTTTTTATAGTTTTTTGTTATTTTCTATGTTTTTATTCGTTTCTTTTTCTTTTTCAGTAACTTTTTTCTTTTCTTCCTTTCCATTGGGTTTGTTAGTTTTTTCTCGTTTTTTATTGGTTTTCCTTTTCTTTCTCTCGGGTTTTCATTGTTTCCCTGCACACATTTCCGTTATATATTTAATACATGTTTAATATTTTTTCAAGTACAAGATTAACATTTATTGAATAGATGATCAACAATTTCTCAGTACACATTTAACATATTCCTTATGCTTGATTAAAAAAATTTCAAATACAAGATTAGCAGTTTTTAAAACACCATCAACATTTTTCCAATACACACTTTTTTTAATGCTCGATTAACATTTTTCAAAAATTTGATTAACATTGTTTTAATACATGATCATCATTTTTTATATCCATATGCTACATTGTTTTTTCAAATCCTTGATTATATTTTCAAATACAAGTTTGACAATTTATCAATAGGTGGTACAACATTTTGTCTATACACATTTAACATTTTTTATTTTTTTATTAACATTATTTTCAAAAACAAGTTTAACATTTTTGTAATACATGGTCAACATTTTTTATACACATTCAACATTTTTCAAATGGTTGATTAACACTTTTCAAATACTAGTTTAGCATTTTTTTTTAATACATGGTCAACATTTTCATATTTAACATTTTTTTAAATGCTTTATTAACATTTCTAAATTCTTGATTAACATATTTCAAATTTTTTTAAAAAATTCTTGGATGAACATTTTTTTAAAATACATGATCAGATGCCCCAAACAATGAGGAAGGGAATGTTGTCAAAAAAAGAGAGAGGAGGGGAACACTCCAGCTGGGCTACAGGCCTACAGCCACTCGGTCCACTCCACTAGCAGGAAGCACGCGACACTCGGCCGCTCATTGACAGAAACCACACGCCTACACCGAACCGCTCCAACACGCGAGCCATGCGCCCATGCCGGACGCCTCTCCTCGACTCCACCTCGCGGCTGTCCGTGCTCCTCCTCGACCACCTCCACCGCAATCGCCCCTCCCCTCCGCCCTCACCCTCGCCGCCGTCAGCCTTCTGGTCTCCCATCGCCGCATTCGCCGCTGCCACGAAGCGCGCCCGAGCCGGGACGCTCAGCCCTGAGGACGCACACCACCTGTTCGACGAATTGCTACGCCAGTCCATCCCGGTCCCCAACCGCTTCCTGAACAGCTTCCTTGCCGCCCTCGCCCGTGCCCCAGCCTCCGACGCCTGCGGAGATGGCCCCGCCCTCACCGTCGCCCTCTTCAACCGCCTGTGCCGAGAAGAAGCCGGCCCTTGTGTGGCGCCGCCCACTATCTATACCAACAACATTCTAATGGACAGCTGCTGCCGCGTGGGTCGCCCGGACCTTGGGCTTGCTGTCTTCGGCCGCCTACTCAAGTCAGGCCTCAAGGCAGACCAGATCACTGCCAGCAGCCTCCTCATGTGCCTCTGCGATGTAGGACGGACAAACGAGGCTGTGGACGTTCTGCTTCATAGGATCTCCGAGCTCGGCTGTGAGCCTAATGTCATCCCATACAACATAGTTCTTAAGAGCGTATGTGACAGTAGAAGGAGCCAGCAAGCTCTTGACCTGCTCCAGATGATGGCACAAAGAGGTTGCTGCTCCCCTAATGTGGTGTCATATAACACCGTCATTCATGGCTTATTTAAGGAAGGTGAAGTAAGCATGGCGTGCTCATTATTCTATGAAATGATGCGGCAAAGGGTTATGCCTAATGTGGTGACATATAGATCGATGATTGGTGCGTTGTGCAAGGTCGGGGCAACGGACAAGGCAAAGCTGGTCCTTGGTCATATGGTTGGTAATGGTTTTCAACCAGATATGTATACTTGGAACTCATTCATGGCATCTCTTTGCAAGCAGGGAAGAGGCAAGGAAGCTGCACAACTTTTTGATTACATGGTCGCCAAGGGCCACAAACCTGATGTTGTCATGTACTCCACTCTGCTTCATGGGTATGCTACTGAAGGATGCTTCACTGATATGATTAATCACTTTAATTCAATGGAAGGCAACGGTATTGTAGCTAACAGCCGTGTTTTTAACATACTAATCGACGCATATGCTAAACGTGGAATGATGCATGAAGCTATGCTCATATTTACTGAAATGCGGGAACGAAGAGTGAGTCCTGATATATTCACCTATGGAATTATAATAGCTGCACTTTGCAGAATGGGTAGGCTATCTGATGCTATGGAGAAAATAAATGAAATGGTTGCTACAGGATTACAACCGAACGAGGCTGTTTACTATTCCCTAATTCAGGGTTTTTGTACACATGATGATTTGGTCAAAGCTAAGGAGTTGGTTTCTGAGATGATGACCAAAGGTATTCCTCGTCCTAACATTGTGTTCTTCAATTCGGTAATAGCCAGTCTGTGCAAAGAAGGAAGGGTTAAGGATGCACACGGTATCTTTGACTTGGCTATGAACATTGGTGAGAGGCCCGATTTAATTCACTGATTCACGGCTATAGCTTGGTTGGTGAGGTGGTGAAAGCATTTGGGTTACTTGATGACATGGAATCAGTTGGCATTGAGCCCGATGTTGTTACTTATACTACACTTCGTCATGGCTATTCTAGAAATAGAAGGTGACTGTTCAGAGAATTGATGCGTGTCAGAATTTAACCTACAACTGTCACATATGGCATCATACTGCATGGGTTGTTTTATGCTGGAAGAACTGCTTCTGCGAAGAAAATGTTCCATGAGATGATCAGAACTGGAACCATGGTGAGTATTTCCATATATGCTATAATCCTTGGAGGACTTTGTGGAAAAAATTGCGCTGATGAAGCAATTGTCCTGTTTGGAAAATTAGGTGCAATGAATGTGAAGTTCGATATTGCAATATTCAATGCCATGATTAATTCAATGCACATGGTTAGGAGAAGAAAGAAGCTAACAATCTGGTTGCTGCAATATCAGCCAATGGGTTGGTACCTAATGCTTCTACTTATGGAGTTATAATAAGACATGTTCTAAAAGAAGGATTAGTGGATGAAGTTGACAATATGTTTTCATCAATGGACAATACTAGTAGTTGTGCTCCTAGCTCTCATTTGTTAAATGATATCTCATTATTTTATCGGAAAAAGGTGAGATAACCAAGGCTGGAAAATATGTCTAAAGATGATGGGAAGATTATCTCACTTGAAGCTTCAACTACTTTGCTGCTGCTGTATGTCTTTTCAAGAGAAGGCGAATATCAGGAGCAAATAAAATTGTTTCCTGTAAAGTACTATCATATTTTTGGTAGAGTCAGCTACAGTTAATGCATTGTATATGAGCATAACTACTCAGAAGGTACAATTGAATTGTCACTTGCCATCAGGCCCTTTTGCTGGGATAGGAAATGTGAATTTCTTGCTTGTAGAAAATGGGCCCGTCATTCCTTGGTTGATTTTAATTTTGTGTTGTTGTTACGTATGAATAGAGTTGCACAATCATCGACGTTTGTTAACTTCTTATTCAACTGCAAACCATAAACACTATTATTCTTTCTTGAACGTTTTGTTTCCTTTGCAAATTAGGCACCACACTACAAGATATACAAATAATCAACCTGTGCAATATTGATGATCAAAAGATTTACTAAATGACTTTGCTAGGGTAAATGTAATGCAATTATCATTCCAATGCCATTTATATTATGCACTCTATATGCTGCTTAACCAGTGAGTGTTTATTCTTTATTGTATAGTATTTTTTGTTTACTATGAATGCAAAAAATACTCATTACTGTTGTTTTTCATGTGTTAGGATGAGCAGAAAAGATTTTCATCATATTTGCTCTCTGACTGGATGCATCTGAAAGGAAATAGTGGACGTAGGCCTGCACAGTCCCTTCCGATGTTTGAATACTCCTTCAACTAATGTACGTACCGTAGTTATTTCCATCTGCCCTATAGTATCTTTTATCTGAGTAGCACCATCATGAAAGGGTGTGATGCTCCAAGCCCTTATCTGAATTGTAGGTTATCACTTCCTGAATAGATGATGCGCCCTGATAAAAGATCTTATGTTCCTTGCTCATAAATTGGTGACCTATGGTTTGGGAGGAATGGAGGTCCACACTGATGCTGCCTCAGTTTGTTCTGCTTTGTACTCCCTCCGTTCCTAAATATAAGCATTTTTAAAGATTTCAATACGAACTACATACGGATGTATATAGACATATTTTAAAGTCTAGATTCACACATTTTGCTCCGTATGTGGTCTATATTGGAATCTCTAAAAATACTTATATTTAGGAGCGGAGGGAGTACAATACTTGCAATTGAAATGTTGAACATTGTAGAAACATGTTAACATGTTATGAAGACTTGACCTGTGCAGACCTAAAATTGTTATACTAATATACTGTTTGTAAAACAGGAATAGAGCACAAATTGAACTGGCCAGTACATAGGTGATGATAGATCACTGATGATATATCGCTGATGGCAATGCAATGCACTTTATTGCTGGTCATACACTCCTTTTTTTTCATTTGTTGGTTTGAGATGATTTTGATATCATTTGGTTCAAATATGTATCAAATTGTGGAGCGGCTGCCATGTGGTTGGTCTATTTTACCTCATCTGTTGGAGCGGCTGCCCTATTTTATATCATTTGTTGGAGTTGGAGTTGGACGTTTTTGGTGATGTATATTTTACTCACACCACAATTTTGGGGATGTAAAATACATCGTTTATTGAAGTTGCACTGGAGTTCTTGTTCGAACTTTTTTTGAAGCCCAGACTCTCGGTTTTGCTAAAGCACATCTAGATATGTCCTAAGTATTGCACATCTAAGTCATATGCCATTGATTTTAGGTGGAGATTCGTGCATATATTTTCTTCTTCCTTTTTTAAGTCTCATTGAGTCACTTAGATGTACAATAACTAGGCCTCATCTAGACGTGCCCTAGACACATAACTTCTACTTCTTTTGAAGCCCTGGTCACGCTGGAGTTCTTGCTCGGTCTTCAGACACAGATCCTCATGTTTGTGTCCGGTTCATGAAGCAATACCAACTCTTATCAGAACTGCATCGCTATGGTACATTAAAGTTTATAAAATTAAGTTGCTCAAAAGTTACCATGAACAAATTCATGAAAATTAATCATCCTTCCTATATTTTGGTTACATTTGAATCATGGATTGGCCTCATGTAAAGCAGTGAACTCACAAAGAATCCCCCTTCCCTCTTGCGTTGCCCCTGTGGGCGACCAAGAATCCCCCTTCCCTCTTGTGTTGCCCCCATGGGTGACCGAGAGCGAACCCTAGCCACGTTCTTCCACTCCCCTCCCTCGCCGTTGCCGACAGGCACTGACGAGCAAACCCCAGTTGGCATGGCGACGGGGCTTCTTGTGCACCTCTGCCCGGTGGGACCAGGGCGGTACGACACCTTTGGGTGATGGCGCTGGGCTATCGTGGGGCTCAACGGAGTGGCGGTGGGCTTACAGGGCGGCGGGGCGGGCAGGCGGCTGGCTGGTGACGATGCGGCGGCAGCTTGGGGCCTGTGCGTGATGCCACGGCTGTGTCGGGATCAGCTTAGGTGGAGGCGTGTGGGCGAGCGTTTGGCCAGATTTGGCGCCTGGGGGCTGGTTTGCAGTGCGGGGTGCTGTCGGGGCTCGACTGAGCTCTTGCTGGGGGCTGGCGGCGGTGACCTACGGGCCTTCCGGCAGGCGTGTGGAGGCGGGGATGTGGGCGTTGGGTGGAGCCCTTGGCTTCGGACGGTGGTGGTGGGGCGTGGCGCGAGGAGTCGATGTGGGGCGGGGTTGGCTTGGGCGTGGCTGCTTGGCGCCCGGAGTTGTCGGCTGCCATGAGCGACCCCCATCTGGATTTTTGATGCCTAGATCTGATGGGGAGGTGCTCACCTCTCCCAGGTGTGATGGCTGGCAGTGGGCCAGCGTCACGGAGTACCCGCCAGTGTGGGAGTTTGACATGGTCCTCCAGCCTGGGGTTAGTTACTTCTCGCGAGTTCCTGCACTCGGTTGCCCGGTTGCCCTGGAGTCGGTTCATGGCTCTAGGCCGCCTCCGGTCACACCAAGGCAGGAGCTTTGTGGGTTAGTTCACGGGCGTCTGCACATTATGGCGTCAGTGAAGGACCGTGGCAGTGATAGTCGAGATAACGTTAGCCGGCAGTCGGACCAGTGCTAAAGGTCGCGAATTTGGTGTCGTGTGAGCTAATGGCTTGATGATCACCATCGGCAGCCATCGAGTCGTATCCCCCTCGGCCCATCGGGATTGGAGGGGATTGCATGTGTGGGCGACAAGATGCATGATTGGCGTCGTGATATGGATGCCGGGGCGGTGGCCCTAGAAGGTGGTCCGCATGGTTGGCTCTCCGGCAGGCACCATGACGGCGGTGGTGTCTATTTCTCTTGGTCATGTGGGCGACAAGAGGCATATCAGCAGGTGGCTCGGACGCGCTCTTTGTCTCTAACAATGGCGGCACCCAGATCCGAATATGTAGTTCTGAACTCGTCGCGCTTCTCCCAAAGACCTCGTAGCGACACATGGGAGCTACCGGGCGAAAACCTTGCGCTTTGGCGCCTACGACGGTGACGCCTGCGGGTGCCACTCTGTTCTTGAAGACTTCGTTGTAGTGCTCCTCTCCGTGTCTATGTTATTGATGAAGACCTTTGTCCATTGTGGACTCGGCAGCGGCAACACTCTGCGTCATTTCCCTCCTAAGGGCGTTGTCGTGGAGCTTAGGTGTATTAAGGCGTAATGTGGTGTTGTTCTTAAATCTTCCTATGTTTTCTTTCGATAGTATAGTCGCTTAGCGGTTTACCGTGATCCTTTTATCATGGGATCAGTTTTGCAAGAGGGTCACCCACAACCTTGTATCGGGTCATGTACTTTATTCGGTTGTTGCTTTATATATGAAGCCAGATAAAAGTCTTTTTTCGAGACATTGGAATCATAAACGGATCTGTTTAGGTTTCAGTCGACCGAGACTTCGCGAAGACTTAGTCGGCCGATGTCACATTAGGCAGATTAGGCATGTTTGTTGGCTCGATCTGGGTTTTATTCTTAGCTGGGCTTTTTTTTTGTTTCTCTGTTGTTTGTTTGTTTATGTGGGCTGGGCTGATTGTTTTTCTTTGTCTTTGTTTTTCTTGACACAGGAAAAAGTGTTCAACAAGAAAAGTAAATAAAAACATTTTTCCGTCGCTAGTGTAGCTCATCTTTCAGTCCTCTTCGTGCGTCAACTTGCTTCTCTTTTTTATTTTTCATTTCTATCATTTCTTTCAAAAAACATTTTGCATATTTTAAAAAAAATCAATCTTTAATATAACAAAGAAACAAAATGGAAACAAGACATTAAATACTGCGGCACTGTTTTTCAAAGAAAGAAATATTAAGTTGCATATAGATGGTGGATATGCAAATGTGTGCGGCCGACGTGTGCCGGGTTGTGCTGTTTTCTTTTAAACAAATCCAAAACACAAGAGTAAAAAAAAGAAAAAAAAAGTAGAAAGTAAACAAAGAAAAAGAAAAAGTCAATAAAAACCGACATAGAAGACCGCCCAAGACGGGTGTGTAGTTGCAAAATAAAAGGTCAGTTGCAGTCGGGGGCGAGCCTTGCAGTTGCAAGCCTACAGTCGGACATGCAGCTGCAGTCGAGGGCGACACTTGCAGTTGCAAGCCTAATATCGGACATGCAACTCCCCCCTCTCTCCAAAATGACAAAAAGTCCAATTGCAACCATGTTGGAAGACATGCAATTGCAGTGGGGGTGATAGTTGCACTAGGTGGCGACACTTGCAGTTGCAAAGCCTAGTGTCAGACATGCAACTACCCCCTCTCACGACACCCACTTACAAAATAATGTTAGTTGCATTCGGCTGTGTAGGCATGATGTTGCAGTCGAGGGCGACACTTGCAATTGCAAGCCTAGCATCGGACATGCAACTCCCCCTCCCCTGTTGCTCACTTACAAAATAAAAGAAAGGTTAGTTGCAGTCGAGTGTGTAGGCATGCAATTGCAATCGAGGGTGACATTTGTAGTTTCAAGCCTATTGTCACACATGCAACCCCCCCCCCCCCCCCTTCTCCTGCTGCTCACTTACAAAACAAAAAAAAAAGTCAGTTGCAGTCAGGTGTGTAGGCATGCAATTGAAGTCTAGGGCGACACTTGCAGTTGCAAGCCTACTGTCGGACATGCAATTGTAGTCGAGGGTGACACTTATAGTTGCAAGTCTTTTCTCGGACATGCAATTCACCCTCTCTCCGACAAAAACACAAGGCCAGTTGCAGTCGATAGGGGACATGCAATTGCAGCCGAGAGCGACACTTGCAGTTGCAAGCCTAGTACCATACATGCACCTCTCTCACCCTCTTCTTCCACTCACTTACAAAACAAAACAAAAAGACAGTTACAGTCGGGTCTGTAGGCATGCAATTGCAGTTGAGGGCGACACTTGCAGTTGCAAGCCTACTATCGGACATGCAATTGTAATTGAGGGCGACATTTGTAGTTGCAATCCTATTTGTCGAACATGCAATTCACCCTCTCCGCGACAAAAAACACAAGGCCAATTGTAGTCGGTAGGGGACATGCAGTTGCAAGCCTCGTATAGGACATGCAAGTTCCCCCTCTCCTGCCGCCCACTAACAAAAGAAAATGTTGGTTGCAGTCGGGTGTGTGGGCATGTAATTGCAGTCGGGTGTGTAGGCATGTAGTTCCAGTCGAGGGCGACACTTGCAAATGCAAGACTACTGTTGGACATGCAATCCCCCCACCCCTCTCCATCGAAAACACAAGGTCAGTTGTAGCTAGGAGGGGGACATGTAGTTGCAGTCGAGGGCGATGCTTACAGTTGCAAGCCTGGAATCGGGCATGCAACTTCCCCCTCTCCTGCCGCTCACTAACAAAAGAAAATGTCGGTTGCAGTCGGGTGTGTGGGCATGCAATTGCAGTTGGGTGTGTAGGCATGTAGTTCCAGTCAAGGGCGACACTTGCAAATGCAAGACTACTGTCGGACATGCAACCCCCCACCCCCACCCCTCTCCGACAAAAACACAAGGTCAGTTGTAGCTAGGTGGGGGACATGTAGTTGCAGTCGAGGGCGACGCTTACAGTTGCAAGCCTGGTATCGAACATGCAGCGCCTCCTCCATCTCCCGCCGTACACTTACAAAACAAATGTTAGTTACAGTCGGATGTGTGGGCACACAATTGCAGTTGGATGCCTAGTGGAAAAAAAAAACATGCCACTGCTTGAAAAGGGGACATGACAAAAAATTTAAAAAAAATTAACATGCCACTGCTTGAAAAGGGGACACAACAAAAAATTCAAACATGCCATTGCTTAGTAAAGGGTTGAGTAATCATACTCTTGTTTTCCAAAGAATGATTTTCTTCAGCCTGCGCCTTGTTGCGAACAAGGACAAACACACCCACAGCCAATTTTGATGCGAACAAAACATCCAACGGCTGACTTGTCAAAGTCTCAATCGACTGAGATTTAGCAGCTTCGGTCATAAATTTATAACATACAGGACTAGCATTGGCCAAATTCTAGGAAATCCCGTGCTTTTCACTATCTGATATACTGTATGAAAAAAAAAAGATTGCAAACAAATTACTCATCCTTTCCTACCACAGCACAGCACAGCACTACTCCTGACGAAGGAACTAGAGCGCCGTAATGGGGAGCATGCTCGCGAACTAAGTACAGAGTGCACGCGAACGTGGCAGCAGAAAGAAGGGCGGCATGGGGAGCATGCTGGGCTCCGGCGAGGCGTAGAAGCTGGGCCCGGCGAACGCGGCCTTCTGCAGTGTCGTGGCTAGCGTGGTCGCTGCGGCGTTGGCCTGAGGCAGCTTCTCCGTCTGCTCCAGGCGCGGGCGAGGCTTCTTGTGCAAGTCCCAGCGCTCCGCGGAGGACGCGCGGCTAGGGCTAGGCAGGCGCTTGTTGTTGTTGCCATCAGGGCGGCCGCGATCTGTGGGCGTGGACGCGCTGCACGAGGTCTCGAGTTTCTTGCTGTCCCAGCGCTCGACGGAGTCGGCGCGTCCGGGGCTCCCGGCGCTGCTGTGTGACGATGACGACGATCGCGACGACGACGACGCCATGGTCATGGTAGCGCGGTGCTTCTTGTATTTCTTGTGCGAGTCCCACCTGTCGACGGAGTCGGCGCGGTCGGTGCTCCCGCTGCCATCCGACGACGACGACGATGAGCAGACGGAGCTGCTGCATGGCTTTTCGCACTTGTGCTTGTTCCAGTCCCACCTCTGGAAGAAGTCGGCGCGGCCTGGCATGGCGGACGCCAGCATGGTGAGGACGAGGCCGTGCGGCGTGGGCAGCAGCGGCAGCATCATGCTCTTGGGCGGCGTCGGGAGGATCGGCAGCATCTCGCTGCGCGGTGGCGTCGGGAGCAGCGGCGGGAGAGGAGCTTCTGCTGCCATTGCCGGCTGTCCCTGGATCAGCTAGCCGCCACGCGCGAGCTAAGGGAGGTGTCGATAGATTGTTTGATTGAGACGATACGTGGAAGGAAACCCAGGAAATGTGGTATGAATCGATGAGTCCACAAGATGCCCCGGAGCACATATTTATACTAGTATATTCGCGCTGTGTGTGTGTTGGTTCCCGACTCGGTTCGAGTCTGCAATGCAAGCTGCTTTCGGAATCCGATGAGTAGCAGGGGACACGAAATGAGGCCACGCGCCAGAGGCCGGACCGGAACGGACACTGTTTTGGTCGTCGAATCCGTTTTGCGATTGGTGATGCCCCGGCCCAAGTGCTAGCCCGTGTTTTCGAGCATCGGCGTGCATGGGGCTGCTGCACTCGCCGCCGTCAGCTCCACTCTACTCTACAGAGGGCCGTGCATGCAATCTGCAGGAGCGTTGCCATGCTCCTCCTCACGACTCTGTCGCCAGCTAGATCCGAGGTCGAGCAGGGTCAAGGAATCTGAACCCTTTTTGGCTGCAACGAGATATTCCAACTTGAATCTGCCTCTCTTAATTTTGGCTACGGCCTTTCTCTCTCTATATGATTATTATTACAAGCTTGGTTGCTTGCAAGCTTGCTTTAACGATTACTCAATAAACCCATCAGAGAGAAAAAAAGAATGATTACTCAGTAAACTGTACTCCTACTTACAATTTGGTCTTTGCGATATATGGGGCATAAGAAATTTATTTTGACTTACTATTCAGATTAGAGAGATAACAGTTTTTTTCCATGGAATTAAGGACCAACTCATTGAAATCAACACATTTAAAGTAATAGAGGTCAACACCAACATGGTGTAAACTCCTGGCGTGTTCAGAACTCACCTGCACACCCTCCATTTGAGAAAAGTTCACTAATTTAAAAGAAGTTCAGATATTTAAAAAGTGAGAAATTTTGAAAAAAAAAAGGCCATTCTCAAAAACAAATTCATAAATTTTAATTGAGAAAATAGAAAACAAAGAGAAAAAAAAGTAACAGAAAAAACAAACAAAAAAACTGAAAGAAAAAAGAAGAAACAAAAATAATCGGGTGAGAAAACCCACCGATACCCAACCCCAGAAAACCGGTGGGAACCATCTAGAAGGTCGTGTGTGTGTGTGTGTGTGTGGGGGGGGGGGGGGGGTTGGCAAAAGGAATGGGCCGGTAGCCCTCTGGAACCAACGAGGTGGGGGGGGGGGGGGGGGGGGGGCGGGCTTGCTACGGATTACCCCGCTGAAGGCGCCAAATAGGATTTTGGGGTCGCCGGGGACTGGAAGCAAGACGCGAGCGCTACATCGCGCTTGCAACGAGGCTAGCTTCTATCTCGTCTAAAGATATTTTCTGTCCTGTACAGTATTGGGCCGGCTGTTTCGTAGCGCTCACTCGCTGCAGCTGTGTTCGCTGCGTTTTTAACTATTTTTAATTCTTTTTTGTTTTTTTCTTTCTTCATGGGTTTCTTTAGTTTTTCCCCCTTTTTTCTCCGGGTTTTCCATCTTATTCCTAGTTTTTACTGGTTTTCTTATGTTCTTTCTTTTTTTATTTAGTTTTTAACGTTGTTCTACCATTTTAATTTTTTCTTTATCAAATTCTTTTCTCCGGTTTTCTTTGTTGGTTTTAAATGTTTTCTTTATTTTTCTTTGTTTCTTTCTCGGTTTTCTTTTTCTTTTTCGCGAATACGCAGAGCTTGCATATCATTGCATTGATAGAAGAAATATAATGAGTACAGATAGGGGTACAACACATGACACGAACGCAGACAGGCGTGAACATGGTGCACGGAGAAGAGAGAGAGACAAGGGATGCTCGGCCCGAATAGAGGATACAACACAGCTAAACCTACCATGCCCGACCTAAGGGTGACAATGCCGAACCAACAAGAGCACCAGTATCTCTAGAACCAAAATAGGGGACACCGCGAGCGAGCAAGATAACGCCTTCAAGAAGGAGAACGACGCTGAGACGTCGTCGCCATCTGGTTCGGAGGAACCAAACCTAGGTTTCCCCTTAGCTCGAAGAGGGATGCAGCCGCAGGCATTGACATCGCCTCCAAGAAGGAAAACGACATCCACAGACGCCGCCGCTGGCAGCATCGACAAGCCGAGCAAGGGTTTCTCCCTGGCCTGAGGCTGAGCAATCCCATAGCCACCGTCTTTAGAAACAGAGATGAGGAAGCAACGCCGGTCCGAGCCACCATGTCGAAAGGGGGTTGGCGGGGTTGCATCTACCATAGGAGGGTGGCACCACCTCCAAACCACGAGCATTGGATCTGGCAAAAGGGAAGGTTTTGAGGCATACAAGGTAGGGAAAGCGGCGAAGCAAACCACGACGGGGTTGGGCAACGGCGAATTGCAATGCCGGCAGCTAGAACTGGAGGGACGCAGATTCTAGCTGTCGTGGCCATAGCCGTCGGGGCATCGGGGGGCCACGCGAGCTGGAAGGAATGCAACTGCTAGGCTGCCGAGGCCGACGGCCCGGCACCGCCCGACAGAGTACGGCGGCAGCCATGGAAACCGGAGGGATGTGGATCCAAAGTTACTAGGGCTGGAGCAACGCCAGCAAGTACCCGCCTTGAGGGGCTTCATGACTGCCACTACCACTATAGTCTCATCGCCAACCACGAGAGCCGTCACCGTGGCTCGAGGGAGAGGAAGGGCCGCCGGTGATGAAGGGGGCTGCCTGCAGGAAGGCAGGCCGCGAGCACCTCCGCGACCGGCCGCAGTACCCGCGACCAACCCAAGGCCAACAACATCAGGCAGAGTTAGGCACGCACGGAGGGAGGGGGAGGACTGCTGGGAACGACGCCCAGTGGCCGAGGCCAGAGCGCCGCGCCCGTCGCTGTTTCTTTCTCGGTTTTCTCACTTTTGCATTGGTTTTCTTCAGTTTTCTTTCTTTCTTGGGTTTCTTTTATTTATTTATTTGTTTTTATTGGGTTTCTTTGTTTTTCTTTGTTTAGTTTCATTGGTTTCATTTTGTTGAGCACATGTAAACTTTTTCAGTACACATTGTCCATTTTTCGTATACATCAGAAACATATTATATATACACACTTTTCGTATACATCAGAAACATATTATATATGCACATTTAAAAACCATTAACATTTTCTAAAAACTATTTTCCATACACATTCTACATTTTTGGTATATATCTAATACGGAGTACATTTTTGTATATGCATTCTTAGTTAAATAAAATGTTCGTTTACCCCTAAAGAAACAGAGACACAGGGGAGCCCGGAAGCCGGCCCGAATCTAAACGGGCCGAGCTTGACATTGCTGGACCAGGCCGGAGTGAGGGAGACGACGTGTTAAGTGGGAAGCCCATTTTACCCGTTTTAAAATAATCCACTTCCTCTAGAAAGCCCACTACGCATCTGGCAGCCCATCCTCTAGAAAGCCCACTACGCATCTAGCAGCCCGTAGAGGCCCATAAGAGCAGGACCAAGGAGGAAGGCAACGAGCTTTTGTGTTCGTGTGTTCCCTTTGCGTCTGCATACATCAAGGGTTTTCTGTTTTGAATTAGTACCACCTCATGTATATCTTAAATACAAAATCACCTAAACGGGACGAAACCAATAATATCACCTTGCTTTATATTAGTAAAAAGTAGAAAAAAATAGAGAGAAGAAGATAAGATAATATAGATATAGATATTTATATTTTTTAAATGCATAATTTTTTTTCAAATTTGAAAATTACTTCAAATTGGTGGATATTTTTTGTGAACTTTTTTATATTATTGAAAAATGGTTTTTGTAAACACTTTTCCTTAAATTAGTGAAACTTTTTCCTTCAAATACGTGAACATTATTCTTTTCAAATTTGTGAACTTTTTCCCTCAAAATCATGAAACACGTGAACTATTTTCAAATTCATGACATTATTTTTATAAATTTATGAACTTTTTTTAACAAATTGTAAACCTTTTCAAACTCATGAACTTTTTCTGAAAAGTCAGTAATAAGTTAACAGTCAATGGTCAACGACAATTCGTGAACCTTTTCTAAATTTATGAACTTTTTTCAAGTCCATGAACTTTTTTTGGTTTGCCAACTTTTTAAAAAACTTGTGAACTTTTTTAATTTCACTATTTTTTTCTTTAAATTCTCACATTTTTTCATTTTCGTGAACCTTTGCAGTTTTATTTTATCAAAGACAACGGTCAAACGTCAAACAGCTAGCTCTCCGCTCTCCTCCAAACAAAGCTAGGGTTTGTGCCTCTCGCCGGCACCGCCGCAGGCCCGCCTCGTCTCCGGTGGCCCTAGGCCCATGGGGGTGCGGTGGATCCTGGCAAGGGCCGACCGGAGAGCTCCATTGTTAATCGTTCCTTTGATTTTTGTTAGGGTTTGTGTCCTGCTCAGGAAGGAGAGATGACGGTGAACATCCAGAACACCGCTCAGATGACGGACATGTCTCGTGGCGTTGAAGAGTCCAACCTTTCTATCTGGACTAGAGTCAAGAAACACAAATGCTCCGAGGTTCATCTGCCAAAACCCATCATGTACTACATACTTGCAGTAGTGATTTTGGCCACGGTTTTAGGCTTTTAGCATATTTTGCTGGAATGGTTGGGTCGCCAACGTGCGAGCTCAGCATGAGGGTTGGTAATGTCACGAGAGGTATCTCGGCGGATGACCCCAGGTGGCCCGTGGCCCAAGTTGGAGCAGCACCTTAAGCAATGCAACGACCAGCTGAGGCAGACCGCAAATGAAGGACGCCGAAACCATCTCCTTTTTCCGAGAGGCTTCAGCTGCGCCGACCGGTGACATGCAAGATGCAATGAATCGCTATCTCTACTTTGTACTCCCTCCGTTTCTAAATACTTGTCTTTCAAGAGATTTCAACAAGTGACTACATATGGCGCAAAATGAGTGAATCTACACTTTAAAATATGTCTACATACATCCGTATGTTAAATCCATTTGAAATGCCTAGAAAGACAAGTATTTGGGAACGGAGGGAGTAAGTAACTTGCAACTTTATCATACTTAATTTCTAGTAGTATTTTTTTAACAAAAAGACGTTTTTATTTACTCGAACATCACATAAAGGTCATACAAGCATACCTAAGCCTTTACCTATCAACATACAGAAATTACATTTATCGCATGAAAGTAACGTTTTGTTTGTATATATCTTATCAGTCTATAATGCACGCCGTGGTTCTAGACAGATCCTATTCTGATACAGCAGTCTATGCACGCGGGGTAAAAGTTAGGATGAGCGATGTCAGGACTTACCTGAACGTCATGCTCGAAGCGATGGAGAACGAGGAGACCATTTCAAAGGATGCTATGGCCGATCAGTTCAGAGAAATGAACCGGTACCTATACCTGGCAATTAATTAATTCCTCGCATCCATCGATCGATCGGCCTCTACTGTAACATATGTACAGTACAAAATTGTAGCTACAAGTTGACGCTTGTAAATATTTACTGTCTGTAAATGTTTTAATACTGGATGTATTGTCGTTCGTCTCAGACAATTGTACTGGATGTATTGTCGTTCGTCTCAGACAATTGTGCAAGCGGGCGTTCTACACAATAAATATCGGCACGTGCTCCCAACCAGATGACAAACCGTGAATGCCACAGATTCTGATCACGAGGAGAAGCCCAGATCCAGGACAGAACGAGAAGGTGTTGGAAATATGAGCAATTTACCAAATGATTTTATTAACAGAAATAGTAGATAAAGCATGACTAATATAACAGTGATAAAGCAAGTCATGCGATTTAACAAAGAGAAGGTAAACAACATCTGCATATATAATCTAGAACCGATCATCTCTAGAGCAGACAGTAGATCAAGATGCATAAGAGATAAGGTAAACATCGTCTGCATATATGAGTTTGAACTAAACACATCTAGAACAGACACTAGACGAAGTTGCTTATACGACATAGAACCTAACATATGTAGGACAGAAACTAGAGCCGAGAACTGTAGTAGGACTTCTAATAGGAAGGAGAAGAACACGTACGGCACAGCAGCAGCAGAAGCGCTGGACTTGGGGTCGGTGTCCTCGCCTGCCATGTCGTCGAGGAGATCGTGGACGTCGGGGAAGAAGTCGTCGTCGGGGAAGTAGTCGTCGGCGACCGGATCGTCCGTGATGAAGCAGCCAGTAGTCGCGCAGAGCGCTCCCCAAAAACCTTATCACCCTTCTCCCGTACAGGACTCAAAGAGTGCGGTTTCGGAGGCCTACTGTCCCGACTCGCGGTGCACGCCGCAAGCCGGGATGAGGAAGACAACGGTAGCTCAGGGAATGGAACCGGTGGCAAGAGGAAGTAGAAGTTCTGGTGCATCTTTCTGAGAGGAGCGACCTCCCTTTTATAGGCGCAAGAGAAGGAGGTGAACAGGCTGCGGCGGGAGGTGAAGCAACCCGCGGCGCGTCGTGACGAGGCGTGGCGTGGCGTGGCGTGGCGAGGCGGGCGGCGGAGGAGGAGCGCGCGTGGATGTCCCTCTTGTTCTCATGCTCATACAAGTGGGGAAGGAGCCTCCCTTATAAGGAGGTCCAACTCCCTCTAAACTAGCAATGTGGGACTAAACTTTAGTAGTATCCCTTACCTTGCACAAATGGGCTAAGTGGGCCTCTAGGATTTATTAGGAATTTCTGAAATAGTTATTGGGCTGCCCCAATATAGACTAAATTCCAGCAATCCCCCACCAGATCCCAGAGGCACACAGAAATTTGCCTTTGGTTTCAAAACACTGCTTTATATACCGGTACTGCAGTGAAGACTGTTAAGTTGAACTTCCACCTAGAACTCTATGCTACACTAGTAAGCAACTTGAACAGTGGACTGGGCCTTGAACTGCAAGTTTTCTGCGAATCTAGCTTCACATAAAGCCTTGACCGATACGTGGCTACCGTGGGTCTTCCCCGCGGGTGGAGCTTATGCGTCATACTCCGTGACCTTTCATGAGTTTACTAGAGAGAACCCTACTCTCATAGATTGCGACGTTTGACAATCAGACTCATATAGGTGTGTTCTTCAAAAGATATTCTGCAGGACAACATCTCTGCTTCAAAGAGCCACTTAGAACACATTAAGATATACATCAGCCTGCCATGCAGATTAGGAGAGTATTGCATCTTCATGGAGTGGTATTTTAATAGTAAGGATACTCTCCTCCCAGTTGACCAACAGCTTGTCTTCCACATCTAATTCACGGGATCTCCGATCACAAAGAATAGGTTACCACTGTGAACAACTCATATTGTGGGTCTCATACCCATCTCCCTCGATGCATTATCTATCACATTACGTGATAAACCCTTAGTAAAAGGATCTGCCAGATTTTTAGACGTTTGGATATAATCCAACGCAATAACTCCGGAGTTTTTCATTTTCCTGACAGACTTTAACCTTCTCTGAACATGTCTTGATGACTTCATATTATCCTTAGAGCTGTTCACTTTCGTGATCACAGTTTGATTGTCACAGTTCATAAGGATACCCGGTACAGGTTTCTCAACAACCGGCAAGTCATTCAAGAGCCGGCGAAGCCAATCTGCTTCGACCGTAGCTGTATCTAGTGCTGTGAGTTCTGCTTCCATAGTTGACCTCGTTAAGATGGTCTGCTTGCAAGACTTCCAAGAAACAGCGCCACCTCCATGAGTGAACACATATCCGCTCGTGGCCTTTATCTCATCAGCATCTGAGATCCAGTTTGAGTCACTATACCCTTCAAGCACCTTTGGGTGCCCAGTGTAGTGAATTCCATAATTTACAGTGCCTTTCAAATAACGCAAAACTCTCTCTAGAGCTTTCCAATGCACATCTCCTGGTTTTGAGACAAATCGGCTCAGCTTGCTAACAGCAAAAGAGATGTCAGGTCTTGTAGCACTGGCTAAGTACATAAGCGAGCCAATAATCTGAGAATACTTCAATTGATCTCTAGCAATTCTTCGATTCTTTCGAAGCAGCACGCTAGCATCATATGGTGTTGAAGAGGGCTTGCAGTCACTGTAGCCAAAGCGACTCAAGATCTTTTCCACATAGTGAGATTGAAGCAATGTAATCCCACCATCATCGTCTCTCAACAACTTGATGTTCAGAATGACATCAGCCACTCCCAAATCCTTCATCTCAAAACAACGAGATAGGAAATCCTTGACCTCCTTAATAACATTCAGATTTGTTCCGAAAATCAGTATGTCATCAACATACAAGCAAAGCATAACTCCCTCGCCCCCACCATGGCGATAGTACACACATTTGTCAGCTTCGTTCACAACAAAGCCTTCAGCTGTTAAAGTTCTTTCGAACTTCTCATGCCACTGTTTGGGTGCTTGCTTGAGTCCATACAAAGACTTCAGCAACTTGCACACTTTCCCTTCCTGACCATCTATTACAAACCCATCTGGTTGTTCCATATAAATTTCCTCATCCAACTCTCCATTTAGGAAAGCAGTCTTAACATCCATTTGATGAACGAGAAGACCATGTGAGGCAGCTAGTGAAAGTAGAACTCGAATAGTGGTCAGTCGAGCCACAGGTGAGTAAGTATCAAAGAAGTCTTCACCTTCCTTTTGGGTATAACCCTTAGCCACGAGCCGAGCCTTGTACTTTTCAATAGTACCATCAGGCCTAAGCTTCTTCTTGAATACCCATTTGCATCCTATAGGTTTGCACCCATAAGGACGATCAGTTATCTCCCAAGTTTCATTTGCCAAGATGGAATCCATCTCGCTACGAACTGCTTCCTTCCAGTAGTCAGCATCTTCAGATGCATAGGCCTCTGAAATAGAACTGGGAGTGTCATCTATGAGATACACAAGAAAATCATCACCAAAGGACTTTGCAGTCCTCTGTCTCTTGCTCCTAGTAGGAACTTCATTGTTCTCCTCCACAGGACTTTCAAAGTGTTCCATCGAAATGGCAGGTTCAGTAATTGTAACTGGTTCCTGATTCGATGAACTAGGCATCTCCTGATTAGATGAGGTAGCCATATCCTTCATGGGAAAGATATCTTCAAAGAAAGTCGCATCATTCGACTCCATGATCGTACGAACGTGCATGTCCGGTACCTCAGATTTTACAACCAAGAATCTATAGCCAATGCTATGAAAAGCATATCCCAGGAAAACACAATCCACAGTCTTTGGTCCAAGCTTCCGCTTCTTTGGAATTGGAACATTGACTTTCGCCAAACAACCCCATGTTCGCAGATAAGAGAGTTTTAACCTTTTCTTCTCCCATTCCTCGAATGGAGTTATCTCTTTGTTCTTTGTGGGGACTCGATTTAGGACATGACATGCTGTCAATATCGCCTCCCCCCACCATGCCTTGGAGAGACCCGATGTGTCTAACATGGTGTTAAACAAATCAGTTAGAGTACGGTTCTTTCTTTCGGCCACCCCATTTGACTGAGGTGAGTAGGGAGGCGTCCTCTCATGGATTATACCATGTTCCGCACAAAAAGCATCAAATTCATTGGAAAAATACTCTCCACCACGGTCGGACCTAAGCCACTTGATTTTCCGATCAAGTTGGTTTTCCACTTCAGCTTTATAGATCTTGAAAAAGTTCAAAGCCTCATCCTTAGATTTCAGAAGATACACACAGCGGTATCTAGTGGAGTCGTCAATTAACGTCATGAAATATTTCTTTCCACCTTTTGTCAAAACACCATTCATTTCACATAGATCTGAATGTATAAGTTCCAGTGGTGCAAGATTTATCATCTCCGCAGTCACGTGAGATTTACGAGGTTGCTTAGCTTGCACACACACTTGACACTTAGATCCCTTAACGGTGGTAAAACTAGGGATTAAGTTCAACTTCGCTAGTCGCGACATGCAACCAAAGTTAACATGACAAAGTCGTGAATGCCACACATTTGATTCACTATTGTTGCAAATATGATTAACAACTTTATTGCAAACATCTAATAAGGATAAACGAAACAGGCCTCCTGACTCATAGCCTTTACCAACAAAGGTTCCATACTTGGATATTACAAATTTATTCGACTCAAAGACAAGCTTGTAGCCATCTCTACACAGAAGAGATCCGCTAACAAGATTTTTATTAACGGAGGGGACATAATGCACGTTCTTCAGCCGCATGATCTTCCCCGAAGTAAACTTCAGATCGACCGTGCCAACACCACGAACAGAAGCACTTGAACCGTTGCCCATCAATACGGTTGAAGTCCCTGCGGTCTGATAAGACGAAAACATGGAAATATCACCGCATACATGCACATTAGCACCTGTGTCAATCAACCAATCAGGAGAATGACATACTGAAAGAATAGTGGGAAATATACCATACCCAACATCCTTCATGTCAATGTCTCCGATAACAACATTAGCGGTCTTGCCGCCTTTCCCAGGATGACGCTTGTCATAGCGATTGGGGCAACTAGGAGCCCAGTGATCAGGATCTCCACACACATGACAAGCACATTTCTTCTTGTCATTCTTCTTCTTGAAGTTCGTGTGCTGCACAGCCTTGTTCTTCCCATCAAACTTTCCTTTACCATCAAACTTGCCCTTGTTCTTGAACTTGTGGGACTGGAAGTTTTTCTTCTGTACCAGATTGGCACTAGATCCTCCCTCAATACCTCGAGCACGTGTGTCCTTTGCTCTCGCCTTTTCTTCCACATCAAGAGTGCCAATGAGATCCGGGACGGAAAACTCCTGCCTCTTATGCTTCAGCAAGGTAGCAAAGTTCCTCCACGAAGGAGGAAGCTTAGTGATGATACCCCCGGCAACAAACTTGTCCGGTAGGATACAATTGAAGTGCTCAAGTTCTCTAGCAAATGACTGTATCTCGTGAGCCTGCTCAACCACGGAGCGTTCTTCAGTCATCCTGTAATCATAGAATTGCTCCATGATGTACAGCTCAGTGCCGGCATCCGAGACCCCAAACTTGGCCTCGAGTGCGTCCCACATATGTTTTCCATTGTCAATTGACGCATAAGCATCAACTATGTTCTCACCAAGAACACTCAAGAGAGCAGCCTTAAACAAGGTATCCATTTTCTGAAAAGCTTGTGCCTGTTGGGCATCTTGCTCTCCTTCAGGTTTGCCAAGAATGGCGTCATAGCAACTCATGGTTTGAAACCATAAGACTGCTCTCACGCGCCACCTCTTATAGTGGATACCCTCAAACATAGGAGGTCTCATGGAAGCAGCAAAACCATTCGAGGTAAATTGCCTAAAATAAGGTTTTTGGATTGTTGGAAATATGAGCAATTTACCAAATGATTTTATTAACAGAAATAGTAGATAAAGCATGACTAATATAACAGTGATAAAGCAAGTCATGCGATTTAATAAAGAGAAGGTAAACAACATCTGCATATATAATCTAGAACCGATCATCTCTAGAGCAGACAGTAGATCAAGATGCATAAGAGATAAGGTAAACATCGTCTGCATATATGAGTTTGAACTAAACACATCTAGAACAGACACTAGATGAAGTTGCTTATACGACATAGAACCTAACATATGTAGGACAGAAACTAGAGCCGAGAACTGTAGTAGGACTTCTAACAGGAAGGAGAAGAACACGTACGGCACAACAGCAGCAGAAGCGCTGGACTTGGGGTCGGTGTCCTCGCCTGCCATGTCGTCGAGGAGATCATGTACGTCGGGGAAGAAGTCGTCGTCGGGGAAGTAGTCGTCGGCGCCCGGATCGTCCGTGATGAAGCAGCCAGTAGTCGCGCAGAGCGCTCCCCAAAAACCTTATCACCCTTCTCCCGTACAGGACTCAAAGAGTGCGGTTTCGGAGGCCTACTGTCCTGACTCGCGGTGCACGCCGCAAGCCGGGATGAGGAAGACAGCGGTAGCTCAGGGAATGGAACCGGTGGCAAGAGGAAGGAGAAGTTCTGGTGCGTCTCTCTGAGAGGAGCGACCTCCCTTTTATAGGCGCAAGAGAAGGAGGCGAACAGGCTGCGGCGGGAGGTGAAGCAATGGAGGGAGACGAAACGAACAGGCAGCACGCGAAGAGGTGCGCGCCGTTCGTTCGTATTCACGCTCCACTACAGCAAAACGTTTCAGCTCCCGTGTGACCGTTCGTATACCCGTCGTGCGTGGCAAAAATTTAGACATCGGCTCGGCTCATTTCCGCAACCCGCGGCGCGTCGTGACGAGGCGTGGCGTGGCGTGGCGAGGCGGGCGGCGGAGGAGGAGCGCGCGTGGATGTCCCTCTTGTTCTCATGCTCATACAAGTGGGGAAGGAGCCTCCCTTATAAGGAGGTCCAACTCCCTCTAAACTAGCAATGTGGGACTAAACTTTAGTAGTATCCCTTACCTTGCACAAATGGGCTAAGTGGGCCTCTAGGATTTATTAGGAATTTCTGAAATAGTTATTGGGCTGCCCCAACATAGACTAAATTCCAGCAATCCCCCACCAGATCCCAGAGGCACACAGAAATTTGCCTTTGGTTCCAAAACACTGTTTTATATACCGGTACTGCAGTGGAGACTGTTAAGTTGAACTTCCACCTAGAACTCTATGCTACACTAGTAAGCAACTTGAACAGTGGACTGGGCCTTGAACTGCAAGTTTTCTGCGAATCTAGCTTCACATAAAGCCTTGACCGACACGTGGCTACCGTGGGTCTTCCCCGCGGGTGGAGCTTATGCCTCATACTCCGTGACCTTTCATGAGTTTACTAGAGAGAACCCTACTCTCATAGATTGCGACGTTTGACAATCAGACTCATATAGGTGTGTTCTTCAAAAGATGTTCTGCAGGACAACATCTCTGCTTCAAAGAGCCACTTAGAACACATTAAGATATACATCAGCCTGCCATGCAGATTAGGAGAGTATTGCATCTTCATGGAGTGGTATTTTAATAGTAAGGATACTCTCCTCCCAGTTGACCAACAGCTTGTCTTCCACATCTAATTCACGGGATCTCCGATCACAAAGAATAGGTTACCACTGTGAACAACTCATATTGTGGGTCTCATACCCATCTCCCTCGATGCATTATCTATCACATTACGTGATAAACCCTTAGTAAAAGGATCTGCCAGATTTTTAGACGTTTGGATATAATCCAACGCAATAACTCCGGAGTTTTTCATTTTCCTGACAGACTTTAACCTTCTCTGAACATGTCTTGATGACTTCATATTATCCTTAGAGCTGTTCACTTTCGTGATCACAGTTTGATTGTCACAGTTCATAAGGATACCCGGTACAGGTTTCTCAACAACCGGCAAGTCATTCAAGAGCCGACGAAGCCAATCTGCTTCGACCGTAGCTGTATCTAGTGCTGTGAGTTCTGCTTCCATAGTTGACCTCGTTAAGATGGTCTGCTTGCAAGACTTCCAAGAAACAGCGCCACCTCCATGAGTGAACACATATCCGCTCGTGGCCTTTATCTCATCAGCATCTGAGATCCAGTTTGAGTCACTATACCCTTCAAGCACCTTTGGGTGCCCAGTGTAGTGAATTCCATAATTTACAGTGCCTTTCAAATAACACAAAACTCTCTCTAGAGCTTTCCAATGCACATCTCCTGGTTTTGAGACAAATCGGCTCAGCTTGCTAACAGCAAAAGAGATGTCAGGTCTTGTAGCACTGGCTAAGTACATAAGCGAGCCAATAATCTGAGAATACTTCAATTGATCTCTAGCAATTCTTCGATTCTTTCGAAGCAGCACGCTAGCATCATATGGTGTTGAAGAGGGCTTGCAGTCACTGTAGCCAAAGCGACTCAAGATCTTTTCCACATAGTGAGATTGAAGCAATGTAATCCCACCATCATCGTCTCTCAACAACTTGATGTTCAGAATGACATCAGCCACTCCTAAATCCTTCATCTCAAAACAACGAGATAGGAAATCCTTGACCTCCTTAATAACATTCAGATTTGTTCCGACAATCAGTATGTCATCAACATACAAGCAAAGCATAACTCCCTCGCCCCCACCATGGAGATAGTACACACATTTGTCAGCTTCGTTCACAACAAAGCCTTCAGCTGTTAAAGTTCTTTCGAACTTCTCATGCCACTGTTTGGGTGCTTGCTTGAGTCCATACAAAGACTTCAGCAACTTGCACACTTTCCCTTCCTGACCATCTATTACAAACCCATCTGGTTGTTCCATATAAATTTCCTCATCCAACTCTCCATTTAGGAAAGCAGTCTTAACATCCATTTGATGAACGAGAAGACCATGTGAGGCAGCTAGTGAAAGTAGAACTCGAATAGTGGTCAGTCGAGCCACAGGTGAGTAAGTATCAAAGAAGTCTTCACCTTCCTTTTGGGTATAACCCTTAGCCACGAGCCGAGCCTTGTACTTTTCAATAGTACCATCAGGCCTAAGCTTCTTCTTGAATACCCATTTGCATCCTATAGGTTTGCACCCATAAGGACGATCAGTTATCTCCCAAGTTTCATTTGCCAAGATGGAATCCATCTCGCTACGAACTGCTTCCTTCCAGTAGTCAGCATCTTCAGATGCATAGGCCTCTGAAATAGAACTGGGAGTGTCATCTATGAGATACACAAGAAAATCATCACCAAAGGACTTTGCAGTCCTCTGTCTCTTGCTCCTAGTAGGAACTTCATTGTTCTCCTCCACAGGACTTTCAAAGTGTTCCATCGAAATGGCAGGTTCAGTAATTGTAACTGGTTCCTGATTCGATGAACTAGGCATCTCCTGATTAGATGAGGTAGCCATATCCTTCATGGGAAAGATATCTTCAAAGAAAGTCGCATCATTCGACTCCATGATCGTACGAACGTGCATGTTCGGTACCTCAGATTTTACAACCAAGAATCTATAGCCAATGCTATGAAAAGCATATCCCAGGAAAACACAATCCACAGTCTTTGGTCCAAGCTTCCGCTTCTTTGGAATTGGAACATTGACTTTCGCCAAACAACCCCATGTTCGCAGATAAGAGAGTTTTAACCTTTTCTTCTCCCATTCCTCGAATGGAGTTATCTCTTTGTTCTTTGTGGGGACTCGATTTAGGACATGACATGCTGTCAATATCGCCTCCCCCCACCATGCCTTGGAGAGACCCGATGTGTCTAACATGGCGTTAACCAAATCAGTTAGAGTACGGTTCTTTCTTTCGGCCACCCCATTTGACTGAGGTGAGTAGGGAGGCGTCCTCTCATGGATTATACCATGTTCCGCACAAAAAGCATCAAATTCATTGGAAAAATACTCTCCACCACGGTCGGACCTAAGGCTCTTGATTTTCCGATCAAGTTGGTTTTCCACTTCAGCTTTATAGATCTTGAAAAAGTTCAAAGCCTCATCCTTAGATTTCAGAAGCTACACACAACAGTATCTAGTGGAGTCGTCAATTAACATCATGAAATATTTCTTTCCACCTTTTGTCAAAACACCATTCATTTCACATAGATCTGAATGTATAAGTTCTAGTGGTGCAAGATTTCTCGTCTCCGCAGTCACGTGAGATTTACGAGGTTGCTTAGCTTGCACACACACTTGACACTTAGATCCCTTAACGGTGGTAAAACTAGGGATTAAGTTCAACTTCGCTAGTCGCGACATGCAACCAAAGTTAACATGACAAAGTCGTGAATGCCACACATTTGATTCACTATTGTTGCAAATATGATTAACAACTTTATTGCAAACATCTGATAAGGATAAACGAAACAGGCCTCCTGACTCATAGCCTTTACCAACAAAGGTTCCATACTTGGATATTACAAATTTATTCGACTCAAAGACAAGCTTGTAGCCATCTCTACACAGAAGAGATCCGCTAACAAGATTTTTATTGACGGAGGGGACATAATGCACGTTCTTCAGCCGCACGATCTTCCCCGAAGTAAACTTCAGATCGACCGTGCCAACACCACGAGCAGAAGCACTTGAACCGTTGCCCATCAGCACGGTTGTAGTCCCTGCGGTCTGATAAGACGAAAACATGGAAATATCACCGCATACATGCACATTAGCACCTGTGTCAATCAACCAATCAGGAGAATGACATACTGAAAGAATAGTGGGAAATATACCATACCCAACATCCTTCATGTCAATGTCTCCGATAACAACATTAGCGGTCTTGCCGCCTTTCCCAGGATGACGCTTGTCATAGCGATTGGGGCAACTAGGAGCCCAGTGATCAGGATCTCCACACACATGACAAGCACATTTCTTCTTGTCATTCTTCTTCTTGAAGTTCGTGTGCTGCACAGCCTTGTTCTTCCCATCAAACTTTCCTTTACCATCAAACTTGCCCTTGTTCTTGAACTTGTGGGACTGGAAGTTTTTCTTCTGTACCAGATTGGCACTAGATCCTCCCTCAATACCTCGAGCACGTGTGTCCTTTGCTCTCGCCTTTTCTTCCACATCAAGAGTGCCAATGAGATCCGGGACGGAAAACTCCTGCCTCTTATGCTTTAGCAAGGTAGCAAAGTTCCTCCACGAAGGAGGAAGCTTAGTGATGATACCCCCGGCAACAAACTTGTCCGGTAGGATACAATCGAAGTGCTCAAGTTCTCTAGCAAATGACTGTATCTCGTGAGCCTGCTCAACCACGGAGCGCTCTTCAGTCATCCTGTAATCATAGAATTGCTCCATGATGTACAACTCAGTGCCGGCATCCGAGACCCCAAACTTGGCCTCGAGTGCGTCCCACATATCTTTTCCATTGTCAATTGACGCATAAGCATCAACTATGTTTTCACCAAGAACACTCAAGAGAGCAGCCTTAAACAAGGTATCCATTTTCTGAAAAGCTTGTGCCTGTTGGGCATCTTGCTCTCCTTCAGGTTTGCCAAGAATGGCGTCATAGCAACTCATGGTTTGAAACCATAAGACTGCTCTCACGCGCCACCTCTTATAGTGGATACCCTCAAACATAGGAGGTCTCATGGAAGCAGCAAAACCATTCGAGGTAAATTGCCTAAAATAAGGTTTTTGGATTGTTGGAAATATGAGCAATTTACCAAATGATTTTATTAACAGAAATAGTAGATAAAGCATGACTAATATAACAGTGATAAAGCAAGTCATGCGATTTAACAAAGAGAAGGTAAACAACATCTGCATATATAATCTAGAACCGATCATCTCTAGAGCAGACAGTAGATCAAGATGCATAAGAGATAAGGTAAACATCATCTGCATATATGAGTTTGAACTAAACAGATCTAGAACAGACACTAGATGAAGTTGCTTATACGACATAGAACCTAACATATGTAGGACAGAAACTAGAGCCGAGAACTGTAGTAGGACTTCTAACAGGAAGGAGAAGAACACGTACGACACAGCAGCAGCAGAAGCGCTGGACTTGGGGTCGGTGTCCTCGCCTGCCATGTCGTCGAGGAGATCGTGGACGTCGGGGAAGAAGTCGTTGTCGGGGAAGTAGTCGTCGGCGACCGGATCGTCCGTGATGAAGCAGCCAGTAGTCGCGCAGAGCGCTCCCCAAAAACCTTATCACCCTTCTCCCGTACAGGACTCAAAGAGTGCGGTTTCGGAGGCCTACTGTCCCGACTCGCGGTGCACGCCGCAAGCTGGGATGAGGAAGATAGTGGTAGCTCAGGGAATGGAACCGGTGGCAAGAGGAAGGAGAAGTTCTTGTGCGTCTCTCTGAGAGGAGCGACCTCCCTTTTATAGGCGCAAGAGAAGGAGGCGAACAGGCTGCTGCGGGAGGTGAAGCAATGGAGGGAGACGAAACGAACAGGCAGCACACGAAGAGGTGCGCGCCGTTCGTTCGTATTCACGCTCCACTACAGCAAAACGTTTCAGCTCCCGTGTGACCGTTCGTATACCCATCGTGCGTGGCAAAAATTTAGACATCGGCTCATTCCCGCAACCCGCGTCGGGGCGAGGCGGGCGGCGGAGGAGGAGCGCGCGTGGATGTCCCTCTTGTTCTCATGCTCATATAAGTGGGGAAGGAGCCTCCCTTATAAGGAGGTCCAACTCCCTCTAAACTAGCAATGTGGGACTAAACTTTAGTAGTATCTCTTACCTTGCACAAATGGGCTAAGTGGGCCTCTAGGATTTATCAGGAATTTCTGAAATAGTTATTGGGCTGCCCCAATATAGACTAAATTCCAGCAGAAGGAACCGATCGATCGCATGATGATAGAGCGGCAAAACGAGAAGACACGGATCCATAAGCTGGCGGTAGAACTGCGGAGCGAGAAGAAACGGGTGGATTACCTGACCATGGAGCTGCACACCCAGAAGCCACAGGTCGATAAGCCGGCGACGGAGCTGCAGCACGAGAAGACACAGGTCGATGTGCTGAGGATGGAATTGCTGAATGAGAGGAAACAGATCAACGTGCTCAAGACCAATCTCATGACCTGCACAGTCTGCACACACAAGTGTAATGACTGCAGCAAGAAACTGGAGGGCTGTCAGGGAGACGGGGTGCCCAGCAAGACGGCCGGCGAGCCCGATAGCTCGGGTGACTACGAGGACGAGGAGTGGGTGACGGAGTAAAGGTGCCAGAGTGCGAGGTTTTTGCGCCTTTTTGCTAATGTCATCACATTAGCACTCAAATCTGTTTATTCTCGTTATCTCCAACGTCTGATTCACATCCATTTATTTTCTCTTCAAGCCAGACCGGCTGTTGATGTTGATCCATTAAAATAAATGTACTACGGAGTATCTCATTTTGGATTCACGAGACATTTTATGATGATTTATTTGGACCATCACCTGGACCAATATTAGATGAGTTAATAATAAGTGAGTTGTGTGTCCCAAAGATTATACCATTGGAAACTTGTGGCATAAAGATCCTCCTCCGCTGCGCTGGCCACCGCCTTCTATCGCCCGCGACAAGCTCACCATTTTTCGCTCGGATGTTGTTCTCTGCTTGCTTTCAACTGCCCGGCAGCAGAAAGCATAGGATTTCCCTAGGCATAACAACCACAACACTTAACAGTCTAATTTAACTGGCTGACAAACTATGTACTCCCTCTGTAAAGTATTATAAGATCTTTTAGATCACTACTTTAGTGATCTAAAACCTCTTATATTACTTTACAGGGAGTAACACTTAAAGAGGAGCGGAGAAGAAAGTCGGCCAGAATATGTGACCTTCCGAAGAAGATGATCATCTCCTGTCTTGTCCTTTGAATCTTCAACTCTTCTCTGAAGATGGTTGCAGCTTGCTAGTAGTCTCTCTATCTCTGTTCCACTACTCTGATGCCCTCCCCCGGAGGATGCAATATTCCAGTAGCAATGTGCAAAGCGGGCGTGAACACTGTCTGTGTTTAGTTCAGGACTGTCCCAGAGTATTCTTCGAGGTAGATACTATAACGCCACAATGCTGCTTCTCCATTAGTAAGAGCGCCCTTCTCTCTCTATTTCCTCTGCAAGAGGCAAACTATATCTTGCGCTTGACCAAATCAGGAACCACTTTTGACATTTTCAAGATCTCATTGAAGCAGAGAATGAAGAGGCAATTCATAGCGACAGCGGGAACAGATTTCAGATTGACAGGCAAACAGCCTTCAATTACTCATGTCCAATACCCAAGTTAGTTGACTCTATAAGCAACATGCCAACTTTGTTTCTGACATCATTCACACTTTTCTGATGTGAGCTAGAGTGTATATCATGCGGTGCTTCAATTGAATATATACTTCCCACTCGCGATCAAACGATGTGATCTAACAAAATGGTCTCTTCACACGTTACCTTTCCCTCTCGCCCCGTGTTTCTTTCAATGGTAATCAAATGAAATAGTCTATAGAGCGTTCTGGATAAGGGTTCTTCAAATGATAGTCTCCAAAGATTCAGTAAAATTGCTTGTTTGATCAGATTGTTCTCCACGACAAGGTTTGATCAATGATCACTAACAAAGTTACATAGTGTTCACTCAGCGCTGCAGCATCTTCCGCCAAGGTTAATTCATCATAATGTTCATCTACTATTCTTAATAGGAAGTTAGTTATCAATTTATAGAAATTAAAGCTCGTTTACAACTTTTTCTCCTTTGCACTCTCAGGTGTCCAAAAAAATTCATCTTGAACAGGAGAGCCCACATACGTAATAAAAAGAAACAGAGGGCTGACGGAAGAGAAGTTACCTCGGGAAGGTTCTAAAGAATGGCGGGAGACGTAACTTGTGCTTGTTAACCTCAAGAAGACATGGACTTATCTTCACCCAAACTCCAAAAGGTATGAAAAAGTAAACAAAATCAATCTCACATCATATGAATAGCAAATAAGTAGTAATACTTTTACTAGGCCTGTCAACAAGATGCTTACACATCCCACAACCGCAAATAGGAGATCCAAATTTAAGTTACAATGATATGCGCAGGAGACATGCCTTTTTTCAATCATGATGTTTGATTAAATACTATGGAAACCCAACATGTGCATGTTGTCAAGAACCATTGCTGTGAAGAGGCAAGCAAATAAAGCAGGTAGTTCACTCAAATTTCGAATAACAACAACCTTGGAGCAATACCCAAGTTAGCTCTAGAATGAACCAACATTGCTCAAAAAACAAAAGAAGGCAGACTTGCCAAGCCCACTGCTACATGGCAAGAAGAATTGACTCTTATCGAGGATCCATTTGTTATAAAGGCACCAATCAAGTATTGTTGTCATATGTGCAAAGCTTGTAACTCTGAGAACAACGGCACATACGGAAGGTACGTCTCACGAGTGTCCTCTCCAAGAGTGCAGATCTCTTGGACTTGCCGACGATCCATATTGTAGGACATCAACGTTTTATCCCACTCAACAGTGTAAAAGATCATGTTACAGTCTGGATGAATTGCAACCCACTCAAACTTTTCTCCAAGATTAATATAACTTACCCATCCAGGTTCATATAAACCACGTGATCCAACTACATATGAGGCTTCAGCGGTATGCTTCAATGTCCATTGTTGCCTGTCATAGTCCTCAAGAACATAAACCACTAG
This sequence comes from Triticum timopheevii, assembly GCA_963921465.1. Lineage (NCBI taxonomy): Eukaryota > Viridiplantae > Streptophyta > Magnoliopsida > Poales > Poaceae > Triticum > Triticum timopheevii. The sequence goes on from OY997271.1 coordinate 87,951,747, forward strand.
TCGAACCACCTCATCTTCATGGTCTGCCTCAAAATTGGCATAATGCAAACATCCTTGGGACAGCTGAATGAAACCAAACCACTGCTCAACAGGGACAGGGACAGGTATGTTTCGGCAAGCTTTCCCCTCGGTGTCCACGACGGCTATAGAAGGCTTGTGGGTGAGATAATGCAGACAGTCGTTGAAAAAGACACCTGGCAACCTATCTGGAAGGCTAAAATCATTATCCAGTTCATGCTCTTTACGAACCCGTACTCCTGTTTCAGATGAATATACTTCCACTCCACCGACCGAGGGGGCTAGGGGCCCAAAGTCTTTGAAGAACTCAAACACGTACAAGTGGGGTGCCACGGTTGGATTAAAACCCAGACATGAACACCGCCACTTTTCAGCCTGGTTGTGGTCCGGTAGTGCAACCCACTCCTTTGTAGCAGGATTACACACAAACTGATGGTAATCTATCATATCCAATTCCCCGGCAGCACAACAGCTGCAGAGGAGAAGGCCGTTGCAGCTGTCCAAGAGAAAAATGCGTTTGTGGATTGGCAGGAAGTCAAGCAAAGGGGAGACCAACGGGAGGCCTGTGCCAGAGATATTGGTGAAATGGGGGACTGACCACAATACAGTTTCACTATCGTGCTTTGTGAAGAAGCCAGCCAGGGTCTGGGGAAGCTTCATACGGTTGACGGGGTGCGAAATGAGGTCCCGCCATGTCGTGGACACGCACTTGAAGCGGCAGACCGATCTGGCAGGGAGGCAAGAGAGGATCTCAACAACGAGGTCATCGGTGAGGTTGGCTGCCGGGCACCTCCGTCTCCTGGACCTTCTCCCTTTAACCACCCCGAGCAAGAAGTTCTGAGAAATGCAAATGGAGAAGAGTATAGTATATGAGTGAACAAGAGGAAGGAGCTAGGTCTGTGATGATGGATGCTAATTTTCCTATCGTACACAAGTTTCCATACCATTTGCATACGAGTGGTGGCGAGGACCTCCCAACTGGTACTCTGGTAGAGCAGCTGGAACAGAGGCCACGACCAACAGGGAAGAACAAATCACTTGGAGCGAGCGAAGAAGACGCCTATGCTCGACAAGAAAGTCAACTCGATCGTTGAATGCTTCTTGCTCGCATTGATGGCCCATGGCACTTCCGTGCATCACTATTTGAGGGATACCTGTTCCTTCCCATGGACGATTTGAGCACCAATATGATGACGTGCATATGCACGCTGTGCTGGAAAAACAAATGGAGTTTGTAGGTCTAGGCTTCGAAAGAAGTTCATTACTTTACTGAAACGTATGACAGGTGACCTAACAAATAAAACTGGGGGCAATAATGGAGATGATCAAGAGCATCGATATGATGACATGCCTTGGTGGAGTAGGAAATAAACTATTTTAAGGGTCAACTCTTTTAAATAAATAGTGCGCCGTCTTACATTTAAGAACAGAGGTAGTACATTTTTGCTTCAAGTCAAATAATTCTTCTTTTTAGAAAAAGGAAGACCTAACAAAACCTGAATGCTAAGATTGGAATGGAATGGAGGTTCGCACTGTTTTCTTATGGAATAGCTGCTCGGTAGCAAAAGGCCAAAAACAGAAAACCTGGAGTCCTTAGGCTGTCAATGTCCTTTTGAATTCGAAAGAATTCATGGTCCGCGAGAAGGGACCAACCAAAGAATTCTTACCTGGTACAGTGTCCTGGGTCAGTACATCATTCTGTTGACTTTGTTGAATTATTCTTTTTCCTCATAACTGAAGAGTAAAATTTTCTTTTTTGAAATAAGACTGAATTGAATACAACTTGCTTGCACCAAATGATATATAGCGCTTTATTCTTGCATCCAACTGCAACTTCTAGCTGCTGTTAGGAGTTGGGCACCATCACAAAAATAAAAGGACCTGACAGTCCGACTAACACTTGTCTTAGAGCAACATGGCTAGGCAAAGGCATCTTCACTATTTTAATCTTGCTTCATCGGTGGACTCGACCAACAAGATACAATCTTGTAACCAAAACAAATGTATAAGGAGACTGTCAAACATATGTAGCTTAATTTTTCTGGCGTTTTTAGCAAATTGAATTTGAGCAGTGACGCAGGGATTTCACGGCAATTTCTTCAAATGATAGTCACCAAAGATTCAGTAAATTGGTTGTTTGATTAGATTTTTCTCCACAGCAAGGTTTGATCGATGATCACTGACAAAGGGATGCAGTTTTCACTCGGCACTGCAGTATGTTCAGCTAAGGTTAATTGATCGTAATGTTTTCATCTACTATTTTAGATAGGAGGTTATTTACCAAATCATAAAAATTAAAGCTCATCTATAACAGATCTTTTTTTTCTTTACACTCCAGGGTGTCCAAAAATTTCATCTTGAACAGAAGTAATACAAAGAAACAGAGGGCTGACGAAACAAAATTTACCTCGGAAGGTTCCAAATAATGGTGGCAAACTGAGCTCGTGCTCGTTACCTAGGGAAGACATGAACTTGTCTTTATCCAAAGTGTATCGAGAGGCAAAGAAAATCAAGTTCACGTCATATGAATAGCAGATAGGTGATAATTTACTAGGTCTGTAAACAAGATGCTTACACATTCCACAGCTGCAAATAAAGGGCAGCCCGGTGCATGTAGCTCCCGCTTGCGCAGGGTCGGGGAAGGGTCCGACCACTTTGGGTCTATAGTACGCAGCCTTTCCCTACATTTCTGTAAGAGGCTGCACAGCTGCAAATAGAACATCCAAATTTAAGTTACAATGATAAGCATAGGAGACATGCCTTTTTCCAATGATCATCCTAGAATGTTGGCTTAAATACTAAAACCCAACATGTGGATCTACTGTCGTGAAGAACCATTTCTGTGAAGAGGCAAGTACATAAAGCAGGTAGTTCATTCCAATTTCGAATAGCAACCTAGGAGCAATAACCAAGTTAGCTCTAGAATGAACCAACATTGCTCCAAACAAAAGTAGGCAGGCATGTCAAGCCCACTGCTACATCGCAAGAACAATGACTCCTATTTAGGATCCACTTGTTACAATGGAACCAATCACATATTGGTGTCATATGTGCAAAGCTTGTAACTCCGAGAACAATGGCACATACGGAAGATATGTCTCCCGAGTGTCGGCTCCAAGAGTGAATATCTTTTGTACTTGCCGACGATCCATATCGTAGGACATCAATATTTTATCCGACTCAAGAGTGTAGAAGATCATGTTACAGTCTGGATGAACTGCAACCCACTCAAACTCCTCTGCGAGATTAATAGAACTGTTCCATCCAGGTTCATATAAACCACTTGGCCATCCAAGTATATATGGAGCTTCAGCAGTATGCTTCAATGTCCATTGTTGCCTGTCATAGTCCTCAAGAACGTAAACCACTAGCCGAACCACCTCGTCTTCATGGTCTGCCTCAAAATTGGCATAATGCAAACGTCCTTGGGACAGCTGAATGAAACCAAACTCCTGCTCACCAGGGACAGGGACAGGTATGTATTGGCAAGCTTTCCCCCCGGTGTCCACCATGGCTATAGAAGCCTTGTTGGTGAGATAATGCATACAACTGTTAAAAAAGACAGCTGGCAACCTATGGGGAAAGCTAAAATCATTGTCCACTTCATTCTCCTCACGAACCCATCCTCCTGTTTCAGATGAATACACCCCACCAATGACCAAGGGGGCTAAGTGCCCATAGTCTCTGAAGAACTCAAACACGTAGAAGTGGGGTGACACGGTTGGATTAAAACCCAGACGTGAACACTGCCATCTGCCCGGTAGTGCAACCCACTCCTTTGTGGCGGGATTACACACAAAGTGATGGTAATCTGTCAAATCCCATTCCCCGGTACTAAACTGGGTTCCGTAACACCTGCAGAGAAGAAGGCCATTGCAGCTGTCCAAGAGAAAAATGCGTTTGTGGACTGGCAGGAAGTCAAGCGAAGGGGAGACCGACGGGAGGCCTCTGCCAGAGACGTTGGTGAAGCGGGGAGCTGACCATGGCACAGTTTCACTATCGTTCTTCGTGAAGAAGCCAGCCAGGGTCTGGGGAAGCTTCATACGGTTCACCGGGTGCGAGATGAGGTCCCGCCATGTCGTGGACGCGCACTTGAAGCGGCAGACCGATCTGGCAGGGAGGCGAGAGAGGATCTCAACGATGAGGTCATCGGTGAGGTTAGCCGCCGGGCACCTCCGTCTCTTGGACCTTCTCCCCTTAACCGTCCCGAGCAAGAAGTTCTGAGAAATGCAAATGAAGAGAGTTGAGATGCAAGGAGCGAAGAAGAAAGGAGCTAGGCCTGTGATGATGGATGCTATTTTGTATATCATACACAAGTTTGCATACCATTTGCATACAAGTGGTGGTGAGGACCCCCCAACCGGTAGAACACCTGGAACAGAGGCCGTGGCCGGCAGGGAAGAAGAAATCAGTTGGAGTGAGCGATGAGGACGCCTATGCTCGACAGTCGACAGGAAAGTCAACTCGATTAGTTGATAGCTTCTTGCTCGCGTTGATGGTCCATGACACTTTGGTGCATCATTATTTGAGGGATGCCTGTACCTTCCTATACATGATTTGAGCACCAAAAAACAAATGGAGTTTGTAGGTCTCGGCTTCGAAACAAGTTCATTACTTAACTCGAAACGTATGACAGGTGACCTAACAAATAAAAATGGGGGCAATAATGGAGACCCAAAGGCAAAAGCCTCAATATGATGAGATGTCTCGGTGCAGTAGGAAAAAAAACTATATCAGTGTCAGCTCTTTTAAACAAATAGTACTACGTACAATTGTTCTTCAGACCAAATGACATCTTCGTTCAGAAAAAGGAAGACCAAATGAAATCTGAATGCTAAGATCGAAGTGGTAAACTCTGAATAGTAACGGTAAATTTGGACCCTATCCATGTAAATGTCTATGTTGATGCATTCCAGTCCAGTTTTTCACCATGGAGGTTCCCACTATTTTCTTACCGAAAAAGGCTTTCGCCCCGCTTTATATATAAAGCAAAGATCACCAACAACCTAGTACAACACACGCCACCAAAACACACGCACACACCCAAGGCAGGATACATAGGCGCTGAGCGCAGCAACACCACCCCTAGCACTACAAGAGCCACCGGGGGCCTCAACCGTGAACACGCCACCGCGAAGAGAAGAAGCTATATACGACGCACCGTGGGCTCCAAAGCGGTGCCTACAGGAAGGTTACGACACCGAAGTGCCGCCACCGCCCGACCCAAGGATCAGAGTTTCCCCCGGAGCAACACGACGGGCAGCGAGAGTCGCGGCGACGCCTTCAAGAAGGGAACGAGCTTCACCATCGCCGGTCAATCCGAAGATAGAACAGGTTTTCACCCCGACCAATATTCACCGCCACCGAACGCCACACCCTGGCTACCACGCCGCCCACACGGCCATGGCCACCAGGCAGCACCAAGTCACGGCCTTGCCCAGGAGAACCGCGACACCACTACCAGGGCCGCCGCCCCAGCATCCAGGACCTTGACGCCACCTCACCCGCCACCCACCACTACCCCAACCAAAGAGACGAATGGAAAGGAACCGCCTTTCTCACTCCTGAGCAGTCCCCAGCGTCGAGACCCGATAGACCGGCCAATACTGGCCACCATCGACCCGTCCTGCTGCCGGATGCGAGACGAGCTCGGTCCTGCTGCCGGGCGCGAGACGAGTCAGGTCCTGCTGCCGGGCGCGAGACGAGTCCGATCCTGCTGCCGGGCGCGAAACGAGTCCAGTCCTGCTGCCGGGCGCGAGACGAGCTCGGTCTTGCCGCCGGGCGCGAGACGGGCGATGGACGCCGCTGGGAGAGGGCCAACCCTCCGATGAAGGTAGCGCCGAACGACGGGGAGAGGAATCGAAGGTCGCCAAGACCGCTCACCGACAAGCAGACGCCGAAGAAGTCCAGCCGCCGCCGTGAAACGACCCAGACAACCGTCATGGGCCACCACCATGCCATGGCAGCCCACATCCACGTCGGGACCCCGAGGGGCAGCCCCGAAACATCGCCGCCAACAGCCGCCGCACGCAAGGTCGGCCGAAGCCCACACCGCCGCCAGCGCCACCACCAACACGAACCACCACCTCCACCACCACGCCGCCACTCCACCTATCACCGCAGAGATGGCCGACCGCGGCCCAAGCTACCCACAGAGAACCAGCCCGCGCCGCCCGCCAGATGAGGTAGCCGCAGCATCCGCCGCCGCCAGCGCAAGGACGGGCACGCCACCGCCGGCGCCGCCGACCAAGCCCCTGCGCCAGATCGAGCGGATCTGGGCAGAGCCTCGCCCGCGCGCCGCCTCCCAAGCCAGAGCACCGCAGCCGCTGCGCTTCACCAGGACGCGTCGCCGACGCGCCGTCTCCGACCGCCGCCCCACGCGCCCACAGGGCCCCGCAGCAGCCCCGCACCGCCACCAGGAGCCGCCGTCCTGCGCCGGCCACTCCGAGCAGAGGAGAAGAAGAAGGGGCCCCGCCGCCGCCGCGCCACCCGGGCTTTGCCCGTCAGCACCCAGCCGAGACGAGGGGACGAGGGGACCGGCGGCTAGGGTTTCCCCCCGGCGCTCGCAGGAGCGTCGCGGGAGGGGTTGAGAGGAATTCCGGTTTCTCTTATTAACGGATCAACTCTTTTCTTCTTCCCACTATTTTCTTATGGAAAAGGTGTAGCGAAGATTCCAACTGCATAGAATCTATACCAGTTTGATTCCTTCCGGTTGAATATATGTGTGGGTACTGCATGGGCTGATGATATGCAGCAGCAAAAGGTCAAAAACGAAAGACCTGGAGTTTTAGGCTGTCGATATCCTTTGGAATTCGAGAAAATTTACGGTCTGCGAGAAGGGAGTACAACCGAAAAATTCTTACCTAGTGCTATATCCTGTGTCAGTACATTATTGTGTTTACTCTGATGAATTAGTTTTGCCTATAACTGAAGATAACAAAAAAATTTGGAAATGGGACTGAATTGAATACATAGTATAGTTGTTCATACTGGCCATGCCCTCATTGCCCTGTACTCAATAACAGCTTGCTTCCACCGAATGATATACATCCGTATCTAGATAAATCTAAGACAAGTAATTTGGGACGGAAGTTGTACCCTTTATTGTTTTAGAACAACAAGGCTAGGAAGGCATCTTCGCTGTTTCAAGACTGCTCAAAGTCTCAACCAGATAGCTTGATACCAAAACGGTCAAGGAGATTGCGTTTTTAGCCGGTTCGAAGATCGGATTTGAGTAGGCTGCAACAGTTCAGTGTGGAAGGGTTGCCAATGCATACGGGAAGTACAGTAACTCTGAATTTGAGTCGATTGAAGTATTGAACACCTGTAACTTACGAACTGAAGAAGAAGAAGAAGAAAATCTATGCGGCTAGGCGCACCCGTCGAGGAGATGGTACCTTGCGCGCGCGACAGACTAGTCCTCCGGCGCCGCCGACGCTGGCTTCCAAGTACGCCGCATCATCTCGCCGCGGAGTTTCGACTCTCCATCGTTCCCAGCCGAACTTGCCGGAGCACCAAGCTCCAGACGGGCCTCGAGCCTCGGGACTCGGCGCTCTCGCCGCACCGGAAAGCAGATTCGCGCCGCCTCTGCTCATCCAGCGCCGCTCTCGCTCTGCCCACGTGTGGGCTCTGGCAGCTTCTGCATTCCACCTCCGAACAGAGGGTCCTATCTGACGCTGAATGCGCCAGATAATCAACTCACAGCGGCACAGGTAAGCCGGCCCATCAGCTAGCAGTGTAGCGAAGATTCACTCTAGCGTTAAGTGTTCTGTATTTCCTGTATCTTCTGTTTTTAAATTTTGGTTTCTTCTTTCTTTTTCGTAAAAAAATTCACAAATTGAAAATTTCCAAAAATTTGTTCAAATTTCTAAAAACATCTTTTGTAAAAAACTGTTCAGAAATTTAAATTATTTGTTCGTCTTTCTAAAACATCCTTTTTTGCGGAAAAAGTTCTTTTTTAAAAAACAAATGTTCAAATTTAGATTAGGATTTTACAAATTGTTCCAATTTAAAAAATAAATCATTTAAAAACTTGCATAAATTTTGCACATGCACACATTTTTCTCAAAATAGCGAACAATTTTTTCGCTCTCAGGTGGTAATTAAGCCTAGTTGTTTGGCGCAGGTGACGTGACCAACGCCAGCAATCGGTTTTTAAAATAATCCCGTTGATTGTGTGCTCCGGCTGCACCATGCAAACCACAACCGTTAGATGCATAATGTAGGCATAGGATCCAATCCAAGCGTTCCACCCGTGGAAATTTGCAAACAACCCCCAGATGCGTACATAATTTTCCCGTCACCTACCTCCCAGGCGTGTGACTGTCCCCAAATCGGAACAGAAAGAACACGAACAGAGTAGGGCTTGGGTCTCCGGCGGCGGACCTGGGCGAACGAGGTCGCCGCCGCGCTGACGCACTGTGCTTCGTCGTTCTGCGGAGAAGTCTCCCCCATCCCCGCCCCGCCAACTCCACCTCGCCCTCTCCCCTTCCCTTCCTGATCCGGTGCCTAGCTCCGCTATCCATTGACGCCGGAGAATAGAACTCAGATCTTCAGGTATGTTGTTGGATCTTACAACCTAGTGTTATTTTGTGCGTTTGCTTGTAATCCATTGTTCCCATTAAGTTGATTTTCTGAGATGTAGATAATTCTGGCTTGGAAAAAATGTGGCGATATCTCTGTATTGTATCAGGCTCAGGAAATTAATCACTGAAAAAATGTGCTATATATTACTTGGACTAGATATTTGGGCAATTAGGTATAGTACAATTTCAGCAACCCATTACCTGATACTGTACATGAGCAGAGCTACGTTAAGATAGTTGTGCGGGCCGGAGAGCATAAATGATTTCAATTTCTTCAGTTCAGTCAGATGTGCAGCTTGCAAGTATTCAGATCTGGTAAGCTAGCATCGAGTGATTCTGATGAATTCAGAGAACTGGAGCTAGAGAGCTGCGTCGCCACCTCGCCGGCTAGCTGATGCGGAGCTATGTGCCGGTGGCTGGTGGGCCGTCCGGGCGTCTGACCGTGGGAGGCACGGCTGTGTGTGGTGCCCTGGTAGCTGGCGGCCAGCGCCGTGTTAGCCAACGGCTGATTTATGCTGATTGCTGCGCTTTGAGGCGGGGGGAGAAACAGAGCTCCACATCTACGTGTTTTTTCTTTCCGAGGAACGAGTGCTATGTTGTGGTGCTGCGTGCTTGCACTCTATCTCCATTATTGGTCTATATCGGGATTGCCGCGTGCTATGCAAGGCTAGGCTTTCATATAAATATATGCTTTTTCCTCTAATCCTGGGCGAGCTTACGACCAATTTAGCCTTGCCGTAGCTCCGTTAGTGTACATGAGTACAAACTAATTTCGCCTACCTATTCAAGGACCCGGAGGTGAAGTGCTTGTTGGCAAGACCAAGATTCATTCATCTGCCTGTACAATGTTTGCGACTACACTAATTTCCGAGGGTTCACTATCTATTTGTTCAGTATTCCATTGAACTAAACAATAGTTGTTTTGGTTACTGAATTAACTGTCTTAGCTCTTTATCCTTCCTCATTCTTATTTAGAAAAAAGGTGTTGTACTGTATTACATTCATCAATTTTATGTGTCCATGATAATGGCAAGATGCCATGCTTTTGTTGTAGGGAATGGAGTCAATGTCAAGTATTGCTCCGAGTGCCGGATCAACTACAGTGATGGGACTTCAAGATGATGCGAACAACTTCTCCATGGTATTTTTTGTTATATTCCCCATTTGTATATGTGGATGTCATTTCACTAATGTTCTAACAACCTTGCTAGGTCCAAACTGGACATAACATACATGTTGAAGATCGTTACAACACACCAAAGAGAGCCAGCAGCCTTCCCGTGTGTGTAAGTTTATTACCTAGTAATGTCATGGATTTCTGTTCTGCAGCTAATCCATGATATTATACTTACACAGGGGTCAACTTACGAGCCTGAGTGTGATGATAGCCTGCAACCCTCAATTGGAATGCGATTTGATAGCTGGGAGGAAGGTTTGGCATTCTATCTTGTGTTACATTTGGTGCTGCATTTTTGTCAAATGAGAAGATTGCATCATTCAAATGGTTATTTCAGACTTTCTTGAAAGCAATGTGTGGGGTTGCACCAAAGCTAATCATAACCGATGAGGACCAAAGCATGAGAAGAGGAATAGAATCTATATTTCCGAACACAAAGCATCGACTTTGTATGTGGCATATTCTGATGAAACTCCCTGAAAAAGTTGGACCCATCTTGAGAAATAATGAAGATTTTAAACCAAAGTTCATGGCGTGTGTGTGGGGATCAGAGACTCCAGATGAGTTCGAATCACGGTGGTCTTCAATAATTTCTGAGTTTGGCTTAGAGGATAATGAATGGTTGAAAGAAAAGTATGATTCACGCCAATCATGGATTCCAGCATACTTTATGGAGTTCTCCCTTGGCGGAGTATTGCGCACAACATCAAGATCTGAGAGTGAGAATGCATTTTTCCGTCACTTCACTAACCGGAAACTTGCCTTGATTGAGTTTTGGGTAAGATTTGAAACCGCTTTAGAAGAGCAACGACAAAAGGAGTTGCAGGAGGATAATTCTACCCTTCATACCTTGCCAATACTTCAGACTTGTTGGGGAATTGAGGCTCATGCCAGAGAAGTGTATACCCACAACATTTTCGTTGCTTTCCAACGTGAGGTGATGGCTGCTAGGGACCGTCGCCATGTAAAAACTATTGAGCAGGTTGGTGATATCCGAACCACGAGCATTGCCGATCTTAGTGGCAGGATAAGAGTGGTCTGTTACAACACTAATACGAAAGTTGCACAATGTACTTGTAGAATGTTCGAGTCACTAGGCATCCTTTGCTCTCACATCATTGTTGTCTTAAAGAATGATGGGTGTAATGAAATACCAAGCCAATATGTGCTGCATAGATAGACTAAAACGTCTGCACGACATCTTTCCTATGATGCAAATGGAAATGAGCTGGAAGGGTCATCTACATCCTTTTCACCTACCATGAAGAAATTGTACTCAGAAACATGCTCTCAGTTCAGCTCGACATTGCATGAAGCTAAACATTGTGAGGACAAAATGAAATACTTCCACAAAGTTATTACTGATGCTCTTGCACACTTGAGGCATACGGGGCCATTTGACGAGCAAAGTAAAGTTCAAGAGTTTGAATCCTTTATTGGAACGACATTCCCAAGCATCATCAAAATTCATCCTCCTGATGTTGCTAACACGAAAGGTAGTGGTAAGAGATTGAAGAGGGGTTCAGAGGAGGCCATTAGCAAAAGGAAAAAGGTAAATGAACCATAATTTTAATAGTATGTCTTTTGTCAGCTTTCCATAATACACTTTCCTTGTTTGTAGAGCAAGTAGTGTCTGGCAAGGTTCACCATCAGTACATTGTTCTAGTTACCAAGTCGGACATGACAGCTCAAACGGTATTTATATTTGTCCTCATCGATTAAAACATGTTGAGTATGTTTGCATATCTTTGACTTGTTTCTTATTTTGTAGCATATCCTAACCCTTGGTAGCGGACATCCTTTCCTTTGCGCTAAATAATGGATGAAAACGGCTATATGGATCTGCTACACACTTCTGCTATGGCTAGTTGAATCTGCTGGTGCAATATATGTACAGCTAGTTGAGTCTGCTGGTGCAATATATGTACAGCTGTTGAGTCTGCTGGTGCAATATATGTACAGCTAGTTGAGTCTGCTGGTGCAATATATGTACACCTCCAAATGTGCTGTACCTTGGATTGTAATAATAAATTTCGGTTGCAACTCTGGCTGTGTGCTTTATGGTAGATTTATGCGTATTGTCATGCGTACCATTGGCAAATCATATTACTGTCATACTATGAGCTATCTCGAGATGGTTGTTGACGTGTTACCTTCTAATTTGATTGCCGTGTTTGCAATTTTGGTGCTGATTTTTATGAGCTCAAATCTTGATTCATGGACTTACTAATCATTTATTTTCTTTGAATTACCTTTGCCTTCGTAAATCAACTTGTTGAATGTTTCTGTTGAGCACTTCCTACGGAGCATGTCTATTTTGTATGTCATCTTGGAAAATCCATATTTGTGCCATAGAGCTGTTGCCGTATATATGTGTATTGGATCAGTTGAATGTGTCAGCATGAAACAAATACATGATCCGTCTTTTTTTTTTCTGTTCCAAACCTGGCAGCACATCTTTATCAGAGCTAGATATGGGACTGTTAAAATTATTCTGTATTTATATAGGGTTTTTTTTGCAAATTTCGCGAATGGGGCATCCACACTTCATCCTGTACCTACATGTTCCATCCAACGGCTGTGATGTGGTTGATGCAGCTGGAGTACTGCATGCTTGGGAGTACAGGATATGCTCTCTGGTCGGCCACATTAAACTCATTAAGCGTCGCGTGAAGGGCGGCCAACCGACTATGCCACGTGACGCAAGCTGGTCGGCCGTGGTAAGAAATCTTTTGAAATTTTTTTAGATGAAGATGAGGATTATTTTTTAAATGTATTTTTTTAGATGAAGGTGAGGACCTCTGGTATTTTCTAAATGAAGGGCTATACAAAGTGGCGTTTGCGGGTAGGCCGCGATGGTATTTTTTTCTTTTTACTTTTGTTTAGATGAAGTTGAGGATTTTTTTCTTAGATGTTTTTTAGACGGAGACGAGGAATCCATGTATTTTTAAAAAAAATGGAAACGTGCATACACCTTCTTCTCAAGAGACGCCATAGAATGGTGCCCCAACCACTAGTAAATATTTGTGGATGGTATTTTGAGAGACGACATGCATAATACAGATATTTACAACAAAAAAAATTCTTCTCGTGGTTCAGAGTACATAAATATGATACAGTTAATTTAGGGTACGTACACGGTACACCAAGAAAATAAGTACACAAATGAATCATGCAGTACGATGTAGTTTGACAACCCTCTCAACGACGGTTTGAGTCTTCTTAATCTTGCTTGAGTACTTCCGGCCAGCGTTATGACTCTTTCTTAGGAAGGGACGTCCTGACGCGGGCAATATAGTTCTGCTCCTTCTAGTGGTGTAGTCTTGCTCTTCATACATCTCCTCTTCTATTGGGTCTACGCCAAATTGATCATAGTCATCCTTGTTGGCGACTCCATCCATCCCGATGATACTCCTTTTGCCTCTCCGGACGACAACACGACTCAGCTTTGAAGGGTCAGTTAAATAGAAGCATTGTGCCACGTCCTTAGCGAAAATCCAAGGCTCATATTTGGCAGTGATTCCTTTCACTCTTTTGCACCAGCAGGTTGTGCTTCAGGCAGATACATGGTAATGAAACCACGTTCTTTATGCACGACGTTCTTTGCCCATCTGACCCTGAACAATGGCACCGTGTAATCTTCGTCGTACTCAAGTTCCCATATCTCTTCGATCCTGCCGTAGTATCTATTACTCTCATTCTCGGTCAATTGCAGCATCGTCACACCTGAGTTCTGCTAATCATAGTTTTTGTCCTTCGCCTCAGTATAGAATGTGTATCCATTTATATCATATGATTGGTATGTGGTAACAGTGCAAGCGGGTCCTACTGCTAATGCATAGATGAGATTTGCACTGGCTATACCGGTCGACAGTGGTTTGTTCTGAATTCGCTCTTTGAACCAGGAAGCAAATTTGGAGTTGTGCTCTCTAATGATCTGGGCCTCGGTCCTCTGCCTCCCTTCCATTCCGTGATCTCTCCTTAAGGTCTCCTTGTGAGTTTGCAGCCAAGGACTGATTATATCTGCGTGTTGGAACACTACTGTGTGCGCTCTTTCGAAGTTGTCTCGGCGGTTTTTTATATCCACATTTAAATCACGCTTCAGCTGTGAGTGACCCACTCCTTCGAGCCTATCAGCATGTTTCTTCAAGGGCAAACCAAGAGATTGATCATGAACGGTCGTGAGCAATGCTTCTCTCATGTGAAAATAATTTCCTGTGCTAGCATACCAGGTTTTGACCCCTTCGGGCTTCCATAATATTTCTAACTCCTCCTTCAATAGCTCAAGATGTGTGTTGATATCATTGCCAGGTTGGATTGGGCCTTGAATTAGCATAACAATGTGTATGTACTTTTGTTTCATGCAGAGCCAGGGCGGGAGGTTGTACATCCATACAAATACGGGCCATGTACTATGTGTGCTACTCTGGTTGCCAAATGGATTTAGTCCATCACTACTGACACCCAACCTAGGGTTTATTGCTTCTGCTGTGAATTCTGGTTCTAAATTGTCTAGTGCTTTCCACCGACAACCATCTGCGATATGTCTCAGAATCCCATCACTTTTAGACTTTCTTGTCTTGTGCCAAGTCATGTTCTTTGCTTCCTTTGGGTCATAGAAATAACGCTGCAAGCGAGGAATCAACGGAAGGTACCATACAACCTTTCGAGGTTGCTTCTTCCCAGGCTTCTATCAGGGTTCGTGGCAAGTTGGACACTCAGTTTCGTTCTCATGCTCATTCCTATATAAGATGCAATCATTTATGCATGCGTGTTAGTATCTTACATGCGGCAAATCAAGAGGACACACGATCTTCTTCGCCTCATCTACACTACAAGGCAACAAATTCCCCTTCGGCAAAACTTTGTGTAAATATTCCAATGTAGCATCTAGACTTGCATCTGTACTCTTGAATCTTGCCTTGATGTCCAGAAGTTTGAGCGTGACATGCAGGCGGGTGTGCTCGGGATCGCAACCTTCATATAGTGGAGTTTTCGCGTCTATTTCCAGTTGCGCCAACTTTAAAGCCTCTTTAATAGCAGCTCTCTCGGTGGTCGTCTTCTTTCGAAGCAGATCTTTGACATGAGGATCTTGTAGCATTGTAGCCAATGACATATCGTGTGTGACAGTCTCATGATCATGTTCATGTTCGGGTGGCATTTCATCATTTCGTCCTTCGTGCGCATGTTCATTGTTTCCTCCTTCTGGCGGCTCTTCTTCATCACCAAAGTTTCCAGCATCATTGTTTCCTCCTTCATCATGGCAAACATCCTCCTCGCCATGCTTTGTCCATCGTGTATATCCTTCGACGAAACCGCGACGGAGAGTGCACCAGCACGCTGCCTTCAAACGAGTTGTGCAAAACTCCATTTTCACATGTCAAACATGGACATAATATCTACACTTCACCATTTTGTATCATATTTGCCACCGCAAAATTGAGAAAGCCCTTCACACTTCGATCCATATTGAATCCTTCGATAGGCAACGATCAACTAGCGTTGCAAAGGTAAAATTACTAAAATAATTAGATATATTAGCAATGACGGCATAAAATTTTTGGCATGACCTTTGCTAAAAAAGGGACATATGAGTGCTAGAAATTTGACGAAACGGAAATGAATCAACGTTTTGCCAAAACATTGGCAACTCGAGTTGTAGACATTCGTGCAAAATGGAACATCGATATCGCATGACACAACAATAGTTCACGAGCATTGTGCAATTTCTATAGCTAGCAACTAATGACACACACATACACATCCATAACATATCCATCCATATACAAATGCCTCGGATATATGCACATAAATTAACGAGGATTTTGGTCTTTTTTTTTGAAGGAAATATGCCCTAGAGGCAATAATAAAGTTGTTATTTATATTTCCTTATACCATGATAAATGTTTATTATTCATGCTAGAATCGTATTAACCGGAAACTTAGTACGTGTGTTAATACATAGACAAACAGAGTGTCCCTAGTATGCCTCTACTTGACTAGCTCGTTAATCAAAGATGATTAAGTTTCCTGACCACAGACATGTGTTGTCATTTGATGAATGGGATCACATCATTAGAGAATGATGTGATGGACAAGACCCATCTATTAGCTTAGCATTATGATCATTTAGTTTTATTGCTATTGCTTTCTTCATGACTTATACATATTCCTCTAACAATGAGATTATGCAACTCCCGAATACCGGAGGTACACCTTGTGTGCTATCAAACGTCACAACGCAATTGGGTGATTATAAAGATGCTCTACAGGTGTCTCCAAAGGTGTTTGTTGAGTTGGCATAGATCGAGATTAGGATTTTTCACTCCGAGTATCGGAGAGGTATCTCTGGTCCCTCTCGGTAATGCACATCACTATAAGCCTTGCAAGCAATGTGACTAATAAGTTAGTTACGGGATGATGCATTACGGAACGAGTAAAGAGACTTGCCGATAACGAGATTGAACTAGGTATGATGATACCGACGATTGAATCTCGGGCAACTAACATACCGATGACAAAGGGAATAACGTATGTTGTTATGCGGTTTGACCGATTAAGATCTTCGTAGAATATGTAGGAACCAATATGAGCATCCAGGTTCCACTATTGGTTATTGACCGGAAATGTGTCTCGGTCATGTTTACATAGTTCTCAAACCCGTAGGGTCTGCACGCTTAACGTTCGATGACGATTTGTATTATGAGTTATGTGTTTTGGTGACCGAAGTTTGTTCGAAGTCCCGGATGAGATCACGGACATGGCGAGGAGTCTCTAAGTGGTCAAGAGGTAAAGATTCATATATTGGAAGGTTGTATTCGGACATCCGAATGGTTCTGAGTGATTCAGGTATTTTAACGGAGTACCGAGGGGTTACTGGAACCCCCCGGGGAAGTGTTGGGCCAACATGGACCTATGGGAGAGAGAGGGAAGCCCGCGGGTGGTGGCCGCACAGCCCCCTCCTAGGGAGTCCGAATAGGACAAGGAGGAGGGGGCGGCGCCCCCTTCCCTTTCCCTCTCCCTCTCCTTCCTATTCCCTCCGGTGGAGAAAGGAAAGGGGGGGGGGGGGGAATCCTACTTGGACTAGGAGTCCAAGTAGGACTCCCCCCATGGCGCGCCCCTCCTGGCTGCCGGCCTCTCTCCCCCTTCCTTTATATACGTGGGCGGGGGCACCCCAAAGGGACACCAAGATTTGTCTTAGCCGAGTGCGATGCCCCCTCCACAGTTTACTCCTCCGGTCATAGCATCGTAGTGCTTAGGCGAAGCCCTGCGCAGATCATATCACCATCACCGTCGCCACACCGTCGTGCTGACGGAACTCTCCCTCGACCCTCTACTGGATCAAGAGATCGAGGGACGTCATCGAGCTGAACGTGTGCTGAACACGGAGGTGCCATACATTCGGTACTTGGATCTGTTGGATCGTGAAGACGTTCGACTACATCAACCGCGTTAACATAACGCTTCCGCTTTCGGTCTATGAGGGTACGTGGACACACTCTTCCCCTCTCGTTGTTGTGCATCTCCTAGATAGATCTTGGGTGATCATAGGACAATTTTTGAAACTGCATGCTACGTTCCCCAACAGTGGCATCCGAGCCAGGTCTATGCGTAGATGATATGCACGAGTAGAACACAAAGAGTTGTGGGCGATAATAGTCATACTGCTTACCACCAACGTCTTACTTTGATTCGGCGGTATTGTTGGATGAAGCAGCCCAGACCGACATTACATGACCACATTCATGAGACTGGTTCTACCGACGTGCTTTGCACACAGGTGGCTGTGTAATACCCCCAAAAATTAATCAAATTTTTATTAACTAAAATTTGGCCAAAAATAAAATTTTGAGCTATTCATTAATTTCAGAGCCTTTTCTGTTTTCAGTTTCCAAAATTCTCCCCTCCATAGGAGATTATTTTGTAGAATGTTTTGGTCCTTGGTTGTTTTATAAAACTTTCCTTTTGTATCAGAAATAACAGTAGGAAATATTTTCATAATAAAATTTGCATTTTTCAAATGCTTGAAATGCTTCTGTTGCACTAAAAATATTTTAAATAATTGTTTTAAAATCCCACAAAAACTATGAGAGGTTAGGTGATGCCTATATGTCACTTTTGAGCAAAAACATAACTATGTGTTTTGAAAATTTTGAGTGAAACATCATCGTTTCATTTCTGCCCCATTCTTGAGTTATAACTGCAACCCTAATTTTCCTAGCTCCATTAATTCTGAAACTTTGCCATCTTGTAGTCCTTCCAACTAGTACCTTAAGTCCAGAAGGACAACTCTAGCTTCAACTTTTAAGTCCACCAAACACTCCTCTGAAGTTTCTGTCCAGAACTGAATTCTGGTAAAACTTGCACTACCAAGTTTCTCATCTTGCTAAACTAACTCCATCACCATCTCTATCATCTAAAGAGACACCATCCTGCCAAATTTCAGATCCAGAATAATCTTCTAGCCAGCCCTAGCATTCTGTCGAACACCTCATGTGCATGACGAAATTCTGCACGTTTATAACCTGCATTGGGCACCTGCTCATCTGATCACGCCACCATGTCTACTAGCTCTATCATACCCATTAGCATCAGAGGCTCCTAGACCATGAAGGCATTTCGTCGAGCACTTTGTGCATGTGCTCTGGGCATGACTAGAGCATGCATTTTGCACACGTCGGCACCGAGCTACTGCCGCCGCTCTGCTGCCTTCCCCTCTGATCCTGATCCTTCTCTGGATCGGCTTGACCACCTGGAGCCTCGCCAACACCTTCGCTTGGCCCCTAGCGCCGTCCACCACCGTCCACGACGACTAGGACCGCCGCCCGACGAGTCCCGCACGGCCACGTCTCTGTCCAACCCACCTGGCGCGTCCCGAGCAGCCCAGCTCCTCCCAGGAGTAACTGCAAGCGGCCACCGCCCTCGCCTACCTCCACCGGCCACTCTGCCGACCTCAATGGCCTCACGTGCCACCGTAATGATAGCCGCCATCGTGCTTATCCTCTGGACACCGTGGAGCCGACCCCCTCGCGCTATAAAAGCTCACCCCGAGCTCACTAGTATCCTCACCACACTCCTTCTCCGTCACTAACCCTCCCGTAGCAGTAGAAAGACCAGAGATGGTCGTCTACCTTGTCGATTCCGACGCCACCAGAGCTCCCCCTCCTCCACTCTCCTCACCACACACCCCCTTGTCGCCCCACGAATCCATCCCCACCTTCAATTTGCCCCGGGAGCTGCTGTAGGTGGAGCACCTCTTTCGCTTGACGCCGCCGTCCACTGGAGAGCTTGCCGTCGGCGACTCCGTCCACTTCGTCGACCATGGCGGGTACCCACGGGACCGACTCGACCTCCCTAGCTTGTGGGTGGCCTCGGTTTCTCGAATGGTGCCGCCGTTCGCCGGAGAGCCTCACCGGAGCCCCGCCTCTGTTCTGCCGAGGAGGGAAGCGTGCACGACGACTGGTCAAACCTGACCAGTGGGCCAGGCGGGCCCACTATCAATGTCCTAGCGCTGCTGACCCGCTCGTAAGTGGAGGTGAACTCCGATGTGGCTGCCTCCGTGCGAGGAAGATGTACCAGGCGAATACGCCTTCGACGTCATCAGCTCTTCCTCGCGGCTGAGCAGCTGGGCTTGGCCCAGTAATGCCAGACGGCTAAATGTTGCCCAGGGTACATCTTTGCACTTTCATATTTTTCCTTTCTAGCGGATTTCAAATAAATCCACAACGACCATTTCACATCCAAAATCGATGATTTAAATTTCTACCTACTCCTAAAATCATGCTCTATTTATCCAGATAGGGTGAACATGTTTCCTAGGCCTGGTTTTGCTGGATCTAATAAATAGTCCATTTCCTTTAATATTCCAGCTTAGTAAATCCATAAGAAAATCATATGGACTCCAACTGACTTGATTCTTTTTCTGTTATTTCTCAAATTTCATCTAGTTTATTTTAGTATTTATTTCAAAAGTTTCCAAACAACTTTTTAGCACAGTTTGGATTTATGTGGTAATTCTAATATTTTGAAAATAGGAAATGAAGGGGAGATATAATTTTCAAACTTTTGGAGTGCACCCAATCTTTCTACATGCTCAAGGCAAGCATCTTGAACACATGATATGGTGATTGCATAGTTGTTTGTTTGCATGTAGAATTGTATTATAAATATGTTGAACTCTTATGAAATTTGCATGGTATTCCCCTTGATGGTATTTTATCTTCACTTAAACATGAAGTATCAGTGAGTACAGTTACTTTCATGTGCCATATGTGCCTGTGTTGGTCCAGGCTAATTTGCAGGAAGAATCAATCACGTGAAAAGTGACCCTGAGACTGAAATCTCGTTGTGACGAGAATGATTAGTGAGGGCATGTTGGGACATACCAGGTGGTGACCCTGTTGGTACCACTAAGGAAATATGTTGTGCTAATCATTGCAGGGAATTATAAACCTCCTGAGTCGACCGTAGATCGAGTCTTATTCCGGTAACCCCCATACTTGAATCCTGCTGCCACTTGTTGATGTCTACTACACAACCTTCTTCTTGTAGACGTTGTTGGGCCTGCAAGTGCAAAGGTTTGTAGGACAGTAGCAAATTTCCCTCAAGTGGATGACCTAAGGTTTATCAATCCGTAGGAGGCGTAGGAGGAAGATGGTCTCTCTCAAGCAACCCTGCAACTAAATAACAAAGAGTTTCTTGTGTCCCCAACACACTCAATACAATGGTAAATTGTATAGGTGCACTAGTTCGGCGAACAGATGGTGATACAAGTGCAAAATAGATGGTAGATATAGGTTTTTGTAATCTGAAATAATAAAAACAGCAAGGTAGCGAGCGATAAAAGTGAGCGTAAACGGTATTGCAATGGTAGGAAACAAGGCCTAGGGTTCATACTTTCGCTAGTGTAAGTTCTCTCAACAATAATAACATAGATAGAACATATGACAAGCCCTCAACATGCAACAAAGAGTCACTCCAAAGCCACTAATAGCGGAGAACAAACGTAGAGATTATGGTCGGGTACGAAACCACCACAAAGCTATTCTTTCGGATCAATCTATAAAAGAGTTCGTACTAGAATAACACCTTAAGATAAAAATCAACCAAAACCTTAATGTCACCTAGATACTCCATTGTCACCTCAAGTATCCGTGGGCATGATTACACGACATGCATCACACAATCTCAGATTCATCCAACCAACATAAAAGTACTTCAAAGAGTGCCCCAAAGTTTCTACCGGAGAGTCAAGAACGTGTGCCAACCCCTATGCATAGGTTCCCAAGTGTCATGAAACCCGCAAGTTGATCACCAAAACATACATCAAGTGGATCAATAGAATAACCCATTGTCACCACGGTTATCCCATGCAAGACATACATCAAGTGTTCATAAAAGACTCAATCCAATAAGATAACTTCAAAAGGGGAAACTCAATTCATCACAAGAGAGTAGAGGGGGAGAAACATCATAAGACCCAACTACAATAGCAAAGCTCGGGATACATCAAGATCGTGCCATAGATGGAACACGAGAGAGAACACGAGAGAGAGAGATCAAACACATAGCTACTGGTACATTCCCTCAGCCCCGAGGGTGAACTACTCCTCTTTATGGATAGCGCTGGGATGATGAAGATGGCCTCCGGTGATGGGATCCCCCTCCGGCAGGGTGCCGGAATGGGGTCCCGATTGGTTTTTGGTGGCTACAGAGGCTTGCGGCGGCGGAACTCCCGATCTATCTTCTGTTCTGGAAGTTTTAGGGTGCGTAGGTATATATGGGTGCAGGGGGTACGTCGGTGGACCTCTAGGGGGCTCACGAGGTAGGGGGGTGCGCCGGGGGGGGGGGGGGGGGGGGGGAGGGCGCGCCCCCACCCTTGTGGGCAGCCTGGGGATCCCCTGACGTGCACTCCAAGCCCATCTTGTTGGTTTCCTTCCAAAATTAACTTCTCCAGTTGATTTCGTTCCGTTTTGACTCCGTCTGATATTCCTTTTCCTCGAAACACTGAAATAGGCATATAACAGCAAATCTGGGCTGGGCCTCCGGTTAATAGGTTAGTCCCAAAAATAATATAAAAGTGGATAATAAAGCCCAATATGGCCTAAAATAGCAGATAAAGTAGCATGGAGCAATCAAAAATTATAGATACGTTGGAGACGTATCAAGCATCCCCAATCTTAATTCCTGCTCGTCCTCGAGTAGGTAAATGATAAAAAAGAATTTTTGATGCGGAGTGATACTTTGGCATAATTTCAATGTAAATCTTCTTAATTGTGATATGAATATTCAGATCTGAAAGATTCAAGACAAAAGTTTATATTGACACAAAAATAATAATACTTCAAGCATACTAATCAAAGCAATCATGTCTTCTCAAAATAACATAGCCAAAGAAAGTTCATCCCTACAAAATCATATAGTTAGGCTATGCTTCATTTTCGTCACACAAAGATGTTCCCAACTTCTATACCCCCGATGACAAGCCAAGCAATTGTTTCATACTTTTTAACGCGCTTCAGCTTTTTCAACCCTCACGCAATATATGAGCGCAAGCCATGGATATAGCACTATGGGTGGAATAGAATATGATGATGGGGATTGTGTGGAGAAGACAAAAAAGGAGAAAGTCTCACATTGATGAGGCTAATCAATGGGCTATGGAGATGCCCATCAATTGATGTCAACATGAGGAGTAGGGATTGCCATGCAACGGATGCACTAGAGCTATGAATGCTCAACAAAAGAAAACTAGTGGGTGTGCATCCAACTCGCTTGCTTATGAAGACCTAGGGCATTTGAGGAAGCCCATCGTAGGAATATACAAGCCAAGTTCTATAATGAAAAATTCCCACTAGTATAAAAAGACAACTTATGAGACTCACTACATGAAGAACAAGGTGCTACTTTGAAGCACAATATATGAGACTCACTACATGAAGAACAAGGTGCTACTTTGAAGCACAAGTGTGGAAAAAGAGATAGTAGCATTGCCCTTTTTATTTTATTTTTATTTTTTGGGCCTTTCTTTTTTTTTTGGCCTTTCTCTTTTTTTGGGCCTTTCTTTTTTTGGCCTTTCTCTTCTTTTTTTTGGGCAATGCTCTAATAATGATGATCATCACACTTCTATTGATTACAACATAAGGATTACAACTCGAAACTTAGAACAAGATATGACTCTATATGAATGCCTCCGGTGGTGTACCGGGATGGTGCAATGAATCAAGAGTGACATGTATGGAAAATAATGCATGGTGGCTTTGCCACAAATACGATGTCAACTACAAGATCATGCAATGGCAATATGACAAAAGTAATGCATGTCACGATGATGATGGTGGAAGTTGCATGTCAATATATCTCGGAATGGCTATGAAAATGCCATGATAGGTAGGTATGGTGGCTGTTTTGAGGAAGATATAAGGAGGTTTATGTGTGATAGAGTGTATCGTATCACGGGGTTTGGATGCACCGGCGAAGTTTGCACCAACTCTCAAGGTGAGAAAGGGCAATGCACGGTACCGAAGAGGCTAGCAAAGGCGGGAAGGTGAGAGTGCGTATAATCCATGGACTCAACATTAGTCAAAAGAAATCATATACTTATTGCAAAAATTTAGAAGTCATCAAAAATTCAAGTACTACACGCATGCTCCTAGGGGGATAGATTGGTAGGAAATAAGGATGCACTGAAGGAAATATGCCCTAGAGGCAATAATAAAGTTATTATTTATTTCCTCATATCATGATAAATGTTTATTATTCATGCTAGAATTGTATTAACCGGAAACATAATACATGTGTGAATACATAGACAAACACAACGTCACTAGTATGCCTCTACTTGACTAGCTCATTAATCAAAGATGGTTATGTTTCCTAACCATAGACATGTGCTGTCATTTGATTAATGAGATCACATCATTAGGAGAATGATGTGATTGACATGACCCATTCCGTTAGCCTAGCACTTGATCGTTTAGTATATTGCTATTGCTTTCTTCATGACTTATACATGTTCCTGTAACTATGAGATTATGCAACTCCCGTTTACCGGAGGAACACTTTGGGTGCTACCAAATGTCACAACGTAACTGGGTGATTATAAAGGAGTACTACAGGTGTCTCAAAAGGTACATGTTGGGTTGGCGTATTTCGAGATTAGGTTTTGTCACTTCGATTGTCGGAGAGGTATCTCTGGGCCCTCTCGGTAATGCACATCACTATAAGCCTTGCAAGCAATGTAGCTAATGAGTTAGTTACGGAATGATGCATTACATAACAAGTAAAGAGACTTGCCGGTAACGAGATTGAACTAGGTATTGGATACCGACGGTCGAATCTCGGGCAAGTAACATACCGATGACAAAGGGAACAACATATGTTGTTATGCGGTTTGACCGATAAAGATCTTCGTAGAATATGTAGGAACCAATATGGGCATCCAGGTTCCTCTATTGGTTATTGACCGAGAATAGTTCTAGGTCATGTCTACATAGTTCTCGAACCCTTGGGGCCGCACACTTAACATTATGATGACAGTTTCATTATGAGTTTATAAGTTTTGATGTACCGAAGTTTGTTCGGTGTCCCGGATGTGATCACGGACATGACGAGGAGTCTCGAAATGGTCGAGACATAAAGATTGATATATTGGAAGCCTATATTTGGACATCAGAAGTGTTCTGGGTGAAATCGGCATTTTACCGGAGTACCGGGGGGTTACCAGAACCCTCCCGGGGGTTATTGGGCCTTCATGGGCCATAAGGGAGAAGAGGAGAGGAGGCAAGAGGTGGGCCGCGCCCCCTCCCCTCCCTAGTCTGAATAGGACAAGGAGAGGGGGGCGGCGCCCCCCCTCTCCTTCCCCTCTTCCTCCTCCTTCCCCCTTCTCCTACTCCAACTAGGAAAGAAGGGAGTCCTACTCCCGGTGGGAGTAGGACTCCCCCTTGGCGCGCCCTCCTTGGCTGGCCGCCCCCTCCCCCCTGGCTCCTTTATATACGGGGGCAAGGGGGCACCCTAAGACACACAAGTTGATCTACGGATCATTTCTTAGCCGTGTGCGGTGCCCCCCTCCACCATATTCCACCTCGGTCATATCGTCGCGGAGTTTAGGCGAAGCCCTGTGCCGGTAGAACATCATCATCATCACCATGCCGTCATGCTGACGAAACTCATCCCTGAAGCTTTGCTGGATCGGAGCCCGGGGATCGTCATCGAGCTGAACGTGTGCTGAACTCGGAGGTGCCGTACGTTCGGTGCTTGGATCGGTCGGATCGTGAAGACGAAGGACTACATCAACCACGTTGTCATAATGCTTCCGCTTAAGGTCTACGAGGGTACGTGGACAATACTCTCCCCTCTCGTTTCTATGCCATCACCATGATCTTGCGTGTGCGTAGGAATTTTTTTGAAATTACTACGTTCCCTAACAGTGGCATCCGAGCCTAGGTTTTATGCATAGATGTCATATGCACGAGTAGAACACAAGTGAGTTGTGGGCGATACAAGTCATACTGCTTACCAGCATGTCATACTTTGGTTCGGCGGTATTGTGAGATGAAGCGGCCCCGACCGACATTACGCGTACGCTTACGCGAGACTAGTTTCACCGTTACGAGCACTCGTGCTTAAAGGTGGCTGGCGGGTGTCTGTCTCTCTCTCACTTTAGCTGAATTGAGTGTGGCTACGCCTGGTCCTTGCGAAGGTTAAAACAGCACTAACTTGACGAACTATCATTGTGGTTTTGATGCGTAGGTAAGAACGGTTCTTGCTAAGCCCGTAGCAGCCACGTAAAACTTGCAACAACAAAGTAGAGGACGTCTAACTTGTTTTTGCATGGTATGTTGTGATGTGATATGGTCAAGACGTGATGCTATATTTTATTGTATGAGATGATCATGTTTTGTAACCAAAGTTATTGGCAACTGGCAGGAGCCATATGGTTGTCGCTTTATTGTATGAAATGCAAACACCCTGTAATTGCTTTACTTTATCACTAAGCGGTAGCGATAGTCGTAGAAGCAATAGATGGCGTAAACGACAACGATGCTACGATGGAGATCAAGGTGTCGCACTGGTGACGATGGTGATCACGACGGTGCTTCAGAGATGGAGATCACAAGCACAAGATGATGATGGCCATATCATATGACTTATATTGATTGCATGTGATGTTTATCCTTTATGCATCTTATCTTGCTTTGATTGACGGTAGCATTTTAAGATGATCTCTCACTAAAAAATATCAAGAAGTGTTCTCCCTGAGTATGCACCGTTGCCAAAGTTCGTCGTGCCCAGACACCACGTGATGATCGGGTGTGATAAGCTCTACGTCCATCTACAACGGGTGCAAGCCAGTTTTGCACACGCAGAATACTCAGGTTAAACTTGACGAGCCTAGCATATGCAGATATGGCCTCGGAACACGGAGACCGAAAGGTCGAGCGTGAATCATATAGTAGATATGATCAACATAGTGATGTTCACCATTGAAAACTACTCCATCTCACGTGATGATCGGTTATGGTTTAGTTGATTTGGATCACGTGATCACTTAGATGACTCGAGAGATGTCTATCTAAGTGGGAGTTCTGAAGTAATATGATTAATTGAACTTAAATTTATCATGAACTTAGTACCTGATAGTATTTTGCTTGTCTATGTTTGTTGTAGATAGATGGCTCGTGCTGTTGTTCCGTTGAATTTTAATGCGTTCCTTGAGAAAGCAAAGTTGAAAGATGATGGTAGCAATTACACGGACTGGGTCCGTAACCTGAGGATTATCCTGATTGCTGCACAGAAGAATTATGTCCTGGAAGCACCACTGGGTGCCAGGCCTGCTGCTGATGTAACTGACAATGTTAAGAATGTCTGGCAGAGCAAAGCTGATGACTACTCGATAGTTCAATGTGCCATGCTTTACGACTTAGAACCGGGCCTTCAACGACGTTTTGAACGTCATGGAGCATATGAGATGTTCCAGGAGTTGAAGTTAATATTTCAAGCAAATGCCCGGATTGAGAGATATGAAGTCTCCAATAAGTTCTACAGCTGCAAGATGGAGGAGAATAGTTCTGTCAGTGAGCATATACTCAAAATGTCTGGGTATAATAATCACTTGATTCAACTACGAGTTAATCTTCCGGATGATAGCATCATTGACAGAATTCTCCAATCACTACCACCAAGCTACAAGAGCTTCGTGATGAACTATAATATGCAAGGGATGAACAAGACAATTCCCGAGCTCTTCGCAATGCTAAAAGCTGCGGAGGTAGAAATCAAGAAGGAGCATCAAGTGTTGATGGTCAACAAGACCACTAGTTTCAAGAAAAAGGGCAAAGGGAAGAAGAAGGGGAACTTCAAGAAGAATAGCAAGCAAGTTGCTGCTCAAGAGAAGAAACCCAAGTCTGGACCTAAGCCTGAAACTGAGTGCTTCTACTGCAAGCAGACTGGACACTGGAAGCGAAACTGCCCCAAGTATTTGGCGGATAAGAAGGATGGCAAGGTGAACAAAGGTATATGTGATATACATGTTATTGATGTGTACCTTACTATAGCTCGCAGTAGCACCTGGGTATTTGATACTGGTTCTGTTGCTAATATTTGCAACTCGAAACAGGGACTACGGAATAAGCGAGCACTGGTCAAGGATGAGGTGACGATGCGCGTGGGAAACGGTTCCAAAGTCGATGTGATCGCGGTCGGCACGCTACCTCTACATCTACCTTCGGGATTAGTTTTAGACCTGAATAATTGTTATTTGGTGCCAGCGTTGAGCATGAACATTATATCTGGATCTTGTTTGATGCGAGATGGTTATTCATTTAAATCAGAGAATAATGGTTGTTCTATTTATATGAGTAATATCTTTTATGGTCATGCACCCTTGAAGAGTGGTCTATTTTTATTGAATCTCGATAGTAGTGATACACATATTCATAATGTCGAAGCCAAAAGATGCAGAGTTGATAATGATAGTGCAACTTATTTGTGGCACTGCCGTTTAGGTCATATCGGTGTAAAGCGCATGAAGAAACTCCATACTGATGGACTTTTGGAATCACTTGATTATGAATCACTTGGTACTTGCGAACCGTGCCTCATGGGCAAGATGACTAAAACACCATTCTCCGGTACTATGGAGAGAGCAACATATTTGTTGGAAATCATACATACAGATGTATGTGGTCCCATGAATGTTGAAGCTCGTGGCGGATATTGTTATTTTCTCACCTTCACAGATGATTTGAGCAGATATGGGTATATCTACTTAATGAAACACAAGTCTGAAACATTTAAAAAGTTCAAAGAATTTCAGAGTGAAGTAGAGAATCATCGTAACAAGAAAATAAAGTTTCTACGATCTGATCGTGGAGGAGAATATTTGAGTTACGAGTTTGGTTTACATTTGAAACAATGCGGAATAGTTTTGCAACTTACGCCACCTAGAACACCACAAAGAAATGGTGTGTCTGAATGTCGTAATCGTACTTTACTAGATATGGTACGATCTATGATGTCTCTTACTGATTTACCGCTATCGTTCTGGGGTTATGCTTTAGAGACGGCCGCATTCACGTTGAATAGGGCACCATCAAAATCCGTTGAGACGATGCCTTATGAACTGTGGTTTGGCAAGAAACCAAAGTTGTCGTTTCTTAAAGTTTGGGGCTGCGATGTTTATGTGAAGAAACTTCAACCAGATAAGCTCAAACCTAAATCGGAGAAATGTGTCTTCATAGGATACCCAAAGGAGACAGTTGGGTACACCTTCTATCACAGATCCGAAGGTAAGACATTCGTTGCTAAGAATGGATCCTTTCTAGAGAAGGAGTTTCTCTCGAAAGAAGTGAGTGGGAGGAAAGTAGAACTTGATGAGGTAACTGTACCTGCTCCCTTATTGGAAAGTAGTTCATCACAGAAATCGGTTCCTGTGACACCTACACCAATTAGTGAGGAAACTAATGATATTGATCATGAAACTTTAGATCAAGTTTCTACTGAACCTCGTAGGTCTACCAGAGTAATATCCACACCAGAGTGGTACGATAATCCTATTCTGGAAGTCATGTTACTTGACCATGATGAACCTACGAACTATGAGGAAGCGATGATGAGCCCATATTCCGCAAAATGGTTAGAGGCCATGAAATCTGAGATGGGATCCATGTATGAGAACAAAGTATGGACTTTGGTTGACTTGCCCGATGATCGGCAAGCCATTGAGAATAAATGGATCTTTAAGAAGAAGACTGACGCTGATGGTAATATAACTGTCTATAAAGCTCGACTTGTTCCGAAAGGTTTTCGACAAGTTCAAGGGGTTGACTACGATGAGACTTTCTCACCCGTAGCGATGCTTAAGTCTGTCCGAATCATGTTAGCTATTGCTGCATTTCATGATTATGAAATTTGGCAAATGGATGTCAAAACTGCATTCTTGAATGGATTTCTGGAAGAAGAGTTGTATATGATGCAGCCAAAAGGTTTTGTTGATCCAAAAGGTGCTAACAAAGTGTGCAAGCTCCAGCGATCCATTTATGGACTGGTGCAAGCATCTCGGAGTTGGAATAAACGCTTTGATAGTGTGATCAAAGCATATGGTTTTATACAGACTTTTGGAGAAGCCTGTATTTACAAGAAAGTGAGTGGGAGCTTTGTAGCATTTCTGATATTATACGTAGATGACATATTATTAATTGGAAATGATATAGAATTTCTGGATAGCATAAAGGGATACTTGAATAAAAGTTTTTCAATGAAAGACCTCGGTGAAGCTGCTTACATATTGGGCATCAAGATTTATAGAGATAGATCAAGACGCTTAATAGGACTTTCACAAAGCACATACTGATGGAGTCATGTACCTAGGGTAGGGTCATAAACCTGATCTAAATACCCTACCCAAGGATACCCTTAGAAGAGATCACCTTCCAGTCGACCTATGAGGAATCACTCGACGGACTTGAAGGACTCGACCATGAGGACTCACTCGACCACCAGAAGGTCAAGAAGCACTCTGTACTGCAACGGTCTGTAATTAAGTAGACTTTATGGTAGTTAAGACACTTTATGTGGGGCGTTACCAGTAACACCCCAGACTTAATGTACTTTAAACACCACATTACTGAGGGGTGGAGGGGTCTGGCAGGCACTATATAAGCCACCCCCACCTCAGTGTAAAGGGTTCGCACCCCTGTAATTCATACACACATAATCCACTCGACCGCCTCCGGGCTCTGAGACGTAGGGCTATTACTTCCTCCGAGAAGGGCCTGAACTCGTACTTCTCTTGTGTTTACAACTGCTCCATAGCTAGGACCTTGCCTCTCCATACCTACCCCCCACTCTACTGTCAGACTTAGAACCACGACAGTTGGCTCCCACCGTGGGGCAGGTGTTTTAGCGATTTTCTGGAGAAGTTGCGATTCTTCCGAGTACTTTCATCATGGTTGCTGCTGGAGTTTTGGTCGAGGGCTGCGAGATCCGTCTCGGTGCTCTCACCTTCATCGCCGACGACTCCGCTTGGCTCCAGGAGGCTCCACTCGACGTTGATGCGCTCCCCGTCCGCGGTGCGACACATTTTCGCGCATGTTTCCGCGGCGTTCTGCTGCGACAACCGTCGACCCCGTATCGGTCGACTCTCCTATCGGCCAACCTCCCGGTCTCCCACCAGCGCAAGCGTTCTGGTCGGTCGAGGCTCCAGCGGTGGGTAAAGCACGCGGTGGCTCGCCAGACAGCCACCGCCCAAATTGCGGCAATCGAGCCCGACGAATCGCTCTACGGCCTGTTCGATCTGTCGACTGGCTCCGTAGAGACTGCATCCGAATGCGATAGCAGTGATCCGGCGGTGGAAATCTTGATGGTCAACGGACCTCGCAGTCCTCCTGGCTTCGCCCATGAGGGCGGGGCAGGCGGTGGAGGTGACCCCGTACGAGACCATGAAGAGTACCAGCCCGAGCCACTCGACTCTCTGCAGAGGGAAGAGCTTCGCCGCAGGAACATGGATGCCCTACATACTCCCATCGCGGGAGAAACCCCTGAGGCTCGCGCCTTGGAGGAGGCACGTTTAGCCAATTTGGCTGAACGCGCTCGTCTAAAAAACCTTCAGCGAGCACTCGACAAGCACGCGCGGCAACGAGTTCCCGATGCCAATCAACGTCAACTCTTCCCGCCGACTCAGGTATATCGAACCCCAATTCAGAATTTAGCAGCTGCAACCCGTATAGCAGAGTCCATCCAGCCCTCTCAGTCGGAAGCTGGCAGAGGCTTGATGCAGATCAGGGATTTGCTCCGGGAAGCAAGAGACCAGAATTCAGCCGTGTCGCAGTCGCGTAACAGAATTCACAGTCGATCCATTGCTGCGAATACGGTTCAGTCGGCTCATAGTCCCAGATCGCCTCCGCGGCGTGAAGGACGCGAGAATCGGCGAGACCAGTACGGAGACCGACACGATCGTGATGATAGGCGTCGAGTGCCCACTTCCCCCCCCGAGGGGTGGGTCTTACGCTCCTCGGCAGCAAGATGACAGGCGTCAACTCAGTGTGGGGCGAAGAGCTCCAGTCGACCCCCGGGAACCAGGCTTTGATGCGCGATCCATTATCGTGCAAGGCTTGGTCGACCGAAACAGAGCCCATCGGGGTGGGCCCGACAGAGATGCGCCCACAAGCAGTCGAGCGCATGTTTCTGGTCCAGAATGTTTCAGCAGGGCTATCAGAGCCGCGATGATTCCTCCCAACTTCAGGTTGGCAACTGGAGTAAGCAAATTCACTGGTGAGTCTAAGACTGAAACCTGGCTTGAGGACTACCGAGTGGCAGTTCAGATTGGTGGTGGGAATGACGAGGTGGCCATGAAGCATTTGCCCCTCATGTTGGAAGGTTCTGCCAGAGCATGGTTGAATCAGTTACCTCCTAGCAGCATTTACACTTGGGAAGATCTGTCCCGAGTGTTCGTCAGAACATTTGAAGGAACTTGCAAGCGACCAGCTGGATTGACAGAGCTGCAAGTTTGTGTGCAGAAGACGAATGAAACTCTCAGAGAGTATATTCAGAGATGGATCACTTTGCATCATACCGTGGAGAACATGTCTGATCATCAGGCAGTCTGCGCCTTCAAGGATGGTGTCAAGAACAGAGAATTGAGTTTGAAGTTTGGTCGAACCGGAGACATGACCCTGAGTCGGATGATGGAGATAGCTACCAAGTACGCCAACGGCGAAGAGGAAGACCGACTCCGAAGCGGCAAGTTCAAGCCGAGTCAGTCGGAGAAGGGAAACACCAGTCAGAAGCAGAAACGGAAGGCTGAACTAGCAGCTCCTGGAGAGGCTCTGGCCGTGACTCAGGGGAAGTTCAAAGGGAAACCCAAAGGATCCTGGAACCCTAAGAAGGTGAAGGATAAAGAAGGAAACGATGTGATGGATATGCCGTGTCACATCCACACGAAGAAAGATGAAGAGGGCAACATCATTTACCCGAAGCATACCACTCGCCAGTGTCGACTCCTGATCCAGCAGTTCCAAGGAAAACAGTCCAAGGACAAGGAAAAGGAGTCGGACAAGGCTGAAGACAAGGAGGACAGTGAGGGAGGATACCCGCCATGTCAACTCCACTTTGATGATCTTCGCAGATGTGGAAAGCAAGAGCCGACTGAAGGTCATTAATCGTGAGGTGAACATGGTTGCCCCAGCGAAACCAAGTTATTTGAGATGGTCCCAAACACCCATCACATTCGACCAGTCTGATCACCCGACTCATATTGCCACCCCTGGGAGGCAAGCTTTGGTGGTTGATCCAGTTGTCGAAGGCACTCGACTGACGAAAGTGCTGATGGACGGTGGTAGCAGACTGAACTTATTGTATGCAGACACACTAAAGAGAATGGGCATTCCGATGTCCCGACTGAGCACCAGTAACATGAGCTTTCATGGAGTTATACCAGGAAAGAAAGCCGAGTCACTCGGCCAAATAGCTCTGGACGTGGTGTTTGGTGATTCAAAACATTTTCGCAAAGAGAAGTTGACGTTTGAGGTCATGGATTTTCAGAGCGCGTACCACGCCATTTTGGGAAGACCAGCTTACGCACGGTTCATGGCTCGACCATGTTACGTATACCTCAAACTGAAGATGCCCGGTCCCAAAGGAGTGATCACTGTCACCGGTGATCGGAAAAAGGCAGAAGAGTGTTTTCAGAAGGGCTCAAAGATTGCCGATTCCCAGGTGACAGCGGTCGAGTTTGAAGAATATAAGCAAAACGCAGATCCGAGTGATTTGCTGCGATCCAACAAGCCCGCCACAGAATCTGCATTTCAGTCGTCCGGTGAGATGAAGCCTGTCCACATTCACCCGACCGACCCCAATGCAGCCCCGACCCACATCTCCACAACACTCGACCCGAAATAGGAAGAAGCGCTCATCCAGTTCCTCCGTGAGAACTGGGACATTTTTGCATGGAAGCCAGCTGACATGCCAGGTGTTCCCAGGGGACTGGCTGAGCATCGGCTTAGAGTCGACTCATCAGCTAAACCAGTTAAAGAGCATCTTCGGCGGTCCGCCGTCCAGAAGAGAAAGGCTATTGGTGAGGAAGTGGCTCGACTGTTGGCGGCAGGATTTATCCGAGAGATATACCACTCCGAGTGGCTAGCTAATGTCGTCATGGTTCCTAAGAAGGACAAATCACTCCGAATGTGCATTGATTTCAAGCACATCAATCGGGCCCGCCCGAAAGATCATTTTCCTCTCCCTCGCATTGATCAAATTGTTGACTCGACCGTGGGATGCGAGAGGTTGTCTTTTCTAGACGCCTATTCCGGGTACCATCAGATCCGTCTGTACGGACCCGATGAAATAAAAACAGCTTTCATCACTCCATTCGGGTGCTTCTGCTATATCACCATGCCATTCGGCCTCAAGAATGCTGGAGCCACGTTTATGCGAATGATTCAGAAGTGTTTGCTCACTCAAATCAGTCGGAATGTGGAAGCGTATATGGATGATATCGTGGTCAAGTCGCGAAAAGGTTCCGACCTGCTCACTGACCTCGCTGAAACATTTACCAACCTCAGAAGGTATGATATCAAGCTCAATCCATCAAAGTGCACATTCGGAGTTCCTGGTGGCAAGTTACTCGGTTTTCTCGTTTCCGAACGAGGGATCGACGCTAATCCAGAGAAGATCGGCACTATTCTCCAAATGAAACGCCCTGTGCGAGTGCACGATGTCCAGAAGCTTACTGGATGCTTGGCCGCATTAAGTCGATTCATCTCACGACTCGGTGAAAAGGCATTGCCTCTTTACCGACTGATGAAGAAGGCAGACAAGTTCGAGTGGACTCTAGAAGCTGATGCAGCGTTTGCCGAGCTAAAAGCTCTGCTCTCCACCCAGCCGGTGCTTGCTGCTCCAATCAGTAAAGAGCCTTTGTTGCTTTATATCACAGCCACAGGACAAGTCGTCAGTACAGTACTTACGGTCGAGCAGGAAGAAGAAGGGAAAGCCTTCAAAGTTCAGCACCCAGTGTACTATCTGTCTGAAGTTTTAACTCCATCCAAGCAGAGATACCCTCATTATCAGAAGTTTGTGTATGGGATATACATGACCACGAAGAAAGTTGCTCACTATTTCTCTAATCATTCCATCACAGTCGTCAGCGACGCTCCACTTTTAGAGATTCTGCACAACAGAGATGCAACTGGTCGAGTGGCGAAATGGGCGATTGAACTTCTTCCCCTTGATATCAAGTTTGAGGCAAAGAAAGCCATTAAGTCCCAGGCAATAGCAGATTTCCTCACCGAGTGGATTGAACAACAGCAGCCGATTGAAGTTCACTCGGAGCATTGGACCATGTTCTTTGATGGCTCTAAGATGCTGAATGGTTCCGGTGCTGGGGTGGTCTTGGTTTCCCCCAGAGGAGATAAGCTCAGATATGTGCTCCAGATTCACTTTGATTCCTCCAACAACGAGGCAGAGTACGAGGCCCTTCTATATGGGTTGCGCATGGCCAGTTCACTCGGCGTCCGTCGCCTTATGGTTTATGGCGACTCGGATTTAGTGGTCAACCAAGTGATGTAGGAGTGGGACAGTGAGAAGCCCAGCCATGACTGGATACTGCAATGCAGTGAGGAAGCTGGAAAAGAAGTTTGAGGGGTTAGAGCTCCATCACATACCCCGACTGAAAAATCAAGCAGCTGATGATCTACCAAAAATAGGTTCCAAGAGAGAAGCCATTCCGAGTGGTGTGTTCTTGGAGCATATCCATACTCCATCAGTCAAAGAAGATCCTTTGACCGAAGAAGCTCCACAGCCCAAGAGTGCCACAGACCCGACTGAGGTTGAGGTCCCAGCAGTGGTCGACTTGGTCATGGAGGTCTTGGTGGTCATTCCCGACTGGACAGTTCCATATATCGCGTATATCTTGAGAAAAGAGCTCCCGGATGATGAGGAAGAGGCCCGACAGATCGTCCGTCGATCCAAAGCCTTTACCGTAATCAAAGGACAGTTGTACAGAGAGAGCGCAACTGGAGTTGGTCAGAAGTGCATAACGCCAGAAGAAGGTCGAATCATCCTTGATGATATCCACTCGGGGACCTGTGGCCATCATGCGTCCTCTCGGACCATCGTGGCCAAAGCATACCGAGCCGGATTTTACTGGCCAAAAGCGAACGAGATGGCAAAGGAAATAGTGGACAAGTGCGAAGGATGTCAGTTCTACTCGAATATGTCACACAAGCCTGCGTCAGCTCTGAAGACCATTCCACTCGTCTGGCCCTTCGCAGTATGGGGTTTGGATATGGTTGGCCCCTTGAGAACAGGATGAAGTGGTTTCACGCATGTACTGGTGGCAGTCGACAAGTTCACCAAGTGGATTGAGGCTAAACCCATCAAGAACCACGACGCCGGTACTGCTGTTAGCTTCATCAGGGATTTGATATTCAGATATGGAGTCCCTCACAGCATCATTACAGATAATGGGTCGAACTTTGACTCAGAGGAATTCAGGGATTTCTGCAACTCTCAAGGCACACGAGTCGACTACGCTTCAGTCGCTCATCCGCAGTCGAATGGGCAAGCAGAGCGAGCCAATGGCCTGATCCTCAAAGGGTTGAAGCCCCGACTTATGCGTGATCTCAAACATGCGGCTGGAGCATGGGTCGACGAACTCCCCTCGGTGCTTTGGGGACTACGAACCACGCCTAACAGGTCGACCGGGAGAATGCCATTCTGCTTGGTCTATGGAGCTAAAGCAGTTCTGCCGAGTGATCTTCTCCACAATGCTCCTCGAGTTGAACTTTACAACGAAGCAGAAGCTGAACAAGCGCGGCAAGACGCAGTCGACCTCTTAGAGGAAGAAAGGGAGATGGCTCTGATCCGCTCGACCATCTACCAACAAGGCTTGCATCGTTTCCACGCCAGAAATGTGAGGGGTCGAGCCTTCCAGGAAGGGTATTTAGTTCTCCGAGTGGATCAGCAGAAACAACACAAGCTTGCTCCTTCTTGGGAAGGGCCCTTCATCGTCACCAAGGTTCTCCACAACGGGGCGTACCGTCTTTACAACATCGAACACAATATCGATGAGCCCCGAGCTTGGAACACGGAACTACTCCGTCCATTCTACACTTAAAGTTTTCACTCGGAAGAGTTGTAATAAAGTACTTCTGTAGTTCATGGATTACAAAATAATAGTGTCATAATTTCTCCATAATTTTTGTCACTTTTTTATTTTTGTCCAATAAAATTTCCCCCCCAGTGGGTGACTTAGCTGCGAATCCGTTTCACCTAAGTTTGTAAAAATCCTTGTCGAGTGATGAGCCAGACTCTCACTCGGAAGGCTTAGCTGCGAATCCGTTTCGCCTAAGTTTAAATAAAATCGTACCGAGTGGAGAGCCAGACTCCCACTCGGGGGCTTAGCTACAGTCCAAGTACTCACCTAAGTTTAAATAAAATCCTACCGAGTGATGAGCCAGACCTCTCACTCGGGGGCTTAGCTGCAGCCCAGTGCTCGCCTAAGGTATAAAAATCCTACCAAGTGAAGAGCAAACCTCTCACTCGGGGGCTTAGCTGCAGCCCAAGTACTCGCCTAAGTTTAAATAAAATCCTACCGAGTGGTGAGCCAGACCTCTCACTCGGGGGCTTAGCTGCAGCCCAGTGCTCGCCTAAGGTATAAAAATCCTACCAAGTGAAGAGCAAACCTCTCACTCGGAGGCTTAGCTGCAGTCCAAGTACTCGCCTAAGAACAAGTACAACGTGCGCTCGCAAGGAGGACGAAGTGCAGGTCGACTGCGACCCTCTCCTCTGAGCTACGCCACAAATACAACGTGTGCTCATAAGGAGGACGAAGTGCAGGTCGACTGCGACCCTCTCCTCTGAGCTACGCCACAAATACAACGTGCGCTCGCAAGGAGGACAAAGTGCAGGTCGACTGCGACCCTCTCCTCTGAGCTACGCCACAAATACAACGTGCGCTCATAAGGAGGACGAGGTGCAGGTCGACTGCAACCCTCTCCTCTGAGCTACGCCACAAGTACGACGTAAAAATCCTACCGAGGGAAGAGCAAACCTCTCACTCGGGGACTTAGCTGCAGCCCAGTGCTCGCCTAAGGTATAAAAATCCTACCGAGTGAAGAGCAAACCTCTCACTCGGGGGCTTAGCTGCAGCCCAGAGCTCGCCTAAGGTATTAAAATCCTACCGAGTGAAGAGCAAACCTCTCACTCGGGGGCTTAGCTGCAGCCTAGTGCTCGCCTAAGGTATAAAAATCCTACCGAGTGAAGAGCAAACCTCTCACTCGGGGGCTTAGCTGCAGCCCAGAGCTCGCCTAAGGTATTAAAATCCTACCGAGTGAAGAGCAAACCTCTCACTCGGGGGCTTAGCTGCAGCCCAGTGCTCGCCTAAGGTATTAAAATCCTACCGAGTGAAGAGCAAACCTCTCACTCGGGGGCTTAGCTGCAGCCAGTGCTCGCCTAAGGTATAAAAATCCTACCGAGTGAAGAGCAAACCTCTCACTCGGGGGCTTAGCTGCAGCCCAGTGCTCGCCTAAGGTATTAAAATCCTACCGAGTGAAGAGCAAACCTCTCACTCGGAGGCTTAGCTGCAGCCCAGTGCTCGCCTAAGGTATAAAAATCCTACTGAGTGAAGAGCAAACCTCCCACTCGGGGGCTTAGCTGCAGCCCAGTGCTCGCCTAAGGTATAAAAATCTTACCGAGTGTGGAGCAGACCTCCCACTCGGAAGCTTAGCTGCAGCCCAGTGCTCGCCTAAGTGAATTAAGGAATAAGTCGACTGCAGTGAGCGTCTTGCTTTAAACCTGCAAGAGACATTTCAAGCCAAAAGCAAGCATATTCAAATAGCAAATCCAAGTTCAGATCGATACCTAAAGGAACCGAAAGTGCTCAGGCGCTAAGCCTGTTAAGGTTTATCGGTTACAAAATCACTCGGCATACCGAGGCAAATTTAAAGTGTTGTGCTCAAAGAAGTTTTTTACCCCTCCTGTGGAGGGCTGGAAGGTGCAACGAACTCATCAAGATCAATTCCGTCCGCAATCTGAGTGGCGGCAGCGATGAAGGTCTCCATGAAGGACCTGAAGTCGTGCTTCTTGGTGTTAGCCACCCGAAGAGCCGCCAACTTATCTTCTCGCGCATCCTTGCAGTGGACTCGAGCCAGACACAGAGCAACATCTGTGCCACACCTCACAGAGGACTTTTTCCACTCCTGCACTCGACCAGGAACCGTGTTCAGTCGAGCCATCAGAGACTCGAGGTCATTCTGGAGTGTCTCCCTGGGCCAGAGCGTGTTGTCGATGTGAGAGGTGGCGACTTTCAGCTTTGCAAGATAGTCAACAACAGCAGCAAAGCGGGACTCAAGGCGGAACACATTCACGGCAGCTTCATCGTTCATTGGAGAGTTGACTGGGTCCAATTTCGGTTCCAGTCGACTAGTTTCTTCTTCAAAGTTTTGGCAGAATTCTGCAAGAACAATTACTAAGTCAAGGCAATGGTCGAATGGAAAGATCACTACAAAAATGGTTGTTTGGCGCAAAGCATTACCTTCGAGCATGAGGAACAACTTCTTGGCGAGTCCACTCAGAAAAGCCTCCAGATCATTCTTCTTCCCAGTCAACTGATTGGCCATGTCGGTCAGGGCAGCTTTGTCAGTTTTCAGTCGACTAACCTCCTTGTTGGCAATCGCAAGAGCAGCTTTCAGATTAGTATTTTCTTCTTCAAGCTTGGTGACAGAAGCTAACTTGTCGTCAGCAAGCTTGATCTTCTTAGCTAGCTCAAGGTCTTTTTTCTTCTAGGCCTCCTTCACCTTGCCTGCAAGTTACAGCAAGGTCAGATTTTGAAACAAATGAAGGGAAAAAGGAGTCGTCGAGGTCTCACCGATCATACCTTTGGTCTCCTCCTTCGCCTTCGTCAGATTCTCCTGAACCAGCTTCAGATCCAGCTCGAGCTGAATGTGCTTGTTCTCCAGCTCGGTATAACGAGCCGCAAGGTCACAGGATTTCTGTGAAGAACCAATCGACAAAATATCAAGAATAATTCACTTCCGAGTGGATAAGAGAAAATCATGCGTTTCTAAGACTACAGCCAAATACAAAGATTCGACCGTAGTCTCGGGGACTACACCCAGTGGGTGCACTCAGCATGCCCCCACTAGTTCTATTAAAGATAGAGTCGACCAGTCGACCCAAAAAAAAAGCTCAAGACGTATTCTTCAGACTGTAATCGACTGCAAGCAGTCGACCACAGTCTCTGGGACTACACCCAGTGGGTGCACTCAGCGTGCCCCCATCGGTTTGAGAAATCCATTCGACTCAGTCGAATGACGGAAAGACTGAACTTATAAAGCCTAAGGCCGACTGCCAGCAGTCGACCTTAGCCTTGGGGACTACACCCAGCGGGTGCACTCAGCGTGCCCCCGCTAACACGGAGTTTCAATCGACGCACCCAGTGGGTGATTGCTATGGATTCCGGAAAGAAAAGCTTTTTGATAGCATATCCTAACGTAACAGGCGATCCGACTGACCTGAACATTGCTTTGAAGAGCAGAACTGGCATCGTAAGCTGCCTGGCTCGCATCCCGGATGGCCTTCACCTGCTCCATCATGATCCCCGCCTGGCGTATCGCCTCCTTTGCAGCACTAGCTTGGTCCTCTGGGACGTGGTGCGTCGTGAAGAGGGAAGGCTGTGCGGCACTCCATGAAGCGGGGAGAGCACTCGTCAGTGGAACCGCGAAGGACACGGTGTGTCGAGTGGTATTCTCCTCCTCCGCGACCAGAGTCTCGGGCGCTGTCACATCCTGAGCCACCTTGCCGGCAGACGTTTTCCTGCTCCTCCTATGCTTCAGTGGTTCCTCGTCGTCATCATCATCAGGAAGAGTGATAACGACATTGGATGGAGCTACAGAAAAGAATCAGAATTAGAGACGAAGAGTCAATCGACTAAAAATGGAATTAAGAGAGTGGTACCAGGTTTCGAGGTTGCAGCATCCTCCATCTCATGGTCGTCAGCCCTGGCTGAGGTCTCAGAAGTAGCAGCACTGCAATTCCAAAAATCAATCGGCTAACTCAAGTGTCAATCAAAGATAAAACTCACACAAGACAAGAAGACTCAAGCAGCATGTTTACCCTGATATGGTGGGGATGTACACCTTCATCTTCGGCAGGATCTTGGTCGGCTTCGACGGTGCCACCCTGGACTGCTTTGGAGCCTTTTCAGTCGGCGCCGGAGAGGTGGTCCGGGGGCGCTTGGTCGACTGCACGACAGTCGCGACCCCCTTACCACGTTCAGTCGCAGGGTCATGGACAAGCTTCGACTGCCTTTCCGAGCGCGGTGGTGCGACCTCCTCCTCCTCCTCCTCTTCCTCCTCCTCATCGTCATCATCATCATCATCGTCTTTAGCGGCATCCGAGTCCCACTCCTCCTGGCTTTCGCCCCCACTCGCTTCTCCTTCTTCAGGCAGAGTTTGCGCTCCATTGGGCATCGAGTACAGGTCAGTGAGGACCTGTCGGACATCAATACAAAGATCAATCGACCAATTTGCGGCGAGAACAGCAATAAATATAGCAAGAATATAATTGGAGGTAAAAAGAGCATACCTTGTCTGGAGTGCTGGAGTCATCGAGTGGAGGAATTCTCCTAGCCCCACGAGGGTTATCCTTGTTCCCAGTGACCGCAGCCAACCACCTTTCCAGCGTGGCATCGTCGACTGCTTCTGGATTGATCCGAGTCTTGTCTTCGGTCCCACAGTATAGCCACATGCAGTGGTCTCTGTATTGGAGAGGCTGGATACGGCGTCTAAGGAAAACCTCCAGGAGATCCATACCTGTCACTCCTTCCCGAACCAACCGAACTACGCGCTCCATCAGCATCTTCACGTCAGCCTTCTCCTCCGGGAGCACCTTCAGGGAAGAAGGTCTGTTGGCGCGGTCCATGGTAAATGGGGGGAGACCACTCGACTGCCCCGGCGTCGACTCGTTCTTGCAGTAAAACCAAGTCGACTGCCAGCCCCTGACCGACTCAGGGAGGGTCATCGTTGGGAAGGTGCTCTTGTTCCTCATCTGGATTCCCAGACCTCCACACATCTGAATAATCTTGGTTTTGTCATCATCTGGATTCGCCTTCTTCACGGTCTGAGAACGGCACGTGAAGATATGCTTGAACAGACCCCAGTGCGGTCGGCAGCCCAGAAAGTTTTCACGCATGGATACAAAGGCATCAAGATAGGCGATAGAATTCGGGTTGAAGTGGTGGAGTTGTGCTCCGAAGAAATTTAGGAAACCACGGAAGAAAACACTCGGTGGCAAAGAAAACCCTCGGTCGACGTGGGTAGCCAGAAGAACACACTCACCCTCTTCCGACTGGGGATGCCACTCGTTCCCCGGGAGCCTGGCTGCTCCGTGGGGAATCAGACCGTCGTTGGCCATGTCGAGGAGATCCGTCTCCGTGATGGTCGACCGGATCCAATCTCCCTGGACCCAGCCGTTCGGCAGACGAGATCTAGACGAAGACCCGCCGCGACTGGTGGTTCTCCCCTTCGCCTTCCCCGTCGCCGACGCCTTCTTCGCGCGTTCCAGTGCTGCCGTCTTATCCTTCACCATGGCCGCCGGTGAGACACGCGAGGGGCGGTTGTGCGGAGACGAGAGCAGGTGCGGTGGGCGGAAGCGAGGAGAGCAGAGAGAGAATGCAGAGATACTGTTCAAAAACCCTCGCCGGGCACCTTTATAAGATCCCTTCCGAGTGGATGACAGGTGGGCCCGGCTGATCCAATCACATCCCGAAATAGTCGCACGGACGAGATACGTGGCGAAAAAGGCGGCGCGGGAATCGAGGCGTTTATGCCCTATCCCATCCGAACGCTGCGGTCCGCTCCGCTTCGCACGCTTCCCCAAATTTCGTATCCCGCAGAATCCGCAAACGGCAGATCGATCTGTCAGATGCGGGATTTCCTGCGATCCGTCGCTCGGAAATTGTTAAATTCAAAAGGTCACTCGACGAAAGAAAAGAGTGGATCAAGTCGACTGAAGAAAAGTTGCCAATTATCAATGAAGAGATTATTGGTTCAAGACAACACATGACCAGCATGCAAAAGCCAGTCGGAAACAACATTAACTCCTTCCTCACTCAAGCCTCAATCCATTCGGGGGCTAATGATGGAGTCATGTACCTAGGGTAGGGTCATAAACCTGATCTAAATACCGTACCCAAGGATACCCTTAGAAGAGATCACCTTCCAGTCGACCTATGAGGAATCACTCGACGGACTTGAAGGACTCGACCATGAGGACTCACTCGACCACCAGAAGGTCAAGAAGCACTCTGTACTGCAACGGTCTGTAATTAAGTAGACTTTATGGTAGTTAATACACTTTATGTGGGGCGTTACCAGTAACGCCCCAGACTTAATGTACATTAAACCCCACATTACTGAGGGCCGGAGGGGTCTGGCAGGCACTATATAAGCCACCCCCCACCTCAGTGTAAAGGGTTCGCACCCCTGTAATTCATACACACATAATCCACTCGACTGCCTCCGGGCTTCGAGACGTAGGGCTATTACTTCCTCCGAGAAGGGCCTGAACTCGTACATCTCTTGTGTTTACAACTGCTCCATAGCTAGGACCTTGCCTCTCCATACCTACCCCCCACTCTACTGTCAGACTTAGAACCACGACACATACCTTGATAAAATTTTGAAAAAGTTCAAAATGGATTAGGCAAAGAAAGGGTTCTTGCCCGTACTACAAGGTGTGAAGTTGAGTCAGACTCAATGCCCGACCACAGCAGAAGATAGAGAGAAAATGAAAGATGTTCCCTATGCTTCAGCCATAGGTTCTATCATGTATGCAATGCTGTGTACCAGACCTGATGTATGCTTAGCAATAAGCTTGGCAGGAAGGTACCAAAGTAGTCCAGGAGTGGATCACTGAACAGCGGTCAAGAACATCCTGAAATACTTGAAAAGTACTAAGGATATGTTTCTCGTATATGGAGGTGACAAAGAGCTAGTCTTAAATGGTTACGTCGATGCAAGCTTTGACACTGATCCGGACGATTCTAAATCGCAAACCGGATACGTGTTTTTATTAAATGGTGGAGCTGTAAGTTGGTGCAGTTCTAAACAAAGCATCATGGTGGGATCTACATGTGAAGCGGAGTACATATCTGCTTCGGAAGCAGCAAATGAAGGAGTCTGGATGAAGGAGTTCATTTCTGATCTAGGTGTCATACCTAGTGCATCAGGACCAATGAAGATCTTCTGTGACAATACTGGTGCAATTGCCTTGGCCAAGGAATCCAGATTTCACAAGAGGACCAAGCACATCAAGAGATGCTTCAATTCCATCCGGGACCAAGTCCAAGTGGGAGACATAGAAATTTGCAAGATACATACGGATCTGAATGTTGCAGACCCGTTGACTAAGCCTCTCTCACGAGCAAAACATGATCAGCACCAAGACTCCATGGGTGTTAGAATCATTACTATGTAATCTAGATTATTGACTCTAGTGCAAGTGGGAGACTAAAGGAAATATGCCCTAGAGGCAATAATAAAGTTATTATTTATTTCCTCATATCATGATAAATGTTTATTATTCATGCTAGAATTGTATTAACCGGAAACATAATACATGTGTGAATACATAGACAAACACAACGTCACTAGTATGCCTCTACTTGACTAGCTCATTAATCAAAGATGGTTATGTTTCCTAACCAT
This sequence comes from Triticum timopheevii, assembly GCA_963921465.1. Lineage (NCBI taxonomy): Eukaryota > Viridiplantae > Streptophyta > Magnoliopsida > Poales > Poaceae > Triticum > Triticum timopheevii. Next base: position 87,995,729 of record OY997271.1, read on the forward strand.
AGACATGTGTTTTCATTTGATTAATGAGATCACATCATTAGGAGAATGATGTGATTGACATGATCCATTCCCTTAGCCTAGCACTTGATCGTTTAGTATATTGCTATTGCTTTCTTCATGACTTATACATGTTCCTATAACTATGAGATTATGCAACTCCCATTTACCGGAAGAACACTTTGGGTGCTACCAAACGTCACAATGTAACTGGGTGATTATAAAGGAGTACTACAGGTGTCTCCAAAGGTACATGTTGGGTTGGCGTATTTCGAGATTAGGTTTTGTCACTCCGATTGTCGGAGAGGTATCTCTGGGCCCTCTCGGTAATGCACATCACTATAAGCCTTGCAAGCAATGTAGCTAATGAGTTAGTTACGGAATGATGCATTACATAACGAGTAAAGAGACTTGCCGGTAACGAGATTGAACTAGGTATTGGATACCGACGATCGGATCTCGGGCAAGTAACATACCGATGACAAAGGGAACAACGTATGTTGTTATGCGGTTTGACCGATAAAGATCTTCATAGAATATGTAGGAACCAATATGGGCATCCAGATTCCGCTATTGGTTATTGATCGAGAATAGTTCTAGGTCATGTCTACATAGTTCTCGAACCCGTAGGGTCCGCACGCTTAACGTTACGATGACAGTTTCATTATGAGTTTATAAGTTTTGATGTACCGATGTTTGTTCGGTGTCCCGGATGTGATCACGGACATGACGACGAGTCTCGAAATGGTCAAGACATAAAGATTGATATATTGGAAGCCTATGTTTGGACATCGGAAGTGTTCCGGGTGAAATCGGCATTTTATCGGAGTACCGGGGGGTTACCGGAACCCTCCCGGGGGTTATTGGGCCTTCATGGGCCATAAGGGAGAAGAGGAGAGGAGGCAAGAGGTGGGCCGCGCCCCCTCCCCTCCCTAGTCCGAATAGGACAAGGAGAGGGGGCGGCGCCCCCTTTCCTTCCCCTCTTCCTCCTCCTTCCCCCTTCTCCTACTCCAACTTGGAAAGAAGGGAGTCCTACTCCCGGTGGGAGTAGGACTCCCCCTTGGCGCGCCCTCCTTGGCCGGCCTCCCCCTCCCCCATGGCTCCTTTATATACGGGGCCAAGGGGGCACCCTAAGACACACAAGTTGATCTACGGATCGTTTCTTAGCCGTGTGCGGAGCCCCCTCCACCATATTCCACCTCGGTCATATCGTCGCGGAGTTTAGGCGAAGCCCTGCACCGGTAGAACATCATCATCGTCACCACGCCGTCGTGCTGACAGAACTCATCCCCGAAGCTTTGCTGGATCGGAGCCCGGGGATCTTCATCGAGCTGAACATGTGCTGAACTCGGAGGTGCCGTACGTTCGGTGCTTGGATCGGTCGGATCGTGAAGACGTACGACTACATCAACCGCGTTGTCATAACGCTTCCGCTTACGGTCTACGAGGGTACGTGGACAATACTCTCCCCTCTCGTTGCTATGCCATCACCATGATCTTGCGTGTGCGTAGGAATTTTTTTGAAATTACTACGTTCCCTAACATGCACAAGCCAGGTACACTTCATGTTTTAAGTTTGTTACACAACTTTAACCATACGTGCATTCTACGGGACTTGCAAACTTCAACACAAGTATTTATCAAATTCATAATCACCCAACTAGCATGACTATGATATTATCACCTCCATATCTCAAAACAATTATCAAGCATCAAACTTATCTTAGTATTCAATTCACTCAAAAGAAAGTTTCACATATCTTGAACACCAAGTATATTAACATTAAGAAAATTACCATGCTATTAAAGACTCTCAAAATAATATAAGTGAAGCATGAGAGTTCATATATTTCTTCAAAATAAAACTACCACCATGCTCTTGAAAGATATAAGTGAAGCACTAGAGCAAAAACTATCAAGCTCAAAAGATATAAGTGAAGCACATAGAGTATTCTAACAAATTCCAATTCATGTAAGGCTCTCTCTCATTAAAGGATTTCAGATCTTGATACTTCATTCAAACAGCAAGCAAAGCTAAATAAAACTACAATGCAAGGATAGCACAACTCATGTGAAGAAGCAAAAACTTAGGCTCAACCGATACTAACCGATAGTTGTTGAAGAAGAAAGGTGGGATGCCTACCGGGGCATCCCCAAGCTTAGATGCTTGAGACTTCTTGAAATATTATCTTAGGGTGACTTGGGCATCCCCAAGCTTGAACTTTTGTGTCTCCTTAATTCCTCTCATATCATGGTTTCTTCTTTTTATCAAAAGCTTCATTCACAACAAACTCAACAAGAACTCGTGAGATAGGTTAGTATAAACCAATGCAAAACCTTATCATATTATACTGTAGAAAATCACTTAAATTATTATTCAACATTGCATACTAAATGACTCTGTATATTTAATACTCCTATCCTCAAATAGAATCATTAAACAAGCAAACATACGCAAACAATGCAACCATAACAGCAATCTGCCAAAACAGTACAGTCTGTAAAGAATGCAAGAGTATGAATACTTCCCTGACTCCAAAAATTATGAAATAAAATTCCCACTGTAATAAATTTATCAGAGCTCAATATGCAAAAATATTCAACATTAGACCATGCTCTGACTTTTCTAGGGAATTTTTGCAACAGCGGTAAACTTTCTGTTTTCAAACAGCAACATGCAAACTAGCAAAATAAGCATGGCAAAGGCTATCCTTGACTTTTTATTGAAACTAAAGATGCAAAACATTATTCTAACTAACAGAAAGCAAAAACTAACAAAATTAAAATGACGCTCCAAGCAAAACACATATCATGTGGTGAATAAAAATATTGCTCCAAGTAAAGTTACCGATAGACGAAGACGAAAGAGGGGATGCCTTCCGGGGCATCCCCAAGCTTAGTTGCTTGGTTGTCCTTGAATATTACCTTGGGATGCCTTGGGCATCCCCAAGCTTAGGCTCTTGCCACTCCTTATTCCATAGTCCATCGAATCTTTACTCAAAACTTGAAAACTTCAACCACACAAAACTCAAAACAGAACTCGTAAGCTCCGTTAGTATAAGAAAATAAAACCACCACTTAGGTACTGTAATGAACTCATTCTAAATTCATATTGGTGTAATATCTACTGTACTCCAACTTATCTATGGTTCATACCCTCCGATACTACTCATAGGTTCATCAAAATAAGCAAACAACACATAGAAAACAGAATCTGTCAAAAACAGAACAGTCTGTAGTAATCTGCATAAAACGTATACTTCTGGAACCCCAAAAATTATGAAATAAATTTCTGGACCTGAGTAATTTGTATATTAATCATCTTCAAAAAGATTCAACCTAAAAGCACTCTACATTAAAAATGGCAGCTAATCTCGTGAGCGCTAAAGTTTCTGTTTTTCACAGCAAGATCACATAAACTTCACCCAAGTCTTCCCAAAGGTTCTACTTGGCACTTTATTGAAACAAAAGCTATAAAACATTTTTACTACAGTAGCATAATCATGTGGACACACAAAAACAGTAAGTATAAATATTGGGTTGTCTCCCAACAAGCGTTTTTCTTTAATGCCTTTTAGCTAGGCATGATGATGACAATGATGCTCACATAAAAGATAAGAATTGAAACATAACGGGAGCATCATGAAGCATATGACTAGCACATTTAAGGCTAACCCACTTCTATGCATAGGGATTTTGTGAGCAAACAACTTATGATAACAATAATTAACTAGCATAGGAAGGTAACACAAGCATAGATTTAAGAATTTAAGCACATAGAGAGGAAACTTGATATTATCGCAATTCCTACAAGCATATGTTCCTCCCTCATAATAATTTTCAGTAGCATCATGAATGAATTCAACAATATAATCAGCACCTAAATCATTCTTTTCATGATCTACAAGCATAAAAAATTTACTACTCTCTTCATAAGCAAACTTCTTCTTTATAGCATACGTATCATCACAATAATCATCATAGATAGGAGGCATGCTTTCATCATAGTAAATTTGCTCATCAAAGCTTGGGGGACAAAAAATATCATCTTCATCAAACATAGCTTCCCCAATCATGTGGCTTTGAATATCATTAGCATCATGGATATTCAAGGAATTCATACTAACAACATTGCAATCATGCTCATCATTCACATATTTAGTTCCAAACATTCTATAGATTTCTTCTTCTAGCACTTGAGCACAATTATCCTTTCCATCATACTCACAAAAGATATTAAAAAGGTGAAGCGTATGAGAAAAACTCAATTCCATTTTTTTGTAGTTTTCTTTTATAAACTAAACTAGTGCTAAAACAAGAAACAAAAAGATTCTATTGCAAGATCTAAAGATATACCTTCACTTACCTAGCCTCCCCGGCAACGGCGCCAGAAAAGAGCTTGATGTCTACTACACAACCTTCTTCTTGTAGACGTTGTTGGGCCTGCAAGTGCACAGGTTTGTAGGACAGTAGCAAATTTCCCTCAAGTGGATGACCTAAGGTTTATCAATCCGTAGGAGGCGTAGGAGGAAGATGGTCTCTCTCAAGCAACCCTGCAACCAAATAACAAAGAGTCTCTTGTGTCCCCAACACACCCAATACAATGGTAAATTGTATAGGTGCACTAGTTCGGCGAAGAGATGGTGATACAAGTGCAAAATAGATGGTAGATATAGGTTTTTGTAATATGAAATAATAAAAACAGCAAGATAGCGAGCGATAAAAGTGAGCGTAAACGGTATTGCAATGGTAGGAAACAAGGCCTAGGGTTCATACTTTCGCTAGTGTAAGTTCTCTCAACAATAATAACATAGATAGAACATATGACAAGCCCTCAACATGCAACAAAGAGTCACTCCAAAGCCACTAATAGCGGAGAACAAACGTAGAGATTATGGTCGGGTACGAAACCACCACAAAGCTATTCTTTCGGATCAATCTATGAAAGAGTTCGTACTAGAATAACACCTTAAGATACAAATCAACCAAAACCCTAATGTCACCTAGATACTCCATTGTCACCTCAAGTATCCGTGGGCATGATTACACGATATGCATCACACAATCTCAGATTCATCCAACCAACATAAAAGTACTTCAAAGAGTGCCCCAAAGTTTCTACCGGAGAGTCAAGAACGTGTGCCAACCCCTATGCATAGGTTCCCAAGTGTCACGAAACCCGCAAGTTGATCACCAAAACATACATCAAGTGGATCAATAGAATAAACCATTGTCACCACGGTTATCCCATGCAAGACATACATCAAGTGTTCATAAAAGACTCAATCCAATAAGATAACTTCAAAAGGGGAAACTCAATTCATCAGAAGAGAGTAGAGGGGGAGAAACATCATAAGATCCAACTACAATAGCAAAGCTCGGGATACATCAAGATCATGCCATAGATGGAACACGAGAGAGAACATGAGAGAGAGAGATCAAACACATAGCTACTGGTACATACCCTCAGCCCCGAGGGTGAACTACTCCCTCCTCGTCATGGATAGCGCCGGGATGATGAAGATGGCCTCCGGTGATGGGATCCCCCTCCGGCAGGGTGCCGGAACGGGGTCCCGATTGGTTTTTGGTGGCTACAGAGGCTTGCGGCGGCGGAACTCCCGATCTATCTTCTGTTCTGGAAGTTTTAGGGTACGTAGGTATATATGGGTGCAGGGGGTACGTCGGTGGACCTCCAGGGGGCTCACGAGGTAGGGGGCGCGCCCGGGGGGGGGGGGGGGAGTGTTGGGGAACGTTGCAGAAAATTAAAATTTTCCTACGGCTTCACCAAGATCCATCTATGAGTTCATCTAAGCAACGAGTCATGGGAGAGAGTTTGCATCTACATACCACTTGTAGATCGCGTGCGGAAGCTTGCAAGGTGATGATGTAGTCGTACTCGAACGTGATTCAGATCACCGATGCCAAGTGCTGAACGGACAGCACCTCCGTGTTCAACACACGTACGGGACGAGCGACGTCTCCTCCTTCTTGATCCAGCAAGGGAGAAGGAGAGGTTGAGGAAGACAGCTCCACCGGCAGCACGACGGCGTGGTGATGGTGGAGAAGCAGTACTCCGACAGGGCTTCGCTGAGCACACAACGAAGGAGGAGAGGTGTTGGGGAGGGAGAAGGAGGCAACCAAAGGCCAAGGACTCAAGGTTATGAGGTCCCTCCTCTCCCCCACTATATATAGGAGGGCCAAGGGGGGGTGGCCGGCCCTAGGAGATCCAATCTCCTAGGGGGCGGCGGCCAAGGGGGGTTTCCCTCCCCCCCAAGGCACCTAGGAGGTGCCTTCCCCTCCTAGGACTCTTGCCCCCTTGAACCCTAGGCGCATGGGCCTATGTGGGGCTGGTGCCCTTGGCCCATGCAGGCCAAGGCGCACCCCCTACAGCCCATGTGGCCCCCCGGGGCAGGTGGCCCCACCCGGTGGGCCCCCGGGACCCCTCCGGTGGTCCCGGTACAATACCGATAACCCCGAAACTTGTCCCGATGCCCGAAACAGGACTTCCCATATATAAATCTTTACCTCCGGACCATTCCGGAACTCCTCGTGACGTCCGGGATCTCATCCGGGACTCCGAACATCATTCGGTAGTCACATACTTGACTTCCTACTAACCCTAGCGTCACCGAACCTTAAGTGTGTAGACCCTACGGGTTCGGGAGACACGCAGACATGACCGAGACGACTCTCGGGCAATAACCAACAGCGGGGTCTGGATATCCATGTTGGCTCCCACATGCTCCTCGATGATTTCATCGGTTGAACCACGATGTCGAGGATTCGATCAAACCCTGTATACAATTCCCTTTGTCAATCGGTACGTTACTTGCCCGAGACTCGATCGTCGGTATCCCAATACCTTGTTCAGTCTCGTTACCCGGCAAGTCACTTTACTCGTACCGTAATGCATGATCCCGTGGCCAACACCTTGGTCACATTGAGCTCATTATGATGATGCATTACCGAGTGGGCCCAGAGATACCTCTCCGTTATACGGAGTGACAAATCCCAGTCTCGATCCGTGTCAACCCAACAGATACTTTCGGAGATACCTGTAATGCACCTTTATAGTCACCCAGTTACGTTGTGACGTTTGATACACCCAAGGCACTCCTATGGTAACCGGGAGTTACACGATCTCATGGTCGAAGGAATAGATACTTGACATTGGCAAAGCTTCTAGCAAACGAACTATACGATCTTTTATGCTATGCTTATGATTGGGTCTTGTCCATCACATCATTCTCCTAATGATGTGATCCCGTTATCAACGACATCCTATGTCCATAGTCAGGAAACCATGACTATCTATTGATCATAACGAGCTAGTCAACTAGAGGCTCACTAGGGACTCATTGGGTCTAAGTGTTCACACGTGTATTACGATTTCCGGATAATACAGTTATAGCATGAACAAAAGACAATTATCATGAACATTGAAATATAATAATCCTTTTATTATTGCCTCTAGGGCATATTTCCAACAGTCTCCCACTTGCACTAGAGTCACCAATCTAGTTACATTGTGATGAATCGAACACCCATAGAGTTCTGGTGTTGATCATGTTTTGCACGCGAGAGAGGTTTAGTCAACGGATCTGCGACATTCAGATCCGTGTGCACTTTGCAAATCTCTATGTCTCCATCTTGAACATTTTCACGGATGGAGTTGAAACGACGCTTGATGTGCCTGGTCTTCTTGTGAAACCTGGGCTCCTTGGCAAGGGCAATAGCTCCAGTGTTGTCACAGAAGAGTTTGATCGGCCCCGACGCATTGGGTATGACTCCTAGGTCGGTGATGAACTCCTTCATCCAAATCGCTTCATGCGCTGCCTCCGAGGCTGCCATGTACTCCGCTTCACATGTAGATCCCGCCACGACGCTCTGCTTGCAGCTGCACCAGCTTACTGCTCCACCATTCAACATATACACGTATCCGGTTTGTGACTTAGAGTCATCCAGATCTGAGTCGAAGCTAGCGTCGACGTAACCCTTTACGACGAGCTCTTCATCTCCTCCATAAACGAGAAACATGTCCTTTGTCCTTTTCAGGTACTTCAGGATATTCTTGACCGCTGTCCAGTGTTCCTTGCCGGGGTTACTTTGGTATCTTGCAACCAAACTTACGGCAAGGTTTACATCGGGTCTGGTACACAGCATGGCATACATAATAGACCCTATGGCTGAAGCATAGGGGATGACACTCATCTCTTCTTTATCTTTTGCCGTGGTCGGTGACTGAGCCGAGCTCAATCTCACACCTTGTAACATAGGCAAGAACCCCTTCTTGGACTGATCCATTTTGAACCTCTTCAAAATCTTATCAAGGTATGTGCTTTGTGAAAGACCTATGAGGCATCTCGATCTATCTCTATAGATCTTGATGCCTAATATATAAGCAGCTTCTCCAAGGTCCTTCATTGAAAAACACTTGTTCAAGTAGGCCTTAATGCTGTCCAGGAGTTTCGTATCATTTCCCATCAAGAGTATGTCATCTACATATAATAGGAGAAATGCTACAGAGCTCCCACTCACTTTCTTGTAAACGCAGGCTTCTCCATAAGTCTGCGTAAACCCAAACGCTTTGATCATCTCATCAAAGCGAATGTTCCAACTCCGAGATGCTTGCACCAGTCCATAAATGGATCGCTGGAGCTTGCATACTTTGTTAGCGTTCTGAGGAACGACAAAACCTTCCGGCTGCATCATATACAGCTCTTCCTTAAGATGTCCATTAAGGAATGCCGTTTTGACGTCCATCTGCCATATTTCATAATCATAGTATGCGGCAATTGCTAACATGATTCGGACGGACTTAAGCTTCGCCACGGGAGAGAATGTCTCGTCGTAGTCAATCCCTTGAACTTGTCGATAACCCTTAGCGACAAGTCGAGCTTTATAGATGGTAACATTACCATCCGCGTCCGTCTTCTTCTTAAAAATCCATTTATTTTCTATCGCTCGCCGATCATCGGGCAAGTCTGTCAAAGTCCATACTTTGTTTTCATACATGGATCCTATCTCGGATTTCATGGCCTCAAGCCATTTGTTGGAATCCGGGCCCGCCATTGCTTCTTCATAGTTCGAAGGTTCATTGTTGTCCAGCAACATGATTTCCATGACAGGGTTGCCGTACCACTCTGGTGCAGAACGTGTCCTTGTGGACCTTCGAAATTCAGTAGCAACTAGATCTGAAGTACCTTGATCATCATCAACATTTTCCTCTTCAGTTGGTGTGGGCATTACAGGAATGGTTTCCTGCGCTGCACCACTTTCCCGTTCGAGAGGTAGTACTTCATCGAGTTCTACTTTCCTCCCACTTACTTCTTTCGAGAGAAACTCTTTCTCCAGAAAGCATCCGTTCTTGGCAACAAAGATCTTGCCTTCGGATCTTAAGTAGAAGGTATACCCGACAGTTTCCTTAGGGTATCCTATGAATACGCATTTTTCCGACTTGGGTTCGAGCTTTTCAGGTTGAAGTTTCTTGACATAAGCATCGCATCCCCAAACTTTTAGAAACGACAGCTTAGGTTTCTTCCCAAACCATAATTCATACGGTGTCGTCTCAACGGATTTAGACGGTGCCCTATTTAAAGTGAATGTAGCTGTCTCTAGAGCGTATCCCCAAAATGATAGCGGTAAATCGGTAAGAGACATCATAGACCGCACCATATCTAATAGAGTGCGATTACGACGTTCGGACACACCGTTTCGCTGAGGTGTTCCAGGCGGCGTGAGTTGTGAAACGATTCCACATTTCCTTAAGTGTGTACCAAATTCGTGACTTAAGTATTCTCCCCCACGATCTGATCGTAGGAACTTTATCTTTCGGTCACGTTGATTCTCTACTTCACTCTGAAATTCCTTGAACTTTTCAAAGGTCTCAGACTTGTGTTTCATTAAGTAGACATACCCATATCTACTCAAGTCATCAGTGAGAGTGAGAACATAACGATATCCTCCGCGAGCCTCAACGCTCATTGGACCGCACACATCGGTATGTATGATTTCCAACAAGTTGGTTGCTCGCTCCATTGTTCCGGAGAACGGAGTCTTGGTCATTTTGCCTAAGAGGCAAGGTTCGCATGTGTCAAATGATTCATAATCAAGAGACTCTAAAAGTCCATCAGCATGGAGCTTCTTCATGCGCTTGACACCAATGTGACCAAGGCGGCAGTGCCACAAGTATGTGGGACTATCGTTATCAACTTTACATCTTTTGGCATCCACACTATGAACATGTGTAATATTACGCTCGAGATTCATCAAGAATAAACCATTGACCATCGGAGCATGACCATAAAACATATCTCTCATATAAATCGAACAACCATTATTCTCAGACTTAAATGAGTAGCCATCTCGTATTAAACGAGATCCAGATACAATGTTCATGCTCAAACTTGGCACTAAATAACAATTATTGAGGTTTAAAACTAATCCCGTAGGTAAATGTAGAGGCAGCGTGCCGACGGCGATCACATCGACCCTGGAACCATTCCCGACGCGCATCGTCACCTCGTCCTTCGCCAGTCTCCGTTTATTCCGCAGCTCCTGCTGTGAGTTACATATGTGAGCAACGGCACCGGTATCAAATACCCAGGAGTTACTTCGAGTACTGGTAAGGTACACATCAATTACATGTATATCAAATATACCTTTGGTGTTGCCGGCCTTCTTATCCGCTAAGTATTTGGGGCAGTTCCGCTTCCAGTGCCCCTTCCCCTTGCAATAAAAGCACTCAGTCTCAGGCTTGGGTCCATTCTTTGACTTCTTCCCGGCAACAGGCTTACCGGGCGCGGCAACATCTTTGCCGTCCTTCTTGAAGTTCTTCTTACCCTTGCCTTTCTTGAACTTAGTGGTCTTATTGACCATCAACACTTGATGTTCTTTCTTGATTTCAGCCTCTGCTGACTTCAGCATCGAGAACACTTCAGGAATGGTCTTTACCATCCCCTGCATGTTGTAGTTCATCACAAAGCTCTTGTAGCTTGGTGGGAGCGACTGGAGGATTCTGTCAATGACCGCCTCATCTGGGAGGTTAATGTTCAACTGGGTCATACGTGCGTGCAACCCAGACATCTTCAGGATGTGTTCACTGACAGAACTGTTCTCCTCCATCTTACAACTGTAGAACTTGTCGGAGACATCATATCTCTCGACCCGGGCATGAGCTTGGAAAACTAGTTTCAGCTCTTCGAACATCTCATATGCTCCGTGATGCTCAAAACGCTTTTGGAGCCCCGGTTCTAAGCTGTAAAGCATGCCGCACTGAACGAGGGAGTAATCATCAGCACGAGTTTGCCAAGCGTTCATAACGTCTTGGTTCTCTGGGACGGGAGCGGCACCTAGCGGTCCTTCTAGGACATATTGCTTCCTGGCAGCTATGAGGATGATCCTCAGGTTTCGGACCCAGTCCGTATAGTTGCTGCCATCATCTTTCAGCTTGGTTTTCTCTAGGAACGCGTTGAAGTTCATGTTGACATTAGCGTTGGCCATTGATCTACAATACATATTTGCAAAGGTTTTAGACTAAGTTCATGATAATAAAGTTCTTAATCAAAATTATGAACTCCCACTTAGATTAGACATCCCTCTAGTCATCTAAGTGTTACACGATCCGAGTCGACTAGCCCGTGTCCGATCATCACGTGAGACGGACTAGTCATCGTCGGTGAACATCTTTATGTTGATCGTATCTTCCATACGACTCGTGTTCGACCTTTCGGTCTCCGTGTTCCGAGGCCATGTCTGCACATGCTAGGCTCGTCAAGTTAACCCTAAGTGTTTTCGCTGTGTAAAACTGTCTTACACCCGTTGTATGTGAACGTAAGGATCCATCACACCCGATCATCACGTGGTGCTTAGAAACGACGAACTGTAGCAACGGTGCACAGTTAGGGGAGAACACTTCTTGAAATTTTGTAAGGGATCATCTTATTTACTACCGTCGTCCTAAGTAAACAAGATGCATAAACATAATAAACATCACATGCAATTATATGGTTGTGACATGATATGGCCAATATCATCAAGCTCCATTGATCTCCATCTTCGGGGCTCCATGATCATCTTGTCACCGGCTTGACACCATGATCTCCATCATCATGATCTCCATCATCGTGTCTTCATGAAGTTGTCACGCCAACGACTACTTCTACTTCTATGACTAACGCGTTTAGTAATGAAGTAAAGTAGTTTACATGGCGTTCTTCAATGACACGCAGGTCATACAAAAAAATAAAGACAACTCCTATGGCTCCTGCCGGTTGTCATACTCATCGACATGCAAGTCGTGAATCCTATTACAAGAACATGATCTCATACATCACAATTCAACATTCATCACAACTTCTGGCCATATCACATCACATGATCAATCGCTGCAAAAACAAGTTAGACGTTCTCTAGTTGTTGTTGCATCTTTTACGTGGCTGCGATTGGGTTCTAGCAAGAACGTTTTCTTACCTACGAATCACCACAACGTGATTTTGTCAACTTCTATTTACCCTTCATAAGGGCCTTGTTCATCGATTCCGCTCCAACTAAAGTGGGAGAGACAGACACCCGCCAGCCACCTTATGCAACTAGTGCATGTCAGTCGGTGGAACCGGTCTCACGTAAGCGTACGTGTAAGGTTGGTCCGGGCCGCTTCATCCCACAATACCGTTGAGCAAGAAAAGACTAGTAGAGGCAAGTAAGATGACAAGATCAACGCCCACAACAAATTGTGTTCTACTCGTGCATTAGAGAACTACGCATAGACCTAGCTCATGATGCCACTGTTGGGGAACGTTGCAGAAAATTAAAATTTTCCTACGGCTTCACCAAGATCCATCTATGAGTTCATCTAAGCAACGAGTCATGGGAGAGAGTTTGCATCTACATACCACTTGTAGATCGCGTGCGGAAGCTTGCAAGGTGATGATGTAGTCGTACTCGAACGTGATTCAGATCACCGATGCCAAGTGCTGAACGGACAGCACCTCCGTGTTCAACACACGTACGGGACGAGCGACGTCTCCTCCTTCTTGATCCAGCAAGGGAGAAGGAGAGGTTGAGGAAGACAGCTCCACCGGCAGCACGACGGCGTGGTGATGGTGGAGAAGCAGTACTCCGACAGGGCTTCGCTGAGCACACAACGAAGGAGGAGAGGTGTTGGGGAGGGAGAAGGAGGCAACCAAAGGCCAAGGACTCAAGGTTATGAGGTCCCTCCTCTCCCCCACTATATATAGGAGGGCCAAGGGGGGGTGGCCGGCCCTAGGAGATCCAATCTCCTAGGGGGCGGCGGCCAAGGGGGGTTTCCCTCCCCCCCAAGGCACCTAGGAGGTGCCTTCCCCTCCTAGGACTCTTGCCCCCTTGAACCCTAGGCGCATGGGCCTATGTGGGGCTGGTGCCCTTGGCCCATGCAGGCCAAGGCGCACCCCCTACAGCCCATGTGGCCCCCCGGGGCAGGTGGCCCCACCCGGTGGGCCCCCGGGACCCCTCCGGTGGTCCCGGTACAATACCGATAACCCCGAAACTTGTCCCGATGCCCGAAACAGGACTTCCCATATATAAATCTTTACCTCCGGACCATTCCGGAACTCCTCGTGACGTCCGGGATCTCATCCGGGACTCCGAACATCATTCGGTAGTCACATACTTGACTTCCTACTAACCCTAGCGTCACCGAACCTTAAGTGTGTAGACCCTACGGGTTCGGGAGACACGCAGACATGACCGAGACGACTCTCGGGCAATAACCAACAGCGGGGTCTGGATATCCATGTTGGCTCCCACATGCTCCTCGATGATTTCATCGGTTGAACCACGATGTCGAGGATTCGATCAAACCCTGTATACAATTCCCTTTGTCAATCGGTACGTTACTTGCCCGAGACTCGATCGTCGGTATCCCAATACCTTGTTCAGTCTCGTTACCCGGCAAGTCACTTTACTCGTACCGTAATGCATGATCCCGTGGCCAACACCTTGGTCACATTGAGCTCATTATGATGATGCATTACCGAGTGGGCCCAGAGATACCTCTCCGTTATACGGAGTGACAAATCCCAGTCTCGATCCGTGTCAACCCAACAGATACTTTCGGAGATACCTGTAATGCACCTTTATAGTCACCCAGTTACGTTGTGACGTTTGATACACCCAAGGCACTCCTACGGTAACCGGGAGTTACACGATCTCATGGTCGAAGGAATAGATACTTGACATTGGCAAAGCTTCTAGCAAACGAACTATACGATCTTTTATGCTATGCTTATGATTGGGTCTTGTCCATCACATCATTCTCCTAATGATGTGATCCCGTTATCAACGACATCCTATGTCCATAGTCAGGAAACCATGACTATCTATTGATCATAACGAGCTAGTCAACTAGAGGCTCACTAGGGACTCATTGGGTCTAAGTGTTCACACGTGTATTACGATTTCCGGATAATACAGTTATAGCATGAACAAAAGACAATTATCATGAACATTGAAATATAATAATCCTTTTATTATTGCCTCTAGGGCATATTTCCAACAGGGAGGGTGCACCCCCACCCTCGTGGGCAGCCCGGGGATCCCCTGACATGCACTCCAAGCCCATCTTGTTGGTTTCCTTCCAAAATTAACTTCTCCAGTTGATTTCGTTCCGTTTTGACTCCGTCTGATATTCCTTTTCCTCGAAACACTGAAATAGGCATAAAACAACAAATTTGGGCCGGGCCTCCGGTTAATAGGTTAGTCCCAAAAATAATATAAAAGTGGATAATAAAGCCCAATATTGCCTAAAACAGTAGATAAAGTAGCATGGAGCAATCAAAAATTATAGATACGTTGGAGACGTATCACTTGTCCCTGCCACAGGCAGGGTATGGTTCAGTAAGTTGTTAACCCCTTTCCTTGCACACACCATACAGAGTGGCCATGATGAGGGTTTCCAGGTACCGGCTGCAATGCCAGTCATCGAGCCAAGGGGCATGGGTGTATCCGGCTGGACCAAGAGGGGGGGCACCCCTTGTAATCTACGCGTGTTAATAGTGATCCCATGCTACTCGATACGATGGTCTCCCCGCCGTAGAGTTTCTCTTGAACGATGCTTTGGGTGATTCCTGGCATCCAGAAAGTTAATCTAGTGTGTGCTGGTCAGGTATGTTTTCAACCCAAAGGTCGTAACGGGAATTAGTCAGCGTCTTGGTGCTGGCTAAAGAAATCCTTTACTTGTGGGTAAAGAGTACACCCTCTGCAGAGTTATATCTATTCGAATAGCCATGTCCATGGTTAAGGACTACAGTCTGGGTTGGTCAAGTGTTGGTCTTAGTGTCAGTCTCCGGAGGAAATAATTAAAGTGATCTTGGTTCCTTTTGCAGGATAATGATTGTCACTACTGGTGCTATTATGAATACTATCGTTGATATGGATATTGTTGTGGACTAACCTCTTCCTCTCATGTTTAACCTTGAGTATCTCTTGGGATGGCTAGACTACCCGGGATACTCAAGTTTATTTTCGTTTCTGAGTATCACTTCGGATGGCTAGTCCACCTAAAAACTCATGTTATTGTTGTGGACACCCGAGTGTGGCATGTATTTTCAAGACCTCTCGTGGCGTCGCTTGAGTTCTCAGGCGGTCATGTCTCGCCCGATACTCTTTTAGACACCCATTTGGAATTTCTCTTGCAATTCTTCGAGCGGTCCAATGCCTGACGTTCCGCTTTATTTCTTTTATTTACTAATAGCATGACATATTTTCTATATGAATATTTGTCATGCCATGCTTTAATACTCAGTCAGCACATGCATGTAATTTAATTCATCATGAGCATATGCATCCGCTATATCTTTTGTTCTTGATGTTTGCGAGTACATGTTGGGGAACATAGTATTTCAAACAATTTACCTACGATCACGCAAGATCCATCTAGGAGATGCATAACAACGAGAGGGGAGAGTGTGTCTACATACCCTCGTAGACCGAAAGCGGAAGCGTTTAGTAACGCGGTTGATGTAGTCGAACGTCATCGTGATCCAACAGATCCTAGCACCGAACGTACGGCACCTCCGCGTTCAGCACACGTTTAGCTCGATGACATCCATCGAGCTCTTGATCCAGTTGAGGCCGGGGGAGAGTTCCGTCAACACGACGGTGTGGCAACGGTGATGATGAAGTTACCAACGCAGGGCTTCGCCTAGGCACTACGACGATATGACCGAGGTGTTGAACTGTGGAGGGGGGCACCGCACATGGCTAAGAGATTGTATGTTGTGCTTTGGGCTGCCCCTTGCCCCCGTATATAAAGGAGGGAGGAGGAGGCCAGCCAACAAGGGGTGTGCCAGGGAGAGGGGAGTCCTACTAGGACTCCGGTCCTAGTAGGATTCGGCCTCCCCCTTTTTTCCTTCTTCCGGAGGGGGAAAGGGGGAAAGGAGAGGGAGTAGGAGAAGGAAAGGGGGGTGGCACCCCCATCCCAAGTCCAATTAGGCCTCCTCCCTTGTGGGGGGCGCACCAGCCCCTTGGGGGCTGGTTAGCCTCCCTCCTATGGCCCATATGGCCCATATCTTTCCCTGGGGGGTTCCGGTAACCTCCCGGTACTCCGAAAAAATGCCTGAACCACTCAGAACCATTCTGATGTCCAAATGCAACCTTCCAATATATGAATCTTTACCTCTCGACCATTTCAAGACTCCTCGTCATGTCCATGATCTCATCTGGGACTCCGAACAAACTTCGGTTCATCAAATCACATAACTCATAATACAAATCGTCATCGAACGTTAAGCGTGCGGACCCTAGGGGTTCGAGAACTATGTAGACATGACCGAGACATATCTCCGGTCAATAACCAATAGCGGAACCTGGATGCTCATATTGGCTCCTACATATTCTAGGAAGATCTTTATCGGTCAAACCGCATAACAGCATACGTTTATTCCCTTTGTCATCGGTATGTTACTTGCCCGAGATTCAATCGTCAGTATCATCATAGCTAATTCAATCTCGTTACCGGCAAGTCTCTTTACTCGTTCTGTAATGCATCATCCTGCAACTAACTCATTAGTCACATTGCTTGCAAGGCTTATAGTGATGTGCATTACCGAGAGGGCCCAGAGATACCTCTCCGATACACGGAGAAACAAATCCTAATCTCGATCTATGCCAACTCAACAAACACCTTCAGAGACACCTGTAGAGCATCTTTATAATCACCCAGTTATGTTGTGACATTTGATAGCACACAAGGTGTTCCTCCGGTATTCGGGAGTTCCATAATCTCATAGTCAGAGGAATATGTATAAGTCATGAAGAAAGCAATAGCAATAAAACTTAATGATCATTATGCTAAGCTAACGGATGGGTCTTGTCCATCACATCATTCTCCTAATGATGTGATCCCGTTCATCAAATGACAACACATGTCTATGGTCAGGAAACTTAACCATCTTTGATTAACGAGCTAGTCAAGTAGAGGCATACTAGGGACACTCTGTTTGTCTATGTATTCACACATGTACTAAGTTTCCGGTTAATACAATTCTAGCATGAATAATAAGCATTTATCATGATATAAGGAAATATAAAGAACAACTTTATTATTGCCTCTAGGGCATATTTCCTTTACCTTGTACCATAATTGGTGAGCTTACCCACAATGATCACACCTAGCACACCAACTCCACAACACAATAATGGCAATGAACTGAGCAAAGATGATGAAGTTCTTCAGCTTCAGCCCAAACTGACGATCCACCTTAGCACCTTCCACTTTGACACCTCCAGCCTTGCCACTGTCAACACTGCTGCCTCCGTGCTTTCGCACCCAGTCGGAGTAAGCTTGTTCTGCTGCCTGCCTAGTCTTGAACCCTCTATGGCTGTTGTTGCTATACGATGCCATATGTGCACTAGCTTCTTCTCATGAACTATAAATCCCTGGAGCCTTACCAATGGACACGGCATACCACTTGCCCTAGCAATGCACAAGAGCAAGAGTTGAAGCAGCAAATCAATGGAGCACACAAGTAGCAAGCAAAGTAGCACACAAACAACAATGGAGCAGAAGAGAAGAAGTAAAGCATGCATGATCATACAACATAACAAGTTCTACCTAGCACTACATTGGTGTTAACCTACCACCACATCCCAAAGAGGGTGTCGTCCTACCACCGCAAGTTCAACCATCATCGTGAGGGGTGAGTACATACCACCTCACCAAAATATACAGATCATCAAATAGTTTTTTAGCCCTAGCTACACAAAATGTACGTCATCATCGTCATCATCGTCGTCTCCACCGCCATCGCCGTTGGGGATCATGCACGCTCACAGGCAGCACTACTCTAGTAGTAGTGCTTCCCCAGCCAGCTCCTGAGCCACAACACCCTGTGAGCGTCTGCCATGGCAACGAACCCAACACCCTGGGCCTTGTTGTCAAGCAGGTGGCTGAGAGCTTCCATGAGAGCCTCGTCGCTGAAGCCACCCTGGGTCATGACAGCACCATACAGGTCAGGGTGGACGTCGAGGGGCTTGCACTCCCTGATGGTTGTTGCCACCTCCTTCACCACCTCGGTCATGCTGCAAAAGACATTGATCTCCTCCTCCATTAGGCCTCCTCTCTTCCTCTTCCTATCATGGACGGGGTCAAATGGCTTGTCGAAGGGCTTCTCGAAGGGCTTGTCAGGGCCATCAAGAACCTCGACATCTAGGGTCCCAGGGAAGTCTGGCATGGGAGAACCAAGAGGCCGCCCCAAGCCCATGGCATGCTTCCCAGTTGCCAGCCCGAAGGAGAAGATGTGCTGCATCTGGCTGTAGTTCTGTATGGGTCTGTTGAGAAACTCAGCATCCCTTGGGTGGTCCTAAGAATGAAACACAAATGCTGTTAGTTGCGATTAGGAGTAGGCAATGGTGGACAGTATGAAAAGGAAGAGGATTGTGAGCTAACCGCGACATGGCCGACGTAGGGCTCTGCCTCCAGAACTATGAAGCAAGTGTTCTCATGCCATGAGGCGCCTCTAAGGTCTCTCAGCTTGGACACTTGGATCCATCAACCTCTCCACTTCCTCAGGTGGTTGTACACCTGGGTGGCAGACACCTCCTGCCCACAGAACTCGAACACCTGCTTCGCAACGGTGTTCAAGTGCACCTCCTTGAAGCCCTTGTTAGTCCTAACTCCACTAGATATGAGCTCACACATCTTGTTCAGCACGAACATGGACATGAACGGCTGCTACTTCATGTTGTTTGACCTACCATCCTTCTTTACCTTTGCTATTGCTACCTTGAGTGCAGCAGCAGCAGAAGTTTGCTCAACGAGCACTACTGGCACATAGACAGAATCAGATGCAAACACCTCTAAATCAGGTGCCATCTCGGACATAGGCTATGAGTCCTCGACAAATGATGGAGCAAACTGGCTGTCGGACAGAACAAGGGCCTGACTAAGATCTTGTGTCTGCGTGGTCATGTCCTACAATCGTAGCACGCATTGACAGTAAGCATAGCACACAACATACCAGACAATCCATGAAAGCAGGAGCATACATGTACATGGTTCATCACTATCATAGCAAGCACATGCTTCATCACTATCATACTAAGCACATGGTTCATCGCTATCATACTAAGCATACCAGACAATCTATGAGCACGAACATACATCTACAACAAGCAACATGATACAAATGGACCACCAATACCTACAAATCACAGATCTAAGCATGAATCAACACAAGCACAAGGTTCAACTTCAAACTCTACTACTAATCTAGCCTACCACATGCTTGAACATCTAGCCCTACCACAAATTGCAATCGCAACATAGCAATCAACCATATAAGCTCACAGATCAGACCATTAATCAACCATGCATCTAGATCAAATCCTAGCTGCAACTCAGATCTAGCTAGAAGGAACAGAGAGAAAGGGGGATTAAACTCACAGAGGCCATGGCTGCAGCTCGAGGACGAGGGGGGGACGGTCGTAGACGATCAACGTCGGCCGATGAAGGAGCACCGACGTCGTGGACCGTCGGCCGATGAAGATGCGCCGCTTACCTGCTCGTCGGTGCCGATGTGCGTCGGCGGGAAAGCTCGAAGGGAGGGAGAATGGTGGCGGGAGTTAGGGCGGTGAGGGAGGGGGCTAAATAGGGGTGGACTTGGCGGGAGGTGAGCCGAAATCCTCCCGCCGATTTTTTGGCAACACGGGCGAGCTCGCGCCATCTCCTTGGACGCACGAGGAGAGAAGCGCGTCGCCCTCCCTTGCCTCGCCCGCACCAGGCTCGCGAGCTACTACCGATACAGGCGTTTCCCTGGGCCTGGCCTCGACGTGCTTTAGGTTTCATGCCATGCAGGCCGCACAGTAAACACAGGCAACCAAACGGGCCAAGTTCTTCCCGCGAGGGCCAGGCTGGGCCATATGCAGGCAACAAACCCGCCCATAGTGATTATATCATGCATATACATGCACGAGATTGGTAGCTCGCTGATACGTCTCCAACGTATCTACTTTTCCAAACACTTTTGCCCTTGTTTTGGACTCTAACTTGCATGATTTGAATGAAACTAACCCGGACTGACGCTATTTTCAGCAGAACTACCATGATGTTGTTTTATGTGTAGAAAAGAAAAGTTCTCGGAATGTCCTGGAAATCCATGGAGGCACTTTTTGGAATTAATAAGAATTTCTGGGCGAAAGAAATACACCAGGGGGCCCACACCCTGTCCACGAGACAGGGGGCGTCCCCCCTATAGGGCACGCCCCCTATCTTGTGGGCCCCCTGGACCTCCACCGACCTCAACTCCAACTCCATATATTCAAGTTCAGGGAGAAAAAAATCAGGGAGAAAGTTTCATCACGTTTTATGACACGGAGCCGCCGCCAAGCCCAAATCTTTCTCGGGAGGGCTGATCTGGAGTTCGTTCGGGGCTCCGGAGAGGGGGATTCGTCGCCGTCATCATCATCAACCACCCTCCATCACCAATTTCATGATGCTCACCTCCGTGCGTGAGTAATTCCATTGTTGGCTTGCTGGACGGTGATGGGTTGGATGAGATTTACCATGTAATCAAGTTAGTTTTGTTAGGGTTTGATCCCTAGTATCCGCTATGTTTTGAGATTGATGTTGCTATGACTTTGCTATGCTTAATGCTTGTCACTAGGGCCCAAGTGCCATGATTTCAGATCTGAACCTATTATGTTTTCATGAATATATGTGTGTTCTTGATCCTATCTTGCAAGTCTATAGTCACCTATTATGTGTTATGATCCGACAACCCCGAAGTGACAATAATCGGGATACTTCTCGGTGATGACCGTAGTTTGAGGAGTTCATGTATTCACTATGTGCTAATTCTTTGTTCTGGTTCTCTATTAAAAGGAGGCCTTAATATCCCTTAGTGTCCGCTAGGACCCCGCTGCAACGGGAGGGTAGGACAGAAGATGTCATGCCAGTTCTTTTCCATAAGCACGTATAACTATTTACGGAATACATGCCTACATTACATTGATGAATTGGAGCTAGTTCTGTGTCACCCTATGTTATAGCTATTACATGAAGAATCGCATCCGGCATAATTATCCATCACGGATCCATTGCCTACAAGCTTTTCACATATTGTTCTTCACTTATTTACTTTTCTATTGCTACTGTTACAACTACTACAAAAACCCCAAAACAATTATCTTTACTTTTACTACCGTTACCTTTATTATCATACAACTTTTGCTACTAAATACTTTGCTGCAGATACTAAGTTATCCAGGTGTGGTTGAATTGACAACTCAACTGCTAATACTCAAGAATATTCTTTGGCTCCCCTTGTGTCGAATCAATAAATTTGGGTTGAATACTTTACCCTCGAAAGCTGTTGTGATCCCCTACACTTGTGGGTTATCAAGACTAATTTCTGGCGCCGTTGCCGGGAAGCATAGCTCTATTCTCTGAGTCACTTGGGATTTATATCTGTTGATCACTATGAAGAACTTGAAAGACGACAGAACAAAGATTTTGCCCTCAACTACGAGGGGAGGTAAGGAACTGCCATCTAGCTTTGCACTAGATTCTCCTTCCGTTATTAGTAAGCTTGCGACACCTAAACCTGCTGCTGCTATGAATTCTGATATGTCGCATGTTATTGATGATGCCACTTCTGCTATGCATGATACTTATGATGAAACTACTTCTATGTGTGATACTACTTTGCCATCAGGTGAATTTCTCGATGAACAACTTGCTAGAGTTAGGGGGAATGAAATTATTGAAGATGCTATTATTGATGATAGTGATGATGAAGGTTCCCCCAATGATTATGTATTGGCTGTTGTTCCTGAGGGTTATGTTATGAATGAAGAAGCTGCTAGGGAAATCTTTGCTTGCAATGATAGATATGATCTTAAGAAATTATTAGCTAAATGGAAGCAGCAGTCTCTTAATGCTAGAATGAAACCCGACCCTGCTTTTGCTACTTCACCTATCTGTGTTACTGATAAGGATTATGAATTCTCTGTTGATCCTGAGATTATTACTTTGGTTGAATCTGATCCTTTTTATGGCCTTGAATCTGAAACTGTTGTGGCACATCTTACCAAGTTGAATGATATACCTACCTTGTTTACTAATGATGAGAAGTCTAGCTATTTTTATATCCTTAAGATATTTTTGTTCTCATTAAAGGGTGATGCTAAGACTTGGTATAATTCTCTTGCTCCTGGTTGTGTGCGTAGTCCCCAGGATATGATTTATTACTTCTCTACTAAATATTTCCCTGCTCATAAGAAACAAGCTGCCTTGCGGGAATATATAATTTTGTGCAAATCAAAGAAGAGAGTCTCCCACAAGCTTGGGGGAGGCTTCTCCAGTTACTTAATGCTTTGCCTGACCATCCTCTTAAGAAAAATGAAATACTTGATATCTTTTATAATGGACTAACCGATGCTTCCAAGGACTCTTGGATACACTACTAGGGAAAAGCCTATACACAGAATCTTAGCAGCAGCGCGGCTCAAAAAGGAGCGCTGCTGCTAACTAGTAGTAGCACGTGTGCGGCAAACTCGCTGCTGATAAGTTTTTAGCAGTAGCGCGCTCGGCGTAAAACGCGCTGCTACAAATATCGACCGGCGGTGTTCACCTAACTCTATTTAGCAGTAGCGCGGTCGCGCGAACCGCGCTACTGCTGAGGATGTAGTAATAGCGCGCTTTTTCTAAGATCGCTGCTGCTAAATTTCAAATTGCCACACTTTTTTGTCCCAGTTAGCAGTAGCGCCGTATCCCAAAGTGCGCTGCTGCCAATTCCTTAGCAGCAGCGCGTTTCAGATCCCGCTCTATTGCTAACCAGCACCAACCCACCACCTTTTCCCCACCCGTCCCTCCCCTCCCCCTCCTCTCTTTCCCTTCCCCCTACCTCCCCCTCCCCCTCCTCTCTTCCCTTCCCCCTACCTCCCCCACATGCTCCCACTCTCACTCTTGTTCTTCCTCAATACTTCTCCCCCATTACTCTCTCTCTTCTATCCACCTTTCTCTCTCTTCATTACTCCTACCTAACTACACCACCTCCATTAATGCATCTCCTTTCTCTTTTTCCTTCCCCCTCCACTAGAAGAAGTTGTCTCCTCCCAAATTAGGTAGCTAGGTAGATGTAGGATTTAGTTAAGTGACCTATTTGCCCCCTAACTATATCTATCTTTGTCAAGAAGAGCTTTGTGCACTTTTGATCTCCCTACAACATCATCTCCACCATGTGCTTGATCTCGATCGAGATAGAGGTGATGAAAATTTCATGCTTTTGCAAAATGGAAATATGTTTATGTGTGGGTGATATGTTTGTGGAAATTGTGTGTGTGGCATGAGTTGATGCCAAATTGTGCTTTTGAGTTGCCTATGTTTTGCCTAAATGTCGATTTATTTCCGTTTTGGCGAATTCCGGACAAACTCTAGATCCATATATGTCCTATTTTTAGGGAAGGTCATGCCAAATTTTTTTATGACTTTGATGCATGCATGCATTTTTATAATCAATTTGTTTATTATTACCATGCAGAGTTGACGATGGTCAGTGGAACGATGGTGGACAGGTGGTTGCGGTCGGCAATGCAGGACATGAAAGAAAATAACCGGACAGAGGTTTTATGTCCGTGTCAAAAATGCAAAGGAATAGTTTGGCTCGACCCCCATGACGATGGTCATGTCGAAGCGCACCTGCTCATGACTGGTTTCATGGATGGATATACTCGATGGATAATTGAAGATGAGGATGACGATGCTGAGGATGCCGACGGGGCAGGCAATGATGACACGGGGCAAGACGAAGAGATGATCGATAATGGCGGCGGGGAAGAGGCCGGACATGGCGGAGGAGAAGGGGCCGGACATGGCGGAGGAGAAGGGGCCGGACATGGTGGCGGAGAGAACGACATGGACTGCACGCAGCAGAGTTCGTCGATACTAAGTTCAATTGTGCGGGACCCTCATGTTCAAGCATTGCTTCGCAAGGAGACGAGTACTGAGAGAGCTGCTTCTAGAGAGGAGGCTAAGCTGGAGCAACTGGTGGTAGACTCGAACACTCCATTGTATGATGGTTGCAATCCTGAGGTGACCCGCTTGAGTTTCACGCTCCAACTCCTGAAGACGAAGGCTAAAAACAAATGGACCAACACTAGCCTCGATGAGCATCTCAAGTACCTAAAGGATGTTCTTCCCGCGGGTAATCTATGTCCTACTAGTGTTGATGAGGCCAAGAAGATCGTGTGCCCTCTTGATCTGCCACACGTTAGATACCATGCATGCATCAATGATTGCATAATTTATCGGAAGGAGCACGCGGAAAAAACAAGTTGTCCGCTGTGCAATGCTTCTCGATACAAGAAGGCCAGGAAGAAATGTCCCCAGAAAGTTGTATGGTACTTACCGATCACTCCCTGTCTCCAGAGGTATTTTGTTGATCCCAAGGAAGCTAAGCTAATGCGCTGGCACGCGGAGAGGAAGAAGCCTGACGATGGAGATGATCCGAAGCTGAGACATGTGAAGGATGGAAGCCAGTGGAGAGCGTTGAACAACTTCTATCGGTATTTTGAATGTGATGCAAGGAACATCGTGCTCGGCGCATGTACCGATGGCATGAATCCGTTTGGCAACCAGAACACCAACCATAGCACATGGCCCGTGTTTGTATGGATGTACAACCTCCTCCCCTGGTTGTGCATGAAATCGAAGTACATTCACATGAGCATGCTTATTCAAGGGCCGAAACAACCAGGAAATAATATTAATTTGTATCTGGGGCTACTTCAAGAGGAGTTAGACACGTTATGGAAAACACCGGCCAAGACATGGGATGCCAGCAAAGGTGAGTATTTCAACATGAGAGCCGCGCTGATCACGACAGTGCGGGACTATCTCGGTTACGGATATGTGGCAGGCCAGGTGTGTCATGGATATTGCTGATGCACGCGGTGCATGGATGATACGACGTCTCAGCAGCTAACGTCAAGGAAAGATGGCGGGTCTGGGAAAATCGTGTACATGGGGCATCGAAGATGGCTTTAACAGGATGACCTGTGGAGAAACCGTGGAGATCTATTCAATGGTCATGCTGAGCATCGAGGACCTCCACGTAAGCGGAGCGGTGCCGAAATCGATGAGCTGTTGAAAAACTGGAAGGAGTGCCCCGCGCCGGGAAAGACGATGAGAAAGGCGCCGGAGCCGCTGCTGAAGGTATGGAAGACGAGGTCTATGTTCTGGGACTTGGAGTACTGGCACAAACTCGATACACCTCATTGCCTTGATCAAATGCATATCTGTAAGAATGTCCTTGAGAGCTTGCTCGCAACATTGATGAACATGCCGGATAAGACCAAGGATGGGCCGAAGGCAAGAAAAGACTTGCAAGATTTCAAAATCCGGGAAGATCTGCACATGCCGCCCCGTAAAATGTCAGACGAGACAGAGACGGAGACAGAGGCACGGGAGAAGAAGGGCAAGAAAATAAAAAAAGAGGATTATTGCCCCCCTTCTTGCTTCACCTTAAGTCAGGCTGAGATCAATCAATTCTTTAAGTGCCTTACCAGAGTCAAAGTTAGTTCTGGTTACCGTCGCAAGATAAGCAGATATATAGACATGGACAAGAAAAGGTTCAGCGGGATGAAGTCTCATGACTGTCATGTGATGATGACGTAGATACTACCTGTTGCCTTTAGAGGGATAATGGACAAGCAGGTCCGTGACACGCTTATTGGTCTCTGCAACTTTTTCGACGTCATTTCTCAAAAGTCGATCAGTGTGAAGCGGCTCCAAAGGCTACAGGAAGAGATCGTTGTGATACTGAATGAGCTTGAGATGTACTTCCCGCCCGCGTTCTTCGACGTGATGGTGCATTTGTGTGTCCATATTGTGGATGACATAATAGACCTGGGGCCGTCATTCCTGCACAACATGATGCCGTTTGAGAGGATGAATGGGATCATCAAAGGATTCGTTCGTAACATGTCCCGTCCGGATGGAAGCATCGTCCAGGGCTATTTGGCACAAGAGTGCATCTCTTTCTGTGAGAATTTTCTATATGGCGCAGACCAGCCGCCTGGTGTTAGTGTTGGTTTTTCCGTTAACAAGCACGATGGGGGGCTCGAAGGAGATGGTCACTGCAACGGTCGCAGGGAACTGCACGTGGCATACTCAGATCGATGCAGCGATGAGCAAACTTGGTAGTGCTACAACACCTAGACGAGGTAGATCCTTTCGTGGCACTGCACAAAGAAATTATCGCAAAGAAGTATCGTGACCGGGGGGTATGCAGGACGGACGCCGAAGTTGCTAGAGAGCACAACTCCACTTTCCTGCATTGGTTCAAAGAGCATATTATTGCTAATCCCCCGAGGAGGGCTCTAAGGACGGATTGCTCATATACGCCTTAGCACATGGCCCCTCGCCCAACCTCGTAACCTATCAGGCATATGATATCAACGGATACACGTTCTACACGGAGGCCAAAGATATGGACAGTGATGATCAGAACTCAGGGGTGACGATGGAATGCAACTGAACGATTTTATGGAAGGGTCGAGGAGATCTGGGAGCTTGACTACTCTGGACTGCACAATACGACGATGTTCCGTGTCATATGGGCTAAGAATGTCGAAAGAGAAAGCCGGATTTTCACTACCATGACTATACCTGATGCCAAGAGCGCTACCGTGAACGCTATCGCAAAAAACAAGCCATGGGTACACGCTAAGCACGTGACACAATGCTTCTTCATAACTGACCCGCGCAATCCCAGCCGTGTTGTCGTGAGGAGAGGCAAAAGGAACATCATTGGAATGGATGGAGTAGCCAACGAGGAAGACTATGATCAGTACGGCAACCCAATGAGGGAAGATGACGACGATGATGAAGTATACGTCAAAATAAGAATCAATACTACATTACCTAAGAAAAATCGTACTCCATGGAAAAGGCAAAGTCACAATGAGGGGCTCAATTATTCTTCGATGAACAAGAAGGGAAAGAAGCTGACTCAAAAATGAAAACGTCAGCACTGAGGAAACGTATGTTATCGGTCCAATGATGTGTAATATATATATATATATATATATATATGTTCCTATTTTTGTATACACACTTAGCCATTATTATGCATGGGTCCAATGATGTGTAATATATATGTTCCTGTTTTGCATACATATTTAACCGTCAACTGATGCAATATATATCACCCTCCCTTCGTTCAC
Organism: Triticum timopheevii; assembly: GCA_963921465.1. NCBI lineage: Eukaryota > Viridiplantae > Streptophyta > Magnoliopsida > Poales > Poaceae > Triticum > Triticum timopheevii. Next base: position 88,023,428 of record OY997271.1, read on the forward strand.
TACCTAATAAAAGTGGGATAAAATAAAGGAAAATAAAAAGGAAAACTGGTATTAGCGACGGTAGTAGCAGCGCGTTCTGCATAAACCGCTGCAGCTACTGAAGTTAGTAGTAGCGAATTTTGCCTAAACCGCTACAACTACTGAAGTTAGTAGCAGCGCGTTTTGACCTAATGCGCCACTGCTACGTCCACTTAACCCAAAATTCTCACTCGCCCTGCTTCATCCCACTTTTACCCCCAAATCCCCACTCTCTCTTCCCTCGTCGCACCGCCGCGCCCGACCCGGCCCGGCTCTCGCCCCCGACTCCAGCGCTCGCCCCCGACCCGGCCCTAGACCCCGACCCCGGCGCCGACGCTAGCCCCCGACCCCGGCGCTCGCCCCCGACCCGGCCCTCGCCCCCGACTCCGGCGCCGGCGCTCGCCCCCGACCCGTCGGCCCTCGCCTCCCTCCTCTCCCCTCCCGGCCGTCGTCGGGCCTGCCTCCTCGCCCCTGCTATAACGCCCCGGATTCGTTGCGCCAGGTGTCCGCCAGTTATTCGCCGTCATTGCCATGTCATGTGCTTGCGTGTTGCACTTTGCCATGTCATCATATGCATTTCATATCATGCCATCATGTGCATTTCATTTTGCATACGTGTTCGTCTTATGCATCCGAGCATTTTCCCCGTTGTGTGTTTTGCAATCCGGCACTCCTATGTCATCCGGCGTCCCCTTCTTCTCTCCTGTTGTGAGCGGGTGTTAAAATTTCTCAGAATGGACCGAGGTTTGCCAAGCGGCCTTGGTACACCACCGGGAGACCGCCTGTCAAGTTTCGTGCCATTTGGAGGTCGTTTGATACTCCAACGGTTAACCGGGTAACCGTAAAAGCCTCTTTTGTGTGCAGCCCAACACCCCTTCCAAAGTGGCCCAAAACCCAGCAAACTCCCCTCCATGCTCTCGGTCGTTCGATCATGATCGCGTGGCCGAAAACTGCACCTCATTTGGACTCTCCTAGCTCCCTCTACCTATAAATAGGCCACCTCCCCCGAAATTCGCAGCCCAACCCTAGTCTTCTACATCCTCGCGCCGCCGAACACGTCCGCGCGGCCACCGGACATGTCCACCACCCACAGCCACGTCGCCCGGGCCAATCGTGAGCCGCCATGTCACCCCGCTGCCGCTCCCCACCACTCGCGTCGTGCCACGTCGCCGCCGCCCGCGCCCACATCGCCGCCGCCGCCCGGGGCCCAGATCCGGCCCGTCCCGGGGCCGAACCGGGCCTCGCTGGGCCCCCTCGCCGCCGCCCGCTCCCCCGCGAGCCTCCCGTCGCCGCACCTCCCGTGCCTGAGCGCCGCCCCGCGTCTTGGCTCCCGCACGAGGCCCCGCCGGCGTCCTCGCCGGAGTTGCTCGCCGGAGCAGCGGCCATCTCCACCAGCTGGCCGGCCCCTCGTGCCCTCCTCCCGTGCTGCTCTCTCTCTCTCTCTCGTTACCTCTCTCTCCCTCTCACCTTCGAGCTCTCTCTCTCTCTGGGACCTTGCAGGACAACCATGGCCGCCCCGATCTCCGCGTCTGCGCCGCCCCAAGCCGCCTCGTCGCCGGGAATGGATTCCCCATGCCCGGATCCACCCATCCCCGGCCTCCCCGACGCCTACCGGAGCCCCACGCCGCCCCACGGTCGCCGTTGACTTGCGCCGGAGTCATCCTGTACGAGGAACAGAGCTTCCCCGATTTGGATCCCGTTTCTCGCTAGGTATAAATCGGCTAAGTCCTTTTCTGCATGTATTTTCATGCCATGTTCATCGCATCATAACTCCGCATCCGTAGCTCCGTTTTGTGCATGTAATATGTCAAATTGTTCGCCTCGACGAGTACTTCATTTCATTCCATTGCATCATTTTCATTTGAGCTCATCTTGATGCCCGAAATGTTGTTGGAAGAGTGCATGTTGATGTTAATCTGCTGAAACTGTTATAACATGCTCATTTGTCATTTTGCCATGTTTGATGTGTGCATCCTATGAGCATGAGCTCTACATGTGTTTTGATCTATGATATGTCATCTTTCCAGAGGTGCAAACCATGTATTTTTGTGATTTGCGTGCTGAGTGCATCGAGCTTGTTAAGTATGGTACTTGCTGTTGCTGTTTCCCTGACAGATTCTGTTATATTTTGTTGCTATGTAAACCTGCTGCTACAAGTCATTTAGTGCATTATTCTGGAGATGTTCACTAAGGATGTTTTGTTATACATGTCTTGCCCTATCCATTCATGCCCTTGGTTGTAATTATAGCCTGCTGGAACATGTTGTTATCTTGCTCGAAAGTTGCTAAATAATGTTGCTGTCAACCTGTTAACATGAAGTTCAGTTTTGGTCATGTGTTTTTCTAGTGATCCATGCACCCTATGACCTTGATCTTGCCATGCTTAGCTTCATAAACATGCCTTCTTACTGTTGGTTGCCTTGCCATGCCATGTATTGCTCTGTGATAAGTGCTTCAAGCTCACCAACATGCCTACTTATTGTTGTTTCTGCCATGCATGAATCGGTCATATAACTTGCCATGTTTACATGGGTGCCATCATATTTTCTGTGCCCTTTTGGCTCATGGTCAGTAAGGGACTGTTGTTCTATGCATTTAGTAGTATGATGCCATGCCTTTGTTTGCCATGATAAGTTCCTGTAGCATGTTGTTTGATAGCTCTAAACATTGCAACCTGATGTTATTTTTGCCAAGTCTGAAACTGTTACTATTTGCAATCTTTCCATGTGTGTTTGAGCATGTTCTAGTGATTTCTGGAGATAGCTCAGTGTTCATGTTTTGTAGTACTTTACCTGTACTTCATGCCCATGCCTTTTGTTATTATTTTGGGGTGATGTAGCATATTGTTTTGATGCTTGCAATATGCCTAGTTGCTGTTTTGGACAGATTGTTGCTATAACTTGTATAGAGTGTGTGTTGAACCGTTGCTCCGTTTTGAGTGTGCTTTATATGAAACTTGCTTGATTTTGCATGTAGTTTCATATTATCATGTTGCATCCATGTTTGAGAGTGTTTGCTTGATGTTTGTATGCATTTTGCATCAATGCCATGCTTAACTTGTTTTGCTCATATCTTCTAGGCCGTAGCTCCGAATCTAATGAACTTTATATGTAACTTGACTAGAATCTCGTGTAGATCATCTTGGTGCATTTTAACTTGCTGTTTAATAATTTGAACATAATGTTGATTCAGTTCTGGACCAATTTCTAAATTTGCATATGAGGACTTACCAGAATTGTTATATGTTGTTTCCGGCCTCATTTAAACTTGCCTTGATGTGTTGTTCTTGTTTGCATCATCTCTTGCCATGAGTAGCTTCATGTAGCTTTGTCATGCATCATGCTTGTTGAGCATCATGTCTTGTTCATGTGTGGTGTGTTTACTATGTTGTGTGCTTCTTCTCGATAGTTCCTGTTTCGTTGCGATCGTGGGGATTCGTTCGTCTACGCTTGGTTCGTCTTCGTGGCTTCATCTTCTTCATGGACTCGTTCTTCTTCCTAGCGGGATTTCAGGCAAGATGACAGCTACCCTGGATCTCACTACTATCATTGCTATGCTAGTTGCTTCATTCTATCGCTATGCTGCGTTACCTATCATTTGCTCTTCAAGCCTCCCAAATTGCCATGAACCTCTAACCTTTGACACCCTTCCTAGCAAACCATTGCTTGGCTATGTTACCGCTTTGCTCAGCCCCGCTTATAGCGTTGTTAGTTGCAGGTGAAGTTGAAGATTGCTCCATGGCGGACAGGGTTATGTTGGGATATCACAATATCTCTTATTTAATTAATGCATCTATATATTTGGTAAAGGGTGGAAGGCTCGGCCTTATGCCTGGTGTTTTGTTCCACTCTTTCCGCCCTAGTTTCCGTCATACCGGTGTTATGTTCCCGGATTTTTGCGTTCCTAACGCGGTCGGGTGATTTATGGGACCCCCCTGACAGTTCGCTTTGAATAAAACTTGTCCAGCAAGGCCCAACCTTGGTTTTACCATTTGCCTCACCACCACCTATACCCTTCCCTTGGGTCGGCCAACCCAAGGGTCATCTTTATTTTAGCCCCCCGGGCCAGTGCTTGTCTAAGTGTTGATCCGAACAGAGCTGCCTGCGGGGCCACCTCGGGGAAACTTGAAGTCTGGTTTTACTCGTAGCTAGTCTCATCCGGTGTTGCCCTGAGAATGAGATATGTGCAGCTCCTATCGGGATTGTCGGCGCATCGGGCGGCTTTGCTGGTCTTGTTTTACCATTGTCGAAATGTCTTGTAAACCGGGATTCCGAGACTGATCGGGTCTTCCTGGGAGAAGGAATATCCTTCGTTGATCGCGAGAGCTTATCATGGGCTAAGTTGGGACACCCTTGCAGGGTATAAACTTTCGAGAGCCGTGCCCGCAGTTATCTGGCAGATAGGAATTTGTTAATGTCCGGTTGTAGATAACTTGACACCAGATCCGAATTAAAACGCATCAACCATGTGTGTAGCCGTGATGGTCTCTTCTCGGCGGAGTCCGGGAAGTGAACACGGTTTCTGGGTTATGTTTGACGTAAGTAGGAGTTCAGGATCACCTCTTGATCATTGCTAGCTTCACGGCCATTCCGCTTGTTCTCTTCTCGCTCTTCTTTGCGTATGTTAGCCACCATATTATGCTTAGTCGCTGCTGCAACCTCACCACTTTACCCCTTCCTTTCCCATTAAGCTTTGCTAGTCTTGATACCCATGGTAATGGGATTGCTGAGTCCTCGTGGCTCACAGATTACTACAACAACAGTTGCAGGTACAGGTTATGTGATGTTCTTGACGCGAGAGCGATGCTTGCTTGCGTTGAGTTCTTCTTCTGCTTCTTCTTCGATCAGGGGATAGGTTCCAGGTCGGCAGCCTGGGCTAGCAGGGTGGATGTCATTTGAGTTTCTGTTTGTGATTCATCCGTAGTTCGGATGTTGATCTTATGTATGATGATGTTGTATTGGTGTGGCATTGTATGCCTTATGTATGTATCCCCATCTATTTATGTAATGTTGATGTAATGATATGCACCTTGCAAAAGCGTTCCAATATGCGGATCTATCCTTGGTGGGACCTTCGAGTTCCTTTTGGATAGGGTCGCATATTGGGCGTGACACCTGCACCCTCTGTAACCCCCCTCTCTCTCTGCTAGGGTTCTTCGGTTATGTTAATTAGGTTATCTATTTAGTTATGAATTTAGCTAGGTTTCAAAATTAGCTGAATTTATATGCAAATTTGAACTGGACATGTGATATGTGCATATGTCATGTTTTGGACATGTCATGTTTGGAAAATGATCCGAGTGGCCTATGTTACGCCGGAATGTTGATTCATTTCCGTTCCGGTGAATTTCAGGCGCTCGATATGTCCATTTTCTAGCAAAGGTCATGCCGAAATTTCCTGTGAATAAAGGCATGATTTGTGCTACATAGTTGGCATATCGAGTGCTGGCACATAGATTTCTTTTTACCAAGTAGGATGCATCCTACGGGAATGCGTGAGCATCAACGATGATGACTTAAGGAGTAAAGAACATTTGACGCAGTTGCTCCTAACGAAGTTGCACAAGAGATTCAAGTTCCCTGATCGGGATGATAACATAGAACAACCGTGGGATGATCCGAAGATGAAAAAGATTAACAATCACACCATGGGCATGTTCAGCAATGATTTGGCCTCCTAGAAAGGGAGGGTGAAACGAGCTATTGAGGCTGATGAACCCCTGTCCAAGATTCTGGAGGAAAATCCAACACTTATGGAAGAGGAGTTCGAAAAGTTCAAGGACACTTGCGCTACTGAGGCAGCCAAGGCTAAGGCTGCGAAATTCAAAAGCCTTCAGCAAAGGAACGCGGGGAAGCATCGCCTCGGAAGCCGTGGCTACCTCGGTAAAAGGCCCATATGGGATAAGGAGGATGCGGAACGTGAAGCCGCGGGTCTCCCAAACCCCTTCACGAAGTTCACCAACCCCTTGGAGCATGACTTCATCAGGGCCCGCTACAAGTGGGACAAGGAGAAAAAGGTTTTTTACACAGACAAGATCACGACGAAATTGATTAGACTACTGGAGAAGCAACACCGGCTTGCAGCCGAAAGCCCTACTTCTCCGATGAGGCCCAAGTGGGACACCCCTCTCAACCGGGCCTTGAATGAACTTAAGGGACTCCATTTGGACCAGCGGCGACAATATGGTCGTGTGCACGGCGCTGGAGACGGCGCCACGTGGAAGGTGTTTTACAACGACGGCCCGGAGGCCAAGAAGCAGAAAAAGAAGTTTAGTAAGGCGGACATCGACGCGAAGGTGAAGCTTGCGGTCGAGAAAAAAGCAGCTGAGGACGCGAAAAAAGCAGCCGAGGACAAATATGAGTTGCTACAGCAGGCAGTCAATGCAGCTGTAACTGCCTGCAGAAATGATTTCGCTACTAACTTGGTTCCAGTTATCATCAACTGGGCGAAGGAAAATCCAGACAAGACAGTACATGATTTCCCGATGCCCAGTTTCGTCGCGAGCAACTCCATGAACAACAACACCATCGCACCATCACTTGCTCAAGCAACCGGGCCTCCTCTCGCAGCCGCTCCCGCTCATAGCAGCCCGTCCTCAGTCTCAGGCGCGCTAGGTGGGCCTTCGTCTTTGGCTGAGCTCGACGCCGTCACGGTAATTACATGTCGCACCAACATATATATATATATATATATATATAATATTCTATTTTTATTGCCTTTCGGTTGTTTTACACCACAGACATATGTGTTTGCAGGCGAAAGAAACCCCGTGCACCATACTCTACTTGATCAAAGGCCAGAAGGTGGACGTGGGAAAGGGGATGATAATGGACCCCTCTCAATGCACGTTCCACAACCAGCCGATCCCCGCTGGGCACTTCAGGGTTAGCTTGACCAGTGTGAAATCGGGGCACGAGGATTTGCCTCCTCCAGTACAGCATGTGGGAGCGGACGACGAGACCCCGCCGCGAATTGGAAGCTACAAGAATTGGGTGCTTCTATGGCCGAAGAATCTTATTCGTCTGGAGCCGGCCGAGAGCACACCAATAACTACCACACATCAACAAGCATGTGCGGAGACCACCACCCCGCCTACGCAATTACCAGCTCCTATAGTGCCGGGTGAGAGCGACGGACGACATGATGAAGGGGGTGCAATAGTACTGGCTGATGTAATTTCTCTTGTAGAACAGAGAATGGATGATGAGACGGAGGTCGACCCTATGTATTACCTCAATACAAAGGCGTATGACTGTGACATAGATATGATGAGTCAACCATATGACGTATCAGGCTATCAGCTTGCTAATGAGGATATGGATGATATGCCCGGGCAGGGTCGTACCATGGATTGCAAAAAGTCTCTTGATACGTCTCCAACGTATCTATAATTTTTGATTGCTCCATGCTACTTTATCTACTGTTTTGGACCATATTGGGCTTTATTTTCCACTTTTATATTATTTTTGGGACTAACCTATTGACCGGAGGCCCGGCCCAGAATTGCTGTTTTTTGCCTATTTCAGTGTTTCGAAGAAACGGAATATCAAACGGAGTCCAAACGGAATGAAACCTTCGGGAACGTGATTTTTTCACCGAACATGGTCTAGGAGACTTGGACCCTACTCCAAGAAGCTTCCGAGGAGGTCACGAGGGTGGAGGGCGCCCCCTGGGCGCGCCCCCTACCTCGTGGGCCCCTCGGAGCTCCACCGACGTACTCCTTCCTCCTATATATACCTACATATCCCCAATAGACGAGATACGGATCCAAAAACCTAATTCCACCGCCGCAACCTTCTATATCCACGAGATCCCATCTTGGGGCCTACTCCGGAGCTCCGCCAGAGGGGGCATCCACCACGGAGGGCTTCTACATCAACACCATAGCCCCTCCGATGAAGTGTGAGTAGTTTACTTCAGACCTTCGGGTCCATATCTAGTAGCTAGATGGCTTCTTCTCTCTTTTTGGATCTCAATGCAATGTTCTCCCCCTCTCTCGTGGAGATCTATTCGATGTAATCTTCTTTTTGCAGTGTGTTTGTTGAGACCGATGAATTGTGAGTTTATGATCCAACTTATCTATGGAAAATATTTGATTCTTCTCTGAATTCTTTTATGTATGATTGAGTTATCTTTGCAAGTCTCTTCGAATTATCCGTTTGGTTTGGCCAACTAGATTGGTAGTTCTTGCAATGGGAGAAGTGCATAGCTTTGGGTTCAATCTTGCGGTATCCTTACTCAGTGACAGAAAGAGTTGCAAGGCACGTATTGTATTGTCGCCATCGAGGATAACAAGATGGGGTATTTATCATATTGCATGAATTTATTCCTCTACATCATGTCATCTTGCTTAAGGCGTTACTCTGTTTTTAACTTAATACTATAGATGCATGCTGGATAGCGGTCGATGAGTGGAGTAATAGTAGTAGATGCAGAATCGTTTCGGTCTACTTGTCACGGACGTGATGCCTATATACATGATCATACCTAGATAACCTCATAACTATGCTCGATTCTATCAATTGCTCAACAGTAATTTGTTCACCCACCGTAGAATACTTATGGTCTTGAGAGAAGCCACTAGTGAAACCTATGGCCCCCGGGTCTATTCTCATCATATCAATCTATATCACTTTATTTACTTGCTTTGTTTTTACTTTGCCTTTACTTTTTACTTTGTATCTATCTATCAAAAATACCAAAAATATTATCTCTATCAGATCTCACTCTCGTAAGTGACCGTGAAGGGATTGACAACCCCTAAGCGTTGGTTGCGAGTTGCTATCGTGTTGTGCAGGTACGAGAGACTTGCGCGTGACCTCCTACTGGATTGATACCTTGGTTCTCAAAACTGAGGGAAATACTTACGCTACTGTGCTACATCATCCTCTCCTCTTCGGGGAAAACCAACGCAAGCTCGAGACGTAGCAAGAAGAATTTCTGGCGCCGTTGCCGGGGAGGCTTACGCAAAAGTCAACATACCAAGTACCCATCGCAATCCCTATCTCTTGCATTACATTATTTGCCATTTGCCTCTCGTTTTCCTCTCCCCCACTTCACCTTTGCCGTTTTATTCGCCCTCTCTTTCCCAATCTCCACCTCTCTTTCCCGTTTGCCTTTTCCCTTTGCCTTTCTGTTTGCCTGTGTGTTGGATTACTTGTTGCTATGGCACAAGATAATACCAAATTGTGTGATTTCTCCAATACCAATAATAATGATTTCCTTAGTACTCCAATTGCTCCTCTTAATAATGATGAGTCCTATGAAATCAATACCGCTTTGCTAAATCTTGTTATGAAAGATCAATTCGCCGGCCTTCCTAGTGAAGATGCCGCTACTCATCTAAACAATTTTGTTGATTTGTGTGATATGCAAAAGAAAAAAGATACGGATAGCAATATTGTCAAACTGAAGTTATTCCCGTTTTCACTTAGAGATTGTGCTAAAGTTTGGTTTTCATCTTTGCCTAAAAATAGTATTGATTCTTGGAACAAGTGCAAAGATGCTTTTATCTCTAAGTATTTTCCTCCCGCTAAGATTATCAGTCTTAGGAACGATATCATGAATTTTAAACAACTTGATCATGAGCATGTTGCCCAATCTTGGGAAAGAATGAAATTAATCCTTCACAATTGCCCTACTCATGGTTTGAATTTATGGATGATCATACAAAAATTTTATGCCGGATTGAATTTTGCTTCTAGAAATCTTTTAGATTCGGCCGCGGGAGGCACGTTTATGGAAATTACGTTAGGAGATGCTACAAAATTGCTTGATAATATTATGGCTAATTATTCTCAATGGCATACCGAAAGATCTTCTAGTAAAAAAGTGCATGCTATAGAAGAAATCAATGTTTTGAGTGAAAAGATGGATGAACTCATGAAGATGTTTGCTCCTATAAATACTCCTCTTGATCCTAATGATATGCCTTTATCTACTTTGCTTGAGAATAATAATGAATCTATGGATGTGAATTTTGTTGGTAGGAATAGTTTTGGTAACAACGCTTATAGAGGGAGTTTTAATCCTAGGCCTTTTCCTAGCAATCCTTCTAACAATTATGGAAATTCCTACAACAACTCTTATGGAAATTTTAATAAGATGCCCTCTGATTTTGAGAGTAGTGTTAAAGAGTTTATGAAATCACAAAATAATTTTAATGCTTTGCTTGAAGAGAAATTGCTTAAAGTTGATGATTTGGCTAGGAACGTTAATAGAATTTCTCTTGAAATTGATTCTTTAAAGCTTAGACCTATTCCTCCTAAGCATGATATCAATGAGTCTCTCAAAGCCATGAGAATTTCCATTGACGAGTGCAAAGAAAGAACCGCTAGGATGCGTGCTTCCAAAGATGCCTTTATTAAAGCGTGTTCTTCTAATCCCTATGAAAATCAAGACGAAGATCTAAAAGTTATTGATGCGTCCCCCATTAAATCTTTGTTTTGCAATATGAATCTTGATGAATCTGAATATGATCTTCCCTTACCTAGAAGGCGTTCTAAGAATTATGAGTTTCTAGATCTTGATGATGAAATTGATGAAAGTAAGATTGAAATAAATAGAAACCGTGATGTTGCTAAACCTACTATTTTGGATCTCAAGGAATTTAATTATGAAAATTGCTCTTTTATTGATTATATTTCCTTGTTGCAATCCGTGTTAAATTCTCCTCATGCTTATAGTCAAAATAAGGCTTTTACCGAACACATTGTTGATGTCTTGATGCAATCCTATGAAGAAAAGCTTGAGTTCAAAGTTTCCATCCCTAGAAAACTCCATGATGAGTGGGAACCTACCATTAAAATTAAAATTAAAGATTTTGAGTTTCATGCTTTGTGTGATTTGGGTGCTAGTGTCTCTACTACCCCCAAAACTCTATGTGATTTACTAGATTTTCGTGATTTTGATGATTGCTCTCTAAACTTGCATCTTGCGGATTCCACTATTAAAAAGCCTATGGGAAGAACTAATGATGTTCTTATTGTTGCAAATAGGAATTATGTGCCCGTAGATTTTATCGTTCTTGATATAGATTGCAATCCTTCATGTCCTATTATTCTTGGTAGACCTTTCCTTAGAACGATTGGTGCAATTATTGATACGAAGGAAGGGAATATTAGATTCCAATTTCCCTTAAAGAAGGGCATGGAACACTTCCCTAGAAAGAAAATAAAATTACCATATGAATCTATCATGAGAGCCACTTATGGATTGCCTACCAAAGATGGCGAAACCTAGATATATCCTTGCTTTTATGCCTAGCTAGGGGCGTTAAACGATAGCGCTTGTTGGGAGGCAACCCAATTTTATTTTGTGTTTTTTGTTTTTGGTTCTGTTTAGGAATAAATAATCCATCTACCTTCTGTTTGGATGTGGTTTTATGTTTTAATTAGTGTTTGTGCCAAGTAAGACCTATAAGATAACCTACGATGATAGTTGATTTGATTCTGCTGAAAAACAGAAACTTTGCACGCACAAATTTAGTTATGATAAATCACAAGAACGTGCTTTTGCGTTGATTCGTTTTTATGCTGATCAATAAACAAATTGTCCAGGACTTCCTATTTTGGTAGAATTTTTAGAGTTCCAGAAGTTAGCGTTAGTTACAGATTACTACAGATTGTTCTGTTTTTAACAGATTCTGTTTTTCGTGTGTTGTTTGCTTATTTTGATGAATCTATGGCTAGTAAATTAGTTTATAAACCATAGAGAAGTTGGAATACAGTTTATTTAACACCAATATAAATAAAGAATGAGTTCATTACAGTACCTTGAAGTAGTTTTTTGTTTTCTTTCTTTAACGGAGCTCACGAGATTTCTGTTGAGTTTTGTGTTGTGAAGTTTTCAAGTTTTGGGTAAATTCTTTTGATGGATTATGGAACAAGGAGTGGCAAGAGCCTAAGATTGGGGATGCCCATGGCACCCCCAAGATAATCCAAGGACACCAAAAAGTCAAAGCTTGGGGATGCCCCAGAAGGCATGCCCTCTTTCGTCCACTTCCATCGGTAATTTACTTGGAGCTATATTTTTATTCACCAACATGATATGTGTTTTGCTTGGAGCGTCTTGTATTATTTGTTTCTTTGCTTGTTGGTTTACCACAATCATACTTGCTGTACACACCTTTTGAGAGAGCCATACATGATTTGAAATTTGTTAGAATACTCTATGTGCTTCACTTATACCTTTTGAGCTTGATAGCTTTGCTCTATGTGCTTCACTTATATCTTTAGAGCGTGATAATTTTTTGCTGTAGTGCTTCACTTAGATCTTTTAGAGCACGGTGGTGGATTTGTTTTAAAGAAACTTGATCTCTGATGCTTCACTTAGATTATTTTGAGAGTCTTTAATAGCATGGTAATTTGCTTAATGTTAATATACTTGGTGTTCAAGATTTGTGAAACTTTCTTTTTTTGAGTGAATTAAATTAAGTTTGATGCTTGATGATTGTTTTGAGATATGGAGGTGATAATATCAAAGTCGTGCTATTTGAATAGTTGTGAATTTGAGAAATACTTGTGTTGAAGTTAGCAAATCCCGTAGCATGCACGTATGGTTAAAGTTGTGTAACAAATTTGAAACATGAAGTGTACCTGGCTTGTGCATCCTTAAGAGTGGCGGTCGGGGACGAGCGATGGTCTTCTCCTACCAATCTATCCCCCTAGGAGCATGCGCGTAGTATTTGAATTTTTGATGACTTCTAAATTTTTGCAATAAGTTCTTTTGACTAATGTTGAGTCCATGGATTATACGCACTCTCACCTTTCCGCCTTTACTAGCCTCTTCGGTACCGTGCATTGCCCTTTCTCACCTTGAGAGTTGGTGCAAACTTCGCCAGTGCATCCAAACCCCGTGATACGATACGCTCTATCACACATAAACCTCCTTTTATCTTCCTCAAAACAGCCACCATACCTACCTATCATGGCATTCCCATAGCCATTCCGAGATATATTGCCATGCAACTTCCACCACCACCATCATGACATGCATTACTTTTGTCATATTGCCATTGCATGATCTTGTAGTTGACATCGTATTTGTGGCAAAGCCACCATGCATTATTTTCCATACATGTCACTCTTGATTCATTGCACCATCCCGGTACACCGCCGGAGGCATTCATATAGAGTCATATCTTGTTCTAGTTTCGAGTTGTAATATCAAGTTGTTGTAATAGAAGTGTTATGATCATCATTATTAGAACATTGCCCTAGTGAGGAAAAGGATGATGGAGACTATGACTCCCCACAAGTCGGGATGAGACTCCGGAATAAAAAAAAAGAGAAAGGCCAATAAAAAAGAAGAAAGGCCAATAAAAAATGATGAGAGAAAAAGAGAGAAGGGGCAATGTTACTATCCTTTTACCACACTTGTGCTTCAAAATAGCACCTTGTTCTTCATGTGGTGAGTCTCATATATTTGTGCTTCAAAGTAGCACCATGTTTTTCATATAGTGAGTCTCATAAATTGTCTTGTTTATACTAGTGGGAATTTTTCATTATAGAACTTGGCTTGTATATTCCAATGATGGGATTCCTCAAAATGCCCTAGGTCTTCGTGAGCAAGCAAGTTGGATGCACACCCACCAATTTTCTTTTGATGAGCATTCATAGCTCTAGTGCATCCGTTGCATGGCAATCCCTACTCCTCATGTTGACATCAATTGATGGGCATCTCCATAGCCCGTTGATTATCCTCGTCAATATGAGACTTTCTCCTTTTTTTGTCTTCTCCACACAATCCCCGTCATCATATTCTATTCCACCCATAGTGCTATATCCATGGCTCGCGCTCATATATTGCCTGAAGGTTGAAAGAGTTTGAGATTATTTGAGTATGAAACAATTGCTTGGCTTGTCATCGGGGGTATAGAAGTTGGGAACATCTTTGTGTGACAAAAATGAAGCATAGCCTAACTATATGATTTTGTAGGGATGAACTTTCTTTGGCTATGTTATTTTGAGATGACATAATTGTTTAATTAGTATGCTTGAAGTATTATTATTTTTATGTCAATATGAACTTTTATCTTGAATCTTTCGGATCTAAATATTCATGCCATGATTAAGAAGATTTACATTGAAATTATGCCAAAGTATCACTCCGCATCAAAAATTCTTTTTTATCATTTACCTACTCGAGGATGAGCAGGAATTAAGCTTGGGGATGCTTGATACGTCTCCAACGTATCTATAATTTTTGATTCCTCCATGCTACTTTATCTACTGTTTTGGACCATATTGGGCTTTATTTTCCACTTTTATATTATTTTTGGGACTAACCTATTAACCGGAGGCCCAACCCAGAATTGCTGTTTTTTGCCTATTTCAGTGTTTCGAAGAAACGGAATATCAAATGGAGTCCAAACGGAATGAAACCTTCGGGAACGTGATTTTCTCACCGAACTTGATCCAGGAGACTTGGACTCTACTCCAAGAAGCTTCCGAGGAGGTCACGAGGGTGGAGGGCGCGCCCCCCTACCTCGTGGGCCCCTCGGAGCTCCACCGACGTACTCCTTCCTCCTATATATACCTACGTATCCCCAATAGATGAGATACGGAGCCAAAAACCTAATTCCACCGCCGCAACCTTCTGTATCCACGAGATCCCATCTTGGGGCCTGTTCTGGAGCTCCGCCGGAGGGGGCATCCACCACGGAGGGCTTCTACATCAACACCATAGCCCCTCCGATGAAGTGTGAGTAGTTTACTTCAGACCTTCGGGTCCATAGCTAGTAGCTAGATGGCTTCTTCTCTCTTTTTGGATCTCAATACAATGTTCTCCCCCTCTCTCGTGGAGATCTATTCGATGTAATCTTCTTTTTGCAGTGTGTTTGTTGAGACCGATGAATTGTGGGTTTATGATCCAACTTATCTATGGAAAATATTTGATTCTTCTCTGAATTCTTTTATGTATGATCGAGTTATCTTTGCAAGTCTCTTCGAATTATCCGTTTGGTTTGGCCAACTAGATTGGTAGTTCTTGCAATGGGAGAAGTGCATAGCTTTGGGTTCAATCTTGCGGTGTCCTTACTCAGTGACAGAAAGAGTTGCAAGGCACGTATTGTATTGTTGCCATCGAGGATAACAAGATGGGGTATTTATCATATTGCATGAATTTATTCCTCTACATCATGTCATCTTGCTTAAGGCGTTACTCTGTTTTTAACTTAATACTCTAGATGCATGCTGGATAGCGGTCGATGAGTGGAGTAATAGTAGTAGATGCAGAATCGTTTCGGTCTACTTGTCACGGACGTGATGCCTATATACATGATCATACCTAGATAACCTCATAACTATGCTCGATTCTATCAATTGCTCAACAGTAATTTGTTCACCCACCGTAGAATACTTATGCTCTTGAGAGAAGCCACTAGTGAAACCTATGGCCCCCGGGTCTATTCTCATCATATCAATCTATATCACTTTATCTACTTGCTTTGTTTTTACTTTGCCTTTACTTTTTACTTTGCATCTATCTATCAAAAATACCAAAAATATTATCTCTATCGGATCTCACTCTCGTAAGTGACCGTGAAGGGATTGACAACCCTTAACCGTTGGTTGCGAGTTGCTATCGTGTTGTGCAGGTACGAGGGACTTGCGCGTGACCTCCTATTGGATTGATACCTTGGTTCTCAAAAACTGAGGGAAATACTTACGCTACTGTGCTGCATCATCCTCTCCTCTTCGGGGAAAACCAACGCAAGCTAGAGACGTAGCATCTCTCTTCCTGAAATCCTCACAGGACATGCCTGAAGATGCCGCTTCAACACAGGCTCAACTAGCCGGGCACGAGGGTCATACTGTACTTAGCCCGGGAACACTGGGGCAGGGGTTAAGGAAGGGTCTGGAAGGTGTGCCCAAGAAAAAGGAGAGGAAGAGATTGGGTAAGGTAACTGCCTCCAAACAAGCCAGAGCACATAGCAGCGAGACGATGCATTCTGAAGAGCGTGTACCCGTGAAAGGTGCGGTCATGTTCCATCTCACGGGCAAGCCGATGCTACCGCCGAAACCGCTGGAGGCACTATCATGGGATCTCAGGAGACTGCACGACGATGTGTTGTCGACTGAGAAAAGCCTACTAGCCTCAAAGGATCCAGGATATCCGACATACGCGACTCGTGTGCCTAAGGGGAAGTGCTACGTTGACACACGGCCCGCGGAGGTGTTCTTTCTGCGGTTTGACCATATCTTTGTGATGTTTCTAACAAGGCGTCTTGATTTTACTATCGTCCGCCTTTTTGCGCTACATATGAGCTCTGTCATGAAGAGTGAAGAAGTCTCGCAAATCTGTGTGGCGGATCCGTACTACATGCACGAGTCTTTCTTGAGTCTCGGCGACTTTGAGCATGAAACTGCTAGGGAGTACCTCCAAAACTTCATGGTACAGAATAAGGACCGGGAAATTGTCCTCGTGCCTTATCATCCAAAGTAAGTCAGTTCCGGACAACCCTTTCGTACATTTCAATCATTCCTTCTCTCTCATATGGGGAATAATTTGAGGTGTCTTTTCCCCGCAGCAACGGGCGCGCCGTCCTTATCGTTCTTTACCCGCAAGTCTCCCACGCCATGTATTTTGACCCTTCCAGAGACTACGAGAAAAAAGACTACACCCACATAATGAATATTCTAGATGATGCTCTCCAAGGCTTCAGCTTTAGAGGTGGCCACGTGCAGATCAAGAAACAAAGGAACAAGAAGATGGGTTTCGCGCATAAAACTAACTTCTCCTGCATCCATGTCCCAAAACCAAGCAAGAAGGATGGATTCTACATCGTCCATCTCATGATTCAGTTCAACACGGATCACCAAAAGCTTCGCATTAACAGCAGAAATGATGATCATATCCACAAGTGGCTAGAATCTCATGGAGAAGCGGATTATAAACTTAGAGATGACTTCTTTCGCATCCAAAGCGACATTGCTACGATCATCATGAAAGAAGTCGTCGATGAGAAGGGGATGTTCCACCACGGCCCTATATCACGAGCTGATGTCCGAACTCGCATAGGCATGCAACGTCTAGACCTCACGCCATTCAAGAAGCTAGGGTTCGTCCTCGATGATATGGAAGGATGGAGCTTCTAGTGATTTATGATGCCGATGATGATGATATGTGTCGATTAAACTTGTATACTTTTTGTAGCGATGAAACTTTGTGATGTCCACGGTCCCTGCCGAACTTGCGTAACGCTACTTTGTTAGTTTGCGTACGATGACCTGTGTACCTCTAGTTAATTAATTTGCGTACTGTATGTTGCATCTAGTTGCTAACCCTTTCTTTTTCGGTGTTGCTCTAGTATATTTTGTTGCATATATATGATTGTACATCCTCTTCATGAACATGCATCTCTAACAGGTACCTAGTTTCTTGATGGCGAAATGGAATTGCTATGTCGTGTACAAAGGGAAGGTTCCGGCGGTGTACAATGAGTGGCATGAGTGTCAGGCGCAAGTGAATGGGTTCACGGGCGCCAGCCATAAAGGCTTCAAAAGCAGACAAGAAGGAGAAGCTAGTTACTTGAGGTTCACGCTAGCGCGAGAGAGGACTCGTAACCGCCACCTCATGTACTGCATAGTTCCGCTCTCACTCATAGTGATAGCACTTCTTGCGTATACCTTTGTTTAGATGGATGACGTTGTTGTAGTTGCAAGTATTCGAGACTTGCATGTATCGCTATTTTCGAGATGATGACAAGATATCACTTTGTGTTGGATGATGATTATGATGAGACTATTTGTATGTACATGCTATGATTACATTTGTGGTCTCGCAGGTATTTGTATGTGTATCATGATGACATTTCTATGTGCTAAAGATTCTTCTACAAAGCCTGGTCAAATACAAAACAAATATGCCAAAAAAACTACTTAAATTAGCAGTAGCGAGTGTATAAAAGTCAGCAGCAGCGCCGCGATAGCAGTAGCGCATCCAGGCAAAGCGCGCTAGAGCTACTAGCAGTAGCGAGCTTCCACAAACCGCGCTGCTGATACACTTGTGTATCAGTAACGCTAGTGGGCACGCGCTACTGCTATGTGTTAGCTGTAGCGCCTTATTAGTAGCTCCTATCCCCGCGCTACTGATACATCTACAATCCGCGCTGCTGCTAGCCTTTTCCCTAGTAGTGATAGTTGTGTTGGTTGTGTTTTCAGGGAAAGAACAGTCGACAAAGCGGAAATATTATTGAATAATATGTTGACTAATGAAAATAATTGGACTCTTCCTGAGCCAATTCCTGAAGTAATTCCTAAACCAATTGAGCCAACTCCTGAGCCTCTTCCTAAACCCACTCCGAAGAAGAGAGGTGTTTTATTTCTCAGTCCTGAAGATATGCAAGAGGCAAAGAAATCAATGAAAGAAAAAGGTATTAAAGCTGAAGATGTTAAGAATTTACCACCTATTGAAGAAATACATGGTCTTAATATACCACCTGTTGAAGAACCATATTGTCTTGATAACCCGACACAGGTAGTAAAGGTAAATTCTCTCTATAGATATGATAAAGTTGAAATCCCCTCTACTAAATTTCATAGCCCATGCTTAGATGAATTTGATGACTTTATGGCTAGACAAGAAAGTTTTAATGCTTATGTTGGTAGAGAGTTAAAGAATAATGCTTGTGTGAGCGATAATATGGCTAGAGTTAAAGATGAACACAAACTCGTTAGCAAATATGCTTCTATGGTTGCTACCCAAGCTGAGCAAGTACTTAAAGCTTAAAATGATTTGCTTGATGAATTAAATAATAAAAATGAATTTGCTGTTAGAGTGGCTACTAGAACTGGTAGAATGACTCAGGAACCTTTGTATCCTGAAGGCCACCCTAAGAGAATCGAGCAAGATTCTCAGAGAAACAATTTAGAGGCACCTAGTTCTTCTAAAAAGAAGAAAAAGAAAGACGATAGGACTTTGCATGCTTCTAGTGAACCTACTATAGACACACCTGAGAATCCCAATGATATTTCTATCTCTGATGCTGAAACTCAATCAGGTGATGAACATGAACCTAGTGATAATGTTAATGATAATGTTCATGTTGATGCTCAACCTAGCAAAAACAATGAAGTAGAGATTGAACCTGTTGTTGATCTTGATAACCCAAAATCAAAGAATCAACGTTATGATAAGAGAGATTTTGTTGCTAGGAAGCACGGTAAAGAAAGAGAACCATGGGTTCAGAAACCCATGCCCTTTCCTCCCAAACCATCCAAGACAAAGGATGATGAGGATTTTGAGCGCTTTGCTAAAATGATTAGACCTATTTTCTTACGTATGCGCTTAACTGATATGCTCAAAGTAAATCCTTATGCTAAGTATATGAAGGATATCATCACAAATAAAAGAAAGATACCGGAAGCTGAAATTTCCACCATGCTTGCTAATTACACTTTTAAGGGTGGAGTACCAAAGAAACTTGGAGATCCGGGTGTGCCAACTATACCATGCTCCATTAAAAGAAATTATGTTAGAACTGCTTTATGTGATGTTGGAGCCGGTGTTAGTGTTATGCCTCCCTCTTTATATCGTAGACTTGAATTGAATAAGTTGAAACCTACTGAAATATCTTTGCAAATTGCTGACAAATCAATTGCTATACCTATCGGCATTTGTGAGGATGTGCCTATTGTGGTTGCAAATGTCACTATCTTAACGGACTTTGTTATTCTAGATATTCCCGAGGATGATAGTATGTCTATTATTCTTGGTAGACCTTTTCTTAATACTGTAGGGGCTGTTATTGATTGCAACAAAGGCAATGTCACTTTTCATGTTAATGGTAATGAGCATACGGTACACTTTCCGAGGAAACAATCTCAAGTTCATAGCATCAATTCTATTGGAAAAGTTCCAACTATCATTATTGGAGGTTTTGAATTTCCTCTCTCTATTGTCAAGAAAAAGTATGATATTCTTATTGTTGGGGATTTTCATATCCCCGTTGAGGTAACTTAGTGTTATTCGAAATTTCTCTGGTTCCGTGTTACTTGGAATGAGTTTGTTAACAAGACTTGATCAACCTTGTTAGTGGATTCATTTTGATGATCACGAGATGGATGAAACTAGAAGGCACAACCTTCTGTACCCTCTTTTTACTTTCTGTTATTTAGAATAAATAAAGAAAAAAATAGTATTATCTGTCTGTTTACTGAATTATCCGTGCATTAAAAAATAGTCCAAAAATAAAAGTGCTCCAAATGCCTTGCAAATTTAGTATGATTTTTTATGGAATATTTGAGGATTTTAGGCACTGAAAACACTGCAGGAGGGGAAAGCACCAGACCACGAGAGTGGACGGCGTGCCCCCCCTATAGGGTGCGCCTCCTATCTCGTGGGCCCCTGGAGGCCCCCCTCCACTTATGCCAGCACCCACACACTTCATCTTCTACCCAAAAAAATCCCCATCCAGCTCAACCACGAGTTCTAGCTCATTTTGCTGCGATTTTCGATCTCCTTGCTCAAAGCTCCAGTCACAAAACTGTTTTGGGAGATTGTTGCTTGGTATGTGACTCCTCCATTGGTCCAATTAGTTTTTGTTCTAGTGCTTTATTCATTGCAAATTTTTGCTGCATAGGTGACCATGTTCTTGAGCTTGCATGTTAAATTTATGAGGTCCCAAGCAATTCTAATGCATGATATAGGCTCTAGGCACTTGTAGGAGTAGTTGCTATCAATCTTGTTTAGTTTTATTCACTTTTATTTTGAAGTTACTAAAATTTCAGAAATTTTCAAAAAATGTTAAGGAAATTTTTGAGGGGCTCTTCTAGCCAAGGCTCTCAGGAAAAACAAGCCAAAGAGAAGGGAAAAGCCAAGTATAATCTTCCTCGCTTAGCGGAAGTACGGTCATGTGAATGGCCATGCAATGATTTCTTGAAAGAAGCTGGAATTCATGAAGATTTTTATTCTTTGATCGAGACTGCAGGCCTCACCGGTTTCATCAACGACCGGATCGATCAGTATCTCTTACTCACCAATACTTTTGTGCAAATTTTTTACTATTATCCTAAGAAGTCACTGCCTGCAGTATCATTTCATTTATATGATGAATTCAGAGAAATGTCTTTACGTAATTTTTGCATGGTGTGTAGGATACCTTATGAGGGAGAATTAGAGGAACCCCATCGTAAAGATGTGGATGTCTTTGTTAGCACTATCGTTGTAGAGGAGCCAAAGAAGGGCTCCGAGGCAAAAGTCTCTAGCATACACTTTCCTGTTTTATGCTACTTTGCCATATTTGCTAGTAGATGCTTGATTGGTCGTGGAAATAGTGGAAACCTTAGTGTTCCTGATATTATCATTCTTCAACATGCCTTGCTTGGAGACAATACTTTTAGTATGGGTGCCGTCGTTGCTAAACGGCTAGCCCTAAATCGTACAAAAGGCCCCATATTTGGAGGTATCTATGCTGCACGTCTTGCTAGACATTTTTAGATACCCATTAGGCACCATGAGAAAGAGGAGACAAAATTGCCTCCTCACATTTTAGATTACAAGAGCTTGGTAGCACACAAGTTTATTGTTGACAATGAAGATAGGATGCTCTTGTATAAACTTAGATTTAATAAGAAACACTTTGAGACTATTATTTTGCATGCGCCTCTGTTGTTTGATTTGCTTGCAGAAAATTTTCTTGTCACACTGGAAGCGGTGAACAATCATCGAGCCCAAGCTTTTACTCCAGAACCTGAACCTGAGCCGGAACCTGAACTGGACCCTTATCGTGCATCATCTGTCCAGTGGGAACCGGAGATGACCAGCCAGTGGTATCCTGATTACACCTCCCAGTACACCGGGGAGAGTAGCGGTGGTCCTTGGTACTAGACCAACTTAGGCCAAAAGCCTAAGCTTGGGGGAGTACGTATTTCTCACCGACTTTACATTCATGTTCACACACTAGTCGTCGGTGCTCATACTCTTTCATTGTATTATCCATGATAGTTTAAATTTCTTTTTCTAGTTTTCTTCTTGTGTGTTTGATAAACCTTAAGAAAAACCAAAAAAATTAGTTAGTTTAATTTCTTTGCTTGTAGTAGAAATTAAAATGAAAACCCAAAAAGATTTCTTGTTCTTCTTTTTACTTGTTGGGAGCTTTCCCGTGTAAATAGTTTTATTTTCTTTTCTTTCCTTTGGGGGTCGAGAAGACCATATTGAAAATGTTTAGTGGCTCTCATATGCATGATTGTTTATTTTAACATAGAGCCCATATTAACTTGTCTTCTCTTTTGAGTTGAATGCTTGCAGATTCCAGCTTTGTCCAATGCACGTGCACTCTTATTATTATACACATTGTTCGGTCATGCAAGTGAAAGGCAATAATGACGATATATGATGAACTTATTGAGATGAGAAAAGCTGGTATGAACTCGACCTCTCTTGTTTTTGTAAATATGATGAGTTCATCATTTCTAATTCAGCTTATTATGAAGTAAACATATTTGCAATGACATTTAGAGATTATAGTTGCTTGTGCCATGCTTGATTAGCTATGAGTTATAATGGTTTACCTTGCGTGCCAACATGCTATTAGAATGATTATGATGTGGTATGATGGGATGGTATCCTCCTTTGAATGAATTGAGTGACTCGACTTGGCACATGTTCACGCATGTAGTTGAATCAAATCAACATAGCCTTCATGATATTTATGTTCATGGTGGATTATATCCTACTCATGCTTGTATTCGGTGTAAATTATTTTTAATGCATGTTTACGACTGTTGTCGCTCTCTCAGTTGGTCGCTTCCCAGTATTTTGCTAGCCTTCACCTGTACTAAGCGGGAATACTGCTTGTGCATCCAAACTCCTTAAACCCCAAAGTTGTTCCATATGAGTCCACCATACCTTCCTATATGCGGTATTTACCTGCCGTTCCAAGTAAATTTGTATGTGCCAAACTCCAAACCTTCAAAATGAAATTCTGTTTTGTATGCTCGAGCAGCTCATGCCTATATCTTCCATGCTAGGTGGGTTATTCTCAAGAGGAGTGGACTCCGCTCCTCATTCACGAGAAAGGGCGGGTAACCGGGATGCCCAGTCCCATGATCCAAAAGATCAAAGCAAATCAAATTAATTAAACAAAACTCCCCCAGGGTTGTTGTTAGTTGGAGGCACTCGTTGTTTCGAGCAAGCCATGGATTGATGCTTGTTGGTGGTTGGGGGAGTATAAATCTTTACCATTCTATTTGGGAACTGCCTATAATGCATGTAGTATGGAAGATACAGCCATCTCATAGTTGTTGCGTTGACAGCAAAAGTATGCCGCTCAAAATGTTATTCAATCTCTATTTTAAAATCGAGCTCTAGCACCTCTACAAATCCCTGCTTCCCTCCGCGAAGGGCCTATCTATTTACTTTTATGTTGAGTCATCACCCTTCTTATTAAAAAGCACCCGCTGGAGAGCACACTATCATTTGCATTCATTGTTATTGGTTTATATTGGATATGACTTGACTGGATCTCTTTTACCATGAATTACAATGTTTAGTCAGTCCTTGATCTTTAAAGGTGCTCTGCATTTATGTTTTGCGGTCTCAGAAAGGGCTAGCGAGATACCATTTTGTTATATCATGTTATGATTGTTTTGAGAAAGTGTTGTCATCCGAGTTTTATTATTATGGCTCGCTAGCTGATTATGCTATTGATATGAGTAATTGTGAGACCTATGTGTTATTGTGAGTATGGTTAGTTTGTAATATTTGCTGAAACCTGAATGCTGGCTTTTCATGTTTACAACAACAAGAGCAAACAGAGTTTGTAAAAGTTTTTCTTTATCACTTTTAGTTTATCAACTGAATTGTTTGAGGACAAGCAAAGGTTTAAGCTTGGGGGAGTTGATACATCTCCAACGTATCTACTTTTCCAAACACTTTTGCCCTTGTTTTGGACTCTAACTTGCATGATTTGAATGAAATTAACCCGGACTGACGTTGTTTTCAGCAGAACTGCCATGATGTTGCTTTATGTGTAGAAAAGAAAAGTTCTCGGAATGTCCTGGAAATCCACGGAGGCACTTTTTGGAATTAATAAGAATTTTTAGGCGAAAGAAATACACCAGGGGGCCCACACCCTGTCCACGAGACAGGGGGCGCCCCCCCCCCCTATAGGGCGTGCACCCCTATCTCGTGGGCCCCCTGGACCTCCGCCGACCTCAACTCCAACTCCATATATTCACGTTCGGGGAGAAAAAAATCAGGGAGAAAATTTCATCGCGTTTTACGACACGGAGCCGCCGCCAAGCCCTAATCTCTCTCTGGAGGGCTGATCTGGAGTCCGTTCGGGGCTCCGGAGAGGGGGATTCGTCGCTGTCGTCATCATCAACCATCCTCCATCACCAATTTCATGATGCTCACCGCCGTGCGTGAGTAATTCCATCGTAGGCTTGCTGGACGGTGATGGGTTGGATGAGATTTACCATGTAATCAAGTTAGTTTTGTTAGGGTTTGATCCCTAGTATCCACTATGTTATGAGATTGATGTTGCTATGACTTTGCTATGCTTAATGCTTGTCACTAGGGCCCGAGTGCCATGATTTCAGATCTGAACATATTATGTTTTCATGAATATATGTGTGTTCTTGATCCTATCTTGCAAGTCTATATTCACCTATTATGTGTTATGATCCGACAACCCCGAAGTGACAATAATCGGGATACTTCTCGGTGATGACCGTATTTGAGGAGTTCATGTATTCACTATGTTCTAATGCTTTGTTCCAGTTCTCTATTAAAAGGAGGTCTTAATATCCCTTAGTTTCCGCTAGGACCTCGCTGCCACAGGAGGGTAGAACAAAAGATGTCATGCAAGTTCTTTTCCATAAGCACATATGACTATTTACGGAATACATGCCTACATTACATTGATGAATTGGAGCTAGTTTTGTGTCACTCTATGTTATAGCTATTACGTGAGGAATCGCATCCGGCATAATTATCCATCACTGATCCATTGCCTACGAGCTTTTCACATATTGTTCTTCGCTTATTTACTTTTCCGTTGCTACTGTTACAACTACTACAAAAACCCAAAAAACAATTATTTTTACTTTTACTACCATTACCTTTATTATCATACCACTTTTGCTACTAAATACTTTGCTGCAGATACTAAGTTATCCAGGTGTGGTTGAATTGATAACTCAACTGCTAATACTCAAGAATATTCTTTGGCTCCCCTTGTGTCGAATTAATAAATTTGGGTTGAATACTTTACCCTCGAAAGCTGTTGTGATCCCCTACACTTGTGGGTTATCACTCGCCACCCACGAGGTGCCTTTTTCGGTTGACATTTCTCCTGCCCATCCCGTGTTGACAAGTGGGACCTAGTGAGCGGCTTTTGAGTAATTAAATATGCATTGAAGGATATTTATGCAAAAAAAGAAACACATGCGTCACACCAAGTGGTTCCACACTGACAGTGAGACTTCGTCATGCTGTCATGCCACATAAGCGCGGGATACGTCGAATACGGGTGAAATGACCATATCTGCATCCTCAAGACAAGTTAAGTAACTGCAATTCCATATTTTCAAAGTTTTAGCACCAAATTGAACATGTGACGCAAGTTCTCCCAGCGATATTACCTCGAAATAGGCCGACGCGACTACTATTTTAAAAAATAGTGCCGGCGTTCGTTCAAAATGGCGTGCCACCAACAAAAGTTGTGACTAGCACTTTTTCCACTAGTGAAAGAGTGTTCGGGTGCGTTATCATTCGCCAACTTTCTTTCACTAGCATGGCTAAATTAAAAGCATGAAAGTCCCAAAACCCCATACCTCCTTTATCTTTTGGAAGGCACATCCTCCACCAAGGTAGCCAGGGCATTTTCTTCTATTCCTCTGTATCCCCCACCAAAAGGCCGCCATTGCACCGTGAATTCTTTACATATTTCTTTGGAATTTTAAAAACAACCAATATAAACTGGGATAGATTGGATAATTGCTTTCAAAAGAATTTCCTTTCCACCTCAGGACAACAACTTTTCCTTCCAACCTTTAAGTCGATTCACAACTCTTTCAATGAGATGAGAGAAACTATCACTTCGGTCCAAACTCACCATAGATGGAAGACCGGGTTATTTGTTAGAGATAGCTTCCGTCATTATGTTCAGTTCCACAAAGACCTGTGCTTTGATATCCACATTCACATTTGGGATAAAGAAGATACTACCCTTCCCTTTACTCACTAATTGTCCAGAACTTACACAGTATTCATCCAATACCTATCTCAATGAGGTTACATTATTCACATCCGCTTTCATAAGGATTAGGGAATCATCAGCAAATAGTAAATGAGAGACAGATGATGCATTTCTGCACACCCGAACACCTTCAATGCCATGAACCTCCTCTTTATGAGCCAAAGCACTAGATAAACCCTCTGCACACATAAGAAATAAATAAGGTGATAAGGTGTCTACTTGTCAGAGCCCCCTTGAAGGGGTAAATTCCTCCGTTTCTTGATCATTATACCTCACTTCGTATTTCACTGAGGAAACACAAGCAATTAAAAGCTCCACAAACTCCATTTCAAATCCTAGTTTTCCATCATCCTCTCCAAGAATATCCACTCCACACAACCATAGGCTTTGTGCATATCAAGCTTTACATCACAATACCCCTCCTTTCCTTTATTTTTATTTTTTATAGTATGAATACATTCATAAGCTAGCAAAATGTTATCTGTAATGAGACGGCCTGACACGAATGCACTTTGCACTGGGGCAATAATATCATCAAGACAGAGCTTAAGACGAAAAGCTATCAACATTGCAATGGAATAGCCTTGTTATTAATAGCATCAAGAACTTCAGTAGTTAAAGCATCACCAAGGATGATCACCCGTGGCATGCATTATTCATTACATACATAGGTATACATCCATGCATGCGTGGACACACACACATAGATACATAACATATAGTACATAAATGGGGTGTAGGGTGACTCGATCAAATCATAAACGGTTGCCACAGCTGGCTAGCTTCTCCTGAGAAGCCATTCAAGATGATCTGGAAGCCGGTTGAGGCCGATCCCTTGGCGTCCATGACAAGTTGGGAGAGTGGATTAACAATGGTCCCATCGTTTGCAAATAGCCATCGCTGCAGAGAAGAGTTAGGGTCACAGTTGACAACCCCCAGAGGTAGGTCAACCCTTGGAGGCGCGAGGCAGCTGCTCCTCCTCTGCTGAGGTCGTATGGAGCCATCCGGGTAGAGAGCCCATGCTTGATCCGCGGCGGTGTCAATGCATCCCCTTAGCCGGACATCCCCGGCTCCATTCGCCTGCAAACATAGGCCCAAAATGCCCACGATTTGCCCCGCGACAGGCGGCGCTGCTGCTGCAGTGCTGCTGGTAGGACGCCATGACTGGCCTGGAGTGTACCTGTTCTCCTGGATTGACAGTGTGGTGCCACTGGCCGATGAACCAGCGGCTAGTACGAGGCCTCCTGCAACTGCCCCTGATACAATTGTTCCATTGAACCAAACTCTCCAGGTGAACACATCGATCGCCGGACGGCAGTCGTAGATCATGATGTAGTTGCCGGTTGGGGTGCCGTAGTTGGACGCCATGCACTTGCCCTTGGAGCGGATGGTGCCATCTCTTTTGAAGGTCCACAGCTGGTTCTCATTGGTGGATGACCTGCAGGGCCACAGCTGAATTGGGTTCCCGTTGCTGTAGTCTCCGTTCCTCACATCCACGCAGAGGCCACCTGGTCCAACGATCTGCCGTGTGGGCTCAGGGATAGGAGGGCAAGTATGAGGGCTGCCGTGCTTCAAAACAAGAAGATGGTCAGGACCAGAGAGCTGAGATGAAGATGTTGGGTTGCAAACAAAGAGCATGAGAGATATGACTCTAGCCATATTCGCCACATTGTCCACTTCAACAATCGAGTCATCAATATTCCGAAGCCGAATTGGGCGGGCGAACATGCCTTGATTCGACTCCTGGATCGCTCCCGACAGTGCGCCCCAGTTGTTCTCAAGTTCAGTTATGCTAGCATGTGGTGCCGAATCCTGGTTGAGCCTGATCCTGCTGCCCATAAGGCGCTCGATGAAGCGGAAACGCGCTGCCTCTGAAACCATCTGGATAACTACCAGGAACGCACGAGCCAAGCGGCCGGCATCTTGGTCCTCATCATCACCAGGACGAGGATTAGCAAACCGATACATCGCCGAGATGGATTGGTCAAAGGCACTAGGTCCCAGATCTAGGTTTTCTCTGCTACGGTCTGCGGCCCTTTGAAGGTCACCATAGCTGCCAGTAAAGCTGAGCGTGCTGCGCTGGGTCTCTTGGAAAAGGTTAAGATTTGCATCTGCTGCATCAGTGTTATCAGGCCTTAAGAAAATGGAATGACCGCCGGCACGATAGCCGACCACATAGGCATTGATGACATCCAGTGCCAACGTCACAGTCATCTCACCATAATTTGATAGCTCAACCAGAACAAACCTCTGTGACATTTCTACATTGGCACTGCTATGCAGAAGTGGTATTTCGTACCTATATTCGGGGGCCCGTAATCTGTCGCGAAGTTCAGCAATGAAGTTTCCATAGATCCTAGGACTCAGTCCAACAGTGGATAGTCGCACTGTCGGATAGTTGTAACCGAGGAGTCTCCACTTGTCTTCTGGAACTGTTCCCAATGGCCATGTCAATTTTGACGCACAGCACACCACCACCAACACCACCCAAATACGTAGCGGGCCTCGACTCATTGCTAATTGATGTTTCACCTCTCCTTCAAAACAAAAGAGGAAAAAGGTTCAACATTTTGCACAAGAAATGCCTACAGCACAATAAGCACGAAATTACTCAAATCCTACTTGCCAAGCATTCACTTGATTATTTATCCTTAAATCTCTTGCACTCCTATCCTAGGGCGATTTCTGCATTCTTTCTCGCACACGGCTTATAACGGGAAATACCTCTTGTAACTCTTTTCGCATGTTTTGCTTAATGTAGTGTAATAATGAGCCCACAAATGGAAGCGGACTAGGAACACTCGGCGACGCAGCCCTCCTAAATCCTGTATGCCGACTTTCTCGCTCAGGATTCGGGCCACTTTTTATGAAATGATATGTAATGTGTGAGTACGCGTCCCACACCTATGCAGTAACAGAAGGTACATGTGCTGCACAGTGCTCTGCTGTGGTGTGCATACAAAGTTAATAGTCCTAATTAATGAGACCAGTGTTTGCATGCAAGAAAAGTTAACGTGTTGTCTTTTCTCTGCCAACACAGGTATGTCAGAGTATGAAGCGGCTCAATAAATGAAAGCAAAAAAGTTGCTCGCAGTGTCAACACAAGTACGCCAGAGTATGACGCTGCTTAATAAATGAAAGCAAAAAAGCTGCTCTCAGTGTAATTACGTCAATTCATCTTTGTTGGAACATGAAAATGAATGACTAGATGCCGCTACACTGCACTGATAAACCTGGCAATGTGACTAATAATGTAGCTTTTTAGAGGAGGAAAAGTTTTGAGATTAGTATAATTAAATTGTCTAGAATTATTATCATGAAGTTCTCGGGTTTTCATTAAAAATAGAAAGACGTAATTTCATGGAATTTGTACCTTCAATTTTCCAGGATTGGAATTCTCTTTTTCTATTTTAATTTTTAACAATTATGAAATCCACTATTTTTATCTTGGGATAAGATTCGCAACTTTTATAGAAGACACATAACTTGATTGAAAATGGTATTATAGTTTTAAAACTGATACAAAAACATAAATTTTTGAAAGTTATTTTCAGAATTACAATAATATTGCAGTTTGAAAACTTGGTACAAACTGAACAATAGATGTGTTATCTGATTCAAAACGCATGGTTCCCTAAAATCTGCATGCATGTAGGGCCGGTGTCAGATGTGAGTCCAACCACCCACATCTATATGCATTTATTCCGAGTCAAAGATCATTAAAAGTATAGAAGAATACAGACCCTATACCGATCTCCTAAAAAAATCATACATCAAATTAAACTCATGAATAAATCTATACTAATATAGTGATACAGATCCCTATGCTTATTTAATGGTGAGATATCAAGGAGGTGAGCCTGCAGGTGCTCCTAGCCATTTTCGGCCCACAAACATGTTTTTTTTGTTGATATGACATAAATGCCATTGATAATTAAACTAATACACAATGAACCAACTAATACTACAGAAACTATTTTCACCACCAGTTTAGGCAAAACCGATGGTGATGGTTTTCACCACCGGTTCCAAAGTATGTCAACGTAGTGTATGTTGGAATTGACAATGAAAATATTTTTCAGCTCTGGTTTGCCAGAACCGATGATAATAGGTATTTTTCAATACCGGATCCTGGCTAGTTCCGATGCTTACAGAAATTTTTATAACTTTTTCTAGTAAAGTCAGATGAAAAAAAACATATATATATCAAAGTTATGAAGCTCGATGGGATCTAAAACTTGATCTGTAGATGTTTTTTTTTATTTGAGATTATTTAGATACCTGAATATTCGATATAAATTGTCAAACCTATCAAACGATTTCATATGGAAACATGTTGCATACGAAAGTTGTAGTGCTCGACAATATCTAAAACTTTTCAGTTGATTTTTTCAGTTTACCTCGTTTTGACATCCAAATATTTCATATAAGATTCAGATAAGTTAATATAAAAGAATAGCATCCTTGCACTAATAACAAACGACTGTTGTGTAGTGATAAGGGGTGCTCACGTGACCTTTGAAGTAATGGGTTAAAATCCTTGATATGCATACTTACTGTATTTTATTAAAAATATCATGGGCGTTGGACGCTGTGATGGCTGATCATGCTGTAGCTGCTTAGGCATGAAAAAAAATATTATTGCCACCATTATCTAATCTTGCATATTTTTTCTAGAAAATATATACTCTAAACTTATATAGTGATTAAGAAGGCAGGGAGAGGAGGAAAGAGTATAATTGATTAATCTTACCGAAGCCAGGAGGAAAGCAGGTACCGAACGAATGAGTGCGTCTGATAAGAGTGAAATGGTTTTCCTCTTTCTTGTGCCGCAGTTGTGCTGCATGTGTGTATCTATTCCGTCCCCTTTTATAGGCTAACATGCATGCTTCCTCTATCATCCCAACGTGTTACACATTTTGTATGGCATACATGCGTGCATGCCGTGTCCATATTGTTGTACATGGACAGCTGGGCCAGGACCAAATGACCAACGGTCCAAAAACTCCAAATATTCATCACCAGATTCATTTCATCAGCCCACCCACGACTATCTTGGATGAATAATGTAGTGTCCATATCATTGTACATGGACAGCTGGCACCAATGGTCCAAAACTCCATATATTCATCACGAGATTCATTTCATCAGCCCACCGATGACTATCTTGGACGAATGTAGTGTCCGTATCATTGTACATGGACAGCTGGCACCAATGGGTCCATAACTCCCACTAGTAGAAAAACACCTATTAGTCTCGGTTTGTAAAGGCCTTTAGTCCCGGTTCATGAACCGGGACTAATGGGTCGTTACTAATACCTCTCCCCTTTAGTCCTGGTTCTAAAACGAACCGGGACAGATGGTCCTCCACGTGGCAGGCAGGGGGGCCTTTGGTCCCGGTTGGTGGCATCAACCGGGACCAAAAGGCATCCACGCGTCAGCATTCTAGTGGCTGGGTTTTTTTTTTGAAAGAGGGGGGGAGGGGGTGTTGGGGGTTTTGGGGGTTAATTTAGGTGTTTCATATATTGTGTTAGCTAGCTAATTAATAGAGAGAAGTGTCCTCTCTTATGTCCGTGCTTGGTCGACGCTACGTACTATATACATATAGCCCTCGAGACGCTAGCTAGTAAGAAAATGAAGGGAACCATTGAGTACAGAAGTTCTTCATGCATACCGAGAGAAATAATCGATCGACCTCTCCTTCTCCGAGAGATTGGTCGAACAACAAGTTTTTGTATCATGTACGTCCGACGCTACTGGCTACATACATGTACAATATATAAGATCTCTCAATTACAGTCCCCTAGCATTTGAAATCAACTTCCACATGGTATTCTCCGGCTTTATTGATGACGTGATCAAAAAAGAATCCCGCCAATTCCTCTTGAATTGCTTTCATGCGATCTGGTTCTAGGAGTTCATTCCGCATCTGCCACGTCTAATTTGAAGAAGGGGGTTAATTAATACATATATATGAATGAAACTCAATAGAAATGATGATGTAACAAAATGAAATTGTGAATATTATTGCTTACACACTTCATATTGTCTTTGAGAGTAGCCCCGCTTGTTTTTCAAAGTCGCGTTGTGGATGAATTCGCACACGTAGTATCCACAGAAATTATTTCCTTGTTCCTGCCACAAGCACTTTACGAGAAATAGAGGTCAATCAAACTGATAATGAAGCATTATAAATGGCATTGATGAAAGTATAGCTATAGAATCAACGGGAGATGCGCACAACTAGCTAGCCAGTAGTACTTACTTTCGGGTATGTATATCGCAGCTCCTTCGGCAGTCCCGGAGCTTGTGCGGTGAACTGTTTCCAAACCCTGCAAGACAAAGAAAATAATTATTATTACTTGAGATATCAGGAAATGAACAAAAAGTTGCCGATATGGTGCGATAATGATCGATTGAAATTACTTGCTGAGCATTTCAGTCATGTCCGCATAGGTTTCGGGATCTTTCCGTCTCGAGTCTAAGACGGTTACTAGACCACGCTCACGCTTAATCTCCAGAAGAATATAGTGATACCTGTGCACGCATGCATAACTCATCAATTACATTACTATAACCTCGCTCGAGTAATAAGGGAAACCGAATATGCAAACGACAGTAACACTCACTTGCAGTTGTAAGGAAAGAGTATGGTATCTTTGTTTTGATTTTTCATCAACGATTGTAGCAAGTTGTCCTCGGCCTCTTTGACGTCCTTTTCAACCAGAAATACATCTATGATATTTGTGTTAATGAACCCAATATCATAAATTTCATTTTTTTTTTGCACTCGGCGATCTTCAATCTGCATAATATATTGAGGATAATTAATTATAAATACATGCAATGAAAGAGCCGAGCTATATATAGAGACTTAATGACAGAAATAGTACTTACAGGCAGTAGCAAAAGACCGTTAATTTATCGAGGGCCTTTTGATTGAAGAACTCGAAGAACTCCTCAAATGGAACAGGCAACAGATCATTTCCAACAAGGTCGTGCTCCTCTTTAATTCTCAGATACAAAGTATTTGTCCCCCAGACTCTCTGCAGGTTTTCATGTACCAAGTATGGAATCTTCGCATCATCGTTGTTAGAAATTTTTCATCTTTGACAAGAGGCTTCCCGTACTCGTATTTGTGTTCTTCCACCTCCATGAAATCAGGAAGTGCATCGTCAGGCAGGTAATCTTGTAGATTGCCATAACCGGTCACCATCCCCGGAACATTAGCGACGATGTTGCCGCTAGACACATTGAGCAGGGGGCATGATTGGTTTGCTTGTTCGCCAAGCTGGTCAATTTTTTTCGCAGCTACTCGTTCTTTTGCTCTTTGATGTCTGACAGTACTTCCCGACCGCTCCGCTTGGAGATATGTCTGTTCAGTAATGCGCTCATAGTTGGTTCTCGGCGGAGACTTTGCCGATTTCCTTAGGGCATCAAGAGTGCGCTTTGCTTTCACCGGATCTACCTTCTCCTCCGGAGGTGGATGCCTCTTTGCTTTCACCCCTTCAAAGAACTCTTTCACGTGGGTCTGCACGATCGTATTGTTTTCCTCCTCGGTCCTCTCGTACGGTAACTTCTCTAGAGGCTTTAGAGGTGGACCGTATCTGTATTGCCTCTCTCCTCTTCTTGTGCTGCTAGACGCCGGAGCAGACGGAGCGGCTGCGGCGTCTGTCTTCTTTCGTGCTTGCTTACGAGGCGGAGGAGAAGGACTACAACGCGCCGGAGCAGCCGGGGCGGCGGCGGGTCTCTTCCGCCCTTGCTGGCGAGGCGGAGAAGGAGGAGGCTGCTGGCTGCTCGGGAGCGCTGGCGCAGGCGGAGAAGGAGGCGGAGTGCCGCCATGCGCCGGAGAAGGAGGCAGAGTGCCGCCACGCGTGCCCTGATCGTCACTCGCCGGAGCAGGAGGCAGTGGAGGAGGCGGAGTGTCCTGACTCGTCGTCGGAGGAGGAGGAGGCAGAGGCGTCCAGTTCGGAAGGTTGATGAGCTCCTTCCGCCATAGGCATGGAGTCTTCAGAGCAGAACCCAGCCTAGTCTCCCCTTCACCGGTAGGGTGCTCAAGCACGAGGTCCTCAAATCCCTCCGTTATTTCATCCACCATCACCTTAGCATATCCTTCTGGAATCGGCTAGCAGTGATAAGTTGTGCCGGGTCCACTAGGATAAACTTGGCCAACAGCCACCTTGACCTTCAAATTCATCCATCGCGCCATAATGTGGCAATTTTGAGACTCCGTGATATCATCCACGGGATAGCTGGCAGGAGCCGTCAAGACATGCTCCGGCTGAAGTAGCTCGGTGGAAGCCACGCTGCTTCTCTGCTAAGATGGCGGGGTAGCTTCGGGGGAAGCTTCGGCAGGTCATTTGCTGCGATCTGCTGCTTCTGGTTCCTCTTCTCGTTCCTCTAGCCCCATTACCCTTTCGTGCAGCGCCTGCAGTTGGTCCTGCTCCAGTTTCTTCCTCCTCTCGTGGATTTTGTAACCCCCTGCGTCCGGAAAACCAACCTTCCACGGAATGGAGCCTGGCGTGCCTCGTGTCCGTCCAGGGTGCTCAGGATTCCCAAGGGCCATTGTGAGCTCGTCCTTCTCCCTGTTTGGAAGGAACGTCCCTCGCTGCGCTGCATCGATATAGTGTCGAAGGTTCTTGACTGGTATTTGCAGTTGCTCGTCCGTCCATTGGCACTTCCCTGTTACAGGGTCCAAGGTTCCGCCAGCCCCGAAGAACCAAGTCCGGCAACGGTCTGGCCAGTACATTGTCTCTGGTTCGATCCCTTTTTCAAGCAGATCATGCTCAGCCTTGGACCACTTAGGCCGGGCTTTGAGGTAGCCACCTGACCCCGTGCGATGGTGAAGCTTCTTCTTCGCAGCATTTTGCTTGTTTGTCGCCGACATCTTCTTACTCTTTTCCGATGTCTTGTAGGCCACAAATGCGGGTTAGTGATCTTTGATCTTCTCATATTTGCCGATGAATTCTGGTGTCTTTTCTGTCTCTACAATCTGGTTCAGCTCTTTCCTCCACCTCCTCATTAGGGTTGCCATCTTCTTAAGAGCACAAGACTTGATTAATTGCTCTTTAACTGGCTTCTCCGGATCCTCCTCTGGCGGTAGGGTGAAATTTGCTTTCAGCTGAGTCCAAAGATCTTCTTTCTGCATATCATTGACATAAGACACCTCAGGGTCTTCCTCCTTAGGCTTATACCATTGATGGATGCTGATCGGGATCTTGTCCCTAACAAGAACCCCGCACTGAGCAGAAAATGCCTTCCTTGTCTGGATGGGTTCAATCGGTTCGCCGTCGGGCGCGATTTCTATGATCTCAAACTTTTCATCCGAGTTCAACTTTTTCTTCGGGCCTCGTCTCCTTACCGAAGTTGTGCTCGATCCGGAGGGCTAGAAATTATAAGGAAGAAAGACGAGAGTAATTAATATGTGTACATATACCAAAACAATGGATGCATCAATTAACTAGTCAGCACGGGCTTAACTAATATATAAATACCTGGCCGGACTCGGTTCGGTCACCAGAGCAGTCAGCACGGTCTCCTTCTTGTACCTCCATTGTGTCACTGGAGCTATCATGAACATAGTCCTCTTCTTCTACCGGCATTAATGGGCCGAAGCCATCATGAACATAGCCCTCTTCTTCACCCAGTCCTTCCTAACCATCGGTGTCGTTGAGAAATGACGCAACTTCATCACTTCCTTGTGCGATTATGTCCCCCAACATCGCTTCTGTTTCTTCGTCTCGGGAGTGCTCCATAGTTTCTGCAAATATTTACAACATGTCAATTATTATTCAAACATGGTACAGATGGATATATATATATATATATATATATATATATATATATATATATATATATATATATATATTAGTGGCAAACGTAGAACTAGCTAGCTAATCACAATAAGAAATCATGTTAGTGGCCTCGACGCTGCTTCTCTAGGGTTTGGGGTCGCCTCGACACAACGCTTCAAGGGTTTGGGGTGGCCTCGACGGCAACGCTCTTTTAACTTGGTAAATTTGGGTGGCCTCGAGAGAGTTAATTTGTCGGGTAGGGGCGCGGCGGGAGGGGGTAGGAGACCAACATCGTTTTCTCTCTAGGGTTTGGGTGTCCTCGAGAGTTTTGGTCGAGCGAGAGGGCCGAGGGGGGTGCTGCCATTGTATAAGTTATCACGGTCGAGAGGGGGTATATATATCGACCGCCCCCTCAGGTCGAAGTTATCTCGAGGGGGTTATATCGACAACGACGCGACATACATATACATGGGAAAATAATGTTATAGGGGAGGGGGTGTCGGTACCCCCCTCGTCGTGTTGAAGTTTCTTCTTTTTCCTCTATTCCTTTCTTCTTCTACTAGTCTTCTTTTTCTTCTTCTCCCTCGAGAAAGGAAAATAAGGATGAAAGTGCTACTATCGACTAGAGGGGGGTGAATAAGCGATTTTTATGAAAGTCTTCAAAGCTTGGAAGTTTCGAAGAAAAACAACAGAAATAACCTAATTGTTATGCAGCGGAAGATAAACTACCCTAAGCAAGCCATAGTCAAGTATGCAAAGATATGAAAGTACAGGACTAATAGCAGCTAGGTAGTAAGGATCAGGATGGAAGATAGTATGAAGCCAATCAACAGTAGTAGTCAAGCAATGAAGTCAACAAGATACACAGATAGGAAATGACTTCACGAAGACAAACTAAAGTAAGGTTGGGGAGGGATAGAACCAGTTGCTTGTTGAAGACACATGATTTGTTAGACCAGTTCCAGTTGCTGTGACAACTGTACGTCTGGTTAGGGAGGCTGAGATTTAACTCAGAAGACCGTGTCTTCACCTTATTCCCCTTGAGCTAAGGACACCCAGTCCTCGCCCAATCACTCTGGTAAGTCTTCAAGGGAGACTTCCAAACCTTCACAGACTTCGTTCACCGGCAATCCACAATGACTCTTGGATGCTCAGAACGCGACGCCTAACCGGCTGGAGGATTCACAGTCCTCAAGTGTAATAAGTCTTCAGGTCACACAGACAGAAAGACTTCAGTGATTCCTAACACTCTTTGGCTCTGGGTGTTTGGGCTTTGTCCTCGCAAGGATTTTTCTCTCTCTCAAATGCTTCGA
This sequence comes from Triticum timopheevii, assembly GCA_963921465.1. NCBI lineage: Eukaryota > Viridiplantae > Streptophyta > Magnoliopsida > Poales > Poaceae > Triticum > Triticum timopheevii. The sequence goes on from OY997271.1 coordinate 88,060,759, forward strand.
GGTGGGTTGCTCTCAAACGACAAAAGTCGTGCACAAACTCTGAGCAGCCACCAATTTATGGTGTAGGGGGTGGGCTATTTATAGCCACTAGGCAACCCGGCCTGATTTGTCCAAAATGACCCTGGGTCACTAAGGAACTGACACGTGTTCCAACGGTCAGATTTCAAACACACGCGGCAACTTTACTTGGGCTACAAGCAAAGCTGATTCATCCAGCTCTGGATAAGATTTGCTCTCATTGTCTTTGCTCGAAGACATAGGATTTGAGTTGAGCATCACTTCAGTCACTCTGACTTAGTTCACTTGGACCCCACTTAACAGTACGGTGGTTCCTATGACTCAACAAAGAAGAAAAGGAAGCAACGAAACCACACAGTCTTCGTGCTCCATAGTCTTCACACAATGTCTTCTCATGTCATAGTCTTCAATATGAATATCTTCTCATACCACCATTGTCTTCAATGTCTTCATACATTTTTAGGGGTCATCTCCGGTAGGTAAACCAAATCGATGAGGGACACTACCTGCGTTATCCTGCAATTCTCACAAACGCATTAGTCCCTCAACCAACTTTGTCGTCAATACTCCAAAACCAACTAGGGGTGGCACTAGATGCACTTACAATCTCCCCCTTTTTGGTGATTGATGACAAACTGGTTGAAGTTTTCAACGGCGATAAATATGTGAAATTGTAAGGATAGGAAATTGTCTTCATAAGTTGCAAGGGCTCCCCCTGAAGATGTGCATATAAGTAATTTGCTTTTGGAATGCAAATGCACATGGCAGGTTGTACTTGTGGAGATCCACTTCAACTTATGAAGATAATTCATCATGCATGAAATGATATAGCAAGTAGAATGACATGCATAATGAAAAATGGACGTCTGCAGAATGATCTAAGTGCGGAAGTTATCATCGCACATGCGGAATTTATCATCGCATCACAGTGAAGCAAATAAGTAGTAGACGACCATCAAGTTTAGGTGTTACAACTCAGAGAACCAAATGTCTCAAAAGGCAAGAGTTGTAAGCACGAAGCAAAATATAATGCAACCGCCCATATGAACCTGCTTGAAGACTATCAACTCATACGCTTCTCCCCCTTTTGTCAGTAAGGACCAAAAAGGTTTGAAGACATAGAGCATCTACTCGTCATCATGAGTAGGTGAAGCAGCAGGGTTGTCGTTGTTGGTTGGCGGTGCAGATGAACTTGGTGCAGTGTCGATGCGCGCAGTAGTAGGAGGTGGTGAAGTAGCATCATCTTCATCATCGATCACTCTGGCATTTACGGTTGCCGCAGAGGAAGAATATTCAGAGTCTTCAAGAGATGGAGTGTGACGTAGGATAGCAGTCCATGGAGGAGTGGAGTCAAACTGGAATCTTTCATTGAAGCCATCGTCTTGAAGATCTGCTTCAGCACTAAGCAGGGTCAAGCTCTTCCATGATCGCCGGCAAGTTTCATGAGCAACAAAGACATTTTTGGTGGCAAGGTTGCGAATGCGATTGACATCCACCAAGAGGCTTTGCATCTGTCTCTTGAGACAGAAATGATGCTTATCCTGTTTCTGATGAAGGGCTACAAGAAGTTCTCGGTCATTGAGAACGTGAGAACGCTTCCGAGGCCTTTGTGCAATGGTGCTTTCAGTGGCTTCAGTGGGTGCCCGATGAGGCAGACGAGTGTTTCCAGCCAATGGATAGTGTCGGTGTCAAAACTGGCGGATCTCGGGTAGGGGGTCCCGAACTGTGCATCTAGGCGGATGGTAACAGGAGACAAGGGACACGGTGTTTTTACCCAGGTTCGGGCCCTCTCGATGGAGGTAAAACCCTACTCCTGCTTGATTGATATTGATGATATGGGTAGTACAAGAGTGGATCTACCACGAGATCAAGGAGGCTAAACCCTAGAAGCTAGCCTATGGTATGATTGTTGTAATGGTTGTTGTGTCCTACGGACTAAAGCCCTCCGGTTGATATAGACACTGGAGAGGGCTAGGGTTACACAAAGTCGGTTACAATGGTAGGAGATCTACATATCCGTATCGCCAAGCTTGCCTTCCACGCCAAGGAAAGTCCCATCCGGACACGGGACGAAGTCTTCAATCTTGTATCTTCATAGTCTTGGAGTCCGGCGGACGATGATAGTCTGGCTGTCCGGACACCCCCTAGTCCAGGACTCCCTCAGTAGCCCCCGAACCAGGCTTCAATGACGATAAGTCCAGCGCGTATATAGTCTTCGGCGTTGCAAGACGGTTTCTCCTCCAAATTCCGTGTGTTTGCCGAACAGTGTCCGGCTTCCTTATCAATGTTGCGCTTCTTGGATTCCACGCCCAATAATGGCCATCTTCCACGCGTCTCATGAATGCGAAAAGCCAGGGTATCTTTTATGTTTTACCCCCTAGCTGTGCAAATAATCTGCCTATAAGAGAGGCAAGAATCCAGATCCAAATCACACCATCTTCCTTCCGCGAGTACTCATCGGAGAGCCTCCAACCAAAAATCTATTCCTTCATGGACCGTCGACGCGGCTCCTCTTCTCGCGCTCCCAGCCCTCTGCCAGGAGATTGGAGGAGATGTTCTGTTCCGCACAACGAGCTGGTGAAGCTCCAAGCGGAGGGATATCTCCCTCCGGCCTTCATGGTTCCGATTCGAGCCGGGCTGGCCACCTACAAAGGTGGGAAGCAAGCGGAGGCCACCCCAAGTCCCAACAAAGGGGAGAGGGTATGCTTCGTCCCCTATCTGATAAGGGGGCTCGGATTTCCTGTACATCCGTTCCTCCGCGGGCTCCTGGAGTTCTACGGACTCCAGCTCCATCACCTCACGCCCGCCTCTATCCTGCATATTGCGGGTTACGTAGCTCTTTGCGAGCTATTTCTGGGCGTCGAGCCCCATTTTGCGCTGTGGAAGAGGTTGTTTTGCCTTGTACCCCGCTCTCACGAGGGGTCCATATATCAAGTGGGCGGCGCCGAAATATGGCGCATTGCCGGGACCGGATATCCATCTGGAACCCCTAAGAAGGCGTCCGAAGACTGGCCTTCGGAATGGTTTTACATAGAAGACGCTCCGCTGCCGGACCCTGTTCGGATCGGCCTCCCGGAGTTCAGTACTGCTCCTCTGAAGAAACGCCTTAGTTGGCGTCTGCGGAGCCCCCAGCTGGAGGAAGACAAGAGCGTCCATTATTTGATGGGCCGGATAAGGTTACTGGCCCATTTCGGGTTGACCATGATTGGAGTCATGGCAACATGCATCATGCGGGGGGTGCAGCCACTACAATACAGGGGCCACCCTATGTGGGATTTCAACGGGGAGGACGATGCCACCCGTCATGGCCGCAAAGGGCCGGGTTCGGCCGAAGACCTGGTGAAGATCATGTCCGACCTATACAAGGGGGAGAAGGAGGATTTCCTTCGGACGAACCCGTTGAATGGGTTCTCCATGAATAATCCCCGGCCTTGGGTAAGCGAACACTCTGCGTGTCCGACCCATGCTTTCGAAGTTTAAGTTTCTTAGATTGTGTTTTCGACGCAGGAGCTGCGTCGGGTCGTGGAGGGCATGCTTAACCCAGCTCCGCAACCCGAGGATCCGGAGAGATCCCAGGATCCGGCCTCCGAAGAGGATCCGGACATAAAGGTGGAGCTAATCGACGGGGTGTTCCACCAGCTCGGCATGGATAATGCTTTAGTCGCCATCACGGCTGACTACCCCGGACTATATCCGGCTTCCCAGGTGATTGTGACCGAAGTCCTGACACCGTTATTCCTTCCTTGCTCATTTCTGACCACCATATACGATGGCGCTTTGCAGGAGGCGCCTTCAGGGCGGGAAGCCGAGCCCGCGGCGGCTGACTAACAGGGGTCAGTTCGGCCCAGTAGGTGGAAGAGGAGCGCGGCGCGGATTGAAACGTCGCCGCAAAGGTATAGCTCCTGGTCCGTTATTTTAGAGCAACGTTCCTAGGAAGCCTTTGAATACTCATAACTTTTGTAGGAGAAAAAGCGCCCTCCGGACTGCGGGCGTAGAGGTTGCCAATCCAACCTCTACCAGCCAGGCTCCAGCACCTGGTCTGGAGGGGGAGGCGAGCGCAAGGCGCGAGCCGGACACTCCTCCAATGGAGGATGCCGACAGACTGTCCGCCACCAAGTCTGAGGTGGAGAGCGCCATGAACCACAGGCGCCGCCGGATAGTGTTTCGTGACGCGTGATTCTCCCCTGAGGCGTTGAATGCCTTTAACGCGGGGGACGCGCACCTCCGTGCTGCTCAAGATGGTTTGACCAGAGCCACGGAGCAGTATGTAAAAGACATACGGTTAAGAGAATTTAATAGTTGTATATGCCAGTAGCCCCCGAGACTTAAAGTAGTTATATTAACTGATTTAAGGATCATTTGAAACGCAGGATCTTACCGAGAAGAATACCCAACTGTCTGAGGAGCTGCAAGAGTGCAAGGCCCAACTTGAGGCCGCACTTGCTGCCGCAGGAGGAAACACAGAAACCCCTCCTGGTAACACATTAATTTAAAATATAAGCGTTGTGCGGCGTGCGCGCAAGTCTAATAATGACATTGCAGGTGCTGCCGGACAAGATCCGGACAGGCAAGAACTACTGCGCCAGCTGAAGGCCGGCGAGACGGTGCTGAATAGAGTGCAGCAAGAAAGGAACAAGCTCCAAGATGCCCACGCCCAGCTTGGAGAAGAGCTAAAAGGCGTTCGGGCCGAGCTGTCCGGCTCCGTTAAGGAGAATCAGCGGCTTCGTCGCGGCATCTATAGTAAGTGCTTGAGCGAACTCCTTTGAAAAGAAGAGTTCGGCGAGGAAGTCAATTGACAAGATATGTCTGTAGGTATACTCACAGGTCGTCCTGCGGAGGAGATGCCCGTATCGATGGTGATCAACTTCCCGAGCTGTTGCAGCTGCTCGAGCGAGTTCGGCAGGCAATGAGCGGTGTCGTCCAGGCTTTATGGCCAGCCCTCTCCCTACCCTAAGGCCTTGGGGAGCTTGCGGAGAAGCTTCAGGGAGTGCGGCAGCGCTTCCGTTTATGGAAGATTTCGGCCTGCCGCCAAGGTGCCAGGGAGGCCTGGGCCATGGTGAAGACGCGGTACAAGAAGGCGGATCCCAACCATATGGCCGAGGTCGGACCTGTGGGGCCCGACGAGAAGGAGATCCTTGTGAGTTTAGTATACGGCCAAGTAGAGTTGGCCGCTAAATTTTCCCAACGGGACTGTAAATTGGACAACCTGTTAGACAGGACTGAGGAGGAATACAGTCAGTCAATGTGACAATGTATTTTAAAATGACATGTAAAATGCCTTCTAGCCGGATTGCAGATCGTTTGTCTTTGCCGACCTTTTCGCTTCAACCTCGGGACCCTAGAGTCCGGAGTGTGTCCGAATACCTTCTTGGTTAAAAAACAACCGGGGCATGCATGGAGACCAGGCGTAGGGGTCATTAGTGCTTTATCAGACAAGTGCCCAACTAGTTATGTTATATTACATGGTTAGTAAGAAACATCTTCCAGGGAGAATAGTTCCGTTAAGGGTTCCTTTCCCTGGGAGGCATGCCCTAAAGTGCATGTCCGGACTGCGAAAAGAGCAGAAAAACATCCGGGGGCAGATAAATAAGTAGGTAAAAAATCATCTTTCAAGTCACCGACTGAATATTCCCTTAAGAACGCTAGCTTTCGGCTTCACCCAGTCAGAGGTACACATCCGGCTGACCCGGCAGTAACAATCGCAGAGGTGCTCCCTTTACCTCCTAGACGAACAATCGGGAACGTAGGGGTAAGCACAGGAGCCAGGCAACCCAGCTTGGCCAAAACTTAAGTCATATCGATGCATATAATGGTGAATAAAAGGTACATGTGGAAGCTTGACACATGTGCTGGGCATGAAGCCCTTATAATTAAGCTTCTGGTAACGAAGCCCCCAGGTATAATGAGTGCGGATGGCACATCAAGTGCGTGCGAACAATGCGCAAGTAGGCCCTTAAGGGCTTTTTAGGAAAAGGGTTGAGAGAAGAAAGAGAAACAAAAGACAGTTGAAGTGTAAAAATTTGGACGGGGGAAGGGGACGAACTCTTAGTCCGGCGCTAGGCATAGAATCTTCGGAGGAGGGCTGCGTTCCATGGGTTCGGCTCGAGTCGGTTGTCCGACGCATTTCATAGACGGTATGCTCCGCCGGTCAGGACTTGATCGATAATGAAGGGGCCCTCCCATTTGGGCTTGAGTTTGTCCTTTTTCTTGTCCGGCAGGCGTAGAACTAGTTCGCCAACGTTGTAAGTCTTGGCCCGTACTTCTTTGCTTTGATATCTTCGAGCCTGCTGCTGATAGAATGCGGAACGAGCCTTGGCGACGTCGCGTTCTTCCTCCAATGCGTCCAAGCTGTCCTGCAGATCCAGCTCGGCTTCTCTTTCTTTGTACATGCGCACTCGAGGTGAGTCATGAATGATGTCGCAGGGCAGAACTGCTTCTGTGCCGTATACCATAAAAATGGTGTGAATCCGGTAGTACGGTTGGGCGTTGTCCGCAGCCCCCAGAGTATGGAGTCGAGCTCCTCTACCAAGTGCGTGTCAGATTTTGTAAGTGACCGCACTAGTCTGGGTTTGATGCCGCTCATTATTAGACCATTTGCTCGTTCCACTTGACCGTTGGTTTGAGGATGATAGACTGAAGCTTAATCGAGCTTAATGCCCATATTTTTGCACCATGATTTAACCTCGTCGGCCGTGAAATTCGTGCCGTTATCGGTGATGATGCTGTGGGGGACACCATAACGGTGTACTACCCTGGAGATAAAGTCTATCACTGGTCCGGACTCTGCCGTTTTGACTGGCTTGGCCTCTATCCATTTGGTGAATTTGTCCACCATGACCAATAGGTACCTTTGCTTGTGAGTTCCTCCTTTAAGGGGTCCAACCATGTCAAGCCCCCAGACCGCGAACGGCCAGGTAATGGGTATAGTTTTGAGGGCGGTGGGTGGCATATGGCTCTGATTAGCAAAGAGCTGACAACCGACGCATCTTTGGACTAAGTCCTGAGCATCTGCCCGGGCCGTCGGCCAATAAAATCCTGTATGGAATGCCTTTCCTACAAGGGCCCAAGCTGCGGCGTGGTGTCTGCCTAGTCCAGCATGAATTTCAGCCAGGAGGTTTCGCCCTTCCTCTTCGGAGATACACCTTTGAAGGACTCTGGTTGTGCTTTTCTTATAAAGTTCTCCCTCATGGACCTTGTAGGCTTTAGATCGCCGGACAATGCAGCGGGCCTCATTTTGGTCTTCGGGAAGTTCCTGCCTAAGCAAGTAGGCTAGGAATGGTTCTGTCCATGGGGCGATTACTGCCATTATGTCATGGGCTGAAGGTGTTATGTCATCAGCTGAATCGCCGGTTGTGTCAGATTGCTCTGCGTCGGTTGGTGCGGCTGTTTCCAGTTTGTTATTTCCGGACTCCTCTTCCCATAGTACGGATGGCTTAAAGAGCCGTTCCAGGAAGATGTTTGGAGGGACAGCGTCACGTTTTGCGCCGATGCGTGCCAGTACGTCGGTTGCTTGGTTATTATCCTGGGCTACGTGATGGAATTCAAGTCCTTCAAACTGAGCTGACATTTTTAGGACGGCTTTGCGATATGCTGCCATTTTCGGATCCTTGGCATCAAAGTCTCCATTTATTTGGGATATTGCAAGGTTTGAATCCCCGTGCACCTCTAGGCATTGAATGCCCATGGAGATTGCCATCCGGAGACCATGTAAAAGGGCCTCGTATTCGGCTGCGTTGTTGGAGTCCGTGTACATTATCTAAAGTACGTATTGGACTGTGTCCCCGGTTGGGGACGTCAACCCGATGCCAGCCCCCAATCCGGCCAACATCTTAGAGCCGTCGAAGTGCATAATCCAATTGGAGTATGCGCCGTACTCTTTAGGGAGTTCGGCTTCGGTCCATTCAGCGACAAAGTCAGCCAAAACTTGTGACTTTATAGCTCGCCAAGGTTTGTAAGTTATATCGAATGGTAAGATCTCAATGGCCCATTTTGCAATCCTGCCCGTCGTGTCGTGGTTGTTTATAATGTCGTTGAGGGGTACTTCGGAGGCCACTGTTATCGAACACTCTTGAAAGTAGTGTCGGAGCTTTCGGGATGCCATGAACACCACATATGCTATCTTTTGATAGTGCGGGTAACGGGACTTGCAGGGGGTTAACACAGTGGATACGTAGTACACTGGTTTTTAAAGAGGGAATTTATGCCCTTCTGTCTCTCGTTCGACGACGAGTACCGCGCTTACAACTTGATGTGTTGCCACGATGTATAACAACATTGGTTCACCCAGATTGGGCACAGCCAGGACCGGATTCGTTGCCAATATGGCTTTTATTTCTTCAAGTCCGGCAGTGGCAGCATCTGTCCACTCGAAGTGTTCGGTGCGCCTAAGGAGGCGATAGAGGGGCAATGCCTTTTCTCCTAGACGGGAGATAAAGCGGCTTAGAGCCACCACGCATCCAGTCAATTTTTGTATTTGTTTGAGGTCTTTTGGAATATCTAGCTATGACAGGGCTCAGATTTTGGCTGGGTTTGCTTCAATTCCTCTACCGGATACAATGAAGCCCAAGAGCTTTCCGGCTGGTACACCGAAAACGCATTTATCCGGATTCAGCTTGATGTCATATGCTCTGAGGTTGTCGAATGTGAGCCTCAAGTCGTCTACTAGAGTTTCGACGTGTTTGGTTTTGACGACTACGTCGTCTACGTATGCCTCTACTGTTTTGCCGATCTGGGTGGCCAGACATGTTTGAATCATGCGCTGATATGTTGCGCCGGCGTTTTTAAGTCCGAAGGGCATCGTGTTGAAGCAGAATGGTCCATATGGAGTGATGAATGCCGTTGCGGCTTGGTCTGCTTCCGCCGTCTTGATTTGATGGTAGCCGGAGTATGCATCAAGGAAGCACAATGAATCGTGTCCTACGGTAGCGTCGATTATCTGGTCGATGCGGGGGAGGGGGAAGGGATCCTTTGGGCAGGCCTTGTTGAGGTCTTTAAAATCGACACATAGGCGCCAGGATTTGTCCTTCTTTAGTACCATTACCAGGTTTGCTAGCCAATCCGGATGTTTGATATCTCTGATGAATCCGGCTTCCAATAGTTTGGCTAGATCTTCTCCCATTGCCTATCTTTTTGGTTCGGAAAATCGTCGAAGAGCCTGTTTGACTGGCTTGAATCCTTTTAGGATGTTTAGGCTGTGTTCTGCCAATCTGCGTGGGATTCCGGGCATATCTGAGGGGTGCCAGGCGAAAATGTCCCAATTTTCCCGAAGGAATTCTCGCAGTGCGGCGTCTACATCAGGGTTCAACTATGCCCCGATGGAAGCCGTCTTTGTCGGGTCCATTGGATGGACCTGGAATTTTACTATTTCGTCTGCTGGTTTAAAGGAGGTGGACTTGGATCTCTTATCGAGTATCACATCGTCCCTATTCACAGTAGAGCGTAGCGCAGTGAGTTCTTCTGCCGCTAGGGCTTCGGATAGTGCCTCCAGGGCTAATGCGGCTGTCTTGTTTTCGGCGCGGAGTGCTATGTCCGGATCACTAACGAGAGTGATTATTCCGCCGGGCCCAAGCATTTTGAGCTTCATGTACCCGTAATGGGGTATGGCTTGAAAAATTGTGAATGCCTCTCGTCCGTGCAATTATTGCAAAAAATTGAGATTGCATTTTCCTCTCGGCAGTCCTTTATCCTGTCCATGACCAGGAGGAATCTGGCCCAGTAGTGATGTACTGCTTCGGCGGGATCTTGCCAGATTAGAGATAGATCGCATATGTCTGGGCGGGTGGGTGTAATTAAGTCTGGAACCCTGCCCATCTCAAGGCTCGAAGGCCGGGAACTTTCCAAATTTGGAAGCTTGGATTGCTGGACGTTGTCCAACGAGTCCAGTCCGATGCCTGACTTTAAGTTCAGTGCTTGATCGAAGTCCGTCCCTCCGCAGGAATCCGGCATGGAGGGTTCGGGAGCCCGGACATGACTAGTTTTCAATACAGGAGAAGAGTCGCCGCATTGTTCCTCTACCACTGCAACGTGGTGGGTGACCTGGGGAGAGTTAATCTCTCTCAGATCGGTTTTAAGCCCAATCTGATTGTAGTCTGTAGCGACTCCCAGGGCGGCGATGCGATCCAAGAGCTCGTTGACAGACGAGAGCTCTATTGGATCCAGCCGCTCGGCAAATTCCGAGCTGACGTGAAGATTTCTTTTGACGACTTGAGAAGTCATTGTCGAAGCGGTGGCCGGACAGGCGGTCATAAGAAAACCACCTAGCCGGATAGTTTGGCCGGCGGCCAAGGCTCCTTTGGCGACAATACCGTCCTTGAAGATGGGAGGAGGCATCCTTCCTATCGGTGACGGCACAGAGGAACTCTCAATGAAAGCACCAATGTCGGTGTCAAAACTGGCGGATCTCGGGTAGGGGGTCCCGAACTATGCGTCTAGGCGGATGGTAACAGGAGACAAGGGACACGGTGTTTTTACCCAGGTTCGGGCCCTCTTGATGGAGGTAAAACCCTACTCCTGCTTGATTGATATTGATGATATGGGTAGTACAAGAGTGGATCTACCACGAGATCAAGGAGGCTAAACCCTAGAAGCTAGCCTATGGTATGATTGTTGTAATGGTTGTTGTGTCCTACGGACTAAAGTCCTCCGGTTTATATAGACACTGGAGAGGGCTAGGGTTACACAGAGTCAGTTACAATGGTAGGAGATCTACATATCCGTAACGCCAAGCTTGCCTTCCACGCCAAGGAAAGTCCCATCTGGACACGAGACGAAGTCTTCAATCTTGTATCTTCATAGTCTTGGAGTCCGGCGGACGATGATAGTCCGGCTGTCCGGACACCCCCTAGTCCAGGACTCCCTCAGATAGATTCGTGTTGCTGCTTGAACACCTTCAATAGGTTGAGTGAAGCTTTGGTGCTCGGCATTCTAAAGACAAAGAGGCCTCTTGGCAGGGTCAGAGTATATAGCTTCAACTGACATATCAACCTTTGGCAGAAAGATCATATGATTGCGAGTAGAGGACTGGTAATTGACAGATGAGTGTCTCTTTTGATGAGGCGCATGACCCATGGAGCATAAAACTTCAGACCAAATAGGTCAAAGCCAGAAGCAGCAAGTTGCCTGATGAAGAATTCTCGAGTGTTGAAGCTGATGCCATTGAGAATATAGAAGACCAAAGTCTTCATAGCTCCTTCAAGCTTGGCCGCTGATGAATGTCCATTGACAGGCCATAGAGTTCGCCTGATGATATGATATATGGTGTGAGGCAGATACTCAAGGTCTTCAACAAAGAAATCTGTTGGATATTCAGCGTCAGATGGCAAGGGCTTCATCATGCTCAACATCTGGCTCATATTGGGTTCTGGCTTATGGAAGATACTCTCTACTGCATTGTGGTGTAGCTGACAGTCAGGTTCATATAGTTCTCTAGGAGTGGCTAGCCCTGTAAGCTCAATGATATCCATAGCTTTGGCTTCATGATGAACATTTCCAGTCATCCACTCGAGAACCCAAGTCTTGATGTCTCTGTAGTAGCCGCGAATGTGTAGAGTAGCATAGAATTAAAGCAATAGCTCTTCATTCCAATGTTCTTTGTCTGTCACAAAGTGGAGCAGACCAGCATCACGAAAGCAATCAAGTGCTTCTTCTAAGCACGGCAGTAAAGCAATGGCTTCAGTATCAAGGCGCATATGAGGGAAAATGTGCCCTTGATCATATAGAACGCAGGAGTAATAGCTTCTCTGCTGATAGCTCCAGAACCGATCTGATGATATCCTTGGCTTGGAGTAGGGGTTCTTGGCGCTGTCAAAGAAGGTATTGTGGCTTTTGAAGCCATTTACATTGAAGGACCCTGGTGAGTTTGCAGTACCTGGAAACCTTGGCAACCTAGGCTTTGGCTTCTGGACCTGAGGCCTATGCTCAATATGATAGTCAAATTGAGGTCCTGAGGCAGTAGGCGGAGGCACCAGAATGGGCCATCGGACAGTGGTCAGATGACCATGACTGTATGCTTGCTCAATTGTGTGAGGCCTTGGTGGCGGAACAGGAGCAGGGGCAACAGCTGAGGCGTCAGGCTGCACAACAGGTGCTTCGGGAGCGGTTGTCTCATTAGCTTCAGGTGCAGCAGCCTCAATGGTTTCAGGTTCAGGGGCCGCATTTGCTTCAGGCACACTAGTTGGTGCAGGCTCCACATTAGCGTCAGCCATGGCTACGTCATTGGCTTCATTGGTGTTGGTGGTGGCAGCCTCAACATTGTCAACCTCCTCTTGACAAACAGGAGGGTCGAGCACAGGCACGTTCACATCAGGAACTGCTTCTTCTTCAATTACTGGGGGAGTAGGTACACGTACTTCTTCTTGATTTTCCTCGGCTGATGCAGCCGGAATGTCTTCAGCAGCATGTGCTTCAGATTCGGAGACATTCACAGTTGGAGCAGGTTCAGAAAATACTTGACGTGCAATAGGTGAACGTTGCACTTCTCCTTCTGGAACGCTCGACAGAGGGACTTGAGGCCTTTGTCCTTTGCGAAGCCTGCGGAATGCTGGCAACACCTTAGGAGATGGAGTTGGCTGGGCCTCAAAATCTTCATCCTCTTCGTGCACGAGGGGTGTAGCTTGTTGTTGTTGTTGGGGAGTACTGGGGGAGTCTTGTAGTTGTGGGTGATCAGCCCATGATGCATCCTGAGCAATTGGCGTCAGAGGACGACCAATGCTGATGAGTTTGCTGTTCGTATGAACAGGCGATGATACCACGTCATGTTCGATCTGAGGAAGAACTTCATCATCAGCTACATTGTCATCATGACCAATGTCTTCAGCAGCGGTGGGTTCAGCTGCTGGAATATCTTCAGCTTCATGAGCCTCTGTGGAAGCAGGCTCATGGACTATCATCCTTCATTCTTGATGTTCTGACGCAGGGCGAACCACTGAAATGGGTTCAACAACTAAGGGCTCTGTGGAAGCAGCCCTAGTCTTCTTGGTCTTGCGCTTCTTCTTGGAAGGAGCGGCATCAGAGGCTTCAGTGTTCTTTCACTTTCTGGCTTCAGCCTCGGCAGCCCTCGTCTTTTTCTGTTCTAAAGCGGTTGTGGTGACCTTTGGCTTCGAGCCAGTCATGCTGCTTGGGAAGATAATGCGAGGGGCTTCTTGGCTTGAAGGTTCAGGCTGTTCAGCAGGAAGCTTCTTCTTCTTCTTTGCAGCCATCCTGGGGTCAATGCCAGGACGGCCAAGTGACTTGCGCTTCTCAGCCTCATTGTAGGCGAGCACACACTTATCAGCCAAACTCTTCATGCGCTCACGAGAGCCCTGAGCTTCTTCACGCTTCTTCAGAAAATCTTCTTTAAGCTCATGTAGCATGACTTTGAAGTTTCTGACGTCTTGAACACTTAGCTTGGCCACATGCTTCTTGAATTGAGACTTCTCATAATCGATCTTGTTCTTGAGCTCAACGATGCGCTGAGCGAGAGCTAGCTCAGAAGCAATGGCGCCATTGAAGGCGACACTGAGGCCAATGAGAAGCTGTAAATCTTCAAAGCTGAGATTGGGGGTGTCGAACCACTCATCAATGAAATTGTGGATGATTGCCACATCAAAGAGAGGCAAGTTGTTGAAGATTTCTGTCCTTGCTCTTTATCAGATGCTCAAGGGCATCATCAGCAAGGTCTTCATCACTTGACAGATCAATGGGTTCTTCGCGCAGAATGGCGGTAGGAATCAAGGCTCTTTGATCAGATGGTCTGACAAGTTGCTTTTTATTCTCCGTTCTCTTGGAGATACGGGATTGATCTTCAGACTGCACACTGGCTTCAGGAGGGGCAGTGGCTAGTGGCTTCGCACGAGAAGTCTTCGGAGGTGCAGCTCATCTTGAAGCCTTTGGCTTCTTGTGCTTCCGCGGCTTTGGAGGAGGAGCAGGGGCTTCATCGGAGTCAGCATCATTTTCAAAATGATCTACTCTTGCACCTTGGACCACGATGTAGGTGATGATGCCATCAAGGTTGGAGAAGGGGCCGATCACATTGGGATCAGCATCATAGGAGCCGTCAGCACGGGGAGCAGAGGGACCTGGGTTGAAGTCCAAGCCCAAGGACTTCTTGTTCTTCTTGGCCGAAGCCACAACAAACTAGTAGTTGCGCTTGAAGAGAGAGTCGTCACGACACCAGAGTAGTGAGGTGGGATCGGCATTCTCAGGCTGTGGTCCATGGACCATGCAAGGATAGAAGCCTTGATCAATGGCTTTAGCTCTGTTCTTGGGTTGAAGGCCTCGATAGAGGATATCACCCCAAGGTCTCTTGATGGCATTCTTCTCTGCATATTCCTTCATCACAAACTTGTACTTGAACCATTCCTCAGCCCAATAGCGTCGAATCCATTGGATTCGCGTCTTTCTCTGATGATAATTCTCTTCGGGATATGTCTTGTAGAGTTCTGCTAAGTCATCAGGCAGATCTTTGGATGTTCCTTCTCTGCGCTGTCTGCCACCCTTCCTTGCTGATTTTTCTGCAGCCATGAACTTCAAGCTGAATGGCTTCAATACGTTCAAAGGCTTTAGAGACTTACGTTTGCTGGTCAAGAAGGAACTGGCTTCAGGAGAATTGATATGATGCTGTAAGTATTTTGCAAACGAATGCAGACTATGAGAACCAAGGGATTCTCCCACGGACATGTACCTGTGACAGCATTAGAGATGCGAGGGAGGGGGAAGAGGTCATATGCATTCTCAGAAGATTTTGAAGATAAATCAGTTTGAAGACATTGACCTCATGATGCAAAGACATTCACTTATATAGGTGAGTTAGTTCCAGATTTGTACCAATCCGTGAATAAGTACAAGTGAGGAATCAAACTAGACAGGAAATCTAAGTGAATTGACTAGGCAGTATGAGATGCAGACAGAATAGATCTAACATTGAATAGGCAGAAACCACTTTCGCTAAACAGGATGAATCTTGAAGATCAAAAAGGTGGTAAAAATAGAGTTATAATTATCGCACAAAGAACTACTAGATGGGATGAATAGGAGACCGAGCAGTTCAGCCCACCGTGCCCTAACTTGGCAACGGAGGACACCTACGGCAACGGCGGAGAGGACGATGTCCGCGACCGGCGTGAGGATGGCGTCGGAGAAGTCGCGGCAGCTAAGCGCTTCGTCGCCGGCGTCATCGCGAGCTAGCGGTGGCGCTAGGGTTTTGACGGAGGTGGAGAGGTGGAAGAAGGATTTCTTTACCGCAGGGGACAAGTATTTATCAGTAGGTGAGAGACACAGCACAATTACGTTGGTGCCCCTGGCGGTTCACATCTGAGGGGTACATGGCAAGCATGCAACATACTCAGAGTTGTTCCACGTTCCCACGCCCGCCAGGCATGTCGGAGAGTTGTTCCGGCTTCTCCGGATTTCAACAATAAAGATAAGTCATTTAAAATAGATTTAATGTTTGTCTCTTTGCCTTCTGCTGACTAGGACGCAGAGAAGACATTCGACAGTTTCAATAGAATGCATATGATTTGGACAGATAGAGTTTGAGATAGGAAGCATAGAGAGGTTAGGGTCCGATCACATTCACTTAGTTCAAAAGATCCAATCTTGAAGAATAGCTATAAGTGAATGCTGTAGAGGACAAAACACTAGTGTGTGTGTGTGTATATATATATATATATATATATATATATATATATATATATATATCAGAAAACAATCAAATCATCGTAGTGTAGAAAGTCATGAAGATAAATTGAAACCGAAGACAAACCAAATGCGAAGTCATTGCAATATAACACCATGAGTGAAACACTTCAAACAGAGAAAGTTTGTGGTGGTGTTACCCACCGTATAGGAATTATTAGACCCAGACACGGCGCACAATTATCGTGGCACTCCGATGTCATATTCCATGTTAATGTATTCACACTCAGAGTGTAAATCTTCATTGATTGAAGATATACATTACTTTGTGCGTTGCACATCTAAGTCATCAACATGCATAAGTGTTAGAATGTGTGCCTGATCACAGGACATTAGAGGATTCCAAGATATTTAGCTCACACCGTAACGTGCAAAACCTTTTCTCATCCAAGGGCTTTGTGAAGATATCTGCCAGTTGCTCTTCAGTGTTGACGTGAATGATATCGATATCTTTCTTCATAACATGATCTCTGAGAAAGTGATGACGAATTTCAATGTGCTTTGTCTTCGAGTGTTGGACTGGATTGTTGGCTATTTTGATGGCACTTTCGTTGTCGCAGAAGAGAGGTACTTGTTTCAGGTTGATGCCATAATCCTTGAGAGTTTGCTTCATCCATAGAAGCTGATCACAACAGGATCCAGCAGCAATGTATTCAGATTCAGCAGTTGAGAGTGATACACAGTTCTGCTTCTTTGAAGACCAACAGACAAGTGATCGACCAAGAAAATGACATGTGCCTGATGTAGAGTTGTGATCCACCTTGTCACCGGCATAATCAGCATCCGAGAATCCAACCAAATCAAATTTTGAGCCCTTGGGATACCATAATCTGAGTGTTGGGGTGTAAGCCAAATATCGAAGAATTCGCTTCACAGCTAAGTGATGCGATTCCTTTGGTGCCGCTTGGAATCGAGCACACATGAAAACACTAAGCATAATATCTGGCCAAGATGCACATAAATAAAGCAAAGAACCAATCATGGAGCGGTATACCTTTTGATCGAACTCTTTACCATTGTCGTCGGAACCAAGATGGTGTTTGGCTGGCATTGGCGTCGTGTAGCCTTTGCAGTCTTCCATTCCAAACTTCTTCAGACAATCTTTGAGGTATTTTTCTTGAGATATGAAGATGCCATTTCTTTGCTGATGAATTTGAAGACCAAGGAAGAACTTCAGCTCACCCATCATGGACATTTGATATTGCTCTTGCATCATGTACCCAAACTCATCACTATACTTCTGGTTGGTGCAGCCGAAGATTATGTCATCCACATATATTTGGCACACAAACAGTTCACCATCATATGTCTTCGTGAAGAGTGTGGGATCAAGGGATCCAGGTTTGAAGCCTTTGCTCTTCAAAAAGTCTTTGATTGTATCATACCAGGCACGAGGAGCTTGTTTGAGGCCATACAGTGCTTTGTTTAGCTTGTACACCATATCAAGATGTTTTGGATCTTCAAAGCCAGGTGGTTGTGCGACATACACTTCTTCTTCAATCTTGCCATTGAGAAATGCACTCTTTACATCCATTTGATATAGCAAGATGTTGTGATGATTAGCGTAGGCTAGCAGTATGTGAATAGCTTCAAGCCTAGCAACAGGAGCAAATGTTTCATCGAAGTCAATTCCTTCAACTTGAGTATATCCTTGACCCACAAGACGTGCTTTGTTTCTGACGACTTGACCATGCTCATCTTGTTTGTTTCGATATATCCACTTTGTTCCAATAATGTTATGCTTGCGAGGGTCAGGTCGCTTGACGAGTTCCCAGACATTATTCAGTTTGAACTGTTGAAGTTCATCTTGCATGGCTTGAATCCATTCAGGTTCCATAAAAGCTTCAGCAACTTTCTTGGGTTCTGATATTGACACAAATGAAAAGTGACCACAGAAGTTTGCTAGCTGTGTTGCTCTTGATCGAGTGAGCGGACCAGGTGCATTGATGCTGTCAATTATCTTCTCTATTTGAACTTCATTTGCAACATGAGGATGAACAGGACGAAGATTTTGCTCTGGCTGATCATTGTCATCATTGGGAGGATTGTCTTCGGTCTGAGCATTGTCTTCAGGTTGATTTGGTGCAGAGATGATAAGTTCCTCTTCAGGCTGTGCTTCAGAGGGCATGATTTCACCAGTTCCCATCAACTTGATAGACTCGTTTGAAGGAGCTTCATCTTGTGTACTTGGCAGAATCTCTCTCTATGAACCATTGGTTTCATCAAATTTCACATCCACAGTTTCAACGATTTTGTAGAGATAAAGGTTGAAGACTCTGTAGGAGTGTGAATCCTTTCCATAGCCAAGCATGAAGCCTTCGTGAGCCTTAGGTGCAAATTTTGACTTGTGATGGGGATCCTTGATCCAGCATCTAGCTCCAAATACTCTGAAGTAACTGACGTTTGGCTTCTTGCCAGTAAGGAGCTCATAAGATGTTTTGTTCAGAAGCTTATGGATGTACACACAGTTGATGATGTGACATGCTGTATCAATAGCTTTAGGCCAGAACTTTCTTGGTGTCTTGTACTCATCTAGCATTGTTCGAGCCATCTCAATGAGGGTTCTGTTTTTGCGCTCAACAATGCCATTTTGCTGAGGTGTGTATGGGGCAGAGAACTCATGAGTGATTCCCATGGTATCCAGATACAGATCAAGTCCAATGTTCTTGAATTCAGTGCCATTGTCACTTCTGATGTGCTTGATCTTCACGCCATAATTGTTCATTGCTCGATTTGCGAAGCGCCTGAAGACATCTTGCACTTCAGTCTTGTAAAGAATTATATGAACCCATGTGTATCTTGAGTAGTCATCAGCAATGACGAAGCCATAGAGACAGGCAGTTGTTGTGAGGGTGGAGTAGTGAGTAGGTCCAAATAAGTCCATGTGTAACAGCTCAAAGGGTTGAGATGTTGTCATGATTGTCTTCGAGGGGTGCTTTGCCCTTGTCATCTTTCCAGCTTCACAGGCACCACACAGATGATCCTTTTTGAACTTGACATCCTCGATGCCAATGACATGCTTCTTCTTGACGAGTGAGTGTAAGTTCCTCATGCCAGCATGTCCTAACCTTCGATGCCAGAGCCAACATTCTAAAGCTTTTGTGAGAAGACATACGGCAAGCTGTGGACCTGCTGAGAAATCTACCATGTATAGATCATCTTTTCGATACCCTTCAAAGACTAGAGATTTGTCAGATTCCATTAGCACAAGGCAACGATATTTTCCAAATATCACAATCATGTTCAAGTCACAAAGCATTGAGACAAACATTAAGTTGAAACCAAGGGATTCAACAAGCATCACTTTATCCATGTGTTGATCCTTTGAGATTGCAACTCTATCTAGACCCAATACCTTGCTTTTACCAGTGTCAGCAAATGTAATGTGACTCTTGTCGGATGGACGTAAGGTTGAGTCCATGAGAAGACTTCGATCACCAGTCATGTGATTTGTGCATCCACTATCCATAATCCATTCTGAAGCTTTTGGTGATGTACCCTACAGTGCAGTTAGGAGGATAGGCTTCACAAGAGTGTTGTGAAGCATAAGCATTTGACACATATAGGGACAGTCACATCTTATATCAAAATTAGGACATAGTATGACTGATAAGAAATTCAGATGTGAAGTGTATAGAATGACATTTTATCGTGCGTCCTAAATGAGTTTTAGGTCCCCAGCAATAGTATCGGACGCCATTGATTGCTGGCTGGAGACCGTTTTCTGCAAAAGAGAGTTAGTTCTTCTTTGCCACCCACATCTTCAGTGGTGGCTTAGAAGCAGTGAGTCTTAGTGCAGCATCTAAGAATTTTGGCTTTGAAGTCCTAGCAAATAGCCTTGCAGGAGATGAATGATACTCATATGAATAAGCTGAAAAGTTCTTAGTCCTATGAACATAGCGGTTTGAAGATACACGCTCATATTCATGAGTCTGAGCATGATTTCCCTGCAAAACATTGGCGTTAGGGTGACTCATGTGAGTCTTGTATCTGTATGAAGCCTTTGGGCCACATGAAGCTATAGGTTTGGGGTTTGTCTTCTTCCTTGGTGGTGTCATGACGACATTCACAGGAAGATTCTCAATGTACTACTTAGGTACCCAGATCTTCTTCATAGGTGGTCCATTCCTGTAGTTAGTACCAATGTACCTGGCAAACACTTCACCATTCTGATTTTTGAACAGCTTATAGTTTGCATCAAAGGATTCATCAATGACAATAGGATTAGCACAGGTAAAGCCAGATAAGGTGGATGGATCTACTGAAGGTTCCTTTGCAGCAACCCATGTGGTTTTGGGGTACTGCTTAGGCTTCCAGTACGAGCCATCAACATTCATTTTCCTTTCGAACCCAACACCCTCTTTCCTGGGGTTTCGGTTCAGAATCTTCTTTTTGAGGACATCGCAGAGAGTCTGATGTCCCTTCAAACTTTTGTACATCCCTGTTTCAAGCAATGTCTTCAACATAGCATTTTCATCAGCAACAGCAGTGGTATCCTCCACAGAGGGGTTAGTAACCACATCAGTAGGTGAAGACAATGAAACAGTAGCAGCAGTGGAACATTCAGCAACAGATGTAGCGTTATCACGCTCAATGCATTTAGACATGGTGGTTCAAATCCATCCTGAGCGGAACTGATCTGTTGAGCGCGAAGTGACTCATTCACCTTTTGAAGATCTTCATGAGCCGCTCTCAATTTCTCAAGCTCTTGTTTCCTTTGAAGATAATCATAGGAGAGCCTTTCATAAGTAGTTGAGAGCGATTCATGACGACCTTCAAGTTCTTGGTACTTAGCATGAAGATTTTTTATGTCATCAACCAAGGACTATGAACGTGTCATTTCAACGTCCAACAGGTCATCGCTTTTGTCTAACAGTTTTTGAGTATGTTCCATAACCTTTTGTTGTTCTGTTGCAATTTTAACAAGTGTTTTGTAGCTGGGTTTGGATTCACAATCAGAGTCATCTTCACTTGAAGTTTGAAAGTAAGCATCGCGTGATTTTACCTTGGCACCACGTGCCATGAAGCAGTAGGTGGGAGTAGGATCGTCTTCGTCATTAGCTTCAGCGTTGGTGTGGAAGTCATTGTCTTCAGTGTTGAAGATGGACTTGGCGACATAGGTTGTGGCTAGAGACACACTTGCAACACCAGGGTCAGACTCCTCTCCAGACTCCACCTCCGCCTCCTCCGAAGCAGACTCCTCCTCTGAATCCATTTCCTTGCCAACAAAAGCACGAGCCTTGCCCGATGAGCTCTTCTTGTATGATGAAGACTTGGAAGAAGACTTAGAAGACTTTGAGGATTTCTTCTTCTTCTTGTCATTGGAATCATATTCCTTGCTTTTCTTCTTCTTCTGCTCACTGTCCCACTGTGGACACTCAGATATGTAGTGACCAGGTTTCTTGCACTTGTGGCAGGTTCTCTTTTTGTGGTCATGGGTGGAAGCTTCATCATTCCTTGAGCTGGATCGTGAAGACTTTCTGAAGCCTTTCTTCTTAGTGAACTTCTGGAACTTCTTCACAAGCATAGCAAGTTCCTTTCCAATGTCTTCAGGATCTTCAGAACTGCAGTCAGATTCTTCTTCAGATGAGGAAACAACTTTTGCCTTCAAAGCGCGAGTTCGGCCATAGTTTGGGCCATAGATATCTCTTTTCTCAGATAGATGGAACTCATGTGTGTTGAGCCTCTCAAGAATATCAGACGGATCGAGTGACTTGAAGTCAGGACGTTCTTGTATCATGAGGGCAAGGGTGTCAAAGGAGCTATCAAGTGATCTCAGCAATGTCTTGACGATTTCATGCTTGGTAATCTCAGTTGCGCCAAGAGCTTGAAGTTCATTTGTGATATCAGTGAGGCGATCAAATGTGAGCTGGACATTTTCATTATCGTTTCTCTTGAAGCGGTTGAAGAGGTTGCGAAGAACACTGATTCTTTGATCTCTCTGGGTTGAGACGCCTACGTTGACCTTGGATAGCAAGTCCCAAACTAGCTTCGACGTTTCCAGAGCACTCACACGGCCATACTGTCCTTTGGTCAGATGACCACAGATGATGTTCTTTGCAGTAGAGTCCAGTTGAATGAAATTCTTGACATCAGTGGGGGTGACACCTTCACCAGTTTTGGGAACGCCATTCTTGACGACATACCAGAGGTCGACATCAATGGCTTCAAGATGCATACGCATCTTATTCTTCCAGTAGGGATATTCAATTCCATCGAACACGGGGCAAGCAGTGGAGACCTTGATTATCCCTGCAGTCGACATAGCGGAAACTCCAGGTGGTTAAACCGAATCACACAGAACAAGGGAGTACCTTGCTCTGATACCAATTGAAAGTGCTACTATCGGCTAGATGGGGGGGGGGTGAATAGGCGATTTTTATGAGAGTCTTCAAAGCATGGAAGTTTCGAAGACAAACAACAGAAATGACCTAATTGTTATGCAGCGGAAGATAAACTACCCTAAGCAAGCCATAGTCAAGTATGCAAAGATGTGAAAGTACAGGACTAATAGCAGCTAGGTAGTAAGGATCAGGATGGAAGATAGTATGAAGCCAATCAACAGTAGTAGTCAAGCAATGAAGTCAAACAGATACACAGATAGGCAATGACTTCACAAAGACAAACTAAAGTAAGGTTGGGAAGGGATAGAACCAGTTGTTTGTTGAAGACACAGGATTTGTTAGACCAGTTCCAGTTGTTGTGACAACTGTACGTCTGGTTAGGGAGGCTGAGATTTAACTCAGAAGACCGTGTCTTCACCTTATTCCCCTTGAGCTAAGGACACCCAGTCCTCGCCCAATCACTCTGGTAAGTCTTCAAGGGAGACTTCCAAACCTTCACAGACTTCGTTCACCGGCAATCCACAATGACTCTTGGATGCTCAGAACGCGACGCCTAACCGGCTGGAGGATTCACAGTCCTCAAGTGTAATAAGTCTTCAGGTCACACAGACAAAAAGACTTCAGTGATGCCTAACACTCTTTGGCTCTGGGTGTTTGGGCTTTGTCCTCGCAAGGATTTTTCTTTCTCTCAAATGCTTCGAGGTGGGTTGCTCTCAAACGACAAAAGCCGTGCACAAACTCTGAGCAGCCATCAATTTATGGTGTAGGGGGTGGGCTATTTATAGCCACTAGGCAACCCGACCTGATTTGTCCAAAATGACCCTGGGTCTCTAAGGAACTGACACGTGTTCCAACGGTCAGATTTCAAACACACGCGGCAACTTTACTTGGGCTAAGGGCAAAGCTGACTCATCCAGCTCTGGATAAGATTTGCTCTCATTGTCTTCGCTCGAAGACATAGGATTTGAGTTGAGCATCACTTCAGTCACTCTGACTTAGTTCACTTGGACCCCACTTAACAGTACGGTGGTTCCTATGACTCAACAAAGAAGAAAAGGAAGCAACGAAACCACATAGTCTTCGTGCTCCATAGTCTTCACGCAATGTCTTCTCATGTCATAGTCTTCAATATGAATATCTTCTCATACCATCATTGTCTTCAATGTCTTCATACATTTTTAGGGGTCATCTCCGGTAGGTAAACCGAATCGATGAGGGACACTACCTGCGTTATCCTGCAATTCTCACAAACGCATTAGTCCCTCAGCCAACTTTGTCGTCAATACTCTAAAACCAACTAGGGGTGGCACTAGATGCACTTACAAAGGAAAAGGAAGAAAAGAGGAAGAAGGAAGAAGAAAAAAAAGAAAAAAAAGGAGAAGAAGAAAGGAATAGAGGAGAAGAAGAAAAATAGAAAGAAAAATAGAAATTCTATTTTTCTTCTTCTCCTCTATTCTTTTCTTCTTCTCCTCTTCTTATTCTTCTTTTTTCCTATTCTTATTTATTTCTCCTCTTCTTCCTCTCCTCCTCTTCTCCTTTCTTCCTCTTCTTAGTTTCCTTTTTCCTCTCATTCTTTTAGTATTGCTTGTTCAAAAAAAATGTTCAAATAGAAAATCAAAGGTTTTGCCCAATGCATTGTTCATATGAATATACAAACATTTGCATATTCTACAATAATTAATATCACCAAAAAAATTTATGAACAGAAAAAAACCTAACTTTTCTAAAAATCTATCTTTTGCATATATGAAAACATTAATACACATATGAACAAAAAATACATATATGAACAAAAACATGCTCTGAACAAATTTCTATACATTTTGAACATCTACATACACATAGCCACATACATACACATATACATTATATATATATATGAACAAAAAAACTAAACTAATAAAAATGAGAAAAACAGAACCGCATATATAGCCACATACATACACATATACATTGAACAAAAAAATTAAACTAATAAAAATGAAAAAAAACAGAGCCGGTGCGGCGCGGCGGCTCACAGCGGGGGCGGCTAGATGACGATGGCGACGGTGGCGACGGTGAGGGCGCCGGCGCGCGGGGGCGGGACGGGGCAGGGGCTCGGGGCGGCGCGCGAGGGCGGGACGGGGCGCGGGCTCGGGGAGGCCGGCGACGAGGACGGCGCGGGCTCGGGGAGGCGACGGCCTTGGCGGCGGCGGCGGCGACGGCGAGGTGGAGCAGCCTGGCGGCGTCGAGGAGGTTCGGCGTCGTGGGGGCAACTGGGGATGAGATTCTGAATTTTTGCAAAGTGTTTGCTTATATAGCAAAGCCATTGGTCCCGGTTCGTGAAACCAACCGGGACTAATGCACCCTTTAGTCCCGGTTGGTGCCACCAACCGGGACCAAAGACCTCTTTTTCGGCAGCCCAAAGGGCGGGAAGCGGCGGCCTTTGGTACCGGTTGGTGCCACCAACCGGGGCCAAAGGCCCCTGTGCTGCCCGCGTCGGGCTAAAGTTTAGTCCCACCTCGCTAGTTGAGAGGGGCGCGCGGTGGTTTATAAGCCCCACTGCCGCACCCCTCTCGAGCTCCTCTCCACCGCAGGCTTTCGGGCCTACTTGCTATTGCTTTGCCTGATGGGCCTTCTGGGCCTACTCGGGCCTGAATCCTGGCCCATTGTTGGGTTTCATGTCGTATTCAGGCCATAGGGGCCCAGTAGGAAGCATTTTTTGTTTTTTTGTTTTCTTTACTTATTGTTGCTATTTTTATTTTTTTTCCAATTTTTTTGTTTTGTTTTCTGCATTATTTATTTTCTTTTGTTTTTTTGCTTTATTTTTTAATTCTTTTTGCTTTTAGTTTTAGAAAAATTATAAACTTTCTGTTAGTGCCATTAGTTTTCAAATTTGAAAACATTTTTTTTGTTTTTTTGTTTTCTTTCTTGCTTTATTTATTTTATTTCGTTTCTACTTACAACAAAATACTTATTGTTGTTTTTTTGTTTTGTTTTCTGCATTTTTTTTTGTTTTTTGCTTTATTTTTCAATTCTTTTTGCTTTTAGTTTTAGGAAAATTATAAACTTTATGTTAGTGCCATTAGTTTTCAAATTTGAAAACATTTTTTTTGTTTTTTTGTTTTCTTTCTTGCTTTATTTATTTTATTTTGTTTCTACTTACAACAAAATACTTATTGTTCTTTTTTTGTTTTGTTTTCTGCATTATTTATTTTCTTTTGTTTTTTGCTTTATTTTTCAATTCTTTTTGCTTTTAGTTTTAGGAAAATTATAAACTTTCTTAGTGCCATTAGTTTTCAAATTTGAAAACACTTTTTTTTGTTTTTTTGTTTTCTTTCTTGCTTTATTTATTTTATTTTGTTTCTACTTACAACAAAATACTTATTGTTGCTATTTTTAATTATTATGAGGGCCGAACCATAAGACATTAAAGCATTTGAAACAATGAAAAAAATAGCGCGCTACAGAAAATAACGTGGCCCCTGGAAATATGCTATTAGCGTGCTATAGCGCGCTATAACGTGCTATTAGCGAGGCATTGTACATTGATTTATTTAGCGAGACCATTCTCTATATGCTATAGCGTGCTATTAGCGACGCTATAGCGCGCTATTTTTTTCATTGATTTGAAATGAACTCTGAAAAAGTTGAAAGTTGGCATGGTATCATAAATTGACCCACATAGCATGTGCATGTACAAAACGGACAATGGTATCATACTCGTGAGTTACAAAGTTGGCATGGTATCATCATAATAGTTGCGGGAGAAAGTCTTCACTTTTTCTTCGCTTGTGTCATTTGCTTATTGCGCCGTAACCATGAATAATCTTCATCGTTTATCAGGATGCTGGGGTCAGCCTTGACTTTGAAGGGAGGAATTTCATGAAACTTTTCATAATCTTCAGACATGTCTGTCTTGTCCTCCACTCCCACGATGTCCCTTTTTCCCGAAAGAACTATGTGGCGCTTTGGCTCATCGTATGATGTATTCTCTTTCTTATCTTTTCTCTTTCTCGGTCTGGTAGACATATCCTTCACATAGATAACCTGTGCCACATCATTGGCTAGGGCGAATGGTTCATCAGTGTACCCAAGATTTTTCAGATCCACTGTTGTCATTCCATACTATGGGTCTACCTGTACCCCGTCTCCTGACAGATTGACCCATTTGCACTTAAACAAAGGGACCTTAAAATCATGTCCGTAGTCAAGTTCCTATATGTCCACTATGTAACCATAATATATGTCCTTTCCCCTCTCGGTTGTTGCATCAAAGCGGACACCGCTGTTTTGGTTGGTGCTCTTTTGATCTTGGTCAATCGTGTAAAATGTATTCCCATTTATCTGGTATCCTTTCCAAATCAATACAGTCAAAGATGGTCCCCTGGACAACAAGTACAGCTCATCACAAACAGTGTTATCACCTCTGATACGTGCTTCCAACCAACTGCTGAAAGTCCTGATGTGTTTACATGTAATCTAGTCGTCGCACTGCTCCGGTATGATACCAAGCCTTGGTATGAATGGCATATTTTCTAATCTTCCTAATCTTAAAGCGCATTGCATCCATCTTGATCTTGTGATCATCGACGACATCCGCAACATGCAACTCCAATATCATCTTCTCCTCCTCAATTTTTCTAATTTTTTCCTTCAACAAATTGTTTTCTTCTTCAACTAAATTTAACCTCTCGACAATAGGGTCGGTTGGAATTTCCGGTTTAACAACCTCCTAGATAAATAAAATCTATGTCACGTGTTGGTCGGCATAATTGTCATAAACAATAAATGAACCAATAGTTATGAAAAGATAATATATACCACATCCGAATCATAGACAGGACGAGGGCCGACGGGGGCAGTTACCAAAACCATCGCACTATATAAGATGCAATAATAAAAGTAAGAAAATTATACAAGTATCTATATAAACATACAAGTAAGAATTTTTTTTCCTTTCAGAAAGAAGATAAGAACAAGAGGCTCACCACGGTGGTGCCGGCGACGAGATCGACGCGGGCGATCGACGACGGTGAAGACGGGGACGGGACGTGACAGACCGCTAAAGCTAGACAAATATTGAGGAAAATGGAGCTTGGAGGTCGAGCTTGGAGAGGAGAAAGCTTAAGTAGTGTGGCTCGGGCATTCCATCGAACACCTCATGTGCATAGGAGGTGAGCTAGAGCACCACAAAGCTCTCCCCTCGCCGGCCACGAAAAACAGAGCACTAGGAGTGCTCTGCTCGCGGGCGAGGGGTATACATAGGCAACTAATTGGTCCCGGTTCGTGGCAAGAACCGGGAGTAAAGGGCAGCCTTTGGTCCCGGTTCAAGCCACCAACCGGGACCAATGGTGGTGGGCCAGGAGCGAGGCCCGTTGGTCCTGGTTCGTCCCACCAACCGGGACCAATAGGTCCAGTCGAACCGGGACCAATGGCCCACGTGGCCCGGCCAGCCCCCGGGGCTCAAGAACCGGGTCCAATGCCCCCATTGGTCCCGGTTCTGGATTGAACCGGGACTAATGGGCCGACCTGGCCTGGACCATTGCCCCCTTTTCTACTAGTGTCCATATATTCATCACGAGATTCATTTCATTAGCCAGCCGATGGCTTATCTTGCAGTCCTTCTGTACTACTCCCTCTGTCTCAAAATAAACTAGACCATGATGGCGCGCGTTGCCGCGCCCGTCCATAACAGTACATGTGGCAATCTTGTACAAGCTATAGCCACATAAATCATGAAAATTAAATACAAAAAATTGGGAAGTTAAATGTGCAAAATGGATAACATTATAAAGAAAAACATTGTGCACCAAGGTAACTAATTTGCTCATTGCCTAAGGGGAGTACAACAGGAACTTTGCTGATTGACGACCTTCTCACCCACTTATCACCCACTCCACCATCAAGCATGCGCCTCACCCCTTAGAAAACACTCTGATCTAGGCTCGACATAGAGATTGCTGCTTACTTTGCAAAGTGAAGAATTATTCAATATATATGAAAACATGATACGTCATACTTAGCATTACCAAGTCATTAAACATCCCCTAGGAGTGGTGCAAGTGGGCCAAATATTCCAAGTCGCAACAGGATGAATTAAGTCCCCAATAGGATTCCAATGCTCGCATTAAGAAATAAATTGGATTCAGGTTTTATTTATTTTTTCTCATGAAATAGTAATAAATGACACTTTTGAGCAATTTAACATGGTTTACATATGTTCTTTGTCTAGTGTTACGACATTAGTGGCACGACAACAAGAATATATTGTTGGGTCCATGTACAACTGGAGCTGAAGATGTGCAACCAGAAAAATAAATTAGAAAGAAAAGGAAGCAAAGTATAGCCTATATGTTTACTGCCAAAATGAAAAAGCTCATGCCCTCATGCCATGGTATAGTCACTCTTTGTAGCCATCTTACCAGCACGATACATGTGAGGTAATAGCCAAAAAATAAACTGTGTTGCTTTTGAATTCTACAGTGTCAGAAGAATATATGGAGATGTCTATATTGAGTTGGTGTATAATATAGAACTACTTTCTGTAACTTCCTATATCATGTGAAAGAAAAGTAACATCTGTAAGTACCAAACTGACCTTCAAAGCGACCTTCCAGTCAAAGAAAAGAAACTTATTATGTACTAACTGAGTTCAGTTATAGTATTAACTGTGTTCCACAGCAAAGATCTTAATTACATCCAACAAACCCAATTTGTTGTGACAATAAGTATCGTTCAGTACCCAAATTTAGAATGGCACGGCTGCACTGACAGGTATAAATAAGACAATGGAAAATATGTACATACGTTGGACAATAACCCAGACCTCGAAGTATACGAAGGAAAAGGTAAAGAAGAAATAGGCAGATGGATATATGGCAAAGACAACAGTACAAAGCAGTTGTTGATCTGTTGTCTCAATTAAATTGATTTTCAAATTACTCTGCATGGCATTTTCTGCATTTTCTGATCAAACATGGGCAGCAGAGAGCAGAAGAACATACAAGAGGATTAGAAAAATAGAAACCTACAAATGCATATATATATATGATTGAAAATGTATATAGAAGAATCAAAACTACAGATTGGGAACACATGACCTCATATGCAAAAAACTATCCTTGAATGCAAAATCCAAACATGTGCTCAAAATTATCAAAACCCGATTGCATTTAGCATGGACGAATCTCTTATAAAATCTTCTCATGCATCAATTGTTTTACCCAAGAAATGGACCACCAGCAAACCACAACAAACACCTCATGAGAACGTCCTCGAGGGCCTTGGATATAATCGACCTAGCTTCTGTTGGCTTTCCTGATCTCACAAGCGGGGAGCAGATAGGCGGTATGTATACATATACTCCACAGCTACGGAAAAACACAGTCAAGTTAGCCAAATTGTACAGAACACCAGCAACAGTAAAGGAAGAGCAAGGTCACACGAACCGACAGATCCTTCACGAGGCAGCGGTCATCAGGTCGGACGGACTCGTGAAGGCGATGCTCGAGGTACGCGAGGGGAAAGCGGCGACGGCCTGCTGCCGCCTCCATCTCCCGGCGAGCCTGTTGGCTGCCGTTACGTCGGTATCCGAGCGCAGTGTACGGTGAAAGAGAAATGCGAACGAGGGAACGCACTGTCTAGGCCTATGCAGGAAGAGGAGAGGGTACCGATCGCGACGCAGTCGGGGGCAGGACGGCGGCAGCAGGCGCCGCCGCTGTGTGGACGGACGGATGGATTGTGATGGAGTACGGTTTTTTTTTTTGAGAATTTGATTTTTTTTTTTGAGAATTTTTTTTTGAGAATTTGATGGAGTACGGATGGATCTACAGGCAGCGAAGGGACTGTGGGCCTTTGTGCACCTTAGATTTGAACGGCCCGACTAAGGAGGTTGCGCCTAGGTCCACTTGCGGAGCAGCGGCCCGGTTCACGGTGGATCGAGAGGAACGCGCAGGCGCAGGTAACGAAGAAAAATGCCTCAAAAAAAAAAGGTAACGAAGAAAAAATGTCGGAAGTAAACCGAGGGACGACCATGGATCTAATCTAAACCATAGGTAGCCTAATCGAACGGTTAGGGAGCTCAAAACGCTGTGGTGGCTCATAGCTCGCCCCATTATACTGTTTCTTAATTAATGTCTTAACTTTTTACTATCTCTATTATAAATTTGTATTAAGCTTAAGACACTTATTTTAAAACGGAGGAAGTATTCAATAAGCATACGCTGTCCCGCAAGAAATAGCAATTGTCCTTTGTTCAGTCGATAATGAACATCTTATTTTTGACAAATAACTCCTACCGTAATTATTTATTGTTGTAATACAGACTATACTAGAGAATTAGAGGGTGCTTGGATCTAAGGGACTATTTTTAGTTCGACTAAAAATAGTCCTTTTTAGAGGCTAAAGTTCCAAGCACCCCTGACTAAAGAGAGGTTAGGACTAGTCTTGAGGCTAAAAAAATTTAGTCATAGGAAACCTACTAAAATATGTATTAGCCCTTTCTCTCCTTATTTAATTTCTCTCCTTTAACACATGCGAGTTCTGGATTGGAAGGTTTGGAGGATAATAAATGCTCAAAAACTCGATTTTAGTCTCTTTAATATTTGAATCCAAGCATGGGTGAGGCTAGCAAGTTTTAGTCCCAGTACTTTTAGTCATGGGACTAAAACGTATCCGAGCACACTCTTAGTCATCACAAACTGTTCCCGAGTAACTTTTGTGATTATGGATGCATCACTTATTGGTTCAACGGCAACACAGTCAGAATAGTGGCTCAGCCGATTAGAAGCGGCGGTTGTGATGTCAACTATTACAACTGGTTAGTGAAAAGTGTTGGTCTCCAATGGATCCGAAACCAAGCAGCAGAGAGAAAGAAGTCAACTCGAATAACATTTTTTTCTAAAAAAAAGAGGGAGCATCCCTCGCCTCTGCATCGACTGATGTACACAGCCTTGGTCTCCTTGTGGATGATACTCATTCTGGTTGTCATTCGTGTACAACACGTCCTGAGAGCATCTCCAGCGGCCGCACAAAAATCTCGCGCCCAATAAAAGTTATAGCGCACCACTGTAGCACTTTTAATGCGTCGGGATCAACATTGCTTTAGTAGACGCCCAAAAAGCAGACATTGCAAATTATGAAGCGCGTGCAATCCGGAGCCCAAAATATATTGCGCGCAATAGCATTTTTCAGCGCGCGCCCAAAACTTTTAGTGCTACAGCATCTGATGGAGTTGTTGGGCGCCCAAAAAATACGAATTTTTAGTGCGTGGAGCTCTTTTTGGGCGCCTGTTGAAGATGCGCTGATGAGGTTGAAGTCGCTCATCGCTCCACCCTTGGTTGAAGACCGTCTTCTCGATTAAATTGGTGGCATTTGCTATGGTCAGCAAGAAAAAGGCTCCTCAAGTAGCAGTATCAATGTGGTCATGTGCTGTTCGAGTCAGCCCGTTGTAAGTTCTGAAGAATAAATTCCCGAAGCAGTATTCATCCTGGTGAAGACAGACCAGGATGTATTCCTGAAGCCTTTTTCATGCCTCTAGTATCGTTGTTGAACATATGTACATGTACGTAGGTCTGGGTTCTGTATGCAGTACCTGTAGTATCTCTCTCCCTCTGTATGTACGTATATCTTGGGAGACAAGATACCGGTCGCACCCCTTGTACTTATATATATGTGCCTAGTGCACGATCAATCAATTATCGATGCACCAAATCATTCTTTACATGGTATCAGAGCAAGTCGATCTCCCCGCTTCTGCTAACCCTAGCCGCCGCCTCGGGCCGCGGCCGCCGCCGCGATCTCCCGCCACGGCCGCCGCCGCCCCACGCTGCTGCCACCACCCCTCCCTCCTCGCGCGCCCCCAACTCCCAACCGCGCGCCTTCACGCCACGCCGCCCCTTCCCGCCGCGCCGCCTCTCCCTCGCCGCGCCGCGCCGCCGCCATGTCTTCCAACGCCTCCTCTTACTCCAACCCCTTCGCCGTCGACCCCGCCGAGATCCGCGACATCAACGTCCATGCCCGCGTCCCCGTGACCCTCGACGCCTCCACCTCCACGTACTTCGCGTGGAAGACGTACTTCACGCTGCTCTTTCGCGAGAACAATCTCGTGGATCACGTGGATGGCATCGTGGACTCCCGCACCATGGCGGATGACGACGAGTGGACCGCGATCGACGCCACGATCATCCGGTGGTTCTTCACCACCATCTCCAAGGACTTGTTCCACACGGTCGTGAGCGCCGGCGACGACGCCCGCGCCTTGTGGTCAAGCTGAACGGCCTTTTCACCGACAACAAACTTCAGCGCCGCGTTTTTTGCAGCAGGAATTTTTTGACTGTCACCAGGATGATCAGTCCATTGATGACTACTGCCGCCGCCTGAAGACGTTGGCGGACGAGCTCCGCGACATTGGAGCCAAGGTGGACGACGACCTCCTCCTCAGCACACTCACCGCCGGCCTTAACGAGGACTTTGGCAACGCCGCCTCCAACCTCACCTTGATGCCGGAGCCCTCCTTTCCCAAGTTTGTGGCGTACTTGAGGTTGGAGGAGCGCCGGATGAAGGGGGTCAAGAAGCGTGTGCAGCACCACGCCCTCGCCGCCGGCACCTCTCGCAGCGCCCCTCCACCGCCCGCCCCACCCGCGCCGCGCCAGCAGCCGCCGCCACCCGCGCCTCCGGGGTACTTCCCCCTCCCGCCCGCGCCTCCCGCCCCTCCCGCTGCCCCCCAGCAGCCGGGTGGCGGGCGCCGCGGCAACCGCCGCGGGGGCGGCCGCAAGAAGCAATAAGCGTCCGGGGGAGCCCTCGTCAGCAGCAGCAGGTGAATCCCCCATGGACATATGGCACCAACCCGTGGACCGGCGTCGTCCATGCGTACTCCATGCCGGTCCCTTAGGCTCCGGCCCCGGGCATCCTCGGGTCCCGCCCGGCGGGTCACCAGGCCCTCTTCGCCGCGCAAAACGCCGCTCCGTACAGCGGCTATGGTGCCGCACCTCCGCCGCCGCCCGCCTACGGGTCCGCGCCGGCCTATGGTGCCGCCACCGCGCCGGCCTATGGGGCCGCGCCCGCCTACGGGGCCGCCACTGCTCTGGCCTTCGGGGCCGCACCCGCGCCAGCCTACGGAGGGTTCTACCCTCCTCAGGTGCCGCCGCCGTGGGACCCGGCCTTGCTCGCTGCGCTGCACTCCGCCCCGTCACCGAGCTCCTATGGTGGCGGTGGTGACTGGTATATGGACTCGGGCGCCACTGCTCACATGACTGCTCATCCCGGTAACTGTCGTGGTTCTAAGTCTGACAGTAGAGTGGGGGTAGGTATGGAGAGGTAAGGTCCTAGCTATGGAGAGGTTGTAAACACGAGAGATGTACGAGTTCAGGCCCTTCTCAGAGGAAGTAACAGCCCTACGTCTCGGAGCCCGGAGGCGGTCGAGTGGATTATGTGTGTATGGATTACAGGGGTGCGAACCCTTTACACTAAGGTGGGGGGTGGCTTATATAGTGCCTGCCAGACCCCTCTGGCCCTCAGTAATGCGGGGTTTAAAGTACATTAAGTCTGGGCGTTACTGGTAACGCCCTACATAAAGTGTCTTAAATACCATAAAGTCTACTTAATTACAGACCGTTGCGGTACAGAGTGCTTCTTGACCTTCTGGTGGTCGAGTGAGTCTTCATGGTCGAGTCCTTCAAGTCTGTCGAGTGAAGTCCTCCTTGGTCGACTGGAAGGTAGTCTCTTCTAAGGGTGTCCTTGGGTAGGGTACTTTGATCAGGTCTATGACTCTACCCTAGGTACATGACTCCAACATTAGCCCCCGAATGGATTGAGGCTTGAGTGAGGAAGGAGTTGATATTATTTTCGACTTGCTTTTGCGTTCTGAACATGTGTTGTCTTGGACCAATAATCTCTTTGTTGATAATCAGCAACTTTTCTTCAGTCGACTTGATCCATTCTTTTCTTTCGTCGAGTGACCTTTTGAACTTAACAATTACCGAGCGACGGGTCGCAGGAAATCCCGCACCTGACAGATCGATCTGCCGTTCGCGGATTTTGTGGGATACGAAATTTGGGGAAGCACGCGGAGCGGGGCGGACCGCGGCGCTCGGATGGGATAGGGCATAGACGCCTCGATTCCTGCGCCACCTTTTTCTCCATGTATCGCGTACGCGCGGCTGTTTCGGGATGTGATTGGATCTCCCGGGCCCACCTGTCATCCACTCAGAAGTGATCTTATAAAGGCGCCCGGCGAGGGCCTTTGAACAGTACCTCTCCATTCTCTCTCTGCCCTCCCTGCCTCCGCCCACTGCGCCCGCTCCCGCCTCTGCGCAACTGCTCCTCGTGCGCTTCGCCGGTAGCCATGGTGAAGGAGAAGACGGCGGCGCTGGAACGCGCAAAGAAGGCGTCGGCGACGGGGAAGGCGAAAGGGAGAACAACCAGTCGAGGTGGGTCTTCGTCCAGATCTCGTCTGCCGAACGGCTGGGTCCAAGGAGATTGGATCCGGTCGACCATCATGGAGAAGGATCTCCTCGACATGGCCAACGACGGTCTGATCCCCCACGGAGCAGCAAGGCTCCCGGGGAACGAGTGGCAACCCCAGCCGGAAGAGGGTGAGTGTGTTCTTCTGGCTACCCACGTCGACCGCGGGTTTTCTTTGCCACCGAGTGTTTTCTTCCGTGGTTTCTTGAACTTCTTCAGAGCGCAACTCCACCACTTCAACCCGAATTCTATCGCCTATCTTGCTGCCTTTGTGTCCATGTGTGAGAATTTTCTGGGTTGCCGACCGCACTGGGGCCTGTTCAAGCATATATTCACGTGTCGCTCCCAGACCGTGAAGAAGGCGAGTCCAGATGATGATAAAACCAAGGTTATCCAGATGTGTGGAGGTCTGGGGATCCAGATGAGGAACAAGAGCACCTTCCCTGCCATGAAGCTCCCCGAGTCGGTCAGAGGCTGGCAGTCGACTTGGTTTTACTGCCAGAACGAGTCGACGCCGGGGCAGTCGAGTGGGCTCCCTCAATTCACCATGGACCGAGCCAACAAGCCCTCCTCTCTGAAGGTGCTCCCGGAGGAGAAAGCCGACGTGAGGATGCTGATGGAGCGCGTAGTCCAGTTGGTTCGGGAAGGAGTGACGGGTATGGATCTCCTGGAGGTTTTTCTTAGGCGACGTATCCAGCCTCTTCAGTTCCGGAGCCATTGTATGTGGCTGTACCGCGGGACCGAAGATGAGACTCGGATCAACCCAGAAACAGTCGACGATGCCACGTTGGAGAGGTGGATGGCTGCGGTCACCGGGAACAAGGATAACTCTCGTGGAGCCAGGAGGATTCCTCCACTCGACCATTGCAGCATTCCAGACAAGGTATGTCCACTCTTCCTCCAATTGTATTCTTGTCATACTTATTTCCATTTTCGCCGCAAATTGGTCGATTGATCTTTGTCTTGATTTCTAACAGGCCCTCACCGAACTGTACTCGATGCCCAATGGGGCACAGACTCCGACTAAGGAGGGAGAAGCGAGCGGGGGCGAAAGCCAGGAGGAGTGGGACTCGGATGCTGTTGAAGATGATGATGATGATGATGATGATGATGATGATGAAGAGGAGGAGGAGGAGGTCGTACCACCGCGCTCGGAAAGGCGGTCGAAGCTTGTCCATGACCCTGCGACTGAACACGGCAAGGGGATGGCGACTGTCGCGCAATCGACCAAGCGTCCTCGGACCACTTCTTCGGTGCCGACTGAAAAGGCTCCGAAGCAATCCAGGGTGGCACCGTCGAAGCCGACCAACGTCCTGCCGAAGATGAAGGTGTCAATCCCCACCATATCAGGGTAAAAATGTGCTTGAGTCTTCTCGCTTTTCATGAGTTTATCTTTGATCGACTCTTGAGTTATCTGACTGATTTTTGGAATTGCAGTGCTGCTACTTCCGATACCTCAGCCAGGGCCGACGATCATGAGATGGAGGACGCTGCAACCTCAAAACCTGGTACCACTCTCTTGATCCCGTTTTTTTAGTCGATTGACTCTTGACCTCTAATTCTGATTCTTTTCTGCAGCTCCATCCAATGTCGTTATCACCCTTCCTGACGACGACGACAATGAAGAACCGCTGAAACACAGGAGGAACAGGAAAGCATCTGCCGGCAGGGCGGCCCAGGATGTGACGGCACCCGAGACTCTGGTCGCGGGGGAGGAGAACACCACTCGATACACCTTGTCCTTCGCGGTGCCGCTGACGAGTGCTCACCCCGCTTCGTCGAGTGCAGCACAGCCTTCCCTCTTCACGACGCACCACGTCCCAGAGGACCAAGCCAGTGCTGCAAAGGAAGCGATACGCCAGGCGGGGGTCATGATGGAGCAGGTGAAGGCCATCCGGGAGGCAAGCCAGGCAGCCTACGACGCCAGTTCTGCTCTTCAAAGCAACGTTCAGGTCAGTCGAATCGCCTGTTCTGTTAGGATATGCTATCTGAAAATCTTTCTTTCCGGAATCTATAGCAGTCACCCACTAGGTGTGTCGATTGAAACTCCGGTTTAGCGGGGGCACGCTGAGTGCACCCGCTGGGTGTAGTCCCCAAGGCTATGGTTGACTGCTGGCAGTCGACCATAGGCTTTAAAAGTTAAGTTTTTCCGTCAGTCGACTAGGTCGAATGGATTTCTCAAACCGGTGGTGGCACGCTGAGTGCACCCACTGGGTGTAGTCCCCGAGACTGTGGTCGACTGCTTGCAGTCGATTACAGTCTGAAGAATACGTCTTGTTTTTTTTTGGTCGACTGGTCTACTCTATCTTTAATAGAACTAGTGGGGGCACGCTGAGTGCACCCACTGGGTGTAGTCCCCGAGACTATGGTCGAATGTTTGTATTCGGCTGTAGTCTTAGAAACGCATGATTTTCTCTTATCCACTCGGAAGTGAATTATCTTTGACATTTTGTCGATTGGTTCTTCGCAGAAATCCTGCGACCTTGCGGCTCGTTATACCAAGCTGGAGAACAAGCACATCCAGCTCAAGCTGGATCTGAAGCTGGTCTAGGAGAATCTGACGAAGGCGAAGGAGGAGACCAAAGATATGTTCGGTGAGACCTCGACGACTGCTTTTGTCCTTCATCTGTTTCAAAACCTGACCTTGCTTTAACTTTGCAGGCAAGGTGAAGGAGGCCCAGAAGAAGAAAGATCTTGAACTAGATGAGAAGACTAAACTTGTTGACGAGAAGTTAGCTTCAGTCACCAAGCTTGAAAAAGAAAATACTAATCTGAAAGCTGCTCTTGATATTGCCAACAAGGAGGTTAGTCAACTGAAAAACGACAAAGCTGCTCTGAATGACAAGGCCAGTCAATTGGCTGGGAAGAAGAATGATCTGGAGGCCTTTCTGAGTGGACTCGCCAAGAAGTTGTTCCTCATGCTCGAAGGTAATCCTTTGCGTTAGACAATCATTTTTACAATGATCTTTCCATTCGACCATCACCTTGACTCAGTGATTGTATTTGCAGAATTTTGCCAAAACTTTGAAGAGGAAACTAGTCGGCTGGAACAAAACCTGGACCCCGTCAACTCTCCGGTGAATGATGAAGTTGCCATGAATGTGTTCCGACTTGAGTCTCGCGTTGCTGCTATCGTTGACTATCTCGCAAGGCTGAAGGTCGCCACTTCCCGCATTGACACCACGCTCTGGCCCGGGGAGACACTCCTGAACGACCTCGAGTCTCTGATAGCTCGACTAAACACGGTTCCTGGTCGAGTGCAGGAGTGGAAAGAGTCCTCTGCTAGGTGCGGCGCAGATGTTGCCCTGTGTCTGGCTCGAGTCCACTGCAAGGATGCGCGAGAAGACAAGCTGGCGGCCCTTCGGGTGGCCAACACCAAGAAACACGACTTCAGGTCCTTCATGGAGACCTTCAACGCTGCTGCCACTCGGATCGCGGACGGAATTGATCTTGATGAGTTTGTTGCACCTTCCAGCCCTCCACAGGAGGGGTAAAAAACTTCTTTGAGCTCGACACTTTAAATTTGCCTCGGTATGCCGAGTGATTTTGTAACCGATAAACCTTAACAGGCTTAGTGCCTGAGCACTCTCGGTTCCCTTAGGTATCCATCTGAACTTGGATTCGACGTTTGAATACGTTTGTTTTTGGCTTGAAATGTCTTTTGCAGGTTTTAAAGCAAGGTGCTTACTGCAGTCAACTTTCTCTTCAATTCACTTAGGCAGGCACTGGACTGCGGCTAAGCTCCCGAGTGGGAGGTGTGTTCACCACTCGGTAGGATTTTTGTAACTTAGGCGAGCACTGGGCTGCAGCTAAGCCCTCGAGTGGGAGGTCTGCTCCTCACTCGGCAGGATTTTTATACCTTAGGCGAGCACTGGGCTGCAGCTAAGCCCCCCGAGTGAGAGGCTTGCTCTTCACTCGGTAGGATTTTTGTAACTCAGGCGAGCACTGGGCTGCAGCTAAGCCCCCGAGTGGGAGGTCTGCTCCTCACTCGGCAGGATTTTTATACCTTAGGCGAGCACTAGGCTGCAGCTAAGCCCCCGAGTGAGAGGCTTGCTCTTCACTCGGTAGGATTTTTGTAACCTAGGCGAGCACTGGGCTCCAGCTAAGCCCCCGAGTGAGAGGTTTGCTCTTCACTCGGTAGGATTTTTGTAACTTAGCCGAGCACTGGGCTGCAGCTAAGCCTCCGAGTGGGAGGTTTGCTCCTCACTCGGCAGGATTTTTATACCTTAGGCAAGCACTGGGCTGCAGCTAAGCCCCCGAGTGGGAGGTTTGCTCTTCACTCGATAGGATTTTCACGTTGTACTTGTGGCGTAGCTCAGAGGAGAGGGACGCAGTCGACCTGTACCTCGTCCTCCTTACGACCGCACATTGTACTTGTGGCATAGCTCAGAGGAGAGGGTCCCAGTCGACCTGCACCTCGTCCTCCTTGCGAGCGCACGTTGTATTTGTGGCGTAGCTCAGAGGAGAGGGTCGCAGTCGACCTACGCCTCGTCCTCCTTGCGAGCGCACATTGTATTTGTGGCGTAGCTTAGAGGAGAGGGACGCAGTCGACCTGCACCTCGTCCTCCTTATGACCGCACATTGTACTTGTGGCGTAGCTCAGAGGAGAGGGTCGCAGTCGACCTGCACCTCGTCCTCCTTGCGAGCGCACGTTGTATTTGTGGCGTAGCTCAGAGGAGAGGGTCGCAGTCGACCTGCACCTCATCCTCCTTGCGAGCGCACATTGTATTTGTGGCGTAGCTCAGAGGAGAGGGTCGCAGTCGACCTGCACCTCGTCCTCCTTGCGAGCGCACATTGTACTTGTACTTAGGCGAGTGTTTAGACTGCAGCTAAGCCCCCGAGTGGGAGTCTGGCTCACCACTCGGTAGGATTTTATTCAAACTTAGGTGAGTACTTGGACTGCAGCTAAGCCTCCAAGTGGGAGTCTGGCTCACCACTCGGTAGGATTTTATTTACACTTAGGCGAGTACTTGGACTGCAGCTAAGCCTTCGAGTGGGAGTCTGGCTCACCACTCGGTAGGATTTTATTTACACTTAGGCGAGTACTTGGACTGCAGCTAAGCCTCCGAGTGGGAGTCTGGCTCACCACTCGGTAGGATTTTATTTAAACTTAGGCGAAACGGGTTCGCAGCTAAGCCTTCCGAGTGGGAGTCTGGCTCATCACTCGACAAGGATTTTTTTACAAACTTAGGCGAAACGGATTCGCAGCTAAGTCACCCACTGAGGGGGAAAATTTTACTGGACAAATAAAAAGTGACAAAAATTATGGGGAAATTATGACACTATTATTTTGCAATCCATGAACTACAGAAGTATTTTGTTACAACTCATCCGAGTGAAAAACTTAAGTGTAAAATGGGCGGAGCAGCTCCGCGTTCCAAGCCCGGGGCTCGTCGATATTGTGCTTGATGTTGTAGATACGGTATGCTCCGTTATGGAGAACCTTGGTGACGATGAAGGGTCCTTCCCAAGAAGGAGCAAGCTTATGTTGTTTCTGCTGATCCACTCGGAGAACTAAATCTCCTTCCTGGAATGCTCGACTCTTCACATTTCTGGCGTGGAAGCGACGCAAGTCTTGTTGGTAGATGGTCGATCGGATCAGATCCATCTCCCTTTCTTCCTCTAAGAGGTCAACTGCGTCCTGCCGCGCTTGTTCAGCTTCTGCTTCGTTGTAGAGTTCAACCTGAGGAGCATTGTGGAGAAGATCACTCGGCAAAACTGCTTCAGCTCCATAGACCAAGAAGAATGGAGTTCTCCCGGTCGACCGATTAGGCGTGGTCCGTAGTCCCCAAAGCACCGAGGGAAGTTCATCGACCCATGCTCCAGCCGCATGTTTGAGATCACGCATCAGTCGGGGTTTCAACCCTTTGAGGATCAGGCCATTGGCTCGCTCTGCTTGTCCATTCGACTGCGGATGGGCGACTGAAGCGTAGTCGACTCGTGTGCCTTGAGAGTTGCAGAAATCCCTGAATTCCTCTGAGTCAACGTTCGGCCCATTATCTGTAATGATGCTGTGCGGGACTCCATATCTGAATATCAGTTCCCTGATGAAGCTAACAGCAGTACCGGCGTCAAGGTTCTTGATGGGTTTAGCCTCAATCCACTTGGTGAACTTGTCGACTGCCACCAGTACATGCGTGAAGCCGCTTCGACCTGTTCTCAAGGGGCCGACCATATCCAACCCCCATACTGCGAAGGGCCAGACGAGTGGAATGGTCTTCAGAGCTGATGCAGGCTTGTGTGACATATTTGAGTAGAACTGACATCCTTCGCACTTATCCACTATTTCCTTTGCCATCTCATTCGCCTTTGGCCAGTAAAATCCGGCTCGGTATGCTTTGGCCACGATGGTCCGAGAGGACGCATGATGACCACAGGTCCCCGAGTGGATATCATCAAGGATGATTCGACCTTCTTCTGGCGTTATGCACTTCTGACCAACTCCAGTCGTGCTCTCTCTATACAACTGTCCTTTGATTACGGTAAAGGCCTTGGATCGACGGACGATCTGTCGAGCCTCTTCCTCATCCTCTGGGAGCTCTTTTCTCAGGATATACGCGATATATGGAACTGTCCAGTCAGGAGTGACTACCAAGACCTCCATAACCAAGTCGACCACTGCTGGGACTTCTACTTCAGTCGGATCTGTGGCACTCTTCGGTTGCGGGGCTTCTTCAGTGAAAGGGTCTTCTTTAACTGACGGAGTATGAATATGCTCTAAGAACACACCACTCGGAATGGCTTCTCTCTTGGAACCTATCTTTGCTAGATCATCAGCTGCTTGATTTTTTAGTTGGGGTATATGATGGAGCTCTAACCCCTCAAACTTCTTTTCCAGCTTCCTCACTGCATTGCAGTATCCAGTCATGGCTGGGCTTCTCACGTCCCACTCCTTCATCACTTGGTTGACCACTAAATCCGAGTCGCCATAGACCATAAGGCGATAGACGCCGAGTGAAATGGCCATGCGCAACCCATACAAAAGGGCCTCCTACTCTGCCTCATTGTTGGAGGAATCAAAGTGAATCTGGAGCACATATCTGAGCTTATCTCCTCTGGGGGAAACCAGGACAACCCCGTCACCGGAACCATTCAACATCTTAGAGCCATCAAAGAACATGGTCCAATGCTCCGAGTGAACTTCATTCGGCTGCTGCTGTTCAATCCACTCGGCGAGGAAATCTGCTATTGCCTGGGACTTAATTGCTTTCTTTGCCTCAAGCTTGATATCAAGGGGAAGAAGTTCAATCGCCCATTTCGCCACTCGACCAGTTGCGTCTCTGTTGTGCAGAATCTCTGAAAGTTGAGCGTCGCTGATGACTGTGATGGAATGATCAGAGAAATAATGAGCAACCTTCTTCGTGGCCATGTATATCCCATACACAAACTTCTGATAATGAGGGTATCTCTGCTTGGATGGAGTTAAAACTTCAGATAGATAGTACACTGGGCGCTGAACTTTGAAGACTTTCCCTTCTTCTTCCCGCTCGACCGTAAGTACTGTACTGACGACTTGTCCTGTGGCTGCGATATAAAGCAACAGAGGCTCTTTGCTGATTGGAGCAGCAAGCACCGGCTGGGTGGAGAGCAGAGCTTTTAGCTCGGCAAACGCTGCATCAGCTTCCGGAGTCCACTCAAACTTGTCTGCCTTCTTCATCAGTCGGTAAAGAGGCAATGCCTTTTCACCGAGTCGTGAGATGAATCGACTTAATGCGGCCAAGCATCCAGTAAGCTTCTGGACATCGTGCACTTGCACGGGGCATTTCATTCGGAGTATAGTGTCGATCTTTTCTGGATTAGCGTCGATTCCTTGTTCGGAAACGAGAAAACCGAGTAACTTGCCACCAGGAACTCCGAATGTGCACTTTGACGGATTGAGCTTGATATCATACCTTCTGAGGTTGGCAAATGTTTCGGCGAGGTCAGTGAGCAGGTCGGAACATTTTTGCGACTTGACCACGATATCATCCATATACGCTTCCACATTCTGACTGATTTGAGTGAGCAAACACTTCTGAATCATTCGCATAAACGTGGCTCCGGCATTTTTGAGGCCGAATGGCATGGTGATATAGCAGAAGCACCCGAATGGAGTGATGAAAGCTGTTTTTATCTCATCGGGTCCATACAGACGGATCTGATGGTACTCGGAATAGGCGTCTAGAAAAGACAATCTCTCACATCCCGCGGTCGAGTCAACAATTTGATCAATGCGAGGGAGAGGGAAATGATCTTTCGGGCAGGCCCGATTGATGTGCTTGAAATCAATGCACATTCGGAGTGAGTTGTCCTTCTTAGGAACCATGACGACATTAGCGAGCCACTCGGAGTGATATATCTCTCGGATAAATCCTGCCGCCAACAGTCGAGCCACTTCCTCACCAATAGCTTTTCTCTTCTGGACGGCAGACCGCCGAAGATGCTCTTTAATTGGTTTTGCTGTTGAATCGACTCTGAGACAATGCTCAGCCAGTCCCCTGGGAACACCCGGCATGTCAGCTGGCTTCCATGCAAAAATGTCCCAGTTCTCACGGAGGAACTGGATGAGCGCTTCTTCCTATTTCGGGTCGAGTGTTGTGGAGATGTGGGTCGGGGCTGCATTGGGGTCGGTCGGGTGAATGTGGACAGGCTTCGTCTCACCGGATGACTGAAATGCAGATTCTATGGCGGGCTTCTTGGCTCATAGCAAATCACTCGGATCTGCGTTTTGCTTATATTCTTCAAACTCGACCGCTGTCACCTGGGAATCGGCAATCTTTGAGCCTTTCTAGAAACACTCTTCTGCTTTTTTCCGATCACCAGTGACAGTGATGACTCCTTTGGGGCCGGGCATCTTCAGTTTGAGGTAGACGTAACATGGTCGAGCCATGAACCATGCGTCAGCTGGTCTCCCCAAAATAGCGTGGTACGCGCTCTGAAAATCCACGACCTCAAACGTCAGCTTTTCCTTGCGAAAATGTTTTGAATCACCAAACACCACGTCCAGAGCTATTTGGCTGAGTGACTCGGCTTTCTTTCCTGGTATAACTCCATGAAAGCTCATGTTACTGGTGCTCAGTCGGGACATTGGAATGCCCATTCCCTTCAGTGTGTCTGCATACAACAAGTTCAGTCCGCTACCACCATCCATCAGCACCTTCGTTAGCCGAGTGCCTTCGACAACTGGGTCGACCACCAAAGCTTGCCTCCCAGGGGTGGCAATATGAGTCGGGTGATCAGACTGGTCGAATGTGATGGGCGTTTGGGACCATCTCAGATAACTTGGTTTCGCTGGGGCAACCATGTTCACCTCACGGTTAATGACCTTCAGTCGGCTCTTGCTTTCCACATTTGCGAAAATCATCAGAGTGGAGTTGACATGTGGATATCCTCCCTCACTGTCCTCCTTGTCTTCGGCCTTGTCTGACTCCTTTTCCTTGTCCTTGGACTGTTTTCCTTGGAACTGCTGGATCAGGAGTCGACACTGGCGAGTGGTATGCTTCGGGTAAATGATATTACCCTCTTCATCTTTCTTCGTGTGGATGTGACACGGCATATCCATCACGTCGTTTCCTTCTTTATCCTTCACCTTCTTAGGGTTCCAGGATCCTTTGGGTTTCCCTTTGAACTTTCCCTGAGTCACGGCCAGAGCCTCTCCAGGAGCTGCTGGTTCGGCCTTCCGCTTCTGCTTCCGACTGGTGTTTCCCTTCTCCGACTGACTCGGCATGTACTTGCCGCTTCAGAGTCGGTCTTCCTCTTTGCCGTTGGTGTACTTGGTAGCAATCTCCATCATCCGACTTGGGGTCATGTCTCCGGTTCGACCAAACTTCAAACTCAATTCTCTGTTCTTGACACCATCCTTGAAGGCGCAG
Organism: Triticum timopheevii; assembly: GCA_963921465.1. Classification (NCBI taxonomy): domain Eukaryota; kingdom Viridiplantae; phylum Streptophyta; class Magnoliopsida; order Poales; family Poaceae; genus Triticum; species Triticum timopheevii. The sequence goes on from OY997271.1 coordinate 88,105,088, forward strand.
ACTGCCTGATGGTCAGACACGTTCTCCACGATATGATGCAAAGTGATCCATCTCTGAATATACTCTCTGAGAGTCTCATTCGTCTTCTGCACACAGACTTGCAGCTCTGTCAATCCAGTTGGTCGCTTGCAAGTTCCTTCAAATGTTCTGACGAACACTCGGGACAGATCTTCCCAAGTGTAAATGCTGCTAGGAGGTAACTGATTCAACCACGCTCTGGCAGAACCTTCCAACATGAGGGGTAAATGCTTCATGGCCACCTCGTCATTCCCACCACCAATCTGAACCGCCACTCGGTCGTCCTCAAGCCAGGTTTCAGGCTTAGACTCACCAGTGAACTTGCTTACTCCAGATGCCAACCTGAAATTGGGAGGAATCACCGCGGCTCTGATAGCCCTGCTGAAACATTCTGGACCAGAAACATGCACTCGACTGCTTGTGGGCGCATCTCTGTCGGGGCCGCCCCGATGGGCTCTGTTTCGGTCGACCAAGCCTTGCATGATGATGGATCGCGCGTCGAAGCCTGGTTCCCGGGGGTCGACTGGAGCTCTTCGCCCCACACTGAGTTGACGCCTGTCGTCCTGCTGCCGAGGAGCGTAAGACCCACCCCTCGGGGGAGGAGTGGGCACTCGACGCCTATCATCATGATCATGTTGGTCACCATACTGGTCTCGCTGATTCTCGCGTCCTTCACGCCGCAGAGGCGATCTGGGACTGTGAGCCGACTGAACCATATTCGCAGCGACGGATCGACTGTGAATTCTGTTGCGCGACTGCGACACGGCTGAATTCCGATCTCCTGCTGCCCGGAGCAAATCTCTGAGCTGCATCAAGCCTCTGCCAGCTTCCGACTGAGAGGGCTGGATGGACTCTGCTATACAGGTTGCAGCTGCTAAATTCTGAATCGGGGTTCGATATACCTGAGTCGGCGGGAAGAGTTGACGTCGATTGGCGTCGGGTGCTCGTTGCCGCGCGCGCTTGTCGACTGCTCGCTGAAGATTTTTCAGACGAGCGCGTTCAGCCAAGTTGGCCAAACGTGCCTCCTCCAAGGCGCGAGCCTCGGGGGTTTCTCCCGCGATGGGAGTATGCAGGGCATCCATGTTCCTGTGGCGAAGCTCTTACCTTTGTAGAGAATTGAGTGGCTCTGGTTGGTACTCTTCATGGTATTGTGCGGGGTCGCCTCCACCGTCTACTCCGCCTTCGTGGGCGAAGCCAGGAGGGCTACGAGGTCCGTGACCATCAAGATTTCCACCGCCGGATCACTGCTATCGCATTCGGATGCGGTCTCTACGGAGCCAGTCGACAGATCGAACAGGCCGTAGAGGGATTCGTCGGGCTCGATTGCCGCAACTTGGGCGGTGTCCGTCTGGCGAGCCACCGCGTGCCTCACCCACCGCTGGAGCCTCGACCGACCAGAGCGCTTGCGCTGGTGGGAGACCGGGAGGGTGACCGATAGGGGAGTCGACCGATACGGGGTCGACGGTTGTCGCAGCAGAACGCCGCAGACACATGCGCGAAAGTGCGTCGCACCGCAGACGGGGAGCGCATCAACATCGAGTGGAGCCTCTTGGAGCCAAGCGGAGTCGTCGGCGATGAAGGTGAGGGCGCCGAGACGGATCTCGCGACCCTCGACCAAAACTCCACCAACAGTCATGATGAAAGTACTCGGAAGAATCGCAACTTCTCCAAAAAATCGCTAAGACACCGGCCCCATGGTGGGCGCCAACTGTCGTGGTTCTAAGTCTGACAGTAGAGTGGGGGTAGGTATGGAGAGGCAAGGTCCTAGCTATGGAGAGGTTGTAAACACAAGAGATGTACGAGTTCAGGCCCTTCTCAGAGGAAGTAACAGCCCTACGTCTCGGAGCCCGGAGGCGGTCGAGTGGATTATGTGTGTATGGATTACAGGGGTGCGAACCCTTTACACTGAGGTGGGGGGTGGCTTATATAGTGCCTGCCAGACCCCTCCGGCCCTCAGTAATGCGGGGTTTAAAGTACATTAAGTCTGGGCATTACAGGTAACGCCCTACATAAAGTGTCTTAAATACCATAAAGTCTACTTAATTACAGACCGTTGCGGTACAGAGTGCTTCTTGATCTTCTGGTGGTCGAGTGAGTCTTCATGGTCGAGTCCTTCAAGTCTGTCGAGTGAAGTCCTTCTTGGTCGACTGGAAGGTATTCTCTTCTAAGGGTGTCCTTGGGTAGGGTACTTTGATCAGGTCTATGACCCTACCCTAGGTACATGACTCCAACAGTAACCTTACCTCCGCCACTCCCGTTCATACTCCCACCCGTATCACCGTTGGTAACGGTTCCTCCCTCCCCATTACTCACGTCGGTCATATGTCTTTTCCTTCTACTTCTACTCCTGTGCATATGTCTAATGTTCTTGTGTCTCCTGAATTAGTCACTAATCTTGTTTCCGTTCGTCGCCTTGCTCGTGAGAATCCTATAACTGTCGAATTTGACGATATCGGTTTTTCTGTGAAGGACGCCCGTACACGGATGGTGCTCCACCGATGTGATAGCCCAGACGACCTCTATCCACTGCATCCCTCCGGCGCCACCACCACCCGTCGCTCCGCCGCCTTCGCCGCCAGTGTCGATCTTTGGCATGCCTGTCTCAGTCATCCCAACTCCACTGTTATGCGTCAGATTCTTCAAAGTTTTTCTTTTTCATGTAATAAGGTCGACGATCACACTTGTGAGGCTTGCCGTCTTGGCAAGCACGTTCGTCTTCCCTTTAGCGAGTCTACAAACATTTCCACCTTTCCGTTTCAGCTATTGCATAGTGATGTTTGGATGTCCCCGGTTGCTAGCAACACGGGCTATTTATACTACCTGGTGATATTGGATATTTTACTCATTATGTGTGGACGTTCCCCCTCCGTCGCAAGTTCGACGCCCTTGCCACACTCACCGCTTTTTATTCATATGTCGCCACACAGTTCAGTCGTCCTATTCTCGCCTTACAAACCGACAACGGCAAGGAGTTTGACAACATCGTCGTCCGCAATTTACTTGCGTCCCACGGCACCATCTTCCGTCTCACCTGCCCCTACACGTCTCAGCAGAATGGTCGCGCCGAGCGCGTCCTTCGCACGCTTAATGACTGTGTCCACACGTTGCTCTTCCACTCCTACGTGCCTGCTTGGTTCTGGCCGGACGCGCTCGCGACCGCCAGCCTCCTCATTAACATTCGCCCCTATCATTCCCGCTGGAACTACACCCCTCACCAGCTCCTCTTTGATGCGGTTCCGTCTTATGATGGTCTTTGCATTTTTGGGTGTCTCTGTTATCCTAGCACCGCGTCCACCGCTCCTCACAAACTCGCACCACGGTCCCTTCCTTGCATCTTCCTTGGCTATCCTCCTAACACCAAAGGTTAACGGTGCTATGATCCAGTCTCCCACCGCGCTTTCACTTCGTGGCATGTGTACTTTGATGAGCTCGTGTTCCCATTTCAGCAGGTACCGTCACCATCGGAGTCTCCTGCGGCGTGGTTCGTCCCTGCCTCCACCCCTGGCGGACCGCTCGTCCGCACCCCGGGTCCGGCTCTGCTCGCGCTCCCCGCGCCGGCGGTCCCTGGCGCTGCGCCCCCTGCCGCCGTCCCCCACGCCGCGGCCTCCTCGGCCCCGGCAGCGGGCCCCACCGCCGCGGGCCCCTCGGCCCCTGCCGCGGGCCCCGACACCGTGGCCTCCTCAGCTGCCGCCGCGGCCCCCGTCGCCGTGGCCCCCCTGGCCGGACCCGCCGCGGCACCCACCGCGGGCCCCGTCGCTGCAGCCCCCACCACGGCCCCCATTGCCGCGGTGCCCATCGCCGCGGCACCCCTAGCGGCTCCCGCCGCCCCGGACGCACCTCTCACCGGTGTGGTCACTCGGGCTCGGACTGGGACCTTGCGTCCCAGCACGCGCTACTCGTCGGACGAGTACGCCTGCGCGACTTCTACCTCGACGCAGTCACCGCTCCCCACCTCCGCTCGCGCAGCCCTTCGGGATCCAAACTGGCTAGCTGCGATGCGTGAGGAGTTTGACACCCTGCAGCGCAACCGTATGTGGCAGCTTGTCCCGCGGCCACCCCGTGCCAATGTCATCACTGGAAAGTGGGTCTTCCGCCATAAGACTCGCTCCGACGGTTCTCTCAAGCGCTACAAGGCGCGCCGGCGTGGAATTTTACCGACACCTTTGCCCCAGTTGTTAAACCAGGCACGATTCACGCTGTTCTCCAGCTCGTTGTTTCTCGCGCTTGGCCTGTTCACCAGCTCGATGTGTCTAATGCTTTCTTGCATGGTCATCTCGATGAGCAGGTGTTCTGTCAGCAGCCGACTGGTTTCGTCGACACCGACTATCCGGACCACGTGTGCTTGCTCTCCCGTTCTCTCTACGGGTTGAAGCAGGCACCTCGGGCCTGGTACCAGCGGATCGCGGCCTTCCTCCAGCAACAGGGGTTCCGGTCCACACGGTCCGATGCCTCCCTGTTTGTCTACCACCAGGGCCACGCCACCGCGTACCTCCTCCTGTACGTCGACGACATCATCTTGACTGCGTCCTCGCCAGTGCTTCAGCAGATCACAGCTCGCCTTGGCACCGAGTTCGCTCTCAAGGACTTGGGGGCTCTCCACTACTTCCTCGGCATCGAGGTAGTGCGCCGGGCTACTGGCTTCTTCCTGCACCAGCAGAAGTACGCCTACGAGCTTCTGGAATGACCGAGCATGCTTAATTGCAAGCCTGCTTCCACGCCTGTCGATACGAAGGCTAAGGTGTCCGCCGTTGAGGGCTCTCCGGCGTCCGACGCTCCCTTCTACCGCTCCATCGTCGGTGCGCTTCAGTACCTTACACTGACGCGTCCGGACATTCAGTACGCTGTCCAGCAGGTGTGCCTTCACATGCACGCTCCTCGTGACACCCATTGGGCTCTCGTGAAACGTATACTTCGGTACATACGTGGCACCACAGCCATGGGTCTCACCCTGACGGCCTCGCCAGACACCAGCCTTGTCGCCTACTCCGACGCCGACTGGGCTGGGTGTCCCGACACTCGACGCTCCACCTCCGGCTACTGCGTCTACCTCGGGCCCTCTCTGATTTCGTGGTCGTCTAAATGACAACCCACGGTCTCACGATCGAGCGCCGAGGCCGAGTATCGGGCCGTGGCCAACGCCATCACGGAGTGTTCCTGGCTACGACAGCTACTCCAGGAGTTGCTATGTGAGGTCACCAAGGCGACGCTTGTCTACTGTGACAACGTCTCCGCGGTGTACCTCGCTGCCAAGCCTGTTCATCACCGACGGACGAAGCACATCGAGCTCGACATCCACTTCATCCGGGAGCACGTCGCACTTGGTCGTGTCCATGTTCTACATGTGCCCACCGATCAGCAGTTCGCCGATGTGATGACGAAGGGGCTACCTACCTCGACTTTCGAGGGGTTTCGGTCCAGTCTTTGCGTCACCGGCGATGCTTCGACTGCGGGGGGGGGGGGGGGGGGGGGTGTTGAACATATGTACATGTACGTAGGTCTGGATTCTGTATGCAGTACCTGTAGTATCTCTCTCCCTCTGTATGTACGTATATCTTGGGAGACAAGATACCGGTCGCACCCCTTGTACCTATATATATGTGCCTAGTGCACGATCAATCAATTATCGATGCACCAAATCATTCTCTACAATTGTCTCTGTAGCTGCTTGCAGGAAGGTGGAAATCCTTCTACGAAGGGCGTTAGTTTTGCCTAAGAGGAAGAGCTGATAGTCTCCCAGTTCGCGTAGAACAAATGCTTCGCTCTCCCGAATAGAGAAAACGGGAACAGTTGGAGGAGGAAATCATCTTCACCAAAACACGCTTAACACTCACATGCAGGGCACCGCCGACTGGCAGCAGCATACAAATGAACCAACATCAACATGCTGCTGAAGCAAGGCAACGACAACATTTTTTTGGAACGAAAACGCTAGAAACGTCCGGCTTTAAATTAATAAAGCCATCAGGCCGGTACCACAACATAACATAAGTTTTACAAACCAATCATGAAAAGCATGAAGCACGGAAGTTGGAAAGAGGCACCAAGGGAAAAAAAATTCTATGAGACTAGGTCTCACGGATTAGCAGGTGAGACCCAACCTAATGGATGACACGTGGCATTTACAAATCACAAAGCATCCATCTTGCAGTAGACACGTTACATAAGGAACTCAGCAGCCATCACAGCCCTTTCCTGGACTACCCCTAAACCAAAAGAAGAGACCAAACTATGGAGACCGTCTTGCAGTAGACAAAGTGCTTCTCATCTTCTCCATGATCTCCGACATGTGCTCAGCATCGCGTTGCTTCCCCAACGATGTCCACATCTGTAGGAAGAGGTGACATTTAAAGATAACATCAGTGGGATGAGCAGGAAACTTCTTTTCGATCGTCAGTCCATATTGCCCATAGTAGCGCCCCTATGCATCTCCACACTATACGACCCCTAGCACCTTTCTGGGTTTGGACAATTTGGAGCAGATTCGTACCCGACGCGAGGCACCAGCTTTGATGGAACGTCTCCCTCACAGGGCTCCACGCAAACCTAGCTAGCACGCACAGAAAGAAAACATGGTTCGCATCCTCGTGATTCCCTGTTAAACTTTGTATTGTAGCCCTACTGTGTAAACCATATCTTATTGGTATTGGACTTGTATGTCATCATTATATATATGTGATAGGCCACCCCCTTGAGGGTTGAGCCAGTTCCCCCAAAACCTACATTTTACATGGTATCGAGTCTAACCTAGGTCCTCCACCTTCACCCCACCCGCCGTCGCCGCTGCACTAAAACCCTAAACCCTAGGGCTGCCGCCGCCGGCGCCATGACCACTTCCGCTTCGGGCGCCGCCAGCTCTGGGTCTATCCCCGCGTCGCTTGCCGCCCTCCTGAACCTCCCACCTCGCCCCTGGCTCTGTCAGTGCCTCAGTTTTTCGGCACCACCGCCGTCGGCTCCCTGTTTTCAGCGCCGATCCCACCGTCACCGCCCGCGACGGCCTCAGCACCAGTCGCGCCGCCGCCGCCCGCGATGGCCTCCTCTGTATCCTCCTCGACACTCGCCATCACCCCGGCGACCTCGGGGGAGACGCTGCCTGCGGAGCCACCCGCGACCTCGCTCACGGCACCACCCGCGGCCGTGATCCCGATCGTCCCCGCACCGCCACCCGCGGCATCGGTCGCGGTCGTGGATCCTGTCGTGGCTCCGCCGCCAATCATCCCTGCTGCTGGCGCAATCACACCCACCGGGCCGTTCCACTTCGACAACTTGATCGCCAACCGACTCATGCCGGACAACTACTTGTTCTGGCGCGCCAAGGTCCTACCGCTGCTACACAGCCGGTCTCTCCTCGGATTTGTTGATGGTCTACTACCTTGTCCTCCGCAGGTCATCCCTACCGTCCACGGCCCGGCCATCAACCCGGAACACCGTATGTGGGTGCAGCAGGACCAGGCGATCGTCTCTGGCATCCAGGGTTCCCTCGGCGACAGGGTCGCTGGCCTTTGTCTCTTCCCTCGGCACTATCTTTTTTTCTTTACACTCCAGGGTGTCCAAAAATTTCATCTTGAACAGAAGTAATACAAAGAAACGGAGGGCTGACGGAACAAAAGTTACCCCGGGAAGGTTCCAAACAATGGTGGCAAACTGAGCTCGTGCTCATTATCTAAGGAAGACATGAACCTTTTTTATCCAAAGTGTATCGAGAGGCAAAGAAAATCAAGTTCACATCATATGAATAGCAGATAGGTGATAATTTACTAGGTCTGTAACAAGATGCTTACACATTCCACAGCTGCAAATAGAAGATCCAAATTTAAGTTACAATGATAAGCATAGGAGACATGCCTTTTCCCAATGATCATCCTAGAATGTAGGCTTAAATACTATGGAAACCCAACATGTGGATCTACTGTCGTGAAGAACCATTTCTGTGAAGAGGCCAGTACATAAAGCAGGTAGTTCATTCCAATTTCGAACAGCAACCTAGGAGCAATAACCAAGTTAGCTCTAGAATGAACCAACATTGCTCAAAACAAAAGTAGGCAGGCATGCCAAGCCCACTGCTACATGGCAAGAACAATGCCGCCTATTTAGGATCCACTTGTTATAATGGAACCAATCACATATGGGTGTCATATGTGCAAAGCCTGTAACTCCGAGAACAATGGCACATATAGAAGATATGTCTCCCGAGTGTCGGCTCAAAAGAGTGAATATCTCTTGGACTTGCCGACGATCCATAGTAGGACATCAATATTTTATCCGACTCGAGAGTGTAGAAGATCATGTTACAGTTTGGATGAACTGCAACCCACTCAAACTCCTCTGCAAGATTAAAAGAATTATTCCATCCAGGTTCATATAAACCACTTGGCCATCCAAGTATATATGGAGCTTCAGCGGGATGCTTCAATGTCCATCGTTACCTGTCATAGTCCTCAAGAACATAAACCACTAGTCGAACCACCTCGTCTTCATGGTCTGCCTCAAAATTGGCATAATGCGAACGTCCTTGGGATAGCTGAATGAAACCGAACTCCTGCTCACCAGGGACAGGGACAGGTATGTATCGGCAAGCTTTCCCCCCGGTGTCCACCACGGCTATAGAAGCCTTGTTGGTGAGATAATGCATACAACCGTGAAAGAAGACAGCTGGCAACCTATGGGGAAAGCTAAAATCATTGTCCACTTCATTCTCCTTACGAACCCATCCTCCTGTTTCAGATGAATACACCCCACCAATGACCAAAGGGGCTAAGTGCCCATAGTCTCTGAACAACTCAAACACGTAGAAGTGGGGTGACACGGTTGGATTGAAACCCAGACGTGAACACTGCCATTTGCCCGGTAGTGCAACCCACTCCTTTGTGGCAGGATTACACACAAAGTGATGGTAATCTGTCAAATTCCATTCCCTGATATTAAATTGGGTTCCGTAACACCTGCAGAGAAGAAGGCCGTTGCAGCTGTCCAACAGAAACATGCGTTTGTGGACTGGCAGGAAGTCGAGCGAAGGGGAGACCAATGGGAGGCCTCTGCCAGAGATATTGGTGAAGCGGGGAACTGACCATGGCACAGTTTCACTATCGTACTTCGTGAAGAAGCCAGGCAGGGTCTGGGGAAGCTTCATACGGTTGACGGGGTGCGAGATGAGGTCCCGCCATGTCGTGGACACGCACTTGAAGCGGTAGACCGATCTGGCAGGGAGGCGAGAGAGGATCTCAACGATGAGGTCATCGGTGAGGTTAGCCGCCGGGAACCTCCGTCTGTTGGACCTTCTCCCCTTAACCGTCCCGAGCAAGAAGTTCTGAGAAATGCAAATGAAGAGAGTTGAAGATGCAAGGAGCGAAAAAGAAAGGAGCTAGGCCTGTGATCATGGATGCTATTTTGCATATCATACACAAGTTTGCATACCATTTGCATATGAGTGGTGGTGAGGACCCCCCCCCCCCCCCCAAACTGGTAGAATAGCTGGAACAGAGGCCGTGGCCGGCAGGGAAGACGAAATCTCTTGGAGCGAGCGAAGAGGACGCCTATGCTCGACAGTTGACAGGAAAGTCAACTCGATCAGTTGATTGCATCTTGCTCACATTGATGGTCCATGACACTTTGGTGCATCATTACTTGAGGGATGCCTGTACCTTCCTATACACGATTTGAGCACCAATATGATGATGCCTATGTGCGCTATGCTGAAAAAACAAATGGAGTTTGTAGGTCAAGTCTTCGAAATAAGTTCATTACTTAACTCGAAACGTATGACAGGTGACCTAACAAATAAAAATGGAACAATACTGGAGATCAAGAGCCTCGATATGATGAGATGCCTCGATGGAGTAGGAAAAAAAACTATTTCATGGGTTAGCTCCTTTAAACAAATATTACAGTTTGCTTCAGACCCAAATGAAATATTCATTTTAGAAAAAGGAAGATCTAATGAAATCTGAAAGCTAAGATCGAAGTGGTAAACTTCGAATAGTAACACTAAATTTGGAACGCATTCCTGGTGTCTATGCTGCATCCCTGTTGGCAAGGGTCCGTTGAATTTACCACACTGGGAAAACTTTCTCTCGCGACCGCGTCGCCCCCGCGGGCGACCGGCCGCGCCATGACCCTCTTCTCCAGCCCCCACCCTCCTCCTTCCCTCCCCGCTGCCGTCGTCGATGCTCGCCGCCGGGCCTGGCCCGGGCGACGCTGGCGGCGGCGGCCCCCTCGCAATTTTCCTCTCGGCTCTCCTCTGGCGCAGGACGGAGCGGGCTGGGGTGTGTACCTAGGCGGCGGCGGTCCGGCGTGGCGGCGGGGTCCTGGCGCTGCGCGGGCGGATTGCTGGGCGGTGGCGTCGCCGTTGGCGGCGGGGTAGCGCGGCGGCGCGGCCTGGCGACGCCCGCTCAGCCCAGATCTGGGCCCTTCGGGCCCCATCTGGGCCCGGGCGGGCTGGCGGTGGGGTGCGACTACGGCGCGTCCTCCAGGAGGTGGGGGAGAGGCGAAGAGCGGCAGGGCGCTGGCGGCGCCATCGCCGGCTTGCCGCAGCGTGGCGGCAGGGCTTTGCGGGCCTGTTTCGGGCCTGGCCGGGCCAGGGTTGGCCTGACATGCCCTGCTGACGCGTCCGGACGGCTACCGCAACGGTGCCGGAGGTTCTGGCCTCCCACACGACGGCGATGGAGGTGGTTCCCTCCCGTTCGGCTTCGGTGTTGCTTCTCCCTCCGCGGGGCGCTTCTCTCCGGTCCTCTTGGCCTCATGTTGGTGTCTGCAGTGAGGCGGCGTGGATGGCGGCGCAACCGCGATGACGCATGGTGGTGGGCGGCAGTCTGGCTGGTCGGCTCCGGTCCGTTGGGCGGTGGGGTTGGAGTGCGGGAGAAATCCTTGCCGGGTCTTCGGCTCCGATGCGGTGACACCTGCGGGTGCCACCATTCCTTCCTGGAGGGTGTCGGTGGTATCCATCCCCCACCTCCCTCTGCGTGCCGAGGGAAACTCTAGGACATGTCCGGGCAGCAGCGTCATCGGTGTTGCATTCCTTATTGGAGGTGCTGCTTGGTACGCGGCGGTTTGGAGCCTCGGGTTGTGGTGGTTTGTCTCTGGAGGACGTAGCAGTGGCGGGTCATCCGCGCTTTGTCGAGCTGCTGTTGTTGGCATTTGTTTCTTCTTCTTTTTCTTTTGGCCTTGATGTGTTGTTCGCCCCAGTGATCCTGTATCGGTGTTGGTGATTTGGAATACAAAGCGGGAAAACCTTTTTCGGTATGTTGCATCCCTGTTCAGTTTTGCACCATGGAGGTTCTCACTGGGTTTATACCAGTTTGATTCATTCTGGTTGAATATATGCATGGGTACTGCTACTGCACGGCCTCATGATATGCAGTAGCAAAAGGTCACAAACGAAAGACCTGGAGTTTTTAGGCTGTCGATGTCCTTTGAAATTCGAGAAAAATTACGGTCCGCGAGAAGGGAGTACAACAGAAGAACTCTTACCTAGTGCTATATCCTGGGCCAGTACATCAATGTGTTTAATATGATGAATTAGTTTTTGCCTATAACTGAAGATAACAAAAAAGAATTGGAAATGGGACTGATGCATCCCTGTACAATAACAGCTTGCTTAGTACAGTAGTTTCTGGCGATTTTAGCCGGTTCGAAGATCGAATTTGCCTAGGCTGAAACAGTTCGTGTGGAGTGGTTGCCAATTCATACGGGAAGTACATCTGAATTTGAGTCAACTGAACCCAACACCTTCAGTTATCCAACGGCCAGAATGAAGGAGCGAACGAGAAGATGATCAACGGCTCGGATGCTTCCTCACCGTTTCACTGCTTTTAAACAGTTATACTGTTAGTACATTTTACTACCTCGCTGAGCTGGAAAGCGGCAGTACAAAGCCTCTCCGATCGCTTTCAAAAAAAAAGAAAGAAAAAAAAGCCTCTCCGATCGCCAGGATGGAAGGCTTGTAATTTCCCCATCCTAGTGTTGCCTAGAACCCTAGCTATTGTACTCTCTCTCTCTCTCTCTCTCTCTCTCTCTCTCTCTCTCTCTCTCTCTCTCTCAAGATGGTGTCTCCTACCTTATGAATTACTCAATTTACCTATGAAATTCGTGCAATACTTCCACTGTTCTTGAGTGGTTTGCATAGATCGGTCGATTTTTTGTAGTTTGATCCTCATAAAGGTATCAAAGCAACGGTCGTTTTCCTCAGCGGAGATTCGAGCGGTGGAGCTCTGGTGTTTGGTGTCTCTCGTAAAATCCCTTCCTGTTCATGGTGGTGGTGTGTGCTTCTGTGGAGGCGATGATTTTTTTTTGGGCGCAGATCCTCGAGTCCGAGGCGGTTGCTAGGAGACACTCTCCTGGTGGTAAAATTCCGGCCTCTGAATTGGATCCGTGCGCTATTGGAGGTCTGGAGTTCAAGCTCGACATGCAGGTTGGTTTGACCGTAAAATTCATGTGCCTTATGTCGATCCCTAGGAGTTGGGACCATATCAGTGTTAAGGGACGAGAGTGTTAGCCTGTTTTCGCGCTTAACCTCATTGTGATGGCAGACGCACGCTTTAAGGTTCAGATTATAGTCGATCTCTTGAAAGGTGAAGTGTCTCGGAGATAGGGACACACATCTTATTCTCATGCACAACTGCGAGATTTCTTTGGAGCTTTGTCCGCGAGGCTTTAGGGCCCGACTGGGAGGCCCTGGACCTGTCTGGGTTCCTCCAAACCAGTGCCAACCAGACCTGAAGGAGGAGACGCCTCTTCTACTTGTGTTCGCAGCGCTAGCTTGAAACCTGTGGACCACGCGTAGCAAGTTGATTATTGAGTGAATCTTTCTCAGACAGGCATCCGACTCTATCTTTAAATTCTTAGCATTTTTGCAATATAGGCACCCGCTTTCTAGGCAGCGTGATCACGTTTAGCTTGGCCATATTGGACGCCTTGACTGCGGCTGCACGCTATCTTGCCTCGCCGCAGATCTCGTGAGCTACTAGCCACATAGTGGTCTTTTCTCCCTTTTATTTTTATTTTTAGGCGTGTTTGCGTTCCCAACGAACTATTTTTAATTCCGGTGCGGAACTTGTACTTGCTCTATAGATGTAGTGGTTTGCTTTTTATTGACGGGATAGATGTGGTGGTTGCTTTATATATATTTATAAAGCGGGATGAATGGAAAGCCTGACTAGAGAGGAATTACTTGGTTGGTTCTTCTTAACAAAAAGGCAAAGCTCTCACCGATTGCTCAAATTTTTTTTAGAACAAAGGCTCAAGAAGAATCCGGCTTTGAATTAACAAAGGCATCAACCGGCTAGGATTACAAGATCACCAACTTACAAGAAAAAGCAAGAAGAGAAACAAGCGGCTGATACAAGGAGCAAAGCGAAACAGACTTAAAGGCAACATCGATAGCAAGCACGCCATGCTGTCGCCAACACCCTACAGGACGACCTACACCAACCGGACAAGCTACGGACTTGAGAGGATGCACCACCGCGCAAGCTTCGTGATCGTAGCCAAACTCGAAGACAACACTGACACTGCTCTGGAACTGCCACTGCAAAGGGCCCCTGCCCTCTCATCCTGGCTCGAAGGATGTCGCACCGACAGACGGCAGCTCGGTTCACCCTAGAACCCAGAGGAAGACGTCCAAGCTGCGCATGAAGAAGGAACTATGAGCAGACCTGCTAGCACAGAGCACACCATTCCGAGCACCGTCGTCGTTCGCGGTTAAGCCACACCAAAGGGCTAGAGTTGTCGGCCACAGTCGCAGCAACAAGGGTAACAGCGATGAGCCACCGAAGAAAAGGCAGCAGAGCGCCGAGCCAAGCTGCCACCCGCCACCATCACACCCACAACTCGACTCTCTCGCCGCCCATGCGATCCCGGACTGTGCCTCCAAGAAGGAACACGACACGGATGTGTCGTCGCTGCCCGAATCAGGGGACCTAGGCTTTTTCACCTAGCAGGGAACAGAAGGAGGGGGAGAAGGATCCTCACCACAGCCTCCAGGGAGGGGTACGGCGCCCAGGGCGTCGCTTGCGATGTGGCTGCGCCGGCCAGGGGTTTCCCCCGGATCCAACCCCACTCGATGAGATCTGCGCTACCGGCGCCCGGGAAGAACGGCCTAAGCCACTAGAACCCGGATCCGGCGATGGAAGGAGCAGATCAAGGCGGAGAGAATGAGATGCATCTGGCGACGGCAACCGCGCAGGGGAGGCCGCACACCAGCGACCGTGGACCGACGCCGCCTCGTCCCCCGCGAGACCGAGGGAGGCGCCTCACCAGCTCCGGCCGGAATGGCCCGCCGCCCGGGCCACCCAGCGCTCTCCGCCCGGGGCCGCCACCCCGGATGCCGAGGCCCTCCACTCTATGTGGAGCCGCCAGATCCCCCGCCGCCACCTTCATCGGTGTCGAGCGCACGCCGGCGCACACTTCTGGCGGTGGCGGAGGGGAAGAGGAGGGGTGCGGCGGCGGCGATTAGGGTTTCCCCCGAGTCGCTTTGGAGGAGACGACACGGGGGGGGGGGGGGGGGGATCTGCAGTGTAGTTAAGATCGATTGCTCGAAAATAATAAGCGACCAGCAAATTAGGACGTAAAAATAATAGAAATATGTCCGATAGATGTGTGCATCGTAGTGATGCCGAGACCTAGGGTTTCATCCTAATTTTTGGAAAAAAACAATCGAGCTGATTGACAATGTTGACTCTTTTACGCACCTTTCCAATGAGAATCAGTTAAACAGTTCAGTAGGCTACAAATGATTCCGCAGGTATTATTTCAGAGCGTTGACAGCCATCGTCGCGAACGGGATAACAGCAGCAGCGACGCAGAGATGGGCACAGAAAGAAGCAACATTAGCAGCCTTCTCCATGGCACGCGACGGTGCCGCCGTGTGCGTCAAGAGCCTCCATCCGAGGCCGGTGATTACAGCTGCCGCGGTAAGGGCAATGAACGCATGGCTGTAGTTGCTGAGCGAGCTGTTACTAAAGGTTGGCACGGAGACCGCCAAAAAGCCTGTGAACGTGACCTTGGTGAGCTCCATGGACGCCGGCTTGACCTGTCCCCGTCCGCTCCCCCCGTCCCCGTCGAGAATTAGGAACAGCCACACCATGAATGAAACAAGCGGAGGAATGAACACTAGCCACGCCAGCTCTTTCAGCGCCGCCGACGCGACCAAGAACACGGTCGTGGCGATGGCGATGGCCAGAACGACGTTCAGTATCTCGACGGCGCGGCACATGTTGGTGCTCTCGCCATTGTCGGCGATCAGCGGGGGGACTGCCCCCAGGAGCATGATGAAGACGCCCACGACGCAGGTGATGAAGCTCACCCCAAGCGAGACAACAAGCAGGCGCTCCAGCCCCTCGGCGCTGCTGCTATGCCCCTCCAGTGCCAGGCCTTCCAAACCCAGGAACAGGATAGCAGTGACCGCAGCCGAGAAGTCCAAAGATCTTTCGAGTGCGTCCTCGCAGCCCTGGTACCTGGTCTCATCGATCATCGTGCCGTTTTTCACTGACCAGTAGCACCGCCACAAGGCGAGAGCCACGAAGGGGATCAGGAATAAGAGGTACAGAAGATTCTTCATGCTGATGAGAAGTAGAATGCCGCAGGCAAGGGCCATTTGGAGCAGAGCGCAGAGGTGGATGAGAAGCTTCGAGGCACCAAATAAGCACCTTGACAGCCTTGGGTGCAAGTCGACCAAGTTCTTTGATCCACAAAGACAGAGGAACGGGAAAATGCCGGCCTCAAGGGTGACCGCTGCGAGTGGGGAAATGCTGCCCCGAACAAATCTGTTTCCCTCGGTCTTCAAGTTAACCTGGCCGAATGCTATGGCGAGCAGAACCGGGCACACCATGATCACGATGCCCTCTGCGAAAGCTCTGGCGCGGTTCTTCAGGGCATCCTGATGAACAGAGAGAACAGCAATGAGATCATTAATTTGGGCAATGTGCGAAACACAGAAGAACATTTTTGTTTGAGATAGAACAAATATAATTGTTTTTAGAACAGATATACACATTTTTAGATAATGGAAAAATATATCCCTCCCATTCTTTGCATCATATGGTTATGGCACAACTGAGCAGCAAACGAGAAAATAAATGGCATATCTTAGTTTTTTTGTTTTCTTCGCAGCTGAGGCATGCATATCTTAGTTCTGTGATCATAGATACATATCTCCTTGCCCTGTTGCCATATGATAATTAACCGGGCATTCCTTTGCTGTTTGAGCTAGGGACTTTGGATGAGAAGGTACATGAATGCTCGTTTTGCACTTTGCCTTGCTTTAGTAAATCTAATACTTTCTGCAAAGTAAACTGTAGCTGATATCCGTTGCTAGTGATGCATCATCAGCTGATGACTAAAAGTTTCGTTCTGAAGTTGGGACAATACTAGAGGGAGAAGGACAAACTGTGATATGATGCGACTTAGACTGTTTCTTTTTTGCCTGTTATTGGTACTGCATGAAGCAGGTTGAACACTACAATCGCAGAACGGATTTTGAAAACAAAACGGTGAAATGATAGCTCATGGCATTAATTTCTTCCATCAAAATGGGGAAAGACTGACAACAGTGACGAATCAGTTGCTTCAAAGATGGAGACTTACCATCTCAAGCTCCCCGGAGGATATGATGGCAGACTTAAAACTCCACCGCAGTACGTACTCTATCTGCAAGGTTAAGAAATCACAGCCGAATGAAACATGGAAGAAAGTGCAATGGTCGAAGGGAGACGGAGCAATCCAAAAACGCGTAGGATGATGTTACGCTGGTTGAACCTTTAATGCTTGTCTTCTTGGTGCTTCAGTGCTGCTGCCTGTGCATAGACTGTTAGCTCGCAATCGATTGAACTGAGATTGGAATGCTTGTGCAGCCGCGTTCTCGGAAATTGCCGGTGAAGACGAGGAACTCTCGGTCAAGTCAACGTTGATGTGGGGAACGGATCCTGTAGTCTATGATATCCTGGGAAATGCTTGTTTATGTTTCCTGTGTCCCTTGTGTGATAAAAAATCCAGCCGGCCGGCCGGCAACAAAGAAAATCAAAATAGGGTTAGGTTTTACTCCCTCGGCTCCTAAATACAAGTGATTTCAGCATGGACTACATACAGAATAAAATGAACGAATAAACACTATAAAATACCCCCTCCGTTCCTAAATATAATTTTTTTTAGAGATTTCACTACAAACTACATACAGATATATATAGACATATATTGAAGTGTAGATTCACTCATTTTGCTATGTATGTAGTCTATAATAAAACTTCTAAAAAGACTTATATTTAGAAACGGAGGGAGTATGTCTATATACATCTGTATATAGTTTTTATTGTAATCTCAGAAAAAGATTTGTATTTAAAAACGGAGGGAGTATAAATGAGGGCTACCATGAGAGAGTTCGACGACTCCCCTCCCTCCGGCCGCCATTGAGTCAATGGCAGGTGGGGAAACTCGGGTCTACGTCTCCTGTGCACACCAGAAAAAATTACGCTTCAGTTTTGAGGTCGCAATGACTCTACTACATCAATGATTTGTATCTAAAAGACGGAATAGACCAGCAAAATAGGCAGGGTTGGTTGGAACTACTGCGATGGTCTGATGGGTCATCGATTATATTACTTCCTCCGTCTAGGTGAGTAAGGCCCTTCCCAATGCTCCATCGTGGACATATGCTAAGCATGTCACATAAGCAAAAAAGTGACATGACACAACATTTAAGGAGGGGAGAGAGTACTTTGGTGACCCAGGAAGAACCAATGCTAAGCGCGAGAACCTAGGCAAACCACTTAAATGAAACAATTTGGCCAATGCATGAAAGACTTTAGGTGCTAACTCATTAAATAAAGCGTGCTTAGCAACAACAAGTTAAGCACCTATGCATTGGGGACTTGAGTTACTAAGGTATTTAATGCACTTAGCACCTCATCTAAGCACCTTTGCATTGGGAGAGGTCTAAGTCATCTTAGGTTGTGCACCGTGACCAAGGAGGAGGGGAAAACGAGAGTACTTAATGTTCATTTGCTAATTAATAGCATTGCATGCAATGAACTAACCACTGCATGCCGTGTTTGGTAGTCTCAAGTCATTAAAAACATGCACACCTCACATCTCTTATTGGTTGATATGTCAAAAAACAAGAAACAATGTAGAATTTAATGCACCGTGCCTAAGTGTTATGGGAATATTTGGTTTTCGTAAGATGATTTACACACCTAGACGGAGGGAGTATGTCGAATTAGTACATGAAAAGGAGCATTTGTTGTCATTCCCTCGAGACATTTGTATACGCATTGAACCTCGAGACATCAGTATCGTTCTGTGATGATTATCCTTGTATGGTTGAATCGATGCGCGCCTCAGATTTGTAACATGATATTTGGAATCAGCACCACAACCTTCCTACAAAAGTCTACCTCAGAATCTCTCAAGTTCAGCATAAACGCCCCCCGCCCCCACCTTAGGCATTCCTACCCTAACTGTTTGTAATACTTGTAGCGAATATAAGTAGTGTTAAAGTTTACACTGGCTTAGCTCTGCAGATATTTTTCAGGACGAAGACGGTGATACGATACCACTCGACAGTGATGATAAGATTCACTCATAGCATAGGTTTTTTTTGAAAATGAAGGCGTACCCCCGGCCTCTGCATCATAATGATGCATGCAGCCATCTTATTAAAAGATCCACGAAGTAGCACAAAGTCATAAAAGTATTACAGCTCGCAAGTGGAGCGAAAAAAGAAACAAAAAAACATGCTGACAATCACAACCGGTGCGGCAATATGAAGGATAAACTCCCTAGACTCCTATTCTGTTATGCGACCGCCATCTGAACCGGTTGAATATAGTCCGTGCTACCATCTCCCATTGGTTGCACCCAATAACCAATTAAAGGCTCCCTGGAGTCCATAAGAGTGAGTAAGGACCACGTACGGATCCATGCGGTAGCTTTGAAGATGACATGCAAGAAAGTTAAAGTGTGTTGTCTGTTAAAAATTAAATCATTCCTACAGTTCCATATAGCCCATAAAAGCGCACATATTCCAATCCGAATACGAGCCGCAGTTGTATCCTCAACCCTAGCTAACCACGTTCCAAACAACGACTCAATGTCAACTAGAGGATTAATGTTGAAGGCTATATGAACCGTTCTCCAAAGCAATTTGGCGAGTGGGCATTAAAGGAATAAATATTGTATTGTTTCATCATGATCACAGAAACAACAACGTGAACTACCTACCCATCGCCTCTTGATTAAGTTGTCCTTGGTGAGTATTACTTGCTTGTGGACGAACCACATAAATTTTTTGATACGCAAGGGCACCTTAACCCTCCAAATATGCAAAGATCTTGAGATTGGGCCAAAGTTAATTAAATCCAAATAGAAGGATTTCACCGTAAAAACCCCATTCTTAGTTAATTTTCATTGCGTCGAATCCGGTTGGTCGGATAATTGAACATCTATCAATCTCCGAACCAAGTGCATCCAGGCAGTCCATCGCTCACCAACTAACGCGCGTCTGAATTGAATATTCAAGGAAATTGTTTGGAACACTGTACCAACGCAATCCTCTTTACGTTCCACAATGTTATAAAGGTTGGGATATTGTACGGCCAGGGGTGTCTCTCCTAAACACGTATCCTCCCAGAATCTTGTTGACATCCCAATGCAAACCAAGAATTTGACCCTACGAAAGAACAAGTCCTGCTTTCTCATAAGCCCCTTCAAGAATGGCGAGTCAGTTGGTCTTATGGTAACCTGGGCTAGCGTTTTCGACTGTAAATACTTATTGCATAGAATCTGTGCCCACATGCCCTCCGGCTCTATCTCTAACTTGTAGAGCCATTTGCTCATAAGGCATTTTCTTGATTTCTAAGTTCTCAATACCGAGACCCCCTGGTCTTTAGGTCGACAAAGGATATCCCATTGCGCGAGACTATATTTCCTCTTGGCCTCATCTGACTGCCAGAAGAACCGAAATATAAAGAAATCAAGTTGCTTCCAAACCCCGTTCGGAATATCAAAGAACGATAATAGAAACATCGACATAATAGTCAGTACCGAGTTAATCAGTACTAGCCGACCTCCATAAGACATAAGCTTGCCCTTCCAGCAGCTAAGCTTTCTTTCAATTCGATCCTCGATACACTTCCATTCTTTGTTGGATAACTTACGGTGATGAATCGGTACACCCAAATAACTAAAAGGTAAAGAACCTAATTCACACCCAAAGAATTTTCTATACATGTCTTGCTCGTCCTTGGCCTTCCCAAAGCAGAACAATTCGCTCTTACAAAAGTTTATCTTTAAACCTGACAATTGTTTGAAGAGACATAAAATGAGTTTCATATTACGCGCCTTAGCAGTGTCATGTTCCATGAATAAGATAGTGTCGTTAGCGTACTGTAAGATGGATACTCCTCCATCAACCAGATGAGGGACTAACCCCTCCACCTGACCATCACTAGTAGAAAAATGACTTTTAGTACCAGTTCGTAAGCTTTAGTACCGGTTCTGGAAACCGGCACTAAAGGGTGGAGACTAAAGGTCCTCCCCCTTTAGTCCCGGTTCAACACGAACCAGGACAAAAGGCCCACCACGTGGCACGAGGCACACCGTGGTCTAGGGACTAAAGGATTTTATTTTTGAATTTTCTTTTTGAAATAAAGCAAAAACAGCCCACCTACTGGGCCGGCACGATCTGCATACGACTAGAAACCCAACCTCTAGTTGGGCCAGGATGCAGGCCCGTACGGCCCAGTAGGCCCCACGGGGCAGAAGACTTGCAATAGGCCCACAAAGGCCTTCTTAGAGAGGAGCTCAACACGGTAGCCATGGCGGGGCTTATGAACCGGTGCGGGCTCCTCTCAACTAGCGAGGTGGGACTAAACATTGTGCACTACGGGTGGCAGCGCACCACCTTTAGTACCGGTTGGTGGCTCCAACCGGCACTAAAGGGGTCATGGCCTATAGTACCAGTTGGAGCCACCAACCCATACTAAAGGCCATTGTCGGTGTCAAAATCGGCGGATCTCGGGTAGGGGGTCCCGAACTGTGCGTCTAAGGCTAATGGTAACAGGAGGCGGGGGACACGATGTTTACCCAGGTTCGGGCCCTCTCGATGGAGGTAATACCCTACTTCCTGCTTGATTGATCTTGATGATATGAGTATTACAAGAGTTGATCTACCACGAGATCGTAGAGGCTAAACCCTAGAAGCTAGCCTATGATTACGATTGTTGTTGTCCTACGGACTAAACCCTCCGGTTTATATAGACACCGGAGGGGGCTAGGGTTACACAGAGTCGGTTACAGAGAAGGAGATCTACATATCCGAATTGCCAAGCTTGCCTTCCACACAAAGGAGAGTCCCATCCAGACACGGGACGAAGTCTTGAATCTTGTATCTTCATAATCCAACAATCTGCCCAACGTATATAGTCTGGCTGTCCGAGGACCCCTTAATCCAGGACTCCCTCAGTAGCCCCTGAACCAAGCTTCAATGACGATGAGTCTGGCGCGCAGATTGTCTTCGGCATTGCAAGGCAGGTTCTTCTCCAACTTCTCCAGAGTACCTGTTGTAAGGGGTAGTGTCCGGCTTGTCATTAATGTTGCACTCCTCGGCGTCTGTGCTTTAATAATGGCTGTCTCCACGTGTCGAGCGAATACGAGAAGTCGGGGCATTTTTACATTTGCCACCCCGACCACGTGAGTAAAGCGTCTATTTAAAGAGACAGGGATCCTCAGATCCAAATCACACCATCTCATCCCAATGAGTATCCATCAGAGCGCGCCCGGAAAAACCATACCACCATGGCCGGCCGCCGTGGCTCCTCCTATCCCTCCCGTAGCACTAGGCCAGGCGATTGGGAGAAATTTTCAGTCCCCCACAGCCGACTAGAAACATTGCAGACCAAGGGGTTTCTTCCGCCTGCATACATGGTCCCCGTCCGAGCTGGACTAGCCACTTATAATGGCGGGGAGCAAGCGGAGAGTTCTCCAAACCCATCCAAGGGGGAGCGGGTATGCTTTGTCCCCTATTTGCTGAGGGGACTCAGATTTCCAATCCATCCTTTCCTCCGCGGGCTCTTGGAGTTCTACGGACTTCAGCTGCATAACTTTACCCCAGCCTCCATACTGCATATCGCAGGCTACGTTGCCTTCTATGAGGTATTTCTGGGTTGCGAAGCTCATTTCGAGCTGTGGAAGAGGCTATTCTGCCCCGTTCCCCGCACTCAGGAGGGGTCGGTATATCAAGTGGGCGGAGCCGAAATATGGCGCATCGCCGGGACCGGATACCTATCCGGTACCCCGAAGAAGACATCCGAAGACTGGCCTTTGGAGTGGTTCTATATGGAGGATGTCCCTCTTCCAGACCCTATTCGGAAGGGCCTTCCCGAGTTTCTAAATGCCCCGTTGAAGAAACGCCACAGCTGGCGCCCCCGGAGCCCCTAGGAGGAAGATAACAGAGAGATCCTTTTCCTGATGGACAGGATAAAGACGCTGGCCAAATCAGAGCTGACAATAATTGAGGTTATGTCCATATGTATAATGCGGGGAGTGCAGCCACTTTAATATCGGGGGAAACCCATGTGGCACTTCAATGGAGAAGACGATGCCACCCGCTGCGGCCGCAAAGGTCCGGACTCCCCTGCCGCTCTGGTGAAGATATTGTTCGATTTGTACAAAGGAGAAGAAGAGGAGTTCATCCGTATCAAGCCACGGGATGGATTCTCCATGTACAACCCCCCAAGCTGGGTGAGCGGCTATCTTTTATTCCAGTCTTTCCCGCATTCTTTAGTATAAATATTTACCTTGCCAATTCATAGCAAGAACTGCAAAAAGCTATGAGGGAGGTTCACAGCCCGTCTCCACAGCCAGAGGACCCCGACCGGGCCCTCGACCCTGGACTCGAAGAAGATCCGGACACATTTGTGGAGCTCGTCGACCGGACATTTTATCAGTTAAGCTGTGACGGTGTGTCGGTTGCCATCATAGCTGATTATTCTGGCCTGCTCCCTGTATCACAGGTAAGTAAGACCGGAGTCCCAACTTCCAAAAAGGAATCCCTCTTTGTGCCTTACCCACCACACATGTATTGCGTTTTACAGGGAAGGCCATCGGGACGCCATGTCGAACCCGCGGTGACTCGTCAACAAGGGGCACCGAAGCCGAGTAGGCTTAAAAGGAAGGCGGTCAGGATCGAGACGTTGTTGCAAAGGTATGTTTAAAAACATGCTACGTAACTATCATCGTCAAAATATAACAATGTCCATTGTCTTCTGGCAGAAAAAGCGCTCGCCGGACTATATCCGGAGAGCCTGCCGGCCACGCCTCCACCAGCCGGACTCAAGGGCGGAGGTCAACGTGGACAATCCTCCTACAGAGGATGCCGATAGATTCTCCAGTACAAACTCCGAAGTGGAGAGCGCCATGAATCATAGGCGCCGACGGGCCACACTACGCGACCCTAATTTCTCCGAAGGGGCGTTCAATGCCTTCAACTTAGGGGACGCATACATCCGTGCTGCTCAAGGTGGCCTCGCCAAAGCCACGGACCAGTACGTAAAGGATATACGGGTAAGAAAATTTGATAAGTATGTACATCAGTAGCCTCTGAGACTTGAAACAGTTGGCACAACTGATTTAAGGATCCTCGCGTGCATAGGTTCTGACGGAGAAGAATACCCAGCTGTCTAAAGAGCCGGAGGAGTGCAAAGCCCAACTGCGGGCCGCAATTGTCGTAATGGAGGAGTCTATGAAGGCCCCATCTGGTAATACTTGTTTTGATCGAAAATAATGTCATGGCATGTACCAGTTTAGTATTCGGCATGAATGCAAATCTAACAATAGATTCTGCAGACAATCTCGGAGGCAATCCGGAGATCGTACCAGAGGATGAGCAACATGTTCGGCGACAGCTGAAGGCTGGCGAGCGTGAGCTTACAAAGGTTATAAAGGAGAAAAATACTCTCCAGGACGCGAACACCCGACTGGACGTCGAATTAAAGGATGTTCGGGCCCAGCTTGCTGACTCCATAAAGGAGAATAAGAGGCTTCGACGCGGCATATTCAGTAAGGGCTCGAACGAACCACTATAAAGTTCGGCGAAGAAGCGTGCTAACAGAATTATGTTTGTAGACATGCTAATAGGTCGTCCCAAAGAGGAGATGCCCGGATCTGCAGGCGATCTTCTGCAGGAGCTCTCACAACTGCATGAACAAGTTTGGCAGGTGATGCAGGGTATTGCCCAAGCCTTGTGGCCATCCGCCTCCCTGCCAAGAGGCATGGGTGAGCTTGCGGAGGTGCTCAAGGGAGCGCGGCGGCACTTCCTATTATGGAAGATATCAGCCTGCCAACAAGGTGCGAGGGAAGCCTGGGCCATGGTGAAGATGCAATATACCAAGGCTGACCGAACCACATGGCCGAGGTCGGACCTGTAGGATCAGATGGGAAAGAGATCCCTGTAAGTATGGTATATGACCAGGTAGCATTAGCCGCTAAGTATTCCCAACTGGACTGTAGGATAGACATCCTGTTGGATGGTATAGAAGAAGAATTTAGTCAGCCTAAGTACTTTTGTACTTTGAAGGATACATTTGTCCCTAGCCGGATTGTAAATCATTTGTCTTGGCGGACCTTTTCGCTTCAACCTATGGACCCGACAGTCCGTAGTGTATCCGAATACCCGCTCGGTTATGTGAAAACTGGGGCACGCGTGGAAACCAGGCGTAGGGGTCAAGTGCTTGAACAGACAAGTACCCGACTAGCTATGTTATATTACATGGGTAGTAAGAAACATCTTCTAGGGAGAATAGTTCCTTTAAGGGTTCCTTTCCCTGGGTGTGCATGCATTAACATGCATGTCCGAACTGCGGAAAAAATGACGCAGGATATAATCATCTGGGGGCATGTTTTGAAATAGGTAAAAGACATCTTTTGTTCACCGACCGAATATTCCCTTAAGAGCGCTAGCTTTCGGCTTCACCCAGTCTGAGGTACACATCCGGCTGACCCGGCAGTAACAATCGCAGAGGTGCTACCCTTATGCCTTAGCCGAGTTAACGGGAACATATGGCATAAACACAAGAGCCAGGCAACCCAGCTTGCCCAAAACTTAAGTCATATCGATGCATATAGTGGTGAAAAAAGGCACATATGGGGAAATGACGCATATGTGGTGGGCATAAATCCCAGAAGATAATTACATTAAGTTTCTGTATAAGAAGTTCCCAGGTATATTAAGCGCGCATAGCGCGGCAGGAGTGTGCGGTCAAAGCATACTTGAAGCTTTTAAGGCTATATATAAAGAGGGGAGAGAGAGGATATAATTTAGAAAGGGAGACGGAGGTAAGGAGACGAACACAGAGTTCGGCACTAGGCGTAGAATCTTCGGAGTCTGGCCACGTTCCATGGGTTTGGCTCGAGTCGATTATATGATGCATCACACAGGCGGTACGCACCTCCAGTGAGAACTTTGTCAATGATGAAGTTACCCTCCCATTTGGGCTTGAGCTTGTCCTTTTTCTTCTCTGGTAGGCGTAGAACGAGTTCGCCAATGTTATAAGTTTTGGCTCGTACTTCTCTGCTTTGATACCTTTGAGCCTGCTGTTGATAGAATGCGGAAAGGGCCTTTGCGATGTCACGCTCCTCCTCCAGGGCATCTAAGTTGTCCTGCCGATCCAGCTCGGCTTCTCTCTCTTCATACATGCGCACTCTAGGTGAGTCATGGATGATATCGCAGGGTAGCACTGCCTCTGCGCCGTACACCATAAAAAATGGTGTGTATACGGTTGTGCGACTTGGCGTGGTCCGCAGCCCCCATAGTACGGAGTCGAGCTCCTCGACCCAGTGCGTATCTGATTCCTTCAAGGATCGCACTAGTCTGGGTTTAATGCCGCTCATAATAAGACCATTCACTCGTTCAACTTGACCGTTTGTTTGGGGGTGATAGACGGAGGCGTAATCAAGTTTTATGCCTATTTTGCTGCACCAGGTTTTCTCCTCGTCGGCTATGAAGTTTGAGCCGTTATCGGTGATGATGTTGTGGGGGACACCGTAGCGGTGTACGACCCCGGATATAAAGTCTATCACTGGTCCGGACTCGGCCGTTTTAACTGGTTTGGCTTCTATCCATTTGGTGAATTTATCGACCATGACAACAAGTATTTCTTCTTATGGCTTCCTCCTTTAAGGGGTCTGACACGTCTCCGTCGTATCTACAATTTTTGATTGTTCCATGTCAATATTATTCAACTCTTATATACTTTTGGCAACTTTTATACTATTTTTTGGGACTAACATATTGATCCAGTGCCCAGTGCCAGTTCCTGTCTGTTGCATGTTTTTTGTTTCGCAGAAACCCAATATCAAATAGAGTCCAAATGGGATAAAAACGGACGGAGATTTTTTTGGAATATTTATGATTTTTGGGAAGTAAAATCAACGCGAAACGGTGTCCGGGGTGGCCACGAGACAGGGGGCGCGCCCTCCCCCTGGGCGTGGCCTGGGCTCTCATGGGCCACCCGTAAGGCGGTTGACACTCTTCTTTTGGCGCAAGAAAGATAATTTTATGAGAAAGATCTGGGCGAAAGATTCACCCCAATCGGAGTTACGGATCTCCGGATATTTAAGAAACGATGAAGGGGTAGAATCTGAGAACGCAGAAACAGAGAGATAGATCCAATCTCGGAGGGGCTCTCGCCCCTCCCACGCCATGGGAGCCAAGGACCAGAGGGGAAACCCTTCTCCCATCTAGGGAGGAGGTCAAGGAAAAAGAAGAAGAAGGGGGGCTCTCTCCCCCTTGCTTCCGGTGGCGCCGGAACGCCGACGGGGGCCATCATCATCACCGCGATCTTCACCAACACCTCCGCCATCTTCACCAACATCTCCATCACCTTCCCCCATCTATATTCAGTGGTCCACTCTCCTGCAACCCGCTGTACCATCTACTTGAACATGGTGCTTTATGCTTCATATTATTTTCCAATGATGTGTTGCCATCCTATGATGTCTGAGTAGATTTTTGTTGTCCTATCGGTGATTGATGAATTGCTATGATTGGTTTGAGTTGCATGTTTTATTATTGGTGCTGTCCTATTGTGCCCTCCGTGTCGTGCAAGCGTGAGGGATTCCCGTTGTATGGTTTGCAATATGTTTATGATTTGCTTATGGTGGGTTGCGTGAGTGACTGAAACACAAACCCGAGTAAGTAGGTTGTTTGCGTATGGGATAAAAGGGGACTTGATACTTTAATGCTATGGTTGGGTTTTACCTTACTGAATCTTTAGTAGTTGCGGATGCTTGCTAGAGTTCCAATCATAAGTGCATAGAATTCCAAGTAAGGGATGATATGTTAGCTTATGCCTCTCCCTCAAATAGAATTGCAATAGTGATTACCGGTCTAGTAACATAGTCAGTTGCTTAGGGACAATTTCACAACTCCTACCACCACTTTTCCACACTCGCTATATTTACTTTATTGCATCTTTATTTAAACAGCCCCTAATTTTTATTTACGTGTTCTTTATTATCTTGCAAACCTATCCAACAACACCTACAAAGTATTTCTAGTTTCATACTTGTTCTAGGTAAAGCGAACGTCAAGCGTGCGTAGAGTCGTATCAGTGGCCAATAGGACTTGAGAGAGTATTTGTTCTACCTTTAGTTCCTCGTTGGGTTCGACACTCTTACTTATCGAAAGAGGCTACAACTATCCCGTATACTTGAGGGTTATCAAGACCTTTTTCTGGCGCCGTTGCCGGGGAATCATAGCGTGGGGTGAATATTCTCGTGTGTGCTTGTTTGCTTTATCACTAAGTATTTTTTATTTGCTGTTCTTAGTTGTTTTCTATCTTTAGTCATGGGTAGGAAACGCAAAATACCAAAAAGTTAGTTGTACCTACTGCTCCAATGGTTGAAGAACCACTCAAAATCTATCACACTACTGAAGCTTTTTACTTGGATCATCTTTGATCCCTATGTGCTTGTGCTGAAACCCCAACTAGCTTAGTTGAGGGCAAATCTTTAGATGAGCATGCTTGTTATGTGTGACACCATATATCTGAAAAAGGGAAACTATTATGGGATCAAATTCAATGTTTGCAATGCTATGCTTGGAATTTATGTGAAATACATGATGTTACTTGTTGTTCTAAAGACCCTAAGAAACACCTACCCTATCAATGCTTGTTTAGTGATAATGGAATCGTATCTTCGTATGCTAAGGGTGTTTATAATTACAATGATGTTCAACAAATTGAAGAATTTGTTGCTTTTAAGGGTGCTTATGAGATTGCTTCTTTGATTGAAAAGTATGATGCTACTCTTTACAAATCTGAAAGTTTTGCAATATTTCAATATTGTTATGATAATTATGCTTCTAATGCCTATGTTAAACCATATATTGAGGACTTCTCCGCTGTCCAAGAAGAGACTAATATTTTGCAGGAAGCTATGGAAGAAGAAATTATGATACCGTGAGCTCATTGGATGAAAAAGATGATGAGGAGAGTGAAGAACAAAAGGAGGAAGAGCGGATTAGCTACCCGTGCCCACCTTCTAATGAGAGTAACCCTCCAACTCATACATTATTTAATTCCCTTTCATGCTTACCGAAGGATGATTGCTATGATGATTGCTATGATCCCTTGAATTTGTTTGAAATATCCCTTTTTGATGATGCTTGCTATGCTTTTGGCCAAGATGCCAATATGAATTATGCTTATGGTGATGAACTTGCTATAGTTCCTTATGTTAAACATGAAATTGTTGCTATTGACCCACGCATGATAGTCCTATTATCTTTTTGAATTCTCCCGACTACACTATATCGGAGAAGTTTGTGCTTAGTAAGGATTATATTGATGGGTTGCCTTTTACCATTGCACATGATACTTTTGATGAATGTAATATGCATGTGCTTGCTTCTCCTACTTACAATTATTATGAGAGAGGAACTCTATCTCCGCCTCTTTATGTTTCCAACACGATAGAATTGCAAGAAACTGCTTATACTATGCATTGGCCTTTACTATGTGTGCATGAATTGTTCTTTTATGACATGCCGATGCATATGAAGAGAGTTAGACTTCGTTGTTGCATGATATATGTTACTTTGTGCTCACTACTAAATTACAAATCATTGTTAATTAAAATTGGCTTTGATATACCTTGGGATCCGGGTGGATTAATTACTTGAGCACTAAATGCCTAGCTTAATGGCTTTAGAGAAAGCGCTGCCAGGGAGATAACCCGGAAGTTTTAGAGAGTCATTTATTTCTGTTGAGTGCTTTTATATAGTTTAAAAACCAAAAAAATAAAGAGGGGAACCCAAAAAAATTTCAAAAAGGAAAGTGAAAGTGAGAAAGACAAGCATTGCTGAAGTGGGAGTGCTCCTTGAACTTTGTTCATGCCCACGGAAACTTTGTGAATCTTGATTACAGAAACTTTTCATCAAAAATAATTATCCCCTTGTACAATTCCATTGTATTATAAAAATAATGTGCCAAGGTTTGCCTTTAGGATGTTTACAATGCTTGTTGGTTTGTACGGTGTAGGACAGAAACTTTGGCTGTTGTGCGCGATTTTACATTTTTATATGGAACGTCATTTGGTTCTGATTCCTTTTGCAATGTCTTTCTATACAACTTGTTTATTTTTCTAATTTTGGTAGAATTTTTGGGGTACCAGAAGTATGGTGGATGTTCAGATTGCTACAGATTGTTCTGTTTTTGACAGATTCTGTTTTTGATGCATAGTTTGCTTGTTTTGATGAATCTATCAATTTATATCAGTGGATTAATCCATGGAAAAGCTATATTACAGTAGACACAATGAAAAAATAAAATTTGAATTGGTTTTCAACAGTACTTAGGGTGGTGATTTGCTTTATTATACTAACGGATCTTACCGAGTTTTCTGTTGAAGTTTTGTGTGGATGAAGTGTCTAAACGAGGAGGTCTCGATATGAGGAAAAGGAAGAGAGGCAAGAGCTCAATCTTAGGGATGCCCGAGGCACCCCAAGTAAATATTCAAGGAGACTCAAGCGTCTAAGCTTGGGGATGCCCCGGAAGGCATCCCCTCTTTCTTCAACAAGTATCGGTATGTTTTCGAATTCGTTTCGTTCATGCATTATGTGCAAGTCTTGGAGCGTCTTTTGCGTTTAGTTTTCACTTTTCTTTTATGCACCATGCTGGT
The DNA here is from genome assembly GCA_963921465.1 of Triticum timopheevii. Taxonomy (NCBI): domain Eukaryota; kingdom Viridiplantae; phylum Streptophyta; class Magnoliopsida; order Poales; family Poaceae; genus Triticum; species Triticum timopheevii. The sequence continues at coordinate 88,135,271 of OY997271.1, forward strand.
ATGAGATATTCCTTGGTTGATTTATAGAATTCTCATTGCACTTCACTTAAATCTTTTGAGTATGGCTTTATAGAATGCTTCATGTGCTTCAATTATATCATTTGAAGTTTGGATTGCCTGTTTCTCTTCGTATAGAAAACCGTCATTTGTAGAATGCTCTTTTGCTTCACTTATAATTGTTAGAGAGTGAGCATATATTTTGTAGAAAGAATTAAACTCTCTTGCTTCACTTATATCTATTTAGAGAGATGACAGGAATTGGTCATTCACATGGTTAGTCATAAAATCCTACATAAAGTTATAGATCGCTGAATATGATATGTTTGATTCCTTGCAATAGTTTTACGATATAAAGATGGTGATATTAGAGTCATGCTAGTGGGTGGTTGTGGATTAGTAGAAATACTTGTGTTGAGGTTTGTGATTCCCGTAGCATGCACATATGGTGAACCGCTTTGTGATGAAGTTGGAGCAGAATTTTATTTATTGATTGTCTTCCTTATGAGTGGCGGTCGGGGACGAGCGAAGGTATTTTCCTACCAATCTATCCCCCTAGGAGCATGCGCGTAGTACTTTGTTTTCAATGGCTTGTAGATTTTTTCAATAAGTATATGAGTTCTTTATGACTAATGTTGAGTCCATGGATTATACGCACTCTCACCCTTCCACCATTGCTAGCCTCTTCGGTACCATGCATTGCCCTTTCTCACCTCGAGAGTTGGTGCAAACTTCGCCGGTGCATCCAAACCCCGTGATACGATACGCTCTATCACACATAAGCCTCCTTATATCTTCCTCAAAACAGCCACCATACCTACCTATCATGGCATTTCCATAGCCATTCCGAGATATATTGCCATGCAACTTTCATCATCATCATATACATGACTTGAGCATTCATTGTCATATTGCTTTGCATGATCGTAAGATAGCTAGCATGATGTTTTCATGGCTTGTCCGTTTTTTGATGTCATTGCTATGCTAGATCATTGCACATCCCGGTACACCGCCGGAAGCATTCATATAGAGTCATATCTTTGTTTCTAGATATTGAGTTGTAAGTAAATAGAAGTGTGATGATCATCATTATTAGAGCATTGCCCCAGTGAGGAAAGGATGAAGGAGACTATGATTTCCCCACAAGTCGGGATGAGACTCCGGACTTTATGAAAAATAAAAGAGGCTAAAGAAGCCCAAATAGAAAAAAGGCCAAAGAAGCCCACCAAAAATAAAAAAAGAAAAAAAGAAAAAGAAAAAAAAAGAAGGAAAAAAGTGAAAATAAAAAATGAGAGAAAAAGAGAGAAGGGGCAATGCTACTATCCTTTTACCACACTTGTGCTTCAAAGTAGCACCATGTTCTTCATAGAGAGAGTCTCCTATGCTTTGACTTTCATCTACTAGTGGGAATTTTCATTATAGAACTTGGCTTGTATATTCCGATGATGGGCTTCCTCAAATGCCCGAGGTCTTCATGAGCAAGCAAGTTGGATGCACACCCACTTAATTTCAGTTTGAGCCTTCATACACTTATAGCTCTAGTGCATCTGCTGCATGGCAATCCCTACTCACTCACATTGATATCTATTGATGGGCATCTCCATAGCCCGTTGATACGCCTAGTCGATGTGAGACTTTCTCCCTTTTTGTCTTCTCCACATAATCCCCACCATCATTTTCTATTCCACCTATAGTGCTATATCCATGGCTCACGCTCATGTATTGCGTGAAAGTTGAAAAAGTTTGAGATTACTAAAGTATGAAACAATTGCTTGGCTTGTCATCGGGGTTGTGCATGATTAAATACTTTGTGTGATGAAGATAGAGCAACAGCCAGACTATATGATTTTGTAGGGATAACTTTCTTTGACCATGTTGTTTTGAAAAGACATGATTGCTTTATTGGTACGCTCGAAGTATTATTGTTTTTATGTCAAATGATAGACTATTGCTTTGAATCACTCGTGTCTTAATATGCATGCCATGATTAGATATATCATCAAGATTATGCTAGGTAGCATTCCACATCAAAAATTATCTTTTTTATCATTTACCTACTCGAGGAGGAGCATGAATTAAGCTTGGGGATGCTGATACGTCTCCGTCGTATCTATAATTTTGATTGTTCCATGCCAATATTATTCAACTCTTATATACTTTTGGCAACTTTTATACTATTTTTTGGGACTAACATATTGATCCAGTGCCCAGTGCCAGTTCCTGTCGGTTGCATGTTTTTTGTTTCGCAGAAACCCAATATCAAACGGAGTCCAAACGGAATAAAAACGGACGGAGATTTTTTTTGGAATATTTATGATTTTTGGGAAGTGAAATCAACGCGAAACGGTGTCCAGGGTGGCGTGCCCTCCCCCCTGGGCGCGGCCTGGGCTCTTGTGGGCCACCTGTAAGGCGGTTGTCGCTCTTCTTTTGGCGCAAGAAAGATAATTTTATGCGAAAGATCCGGGCGAAAGATTCACCCCAATCGGAGTTACGGATCTCCGGATATTTAAGAAACGGTGAAGGGGTAGAATCTGAGAACGCAGAAACAAAGTGATAGATCTAATCTCGGAGGGGCTCTCGCCCCTCCCACGCCATGGGAGCCAAGGACCAGAGGGGAAACCCTTCTCCCATCTAGGGAGGAGGTCAAGGAAGAAGAAGAAGAAGAAGAAGGGGGGCTCTCTCCCCCTTGCTTCCGGTGGCGCCGGAACACCGCCGGGGGCCATCATCATCACCGCGATCTTCACCAACACCTCCGCCATCTTCACCAACATCTCCATCACCTTCCCCCATTTATATTCAGCGGTCCACTCCCCCCGCAACCCGCTGTACCCTCTACTTGAACATGGTGCTTTATGCTTCATATTATTTTCCAATGATGTGTTGCCATCCTATGATGTCTGAGTAGATTTTCGTTGTCCTATCGGTGATTGATGAATTGCTATGATTGGTTTGAGTTGCATGTTTTATTATTGGTGCTGTCCTATTGTGCCCTCCGTGTCGCACAAGCGTGAGGGATTCACGCTGTAGGGTTTGCAATATGTTTATGATTTGCTTATGGTGGGTTGCGTGAGTGACTGAAACACAAACCCGAGTAAGTAGGTTGTTTGCGTATGGGATAAAAGGGGACTTGATACTTTAATGCTATGGTTGGGTTTTACCTTAATGAATCTTTAGTAGTTGCGGACGCTTGCTAGAGTTCCAATCATAAGTGCATAGAATTCCAAGTAAGGGATGATATGTTAGCTTATGCCTCTCCCTCAAATAGAATTGCAATAGTGATTACCGGTCTAGTAACATAGTCAGTTGCTTAGGGACAATTTCACAACTCCTACCACCACTTTTCCACACTCGCTATATTTACTTTATTGCATCTTTATTTAAACAGCCCCTACTTTTTATTTACGTATTCTTTATTATCTTGCAAACCTATTGTCACGCCCAATATGCGACCCTATCCAAAAGGAACTCGAAGGTCCCACCAAGGATAGACCCGCATATTGAAACGCTTTTGTAAGGTGGATATCATTACATCAACATTACAAAATAGTGGGGATACATCCAATACATACAATGTCACATGAATACAACAATACAACATACAAGAACAACATCCGACTATGGATGAATCATAAACAGAAACTCAAACGATATCCACCCTGCTAGCCCAGGCTGCCGACCTGGAACCTATCCCCTGATCGAAGAAGTAGCAGAAGAAGAACTCCAAAAGAAGCAAACTTCGCTCTCGCATCATGAACATCGCATAACCTGTACCTGCAACTGTTGTTGTAGTAATCTGTGAGCCACGAGGACTCAGCAATCCCATTACCATGGGTATCAAGACTAGCAAAGCTTAATGGGAAAGGAAGGGTAAAGTGGTGAGGTTGCAGCAGCGACTAAGCATGATATGGTGGCTAACATACACAAATGAGAGCGAGAAGAGAAGCAAAGGAACGGTCGTCAACTAGCAATGATCAAGAGGTGATACTGAACTCCTACTTACGTCAAACATAACCCAAAGACCGTGTTCACTTCCCGGACTCCGCCGAGAAGAGACCATCACGGCTACACACGTGGTTGATGCGTTTTAATTCAGATCTGGTGTCAAGTTATCTACAACCGGACATTAACAAATTCCCATCTGCCACATAAACGCGGGCACGACTCTCGAAAGTTTATACACTGCAGGGGTGTCCCAACTTAGCCCATGATAAGCTCTCGTGATCAACGAAGGATATACCTTCTCCCAGAAAGACCCGGTCAGTCTCGGAATCCCGGTTTACAAAACATTTCGACAATGGTAAAACAAGACCAGCAAAGCTGCCCGATGCGCCGACAATCCCGATAGGAGCTGCACATATCTCGTTCTCAGGGAAACACCGGACGAGACATCCTATGAGTAAAACCAGACCTCGAGTTGCCCCGAGGGGCCCCCGCAGTCTACTCGGTTCGGACCAACACTTAGACAAGCATTAGCCGGGGGGGGGGGGGCTAAAATAAAGATGACCCTTGGGTTAATTACTCCCAAGGGAAAGGTAGGCGGTGGTGAGGCAAATGGTAAAACCAAGGTTGGGCCTTGCTGGAGGAGTTTTATTCAAAGCGAACTGTCAAGGGGGTCCCATAAATCACCCGACCGCGTTAGGAACGCAAAATCCGGGAACATAACACCGGTATGACGGAAACTAGAGCGGCAAGAGTGGAACAAAACACCAGGCATAAGGCCGAGCCTTCCACCCTTTACCAAGTATATAGATGCATTAATAATATAAGAGATATTGTGATATCCCAACATAACCCTGTACACCATGGAGCAATCTTCAACTTCACCTGCAACTAACAACGCTATAAGAGGGGCTGAGCAAAGCGGTAACATAGCCAATCAATGGTTTGCTAGGAGGGGTGTCAAAGGTTAGAGGTTCATGGCAATTTGCGAGGCTTGATGAGCAAAAGATAGGAAGCGCAGCATAGCGAAAGAACGAAGCAACTAGCATAGCAATGATAGTAGTGAGATCCAGGGTAGCGGTCATCTTTCCTGAAATCCCGCAAGGAAGAAGAACGAGTCCATGAAGGAGATGAAGCCACGAAGACGAACCAAGCGTAGACAAACGAATCCTCACGATCGCAACGAAACGGGAACTATCGAGAAGAAGCACACAACATGGTAAACACACCACACATGAACAAGACATGACGCACAACAAGCATGATGCATGACAAAGGCTACATGAAGCTACTCATGGCAAGATATGATGCAAACAAGAACAACACATCAAGGCAAGTTTAAATGAGGCCGGAAACAACATATAACAATTCTGGTAAGTCCTCATATGCAAATTTCGAAATTGGTACAGGTCTGAATAAACATTATGTTCAAGTTGTTAAACATCAAGTTAAGATGCACCAATATGATCTACACGAGATTCTAGTCAAGTTACATATAAAGTTCATAAGATTCGGAGCTACGGCCTAGAAGACATGAGAAAAAAAAGTTCAACATGGCATCGATGCAAAATGCATACAAACATCAAGCAAACACCTCAAAACAAGGATGCAACATGATAATATGAAGCTACATGCAAAATCAAGCAAGTTTCATATAGATCACACTCAAAACGGAGCAACGGTTCAACACACACACACTATACAAGTCATAACAACAATCTGTCCAAAACAGCAACTAGGCATATCACAAGCATCAAAACAACATGCTACAGTACCACAATATGAAAACAAAAGGAATGGGCATGAAGTACAGGTAAAGCATAACAAAACAGGAACACTGAGCTATCTCCAGAAATCACTAGAACATGCTCAAACACACATGGTAAGATTGCAAATAATAACTGTCATGGGGAACGAACACCTATGGGGCAGGGCCCCTTTTCAGTCCGGCAAGGGAGCGGAGGGCGCGCGTAGAGCAGATCGAGGTGAAGCACGCGGGGGATTTTACCCAGCTTCGGAGCTCTCCGGAGAGATTAAACTCCTACTACTGCTTTGTGTTTCTATTCTGTTCTTGCTCAAGAACGTGGGTGTGTTGTAGTGTCGAATGAGTCGAACCGAACCCCCTCTACGTGCGCATGGGCCTCCTTTTTATAGGTTAAAGGGGTCACCGACAGGTGGCAGCATAGAAAGAGGGGTAAAAGAGTAAAAACGGGGGTTGGTACAACCGCTACCAACAGTGCCCCTACCTAACTCTGACGGCAGGGGACAGGGGCATTTAATGCCCGTCTGGTCGCTCAAACAGTGTAGGAAACGACCGTTAGAGGCGCCACCGATCGCCACGATGGCCTCCTTGTCATCTTCACTTGCCACCTCGCACCGCTTGGCTGTACAGCTACCCGCCACGTGCACCAGGAGCGATCCTGCGGCGACACGTCGTCGGATGTGCTAGAGCATGGGCGCAGAGTGGTGGCCTTGCCACGGCAAACGCCTTGCCGGGGTCGCTGTCTTGTCGCACCCGCGAGCTTGCCGCTCACCGGGTCTTGGTTGGCCTTCCCGGCAAGCTCCTATTGCCGGGGTCTTTTCCTTCCCGGCAAGCTCCTCTTGCCGGGGTTCTATCTTCTCAGCTAACACTTTGTTCTTGAATGGCAGTAATAGGAATAGCGGAGGATCTTGGCGGACGCCCGGCAAGCCTTGCCGCGGGACGCTGCGACTGCCCGTGCACAAGTTCAGGGTACTAAGGTACCCCTACTTTAGTACACCGACAGGAGCCCCCGGGCCTGGGCCATACACGGTGCCGAGCGCTGCTGGGCCAGGCCCAAAACGGGGCACGGGCACGCGCGGCCTGGGTCCAAACCAAATCCACTCCGTATCCACCGCGTCCTCCCGTAACGGCACGCGTCAATCGCGGCGTCGTGGGAGAGATCGTGGGCAATACTTAAATCCAGGAAATGCATAATGTTCGCATCCTCTGTTTATAAGCAGAGGAAACAGGGCCATTTCCCCCACCTTCGCCACTTGCAGTTCCTTCCTCCGAAAGCTCCGCCGCTCCCCTCCGCTTCACAAGCCAAAAGAGAGCAGCGCTCCGCCGCCCGCCGCCGCCGTCGCCCTCAACACCTCCGCGCTCCCCCGCCGCTTCCGCCATGGCTCCGAAGACCGGCAAGGGCTCAAAGTCGAGCACCAAGTCGGCCGAGGCATTGCGGCTTGAGGCGCTGCGCAAGGAGCGAGTGCTTTTCACCCCCGAGCTCACCCCGAAGGCGCTGCGGGAGGAATTTTACCTCTTCTGGTCGACGCAGACGCGGGCGCATCCACGCACGCCGGTGCTTTCCGCTGAGGCTTCCAAATCGAAGCGGTGCCCAAAAGGGTACCATTTCTTTCCTGTGTTCTTCTATTGCGGGTTCTGCCCACCTTTTTCCGATTTCCTCTGCGACATCATGAGTACCTACGGGTTTCATCTTCTTGATTTCACCCCCAACACCGTTCTGACGATGGCGGTTTTCGCACACCTCTGCGAGAACTTCGTTGGCATCCTCCCGAATGTCGCTCTTTTTCGTCATTATTTCACCCCCCGGGCTGAGAAAGGGGAGCCACTGGCCGGTGGAATCGCCTGGACCTCACGAATCGGTATGAAGGAGGTGTACTTGACGGGCGAGCTCCGCAACAAGTGGGATGAGTGGAGGGCGGAGTGGTGCTGGATCGTTGACGCCAATCCGCAGCCATTCACCAACCTGCGCCAGACCCGGGTAGTGCGCGGCGGCGACTGGAGCGCTCTGTCGCCGGACGACGCCAAGCTGAAGATTGCCACTACCCGAATCCTCCGGCTCAGGCTTGCCGGGCTCACATCAGGGGCAGTTGGCGCAGATTTCCTTCACCGTCGCATCGCCCCTCTGCAGAAGAGGGGGAGGCCCGCCTGGATGTTTGGCGGCCCGGCGGATATCATGAGGCTGCGTCCAGGCCTCAACTTCAACTTCACGGTTCTGGAGCTTGACGGGATGCTGAGGGAGCTGTTCAAGCATGACGCCAACCATCCAGAGTGGTTCAGGTTGCCGCAGGGCGTCATCCCGTTGTGTAACAACTCCCAGCGCGATCGCATCTGCGCAATGATGCCAGAGTGCGACTCGCACGGGATAAGCGCAACTTGGGTAGAGCCCGCCGACGACGTCGTGCGGCAATTCTTCGATGGCTTGACAGAGGTAGCAGTCAACTCCGACGAGCAGAGACTCCTCACCCGCGACACCACCGACGACGAGATGCGGTACATCGCCACCAGGGCCGAAGAGGCGGCGGCAGCCGCCGCCGCGGGCGAGTTTGGCTTCACGTTGGAGGAGGCTGAGGCGGCCGAGGCGGCAAGTCTTGCCGACCGGGAAGACCTTGCCGGAGAGGTCGGTGGCGAGGGGGAGCCCGAGGCCGAAGCGAGCGAGCCCGCCGGGGGCGCGAGCGGCCAGCCATCCTCGAGCAGCTTGCCGCAGGCGGAGCCCCCAGCGCAGCCCCAATTCCAACCAAGAAGGCGCCTCCATCGAGTTGGAGATCCAGCAGGGCGGCAAGTAGGCCAACAGCCGCAGCGTCGTGGGACGCGCTCCACCGCGGAGAGTACGGTTGCCGCAGGAGCATCCCAGGCCGTGCCGACAACTGAGGCGGGGTCTTCCCGGGCTGCCACACCCGATCCTGCCGCAGCTCCCGGCAAACGTCCAAGGGAGCCCACTCCTCCGCCTTGCCGCACAGAAAGGGTACCAGACTTCGACCTCTCTGCGCTGAGTTCCAACGAGGAGGAAGAAGAGGAGGAGGAGTAAGGCTTTCTTCTCACTGTACTTGTATTTCTTCAATCTTTGTTGTTGCTTGTTTTGCATCTGATTTGCTTCTCTCTGAATCCCTGTTCTACTTCAGGACTCTGGCCGAGAGAGTGGCAAAGAGGGCCAAGGTCCCCGTGGTTGTCATTGAGGACGATCCTGTTGTGACGGCAGAAGACACGTCCGAGACCACCTTGACGGACCCGGTTCCTTCTCCTCGCAGCAGCCCCTAGCACAGCCCCCAGCGTAAGTGTTTGGTTCACTTCCTGTTATGGGGCGCGCATGGGTGCTTCTTCTTTTGCTGACATCTTGATTGCTGATTCATTCGTGTAGGAGCAGAGCAGCCCATCAGGGGCAATCAGAAACCGCCCCGGAGGTGCTGTCTGCTTCGACTACACCGCCAAGGGGCGATTCCCCGACAAGGGAGCGCTCCCCGGCAAGGGAGAGGTCCCCGGCAAGGGACGGAACTAGTGAGCCCTTGGTGGAGGAGCCCATGGTCACAGAGCCCAGCACAGGTAACCTTCCTTGTCGGAAATCTTCCCTTGGGTTCTTCTTCTGATCTTCTTTCTTCTTTTTTGGATATTTGCTTGACTTTTCTTTCCTCTTCCTATCCTCAGATCCTCCTCTCGCAGACCCGATGGAGACCGAGCCCGCTGGTGGGGAAGGCGCACGCGGCAATACTGAAGATGCCGCCGCTGGCGAGGAAGAGGCCGGCGTTGATGAACCCGCCGACGAGGAAGCCGCCAAGGCTCCTGGCGCAGGAGCCGGCGAGGGGTCCGGCGACCGTACTGACGACCCAGAGGGCGCAGGAGCGCAAGGCGCTGCACCGTCCACTGTCCCCTCCGCCGCTGATGCAGCGCCGGGCTCCGAGGAGCCCCAGCCAGGCGCATACTTGAAGGCCGGCAAAGGCGTATACATCAAGCTTCCCTGGGCGTCGAGCTCCAGGGCACCGGTTGAAGGAGAGGAGTTTGACGGGGAAGTACTCGCCTCTGCTGGGCTGGCAGTGGTTGACGCGCCAAGCAGCAGCAGCGGCGAGTCCGAAGAGGAGCAGTTGCTCCGAAAACTGGTGTCACTCTACCGCGCCCGGCAAGCGAAGCTTGAGTCCTGGGAGGCGCTTGTCGCGCAGGCGGGAGTTGACATAGAGAAACACGCGCAGGAGCTCCGAAACCGCAACCAGGAGGCCCTCCGGTCTATTGCTGAGGAGAGGGCACAGCTCGACGAGGCGAAGAAGGCGCTCATCCTGGAGAAGGCTGAAGCCGAGGAGCAGCAGAGGCTCGCCGCCGAGGAGCAGTCCAAGCGGGAAGGTGAGCTGATACAGAAGAAGGTGGACTTGGACAGCCACGAGGAGGAGCTCGCCGTCCGGGAGCAATCACTTGGCGGGGCACTCAAGGAGGCGAAGGATGCCGCCGTGGCTGCTGAGGCCGCCAAGAAGGAGTTAGAGGTGAAGGTGACGCAGCTGGAGGCGGACATGAAAGGGAAGAATGAAGAGCTTGCCGCACTCCAACGCGAACGCGAGAAGGATGCCCGCGCCCATGGCGATCTGCAAGTTCAGCTCGCCGACAAGATCAAGGAACTGAACGCCGCCAAGGACTCGAGCGCTGATCTGGAGATGAAGCTGGCCACCTTGACGGAGACGCTGGACGCCGCCAAGAAGCGAGAAGATGACTTGAGGAAAGAGGCCAAGGGCAACGAAGAGCTGCTGACGAGGGCCGCCGAGACTCAGAACACTTTCAAGGCCACGGTGGAGCTCTGGACGGAGGGCCTCGTCAACATTGCTGCAGCCATCGACGAGGAGTTGGCGGAGCTGGACTTGGCGGGCTTCGGGTACTCCACCGACGAGAACCTCCAGCCCAGCGCCAAGCTTACTCTTTTCTTCAAGGGCGTGGTGACGGCCCTCCAGCAACTCCAGGAAAGGATCCCGAAGAAGCTGGCGGACGAGTCGCGCGCAATCTGCGCCAAGGTCTTGGAGAAGGTGCTGGTGAAGATCCTCTTCCGCAATCCAGGCCTCGACCTCTCCCGCGTCCTCAAGAAGCTGCCGGCGGGTGCTGATCTTGAGGATCTCAAAGCCATCGTCGCACCCATCGTGGACAAGGTGAACGAAGTCAGGAGGATCGATGGCGAGCACGCGGATTAGGCCATCCTTCTTCTCCTTTCCTTGTCGCTGTTTATTTAAGTCATGAGAACAATCTAGTCAGTGCCGCAACAAGCTATTTTTGTAATATAACTCTATTCTAGGCACTATCTTCTATGTTACTTCCTTTACTTGATTCCATCCCTTGTATGTTTTACCCTACGCTTTTAGGGAACTTGCCGGCACAGGCACACTTGCCACGAGCGCTGAGTGCGGAACATCAGCAGCCTGCTGGCGGGGTTGCCTCCGGCAAGAAACCTTGTCGGAACTAGTCGCAGCACACTTTCATTGTTGAGCGGACTCGAAACAAAGTAAGGGTGCAACTTAGCCACGAGCCGGTTCCTCCGCGCACAGGTTTTCCATACAAGGCACGGTCATTCAAGGAATATAACTTAAAAATTTCAAACTGACTGTGCTCAAACTTGGGCAACTTAGCTTTTCTGTCGTCTGTGTCCCGGCAAGGCCATACTTCTTTGAACGACGCCCGGTCCACACCTTTATCCTCTCCTCCCCCCCGTGAACTTGTGGGCGAAGGAACCTTCTTTTTGAGGAAAAGAAAGAAGAGAAAATAATGGTATGGGGCCTTAAGGCTCGTTATTGCTTACCGGGGGTAAGTGCTGCACAAAGTGTCAGATAAAACATGCAAAAAAGAAAGAATGCATGAAATTTGACAAGATGTGCGAAGCACACATGAACTTTATTTATGCATGGGATCTGCGCCCGGCTTTGTACAAAGGGTTACATGCAACAGCGGCAAAGCTTGTACAAAAGGTGGTTGCCGGAACAGATTCCGGCAACCGCGCCTTATGGGTAAAACTTGCGAAGATGCTCTATGTTCCAGGAATTGCTCACCGGAAAGCCATCTTCGGTCTCAAGGCGGACAGCGCCGGGCCTAGTGACTCGTTTCACCCAATAAGGGCCTTCTGTTGGAAATATGCCCTAGAGGCAATAATAAAAGGATTATTATATTTCAATGTTCATGATAATTGTCTTTTGTTCATGCTATAACTGTATTATCCGGAAATCGTAATACACGTGTGAACACTTAGACCCAATGAGTCCCTAGTGAGCCTCTAGTTGACTAGCTCGTTATGATCAATAGATAGTCATGGTTTCCTGACTATGGACATAGGATGTCGTTGATAACGGGATCACATCATTAGGAGAATGATGTGATGGACAAGACCCAATCATAAGCATAGCATAAAAGATCGTATAGTTCGTTTGCTAGAAGCTTTGCCAATGTCAAGTATCTATTCCTTCGACCATGAGATCGTGTAACTCCCGGTTACCGTAGGAGTGCCTTGGGTGTATCAAACGTCACAACGTAACTGGGTGACTATAAAGGTGCATTACAGGTATCTCCGAAAGTATCTGTTGGGTTGACACGGATCGAGACTGGGATTTGTCACTCCGTATAACGGAGAGGTATCTCTGGGCCCACTCGGTAATGCATCATCATAATGAGCTCAATGTGACCAAGGTGTTGGCCACGGGATCATGCATTACGGTACGAGTAAAGTGACTTGCCGGGTAACGAGACTGAACAAGGTATTGGGATACCGACGATCGAGTCTCGGGCAAGTAACGTACCGATTGACAAAGGGAATTGTATACAGGGTTTGATCGAATCCTCGACATCGTGGTTCAACCGATGAAATCATCGAGGAGCATGTGGGAGCCAACATGGATATCCAGACCCCGCTGTTGGTTATTGCCCGAGAGTCGTCTCGGTCATGTCTGCGTGTCTCCCGAACCCGTAGGGTCTACACACTTAAGGTTCGGTGACGCTAGGGTTAGTAGGAAGTCAAGTATGTGACTACCGAATGATGTTCGGAGTCCCGGATGAGATCCCGGACGTCACGAGGAGTTCCGGAATGGTCCGGAGGTAAAGATTTATATATGGGAAGTCCTGTTTCGGGCATCGGGACAAGTTTCGGGGTTATCGGTATTGTACCGGGACCACCGGAGGGGTCCCGGGGGCCCACCGGGTGGGGCCACCTGCCCCGGGGGGCCACATGGGCTGTAGGGGGTGCGCCTTGGCCTGCATGGGCCAAGGGCACCAGCCCCACATAGGCCCATGCGCCTAGGGTTCAAGGGGGCAAGAGTCCTAGGAGGGGAAGGCACCTCCTAGGTGCCTTGGGGGGGGAGGGAAACCCCCCCTTGGCCGCCGCCCCCTAGGAGATTGGATCTCCTAGGGCCGGCCACCCCCCCTTGGCCCTCCTATATATAGTGGGGGAGAGGAGGGACCTCATAACCTTGAGTCCTTGGCCTTTGGTTGCCTCCTTCTCCCTCCCCAACACCTCTCCTTCTCCGTTGTGTGCTCAGCGAAGCCCTGTCGGAGTACTGCTTCTCCACCATCACCACGCCGTCGTGCTGCCGGTGGAGCTGTCTTCCTCAACCTCTCCTTCCCCCTTGCTGGATCAAGAAGGAGGAGACGTCGCTCGTCCCGTACGTGTGTTGAACACGGAGGTGCTGTCCGTTCAGCACTTGGCATCGGTGATCTGAATCACGTTCGAGTACGACTACATCATCACCTTGCAAGCTTCCGCACGCGATCTACAAGTGGTATGTAGATGCAAACTCTCTCCCATGACTCGTTGCTTAGATGAACTCATAGATGGATCTTGGTGAAGCCGTAGGAAAATTTTAATTTTCTGCAACGTTCCCCAACAGTGGCATCATGAGCTAGGTCTATGCGTAGTTCTCTAATGCACGAGTAGAACACAATTTGTTGTGGGCGTTGATCTTGTCATCTTACTTGCCTCTACTAGTCTTTTCTTGCTCAACGGTATTGTGGGATGAAGCGGCCCGGACCAACCTTACACGTACGCTTACGTGAGACCGGTTCCACCGACTGACATGCACTAGTTGCATAAGGTGGCTGGCGGGTGTCTGTCTCTCCCACTTTAGTTGGAACGGAATCGATGAACAAGGCCCTTATGAAGGGTAAATAGAAGTTGACAAAATCACGTTGTGGTGATTCGTAGGTAAGAAAACGTTCTTGCTAGAACCCAATCGCAGCCACGTAAAAGATGCAACAACAACTAGAGAACGTCTAACTTGTTTTTGCAGCGATTGATCATGTGATGTGATATGGCCAGAAGTTGTGATGAATGTTGAATTGTGATGTATGAGATCATGTTCTTGTAATAGGATTCACGACTTGCATGTCGATGAGTATGACAACCGGCAGGAGCCATAGGAGTTGTCTTTATTTTTTTGTATGACCTGCGTGTCATTGAAGAACGCCATGTAAACTACTTTACTTCATTACTAAACGCGTTAGTCATAGAAGTAGAAGTAGTCGTTGGCGTGACAACTTCATGAAGACACGATGATGGAGATCATGATGATGGAGATCATGGTGTCAAGCCGGTGACAAGATGATCATGGAGCCCCGAAGATGGAGATCAATGGAGCTTGATGATATTGGCCATATCATGTCACAACCATATAATTGCATGTGATGTTTATTATGTTTATGCATCTTGTTTACTTAGGACGACGGTAGTAAATAAGATGATCCCTTACAAAATTTCAAGAAGTGTTCTCCCCTAACTGTGCACCGTTGCTACAGTTCGTCGTTTCTAAGCACCACGTGATGATCGGGTGTGATGGATCCTTACGTTCACATACAACGGGTGTAAGACAGTTTTACACAGCGAAAACACTTAGGGTTAACTTGACGAGCCTAGCATGTGCAGACATGGCCTCGGAACACGGAGACCGAAAGGTCGAACACGAGTCGTATGGAAGATACGATCAACATAAAGATGTTCACCGACGATGACTAGTCCGTCTCACGTGATGATCGGACACGGGCTAGTCGACTCGGATCGTGTAACACTTAGATGACTAGAGGGATGTCTAATCTAAGTGGGAGTTCATAATTTTGATTAAGAACTTTATTATCATGAACTTAGTCTAAAACCTTTGCAAATATGTATTGTAGATCAATGGCCAACGCTAATGTCAACATGAACTTCAACGCGTTCCTAGAGAAAACCAAGCTGAAAGATGATGGCAGCAACTATACGGACTGGGTCCGAAACCTGAGGATCATCCTCATAGCTGCCAGGAAGCAATATGTCCTAGAAGGACCGCTAGGTGCCGCTCCCGTCCCAGAGAACCAAGACGTTATGAACGCTTGGCAAACTCGTGCTGATGATTACTCCCTCGTTCAGTGCGGCATGCTTTACAGCTTAGAACCGGGGCTCCAAAAGCGTTTTGAGCATCACGGAGCATATGAGATGTTCGAAGAGCTGAAACTAGTTTTCCAAGCTCATGCCCGGGTCGAGAGATATGATGTCTCCGACAAGTTCTACAGTTGTAAGATGGAGGAGAACAGTTCTGTCAG
This sequence comes from Triticum timopheevii, assembly GCA_963921465.1. Taxonomy (NCBI): domain Eukaryota; kingdom Viridiplantae; phylum Streptophyta; class Magnoliopsida; order Poales; family Poaceae; genus Triticum; species Triticum timopheevii. The sequence continues at coordinate 88,150,482 of OY997271.1, forward strand.
TGAACACATCCTGAAGATGTCTGGGTTGCACGCACGTATGACCCAGTTGAACATTAACCTCCCAGATGAGGCGGTCATTGACAGAATCCTCCAGTCGCTCCCACCAAGCTACAAGAGCTTTGTGATGAACTACAACATGCAGGGGATGGTAAAGACCATTCCTGAAGTGTTCTCGATGCTGAAGTCAGCAGAGGCTGAAATCAAGAAAGAACATCAAGTGTTGATGGTCAATAAGACCACTAAGTTCAAGAAGGGCAAGGGTAAGAAGAACTTCAAGAAGGACGGCAAAGATGTTGCCGCGCCCGGTAAGCCTGTTGCCGGGAAGAAGTCAAAGAATGGACCCAAGCCTGAGACTGAGTGCTTTTATTGCAAGGGGAAGGGGCACTGGAAGCGGAACTGCCCCAAATACTTAGCGGATAAGAAGGCCGGCAACACCAAAGGTATATTTGATATACATGTAATTGATGTGTACCTTACCAGTACTCGAAGTAACTCCTGGGTATTTGATACCGGTGCCGTTGCTCACATATGTAACTCACAGCAGGAGCTGCGGAATAAACGGAGACTGGCGAAGGACGAGGTGACGATGCGCGTCGGGAATGGTTCCAGGGTCGATGTGATCGCCGTCGGCACGCTGCCTCTACATTTACCTACGGGATTAGTTTTAAACCTCAATAATTGTTATTTAGTGCCAAGTTTGAGCATGAACATTGTATCTGGATCTCGTTTAATACGAGATGGCTACTCATTTAAGTCTGAGAATAATGGTTGTTCGATTTATATGAGAGATATGTTTTATGGTCATGCTCCGATGGTCAATGGTTTATTCTTGATGAATCTCGAGCGTAATATTACACATGTTCATAGTGTGGATGCCAAAAGATGTAAAGTTGATAACGATAGTCCCACATACTTGTGGCACTGCCGCCTTGGTCACATTGGTGTCAAGTGCATGAAGAAGCTCCATGCTGATGGACTTTTAGAGTCTCTTGATTATGAATCATTTGACACATGCGAACCTTGCCTCTTAGGCAAAATGACCAAGACTCCGTTCTCCGGAACAATGGAGCGAGCAACCAACTTGTTGGAAATCATACATACCGATGTGTGCGGTCCAATGAGCGTTGAGGCTCGCGGAGGATATCGTTATGTTCTCACTCTCACTGATGACTTGAGTAGATATGGGTATGTCTACTTAATGAAACACAAGTCTGAGACCTTTGAAAAGTTCAAGGAATTTCAGAGTGAAGTAGAGAATCAACGTGACCGAAAGATAAAGTTCCTACGATCAGATCGTGGGGGAGAATACTTAAGTCACGAATTTGGTACACACTTAAGGAAATGTGGAATCGTTTCACAACTCACGCCGCCTGGAACACCTCAGCGAAACGGTGTGTCCGAACGTCGTAATCGCACTCTATTAGATATGGTGCGGTCTATGATGTCTCTTACCGATTTACCGCTATCATTTTGGGGATACGCTCTAGAGACAGCTACATTCACTTTAAATAGGGCACCGTCTAAATCCGTTGAGACGACACCGTATGAATTATGGTTTGGGAAGAAACCTAAGCTGTCGTTTCTAAAAGTTTGGGGATGCGATGCTTATGTCAAGAAACTTCAACCTGAAAAGCTCGAACCCAAGTCGGAAAAATGCGTATTCATAGGATACCCTAAGGAAACTGTCGGGTATACCTTCTACTTAAGATCCGAAGGCAAGATCTTTGTTGCCAAGAACGGATGCTTTCTGGAGAAAGAGTTTCTCTCGAAAGAAGTAAGTGGGAGGAAAGTAGAACTCGATGAAGTACTACCTCTCGAACGGGAAAGTGGTGCAGCGCAGGAAACCATTCCTGTAATGCCCACACCAACTGAAGAGGAAAATGTTGATGATGATCAAGGTACTTCAGATCTAGTTGCTACTGAACTTCGAAGGTCCACAAGGACACGTTCCGCACCAGAGTGGTACGGCAACCCTGTCATGGAAATCATGTTGCTAGACAACAATCAACCTTCGAACTATGAAGAAGCAATGGCGGGCCCGGATTCCAACAAATGGCTTGAGGCCATGAAATCCGAGATAGGATCCATGTATGAAAACAAAGTATGGACTTTGACAGACTTGCCCGATGATCGGCGAGCGATAGAAAATAAATGGATTTTTAAGAAGAAGACGGACGCGGATGGTAATGTTACCATCTATAAAGCTCGACTTGTCGCTAAGGGTTATCGACAAGTTCAAGGGATTGACTACGACGAGACATTCTCTCCCGTGGCGAAGCTTAAGTCCGTCCGAATCATGTTAGCAATTGCCGCATACTATGATTATGAGATATGGCAGATGGACGTCAAAACGGCATTCCTTAATGGACATCTTAAGGAAGAGCTGTATATGATGCAGCCGGAAGGTTTTGTCGTTCCTCAGAACGCTAACAAAGTATGCAAGCTCCAGCGATCCATTTATGGACTGGTGCAAGCATCTCGGAGTTGGAACATTCGCTTTGATGAGATGATCAAAGCGTTTGGGTTTACGCAGACTTATGGAGAAGCCTGCGTTTACAAGAAAGTGAGTGGGAGCTCTGTAGCATTTCTCCTATTATATGTAGATGACATACTCTTGATGGGAAATGATACGAAACTCCTGGACAGCATTAAGGCCTACTTGAACAAGTGTTTTTCAATGAAGGACCTTGGAGAAGCTGCTTATATATTAGGCATCAAGATCTATAGAGATAGATCGAGACGCCTCATAGGTCTTTCACAAAGCACATACCTTGATAAGATTTTGAAGAGGTTCAAAATGGATCAGTCCAAGAAGGGGTTCTTGCCTATGTTACAAGGTGTGAGATTGAGCTTGGCTCAGTCACCGACCACGGCAAAAGATAAAGAAGAGATGAGTGTCATCCCCTATGCTTCAGCCATAGGGTCTATTATGTATGCCATGCTGTGTACCAGACCCGATGTAAACCTTGCCGTAAGTTTGGTTGCAAGATACCAAAGTAACCCCGGCAAGGAACACTGGACAGCGGTCAAGAATATCCTGAAGTACCTGAAAAGGACAAAGGACATGTTTCTCGTTTATGGAGGAGATGAAGAGCTCGTCGTAAAGGGTTACGTCGACGCTAGCTTCGACTCAGATCTGGATGACTCTAAGTCACAAACCGGATACGTGTATATGTTGAATGGTGGAGCAGTAAGCTGGTGCAGCTGCAAGCAGAGCGTCGTGGCGGGATCTGCATGTGAAGCGGAGTACATGGCAGCCTCGGAGGCAGCGCATGAAGCGATTTGGATGAAGGAGTTCATCACCGACCTAGGAGTCATACCCAATGCGTCGGGGCCGATCAAACTCTTCTGTGACAACACTGGAGCTATTGCCCTTGCCAAGGAGCCCAGGTTTCACAAGAAGACCAGGCACATCAAGCGTCGTTTCAACTCCATCCGTGAAAATGTTCAAGATGGAGACATAGAGATTTGCAAAGTGCACACGGATCTGAATGTCGCAGATCCGTTGACTAAACCTCTCTCGCGTGCAAAACATGATCAACACCAGAACTCTATGGGTGTTCGATTCATCACAATGTAACTAGATTGGTGACTCTAGTGCAAGTGGGAGACTGTTGGAAATATGCCCTAGAGGCAATAATAAAAGGATTATTATATTTCAATGTTCATGATAATTGTCTTTTGTTCATGCTATAACTGTATTATCCGGAAATCGTAATACACGTGTGAACACTTAGACCCAATGAGTCCCTAGTGAGCCTCTAGTTGACTAGCTCGTTATGATCAATAGATAGTCATGGTTTCCTGACTATGGACATAGGATGTCGTTGATAACGGGATCACATCATTAGGAGAATGATGTGATGGACAAGACCCAATCATAAGCATAGCATAAAAGATCGTATAGTTCGTTTGCTAGAAGCTTTGCCAATGTCAAGTATCTATTCCTTCGACCATGAGATCGTGTAACTCCCGGTTACCGTAGGAGTGCCTTGGGTGTATCAAACGTCACAACGTAACTGGGTGACTATAAAGGTGCATTACAGGTATCTCCGAAAGTATCTGTTGGGTTGACACGGATCGAGACTGGGATTTGTCACTCCGTATAACGGAGAGGTATCTCTGGGCCCACTCGGTAATGCATCATCATAATGAGCTCAATGTGACCAAGGTGTTGGCCACGGGATCATGCATTACGGTACGAGTAAAGTGACTTGCCGGGTAACGAGACTGAACAAGGTATTGGGATACCGACGATCGAGTCTCGGGCAAGTAACGTACCGATTGACAAAGGGAATTGTATACAGGGTTTGATCGAATCCTCGACATCGTGGTTCAACCGATGAAATCATCGAGGAGCATGTGGGAGCCAACATGGATATCCAGACCCCGCTGTTGGTTATTGCCCGAGAGTCGTCTCGGTCATGTCTGCGTGTCTCCCGAACCCGTAGGGTCTACACACTTAAGGTTCGGTGACGCTAGGGTTAGTAGGAAGTCAAGTATGTGACTACCGAATGATGTTCGGAGTCCCGGATGAGATCCCGGACGTCACGAGGAGTTCCGGAATGGTCCGGAGGTAAAGATTTATATATGGGAAGTCCTGTTTCGGGCATCGGGACAAGTTTCGGGGTTATCGGTATTGTACCGGGACCACCGGAGGGGTCCCGGGGGCCCACCGGGTGGGGCCACCTGCCCCGGGGGGCCACATGGGCTGTAGGGGGTGCGCCTTGGCCTGCATGGGCCAAGGGCACCAGCCCCACATAGGCCCATGCGCCTAGGGTTCAAGGGGGCAAGAGTCCTAGGAGGGGAAGGCACCTCCTAGGTGCCTTGGGGGGGAGGGAAACCCCCCCTTGGCCGCCGCCCCCTAGGAGATTGGATCTCCTAGGGCCGGCCAGCCCCCCTTGGCCCTCCTATATATAGTGGGGGAGAGGAGGGACCTCATAACCTTGAGTCCTTGGCCTTTGGTTGCCTCCTTCTCCCTCCCCAACACCTCTCCTTCTCCGTTGTGTGCTCAGCGAAGCCCTGTCGGAGTACTGCTTCTCCACCATCACCACGCCGTCGTGCTGCCGGTGGAGCTGTCTTCCTCAACCTCTCCTTCCCCCTTGCTGGATCAAGAAGGAGGAGACGTCGCTCGTCCCGTACGTGTGTTGAACACGGAGGTGCTGTCCGTTCAGCACTTGGCATCGGTGATCTGAATCACGTTCGAGTACGACTACATCATCACCTTGCAAGCTTCCGCACGCGATCTACAAGTGGTATGTAGATGCAAACTCTCTCCCATGACTCGTTGCTTAGATGAACTCATAGATGGATCTTGGTGAAGCCGTAGGAAAATTTTAATTTTCTGCAACGTTCCCCAACACCTTCCCACTTCGGCGTCAACTTGTTGGAATTCTTGGCGGATTGAACGCGCCGAAGAACATGGTCGCCTTCCTCGAAACTTCTGGCATTAACTTTGCGGCTATGGTAGCGGCGCAAAGCTTGCTGGTAGCGAGCAGCTCGTACAGCAGCCTGAAGACGATCTTCCTCGAGGAGCAGCGCGTCATCTTGCCGCAGCTGCTCTTGCTCAAGCTCATCATAAGCGAGCACTCGAGGCGATCCGTATACGAGTTCCATGGGGAGAACTGCTTCTGCTCCATAGACAAGAGCAAAAGGTGTCTGGCCAGTGGCTCGATTTGGCGTCGTCCTGATCGACCCAAGAACCACCGGCAGCTCCTCGATCCAATTTCTTCCGCACTTGCGCAGCCTGTCGAAAGTTCTGGTCTTGAGCCCGCGCAGCACTTCAGCGTTTGCCCTCTCCGCTTGACCGTTGCTTCTCGGGTGAGCAACAGAAGCGAAGCAGATCTTGGTGCCAAGATCTTGGATGTACTGCATGAAGGTGCGGCTCGTGAATTGTGTGCCATTGTCGGTGATGATCCTATTAGGGACCCCGAAACGGCAAACAATTGACCTGAAGAACTTGACTGCTGACTGTGCTGTCACCTTCCTCACTGCTTCCACTTCAGGCCACTTTGTGAACTTGTCGATTGCAACGTACAAGTACTCAAAGCCCCCGACAGCTCGGGGAAAGGGGCCAAGGATGTCGAGCCCCCAGACCAAAAATGGCCAGGATAAAGGGATTGTTTGGAGAGCTTGAGCTGGTTGATGTATCTGCTTGGAGTGGAACTGGCACGCTTCACACTTGGTTACTTGTGCAGTTGCATCCTGGAGGGCTGTCGGCCAGAAGAAACCTTGCCGGAAGGCCATGCCGGCAAGTGCTCTTGCGCCAATGTGGTGACCACATATGCCTCCATGTATCTCCGCCAACAGCTCCTATCCATCTTCCCGGGAAATGCACTTCAATTTCACTCCGTTGAATCTTCTTCTGTACAGTATGTCATCGACAAACTGGTACATACTTGATTGCCGGGCTACTCTTTCCACTTCTTCTTGCTCTTCGGGAAGTTCTCCTGTTTGAAGGAAATGGACGATCTGCTGTGCCCATGTCGGAGCTTGTGGCTCGACGACAAGGACTAAAGGCACAAATGCTACTGCGGGAACATCTGCTTCCACGGCCAGAATCTGTGATTCAGTCGGACCATGATGCTCCCCGGCAAGCGTGTCGGGACACAGCTTGTCGGGAGCGTCTGCTTCAACGAAACAAACCCTGGGGCTTGTCGGAGCAGACTGCCCCTCAGCACTCTTTGTGTTGATCTTGGGGACCTTCTTGACGGCGGCTCCGGGGAGCTCTGCCGGAAAGTAGTCGCCGGTAACTAACTTCCTCTTCTTGCTCTGTCCAGTTGATGGTGTTACAGATGGTTGAGTCAGCTTGAGCACAAAAATCCCTGGTTCCACAGGTAACTTGAGTGCGGCGCATTTTGACAGGCCGTCTGCAATGTCATTTTGAGCTCTTGGAACATGTTCCATTTGCAGGCCGTCAAAATGCTCTTCTAGCTTCCTCACTTCATCAATGTATGCCTCCATCAACGGACTTTGGTAATCTTTGTTTACTTGACGGACGACAAGATGCGAGTCACCCCTGACAATAAGCTTCTTGATCCCAAGGTCTGCCGCGATCCTGAGTCCGGCAAGCAAGCCTTCATACTCTGCAGTATTGTTTGTTGCTTGCTCCTTGGGAAAATGCATTTGGACCACGTACTTGAGGTGCTCTCCGGTGGGTGCGACAAGTAGTACGCCCGCACCGGCGCCTTGCAGCGAGAAGGCACCATCAAAGTACATGACCCATTCCTTGTTTGCTTCCTTGACGCGCTTTGGTGCTTCGATTTGCTCAATGGCCTTGATCTTGTCGGGATTGGCTTCAATCCCCCTCTGGGACACAAAGAACCCGAGAAGCTTGCCGGAAGGAACTCCAAACACGCACTTCTCGGGGTTCAACTTGAGATTGATCTTGCGCATATTCGCAAAAGTCTCGTCCAAATCTTGGATCAGAGTTTCTTTGTCCTTGCTCTTGACCACTATGTCATCCATGTAAGCTTCTACATTTCTGTGCAGCTGTGGCTCAAAAGCATGACTGACTACTCTTGCAAATGTTGAACCAGCATTCTTTAGTCCGAAATGCATCCGTACAAAGCAGTACGTGCCACATGGAGTAATGAATGCGGTTTTCTCTTCATCCTCCTCAGCCATGAAGATCTGATGATATCCTGAGTATGCATCAAGGAATGAAAGCAGATCACATCCTGCCGTGGAGTCGACAATCTGGTCAATGCGCGGCAAGGGAAATGGATCCTTGGGACAAGCTTTATTAACATCAGTGAAGTCAATACAAAGCCTCCATTTCCCATTTGCTTTGCGCACGACTACTGGATTGGCTAACCACGTTGGATGGAGTACTCCTCGGACCAGGCCTGCTGCTTCCAATTTCTTGATCTCCTCTGCAATGAACTCTTGGCGTTCTACTGCCTGTTTTCTGACTCTCTGCTTGACGGGCCGCGCGTGAGGGTAGACGGCAAGGTGGTGCTCAATTACTTTCCTGGGAACACCGGGGATGTCTGATGGTTGCCATGCAAACACATCGACATTCGCCCGCAGGAAAGCAACGAGCGCGCTTTCCTATTTAGGGTCAAGCGTGGCACTGATGGTGAAGGTACCACCAGTGCCGTCCTCCTTGGCGGCCACTTTCTTGGTCTCTGGTGAAGCTGTCTTTGCCTTCTTGCACTTGCCGGTGGATCTCGATGGTGCGTCCTCGACGGTAGCGTAGCACTCAGAAGAAGTGCGCTTGCCGGAGTGGGCACCAGAGCTACTCTTGCCGGACTTGGTCTTCTTCTTCCCCCACGGGAGCTTCAGCGGCAAGTGGTTTGCGTTCCGCTGCGGCTGCTGCTTCCCGGTAGATCTTGTCGGTATAGATAAGCGCATCTTTCTTGTCGCCGTGGATAGAAATGACACTTATCGGACCAGGCATCTTCAGCACGTTGTAGGCGTAGTGAGAGGCTGCCATGAACTTGGCAAGCGCTGGATGGCCAAGTATCCCATTGTAGGGCAATGGGAAATCAGCAACGTCAAATGTGACTCTCTCTGTTCTGAAATTCAGCTCGCTGCCAAACGTTACTGGCAGCGTGATCTTCCCCTTCGGCTGGCTCCTTCCCGGGTTGATTCCTTGAAAGATTCCGGTCTCTTCGAGCTCGCTGTCGGGGATCTGGAGCTTCTTGAGCACTGCGGAGGAGATCAGATTTAGGCCGGCCCCGCCGTCAACCAACATCTTCATAACCTTGAGGTTGCGGATAGTTGGCGAAACTAACATCGGCAAGCACCCGACCACAGTGATGCGATCAGGGTGATCCTCAACATCAAAGATGATGGGCATGCTGGACCACTTCAGGGGCTTGCGCGTTTCAACGGACGGTTCTGCTGCGTTCACTTCCTGCACCCACTGTTTGAGTTGGCGGTGCGAGGTGTGCAGAGAAGCACCGCCGTCGACGCACAACACCTATGTTGCCTTCTGGAACTCCTGCTCGTCAGTCTCATCCTCGTCCATCTCTTCATCTTCATCTTTGTCTTCATCCTTGTCGCGGCCACGGGGAGGCCTATCTCCTTGCCGCTGCTTGGCCTTGCCGCGGCGCCCTCCCCGGGCGGGACGCTTCTTGCCGGATCCTCCGCCACCTTCCTGGGCCTTCTCCTTGTCGCGGCGCTCGTATTCAGCTTTCTGTAGCTCTGCCATCTACTCAACCTTCTTGCAAGCTTGGAGGTCGTGGCCCTTGGTGCGGTGGATCTTGCAGTACTGCTTGCCGTAGCCATCCTACTTGTCGGCGGCTACCACAGCCTCGCCGGAGTCACCAGCTTTGGCCTTCTCGGAACCGCCTCCGTTGCCGGACTGCTCGACAACTAGCACATCCTTAGCCTTTCTCTTTCTGTTATTCCGCCTCCGGTTCTTCTTTGCCGGAGGGGCGTCCTCACTGTCAGATCCTTCTGCTCCTGCGTTCTCTCCGGGGAGTCTCCTCCCTTCTTCAGCCCGTGTACACTTGTCGGCCAGAGCATATAGCTCGCTGACATCTCTGATTTTGCACATCGCCATCTCCTCCCTCATCCTGTGGTTACGCATGTTCTGATGGAACACGCTGATAACCGCAGCAGGGTGGACGTCTGGGATGTTGCGCTGCACCTGGCTGAATCTCTGTATATACTTACGCAGGGGTTCTCCTTCCTTCTGGGCGAGCAGATGAAGGTCACTCTCCTGGCCATGGGGTTTGTGGCCGCCTGTGAAGGCGCCGACAAACTGATGGCACAGGTCCGCCCATGAAGAAATGGAGTTGTCTGGCAAGTGCATGAGCCAAGATCTGACGTTGGGCTTGAGCACCAACGGGAAGTAGTTGGCGAGGATCTTCTCGTCGCGCCCTCCGGCAGCCTGCACCGCGATGGTGTAGACGCTGAGGAACTCTGACGGATGTATCCTGCCATCATACTTCTCGGGCACGTCTGGCTTGAAGTTCTTAGTACTGGGCCACTGGACCTGCCGCAGCTCACGGGTGAATGCAGGGCAACCTACCGCGTACGGCAAGTCATCTGGTTCCCCTGGCGCATGCATATCGATAGTGGGCCCAGCGCGCTGGTCAGATTGACGCCGCGCTTCTCTTAGACGCTCGATGGAGTGCGAGCGTCTTCGTGTCGTCGTTCTTGAAGAACTTGGCGTTGATCGCGGCGAGCTCGCGGGTCCGACGATGCGGTGGAGTCGGTGTCGAGGTTGGCCCGGCGAGTCGGCGATCTCGGCCTTCGGGGCGGGGAGTGCACGGTGGTGGCACCCCCGGCGGTCTTGTCGGCATCGGCTTGCGCCTGGGCGTCTTGCCGGGGCTTCGATGTGCTCGGTTACCGGGGCTTGTCGCTGTTGGCGAAGCCAATGAGGCTCTGAATGGCGGCCCTCCAGTCGTGATCTTGTCTGGCGCTGGAGGGTAATCTAGAAGCAGCTGGGCTCGGGCCAGCGCTTCCTCTGGAGTGTTGGGTGGCGGTGGCGAGCGACGTGAGGTGCGGGATACGCTCAAACTTCTAACAGTGTTGGAAGGAGCGACATCTCGTCCAGGCGACCGCACTGCGTTCGTGCCGGCGTGTTGACGCGCACGTTGGCCTTGAGGGTCCCGCGACCCACCAGTTTGGCCTTGTTCCAACGCGAGCACGGTACTAGGAGCACCGTGGCGTTGTCGATCCTGCACCCCCTGGGAGGGGAGCGGTGGATGTACAGACGTTGAAGCTTGCGGGGCCTTGTCCTTGGACCTAGTGAAGACGTGAGTCCCACCGTCGGCGCCCGCTCCTCCGCTGGTGTCCACCCCACCGCCCGTTTGCTCCGGTGGCGGCAGGATAGTCGCAGACGGAGCAGCCACCTCCGAAGTCTTCTTCTTCGGTGGCATGTCGATGAAGATGTTGATGTAGCGCGCGCAGACGCCGGATCAGATATGCACGACCTCGAGCCCCCCTACCTGGCGCGCCAAAGATGTCGTGGGGAACGAACACCTATGGGGCAGGGCCCCTTTTCGGTCCGGCAAGGGAGCGGAGGGCGCGCGTAGAGCAGATCGAGGCGAAGCACGCGGTGGATTTTACCCAGCTTCGGAGCTCTCCGGAGAGATAAAACTCCTACTGCTGCTTTGTGTTTCTATTCTGTTCTTGCTCAAGAACGTTGGTGTGTTGTAGTGTCGAATGAGTCGAACCGAACCCCCTCTACGTGCGCATGGGCCTCCTTTTTATAGGTTAAAGGGGTCACCGACAGGTGGCAGCGTAGAAAGAGGGGTAAAAGAGTAAAAACGGGGGTTGGTACAACCGCTACCAACAGTGCCCCCTACCTAACTCTGACGACAGGGAACAGGGGCATTTAATGCCTGTCTGGTCGCTCAAATAGTGTAGGAAACGACCGTTAGAGGCGCCACTGATCGCCACGATGGCCTCCTTGTCATCTTCACTTGCCACCTCGCACCGCTTGGCTGTACAGCTACCCGCCACGTGCACCAGGAGCGATCCTGCGGCGACACGTCGTTGGATGTGCTGGAGCGTGGGCGCAGAGTGGTGGCCTTGCCGCGGAAAACACCTTGCCGGGGTCGCTGTCTTGTCGCACCCGCGAGCTTGCCGCTCGCCGGGTCTTGGTTGGCCTTCCCGGCAAGCTCCTCTTGCCGGGGTCTTGTCCTTCCCGGCAAGCTCCAGCTTGCCGGGGTTCTGTCTTCTCAGCTAACACTTTGTTCTTGAGTGGCAGTAATAGGAATAGCGGAGGATCTTGGTGGACGCCCGGCAAGCCTTGCCGCGGGACGCTGCGACTGCCCGTGCACAATTTCGGGGTGCTAAGGTACCCCTACTTTAGTACACCGACAATAGCAGTTTCAGACTTTGCAGAAATAACATCAGGTTGCAATGTTTAGAGCTATCAAACAACATGTTACAGGAACTTATCAAGGCATAAAAAGGCATGGCATAAATCTACTAATTGCATAGAACAAAAGTCCTTTACTGACCATGAGCCAAAAAGGCATAGAAAATATGATGGCACCCATGTAAACATGGCAAGTTATATGACAGATTCATACATGGCAGGAACAACAATAAGTAGACATGTTGGTGAGCTTGAACCACTCACTACAGAGCAAGACATGGCGTGGCAAGGCAACCAACAGTAAGAAAACATGTTTATGAAGCTAAGCATGGCAAGAACAAGTTCATAGGGTGCACGGATCACTAGAAAATAGCATGACCAGAACTGAACTTAATGTTAACAGGTTGACAGCAACATTATTTAGCAACTTTGCAGCAAGATTACAACAAGCTACAGTAGTCTATAAATGCAACCAGGGGCGTTAATGGATATAGCGTAACATGTATAACAAAACATCCTTAGTGAACATCTCCAGAATAATGCACGAAATGACTTGTAGCAGCAGGTTAACATAGCAATAAAATATAACAGAATCTGTCAGGAAAACAGCAACATCAAGTGCCCTACTTAACAAGCTCGATGCACTCAGTACAAGATTCACAAAAATACATGGATGGCACCTCTGGAAAGATGGCATAGCATAGATCAAAACACATGTAGAGCTCAACCTCATAGGATGCACACATCAATCATGGCAAAAATGACAAATGAGCATGTTATAACAGTTTCAGCAGATTAACATCAACATGCACTCTTCCAACAGCATTTCGGGCATCAAGATGAGCTCAAATGAAAATGATTCAATGGAATGAAATGAAGTACTCGTTGAGGCGAACAATTTGACATATTACACGCATGAAGCGGAGCTACGGATGCAGAGATACGATGCGATGAACATGGCATGATAATGTCAAATATCTCGGGACTTGGCAGAATTTCGCCACTTCGGGGGGAAATTCAACGGCGGCGCGGTTCACGAGGATGGACGGCTCGCCGGAGAAGGATGCCGGAGAAGGCAGGGGCGGCGCCGGCGAGGCAGATCCGGTGTGGATCCGGCCTTGGGGCCGCCGGATCTGGCGAGGAGGGCCGGTAGGAGGCGAGGGGCGACGGAGCCGTGGCGGAGCCGCGGCGGAGCTCGCGCTCCGGCGAACTCCCACCGGACGGCGGCGAGGACGCGGCCGCTGCGGGCGCTGGCGGCGACCAGCGGAGGCGGCGGGGTCGGCGGCGAAAGGCGGAGGCGCCGAGCGCGGGCTCGCGCGGTCGGCGGCGGAGGCCGGCGCCGGTAGGAGGCGCGCGGGGCGACGCGGCGGCGGGGTCCGGCGAGCGGCGACCGGCAGTGGGGAGCTCGCGCGGCGCGGCAGCGGGCCTCGCCGGCGGCGGAAGGCGACGCGGAGGCGGGGCAGGAGAGCCGCGGGGCTCGGGCGCGGGGCTCCCGCGGGAGGGCGGCGGCGCGCGTCGGGCCGGGCGGGCCCCGGATGGGCCCCGGCGGGCCGGCGGCGCGGGGAAGAGAGAAGGGCCCGGGGGGACACGTGGCAGCCTCTCATTGGCTGCGGGTGGCGGCGGCGAAGCGTCCGGCGCGGACAGACGTGTCTGGCGGCGCGCGGGGGAAGAGTCTAGGGTTCATCTGCGCGAAAATGGAGGGGGAGGACCTATTTATAGGTAGAGGGAGCTAGGAGAGTCCAAATGAGGTGTGGTTTTCGGCCACGCGATCGTGATCGAACGACCAAGAGCATGGATGGAAGTTTGTTGGGTTTTGGGCCACTTTGGAAGGGGTGTTGGGCTGCAAAGAGAAGGAGGCTTTTGCGGTTACCCGGTTAACCGTTGGAGTATCAAACAACCTCCAGATGGCACGAAACTTGACAGGCGGTCTACCGGTGCTATACCAAGGCCGCTTGGCAAACCTCGGGCCATTCCGAGAATGTTTAACACCCGCTCACAATGAAAGAAAAAAGGGGAACGCCGGAGGACATAGGAGTGCCGGATTGCAAAACGGACAACGGGGAAAATGCTCGGATGCATGAGACGAACACGTATGCAAAATGAAATGCACATGATGACATGATAAAATGCAACACGCATGCAAAAGACATGGCAAAGACGGCGAATAACTGGCAGACACCTGGCGCAACGAACCCGGGGCGTTACAACACTCCTCCACTAACAAGAGATCTCGTCCCAAGATCTTAGGACCGAGACGGAATGGAAAAGGGATGATGTGGAATAAGAACTCAAGAGAAGACGCAAAGAATCGAGAGCACTCGAGAAGAAGAGAGGAATGACGAGAATGACGAAAATCGAAAGCTCACGGAATCAAATAGACTATGATATCACTCGTTCTAACCGGAGTGGTTAGAATGAGAAAAGAAACGGATAAGACTGAAAGGATTTAGGCAGCACTCCGGCTGAAACATGGAGGAATAGAACACGAGCTTGAGAGGATGGAATGATACTTGATGAAGACATGACACAAAACCTTCGGAAAGAATTGAAAGAGTTGAATGAAAAGAACGGAGAAGAAAATGACAACTTGTGTCACGAATGAAATTGAAAGCATATTTAGAAGGAATAATTGAACGGAGTTGTTGAGAAAATCAACAACGAAAAGAATACGCTTGTTGTGGTCTAATAGGTAATATCTCAAGATCATAAGGTGATAACCGGACACAAACGGAAATGATTGGATATCTTAGAAGAACGAAGAAATGCAAAACTCCACTTCAAAAGAATACAGAGATTTAATTGCACTTCGAGATGCGGGGAGGAAAGAAATTTGGACTCCACCAACAAAATTCTTGATGAACTCTTGAAAAATGAATTAAATCATGAAGAATCACCATGAAGAACTCCGGTGACAAAAGGATGGTGAGATAGAATGAAGGAAGAAAGAATAAGATGAGCCTTGCGATGATTTAGATGAAGGTTCCAACGAGATGGCCGAGGAAATTTGAACTCCGGAAAAGAAAAGATGAAAACACTTGGAACTAGAATTTATTCATGAAGAACAAACTCCAAAGAAAGGAATTACTTGACGATGATGAAATAAGAATAAGAATTACGTTATGCTTATCCTCATCAAATTTAATTGATGACAACCGGATTTGGCATGCAACTTATTCTTGTTGAAAAGGATTAAGAAGTGACATATCTCAAACTTGAAAAGGTCTTCATGAACCACCAGTAGGATTGAAATGAACGAATGAATTAAAATGATAATCAAGGAAAAAGAATCTTGAACGAACCACCGTAAGAATTTGGAAATGACTGATGAAAGAGACTTAATCACCGGGAAGAATTAGAAGAACCACTATGCTAAAGGGGATTTAGATGAAAAAGAATCAAGAGAACTCAAACTGATTAAAGAGCACTTGAATGAAGCACCGGGATAATTGGATAACGGTAGCTGAAATGTGAGGACGAAGAATTCTTCTGGGATGATGGCCTCCGGTGAAAAGAAACGGGAACACAACTCCTAAAATACTCCGGATGGTTGAAAAAAGAATTGCACGACTGGAAACAATTTGAGCGGATAGCATCAAGCTAGCGACATGAATCTTCGGGAGAACGGACAAGATTTAAGAGAAATCTTCTTCTTTGGTCTTCAAAGCTGAGAAAGACGACGAGAAACACCACCGAAATTACTGAGATACTCCGGAATAATGAAAAGCGAAGAGGTTGAGCCAACAATGAAATGATTTAGAAAGCGAACTTGGATAAGACATGTGACTGATGGGGTCCATTCTTACATCACACTTGAAAAGAATTGAGAATAACTCCGGGGAATTAGAAGAGTCAGGTAAGATCCTGGGAAAAGACCTGTGGGTTAGGGCCCACTAAAAGAAAAACATCGTTGGAAAGGGATGTTGAATAGATACATGATGCACCCGAACAATTGAAATATTTGAATGAGGTGACAACCTCGAATTAATTCAAACACAGCCAAATCTCCTGAGATGACTAGGACACTCCGAAAAGATTGAATGGCGAGAGGCGAACGAACAGGGAAAACACTTGAGCCGAGGAAAAGAATATGATCAACACCGAAAAACTTGAATTGATCCCACCGGAAAAGAGATGAAGAATGTCCAACAAAAGAGAATTCACCAGTTGAAACAATTGAGGGAAGACTGAAGAGGCTCTGCACGAATGAAATTGATGGTCGAAACAGACTCAAACTCCGGGAAGAAAAAGGGTGGGAGGGCGGGAAAAACAAAGACAACTTGGAAGGGGGAACTGACAAATATCTTGAAGAGAAAACACCAGTTGAAATCATTGAGGAAAGAAGGCAAAGACTTCACACGAGTAGGATGGATACTCAATTACGGACTCCTGTTCCGAGAGGAAGAAGGGTGGGCGGGTGGGAAAAGAAAACAACTAAGGATTGAACTTGGCAAAAATGAAGAGGCTCGAGTCAACTTGACGAGAAATGCACCGAATAAAAGAGCTGGGAAACAACGATCAGAAAACCAACTGTGTGATCCTAAAGAAAAAATTTGAAGGGGAAGAGGAGTAATTCAAAATGCCCACGTCAAGATTCCTCACCAGAGCGACGAAGGGGCAGAGGAGTAAAAAGAATTCCTACTCTCCAATATAACTAGACTCCGAAAATAGTTTTCTTCTAGACTCAACAACGGCCAAACTACATGATCAATCAAGGGGGGCTCCTAAGGTCGGTCGAGGCTCTGATACCAACTTGTCACGCCCAATATGTGACCCTATCCAAAAGGAACTCGAAGGTCCCACCAAGGATAGACCCGCATATTGAAACGCTTTTGCAAGGTGGATATCATTACATCAACATTACATAATAGTGGGTATACATCCAATACATACAATGTCACATGAATACAACAATACAACATACAAGAACAACATCCGACTACGGGTGAATCATAAACAGAAACTCAAACGATATCCACCCTGCTAGCCTAGGCTGCCGACCTGGAACCTATCCCCTGATCGAAGAAGAAGCAGAAGAAGAACTCCAAAAGAAGCAAACTTCGCTCTCGCGTCATGAACATCGCATAACCAGTACCTGCAACTGTTGTTGTAGCAATCTATGAGCCACGAGGACTCAGCAATCCCATTACCATGGGTATCAAGACTACCAAAGCTTAATGGGAAAGGAAGGGGTAAAGTGGTGAGGTTGCAACAGCGACTAAGCATGATATGGTGGCTAACATACGCAAATGAGAGCGAGAAGAGAAGCAAAGGAACGGTCGTCAACTAGCAATGATCAAGAGGTGATCCTGAACTCCTACTTACGTCAAACATAACCCAAAGACCGTGTTCACTTCCCGGACTCCGCCGAGAAGAGACCATCACGGCTACACACGCGGTTGATGCGTTTTAATTCAGATCTGGTGTCAGGTTATCTACAACCGGACATTAACAAATTCCCATCTGCCACATAACCGCGGGCACGGCTCTCGAAAGTTTATACCCTGCAGGGGTGTCCCAACTTAGCCCATGATAAGCTCTCGCGATCAACGAAGGATATACCTTCTCCTAGGAAGACCCGATCAGTCTCGGAATCCCGGTTTACAAAACATTTCGACAATGGTAAAACAAGACCAGCAAAGCCGCCCGATGCACCGACAATCCCGATAGGAGCTGCACATATCTCGTTCTCAGGGCAACACCGGACGAGACATCCTACGAGTAAAACCAGACCTCGAGCTGCCCCGAGGGGCCCCCACAGTCTACTCGGTTCGGACCAACACTTAGACAAGCATTAGCCCGGGGGGGGGCTAAAATAAAGA
Source organism: Triticum timopheevii (assembly GCA_963921465.1). NCBI lineage: Eukaryota > Viridiplantae > Streptophyta > Magnoliopsida > Poales > Poaceae > Triticum > Triticum timopheevii. The sequence continues at coordinate 88,168,083 of OY997271.1, forward strand.
TGACCCTTGGGTTAATTACTCCCAAGGGAAAGGTAGGCGGTGGTGAGGCAAATGGTAAAACCAAGGTTGGGCCTTGCTGGAGGAGTTTTAGTCAAAGCGAACTGTCAAGGGGGTCCCATAAATCACCCGACCGCGTTAGGAACGCAAAATCCAGGAACATAACACCGGTATGACAGAAACTAGAGCGGCAAGAGTGGAACAAAACACCAGGCATAAGGCCGAGCCTTCCACCCTTTACCAAGTATATAGATGCATTAATAATATAAGAGATATTGTGATATCCCGACATAACCATGTCCACCATGGAGCAATCTTCAACTTCACCTGCAACTAACAACGCTATAAGAGGGGCTGAGCAAAGCGGTAACATAGCCAATCAATGGTTTGCTAGGAGGGGTGTCAAAGGTTAGAGGTTCATGGCAATTTGGGGGGCTTAATGAGCAAAACATAGGAAGCACAACATAGCGAAAGAACGAAGCAACTAGCATAGCAATGATAGTAGTGAGATCCAGGGTGGCGGTCATCTTGCCTGAAATCCCGCAAGGAAGAAGAACGAGTCCATGAAGGAGATGAAGCCACGAAGACGAACCAAGCGTAGACGAACGAATCCTCACGATCGCAACGAAACGGGAACTATCGAGAAGAAGCACACAACATGGTAAACACACCACACATGAACAAGACATGACGCACAGCAAGCATGATGCATGACAAAGGCTACATGAAGCTACTCATGGCAAGATATGATGCAAACAAGAACAACACATCAAGGCAAGTTTAAATGAGGCCGGAAACAACATATAACAATTCCGGTAAGTCCTCATATGCAAATTTCGAAATTGGTCCAGGTCTGAATAAACATTATTTTCAAGTTGTTAAACATCAATTTAAGATGCACCAATATGATCTACACGAGATTCTAGTCAAGTTACATATAAAGTTCATAAGATTCAGAGCTACGGCCTAGAAGATATGAGCAAAACAAGTTCAACATGGCATCGATGCAAAATGCATACAAACATCAAGCAAACACCTCAAAACAAGGATGCAACATGATAATATGAAGCTACATGCGAAATCAAGCAAGTTTCATATAGATCACACTCAAAACGGAGCAACGGTTCAACACACACACACACTATACAAGTCATAACAACAATCTGTCCAAAACAACAACTAGGCATATCACAAGCATCAAAACAACATGCTACAGTACCACAATATGAAAACTAAAGCATGGGCATGAAGTACAGGTAAATCATAACAAAACAGGAACACTGAGCTATCTCCAAAAATCACTAGAACATGCTCAAACACACATGGTAAGATTGCAAATAATAACAGTTTCAGACTTTGCAGAAATAACATCAGGTTGCAATGTTTAGAGCTATCAAACAACATGTTACAGGAACTTATCATGGCAAACAAAGGCATGGAATAAATCTACTAATTGCATAGAACAAAAGTCCCTTACTGACCATGAGCCAAAAAGGCATAGAAAATATGATGGCACCCATGTAAACATGGCAAGTTATATGACAGATTCATACATGGCAGGAACAACAATAAGTAGACATGTTGGTGAGCTTGAACCACTCACTACAGAGCAAGACATGGCATGGCAAGGCAACCAACAGTAAGAAGACATGTTTATGAAGCTAAGCATGGCAAGAACAAGTTCATAGGATGCATGGATCACTAGAAAATAGCATGACCAAAACTGAACTTAATGTTAACAGGTTGACAGCAACATTACTTAGCAACTTTGGAGCAAGATTACAACAAGCTACAGTAGTCTATAAATGCAACCAGGGGCATTAATGGATAGAGCATAACATGTATAACAAAACATACTTAGTGAACATCTCCAGAATAATTCACGAAATGACTTGTAGCAGCAGATTAACATAGCAACAAAATATAACAGAATCTGTCAGGAAAACAGCAACAGCAAGTGCCCTACTTAACAAGCTCAATGCACTCAGTACAAGATTCACAAAAATACATGGATGGAACCTCTGGAAAGACGGCATAGCATAGATCAAAACACATGTAGAGCTCAACCTCATAGGATGCACACATCAATCATGGCAAAAATGACAAATGAGCATGTTATAACAGTTTCAGCAGATTAACATCAACATGCACTCTTCCAACAGCATTTCGGGCATCAAGATGAGCTCAAATGAAAATGATGCAATGGAATGAAATAAAGTACCCGTTGAGACGAACTATTTGACATATTACATGCATGAAACGGAGCTACGGATGCAGAGATACGATGCGATAAACATGGCATGATAATGTCAAATATCTCGGGACTTGGCAGAATTTCGCCACCTCGGGGGGAAAGTCAACGGAGGCGCGGTCCACGAGGATGGACGGCTCGCTGGAGAAGGACACCGGAGAAGGCAGGGGCGGCGCCGGCGAGGCAGATCCATAGCGGATCCGGCCTTGGGGCCGCCGGATCTGGCGAGGAGGGCCGGCGGGAGGCGAGGGGCGGCGGAGCCGTGGCGGAGCTCGCGCTCCGGCGAACTCCCGCCGGACGGCGGCGAGGACGCGGCCGCTGCGGGTGCTGGCGGCGACCAGCGGAGGCGGCGGGGTCGGCGGCGAAAGGAGGAAGCGCCGAGCGCGGGCTCGCGCGGTCGGCTGTGGAGGCCGGTGCCGGTAGGAGGTGCGCGGGGCGACGCGGCGGCGGGGTCCGGCGAGCGGCGACCGGCGGCGGGGAGCTCGCGCGGTGCGGCGGCGGGCCACGCCGGCGGCGGAAGGCGACGCGGAGACGGGGCAGGAGAGCCGCGGGGCTCGGGCGCGGGGCTCCCGTGGGTGGGCGGCGGCGCGCGTCGGGCCGGGCGGGCCCCGGATGGGCCCCGGCGGGCCGGCGGCGCGGGGAAGAGAGGAGGGCCGGGGGGGACACGTGGCAGCCTCTCATTGGCTGCGGGCGGCGGCGGCGAAGCGTCCGGTGCGGACGGACGTGTCCGGCGGCGCGCGGGGGAAGAGGCTAGGGTTTATCTGCGCGAAAATGGAGGGGGAGGACCTATTTATAGGTAGAGGGAGCTAGGAGAGTCCAAATGAGGTGCGCTTTTCGGCCACGCGATCGTGATCGAACGACCGAGAGAATGGAGGGAAGTTTGTTGGGTTTTGGGCCACTTTGTAAGGGGTGTTGGGCTGCAAAGAGAAGGAGGCTTTTGCGGTTACCCGATTAACCGTTGGAGTATCAAACAACCTCCAAATGGCACGAAACTTGACAGGCGGTCTACCGGTGCTATACCAAGGCCGCTTGGTAAACCTCGGGCCATTCCGAGAATGTTTAACACCCGCTCACAACGAAAGACAAAAGGGGAACGCCGGAGGACATAGGAGTGTCGGATTGCAAAACGGACAACGGGGAAAATGCTCGGATGCATGAGACGAACATGTATGCAGAATGAAATGCACATGATGACATGATAAAATGCAACATGCAAGCAAAAGACATGGCAAAGACGGCGAATAACTGGCAGACACCTAGAGCAACGAACCCGGGGCGTTACACCTATCCAACAAAACCTACAAAGTACTTCTAGTTTCATACTTGTTCTAGGTAAAGCGAACGTGAAGTGTGCGTAGAGTCGTATCAGTGGCTGATAGGACTTGAGAGAGTATTTGTTCTACCTTTAGCTCCTCGTTGGGTTCGACACTCTTACTTGTCAAAAGAGGCTACAACTATCCCGTATACTTGCGGGTTATCAAGAGGGTCCAACCATATCGAGCCCCCAGACTGCAAAGGGCCAAGTTATGGGGATTGTTTGGATGGCGGTAGGTGGCATATGGCTTTGATTTGCAAAAAGCTGGCAACTGACGCACTGTTGGACAAGGTCCTGTGCGTGTGCCCGGGCTGTCGGCCAGTAGAAACATGTACGGAAGGCCTTGCTTACGAGCGCCGAGCTGCGGCATGGTGGCCGCGGAGTCCGGCATGAATTTCGGCCAAAAGTTGCCGCCCTTCCTCTTCGGAGATGCACCTTTGGAGCACTCCGGTCGTGCTTTTCTTAGAAAGCTCTCCCTCGTGGACTTTGTAGGCTTTAGAGCGCCGCACAATGCAATGTGCCTCATTTTGGTCCTCCAGGAGTTCCTGCCTATTTAAGTAGCCTAAGAAGGGTTCTGTCCACGGGGCGATGACCGCCATAATCACGTGGGCCGAAGGTGTTATTTCGGTACCGGAGCCTCCAATTACGTCAGATTTTTCAGGATCTGGGGTTTATGTGGATCCGGACTGGTATTGCCGGTCTCCCCTTTCCATACCACGGATGGCTTGAACAGCCTATCCAAAAAATATTAGGTGGTACGGGGTCGCGTTTAGCGCCGATGCGGGCAAGGATATCCGCCGGTTGATTGTTTTCTCAAACCACATGGTGGAATTCAAGCCCCTCGAACCGAGCTGACATTTTGAGAACGGCGTTGTGGTAGGCCGCCATTTTCGGGTCCTTGGTGTCAAATTCTCCATTTATTTGAGATATTGCGAGATTTGAATCCCCACGTACTTCTAGGCATTGAATGCCCATGGAGACTGCCATTCGAAGACCGTGCAACAATGCCTCATACTCGGCTGCATTGTTGGAATCTGTGTAAAGTATTTTGGAGTACATATCGGACTATATCTCCGGTGCGGGATGTCAGGACGACGCCAGCCTCTAGACCAGCTAGCATCTTAGAGCCGTCAAAGTGCATGATCCAATTGGAGTACGCGCCGTACTCTTTAGGGAGTTCGGCTTCTGTCCATTCGGCGACGAAGTCAGCTAGTACTTGCGACTTAATGGCTCACCGTGGTTTGTATGTTATGTCGAACGGGAGGAGCTCAATAGCCCATTTAGCAATCCGGCCTGTGGCATCGCGGTTATTTATTATGTCACTGAGTCGTACTTTAGAGGCCACCGTGATTGAACACTCTTGAAAGTAGTGTCGTAGTTTTCGGGATGCCATGAAGACCGCGTATGCTATCTTTTGATAATGTGGGTACCGTGACTTGCATGGAGTGAGGACAATGGATACGTAATATACCAGCTTTTGAAGTGGGAATTTATGTACATCTGTCTCTCGTTCGACGACGAGCACTGCGCTTACAACCTGGTGTGTTGCAGCTATATATAGCAGCATGGGTTCGCCGACATTTGGCGCTGCCAGGATTGGATTGGCGGCCAAGAGGGCTTTTATTTCCTCCAGCCCGGCCGTAGCCGCATCCATCCACTCGAAGAGTTCGGTGCGTTGAAGAAGCCGATAAAGAGGTAGTGCCTTTTCTCCTAATCGGGAGATGAAGTGGCTTAAGGCGGCCACGTATCCAGTTAATTGCTGGATTTGCTTGAGGTCTGTTGGGGTAGCCAACTGTGATAGAGCTTGGATTTTAGCCGGGTTTGCTTCGATTCCTCTATTGGAAACAATAAAGCCCAAGAGCTTTCCGGCCGGTATGCCGAAAACGCATTTTTCCGGGTTGAGCTTGATGCCATATGTTCGGAGATTGTCGAACGTAAGCCTCAAGTCGTCTGTTAATGATTCAACGTGTCTGGTTTTGATGACCACATCGTCTACATAGGCCTCCACGGTTTTGCCGATTTGTGTTTCCAGGCACGTCTGAATCGTGCATTGATAGGTTGCACCAGCGTTTTTGAGCCCGAAAGGCATGGTGTTAAAACAGAAGGGGCCGTATGGAGTGATAAATGTTGTTGCGGCTTGATCGGACTCCGCCATCTTGATTTGATGGTATTAGGAGTATGCGTCGAGGAAACACAATGGGTCGTGTCCTGCGGTGGCATCAATGATTCGATCAATGTGGGGGAGGGGAAGGGATCCTTGGGGCAAGCCTTATTGAGGTCCTTGAAATCGACGCATAGGCACCAGGATTTGTCCTTCTTTGGTACCATCACCAGGTTTGCTAGCCAATCTGGATGTTTAATTTCTCTGATGAATCCGGCCTCGAGTAGCTTGGCTAGCTCTTCTCCCATGGCTTGTCGCTTGGGTTCTTAAAAGCGCCGAAGAGTTTGCTTGACCGGCTTGTATCCAAGGGATGCCAGGCGAAGATGTCCCAATTCTCGCGCAAGAACTCTCATAGTGCGGCGTCTATTGTGGGTTTCAGCTGTGCCCCAATTGATGCTGTTTTTGTAGGGTCCGTTGGGTGGACCTGGAATTTTACTATTTCGTCTGCTGGTTTGAAGGAGGTCGTTTGTTGAGTATCACATCGTCCCTGTCTACTGTGGAGTGCAGCGCAGTTAACTCTTCGGCCGCGAGGGCTTCGGATAATGCCTCCAGGGCTAGTGCGGCGGTTTTATTTTCAGAGCGGAGTGCTATGTCCAGATCACTGGCCAGAGTGATGATTCCATTGGGCCCCGGCATCTTAAGCTTCATGTACCCGTAATGGGGTATAGCCTGGAAGCTTGTGAATGCATCCCGCCCCAAAAGGGCGTGGTATCCACTGTTAAACGGGGCCACTTGGAATGTGATTTCTTCGGACCTATAATTCTCCGGCGTGCCGAATACCACATCCAGTGTTTTTTTTCCCGCGCACCGTGCCTCCTGACTAGGGATGATTCCTCCGAAGGTCGTGCTGCTTTGCTCAATGCGGCTCTTATCTATTTCCATTTTGTTAAGAGTTTCCTCATAGATGAGGTTTAATCCGCTGCCGCCGTCCATGAGCACTTTAGTAAGCCGGAAGCTGTCCACAATTGGACTAAGGACCAAAGCGGCTGGTGCTCGGACTGTTCGGAATTGAGGTTCGTCGCTGGCATTGAAGGTTATGGCCATATCGTTCCACGGGTTTATTGCTGCGACATGGCAGACTTTGGCGAGGCTGCGGAGCACTCGCTTGCACCTATTGTTTGAGGCGAAAGTCTTGAAGACTGTCAGTACTGTATTGTTATTTTCTGCGGGATGGTGCTCTGCGGTATTGTTGATGAGAAGGTCCTCGCCGCTCTTGACCACCTGCCGGAGTATCCAACATGCTCTAAGGCTGTGTGTTGGTATGATACCCGGTGTGCTGTGAATTTTGCATGTCCTGTTGAGCCATCCCTCCAGTACAGTTCCACGCCCTATAGAAGGCTCTGGCTTCTTTGTAATTGGGTTGGGTGACTTAAGAGAGCGCACCCTTTTAGTTCGGACGAGGGGTTTAGTTAGGGCCGGGAGATCCCAGAATTTTGTTTGAGTTTTCCAGGCGCTTTCCATCGCACAGTATTTCTGTACTATGGCCGCCAAGTCGGCAAAGTGTGCTATGTCACGGTGACTTATGGCGTTGAGAATTCCCTTGTCCGTGCAATTTTTGCAAAAGAATGAGATTGCGTCTTCCTCGTGACAGTCCTTGACCTTGCTCATTACAAGGAGAAATCTGGCCCGGAAGTGGTGTACTGTCTCTTGGGTCTCTTGTCTAATGTGGGAAAGATCACTTGTGTCTGGGTGGGTGGGTAGACTTAAGTCCACATCCTGACCCAATCCGAGGCCCAAGGGCAAAGGAGCCCCCGAGCTTGGCAGCTCGGTCTCCAGAATGTTGCCCAATATTTGTGGCCCGTTACCCGAGTCTATGTTCGGATCCTGGGCCATGTCCTCCCGTAGACGGGTATCCGGCTCGGAGAACTCGGGAATCCGTACATGGTTCGTCCTCAAAATAGAGGAAGAATCGTTGTTTTGTTCCTCCACCACCGCTATCTGATGGGTGACCGGCGGAGAGTTAATCTCGCTTTGGTCAGGTTTAAGCCCGATCCGATCATAGTCCGTAGCGACTCCCAGGGCGGCGATGCGATCCAAGAGCTCGTTCAGCGAGGAGAGCTCCATTGGATCCATCCGTTCGGTGAATTCCGAGCTGACGTGGAGGTTGTTCTTGATGACCTGACTGATGACCTGAGAAGTCATCGTCAGCGTAGCAGCCAAACGGGCGGCCGTGACGAAACCGCCCAGTCGGAGAGTTTAGCCTACAGCCAGGGACCCTCCAGAGGTGATGTTGTTCTTGACAACAAGGCGAGCCATCAAGCCCTATCGCGACGGCACAGTGGAACTCTCAATGAAAGCACCAATGTCGGTGTCAAAATCGGCGGATCTCGGGTAGGGGGTCCCGAACTATGCGTCTAAGGCTAATGGTAACAGGAGGCGGGGGACACGATGTTTACCCAGGTTCGGGCCCTCTCGATGGAGGTAATACCCTACTTCCTGCTTGATTGATCTTGATGATATGAGTAATACAAGAGTTGATCTACCACGAGATCGTAGAGGCTAAACCCTAGAAGCTAGCCTATGATTATGATTGTTGTTGTCCTAGGGACTAAACCCTCCGATTTATATAGACACCGGAGGGGGCTAGGGTTACACAGAGTCGGTAACAGAGAAGGAGATCTACATATCCGAATTGCCAAGCTTGCCTTCCATGCAAAGGTGAGTCCCATCCGGACACGGGACTAAGTCTTCAATCTTGTATCTTCATAGTCCAACAGTCCGGCCAAAGTATATAGTCCGGCTGTCCGAGGACCCCTTAATCCAGGACTCCCTCAGCCATGACCCCTTTAGTACCGATTGGAGCCACCAACCGGTACTAAAGGTCACAAATGAACCAAGACTAATGCATAGCCGTTCGAACCGGGACTAATGGTACCATTAGTGCCGGTTCATTTACAAACTGGGACTAATGTGTCTCACGTAAAGTAGTTTTTCTACTAGTGCATGCTGCTTGGCCCTACCAATAAGAATGGCCAGCATATCGGCCACTATATTAAACAAGAGAGGAGACATGGAATCCCATTGTCTGAAACCCTTGTGTGTTTGAAAATAATGACTGATATCATCGTTAACCTTGATGCCGACACTACCCTTCTGGATTTGAGACCCCACTTGGTTCCGCTAGGCATCACTAAATCCTTTCATGCACATTGCCTGCTAAAGAAAAGGCCACTTAACTTTATCATATGCCTTCTCAAAATCCACTTTGAAGATAACCCCATCTAGATTCTTCGAATGAATTTCATGAAGCATTTCATGCAAGACCACCACCCCTTCAAGTATGTGTCGCCCTGGCATGAACGCTGTCTGACTCGGTTGTACCACTGAATGAGCAATCTGTGTCAATCTATTGGGACCCACCTTTGTGAAAATTTCGAAACTCACATTGAGAAGACATATGGGCCTAAATTGCTCGATCCGAACTGCCTCTTCTTTGTTTGGCAACAGCGTAATCATTCCAAAGTTAAGATGAAACAGTTCCAAATGACCGCTAAAGAAATCATGAAACATAGGCATAAGATCATCCTTAATAATATGCCAACATTTCTTATAGAATTCAGCTAGAACTCGTCTGGTCCCGGTGCTTTATTTGGTTTCATTTGCGAGATTGCATCCTGAACCTCCTTCTTAGTAAAGGGTGCAGAAAGAATATCATTCTCCTCCACCTGGAGCTGAGGTATATCTCCAATAGCAGATTCATCTAGGACCACCGTGCTTGCTTCTGGATGCCCAAAAAGTTGTTTATAGTAATTAGAGATATAAGCTTTCAGATTATCATGTCCCACAATTGTCCCCTCGTCCTTCTCAAGTTGTATGACTTTCTTCTTCCTATGTTTACCATTCGCAATCATATGGAAGAATTGTGTATTGTCATCCCCTTGGACAACCTTAAGTACTTTAGCACGCAATGCCCACTTGAGCTCTTCTTCTCTAAGAAGTGCTCATAAACCTTGCTCAACTTCGGACTTGGAGCTTGATACGTCTCCAACATGTCTATAATTTTTGATTGCTCCATGCTACTTTATCTACTGTTTTGGACTATATTGGGCCTTATTTTCCACTTTTATATTATTTTTGGGACTAACCTATTAACCGGAGGCCCAGCCCAGAATAGATGTTTTTTGCCTATTTCAGTGTTTCGAAGAAACGGAATATCAAACGGAGTCCAAACGGAATGAAACCTTCGGGAACGTGATTTTCTCACCGAACGTGATCCAGGAGACTTGGACCCTACTCCAAGAAGCTTCCGAGGAGGTCACGAGGGTGGAGGGCGCCCCCCTGGGCGCGCCCCCTACCTCGTGGGCCCCTCGGAGCTCCACCGACATACTCCTAACTCCTATATATACCTACGTATCCCACAATAGACCGGAGAAGGAGCCAAAAACCTAATTGCACCGCCGCAACCTTCTATATCCACGAGATCCCATCTTGGGGCCTGTTCCAGAGCTCCGCCGGAGGGGGCATCCACCACGGAGGGCTTCTACATCATCACCATAGCCCCTCCGATGAAGTGTGAGTAGTTTACTTCAGACCTTCGGGTCCATAGCTAGTAGCTAGATGGCTTCTTCTCTCTTTCTGGATCTCAATACAATGTTCTCCCCCTCTCTTGTGGAGATCTATTCGATGTAATCTTCTTTTTGCGGTGTGTTTGTTGAGACCGATGAATTGTGGGTTTATGATCCAACTTATCTATGGAAAATATTTGATTCTTCTCTAAATTCTTTTATGTATGATTGAGTTATCTTTGCAAGTCTCTTCGAATTATCCGTTTGGTTTGGCCAACTAGATTGGTAGTTCTTGCAATGGGAGAAGTGCATGGCTTTGGGTTCAATCTTGTGGTGTCCTTACTCAGTGACAGAAATAGTTGCAAGGCACGTATTGTATTGTTGCCATCGAGGATAACAATATGGGGTTTTTATCATATTGCATGAATTTATCCCTCTACATCATGTCATCTTGCTTAAGGCGTTACTCTGTTTTAACTTAATACTCTAGATGCATGCTGGATAGCGGTCAATGAGTGGAGTAATAGTAGTAGATGCAGAATCGTTTCGATCTACTTGTCACAGACGTGATGCCTATATACATGATCATTGCCTAGATATACTCATAACTATGCTCAATTCTATCAATTGCTCAACAGTAATTTGTTCACCCACTGTAGAATATTTATGCTCTTGAGAGAAGCCACTAGTGAAACCTATGGCCCCCGTGTCTATTCTCATCATATCAATCTATATCACTTTATTTACTTGCTTTGTTTTTACTTTGCCTTTACTTTTTACTTTGCATCTATCTATCAAAAATACCAAAAATATTATCTCTATCAGATCTCACTCTCGTAAGTCACCGTGAAGGGATTGACAACCCCTAAGCGTTGGTTGCGAGTTGCTATCGTGTTGTGCAGGTACGAGGGACTTGCGCGTGACCTCCTACTGGATTGATACCTTGGTTCTCAAAAACTGAGGGAAATACTTACGCTACTGTGCTGCATCATCCTCTCCTCTTCGGGGAAAACCAATGCAAGCTCGAGACGTAGCAAGAAAAATTTCTGGCGCCGTTGCCGGGGAGGCTTACGCAAAAGTCAACATACCAAGTACCCATCACAATCCCTATCTCTCGCATTACATTATTTGCCATTTGCCTCTCGTTTTCCTCTCCCCCACTTCACCCTTGCCGTTTTATTCGCCCTCTCTTTCCCAATCTCCTCCTCTCTTTCCGTTGCCTTTTTCCCTTTGCCTTTCTATTTGCTTGTGTGTTGGATTACTTGTTGCCATGGCGCAAGATAATACTAAATTGTGTGATTTCTCGAATACAAATAATAATGATTTCCTTAGTACTCCGATTGCTCCTCTTAATAATGATGAGTCTTGTGAAATCAATACCGCTTTGCTGAATCTTGTTATGAAAGATTAATTCGCCGGCCTTCCTAGTGAAGATGCCGCTACTCATCTAAACAATTTTGTTGATTTGTGTGATATGCAAAAGAAGAAAGATACGGATAACAATATTGTCAAATTGAAGTTATTTACGTTTTCACTTAGAGATCGTGCTAAAGTTTGGTTTTCGTCTTTGCCTAAAAATAGTATTGATTCTTGGAACAAGTGCAAAGATGCTTTTATCTCTAAGTATTTTCCTCCAGCTAAGATTATCACTCTTAGGAACGATATCATGAATTTTAAACAACTTGATCATGAGCATGTTGCCCAATCTTGGGAAAGAATGAAATTAATGCTTCGCAATTGCCCTACTCATGGTTTGAATTTATGGATGATCATACAAATTTTTTATGCCGGATTGAATTTTGCTTCAAGAAATCTTTTAGATTCGGCCGTGGGAGGCACTTTTATGGAAATTACGTTAGGGGATGCTACCAAATTGCTTGATAATATTATGGATAATTATTCTCAATGGCACACCGAAAGATCTTCTAGTAAAAAAAGTGCATGCTATAGAAGAAATCAATCTTTTGAGTGAAAAGATGGATGAACTTATGAAGATGTTTGCTCCTAAAAATACTCCTCTTGATCCTAATGATATGCCTTTGTCTACTTTGCTTGAGAATAATAATGAATCTATGGATGTGAATTTTGTTGGTAGGAATAGTTTCGGAAACAACGCTTATAGAGGGAATTTTAATCCTAGGCCTTATCCTAGCAATCCTTCTAACAATTATGGAAATTCCTACAACAACTCTTATGGAAATTTTAATAAGATGCCCTCTGAATTTGAGAGTAGTGTTAAAGAGTTTATGAATTCACAAAAGAATTTTAATGCTTTGCTTGAAGAGAAATTGCTTAAAGTTGATGATTTGGCTAGGAACGTTGATAGAATTTCTCTTGAAATTGATTCTTTAAAGCTTAGATCTATTCCCCCTAAGCATGATATCAATGAGTCTCTCAAAGCTATGAGAATTTCCATTGACGAGTGCAAAGAAAGAACCGCTAGGATGCGTGCTTCCAAAGATGCCTTTATTAAAGCGTGTTCTTCTAATTCCTATGAAAATCAAGATGAAGATCTAAAAGTTATTGATGTGTCCCCATTAAATATTTGTTTTGCAATATGAATCTTGATGATCTGAATATGATCTTCCCTTACCTAGAAGGCGTTCTAAGAATTCGGAGTTTCTAGATCTTGATGATGAAATTGATGAAAGTAGGATTGAAATAAATAGAAATCATGATGTTGCTAAACCTACTATTTTGGATCTCAAGGAATTTAATTATGAAAATTGGTCCTTGATTGATTGTATTTCCTTGTTGCAATCTGTGTTACATTCTCCTCATGCTTATAGTCAAAATAAGGCCTTTACCGAACATATTGTTAATGCCTTGATGCAATCTTATGAAGAAAAGCTTGAGTTGAAAGTTTCTATCCCTAGAAAACTCTATGATGAGTGGGAACCTACTATTAAAATTAAAATTAAAGACTTTGAGTTTCATGCTTTAAGTGATTTGGGTGCTAGTGTCTCTACTATTCCCAAAACTTTATGTGATTTGCTAGATTTCTGTGACTTTGATGATTGCTCTCTAAACTTGCATCTTGCGGATTCCACTATTAAAAAACCTATGGGAAGAATTAATGATGTTCTTATTGTTGCAAATAGGAATTATGTGCCCGTAGATTTTATCGTTCTTGATATAGATTGCAATCCTTCATGTCCTATTATTCTTGGTAGACCTTTCCTTAGAACGATTGGTGCAATTATTGATATGAAGGAAGGGAATATTAGATTCCAATTTACCTTAAAGAAGGTCATGAAACACTTTCCTAGAAATAAAATAAAATTACCATATGAATCTATCATGAGAGCCACTTATGGATTGCCTACCAAAGATGGCAGTACCTAGATCTATCTTTGCTTTTATGCCTAGTTAGGGGTGTTAAACGATAGCGCTTGTTGGGAGGCAACCCAATTTTATTTTGTGTTTTTTTGTTTTTTCTCCTGTTCAGGAATAAATAATACATCCTTCTGTTTGGATTTGGTTTTATGTTTTAATTAGTGTTTGTGCCAAGTAGGACCTATAGGATAACCTACGATGATAGTTGATTTGATTCTGCTGAAAAAACAGAAACTTTAGCGCTCACGAGATTAGCTGTCATTTTTTACTGGAGAGTGATTTTGCGTTGAATCTTTTTGATGCTGATCAATAAACAAATTGTCCAGGACTTCATATTTTGGTAGAATTTTTAGAGTTCCAGAAGTTTGCGTTAGTTACAGATTACTACAGACTGTTCTGTTTTTGACAGATTCTGTTTTTCGTGTGTTGTTTGCTTATTTTGATGAATCTATGGCTAGTAAATTAGTTTATAAACCATAGAGAAGTTGGAATACAGTAGGTTTAACACCAATATAAATAAATAATGAGTTCATTACAGTACCTTGAAGTAGTCTTTTGTTTTCTTTCTCTAACGGAGCTCACGAGATTTCTGTTGAGTTTTGTGTTGTGAAGTTTTCAAGTTTTGGGTGAATTCTTTTGATGGATTATGGAACAAGGAGTGGCAACAGCCTAAGCTTGGGGATGCCCATGGAACCCCCAAGATAATACAAGTACACCAAAAAGTCAAATCTTGGGGATGCCCCGGAAGGCATCCCCTCTTTCGTCCACTTCCATCGGTAATTTACTTGAGCTATATTTTTATTCACCAACATGATATGTGTTTTGCTTGGAGCGTCTTGTTTTATTTTTGTCTTTGCTTGTTAGTATACCACAATAATCCTTGCTGTACATACCTTTTTGAGAGAGCCATAAATGATTTGGAATTTGTTAGAATACTCTATGTGCTTCACTTATATCTTTTGAGCTTGATAGTTTTGCTTATAGTGCTTCACTTATATATTTTTGAGCGTGGTTTTTGCTCTAGTGCTTCACTTAGATCATTTAGAGCACGGTGGTGGATTTGTTTTAAAGAAACTTTATCTCTCATGCTTCACTTAGATTATTTTGAGTCATTAATAGCATGTTAATTTGCTTAATGTTAATATACTCAGTGTTCAAGATATGTGAAACTTTCTTTTGAGTGAATTGAATACTAAGATAAATTTAATGCCTAATAATTGTTTTTGAGATATGGAGGTAATAATATCAAAGTCATGCTAGTTGAGTAGTTGTGAATTTGAAAAATACTTGTGTTGAAGTTTGCAAGTCCCGTAGCATGCACGTATGGGTAAAGTTGTGTAAAATTTGAAGCATGAAATGTACCTGGCTTGTGCATCCTTATGAGTGGCGGTCGGGGACGAGCGATGGTCTTTTCCTACCATTCTATCCCCCTAGGAGCATTGTGCGTAGTACTTGATTTTTGATGGCTTCTAAATTTTTGCAATAAGTACATGAGTTCTTTTGACTAATGTTGAGTCCATGGATTATACGCACTCTCACCTTTCCGCCTTTGCTAGCCTCTTCGGTACTGTGCATTGCCCTTTCTCACATTGAGAGTTGGTGCAAAATTCGCCAGTGCATCCAAACCCCGTGATATGATACGCTCTTTCACACATAAACCTCCTTATATCTTCCTCAAAACAGCCACCATACCTATCTATTATGGCATTTCCATAGCCATTCCAAGATATATTGCCATGCAGCTTCCACCATCATCATCGTGACATGCATTACTTTTGTCATATTGCCATTGCATTATCTTGTAGTTGACATCGTATTTGTGGCAAAGCCACCATGCATTATTTTCCATACATGTCACTCTTGATTCATTGCACCATCCCGGTACACCGCCTGAGGCATTCATATAGAGTCATATCTTGTTCTAGTTTCGAGTTGTAATTGTTGAGTTGTAAGAAAAATAAAAGTGTGATGATCATCATTATTAGAGAATTGTCCCAAGTGAGGAAACGATGATGGAGACTGTGATTCCCCCACAAGTCGGGATGAGACTCCGGACGAAAAAAAAGAGGCCAAGGAAGCCCGAATAAAAAAAAGAGGCCATAAAAAAAGGCCCAAATAAAAAAATATGAGAGAAAAAGAGAGAAGGGACAATGTTACTATCCTTTTTCCACACTTGTGCTTCAAAGTAGCACCTTGTTCTTCATGTAGTGAGTCTCATATATTGTGCTTCAAAGTAGCACCTTGTTCTTCATGTAGTGAGTCTCATAAGTTGTCTTTTTATACTAGTGGGAATTTTTCATTATAGAACTTGGCTTGTATATTCCTACGATGGGCTTCCTCAAATGCCCTAGGTCTTCATGAGCAAGCAAGTTGGATGCACACCCACTAGTTTTCTTTTGTTGAGCATTCATAGCTCTAGTGCATCCGTTGCATGGCAATCCCTACTCCTCATGTTGACATCAATTGATGGGCATCTCCATAGCCCGTTGATTAGCCTCGTCAATGTGAGACTTTCTCCTTTTTTGTCTTCTCCACACAAACCCCATCATCATATTCTATTCCACCCATAGTGCTATATCCATGGCTCACGCTCATGTATTGCGTGATGGTTGAAAAAGTTTGAGATTATTTGAGTATGAAACAATTGCTTGGCTTGTCATCGGGGGTATAGAAGTTGGGAACATCTTTATGTGACGAAAATGAAGCATAGCCTAACTATATGATTTTGTAGGGATGAACTTTCTTTGGCCATGTTATTTTGAGATGACATAATTGCTTAGTTAGTATGCTTGAAGTATTATTATGTCAATATGAACTTTTATCTTGAACCTTTCAGATCTGAATATTCATACCATGATTAAGAAGATTTACATTGAAATTATGCCAAAGTATCACTCCGCATCAAAAATTATTTTTTATCATTTACCTACTCGAGGACGAGCAGGAATTAAGCTTGGGGATGCTTGATACGTCTCCAACGTATCTATAATTTTTGATTGCTCCATGCTACTTTATCTACTGTTTTGGACTATACTGGGCTTTATTTTCCACTTTTATATTATTTTTGGGACTAACCTATTAACCGGAGGCCCAGCCCAGAATTGTTGTTTTTTGCCTATTTCAGTGTTTCGAAGAAATGGAATATTAAACGGAGTCCAAACGGAATGAAACCTTCGGGAACGTGATTTTCTCACCGAACGTGATCCAGGAGACTTGGACCCTACTCCAAGAAGCTTCCGAGGAGGTCACGAGGGTGGAGGGCGCGCCCCCTGGGCGCGCCCCCTACCTCGTGGGCCCCTCGGAGCTCCACCGATGTACGCCTTCCTCCTATATATACCAACGTATCCCCAATAGACCAGAGAAGGAGCCAAAAACCTAATTCCACCGCCGCAACCTTCTGTATCCATGAGATCCCATCTTGGGGCCTGTTCCGGAGCTCCACCGGAGGGGGCATCCACCACGGAAGGCTTCTACATCATCACCATAGCCCCTCCGATGAAGTGTGAGTAGTTTACTTCAGACCTTCGGGTCGATGGCTAGTAGCTAGATGGCTTCTTCTCTCTTTTTGGATCTCAATACAATGGTCTCCCCCTCTCTTGTGGAGATCTATTCGATGTAATCTTCTTTTTGCGGTGTGTTTGTTGAGACCGATGAATTGTGGGTTTATGATCCAACTTATCTATGGAAAATATTTGATTCTTCTCTGAATTCTTTTATGTATGATTGAGTTATCTTTGCAAGTCTCTTCGAATTATCCGTTTGGTTCGGCCAACTAGATTGGTAGTTCTTGCAATGGGAGAAGTGCATGGCTTTGGGTTCAATCTTGCGGTGTCCTTACTCAGTGACAGAAAGAGTTGCAAGGCACGTATTGTATTGTTGCCATCGAGGATAAAAAGATGGGGTTTTTATCATATTGCATGAATTTATTCCTCTACATCATGTCATCTTGCTTAAGGCGTTACTCTGTTTTTAACTTAATACTCTAGATGCATGCTGGATAGTGCTCGATGAGTGGAGTAATAGTAGTAGATGCAGAATCATTTCGATCTACTTGTCACGGACGTGATGCCTATATACATGATCATTGCCAAGATATACTCATAACTATGCTCAATTCTATCAATTGCTCAACAGTAATTTGTTCACCCACCGTAGAATATTTATGCTCTTGAGAGAAGCCACTAGTGAAACCTATGGCCCCCGGGTCTATTCTCATCATATCAATCTATATCACTTTATTTACTTGCTTTGTTTTTACTTTGCCTTTACTTTTTACTTTGCATCTCTCTATCAAAAATACCAAAAATATTATCTCTATCAGACCTCACTCTCGTAAGTGACCATGAAGGGATTGACAACCCCTAAGCGTTGGTTGTGAGTTGCTATCGTGTTGTGCAGGTATGAGGGACTTGTGCGTGACCTCCTACTGGATTGATACCTTGGTTCTCAAAAACTGAGGGAAATACTTACGCTACTGTGCTGCATCATCCTCTCCTCTTCGGGGAAAACAAACGCAAGCTCGAGACGTAGCAGAGCTTTGCTCATCAACCGTAAGAAGGTTACTTTCAGCTTTTAAATCTAGCGCTTCAATTAATTGAGTGAGTCACTCTTTTTCTTGTTTGTAAATCCCACTCTCCTTTCTGGCCCAACCTCGTAAAAATTGTCTCAGATGTCTGATTTTATTTTGCCAGCTCTCAATACTAGCTAGTTCTTCCACTAACAGGCTATGCCCATTCACGTGCAATGATTTCCAAAAAGTTTTCTTTCTCGAACCAACCTAGTTCAAAAGAGAAAGCATTCTTGTTCGCGACATGGGTAGCCTCTCCCGAGTCTACAAGAAGTGGTGTGTGGTATGAGATTGCTCTCTGCATCACATGGACCAACACCAAAGGGTATTTTTGTTTCCATTCCACACTAGTGAGAACCCTATCCAACTTCTCATAAGTTGGAGTGGGCAATGTATTGGCCCATGTAAATTGTCTACCGGTGAGCTCAATTTCTCTGAAATTAAGACTCTCGATAATTATGCTAAACATCATGGACCAACGACCATCAAAATTGTCGTTATTTTTTCCTCTCTCCTCTGAATTATATTAAAGTCCCTGCCGACTAGGATTGGTAGAGTTGCATCTCCACAGATCCATACCAAGTCGGCCAAAAAAATCTGGTTTGAATTCAGGTTGTGATGCCCTATATACAGCCACGAGAGACCACCGGAAACCATCCAATTTTGATCTCACCTGAAACTTGACCGCAAAATCACCCCGAACCACGTTAAGCACCTCAAGTGTTTCACATCAAACCCCTAGTAAAATCCCACCAGATCTTCCTCTAGGAGGTAGGATGGGCCAATCAAAATCAATTCCTCCGGATAAAGTTCCAAGGAACTGTGAGGTAAAGTTATCTCGTCGTGTTTCCAATAACGCAATAAAATCTAATGGTTGCTCAATCGTAGTCTCCGCCAAGAACCTTCGTTTAGCCAAGTCAGCTAGATCTCTGCTATTCCAAAAAATTCCTTTCATAATTCATCATGAAATTTTTTCTTAAGCTTAACCCTAGAACTTCTACAAACTGCCGAAGTAGGATAGATTTTCCGTTTACACGGACGTTTGGGCTTCTCCCCATCATCCTTCGGGAACGTAGGATCGACAGAAGACAAGACAGTGCCCTCCATCATTAGAGGATCTACAATGTCCGTATTCTCCGACCCCTCCTCATCTTCGGCCTCCGCACTAGGAAATAGATTATTGCATATATTTTCAAGAGCAACCATTCCTAAATTTTTCATGTCAACGTCATTCATGGGTTTGACCGATGCAAGATTTCGAATAATTTCTGAAGCCCGCCCCGCTTGTAAATCTAAAAGATCATTTACGGATTTCACAACCTCTTTATCATTTGAACCCAAAGATATACCTAGGTCGTTTGCCTTATCAACAATTTCATGCTCGATGAAATGCATAATTGAATTACGCTTATCGAACGACATACCTGTAGTTGCCTCAACATCTCGAAGCATGGCCACCCTCTTGGTGCGCGCTAGCTGCAGGTCATTAGCATCCGGCTGTCCTTGGATCCGGTTGTCGTCACCAGATCCGTGATCCCACCGAAGGCGATAAGCTCCTCCGCCATCCTCTCCCGAGGCGTATGCACCCGACTCCCACACCCTTCCCTTAGTGCCGGTGAAGAAGGGTAGGGTGTGGTCGAGGAGGTATCTGATACGTCTCCAACGTATCTATAATTTATGAAGTATTCATGCTATTATATCATCCATCTAGGATGTTTTATATGCATTTATATGTCATTTTATATGATTTTTGGGACTAACCTATTAACCTAGAGCCCAGTGCCAGTTTCTGTTTTATCCTTGTTTTAGTGTTTTACAGAAAAGGGATACCAAACGGAGTCCAATTGATGTGCCAATTTTTGAGGATTTTTTCTGGACCAAAAGAAGACCACGAAGCATCAGAGTTGGGCCAGAGGAGTCCCGGGCTGCCCACGAGAGAGGGGGGCGCGCCCCCCTGGGGGGGCGGCCTCCTATCTCGTGGACAGCCCGGAGGCCCCCTTGATGTGAAACCAACGCCAAAAATTCCAATAAATACTGAAACTTTCGGGAATTAACCTAGATCGGAAGTTCCGCCACCGCAAGCCTCTGTAGCCACGAGAAATCAATCTAGGCCCTCTCTGGCACCCTGCCGGAGGGGGCCATCATCACCGGAGGCCATGGAGGAGGATCTCGGAGGGGCCATCATCGCCATGAAGGCCAAGGACCAGAGGGGGAAAGCCATGGAGGAGGAAGCACAAGGGGGAGAACCTGTCCTCCTCTCTCTTGGTGGCACCAGAGTGCCATCGGGAGGGGAATCATCGCCGCGGTGATCGTCTTCATCAACATCACCATCATCATCACCATCCTCATCTCTTTTACGCGGTCCACTCTCCCACACCCCGCTGCAATCCCTACTTGAACATGGTGCTTTATGCCACATATTATGATCCAATGATGTGTTGCCATCCTATGATGTTTTGAGTAGATATCTTTTGTCTTTGAGTTGATTGATGATCTAGATTGGTACGAGTTGTATGTTTTATTTTGGTGCTGTCCTATGGTGCCCTCCGTGTCGCGCAAGCATGAGGGATTCCCATTGTAGGGTGTTGCAATACATTCATGATTCGCTTATAGTGGGTTGCTAGAGTGACAGAAGCTTAAACCCGAGTAAGGGGGTTGTTGCGTATGGGATAAAAGGGGACTTGATGCTTTAATGCTATGGTTGGGTTTTACCTTAATGAATCTTTAGTATTTGCGGATGCTTGCTAGGGTTCCAATCATAAGAGCATATGATCCATGTAGGAAAAGTATGTTAGTTTATGCCTCTCCCTCATATGAAATTGCAGTGACGACTATCGATCTTGTTAACAATTGCTTAGGACAATTCCGCACACCGATCCACCATTATTCCACACTCGCTAGTTATATTATTTAGTAATATATTCTAATTTTATGATAACAGCACCTACTTTTATATTTTAGCTCTCCGATATCATACAAAGTTATCCTCTTTATACCCACAACACAGTTTTATCTCTTGTTTCTAGTTGGAAGCAAACATTCGGTGCACGTAGAGTCGTATCAGTGGCAGATAGGGCTTGAGAGAATATTGATCTTACCTTTAGATCCTTGTGGGTTCGACACTCCATACTTATCACTTCCACCTTTGGGAATTGCTATGATGATTCCCTGCACTTGGGGATTATCAAGCTCTTTTCTGGCGCCGTTGCCGGGGAGTAATAGCGTGGGGTTGATATTCTCGTGTGTGCTTGGTTGCTTTCTTTACTTAGTAGATTTTGTTTTTCCTTTTTTGTTTCTGTCTAGTTGTGGGTGAAACATACAAAAAAAATTCAAAAGAAAGAAAATACCAAAAAAATATTTACTTGCCTCTCATGCCTAAAAACGTTTTTCAAAAAGAGAAGTGATTGGAAGGTTATGCATTTAAGAAGTGAGGGTCGACCTTGAGCACTCGTGTTCATGCTCACGGAAACAATGTAGAATTTTTCATGGATGTTTCTCTGTAAATAATTATCCCCTTGTATATATTCATTGTATTATAAAAATAATGTGCCAAACTTTGGTTGTAGGATGATTAGATTGCTTGTTTACTATGTGCAGAACAAAAACAGAAACTTTGGCTGTAGTGCTTGAATTTACATTTTTTACTGGAAATTCAAATAGGTCTGAAACTTTTTGAACATTACTTTTGTACAAATTGTTCAAATTTTCAAATTTATTTCATAATTTTTCAGGTTACATAAGTTTACTAAACTTCCAGATTACTACAGACTGTCCTGTTCTTGACAGATTCTGTTTTTCGTGTGTTGTTTGCTTATTTTGATGCATCTATGGCTAGTATGTGGAGGTATGAACCATAGAGAAGTTGGAATACAGTAGGTTTAACACCAATATAAACAAATAATGAGTTAATTACAGTACCTTAAAGTGGTAGTTTGCTTTATTACACTAACAGATCTCACAAGTTTTTGTTTAAGTTTTTGTGAATGAAGTATTTGAAGAACGAGGAGTTACCGATGTGAGAAGAATAAAGAGAGACAAGAGTTCAATCTTGGGGATGCCCAAGGAACCCCAAGTAAATATTTCAAAGTATACTCAAGCATCTAAGATTGGGGATGCCCCGGTTGGCATCCCATCTTTCTTCTTCAACTAATATCGGTATACCTCGGTTTTTGTTTTGTTCACATTGTTTGTGCGCTTTGTGTTTTTAATTTTTTGTTAAGAATCATGCTAGTATGAGATAGCTCTTCATTTATTTATAGAATACTTCATGTGCTTAACTTATATCTTTTAAGTATGATCTTATAGAATTGCTCTTTGTGCTTCACTTAAAACGTTTGAGTATGGTTCTATAGAATGCTTCGTGCGCTTCACTTATATATTTTGAGCTTGGACATTGGTTAGTCTATATTAATTGTAGAATGCTCCATGAACTTCACTTATATCTTTTGGAGTATGAATAATACTATAATTTAAAGTGGGTTTGGAAGAGTGTCAACTTTAGGAATTAGTAATCCCACTATCTTGGAGGATGTTGAATCTTAGTGTGATATTTATGAAAGTGGATTTGGAAGAGTGTCAACTTTAGTTAGTATTCCACTATTTCGGGAGAGGTTCCAATTGAGTATGAGAACAAAGTAGCTATCCATGATGCTACTGAAAGTTATTATGAGGGAGGAATATGTGCTTGTAGGAGTTGCAATAATATCAAGTTTCCTTCATATGTGCTTAAAAGTTTTGAAGTTATACTTGTGTTGTCTTCCTATGCTAATTGACTTTTGTTCCTATAATTTGTGCGTTCACAAAATCCCTAGGCATAGGAAGTGAGTTAGATTTAAATGTGCTAGTCATATTCTTCATGATGCTCTCTTTGTGTTTCAAATCTTTTCTTTTATGCGAGCATCATTGAAATCATCATGCCTAGCTAAAAGGCATTAAAGAAAAGCGCTTGTTGGGAGACAACCCAATATTTACCCTTACT
Organism: Triticum timopheevii; assembly: GCA_963921465.1. Lineage (NCBI taxonomy): Eukaryota > Viridiplantae > Streptophyta > Magnoliopsida > Poales > Poaceae > Triticum > Triticum timopheevii. The sequence goes on from OY997271.1 coordinate 88,191,193, forward strand.
GTTTCTGTGTGTATACATGATTAAGCTACTGTATTAATCATGTTGTATAGCTTTTGTTTCAATAAAGTGCCAAGTAAGACCTTTGGGAAGACTTGGGTGAAAGTTAATGTGATCTTGCTGTAAAAAACAGAAACTTTGCGCTCACGAGATTAGCTGTAATTTTTTACAGAGGAGTGATTTTGAGTTGACTCTTTTTGCAAAAGATTAATAGACAAATTCCTCACGTCCAACAATTTATTTGATAATTTTTGTAGTAGCAGAAGTATGGTTATTGTTCAGATCATTACAGACTGTTCTGTTTCTGACATATTCTATTTTCATTGCATAGTTTGCTTGTTTTCTAGTTTCTATGGCTTATATTTCTCAATATAAATTGTAGAAATGATATGGTACAGTAAGCATTATGTGAAAACAATTATGAACCTTGTCTTTTACAGTACCAAAGTGCATGGTTTACTCTTTATCATACTAACCTATCTCACGAAGTTCCATTAAGTTTTGTGTGATTGAAGTTTTCAAGTTTTGGGTGAGATATCGATATGAGGAGAATAAGGAGTGGAAAGACCCTAAGCTTGGGGATGCCCCGGAAGACATTCCCTCTTTCGTCTTCAAAACTATCGGTACACCTTACTCGGAGCTATATTTTTATTCGTCACATGATATGTCTTTTGGAGCGTCATTTTATTTTGTTAGTGTTAGCTTGCTGTTATTTCGAATAGTGTTTTGCATCTTAATTTTCAATAAAAATGTCAAGGATAGCCTTTACCATGCTTATTTTGCTAGTATACATGTTGCTGTTTGAAAACAGAAAGTTTACCGCTGTTGCAAAAATTCCCTAGAAAAGTCAGAGCATGATATAATGTTGAAACTTTTTTCACAATGAGCTCTGATAAATATACTACAGTGGGAATTTTATATCATAATTTTTGGAGTTAGGGAAGTATTGATACTCTTGCATTCTTTACAGGCTGTACTGTTTTGACAGATTGCTGTTATGTTTGCATTGTTTGCATATGTTTGCTTGTTTAATGATTCTATTTGAGGATAGGAGTATTAAATATGCAGAGGCATTTAGTATGCAATGTTGAATAATAATTCTAGTGATTTGTTACAGTAGAAAATGATAAGGTTTCGCAATTGTTTATACTAACCTATCTCACGAGTTCTTGTTGAGTTTGGTGTGGATGAAGCTTTTGATAAAAAGAGAAACCATGATATGAGAAGAATTAAGGAGACACAAAAGTTCAAGCTTGGGGATGCCCAAGGCACCCCAAGATAATATTCCAAGAAGTCTCAAGCATCTAAGCTTGGGGATGCCTCGTTAGGCATCCCACCTTTCTTCTTCAACAACTATCGGTTAGTATCGTTTGAGCCTAAGTTTTTGCTTCTTCACATGAGTTGTGCTATCCTTGCAATGTCATTTTATTTTGTTTTACTTGCTGTTTGAATAAAATCATTGGATCTGAAATTTTGAATAGAAAAGGAACCCTCCCATGGCTAGCTAATTATTTGCCTACTCGGTATCCTTCACTCTTATCTTTTGGAGTAGTTTGTCATTTACTCATGCACTTCATGTATATCCTATGAGTAAATGGGGGAATGAATTGAATGTCATGAATCTGAACTTTTATATGATTTGTATGCTTATAACATGGTTAGTGATGACTTCACACATAGAAAGTATGAGGCATAAAAGTTGTTGAGAGTTGGCAAACGTAGTTTTGGTCATCATTGCAATTAATAGGAAGTAATAAGGAAAGAGAGGTTCACATACAAATATATTATCTTGGACATCTTTTATGATTGTGAAGCACTCATTAAGTATAACATGCTAAAAGAGTTGACGTTGGACAAGGAAGACAACGTAATGGTTTATGTTTTCTGACATCTCAGTTAAAGTATATTTTCATTAACCTTCCAAACATGTTGAGCTTGCCTTTCCCCCTCATGCTAGCCAAATTCCTTGCACCAAGTAGAGATACTACTTGTGCTTCCAAATACCCTTTAAACCCAGTTTTGCCATGAGAGTCCACCATACCTACCTATGGATTGAGTAAGATCCCTCAAGTAAGTTGTCATCGGTGCAAGCAATAAAAATTGCTCTCTAAATATGTATGACTTATTAGTGCAGAGAAAATAAGGTTTGTACGATCTTGTTGTGGAAGTAATAAAAGCGACGGACTGCATAATAAAGGTCCACATACAAGGGGCAATATAAAGTGACGTTATTTTGCATTAAGATTTTGTGCATCAACCCTAAACGCGCATGACAACCTCTGCTTCCCTCTGCGAAGGGCCTATCTTTTACTTTATGTTTTTACTTTATGCTTGAGTCAAGGTGATCCTCACCTTTCCATTTTTCATTTTATCCTTTGGCAAGCTCCTCGTTTTTGAAAGATCATGATATATATATCCAATTGGATGTAAGTTAGCATGGGTTATTATTGTTGACATCACCTAAAGGTGAACACATTGGGAGGCAACACAATAGGCCCCTATCTTTCTCAGTGTCCGACTGAAACTCCATAACCACAAGTATTGCGTGAGTGTTAGCAATTGTAGAAGACTATATGATAGTTGAGTATGTGAACTTGCTGAAAAGCTCTTCTTGATTCTTTCTGATGTTATGATAAATTGCAATTGCTTCAATGACTGAGATTATAGTTTGTTAGTTCTCAATGAAGTTTCTGAACCATGCTTGACATTGTGATTAGATTGTTACTTGATCATGAAAAATTTTATGAGACAAGCTACTATTATGACACATTTTGATGCTAGAAAAGGTGATTGAAATTATCGTTGATCAAACTTGTGCACCTGCTAGCATTCACACTTCATAAATTATTTCTTTTATCATTTACCTACTCGAGGACGAGCAGGAATTAAGCTTGGGGATGCTGATACGTCTCCAACATATCTATAATTTATGAAGTATTCATGCTATTATATCATCCATCTAGGATGTTTTATATGCATTTATATGTCATTTTATATGATTTTTGGGACTAACCTATTAACCTAGAGCCCAGTGCCAGTTTCGGTTTTCTCCTTGTTTTAGTGTTTTACAGAAAAGGGATACCAAATGGAGTCCAATTGACGTGCCAATTTTTGAGGATTTTTTCTGGACCAAAAGAAGACCACGAAGCATCGGAGTTGGGCCAGAGGAGTCTCGGGCTGCCCACGAGAGAGGGGGTGCCCCCCCTGGGGGGCGGCCTCCTATCTCGAGGACAGCCCGGAGGCCGCCTTGACATGAAACCAACGCCAAAAATTCCTATAAATACTAAAACTTTCGGGAATTAACCTAGATCGGAAGTTCCGCCGCCGCAAGCCTCTGTAGCCACGAGAAATCAATCTAGGCCCTCTCTGGCACCCTGCCGGAGGGGGCCATCATCACCGGAGGCCATGGAGGAGGATCTCGGAGGGGCCATCATCGCCATGAAGGCCAAGGACCAGAGGGGGAAAGCCATGGAGGAGGAAGCACAAGGGGGAGAACCTCTCCTCCTCTCTCTTGGTGGCACCAGAGTGCCATCGGGAGGGGAATCATCGCCGCGGTGATCGTGTTCATCAACATCACCATCATCATCACCATCATTATCTCTTTTACGCGGTCCACTCTCCCGCACCCCGCTGTAATACCTACTTGAACATGGTTCTTTATGCCACATATTATGATCCAATGATGTGTTGCCATCCTATGATGTTTTGAGTAGATATCTTTTGTCTTTGAGTTGATTGATGATCTAGATTGGTACGAGTTGTATGTTTTATTTTGGTGTTGTCCTATGGTGCCCTCCGTGTCGCGCAAGCGTGAGGGATTCCTGCTGTAGGTTGTTGCAATACGTTCATGATTCGCTTATAGTGGGTTGCTAGAGTGACAGAAGCTTAAACCCGAGTAAGGGGGTTGTTGCGTACGGGATAAAAGGGGACTTGATGCTTTAATGCTATGGTTGGGTTTTACCTTAATGAATCTTTAGTATTTGCGGATGCTTGCTAGGGTTCCAATCATAAGAGCATATGATCCATGTAGGAAAAGTATGTTAGTTTATGCCTCTCCCTCATATGAAATTGCAATGACGACTATCGATCTTGTTAACAATTGCTTAGGACAATTCCGCACACCGATCCACCATTATTCCACACTCGCTAGTTATATTATTTAGTAATATATTCTAACTTTATGATAACAACACCTACTTTTATATTTTAGCTCTCCGATGCCATACAAAGTTATCCGCTTTATACCCACAACACAATTTTATCTCTTGTTTCTAGTTGGAAGCAAACGCTCGGTGCACGTAGAGTCGTATCAGTGGCAGATAGGGCTTGAGAAAATATTGATATTACCTTTAGCTCCTTGTGGGTTCGACACTCCATACTTATCACTTCCACCTTTGGGAATTTCTACGATGATTCCCTGCACTTGGGGATTATCAGTATTGCACAGAGTAGTGATGGGGGAAGGAGACCGCAGAGCCACCTGCTCGGATGCCCCATTCCCCCCCCCCCCCCCCCCCTCACCACCAACGCGGCAAGGCCCTTGTCCATACTGCTCGGCGAAGACCCGCAAAGAGGAGTGGCCGCGGGACTCCTGCCCGTGCCCCTCCCCAGGCTCGCTCGGAACCGCTAGAGGAGAAAGGGCTCTACGGACCTCCTGTCCCAGCCTCTCCCCAGATACGCTCGAAGTCGCCGCGGGAGGGCTAGTGCTGCGGACCTCCAGCCCACGGCACCCCCCACTAGCGGTATGCAATCCAGTACCATCCGCACCAACGGTTGTGGAGACCATTGGGGTGCTCGTCCCCACAGTGACCAGGACAGCGTCAGTGTGCCGCGCCTCCTGTGTGGCCGGCTCTATGGTAACCTTCACCTCTGTCGGCGTGACCAAACGCCTGGAGTCCGCCCGTTGAGAAGAGATAACCGTCAGCGACTCGCACTCAAGGAGCATCACCAGCGGTAACTCAAGCTCAGTCGGATCATCCGCCTCTACTCGGTTGCTCCACAATCGACTAGGTGCTGACCTTGCTCCAAAAGTATCAAAATGAAGAGTGTTCATTGGGGTTGATGACGGTGGTGCCTCCTTGTCAGTCATATTCGTCTTATCTGGTTGCGAATTCGGCCCCTTAGCCGACTCCCGCGGCGTATTCTCTGGCCCCTTATCCTTATTCCCGGGGGCTCCTTCCCCCCAGTTGTGTCCATATCCTGATGCTCATCCCCCTCCTGAGCAATCGGTGTGTCCTCAATCTTGATCTCTAGAACGTATGTGACTCCGTCATGTGTCCACCTGACAATATCTAACACAAACTCAACGCTAACCACACTGACAAGTAATCTCACGGCTTCGTGTGCATGAGTGAATGGCATGTCCACCTGTTCCGTCTTGCCATTCAAAGATCCCAAGCTCCAGGCAACCAGAAAGTGCTTAATCAGTTTGGGTGGTGCGCCATAGAACCGGACCCATACCTTCTCTAAAGGTGTACCCTCTGGTTGTTGCTCCTTCCACTCATTGAAAGCCATGACAATGTTGGTACACGGAACTCTGCACATACCGCACTTAAGGATATGCAATTGATCCTCCTTAGTGGGAAAATGCACCTTGTAAGTCTGGTCCTTAAACTTGTCAAGACGCCACTGATAATTTCCTGGTACCAACTCACGCAGCTGCCTCACAATCTGAGCCTCTGTCATATGTCCATTAGTAACCTTGACCACTACAGGGAAAGAGCTGTCCACCACCTGGGTCATAGGTGCCACATCAGGGGACTCAAAAAACATCAACTCTTTGCAGCAAACTCTGAAATATTAACCCCTCACTTAGGACCGGACAAGAGAGGGCAGTCACCGGTCACATGTTGCGATCTGAGGCAATAGTCACAAAGTTCATTAGTACACTCTACAACAAAGAGTCTCGGCTCGCCACATCTATAGCAAGACAGTTTCTTCTTCTTAATGGCCCACTTCGAGAGCTTTTCTCCATCTGCCTTGTCCGATATTTTATCCGCCTCACCATCATTTTTCTTAGCAGCTCCAGAGACCGCCGGAATGGTGACCGCTGCCAGGGCCTTGACTATGTCTACAGCCGCGGCGGGCAGATTAGGCATAGCCGCCATCGAAGCTGCAGTGGTATCTACCACCGCCCCCATGGGCGTGTGCGTCATGTTAGCATCCGACGGTGGTGGTGGTAGAGGTGGACGTGGTGGAGGTGGGCGCCTCCCACCCCCTCTCCTGCCAAGACGATGTCTGAGGGAGTCCTGGACTAGGGGGTGTCCGGACAGCCGGACTATCAATGTCCGCCGGACTCCAAGACTACGAAGATACAAGATTGAAGACTCCGTCCCGTGTCCGGATGGGACTTTCCTTGGCGTGGAAGGCAATCTTGGCAATACGGATATGCAGATCTCCTACCATTGTAACCGACTCTGTGTAACCCTAGCCCTCTCCGGTGTCTATATAAACCGGAGGGCTTTAGTCCGTAGGACAACATACATTACAACAATCATACCATAGGCTAGCTTCTAGGGTTTAGCCTCCTTGATCTCGTGGTAGATCTACTCTTGTACTACCCATATCATCAATATTAATCAAGCAGGACGTAGGGTTTTACCTCCATCGAGAGGGCCCGAACCTGGGTAAAAACATCGTGTCCCTCGTCTCCTGTTACCATCCGCCTAGACGCACAGTTCGGGACCCCCTACCCGAGATCCGCCGGTTTTGACACCGACATTGGTGCTTTCATTCAGAGTTCCTCTGTGTCGTCACCGATAGAGCGGATGCCTCCACCCGTCTTCAAAGACGGTGTTTTCGCCGGAGGGGCCTTGGCCGCCGGCCAAACTATCCGGCTTGGTGGTTTTCTCATGACCGCCTGTCCGGCCGCCGCTTCGGCAATGACTTCTCAAGTCGTCGAAGGCAATCTTCGCGTTAGCCCTAAAGCTGCCGAACAGTTAGATCCAATAGAGCTCTCGTCTGTTAACAAGCTCTTGGATCGCATCGCCGCCCTGGGAGTCGCTACGGACTACAACCAGATTGGGCTTAAAACCGATCTGAGAGAGATTAATTCTCCCCAGGCCACCCACCACGTCGCAGTGGTGGAAGAGCAATACAGCAACTCTTTGATAGTGTTGAAAACAATTCATGTCCGGATTCCCGAACCCTCCATGCCGAATTCCCGCGGAGGGACGGACTTCAATCGAGCATCGAACTTAAAATCATGCATCGCCCCGGACTCGCTGGATTGTCCCCAGCAAACCACACTTCCGAATTCGGAAACCCCTTGGCCTTTGAGCCTCAAGATGGGCAGGGATCCGGATTTTATTCCACCCACCCGCCCAGACATATGCGATCTATCTCTAATACGGCAAGAGCCTACAGAAACAGTACATCACTACTGGGCCAGATTCCTCCTGGTTATGGACAGGATAAAGGACTGCCGAGAGGAAAACGCAATATCAATCTTCCGCAATAACTCCACGGACAAGGGAATACTAAACGCCATTGATCGTCGCAAAATTACGCGCTTCACCGATCTGGCATCCATTGTACGAAAATACTGTGCGATGGAGAGTTTCCGGAAAACCAAAAATCAATTTTGGGATAATCCGGCCCCAAACCCAGTCCGCAGTAAAAGGGTGCCCTACACTCAGGCCCCAGATGCAAAAAAGAAAAAACAAAAACCCAATAAGGGAAACGGAACCGTACTGGAGGGATGGCTCAATGGACCCTGTAAGCTTCATAATACAGAGGGAGCCGTCCCAACACATAGCCTTCGAGCATGTTGGATATTACGGCAGGTGGCCAAAAGTGGCGAAGAGCTTCTAGCTCCGGGAAACCACTCCAACAATACCAGCACGGTATCAACAGTCTTCGAGACTTTCGCATCAAATAATATGCGAAAACGATCAATCCGCGAACTCGCCGAAGTCTACCAAGTAGAAACAGCAAATCCATGGAGCGACACAGCTATTACCTTCAATGGCAGCGACGAGCCCACATTCCGAACAACCAGAGCCCCAGCCGCACTGGTACTTAGTCCCATAGTGGACGGCTTTCGACTGACAAAAGTCCTCATGGACGGCGGCAGCGGACTAAACCTCATTTACGAGGAAACTCTGCGAAAAATGGAAATCGATTGGAGCCGTATTGAGCGAAGCAGCACAACCTTTAGAGGAATAATCCCTAGCCGGGAAGCGCGCTGCACCGGAAAAATCACACTCGATGTGGTGTTCGGCTCTCCGGACAATTACAGATCCGAAGAAGTCACGTTCCAGGTGGCCTCGTTCAGCAGTGGGTATCACGCCATATTAGGACGAGAGGCATTCACAATTTTTCAAGCAATACCCCATTACGGGTACATGAAGCTGAAAATGCCTGGGCCCAGCGGAATAATCACTCTCGTTAGTGATCCGGACATAGCACTCTGCACCGAAAACAAGAGAGCCGCACTAGCCCTCGAGGCACTATCCGAAGCCTTAGCGGCAGAGGAACTCACCGCGCTGCGCTCTACGGTGAACATGGACGATGTGATACTCGATAAAAGATCCAAGTCCACCTCCTTCAAACCAGCAGACGAGATAATAAAATTCCAGGTCCATCCAACGGACCCAACAAAGACGGCCTCCATTGGGGCACAGTTGAACCCCGAAGTAGACGCCGCACTACACGAATTCCTTCGGGAAAATTGGGATATCTTCGCCTGGCATCCTTCAGACATGCCCGGAATCCCTCGCAGGTTGGCAGAACACAGCCTCAACATCCTAAAAGGATTCAAGCCAGTCAAACAGGCTCTTCGACGATTTTCCGAGCCCAAAAGACAGGCAATGGGAGAAGAGCTAGCCAAACTATTGGAAGCCGGATTCATTAGAGATATCAAACATCCGGACTGGCTAGCAAATTTGGTGATGGTACCAAAGAAGGATAAATCCTGGCGCCTCTGTGTCGATTTTAAAGACCTCAATAAAGCTTGCCCAAAGGATCCCTTCACTCTCCCCCGCATCGATCAAATTATCGATGCCACAGTAGGGCACGATTCGTTGTGCTTCCTGGACGCATACTCTGGCTATCATCAAATCAAGATGGCGGAAGCAGACCAAGCCACAACGGCATTCATCACTCCATATGGACCATTCTGCTTCAACACGATGCCCTTCGGACTCAAAAACGCCGGCGCAACATATCAGCGCATGATTCAAACATGCCTGGCCACCCAGATCGGCAAAACAGTCGAGGCATACGTAGACGACGTAGTCGTCAAAACAAAACACGTCGAAACTTTAGTAGACGATTTGAGGCTCACATTCGACAACCTCAGAGCATATGACATCAAGCTGAATCCGGAAAAATGCATTTTCGGCGTACCAGCCGGAAAGCTGCTGGGCTTTATCGTATCCGGTAGAGTAATTGAAGCAAATCCGGCCAAAATCCGAGCTCTGTCACAGTTGGATATTCCAAAAGACCTCAAACAAATACAAAAATTAACAGGATGCATGGCAGCCTTAAGCCGCTTTATCTCCCGTTTAGGAGAAAAGGCATTGCCCCTCTATCGCTTCCTCAGGCGCACCGAACACTTCGAGTGGACGGATGCTGCCACTGCCGGACTCGAAGAAATAAAGGCCGCACTGGCAACAAATCCGGTCCTGGCTGTGCCTACTCTGGGCGAACCAATGTTGTTATACATCGCAGCAACACATCAAGTTGTGAGCGCAGTCCTCGTCGTCGAACGAGCGACAGAAGGGCATAAATTCCCTCTTCAAAAACCAGTATATTATGTATCCACTGTGTTAACCCCCTGCAAATCCCGTTACCCGCACTATCAGAAGATAGCATATGCGGTGTTCATGGCGTCTCGAAAGCTCCGGCACTACTTTCAAGAGTGCTCGATAACAGTGGCCTCTGAAGTACCACTCAATGACATTATAAATAACCGCGACGCAACGGGCAGGATAGCAAAATGGGCCATTGAGCTCTTACCATTCGACATCACTTACAAACCTCGATGAGCTATAAAGTCACAAGTTTTGGCTGACTTCATCGCCGAATGGACTGAAGCCGAACTCCCTAAAGAGTACGGCGCATACTCCAATTGGACTATGCATTTCGACGGCTCCAAAATGTTGGCCGACTGGGGGCTGGCGTCGTACTGACGTCCCCCACCGGAGATACAGTCCAGTATGCACTTCAAATAATGTACACGGACTCCAACAATGCAGCCGAATACGAGGCCCTGTTACATGGTCTCCGGATGGCGGTCTCCATGTGCATTCAACGCCTAGAGGTGCGCGGGGACTCAAACATTGCAATATCCCAAATAAATGGAGACTTCGACGCCAAAGATCCGAAAATGGCAGCATATCGCAACGCTGTCCTAAAAATGTCAGCTCGGTTTGAAGGACTCGAATTCCATCACATAGCCCGAGATAATAACCAAGCGGCCGACGTCATGGCACGCATCGGTGCGAAACGTGATGCTGTCCCTCCAAATATCTTCCTGGAACGGCTCTTCAAGCCATCCGTACTATGGGAAGAGGAGCCCAGTAACTACAAACCGGAGAAAACCGCACCAACTGGTGATTCGGCAGACGACATAACACCCTCCGCCCACGTCATAATGGCAGTAATCGCCGCGTGGACAGAACCTTTCCTAGCCTACTTACTTAGGCAGGAACTTCTCGAAGACCAAAATGAGGCCCGCTGCATAGTCCGGCGATCGAAGGCCTACAAGGTCCATGAGGGAGAACTTTATAAGAAAAGTACCACCGGAGTCCTTCAAAGGTGTATCTCCGAAGAAGAAGGGCGAAACCTCCTGGCTGAAATTCATGCCGGACTAGGTGGACACCACGCAGCAGCCCGGGCCCTTGTAGGAAAGGCATTCCGTACAGGATTTTATTGGCCGACGGCTCGGGCAGACGCATAGGACTTGGTCCAGCGATGCGTTGGTTGTCAGCTCTTTGCTAACCAGAGCCATATGCCACCCACCGCCCTCAACACCATACTCATTACCTAGCCGTTCTTGGTCTGGGGGCTTGACATGGTTGGACCCCTTAAAGGGGGGACCCACAAGAAAAAATACCTATTGGTCATGGTGGATAAATTCACCAAATGGATAGAGGCCAAACCGGTCAAAACGGCAGAGTCCGGACCAGTGATAGACTTTATATCAGGGGTGGTACACCGTTACGGAGTCCCCCACAGCATCATCACCGACAACGGCACGAACTTCACAGCCGACGAGGTTAAGTCATGGTGCAAAAATATGGGCATCAAGCTCGACTATGCGTCAGTCTATCACCCTCAAACCAACGGTCAAGTGGAAAGAGCAAATGGTCTAATAATGAGCGGCATTAAACCCAGACTAGTGAGATCACTCACCAAATCCGACACACAATGGGTCGAGGAGCTCGACTCCGTACTCTGGGGGCTGCGGACAACGCCTAACCGTACTACCGGATTCACACCATTTTTTATGGTATACGGCGCAGAGGCAGTCTTGCCCTGTGACATTATTCATGACTCACCTCGAGTGCGCATGTATGAGGAAAGAGAGGCCGAGCTTGATCGGCAGGACAGCTTGGACACATTGGAGGAAGAACATGACGTCGCGAAGGCTCGTTCCGCATTCTATCAGCAGCAGGCCCGAAGATATCAAAGCAGAGAAGTACGGGCCAAGACTTACAACATTGGTGAACTAGTTCTATGCCTGCCGGACAAGAAAAAGGACAAGCTCAAGCCCAAATGGGAGGGCCCCTTCATTATCGATCAAGTACTGACCGGCGGAGCATACCGTCTACGAAATGCGTCGGATCACCGACTCGAGCCGAACCCATGGAACGCAGCCCGCCTCCGACGATTCTATGCCTAGAGCCGGACTAAGAGTTCGTCCCCTTCCCCCGTCCAAACTTTTACACTTCGGCTGTCTTTTGTTTCTCTTTTTATCCTTCTCATTTAAAAGCCTTTTCGGGCCTATTTTTGCATTCTTTGCATACGCATGATGTGCCATCCGCACTCATTATTCCTGGGGGCTTCTTTTATAGAAGCTCAATTATACGCATGACGTGCCATCCGCACTCATTATTCCTGGGGGCTTCTTTTACAGAAGCTCAATTATACGGTTTTTATACCCATCACATGTGTCAAGCTTCCACATGTACCTTTTACTCGCCATTATATGCATCGATATGACTTAAGTTTTGGCCAAGCTGGGTTGCTTGGCTCCTGTGCTTACCCCTACGTTCCCGATTGTTCAGCTAGGAGGTAAAGGGAGCACCTCTGCGATTGTTACTGCCGGGTCAGCCGGATGTGTACCTCAGACTGGGTGAAGCCGAAAGCTAGCGTTCTTAAGGGAATATTCGGTCGGTGACTTAAAAGATGACTTTTTTACCTATTTATCTATCTGCCCCCAGATGTTTGACTGCTTTCTTTGCAGTCCGGACATGCACTTTAGGGCATGCCTCCCAGCGAAAGGAACCCTTAACGGAACTATTCTCCCTGGAAGATGTTTCTTACTAACCATGTAATATAACATAACTAGTTGGGCACTTGTCTGATAAAGCACTAATGACCCCTACGCCTGGTCTCCATGCATACCACTGTTGTTTCTTAACCGAAAAGGTATTCGGACACACTCCGGACTCTAGAGTCCCGAGGTCGAAGTGAAAAGGTCGGCAAAGACAAACGATCTACAATCCGGCTAGAAGGCATTTCACATGTCACTTTAAAGGATAACATACATTGTCAAATTTATTGATTGTATTCCTCCTCAATCCCGTCTAACAGGCTGTCTAGCTTACAGTCCTGTTGGGAAAATTTAGCAGCCAACTCTACTTGGCTATACACTAAACTCACAGGGATCTCCTTCCCATCGGGCCCCACCGGTCCAACTTCGGCCATATGGTTGGGATCCGCCTTCTTGTACCGCGTCTTCACCATGGCCCAAGCCTCCCTGGCACCTTGACGGCAAGCCGAAATCTTCCACAAACGGAAGCGCTGCCGCACTCCCTGCAGCTTCTCCGCAAGCTCCCCGAGGCCCTCGGGTAGGGTGAGGGCTGGCCATCAAGCCTGAACGACGCCGCTCATTGCCTGCCGAACTCGTTCGAGTAGCTACAACAGTTCGGGAAGTTGATCACCCATTGATATGGGCATCTCCTCTGCAGGACGACCCGTGAGTATACCTACAAGACATATCATGTCAAAATACTTCCTCGCCGAACTCTTCTTTTCAAAAGAGTTCGCTCAAGCACTTACTATAGATGCCGCGACGAAGCCGCTGATTCTCCTTAACGAAGCCGGACAGCTCGGCCTGAGCGCCTTTCAGCTCTTCTCCGAGCTTGGCGTTGGCATCCTGGAGCTTGTTCCTTTCCTGCTGAACTCTATTCAGCACACTCTCGCCAGCCTTTAGCTGGCGTAGCAATGCTTGCCTGTCCGGATCTTGTCCAGCGGTACCTGCAATGTCATTATTAGACTCACGCGCACGCCGCACAGCACTTATATTTATTAATAAAAATGTGTTACCAGGAGGGGTCTTTCCGTCTCCTCCTGCGGCAGCAAGAGCGGCCTCAAGTTGGGCCTTGCAATCTTGCAGCTCCCGAGACAGCTGGGCATTCTTCTCGTTAAGTGCCTGAAGTTTAAAATGATCCTTAAATCAGTTAGCATAACTACTTTAAGTCTCGGGGGCTACTGGTATATACAACCATTAAAATTTCCTTACCCGTATGTCTTTCACATACTGCTCTATGGCTCTGGTAAAACCATTTTGAGCAGCACGGAGATGCGCGTCCCCTGCGTTAAAAGCATCCAATGCTTCAAGGGAAAAGCACACTTCTTGAAATACTGTCCGGCGGCGCCTATGGTTCATGGCGCTCTCCACCTCAGACTTGGTGGCGAACAGTCTGTCGGTATCCTCCGTTGGAGAAGGATCCGGCTTGCGTCTCGCGCTTGCCTCCCCCTCCAGGCTGGGCGCTGGAGCCTGGCCGGTGTTTGTCGGATTGGCAATTCCTGCGCTCGCAGTCCGGCGAGCGCTTTTTCTCCTACAGAGATCATGAGGACTCAGACGTTTCCTCGGAACGTTGCTCTAAAAATTCAAATACGAGCTATACCTTTGCAGCGTTTCCGTCCGCACTGCGCTCCTTTTCCGCCTGCTGGTTCGGACCGACCTCTGTTGGTCGGCCGCCGCGGGCTCGGCTTCCTGCCGTAAAGGCGCTTCCTGCAAAATACCATCATTTGCGAAGGTCAGAAATGGGCAGGGATGAGATAATGGTGTTCGGACTTCGGTCGCGGTCACCTGGGAAGCCGGACTTAGCCCGGGGTAGTCCGCCGTAATGGCGACCAAAGCATTGTCTATGCTAAGCTGGTGATACACCCCGTCGATTAGCTCCACCTCGATATCCGGGTCCTCTTCGAAGGCCGGACCCAGGGATCCTTCTGGATCCTCGGGTTGCGGAGCAGGACTCACCATGTCCTCCACAGTCCGGCGTAGACCCTGCGCCGAAGACATAATGTAAGAAGCTTAAACTTCGATAGCATGGGTTGGGCCCTTCAAGGTGTTCACTTACCCATCATCTGGGGTTGATCATGGAAAACCCATTCAAAGGGTCCGTTCGAAGGAAATCCTCCTTCTCCCCCTTGTACAGGCTGGACAGGATCTTCACAAGATCCTCGGCCGAATCCGGCCCTTTGCGGCCGTGCCGGGTAGCATCGTCTTCCCCGTTGAAATCCCACATGGGGTGGCCTCTGTATTGCAGTGGTTGTACCCCTCGCTTGATGCATGTCGCCATGACTCCGATCATGGTCAAGCCGGAATGAGCCATTAATCTTATCCGGCCCATCAAGTAGTGGGCGCTCTTGTCTTTCTCCAATCGGGGGCTCCGCGGGCGCCAGCTGAGGCGTTTCTTCAAGGGAGCAGCACTAAACTCCGGGAGGCCGATCCGAACTGGGTCTGGCAGCGGGGCGTCTTCTATATAAAACCACTCCGAGGGCCAGTCTTCGGACGCCTTCTTGGGAGTGCCGGATAGGTATCCGGTCCCGGCGATGTGCCATATTTCGGCGCCGCCCACTTGATATATGGACCCCTGGTAAGAACAGGGCACGAGGCAAAACAGCCTCTTCCACAATGCGAAATGGGGCTCAATGCCCAGGAATAGCTCGCAAAGAGCTACGTAGCCCGCGATATGCAGGACAGAGGCGGGCGTGAGGTGGTGGAGCTGGAGTCCGTAGAACTTCAGGAGCCCGCGGAGGAACGGATGTATTGGAAATCCGAGTCCCCTTGTCAGATAAGGGGCAAAACATACTTGCTCCCCCTTATTGGGGCTTGGAGTGTCCTCCGCCTGTCTCCCACCTTGATAAGTAACCAGTCCGGCCCGGACTGGGATCATAATGGCCGGAGGGAGGAATCCCCCCGTTTGGAGCTTTACGAGCTCGTTGTGCGAAATAGAGCACCTCCTCCAATTCCCCGGCGGTGGGCTGGGAGCGCGCGAAGAAGAGCCGTGTTGGCGATCCATGGTGGAATGGATTTCTAGGTCAAAGGCGCTTCGATGGAGTATTCGCGGGAGGAAGATGGTGTGGTTTGGATCTGGATTCTTGCCTTTTTTATAGGCGGGCGACTCGCATAATTGGGGGGTGAAATGCAAAGGACACCCTGGCTTTTCGCATTCGTGCGATGTGTGGAAGAGGGCCATTATTTGGCGTAGAAGCCGAAGAACACAGTATTCAAGATGAAACCGGACACTGTTCGGCAGGTACATGGAATTTGAAGGGAGAACCCGCCTTGCAACGCCGAAGACTATAAACGCGCTGGACTTATCGTCATTGAAGCCTGGTTCGGGGGCTACTAAGGGAGTCCTGGACTAGGGGGTGTCCGGACAGCCGGACTATCAATGTCCGCCGGACTCCAAGACTACGAAGATACAAGATTGAAGACTCCGTCCCGTGTCCGGATGGGACTTTCCTTGGCGTGGAAGGCAAGCTTGGCAATATGGATATGCAGATCTCCTACCATTGTAACCGACTCTGTGTAACCCTAGCCCTCTCCGGCGTCTATATAAACCGGAGGGCTTTAGTCCGTAGGACAACATACATTACAACAATCATACCATAGGCTAGCTTCTAGGGTTTAGCCTCCTTGATCTCGTGGTAGATCTACTCTTGTACTACCCATATCATCAATATTAATCAAGCAGGACGTAGGGTTTTACCTCCATCGAGAGGGCCCGAACCTGGGTAAAAACATCGTGTCCCTCGTCTCCTGTTACCATCCGCCTAGACGCACATTTCGGGACCCCCTACCCGAGATCCGCCGGTTTTGACACCGACAATGTCACCCCCGAAAACAGTGGGGCCGGCGACTCCTTCAAAAAAAATTAGGGCGGACCCTGAAAGCCACGTCCTGAGCCGCGGCCATTGTGTCAGTTGTATCCTCGGCCGCCACCCGAAGATGACCCACGGTGCTGGCCCTCTCCACACACATCGTAGCCATCGTTGCCCCACTGTCCGCGGTTGAAACGAGGACCGTCTCTGCCGTATCCACTGATACGTCCATTTTGCATCATGTTTTCCTACTGTTATTTATGTTGTTTTACTGTATAATAATGCTTTTTGGAGTAATTCTAATGCCTTTTCTCTCATAATATGCAAGGTATGCACCAAGGGGGAGAATTCTGGCAGCTGCAAATCTGGACTTGAAAAAGCTACGTCAAGCTACCTATTCTGCACAACTCCAAATGAGCTAAAACTCCCCGAGGATTTTTTTATGGAATATTTAAGGAATACTGGAGCAAATAAGTACCGGAGGAGGGCCACCAGGTGGGCACAACCCACCTGGGCACGCCAGGAGGCCCAAGCACGCCCTGGTGGGTGCTGCCCTCCTCGGCCCACCTCCGGTGCCCATCTTCTAGTATATAAGTCATTTTTACCTAGAAAAAAAATAAGGAGAGGATATTCGGGACGAAGCACCGCCGCCTCGAGGCGGAACTTGGGCGGGAGCATTTTTGCCCTTCGGCGGAGCGATTCGGCCCACCTTGTCATCATCATCACCAACAACTCTCCCATCTTGCGAGGGCTATGTTCATCAACATCTTCACAGCACCAACTCCTCTCAAACCCTAGTTCATCTCTTGCATTCAATCTTTGTATCAAAACTATAGATTGGTGCCCGTGGGTGACTAGTAGTGTTGATTACATCTTGTAGTTGATTACTATATGGTTTATTTGGTGGAAGATTATATGTTCAGATCCATTATGCTATTCAATACTCCTCTGATCTTGAGCATGTTTATCATTTGTGAGTAGTTACTTTCGTTCTTGAGGTCACGGGAGAAATCATGCTGCAAGTAATCATGTGAACTTGATATGTGTTCAATATTTTGATGGTATGTACGTTGCCATTCTCTTAGTGGTGTCATGTGAACGTCGACTACATGACACTTCACCATATTTGGGCCTAAGGGAATGCATTGTGGAGTAGTTATTAGATGGTGGGTTGCGAGAGTGACAGAAGCTTAAACCCCAGTTTATGCGCTCTTCCGTAAGGGACCGATTGGATCCAAAAGTTTAATGCTATGGTTAGAATTTATTCTTAATAGTTTTCTCATAGTTGCGGATGCTTGTGAGAGGTTTAATCATAAGTAGGAGGTTTGTTCAAGTAAGAACAACACCTAAGCACCGGTCCACCCACATATCAAATTATCAAAGTACCGAACACGAATTAAGCCAACATGATGAAAGTGACTAGATGAATTCCCGTGTACCCTAAAGAACACTTTGCTTATCATAAGACACTGTTCTGGCCTGTCCTTTGCCTCAAAAAGGTTGGGATACCTTGCTTCACTTTTGTTACTACTATTTTTACTTGCTTGTTACAAATTATCTTGCTACCAAACTACTCCGCTACTTACAGTTTTGGCACTTGCAGACATTACCTTGCTGAAAACCACTTGTCATTTCCTTCTGCTCCTCATTGGGTTTGACACTCTTACTTATCGAAAAGGACTACAATTTACCCCATACACTTGTGGGTCATCAAGGCAATTTTCTGGCACCGTTGCCGGGGAGTGAAGCACTCTTGGTAAGTGGAATTTGGTAAGCAAACATTATTACTATGTGCTGAAATTTATTGTCACTTGCTACTATGAATAATAATCCTTTGAGGGGTTTGTTCGGGGTATCTTAACCTCGACCGGAACCACAATTAGTTACTCCTCAACCTACTGCACCTACTGAAAATATTGAATATGAAATTCCTTCGGGTATGTTAGAACAACTGCTAGCTAATCCTTATGCAGGAGATGGAACCGAACATCCTGATATGCACTTGATATAGAAATATGTGGATTATTTAAGCTTGCAGGTTTGCCCGGAGATGAAGCTAAGAAGAAGGTTTTCCCTTTATCTTTGAACGGAAAAGCATTGACATGGTATAGGCTATGCGATGATATTGGATCTTGGAACTGGAATCGTTTGAAATTGGAATTTCATCAAAAAAATTATCCTATGTATCTAGTTCATCGTGATCGGAATTATATATATATAATTTTTGGCCTCGTGAAGGAGAAAGCATCGCTCTATCTTGGGGGAGGCTTAAGTCAATGTTATATTCATGCCCCAATCATGAGCTCTCGAGAGAAATTATTATTCAGAATTTATATGACCGGCTTTCTCGTAATGATCAATCCATGCTCGATACTTCTTGTACCAGTTCTTTTATGAAGAAGACTATTGAATTCCGGTGGGACCTTTTTGAAAGAATTAAACGCAACTCTGAAGATTGGGAACTCGATGAAGGTAGAGAGTCAGGTATTGAACCTAAGTTTGATTGTGTTAAATCTTTTATGAATACCAATGCTTTTCAAAAGTTTAGCACTAAATATGGACTTGACTCTGATATAGTAGCTTCCTTTTGTGAATCTTTTGCTACTCATGTTGATCTCCCTAAGGAGAAGTGGTTTAAATATCACCCACCAATTAAAGAAGAAACTAAAGAACTGGTAAAAGCTAAAGAAGAAACTATCATTTACAATGTTGATCCAGTTGTTCCCACTGCTTATATTGAAAAACCACCTTTTCCTGTTAGGATGAACAAACATGCTAAAGCTTCAACTGTGGTTAATAAAAGTTATGTTAGAACTCCCAAACCATCTGAACAAATCAAAGTTGAACCTAGTGTTGCTATGGTTAAAGATCTCTTAGTTGATAATATTAATGGGCATGTTATTTACGTCTGTGGTGAAGCTTCCAGAATTGCTAAACCTGAAGCAAAAGATAAACATAGACCAGTTGTTGGCATGCCTGTTGTCTTAGTTAAGATAGGAGATCACTGTTATCATGGGTTATGTGACCTAGGTGCTAGTGTGAGTGCTATTACTTTCTCCTTATATCAAGAAATTAAAGATGAAATAGCACCTACTGAAATAGAAGATATCGATGTTACTATTAAACTTGCTAATAGAGATACTATCTCACCTATTGGGATTCTTAGAGATGTTGAAGTCTTGTGTGGGAAAATAAAATACCCTACTGATTTTATTGTTCTGAGCACCCCACAAGATGACTTTTGTCCCATTATATTTGGTAGACCTTTCTTAAACACCGTCAATGCTAAAATAGATTGTGAGAAACAAACTGTCAGTGTTAGCTTTGGTGATGAATCTCATGAGTTTAATTTTTCCAAGTTTAGTAAACAACCTGATAAGGAAGATTTGCCTAGTAAGGATGAAACTATTGGTCTTGCTTCTATTGTTGTGCCTCCTACTGATCCTTTGGAACAATATTTGCTAGACCATGAAAATGATTTGCATATGCATGAAAGAAATGAAATAGATAGAATCGTTTTCCAAAAACCACCTCTGCATAAACACAATCTGCCTATTGAAACTCTAGGAGGTCCTCCTCCACCTAAAGGTGATCCTGTGTTTGAACTAAAACAATTACCAGACACTTTGAAATATGCTTATCTTGATGAAAAGAAGATATATCATGTTATTATTAGTGCCAACCTTTCAGAACATGAAGAAGAAAGATTATTGAAAGTTCTAAGGAAGCACAGGGCTACTATTGTATATACTCTTGATGATCATAAGGGCATTAGTCCTACTCTATGTCAGCACAAGATTAATATGAAACCCGATGCTAAACCCGTTGTTGATCACCAACGTCGGTTAAATCCGAAAATGAAAGAAGTGGTAAGAACAGAAATATTGAAACTTCTGGAAGCAGGTATAATCTATCCTATAGCTGATAGTAGATGGGTAAGTCTTGTTCATTGTGTCCCTAAGAAGGATGTATTACTGTTCTTCCTAGTGACAAGAATGAGCTTATTCCACAAAGAATTGTCACGGGCTATAGAATGGTAATTGATTATAGAAAATTAAATAAAGCTACTAGAAAATATCATTACCCTCTACCTTTTATTGATCAAATGTTAGAAAGATTATCGAAGCACACACATTTTTGCTTCCTTGATGGATACTCTGGCTTTTCACAAATACCGGTTTTACAATATGATCAAGGAAAGACCACTTTTACTTGTCCTTTTGGAACATTTGTTTATAGATGTATGCCTTTCGGTTTATGTAATGCACCTGCTACCTTTCAAAGATGTATGACTGCTATCTTCTTTGATTTTTGTGAAAAGATTGTTGAGGTTTTCATGGATGACTTTTCTGTTTATAGGAAGTCTTTTGATGATTGTTTAAGCAATCTTGATCGAGTTTTGCAGAGATGTGAACAAACAAATCTTGTCTTGAATTGGGAGAAGTGCCACTTTATGGTTAATGAAGGTATTGTCTTGGGCCATAAATTTTCTGAAAGAGGCATTGAGGTGGACAAAGCCGAAGTTGATGAAATTGAGAAAATGCCATGTCCTAAAGATATCAAAGGTATTCGTAGTTTCCTTGGTCATGCTGGTTTCTATAGGAGGTTTATCAAAGACTTTTCTAAAAATTCAGGCCTCTTACTGATCTTTTGCAAAAGGATATTCCCTTTGTGTTTGATGATGATTGTATGGAAGCCTTTGAAACACTAAAGAACGCCTTAATTACTGCACCTATTGTTCAACCACCTGATTGGAACTTGCCTTTTGAGATTATGTGTGATGCTAGTGATTATGTTGTTGGTGCTGTTCTAGGACAAAGAGTTGATAAGAAACTAAATGTTATTCATTATGCTAGTAAAACTCTAGACAGTGCTCAAAGAAACTATGCTACTACTGAAAAAGAATTCTTAGCAGTGGTGTTTTCTTGTGATAAATTCAGATCTTACATTGTTGATTCTAAAGTAATTGTCCACACCGATCATGTTGCTATAAAATATCTTATGGAAAAGAAAGATGATAAACCTAGACTCATTAGGTGGGTTCTTCTGCTACAAGAGTTTGATTTGCATATTACTGATAGGAAAGGAGCACAGAACCCCGCAGCTGATAACTTGTCTAGACTTGAAAATATTCTTGATGACCCACAACCAATTAATGATAGCTTCCCTGATGAACAACTAGCTGCAATAAATGTTTCTCATAGTACACCTTGGTATGCTGACTATGCTAATTATATTGTTGCTAAATACATACCACCTAGCTTCACATACCAACAAAAGAAAAAATTCTTCTATGATTTAAGACATTACTTTTGGGATGACCCACATCTTTATAAAGAAGGAGTAGATGGTATTATTAGACGTTGTGTACCTGAGCATGAACAGGAACAAATCCTATGGAAATGTCACTCCAAAGCTTATGGAGGACATCACGCGGGAGACGGAACCGCTCATAAGGTATTGCAATCTAGTTTTTATTGGCCTACTCTCTTCAAGGATGCCCGTAAGTTTGTCTCATCTTGTGATGAATGCCAAAGAGTAGGTAATATTGGTAAGCGTCAATAAATGCCTATGAATTATTCACTTGCTGTTGAACCATTTGATGTTTGGGGATTTGACTTTATGGGACCTTTTCCTTCCTCTAACAGGTATACACATATTTTGGTTGTTATTGATTATGTACTAAATGGGTAGACGCTATTCCAACCACTACTGTTGATCACAACACCTCTATTAAGATGCTTAAGGAAGTTATTTTTCCAAGGTTTGGAGTGCCTAGATATTTAATGACTGATGGTGGTTCACACTTTATTCATGGTGCTTTCCGTAAGATGCTTGCTAAGTATGATGTTAACCATAGAATTGTGTCACCTTATCATCCTCAGTCTAGTGGTCAAGTTGAACTTATCAATAGACAAATAAAACTAATCTTACAAAAGACTGTTAATAGGTCCCGGAAGAATTGGTCTAAGAAATTAGATGATGCACTTTGGGCTTATAGAATAGCTTATAAAAATCCTATGGGTATGTCTCCAGATAAAATGGTTTATGGAAAAGCTTGCCATTTGCCTCTTGAGTTAGAATATAAAACATTTTGGGAAATAAAACAACTCAATTATGATTTCAAGCTTACTGGGGAAAATAAGTTATTTGATATTAGCTCATTAGAAGAATGGAGAACCCAGGCTTATGAAAATGCTAATTTATTCAAAGAAAAAGTTAAAAGATGGCATGACAAAAGAATCCAAAAGCATGAGTTCAAAGTAGGAGAATATGTTCTTTTGTACAACTCTCGTTTCAGTTTTTTGCAGGAAAACTCCTCTCCAAACGGGAAGGACCCTATGTCATCGGGGAGGTCTATCGAGCAGGAGCTATCAAAATAAATAATGCCAAAGGGACTAACCCGAAGGTTGTCAATGGGCAACGAATAAAACACTATATCTCAGGTACGCCAATTAATGTTGAAAGTAATGTTATCCAAACTTTGACACTGGAAGAACACATAAAAGAGTCCTTCCGGAAAATTCCAGAATTGTGATAATAAGGAGGTACGTGATACGGTAAGTAAATGGACTCCAAAAAATCCGCAAAAATATTTTTTTATCAATTTTGGAAGCCTGGCACGCCCAGGTGGGTTGTGCCCACCTCGGGTACTTTCCGGGCTCCGTTTTTCTTCCGTTTTGCTTGTTCCCCAAGATAAAAAATCTATGTATACCTCCCGAACCTGTTAACCTCCATATCACGGAGAAATCTCCTGTTTTCTTTTCTTGTTGTTTTCTGTCAGATCTGTTGAACCAGGCAATATGTCTTCTCCCTCCTCCTACAATGAAGAACACGAAGCTTGGTTGCTTTAGGTGGAATCCAGGGGAGAGGAACTTGAAGATACCATTGATACATCTCCGTCGTATCTACTTTTCCAAACACTTTTGCCCTTGTTTTGGACTCTAACTTGTATGATTTGAATGGAACTAACCCGGACTGACGTTGTTTTCAGCAGAATTGCCATGGTGTTGTTTTATGTGCAGAAAACAAAAGTTCTCGGAATGACCTGAAACTCCATGGAATATCTTAGAATAAATAATAAAAAATCCTCGCCAAAGATGAAGACCAGGGGGCCCACACCCTGTCCACGAGGGTGGGGGGCGCGCCGCCCTACCTCGTGGGCCCCCTGGTGGCCCTTCAACGCCAACTCCAACTCCATATATTGGCTTTCGAGGAGAAAAAAATCAGAGAGAAAGTTTCATCGCGTTTTACGATACGGAGCCGCCGCCAAACCCTAATCTCTCTCGGGAGGGCTGATCTGGAGTCCGTTCGGGGCTCCGGAGAGGGGGATTCGTCACCGTCGTCATCATCAACCATCCTCCATCACCAATTTCATGATGCTCACCGCCATGCGTGAGTAATTACATCGTAGGCTTGCTGGACGGTGATGGGTTGGATGATATTTATCATGTAATCGAGTTAGTTTTGTTAGGGTTTGATCCCTAGTATCCACTATGTTCTGAGATTGATGTTGCTATGACTTTGCTATGCTTAATGCTTGTCACTAGGGCCCGAGTGCCATGATTTCAGATCTGATCCTATTATGTTTTCATGAATATATGTGTGTTCTAGATCCTATCTTGCAAGTCTATAGTCACCTACTATGTGTTATGATCCGGCAACCCCGAAGTGACAATAATCGGGACCACTCCTGGTGATGACCATAGTTTGAGGAGTTCATGTATTCACTATGTGCTAATGCTTTGTTCCGGTTCTCTATTAAAAGGAGGCCTTAATATCCCTTAGTTTCCATTAGGACCCCGCTGCCACGGGAGGGTAGGACAAAAGATGTCATGCAAGTTCTTTTCCATAAGCACGTATGACTATATACGGAATACATGCCTACATTACATTGATTAACTGGAGCTAGTTCTATGTCACCCTATGTTATGACTGCTACATGATGAACCACATCCGGCATAATTATCCATCGCTAATCCGGTGCCTACGAGTTTTCCATATACTGGTTTACGCTTATTTACTTTTCCGTTGCTACTGTTACAATCACTACAAAAATACCAAAATCATTACTTTTGCTATCTTTACTTTGTTACCGTTACCATCACTCTCACATTACTTTGCTACTAAACACTTTGCTACAGATATTAAGTTTCAGGTGTGGTTGAATTGAGAACTCAGCTGCTAATACTTGAGAATATTCTTTGGCTCCCCTTCTGTCGAATCAATAAATTTGGGTTGAATACTCTACCCTCGAAAACTGTTGCGATCCCCTATACTTGTGGGTTATCAAGACCTTTTTCTGGCGCCGTTGCCGGGGAGCATAGCTCTATTCTTTGAGTCACTTGGGACTTATATCTGCTGGACACTATGAAGAATTTGAAAGATGATCGAACTACTATTTTGCCCTCAGCTACGAGGGGAGGTAAGGGATTGCCATCTAGCCTTGCACTAGATTCTCCTTCTATTATGAGTAAGTTTGCGACACCTAAACCTGCTACTGCTATTGATTCTGATATGTCGCATGTTATTGATGATGCCACTTCTGCTATGCATGATACTTATGATGAAACTACTTCTATGCTTGATACTACTGTGCCACTCGGTGAATTTCTTGATGAGCAAATTGCTAGGTCTAGGAAAGAGAAATTATTGAACCTGAACACGATGATGTGAGTGATGATGAACCTATGCCTTCTATTCCCGAGGGTTATATTTTTAATGCTGAATCTTTTGAAGCTGTTGTTGCTTGCCAGGATAGTCTTGAACGTAAGAGGTTGCTAATTAAGTGGAGTAAAGAATCTTTTAGAGGTAATATGAGACCCGACCCTGCTTTTGCTACTTCACCTATCTGTGTTCCTGATCAGGATTATTATGATATTTCTGTCGATCCAGATATAATTACTTTGGTTGAATCTGATCCTTTTTATGGCTATGAATCTGAAACTGTTGTGGCACATCTTCGTAAGTTAGATGATATAGCTGCTCTGTTTACTAATAATCTGAGATCGCGCCACCTTTACTTACTTAAGATATTTCCGTTCTCATTAAAGGGTGATGCTGAGAAATGGTTTAATTCTCTTGATCCTGGTTGTGTGCAAAGTCCCCAGGATATGATTTATTACTTCTCTGCTAAATATTTCCCTGCTCATAAGAAACAAGCTGCTTTGAGGGAAATATACAATTTTGTGCAAATTGAAGAAGAGAGTCTGTCACAAGATTGGGGGAGGCTTCTCAAGTTACTTAATGCTTTGCCTGATCATCCTCTTAAGAAACCTGAAATATTTGATATCTTTTATAATGGACTAACTGATGCTTCCAGAGATTAGCTGGATAGTTGTGCTGGTTCTGTTTTCAGGGAAAGAACACCGGATGACGCTGAACTTCTATTGAATAATATGTTGGCTAATGAAAATAATTGGGCACCTCCCGAGCCACCTCCTGAGCCTATTACTAAGCCTATTCCTAAACCAACTCCGAGGAAGAGAGGTGTTCTATTTCTTAGTCCCGAAGATATGCAAGAGGCAAAGAAATCTATGAAAGAAAAAGGTATTAAAGCTGAAGATGTTAAGAATTTACCTCCTATTGAAGAAATACATGGTCTTAATTTACCGCTTGTTGAAGAAGTATATGATCTCAATTACTTATTTAATGAAGAACCTCCCGATATCCCGACACAGGTAGTAAAGGTAAATTCTCTCTATAGATATGATAAAGCTGAAGTTCCTCCTACTAAAATTGCTAGTCAGTGCTTGGATGAGTTTGATGACTTCATGTTTAAGCAAGATGAATTTAATGCTTATTTTGGTAGACAACTAAAACAGAATACCTTTATGATTAAATGCTTGAGTGATTATCTGGCTGATATTAGAGATGAACTTAAACTTGTTAGCGAACATGCTTCTATGGTTACTAGTCAAGTAGAACAAGTACTTAAAGCTCAGAAAGAAGTGCTTGATGAAATGAATAGTAAGAAAAATGATTATGCTGTTAGAGTGACTACTAGAACTGGTAGAATGACTCAGGAACCTTTGTATCCTGAAGGCCACCCTAAGAGAATCGAGCAAGATTCTCAGAGAAATAATATTGATGTACCTAGTTCTTCTAAGAGGAAGAAAAGGAAAAATGATAGGACTTTGCAAACTTCTAGTGAACCTATTGCTGAACCACCTGATAATCCAAATGATATCTCTATGTCTGATGCTGAAACACAATCAGGTGATGAACATGAACCTAGTGATAATGTTAATGATAATGTTCATGTTGATGCTCAACCTAGTAATGATAATGATGTAGAAGTTGAACCTGCTGTTGATCTTGATAACCCACAATCAAAGAATCAACGTCATGGTAAAAGAGACTTTGTTGCTAGGAAACATGGTAAACAAAGGGAACCATGGGTTCAGAAACCCATGCCTTTTCCTCGAAACCATCCAAGGAAAAGGATGATGAGGATTTTGAGCGCTTTGCTGAAATGATTAGACCCATCTTTTTGCGTATGCGATTAACTGATGTGCTCAAAACAAATCCTTATGCTAAGTACATGAAGGATATCATTACTAATAAAAGAAAGATACCTGAAGCTGAAATTTCCACCATGCTTGCTAATTATACTTTTAAGGGTGGAATACCAAAGAAACTTGGAGATCCCGGAGTGCCTACTATACCATGCTCCATTAAAATAAGTTATGTTAAAACTGCTTTATGTGATCTTGGAGCCGGTGTTAGTGTTATGCCTCTCTCTTTATATCGTAGACTTGACTTGAATAAGTTGACACCTACTGAAATATCTTTGCAAATGGCTGATAAATCAACTGCTATACCTGTCGGTATTTGTGAGGATGTGCCTGTTGTGGTTGCAAACGTTACTATTTTAACGGACTTTGTTATTCTTGGTATTCCTGAGGATGATAGTATGTCTATTATTCTTGGAAGACCTTTCCTTAATGCTGCAGGGGCTGTTATTGATTGCAACAAAGGCAATGTCACTTTTCATGTTAATGGTAATGAGCATACGGTACACTTTCCGAGGAAACAACCTCAAGTTTACAGTATCAACTCTATTGGAAAAGTTCCATCGATTATATTTGGATGTTTTGAATTTCCTCTCCCTACTGTCAAGAAAAAGTATGATATTCTTATTGTTGGGGATTTTCATATCCCCGTTGAGGTAACTTAGTGTCATTCGAAATTTCTCCGTTTCCGTGATTATTCGGAATGAGTTTGTTAAAAAGACTTGATCAACCTTGTTAGTGGGTTCATTTTGATGATCACGAGATGGATGAAACTAGAAGCACAACCTTCTGTACCCTCTTTATATTTTCTGTTATTTAGTAGAAATAAAGTAAAATAGTATTTTTTCTGTCTGTTTCCTGACTTATCCGTGCAATATAAAAATATCCCAAAAATAAAAGTCCTCAGAATGCCATGCCAATTTAATATGATTTTTTTGGGAATATTTGAGAATTTACTGTGCAAAAATT
Source organism: Triticum timopheevii (assembly GCA_963921465.1). Classification (NCBI taxonomy): domain Eukaryota; kingdom Viridiplantae; phylum Streptophyta; class Magnoliopsida; order Poales; family Poaceae; genus Triticum; species Triticum timopheevii. Next base: position 88,218,960 of record OY997271.1, read on the forward strand.
ACCACGGGGGGAGCTGCCACCTGGCCACGAGGGTGGAGGACGCGCCCTACCCCCTGGGCGCGCCCCCTGCCTCGTGGGCCCACGGTGGCCCTCCTCCACTTATTCCTGCACCCATCTTCTTCCTCTGCCTCACACAACCACGAAAAACCAACTCAAGCACGAGTTCCAGCCCCCGTTGCTGTGATTTTCGATCTCCTTGCTCAAAGCACCTCTTGCAAAACTGCTTGGGGAGATTGTTCCTTGGTATGTGACTCCTCCATTGGTCCAATTAGTTTTTGTTCTAGTGCTTTATTCTTTGCAAATTTGTGCTGCATAGGTGACCATGTTCTTGAGCTTCATATCAAATTTATATGGTTCAAAGTAGTTCTAATGCTTGATATAGGCCCTAGGCACTTGTGGGAGTTGTTGCTATCAATTTTATTGAAGTTGGTTCACTTTTATTTGAAGTTACTAAAAATTTCAGAAATTTTTCAGAGGAAACAATATGCTTAGGAGGATGTTCCAAGGTGGTCCTTCAAGGAAGCAAGGTCCCAGGCTTGCGATACGTGATGCTGACGAGGAACCACCAAGAGACGCTCCTGTGAGGCCTTGTGAATGGCCATCGGAAAATTTTATGAATCAAGTAGGAATTAAAGAAGAATTCTACGCATATTTGCATAATGCCGATCTTGAGGACTTTGAAGCTGATAAATGCCCACAGTATCGTGACCTCACAAGTTCATCTGTGAGGAGGTTTGAGTTTTTAACTTCGCGAAATTCTCTTTCAGTCATGTTTTGACCTTTATGATAAATCTTATACCATAGACTTAGAGGACTTTACTTCGGCTTGCAAACTTCCATCTTGGGGTAATGTCAGGGATCCCCCTAAATCTGAATATAGAGACTTTCTTGCTAGAATAACTGTGGGGGAATCTAGAGATATAGCGCAGGCCACTATAGGGAGCATTCACTTTCCTGCTATACATTATTTTGCTCTCTTCATTGGTAGATGTATAACTGCTAAGGATGAAGCATGTCACATGTGTGCCCCTGATCTCAGCATTCTCAGAAGTGCTGTGTTAGGAGACCAATCTTATCATATGGGCGCCATTGTAGCTTGTAGGTTGCATCAGAATAGGCATAACGGAGATTTCTTTGGAGGAATTTATGCAACCCGCTTAGCTAATTTTCTTGATGTAGACATTCGTGAGGGTGATATGGAGTTACCCTCTTCTTATTTAGATCTTGATTCTATGTTTTCCCACCAGTTCTTTGAGAGGACTGGACCACCTTACCAGTATCGACTAATCTTTAACAAACGGCATGTGGTCCGTGTTGCTCTTCTTGCTCCTACCTTCTTTAATTTTCAGGCAAGAGGAAGATATATTATTACCAGAGAGGAGGCAGATGAGTACGAAAAGAGAGTGGAGGCTGCTCGACTCCACGCTATAGCTCAGGTGGCGATAGCCGCTGCGTCACACTATGACCCCAGCTTCACCTACGGATATCCGACAGGCCATCCCTGGCAATAGACCAACTTAGGCCAAAAGCCTAAGCTTGGGGGAGTACGTATTCTCACCGATATTACATTCATGTTCACACACACTTATTGCTAGATGTCGGTGCTCATACTCTTTCATTGTATTATCCATGCTAGTTTAAATTTCTTTTTCTTGCTTTCTTCTTGTGTGTTTGTTAAACTTTAAGAAAAAACAAAAAAAATAGTTAGTTTACTTTTCATGCTTGTAGTAGAATTAAAAAGAAAACCCAAAAATATTTCCCATTCTTCTTTTACTTGTTGGGAGCTTTCCCGTGTAAATAGTTTTTATTTCTTTTCCTTTCTTTGGGGGTCGAGAAGACTATATTGAAAATGCTTAGTGGCTTTCATATGCATGATCGTTTATTTAACTTAGAGCCCATATTACTTGTCTTCTCTCTTGAGTTGAATGCTTGCAGATTCCAGCTTAGTCCAATGCACATGCACTCTTACTATTATACACACCGTTCGGTCGTGCGAGTGAAAGGCAATAATGATGATATATGATGGACTTATTGGGAAGAGAAAAGCTGGTATGAACTCGACCTCTCTTGTTTTTGTAAATATGATGATTCATCGTTCTTGATTCAGCTATTATGAAGTAAACATATTTGCAATGACATTTAGAGATTATAGTTGCTTGTGCCATGCTTGATTAGCTATGAGTTATAATGGTTTACCTTGCGTGCCAACATGCTATTAGAATGATTATGATGAGGTATGATGGGATGGTATCCTCCTTTAAATGAATTGAGTGACTTGACTTGGCACATGTTCATGCATGTAGTTGAATGCAATCAACATAGCCTTCATGATATTTATGTTCATGGTGGATTATATCCTACTCATGCTTGTATTCGGTGTAAATTAATTTTAATGCATGTTTACGACTGTTGTCGCTCTCTCAGTTGGTCGCTTCCCAGTGTTTTGCTAGCCTTCACCTATACTAAGCGGGAATACTGCTTGTGCATCCAAACTCCTTAAACCCCAAAGTTATTCCATATGAGTCCACTATACCTTCCTATATGCGGTATTTACCTGCCGTTCCAAGTAAATTTGTATGTGCCAAACTCTAGACCTTCAAATAAACATTTTTTTTGCATGCTCGAATAGCTCATATGTCAACTAGAGCTGCCCTTATCTCGTGTTAGGCGGGTTATTCTCAAGAGGAGTGGACTCCGCTCCTCATTCACGAGAAAATGGTTGGTATTCGGGATGCCCAGTCCCATGCTTTATGCAAACTAAATCAAAAGAACTGCAAACAAAACTCCCCTTGGGACCCGTTGAATGTTGGAGGCACTCGTTGTTTCGAGCAAGCCATGGATTGATGCTTGTGGAGGAAGGGGAGTATAAACTTTACCATTCTATTTGGGAACCGCCTATAATCTGTTTAGCATGGAAGATATCATCGTCTTTTAGTTGTTATGTTGACAATGAAAGTATGCCGCTCAAAATATAATTTATCTCTATTTCAAAACCGAGCTCTGGCACCTCTACAAATCCCTGCTTCCCTCTGCGAAGGGCCTATCTATTTACTTTTATGTTGAGTAATCACCCTTCTTATTACCCGCTGGAGAGCACACTGTCGTTTGCACTCATTATTATTGGTTTATATTGGGTATGACTTGACTGGATCTCTTTTACCATGAATTACAATGTTTAGTCAGTCCTTGATCTTTAAAGGTGCTCTGCTTTTATGTTTTGCGGTCTCAAAAAGGACTAGCGAGATACCATTTTGTTATATCATGTTATGATTATTTTGAGAAAGTGTTGTCACCCGAGTTTTATTATTATGGCTCGCTAGCTGATTATGCTATTGATATGAGTAATTGTGAGACCTACGTGTCATTGTGAGTACGGTTAGTTCATAATAATTGCTGAGACTTGAATGCTGGATTTTCATGTTTACAACAACAAGAGCAAACGGAGTTTGTAAAAGTTTTTCTTTTTCTCTTTCAGTTTGTCAACTGAATTGCTTGAGGACAAGCAAGGGTTTAAGCTTGGGGGAGTTGATACGTCTCCGTCGTATCTACTTTTCCAAACACTTTTGCCCTTGTTTTGGACTCTAACTTGTATGATTTGAATAGAACTAACCCGGACTGACGTTGTTTTCAGCAGAATTGCCATGGTGTTGTTTTATGTGCAGAAAACAAAAGTTCTCGGAATGACCTGAAACTCCACGGAATATCTTAGAATAAATAATAAAAAATCCTCACCAAAGATGAAGACCAAGGGGCCCACATCCTGTCCACGAGGGTGGGGGGCGCGCCCCTCCCCCCTGGGCACGCCGCCCTACCTCGTGGGCCCCCTGGTGGCCCTCCGACGCCAACTCCAACTCCATATATTGGCTTTCGGGGAGAAAAAAATCAGAGAGAAAGTTTCGTCGCGTTTTACGATACGGAGCCACCGCCAAGCCCTAATCTCTCTCGGGAGGGCTGATCTGGAGTCCGTTCCGGGCTCCGGAGAGGGGGATTCGTCACCGTTGTCATCATCAACCACCTCCATCACCAATTTCATGATGCTCACCGCCGTGCGTGAGTAATTGCATCGTAGGCTTGCTGGACGGTGATGGGTTGGATGAGATTTATCATGTAATCAAGTTAGTTTTGTTAGGGTTTGATCCCTAGTATCCACTATGTTCTGAGATTGATGTTGCTATGACTTTGCTATGCTTAATGCTTGTCACTAGGGCCCGAGTGCCATGATTTCAGATCTGAACCTATTATGTTTTCGTGAATATATGTGTGTTCTAGATCCTATCTTGCAAGTCTATGGTAACCTACTATGTGTTATGATCCGGCAACCCCGAAGTGACAATAATCGGGACCACTCCCGGTGATGACCATAGTTTGAGGAGTTCATGTATTCACTATGTGCTAATGCTTTGTTCCGGTTCTCTATTAAAAGGAGGCCTTAATATCCCTTAGTTTCCATTAGGACCCCGCTGCCACGGGAGGGTAGGACAAAAGATGTCATGCAAGTTCTTTTCCATAAGCACGTATGACTATATACGGAATACATGCCTACATTACATTGATTAACTGGAGCTAGTTCTGTGTCACCCTATGTTATGACCGCTACATGATGAACCACATCCGGCATAATTATCCATCGCTAATCCGGTGCCTACGAGTTTTCCATATACTGGTTTACGCTTATTTACTTTTCTGTTGCTACTGTTACAATCACTACAAAAATAAAAAAATCATTACTTTTGTTGTCTTTACTTTGTTACCGTTACCATCACTATCATATTACTTTGCTACTAAACACTTTGCTGCAGATATTAAGTTTCAGGTGTGGTTGAATTGACAACTCAGCTGCTAATACTTGAGAATATTCTTTGGCTCCCCTTGTGTCGAATCAATAAATTTGGGTTGAATACTCTACCCTCGAAAACTGTTGTGATCCCTTATACTTGTGGGTTATCAACCATTATGGAGGAAGATGAGGGAAATTCGTTCGGGATCCACCCTCCGGCCTCTGCGAGAGGGACTCTGGCTGGCATCTCCACTCATCCTAATCCCCATCAAGCCATGAGGCTCCCAAACAATCGAGAGGTCCCAAGTAATCATGAAGAACTCCCTACAAGGAGGCCTCTACACAGGTTACACCGAAACAATTTTCATAATTTGATCCATAATTATGGGTTCGAAAACACTCCTCGTGTGCATATACCATCCAATTGGGACATATCTCGTCCAAGAGAAAGTGATGCAGGGACAAGCTCCTGGGGTCCGGAAACTAAATATATCATGGGTGAGGTGGAGAAGAACACTGAGCTGCTCCATCGAGTTCTCTGAGAGATTCACAGCTTAAGAGATGCACTCAGAGATGTATTGGACCGGATTGCTTCTACTTCATCACCACCAAAAGAAAACTGAGTATTGGGTATGGGCACTCCCCTTGGCTTCCGCCAAGCTTGGGGGAGGTGTCCCGGTATCGTATCAATCTCCACTATCTTTTGCCTTTACTTTCTTAGTTCGATCAATGGTTATCTTTTGCTATTGGATGAATAAAAGTTTAGTTCGATCCTTGCTTTTTGTGAGTTTGCTTAGTGATCAATCCTTGTAATCGTGTGAGAGATATAATAAAGTTAGTTTGAATTTTGCCTTCTTTACTTTCTTGCTGCAATAAAAAGAAAGGAAATAAAAAGAAAAGATCATATGCTAATCTTATGGTAAGTGATGACATTACATAAGGAAAAGTATAAGAGAAAATTTTATTGTAGATTGACAAACATAGCATTGGTCAATGATGCAACACATGAAAGAATCAATAAGGGAAGAGAAGATTCACATATAAATACACTATCATGGAAATATTTTGTGATTGTGAGCACCCACCAAAATATTATATGCCAAAATTGTTGACGTTGGACAAGGAAGACAACCTAATGATATATGTTTGTTCATATTCACATAGAAGTCATATTGTCATAAATCCTTCAACATGTGGTGCTTGCTCCTATCTTTCCTAGCCAAAAACTCCGCACTAAGTAGAGATACTACTTGTGCATCCAAAACCCTTAAACCCTATCTTGTTTGAGAGTCCATCATACCTACCTATGGATTGAGTAAGATCCTTCAAGTAAGTTGTCATCGGTGCAAAAAGGGCAATAAAAATTGCTTATAAATATGTGAGATCATTTAGTGTAAGGGAAAATTGAGCGTTGTACGAACTTGTGATGATGAAGAATAAAAGCGACAGACTGCATAATAAAGGTTGCTATCACAAGGGGCAATATAACATGACGTTCTCTTGCACTAAGGGGTTGAGCATACAAACAAAAAGCACACGACAACCTTTGCTTCCCTCTGCGAAGGGCCTATCTTTTACTTTCATGTATTTACTTTTATGCAAGAGTCAAAAAATTTCTTTCTATTCCTTTTATTTTTCTCCTTTGGCAAGTGTCATGTGGTGAGGAAAGATCTAGGCACATATGGCCAGTTGAATATGGGTAGCATAAGTTATTATTGTTGACATCACCCTTGAGGTGAGTGTGTTGGGAGGCGAAACTATAAGCCCCTATCTTTCTTTGTGCCGGCTGAAACGTTTTGCTCATGTGGACGCGGTGAGTGCTAGAAATCATAGAAGACTAAATGATGGTTGAGTATGTGGACTTGCCTAAAGGCTCTGATACGTGACCCTTCCTGAAAAGATGATGAATTGTAGTTGCAAAGTTGACTGAGAACATAGTTTGTCAATAGAGTTTATGCTTTATACTTCATTGTTGTGATGAATTGTCACTTGTTCATGAGAAGTCTATGATAAAAGTTTTATATTGAAGTTTGTTGCTGTCATAATAAGTCACATGATGCTGCTATGTCCGTATTTTTGTTTTTATCGACACCTCTCTCTCTCTCTCTATGCATGTGGACATGTTTTTCGATTTTGGTTTTCGCTTGAGGACAAGCGAGGTCTAAGCTTGGGGGAGTTGATACGTCCATTTTGCATCATGTTTTACTATTGTTATATATGTTTTTTTATTGTATAATAATTCTTTTTGGAGTAATTCTAATGCCTTTTCTCTCATAATATGCAAGGTATGCACCAAGGGGGAGAATTCTGACAGCTGGAAATCTATACCTGAAAAAGCTACGTCAAGCTACCTATTCTGCACAACTCCAAATGAGATGAAACTCCCCAAGTATTTTTTATGGAATATTTAAGGAATATTGGAGCAAATAGGTACCGGAGGAGGGCGACCAGGTGGGCACAACCCACCTGGGCGCGCCAGGAGGCCCACCTCTGGTGCCCATCTTCTGGTATATAAGTCATTTTGACCTAGAAAAAAATAAGGAGAGGACATTCGGGACGAAGCGCCGCCGCCTCGAGGCGGAACTTGGCAGGAGAACTTTTGCCCTCCGGCGGAGCAATTCCGCCGGGGGAACTTCCCTCCCGGAGGGGGAAATCATCGTCATCATCTTCACCAACAACTCTCCCATCTTGGGGAGGGCTATCTTCATCAACATCTTCACATCACAAACTCCTCTCAAACCCTAGTTCATCTCTTGCGTTCAATCTTTGTATCAAAACTATAGATTGGTGCCCGTGGGTGACTAGTACTGTTGATTACATCTTGTAGTTGATTACTATATAGTTTATTTGGTGGAAGATTATATGTTCAGATCCATTATGATATTCAATACTCCTCTGATCTTGAGCATGTTTATCATTTGTGAGTAGTTACTTTCGTTCTTGAGGTCACGGGAGAAATCAGGTTGCAAGTAATCATGTGAACTTGATATGTGTTTGATATTTTGATGGTATGTATGTTGACATTCTCTTAGTGGTGTCATGTGAACGTCGACTACATGACACTTCACCATATTTGGGCCTAAGGAAATGCATTGTGGAGTGGTTATTAGATGGTGGGTTGCGAGAGTGATAGAAGCTTAAACCCCAATTGATGTGCTATCCCGTAAGGGACCGATTGGATCCAAAAGTTTAATGCTATGGTTAGAATTTATTCTTAATACTTTTCTCGTAGTTGCGGATGCTTGCGAGAGGGTTAATCATAAGTAGGAGGTTTGTTCAAGTAAGAACAACACCTAAGCACCGGTCCACCCACATATCAAATTATCAAAGTACCGAACATGAATTAAGCCAACATGATGAAAGTGACTAGATGAATTCCCTTATACCCTCAAGAACACTTTGCTTATCATAAGAAACCGTTTTGGCCTGTTCTTTGCCTCAAAAGGATTGGGCTACCTTGCTGCAATTTTGTTACTACTATTGTTACTTGCTTGTTACAAATTATCTTGCTACCAAACTACTCTGCTACTTACACTTTTGGCACTTGCAGACATTACCTTGCCGAAAACCACTTGTCATTTCCTTCTGCTTCTCGTTGGGTTCGACACTCTTACTTATTGAAAAGGGCTACAATTGATCCCATACACTTGTGGGTCATCATCCGCCTTGTCCATGGCCATCCCAACCCTGTTGTGCACCGCGCCCACGACCCACGGCCCGCGCTTTTGCCGCCGGCGCGTGTGTTGGCTCCTCCGGCTGACGCACGTTCAGCCGGTTATTAACAGTTCAAGCTGGTGGTCTTGATGCTTGCGGACCCGAAGCGGGCGCTGCCCTGGCCGGTGGCCCCTGCTTGGGCGGAGGCTGACCGCCATGGTTGAGGAATGGGCGCTGGCGGTCGGTTGAATCCGCGAAGCGCGTCCGGTCCCGAGCGAAGGAAACCCAGGATCGCTATCCTGGGAACCCTAGCAGGAGACGAGCAAGACCCATGTGAATGCGGCGGCTCCTGCTCAGAGACGAGAACATGTAACGAGGGATCGATCGGTGTAGGAGTTTCAGCGACTTGGGTCTCTACCTGGGCCATATACCCAATATCCGTAAAGCCCACGATCGTCGAAGCCCTCGACCCAACGTCTTGGCCCAACAATGATTTCAAACACGCCCGCCTGGCCGTTCTGATCGCGTCGGCCGACGTGCCCTTCGGTGGCAGCGGCAGCGGCCCCGACGTCCGCCCACCTTTCCCTCTTTTCTTCTTAGTAACTAGCGTCCAATCCGCCGGAATGAAATTAGACAAAGTGTGAATAGCTCGGGTTACCTTCGAGATCGGCCTGATCCATGGTTTGATTGGCTTGCTTAGTCCAGCGATGAACAGCTCCTTGGCGATACGTGGAGATGGTCCCCGGCGGCGCTTCCGCCAGAGATGTCTCCCCTGATGCAGAAGCCGACGTTTCTTTGCTCTTGTCCTCATCGTCCACATCATCCTCGCTCTCATCATCCTTGGTGCCCGAGAGAACCCGGAACCGTCCTCCGACCCATGAGTTAGGCCTCTCGTCGGCACCATCCACATCCACGTCAACAATCTCGATCACTTCGACCAGATCAAGATCCACCTGCATACGTTGATCCACCACCACTTTGTAGATATCAATATGAAAGCGAAAACCTACCATTATCCGGATGTCAAGCACGAGGTAGTTGCCGGCAAGGACATCATTGTCCATATCCATGACCGATGTCCAACGAGTTGCCGGAATATGATGCAAGCGTCCTCGGATCCATCTCCCTTGACATCGCACATCCATGAAATGCACAGCCCACCACTTAGCATTGCGCAACTAAAACATATCATCACTGACACGCATGCGGCCCGTTAGTGCTTCCAGGCTGTGATGGTTTGATCATCATAAACGAGCCTCCTGACCGATTAGCAATGAGTAACCAGAGATGGACCCGGCGGGAGGCGAACCGGGGCCATGGCTCCCCCATACTAGAAAAAGTTCTTCAAATTATCCCTAGATAATATGTGGATTTGCAGAGTTAATGCAAAAATCTTTTATGTGTATGCCCCCTCCAAAGATCATATATGTATCATTGGCCCCCCTCATATGAACTTCCCCGGCTCTGTCTCTGCGAGTAACACAACTGACCGTCTCTGCGAGTTTATTCAAGTGAGAGTGAGTAAATTAGAGGCCCATTGGGAGCCTTATATAGCCTAGGGGTTCTTAATAAACGATCAAGGTTACCATTGAAGTAAGGAGATGGGACGGCCGTCAGGACATGCCATAAGTACCAGAAGGGAGTTCACACAAGGGGTTACCCAGGTTCTCGCCCTCATGGTGAGGTAACACCCTACGTTCTGTTTTGTTTCATATTAATGTGGGAGCACCTTATGCAAGGGGGTTACAAGATGGTGATAGATATAACTACAGAGAGTGTGGTATATGGAATAGATGGGAATGTCTACCCCTAGCCTCGACTTACATACGGGGCAAGAGCTAGGGTTTATAGGGTTCCTAATTGACTTCGTGCCGATGGCATCTTGGTTTGTACGTACGCCAAGATGATCTCCTGACTCCGAGTTGGCCCCCCAGGCTATCTCCTAGAACGTGCTGCCATCAGGCCTCTTGGGTCCCAAGGCTGGCCCAACACCGGGCTTCTAGGCTGATGGGTCACCCCCGCTATGTTGCATCGTCAAATATACTGGGGGTGTCCCATCAACCCAAAAAGCCCGGTATTGGGCCAGGCTCAAGGCCTAAGGGGCATGGTGGCATCACAGCTCCAGGAGGCCGTCCAGGGCCCGGTTCGGAGCAAGAACTTCGTCTTGGCGTGCAAGCCATGGAGCCCTCATGCAAGAGGTCAGTTTGGATCACTGTAAACCCTAGCTCTCATCCCCTTTATAAGGCAGGGCTAGGGATAGCTTAGATCTATCTACTCCGTAGATAGGACTCTCGGTAGTCATATTCACCATCCCCTTGTAACCCCCTCGCACGAGGTGCTACCACATAAATACAAAACAAAGTATGGCATAGGGTATTATCTCACGATGAGGGCCCGAACCAAGGTACCCCCCCCCCCCCCCCCCCCCGCGCCGTCGCAAACTTCTCTCCGATACTTGCAGCTTCGCTCGGTACCCTATTGAGGGATCTGACGGTTTTCTACACCATCAATGACCATTGCATACCAAATATTTATGCACCCTATTTCAACACATGTCTCATGAAAATGACAAAAAGCCACAAAACAAACAGCAAAAAATTAAAATACTTCAGAAAACATATTGCTCATCCACTGCCTTCGGTTGTACATCATCCGCTCAAGCTTGATAATTGCACAAAACCGGTAGTGAAGGAAAGTGACATCATAAAACGTCTTAACCATACTAGACTTTGTAGACTGCAATAGCCACTTGCCGATAGAAACAAGATCTAGTAAATATTGAAAGAGCGCCGGTTGGGCATCACCCCATGCAGCACAGGCTTGCAATAATTCACTACACATCTAAAAGTGTTGTAGAAAGTGGGCCATGTTTCCCTATTGACTGAGCAACTGTCAAGATCCGAGCAGAATCAGTAGATCTGACAACACCAACCCTCACTGATCCTTACTCAGTGTTGAATCAAATGTCGTCAAGGTAGGAAGAGACTGAAAAAATATATCTTATGTTATCGCCGCCACCATCATCAATGCTGCGAGAGAACAAAACCTATGGAAGATAAAATATCTACTGAAACTAAACAAATTAAATGGACAGTCCCGCTCCTCGGCTCGCTGCCGACGAGGCCGCCGGACGAAATGGGGGGAAGGGATTGAGATGGTGACATGAAGGATACCTTGGGGGTGGCTAGGGTTGAGAAAAGATGGGATTTCAAAAAGGTCAAGGGAAAGATTTGAAAAGTTTATCCATGTGTATTCTACTAGAAACCGTTAACACACGGGCAACCTGTTAACCCGTTAACACCAGGCTCATGTCCTTCCGAAGTCAACAACCTGTTGGTGCGATAAACTCGTCCGATCCACACCAGAAATCAGAAGGCAAGCGAGGTTGGGTTAAGCTTTAGCCCTAAATCCGTGATCACCTTCTTGAGGAATCAAGACCAAAACTCTGTTCCTCTCATAGCTTCACCCTCCCTCGTCCAATCTGCATGACACCATGGCCTCGGCGGCTGAAGCTACAGGGGCGCAGGATTTTGCATCATTTTCCAGCAGCGATGGCCAACAGCGGGCTGTGATCTCCGATACGGTAACTCGCGGAACTCTGCAAATTGTGTCCTTACGTTTAAGAGTAGAAGATTGGTTTTGTTTGAGAGAAAAGCAACAGAAAATAATAAGTCCTGCAACTTAGATTTCAACTACTGAAGAAGACTATACACTTTAGCCCTGATTAGCCTTATATTGAACTTCTTATTTGCTTGCTTTCCGTTTTTCTGGATCCCACTTGAACTTGATGTTGTACTTAAACGCTAAAGGCCTCAGTTTAATGCCGGCAAGCGCCTCTATATTTAGAAAAAGAAAAAATTGAAATTTAGAAGATAAACACTCCATGGATAATATTTCCAACTTTTTTTTTAATGAGACAGTAGGGGAAGCCTCTACAACGTTTTTTTTTAAAGAATATAAGAACCCACAGTTGCATCTGTGAGAAATTGTGAATTTTCATTCTAGGTTAGTGCCCAACTAGATCCCATCTTGAACGTGTACAGTAATAAAATTAAGTAACTTATACACCTATCTTCTTTTATAGATAGAAGTCCATCCCAAACTATAAAATCTTCATATAAAATGAGCCGTGAACTGATTTTGAAAAGTGGTCCTTTTTATTATATGTCTTCCCAAAAAGATTCAAAAACTATCATGAATGTAAGTAATGCTATGAAACGATAAGACACAAGAATTCATCGGAAAATGCTAGCTATAAAAATGGTAATAAATACATATAGATTCTACTTGTTCATTTCTATACATGACGAAATGAAATATTTGATGATTTGTTTTAGGTTCCAATGCATAGCATTCCCCATGTTCATATTATTTTTTCCCAAAAAGAAATGGACTTGCTAAACTACCTAAATAACCGAGTTAAGGTTTAGAGGATTTCGCCTTCAAAGGTTCTCACAAAAATCAAGAACAGTTGAGTACAACAAGGAGAATGCCATAAAGTGAATCACCAGTCAGTATGCCCATCTATGTTCCATGGAAAAAACACACAAACGATAATAAATTTCTCTTGTCATCTTTGCATAAGACATATAGTCATAGTTGTAAAGAGATTTTGTGGGTTATCCTTTCATACCATTCCTTACATCCACGTTTTGTTTCACAAATTTTTGAAAGGCCTTAAATAAGGAACCACCTTTTGAAAGAAAAACTCACTTCATTGTTCAAGGTCCATGTCAGACCAAGCACAATAGTACTAGGTTCAAAATTATCCTTCTTTGTTAAACACAGTAATTCTGGTGTTCAGTTTTGATTTTGTCTAAGTGATGGGAGGACTGATTCATGAACTTTATATCACGGGCAAAGCCCGGCCGGCGTTAGTGGCGGCGGGGCCTCTTTCCCTTCCTCGCGGTGGGCTGGCGCGGGAGAACAACACCGAGCGGAGGCACACGGCTCTCCAGGGTGGTGCGTCCGCGGCCGGTCGGTGGTGCCCTGGTGCGGTGGCATGCCCGCGTGGGGTGGCGGTGGTGGACTTCCCCGGCCCAGATCTAGCTCGGCGACTTCTCTGACCGGTGGCCAGCGGGCGGCACGGGCTGAGGCGGCGTGGGCCGACCGTTGCTGGTGGCCTGGGCTGTTGGAGGGGGCCGGCGTGGGGGATGTGTCGTGGTGGGGTAGTCCGGCGGCATCTGTGGCTGTGGCGACCTCATCCGGGAACCCGGGTGGTGCGGATTGGTGGGCTGGCGGTGCTTGGTCCTTGGTGTCTTAACCCCCGCAGGTGGTGCTAGGTGGAGGTGCAACGGGCCTCTGTCCCCTGGTTCTAGGCCGACGACATGGCTGTGAGTCGGGGTTCGCGCTCGGGCGGATCTGGAAGGTGCCCGGGGCGAGTCAGAGTTCACGCTCCGGGTAGGTAGTAGGTACACTTGGGCTCGATCCGGAAGGTGCCCGTGGGTGGTGAGGTCCCTCTCCTCGCGGGTACAGTGGACGTTGGTGGTGGTCAAGGCTCCGGTACACCGTTGCAGGTCGTGGTCGAGGGCCATGGTCATGGCGTCGTGCGAGCGTGCTCAGCGCCAGCCGTCGGTAGTCACGGAGTAGGGGCTCCCCCGATCCACCAGGAATGCCTGGAGACCTAGGCGTGGATGCCTCCTACTGTGAAGGCGTCCATCGAGACTCTATGGCTGATGTCGGGCTAGGGGTGAAAGGTGTCGCCTTTTACTCCTCCTTCTGTGGCGGGTACACCGTGATGTGGGCAGTTGATGGAGTCCTGGACATGGATGCCGGGGTGGCGGCCCCGGATGGCGGTCCGCATGGTTGGCTCTCCGGCGGGCACCATGGCGGTGGTGATGGCCTTCCCTCTTGGTCTTGTGGGCGGCGAGAGGTGGTGCAGCGGGTGGCTCCGGCGCGCTCTCTGTCTCTTACGGTGGCGGTGCCCCGATCTGGATCTGGAAGTTTTGTGCTCCTCGTGCTTGCCCTGAAGACCTCGTCGTGACGTTGGGGGGGGGGGGGGCTGCCGAGGAAAGCTCCGCGCTCTCGCGGGCGCCGTTATCTTCTTGAAGACATCGTCATGGTGCTCCTCTCCGTGTCCGGGTTCCGAGTGAAAACCTCTATCTATTGTAGACTCGGCAATGCCGACGCTTAGCGCCGTTTTCCCTCCTGGGGGAGTTGTTGTGGAGCTTAGATGTTATAGGGCTTAGCGCGGTGTTGCTCTCAATTCCTAATGTGCAATATTTTGGTAGCGTAGTCGCGTGCATTCTGTGTGATTCGATTATCTTGGGATCGGCATTGTATGAGGGCCACCCTCTCGTACCGTTCGGCTGTGTACTCTATTTGGTTGTTGCTTTACATATAAAGCGGGGCGAAAGCCTGTTTTGAGGATATCATGGGTTGTGATTCCTTAGGATTAGGCATAAACGACCTGCCTTGGGTTGTAACTTGGATTACCAGTCAGTAGGGATGAGTAGTGGGTGACAACTGACAACTCGTTGATCCATTCTAGTTCTCGTGCTTGATCTCTAGTTCAACAGACCTATGCACAATTGAAAACAACAGTTACATGCCCCCACAAAAAAAAGAAAACAAGAGTTACATGGTTGTAAAACATGAATAAATTGAGATGGGTAGCGCCGTAGTAGGTTTTCCTCCTTGCATTCCAACTTGTTAACTACCCTTTTTTCCCGGGAAATCTGTTAACTACCCTCTATGGATGAAGCTCAACGTAACAGATCAGCAAACTAACAAGGAACTGGGTTAGTGCTTTTTTTTCTACTTCTTATAATGGATAGTGTTGGTGCTGTTGATGCGTGGAGTATCTTGCACGACAACCAGCCAATTCTGATGGTAGTGATTGGCACTTGTGTTTATTTCCCCAAGCAATTTCACAGTTAATAAAGTACCAATCCAGCTAGAGTCCTAGTAGTAACCACTATTACTATGACCCACATTTTCATTTCACTCTAAATTTGTTTGGTTTACAGCTGTTGCCCCCCAAACAAGGTCTTGAGATCTACATTGGAACTAGTTTTGCAGTAATGGCAGCTTATGTGCTGTTGCTTATGATCAGCATTAGATACATCAAAATAGCTGCGATCCCGGGTATCATACTTGTTTTCATTGGTGCCTTGTGGGGCAAATTCTGCGTCAAGGGAAGGTTGCGGCATAGCACCAATGGAATGGCTAGCTTGGGCAGTGGCAGCGAGAAATCTCAGGGTCTGCTACTAATGGTACTACTATCGTACTGTCTGCAGCTAATGCAGCTCGCCTTGGCACGTCTTGCTGATCTGACTAATGGACAACAAAAAGGCAATTTTGTTGTCTCTCACTTTCTCCTCTTCTTCAGTTCTGCGCTTGGTGCTCTGGCATCGAAGATGGCCACACTCCCTATCGGAACCAGCCCAGGTGTAGCGCAGGCGCAGCAAGCGCTTCACAGGACCTTCAATGTGGTTCTTATGATATCTGTGCACACCGTGGCTACAGAATGGACGGGGGAAGACATGGTACTAATTTGCATGCCGGAGCTTATTGCGGCGCTTGTGTGGTTCACTGCTAATTTTGATCACGGCGGTTGGACCATGTCCGTCATGGTAACAACAGGCAAATCTAGTGTCATCGTTCTCAGTGTTGCAGTGTCTCTGGCAGCATACCACACTTCCAAGTTTTTGAAGGAGAGTGGGATACTTGCTGAGTACTGGTACACAAGGGTCTTGGGCTGTGTTACCTTATCGGGGGTTCTATCCTACTTTAGCGCGTGGATGATCCATGAGTGGCCAGGCAGCACTGCTAGTGCGAAGGTGCCCGTTCAGCTCATCAAGTTCTCTGCAAATATTTGCTTCAGCGCATCAGCTATCCTGGTTCTAGTCCCGCATCCACTGAATCAGCGTATATCGAGCTTCTCAAGTTTCCTGCAAAGTATGTATGCAGATATGATGAGGCTAGGTCAATGGGTATATCGTGCACCAGTAAATGTTCGGGTGTCCATTCTACAATATGCTGATGACACTATTCTATTCATGGAACATGACATGGCTAAGGCACGTAACATGAAACTTATCTTGTGTCTATTCGAACAATTGTCTGGCTTAAAAATCAATTTTCATAAGAGCGAGGTGTTCTGTTTTGGGAAGGCCAAAGACGAGGAACATACATACAGACAATTGTTTGGATGCGAATTAGGTGCTTTACCATTCAGTTACTTGGGTATTCCGATTCATCACCGTAAGCTATCCAATAAAGAATGGAAATGCATTGAAGAACGAATTGAAAAAAAACTCAACTGTTGGAAGGGCAAGCTGATGTCATATGGCGGTTGGCTAGTTCTGATTAACTCAGTACTGACTAGCATGCCAATGTTTTTACTTTCGTTCTTCGAAATTCCGAAAGGGGTCCGAAAGCGACTTGATTTCTTTAGATCTTGTTTCTTTTGGCAGTCTGATGAGGCCAAGAGGAAATACCGTCTCGCGCGATGGGATATCCTTTGTCGACCTAAAGACCAAGGGGGGCTCGGTATTGAGAACTTGGAAATTAAGAATAAATGCCTTATGAGCAAATGGTTATACAGGTTAGAGACAGAGCCGGAGGGCATGTGGTCTCAAATCCTGCGCAATAAGTATTTGCACTCGAAAACGCTAGCCCAGGCTACCATCAGACCGACTGATTCGCCGTTCTGGAAGGGACTTATGAGAACGAAGGACATGTTCTTTCGTAGGGTCAAATTCTTGGTTGGCAACGGGATGTCAACAAGATTTTGGGAGGATACGTGGTTAGGAGAGACGCCTCTGGCCTTACAATATCCTACCCTCTACAATATTGTGCAACGTAAGGAGGATTACGTAGGTATCGTCCTTCAAACTATCCCCTTGAACATCCAGTTCAGACGTACGGTAGTGGGTGAGAGATGGACAGCCTGAATACACTTGGTTCGGAGATTGATTGAAGTTCGACTCTCCGACATGCCGGACTCAACACAATGGAAGTTAACTAAAAATGGGATATTTACTGTGAAATCTTTTTATACGGATCTGATTAATTCTGGCCCCCTCTCAAGGTCATTACATATATGGAAGGTTAAGGTTCCTTTGCGGATTAAAATTTTTATGTGGTTTGTTCACAAGCAAGTAATACTCACAAAGGACAACTTACTTAAGAGGCGATGGGTAGGCAACTCGCGGTGTTGTTTTTGTGCTCAGGATGAGACAATACAACATTTATTTCTTGAATGTCCACTTGCCAAGTTACTTTGGAGAACGATTCATATAGCTTTTAATATCAATGCTCCAGTAGATATTACGTCTTTGTTTGGGACGTGGTTAGCTGGGGTTGAACAGATCACGGCAGCTCGTATTCGGATTGGAATATGCGCGCTATTATGGGCTATATGGAACTGCAGAAATGATATGATTTTTAACAGACAACACAACTTAACTTTTTTGCAGGTTATCTTCAGAGCTACAGCTTGGATCCGTACGTGGTCCTTACTCACTCCTATGGACTCCAGGGAGCCTTTGGTTACTGGGTGCAACCAATGGGAGATGGTGGCTCGGGTTATATTCAACCGGTTCGGATGGCGTTCGCATAACAGGATAGGAGTCTAGAGAGCTTATCCTTATTATTACCGTGTCGGTTGTCTTCGTCCGCTTGTAATTTTCTGGTTTATGCACTTTGTTTTGCTCCGTTTGCGAGCTGTAAGACCTTTATGACGATACTTTGTGGATTTTTAATAAGAAGGCCGCATGCATCATCATGATGCAGAGGCCGGGGGTATGCCTCCATTCCCCAAAAAAAAAAAGTAAATGTTCGAGCTCATAGAGCAGCTATCTTTTTTCTGCTAAATATCATGGTCATTTTGTATCTATTCATGACTATCTATAAACGCAATATGAGCAGCCCAATTGAAGACAATATGAGCACCCCCGCAAAAAACAAAAAGAAGACAATATGAGCAGATTAGGAGTCGTAGTTCTGTTTTTTTGTACCCTGATGCTGACAAGTACGTTAACGTCATATATAACGTACAAGTTGACAAGACAAGACCAAGAATAATTTGAGCTCACATCAGCATGCCAAATTGCCAATGACTCCATGGAGTTGAAACAGCTTGAGCTGGTCTCGGCTGGTGGTGTGTGAGAGCAGCTCTGTTTCCATTGTCAGTAGAACTTTCAAGTCTCTGTGCTGGTTTAGCCATTGGATCAGCTGTTGTTGTTGCTACAGCCTACAGGGACCAGGTTTCCTGCTTTTGTGCCGCCTCCGCTGCGGGTGGAGACGTTGTAATGAACCGTCTTCTTAGAATGAGCTGCATTTTGTTTGTGTTGCTGCGACCTGCCTTCTCCTGTTCCGTCGCCGTGGCGTCAATCGTCTACCTGAAGCCTCCTTGATAAACCCCTAAATAGGCTTCCTGGACAGGCAAGCTACGGCGCATGAGCAGTGGCGAAAGCAGGATTAGTCAAATTAGGATGTTGAAGGGGGCGGTTAGAGAAAAAAAAGAAGAAATCAGCGCTGTTCATGTAAATAGATGATTTTTTTTGCATGGTAATACGTGTCTCATTCATATCATAAAGAACAAAGTACAAGTCACGTAAAGACCGACATGACAAAATTGAAAAGATAGCAGAACATCTCTGAGCTTGACACCAACGCCTGTCACCTGCCTCCGGCACCACCACAGTAGCCACCGAAGAAAAGAATGACGAATCACCTTCTCATCCGAGCTCGACGCGGCTCCATCGCTGATATGCAGCTTTACGGACCTCCAAGGTGGCTCACCAAAAGTGAAGCCCTTACCGTTGAACGAATCAGACCGGGGCAACACCCCGGACACGCCATCGAACTCCAGATCTAGCACCCCACCACGACTAAAACGCCGAAGGAGGAAACTATATCTGTCATCCACGAACCACGAGCCCAGCACATGCTCCCTCTTCCAGATGTCGTCGATGCAGACCATAATCTGCATCCGCTCCTGGACTACCTCCCAAGCTCCGCGCCGACGCTGGAGCAAACGCCGTCGTAACGGCGGAGCCCGAGGACACAGGTCCACCACGAGGATGCCGCCGCCGCCACGTAAATAGATGAAGAGAAGCGTATATCACAAGGATCCACCCTGTAAATACATGAATGCAGGCGAAAGAATACCGGATCTACGTGTATCCATCGAAGACAAACACCAACCGAATTCCGTGAGATCCGTCAAAAACACACCTCCACACGTCCTCCTACGACGCAAGACGCTGATGTCCTGCAAGTGCACAAGGTTTTGTAGTAATTTTGTGGTAAATAAGGTTTATCGATCCTACATGGAGTGAATAGGAAGGCACTACTAACCCCAACTACGTCGTCAATTATGCAGTTCGGAACGCACCCAAACTGGAGTTTACAGATAGTCTACTTTCCCTTTTTGAAAAAGAGATAGTCTACTTTAGTCGGTTGCTAAGGAAGACGAATAAAAGCTCGGTTTGACTAAACTACAAACAAGAAGGTAAAAAAACTATAAATAAAAAGAACTAAACTAAATGGAGCGGTGTTTGAGTAGTAAATCATTCTCGAGGGTTCCGGGGTCATCACCACAAGTATGACCCCATCAACATATACGAAAGCTTATAGGTTCGTATCATAATCTACTTGAATATGATTATGTATGGGTGGAGCCAAAAAATATGTGCCTACACGGAGTTGGTGGCTATGTATCACTACCACCGTTTCCCACTCCGGTTTTCACAACAATAATTAAGGGTTTTATCATAAACACAAAATAAAGCTACATGGTTCTCCATTACTCCCTGTTGCAACGCTCAGGGAAGAAATGAGATAAGCACTGTCACAACCGACCTCTGCAAACCCACCATCACACTTATAGTAATTCCCTCAAGTCCACAAGAGGCTAATATTGAGTGAGCGCTCTTCACAACACCATGAGAAAATCAACACAACGCATATAGAGAAAATGATCGGATGGCTCATAGGCATTAAGTTCTAATCATGCAAGAGTTTATCCAAATCCTCAAGAACTAGTACAAGTACTCAAACATATTAAGGGTAAACATAGAAGGCATAGGCTTGTTACAAGCTGACACGGAGTCGGTGAAGAAGAGGAGTACGACGGCGCCGGTGAAGATGGTGGTGATGGAGACGACACCGGTGGTGATGGCAGTGATGGAGGTGGCACCGGTGTTGGCGGAGATGGTGAAGACGGCATTGGGTCGAAGGCTGGTGCGACGTGGTGGCGGAGCCTCATCTTCCTTCCTCTTGATCTTGTCCCTTCTTCTATGTAGGTGGTCTTGGAGCAGCAATGGAGATAAAGATGGTGATGGAGATTGCGTGTGGATGATTGGTGGCGGCGTCTAGGGTTGGAGGTGTGTATATATAGGGCCTCTTCGGTTCTCCTCCGTAGATGTGATTCCTCCTCCTTCATCCAAGGGCTCTAGGTGAGCCAAATCCGTTCCCAAAACATCCCTTGATGGCCAAGGTGAAGGAAATATGCCCTAGAGGCAATAATAAAGTTACTATTTATTTCCTTATTTCATGATAAATGTTTATTATTCATGCTAGAATTGTATTAACCGGAAACTTGGTACATGTGTGAATACATAGACAAACAGAGTGTCACTAGTATGCCTCTACTTGACTAGCTCGTTGATCAAAGATGGTTAAGTTTCCTAGCCACAGACATGAGTTGTCATTTGATTAACGGGATCACATCATTGTAGAATGATGTGATTGACTTGACCCATTCTGTTAGCCTAGCACTTGATCGTTTAGTTTATTTGCTATTGCTTTCTTCATGACTTATACATGTTCCTATGACTATGAGATTATGCAACTCCCGAATACCAGAGGAACACTTAGTGTGCTACCAAACGTCACAACGTAACTGGGTGATTATAAAGGTGCTCTACAGGTGTCTCTGATGGTGTTTGTTGAGTTGGCATAGATCGAGATTAGGATTTGTCAAGCAATGTGACTAATGAATTAGTTGCGGGGTGATGCATTACGGAATGAGTAAAGAGACTTGCTGGTAACGAGATTGAACTAGGTATGATGATACCGACGATCGAATCTCGGGCAAGTACATACCGATGACAAAGGGAACAACGTATGTTGTTGTGCGGTTTGACCGATAAAGATCTTCGTAGAATATGTAGGAACCAATATGAGCATCCAGGTTCCGCTATTGGTTATTGCCCGGAGATGAGTCTTGGTCATGTCTACATAGTTCTCGACCCCGTAGGGTCCGCACGCTTAACGTTTTGTGACGATCGGTATTATGAGTTTATGTGTTTTGATGTACCGAAGGTTGTTCGGAGTCCCGGATGTGATCACGGACATGAAGAGGAGTCTCGAAATGGTCGAGACATAAAGATTGATATATTGGATGGCTATGTTTGGACATCGGTATGGTTCCGGGTGAGTTCGGGCATTTGCCGGAGTACCGGGAGGTTACCGGAACCCCCCGGGGAGTGTATGGGCCTTATTGGGCCTTAGTGGGAGAGATGAGGAGGCGGCCTAGGAGGGGGCGCCCCCCCCCCCCCCAAGCCCAATCCGAACTGGGAGGGGGCCGGCCCCCTTTCCTTCCTCCCTCTCTCCTCCTTCCTTCCTCTCCTACTCCTACTTGTAAAGGGGGGAATCCTACTCCCGGTGGGAGTAGGACTCCCCTAGGGCGCGCCATAGAGAGGGACGGCCCTCCCCCTCCTCCACTCCTTTATATACGGGGGAGGGGGGCACCCCATAGACACACAAGTTGATCATTGTCTTAGCCGTGTGCGGTGCCCCCCTCCACCATAATCCACCTCGGTCATATCATCGTAGTGCTTAAGCGAAGCCCTGCACCGGTAGCTTCATCATCACCGTCATCACGCCGTTGTGCTTATGAAGCTCTTGCTCGACACTCAGCTGGACCGAGAGTTCGTGGGACGTCACCGAGCTGAACATGTGCAGATCGCGGAGGTGTCGTACTTTCAGTCCTAGGATCGGTCGGATCGTGAAGACGTATGACTACATCAACCGCATTGTCATAACGCTTCCGCTTACGGTCTACGAGGGTATGTGGACTACACTCTCCCCTCTCGTTGCTATGCATCACCATGATAGATCTGGCGTGTGCGTAGGATTTTTTTTGAAATTACTATGTTCCCCAACACAAGGAAGCAGTAGGAACAAACAAGGACAAAATCCATGAAGAATCATGCCTGTTCTGTCAATTTCGGTCCGTGCAGTATGACCCAATGCGGTCATACCGTGTGTCCTAGTTGGCTCTGACCTACTTAGTAAAACAGTCATAAAATTTTCATATGAACTATGTTTTTGTCGTTAGTGTGCTCTTGGAATTGCATGATCGACGCCGATGTACTTGTGGTATTAGATCTTGGCTTTGAGCAATTTGGTAAAAATGTCATTTTTTTACATTTCAAATGCCCAAGTTTGGCACCTGGAAGTCCTATGTATTGAACCCATCTTTTGCCTTTTCATCGTGTTTGGTTCTAGGTTGCTCCAAAATACATGTAGGTACAACAAAACAAAAGAAACTAATAATCGCTAAATAAAGCGCAAACTATGCAATGCTCACAATGAAAATAATAAAACCAAGAATCATGCATAATGGACATGTACTTGATTCAGTGGGACATGATATATGAAGATAATATGCAACAAGTGAGCTCTCAAAACGCGTATAAAATAGAGCCATCAACCTCCTCACACTTAAACATTGCTCATCCTTGAGCAAGAAGGTTGACTATTGTCCGGACTCGATTCTAAGGCACATAGATCTAGCTATAACAACCCATACAAGTACTGTGAGACTCTTGCACGGTGGCCTGCGAGGGGCCCATGAGCTCATAGGCGCCCCCTAAGCTCGTCACTCCCTGGTGGCCCCCTTCTAGTAATTCTTCCGCCAATATTTTTTATATATTGCAAAATAATTCTCCGTAAATTTTCAAGTCATTTGGAGCTGTGGAGAATATCAAACTCTGTTGTAGCCTTTTCAGGTCCAGAATTCTAGCTGCTGGCAATCTCCCTCTTCATGTGAAACTTTCAAAATAAGAGAGAAAAGGCATTAGAATAGCATCATAAAGTAAAATAATAACCCAAAACATAATAAATAATTGTAGAAAAAAATGATGCAAAATGAACATATCAATGACGGGTTGGGATCACGATCGCTACCGTCACTGAGTTGCAGCGGAAGAAGAACGTGACGATGTAGATCGTACTTGGAGTCCCTCGAACCGTCGATGAATGATCCTGCGAATCGCCCACGAACAGTCTTTCAAACTAAAGACCGAAAGCACGACCTCTCTACTTGGTTGCAAGCGTGCAACCTTCACGATCCGGCAGCGATTCACCGTCCAGAGCTAATCATCACGGGAGAATTAGGGAGAAGATTAGAACCACACTGGGTTTCTAATTATGAGGACAAGAGAATTAGTCTAGCTCTAATTAGTCAACTAGGACCAATTAGAACTAGAACTAGAAGAACTAGAGGAGCCTTCAAAACTTGTATATCCAAAAGAGCAAAAACCCTAGTATATATAGGTTGGGGGAGAGGGACAGGGCAGCCACCAAGGGGAAAGTTCCCCCTGAGGGAGTCCTGGATTAGGGGGTATTCGGACAGCCGGACTATATACTTTGGCCGGACTATTGGAGCGTGAAGATACAAGACTCAAGACTTCGTCCCGTGTCTGGATGGGACTCTCCTTTGCGTGGAAGACAAGCTTGGCGATCCAGATATTATATTTCCTTCCTTGTAACCGACTCCATGTAAACCCTAGCCCTCTCCGGTGTCTATATAAACCGGAGGGTTTTAGTCCTTAGGGACAGAATCATAATCATCATAGGCTACCTTCTAGGGTTTAGCCTCTACGATCTCGTGGTAGATCAACTCTTGTACTACTCATATCATCAATATCAATCAAGCAGGAAGTAGGGTTTTACCTCCATTGAGAGGGACCGAACCTGGGTAAACATTGTGTCCCTTGCCTCTTGTTACCATTAGCCTAAGACGCACAGATCGGGACCCCCTACCCAAGATCCGCCAGTTTTGAGGCTGCATTGATCGGGACCCCCTAACCTGGGTAAACATTGGTGCTTTCATTGAGAGTTCCTCTGTGTCGTCGCTGCAAGGCTTGATGGCTCCTTCAATCGTCAACAACATGGTCCAAGGTGAGACTTTTCTCCCTGGACAGATCTTTGTGTTCGGCAGCTTCGCACTGCGGGCCAATTCGCTTGGCCAACTGGAGCAGATCGACAGCTATGCCCCTGGCCACCAGGTCAGGTTCGGAAATCTGAACTACACGTCCGATATCCGCGGAGACTTGATCTTCGACGGGTTCGGGACTGCCCCAGGAGCGCCGGACAATCACGATGAGCACGGCTTAGACCTGCTGTCGGACAATGCTCGGGATATCGCCCCTGCAGGAGCCCCGGACCTAAATCTGGAGCAGATTGCATTGCCCGAGGATGGGTGGATGGACCCCGCCCCGCAGGCCGCACACCCATCGGCGGTAGAGCCGAACACAGGCCTCACCCCAAAGAAGCCTGTCCGGACCCCCGGAATCGTATCCGGCTGTAGGTTCCAGTCCGCACGCTCCTGAGCCCGCCAAACCTGGTTGGGCTCTGGTAATGGAGTTCACCGCAACGGATATCTTCCAGCACTCGCCCTTTGGCGACGTGTTGAACTCGTTAAAATCTCTCTCTTTGTCAGGAGACTCTTGGCCGAACTATGTCCGGCTCGAGTGGGAAGCAGGCGACGAAGGAATTCGTTGCCCACCCACCACCCACTTCATTGCCACGGTCGATGATTTAACCGACGTGCTTGACTTCGACTTCGAAAACATCAACGGTATGGACGACGATGCAGGAAAAGAACAGGAACCACTGCTCACGGGGCAGTGGACAGCCACCTCCTCATATGATACATATATGGTGGACACCCCAAAGGAAACCAATGGCGCTGAGGCAGCGGAGGATAACCCCTCAAGGAAGAAAGCAAAGCATGGGCGTCGTCGGCGCCACTCCAAGCCCCGCCACACCAATACCGGCACAGGAGACGAAAACAATCTGGATGGTGCCGAAGATGAATACAACCCTGATCAGCCTGCCTTCGAGCGGGCCGAGCAGGAAGACGGGCAGGTTAGCCCAGACGAACAGGCGATGGACGGATATCCGGAGGAGGACAACTACATGCCCCCCTCCGAAGACGAGATTAGCCTCCGCGACGACGAGTTCGGCGTACCTGAGGACCCCATAGAGCAGGAGCGCTTCAAGCGCCGGCTTATGGCCACCGCGAGGAGCCTGAAAAAGAAGCAGCAGCAGCTCCAAGTTGATCAAGACCTGCTCACAGACAGATGGACTGAAGTCCTGGCAGCTGAGGAATACGGACTCGAGCACCAGACGGCTGACCGGCCACCTCGTGGCTGGGATAAAACGGCATACCAGCCCGAATACCAGCCTGCACCCCCACGCCAATACACTACGGCCCGGGGCAATAGGCAAGACCTACAAGATATACTGGAAAACAAAGCAGGACAGCCAAGATCGATCTACGGATCGCGGGGGCGCGCCCCAACACGCGACGATGATCATCACGCCGGATACACTATGAACAAGTCCGGCCGGGCCGAATACAGCCACCCAGACTCATTCGAACTGCGTAGCCACATAGCCCGGCATAGAGGCGCCGCACACCCCCTCTGCTTCACTATCGAAGTGATGGATCATGAATTCCCAGAAGGACTCAAACCCGTAAACATCGAACCATACGATGGCACAACAGACCCCGCAGTATGGATCGAAGATTTACTTCTCCACATTCACATGGCCCGCGGAGACGATCTACACGCCATCAAATATCTTCCTCTTAAGCTCAAAGGACCTGCACGGCACTGGCTAAACAGCCTGCCGACAAATTCCATTGGCAGTTGGGAAAACCTGGAAGACGCGTTCCTCGACAACTTTCAGGGCACATACGTGCGACCACCGGACGCCGATGACTTGAGCCACATTACTCAACATCCCGGAGAGTCAGCCAGGAAATTCTGGACTTGGTTCCTAACTAAAAAGAACCAAACAGTCGACTGTCCGGACACCGAAGCCCTGGCGGCCTTTAAGCATAATATCCGCGACGAGTGGCTCGCCCGACACCTCGGCAAGGAAAAACCCAAGTCCATGGCGGTCCTCACGAAACTGATGATCCGCTTTTGCACGGGCGAGGACAGGTGGTTGGCTCACAACAGCACCACGCCACATTCCGGCACCTCGAATGTCCGCGACAATAATGGCAAGCCACGGCGCAAACAGACATAAGCGACGGAACAACGGCGACAACACTAAAGACACGGCAGTCAACGCCGGATTCAGCGGATCCGAATCCGGTCAGCGAAAAAAGCCGTTCAAAAGAAACAATCAAGGACCGTCCAGCCTGGACCGCATACTGGAATGCTCGTGCCAAATTCATGGCACCCCGGACAAGCCAGCAAACCACACTAATAGAGACTGCTGGGTGTTCAAACAGGCCGGTAAAATAAACGTCGAAAACAAGGACAAGGGGCTGCACGGCAGCCCCGGCATCCAAACACGGGGGGACAGAAGAAGTTTCCCCCCAGGTAAAAACGGTCAAGATGATCTACGCCACCCATATTCCCAAACGGGAACGGAAGTGTGCACTACGGGACGTCTATGCGATGGAGCCAGTCGCCCCAAAATTCAACCCATGGTCAGCCTGTCCGACCACCTTTGATCGCAGGGATCACCCTACCAGCATCCGTCACGGCGGTTCAGCTGCATTTGTCCTAGACCCAATCATCGACGGATTCCACCTTACGCGAGTCCTTATGGACGGCGGCAGCAGCCTGAACCTGCTTTATCAGGACATAGTGCGCAAAATGGGCATCGACCCTTCAAGGATCAAGCCCACCAAAACCACCTTTAAAGGTGTAATTCCAGGAGTAGAGGCCCGTTGCACGGGCTCTATAACATTGGAAGTGGTTTTCGGATCTCTAGATAACTTCCGAAGCGAAGAGTTAATCTTCGATATCGTCCCTTTCCGTAGTGGTTACCACGCACTGCTTGGACGAACCGCATTCGCTAGATTCAATGCAGTACCATACTATGCATACCTCAAGCTCAAGATGCCAGGACCTCGCGGGGTCATAACAGTCAGCGGAAACATGGACCGCTCTCTCCGTACAGAAGAACATACTGCAGCCCTCGCGGCGGAAGTACAATGCGGCCTTCTTCGACAAACCACCAATCCGGCGACGACAACCTCGAACACCGTCAAGCGGGTCCGGAGCACCCCGCAACAGGATCGCCAGGCGCGCCAAGAGCGCCACTAGCAGTTCGGCCTCCGCTCAAGCCCCATCAAAGCAGCATTCGTGCCGCGCGTACACAGTTACGCACTAAAAATACCATGGGCATAGGCGAAGGCGCAACAGTGACACAGTCAGCAGTGCGGTATAACCGCAATATACTTTAATAACCCCCCCTCCCTTTTTATCTTTCAGGACACTGCTTTAGGGCAGCCTCTTCAGAAGAGCCGGATTGTCGGACTTACACAACAGAAAAAACCAAGCAGGCAACAAGCCTTGCGCACAAAGGAAATACCCAGGTGGAATCTGTTCACGATCGTTATACCTGTTTTATATACCTACATGCAGCCCACCCTTGGATAGGACATGTTAAATAGTCCTATTTACTTCTTCTTAACCGCACTCATTGTAAACATACGCTTAAACGTATTATTCATCAATGGGAGATAATATATAGCGTCAACTTATTATTTCTATTTGCACATTTTCCTATAAATGTTTATTTAATATTGCATCCGTACACCTTGGTACGTTCAGTTTGTCAGGGGCTTCTTATGGCGCCCCATAATACGGCAAGACAAGTCCGAACACTTTCAACAGTGCGGCACCCCGAACTTATAGCACAATATGCATCAGCTCCGAATCATGTCTTGGGTCAATAGTTGGGTTTGCCCGGCTCCCTTGTTTTGGTACCTTACGTTCCGTTATATCGGCTAAGGTAGCACAAGGAGAACTACTGCGATTGTGTCCCGGTTCTTCCGGACGAGCACCTCAGTAGAGAAAGCCGAAAATTAACCGGCATGATGCGGCGAGAGTTGGTCACTGTTCGAGAGGTCTTAAAATCCTTAAAGATTTTTTCCGCTTTAGGCGAGGAATCGGCTTCGTCCGATTTAGGCGTATATAGCGCCCCAATTCGGCTTTCCGAATTCCAGGGGCTTCGCCGAAATTTAAAATTGTAGACTTCTATGGCTAAGTGAAAGTTATAAAGCCGCATAGTCCGATTGCCTTGTTCGCTGCGCCAGATACCTCCTTAAGGGACCAAAAATTTGGATAAAGAGTGTCCGGGTTTTCCCAGGAACACCCCGGTACTAGTTACATGGGGGCGGAAGCCAACGACTGGC
This sequence comes from Triticum timopheevii, assembly GCA_963921465.1. Taxonomy (NCBI): domain Eukaryota; kingdom Viridiplantae; phylum Streptophyta; class Magnoliopsida; order Poales; family Poaceae; genus Triticum; species Triticum timopheevii. The sequence goes on from OY997271.1 coordinate 88,247,798, forward strand.
CTACTTTCAGAATTCTATAAACAGCCGCACAGAAGGTAATATTTTAAATCAAAAAGCGCTATATAGTGCAAGTAGCTTCGTCTTTATATTACAACAACGACAGAAGTACATTTACTCAAGGATCGTGTCCTTGGTACATTCATCGGCCATGAGACGAGCGCCTTTCATAACATCGTCATAATACTTTTCGGGGCAGCGATGCGCCTTGCCCTTCGGTAGCCCGTCTTTCACTGGCTTCTCCGCATCCAGCTTGCCCCAGTGCACCTTCGCACGGGCAAAGGCCCGGCGGGCACCCTCAATGCAAATGGATCGCTTGATCACCTCAAGCCGCGGACAGGCGTTTACCATCCACTTTATCAGGTCGAAGTAGCTGGCAGGCAAGGGCTCACCAGGCCACATCCGGACTATGAAATCTTTTATAGCCACTTCGGCCGCCCTGTGGAGCTCAACCAACTGCTTCAGTTGGTCACTCAGAGGCACTGGGTGTTCGGCTCCAGCATACTGGGACCAGAACAGCTTCTCCGTTGAGCTCCCCTCCTCGGCACGGTAGAACTCCGCAGCATCAGATACGCTGCATGGCAGATCTGCGAATGCCCCTGGAGAGCTCCGAATCCGGGTGAGTAAAAGAAATGTCTCCTCCACATACTTGCTTTGCATGAAGAATGTCTTACCCGCCGCTATCTTCTTGGCCGCCTGGATTTCCTGTTGTGCCTTTTCGGCTTCGGCCTTGGCGTCTTTCACACTTGCAAGGGCCTTTGCAAGCTCAGACTCCTTCATCTTGAGATCATGCTCCAAGGACTCGAACTTCTTGCCGAGCTCCTGGAGCTCTTGCTGCACCTCGCCCACTCTAGCATCTTGCTTTTTGCATTCCTTGCGCTCCAGGGCCGCCTTGTCTTCGGCCTTGGACAGCGCTTTCTTCAGAGACGCCACCTCGGTGGTGGCCCCTATTACAAAATCACGACGCTTTGTCGTTAGAATAGCCAATTTTGTCTATCTTTTATGATATGCGGACGGGGTATCACTCACCTTTGTTCTCTTCGAGCTGCCTCTTCTTGAGGCCGAGCTCTCCATGTGCCTGCTCCAGGTCCCGTTTAAGTCCGGCGACCTCGGCCGTGCAGACAGCAGCGGCAAGCAGCACAACCTGCTTATTCACATGCACACCTACTATTAGACTCCTGCGGATTATAATTGACCCTCCGTTTGGCTTTTCGTTCCAAACACCAAACAGAGTATTAGGGGCTACTACCTATCGGGTGATAATTTCACACCTTTTTATTGCTTACCTCAAAGCCTGTCAGGAGGCTGGTGCAGGCTTCGGTTAGTCTGCTCTTCGCGGACAGAACCTTCTGAATCACCACACTCATAAGAGTACGGTGCTCTTCATCCATGGAAGCGCCGCGAAGCGCTTCCAGCAGACTATCCGACGCCTCTGGCATAACGGAAGTCATCGGCACGGACGGCTCGCCCTCCCTAGCGAGGGGCCGCCTGCCCAAATCCAGAACCATCAAAGGTTCCGGCATAGTATCCGGCTGAGAGCCCGGCTTGCTGTGGCTCTCGTCGGCACGATCCACGGGGATCTTATACCCCGTGTGCCCAGCATCTAGAATTCTGCCTTGGGGCGTCTCCAGAGTCACCTCCCCCTGCTCTAGGAGCCTTTGGGACAACACCTCCGTGTCGTCCGCAGGCCGAGGAGAAGTGGCCGTCGGGAGCGAATTCATCACTGAATCACTCAAGGACCCATCCGAAGATGATACCTCGGGATGGACCCTGGCCGGACTGCATATATGTTCGGCGTTATAACAAGACTATGAAGCGAAGTCGCACTAAAATACAATAGAGTGCAGATACTTATGATCTTACTAGGGGCTTTCCCCTGGGCAGCCAGTCAGCCACTCCTCCTCGCTATAGGCGGTAGTGGTGGAGTAATCCGGAAGGGATGCCTTTCCCTTCTTGGGCGTCCTAGCCTCCCTCTCCGGGGCGGCTTTCCTCTTCTTCTCCTCCCCAGTGCGGGGATGCAGAGTTTCTTCGTGTTTCCCCCTGCCTCCGCGGGAGGAATCTGCCTCGTCGTCTTCGAACGACGAGGGTATGACGGCCTTGCACCGGGGACCCTTCTCGGTCCCCTGGCCCGCCTTCTCGGGCCCCCCATCCTCTCCGGATGGCGCGGCCCCTTCCTCTTCTTCCTCCCCTTAGGGGGAGGAGTGTGCATCATCATCTTCGGACGAGGCATCCGGTACAACCTTACGCCGGAGACCCTTCCTGGTCCCCGGGGCCTTCTTTTCGGCCTTCTTCTCCGGTGCCTTGTAGGACGCCGGGACTAGCATCTCCATTAGGAGAGCATCTGCTGGACCTTCTGGCAGTGGAATCGGACAGTCAATGCGCTCCGCCATCACATACTCCTGATCAAACACACACAATGACTTAACATTCTCTCATGAGTACATTGGAAAAAACCGCATCCGGTTGTAGTCAGAAAACTCACCGGACGGGGGAACCGTGTGGCGTGAAGTCCGCGGTCCTCGGATGTGGGAGGAGGTACTTCGGAGGCCTTGAACAGAACCTTCCATGCGCCCTTGTGCGTCATGCCATAGAGCTTTTGAAGCGTCTGGTGTTCGGCCGAAACGAACTCCCACAGATTAAAAGCCCGCCTTTGGCACGGAAGAATCCAGCGGACAAGCATGACCTGGACCACGTTGACAAGCTTGATTTTCTTGTCCTTCATATTATTGATGCAGTTCTGTAGTTGTCGTGGGAAACGAGCACCTATGGGGCAGGGCCCCTTTTGGTCCGGCAAGGGAGCGGAGAGCGCACGAAGAGCAGATCGAGGCGAAGTACGCGAGGGATTTTACCCAGCTTCGGAGCTCTCCGGAGAGATAAAACTCCTACTGCTGCTTTGTGTTGGTATTCTGTTCTTGCTCGAGAGCGTAGGTGTGTTGTGGTTTCGAATGAGTCGAACCCCTTCTACGTGCGCATGGGCCTCCTTTTTATAGGTTAAAGGGGTCACCGACAGGTGGCAACACAGAGAGGGGGGTAAAAAGTAAAAAGAGGGGTTGGTACAACCGCTATCTACAGTCCCCCCTACCTAACTCTGACGGCAGGGGACAAAGGCATTTAATGCCCGTCCGGTCGCCCAAACAGTGCAAGAAACGACCGTTAGGGGCGCCACCGATCGCCACGATGGCCTTCTCGTCATCTCCACTTGCCACCTCGCACCGCTTGACTGCACAGCTACTCGCCACGTGCACCAGGAACGATCCTGTGGCGACACGTCGTCGGACGCGCTGGAGCGTGGGCGCAGAGAGGTGGCTTCGCCGCGGCAAGTGCCTTGCTGCGGTCGCTGTCTTGTCGCATCCGCAAGCTTGCCGCTCGCCGGGTCTTGCCGGGACGCGCGGTGTGTCGCGGCAAGTCTCTTGAAATGCCATGGTTGGCCTTCCCGGCAAGCTCCTCTTGCCGGGGTCTTGTCCTTCTCGGCAAGCTCCTCTTGCCGGGGCTCTGCCTTCTCAGTAAAACACTTTGTTCTTGAATGGCATCAATATGAGCTACGGAGGATCTTGGCGGACGCCCGGCAAGCCCTGCCACTGGGTGCTGCGACTGCCCGTGCACAAGTTCGGGATACTAAGGTACCCCTACTTTAGTACACCGACAAGAGCCCCCGGGCCTGGGCCATACACGGTGCCGAGCGCTGTTGGGCCAGGCCCAAAACAGGGCACGGGCACACGCGGCCTGGGTCCATACCGAATCTAACTCCACATCCACCGCGCCCTCCCGTAACGGCACGCGTCAAACGCGGCGTCGTGGGAGAGATCGTGGGCAATTCTTTAATCAAGAAAGGCGTAACGTTCGCCTCTCCTCTTTATAAGAAGGGGAAACAGGGCCGTTCCCCCACCTTCGCCACTTGCAGTTCCTTCCTCAGAAAGCTCCGCCGCTCCCCTCCGCTTCCCAAGCCGAAAGAGAGCCGTGCTCCGCCCTCGCCGCCGCCGTCGCCGCCAACCTCCTCCACTACTTCCGCCATGGCTCCGAAGACCGGGAAGAGCGTGAAGTCGGCCGAGGCGCTGCGGCTAGAGGCGCTGCGCAAGGAGCGAGCGCTTTTCCCCCCCGATCTCACCCCGAAGGCGTTGCAGGAGGAGTTCTATCTCTTCTGGTCGACGGAGACGCGGGCGCATCCGCGCACGCAGGTACTCTCCGCCGAAGCTTCTACTTCGAAAAAGTGTCCCAGGGGATACTATTTCTTCCCTCTGTTCTTCTATTGCGGGCTCTGCCCGCCCTTTTCCAATTTCTTCTACGATATCATAAACACATACGGGCTCCATCTCCTTGACTTCACCCCCAACGCCATTCTGACAATGGCAGTTTTCGCGCATCTTTGCGAGAATTTCGTCGGAATTCATCCCAACGTTGCTCTCTTCCGCCATTATTTCACTCCCCGGGTCGAGAAAGGAGAACCCTTGTCTGGCGGGGTCTCCTGGACCTCAAGGCTCGGCAAGAAGGAGGTGTATCTTGAGGGGGAGCTCTGCAGCAAATGGGACGAGTGGAGGGCGGAGTGGTGCTGGATTGTTGACGCCAATCCGCAGCCATTCACCAACTTGCGCCAGACCCGGGTAGTGCGCGGCGGCGATTGGAGTGCTCTGTCGCCGGATGATGCCAAGTTGAAGATCGCCACCACTCGAATCTTGCGGCTCAGGCTTGCCGGGCTCACAGTAGGGGCCGTTGGCGCGGATTTCCTTCGCCCTCACATCGCCCCTCTGCAGGAGAGGAGGAGGCCCGCCTGGCTGTTTGGCGGCCCGGCGGATATCATGAGGTTGCGTCCAGGCCTCAACTTCAACTTCACAGTTCTGGAGCTTGACGGGATGCTCAGGGAGCTATTCAAGCACGACGCCAACCATCCGGAGTGGTTCAGGCTGCCGCAGGGCGTCATCCCACTATGCAACAACTCCCAGCGTGATCGCATCCGTGCAATAATGCCGGAGTGCGACTCGCACGGGATTATCCCAACTTGGATAGAGCCCACCGACGATGTCGTGCGGCAATTCTTTGACGGCTTGGCGGAGGTAGCAGTCCACGCCGACGAGCAGAGGCTCCTCACCCGCGACACCACCGACGATGAGATGCAGTACATCGCCACCAGGGCCGAAGAGGCGGCGACAGCCGCCGCCGCGGGCGAGTTTGGCTTCACGTTGGAGGAGGCAGAGGCGGCCGAAGCGGCAAGCCTTGCCGACCGATAGGACCTTGGCGGGGAGGTCGCTGGCGAGGAGGAGCCCGAAGCTGAGGCAAGCGAGCCTGCCGGGGGTGCAAGTGGCCAACCATCTTCAAGCAGCTTGCCGCAGACGGGGCCCTCAGCGCAGCCCCTAGCTCAAACAAGGAGGCGTCTTTGCAGGACTGGAGACACAACAGGGCGGCAGACAGACCAACAGCCGCAGCACCGCGGGACGCGCTCTACCGCGGCAAGCACCGTTGCCGCGGGAGCGCCTCATGTCGCGCCGGCAACCGGAGCGGGATCTTCTCGAGCCGCCACTCCTGATCCTACCGCAGCTCCCGCCAAGCGTCCAAGGGAGCCTACTCCTCCGCCTCATCGCGCTGAGAGGGTGCCAGATTTCAACCTCTCCACGCTGAGCTCCGATGAGGAGGAAGAAGAAGAGGTGGAGTAAGACTTTCTTCTTGTTGTACTTGTGTTTCTTCGATTTTCGTTGTTTCTTGTCTTTGTATCTGATTTGCTTCCTTCTGAACCTTGTCCCGTTCCAGGAGTCTGGCCGAGAGAGCGGCGAAGAGGGCCAAGGTCCCCGTGGTTGTCATCGAGGATGATCCTGCTATGATGGCAGAGGACACGTCCGAGACTACCTTGACGGACCCGGCAACCTCTCCTCGAAGCAGCCCCCAGCACAGCCCCCAGCATAAGTATTTGTCCACTTCTTGTCGTGGGGCGCGCATGGGTGCTTCCTCCTTGCTGATATCTTGTTTGCTAACTTGCTTGTGCAGGAGTAGAACAGGCCCATCAAGAGCAACCAGAAGCTACCCCGAAGGTGCAATCTGCTTCAACTACGCCGCCAAGGGGCGACTCTCCGACAAGGGGGCGCTCTTCGGCGAGGGAGCGGTCCCCGGCAAGGGGCAGTTCCCCGGCAAGGGACGGGACCAATGAGCCTTCGGTGGTGGAGCCCATGGTCACGGAGCCCAGCACAGGTAACCCTCCTTGTCGGAAATTTTCCCTTGGGCTTTTCTTCTTCTGATCTTCTTTTTTTGGATATTTGCTTGACTTTTCCTTCCTCCTCCTGTCCTTAGATCCCCCTCTCACAGACCCGATGGGGACTGAGGCCACCGGCGAGGAAGACGCACGCGGCAACACTGAAGATGTCGCCGCTGACGAGGAAGAGGCCGGCGCTGACGAACCCGCCGGCGAAGAAGCCGCCAAAGCTGCTGGCGCAGAAGCTGGCGGGGGGTCCGGCGATCGTACTGACGATCCGGAGGACGCAGGAGCGCAAGGCGCTACACCGACCGCCGACCCCTCCGCCGCTGATGCAGCATCGAGCTCCGAGGAGCCCCAGCCGGGCGCTTACTTGAAGGCTGGCGAGGGTGTTTACATCAAGCTTCCCTGGGCGTCGAGCTCCAGGGCGCCGGTCGAAGGGGAGGAGTTTGACGGGGAAGTACTCGCCTCTGCTGGGCTGGCAGTGGTTGACACGCCAAGCAGCAGCAGCGGCGAGTCCGAAGAGGAGCAGTTGCTCCAGAAGCTGGTGTCACTCTACCGCGCCTGGCAAGCGAAGCTAGAGTCCCGAGAAGCGCTTGTCGCGCGGGCAGGAGTTGATATAGAGAAGCATGCGGAGGAGCTCCATAGCCGCAACCAAGAAGCCCTCCGGTCCATTGCTGAGGAGAGGGCGCAGCTCGTCGAGGCGAAGAAGGCGTTCATCCTTGAAAAGGCTGAAGCCGAAGAGCAGCAGAGGCTCGCCGCTGAGGAGCTGTCCAGGCGGGAAGGTGAGCTGACGCAGAAAAAGGTGAACTTGGACAGCCACGAGGAGGAGCTCGCCGTCCGGGAACAATCACTTGGCGGGGCACTCAAGGAAGCGAAGGACGCTGCCGCAGCTGCCGAGGCCGCCAAGAAGGAATTGGAAGTGAAGGTGACACAGTTGGAGGCTGACATGAAAGGGAAGAATGAGGAGCTCGCCGCACTCCAGCGCGAACGTGAGAAGGATGCCCTTGCCCATGGCGATCTGCAAGTTCAACTTGCCGACAAGGTCAAGGAACTGAACACCGCCAAGGACTCAAGCGCTGATCTGGAGCTGAAACTAGCCACACTGACGGAGACGCTGGACGGCGCCAAGAGGCGAGAGGATGACTTGAAGAAAGAGATCAAGGGCAACGAGGAGCTGCTGACGAGGGCCGCCGAGACCCAAAACACCTTCAAGGCAATGGTGGAGCTCTGGACGGAGGGCCTCGTCAACATCGCTGCAGCCATCGATGAAGAGCTGGCGGAACTGGACTTGGCGGGCTTCGGGTACTCCTCCGACGAGAACCTCCAGCCCAGCGCCAAGCTTACTCTTTTCTTCAAGGGTGTAGTGACGGCTCTCCAGCAGCTCCGGGAAAGGATCCCAAAGAAGCTGGCTGACGAGTCGCGCGCAATCTGCGCCAAGGTCTTGGAGAAGGTGCTGGTGAAGATACTCTTCCGCAATCCGGGCCTCGACCTCTCCCGCGTCCTCAAGAAGCTGCCGGCGGGTGCTGATCTTGAAGAGCTCAAAGCCATTGTCGCACCCATTGTGGACAAGGTGAATGAAGTCAGGAGGATCGACGGCGAGCGCGTGGATTAGGCCACTCTTCTTCTCCTTTCCTTGTCGCTATTATTTAAGTTACAAGAACAATTTAGTTAGTGCCGCAACAAGTCACTTTTGTAATATAATTTTATTCTGGGCAATGTTTGCTACGTTATCTCCTTTACTTGATTCTTTTCTTTGTATGTCTTTACCCTATGCTTTTAGGGGACTTGCCGGTGTAGGCACGCTTGCCGCGAGCGCTGAGTGCGGAACATCAGCAGCCCGCTGACAGTACCGCCTCCGGCAAGAAACCGTGCCGCAACTAGTTGCAGCACACTTAAGTTGTTGAGCGGACTCGAAACAAAGTAAGGGCGCAACTAGCTTACGAGGAGGTTCCTCCGCGCACAGGTTTTCCATACAAAGCATAGTCGTTCAAGGAAGATAACTTTAAAATTTTAAGAACTGATCATGCTCAGGCTTTGGCTACTTAGCTTTTTCTTTTTGTCGTCTGTGTCCCGGCAAGGCCAAACTTCTTTGAACGACGCCTAGTCCACGCCATTATCTTCTTATCTTCCTCCCCCCCCCCCCCGGTGAACTTGTGGGTGAAGGAACCTTCTCTTTGAGAAAAAGGAAAGAAAATAACGATATGGAGCCTTAAGGCTCGTTATTGCTTACCGGGGCAGGTGTTGCACAAAGTGTCAGATAAAGCATGCAAAAAGAAAGAATGCATGAAATTTGACAAGATGTGCGAAGCACATGAACTTTATTTATGCACGGGATTTGCGCCCGGCTTTGTACAAAGGGTTACATGCAACAGCGGCAAGGTTTGTACAAAAGGTGGTTGCCGGAACAGATTCCGGCAACCGCGCCTTATGGGTAAAACTTGCGAAGATGCTCTATGTTCCAGGAATTGCTCACCGGAAAGCCATCTTCGGTCTCAAGGCGGACAGCGCCGGGCCTAGTGACTCGCTTCACCCGATAAGGGCCTTCCCACTTTGGCGTCAACTTGTTGGAATTCTTGGCGGATTGAACGCGCCGAAGAACAAGGTCGCCTTCCTCGAAGCTTCTGGCATTAACTTTGCGGCTATGGTAGCGGCACAAAGCTTGCTGGTAGCGAGCAACTCGTACAGCAGCCTGAAGACGATCTTCCTCGAGGAGCAGCGCGTCATCTTGCCGCAGCTGCTCTTGCTCAAGCTCATCATAAGCGAGCACTCGAGGCGATCCGTATACGAGTTCCGTGGGGAGAACTGCTTCTGCTCCATAGACTAGAGCAAAAGGTGTCTGGCCAGTGGCTCGATTTGGCGTCGTCCTGATCGACCAAAGAACCACCGGCAGTTCCTCGATCCAATTTCTTCCGCACTTGCGCAGCCTGTCGAAAGTTCTGGTCTTGAGCCCGCGCAGCACTTCAGCGTTTGCCCTCTCCGCTTGACCGTTGCTTCTCGGGTGAGCAACAGAAGCGAAGCAGATCTTGGCGCCAAGATCTTGGACGTACTGCATGAAGGTGCAGCTCGTGAATTGTGTGCCATTATCGGTGATGATCCTATTAGGGACTCTGAAACGGCAAACAATTGACCTGAAGAACTTGACTGCTGACTGTGCTGTCACTTTCCTCACTGCTTCCACCTCCGGCCACTTTGTGAACTTGTCGATTGCCACGTACAAGTACTCGAAGCCCCCGACAGCTCGGGGAAAGGGGCCGAGGATGTCGAGCCCCCAGAACGAAAATGGCCAGGACAAAGGGATTGTTTGGAGTGCTTGAGCTGGTTGATGCATCTGCTTGGAATGAAACTGGCACGCTTCACACTTGGTTACTTGTGCAGTTGCATCCTGGAGGGCTGTCGGCCAGAAGAAACCTTGCCGGAAGGCTTTGCCGGCAAGTGCTCTTGCGCCAATGTGGTGACCACATATGCCTCCATGTATTTCCGCCAACAGCTCCTGTCCATCTTCCCGGGAAATGCACTTCAATTTCACTCCGTTGAATCTTCTTCTGTACAGTATATCATCGACAAACTGGTACATACTTGATTGTCGGGCTACTCTCTCCGCTTCTTCTTGCTCTTCAGGAAGTTCTCCTGTTTGAAGGAAATGGACGATCTGCTGTGCCCATGCCGGAGCTTGTGGCTCAACGACAAGGACTAAAGGCGCAAATGCTGCTGCGGGAACATCTTCTTCGACGGCAAGAATCTGTGATTCAGCCAGAGCGTGATGCTCCCCGGCAAGCGTGTCGGGACACAGCTTGTCGGGAGCGTCTGCTTCAACGAAACAAACTCTAGGGTTTGTCGGAGCAGACTGCCCCTCAGCACTGTCGGTGTTGATCTTGGGGACCTTCTTGGCGGCGGCTTCAGGGAGCTCAGCCGGAAAGTAGTCACCAGAAATCAACTTCCTCTTCTTGCTCTGTCCAGTTGATGGTGTTACAGATGGTTGAGTCAGCTTGAGCACAAAAATTCCTGGTTCCACAGGTAACTTGAGTGCGGCGCACTTTGACAGGCTGTCTGCAATGTCGTTCTGAGCTCTTGGAACGTGTTCCATCTGCAGGCCATCAAAATGTTCTTCTAGCTTCCTCACTTCATCGATGTAGGCTTCCATCAACGGACTCTGATAATCTTTGTTTACTTGACGGACGACAAGCTGCGAGTCACCCCTGACAATAAGCTTCTTGATCCCAAGGTCCACGGCGATTCTGAGTCCGGCAAGCAAGCCTTCATACTCTGCAGTATTGTTTGTCGGATGCTCCTTGGGAAAGTGCATCTGGACCACGTACTTGAGGTGTTCTCCGGTGGGTGCGACAAGTAGTACGCCCGCACCGACGCCTTGCAGCGAGAAGGCACCATCAAAGTACATGACCCATTCTTTGCTTGCTTCCTTGATGGGGATGCTCGTCTCCGGAGTTTCTTCATCAGGTGTTGGCGTCCACTCTGCTCGGAATTCTACTAATGCTCGGCTCTGGATAGTTGAGGTACTCTCAAACTTGAGGCCAAAGCTTGACAATTCTAGTGCCCACTCGACAATCCTGCCTGTTGCTTCTGGATTTTGCAGTATCCTCTTCAACGGAAAGCGAGTGATAACTGTAATCTCATGTGCCTGAAAGTAATGGTGCAGCTTCCTTGAGGCCATGAGAAGGCCGAAAAGCAACTTCTGCACTCCAGAGTACCTTGATCTAGCCCCCTGCAGAAGGGAACTGACAAAGTAAACTGGGCGCTGCACCATCTTCCTTTGTTTCTCTTCATCTGGTTGCACAGATCTATCCTTGTCGGGACCAGAGCTTGTCGGGGAAGCCCCCTGCTTGTCGCTGGATGTGCTTGCCGCGGCCACTGGCTCATCATCTGCCTCCCTCTCCGCTACTAACGCAGCACTAACCACTTGATTGGTTGCCGCTAAGTACAGCAGCAACTTCTCTTGTGGCTTGGGTGCGACAAGTATTGGAGTGGAGGACAGATATTTCTTCAAGTCTTGCAGCGCAGCCTCCGCTTCTGGAGTCCATTTCATTGGACCTGCCTTTTTCAAAATTTTGAAGAATGGCAGGGCGCGCTCAGTAGACTTAGAAATGAACCTACTGAGAGCCGCAACGCAGCCGGCAAGCCTTCGCACATCCTTGACGCGCTTCGGTGCTTCGATCTGGTCAATGGCCTTGATCTTGTCGGGATTGGCTTCAATCCCCCTCTGGGACACAAAGAACCCGAGAAGCTTGCCGGAAGGAACTCCAAACACGCACTTCTCGGGGTTGAGCTTGAGATTGATTTTGCACAGATTTGCAAAGGTCTCGTCCAAGTCTTGGATCAAAGTTTCTCTGTCCTTGCTCTTGACCACTATGTCATCCATGTAAGCTTCTACATTTCTGTGCAGTTGTGGCTCAAAAGCATGACTGACTACTCTTGCAAATGTTGAACCAGCATTCTTTAGTCCGAAAGGCATCCGTACAAAGCAGTACGTGCCACATGGAGTAATGAATGCGGTTTTCTCTTCATCCTCTTCTGCCATGAAGATCTGATGATATCCTGAATATGCATCAAGGAATGAAAGCAGATCACATCCCGCCGTGGAGTCGACAATCTGGTCAATGCGCGGCAAGGGAAATGGATCCTTGGGACAAGCTTTATTAACATCAGTGAAGTCAATACAAAGCCTCCACTTCCCGTTCGCTTTGTGCACGACCACTGGATTGGCTAACCACGTTGGATGGAGTACTCCTCGGACCAAGCCTGCTGCTTCCAATTTCTTGATCTCTTCAGCAATGAATTCTTGTCGCTCCACTGCTTGTTTCCTTACTCTCTGCTTGACGGGCCACGCGTGAGGGCAGACGGCAAGGTGGTGCTCAATTACTTTCCTGGGAACACCGGGGATGTCAGATGGTTGCCATGCAAACACATCGACATTCGCCCGCAGGAAAGCAACGAGCGCGCTTTCCTATTTAGGGTCAAGCGTGGCACTGATGGTGAAGGTACCACCAGTGCCGTCCTCCTTGGCGGCCACTTTCTTGGTCTCTGGTGAAGCTGTCTTTGCCTTCTTGCACTTGCCGGTGGAGCTCGATCGTGCGTCCTCGACGGTAGCGCAGCACTCCGAAGAGGTGCGCTTGCCGGAGTGAGCATCAGAGCTACTCTTGCTGGACTTGGTCTTCTTCTTCCCCCCGGGAGCTTCAGTGGCAAGTGGTTTGCGTTCTGCTGCGGCTGCTGCTTCCCGGTAGATCTTGTCGGTACAGATAAAGGCATCTTTCTTGTCGCCATGGACAGAAATGACACTTATCGGACCTGGCATCTTGAGCACGTTGTAAGCATAATGAGAGGCTGCCATGAACTTGGCGAGCGCCGGACGGCCAAGTATCCCATTGTAGGGCAATGGGAAATCAGCAACGTCAAATGTAACTCTCTCTGTCCTGAAGTTCAACTCGCTGCCAAATGTTACTGGCAGTGTGATCTTCCCCTTCGGCTTGCTCCTTCCCGGGTTAATTCCTTGAAAAGTGCCGGTCTCTTCGAGCTCGCTGTCGGGGATCTGGAGCTTCTTGAGTACTGCTGGGGAGATCAGATTCAGGCCGGCCCCGCTGTCAACCAGCATCTTTGTGACCTTGAGGTTGCGGATAGTTGGTGAAACGAACATCGGCAAGCACCCGAACGCAGTTATGCGATCAGGGTGATCCTCGACATCAAAGATGATGGGCGTGCTGGACCACTTCAGGGGCTTGCGCGACTCAACGGACGGTTCTGCTGCATTTACTTCCCGCACCCACTGTTTGAATTGGCGGTGCGAGGTATGCAGAGAAGCACCGCCGTCGACGCACAAAACCTTTGTTGCCTTCTGAAACTCCTGCTCGTCGGCCTCATCCTCATCCATTTCTTCATCTTCATCCTCATCTTCATCCTTGTCACGGCCGCGGGGAGGCCTGTCTCCTTGCCGCTGCTTGGCCTTGCCGCGGCGCCCTCCCTGGGCAGGACGCTTCTTGCCCGATCCTCCCCCACCTTCCCGGGCCTTCTCCTTGTCGCGGCGCTCGTACTCAGCTTTCTGCAGCTCTACGAGCTGCTCAACCTTCTTGCAGGCCTGGAGGTCATGGCCCTTGGTGCGGTGGATCTTGCAGTACTGCTTGCCGGAGCCGTCCTGCTTGTCGGCGGCCACCACAGCCTCGCCGGAGTCACCAGCTTTGGCCTTCTCGGCGCCACCTCCATTGCCGGACTGCTCGACAACTAGCACATCCTTGGCTTTCCTCTTTCTGTTATTCCGCCTCCGGTTCTTCTTTGCCGGGGCGGCATCCTCACTGTCAGATCCTTCTGCTCCTGCGTTCTCTCCGGGGAGTTTCCTCCCCTCCTCAGCACGTGCACATTTGTCGGCCAGAGCATACAGCTCGCTGACATCTTTGATTTTGCACATCGCCATCTCCTCCCTCATCCTGCGGTTACGCACGTTCTGATGGAACACGCTGATAACCGCGGCAGGGTGGACATCTGGGATGTTGCGCTGCACTTGGCTGAATCTCTGTATATATTTGCGCAGGGGTTCTCCTTCCTTCTGGGCGAGCAGATGAAGATCGCTCTCCTGGCCATGGGGTTTGTGGCTTCCTGTGAAGGCGCCGACAAACTGATGACACAGGTCCGCCCACGAAGAGATGGAGTTGTCCGGCAAGTGCATGAGCCAAGATCTGGCGTTGGGCTTGAGCACCAGTGGGAAGTAGTTGGCGAGGATCTTCTCGTCGCGCCCCCCGGCAGCCTGCACCGCGATGGTGTAGACGCTGAGGAACTCCGATGGATGTATCCTGCCATCGTACTTCTCGGGTACGTCTGGTTTGAAGTTCTTGGTACTAGGCCACTGGACCTGCTGTAGCTCACGGGTGAACGCAGGGCAACCTACCGCATACGGCAAGTCGCCTGGTTCCCCTGGCGCATGCATATCAACAGTGGGCCCAGCGTGCTGGTCTGACTGACGCCGCGCTTCTCTTCGACGCTCGATGCGAGTACGAGCATCTTCTTGTCGTCGTTCTTGGAGAACTTGGCGCTGATCGCGACGAGCTCGCGGGTCCGACGACGCGGTGGAGTCGGTGTCGAGGTTAGCCCGGCGAGCTGGCGATCTTGGCCTTCGGGGCGGGGAGTGCGCGGTGGTGGCACCCCCAGCGGTCTTGTCGGCGTCGGCTTGCGCCTGGGCGTCTTGCCGGGGCTTCGATGTGCTCGGTTGCCGGGGCTTGTCGCCGTTGGCGAAGCCGATGAGGCTCTGAATGGTGGCCCTCCAGTCGTCGATCTTGTCTGGCGCTGGAGGGTAGTCTAGAAGCAGCTGGGCTCGGGCCAGTGCTTCCTCTGGAGTCTTGGGCAGTGGCGGCGAACGACGCGAGGAGCGAGATATGCTCAGACTTCTAACAGTGTTAGAAGGAGCAACATCTCGTCCAGGCGACCGTCCCGCGCTCGTGCCAACGTGTTGATGCGTATGTTGGCCTTGAGCGTCCCGCGATCCACCAGCTCGGCCTTGCTCCAACGCGAGTACGGTGCTAGGAGCACCATGGCGTTGTCAATCCTGCACCTCCTGAGAGGGGTGCGGCGTATGTACAGACGCCGAAGCTTGCGGGGCCTTGTCCTTGGACCTGGTGACGACGTGACTCCCCCCGTCGGCGCCTGCTCCTCCACCGGCGTCTACTCCACCGCCCGTTTGCTCCAGTGGCGGTGGGATCGACGTGGACGGAGCGGCCACCTCCGAAGCCTTCTTCTTCGGTGGCATGTCGATGAAGATGTTGATGTAGCGCGCACGAACGCCGGATCAGGTTCGCACAACCTCGACGCACCCCTACCTGGCGCGCCAAAGATGTCGTGGGAAACGA
The DNA here is from genome assembly GCA_963921465.1 of Triticum timopheevii. Classification (NCBI taxonomy): domain Eukaryota; kingdom Viridiplantae; phylum Streptophyta; class Magnoliopsida; order Poales; family Poaceae; genus Triticum; species Triticum timopheevii. The sequence continues at coordinate 88,262,816 of OY997271.1, forward strand.
GCACCTATGGGGCAGGGCCCCTTTTGGTCCGGCAAGGGAGCGGAGAGCGCACGAAGAGCAGATCGAGGCGAAGTACGCGAGGGATTTTACCCAGCTTCGGAGCTCTTCGGAGAGATAAAACTCCTACTGCTGCTTTGTGTTGGTATTCTGTTCTTGCTCGAGAGCGTAGGTGTGTTGTGGTTTCGAATGAGTCGAACCCCTTCTACGTGCGCATGGGCCTCCTTTTTATAGGTTAAAGGGGTCACCGACAGGTGGCAATGCAGAGAGAGGGGTAAAAAAGTAAAAAGAGGGGTTGGTACAACCGCTATCTACAGTCCCCCGTACCTAACTCTGACGGCAGGGGACAAAGGCATTTAATGCCCGTCCGGTCGCCCAAACAGTGCAAGAAACGACCGTTAGGGGCACCACCGATCGCCACGATGGCCTTCTCGTCATCTCCACTTGCCACCTCGCACCGCTTGACTGCACAGCTACTCGCCACGTGCACCAGGAACGATCCTGTGGTGACACGTCGTCGGACGCGCTGGAGCATGGGCGTAGAGAGGTGGCTTCGCCGCGGCAAGTGCCTTGCTGCGGTCGCTGTCTTGTCGCATCCGCAAGCTTGCCGCTCGCCGGGTCTTGTCGGGACGCGCGGTGCATCGCGGCAAGTCTCTTGAAATGCCATGGTTGGCCTTCCCGGCAAGCTCCTCTTGCCGGGGCTCTGCCTTCTCAGTAAAACACTTTGTTCTTGAATGGCATCAATATGAGCTACGGAGGATCTTGGCGGACGCCCAGCAAGCCCTGCCACTGGGTGCTGCGACTGCCCGTGCACAAGTTCGGGATACTAAGGTACCCCTACTTTAGTACACCGACAGTAGTCCGGTCAGCTCTGCAGGTTCGCCCCAGGCCAGGCCCTTCTTTTCCCAGGAAGTGAGCCGCATGGGGATTCCGGATCGAAACTTGGGGGCCGCCGCCCAGTTGGCGTCGCGTGGCTCGGTGATGTAGAACCACCCCGATTGCCACCCTTTCACGGTCTCCGCGAAGGAGCCGTCAAGCCAGGTGACGTTGGGCATCTTGCCCACCATGGCGCCTCCGCACTCCGCTTGCTGACCGCTCACGATCTTCGGCTTCACACGGAAGATTTGTAGCCACAGGCCGAAGTAAGGCCTAATGCGGAGGAAAGCCTCGCACACGACGATAAACGCCGAGATGTTGAGGACGAAATTTGGGGCTAGATCATGGAAATCTAGCCGTAGCAGAACATGAGCCCGCAGACGAAGGGATGAAGTGGAAATCCCAGTCCACGGACGAAGTGGGCGAGAAATACGACCCTCTCATGGGGTTCCGAAGTTGGAGTGACCTGCCCTTCATCCGGTAGCCGGTGCGCGATATCTGCGGCCAAGTATCCGGCCGCCCGAAGCTTCGCAATATGCTCCTCGTTCACGGTGGAGGCCACCCACTTGCCTCCTGCTCCGGACATGTTTGGCTGTGCGGAGAAAGCGTGAACCAGGGCGCTGGAGCTCGAGGGTGTGGGAATGGATAAGCAGAGGAGGAAGAAGGCGTGGGTGAAAATGGGGAATCCTTATCCCATTATAGAGGCGACGAACGGTGCGCCTCCCCACTTTCCCATTGAGAATCGCTTATTTCCCAAGCGCCACGATTGATTGCGCAGTTGGGTTACCCATACCCGTATTGATGGAAATCCCGTAATAAGGGGACATGATCTCTGCTGTGACAAGACGTGCCAAGGAAAACACCTCGCAATATGCGCTATGGCTGGTTGTGGGAAAACGGTTCAAATAATGACCCGACCGTAGTGTCATGTCACTTTGTCTAAAGTTGTCAGCGGATTATATTTGTGAAATATCATTCTCTCTACGACGGTGTATGAAGATCCTCTTGCAAATCCGGACACGGTCCAAGTGTTCGATAATTATTTTGGAGTATTCGGAGAAGGAACCTGCCTTGCAATGCCGAGGACAAGACTGCGCTACGGACTCATCGTCATTGAAGCCTGGTTCAGGGGCTACTGAGGGAGTCCTGGATTAGGGGGTATCCGGACAGCCGGACTATATACTTTGGCCGGACTATTGGAGCGTGAAGATACAAGACTCAAGACTTCGTCCCGTGTCCGGATGGGACTCTCCTTTGCGTGGAAGACAAGCTTGGCGATCCGGATATTATATTTCCTTCCTTGTAACCGACTCCATGTAAACCCTAGCCCTCTCCCATGTCTATATAAACCGGAGGGTTTTAGTCCTTAGGGACAGAATCATAATCATCATAGGCTAGCTTCTGGGGTTTAGCCTCTACGATTTCGTGGTAGATCAACTCTTGTACTACTCATATCATCAATATCAATCAAGCAGGAAGTAGGGTTTTACCTCCATCGAGAGGGCCCGAACCTGGGTAAACATTGTGTCCCTTGCCTCCTGTTATCATTAGCCTAAGACGCACAGATCGGGACCCCCTACCCGAGATCCGCCGGTTTTGACACCGACACCCCCCTTGGGGCGCAGGCCTAGGAGGGGGAGGTGCGTTCCTCCCCCTTGTCCAATTCGGCCTCCTTCCTGAAGCGCCTCCCCGACTTGGGCCTTTGTGGCCCAAGTTACCTTCCACCTCTTGGTATTTTTAGACCCGTTGATATTTAAAATAAATGTAAAATATTAAAAATACTTCAGACCATTTTATATATTTTTAACATCTGTAAAGGCATATTTATCCCCAAGGTGTTTTGGTGATTGATGACAATGCTTTTGCAGACTAATCGTGTGCGTTGAGTTCTTTCAGATATTCATCCTTTGGCACGAGACGATTACCTCCCCTCAGTGTTTTATTCAAGATGGTGTAGCTCCTTCGTTTCTCTGTTGGTGGACTAGTTTTGTAGGAGTCACCGTACTATCAAGAGGGGATCTGCTTTGGTAAGGCTAGGGTGGAATCAACACGTACACATCCTTATCACACCCGATGTTCCTTTCCGCTTCATTGGAGTTATCTTTCCTCTCCTTGCTTGCCCTATCCTGTCCCAGCGGTAGTACCGCGGTCCTCAGCGGTAGTACCGCCGAAGCACGTCAAGCGGTAGTACCGCTCCCCGAGCGGTAGTACCGCTTGCGGTCTTCGGCCGTAGTACTGCAGTGGTTCCGGGCTACTACTGCCTCGACTCGAGACCGCTGTTTTTTGTGTCGGGTTTTACGGTACTATTAGCGGCAGTAGTGGCGGTAGTACCGCTCCAAGCGGTAGTACCGCCCATACTTCCGCGGTAGTACCGCTCTGGGTCCAGGACCCTGCAACCCTCGTCAGCACGGCAGTACCGCTGGGAGGGAACGGTAGTACCGCTTGTCAGTGGTAGTACCGCCCTGCCCAAGCGGTAGTACCGCTCTGTGCGTGGCTGTTTGGGGGGTAACGGTTGGATTGTTTCCCCCACTATATAAAGGTGTCTTCTTCCCCAAAGTTGACCTACCTATTCCCCCAAAAGCTCCATTGTTGCTCCAAGCTCCATTTTCGCCCGATCTCTCTCCCCAGCCAATCAAACTTGTTGATTTGCTCGGGATTGGTTGAGAAGGCCCCGATCTATACTTCCACCAAGAGAAATTTGATTCCCCCACTAATCCGTAGCGGATCTTGTTACTCTTGGGTGTTTGAGAACCCTAGACGGTTGAGGTCACCTCGGAGCCATACTCCATTGTGGTGAAGCTTCGTGGTGTTGTTGGGAGCCTCCAATTAAGTTGTGGTGATTGCCCCAACCTTGTTTGTAAAGGTTCGGTCGCCGCCTTCAAGGGAACCAATAGTGGAATCACGGCATCTTGCATTGTGTGAGGGCATGAGGAGAATATGGTGGCCCTAGTGGCTTCTTGGGGAGCATTGTGCCTCCACACCGCTCCAACGGAGACGTACTTCCCCTCAAAAGGAAGGAACTTCGGTAACACATCCTCGTCTCCACCGGCTCCACTCTTGGTTATCTCGCGCCTTTATTTTTGCAAGCTTACTTGTGTTGTTTTCCTTGCTTGCTCGTGTGCTTGTTGTCATTGTATCATATAGGTTGTTCACCTAGTTGCATATCTAGACAACCTACTTTGATGCAAAGTTTAATTTGGTAAAGAAAAGCTAAAAATTGTTAGTTGCCTATTCACCCGCCTCTAGTCAACTATATCGATCCTTTCAATTGGTATCAGAGCCTCGTCTCTTTATTAAGGACTTTGTCGTCCGAAGAGTATGGTTGACACCGTAGACAGTGGGGAGGAGGAGCACTCCGGTGTGAATCCGATCTCGTCTACGGGTAATGGGGAAACCGCGGTGTCCCGTGAGGAATTCAATGTGGCCTTGGACACATTGAAAACCTCCATGACAACCACGGTTGAAAGCATGTTTAATAAATTCTTAGAAGGACTTAAACTACCTACCTTGCCGTTGAAAGTGGGTGATCCCGCTAACAAGGTGACGGATGCTAACTCCGACAAGGGGGAAGCTAATAGTGAGAAGGATCCTTCTACTAGTGATAGAAATGGCACCGGCATCTTTGCCCATGTGGAACCTCCAACTTACGGAGGACCGATTCCCTCTACTCATTTAAATCATGCCGGTCCTCCTCCTAAGATTTAAGATTGTGAAAAATGAGGATTTTGATTCTTGGGTGTATCGCTTCAAGCGTCATTTAAATCATGTGAATACTAACCTTTGGAGAATCATTGAAGAAGGTTTCTATCCACATGACCGAAGCAACTTCACCCCGAGAGAAGTGGTGGATAATCAATTCAATGAGAGTGCTCTCTTCATCATCCAAGATGCTATCCTTCCCCAAGATCTCCCTCATCTTCGACCCCATGCCATGGCCAAAGACGCATGGCAATGCATTGTGTCTCTCTATCGAGGAAGTGCTAGCATTCAACGCTCCAACTATGAAGTGGTGCAAGATGAAGCCGATGAGTTTGCAATGAAAGAAGATGAAGAACCTCGTGAGCTCTTTCGAAGAGTGACCAAACTCACGATCTCACTCTGAGATCATGGGAGCAAGGACACGGATGACAATTGGATCAAGCGCAAGTTCCTCAAGGCCATGATGCCCTACAACAAGGCCATGTCCTCCGTCATCCGTCAAAGACTGGACTTCCACTCCATGACCTCGAGTGAAGTGTTGGATGAGTTCGTTGCAATGAGCATCTTGGACAAGACCGCCGACAATGCGGTGCTCCGTTCTCAAAGGGCAAAGAAGCCCAATCTTGGCTTAAAGGCCAAGGTTATTGTGGAAGAAGAGGAAGAAGAGGAGGATGAGGAGAGCAACCCCGAAGATACGAAATATGATTATCATGAGCACATGTCTCTTGCTTTAAGACAATTTTGGAGCAAGAAGAATTCAAGACCCAACTTCAACAAGAACAACTCAAGTGGTGTCAAGGGCAAGCAACGAGTTAGAACTTGTTTCAACTGTGGCAATGTGAGCCATTTCATTGCGGATTGTCCTTACAAGAAGCGGGAAGACAATGGTGGCAAGTTCATCCGAAAAGACAAAGCCAAGTCCTTCCCCAACAAGAACAACTTCACCAAGAAGACTCCTACTCGTGGGTTGGTGGTTCAAGAAGAATACCGTGAGGATGATGATGATGATGAAGATAGAGAAGCAATGGCCATGGCATCCGTTGCCATTGCCACATCTCCCTGGATGTCTCTCTTCGATTCACCCAACGAGAACATCACCGCCAAGTGCCTCATGGCTAAAGCCACCAACAAGGTAACCCCCAACATCAAAACCACCATCATTACTAATCCCCCTTTGACGGATGGCATTGATGAAAGTGAGGGGTCTAATGAAGAAGTAAATGAATTTGAGTCTTTTATGAGTAAGCTCAAGGGCAAATCCAAGAAGCACTTTGTTGCTCTCTTGGAACAACTTGGTGAAGCCAATGACATGATCGAGGCTCATGAAGAAACCATCTCTAAGATGGAAGGTCATACTCGTGACTATGCCGATGAGATATTGGATCTCTCCAGTGCTCTTGAGGAAGAGCGTGGGCATTGTTTGGCTCTTGAGGAGTCACACAACGGTGACCATGCCAAGTTAAAGAAAGATCTTGATCATGCTCTTGTTGTGTCTCATGTGCTAACTTCCGAGAAGGCTAAACTTGGGGTTGATCATGCTAGACTCAAAGAGGAGTTTGATGTACTTGACAAGGCCCACAAGGTCTTGAAGGGTGCACATGCAAACCTCAAGGAGTCTCATGCTCAACTCCAAGTTGAGCTAACCAAGGAAAAGGCCACCTTTCCTCATATGGTATTAATTGATAATGCATATGCCACTAACCCGTGTTGTGAGCATGTGCATCTTGTGGAAGAGAATGCCAAATTGAAGGATCAACTTGAGAAAGGCCTTGTGACATGCATTCAAGGTGAGAAGAACCTCAACGACCTCTTGAGAAATCAAAAGGAAGTTGTGGCCAAGGAAGGAATTGGATTCGCACCCAAGTCCAAGAACAAGAAGAAGAACGACAAGACCAAACGACCTCCCCATCTGAAGCAAACCTTTGTAAAAGAGGGAGAGGGTGCTCCTAAGGAGAAGAAGAACAATGTGAAGGGTGTTGATGTCAAAAAGGGCAACACCACCTCCCCCTCCTTCAACAAAGCCGACGACTTTAACCCTTCTTATGTGTTGTGCCGTGCTAGTGATGGACATGTTTATGCTAAAATTGTTGGTTCTTCTTATGAGTACATTGAGTGGTCTATTTGGGTTCCTAAGACCCTTGTTACTAACATCAGAGGACCCATTACTAAATGGGTACCTAAAACCAAGCATTGATCTCTTGTAGGTATTTGCTTCCGGTGGGGGATCATGGTTGCTCGATAGTGGAGCAACAAATCATATGACCGGGAGCAAGGATTTGGTGGTGGACGTGCAAAAGATTCCATCTATGCCCACCAATGTCGAGTGGGGTGATGCCTCACATTCTAAGGTATTGGGTCTTGGCAAGGTTGTCATTTCTCATGATCTAACGATCGAGAAAGTCATGCTTGTTGAGTCCCTTGCATACAACTTACTTTCCGTTCGTCAACTTGCACTCATGGGTTTTGCCACTTTCTTTGACATTGATACCATGGCCCTCTTGTGGAGCAAGACTCTTAAAGTAGCCTTTCTTGGGCATGTCGAGAACGATCTCTATGTGATTAACTTTTCGGAGCGACCCACTAAGACCGCGACATGCCTAATGGCTAAAGTTGACATGGGATGGCTTTGGCATCGCCGTTTAGCCCACGTCAATATGAGATCTTTGCAAAGTCTTCTCAAGGGGGACCATGTCCGTGGACTAACAAATGTTAGTTTTGCCAAAGATCGTGCTTGCAGTGCTTGTATCGAAGGAAAGCTTCATGAAATGGCTCACCCTCCCACGACTATCATCTATTCGAAGAGACCCTTGGAGCTCCTTCACATGGATCTCTTTGGGCCGCCATCCTTTGATAGTCTTGGGGGAAGAAAGTATTGCTTGGTGATTGTGGATGATTATTCAAGATACACTTGGGTATACTTCTTCAAGAGGAAGGGTGAGACTCAACAAATCGTCATCGACTTTGCAAATGAAGCTCAACGTTAACATGATGCAAAGATCTTGACAATAAGAAGTGACAACGGCACCGAGTTCAAGAACTACACCTTGGATGAGTTTCTCGGTGATGAGGGGATCAAGCATCAATATGCTGCACCATATACCCCTCAACAAAATGGTGTAGCGGAGAGGAAGAACTGGACGTTGATGTATGCGGCAAGGACCATGATGGCGGAGTTCAAGTCTCCATACAACTTTTGGGCCGAAGCCATCAACACAGCATGTCATGCATCCAATCGGCTCTATCTCCGCAAAGGCTTGAACAAGACTCCTTATGAGATACTCACCAGTAACAAGCCCAATCTCAAGTACTTCCGGGTGTTCGGGTGTAAGTGTTTCATTCTCAAGAAAGGTGTTCGTTTGTCTAAATTTGAGGCTAGAGCTTATGAGGGCATATTTGTTGGTTATGCTACAAACTCTCATGCTTACCGTGTTCTCAACAAGTCCACCGGACTCATTGAGGAGACGTGTAACATGGAGTTTGATGAAAATAACGGCTCCCAAGTGGAGCAAAGTGGTACTTGTGATGTAGGTGATGAAATTCCTCCCCAAGCCATAAGAAGAATGGGTATTAGTCATATTCTACCCATTGAGGAACCCCTTGTGGCCGAAGGAGAAGGACAATGCTCCACTCAAGTGGAGCCATCACCTCCCCAAGACCCACACGCTTCCGAAGAACAAAGTGAAGGCCCTCAACCTAGTGAACAAGACCAAGGGCACGATCAATCTCAAGATGGTGGTGAACCTCCAAATGATGCCCAAGGTCAAGTTCTTCCCCTTGAGCAAGTTCAAGATCATGAGCAAGCTCATGATCAAGAACAAGCTCAAGATGATGCTCAAGATAATCAAGTTAACCCTCCTCCTTCCACATCCGTGGAGGAATTAGAGCATCGTGCCGCGAAGATTGCTTCCAAGCTCACCACCAAAGGCCATCTCATGGAGAATGTGGTTGGAAGCCTAAGAAAGGGGGTAAGCACTCGTAGACAATTAGCAAACTATTGTGAACATCACGCGTTTGTCTCTTGTGTTGAACCCCAAAAGGTCTTCGAGGTGCTCGAAGACTCGGATTGGCTCAATGCCATGCATGAAGAACTCAACAACTTCGAGTACAACAAGGTGTGGAGATTGGTGCCAAGGCCATCGGGGAACCACAACGTCATTGGAACCAAGTGGATTTTCAAGAACAAGCAAGATGCTCATGGGAACATCATTCGCAACAAGGCAAGATTGGTAGCACAAGGCTACTCCCAAGTCGAGGGTATCGACTACGGTGAAACCTTTGCTCCTGTTGCCCGCCTTGAATCCATTCGTTTGTTGATTGCTTATGCCTCCCATCACAACTGTAAGTTACAACAAATGGATGTGAAAAGTGCTTTTCTTAATGGTCCTATTAATGAGTTGGTTTATGTCAAGCAACCCCCCGGGTTCGAGGATCCCTACTTCCCGGATCATGTGTATCAACTCGATAAGGCGCTCTATGGCCTTAAACAAGCCCCACGTGCGTGGTATGACCACCTTACCGATTTGTTACAAGATCGTGGATTTGAGGTTGGAAAAATCGATCCCACTCTTTTTACTAAGAAGGTCAAAGGGGAGTTGTTTGTATGCCAACTATATGTTGATGATATTATCTTTGGTTCCCCTAACAAAGCTTTCAGTGAGGAATTTGCCGCTCTCATGACCTCCAAGTTCAAGATGTCTTCGATGGGAGAGTTGAAGTTCTTCCTTGGTTTTGATATCAAACAACGAAGAGAAGGTACCTTCATCAACCAAGCCAAATACACTCAAGACATGCTAAAAAGATTCAATCTAAGTGATGTCAAGCCGGCTACTACTCCAATGCCTACCAAGTGCCAACTTGACATTGATCCCAATGGTAAAGCGGTGGATCAAAAGGTATATCGCTCCATGATTGGCTCCTTGCTTTACCTTTGTGCATCTAGACCAGATATCATGTTGAGTGTGGGAATGTGTGCACGGTTTCAAGCCGCACCGAAGGAAAGTCACTATGTGGCGGTCAAGCGAATCTTTCGATATTAGGCTCATACCCCAAACTTTGGATTATGGTACCCAAGAGGAGCAAACTTCAAGGTTGAAGGTTTTACAGATTCCGACTGGGCGGGAGACAAAGTGGATAGGAAGTCCACTTCCGGAGGGTGCCAATTTCTTGGGTGCTCTTTGGTAAGTTGGTCTTCCAAGAAGCAAAGTTGTGTGTCTCTCTCGTCCACCGAGGCGGAATATGTGGCGGCCGGTAGTTGTTGTGCATAACTCTTATGGATGAGGCAAACTTTAAAGGAATACATTGTCATTTGTGACAAAGTGCCTCTTTGGTGTGATAATGAAAGTGCCATCAAGATTTCTCTCAACCCGGTGCAACATTTCAAGACAAAGCATATTGAGATTCGGTATCACTTCATCCGGGATCACATTAGGCGAGGGGAGATCGAGCTCAAGTATGTCAACACTCATGATAACCTTGCAGATATTTTCACGAAGCCATTGGATGAAGCAAGATTTCGCAAGTTAAGGCATGAGCTAAATATCATTGATTCAAGCAATGTGACTTGAACCCTTGCACACCCCACCTCACTCAACTTGTTGTCTAGTTTAGATGTAGGCATGGACATAGGGGGTGTTGTTCTCTCAATGAACTCTCCCTCCCCCCATTATGCATAAATTGATCTAGTCTTTCACTTTAACCATTTTTGGATGGTACTTGTGCTTCAAGGACGAGTTTTGGTCATGGGTCCAAGGTTAAAATCTTCGCGACGCCATACCTGTTGACTCAAACATAGGTGGCCTCGGCCACCGCCCTCTCTTGAAGAGGTGTATTTTGGCCTTTTGTTAGTGGGTTTGTGGCCATGTTGGTTTTTCCTTTCTTCTTGGCTGTGTTTCTCTGTTTCTTTTTGAGCTTAGCCGTTTTGCCTTGTGCCTTTTTGTTGCTGGGCGCTACTACCACTGGTGGTGCGCGGTACTACCGCTTTAAGCGGTACTACCACCCACCAGTACGGTACTACCGCTGCGAGGCGGGGTCAGGGGGTTATATCGTGGGCAGGGGGAGGTTTCTCTCCCCCATACACATTCGCTCACCCCCTCGCTCCGTCTCGTCTCTCCAGCAACCGGCGCCGCGGGAGGGCTCCGGCGGATCTCCTTCTCTGGGGCGTCCCTCTCCATTCCCTTCGGTGGAGTCGATCCCCACCTTGTCCTCTTGCCATGGATGCCGGTATTGCCCCCGTTCCCTCTCTCTTCTTGTCTAGATTTCCAATCTAGCATCTTAGGGGCAATAGTGGTTGCATCTCTAGATTTTTGGCCAAATCTAGGCTTGAGTAGGATGGAGAAGGCATCTAGGCAGTTTGGATTAGTGGCTGGTAGAAGTATTTTTGAATTTGGTAGGACGGTAGTGCCGGATCTGACCACGACAGTAGGAAACCACTGTTTCCCCGTCTCGAGCAGTACTACCGCTCCCTCTGGAGCGGTACTACCGCTTGGAGCGGTACTGCCTCTCACAGGTCGCGGTACTACCGCCCTCTACCAGGTTCCATCATACTCTTACTACTCAGTGATACTTTTGGTTGTATTTGATGGCTTATGCTTGTTCTTTCTGGTTGTTTTGCGTGTTCTTGTGTGTGGTTCCAGGTGATGAGCTTCCTGAGCATCAGGCTCGGCGTATCAACCCCGGTCGTGCCACGTCAAAGCGTTACCGCACAACTGAGTCTGCAGGAGGTTCCTCTAGTGCTCCACCTCCACCTCAACTCAAGAAGAAGTCTGCTGTCAAGCCGAAGCAATCTGGCAAAACCGTGCCGGAAATGCAAGCCAAGGAGTTCTGGGCAAGGCGTCGCCGCAACCCCTATGAGGCAGACCAAGATCCCACTTTGGTCAACCGTCCGTTCTGGAACATGTTTTAGTTTGCCATCTTCTTTGATGTGCTCAAGGCCAAGAAGAACCTCTTTGTTAACGTGCACTCCATCGACACCGACCATATGGAGAAAGATCCTGAATACTTAGGTGAAGCTCTTCAGATGTGCACTCAACTGAACATTCTTGGTGTCATGCAATTCAACAAAGATTATGATGCTGATATTGTGGCCCAATTCTATGCCACGGTTCATCTCGGGACTGATGAGGACAGGACACTGACTTGGATGACCAATGGCAAGTTGCTTTCCGTCAAGTGGAAGGCGTTCATGGAGTTGATTGGGGTGGAAGATCACGGGCTTGCGTCTCCTGTCGGCTTTCGCCCACACCGCAACACCACCTCCACTCACAAGCAAGCACTATGGCCCTACTGCACTTTGAAGATCAACCCTGAGACGAAGAAGGAAACGTATGAGCTGCCTGCCTTTCTGGACATTCTTCACCGTGTCTTCCGTGAGACTCTTTTCCCTCGCATCGGGAATCTGGATATGCTTCATTCTTATCTCGTGGACATGCTTCTCTTCTGCCATCGTGAGAAGGAAGAAAACACCGGCGAGTCCCTGGATATCTCTCATGTTATGTGGTCTGAGCTCTTATCCGCTATCTCCGAGCGCAAGTGCCTGCTTTATGGTCCGTTCATCATGCTGCTCATTGAGAAGGCCTGGGATCGTGTCTATCCCAAGGTGATGCTAGAGACTGGAGAGTTGGTCTCATGACATCAAGCGTCTGAGGAAGAAGGACATCTGGGGCACTCAGGTCCCTAAATCTGGAGGTCCTTCGTCTGCTACTGCCATGGAGACCGAGGAGGAGGCTGAGGCTGAGGATGATGATGACTATGAGCCTTCTGCGGTAGAGCCCTCTTGGGCAAAGAAGCTCAAGCTCAAGATAAAGAAGCTGTTCTGCTTGGAGTCTCACGGTCAGTACATGTCACATGTGGCTGAGAAGAAGGCCCGAGGTCGTCACAAGGAGCTCATGCATCAGTTGGGTGCCATCGTTAACAGTGGATCTGAGGACCAGCTTACTGAGGAGGAGGAGTGGATTCAGCAGCACTGCCCGTGGACCGATTCTAATGCCGAGCACTTCCCGACCGACGACGGTGGCAAAGACGATCTCGCTAAGATCTGATATTTGATACCCTCACTTGCTATCACCTGGAGCCGTAGCAACACTCCCTCACCTTTTTGGTGTCTCGATGCCAAAGGGGGAGAGAGTTTAGGGATTTGTGTCTTCCGTCTTCTGTCTTCTGTCTTCTGTGTGCGTGTTTGTGTTTTCTCGCCGTTTGCTTTGTTTTGTGTCAGTGAGACCTAAGTTCCAAACATATGATGTGAGACATATGCTACCTTATCTTTAGATTATCGTTATCTATGTCTACCTAGCTTCTGAGTTGCATGCTTATCTTGTTATATACTCTTTGCTCTCATATATATTGCTTAGGTTGTTGGTCTCCAAAATGTAGGGGGGCATTGATCCTAGTATGTGTGACGTGCAGTCCAAAGCACCTTTCTAGATAAGCACAAATCTAGGGGGAGCTCATCTACATTTGTGAGTTGTGGGGTTTGCGCTTTCTTCCCGTGCAAATCCCGTATTATCATCAATCCACCAAAAAGGGGGAGATTGTAAAGGCATATTTATCCCCAAGGTGTTTTGGTGATTGATGACAATGCTTTTGCGGACTAATCGTGTGCGTTGAGTTCTTTCAGAGATTCATCCTTTGGCACGAGACGATTACCTCCCCTCGGTGTTTTATTCAAGACGGTGTAGCTCCTTCGTTTCTCTATTGGTGGACTAGTTTCGTAGGAGTCACCGTACTATCAAGAGGGGATCCGCTTTGGTAAGGCTAGGGTGGAATCAACACGTACACATCCTTATCACACCCGATGTTCCTTTCCGCTTCATTGGAGCTATCTTTCCTCTCCTTGCCTGCCCTGTCCTGTCCCAGCGGTAGTATCGCGGTCCTCAGCGGTAGTACCGCCGAAGCACGTCAAGCGGTAGTACTGCTCCCCGAGCGGTAGTACCGCTTGCGGTCTTCGGCCATAGTACCGCAGTGGTTCCGGGCTACTACCGCCTCGACTCGAGACCGCTGTTTTTTGTGTCGGGTTTTACGGTACTAGTAGCGGCAGTAGTGGCGGTAGTACCGCCCATACTTCCACGGTAGTACCGCTCTGGGTCTAGGACCCTGCAACCCTCGTCAGCGCGGCAGTACCATTGGGAGGGAACAATAGTACCGCTTGTCAGCGGTAGTACCGACCTGCCCAAGCGGTAGTATGGCTCTGTGCGTGGCTGTTTGGGGGGTAACGGTTGGATTGTTTCCCCCACTATATAAAGGTGTCTTCTTCCCCAAAGTTGACCTACCTCTTCCCCCAAAAGCTCCATTGTTGCTCCAAGCTCCATTTTCGCCCGATCTCTCCCCCTAGCCAATCAAACTTGTTGATTTGCTCGGGATTGGTTGAGAAGGCCCCGATCTACACTTCCACCAAGAGAAATTTGATTCCCCCACTAATCCCTAGCGGATCTTGTTACTCCTGGGTGTTTGAGCACCCTAGACGGTTGAGGTCACCTCGGAGCCATACTCCATTGTGGTGAAGCTTCGTGATGTTGTTGGGAGCCTCCAATTAAGTTGTGGAGATTGCCCCAACCTTGTTTGTAAAGGTTCGGTCGCCGCCTTCAAGGGCACCAATAGTGGAATCACGGCATCTCGCATTGTGTGAGGGCGTGAGGAGAATACGGTGGCCCTAGTGGCTTCTTGGGAGCATTGTGCCTCCACACCGCTCCAACGGAGACGTACTTCCCCTCAAAAGGAAGGAACTTCGGTAACACATCCTCGTCTCCACCGGCTCCACTCTTGGTTATCTCGCGCCTTTATTTTTGCAAGCTTATTTGTGTTGTTTCCCTTGCTTGCTCGTGTGCTTGTTGTCATTGCATCATATAGGTTGTTCACCTAGTTGCATATCTAGACAACCTACTTTGATGCAAAGTTTAATTTGGTAAAGAAAAGCTAAAAATTGTTAGTTGCCTATTCACCCCCCCCCCTCTAGTCAACTATATCGATCCTTTCAACATCTGTGTAAACATTTCCACCTCTATATAATTTATGGAGAATACCCGGTATTATCCGATACTATTCGAATCCCTTCCGATGACCCCGAAACGCTTCCGGATCCTCTCGAAACTATTCCGAATATTCATTAAATAATTTCATAAATATATTCTCATGACTCCCATCCTACTAACACTCAGCAGATTGTGATTACCTTAAACTTGTGACCCTGTAGGTTCGATAACTCATAGACATGAACGAAATCATTTGTTCAATGACCGACAGTGGGACCATGGACGTCCATATCGGTCCCCATGAGTACACGAATGATATTCGAGTGAACATTTAGTTATTATGTGATGTTCCCTTTACTTCACGTTACTTCATAAAACCCGGGATGCATCGGTATCCTTTCGAGTCATCAACATGCTCACTATACCGAAATCCTTGTTATCGGTTTTGTTCTTCTTTCATGTTATTGTGTCCCCGCATCCCCGTGACAAAGTCACATGTGTCTAGCTAGATGATGATTGATGTCTTCATACCGAGAGGGCCCTAAGAATATCTCTCCATCATCGGAGGAGCAAATCCCATTCTCGAGCTATCTAATCCCTTGTCAAATTTTTCGATGAACATGTGTTACAGGCGACGTTTGTGCAACCCCAAAGCCCACCGTACGGTAAGAAGTAACTACGGTACTCTCATGGTCTAAGGAGTAAAGTCACATGTTAACACTCCGTGTTATTATAATTGAATGTAGACGATCACTAGTGCAGAACCAGGCTTTAGCACCGGTTCGTAAGGCCCTTTAGTGCCGGTTCTGCAACCGGCACTAAAGTGTGGGGACTAAAGCCCCCCCTTTAGTACTGGTCCAACACGAACCGCCACTAAAGGGCCACCATGTGGCACGAGGCGCGCCGTGGTCTGGGGGACCTTTAGTCCCGGTTGGTAACACCAACTGGGACTAAAGGATTTTTTTGAAATAAAGCAAAAACATCCCACCTACTAGGCCGGCACGGCCTGCATACAACTAGAAACCCAACCTCTAGTTGGGCCAGGATGCAGGCCCGTACGGCCCAGTAGGCCCCACAGGGCAGAAGACTTGCAATAGGCCCACAAAGGCCTGCTTAGAGAGAAGCTCGACACGGTATCCGCGGCGGGGCTTATAAATCGGTGCGAGCTCCTCTCAACTAGCAAGGTGGGACTAAACATTGTGCACTGCGGGTGGCAGCGCACCCCTTTAGTACCGGTTGGTGGCATGAACCCGTACTAAAGGGGGGGTCTTTAGTACCGGTTGGAGCCACCAACCCGTACTCAAGGCCACCACCTCTTTAGTACCAGTTCGTGGCACGAACCGGTGCTAAAGGTTCGCCACGAACCGGTACTAATGAGCGCCGCCCGCCTAGCCATTGGAACCGGCACTAATGGTCACATTAGTGCCGGTTCTATTACAAACCGGGACTAATGAGCTTTACATTAGGCCCTTTTTCTACTAGTGGATATTAACTCAATTCATAACAAACAAGATCGAGTCGATTGAATATGATCTTTCTTCCAACGTCATATTCTCAATGTTGTTTTAGGACTACCGTTACAGTTAAGGATATCGTAAGATTCGAAAAACATGATCATGAACAACACTTGAGCTAGTCCTAGAGGCAAGACTAAGAACCTTATATTTACTGCTTATCATTTCACACGTGCATATGAGCTTTTCACTGAATTGCTTATTTCAAGATTATAGCAGTTATAGCATAGAATATAAACTCTATAATTATGAATATGAAAAATAATAATACAAATATTATTGCCTCTAGGGCATATTTCCATCGGGGGGCTGCGGCGGAAGAAGTTGGCATGGCTCCATGTACGACGTGGTTTCTCTACTGCTTCCGCTTCACGTTGGCGACAGAAGCAATTAGCGCGACCACAGGAAACACGATCGCGGGAGGACGACGTGACATCGATAAGACCGGCGGCGCATGAAATGCGCCTACCGATAGCTGTGGGAACTCCATGCCGGCGATTTGAAGGCGCGACGAGGCGAGAGGACGCAGTGCCAGAAAGATTAGCGGCGATGGCGGCGTGGAGGGGTGGCACGGAAGGGGCGGAAGTTTCCCTCCTACTAAATCGTGTGTGGGGTAGAGGGAGCGGTAAAACGAGGGATGAGATGAGGACGAGACAAAATTGTGTCTGGTCCCGTAAAATGGCTGTTATTTTGCGGTAAGGGGCAATATAGTTAGTGCTAGTTACGAAAATAAAAAATTATCTTTTTTTAGGGGAAATACTGCCGCATTTATTAACTTACGATGTTCGGAATCTCATCCGACAAAACAGAAAGAACGAAATCCGGGGGAGCCCCCAACCAAACCTTATAAAGTTCATCACCAACTCCTACTCTAGCTAGCTTATGCGCGGCAACATTAGCAGAACGTCTAACCCAAGACACCTTAGAGTCGACAAAGGATTGCATCAAGGATTTGATCTCCTCCACCAGAGGCCCAGACGCCGAGAGCTCCTTAGTGTGTTTCTTCAACATCTGCACGACTCCTCTAGCGTCTAGCTCGACATGCACGAGCATCGCGTTGATCTCTTTCGCTACTTCGAGAGCCAGCTTACATGCCAAGATCTCAGCCACCTCAGGATCGACCACCTCCTGGAAGTGGTGGCACATACCAGCTCTGAATGCCCCCATATGATCCCGTAGCACAGCCCCACCTCCAGCCTTGTTCCCCATCTTGGATATTGCGCCGTCAGAATTCACCTTGATCCAGCCCTCATCCGGTGGCTCCCATTTCTGAATCTGCATGCGAGCCGGAGTGTTATCTGATGCGGGATGTGCCATCTTCCACTCCTCCATTTGCCTCAAAACCACACCCAGTATTTCATGTGGGTGTTTGATCATTTTCCTTTCTCGTGTCTCATTCCTCGCCAGCCATAGGCTGTATAATGCCTACATCATTGCCTGCTTTGCCTCATCGGAAGCTCCCACTAGCCACTGTAGTAGCCAATGTGCTATCTCTCTCTGGGAGTCCAACTGGCATGGTGGGATCGCCACCAAATCTCCCATCTCCGATCGAAATAGCCGCCAAAATAATTCAGAGTGTGGACACGCCCAAAACCGATGAAATATAGTTTCTTCACGCCCACAAGCAACACAGAAAACCCCAGGTTTTATCCTTCATCGATGGAGCTCTGATCCAACTGCCAGTCCATTTGAAGTTAGTCTCCAAAGATGGATCTTGGCCTTCCCCGGTGCATTCGTGCCCCAAAGGGCCATATACGCATTGTGTTTGTTCATCGAGCTAGATGACTCCGGCCGTCCGGAGCGCGATCTGAGCATGGCCATTTTCAAGTGATAAGCTGAGCGAACAGAGAAGCTTCCATTCTTTGTGAAGTTCCAAGCTTGGTAGTCATCAGCACCCAAACCACCCACCACAATCTGCAAAATGTCGCTAGCATCGTCCGGGGTGAACATCTCCCTGACTCGGTCGCGATCCCAGCTCCTTCCATCCGGCAACAGGAGATCGGCCACCTTTGCCAGGTATATATGTCTGTCCCAATGGCTTCATGGACCCGCCTCTTGGGATCCAGTTACTGTGATGTATACTCACCTTGGAGCCATCTCCAATTCTCCACACCAAGCCTTCGCGAAGTAGATCCCGGCCATGCAAAATACTTCTGTAAGTGTATGAGGCTGTAGCAGGACACGTTGCGCTCAAAATGGATTCCTCTTTGAAGTAGCGTGCCTTGAGCACTCTTGACACTAACGCCTCCGGGTATTGTAAGACACGCCAAGCTTTCTTTGCAAGAAGAGCCTGATTAAATGCCATCAGGTCGCGGAAACCCATACCTCCATCCCTTTTCGAGGTGCACATATTTTGTCATGAAATCCATTGTACTTTTTTCTCACCATCCTTTGCCCCCACCAGAATTTTGACGAGATAGAATTCAGATTCCGGCACGTTTTCTTTGTGAGGTGGAAACAACTCATGGTGAAGGTTGGTACTGCTTGGAGACCAGACTTGATAAGAACCTCCCTTGCCTTCTTTGAAAGGCCCAAACCCTTCCATCCGCTACATTTACCTTTTGAACTCTCCGTTACATAACGAAAGGTGCCCTCCTTTGATCGTCCAACCAGTGTTGGGAGACCAAGGTACCGTTCACTTAGTGCTTCCGAGGTCACCCCCAACACTGCCTTCAGCTCTTCCTTAGTGTTGTCCTGACAGCCCTTGCCAAAGAAAATCGAGGATTTCTGCAAATTCACCTTCTGTCCTGAAGCTTGCTCGTAGCTCACTAAGATCTCCCTTAGAGTCTCAAGGTACTCAGTGGAGCCCTCCAAGAACACAATACTGTCATCAGCAAAAAGGAGATGCGTTACATGGGGGCCAGTGCTCCCAAACGTCACTCCTTTCAGTCTATTTTCTTCTTGCGCTTTCCTCAACAGAGCCGAGAAACCCTCAACACAAAATAAGAACAGATAAGGCGACAGAGGATCTCCCTGTCTGAGACCTCGGGAGGGTAAAAAACACCTAGAACATGCACCGTTGAGCTTTACCAAGAAACTTGCCATCGCCACACACCGCATGATCATCTCTATCCATGACTCTGTAAAACCAAACCGTTCCATCATTTGCTTCAAGAACACCCACTCAACACGGTCATAGGCCTTCATCATATCAAGCTTCACAGCACATAAGGGTCTCTTCCTCTTCCTGTTGCGAATGGCGTGGACACACTTGTAGGCCACTAGCACATTATCTGTGATAAGGCACCCCGGCACGAAAGCACTCTGCTCCTCTAATATAAGCAACAGAAGTATACCCTTCAATCGGTTGGCCAACACCTTTGTTGCTATCTTGTACAGCACATTACATAAGCTAATCGGTCGAAACTGGGACAACAGCTCCGGTGAGTTGACTTTTGGAATCATAACTATCACTGTAGCATTAAAACCCTCTGGTGTAGCAACTCCACCTAGGAAATCCCGCACAGCTCTGCAAATGTCGTCCCGGAGTAGCGACCAGTGTCGCTGATAAAAGAGCGCGGGGAGCCTATCCGGCCCCGGAGCTTTGGTCGGCCCCATCTGAAATAGAGCCGTCTCTATTTCAGAATCTGAAATACGTGCTGTTAACTCCGTGTTCATCTCCTGTGTAACCGCCCACTGAATGTTTTGTAGCACTCCCTCCACCCCCACCGATCCTTCCGACTTGAATAGCTCTTCATAGAACGAAGCTTCCATGGCTCTCATCTCCTCGTCCACTGTACACCTAGTGCCATCGAGTCGCCGCAAAGCCTTGATGGTGTTCTTTCTTTTACGATGCGATGCCCGGTTCTGAAAATACTTTGTATTTTGATCACCTGCCTTTAGCCAATCAACTCTGGAGCGCTGTTTGTACATAAGTTCTTCTCTTTCATATACCTCCCTCAATTGCTCTTCTAGCTCCCGAACCTCGTGTTGATAACCCGAGCTAAGCGCCCGTTCCTTTGCTTCCAATAGTTGGGCTTTTAGCTGTTTGATCTTCCTCCATATCGACCCAAAAACCTCTCGCGCCCATCTCTGCATCGAGCTTGCCATTTTGCCAAGTTTCTGCCAAACTGCCGTTACCCCCTCTTCACCCGTGCTCGCCACTTCCCAAGCCTCCGCTATCATGGCCTCATACTGATCATGTCTGGTCCAGGCCTCCTCATATCTGAACGGCCGCTCCCCCCTCCCCCGGCGCCGTGGAGCCGTCTCCAACATACGTACCAGGAGGGCTTGGTGGTCCGATTCTTCACAGAGAAGATGCTCTACTGAAGTCTCAGGAAAAAGACTCAAAAAACCATCATTGCATGTGGCACGGTCCAACCGAACCTAAATATTATCCTTTCCATCCCTTTTGTTATCCCACGTGTAGGGGTAGCCAGTGAAGCCAAGATCAGCCAGGACGCAGTCGGCTAAGCAATCTCGAAAATCCTCCATTTGATTGAAACACCTTGGGTTACCCCCCACCTGATCAGTACGGAAGAGGGCCTCGTTAAAATTGCCTACACATAGCCACGGTAGGTTATCTTGAGCCCGAAGAAAGCGGATAGCATCCCATGATTTCTTCCTCAATTCAGTCTTGGGTTCTCCATAGAATCCAGTGATCCTATAGAGTTTACACTCCCACTCGATCTCAGCATCTATAAAGTATTGGCACCATGGCCTCACTGTAACTTTAACATTCTCCCTCCACCACAAAGCCAAACCGCCACTTCTCCCATTGCAACTCACCGCAACACCACTAGTGAATCCCAGACTCCATTTTAACCTTTCCATCACTTTAGCTGATTTTTTAGTTTCTGAAAGGAACACCACCGCTGGGTTGTGAGACCTAATAAGGTCCCGCAGTTCACCCACTGTCGAGTCCAACCCCAGTCCTCGACAGTTCCAGGCAAGGAGATTCATTGCTCTCGGCGGCCCTGAGCTACAGGGTCCGCCGCTTTATCATCTATGTCACGGATGCGGTCAAACACCGAGGAAGTCTTCCTCCTCGTATCGCGAAAGAACTCATCCTCTCTACTAGTCCCTTCTGCATCTCCTTTTGGTATCCACACCAGCCTCGGCCTCCTCTTCCTATTATCTCCCTCTCTCCAAGAAGTTGGTTTTGAGCGCTGTCTCTCCCGAAGATCTGACCTGTCCTTCCTCACGTAATAGCCCCTACGTCGTCCCGGTTCCCATGCATACCGGGTCCCCCCAGTGGGTCGACCCGCTCCAGATCTGCATGGCGCCCATTATGGCCCCCCGACGCATGGTTCCTGCTGTACCCCCTGCTACCTCCATTTGTTTTTTCTTCGTGCCCCGCCTCCCTGAACTCAGCTCGTTGACTCCCAACACGCTGCTCCATTAGTTTACTTCGCATTTCCGTTTCCCTCCTTGCCTCAAGGTTGTCCCTGAGATCTCTCCCACGTGTCATGTCGAGCTTCTCTCTAGCTTTGTTTGGGCTGGATACTTCCTCTGCTGCATGCACTAGACGGTCGCCAGTGCGACCATCCAAGGTGCGCGAAAATTCCGTTTGTAAGTTTCTTTTTGTAGGTATATCCCTGACCCTCGGGTTCATGGTGTTGTTATTAGCCGTCTCACCCGTGTGAGAGGTCCCGTAGCTGTTCTGGCCTCCCATACCTCCAGTTTTTGACCCATCTTTGCTCCCATTGTTCCTCCCTGGGGACGCTCGAAGCCAGCCCCCCCCATTGTGACGATGAGTCAACTGGGGGATCACACTCACCCCCCTTGTGAACTAGTCTTCCACAGTCAAAGCAGAAATGCGGAAACTTCTCGTGGTAAAAATCAAACCATGTCTTCTCCTCATCATCCTTCTTCTTCCTCAAGTAAATACCACGAATTAACGGTTCAAACACAGAGATCTTAGTCCGGATCCTAAAATTCTGTCCTCTGGCAACTCCGTCTTTATCCACATCAACCTTCACCGTCTCCCCTAACCAATCTCCCAATGCCCTTCCAAAGGCTTCCGTCCTCTTATCTGGTGGCAGGTCCGAGATCCTCACCCACACCTCAATTTTATCAAAAATCATCTCAGACGGTCTCTTATCTCCTTCGTACACCTTCATCACCAGCACGCTAAAATCGAACTACCAAGGGCCATTGTGTATAACATGCCTGTAGTCACCCTCAAACCAAAGTGAACTTCAAAAATATTAGGTCCAATTTCAGCAAACTTAGCTTCTCTGTGTAGTCCCCAAGCCCTAGGCATCGTCTTCTCCACCACGGACATCTTCATAGGGCGGGGAGAACACACTTTACCTACAGCAGACCACCGATGATCTTTACGGACTTTTGGGTGTGGATCTTCGAAGACAAATCCCTCCTCCTCCTTGTCCATGAGCACCATGCCTCCTAACCTCGCCGAAAGACTTGCCGCTGCATCTGGCGTTTTGCTCTCTACAGGAGACTTACTCGCCTCCCTGCTAGCAGATCCGGCCCCCTTCCGCGCCGGCGTGGCCACCGCCGCCCCAGATGGGATCGGTGTGGGTTTGTTCGCCGCGTCGGCATCCTTCCCTCCTGCTTCTCCCGCCATGAGCGCCGCTCCAAAGCGCGGAGAGACAAGTTGACTGGCCTGACTCACGGGAGACGCCGTCGCTGCCCCGAGCTTTGCCAGAATCCAACTACCCCAGTGCTTCGAAACCCTAACCCTAGCGAGAGAACGCGGTCGCCCTGGCGATCGCCTCCTATCGCCCGTAGCGCTTCGAGACTTGGTGGACCCGAAAATAAAAAATTATCGGGAGTCCTTTAGGCCTTCCACTATGTGGGCCAAAAGCGATGCCAAATTGACTTTTGGAGTATTTGGCATCGGTGCCCTCCGTTGCCCAGCCAGTGCCACAAATTTTTTTGGGGGCACCGGAGCAAGTAGGTGCTCCGGTGCCAAATTCATCGAGCGAATAAAAAACTTATTCCATGACCTGTCTCTCGTCCTTCTCGCGCGAATCAACTGCCGTGACTACCTCCGCTTCGTCCACCACCTCCGGTGATCTCTTCGTTGCTCGCCTCCAACGCTGGACCACCACCCTTTGGCCATGACCTCCGCCCCAAAACACGAGCTTGGACAGCCTGCACAGCACCTGTGTGTGGCCCGACGCTGACAACTCCGGCCGTGAGCTTGGCCAGCCCACAACCAGAACCCTCTGGCCATGACCTCCGTCGTTGGATGCGAACCCGGCCAGCCCGCACAGCTAGGCAGCCCAACACCGGTAGCCTTCGTCGTGAGGTCGTCCAGCTCAGGACAGTCCGATCTCCTCCGCCACATGGTCTCCTGCTCGCGACCTCCACCCGCTTCGGCCCATTGACTTCCTCCGCCAGTTTCTGGCTGCACAAGCTTGGATTTGGAAAGAGGGAGGATACAATTTTCTGATTTGGTTTGGATAAACAAAGGGGATCTTTCGGGGGAGAGGAGGAAGAACTCGGCGAGGCACTCTGAAGGCTAGCTCAATGATTATTTTTTTGCGTGGGGTCATCTACTTTTAGATCGAGCGGTGCCCTCCGTTGTGAAGCCGGTGCCACAAATTTTCATTTGGCATCAGAAGTGACATGGCAACCTTTTCAGTTATTTGGCACCGGTGACATAGTGGAGGGCCTTAGGCAACCTCGCGGCGTCGGAACAGCCGTGGCCTCTACGAAACCTACACCACAAGTCCACAAGCATATTCCCCTTAAAAAAAAAAGAAGTCCACAAGCATATCTGACCCCGACGCGGCAGCCAAGTTTCCGATCCCTGCAAAACTCGGGCCACAAACGACGACCCCCACACGCGCAGGGACTCCCTCAAGCGCGGACACCGCACGAATCCCAAAGCAGCCCGTAACCCTAGCCGACATGGCCGGCGGCAAGCGCCGCTACAAGCGCAACCCCACCGCCGGCGGGCCCCGTCACAGCGCCGGAGCCGGGCGCCGCCGCTCGCTCCCGGAGCTCCCTTCCTTCGTCTCCCCCACCTCCGTCGCCGCCGCGTTTGGCCCTTCCTCCTCGGGCGGCCGAGGGCGCGGCCGAGGCGGCCGGCGCGGCGCCGCGGCGGATCGCGCCCACGCCGTCCCCTTCAGCTACACCACCGCCCTTCGCTCGTGCCCCGCCTCCGCCGGCGGGGCGACGCAGGCGCTGGAGGTGGCCATAGACACCGGCTCCTGCGCCGATCCGGTCGCCTCCGCGTCGATGTACTCGTACGAAGTGGTCGGAGGGATCGGGCTTGGGTTCCACGGCGACGAGGAGGCGGAGGGCCAGGAGGATGCCGGTGAGAGCGCGCCGCATCTCGGATTGGGATTCCACGGTCGCATCGAAGAAGAGATGGACGCTGAGGTCGAGGAATTGGAGGATGTCTCCTTCGTGACGCCCAGGCAGGCCAAAGGCAGAGGGAGGCAGAATGGTGGATTTATCTCAATTGGGGGAGTCAGGATCTACAGCGAGGATACCTCATCACCGGAATCAGAGGGGATGGGCGACTCCGATGAGGAATCAGAATCCGATTACGAGGTGAGAGATCGCAACGCCGATGTTGATAGCGATGAGGAAGATAGTGATAATGATAAGGAGGATCCGGAGTCCGATGAGGAGGGTTCAGGGTCAGACTCGGAGGAGGGTCTCAGCATCGGGGACTCATCGGTTGATGATGAGATTGTTGCCGATTACATGGAGGGGATTGGTGGCAGCGAGGAGCTATTGAGCAGTAGGTGGTTGAATGGCATGAAATTGGTTGATTCAGATGATGATGAGATGGATACAGATGACGATGAGGACGGGTTCCTAAAGAAGGGGAAGGAAAAGCTTGAGGGTTATGCGCTAATGCGTGCATCTGAGCAGTATGGGATGAAGATGCCCAACTCGGCTGAAAGGCGCAAGGGAAAGAGCACTAATGGCAGGGATTCTGACAGGGGCCTGGCTAGTATACAAGTTATGGGGCTGGAGGATGTGATGATGGTAAAGGATGCGAGGATGGCAAATCGGTCAAGTAAGGGTTCGAAGGCTTCATCGTCCTCTCAGCTTTCCAGGTCCTGGCCCGATGCGGCCAGGAAGAGCAAGAAATATCAGAGGGTCCCAGGTATAAAGTCTTCCATGTTTTGTGATATTTTTCTTTGTAGTGTGAAGTAAAATTGTTAGGTTGAATTTGATAGTTGACGTGTGTTTAGAGTCTGTCTGCAAGTGAGAATCAATACTCAGTGAATTGGAAATTTTGACCTTACAAATCTCATTTTATTGTTAATTCTGTAGTTTTTGGCTATCTATTTCGGTATAGAAGAGGTGAGGACTATATTTCAGCATGGAAGAACCAAACGTCAAATCTATATTTAGTTTGTATATGGAAGCTAGCTTTTGAACTTTAGTATTACATACTCCTCTAGTTCCTAGTTGTTAAAAGATGGTATGCTCATATAAACCGCAAAACATAGGTTACGTGTTGGTAAACCTGCCTATGCTTTGAACCAACGGTCACTCTAAAAGCCTTGTTTATTCATCTTTTTATTACTATATTTATGTGTGTCTGTCTCCTCGTGTGTTTAGACTTTTTTTCTGGATATTTTCCTACAAAGTCATAATATTTGGCTTATGCGATTTAGGTGAAAAAAAGAAGCACAAGAAGGAACACATTGCAAAGAAACGCCGTCAACGGATGCTAAGTAGAGGAGTTGACTTGGAGCAAATCAATACTGTGAGTCATGTAATTAGGCTTTTTTTACGGAACTTGGTTATTCTGAAGATCTTTGCAAATTCTATCTGTTTGCTTGTTTCTAAAGCATCATAACTGGAATATTCGTGTTATAGTTCGCTATTGCCACCCAGTTCAAGATCAGCTATATGAGCATTTTATGAATTTATATGATACTCCCTCCGTCCCGAATTAGTTGTCTTAGATTTATCTAGATACGGATGTATCTAACACTAAAACATGTTTAGATACATCCGCATCTGGAGAAATTTAAATCAACTAAATTGGGACGCAGGTGATATAATAGACAATGCTGCTCTATATCAAGTTGCAGAATAGGAGAAAAAAATGACTCTTGTTGAAACTTAATACGTCTGTGGTAAAATGCATGAAAGGAGTGCGATAGTTACTAGTTCTATCAAATCATTTTCATTTTGAGTGCACTCGTGTACATTGGTGCATTCGTGTAATTTCATCTTCACATTTGTTTAGAATATACGTGATAATAGTATAATGCAGATGCTGATGACGGTTGTATGTTTCACTTTTGCTCTGTTATGTCATTATGTAGCTTTTCTAATGTTTTCAACCTGCCCATATTAACTTTGAGCTATCTTGTTTCCTGAAACTGGATTACTTCTCTTTCCAATATGCAGAAACTGAGGAAGATGGTTGTTAATCAACTTGATATGTTGTGCTTTCAGCCAATGCACTCTCGGGACTGTTCTCAGGTATGGGTGCCATTCAGTTGCTGAGTTGCTTTTTGAAGCAAAATTGTAACATTATTAAAATATATCTCAAATCAATTTATGTGTGTGACCTCTATAGAAGTGCTATTTTCTTATCCACATTGACAACAAACTGTATATGCCATTGCTTGGTAGACTGTAATCAACTTACTTGCACTATGAAGCAATTAAAGGGAAATTTAAATAGGACATAATCAAACACTAATACGCTAGTGCTACATAAATTAATCAATTTATCATCCTTTGTGCCCATATGAATTACTTATTATGTTCTTCCTTAATGTTTGTAGGTACAACGCCTCGCATCTATTTATCAATTGAAAAGTGCGTGTCAAGGTTCAGGCAATAAAAGGTAATGCTAAAGTGGAATATGAGCTTTATGCTTTCCATCAAGTAAATTATCACAGTAATAGCACTTCATGTCATCTTGAATCATGATGCATCTGGCTCATACTTTCATCATAGTACATGTTCTATCTCTTGGATGCTGAATATTGTTAAGTAAGCTAAGTATCCTTGGGATATGGTCTTGTCGCAGCACAGTAAGGAAAACACCAAATTACAAATACCATTTATGTGTGTTTGTGTCTGGTTGGAGTGCCAAAGATCTTTGCATCATTCATCGCCACCATGCCGCCAAGTGGGCATGAAATCAATTGTTTTATTATCTTTTACTTTCCAATGCCTGTGCAACTTTGACAGAAATTACTGGTGTAGCTTCATATGTATTTATTACAGTATGTTATAATCTTGATGAGGTAGAGAGGTGCATGACCTCTCCTGCAATTATCCATAAGTCCTATTGTGGACAATATAAAGGGATTAGTGGCTCACCAACCACTATTCTGTATTGCATGGGCATTGATACGAGACGTATGCCACTGACCTGCACGCCGATCGTGCTCAGTGTGAATACTGTCTAATAAGACAAATGCGTAAGCGATGTGTCCGTGAATATAGCAACTACCATAACGCGGTTATCTTACCGTAATGGTTATGGGACAGTTTGCTGCAGGATATTGCACCTCCCATTCACAAGCTTGTGTTGCAATGCACCTTTTTTTTTTCCTGTGTTTTTCATGTTTAGTCACTTTTATGATTTCCTTGGTTTTGTTGTTGTTCTATATATCAATTGCGGAAATGCGATTAGATAAGCGTGGAAACATAATGTTAAATGGTTAAGATCAGTGAATGCTGCTTCCTTTTGTCACTACCATGACCAGGTAAAATTAGTATTACATGTGGTGGTGCATTATATTTAATATTTACTCCAGTGGTTAAGTCAAGTAAACAGAAAATATTACTCCACCTCTCCATCATTTTACCCTCGATATCATTGAATAGAAAATGCATCGTATGTACCTACCCCGGCGTTGCTGCGGGAAGTGGTTGCCATATATAGTGTTAGAATCACTAGCTCTCTAGCTGCTGCCCAGGACTCTCTAAAGAGATGTGCTTCACACACACAATGAGCTACCATTAGTGGGAAGCTTTATTAGATATCTCAATTGCTACAAGCTTGCATTTTACATATGGTGTGCCTGCTTCTTATATAGGCTGTAGGGGTGATGCTACAGTAGCCGACCTGCTCTAGTACCTGACCTCCACAGCTCACAGCCTAGTTGTGTGCTCTGGAAACTACAGCTAGTTATATAGGATTTGTGTTAAATGTTGTTAAAATATTATTGTTATTCGGTACCAAGTAATCCTGCCTTACAGGTTTGTTACGGTGACATTAACTGGTCAGTCTTCCATGCCATCTGCAGATGGTCAAGTTCGACTTGATAAGGTTGGTAGTCTCTATGTTTGCATTGCTGGGACTATAGTCTGTGTGATATATTTCTTTTGTTTCTCAGCTATCTCTTCGCTAATTATGGCTTGTTCACTGATTCCAGCTTTTGGGGACTGAGCCTGAGGACTATAGTGTCAACTGGACCAGCTCCAAAGGTCCAGCAAGAGCGAAGGGCCTTTCAGCTCCAGGGAAATTGGCGAGGCACAGCGATTCTTGTGGGAAGAACGTTCCAACGAAAAAGGTCTCATTTGCGGAGCGTCCTGTATCTTTTGTGTCTTCTGGCACTATGGCGGAAACTGTTACCGAGGCAGTAGCAGTTGGCTCATGTGAGAAGGTTGTTGGAAGCGACTCCAAGCTGGGCACCTTTGAGACGCACACCAAGGGCTTTGGTTCCAAGATGATGGCGAAGATGGGATTCATAGAGGGCACTGGCCTTGGCAAAGATGGCCAAGGCATATTGCAGCCTGTCCAAGCAATTCAGCGTCCCAAATCTCTTGGGTTAGGTGTAGAATTTGACAGCGAATTGGAGGCGGCCAAAGCAAGGTCAGAGCCACCGGCCAAAGCAAGGCCAGAGCCACCGGCTAATGCAAGGCGAGAACTGAGTAGAACCAGGTCAGAACCGAGGCGCAACACACGGCCACCGGAGATGTACGACTGCGGCACTTTTGAGAGGCATACAAAGGGTTTTGGATCCAAAATGATGGTGAAGATGGGGTTTGTTCCGGGTTCTGGCCTGGGGAAGGATGGCCAGGGCATTGTCAGCCCCTTGACCGCGGTAAGACGACCGAAATCACGGGGGCTCGGAGCTATCGACAAGTACTAACATGTCACCATCCCATGTCTGCTTTTTTATTTATGTCTCCTGTCATGTACGTATGCGTTACCTCTTGGATCACCTGGGTGTGTGTATGCAGGGAGAGCGCAACCTGTTGTCTGCGGCAATAGCAGGCGTCAGGGTTTTGATGCCCCTTTGCAGTTCAAGTAGCCATAGGATTTCCCTTGTTTACATCGCAACAAAACATTCCTGCTGTTGTTTATCATACTCACTGAAAATTGTTTTAGAGTCGGTGCTGTGCTGTTATTTCATTGCTTTCTCCTTTTATGGAGATAGTGATTCCGCAATCCTCTCATGGAGCATTCACTTCGTGTTGTTCCTGGGAATGTCTTTATATTTGATTGATGAAGAGCAGCCAGGGTCTGTTATACTCGAGAACTGCACGCTTTGCTGTAACAATATTAATATGCAATTCCTTTTTTAGAGGGTCGAATGAGCATAAACTGACAATACCATAGTAAAAAGTGCAGCGTTGCAATTGTTCCTATGAGCTGCATAGTTGAGACGTTCATTGAGGCCAGGAGAAGCAAATTACAGAACCATTCTTACAACCAGGACGATGTATGAAAGGTGTAACCATATGTCCTAGCATGCTCATAAATTGCATCCCTGAAAAGAAGTTGCTCACAGACTGCACAACGGAGTGAATTTCGATATAGGTAAAAGGCAAAGAATTTCGTTACATGACCATTCTTACAGGCCGATGTATGGAATGTTGCTGACAAACTGCACCCTGGATTGAATTTTGTTATATGTATAAAAGCAACAAACAAAGAATGTTGGTCTCTTGGTAAACCACTGAATGATTTGACTTGACGATCTATATAAACTCAACTAATAAAAACATTCGTAATGTGCCGCAAGACTGATAAACATTGAAACATTTGATGTATCGCGCTAAATATTTTGTTTGTCATTGTAGATTATGTCCAGTTGTTCCTCGATTACAAGCTGAATAGTTTATCTTATATGTTTTCATTTTGAGTATACTCGGAAACTGTTTAGGAGGAAAATCGACGGCATGAAAGGAATGATGAGAACACGAACAGAAACAGTGTCGTCAGTTCTGTTTTAGATTGGGCTCCCTATTTGTTTGGCATGCGAACGACATGGTGGCGTTCTCTGTTGCGTTTGGTGGCGGCCGAGGGCTTCCTAGTGTGGTGTAGGGCGATGCCGGTGGTTACCTTTTCTCCCGCCTATCAGCCTACCGTGGTTGCGCATGTCAGTGGTTCCTTGGTCTGTAGATGGCAGCCATGTATGTGGCTTGCTCCCCACGCGAGGTGCAATGTGGGAGGTTGACAGAGGTGAGGGTGTCCCGTCTTTTGATGAGTGGTAGATATTGTTTATGATGAAAGTCGAATTTGATGATCTCACTATGAACGTGCGAAGACGTCATGCCTTAGCAATCGCTAAACCAACTCCGAGTGGTTATTCACCATGCCAGAGCATGATCAACTTGACCACGAGGGTCTATTTCCTACATGCAAACCAAGAACATGTAAGAAACTGAGAGTGTGATCTGGATATTGCGAATTTAAGAGGAAACATATATTGATGAAAGTGGGGTTCTGAAACGTCTCGGCCTGGTCGTTGGACACAAACGAAGTATGCGAGTTGCAACTATTACAAACTTTAATAATCTAAACAAAACCCTAGTCTAAACGACGCCTTAAGGGATGTATTATAGGGGAAAAGGGAGGGGATTCCGTTCACCCTTGGCAAGGTGGGACTAAAACATCTTCCGAGTCATTTCCACTACAATACAGACTCTAAAAACAGTTTACAAAAAGGTATTCCAGAAATACGTGGGCCTGGTCTAAAAATAAGGTGGCACAACACCTATAATAAGTTATGGACAAAATTCATGAAAGACCCTATTGTATATTTCGTTCATGTCCTTGGATGTTATCATGGTGCCTTCAAAGTGCTGAAAACTCCATTCTTTGTTTGCGCCATCATCTCCATGGTTGATCATGCTCCATTTTCTTCCCTTTTGTCCATGCTAGGCGCTTCATTTGTAAGCAACACAAATGTATCCCATTTAGGTCCCATCATATTCTCATGAACATCAGAAACATTACCAAGAAACAATTGGCGAGCGTGAACTCTAGTAATTGGTCCAATAGGTGTAGCAACAGGGACTATGGGTGTAGCTGTGGTAGAGATGTCCTCATCATCCTCCCCTTCTTGAAATGAAGTCAGCCTTGACGGAAGTTCAACACCCTCACCCAAATAAGGCTTCAAATTTGCAATGTTAAATGTGAGACTAACCCCAAAGTCTGCAAGCAACTCAAGTTTATATGTATTATTGTTTATTTTCTATAACATCTTAAAAGGACCATCAACGCCTGGCATTAGCTTAGATTTGCGCAAATTGGGAAACATATCTTTGCGTAAATGTAACCAAATAAAATCTTCTGGCTCAAACACAATATGTGTTCTACTCTAATCGCTAGCAACTTCATATTTAGCATTCATGCGGTCAATGTGTCCTTAGTTAACTCATACATTTTTAAGATCAATTTAGAATATTAGTAACATAAAAATAACATTCTTCGAAAATGCAAGAGGCAATAAATCAATGGGGCACGAGGAAGGAAACCATACACAGTTTTAAAATGGCACATCTTAGTGGTAGAATGCAGCGAACGATTATAAGCAAATTCAATATGAGGCAAACATTCTTTCCACATTTTTAGGCTATTCTTCAAAACAATCACAAACATAGTAGACAATGTTTCATTGACTGCTCCAGTTTGTCCATTAGATTGGGGGTGACATGTAATACTAAAAAGAAACTTTGTCCCCAACTTAGCCCATAAGTATCTCCAAAAGTGGCTAAGAAATTTAGTATATATGAAACAATAGTATTTGGCACACCATGCAAGTGAATAAATTCACGAAAGAACAAATCAATAACAGTAGCAGCATCATCACTTTTATGACAATGGTATAAAGTGTGCAACAACAACTCCGCCTATGTTGTCTCAGCATAGCCGATCCCAAGCCCGGGCAAAGGAGAAGGGTTGTGATAGGCTTAGCGAGCCAACGTAAAAACTCGGGCACTCCTATGGAGATGAAATCCAAAAGAATGGTATAAAGTGTGCCATTTTCAAAAATATATCCACGAGAACAAATATGCTATCTCTCCCCTTCTTTGTTCGAGGTAAACCTAAAATAAAGTCCATGAATATGTCCTCCCATAGAATACTAGGTACAGAAAAATTCATATATAACCATGAGGATTGAGTCATGACTTAGCTTTTTGACTTGTAATGCAGCGAGCAACAAAACTCTCAACATCCCTTCTCATCTTTAGCCAAAAGAAATGTGTAGCAAGTACGTTCTCTGTCTCCTTCACGCGAAGTGTCCCATTAATCCTCCCCCACGCGCCTGCTGCAACAAGAAAAGATGAACGAAGCTAGTTGGATGCATAGCTTGTTAGCACGAAGAACAAATCTATCATTAATGAAAACTTGTTCCATGTTCTTCCTTCTTTATAATTCTACATTACAACTTTAAATTCAACATCATGCACATATTAATCTTTAATGGTCTCCAAACCAAATATTTTAAAGTCAAATTATGAAAACATAGTATAGCGATGAGACAATGCATCAACAATAATATTTTCTTTACCATTCTTGTGTTTGATGACATAAGAAAAAGCCCTCAATAAATTTAACCTATTTAGCATGTCTATGGTTTAGTTTTGCTTGACTTTAGTGTGTTTCAAAGACTCATGATTAAAATATATAACAAATTCTTTGGGCCATAATTAATGTTGCCAAGTTTCTAAAGTCCGAACAAGCCACTCAATTTTCCAGAGAAGTATGCAACATGTTTACCATCTTGTAATAACACACTTCATAATTAAATTCCACCAGCATCACATTCAAGCTCAAAATTCTTATTAAAATCCGGAAGTTAGAGTAAAGGAGCATGTGTCAACTTATCTTTCAATACCGTGAAGGCTTCTTCCTGTGCAGTACCCCAAACAAAAGGCATATCCTCTTTGTAAGCTCATTGTGAGGGGCAGAAATTGTTGGGGAACGTAGCATGCAATTTCAAAAATTTCCTACGCTCATGCAAGATCTATCTAGGAGATGCATAGCAACAAGAGGGGGAGAGTGTGTCCACGTATCCTCATAGACCGAAAGCGGACGCGTTTACTTAACACGGTTGATGTAGTCGAACGTCTTCTCGTTCCGACCGATCAAGTACCGAACGTACGACACCTCCGAGTTCTGCACATGTTCAGCGCGATGACGTCCCTCGAGCTCTTGATCCAGCAGAGGGTCGAGGAAGGAGATGAGTTCCGTTAGCACGACGACGTGGTGATGGTGATGGTGATGTGATCCGTGCAGGGCTTCGTCTAAGCACCATGAGAATATGACTGGAGGCGTAAACTATGGAGGGGGGCACCACACACGGCTTGGAACAATTGATGTGTGTTGTAGGGGCACCCCCCCATATATAAAGGAGGGAGGGAGAGGAGGCCGGCCCTAGGCGTGCCCCAAGTAGGAGGAGTCCTACTTGGGGTCCTAGTAGGATTCCCCCCCCCCCTTCCTTTTACCGGAGGAGGAAAGAGGGAAGGAGAGAGAGAGGGAGAAGGAAAGGGGGGAGCCGCCCCCTCCCCTAGTCCAATTCGGCCTCCTCCCTGGTGCGGGGCGCGCCACCCCTTTGTGGGCTGGTGTGCCTCCCTCCGATGGCCCATATCTTTCCTCGAGTGGTTCCGGTAATCCGATATGTACCCGATACATTCCGGAACACTTTCGGTGTCCGAATACTACCTTCCAATATATAAATTTTTACCTCTCGACCATTTCGAGACTCCTCGTCATGTCCGTGATCTCATCCGGGACTCTGAACAACCTTCGGTCACCAAAACACATAACTCATACAATACAAATCGTCATTGAACGTTAAGCGTGCGGACCCTACGGGTTCGAGAACTATGTAGACATGACCGAGACACCTCTCCGGTCAATAACCAATAGCGGAACCTGGATGCTCATATTGGTTCCCACATATTCTACGAAGATTTTGTCGGTCGAACCGTTATGACAACATACGTTATTCCCTTTGTCATCGGTATGTTACTTGCCCGAGATTCGATCGTGGGTATCTTCATACCTAGTTCAATCTCGTTACCGGCAAGTCTCTTTACTCGTTCTGTAATGCATCATCCTGCAACTAACTCATTAGTCACTTTGCTTGCAAGGGTTCTTATGATGTGCATTACCAAGAGGGCCCAGAGATACCTCTCTGATACTCGGAGTGACAAATCCTAATCTCGATCTATGCCAACCCAAGAAACACCTTCAGAGATACCTGTAGAGCATCTTTATAAATCACACAGTTACTTTGTGACATTTGATAGCACACAAGACATTCCTCTGGTATCCGGGAGTTGCATAATCTCATAGTCGGAGGAATAGGTATTTGACATGAAGAAAGCAATAGTAATAAAACTGAACTATCATAATGCTAAGCTAACGAATGGGTCTTGTCCATCACATCATTCTACTAATGATGTGATCCCGTTCATCAAATGACAACACATGTCTATGGTTAGGAAACTTAACCATCTTTGATTAACGAGCTAGTCTAGTAGAGGCTTACTAGGGACATAGTATTTTGTCTATGTATTCACCCATGTATCAAGTTTCCGGTTAATGCAATTCTAGCATGAATAATAAACACTTATCATGAAATACGGAAATATAAAATAACAACTTTATTATTGCCTCTAGGGCATATTTCCTTCAGTCTCCCACTTGCACTAGAGTCAATAATCTAGTTCACATCGCCATGTGATTTAACACCAATAGTTCACATCGTCATGTGATTAACACCCATAGTTCACATCGCCATGTGACCAACACCCAAAGGGTTTACTGGAGTCAATAATCTAGTTCACACCACCATGTGATTAACACCCAAAGAGTACTGAGGTGTGATCATGTTTTGCTTGTGAGAGAAGTTTAGTCAAAGGGTCTGTCACATTCAGATCCGTATGCATTTTGCAAAATTCTATGTCTACAATGCTCTGCATGGTGCTACTCTAGCTAATTGTACCCACTTCCAATATCTATCCAGACTGAGACTCAGAGTCATCTAGATTAGTGTTTAAAGCTTACATCATCGTAAACCTTTACGATGAACCCTTTATCACCTCCATAACCGAGAAACATTTCCTTAGTCCTCTAAGGATAATTTTGACCGTTGTCTAGTGATCTACTCCTGGATCACTATTGTACCACCTTGCCAAACTCATTGGCAAGGCACACAACATGTCTGGTACATAGCATGACATACTTTATAGAACCTATGACTGAGGCATAGGGAATGACTTTCATTCTCTCTCTATCATCTGCCGTGGTTGGGCTTTGAGTCTTACTCAACTTCACACCTTGCAATACAGACAAGAACCCTTTCTTTGACTGATTCATTTTGAACATCTTCAAAACTTTGCCAAGGTATGCGCTTTGTGAAAGTCCTATTAAGCGTCTCGATCTATCCCTATAGATCTTGATGCCCAATATGTAAGTAGCTTCTCTGAGGTCTTTCATTGAAAAATTCTTACTCAAATATCCTTTTATGCTATCCAGAAATTCTATATCATTTCCAATCAACAATATGTCATCCACATATAATATCAGAAATGCTATAGAGCTCCCACTCACTTTCTTGTAAATACAGGCTTCACCATAAGTCTGTATAAAACCATATGTTTTGATCACCTTATCAAAGCGTATATTCCAACTCTGAGATGTTTGCACCAGTCCATAGATGGATCGCTGGAGCTCACATACTTTTTAGCACATTTAGGATTGACAAAACCTTCTGGTTGCATTATACACAACTCTTCTTTAATATCCATTAAGGAATACAGTTTTTGACATCCATTTGCCAGATTTCATAAGCATAAAATGTGGCAATTGCTAACATGATTCGGACAGACTTTAAGCATCGCTACGGGTGAGAAAGTCTCATCGTAGTCAACTCCTTAAACTTTGTCGAAAACTTTTTGCGACAAGTCAAGCTTTGTAGATAGTGACATTACTATCAGCGTCAGTCTTCTTCTTGAAGATCCATTTATTCTCAATGGCTTGCCGACTTTATTCTTATATATGGATCCTATCTCAGATTTCATGGCCTCAAGCCATCTATTGGAATTTGGGCTCATCATAGCTTTTTCATAGTTCGTAGGTTCGTCATGGTAAAGTAACATGACTTCCAGAATAGGATTGCCATACCACTCTAGTGCGGATCGTGCTCTGGTTGACCTACAAGGTTCAGTAGTAACTTGATCTAAAGTTTCATGATCATTATCATTAGCTTCCTCTCTAATTGGTGTAGGCATCACGGGAACGGATTTCTTGGATGAGCTACTTTTCAAATTGAGAGAAGGTACAATTACCTCATCAAGTTCTACTTTCCTCCCACTCACTTCTTTCAAGAGAAACTCCTTCTCTAGAAAGGTTCCATTCTTAGCAACAAACATCTTGCCTTCGGATCTGAGATGGAAGCTGTACCCAATTGTTTCCTTAGCGTATCCAACGAAGACACACTTCTCCGATTTGGGTTCGATCTTATGAGGCTGAAGCCTTTTTACATAAGGTTCGCAACCCTAAACTTTAAGAAACGACAGCTTAGGTTTCTTGCCAAACCATAGTTCATACGGTGTCGTCTCAACGGATTTAGACGGTGCCCTATTTAAAGTGAATGCAGCTGTCTCTAATGCATAGCCCCAAAATGATAGTGGTAAATTGGTAAGAGACATCATAGATCACACCATACACTGGTACGTGTCGGTGCTATACAAACGGTTTTTAACCCCTTCCGCGACGACACTTGGAACCGTCACCAAGTGAGTGTGGGCGATAGGGGGGGTCCTTCCCACACGACCCAGAAATCATCGGGGATATGCCCTCCTAGCACACACGCTTGGCAAAATGAGGTAGTGTGCGACCGGCGAGCGAGCAAATACGGTTATACGTACAGTAGTGCTAAAAAAATATACAATTAAGGTGAAATCATTTTCGGTTGTAAGTACATCCCACACAGTCAGTCCCCACTAAACGTTTCCATTCGTATATACATCCGACACAGTCGCTCCAAGAAAAATGTTTCCATTCGCAGGTACATCACACAAAATTTTTCCCGTTAAATCGTTTGTGATAGCGTTGAATCGCACACAATATTAACAATTTTATCGATTGTGCTACTGAATGCATCACACACGGTGCGTAGAAGAAACTGTGTGGCAAAAACTGTCCATCACACATAGTTTTTATGCGGTAAACATTTGCGGAAGGTGGCCTAACGCAAACATTTTGGAAGAGAATGTCCTATGTGATTGTTCATCGATCCAACATGGTTTATTCCTAGAAACTGTGTGCGTTGTCTTAGGTCATCGCCCACAGTATTTTCTGAATAACCGTTTGCAATAGCAAAACCAATTAGCAGGCTAATTCGCCATTTGCAGGCTAATTGCCCTGTTATTAGTAATCCATTTATTAATCTAATTGACATTCATATTAAACACATAATATATTTCATTCCCATATTAAGGAAGCATGATTTCATAATTGGAATACATCAGAGTACAACATGATATAGCTTCAGCACTCAGCTACCCCATTACACAACTGCACCAGCACCAAGTTTCACATGCAACATCTAGAACCTTTCGAAATTAGCTTCATAGACGGTACATAGACAGATGCATCTCATCTGGAAAACTGCTGAAGCGGAAGGCGAATATTGAGCCTTCATTCACGTTGAAGGTCTTTGCAACTTTAGGCCAATGCCTGTGGATGATTGTCGGTCCATCCTTCGTCCTCTTCAGGAACACTTCAATATTGAACCATGGGTGTTGTATGAAAACTTTCCTCGCCTCCTGACCATAGAGGTGGTTTGAGAGGTAATCATCAGTGAACTGCTTTGGAAAGGCCTGAAAACAAGGATGTGCATAAATATCTTCTCTATATTGGAAATGGGGCAAATGAATAAAAAAAGGCAAGGTATAATAGTTAGTACCATCTTGTAAACCTCAGTGCTTCCCATTGTTTCCCTGCAACACATATAAGGTAGTTAGTCATCAAGTTAAGTAAGGGTTCGCATGCTATCAGTACTAGTAAATTGTACGTGCTTTGCACGTCATTTAAATATATATAAAAAGCATGGAAAAATACATTTGAATATGTATTTCCTTTTCTAGAATCGTACTGGACAAGATCCAACTTGGTTCTTACCTCTCTAGAATCAAGATTGTTCTAGCCTCTTTTTATTAGAGTATCGGATAAGCATGTGGATAGATACTTGTAGAACACATGAGATGGTAGAGTTGGGTTTTCCATTAGAAGGCCACGTGGCAGTATCCTATGTGTTAAAAACTATATCCAACGGATGATAATGCTCGAATTTGCCATCTCTTAACCTTTGGATGGGCATATCCAACGACTAATATTTGAAGCTATTGGCACACTACATAGTGGTATAGAAAATATGTTGATGAAAAATAAGCACATTGCAGATTCATCAGATTAATTCAAGCCACATGGAAAACCCATTTATCTAAACCAGGCATAATTAAGAACTAGGAAATATAGCACTTG
The DNA here is from genome assembly GCA_963921465.1 of Triticum timopheevii. Lineage (NCBI taxonomy): Eukaryota > Viridiplantae > Streptophyta > Magnoliopsida > Poales > Poaceae > Triticum > Triticum timopheevii. The sequence continues at coordinate 88,301,506 of OY997271.1, forward strand.
TATATGTTTCTCATGTATTAAGTGTAGTCAAATTTGATTTAATGCAGCCACAAAAATTGAACATCGCACTGCAGAATTGAACCAAGCAGTTAACTAAACACCAGAACAAATGAATCAAACGTTAACTGAGCACCACATTGCACAATATAACATACTCCTAATAGAAGATCAGACAGTTAACCAAACCAAGTATGCTTAATAACTTGGAAATATAACAATTGTATTTGTTTCTCATGTATTTAGTACATCCAAATTCGATTTATTTCTCACATGGTATACAATAACAGAATGCACACACAACAATTGAACATCGCATTGCAGAATTGAACCAAACAGTTAACTAAACACCACAACAAATGAATCAAACGTTAACTGAGCACCACATTGCACAATATAACATACTCCTAATAGAAGATCAGATAGTTAACCAAACCAAGCATGCTTGACAACTTGGAAAATTGCACCCTAAAAAATTGAACATCACATTTGCAGAATTGAACCAAACAGTTAACTGAACACCACATTGCACGACATATAGAACATATACACTAGAGCAGAAGATTGCATAGTAAAAGTAGATAGCACAATTCACTAGAATTTGTTAAGGAAAGGCAATAGCTAGCAAACTGAACATGGGTCCTTATAGTGAGCTAATAAGACAAGCTACTCATTGTCAGAGATATCGATGACGATTGGCTCCTTGGACATGGAAGAGGGCGAGGCCTCCGCATCATGGGTGCCCTCGTTGTAGTGGTGAGTTGCCTGAGCCGCTCCGGGCACCAACCTGTTGGCTCTTGAGATGAGGTAAGCACACACACGCTGAGAAAACACCTCGCAGTCTTCGTCGAAGGCACTGATGTTGGCCTCGATAAAATGCCACGAACTGTCGTTTAAAGCAGCCAACCGCGCCACGGCGTCGGCGCGCTAGGCGTCGATGGTGGCCTTGACGGTGAGGTGCTCCTCCAAGATCTGGGGGTCGGCACGAATGGCAGCCATCGCGACCTCATCCGCGTGTGCAGCCGCGATTTGCTTCTCCGCTGCCAAATGCTCCTTGAGATCCTAGCTATACTGCGTGCACCATGGCTTACAACGACGCTTATTTGTTCGAGGGATCGGTGATTTGGGTGGAAGGTGTCGCGCTCGCGCCAGCGGTTGGGGCATGTGGGATGTGGAAGGAAGAGGAGGATGGGGGTCGGTTGTGGATTACCTGCCTAGATAGGCGAGGCGGAGCAGCATGAAGGATGGTCGTCGGCGAGGGGGGTGGCGCTGCAAGCAAGGAGTGAAGGCTTCGACTTGGAAAGGAAGACGGAAACAGGGGAAATATGGCTTTTGGTAAGGGGGAGGGGGCGGGGAGGTAGATATTTCTGCGGAAGCCAAAAATTTGGAGTCGCTTCAGCGAAAAAACTGGTGCGCAAAGTGTCATCAGACACGGTCCCTTATTCAGAACTGTGTACGAAATGTGAACATCACAAACGATTCAGATAGCTTAACCCATGTGTGATGAGTTTGAACGTCAAAATATTTGGTTCCAATTTCCCTGTTGCCGACGCACCTTCTCGCGTAAGCCATAGGCGTACTATACACCTACGATGCTCCAGGATATTTTGTACTGCATGTCACAAGGTTAGTGATAATAATGTGTGTGGGATCTACTTGATTTTTCATCTTGATTTGAATTACATAATGGCGTCACAGCTGCAAAGGATGGTGTTTGAATTGCTAGAACTTCTATCTGTAGTGAACATGCAGCTATAGGTGTGTCGTCAAAAAATTTGGAATTATTCAGGGTTCGTTTGGACATTTTTATACGGTAACTTGGTTTTCTAGGCATTTCAGGTGCAAAATTCAAAATTAAACCACATGCACATGCTCCGGTGCACCAAAATGGGTTGTAAAATGAGATATGTGTCCATGGGTTGATGCTTACGTCCCATTCAAGAAATCGGGATGAATTTCAAACACCACTGCACCGTGGCTCTCCGGCAAACGTTGAGGTGCTTGCTTTTGTAATTCTAGTAAATACAAAACTCGTGTGAAATTCATGAACCTTGGCATGCTATCATGGAACAACATCAAGATGCTGGGGTAAAAAAATATTGTCCCACTTGGGCCAGGTTATGGTATTAGCTTCTCGCAAACCAGAGCTTCTCTCACAACAAGCATGATGGTTTCGGTAGGGAACGTTTCACCTTTCTGGATGAAACGATATCCGTTGCCTCTTCTTAATTTCAAATTTTTTCCTAGTGTCAACATAGAACAACAGGAGTGTTGTGTCAATTTTTGGGATTTTTCGGGGTTTGCTTGGACATTTTTATACATTAACTGAGTTTTCTTTGCATTCATGTGCATAATTTAAATTTGAACTACATGAACATGCTCTAATGCATATAAATTAGTTGAAAATTCAAATATGTGTCCTTGGTTGCATGCTTATTAGGTCCCATCACTACTAGGGAAAACCCTAGTAGTAGCGTGGGTTTTGAGGCTAGCAGCAGCGCGGGTGGCCGCGCTACTAATAAGGCGCTACAGCTAACTTGTAGTAGTAGCGCGGTCCGCACCCGCGCTACTACTGTTGACGATATCAGCAACGCTTTTGCGGAACGCGCTACTATTAGTTAGCTGTAGCGATTTCGTTGTCCCTCGCTACTACTATATCTTTCATCATTTTCCCATTCTACCCCTTTCCCTTTCGGTTTCAATAAACTGCAATTTTCAGATAATAGGTACTACTAGATATCAAATTCATAAACCATTATAAGTACTAGGTAGTACTCCCTTCGTTCCAAATTACTCGTCATGGTTTTAGTTCAAACCACGATGAGTAATTTGGAACGAAGGGAGTACTAGATAACAATTTCATGCATAGTCAACATGCACCCTCACGCAGTACAAGGTTATATCGACGATGATCATCATATGTAGTTCTAGATGATAGCGACGACGATCATCATATGTAGTTATAGATGATATCGACGACGATCATCATATGTAGTTCTAGATGATATAGCCACACACACATATGTAGTTCTAGATGATATCGAAGACAATCATCATCCTCAAGCCTGGGCAGTTGGTGTTCCTGATAGTAATTAGGATGGCCTGTACAACACGAAGATTCTTGCCATCGAGGAATTTCTTCCACCCAACCGAGTTGAAGTGTGTGTGACCGTCCATGTCCACGCGGTAAGTACAGGTTGTGACGGAGCCCCTTGCAGTAAGGCGTAGTCCAGCTGAGCCTTCTTCATCAGGCTCGATACCATAACTCACAGATAGGCTCTTTGCCAATTTCTGAATAAGAAAAACATATCAATTAATAAATAGCCTCGCACATACTCTTGCAAATAAGTATATATGGATTATCTACACTATTAATAGTTCCTTAGATTCTACACTAACAAGCATGTGATCAAACTCTACACTAAAACATATCATCGACTAGATTCCACACAACATACCATATCATTGGACTCTACACTAAGTATTTCATTGGATAATTTTCATTTTTAAGTATAACATACCATATCATGTCGATCAACCATGGTACTTGTCAGGCGGGTCACGAATGGCACCCCGACAAAGTCAGCACGTGGCGGAATTATGTCCCACAGGTTGGACACCTCCTCCTCGCTCAGCCTCACTATTTGAGCTATGATGGCTTCATGAAGTGGGTCCTCATCATCTTCATCGAGTGGGTCCTCATGATCTTCATCATCTTCATCATCTTCATCATCTTTGTCATCTTCATCATCTTCCACCAGGTTGATATAAATGACAGCCAACTTGGGTCTTTCTGCTCTGAAGGAGAAACTGATCAACTCACCACCAGTAAGACACATGCGGGCGAGGAAATGGGCCCATCCATCTCCTCCAATCCGCGACATATTGCGTTCTTTCTCGACCTCCATAGTGTATGGCCCCCCAGGAGCCTCAAATGTCACAGTGTCTCCTGTCAGCTTGTTGAATTTCAACCTCACATTGCATGGGACGATCTGTGTAAAATAAGCAAAATGACACAATGCAGTAATGCCAACACTAAAAATAAAATAGTTGTTACATTTCATATAATTTCTTACCGCCGCATGATGAAAACTCGGCTGGAAGTAGATGTCGAACAACTTGCCAGTTGCAAGGCTGCTGGCGCACCTTGACTTGCACAGTCGAAATGGTGGTGGTTGTGGTGGCGCCATTTTCCTAAAGCAATATGAGCAAAGGATTAACGATCTTCACAAGAAAGAAAAACAATAGCATGTGCTATTTTTGGTACTTCTTCAGTTATATTTTCATAGTGGAACCTGATCCCAAAAAGTAAACAACAAGCTCTGAATTTGATGAAGAGATTCTTCTGCGAGAAGAAATTTGATGGGCAATTATAATCCTAAGATCTAGTAACATGCAAGATGACAAGGTATCACCAACGAAAGCATTTCAGTGGCACCTATTGCCGAAAAAACTATTTGGCCCCTACCAAAGGTATAATCCTAAGATCTGTAATAAGTTATCTACCAAATCAAGGTACCACCTACCAAGACACATTTCATCTAATTTGTCCCCTATTGCCTAAGATAACTGATTAAAAAAACAAGTGGCAAGTTTAATTGGGATTAACTTAGCACTTTCAAACTAAATACTTGTATCAAAACCAATATCTAGCAGATCACGGTACCACCTACCAAAGCATTTCAACTAAATTGGCACCTACATTTTGCAAAAAATAACTTATTACAGAAAAACAAAAGCATCTAGTTATCCATATGAAATTCGTAAGCCCTCGCTGCATCTAGGTAGGGCAGCACTCAGGGGGTGCTGTCGAGGAGGGGGGATGGCATGGTGACCTCGGTCGGATGTGCTAACGAGGGGAAGGCCGGTGACTTTCCTACGAGAGGGGGCGACGACAGCGGCCGGCGAGGGGATCGAGGGCGGTCGGCCAAAGGCGCCCAGCCAGAGCTCGCGGGCAGCGACAGAGTGGGCGGCGAGAGGGTGGAGGAGCAGCGGAGGGGCGGCAAGATGGGGGAGGAGCATTACCTGCGGCGGCGGTGGCGGAGGAGAAACCCTAACCGCAGCTGCCGGCATCGGGCGGAGGGGGACGATTGAGATATGAACGTGCGGGGGGCGGCCGAGCCATGTGTTTTGTTTTGCTTTAGCAGTACCACGGGTACGGGGAGCGCGCTACTGCTAATACCTATACCAGCAGCGCTTTGTCAAGGAAAAACGCTACTGCTAAGTCTAAGCATGTAAAAACATCAAAAATATACATTGGTCATCATTGATATTTTTGTGTAGAATCTAAATAGTCAACATGAATCCTCACTGTACCTGTATAGGTACAGGCGAGGATTCATATTGCAGCCACAAATCCTACACATATAGTTCAATGAAGAACAAGTGCTCGAGATAGTTTGAGAAGTAACATATTTAAGGTGGTAGACATCTTGTTCGCTTAGCAGTATGGGACTAAACTTAATTAGTCGCCAGGGGTGATACTTAGCAGCAACGAGTTTTGGGGAAAAACGCTGCTACTAAGTACTTTAGCTGTAGCGCATCCGGAAGAAGGGCGCTACTACTATATCTAGCTTGGAGGCAACGCCGTGGCAATTTTAGTAGTAGCGCTTGTTTCACCTAGAGCGCTACTGCTACTGAGATGTTAGTAGCGCGGTTTGCTGAAGCCCGCTACTACTAATTAGCAGTAGCGTCTGTTTTTAAACCACGCTGCTGCTAAGATTCTGCGTATAAGGTTTTCCCTAGTGGTGCATGCAAGAAATGGGAACGAATGTCAAACACCTTGCCACAGTCACTCGGCCGCAAACATTGAGATACCTGGTTTTTAAATTCTAGTAAATCCAAAGCTCATATGAAATTCATGAAACTTGGCATGTTGTCATGGAGCGGCATCAATATGCCGTGGTAAAATTTTTGTCCCATTTGGGGCAGGTTTGGGGATATGCTTCTCAATAACCAGAGCTTCTCACAACAAGCCCGATGGTTTCGGTAGGGAAACATTTCACCTTTCTGGACGAACGATATCCATTGTTTCGATTTCAATTTTTTTGCTAGTGTCAACATAGAACAACAGGAGTGTTGTGTCAATTTTTGGGATTTTTGGGGGTTCGCTTTGACATTTTTATATATTAACTGAGTTTCTATGCATTCATGTGAATAATTCAAATGTGAACTACATGCACATGCTCTAATGCATATAAATTGATTGAACATTCAAATATGTGTCCTTGGTTGCATGCTTAATTAGGTCCCATGCAAGAAATGGGAATGAATGTCAAACACCCTTCCACCGTCACTCGGCCGCAAACATTGAGATACCTGGTTTCTAACTTCTAGTAAATGCAAAACTCGTATGAAATTCATGAAACTTGGCATGCTATCATGGAGCGGCATCAACATGCCGTGGTAATTTTTTTGTCCCATTTGGGGCAGGTTTGGGGATATGCTTCTCACAAACCAGAGCTTCTCACAACAAGCCTGATGGTTTTGGTAGGGAACGTCCCACCTTTGGGGACGAAACGATGTCTAGTGCCTCTTATTGGTTTCACAATTTTTCTAGTGTCAACATAGAACAACACGAGTGTTGTGTCAATTTTGGGGATTTTTTGGGGTTCGTTTGGACATTTTTATGCATTAACTGAGTTTTTTATGCATTCGTGTGCATAATTCAAATTTGAACTACAGGCGCATGCTCTAATGCATATAAATTGGTTGAAAATTCAAATATGTGTCCTTGGTTGCATGCTTAGGTCCCATGCAGGAAATGGGAACGAATGTCAAACACCCTGCCACCGTCACTCGGCCACAGACATTGAGAATCCTTGTTTTTAAATTCTAGTAAATCCAAAACTCATCTGAAATTCATGAAACTTGGCATGCTATCATGGAGCGGTGTCAACATGCCGTGGTAAACATTTTGTCCCATTTGGGGCAGGTTTGGGGATATGCTTCTCACAAACCAGAGCTTCTCACAACAAGCCTGATGGTTTCGGTAGGAAATGCCCCACCTTTGGGGATGAAACGATATCCACTGCCTCTTATTGCTTTCAAAAAGTTTCTAGTGTCAACAGAGAACAACAGGAGTGTTGTGTCAATTTTTGGGATTTTTCGGGGTTCGTTTGGACATTTTTATTCATTAATTGAGTTTTTGATGCATTTATGTGCATAATTAAAATTTGAACTACATGCACATGCTCCAGTGCATATAAATTGGTTGGAAAATCAAACATGTGTCCTTGGGTGCGTGGTTAGGTCCCATGCAAGAAATGGGAATGAATTTCAAACACCAGGGCACCGTTGATTGCCGGCAAGACATTGAGATACTTTGTTTTTAAATTCTAGTAAATCCAAAACTTGTCTGAAATTCATGAAACTTGGCATGCTATCATGGAATGGCACTCGACGTGCTGTGGTGTTTTTGGTGTCCATTTTCAGAGAAGGCGCACTCGAATAACAGCCAACAAAGGCATTTTGAAACAAATAGCTGCCACTTTAATATCTCAAACATTTGTATAATTCAAATCGTGTGCATTCTGTTAACTATAGGAGGTGCCGTGCGGACAACTGCTTGACTGAATGGGGGGGCGTGCGAGCATAGTACGGTACGCGGGCTGACCGAGAGGCTTACCGAGAAGCGTGCGAGCTGTTCAATGCAAGATTTGTGCATCTCTTCAATGCAAACGGTTCGGATTGAATACTGTATGCAAATTAAAGCCAGACTTCGGCGCTAAGCCAAGAGACACTGCGATTTGTCAAAATATGCAGCTAAAAATCACTAGCACTATCTAATTTTTGCAACTAAAATCACTACCACTATCTAATTCATGCGCGTGTTCGCAACGCACTCACCGTACGGGGCGTGCTAGTAGCTGTGTGAAATGACGGTAGGCGTGACAGTAGTCTGCCGCGCAGGCCCACCGGGAGACGAGCCAGCCCTTTGACCGCCGCTCACCTTGCTCCCACTCCTCCATATTAATGGCACGTCCGCCTCGCTCCGTGAAATGATGGTATAGGAATGCCAGAAGTCCACCGCGTAGGCTCACCGGGAAGCAAGACAACCTTCGACCACCACCTGCCTCGCTCCCACTGGTCTGTATTAATGGCGCGCCCGAGCAGCCGCACCCCCCATCCTCGCCACACACACAATCCTCTCTCTCCCGTCCGAATCCTCGACGCCACTCTCAGTCCTCAAAGTGCATCGGAGCACGACGTGAATATGGAGAAAGAGGTTTCCCTCGCCGCCGACGAGGTGGAGAACGAGGCTGCCAACAAGCAGAGGCGGGTCAAGAAAGAACCGCAAGCGACTCCAGGAGGCCTAGACTTCATCAGCAACCTCCCAGATGATATGTTGAGAGTCATCATATCCCTCCTCCCAATCAAATATGGGGTGAGGATGTTGGGGAACGTAGCAGAAATTCAAAATTTTCCTACGTGTCACCAAGATCTATCTATGGAGAAACCAGCAACGAGGGGAAGGAGAGTGCATCTACATACCCTTGTAGATCACTAAGCGGAAGCGTTCAAGAGAATGGGGTTGAAGGAGTCGTACTCGTCGTGATCCAAATCACCGGAGATCCTAGTGCCGAACGGACGGCACCTCCGCGTTCTACACACATACAGCCTGGTGACGTCTCCCATGCCTTGATCCAGCAAGGAGAGAGGGAGAGGTTGAGGAAGAGTCCATCTAGCAGCAGCACAACGACGTGGTGGTGATGGAGGAGCGTGGTGATCCAGCAGGGCTTCGCCAAGCACCGCGTGAGAGGAGAAGGGAGAGAGGTAGGGCTGCGCCAAGAGGGAGAGGTTCTCGTGTCTCTGGCAGCCCCCAAACCCCCACTATTTATAGGAGGAGGGGAGGGGGCTGCGCCCCCTCTAGGGTTTCCTCCCCAAGGGTGGCGGCAGCCCCCAGATCCCATCTGGGTGGCGGCCAGAAGGGGAAAGAGGGGAGGCGCACCTGGGGTGGGCCTTAGGGCCCATCTGCCCTAGGGTTTGCCCCCCTCCCTCACTTCCCTGCGCCTTGGGCCTTGTGGGGGGGGGGGAGGTGCACCTGCCCACCTGGGGCTGGTCCCCTCCCACACTTGGCCCATGCAGCCCTCCGGGGATGGTGGCCCCACTTGGTGGACCCCCGGGACCCTCCCGGTGGTCCCGGTACGTTACCGATAAAACCCGAAACTTTTGTGGTGACCAAAACAGGACTTCCCATATATAAATCTTTACCTCCGGACCATTCCGGAACTCCTCGTGACGTCTGGGATCTCATCCAGGACTCCGAACAACATTCGGTAACCATATACAAACTTCCTTTATAACCCTAGCGTCATCGAACCTTAAGTGTGTAGACCCTACGGGTTGGGGAGACATGTAGACATGACCGAGACGTTCTCCGGTCAATAACCAACAGCGGGATCTGGATACCCATGTTGGCTACCACATGTTCCACGATGATCTCATCGGATGAACCACGATGTCAAGGACTCAATCGATCCCGTATACAATTCCCTTTGTCTAACGGTATTGTACTTGCCCGAGATTCGATCGTCGGTATACTGATACCTTGTTCAATCTCGTTACCGGCAAGTCTCTTTACTCGTTCTGTAACACATCATCCCGTGATCAACCCCTTGGTCACATTGTGCACATTATGATGATGTCCTACCGAGTGGGCCCAGAGATACCTCTCCGTTTACACGGAGTGACAAATCCCAGTCTCGATTCGTGCCAACCCAACAGACACTTTCGGAGATACCTGTAGTGCACCTTTATAGCCACCCAGTTACGTTGTGACGTTTGGTACACCCAAAGCATTCCTACGGTATCCGGGAGTTGCACAATCTCATGGTCTAAGGAAAAGATACCTGACATTAGAAAAGCTTTAGCATACGAACTACAGGATCTCTGTGCTAGGCTTAGGATTGGGTCTTGTCCATCACATCATTCTCCTAATGATGTGATCCCATTATCAACGACATCCAATGTCCATGGTCAGGAAACCATAACCATCTATTGATCAACAAGCTAGTCAACTAGAGGCTTACTAGGGACATGGAGTTGTCTATGTACCCACACATGTATCTGAGTTTCCTATCAATACAATTATAGCATGGATAATAAACGATTATCATGAACAAGGAAATATAATAATAACTAATTTATTATTGCCTCTAGGGCATATTTCCAATAGTCTCCCACTTGCACTAGAGTCAATAATCTAGTTCACATCGCCATGTGATTAACACTCACAGGTCACATCGCCATGTGACCAACATCCAAAGAGTTTACTAGTGTCATTAAACTAGTTCACATCATCATGTGATTAAGACTCAATGAGTTCTGGGGTTTGATCATGTTTTGCTTGAGAGAGGTTTTAGTCAACGGGTCTGCAACATTCAGATCCATATGTACTTCGCAAATCTCTAGGTCATATTGTAAATGCTGCTTCCACGCTCCAATTGGAGCTATTCCAAATGGTTACTCCACTATACGTATCCGGTTTGCTACTCAGAGTCACTCGGATAGGTGTTAAAGCTTGCATCGACGTAACCCTTTACGCCGAACTCTTTATCACCTCCATAATCGAGAAACATGTCCTTATTTACTCCAAGGACAATTTTGGCCGCTGTCCAATGATCCATTCCTGGATCATTCTTGTACCCCTTGACTGACTCATGGCAAGGCACACTTCCGGTGCGGTACACAGCATAGCATACTATAGAGCCTACATCTGAAGCATAGGGGACGACCTTCGTCCTTTCTCTCTATTCTGCCGTGGTCGAGATTTAAGTCTTAACTTCGTACCTTACATCTCAGGCAAGAACTCTTTCTTTGACTAATCCATCTTGAACACCTTCAAGATCATGTCAAGGTATACGCTCATTTGGAAGTACCATTAAGCGGTTTTTGATCTATCCTCATAGATCTTGATGCTCAATGTTCAAGTAGCTTAATCCAGGTTTTCCCTGGAAAAATACTTTTCAAATAACCCTATATGCTTTTTAGAAATTCTACATCATTTCTGATCAACAATATGTCAACAACATATACTCATCAGAAATTCTATAGCGCTCCCACTCACTTCTTTGGAAATACAAGTTTCTCATAAACTTTTGTATAAACCCAAAATATTTGATCATCTCATCAGAGCGTACATTCCAACTCCGAGATGCTTACTCCAGTCCTTAGAAGGATTGCTAGAGCTTTGCATACCTTTTAGCATCCTTAGGATCGACAAAACCTTTCTGATTGTATTGCATACAACCTTTCCCTACGAAAACTGGTAAGGAAACTCATTTTGACATCCATCTGCTAGATTTCATAAATGCAGCTAATGCTAACATGATTCCAACGGACTTTAAGCATCGCTATGGATGAGAAAATCTCATCGTAGTCAACTCCTTGAACTTGTGAAAAACTCTTCGCCACAAGTCGAGCTTCATAGATGGTGACATTACCATCCACGTCTGTCTTCTTCTTAAAGATCCATTTATCTCAATGGCTTGTCGATCATTGGGCAAGTCCACCAAAGTCCATGCTTTGTTCTGATACATGGATCCTATCTCGAATTTCATGGCTTCTAACCATTTGTCGGAATTTGGGCCCACCATTGCTTCTCCATAGCTCGTAGGTTCATTGTTGTCTAGCAACATGACCTTCAAGACAGGATTACTGTACCACTCTGAAGCAGTACGCATCCTTGTCACCCTACGAGGTACGGTAGTGACTTGATCCGAAGTTTCATGATCACTATCATAAGCTTCTACTTCAATTGGTGTAGGTGCCATAGGAACAACTTCTTGTGCCCTGCTACACACTAGTTGTAGTGATGGTTCAATAACCATATCAAGTCTCCACCATCCTCCCACTCAACTTTTCGAGACAAACTTTTCCTCGAGAAAGGACCCGATTCAAGAAACAATCCCTATTGCTTTCGGATCTGAATTAGGAGGTATACCCAACTGTTTTGGGTGTCCTATGAAGATGCATTTTATCCGCTTTGGGTTCGAGCTTATCAACCTGAAACTTTTCCGCATAAGCGTCGCAGCCCCAAACCTTTAATAAATGACAGCTTAGGTTTCTCTAAACCATAGTTCATACGCTGTCATCTCAACGGAATTACGTGGTGCCCTATTTAAAGTGAATGCGGTTGTCTCTAATGCCTAACCCATGAACAATAGTGGTAATTCGATAAGAGACATCATGGTACGCACCATATCCAATAGTGTGCAACTATGATGTTCGGACACACCATTACACTATGGTGTTCCAGGCGGTATTAATTGTGAAACAATTTCCACAATGTCTTAATTGCGTGCCAAAGCTCATAACTCAGATACTCATCTCTATGATCATATCATAGACATTTTATCCTCTTGTCACGACGATCTTCAACTTCATTCTGAAATTACTTGAACCATTCAATAATTCAGACTTGCGTTTCATCAAGTAAATACACTCAGTATCTACTCAAATCATCCGTGAAGTAAGAACATAACGATGTCCACTGCGTGCCTCAGCACTCATTGGATTGCACACATCAAAATGTGTTACTTCCAACAAGTTGCTATCTTGTTTCATCTTACTGAAACCGAGGCTTTTCAGTCATCTTGCCCATGTGGTATAATTTGCATATCTCAAGTGATTCAAAATCAAGTGAGTCCAAACGATCCATCTGCATGGAGTTTCTTCATGCGTATACACCAATAGACATGGTTTGCATGTCTCAAACTTTTCAAAAACGAGTGAGTCCAAAGATCCATCAACATGGAGCTTCTTCATGCGTTTTATACCAATATGACTTACATGGCAGTGCCACAACTAAGTGGTACTATCATTACTATCTTATATCTTTTGGCATGAAAATGTGTATAACTACGATCGAGATTCAATAAACCATTCCTTTAGGTGCAAGACCATTGAAGGTATTATTGAAATAAATAGAGTAACCATTATTCTCCTTAAATGAATAACCGTATTGCGATAGACATAATCCAATCATGTCTATGCTCAACGCAAACTCCAAATGACAATTATTCAGGTTTAATACTAATCTTGATGGTAGAGGGAGCGTGCGATATTTGATCACATCAAACTTGGAAACACTTCCGACACATATCGTCAGCTCACCTTTAGCTAGTCTCCGTTTATTCCGTAGCTCTTTTATTTCGAGTTACTAACACTTAGCAACCGAACCGGTATCTTAATACCCTGGTGCTACTAGGAGTACTAGTAAAGTACACATTAACATAATGTATATCCAATATACTTCTATCGACCTTGCCAGCCTTCTCATCTACCAAGTATCTAGGGTAATTCTGCTCCAGTGGTTGTTCCCCTTATTAAGAAGCACTTAGTCTCGGGTTTGGGTTCAACCTTGGGTTTCTTTACTAGAGCAGCAGCTGATTTGCCGTTTCATGAAGTATCCCTTCTAGCCCTTGCCCTTCTTGAAACTAGTGGTTTCACCAACCATCAACAATTGATGCTCCTTCTTGATTTCTACTTTCGCGGTGTCAAACATCGTGAATACCTCAAGGATCATCATATCTATCCCTGATATGTTATAGTTCATCACGAAGCTCTAGCAGCTTGGTGGCAATGACTTTGAAGAAACATCACTATCTCATCTGGAAGATCAACTCCCACTCGATTCAAGTGATTGTTGTACTCAGACAATCTGAGCACAAGCTCAACGTTTGAGCTTTTCTCCCTTAGTTTGCAGGCTAAGAAAATTGTCGGAGGTCTTATACCTCTTGACGTGGGCACGAGCCTGAAATCCCAATTTCAGCCCTCGAAAACATCTCATATGTTACACGATATTTCGAAAACGTCTTTGGTGCCTCAACTCTAAACCGTTTAACTGAACTATCATGTAGTTATCAAAACGTGTATGTCCGATGTTCGCAACATCCACAAACGATGTTTGGGGTTCAGCACACTGAGCGGTGCATTAAGGGCATAAGCTTTCTACTGTCTGCATAATCGCTACTGTCCACTTTCAACTATATTTTCTCTAGGAACATATCTAAACAGTGGAACTAAAGCGTGAGCTTACGACATAATTTGCAAAGATCTTTTGACTATGTTCAGGATAATTAAGTTCATCTTATGAACTCCCACTCAGATAGACATCCCTCTAGTCATCTAAGTGATTACATGATCCGAGTCAACTAGGTCGTGTCCGATCATCACATGAGACGGACTAGTCATCATCGGTGAACATCTTCATGTTGATCGTATCTACTATACGACTCATGCTCGACCATTCGGTCTCTTGTGTTTCGAGGCCATGTCTGTACATGCTAGGCTCGTCAAGTCAACCTAAGTGTTTCGCATGTGTAAATCTGGCTTAGACCCATTGTATGTGAATGTAAGAATCTATCACACCCGATCATCACGTGGTGCTTCGAAACGACGAACTTTCGCAACGGTGCACAGTTAGGGGGAACACTTTCTTGAAATTTTAATGAGGGATCATCTTATTTACTACCGTCGTTCTAAGCAAATAAGATGCACAAACATGACAAACATCACATGCAATCAAATAGTGACATGATATGGCCAATACCATTTTCCTCCTTTTGATCTCCATCTTCGGGGCTCCATGATCATCATCGTCACCGGCATGACACCATGATCTCCATCATCATGATCTCCATCATCGTGTCTCCATGAAGTTGTCTCGCCAACTTATTACTTCTACTACTATGTCTACCGGTTAGCAATAAAGTTAAGTAATTACATGGCGTTGTTCAATGACACGCAGGTCATACAATAAATAAAGACAACTCCTATGGCTCCTGCCGGTTGTCATACTCATCGACATGCAAGTCGTGATTCCTATTACAAGAACATGATCAATGTCATACATCACATATCATTCATCACATTCTTCTTGGCCATATCACATCACATAGCATACCCTGCAAAAACAAGTTAGACGTCCTCTAATTGTTGTTTGCATGTTTTACGTGGCTGCTATGGGTTTCTAGCAAGAACGTTTCTTACCTACGCAAAAACCACAACATGATATGCCAATTGCTATTTACCCTTCATAAGGACCCTTTTCATCGAATCCGATCCGACTAAAGTGGGAGAGACTGGCACCCACTAGCCACCTTATGCACCAAGTGCATGTCAGTCGGTGGAACCTGTCTCACGTAAGAGTACGTGTAAGGTCGGTCCGGGCCGCTTCATCTCACGTAAGAGTACGTGTAAGATTGGACTAGTAACGGTAAGCATATTGAACAAAATCAACGCCCACAACTACTTTGTGTTCTACTCGTGCAAAGAATCTACACAATAGACCTAGCTCATGATGCCACTGTTGGGGAACGTAGCAAAAATTCAAAATTTTCCTACGTGTCACCAAGATGTATCTATGGAGAAACCAGCAACGAGGGGAAGGAGAGTGCATCTACATACCCTTGTAGATCGCTAAGCGGAAGCGTTCAAGAGAACGGGGTTGACGGAGTCATACTCGTTGTGATCCAAATCACCGGAGATCCTAGTGCCGAACGGACGGCACCTCCGCGTTCAACACATGTACAACCCGGTGACATCTCCCATGCCTTGATCCAGCAAGGAGAGAGGGAGAGGTTGAGGAAGAGTCCATCCAGCAGCAGCACAACGGCGTGGTGGTGATGGAGGAGCGTGGTGATCCAGCAGGGCTTCGCCAAGCACCGCGTGAGAGGAGAAGGGAGAGAGGTAGGGCTGCGCCAAGAGGGAGAGGTTCTCGTGTCTCTGGCAGCCCCAAAACCCCCACTATTTATAGGAGGAGGGGAGGGGGCTGCGCCCCCTCTAGGGTTCCCTCCCCAGGGGTGGCGGCAGCCCCCAGATCCCATCTGGGTGGCGGCCAGAAGGGGAAAGAGGGGAGGCGCACCTGGGGTGGGCCTTAGGGCCCATCTGCCCTAGGGTTTGCCCCCTCCCTCACTTCCCTGCGCCTTGGGCCTTGTGGGGGGCGGGGGGCGCACCAGCCCACCTGGGGCTGGTCCCCTCCCACACTTGGCCCATGCAGCCCTCCGGGGATGGTGGCCCCACTTGGTGGACCCCCGGGACCCTCCCGGTGGTCCCGGTACGTTACCGATAAAACCCGAAACTTTTCCGGTGACCAAAACAGGACTTCTCATATATAAATCTTTACCTCCGGACCATTCCGGAACTCCTCGTGATGTCCGGTATCTCATCCGGGACTCCGAACAACATTCGGTAACCACATACAAACTTCCTTTATAACCCTAGCGTCATCGAACCTTAAGTGTGTAGACTCTACGGGTTCGGGAGACATGTAGACATGACCGAGACGTTCTCCGGTCAATAACCAACAGCGGGATCTGGATACCCATGTTGGCTCCCACATGTTCCATGATGATCTCATCGGATGAACCACGATGTCAAGGACTCAATCGATCCCGTATACAATTCTCTTTGTCTAATGGTATTTTACTTGCCCGAGATTCGATCGTCGGTATACCGATACCTTGTTCAATCTCGTTACCGGCAAGTCTCTTTACTCGTTCCGTAACACATCATCCCGTGATCAACCCCTTGGTCACATTGTGCACATTATGATGATGTCCTACCGAGTGGTCCCAGAGATACCTCTCCGTTTACACGGAGTGACAAATCCCAGTCTCGATTCGTGCCAACCCAACAGACACTTTTGGAGATACCTGTAGTGCACCTTTATAGCCACCCAGTTACGCTGTGACGTTTGGTACACCCAAAGCATTCCTACGGTATCCGGGAGTTGCACAATCTCATGGTCTAAGGAAAAGATACTTGACATTAGAAAAGCTTTAGCATACGAACTACACGATCTCTGTGCTAGGCTTAGGATTGGGTCTTGTCCATCACATCATTCTCCTAATGATGTGATCCCGTTATCAATGACATCCAATGTCCATGGTCAGGAAACCATAACCATCTATTGATCAACAAGCTAGTCAACTAGAGGCTTACTAGGGACATGGAGTTGTCTATGTACCCACACATGTATCTGAGTTTCCTATCAATACAATTATAGCATGGATAATAAACGATTATCATGAACAAGGAAATATAATAATAACTAATTTATTATTGCGTCTAGGGCATATTTCCAACAGAGGACAACCGCCTTTTCCCAGTGGTGGCGCCCCCTATGGCTCCTCACCCCTGTTGACCTCCTCGACGCCCACGAGCTCTCCCATGGCTATCGCAATAGTTTGGATGCGTTCTCCCAGATCCTCGACATTCACCATGGCCCAATCAGAGGCCTTGTCACAGGCAAGTTCCGTTCCAATGGCAAGGACCAAGCCAAGCTTGACGAGTGGTTCTGATACCCGGCCATAGATCAGCTCGAGAAGCTCAGTTTTAATGATGGGCATATGCGCTCGCTGCCAACATCCGTGCTCCGCTTCGCGCCCACGCTGCGCCTCGCCAAGTTCATGTACTGCCATCCCCCCTTAATGATGCGCCTGCTCTTTTTCTACCACGACTGAAGCACCTTGAGCTCGTCTCCGTCCGCATCCTAAAGGATGACATGGAGCGCCTGTTCTGTGGTGTACTGCACTCGAGTTCCTTCGTCTTGAGGCGATGAATTAGTTGAGTACCTTCCACATCACCTCCAGGACTCTCCGGACTATTTATGTATGTTGCTGGTGCTGCAATGAGAGATCACAAAAGGTGGACCATAATATGGTCATTGAGGACACACCTTCACTTGAGAGATTACTTGTAGTTGATCAACAAGGTCCAACAAGAATCAATGTCATTTCTACGCCAAAATTGGCAGTGGTGGGCTACTCGTCTGTCAAATACTACTACTTTCAGGTACAACTGTTGCCTTATACCTCTCTTTCTTGATATCAACATTATTTCTAGGTTTGAAGATGTATGTTCGTCTGTCATCCAACAAAGCTTCACGTAGATTCTGGGCATAGTGAAGGTCTTGGCACTAGAATCTGTCGGCCCCAACCTGGACCAAGTTGTCAGTTGCCTGAGATGCTTTCCGTGCCTGAAGAAGCTGTATATCGAGGTAATGTTCCTTTCCTGTTAAATGTTAACCATAAGGGAGTTCAATTTTTTTCACCTTTTCCCAAGTTTACAATGACAATGTACTACGATTTCTGAAGGAATATTGGAGCATTTCAAGACATACACCCCCACCATATATTGGTTGCTTGATTCATATGGTTACAACCCATAAGCATTTCTCCTTTTGATTCATCTATACTAGTTTTCTTAGGGAATTTTTCATCCAATCAAACCTCTTGTGAAGAAGGCTACATGTTTCTAGATTGTAATCAAATGCCCATGTTAATCATGTCAGATCGAAGATGGCATGTTGATGCATTTTACAAATCCTGCAAACCAAATAGGTGTGTGGTAGTGTTCAAAACTTCTTGTAGGCACTAACACGTTCTCTTCTTTTGCAGATAATAATAGGCCCGAAGGTGGATAATGTTTATAGCGACAATCACATGGAATGCCTGGATCTGCATCTCTCAAATATTACTTTGAACTCCTACGAGGGACCTTATCGGAGATTACACTCGCCATGTTCTTTCTTGCCAGAGCAAAGGTGCTGAGGGTACTAAGGTTGAAAAGGCATTTAATTATGAAAGATGAATGGTATGTTGATCAGAGCCGGCAGGTACTTCAGAATGGAAGAGGCTCTAAAAAAGCTAAACTTCGTTTTGGAAGAGCATATGGCAGAGCAATTGGAAGTCATTGTGTCAAACCCATACATGACTTGTCAACGGCTGATCCCTTTGCAGAAATGTTGATGTTTGCAATGTTTGAATTTGAGCGTTGTAATCTTTGAATTTGAACCTTGCAATATTTATGGTATTTGTTATATAACGTAATTGGATGTTTAATTTGATATTGCAATCATGTCATGTTACAAGTATATATATGTTGTTCTTCTGTACACAGAGCATAGATGTTCTGCAGACAGAGCATATCACAACACACATGGACCGCACTAGGTAACCCGTCAGCGATGAACTCATCAATCACAAACAGTTCATCCGAGTGAACCATATGCTATACATCGCACACGCCTTCTTCTGGCAGCCTGTTTCTTTTGTTCATCCTCATTGCAAACAGTTAATTGAACTAAACCGTATGCCCTGAATCGCACACACAACAAAAATCTGAACCTTGTTTGATGCATCCATCATCGCAAGCATTTTGCACCTTTTTTGACGGTTCTTTTACACCATCATCTGCGATTAATGCATCGCACACAGTTTCGTGAAAGGGTCTCTCATCATAGTGTCACGTTAGCAGCATCCTGCCGTAGTGATATCTAATAAAGTATGGTTACGACGTTTGGACATGCCATTATGCTGTGGTGTTCCAGGTGGCATGAGTTGTGAAACTATTCCACATTGTTTTAAATGAAGGCCAAACTTGCAACTAAAATATTAGCCTCCGCAATCAGATCGTAGAAACTTTATTTTCTTGTTACAATGATTCTCCACTTCACTCTGAAATTCTTTGAACTTTTCAAATGTTTCAGACTTGTGTTTCATTAAGTAGATATACCCATATCTTCTCAAATCATCTGTGAAGATAAGAAAATACTGATACCCGCCGCGTGCCTCAACACTCATCGGACCGCATACATCGGTATGTATTATTTCCAATAAGTCATTGGCTCGCTCCATTGTTCCGGAGAATGAAGTTTTAGTCATCTTGACCATGAGTCATAGTTCGCAAGTATCAAATGATTCATAATCAAGTGATTCCAAAAGTCCATCTGCATGGAGTTTCTTCATGCGCTTTACACCAATATGACCTAAACGGCAGTGCCACAAATATGTTACACTATCATTATCAACTTTGCATCTTTTGGCATCAATATTATGAATATGTGTATCACTATGATCGAGATTCAATAAACCATTAACATTGGGTGTATGACCATAGAAGGTTTTATTCATGTAAACAGAATAACAATTATTCTCTGTCTTACATGAATAACTGTATTGCAATAAACACGATCCAATCTTGTTCATGCTCAACGCAAACACGAAATAAAATTTATTTAAGTTCAACACTAATCCCAAAAGTATAGTGAGTGTGCGATGATGATCATATCAATCTTGGAACCACTTCCAACACACATCATCACTTAACCCTCAACTAGTCTCCATTTATTCTGCAACTCCTGTTTTGAGTTACTAATCTTTAGCAACCGAACATGTGTTAAATTCCCAGGGGCTACTACGAGCACTAGTAAGGTACACATCAATAACATGTATATCAAATATACCTTTGTTCACTTTGCCATCCTTCTTATCCGCGAAATATTTGGGGTAGTTCCGCTTAAAGTGACCATTTCCTTTGCAGTAGAAGCACTCATTTTCAGGCTTAGGTCCAGCTTTGGGCTTCTTCACGGGAGTGACAACTTGCTTGCCATTCTTCTTGAAGTTCCTTTTCTTTCCCTTTCCCTTTTTCTTGAAACTAGTGGTCTTGTTAACCATCAACACTTGATTGTCTTTCTTTATTTCTACCTTCGCCAATTTCAGCATCGCAAAAATCTCGAGAATCATTTTCGTCATCCATTGCATATTATAGTTCATCACGAAGTTCTAGTAGCTTGGTGACAGTGATAAGAGAACTCTGTCAATCACTATCTTATCTGGAAGATTAACTCCCACTTGATCCAAGCGATTGTAGTGCCCAGACATTCTGAACACATGCTCACTAGCTGAGCTATTCTCCTCCATCTTGTAGGCAAAGTACTTGCCAGAGGTCTCATACCTCTCGACATGGGCATGAGTCTAAAATACCAATTTCAGCTCTTGGAACATCTCATATGCTCCATGGCGTTCAAAACATCTTTGAAGCCCCAATTCTAAGCCGTAAAGCATGGCACACTAAACTATCAAGTAGTCGTCATATCGGGCTTGCCAAACATTCATAACATCTGCATCTACTCCTGCAATAGGGCTGTCACCTAGCGGTGCATCAAGGACATAATTCTTCTGTGCAGCAACGAGGATAATCCTCAGATCACGGACCCAGTTCGCATCATTGCCACTATCATCTTTCAACTTAGTTTCCTCTAGGAACATATATAAAAACATAGGGGAGCTACAATGCGAGCTATTGATCTACAACATAATTTGCAAATACTACCAGGACTAAGTTCATGATAAATTAAGTTCAATTAAGCTGCCGCTTAGATAGACATCCCTCAAGTCATCTAAATGATACGTGATCCAAATCAACTAAACCATGTCCGATCATCACATGAGATGGAGTACTCATCAATGGTGAACATCTCTATGTTGATCATATCTACTATATGATTCACGTTCGACCTTTCGGTCTCAAGTGTTCCGAGCCATGTCTAAACATGCTAGGCTCGTCAAGTTTAACCTGAGTATTCCGCATGTGCAAAACTGGCTTGCACCCGTTGTATTTGAACGTAGAGCCCATCACACCTGATCATCACGTGGTGTCTCAGCACGAAGAACTTCCACAACGGTGCATACTCGGGTAGAACACTTATACCTTGAAATTTAGTTAAGGGATCATCTTATAATGCTACCGCCGTACTAAGCAAAATAAGATGCATAAAGATAAACATCACATGCAATCAAAATATGTGACATGATATGGCCATCATCATCTTGTGCTTTTGATCTCCATCACTAAAGCAACGTCATGATCTCCATTGTCACCGGCTTGGCACCTTGATCTCCATTGTAGCATCGTGGTCGTCTCGCCAACAATTGCTTCTGCAACTATCGCTACCGCTTAGTGATAAAGTAAAGCAATTACATGGCATTTGTATTTCTTACAATAAAGCAACAACCATAAGGCTCCTGCCAGTTGCCGATAACTTTTACAAAACATGATCATCTCATACAACAACGTATATCACATGATGTCTTGACCATATCACATAAAAACATGCCCTGCAAAAACAAGTTAGACGTCCTCTACTTTGTTGTTGCAAGTTTTACGTGGCTTCTATGGGCTTCTAGCAAGAACCATTCTTACCTACGACACAAAACCACAACGGTGATTTATCAAGTTTGCTATTTTAACCTTCAACAAGGACCGGCCCCAGTCAAATTCGATTCAACTAAACTTGGAGAAACAGACACCCGCCAGCCACCTTTATGCAAAACTAGTTGCATGTCTGTCGGTGGAACCGGTCTCATGAACGCGGTCATGTAAGGTTGCTCCGGGCCGCTTCATCCAACTATACCACCGAATCAAAATAAGACATTGGTGGTAAGCAGTATGACAATCACCGCCACAACTCTTTGTGTTCTACTTGTGCATATCATATATGCATAGACCTGGCTCTGATGCCACTGTTGGGGAACGTAGCATGCAATTTCAAAAATTTCCTACGCTCACGCAAGATCTATCTAGGAGATGCATAGAAACGAGAGGGGGAGAGTGTCTCCACGTACCCTCATAGACCAAAAGCGGAAGTGTTTGCTTAACGCGGTTGATGTAGTTGAACGTCTTCTTGTTCCGACCGATCAAGTACCGAACGTACGACACCTCTGAGTTCTGCACACGTTCAACATGGTGACGTCCCTTGAGCTCTTGATCCAGCTGAGGGTCGAGAAAGTAGATGAGTTCCATTAGCATGACAACATGGTGATAGTGATGGTGATGTGATCTGCATAGGGCTTCGCCTAAGCATTGCGAGAATATGACTGGAGGCGTAAACTGTGGAGGGGGCACCGCACAAGGCTTGGAAGAATTGATGCGTGTTGTAGCCCCCCACGTATATAAATGAGGGAAGGAGAGGAGGCCGGCCCTAGGCGCGCCCCAAGTAGGAGGAGTCCTACTTGGGGTCTTAGTAGGATTCGCCCCCCCCCCATCCTTTTACCGGAGGGGGAAAGGGGAAGGAGAGAGGGGGGAAGGAAAGGGGGGCGCCGCCCCCTCCCCTAGTCCTCCCTGATGGGGGGCGCACCACCCATTTGTCGGCAGATGTGCCTCCCTCCTATGGCCCATATCTTTCCCCGGGGGGTTCCGGTAAACCCTCAGGTAATCCGATATGTACCCGATACATTCTGGAACACTTCTGGTGTCCGAATACTACCTCCCAATATATCACTCCTTACCTCTCGACCACTTCGAGGCTCCTCGTCATGTCCGTAATCTCATCCGGGACTTTGAACAACCTTCGGTCAACAAAACACATAACTCAGGTTGGAAATATGCCCTAGAGGCAATAATAAAATGGTTATTATTATATTTCCTTGTTCATGATAATTGTCTTTTTTTCATGCCATAATTGTATTAACCGGAAACCGTAATACATGTGTGAATACATAGACTACAACATGTCCCTAGTGAGCCTCTAGTTGACTACCTCATTGATCAATAGATGGTTATGGTTTCCTGACCATGTACATTGGATGTCACTGATAACGAGATCACATCATTAGGAGAATGATCTGATGGACAAGACCTAATCCTAAGCATAGCACAACATCGTGTAGTTCGTTTGCTAGAGCTTTCCTAATGTCAAGTATCTTTCCTTAGACCATGAGATTGTGCAACTCCCGAATACCATAGGAATGCTTTGGGTGTATCAAACGTCACAACGTAACTGGGTGACTATAAAGGTGCACTACAGGTATCTCCGAAAGTGTCTGTTGGGTTGGCACGATTCGAGACTGGGATTTGTCACTCCGTATGACAGAGAGGTATCTCTAGGCCCACTCGGTAATGCATCATTATAATGAGCTCAATGTGACTAAGGAGTTAGCCATGGGATCATGCGTTATGGAATGAGTAAAGAGACTTGCCGGTAACGAGATTGAACGAGGTACGGGATACCGGCGATCGAATCTCGGGCAAGTAACACACCGATGGACAAAGGGAATTGTATACAGGATTGATTGAATCCCCGACATCATGGTTCACCCGATGAGATCGTCATGGAACATGTAGGAGCCAATATGGGTATCCAGATCCCGCTATTGGTTATTGGTCAGAGAGGTATTTCGGTCATGTCTGCAAGATTCCCGAACCCGCAGGGTCTGCACACTTAAGGTTTAGTGACGCTAGAGTTATTGTTCGGAGTGCCGAATAAGATCCCGGAGGTGACGAGGAACTCCGGAATGGTCCGGAGGTGAAGATCGATATATTGGACGAAGGGTATTGGAGTCCGGAAGTGTTCTGGAGGTACCGGGCTATGGCCGGCATGACCGAAATGTGTTTCTGGGGCCCCGGCAAGTGTTGCAAGGCCTCATGGGCTAAGGGGAAGGGGAAAACCAGCCCACTAAGGGGCTGCGTGCCCCCACACCCTTTCCCACGTTGCTTGGGGAGGTGGGGCACCTCCACCTGGCTTGGGAGGCAAGCCTCCACCTGCTTGGCTTGGGGGGGGGGGGGGGCAAGTCTCCCTAGGGTTTCCCTAGGAAGATCCAATCTGCCCTAGTCGCCGCGCCCCCTAGGGGAAACCCTAGGACGCCTCCTCCTCCCCCTCCCCCTATATATAGTGAGGGAGAGGGAGGGCAGCCGCACCCTGACACGCCCTGGTGCTGCCCTTCCTCTCCTTCCTACACCTCTTCCTCCTTCGTAGTGCTTAGCGAAGCTCTGCCAGAGAACCACAAGCTCCATCACCACCACGCCATCGTGCTGCCGGAGTTCTCCCTCAACTTCTCCTCTCCCCTTGCAAGATCAAGAAGGAGATGATATCCCCGGGCTGTACGTGTGTTGAACATGGAGGCACCGCCCGTTCGACGTTTGGATCAGATCTTCCGCGATTTGCATCGCTGTGAGTACGACTCCATCAACCGCGTTCTTTTAATGCTTCCGCTTAGCAATCTTCAAGGGTATGAAGATACACTCCCTCTCTCTCGTTGCTAGCATCTCCTAGATTGATCTTGGTGACACGTAGGAATTTTTTTGAATTATTACTACGTTCTCCAACAGTGGTATCAGAGCTAGGCCTATGCGTAGATTCTTTGCACGAGTAGAACACAAGTAGTTGTGGGCGATGATTTGTTCAATTTGCTTACCATTACTAGTCCTATCTTGATTCGTCGGCATTGTGGGATGAAGTGGCCCAGACCGACCTTACACGTATGCTTACGAGCGACTGGTTCCACCGACCGACATGCACTTGATGCATAAGGTGGCTAGCGGGTGTCTGTCTCTCCCACTTTAGTCGAATCGAATTCGATGAAAAGGGTCCTTATGAAGGGTAAATAGCAATTGGCATATCACTGTTGTGGCTTTTGCGTAGGTAAGAAACGTCCTTGCTAGAAACCCATAGCAGCCACGTAAAACATGCAACAACAATTAGAGGAGGTCTAACTTGTTTTTGCAGGGTATGCTATGTGATGTGATATGGCTAAAAGGATGTGAAGAATTATATATGTGATGTATGAGATTTATCATGTTCTTGTAATAGTAATCACGACTTGCATGTCGATGAGTATGACAATCGGTAGGAGCCATAGGAGTTGTCTTATTTATTGTATGACCTGTGAGTCAATATAAGCGCCATGTAATTACTTTACTTTATTGCTAACCATTAGCCATAGTAGTAGAAGTAATAGTTGGCAAGACAACTTCATGAAGACACGATGATGGAGATCATGATGATGAAGATCATGATGTCATGCCGGTGACGATGGTGATCAGGACGCACCTCAAAGATGGAGATCAAAGGCGTAAGATGATATTGGCCATATCATGTCACTTTTATGATTTGCATGTGATGTTTGTCATGTTTACATCTTATTTGCTTAGAACGACGGTAGCATAAATAAGATGATGCCTCACTAAAATTTCAAGGAATGTGTTCCCCCTAACTGTGCACCGTTGCGAAAGTTCGTTGTTTCAAAGCACCACGTGATCGGGTGTGATAGATTCTAACGTTTGCATACAACAGGTGTCACATCCCTAGTTCTATTAATGCCTAGTGCTAGCATCTGGTGTTGCATCATGTTTAAATTCCAGTTAAACCTGAAATGGGGATTGCATAAACCCTAGCATCAAAGGAATTCACTAGGTTCAACTAAAATATTTTCAGTGAATCCAAATGGCTTTCAAAAATGTCCATCATTTCTGGAAAATGCTAGAAACATTAACCAGAGGTGTTACACCTTTTTCCATGTCATATTTGGGCTCTGAATTAAATCATATGGTATTTTCATTTGGGCATTTAAATACTATAAAATATTTTAAATGCTCAAATAATCATAAACTAAAATGTTTACTGTTGGATATATTTTAAACAGTAGCCATGATTAGTTTCATGATTTTTGGATTGGTTTAAGTATTTTAAATAAAGCCCTAAAGACAACATAATAATAGAAAAAGAGAAACAGAAAGCAAAGAGAGAGAGAGAGAGAGAGTTTTACCTGGCGCTCACCTGGCCTGGCCCAGCACGGCCCAGCCCATTGGCCTGTGCCAGTAGTCGTTGTCCTCTCGCCAGTCGGACAGGGCGCATGCCCAACGCACGCGTGCGCTCCGCGCGCCACGCGAGCTCCCTGCCTGCCTGCGTCCCCGCCGCCCTGGAGGCCTCCGCGCACGCCACGCAGCCTCCCCGACCGCCCTCACTATCTCCCGTTGCTTCCTCCCCTCTGTTTCTCTCGTGCACAGCCACCCGAACGCGCCGTCTCCGCCATTCGCCATAGCCGCAGCCACCAGCCCTCCCTCGCCCGGCCGCCAGGTCCAGAAGCTCCGCCGCTGACCTCTACACCGCCCCCGCCAAGCCACACGAGCGGACGTGCCCTGCAGTGACGCCGACGCCGTCGTCTTCAACCTTCGGCTCCGAGATCGCTGGAGATGCTCCGACGCTGTCCGGCCTCCCCCGAGCACGCTGAGCTACTCATCGACCTCGCCGTGAGCTCCTCTGCCGAACCCCTCTCTCCCCGTGCATTATTTCTCTCCGTAGCCGCCGTTTGCACCGCACCCGAAAGCTCCCCGCCGCCGGCCATGGCGCCGTCGTGGCTAGAGCCACAGTGGCTCTAAGCCAAGCTCACCGTTGTGCTCAGCGCAGCACCAGGAGCCCATAGCCACCACCAGCTCCTCCTCCCGTGCACCGTAGTGTCGAACCCAACCCCGTCCGAACTCCGGCCGCCGCATTCGTGCTCGCCGCCGCCAACTTAGACCACCCCAGCTCCTCATGCTTGGCCTACCAGATGCGCGCGAGCCCCAGCTACGCGTAGGACCAAACCGCGGTCGATTTGGTCGACCGTGGGCAAATTCCGAGCCGCGCCACCATCTCGGGCTTCGCCGGCGTCGAGTCGCCGGTGGGTTTGACCCCGCTAACCGTTGACTGGGTGGGCCCAGTTTGACCCTGGGTCACTGACGTGTGGGCCACCCTGGCTAATTATCAGTTAGGTTAGTCTAACGCTAATTAATGTAGATTAGTGCTTAACCTAACACTAACTAACTCTGTTTAGTTAGTTAACTGACCACTGACACATGGGTCCCACAGGTCAGGTTTGAGCTGGCCGACCCAGTTGACCTGCTGACGTCACACCTATGTCATGCTGACGCAATAACTCTTTCCTGGATTTATTCTTTTACAGGAAATTCTAGAAAATAGTGCTAACTTCTAAAATTCATAGTAATTCAACCGTAACTCCAAATGAAATAATTTATATATGAAAAATGATCAGAAAAATCCAATCTATCCATCTGTACCAGTTTCATGCATGTTTAAACAAGTTAACTTGCTGTTTAGTGCAAAACATGATAAAGCACTATTTAAGATCACAAATGTGTTTGAACTTTGAATCTTTGGTTCAAAATAGCTCAAACCCATCTGATTGTAGTTGCATTAGCCCAACACACTCATTTTACCATGTCATGATCATGCATCATATTGTGCATTGCATTGATTGTGTTTCTTCTCTGTTGCCGGTATTTGTCCCCTCTCGATAGACGTGGTTTCGACGATGAGATCGATGACACTGATGAAGAGCTATATTATCTTCGGAAGTGCCAGGCAAGCAAAACCCCCTTGTTCATTCCGATACAATCCTACTCTCTCGCTCTTGCTCTCTTTTACTGCATTAGGACAACAACGATTCATCTGTTACTTGCTGCGGTAGCTGAACCCCTTTATCCTCTGCATGACCTGTCATTGCCACAGTAAATAGATGAAACCCACTAGCATGAGTAGGAGTTGTTTGAGCCCTGATGTGCCTACTCATTCATGCTTGTTTGTCATGCCTGCTATTGCTTAGAGTTGTGTCAGGTCTGATTCATCCGGGATGAATCAGAGGTGTGTGAACATGTCCTACTGTGTGTGAGCTAAGTGTGTGAACACGATTTGGTAAAGGTATCGGTGAGAGGCCATGTAGGAGTACATGGTGGGTTGTCTCATTGAAGCCGTCCTCAGGAACTGAGTTCTGTGTTTGTGGTCCATGAAACAGATACTACCACGCATTGGGCCCGAAACCAATGGACCCTCTCGGCTTCTTAATCACCCTTGTCCTCTGTCCAGGAGTTGCAAGTAGTTTCTGGTGTTTGTAGTATGCTGGAGGCCGTGCGCAGCACTGACCGGAGGGGTGGGCTGTGATGCGGTAGGCACGTGGCACGGTGTACCGGGCGCCCGTTTGGTGTCTCGGGAACCCTGCACACATCGTTTGGGGCTGTGAGCGAAACTCCGGCCGGATCTCCTCGCGGATGGAACCCGAATAGGCGATAAACCTGGACTAGAGACTTGAGTGTTTGGGTAGGTCGTGGCCGACACCCTCGTTGGGCTTCCGCTTGAAGGTTGCCGAGTACATGTTGTGTAAACGGCGGTAAGTGGTGAGAGCGTGTGTGAAGAAGTACACCCCTGCAGGGTTAACATCATCTATTCAAATAGCCGTGTCCGCGGAAAAGGACTTCTGGGTTGCCTATAACAGTTCATAGACAAGTGAAAGTGGATACTCTAAAATACGCAAGATAAGCGTGAGTGCTATGGATGGCATTCTCGTAGGGAGACGGGAGCGGATCCATAGTGGTGTATTGATATGGTGAATATGTGGACTCGTGTGCGCCACCTCAAAAGAGTTACTTGCAGTCGTAGTTTAGGATAGCCACTGAGTCAAAGCTGGCTTGCTGCAGTTAAACCCCACCATCCCTTTGTTCATAATGATGCATATGTAGTTAGTTCTGATGTAAGTCTTGCTGGGTACATTTGTACTCACGTTTGCCTATTTTATGTTTTTGCAGAGAGACGTCAGTATCGCTAGTAGTTCCGTGTGGTCTTCGACGTTTAGCTTGATACCTCAGCTACGATCTTGTGCCCTCGGCAGGATCTGGTAGATAGTCAGGCTTCTAAGCCTTTTTCATTTGTAGATGTCTGTACTCAGACATGTTAGGCTTCCGCTTGTGCTTTGATTTGTATGCTCTGAATGTTGGGTCATGAGACCCATGTTTGTAATATCTCGCTCCTCGGAGCCTAATGAATACATACTTGAGTCGTAGAGTCATGTTGTGATGCCATGTTGTATTTGCACATATCGAGCATATTGTGTGTATGTTGTTGAAATGCTTGGTATGTGTGGGATCTGACTATCTAGTTGTTTATCCTTAGTAGCCTCTCTTACCGGGAAATGTCTCCTAGTGTTTCTACCGAGCCATGGTAGCTTGCTACTGCTCCGGAACACTTAGGCTGGCCGGCATGTGTCCTTCTTCGTTCCCGTGTCTGTCCCTTCGGGGAAATGTCACGTGATGAATACCGGAGTCCTGTTAGCCCGCTACAGCCCGGTTTATCGGAGTCCTGCTAGCCCAGTGCTACAGCCCGGATTCACTCGCTGATGACCGACACGTTCGATGCTGGGTCATGGATGCCTGTCCCTGTAAGTTTGTGCCACTTTGGGTTTACGACTAGCCATGTCAGCCCGGGCTCCTTATCATATGGATGCTAGCGACACTATCATATACATGTGCCAAAAGGCGCAAACGGTCCCAGGCAAAGGTAAGGCGACACCAGTGGGAATACCGTGCGTGAGGCCGCAAAGTGATATGAGGTGTTACATGCTATGTCGATGTGGCATTGAGTCGGGTCCTGATAGCTTTGGTATCAGAGCCTGACTGCCTGTAGGATTACCAAGCCAAACTGGTCGAAGTTGAGTCTAGAAATGCTTTAGTTATATGTAGGGGAATTGATTGTGGGATGGAACGTAAGGCTCTTTTTACTCCTTATACCTCATGGTCTTCTGATCTGAGTCATCCTCTTCTCTTCTACGGGGTTTAGGAACTAGGCTTCTCATCTATCTACTAGGATGACGAGTTACTATGTTAGAGACTTATAGGATTGTTAGTTTCAAGCCTCAATTCAATTTCTACTACTTTTAGTATGCTCTTAGTTGAACCAGAACCTTGATATTGTGCTTCTGAGTGGCTATGCCACCATTTTTGTAGTATGTCTCCAAACTTTTTGAGCATTTACAGTCGTTATGCTGTCCGAGTCATCTTAGGTTTCTAAATGGTCTGATGCATTTGCAAATCCTTTCCATCCGTCCTCGATGTTCCTTTGGGCCAGATTAACCACACTAATAGTTGAGTTGAGGTATTCTATTGCCTCGACATATATGTTGGAATTATTATTATGACCCTAGGTGTTTTAGGGAGTCACCTAGTAATCTAGCCATGCTTTGTGGTCCCGGTGTGATGATTCTGGCCACCATTCTCGAAAGCATCCCGAGATGCCATTTAGTAGTAGGTATTCCACTCCTGGGTTCTTGACCCAAGTTTCACTCTACTACCTCGTGTTGATAGTGTTTGCTAGTTCCTTTAGGTTATTAATAACCTTGCGATAGCCCTCGAGGTCCATGGTATTTCCTTCTTCCAAATACCATGAACCATTAAGGCAGAAGTTATTTGAACCAAAAGATCACAATCAGGGTACTCTTGAGGAGTTCTCCATTCATAATCGTGACTCTGCAAGTCCTATCTCTCTGCATGGGTTATCCGGAAGAAACATGTTGAACTTGGTTCGACATACTAATCTATGCATCCACAACTCAGAAAGTTATATGTTCCTTGAGTTGTCCCTCTTAGTTGTCTTCTGACCCTCGTCTATCAATTGATAGACAGGAGTAGTTGTGTAACCGTGTTCATCGATGCCTATTATTCTTGTGGTCCGTCAAGCCATTCTATTCTGGAATGACTAGGAGAAACAAACTCCAAAACCTCATCCATATCCAGGATTGGGTCGAAGCAGTTGTATTCTGCAGATCAAATTGCTAACCCAGCTTTTGTTCTGTTCCACCCTGGAATATTGCCATCTTATGTCAAGAATGTCATGGGAATTGTACAACCTCTTATGAATTCTTGATACAGTGATACTCTCGCCATCATTTTTTCATTCCTCGGTCCCTGTGTTGTTGCAACCGGAATACCGACAAATGGAATGTGATGTGTGAAATCAATATTCCTAGCAACCTCGTTGCTTGGTAGTAAATGGAAAATATTCTCATACTTAGCGTGTTGGTTATTAAATCATCACTCTAAGACAGATCGTGCTACCTAGTCCTTATTTCTGGTGCACTCTTCGATCATGAGTTAGGATTTCAATCCCTCGCTTAATTGATCACATCATCTTGTCTCGGAAGCAAGATTGTTCTCGAGCTTAATAACATATTGGTGGTTCGTAATTTTCCGAATATTTTCTCAGAAGTATTACCAGGTTGTCACCTGACCGCTATGTTGGGTTCGTGATCAAGTTGGTTTTCCTGTAAACCAGTCATTCTCCAAGAATCTGTGTTGGATACCCCTGAGCTAGTTGGTTAGGCTAAACAACAACTTGGAGAGTTGGAAGATAAAAGCTTGCCAACTTAGTTCATTTTAAGGGATATCTTCTCGTGTGTGTGTGTTGAAGAAAGATGATATCTTCATCGATTGGTCCCTGTGATCAGTTGTTGGATCTATTGCCTTGTCAAAATTTTGACTTGAGTATGGGCTATCGTCAAGTCAAGTGAGAACCAATGATATTCGTACTGTTGTCTTACCCGTGGTTGTTTCCTCGAGCATACACCGTTATATCTTTTGGTCTGACCGATGCTATCGCCTTGTTCACATAATTGTGGAAATCCACTTATATGGAAACCTAGATGAGTTGTTGTTGAGCCCATCAGCAACATTTTTATCGCCTCCATGATTCGTGTTGAACGTTCAGCTAGTATTGGAAACTTATATAAGCATTATCTTCGTGTTTCGTTCATGAAGAATATGCTTGGATGAAAGAAGTGACTTCCTCTGATTCACGTGCGTTTGTTGTAAGTTGTCGCCGTGGATTCGAGAAAGCTTGTTTGCTTCCTGTGGAATCATCCCAAGTCAGTCATGCATCTGCAAAGTATTCTGTGGTTTGATAGACTGATCATCTTCATTCCGTATGTATCCCTAGCACACCAAGCCACTGATTGATTTGTTCAAGGAGAAGGAGTTCCTTCATAACAACTAGTCATGACTTATGTTAGGACTTCGATATCCTCGATGATGGTTCCCCTCCTGAACTCGGTAGTGTTTTATTATAAGACTACTATGTGGTCATGTTTGTCTCGGACAACGTATTCACATGCTATAGCAGAACCAGCTCATGTTTTGGAGCTTGCTATCGTAGTTCATCTCCCGAGAATCTCGCAATATCATCTCGACGATTTGTGTTGCAACCTTTCCTTTTCGGACATGCTGAGTCTGAAGTATCCTATCACCAACCAGATCTAAATCTCAGGCGGATATGATGGTTGGAACATTTCAACAGTTACATTTTGTTCCCAGCTTGCATCGCCATTGTGCCAATTTCCACGGGCTGCCCGTCTCAGTAATTGATGTCTAGGATCATCCTCAAAAGTGGACTTACCATGAGTCCCATCCATTTCCGACGATAAGCAAAATCATCCCTTGTGTTGTCTTCAACAAGGTAATCCACATCATCCATTCTGGCCCGGGAATGTCATTCTTTCGGACTCCTTCAAATGATCGATTGTGATTTGCCTTAGGCTGGTACAAAGAGTTTCAATGATCTCTAAATCAAAGGTAATTATTTTTGCCACTTAAGGGGATATTTCTACGAGTTACCTTCCCTAAGGTGAATCGTTGTGGTATCATGGCAACTATTTTCCTCGCTACTCTGAAACCTCATCAAATTGTTTCTTCCGTCATTCATGATGTGTGTTTTTCCTCTCAGCTCAAGAGATGTCCTACATCTCATTCCATGAGTTGATCTTGTGATCATTAAGATGATCCATCCTTGTAGAGTGTCTCTGTCCTCGTCTTGGATGAGGATCTCAAAAGCAAAGACGTCAAGATCAATTGGAGCACTGAATCAGCACCCTCGAGAAGACAGTTGGATCATGAAGTTTGTGATACTTAGTGTCCCCTTTGTCTTCCTACCTCACGTCTTGAATCTCGGGACGAGATTCTTGGTTAGTGGGGGTGAGTTGTCACATCCCTAGTTCTATTAATGCCTAGTGCTAGCATCTGGTGTTGCATCATGTTTAAATTCCAGTTAAACCTGAAATGGGGATTGCCTAAACCCTAGCATCAAAGGAATTCACTAAGTTCAACTAAAATATTTTCAGTGAATCCAAATGGCTTTAAAAAATGTCCATCATTTCTGGAAAATGCTAGAAACATTAACCAGAGGTGTTGCACCTTTTTCCATGTTATATTTGGGCTCTGAATTAAATCATATGGTATTTTCATTTGGGCATTTAAATACTATAAAATATTTTAAATGCTCAAATAATCATAAACTAAAATGTTTACTATTGGATATATTTTAAACAGTAGCCATGATTAGTTTCATGATTTTTGGATCGGTTTAAGTATTTTAAATAAAGCCCTAAAGACAACAGAATAATAGAAAAACAGGAACAGGAAGCAGAGAGAGAGAGAGTTTTACCTGGCGCTCACCTGGCCTGGCCCAGCACGGCCCAGCCCATTGGCCTGTGCCAGTCGTCATTGTCCTCTCACCAGTCGGACAGGGCGCGTGCCCGACGCACGCGTGCGCTCCGCGCGCCACGCGAGCTCCCTGCCTGTCTGCGTCCCCGCCGCCCTGGATGCCTCCGCGCATGCCACGCAGCCTCCCCGACCGCACTCACTCTCTCCCGTTGCTTCCCCCCCTCTGTTTCTCTCGCGCACAGCCACCCGAATGCGCCGTCGCCGCCGTTCGCCATAGCCGCAGCCACCAGCCCTCCCTCGCCCGGCCGCCAGATCCAGAAGCTCCACCGCTAACCTCTACACCGCCCCCGCCAAGCCACACGAGCGGACACGCCCTGCAGTGACGCCGACGCCGTCGTCTTCAACCTACGGCTCCGAGATTGCCGGAGATGCGCCGACGCTGTCCGGCCTCCCCCGAGCACACTGAGCTACTCATCGACCTCGCCGTGAGCTCCTCTGCCGAACCCCTCTCTCCCCGCGCTCTATTTCCCTTCGTAGCCGCTGTTTGCACCGCACCCGAAAGCTCCCCGCCGCCGGCCATGGCGCCGTCGTGGCTAGAGCCACAGTGGCTCTAAGCCAAGCTCACCGTTGTGCTCAGCGCAGCACCAGGAGCCCGTAGCCACCACCAGCTCCTCCTCCCGTGCACCGTAGCGTCGAACCCAACCCTGTCCGAACTCCGATCGCCGCATTCATGCTCGCCGCCGCCAACTCGGACCACCCCAGCTCCTCATGCTTGGCCTACCAGATGCGCGCGAGCCCCAGCTACGCGTAGGACCAAACCGCGGTCGATTTGGTCGACCGTGGGCAAATTCCGAGCCGCGCCACCATCTCGGGCCTCGCCGGCGTCGAGTCGCCGGTGGGTTTGACCCCGCTAACCGTTGACTGGGTGGTCCCAGTTTGACCCTGGGTCACTGACGTGTGGGCCACCCTGGCTAATTATCAGTTAGGTTAGTCTAACGCTAATTAACATAGATCAGTGCTTAACCTAACACTAACTAACTCTGTTTAGTTAGTTAACTGACCACTGACACGTGGGTCCCACAGGTCAGGTTTGACCTGGCCGACCCAGTTGACCTGCTGATGTCACACCTATGTCATGCTGACGCAATAACTCTTTTCTGGATTTATTCTTTTACAGGAAATTCTAGAAAATAGTGCTAACTTCTAGAATTCATAGTAATTCAACCGTAACTCCAAATGAAATAATTTATATATGAAAAATGATCAGAAAAATCCAATCTATCCATCTGTACCAGTTTCATGCATGTTTAAACAAGTTAACTTGCTGTTTAGTGCAAAACATGATAAAGCACTATTTAAGATCACAAATGTGTTTGAACTTTGAATCTTTGGTTCAAAATAGCTCAAACCCATCTGGTTGTAGTTGCATTAGCCCAACACACTCATTTTACCATGTCATGATCATGCATCATATTGTGCATTGCATTGATTGTGTTTCTTCTTTGTTGCCGATATTTGTCCCCTCTCGATAGACGTGGTTTCGACGATGAGATCGATGACACTGATGAAGAGCTATATTATCTTCGGAAGTGCCAGGCAAGCAAAACCCCCTTGTTCATTCTGATACAATCCTACTCTCTCGCTCTTGCTCTCTTTTACTGCATTAGGACAACAACGATTCATCCGTTACTTGCTGCGGTAGCTGAACCCCTTTATCCTCTGCATGACCTGTCATTGCCACAGTAAATAGATGAAACCCACTAGCATGAGTAGGAGTTGTTTGAGCCCTGATGTGCCTACTCATTCATGCTTGTTTGTCATGCATGCTATTGCTTAGAGTTGTGTCAGGTCTGATTCATCCGGGATGAATCAGAGGTGTGTGAACATGTCCTACTGTGTGTGAGCTAAGTGTGTGAACACGATTTGGTAAAGGTATCGGTGAGAGGTCATGTAGGAGTACATGGTGGGTTGTCTCAATGAAGCCGTCCTCAGGAACTGAGTTCTGTGTTTGTGATCCATGAAACAGATACTACCACGCATTGGGCCCGAAACCAATGGACCCTCTCGGCTTCTTAATCACCCTTGTCCTCTGTCCAGGAGTTGCAAGTAGTTTCTGGTGTTTGTAGTATGCTGGAGGCCGTGCGCAGCACTGACCGGAGGGGTGGGCTGTGATGCGGTAGGCACGTGGCACGGTGTACCGGGCGCCCGTTTGGTGTCTCGGGAACCCTGCACACATCGTTTGGGGCTGTGAGCGAAACTCCGGCCGGATCTCCTCGCGGATGGAACCCGAATAGGCGATAAACCTGGACTAGAGACTTGAGTGTTTGGGTAGGTCGTGGCCGACACCCTCGTTGGGCTTCCGCTTGAAGGTTGCCGAGTACATGTCGTGTAAACGGCGGTAAGTGGTGAGAGCGTGTGTGAAGAAGTACACCCCTGCAGGGTTAACATCATCTATTCAAATAGCCGTGTCCGCGGAAAAGGACTTCTGGGTTGCCTATAACAGTTCATAGACAAGTGAAAGTGGATACTCTAAAATACGCAAGATAAGCGTGAGTGCTATGGATGGCATTCTCGTAGGGAGACGGGAGCGGATCCATAGTGGTGTATTGATATGGTGAATATGTGGACTCGTGTGCGCCACCTCAAAAGAGTTACTTGCAGTCGTAGTTTAGGATAGCCACTGAGTCAAAGCTGGCTTGCTGCAGTTAAACCCCACCATCCCTTTGTTCATAATGATGCATATGTAGTTAGTTCTGATGTAAGTCTTGCTGGGTACATTTGTACTCACGTTTGCCTATTTTATGTTTTTGCAGAGAGACGTCAGTATCGCTAGTAGTTCCGTGTGGTCTTCGACGTTTAGCTTGATACCTCAGCTACGATCTTGTGCCCTCGACAGGATCTGGTAGATAGTCAGGCTTCTAAGCCTTTTTCATTTGTAGATGTCTGTACTCAGACATGTTAGGCTTCCGCTTGTGCTTTGATTTGTATGCTCTGAATGTTGGGTCATGAGACCCATGTTTGTAATATCTCGCTCCTCGGAGCCTAATGAATACATACTTGAGTCGTAGAGTCATGTTGTGATGCCATGTTGTATTTGCACATATCGAGCATATTGTGTGTATGTTGTTGAAATGCTTGGTATGTGTGGGATCTGACTATCTAGTTGTTTATCCTTAGTAGCCTCTCTTACCGGGAAATGTCTCCTAGTGTTTCTACCGAGCCATGGTAGCTTGCTACTGCTCCGGAACACTTAGGCTGGCCGGCATGTGTCCTTCTTTGTTCCCGTGTCTGTCCCTTCGGGGAAATGTCACGCGATGAATACCGGAGTCCTGTTAGCCCGCTACAGCCCGGTTTACCGGAGTCCTGCTAGCCCAGTGCTATAGCCCGGATTCACTCGCTGATGACCAACACGTTCGATGCTGGGTCATGGATGCCTGTCCCTGTAAGTTTGTGCCACTTTGGGTTTACGACTAGCCATGTCAGCTCGGGCTCCTTATCATATGGATGCTAGCGACACTATCATATACGTGTGCCAAAAGGCGCAAACGGTCCCGGGCAAAGGTAAGGCGACACCCATGGGAATACCGCGCGTGAGGCCGCAAAGTGATATGAGGTGTTACATGCTAGATCGATGTGGCATTGAGTCGGGGTCCTGACAACGGGTGAAGCCAGATTTACACATGCGAAACACTTAGGTTGACTTGACGAGCCTAGCATGTACAGACATGGACTCGGAACATGAGAGACCGAAAGGTCGAACATGAGTCGTATGGTAGATGCGATCAACAAGGAGATGTTCATCGTTGATGACTAGTCCGTCTCACGTGATGATCGGACACGACCTAGTCGATTCGGATCATGTATCACTTAGATGACTAGAGGGATGCCTACCTGAGTGGGAGTTCACTAAACAATTTGATTAGATGAACTTAGTTATCATGAACTTAGTCTAAAATTGTCTTTACAATCTATCTTGTAGATCCAATGGCCCACATTAATGTTGCCCTCAACTTCAACACCGTTCCTAGAGAAAACCAAGCTGAAAGACGATGGAAGCAACTATACGGACTGGGTCCATAACTTGAGGATCATCCTCATAGCTGCCAAGAAAGCATATGTCCTTGAAGCACCGCTAGGTGATGCACCCATTTTCTCAGCAACTCAAGATGTTGTGAACGCCTGGTAGTCGCGTAGTGATGATTACTCCCTGGTTCAGTGTGGCATGCTTTACAGCTTAGATCCAGGGCTCCAAAAGCGTTTTGAGTAACACGGAGCATATGAGATGTTCCAAGAACTGAAAATGGTTTTCCAAGCTCATGCCTGCATCGAGAGATATTAAGTCTCCGACAAGTTCTATAGTTGTAAGATGGAGGAAAACAGTTCTGCCAGCGAGCACATACTCAAAATGTCTGGGTTGCACAACCGCTTGTCTCAGCTGGGAGTTAATCTTCCAGATGACTCGGTCATTGACATAATCCTCCAGTCACTTCCACCTAGCTACAAGAGTTTTGTGATGAACTACGATATGCAAGGGATGGAGAAGTCCATTCCTGATTTATATTCAATGCTGAAATCAGCGGAGGTGGAAATCAAAAAGGAACATCAAGTGTTGATGGTGAATAAGACCACTAGTTTCAAGAAAGGTAAGGGAAAGAAGAACTTCAGGAAGGACGGCAAGGGAGTTGCCGCGCCCGGTAAGTCAGTTGACGGGAAGAAGAAGCCAAAGAATGGACCCAAGCCTGAGACTGAGTGCTTTTATTGCAAGGGAAATGGTCACTGGAAGCGGAACTGCCCCAAGTACTTAGCGGATAAGAAGGCCGGCAACACCAAAGGTATATATGATATACATGTTATTGATGTGTACCTTACCAGTGCTCGTAGTAACTCCTGGGTATTTGATACCGGTGTGGTTGCTCACATTTGTAACTCAAAGCAGGAGTTGCGTAATAAGCGGAGACTGACAAAGGATGAGGTGACGATGCACGTCGGGAATGGTTCCAAGGTCGATGTGATCGCCGTCGGCATGCTACCTCTACATCTACCTTCGGGATTAGTTTTAAACCTCAATAATTGTTATTTCGTGCCAGCTTTGAGCATGAACATTGTATCTGGATCTCGTTTAATGCGAGATGGCTACTCATTTAAATCCAAGAATAATGGTTGTTCTATTTATATGAGAGATATGTTTTATGGTCATGCCCCGCTGGTCAATGCTTTATTTTTATTGAATCTCGAACGTGATGTTACACATATTCATAGTGTGAATGCCAAAAGATGTAAGGTTGATAATGATAGTCCCACATACTTGTGGCACTACCGTCTTGGTCATATTGGTGTCAAACGCATGAAGAAACTCCACGCAGATGGACTTTTGGAGTCTCTTGATTATGAATCATTTGACACGTGTGAACCATGCCTCATGGGCAAGATGACCAAGACTCCGTTCTCCAGAACAATGGAGCGAGCAACCAACTTGTTGGAAATAATACATACTGATGTATGCGGTCCAATGAGCATTGAGGCTCGCGGTGGCTATCATTATGTTCTCACCCTCACTGGTGACTTAAGTAGATATGGGTATGTCTACTTAATGAAACACAAGTCTGAGACATTTGAAAAGTTCAAAGAATTTTAGAGCAAGGTGGAGAATCTACGTGACAGGAAAATAAAGTTCTTACGATCAGATCATGGAGGAGAATATTTGAGTCACGAGTTTGGCACACACTTAAGGAAATGTGGAATTGTTTCACAACTCACGCCGCCTGGAACACCTCAGCGTAATGGTGTGTCCGAATGTCGTAATCGCACTCTATTGGATATGGTGCAATCTATGATGTCTCTTACCGATTTACCTCTATCATTTTGGGGTTATGCTTTAGAGACTTCCGCATTCACTTTAAATAGGGCACCATCTAAATCCATTGAGATGACACCGTATGAATTATGGTTTGGTAAGAAACCTAAGTTGTCGTTTCTGAAAGTTTGGGGATGCGATGCTTATGTCAAGAAACTTCAACCTGAAAAGCTCGAACCCAAATCGGAAAAATGTGTCTTCATAGGATGCCATAAGGAAAATATTGGGTATACCTTCTACCTTAGATCCGAGGGAAGATCTGTGTTGTCAAGAATGGATCCTTTCTGGAGAAAGAGTTTCTCTCGAAAGAAGTAAGCAGGAGGAAAGTAGAACTTGATGAGGTACCCCCTCTTGAACCGGAGAGTAGCGCCGCACAGGAAGATGTTTCTATGGTGCCTGCACCGACTAGAGAGGAAGTTAATGATGATTCTCATGAAACTTCAGATCAAGTTACTACTGAACTTCATAGGTCCACAAGGACGCGTTTCGCACTAGAGTGGTACGACAACCCTTTCCTGGAAATCATGTTGTTAGACAACGGTGAACCTTCGAACTATGGAGAAGCGATGGCGGGCCTGGATTCCAACAAATGGCTTGAGGCCATGAAATCCGAGATAGGATCCATGTATGAAAACAAAGTATGGACTTTGATGGACTTTCTCGATGATCGGCAAGCCATAGAGAATAAATGGATCTTTAAGAAGAAGACTAACACAGATGGTAATGTGACCGTCTATAAGGCTCGTCTTGTCGCTAAGGGTTATCGACAAGTTCAAGGAGTTGACTACGATGAGACCTTCTCACCCGTAGCGATGCTGAAGTCCGTCTGAATCATGTTAGCAATTGCCGCATTCTATGATTACAAGATCTGGCAAATGGATGTCAAAACAACATTCCTTAATGGTTTCCTTAAGGAAGAATTGTATATGATGCAGCCGGAAGGTTTTGCCGATCCTAAGAATGCTCAAGGTATGCAAGCTCCAACACTCCATCTATGGGCTAGTGCAAGCATCTCGGAGTTGGAACATTCACTTTAATGAAGTAATTAAAGCGTTTTGGTTTATACAGACTTATGGAGAAGCCGGTATTTACAAGAAAGTGAGTGGGAGCTCTGTGGCTTTTCTCATATTATATGTGGATGACATACTATTGATGGGAAATGATATAGAACTTTTGGAAAGCATAAAGGCCTACTTGAATAAGTGTTTTTCTATGAAGGACCTTGGAGAAGCTGCTTACATATTAGGCATCAAGATCTATAGAGATAGATTGAGACGCCTCATTGTTCTTTCACAAAGCACATACCTTGACAAGATATTTAAGAAGTTTAATATGGATCAGTCCAAGAAGGGGTTCTTTCCTATATTGCAAGGTGTGAGATTGAGCACGGCTCAATGCCCGACCTCAGCAGAAGATAGAGAAAATATGAGTGTCATCCCCTATGCCTCAGCCATAGGCCCTATTATGTATGCCATGTTGTGTACCAGTACTGATGTGAACCTTGCCATAAGTTTGGTAGGGAGGTACCAAAGTGATCCCGAAATGGACCACTGGACAACGGTCAAGAATATCCTGAAGTACCTGAAAAGGACTAAGGATATGTTTCTCGTTTATGGAGGTGCCGAAGAGCTCTTCATAAAGGGTTACGTCGATGCTAGCTTTGACATAGATCCGGATGACTCCAAGTCACAAACCGGATACGTGTATATTTTGAATGGTGGGGCAGTCAGCTAGTGCAGTTGCAAGCAAAGCGTCGTGGCGGGATCTACATGTGAAGCGGAGTACATAGCTGCTTCAGAAGCAGCACATGACACAGTCTGGACGAAGGAGTTTATTGCCGATCTAGGAGTGATTCCCAATGCGTCGGGCCCGATGCCTCTCTTTTGTGACAACACTGGAGCTATTGACCTTGCCAAGGAGCCCAGGTTTCACAAGAAGACCAGGCACATCAAGCGTCGCTTCAACTCCATTCGTGAATGTATTCAACATGGGGACATAGATATTTGTAAAGTGCATACGCATCCGAATGTCGCAGATCCGTTGCCTAAACCTCTTCCACGAGCAAAACATGATCAGCACCAGAACTCTATGGGTGCTCGATTCATCACAATGTAACTAGATTATTGACTCTAGCGCAAGTGGGAGACTGTTGGAAATATGCCCTAGAGGCAATAATAAAATGGTTATATTATATTTCCTTGTTCATGATAATTGTCTATTGTTCATGTTATAATTGTATTAACCAGAAACTGTAATACATGTGTGAATACATAGACTACAACATGTCCCTAGTGAGCCTCTAGTTGACTAGCTCGTTGATCAATAGATGGTTATGGTTTCCTGACCATGGACATTGGATGCCATTGATAATGAGATCACATCATTAGGAGAACGATCTGATGGACAAGACCCAATCCTAAGCATAGCACAAGATCGTGTAGTTCGTTTGCTAGAGCTTTTCTAATATCAAGTATCTTTCCTTAGACCATGATATTGTGCAAATCCCGGATACCGTAGGAATGCTTTGGGTGTATCAAACATCACAACGTAACTGGGTGACTATAAAGGTGCATTACATGTATCTCCGACAGTGTCTGTTGGGTTGGCCCGAATCAAGACTGGGATTTGTCACTCCGTATGACGGAGGGGTGTCTCTGGGCCCACTCGGTAATGCATCATCATAATGAGCTCAATGTGACTAAGGAGTTAGCCACGGGACGTTACGGAACGAGTAAAGAGACTTGACGGTAACGAGATTGGACGAGGTATGGGATACCGATGATCGAATCTAGGGCAAGTAACATACCGATGGACAAAGGGAATTGTATACGGGATTGATTGAATCCCCGACATCGTGTTTCATCCGATGAGATCATCATGGAACATGTGGGAGCCAATATGGGTATCCAGATCCCGCTATTGGTTATTGGCCGGAGAGATATCTCGGTCATGTCTGCATGATTCCTGAACCCGTAGGGTCTACACACTTAAGGTTCGGTGACGCTAGAGTTGTAATGGGAATACTATGTGGTTACCGAAGGTTGTTCGGAGTCCCAAATGAGATCCAGGACGTGATGAGGAACTCCGGAATGGTCCGGAGGTGAAGATCGATATATTTGACGAAGGGTATTGGAGTCCGGAAGTGTTCTGGAGGTACCGGGCTATGGCCAGCATGACCGAAAGGTGTTTCGGGGGCCCCGGCAAGTGTTGCAGGGCCTCATGGGCTAAGGGGAAGGGCCAAACCAGCCCACTAAGGGGCTATGCGCCCCCACGCCCTTTCCATGTTGCTTGGGGAGGTGGGGCGCCTCCACCTGGCTTGGGAGGCAAGCCTCCACCTGCTTGCCTTGGGGGGCAAGTCTCCCAAGGGTTTCTATCGGAGTAAATGACCATGGGTAGCCTAATCGGCTCCCCGTGGCTCTTCAAAAATTATCGGGCCGACTGGGCCCTAGAACATCCAAGACGCAAGGCCGCCTTCTCTTGGTCGGCCATCCCATCGGCCGGCTACTAGAAGGCGGCAAGGCTCTAAGAGCTCTCTCGAAGAGGGCCGACTCCTAGTAGCCGGCCACCAGAGTGGCCGACTCCTAGCAGGCGGCCTGGCTCATACCCTCAAAGCTTGCACCCACATAACAGCGATAAGACGGGGCATGGCTACAGCGAAGCCTGCAACCCCCAAAACTCGGAGCGAACGTGGCCACAGTGCGTCGTACGAGGCAACCACTCCCCGTCCGGCGCGGCACTGTTGCCACGTTGACCATGACATCGCCCATGACAGGCTGTCAGTACGACCCGCAAGCAGTAGGGCCCTCCGGCCAGAGATATACTAGAAGGCGGCCAAGCTCGACCAGTCGGCCTGGGGGGGAGCCGGCACCCAGCAGTCGGCCTGCCCCCACCCTGGAAGCCCGCCAGGCGGCGGCACTGTAGCCATGCTTACCCCGACAAAGCCATCGTCACCAAGAGCAAGGCTATAGTAACCAGCAACCGACAAGACCCCCAAGCGGTGGGCCCAGCCTGTCGGCCAAGAGGCCGGCAGCCGGCAGGACCCACCAGTCGGCGGGCCCCAGCGGCCGGCAGAGAAGCCGGCGACTACAGACACTGACGGCCTGGACCCACACCCAGCCGGATTACCATTGTACCCCTGGGGGGTAGGCCTATATATATATCCCCCAGTGCATCCATGCAAAGGGTTGATCTCTGAGAGTTTTAGACACCACATAGAGAGAACAGGAGAGCGAGCCTTGCCCTTCTTCTTCTTCT
Source organism: Triticum timopheevii (assembly GCA_963921465.1). NCBI lineage: Eukaryota > Viridiplantae > Streptophyta > Magnoliopsida > Poales > Poaceae > Triticum > Triticum timopheevii. The sequence continues at coordinate 88,345,430 of OY997271.1, forward strand.
AGCTAAACAGCTCAAGGAGCCTCTTGTAGCTACTTGTTTTGATCTAGTGATCATGCGGAGACCCCGCAGAGCAAGACTAGGGGTGTTATCTCCTAGGAGAGCCCCGAACCTGGGTAAGATTCGCTGGCGTGCATGTCTTCGCCTTATCCCGTTTCCAGGCACCGGCGATGTCTTACTAGCTCCCACAATGATAAGCCACCCATTGGCATATGTCGCACCTACCACCCGACATTTTGCGCCCACCGTGGGGCCAGGTGCACCGTCGTCCAGAGACCTACTCTGGACGGGAACCCTCTTCCTTCCCAGCGAGCGTAGCCAGCCTGGCACGCCCGATGGCGCTTGCCCTGACATGCTGCATGGCGTCGATGATGCCTGCGCACCGAGCTGCCTCGCCGATCTTCTCGGCGAGGTCCGCCTCTCCGACGAGCCCGCGCCAGGCGCAGGTGCCACCAGCTCGGAGAGCTGCCTCGTCGACTTCCTTGGCAAGCTTGACATCGCCAAAGAGCGCACCTCCGACCTGGAGTCGATCGGCTCCACCGACCCGATGCTTGTCGACTCTGACACGGCATCGCTTGACGCCTTCCCCACCAACGTGGTGGTCATCGATGACCCTCTTCCTCGAGCCGACAGCAGCAGTAGCACTGTCACTAAGGTGCTGGTCATTAGTCACGGCGCCGCCTCCGGCGGAAACATCCACGACACCTTGCAGATGGTGCTGCATGACCTATCCGCCCCCATCCCGGCTGACGCCGACGTCGACACGCTGGAGGCCCACCACCTTGCCCTCAACGAGAATGGCAAGAAGATAGCCTCCATGAGATGCCTCACTGAAGCTTACTAGCGCGAGGTTGATCGTGCCCGCCTCTGGCACGCCGCCTGCTGGCGGACCTAGCCGGATTGGCGCTATCAAGAAGTGCGGCGCGGCCATCGCCAGCATGCTGGGTGCTGACCGCCCAGTCTATGCCACGCCACTCGAGAACCTGCGTGCCACCCAGGCGGCCGTAGACGAGCTGGAAGGGCTGGAGGGTGACGAGCTTCACTGCATAACCAGACACGTCCAGCAGCTGATCAACGCGGCCACAGAGTGGCATGAAGCATGCGCCCGTGCTGAGAGTCCTCCCCCACGTCGACAGCACGGCGCGACATCCCGGGCGCCGACTACAAGCGGCGCCCGCGAGCGAAAAGACAAGGAGCCGACTGCTAGCCGTAGTCGGACGCGCCTCTCCATCGAGCGTGACGCAGAAGGCCACCCCCGAGCTGTGGAGCAACGAGGGAACCCGCCTCTTCCTCCGCCCCGCGGGGACAGATATCCCACCCCGCCGCCTGTCACACACCCGACGCTCAGCGGCGACTGGGCCGCCGCGAAGGAATCGGCGAGAATAATGCCCACCATCGGATCGACCGCCTGGCGCGATCCCTGGCACTAGAAGAAGAAGACGATGTCGGCCCGCCCTGCTTCGGGCCCTGCATCCGCGACGAGCCTTTCCCCAGGGTTCTCGCTCCCAAGAGACATGCTGAAATAAAACGGCTCAGTGAAGCCGGAAGACTGGTTGATAGATTACTCCACTGCAGTCAGCATAGCGAAGGACAACAGGCACATCGCCGTGAAGTACGTCCCTCTCATGCTTCAAGGCACGACACGCACCTGGCTGAACAACCTCAAGCCTTACAGCGTCAACAGCTAGCTAGACTTCATAGAAGTTTTCATTCACAACTTCACCAGCACGTACAAGCGAGCACCCAAGCCACGTCAGCTCTCCCTTTGTGTCCAAGGCCCGACCGAGTCCAGCCGCGACTACTTGACGTGTTGGGCCAAGCTCCGCAACTCCTGCGAAGGGGTGCATGAGGTGCAAGCAATAGAGTTCTTCACCGCCAGGTGCCGAGAGGGCACCCTCCTCAAGCACCGACTTCTCTGCGACGAGCCGGCTACACTCGAGCTGCTGATCATAGCAGACAAGTACGCCACGGCCGATTCCTCGATGAAGACCGAGCTCCGTGTGGACGCCTCTAGAAAGGTGCTCCCTCTGGCTCCAAAAACGCCGGCTGGCGACTCCAATTGACGCCCACACTAGAGCGACAACAATCGCAAGGCTCCTATGCCGCCTTCTACCAGTCGGTAGGTGGTCACGGTTGAAGACGAGCAGCCTGAAGTGCAGCCTATGCTCAAGCATCCGAAGGGCGGCAGGCCGGCTTCGCAGCCGGCTTTCTCCTACAATCGAACCCTTGATGCCCCCTGTCGGTGTCAAAACCGGCGGATCTCGGGTAGGGGGTCCCGAACTGTGCGTCTAGGCGGATGGTAACAGGAGACAAGGGACACGATGTTTTTACCCAGGTTCGGGCCCTCTCGATGGAGGTAAAATCCTACTCCTACTTGATTGATATTGATGATATGGGTAGTACAAGAGTGGATCTACCACGAGATCAAGGAGGCTAAACCCTAGAAGCTAGCCTATGGTATGATTGTTGTTCATCCTATGGACTAAAACTCTCCGGTTTATATAGACACCGGAGAGGGCTAGGGTTACACAGAGTCGGTTACAATGGTAGGAGATCTACATATCCGTATTGCCAAGCTTGCCTTCCACGCCAAGGAAAGTCCCATCCGGACACGGGACGATGTCTTCAATCTTGTATCTTCATAGTCTTGGAGTCGTGCCAATGATGATAGTTCGGCTATCCGGACACCCCCTAGTCCAGGACTCCCTCACCCCCTGCAAGTTCCACAGCGGCGTGAAGCTATCCAACCACACAACCCGGAAGTGCCATTGGCTCACCCGAATCTCCAAGGGCGAAGGACTGCTGCCCCCTCTGCCTGCTGTCCAGCCGCCTCTGGCTCCTCAACAGCCGGCCGCTCGCCCAGCAGTTGGAGCCATTCAAGATGAGTTCCCTGATGAGCAAGCAACCTACGTCATATTCGCGAGCCAAGCTGAGGATAGGCGTAGCCGGCGCCGACAGCACCAAGAAGTCAATGCAGTCGCCTCCAAAGATCCAGAGTTTATGCAATGGTCTGAAAAGCCTATCAGCTGGAGCCCAGCTGATCACCAGAGGTGATGCCGTCTCCAGGCTCTTATGAATTGGTGTTGGATGCCACCTTTGCAACAGAAAGGCGAGCTGCTCGTTTCTCCCGAGTTCTGATTGATGGCGGAAGCAACATCAACATCATGTACTGAGATACCATGGAGAAGCTGAACATCAAGACGAAGCAACTTTTGCTCAGTCGAACCATGTTCCATGTCATTGTACCAGGCCTGTCATGCTCACCAATCGGCAAGATCAACATAGATGTCCTCTTCAGAGACCAGGATCACTTCCGCCGTGAAGCAGTCTGGTTTGAAGTGGTGGATCTAGAGAGCCCTTACCACGCTTTACTTGGCCAACCTGCCCTGGCCAAGTTCATGGTTGTGCCCAACTATGCTTACCTCAAGATGAAGATGCCGAGCTCCAAGGGCATCATCACCATAGTCGGAGACTACAAGAAATCCTCTGCTTGTGTTGCAGCCAGCAGCCATCTGGCTGAGTCCCTCGTGATTGCTGCTGAGAAGAAGATCCTTGATCGGGTTGTGGCCATGGCCGGCAAGCAGCCGGACCTATCGCCTGATCCCAAGGAGTCGGAAGCTCAGGACTCCTTCCAGCCGGCCAAGGAAACAAAGAACATACCTCTAGACCCGGAGCACCCAGAGAGGTTTGCTGTTCTAGGAGCAAACATGGACAGCAAATAAGAAAGCGAGCTCGTCGATTTCCTCCATGAGAATCGGGATATCTTTGCATGGTCCCCCAAGGACATGCCGGGTGTTCCGATGGATTTCGCTGAGCACAAGCTACACATGTCCGAGCAGATGCAAAACCAGTCAAGCAGCCCCTCCGCCGACTGTCGGAGGAGAAGAGAAGAATTGTTGGCGAAGAGATAGCCCGACTTCTGGCTGTCGGCTTCATTATGGAGGTGTTCTTTCTAGAGTGGCTCGTCAACCCAGTCCTTATACTAAAGAAGAACAAGAAATGGCGCATGTGTATAGATTATACCAGCCTCAACAAAGCTTGCCCCAAAGATCCGTTTGCCTTGCCCCGGATTGACCAAGTGATAGACTACACAGCCGGATGCGAGCTTTTGAGTTTTTTGGATGCCTACTCAGGTTACCATCAGATCAAGTTGGATCCAGCCGACCGCCTGAAGACCGCCTTCATCACACCATTCGGAGCTTTCTGCTACCTGACAATGACATTCGGCTTGAGAACGGTGCCACTTTTCACCGTTGCATGCAGAAATGCCTCCTCAAGCAACTCGGCAGAAATGCCCACGTATACATAGACGATATTGTGGTGAAGATGGAGAAGCGCAGCACTCTGCTGGAAGATCTCAAGGAAACATTTGACAACTTGCGCCGATTTATCAAGCTCAACCCTGAGAAATGCGTGTTCAGAGTACCAGCCGGCCAGCTCCTAGGCTTCCTGGTCTCTGAACGCGGCATCGAGTGCAACCTAGTGAAGATCAAGGCCATAGAGAGGATGGAGATTCCCACCCGGCTTCGAGATGTCCAAAAGTTCACCGGGTGCCTGGGCTCCCTTAACCGCTTCATCAGTCGGCTAGGGGAGAAGGCTCTCCCCCTGTACCAGCTCATGAGGAAATCCACTCACTTCGAGTGGAACGATCAGGCGGATGAAGCTTTTCACAAGTTGAAGAATATGTTAACCACGCCGCCTGTCCTGGCGGCACGGACTGAGAAAGAGCCCATGCTCCTTTACATTGCTGCAACTAGCCGGGTGGTCAGCACGGTCATCGTGGTTCAGCGCCCAGAAGAAGGTAGAGCTCAGCTGGTCCAGAGGCTGGTGTATTACTTAAGCGAAGTATTGTCAACGTCAAAGCATAATTACCCCCACTACCAGAAGATGTGCTATGGCGTATACTTTGCCGCCAAGAAGCTCAAGCCCTACTTTCAAGAGCACCCCATCACGGTCGTTTGCACTGCCCCGCTTGCCGAGATCATATGCAGCCGGGATGCATCTGGCCGGGTGGTCAAGTGGACTATTGCGTTGGCTCCTTACACCATCTTCTACCAGCCTCGCACCGCCATCAAGTCCCAAGTGCTGGCCGACTTCCTTGTCGACTGGGCCGAAACCCAGTACCTGCCACCAGCATCCGACTCCACCCATTGGCGGATGCACTTTGACGGATCCAAGATGCGCACCGGCTTGGGAGCCGGCATCATCCTCACCTCTCCCAAGGGCGACAAGCTCAGATACACGTTGCAAATTCATTTTGCCGCCTCCAACAACGTGGCCGAGTATGAGGCACTCATACATGGGCTCCCGCTGGCCAAAGAACTTGGCATCTGCCGGATCCTATGCTATGGCGACTCGGACTTGGTGATTCAACAATCATCTGGCAATTGGGACGCCAAGGACGCAAACATGGCGAGCTACCGTTTCCTCGTTCAGCAACTCAGTGGATACTTTAAAGGGTGCGAGTTTCTCCATGTGCCATGGGCCGACAACGAGCAAGCAGATGCCCTGGCACGAATCGGCTCCACCCGGCAAGCTATACCAACCGGCATCTCCCTCCAACGCCTCCTCAAGTTGTCTGTCAAGCCGTCTCCAGAATTAGACTCCATCTTCATGCCGCCTGACACTAATGCAGTCGGACCTGACTTGGGGAACCCAGCAGGCGGCTCGGGGACTTCGGCAGGCGGCTCTGGGACTACTGTAGTCGCACCTGGCTCGGGGACTTCAGAACCCGGCCCAGGGACTGCAGCAGTCGGCCCCTACAGCGACACAGCAGGCGGTGGCCGACTCCAACCCTTCACCACCCAACCCACCCGCCCTGGTCGCAGTAGCTGTGTTGGCAATAGAAGAAGTCGTAGCTCCATCATGGGCCCAGCCCATCCTCAACTTTCTAGTGATCAGAAAGCTGCCGACTGACGAGATATCAGCAAGACAAGTTCAACACTGAGACGGAGCATACACAATAGTGAATAGAGAGCATGTTAGGCGCAGTGTCACTGGAGTCTTCCAGCACTGCGTCGAGCCAGAGAAGGGCATTGCAATCCTCAAGGACATCCACCAAGGCGAGTGCGGCCACCACGCGGCCTCAAGATCACTCGTCGCCAAAGCATTTTCTGTCATGGGTTCTTCTGGCCGACTGCTTTGGAAGACGCCAAAGAATTAGTCAAACATTGTAAAGGGTGCCAACTTTTCAGCTCCAAGCAACACCTGCCGGCTTCCGTACTCAAGACCATCCCCCTCACCTGGCCTTTTGCCGTATGGGGGCTGGATATGGTGGGCCCATTCAAGACAGCACGCGGCGGATGACACACCTACTTGTCGCCGTAGACAAGTTCACCAAGTGGATTGAAGCGAAGCCAATCAAGAACTTGAATGGGCCGACTGCTGTGACATTCATTGCAGACATCACCACCCGGTATGGCATACCACACACCATCATCACTGACAACGACACGAATTTTGCCAAAGGAGCATTGGAACGTTTCTGCACGACACAAGGCATCCGACTGGACTTAGCATCCGTTGCCCATCCGTAGTCAAACAGCCAAGTCAAGCGAGCAAACGGCCTCATCCTGTCCGGCATCAAGCCCCGACTGGTCGAGCCACTAGAGCGCTCGGCCAGCTGCTGGCTCGAGGAGCTACCGGCCGTCCTCTGGAGCTTGCGTACCACCCTGAACAAGTCAACCGGCTTCACTCCTTTCTTCCTTGTATATGGTGCCGAGGCTGTCATCCCAACTGACATCGAGTTTGACTCACCTCGAGTCACCATGTACATGGAAGCAGAGGCAAAGGAAGCGCGAGAAGACGGTGTTGACCTGCTGGAAGAGGGCCAGCTGTTAGCACTCAGCCGGTCCACCATCTACCAGCAGGGTTTGCGCCATTACCACAACCAAAAGGTCAAGCCAAGATCCTTCCAAGAGGGCGATCTTGTGCTCCGGCCGATCCAGCGAACAGCCAGCTAGCACAAGCTCTCGGCCCCTTGGGAAGGCCCCTTCGTCATGAGCAAGGCCTTGGGCAATGACTCCTACTACCTCATCGATGCACAGAAGCCCAAGGCACGCAAGAGAGATGATTCCGACAAGGAGTCGGAACGACCATGGAATGCCAATCTCCTTCGAAGATTTTACAATTAAATGCAGTATGTACCATGCTATCTTTTGTATTAAGTACAAGACATCGGGCCCCCCGAGGAGCACTCGGGGACTACCCTCTTTTATCTATATGATGAGTATCATGCATATGAATGTGTCACTACATTTGTTCTTCTGTACGGCACCGGGTTCGACCAGTCGGCCCGGGGACTCGCCGTCTTGAATTATGTTAAGTACCACCTGCAGTCAGACAAGTAGTGTGCCGGCACCTAAGCCCTCTCTTGCCAAAAGTCGCAGCTCGTAGAATCAACTGTTCGACTAGCAAGAGTTAAAGGCAGGAAAAGATGCCCACACGGAAATAGGCTAAGGACCAATGGGCTTACATAACACAAGCCGGCTCCCCACCCTCCCAACCGGCTGTTAAGCAGCCGGCTGGCCAGCTTCCCACTCACCTTGCTACAATCTAAGAAAGCTAAAGTACTTGCCCTCCCACACGGCCAAGTACTTTCCCAGCCACAGACTGCAGAGCAGCTGTCCGGCTGGGAAGGTGGCGACCAGGGGAGGGCGGCAAAGGAAACAACCGGAAAAAGATGTAAAGCAAGCACAGTCGAAAGTCAAACACATGCAAGATTATATTTACACAAAAGGCCTTCGAGGGCAGGCATTCAACTTAGTCTGAATACACCCCCAGTGGGTGGAACTGCGTGAATTTAACAAATACTGTTCAAAGACTTAACGAGCAGGAAGACAAAGATAAAGATGGTGGCTCAAGACAAGGGTGCAACGGGCGAGCTGGGCAGGTCTATGGAGACGGCGGTGCTGGCTAGAGGAGTGGCCGGCTGGCTAGTCTCGGCTTGGTCATCACCAGTGACAGGCGGCATGTTTGCACGCGCCTCGTTGCTGGAGGCATGGTCAGGCTGAGGCTGGTCGGCTGCTCCACCATCCGGCGCGGCGTCTTCACCGTCCTCTTCCTCCTCCTCTTCACCCTCGTCGCTGGAGTCGATCTCCTCCGCCGAGTCTTCACCATCCGCTGGGTTCAGCCCAAACCACTCCTCCGGTAGAGCAGCGCCGTCGTTGTTCAGCTCGGGGATGAAGACGCTGGTGTCGGTGTACTCAGTGATCGCCGAAGCGCGCTAGATGATAGCCGGCCGCACCACCTCCAGCTCCTCATTGGCCTCCTGCCGAAACGTGGCCACCTGGGTCAAGTCCAGCCCGGGATACCACGCTCGGACAAACTGCAGCGCCCGCCTGGCGCCTGCCCGGGCTGTAGAGGCCTTCCAAGCCTTGAAGCGCCCAGCCGCCACCTCTAGCCAGTCGGCAGTCCAACTGGGGGTGCAGGGAATCACTTTGCCAGGATAGAGGGCGAAAAGCACCTGGGCTCCAACGCGCTGAAGGCGGCGGAGCATACGGTGAGTCGGCTGAAGACGGGCCTGGTTGGCCAAGAGCTGCTCCTCGAGCGTCCTGCGCAATCTCTGCACCAGCGTGCCTCTGCACGTTGCGGTGGGCCTCGATGACTTGGCTGGTGGCAACAGAGTAGCCGGGGAAGTACTCTACATGAAGAAGAAAAGGAAAAATGCAAAGTCAGAAGTCGGACCAAGCAGCAGGCAGCAAACAAAGGGACGAATAGGAGGGCAGCTTACCGTCAACCATATCTTCAATATGGTCGTAGCCATCATTCAGCACCTGCCTCGACTCGGCCCAATTCGCCGCCTCGGTCTCGTACTCGGCTTGGAGGGTGGCCTCGCTGTCCTTCACCTCCTTCAGGGATGCCTTATGGCTCACCTCCTGGTTGGCCAGCTTCTTTACCAGGCGGTCACGCTCCTGAGCCGCGGCGCTGCACTTGGCCTCCTGGGCACGCAACACGGTTTGGGCCTCGCCCTGTTGCTGCCACAGGTCGGCATTGGCCTATGCAAAGACGGCAAAGAAGAATCAACAGTAAGAAAGAAGTCATCTGAAAAGATCCGGCCCGACTGCTCAGCAGTCGGCCCGAATCTCGGGGACTACACCCAGTGGGTGCGCTGACGCGCCCCCATGAGAGATAGAAGATAGAGCACTTACTTCGGCTCCCGGACAAGTCGGCGGTCTTCTGAGTCAGCTCCCGGGCATGGGAGTTGAAGGCGGCCTCGCGGAGGTTGTGATAGTCCTGCAAAAAAGGACAGATGAACAAGAAAAGACAAGTCAGCACCCGAATTTACTTAGAAGTTTCTAGTGGCCTGCTCAGCAGCCGACTAGGAACTCGGGGACTACACCGAGTGGGTGCGCTGACGCGCCCCCACGGAAGAATACAAGACCAAAAAGAAAAAAGCAAGAGGCTTACCCGAATGGCGGACCGCGTCGTCAGGAACTCCTGGTTGTAGTTCTTCAGGGCGGTGGCCTGAGAGTCCCGACGCCGCGTTTAGCACGGCCGTCCCACCTACTGGCGTCTCTAGCTCATGGGCCAACGAGCTTGAGCCCCCGGCCTTCTGTAGGTTCGGCGCAGAAGTCGCCTTCCCTGCGCGCTGGCGTGTCAGAGATCGGACCACGAGGTCCGCCCTTGCAGCCGGCTCGCCTCCAGCCGGAGCACAAGCTGCGCGCTGGGTTGGCCGCCTTGGTCCGCGACAGTCGGCGCTGGCGGGGCCACCTCCTTCTTCGGGGCGACGATGTCGCCCTCCTCCCTCTCCATCACCGGTTGGTCGCTGCCGGCTCCCTCTGGCGGCACCACCGGGATCTCAGGCGCCACAGAGTGAAGGGGGATGACGAGCCGCGGAGGCTGGTTGTGCAAGGCTTCCTCCGCCTGCGTCGTGGCTGCAGTATCTGCCTGGGCCTTAGCCGCCGCGTCGGCCTGCGCCCTCGCCGTATCCTCCATCGCCTCCTGCCCTGCCTTGGTGGCAGCCGCCCTCTGCTGCTCCGCCTCCTGCTCCTCATGCGCCTCCCGCGCGTTCTGCTCTGTCGCCGCCTAAAGCTCGGCGCGAGGGTCCATGCGGTGGGCGCTGGTGGAGCCTCCCGCCGCCCCAACCACGGAGCCAGCGACAGACCGCTCGAGAGAGAGCGGAGCTCTGCGTTATACAGGACAAAAGAAAATCAGAAGAACATTGATAAGAAGGAAGAAAGAATGCGTGAGGGAGTTGGTACTTACGCGGAAACCATCCGTGGCTCCTTCACCACCTTGCAGAAGCGGGTGGCCTTCGCGGCCGCTTCGTCCCGCTTGGTCGCCACCACCGAGCCCTTGGGCTTCTTCGGCCGACTGCCGAACAGGATCGGCGCAGCCTGGCGTTTCTGCGCGCTGCCTTGGGCAGCCGACGCGGTAGACGAGCTCGTGCCCTACTGGTCGGACGCTGATACATCTCCGTCATATCTATAATTTTTGATTGTTCCATGCCAATATTATTCAACTTTCATATACTTTTGGCAACTTTTTATACTATTTTTTTGGGACTAACATATTGACCCAGTGCCCAATGCTAGTTCATGTTTGTTGCATATTTTATGTTTCGCAGAAACCCAATATCAAACAGAGTCCAAACGGGATAAAAACGGACGGAGAATTATTTTGGAATATTTGTGATTTTTGGGAGGAAGAATCAACGTGAGACGATGCCCGAGGTGACCACGAGGGTGGCCCACGCCACCACTCCAGGTGGGCGCGCCCCCCACCCTCGTGGGCCCCTCGTAAGGCGGTTGATGCTCTACTTTGGCCGCAAGAAAGCTAGTTTTTGGAAAAATATCTGGGTGAAGATTTCAATCCAATCAGAGTTACGGATCTCCGGATATAAAAGAAACGGTGCCAGGGCAGAATCCCAGAGCTCAGAAATAGAGAGAGACAGAGAGACAGATCCAATCTCGGAGGGGCTCTCGCCCCTCCCACACCATGGGAGCCAAGGACCAGATGGGGAACCCTTCTCCCATCTAGGGAGAAGGTCAAGGAAGAAGAAGAAGAATAAGGGGGGCTCTCTCCCCCTTTCTTCCGGTGGCGCCGGAACGCCGCCGGGGGCCATCATCATCACCGCGATCTACACCAATACCTCCATCATCTTCACCAACATCTCCATCACCTTCCCCCATCTATATTCAGCGGTCCACTCTCCCGCAACCCGCTGCACCTCTACTTGAACATGGTGCTTTATGCTTCATATTATTATCCAATGATGTGTTGCCATCCTATGATGTCTGAGTAGATTTCCGTTTTCCTATTGGTGATTGATGAATTGTTGTGATTGGTTTGAGTTGCATGTTTTATTATTGGTGCTGTCCTATGGTGCTCTTCGTGTCGCGCAAGCGTGAGGGATCCCCGCTGTAGGGTTAGCAATATGTTCATGATTTGCTTATGGTGGGTGGCGTGAGTGACAGAAGCACAGACCTGAGTAAGTAGGTTGTTTGCGTATGGGATAAAGGGGACTTGATACTTTAATGCTATGGTTGGGTTTTACCTTATTGATCTTTACTAGTTGCGGATGCTTGCTAGAGTTCCAATCATAAGTGCATACGATCCAAGAAGAGAAAGCATGTTAGCTTATGCCTCTCCCTCAAATAGAATTGCAATAGTGATTACCGGTCTAGTAACATAGTCAATTGCTTAGGGACAATTTCACAACTCCTACCACCACTTTTCCACACTCGCTATATTTACTTTATTGCTTCTTTATCTAAACAGCCACTAGTTTATATTTACGTGCTCTTTATTATCTTGCAAACCTATCCAACAACACCTACAAAGTACTTCTAGTTTCATACTTGTTCTAGGCAAGGCGAACACTAAGCGTGCGTAGAGTCGTATCAGTGGCAGATAGGACTTGAGAGAATATTTGTTCTACCTTTAGCTCCTTGGTAGGTTCGACACTCTTACTTATCGAAAGAGGCTACAATTATCCCCTACACTTGTGGGTTATCAGACGCCGGCTGGCGGCACAGGGCAACTTCCCCCTCGTCGTCGTCTGGCCAGTCCTCGAGGACGGCTCCGAGCCCTGAGCCGCCTACTTCGCCGCCTCCTCCCACGGTGTTGTCGTCCAAGGAGGCCGCCCCCAAGTCGGGGTCATCCACATCGCTCTCCGCCCGGTCGGCGAGAAATTGACGCTCCAGCCCGGCGGCACCAGCTGTCGGCTGGAGGAGAGGGCCCTGTTCCATAAGCCGATTGGCCAAGCCGGCTAGGGAGAACTCGGCATCAAAAGAAAAGAGAAGAAAAGAAAACTTACCATAGGCGGAGGATCGACGTGTGAATAGGGCTCCTTGCCGAACCACCACTCCTCCGCGAGCTTGCAGTTTGCAAGATAGTTCACCATGTGAGCTACCTCCACGTGAGGCATCTCCTTGGTGCACAGCCGGCTTGGGTCTCGATGCCCACTCATCTGGAATATCATGTGAGGCCGGCCCTGGAGCGGGAGCACCCGGCGCGCCATGAAGGCGGTCAGCAAGTCGGGCCCGGTCAGGCCCTCCGACTTGATCAACACCCGGAGCCGCGCGATGGTGGCGGCTCCAGAAGGTGACAGCGACCTAGCCCGATAAGACCAGTTGAGCCGCTTCCCAGCCGGCGGGCCGGCTACGTAAGCCGGCAGATTGACCCAGTCGCCCTCCGGGAAGATTCTCTTCACGTAGAAGTATGACTGTTGCCACATCTTCACCGACTGGATCAGCGTGATGGGAGGAAATGGGTTGTCCGCTGATAACCCACAAGTGTAGGGGATCGCAACAGTTTTCGATAAGTAAGAGTGTCGAACACAATGAGGAGCTAAAGGTAGAATAAATATTCCCTCATGTTCTATCTACCACCGATACAACTCTACGCACGCTTGACGTTCACTTTACCTAGAACAAGTATGAAACTAGAAGTACTTTGTAGGTGTTGTTGGATAGGTTTGCAAGATAATAAAGAACACGTAAATAAAAAGTAGGGGCTGTTTAGATAAATATGCAATAAAGTAAGTATTAGTAGAGAGCGTTTTGTTACGAGAAAGTTATTTGTCCAAGGCAATCGATAACTAGACCGGTAATCACTATTGCAATTCTATTTGAGGGAGAGGCATAAGCTAACATACTTTCTCTACTTGGATCATATGCACTTATGATTGGAACTCTAGCAAGCATCCGCAACAACTAAAGATTCATTAAGGTAAAACCCAACCATAGCATTAAAGTATCAAGTCCCCTTTTATCCCATACGCAACAATCCCCTTACTCGGGTTTGTGTTTCAGTCACTCACGCTACTCACTATAAGCAAATCATGAACGCACTGCAACACCCTACAGCGGGAGTCCCTCATGCTTGAGCGACACGGAGGGCACCATAGGACAGCACCAATAATAAAACATACAACTCAAACCAATCACGATCATCAATTAACCCATAGGACAAAACGGATCTACTCAAACATCATAAGATAGCCATACATCATTGGGAAATAATATATAGCGTTGAGGACCATGTTTAAGTAGAGATTACAGTGGGTAAGAGAGAGGTTACACCGCTGCATAGAGGGAAGAAGAGTTGGTGATGAAGGTGGTGAAGTTGTTGGTGAAGATCGCGGTGATGATGGCCCCCGGCAGCGCTCCGGCGCACCCGGAAGCAAGGGGGAGAGAGCCCCCCTTCTTCTTCTTCTTCCTTGACCTCCTCCCTAGATGGGAGAAGGGTTTCCCCTCTGGTCCTTGGCTCCCATGGCTTGGGAGGGGCAAGAGCCCCTCCGAGATTGGATCTATCTCTATGTTTCTGCGTTCTCAGATTCTACCCCTTCACTGTTTCTTAAATATCCAGAGATTCGTAACTCCGATTGGGGTGAATCTTTCGCCCAAATTTTTCTCATAAAATTAGCTTTCTTGCGGCAAAAGAAGGGCATCAACCGCCTTACAGGTGGCCCACGAGAGCCCAGGGTGCGCCCAGGGGGGGAGGGTGTGCCCCCTGTCTCGTGGTCACCCCAGACACCGTTTCGCGTTGATTTTACTTCCCAAAAATCATAAATATTCCAAAAAAAATCTCCATCCGTTTTTATCCCGTTTGGACTCCATTTGATATTGGGTTTCTGCGAAACAAAAAACATGCAACAGACAGGAACTGGCACTGGAAACTGGATCAATATGTTAGTGCCAAAAAATAGTATAAAAAGTTGCCAAAAGTATATAAAAGTTGAATAATATTGGCATGGAACAATCAAAAATTATAGATACGACGGAGACGTATCATCGGCCGCCGACCTCCGCACCGCGACTAAGGCGCCGCATTGAGCCGGCACGCTCTTGACGACGGTGTCAAGCTTGGAGTAGAAGAACCCCCCCAAAGCTCGATGGTGGGGAAGACGCCGAGGAAGCCTTCGCACAGGGTGACGAAGGCGGACGGCAGCACCACCGTGTTTGGGGTAAGGTGGTGCGGCTGGAGGTTGTAGAATTCGAGCAAGGCCCAAAAGAAGCCGCTCGCCGGTAGGCCTAGACTACACAGGCAATGCAAGCGAAAAATGACGCGCTCGCCCTCCTCCAACGCCGGTGAGATTTCCCGCTCCGGTGCAAGGCGTACCCTCACGTACTCGTCGCCGGGCAGCCGCCGCATCTTGCGGAGGAAATCAATGTGATCTTCATGGACGTTGGAGCCGTCCCAGGCTCCGGCGCGCGCCATGAAGGCGAGAGGCTGACGGAGAAAGCGCGGTGACGGCGAGAGCATGACCCTGCAGCGGCAAAGCTGTGGCATAGCAGGATGGCGGTGGAGCGGCGCGGCGGCGAACAGCAGCAGCGACAGAGAAGAAGACGAAGAAGAAGACGGTGGAGTGGGAGGCGAGTGCGCGTGCGTCTGCCACTCCCCCTCCTCCCCCTATTTATAGCCGCGGTGCGACGAAGCAGAGGGGGTGAGACATGGGGGACGTGGGATTAACTGCCCCACTCCCCCATGACCCGCGATTATTGCGCCTTAACAGCATGCGGAAACTGCCGCTGGAATGCAACCGTCAGTCTCGGCCACAGAGGATCCACGCGTGGGATGAGGCGTTGTAGTGGCAGGCCCCAGCCTGCAGCGACGTCCCGTCGCGCGCGTGGGCTGGCAGGCTGGTCTAGCCGATGGGTGCCATGTGGCGCGCAGACGGAAGGCGGCCGGCGTGCGCGCCAGCTAGTTCCCGCCTTCGGTCTCCAAACTTACCAGGTGGCATGATTGATTGTGGCCGATTCCTAGCTGTCGGCTCTTCAAGATAGGAAGATGCTTGGGCTTCTAGCTCCTTTTTCAGCCGCAAAGCCCGACCAGCTTCGGGGACTACTGTCGGAGTAAATGACCACGGGTAGCCTAACCGGCTCCCCCTGGTTCTTCAAAAAATATCAGGCCGACTGGGCCCTCGAACATCCAAGTCGCAAGGCCGCCTTCTCTTGGCTGGCCTTCCCATCGGCCGGCTGCTAGAAGGCGGCAAGGCTCTAAGAGCTCTCTCGAAGAGGGCCGACTCCTAGTAGCCGACCACCAGAGTGGCCGACTCCTAGCATGTGGCCTGGCTCATACCCTCAAAGTTTGCACCCCACATAACAGCAATAAGACGGGGCGTGGCTACAGCGAAGCCTGCCACCCCCAAAACCCGGAGCGAACGTGGACACAGTGTGTCGTACGGGGCGACCACTCCCCATCCGGCGCGGCACTGTTGCCATGTTGACCATGACATCGCCCATGACAGGCTGTCAGTACGACCCATAGGCGGCGGGGCCCTCTGGCCAGAGAGATACCAGAAGGCGGCCGAGCTCGACCAGTCGGCTTGGGGGGGAGCCGGCACCCAGCAGTCGGCCTGCCCCCACCCTAGAAGTTTGTGCACCATTAAGCAGATAAGATGGGGTAAGGCTACAGTGAAAGCCCGCCAGGCGGCGGCACTGTAGCCATGCTTACCCCGACAAAGCCATCATCACCAAGAGCAAGGCTACAGTAACCAGCAGTCGACAAGACCCCCAGGAGGTGGGCCCAGCCTGTTGGCCAAGAGGCCGGCAGCTGGCGGGACCCACCAGTCGGCGGGCCCCAGCGACCGGTGAGAAGCCGGCAACTACAGACAATGATGGCCTGGACTCACACCCAGCTGGATTACCATTGTACCCCTGGGGGTAGGCCTATATAAACCCCCCATGGCACCCATGCAAAGGGTTGATCTCTTAGAGTTTTAGACACCACATAGAGAGAAGAGGAGAGTGAGCCTTGCCCTTCTTTTTCCTCTAGCTAAACAGCTCAAGGAGCCTCTTGTAGCTACTTGTTTTGATCTAGTGATCATGCAGAGACCCCGCAGAGCAGGACTAGGGGTGTTATCTCCTAGGAGAGCCCCGAACCTGGGTAAGATTCGCCGGTGTGCATGTCTTCGCCTTATCCCGTTTCCAGGCACCGGCGATGTCTTACTGGCTCCCACAATGATAAGCCACCCGTTGGCATATGTCGCACCTACCACCCGACAGTTTCCCTAGGGAGATCCAATCTGCCCTAGCCGCCGCCCCCCTAGGGGAAACCCTAGGGCGCCTCCTCCTCCCCCATTCCCCCTATATCTAGTGAGGGAGAGGGAGGGAAGCCGCACCCTGACACGCCCTGGTGTTGCCCTTCCTCTCCTTCCTACACCTCTTCCTCCTCCGTAGTGCTTAGCGAAGCTCTGCCGGAGAACCACGAGCTCCATCACCACCACGCCGTCATGCTGCCGGAGTTCTCCCTCAACATCTCCTCTCCCCTTGCTGGATCAAGAAGGAGGAGACGTCCCCGAGCTATACATGTGTTGAACACGGAGGCGCCATCCGTTCGACGCTTGGACCGGATCTTCCGAGATTTGAATCGCCGCGAGTACGACTCCGTCAATCGCGTTCTTGTAACGCTTCCGCTTAGCGATCTTCAAGGGTATGAAGATGCACTCCCTCTCTCTCGTTGCTAGCATCTCCTAGATGTATCTTGGTGACATGTAGGATTTTATTTGAATTATTACTACATTCCCCAACAACTCATACAATACAAATCGTCATTGAACTTTAAGCTTGCGGACCCTATGGGTTCGAGAACTATGTAGACATGACCGAGACACCTCTCCAGTCTATAACCAATAGCGGAACCCGGATGCTCATATTGGTTCCCACATATTCTATGAAGATCTTTATCGGTCAAACCGTTATGACAACATACGTTATTCCCTTTGTCATCGGTATGTTACTTGCCCAAGATTCGATCATCGGTATCTTCATACCTAGTTCAATCTCGTTGCCGGCAAGTCTCTTTACTCGTTCTGTAATGCATCATCCTCCAACTAAATCATTAGTCACTTTGCTTGCAAGGCTTCCTATGATGTGCATTACCGAGAGGGCCTAGAGATACCTTTCCGATACTCATAGTGAGAAATCCTAATCTCGATCTATGCCAACCCAAGAAACACCTTCGGAGATACCTATAGAGCATCCTTATAATCACCCAGTTACGTTGTGACATTTGATAGCACACAAGGCATTCCTCTGGTATCCGGGAGTTGCATAATCTCATAGTCGGAGGAATATGTATTTGACATGAGGAAAGCAATAGCAATAAAACTGAATGATAATTACGCTAAGCTGATGAATGGGTCTTGTCCATCACATCATTCTACTAATGATGTGATCCCGTTCATCAAATGACAACACATGTCTATGGTTAGGAAACTTAACCATATTTGATTAACGAGCTAGTCTAGTAGAGGCTTACTAGGGACACAGTATTTTGTCTATGTATTCACATATGTATCAAGTTTCCGGTTAATACAATTCTAGCATGAATAATAAACATTTATCATGAAATAAGGAAATATAATATAACAACTTTATTATTGCCTCTAGGGCATATTTCCTTCAGTCCCCCACTTGCACTGGAGTCAATAATCTATTTCACGTCGCCATGTGATTTAACACCAATAGTTCACATTGCATGTGATTAACACCCATAGTTCACATCACCATGTGACCAACACCCAAAGGGTTTACTGGAGTCAATAATCTAGTTCACATCGCCATGTTATTAACACCCAAAGAGTACTGAGGTGTCATCATGTTTTGCTTGTGAGTGAAGTTTAGTCAACGGGTCTATCACATTTACATCCGTATGTGTTTTGCAAATTTCTATGTCTACAATGCTCTGCATGGTGCTACTCTAGCTAATTGCTCCCACTTTCAATATGTCTCCAGACTGAGACTCAGAGTCATCTAGATTAGTGTTTAAAGCTTGTATCATCGTAACCCTTTATCACCTCCATAGCCGGCAAACATTTCCTTAGTCCTCTAAGGATAATTTTGACCGCTGTCTGGTGATCTACTCCTAGGTCACTATTGTACCCTATTGCCAAACTCATTGGCAAGGCACACAGCAGGTCTGGTACATAGCATGGCATACTTTATAGAACCTATGACTGAGGCATGGGGAATGACTTTCATTCTCTCTCTATCTTCTGCCGTGGTTGGGCTTTGAGTCTTACTCAACTTCACACCTTGCAATATGATACGTCCATTTTGCATCATGTTTTACTACTACTATTTATGTTGTTTTATTGTATAATAATGCTTTTTTGGAGTAATTCTAATGCCTTTTCTCTCATAATATGCATGGTATACACAAAGGGGGAGAATTTTGGCAGCTGGAAATCTGAACCTGAAAAAGCTACATCAAGCTACCTATTCTGCACAACTCAAAATGAGATGAAACTCCACGAGGATTTTTTATGGAATATTTAAGTATTATTGGAGCAAATAAGTACCAGAGGGGGGCCACCAGGTGGGTACAAACCACCTAGGTGCGCCGGGAGGCCCAGGCGCGCCCTGGTGGGTGCTGCCCTCCTCGGCCCACCTCCGGTGCCCATCTTCTGGTATATAAGTCTTTTTGACATAAAATAATTGGGAGGAGGACTTTTGGGACGAAGCATCGCCGTCTCGAGGCGGAACTTGGGAAGGATCACTTTTGCCCTCCGGCGGAGCGATTCCACCGAGGGAACTTCCCTCTCGAAGGGGAAATCATCGTCATCATCCTCACCAACAACTCTCCCATCTTGGGGAGGCTATCTTCATCAACATGTTCAACAGCACCAACTCCTCTCAAACCCTAGTTCATCTCTTGTGTTCAATCTTTGTACCGGAACTATAGATTGGTGCTTGTGGGTGACTAGTAGTGTTGACTACATCTTGTAGTTGATTACTATATGGTTTATTTGGTGGAAGATTATATGGACAGATCCATTATGCTATTTAATACCCCTCTGATCTTGAGCATGATTATCATTTGTGAGTAGTTACTTTCGTTCTTGAGGTCACGGGAGAAATCATGTTGTAGGTAATCATGTGAACTTGATATGTGTTTGATAGTTTGATGATATGTATGTTGTCATTCTCTTAGTGGTGTCATGTGAACGTCGACTACATGACACTTCACCATATTTGGGCTTAAGGGAATGCATTGTAGAGTAGTTATTAGATGATGGGTTGTGAGAGTGACAGAAGCTTAAACCCCAATTTATGCGCTATTCCGTAAGGGGCCGATTGGATCCAAAAGTTTAATGCTATGGTTAGAATTTATTCTTAATACTTTTCTCGTAGTTGTGGATGCTTGCGAGAGGGTTAATCATAAGTAGGAGGTTTGTTCAAGTAAGAACAGCACCTAAGCATCGGTCCACCCACATACCAAATTATCAAAGTAGCGAACACGAATTAAGACAACATGATGAAAGTGACTAGATGAAATTCCCGTGTACCCTCAAGAAACACTTTGCTTATCATAAGAGACCATTTTGGCCTGTCCTTTGCCTCAATAGGATTGGGCTACCTTTCTGCACTTTTGTTACTACTATCGATACTTGCTCGTTACAAATTATCTTGCTATCAAACTACTCCGCTAGTTATAGTTTTAGCACTTGCAGACATTACCTTGCTGAAAATTTCCTTCTGCTCCTCGTTGGGTTTGACACTCTTACTTATCAAAAAGGCTAAAATTGACCCCATATACTTGTGGGTCATCAAGGCTATTTTCTGGCACAGTTGCCAGGGAGTGAAGCACTCTTGGTAAGTGGAAATTGGTTGGGAAACACTATTACTATGTGCTGAAATTTATTGTCACTTGCTACTATGGAAAATAATCCTTTAAGGGGTTTGTTCGGGGTATCTTCACCTCGACCGGAACCACAATTAGTTACCCCTCAACCTACTGCACCTACTGAAAATATTGAATATGAAATTCCTTCGGGTATGGTAGAACAACTGCTAGCTAATCCTTATGGAGGAGATGGAACCGAACATCCTGATATGCACTTGATATATGTGGATGAAATTTGTGGATTGTTTAAGCATGCAGGTTTGCCCGGAGATGAAGCTAAGAAGAAGGTTTTCCCTTTATCTTTGAAGGTAAAATCATTGACATGGTATAGGCTATGCGATGATATTGGATCTTGGAACTGGAATCAGTTGAAATTGGAATTTCATCAAAAAAATTATCCTATGCATCTACTTCATCGTGATCGGAATTGTATATATAATTTTTGGCCTCATGAAGGAGAAAGTATCGCTCTCTCTCAAGATAAATTATTATTCAAAAAAATTATGCTCGGCTTTCTCGTAATTATCAATCCATGCTTGATACTTCTTGTATTGGTTCTTTTATGAAGAATACTATTAAATTCTGGTGGGATCTTTTAGAAAGAATTAAACGCAACGCTAAAGATTGGGAACTCAATGAAGGTAAAGGGTCAGGTATTGAACCTAAGTTTGATTGTGTTAAATCTTTTATGAATACCGATGCTTTTCAAAAGTTTAGCACTAAATATGGACTTGACTCTGAGATAGTAACTTCCTTTTGTGAATCTTTCGCTACTCATGTTGATCTATCTAAGGAGAAGTGGTTTAGATATCATCCACCTATTAAAGAAGAAGTTAAAGAACCGGTAAAAGCTAAAGAAGAAACTATCATTTACAATGTTGATCCAGTTGTTCCCACTGCTTATATTGAAAAACCACCTTTCCCTGTTAGGATGAAGGTACATGCTAAAGCTTCAACTATGGTTAACAAAAGTTATGTTAGAACACTCAAACCAGCTAAACAAATCAGAGTTGAACCTAGTGTTGCTATGATTAAAGATCTCTTAGTCGATAATGTTGATGGGAATGTTATTTACTTCTGTGATGAAGCTTCTAGAATTGCCAAACCTGATAAAAAGGATAAACATAGACCAGTTGTTGGCATGCCTATTGTCTCAGTTAAGATAGGAGATCACTATTATCATGGGTTATGTAGCCTAGGTGCTAGTGTGAGTGCTATTCCTTTTTCCTTATATGAAGAAATTAAGAATGAAGTAGCACCTGCTGAAATAGAAGACATAGATGTCACAATTAAACTTGCCAATAGAGATACTATATCACCAATTGGGATTCTTAGAGATGTTGAAGTCTTGTGCGGAAAAATAAAATACCCTACTGATCTTCTTGCTCTTAGCTCCCCACAAGATGACTTTTGTCCCATTATCTTTGGTAGACCTTTCTTGAACACCGTCAATGCCAAAATAGATTGTAAGAAACAAACTGTTGGTGTTAGCTTTGGTGATGAATCTCATGAATTTAATTTTTCCAAGTTTAGTAGACAACCTTATAAGAAATATTTGCCTAGTAAGGATGAAATTATTGATCTTGCTTCTATTGTTGCACCCCCTATTGATCCTTTGGAACAATATTTGCTAGACCATGAAAATGATTTGCATATGCGTGAAAGGAATGAAATAGATAGAATATTTTTCGAACAACAACCTCTGCTTAAACACAATTTGCCTATTGAAACTCTAGAGGTCCTACTCCACCTAAAGGTGATCGTGTGTTTGAATTAAAACAATTACCAGACACTTTGAAATATGCTTACCTTGATGAGAAAAATATATGTCCTGTTATTATTAGTGCTAACCTTTCAGAACATGAAGAAGAAAGATTATTGAAAGTTCTAAGGAAGCCCAAAGCTGCTATTGGATATACTCTTGATGATATTAAGGGCATTAGTCCCACTCTATGTGAGCACAAGATTAATATAGAACCTGATGCTAAACCCGTTGTTGATCACCAACGCCGGTTAAATCTGAAGATGAAAGAAGTGGTAAGAACGGAAATATTGAAACTTCTGGAAGCAGGTATAATCTATCCCATAGTTGATAGTAGATGGGTAAGTCATGTCCATTGTGTCCCTAAGAAGAGAGGTATTACTGTTGTTCCTAATGATAAGAATGAGCTCATTCCACAAAGAATTGTCACATGCTATAGGATGGTAATTGATTATAGAAAATTAAACAAAGCAACTAGAAAAGATCATTACCCTCTGCCTTTTATTGACCAAATGTTAGAAAGATTATCTAAGCACACACATTTTGGATTCCTTGATGGATATTCTGGTTTTTCACAAATACTCCCTCCGTCCCAAAATAAGTGTCTTGAGCTTAGTACAAATTTGTACTAGAGCTAGTACAAAGTTGGGACACTTATTTTGGGACAGACGGAGTACCTGCTTCACAACCTGATCAAGGAAAGACCACTTTTACTTGTCCTTTTGGAACTTATGCTTATAGACGTATGCCTTTTGGTTTATGTAATGCACCTGCTACCTTTCAAAGATGTATGACTACTATATTCTCTGTTTTTTGTGAAAAGATTGTTGAGGTTTTCATGGATGAATTTTCCGTTTATGGGAAGTCTTTTGATGATTATTTAAGGAATCTTGATCGAGTTTTGTAGAGATGTGAACAAACAAATCTTGTCTTGAATTGGAAGAAGTGACACTTTATGGTTAATGAAGGTATTGTTTTGGGCCATAAAATTTCTAAAAGAGGCATTGAGTTGGACCATGCCAAGGTTGATGCAATTGAGAAAATGCCATGTCCTAAAGATATCAAAGGTATTCGTAGTTTCCTTGGTCATGCTGGTTTCCATAGGAGATTTATCAAAGACTTTTCTAAAATTTCTAGGCCTCTTAGGAATCTTTTGCAAAAGGATATTCCCTTTGTGTTTGATGATGATTGCTTGGAAGCCTTTGAAACACTAAAGAAAGCCTTAATTACTGCACCTGTTGTTCAACCACCTGATTGGAAATTGCCTTTTGAGATTATGTGTGATGCTAGTGATTATGATGTTGGTGTTGTTCTAGGACAAAGGGTTGATAAAAAGCTGAATGTTATTCATTACATTATGCCAGTAAAACTCTAGACAATGCTCAACGAAACTATGCTACTACTGAAAAAGAATTCTTAGCAGTGGTATTTGCTTGTGATAAATTCAGATCTTACATTGTTGATTCTAAAGTAATTGTTCACACCGATTGTGCTGCTATAAAATATCTTATGGAAAAGAAAGATGCTAAACCTAGACTCATTAGACGGGTTCTGCTGCTACAAGAATTTGATTTGCATATTACTAATAGGAAAGGGGCAGAGAACCCCGTAGCTGATAACTTGTGTAGGCTTGAAAATATTTTCGATGACCCTTAACCTATTAAGGACAGCTTTCCTGATGAACAAATAGCTGCAATAAATGTTTCTAATAGTACACCTTGTGTATGCTGACTATGCTAATTATATTGTTGCTAAATACATACGACCTAGTTTCACATACCAGCAAAAGAAAAAAATTCTTCTACGATTTAAGACATTACTTTTTGGATGACCCACATCTTTATAAAGAAGGAGTAGATGGTATTATTAGACGTTGTGTACCTGAGCATGAACAGGAACAAATCCTACAGAAATGTCACTCTGAAGCTTATGGAGGACATCACGTGGGAGACAAAACCGCTCACAAGGTATTGCAATCTGGTTTTTTTAGCCTACTCTCTTCAAGGATGCCCGTAAGTTTGTCTCGTCTTGAGATCAATGCCAAAGAATAGGTAATATTGGTAAGCGTGAAGAAATGCCTATGAATTACTCACTTGCTGTTGAACCATTTGATGTCTGGGGATTTGATTTCATGGGACCCTTTCCTTCCTCCAACGGGTATACACATATTTTGGTTGCTGTTGATTATGTTAATAAGTGGGTAGAAGCTATTCCAACAAGTAGTGCTGATCACAACACCTCTATTAAAATGCTAAAGGAAGTTATTTTCCCAAGGTCTCGAGTCCCTAGATATTTAATGACTGATGGTGGTTCACACTTTATTCATGGTGCTTTCCGTAAAATGCTTGCTAAGTATGATGTTAACCATAGAATTGCATCACCTTATCATCCTCAGTCTAGTGGTCAAGTTGAACTTAGCAATAGAGAAATAAAACTAATCTTACAGAAGACTGTCAATAGGTCCGGGAAGAATTGGTCTAAGAAATTAGATGATGCACTTTGGGCTTACAGAATAGCTTATAAAAATCCTATGGGTATATCTCCATATAAAATGGTTTATGGAAAAGCTTGTCATTTGCCTCTTGAGTTAGAAAACAAAGCATATTGGGAAATTAAAGAACTCAATTATGATTTCAAACTTGCCGGTGAAAACAGGTTATTTAATATTAGCTCATTAGATGAATGGAGAACCCAGGCTTATGAAAATGCAAAGTTACTCAAAGAAAAAGTTAAAAGATGGCATGACAAAAGAATCCAAAAGCGTGAGTTCAAAGTTGGAGAATATGTTCTTTTGTACAACTCTCATTTCAGATTCTTTGCAGGAAAACTCCTCTCCAAATGGGAAGGACCCTATGTCATCGAGGAGGTCTATTGATCCGGAGCTATTAAAATAAATAATGCCGAAGGTACTAACCCGAAGGTTGTCAATGGGCAACGAATCAAACACTATATCTCAGGTACGCACATTAATGTTGAAGGCAATATCATCCAAACTTTGACACCGAAAGAACACATAAGAGAAACCTTTCGGAACACCCTAGAATCATGAAAAAAGGGAGGTACGTGATACGGTAAGTAAACGGACTCCGAAAAATCCGCAAAAATATTTTTTGTTAGTTTTGGAATATTTAAAAAATTAGGAGAATAAGAAACTTCCAGGAAAGTGACCCTGGTGGGCACGATACACCAGGGCGCCCCTGGCAAGCCAAGCGCGCCCCGGTGGGTTGTGCCCACCTCCGGTACTTTTTGAACTCCGTTTTTCTTCTGTTCTGCTTGTTCCCCAAGATAAAAAATCTTTATATACCTCCTGAACCTGTTGACCTCCGTATCGTGGAGATATCTCCTGTTTTCTTTTCTTGTTGTTTTCTGTCAGATCCAATCCATCATGGCCGCTTCAAGCTCCTCTAAGGACAAGTTCTTCGACAATGTCATCAACCCATATCTGCGGGAGGTGATGCAGCACCCTCAAGTTATCCAGATGCGGGATGGAGTGCTGCACATCTGCGATGTGCAAGGACCCAAGGGGACTGGATCCGTGGAGGCCAGGCTTGAAGCTATGGAGCAGGACATCTTCACGTGCAATGGGATGGTGGAATGTGGACTCAATGCCAATCACCTCATGATCGCGGACTACACCCGTGATCTCAAGGTGGATGGCAAGTCCATAAAAGACATCCTCTTCTCCCTCAACGAGCAAATCAACTTCCTACATAGCCAGATTCACGACCTTCAAAGCCAAGTCTTAGAATATGAGGCAAAGTTTAAAGGTATGATTTTGGATGCCAGTTGCAGAATCCGAGAGACTCACTCTTCCTATTATGATGGTGAGCCTCTTCCATGGAAACCCGAGGACAAGAAGCCTTCTACTTCATCACCACCACCTCCTTCTTCACCACCAAAAGAAAATTGAGTATCGGGTATGGGCACTCCCCTTGGCTTTTGCCAAGCTTGGGGGAGGTGCCTGGTATCGTTTCATCTCCACTATCTTTTGCCTTTACTTTCTTAGTTCGACCCATGGTTATCTTTTTCTTTTAGATGACTAAAAGTTTAGTTCGATCCTTTATTTTTGAGAGTTTGCTTAGTGATCAATCCTTGTAATCGTGTGCAAGATATATAATAAAGTTTAGTTTGAGTTTTGCTTTCTTTACTTTCTTGTTTCAATAAAAAGAAAGGAAATAAATGAAAAAGAACATATGCTAACCTTATGGTAAGTGACGACATTACACAAGGAAAAGTATAAGTAGAAGATTTTATTGTAGATTGACAAACATAGCATTGGTCAATGATGCAACTCATGAAAGAATTAATAAGGGAAGAGAAGATTCACATACAAATACACTATCCTGGAAATCTTTTGTGATTGTGAGCACCCATTAAATATTATATGCCAAAATTGTTGATGTTGGACAAGGAAGACAACATAATGATTTATGTTTGTTCATATTCACATAGAAGTTATATTGTCATAGATCCTTCAACATGTGGTGCTTGCCCCTATCTTTGCTAGCGAAAAACTCCGCACTAAGTAGAGATACTACTTGTGCATCCAAAACCCTTAAAGCCCAAATCTTGCTTGAGAGTCCACCATACATACCTATGGATTGAGTAAGATCCTTCAAGTAAGTTGTCATCGGTGCAAGAAGGGCAATAAAAATTGCTTCTAAAAGTGTGAGATCATTTAGTGTAAGGGAAAATTGAGCATTGTACAAACTTGTGATGGTGAAGAATAAAAGCGACATACTGCATAATAAAGGTTGCCATCACAAGGGGAAATATAACATGATGTTCTCTTGCACTAAGGGGTTGAGCATACAAACAAAAAGCGCATGGCAACCTCTGCTTCCCTCTGTGAAGGGCCTATCTTTTACTTTCACGTATTTACTTTCATGCAAGAGTCAAAGTTTTTCTCTCTATTCCTTTTATTTTTTTCCTTTGCCAAGCATCATGTGGTGAGGAAAGATCTAGGCACATATATCTAGTTGAATATGGGTAGCATGAGTTATTATTGTTGACATCACCCTTGAGGTGAATACGCTAGGAGGCGAAACTATAAGCCCCTATCTTTCCATGTGTCCGGTTGAAACATTTTGCTCATGTGTAGGCAGTGAGTGTTAGCAATCATAGAAGAATAAATGATGGTTGAGTATGTGGACTTGCCGAAAGGCTCCGATACATGACCCTTCCTGAAAAGATGATGAATTGTAGTTGCAAAATTCACCGAGAACATAGTTTGTTAGTTTACAATAGAGTTTATGCTTTATACTTCAATGTTGTGATGAATTGTCACTTGTTCATGAGAAATCTATGATAAAAGTTTTATGTTAAAGTTTATTGATGTTATAATAAGTTACATGATGCTGCTATGTCCGTATTTTTGTTTTTATCGACACCTCTCTCTCTAAGCACGTGGACATGTTTTTCGATTTCGGTTTTCGCTTGAGGACAAGCGAGGTCTAAGCTTGGGGGAGTTGATACATCCATTTTGCATCATGTTTTCCTACTGTTATTTATGTTGTTTTATTGTATAATAATGCTTTTTGGAGTAATTCTAATGCCTTTTCTCTCATAATATGCAAGGTACACACAAAGGGGGAGAATTCTGGCAGCTGGAAATCTGGACCTGAAAAAGCTACGTCAAGCTACCTATTGTGCACAATTCTAAACAAGCTGAAACACCACGAGGATTTTTTATGGAATATTTAAGAATTATTGGAGCAAATAAGTACCAGAGGGGGGCCACCGGCTGGGCACAACCCACCTGGGCGCGCCAGGAGGCCCAGGCACGCCCTGGTGGGTGCTGCCCTCCTCGGCCCACCTACGGTGCCCATATTATGGTATATAAGTAATTTTGACCTAAACAATTGGGAGGAGAACTTTCGGGATGAAGTGCCACCGTCTCGAGGCGGAACTTGGGCAGGATCACTTTTGCCCTCTGACAGAGTGATTCCGCCGGGGGAACTTCCCTCCCGGAGGGGGAAATCATCGTCATCATCATCACCAACAACTCTCCCATCTTGGGGAGGGCTATCTTCATCAACATCTTCAACATCACCAACTCCTCTCAAACCCTAGTTCATCTCTTGTGTTCAAGCTTTGTACCGGAACTATAGATGGGCGCTTGTGGGTGACTAGTAGTGTTGATTACATCTTGTAGTTGATAACTATATGGTTTATTTGGTGGACGATTATATGTTCAGATCCATTATGCTATTTAATACCACTCTGATCTTGAGCATGATTATCATTTTTGAGTAGTTACTTTCGTTCTTGACGTCACAGGAGAAATCATGTGAACTTGATATGTGTTTGATATTTTGATGATATGTATGTTGTTATTCTCTTAGTGGTGTCATGTGAATGTCGACTACATGACATTGCACCATATTTGGGCCTAAGGGAATGCATTGTGGAGTAGTTATTAGATGATGGGTTGCGAGAGTGACAGAAGCTTAAATCCCAGTTTATGCGCTATTTCGTAAGGGACCGATTGGATCCAAAAGTTTAATGCTATGGTTAGAATTTATTCTTAATACTTTTCTGGTAGTTGCAGATGCCTGCGAGAGGGTTAATCATAAGTAGGAGGTTTGTTCAAGTAAGAACATCACATAAGCACTGGTCCACCCACGTACCAAATTATCAAAGTAGCGAACACGAATTAAGCCAACATGATGAAAGTGACTAGATGAAATTCCCGTGTACCCTCAAGAACACTTGATTATCATAAGAGACCGTTTTGGCCTGTCCTGAGGGAGTCCTGGACTAGGGGGTGTCCGGACAGCCGGATTATCATCATCCGCCGGACTCCAAGACTACGAAGATACAAGATTGAAGACTTCGTCCCGTGTCCGGAGGGGACTTTCCTTGGCGTGGAAGGCAAGCTCGGCGATACGGATATGTAGATCTCCTACCATTGTAACCGACTCTGTGTAACCCTAGCCTCCTCCGGTGTCTATATAAACCGGAGGGCTTTAGTCCGTAGGACACAACATACATTACAACAATCATACCATAGGCTAGCTTTAGGGTTTAGCCTCCTTGATGTCGTGGTAGATCCACTCTTGTACTACCCATATCATCAATATTAATCAAGCAGGACGTAGGCTTTTACCTCCATCGAGAGGGCCCGAACCTGGGTAAAACATCGTGTCCCTTGTCTCCTGTTACCATCCGCCTAGACGCACAGTTCGGGACCCCCTACCCGAGATCCGCCGGTTTTGACACCGACATTGGTGCTTTCATTGAGAGTTCCTCTGTGTCGTCACCGATAGGCTGGATGGCATCTTCAATCAACAACGCTGCCCAGGGTGAGACTTTTCTCCCCGAACAGATCTTCGTATTCGGCGGCTTCGCACTGTGGGCTAACTCACTTGGCCATCTGGAGTAGATCGAAAGCTACGCCCCGGGCCGTCAGGTCAGATTCGGAAGCCTGAACTTCACGGCCGACGTCCGCGGAGACTTGATCTTCGACGGGCTCGAGCGACCGCCAAGCGCGCCACACTGTTACGATGGGCATGATCTAGCTTTGCCGCCGAACAGTGCCTTGGTGGACGCACACGAGTCCGCTCCGACTCTTAGCTCGGAGCCGATCGCCCAGATCGAGGACCGGTGGTGGGACGCCACCTCGGGGGCTTCAACTTCCACGGCGATGGAGCCGAACACTAGCCTTGTCTCTCGCGAAACTCGCGACTCCGAGGTGCCGGACTCCTTGCCGGACTCCGGACCTCCCGCGCCCCTGCCAATCGAATCTGATTGGGCGCCGGTTATGGAATTCACCACCGCGGACATCTTCCAACACTCGCCCTTTGGCGACATCCTAAATTCGCTAAAGCATCTCTCGCTATCCGGAGAGTCCTGGCCGGATTATGGCCAGGATGGTTGGGACACGGACGACGAAGAAATTCAGATCCCACCCAGCACCCACTTTGTAGCCACTGTCGATGACCTAAACGACATGCTAGATTACGACTCCGAAGACATCGACGGCATGGACGACGATGCCGGAGACGAACAAGAACCAGCGCCTATAAGGCACGTAAAGACCACCTCGTCATACGACGTATACATGGTGGATACCCCAAAAGGAAGCGACAACGAGGACCAACGGGCGCGGCAGAAGATAATCCCGCCGACAAACAACGAAAACGGCGATGCAGACGCCGCCCTAAGTCCCGCCTCGACAACAACAACGCTCTTAATGACCCAGCAATACAGCAGGGCAAACCAGTGGACGACGACAAGCAACCGTCCGAACAAGATGAGTCAGACAATCAGTCCGGGCCCGGCGGAAAAAATAGTCCGGACGATCTCACGCCGGACACACCGCCGGAAAATAAAAACCTTCGGAAAAGACTCGTCGCCACCGCAAGAAGTTTGAAAAAGGAAAAACGGAAGCTCAAAACAGCGGAAGATACACTCAGAATGAGGTGGAGCAAAGTGCTCAAAACCGCAGACAAATACGGCAATGGCCATCAATCGAAGAGCTACCCGAAACGCAAGCTACTGCCAGAATTTGATGAGGAGGCCATAGAGCCCCCACTGTCAAAAAACAAAGAAGCCGCCTGGTTGGATAGACGGCCAGATGATAGGCCAAAATCTGAAAGCGGCGCCGCATATAAACCGATTAACGACCCTGGAAGGACAGATGGCCCAGCCAGGTCCATTTACGGGCCAAAGAAGAGGGCCCCAGGAGGCAATACAACACGCCAAGTATCCGAAGACATCGGTGCACCCAAATACAGGGGCGCCGCACACCCACTATGTTTCACCAACGAGGTGCTGGATCATGAATTCCCAGCAGGGTTTAAACCCATAAACATAGAGGCCTACGACGGAACAACAGACCCTGGAGTCTGGATAGAAGATTATATACTACACATACACATGGCTAGAGGAGACGATCTCCACGCCATAAAACACCTACCCCTCAAGCTCAAAGGGCCAGCCCGTCATTGGCTCAAAAGCCTCCCAGAAAACACTGTTGGAAGTTGGGAAGAGCTCGAGGACGCATTTAGAGCAAATTTTCTAGGAACTTATGTCCGCCCTCCGGATGCAGACGATCTAAGTCATATAACTCAACAGCCCGGAGAGTCAGCACGCAAATTCTGGAACAGGTTCCTCACCAAAAAGAACCAAATAGTCGACTGTCCGGACGTCGAAGCCTTAGAGTCTTTTAAACACAACGTCCGAGACGAATGGCTCGCCAGACACCTCGGCCAAGAAAAGCCGAGGACAATGTCCGCGCTAACAAGCCTCATGACCCGCTTTTGTGCGGGAGAGGATAGCTGGCTAGCAAGATGCAGCACCAGCGACCCAAGTACATCCGAGATCAGAGATGGAAATGGAAAATCACGGCGCAGAAAAGAGCAGCGCCGGAATAAAGAGAAAATCCCGAAGGGCATGGCAGTCAACGCCGGATTCAAAAGCTCGCGGCCAAACAACAAAACACCGCCCCTTAAGGATAATAGCGATGAGCTATCCAATTTAAACAAGATTTTGGGTCGGATATGTCAAATCCACAGTACCCCCGGAAGGCCTGCAAATCACGCCCACCGAGATTGTTGGGTTTTCAAACAGTCCGGCCGGCTAAATGCCGAACACAAGGGACTCGACGCATCAAGCGAAGATGATGACAAACCCCACCAGCAGAGCACCGGAAAACAAAAGACTTTCCCACAAGAGGTCAAAGCAGTAAACTCACTTCAGGTGATAATACGGAAAAATAGCGCAGCACCCTCTAAAAAGGGTCTCGCACGATCCAACCCAGCGGAACATAGAGATTGGACATCAAAACCAATCACTTTCGACCACCTGGATTATTCGAGAAGCGTTCGAAATGCAGGATGGACTGCCCTGATATTGGATCCTATAATCGACGGACTACAATTTACACAAGTCCTGATGGATGGAGGCAGCGACTTAAACCTGCTGTATCCAAACACAATCAGCAAGTTGGGGATAGACCTTACTAAAATTCGACACAGCCGCACTTCCTTTAAAGGAGTGACGCCAGGCCCTTACGCCAAGTGCACAGGCTCCCTATTACTAGAAGTCGTGTTCGGATCACCGAACAACTTTCGACGCGAAAAACTAATCTTTCATATTGTCCCATTTAAAAGTGACTATCAAGCACTCTTGGGACGAGAGGCTTTTGTCCGCTTCAACGCCATACCACATTACGCGTCTCTTACACTCAAGATGCCCGGTCCATGCGGCATCATTTCAGTGCGAGGGTCATTTAAAGACCCCGGACACGGTCAGACGAGTCCGGCATAAGTAAGCTAGGGGCTCCCTAGCCGCACATCCCTTTACAATGGGCTGCGCGCACAAGCAACAGCGAGCTCACACAGACTCCGCTTTACTTATTTATATTTCTTCCTTCGTATATATTTTTTGCACAAGTTCCTTTCAAGCTAAGTTCCTCTCTTTTTACAGATGAACAACGTGCACACCCGTCCAGGATAACGGCACAACGGAGACACAGGCGCAGACGTGCAGTAGGGACCCGTCGCGAGGATTCTTTTCAGATTAAGACCCTGCGTAAACCTTTTTTACTGTCTCTTGTTGTTATAATCCCTTGGTTTCTCATTATAACCAAAGCGGAGCCTGACGTTTTGGCATCGGCCGCGTCAGAAGACCATGCCTGTACCTGGACACTAGGGGCTTAGGGCATTGTACTGCCCATTATTACAAAGACCGAACACCTTAGGGAGTGTTCGGCGTCTCGAGTTAGGCCTTATATGCATCAGCTCCGAATCATGTCTTTGGTCAAATGTTGGGTTTGCCCGGCTCCTGTGTTTTGCTGCCTTTCGTTCCGTAGCATCGGCTAACGCGGCACCAGGAGAACTACTGCGATTGTGCCCCAGTTCGGCTGGGCGAGAACCTCAGTAGAGAAAGCCGAAAACTGACTGTCATGATACAGCGAGAGACTGGTCAACCACTCGATCGACTACCGGAATGTTTAGAATTCCCCGCTTTGACGAAGGACCGTTTCCCGGTCAGGCACACACGCGCCCCGAATTCGGAGAAGCGCGGTGCCCCAAGGGGCTATATCATAGCCCCACCCTCGAACTCTACTGGCTAAGTGAAAGTGATAAAGCATCATAGTCCGGATTGCCTCGTTCGCTACGCTACCACCTCCTTAACAGGACCGAGACGTCGGATTAAGTGTGAAAACGCGCTATTTTTTGCGGACACCCCCGCACCTTGTGCGTGGGGGCTGAAGCCGAAGACTGCAATCTTTCAGGTTATACAAATGTATACATAAACGGCCGCATCGGAGATATTTTAACACTTGGAACGCACAAGTATAAAAAGCGGTTACATCATAATCATTGTCTTACAAGATAAAACGTTCATTTGAACGTGACATTTTTTTAGCACTGCGACTCTATTACACGAGCGCCACGCATAACTTCCCCAAAATAGTGCTCGGCGGGTAATCGGCTTTCGTCCGTACCCTGGGCCGCAATAGCGGTGGCATCCATCTCTGTCCAATGTGTCTTCACACGGGCAAGGGCCATCCGCGCACCTTTTTTGCAGGCCGACCGCTTCATCTCCTTGATATGCGGCACCGCTCCAAGAAATTGCTGCAATTAGCCGAAATAGCTCGTCGCCTTGGGCCTCTTTGGCCAGACATGAGCCACAATATCAGTCATGGCAAGTCCGGACAATCTATTTAGCTCAGCCCATTCGGCCAACCGATCGGTCAATGGAAGTGAACGATCCGGACTATGGAATTGAGACCAAAATAGCTCTTCCGTCTTGTGATCCTTCTGGCTCCGGAAGTGCTCAACGGCATCAGCCGCACTTGCCGCTAAGTCCATATATGGATCCTCCGGACCCCACAACTGGCCAAGTTGGGCATATTTTTGATCCGTAAACCGGCGACGCAGCAAAAGCGGCTTGCCAGCCACAATATCTTCGGCCTGGCGCAGCTCCTCCTTCATAGCCTGCATTGCACAACGGGCATCCTTGGCCTCGGCGGTGGCCTTCCCCAGGTTTTCCCGCTCTGATAAGCGCTCCTTTTCAAGAGCCTCATTGCGGTCGGCAACATCTTTTAATTTCACGGCCAATTCGTCAATCTTTTCCCTGCTTAGGCAGTGTGCAGCCTTTTCGGCTTTCAACTCCTCGGCTGCCCTCGAGGCAGCCGCATCACTCCTTCGGGCTTGCTCCTTGGCTTGAGCAAGCTTGGCCCGAAGGCTCTCCACAGCAGCAGCACCGTCTGTATCACAGCATATACATTATCAGAGGCGGGCTTTGACTCCCTTAAATAAGTGACTGCGGAGAATTCATTTACCTTGCGACTCGTCAAGTCGCCGGTTGACAAGCGCGATGTCCGCATCCGCCACGTCAAGTTGCCGCATTAACTCGGCAACTCCACTAGTCCGGCTAGCCCCCGGACTATCCGCCACCTGCATATGAACGGCGACATTCATTACCTGAGATTTTGATCCTCGGCACGCTGTCGTTTTCGACAACCTACCGAGTCTCAGGGGCTACTATCTATACAGGGCGCACTTCTATGTGCCAAACTGTCAAAAAGGTGCGTCGTTCTTGCATACCTCAAATCCCGTCAGTAAACTCCTGACGGCATTATGTAATCCGCTTTCGGCGGACGAAATCCTTCCAATCACCATACGCATCAAAGCACGGTGATCTTCTGAGATGGACGCCCTCTCAAGCAGATTCTTCAGCTCCCCCGGCCGGACACTAGTGGGCGCCGAACTCTCCGGCCCCTCCGGACTCTGGGATACCCTTCGTGACGATACTTCAGGCTCGTCTTCCCTATCCGACGGCGCAACAAACGGAGGCGTTTCGCTCTCCATCATCTCCGGACGAAGATCCCCCGAAGACGAACTCATCTGAGAAGGCCGCAGATCCGAACTGCAAGGTAGAAATTTCGGTCATCCATAGAAGCACAAATAGGGGTATTTTCTCATTAATGCACCCCCCCCTTTTTTTTACTCACGGCTCGCTGGAGGGCTAATCCTTTAGAGACGATTGTACGTCCGGACTTTCCCCGGGCGCAGAACCCTCCGGTAAAGATTTCTTCCCCCGCTTAGGGGCTTTGGCCTCTGGGTCTTCGGAGGCGGTCCTCTTCTCTCCCTGGAAGGAGGGATTGTCGATCCCCCCCTCTTCAGGCGCCCCCTTGGGCGAGGTGATAGCTCTTCTATTTTCCCCATCGCCCCCTTCTACGGGCGCGACCTCCAACATTCTGACCAGCACGGGCTCCGGTGCGGTCTCTGGGAGGGGGGTCGGACACCTTATCAGCTTCGATCGCGCTACCCGCTCCTGACAAATAATGGGTTAGAAGGCGAATTTCGGAAAAGCAAACAAACAGAACGTCCGGACTTTGAGCTACTTACCTGTCTATCCGGGCGATTGCGGCTTAGGCCTGCGTCCTCGGTCAATTCCGGACATGCCACCTGCCACTACTAGAAAAAGGGCTATAGATGGTATTGACACTAATGGCGCACCAGACAAGCGGTGCGCCATTAGTATATACTAATGGCGCACCACATTCTGATGCGCCATTAGTGTTGAAACTACTAATGGCGCACCAGGCCCACGGTGCGCCATTAGTACCAATTTTTTTTTTGAACTAGTGCGCCTGTCCAAACATACTAATGGCGCATCCGCAGTTAGTGCGCCATTACTAGTTGTAACTAGTAATGGCGCACCAGCCAGAAAGTGCGCCACTAATGTTATTTTTTTTATTATTTTTTTTATTCCTTTTTTTGCAAAAGTACTAATGGCGCACCCTGCCACGGTGCGCCATTACTAGTTCAAACTAGTAATGGCGCACCGTGGCAGGGTGCGCCATTAGTATGTTTTTTTTTTTTGCAAAACTACTAATGGCGCACTACCAGGGGGTGCGCCATTAGTAACCTGGATTACTAATGGCGCATTTGTTGATGGTGCGCCATTAGTAAGTGGGCAGCAACAAGATATTTTGGACAGCCTCTCCTCCCACACTCACTTTCTCCCCACTTCATTCTCTCCACCCCCTCCTCCTTGTCTCGGGTGCCTCCTCTTTTTCACCTCATTTCCACCATAGATTCATTCAAATTAAGTGGTTAAGTTACCTTGTTTTGCTAGGTAAGTAAGGGGGGAAGCTATATTTATGTTGTTCTCCCTACAACAATGTGCACATGCACTTTTTATGGCCTAGCTAGATCTATGTATGTTCGTGGTGTTGCATATGTTTGTGGTGTTGCATATGTGTTTGTGTTTGGAGGTGTACCGGTATTTGAAATGCGATAGTTGCCAATATTTTGCCGGAATGTTGATTCATTTCCGTTTCAGCGAGAATTTTGGCATTAAGCATTCTTTTTGGTCCTATTTTTAGGGAAAGTCATGCCAAATTTTTTCTTGGTTCTAAAATATCGTTTTGCTCTACCCCGCAGGCGACCATGGTCTGCACGATGACCGAAGGCATCGTGAATAGGTTTTTGAGGTCCGCGAAGGCCGAGATGCTTCAAAAGCACGAGACGGAGATAAGATGTCCGTGTCGAAGATGCAAGCTGAATAGCCTTATTGCGGACCCGGATTCCGGGCAGGTGCGGGACCACCTGCTCTTGCGTGGTTTCATGGATGGCTATCGGTGGCAAGGTGATGAAGATGACTACGAAGTCGTCCATGGGGGCCGGGCAAGAAATGAGGAAGGGCAGCAAGACAACCACCGCGGCTCGGGGGGGCGAGAAGACGAAGAATCCCCAGGAGATGATCACGACGGTGATGCTGTACACAGTCATCATGTAGAAGATGCAGGGCATGATGATGATGCCGACGGAGCAGACGACGTTGGACCATCGATGGGCTGGGTGCAGGACCCTCATATTCAAGAGCTGCTTCTCAAGCAGACGGATAACGCAAGAGCTGCCGCCCGAGAGAAAGCCAAGATGGATCAACTTGAGTTAGACGCGGTTACTCCATTGTATGAAGGATGCAGGCCCGAGGATACCCGCCTGAAAGTAACGCTCATGGCTCTGGAGATGAAGGTAAAACACAAAATGACCGACGCATGCTTCGACGAGAACATGTCATTCTGGCACGAACGTCTTCCCAAGGGGAACAAGTGCCCGACCAGTTTGGAGGAGGCGAAGAAAATCGTGTGTCCTCTGGATTTACCGCACGTGAAATACCATGTGTGCATGAACAATTGCATCATTTATCGGGATGAGCACGCGGAGTCTACCATATGTCCGGTGTGCGGTGTCACTCGATACAAGAAGAGGAAGAAAGCTCCTCGAAAAGTGGTGTGGTACTTTCCGATCACTCCTCGTCTGCAGAGGTATTTCGCGGACCCTAAGGTAGCAAAGCTCCTGCGTTGGCACGCGGATAGGGAGGAGAAGAAGCGAGAAGATGACGCAAATGATCCGGAGATAGATAAAAAAGACAAGATGCTGAGTCACCCTAAGGATGCGAGCCAGTGGCAAGCGTTGAACTTCGAATACCCAGAATTTGGAACGATCCAAGGAACATCGTGCTGGGCGTGAGCACTGATGGAGTCAATCCGTTTGGCAGCCAGAGAAGCACACATAGAACCTGGCCTGTGTTTGTGTGGATGTACAACCTTCCCCCCTGGTTGTGCATGAAAAGTACATTCACATGAGTATGCTAATTGAAGGGCCGAAACAACCAGGGAACGACATCAATCTGTATCTGGGGCTGCTGAAAGAGGAGCTTGACACGCTGTGGAAAACGCCAGCCAATACGTGGGACGCCGCAGAGAAAGAATATTTCCCTATGAGAGCCGCACTGCTCACGACGGTGCACGACTATCTCGGTTACGGATATCTTGCAGGGCAGGTAGTCCACGGATTTTCTGGATGCGTAAGGTGCATGGATGACACAACGTATCGCCAGCTAGATAGAGATCCCAGGTCTTCCAAAACCGTGTTCATGGGACATCGAAGGTGGCTTCGCGACGATGACCCATGGAGGAAACGCAAGGATCTGTTCGATGGTGAAACCGAACCCCGAAAATGCCCGTGTACGAGGAGCGGCGAGGAAATAGACAAGCTGTTGAAAAATTGGAAAGACTGCCCACTGCCGGGAAAGATGCAAAAGGCGCCAGAGCCGGGAAAGAAGCGAAAGGCGCCAGAGCCACTGCTGAAGGTATGGAAAACGAGGTCTGTTTTCTGGGACTTGCCGTACTGGAAGATCCACCGTGTGCCTCACAGCCTTGATGTCATGCATATCATGAAGAACGTGTGCGAGAGTCTGCTTGGTACCCTGCTCAACATGCCAGAGAGGACCAAAGATGGGCCGAAAGCAAGGGCAGATTTGAAATCAATGGGCATCAGGCAGGAGCTTCACGCTATATATGATGATGATGATGATGATGATGATGATGATGATGATGATGATGATGATGATGAGGCGAAGCAGGACACAGAAAGTCGTCGCAAAGGCAAAAAGGCCAAGAAGACCGGAAATGACTACCCTCCCGCGTGCTTCACTCTAAGTCAGGAGGAGATCGAGCAGTTTTTCACCTGCCTCCTAGGAGTAAAACTTCCTTACGGTTACGCGGGGAAGATAAGCAGATACCTAGACCCAGCGAAGCAGAAGTTCAGCGGGATGAAGTC
The DNA here is from genome assembly GCA_963921465.1 of Triticum timopheevii. NCBI lineage: Eukaryota > Viridiplantae > Streptophyta > Magnoliopsida > Poales > Poaceae > Triticum > Triticum timopheevii. The sequence continues at coordinate 88,383,851 of OY997271.1, forward strand.
TCACGACTGTCACGTGCTGGTGACGCAGATACTTCCAGTTGCAATCTGTGGGATCATGGACGCGCACGTCCGTGAAACGCTATTTGGCCTATGCAACTTCTTCGACGTCATCTCTCGGAAGTCGATTGGCGTGAGGCAACTCAGAAGGCTACAGGAAGAGATCGTGGTGATACTATGCGAGCTTGAGATGTACTTCCCGCCCGCATTCTTCGACGTTATGGTGCATCTGCTGGTCCATATAGTGGAGGATATCATCCAACTCAGGCCAACATTCCTGCACAGCATGATGCCGTTCGAAAGGATGAATGGTGTCATCAAAGGATACGTTCGCAACATGTCACGTCCAGAAGGAAGCATAGCCAGGGGCTTTCTGACCGAAGAGTGCATCTCCTACTGCACGAATTATCTAGGCATCGAGAACCCCATTGGTCTGCCCGTCAACAGGCACCTCGGCAGGCTCGCTGGATGGGGTCACCGTGAGGGTCGCCGCGAAATGCATGTCGACTTCGAGGGTCGACTCGCCGACTTTGAAAGAGCAAACCTAGTCGCGCTACAACACATAGACGTGGTCGATCCTTGGGTGGTAGAGCACAAAACCTTTATTAAGAAGACGTACAATGACCGAGGCCAACAGAGGACGGACGGAGATATACTCAAAGAGCACAACTCATGTTTCACGCATTGGTTCAAGCAGAAGCTTCTGTCGTACCCTTTACATGAGGATTCTTCCGCGGAAGAACAACTCATATTCGCCTTGTCACAGGGTGCTGAGCACAACCTGATGACCTATGAGGCGTACGATATCAACGGCTACACATTCTACACCGAGGCCAAGGACATGAAGAGCGATGGTTATCAGAACTCCGGGGTAACGATGGAATCCTACACCGGTAACGACAAGGACAGATACTACGGAAGGATCGAGGAGATCTGGGAGCTGAGCTACACTGGAGAGAAGGTCCCGATGTTCCATGTCAGATGGGCCAAGAACGTCATAAAAGAAGACCGGTATTTCACCACCATGGTTATACCCGAAGCCAAATCCAAGACCGCGGGCGCAAACATCACCGCGAAAAATGAGCCATGGGTACTGGCTTCCCAAGTGGACCAATGCTTCTTCATTACCGACCCGCCAAAGCCCAGTCGTGTTGTCGTGAGGAGAGGCAAAAGGAAGATCATCGGAATGGATGGAGTAACCAATGAGCAAGACTTCGACAAGTACGGCGACCCGAGGATTGAACATGACGACGATGATGAAGTAGCAGCATACACCACAAGAAGAAGCAGGACCACCCTACCTAAAGGACGTCCATTCCACAGAAGAACTCCATTTGCGAAAAAGAAGGGCAAGAAGATTGTGAACAGATAGCTAGCTAAGATCGATTGTATTTAAATCGTAGCCTTCATTTTTCGATTGTATTTCATGGGTACTTTTTGAACTATCATGAATATTTTTAAATTTCATGGACACTCGATCTCGATCCTCCTCCATCTCGATCGCTATCCCACCTCGCCAGATCCGGTCCACCGCCCACACCCTCTCGATTCCCCTACTCAACCGCCGCCGCCGAACCCCCGCACCCCTCCCCTACTCAACCGCCGCCGCCGACCCCCCACACCCTCCCCCGCACCCCCCGCACCCTCCCCCGCTCCACCGGCATTACTATTTGATGATATTTTTTAAAAAATTATTACTGTCTTATAAAAAAAATATTACTGTTATGATTTAAACAAGTTTGACCGGGCAACCCCTTGTTCCACGGTAGCCAGATGCCACCCAACTTGTTTAGGGTTCAACTAGTTCGGGTGCTGCCAGGCTGCGACGACTTGTTACCTGCGATTCAACCCGTCGGGGCCGACGATGATGACGTGATGACCCTCAGTGCCTGCCTGAGCTGGCCCCTGGTTTGGCCGAAGAGCCAGATTCATTTGGGGGCGGTGGACACCACCCCAAAGACAACACCGCCAGTCGTGCCGGCGCCAAGTCGGCCCCATGGCAAGACCGCCGTAATGGTGCCGGACATCCCTATGCCACTGGATCCAAACATGCATATGGCACAGGATCAGAATGACGACGACGACGACGACGATACATTTGCCAACGTCGATCAGTACTTTGCCAATCATGGGTACGATGGCGACTTCATGGGGCCTCCTTCTCAAGAACCAAACCCAACAAAAGACGTGTGCGATCTAGCTGGTACCGCGGAGAAGCCAAGTTGCAACAGGCGCCGTCTGGCGTTCAGCTCTCAGGAGACGCCTCCAGCTGCCGACTTCATCGAGCCTCAGATAGGCGAGGTGCGAAATATTATCAGCCCCAACACACTCAAGAAGGCGGTCTGTGAGCAGAACTCGGTCCCATTACAGGAGAAGAAGAAGGCACGCAAAAGAAAGACTAAGAAGGGTGCGAGCCAGCAGGCACCGAGTACGATCCGTGCTCAGGACGGGCCACCTTCACCGCAGGATATCTCGAGGAGGGTGCATGTGGCGGGTAGGGCGATGCTACCGACAAATATGCTCAATGCTGCAACCGGTGCTATGCGGAGTCTGCATGACAGTGTTCTTGCTTTGGAGAAGCAGCGTCTCAGAGAGAAGGATGTGGCATACCCGGTTTTCGTGGCCAAGGTGCCAGAGGGCAAGGGCTTTGTGGATAACTCCATCGGGCGTACGATCGTCCTGCGTTTTGATGACATCCACGCTATGTTGAACCTTCATCCGCTGCACTACACCTTCGTTCGGCTATTTTCGCTGAGTATGGAGATGCGGATCATTCGCGACAAGACCCCGGACATCGTGATAGTCGACCCCTTCTACATGCGTGCCAAGATCTTGGGCAGCGCTGGGGACCGGCAAGTCGCGAGTTCTTACCTCGAAGGCTTCATTCTGGCAAACCAAGATAAGGATAACTTCCTCGTGCCTTACTTTCCCGAGTAAGTCCTCCCCTCAACCGGCCCGTAACATATGAATTCTTACATTTCGATCGTTTTTCTTTTAACATTCCGTGTTTTCTGCAGTGACACACAATGCACGCTCATCCTCCTAAGCCCCAAATATTCCATGGCCACGTATTTCGACCCGGACCGTCAGTCGAATGTAGACTACACAAATGTCAAGAAGGTTCTTGATGATGTTCTCCCCGGCTACGCCAAATCTGGAGGCACCTTCACCAGGCCTATTCGTAAGTACGGCAAGCACGTGTTCTCCCACAATACGACGTTCTGCTGCGTCAAGCAGCCGCCTGGCGGTCAGAAGGGTGCCTACTATGCCATCCATCACATGCGGGCGATCGTACGGGACCATCATCAACTTCTGCTACCGAGTAAACCCAAAGATTGGGCAAAGAGCGTGTCGGCAATCCAGGACGCGGACCTCCGACAAGAATTCTTTCGCATCCAGTCAGAGTTTGCGGAAATCATCCATCAAGATGTCCTTCGTACCTCGGGGCAGTTCTACCTCAACAATCAACCGTCCAACAGTGACATCGACACAATGCTACAAATGCAGGCTGACAACGACCGTTATTTCATGACTCCCATGATAGACGGCGGCTTCATCCACGCTCCGGTCCCTTGATTCGAGTCGAAAGCAGTGATGCTGTGTCTAGTTCTGAAACATCGATTGGCTCATGTTGTAATTAAACTTTAATGAACTTGTAGTATATCTCTTTGGTTTCGAGAGTCGTTCAACCTAGATGTAATCGATGCTATTAATGTCTTGCTTTTCTCTTCCGATCGTTCTGTTGTATACTTATATATTGCTTATGTATTGTCTGTGAATTGGTACTAACGTTTTGTTTGGCTAGTGCATAGCGATGCCGACGTATGTCGTGTACAAGGGTAAGGTTCCCGGAGTCTACGATGACTGGGAGGAGTGTCGGAGACAGGTTCACCGATTCAGCGGTAACAGTTACAAAGGGTACACCACTAGGGCCGAGGCCGAATCTAGATACGCCCGCTATCTAGCGGGAGAGGGGAGGGAGCGTTGGAGGAACCGGATGAAGACGAGTTTCATCGTGATGATGCTCATCGTGATGACCGCAGCTCTCTTCTATGTGATGGTAGTTTAGATGATCGATATCGACTTGTAATGTGAAGACAAACTCGCTACTCGCGGTCTCGAGACTTGTAATATAATGTTCTATCTTTGTTCGGTCTTTTCAATTCGGAGACTAATATGATGAATTGTATTCGGAGACTAATATGATGAATTGTATTCAAAGACTAATCTTCTATTGTATTCGATGAATCTGTTGTTGATGTGTGCTGTCTATATTTTGTCAAATTATACATTTTGTAATCTGTGCAAAAAACAGAAAATAAAAAATAAAAAAACCTAATATTCATACTAATGGCGCATCACATGACAGTGCGCCATTAGTATGATAGTGCATACTAATGGCGCATCTCTGGGCAGTGCGCCATTAGTATGCCGCGGTTACTAATGGCGCATCAAGTGGTGGTGCGCCATTAGTATGCCAAAGCACCTGGGTATACATGGCCCCTGGGAGGCATACTAATGGCGCACCCTGGCCTATACTAATGGCGCACCCGCGGTGCGCCATTAGTATACCAGATACTAATGGCGCACCAGGTGGTGCACCATTAGTAAAAATTACTAATGGCGTGCTATTAATGGCGCACCACTGATGCGCCATTAATGGCCATATTAGGTGCGCCATTAGTAGGGGTTTTTCTAGTAGTGTGCGGTCCGAAGAACAACTTGTACATCTCCACGGGCGTCATACCCATGAAGTGTTGGAGAGTTCGTGGCCCCTCCGGATTGAACTCCCATAACCGGAGAGGACGGCGTTTGCAGGGCAGAAGACGCCTGATTAGCATGACCTGCATCACCACAAACAGATTGATCTCCCTCGCTTGGAGGTCTGGAATCCGGCCCTGCAATAAGGGCATGTCTTCGGACGGCCCCCAATTGAGCCCTTGGTTGACCCACGACATCAATCGGCGTGGAGGTCCCGGGCGGAATGAAGGCGGCGGCTTTTGCTTGCTGCCCTTTGGAGCGGTGACATAGAACCACTCCTGCTGCCACAAGCCGAGCTCCTCTTGGAAGGAGCCCTCGGGCCACGGGGCATCGGCCCTCCTGCTTATGGCTGTCCCGCCGCACTCCGCTTGACGCCCCCCGATCATCTTCGGCTCCACATTGAAGGTCTTCAGCCATAGGCCGAAGTGGGGGGTGACGCGGAGAAAGGCTTCATAGACGATAATGAATGCGGAAATATGGAGGATGGACTCCGGAGCCAAGTCGTGAAAATCCAGCCCGTAGTAGAACATGAGCCCTCTCACGAAGGGGTCCGTCGAGAAGCCTAAACCCCGACGGAGGTGGGATACGAAGACGACGTACTCACCGGGCTCAGGAGTGGGTACGGCCTGCCCTCGGGCGGGCAACCTGTGCGAAATCTCGTAGGACAGGTACTTGGCCTCACGTAGCTTTAACACGTCCTACTCTGTGACGGAGGAGGGCATCCACCGGCCCTGAAGGTCGGAGCCGGACATTGTTGAAGATCCGAAGCGCTCGAATCTGGGGCTCTGGGTGTTGGAACTTGGAGCAAGGAGAGGATTCGATGGAAGATTGAGAAAAAGAAACAAGCCTTGGTCCCCTTATAAAGGGGGAAAATACCAAGAGCCGTCTCCGTGACCGTTCGGGATTCACCTTCGATAGAGGAGGCGTGGCGACGGGCACGGTTGGGTTACCCACGCTCGTATTGATGAGAATCCCGGAATAAGGGGAGCACGATCTCTGCTTCGACAAGACGTGCCAAGGAAACCGCTTCGCTAAACGTGCTGAGGTGGTATAATAAAAAACGATTCAAGTAAAGGCCTGGTAGCGGTGTGATGTCATGCCGCAAAATACATCAGCAGATTGGATTTATGTGCATTATTCTCTCTACGGTGGAATGTGGAATTTATTTTGCAGAGCCGGACACTATCCTGGTGTTCATGATCTTCTCTGGATTATTCAAGGGAGGAACCCGCCTTGCAATGCCAAACATTATGCGCGCCGGACTTATCGTCATTGAAGCCTGGTTTAGGGGCAACTGAGGGAGTCCTGGACTAGGGGGTGTCCGGACAGCCGGATTATCATCGTCCGCCGGACTCCAAGACTACGAAGATACAAGATTGAAGACTCCGTCCCGTGTCCGGAGGGGACTTTCCTTGGCGTGGAAGGCAAGCTCGGCGATACGGATATGTAGATCTCCTACCATTGTAACCGACTCCGTGTAACCCTAGCCTCCTCCGGTGTCTATATAAACCGGAGGGCTTTAGTCCGTAGGACACAACATACATTACAACAATCATACCATAGGCTAGCTTTAGGGTTTAGCCTCCTTGATCTCGTGGTAGATCCACTCTTGTACTACCCATATCATCAATATTAATCAAGCAGGACGTAGGCTTTTACCTCCATCGAGAGGGCCCGAACCTGGGTAAAACATCGTGTCCCTTGTCTCCTGTTACCATCCGCCTAGACGCACAGTTCGGGACCCCCTACCCGAGATCCGCCGGTTTTGACACCGACATGTCCTTTGCCTCAAAAGGATTGGGCTACTTGAAAGTGCTAGTTATCGACTAGAGGGGGGTGAATAGGCGATTTTTATGAAAGTCTTCAAAACATGAAAGTTTTGAAGACGAACACAAAAACTGGACCTATAAACATGCAGCGGAAGATGAACTACACTAGACAAGCCATAGTAAAACAAGTATGAAGCTAAAGCATGATGACTGATAACAGCTAGGTAGTAGGATCAGGATGGAAGATAGTATGAAGCCAATCAGAACAAGTAGTCACACAGTGAAGTCAAACAGGCAGAGCAATCAGGCAATGACTTCACAAAGACAAACTGTAAGTAAGGAAAGTAAGAGATAGAACCAGTGTGTTGTGAAGACAAGTATTTGTTCGACCAGTTCCAGTTGTTGTGACAACTGTACATCTGGTTAGGGAGGCTGAGATTGAACTCAGAAGACCGTGTCTTCACCTTATTCCCCTTGAGCTAAGGACACACAGTTCCCGCCCAATCACTCTGGTAAGTCTTCAAGGTAGACTCCCAAACCTTCACAGACTTCGTTCACTGGCGATCCACAATTACTCTTGGATGCTCTGAACGCGACGTCTAACCAGCTGGAGGATTCACAGTCCTCAAGTGTAACAAGTCTTCAGATCATGCGGACAGAAAGACTTCAGTGATGCCAAACACTCTTTGGGCTCTGGGTGTTTTGGGCTTTGTCCTCACAAGGATTTCTCTCTCAAACTCTTCGGAGGTGGGTTGCTCTCAACGACAAAAGCCATGCACTAACTCTGAGCAGCCACCAATTTATGGTGTAGGAGGTGGGCTATTTATAGCCACTGGGCAACCCGACCTGATTTGTCCGAAATGACCCTAGGTCACTAAGGAACTGACACATGTCACAACGGTCGGATTTCAAACACACGCGATAGCTTGACTTGGGCTACAAGTAAAGATGACTTATCCGACTCTGGATAAGATTTTCTCTTATTGTCTTCGCTCGAAGACATAGGATTTTGGTTGAGCATCAATTCAGTCACTCTGACTTTGTTCACTTGGACCCCACTTAACAGTGCGGTGGTTCCTATGACTCAACAAAGAAGAAAAGAAACAACGAAACTACTAAGTCTTCGCGCTCCATAGTCTTCACTCAATGTCTTCTTCTGTCATAGTCTTCAATGTGAATATATTCACGTACCACCATTATCTTCAATGTCTTCATACATTTTTAGGGGTCATCTCCGGTAGGTGAACCGAATCAAGGAGGGACTACTACCTGTGTTATCCTGCAATTCTCACAAACACATTAGTCCCTCAACCACGTTTGTCATCAATACTCCAAAACCAAACTAGGGGTGGCACTAGATGCACTTACAATCTCCCCCTTTTTGGTGATTGATGACAAACTGGTTGAAGTTTTCAATGGGGATATAAATATGTGAAATTGTAAAGGATGAAGTGTTGTCTTCATAAGTAGCAAAAGGCTCCCCCTGAAGATGTGCATATAAGTAATTTGCTTTTGGAATGCAAATGCACATGGCAGGTTCTACTTGTGGAGATCCTCTTCAACTTATGAAGACAATTCATCATGCATGATTCGATGTAACAAAGATAATGACATGCATAATGAAAAATGGACGTCTGCAAAATGATTTAAGTGCGGAAGTTATCATCACACATGCGGAATTTATCATCGCATCACAACATAGCGAATAAGTAGCAGACGACCATCGAGTTTAAGTGTTACAACTCAGAGAACCAAATGTATCAGGAGCAAGAGTTGTAAACAGTAGGAAAAATATAATGCAACCGCCCATATGAACCCGCTTGAAGACTATCAACTCATAGCTTCTCCCCCTTTTGTCAGTAAGGACCAAAAAGGGTTGAAGACATTGAGCCTCTACTCATTCCCAGAAGGAGTAGGAGAAGATGCAGGGTTGGTGTCGAGGTTTGGCGGTGCAGACGAACTTGGAGCAGTGTCGAGGTTTGGAGGTGGCGAAGTAGCATCATCTTGATCATCGATCACACGAGCATTCACGTTTGCAGCAGAAGAGGAGTACTCTGAGTCTTCAAGAGATGGAGTGCGCTGCACAACAGCATTTCTGGGCGGAGTGGAATCAAATTTGAATCGTTCTGAGAAGCCATCGTCCTGAAGATCTTCCTTAGCACACATAAGCGCCAGCCCTTTCCATGTGCATCGACAGGTTTCATGCGCGACAAAGGCATTCTTGGTTGCAAGGTTGCGAATGCGATTGACGTTAGTCATGATGCTGTGCATCTGGCGCTTCAGCCAATCATGATGCCTATCCTGTTTCTGATGCAGGCCAACGAGAAGCTCTTGGTCATTGAGAACACGAGATCGCTTTCGAGGCCGTTGAGCAATTGTGCTGTTAGTCGCTTCGGTTTGGGCATGGTGAGGTGCACGTATAGTACCAGGCAACGGATAGACTCGAGTGGCAGCCAGCACACCTTCAATGGGCTGAGTGAAGCTCTGACGATCAACATTATGAAGATAAAGTGGCTCCTTGTCAGGCTCTGGATAGATGGCTTCAACAGACATATCAACATCAGGCAAGAAGAAAATGTGGTTGCGTGCAGATGGCTGATAGTTGAAAGCAGTGTGAAGCTTGATCAAACACATGATCCATGGAGCATAGAACTTCAAGCCAAAAATGTCAGATCTTGATGCAGCAAGTTGGCGGATGAAGAAATCTTGTGCATTGAAGCATTTGCCATGAAGAATATGGAAGACCAATGTCTTCATTGTACCTTCTAGCTTAGCCTTTGGAGAATGTCCTTTGATAGGCCAGAGAGTTCGCCTTATGATGTGATAGATTGTGCGTGGCAGATACTCAAGGTCTTCAACAAAGAACTCCTTAGGATATTCTGCATCTGGAGGCAATGGCTTCATCATACTTAGCATCTGGCTCATGTCGGGTTCTGGCTTGTGAAAGATGCTTTCCACAGCTGAAGTGTTAAGCTGACAACCAGGTTCATAGAGATCACCTGGAGTGGGTAGGCCGGTAAGCTCAATGACATCAAATGCTTTGGCTTCATGATGGACATTTCCTGTCATCCACTCAAGGACCCAAGTCTTAGGATCCCTGTTGTAGCCTCTGATATGAAGAGTGGCATAGAATTGAAGTAGCAACTCTTCATTCCAGTGCTCCTTATCTGTGACGAAATGCAGTAAGCCAGCCTCTCTGAAGCAATTGAGAGCTTCTTCTAAGCAGGGAAGGCCAGCTATGGCTTCAGTATCAAGGCGCATATGCGGAAATATGCGGCCTTGGTTGTACAGAATGCATGAATAATAGCTGCGCTGCTGACAACTCCAGAACCGATCAGATGAAATCTTGGGCCTGGTGTAGGGGTTCTTGTCGCTATCGAAGAAGGTGTTGTGTGCAATGAAGCCATTGACATTGAAAGATCCTGGTAAAGTGGCAGTACCTGGAAATCTGGGCAGTCTTGGCTTTGACTTCTGAACCTGAGGCCTGTGCTCGACATGGTAGTCAAATTGAGGACCAGCAGCCGGTGGAGGAATCAGAATAGGCCATCTGATAGTGACAAGCTGGCCATAGTTGTATGCTTGCTCGATAGTATGTGGCCTTGGAGGCGGAATAAGAGCAGTGGCATTGACTTCAGACTGCAGATTTGTGTCAGGTGCGGCATTGACATTATCTGCTTCATGGACTTCATTGGCTTCATTGGCCAGTGGTGCATTGGCCACCGTAGGCTCCACATTGGCTTCATTGGCTTCAGGAATGTCATTTGTGGCAGCCTCAGGATTCTCACCCTCCACTTGAGTAGCTGGAGGTTCTGGCATAGACTGGTTCTCTTCATGAACTTCTTCTTGAGTTGCGGGGGAGTAGCGACATGCTCTTCTTCTTGTGTTGCTCCGGCTGATGCAGCCGGAGGGTCTTCAGCAGCATTGGCTTCAGACACAGGGACCGTCACAGAAGGATTGTCTTTAGAGAATACTTGACGTGCCACTGAACTTGACAAGTTGGAGCCCTCTTCTGTGATGGTGGTCATGGAGACGGATGGCCTCGGGCCTTTGAGAAGCCGTTGGAATACGGGCGACGCCTTTGGTGATGGTGATGTCTCCATGTAGTTGTCATCATTGTACATGGGGCTGATGACGGGCACAGATGACGGTTGGGGTGTACTTGGTGAGTCTTGATGTGGAGTAGCTTGCTGGGGGCGATCAGCCCATGATGCATCTTGTGAGATTGGCGTCAGAGGACGACCAATACTGATAAGCTCATTGTTCGTTTGAACAGGCGGTGATACCGTTGGGTGCTCGATCTGAGGAAGAACTACATCATCTTGACCAATATCTTCAGTCGTGATGGCGTCGACGACTGGGACTTCTTGAGCTTCAGGAGCCTCTGTGGAAGCAGGCTCATGAACAATCATTCGGTGCTCTTGGTTTGCAGACGGAGGGGGAACAAAGGCAAGGGGTTCAACAACATGGGGCTCTGTAGGAGCAGCCCGATCTCTCTTCTTGGTTTTTCTCTTCTTAGGGGGGTGGTGCTTCATCAGTGGTGCACTTGGTTTTCCGCTTCCTGGCTTCGGCTTCAGCTGCCTTGGTTTTCTTCTGTTCAGAAGCCACTAAAGGAGCATTGGGCTTCAAGCTGCACATGCTGGCAGGGAAGACAATGTGTGGTTCTTCCTGCCGTGGTGCTTCAGTGTTGGCGTCAGATGACTTCTTTTTCTTGGCAGCCATTGAGGGGTCAATGCCAGGGTGGCCAAGTGCCTTGTGCTTTTCAGCTTCATTGTAGGCTTGAACGCATTTGTCTGCGAGTGCTTTCATGCGCTCTCTTGAGCCTTTGGCTTCCTCGCGTTTCTTCTGAAACGACTCCTTGAGGTCATTAAGCATCACCTTGAACTTTTGCACATCAGCCACATTCAGCTTGGCTACATGCTTCCTGATAACCCACAAGTATAGGGGATAGTTGTAGCCTCTTTCGATAAGTAAGAGTGTCGAACCCAACGAGGAGCTAAAGGTAGAACAAATATTCTCTCAAGTCCTATCGGCCACTGATACGACTCTACGCACGCTTGATGTTCGCTTTACCTAGAACAAGTATGAAACTAGAAGGACTTTGTAGGTGTGATAGGAAAGGTTTGCAAGATATTAAAGAACACATAAATAAAAAATAGGGGCTGCTTAGATAAATAGACAATAAAGTAAATATAGCGAGTGTGGAAAAGTGGTGGTAGGAGTTGTGAAATTGTCCCTAAGCAATTGACTACTTTACTAGACCGGTAATCACTATTGCAATTCTATTTGAGGGAGAGGCATAAGCTAACATACTTTCTCTACTTGGATCATATGCACTTATGATTGGAACTCTAGCAAGCATCCACAACTACTAAAGATTCATTAAGGTAAAACCCAACCATAGCATTAAAGCATCAAGTCCCCTTTTATCCCATACGCAAACAACCTACTTACTCGGGTTTGTGCTTCTGTCACTCACGCCACCCACCATAAGCAAATCATAAACATATTGCAAACCCTACAGCGGGAATTCCTCATGCTTGCGCGACACGGAGGGCACAATAGGACAGCACCAATAATAAAACATGCAACTCAAACCAATCATAGCAATTCATCAATCACCGATAGGACAACGAAAATCTACTCAGACATCATAGGATGGCAACACATCATTGGAAAATAATATGAAGCATAAAGCACCATGTTCAAGTAGAGGGTACAGCGGGTTGCGGGAGAGTGGACCGCTGGATATAGAAGGGGGAAGGTGATGGAGATGTTGGTGAAGATGGCGGAGGTGTTGGTGAAGATCGCGGTGATGATGATGGCCCCCGGCGGCGTTCCGGCACCACCAGAAGCAAGGGGGAGAGAGCCCCCTTCTTCTTGTTCTTCCTTGACCTTCTCCCTAGATGGGAGAAGGGTTTCCCCTCTGGTCCTTGGCTCCCATGGCTTGGGAGGGGCGAGAGCCCCTCCGAGATTGGATCTATCTCTCTGTTTCTGCGTTCTCTGTTTCTACCCCTTCACCGTTTCCTTTATATCTGGAGATCCGTAACTCAGATTGGGGTGAATCTTTTGCCCAGATCTTTCTCATAAAATTATCTTTCTTGCGCCAAAATAGGAGCATCAACCGCCTTACGGGTGGACCACGAGGGCTAGGGGCGCGCCTGGGGGGGTAGGGCGCGCCCCCTACCTCGTGACCACCTCGGACACCGTTTCGCGTTGATTTTACTTCCCAAAAATCATAAATATTCCAAGAAAAATCTCTGTCCGTTTTTATCCCGTTTGGACTCAGTTTGATATTGGGTTTCTGCGAAACAAAAAACATGCAACACACAGGAACTGGCACTGGGCACTAGATCAATATGTTAGTCCCAAAAATAATATAAAAAGTTGCCAAAAAGTATATGAAAGTGAATAATGTTGGCATGGAACAATCAAAAATTATAGATACGACGGAGACGTATCACTTCCTGAACTGTTCCTGCTCGAAGTCTATCTTCCGCTTCAGTTCAACAATGCGCTGAGCCAGAGCAAGCTCAGGAGCAATGGCGCCTTGGAAAGCAACGCTGACGCCAATGGGAAGCTGAAGGTCATCAAAGCTGAGATCTTGATTGTCGAACCACTCATCAATGAAGTTCTTCAGAATGTTTACATCAAAGAGGGGCAGATCGTTGAAGATCTCTGCCTCTTGCTTGCTCTTGATCAGCTGCTCCAGAGCATCTTCACCAAATTCTTCATCTGAAGACAAGTCAATGGTTTCAGATTCATTCCTCAGAATGGCTGCTGGCGTCAGTGCATGACTCAGTTGCTGAACAGGTGTCTTCTGTGGCTTCTCACGCCTCATGGAGATGCGAGAGAGATCTTCAGAGTTGTTTCTGGGAGCAGAAGGGGCAGTTGCCAATGGCTTCACTCTCGAAGCTTTTGGAGCAGCAGATGATTTTGAAGCTTTAGTCTTCTTTTGCTTCTGAGGCTTTGGAGCTGGAGCTGGAGCTTCATCGGTGTCAGCATCATCATCAGTATGATCCACTTTGGCACCTTGAACAGTAATGTGAGTGATGAGGCTAGCAAGGTTGTAGAAGGGGCCGATCCTGTTTTCATTGGCTTCACGGGTGCCATTGTCCCGAGGTGAGGAAGGACCAGGGTTGAAGTCAAGCCCTAGTTCCTTCTTGTTCTTTGCAGCTGAGTCTTTGGCGAACTGGTAGTTGCGCTTGAACAGACTGTCTTCACGACTCCAGAGTAGTGAAGAAGGGTCAGCATTCTCAGGCTGTGGTCCGCGCACCATGCAAGGATAGAAGCCTTGCTCTATAGCTTCAGCCTGAGTCCTCGGTGGAAGATTTTTGTACAAAATATCACCCCAGGGTGCCTTGACGGCATTCTTCTCTGCATATTCTTTAGTGATGAAGCGATATCTAAACCAGTCTTCTGCCCAATATCTTCGAATCCATTATATTCGATTCTTGCGTTCAGTATAGGTTTCTTCTGGGTCAGTTTTGTACATCTCGTGCAAATCTGGAGGTAAGTCCTTGGAGGTGTTACCACGACGTTGTCTGCCCCCCTTTCTTGCTGACTTTTCAGTTGCCATGAAGTGTAGACTGAAAGGCTTCAGTACGTGCAATGGCTTCAAACGGCTGGACTGACAGGAACTCGCTTTAGGTGAGTTGATGTGACTCTGCAAGAATTCTACAAACGAATGCAGACTATGAGAACCAAGGGATTCTCCCACGGACATGTACCTGTGACAGCATTAATGGTGCGAGGGAAGGGGAAGAGGTCATATGCATTCTCAGAAGATTTTGAAGATAAATCAGTTTGAAGACATTGACCTCATAACGCGAAGACATTCACTTATATGATGAGAGTTGGTTCCAGAGTTGTACAAATCCAAGAATAAGTACAAGTGAGGAATCTAACTTGTGAAGAAGCATAAGTGAATATACTAGGCAGAATATGAGACGCGGAAAGAGATAGATTCATGTTCGAAGATCTAGAAACCACTTTTGGTAGGAAGGGATGAATCTAACAGATCAAAAAGACAGTAAAAAGTAAAATTTTATTACCACGCGAAGAACTGCTAGACGGAGCGAAGATGGATGCCGAGCAGTTCAATCTCCCGTTCCCTAACTTGGCGACAGAAGACACCTACGGCGACGGCGAAGAAGACGAGGTCCGCGGCCGGCGGAGGACGGCGTCGAGGAGCTCGTGGCAGCTAAGCGCTTCATCGTCGGCGTCGTCGAGAGCTAGCGTAGGCACTAGGGTTTGCGAGAGATGGAGAAGAAGGAAGAGGATTTTTGACCGAGACGAGACAGGTATTTATAAGGACAGAGACAGCACTGCGCAATTACGCAGGTGCCCCTGGCGGTTCACATCTGATGGACAAGTGGCGAACATGCAACTCATTGAGAGTTGTTCCACGTTCCCACGCACACCTAGATTGTCGGGGTGGTCGTTCCGAATTCTCCGAGTTTCAGGCAAAAGGATATGTCATTAAAGCTAGATATAAATGTTTGTCTCTGTATCTTCTGCTGACAAGGACGCAGAGAAGACATTCGACAGTTTCAACAGAATGCATATGATTTGGATAGATAGAGCTTGAGGTAGAAAGCATAGAGAGGTTAGGGTCCGATCACATTCACTTAGTTCAAAAGATTCAAACAAGAAGACATATCCATAAGTGAATGTTGTAGAGGACAGAATACAGTATATAACAGAGTAAAGCCAAATTAGTAATCACGAAATCAAATTAATGTTGAAGTTAAATCAATTGCGAAGACTTTGCAAATATGGCGCCATGAGGAAACACTTCATAAGAGTTTGGTGGTGGCGTTACCCACCGTATAGGAAGTATTAGACCCAGACACGGCGCACAATTATCGTGGCACTCTGAAGTCAATTTCCACATTAATGAATTCACACTTAGAGTGTATGTCTTCATTGAATGAAGATATACATTACTTCGTGTGTTGCACATCTAAGTCATCAAACTGCATAAGTGTTAGGATGTGTGCCTAATCACAGGACATTTGAGGATTCCAAGATATTTAGCTCACAACGCAACTTGCAAAACCTTTCTCATCCAAGGGCTTAGTGAAGATATCAGCCAACTGCTCTTCTGTCTTGACGTGAATGATATCAATATCTTCTTTCATAACATGATCTCTGAGGAAGTGATGACGAACTTCAATGTGCTTTGTCTTCGAGTGCTGAACTGGGTTATTGGCAATCTTGATAGCGCTTTCATTATCGCAGTAGAGTGGCACATGCTTCAGATGGATGCCATAGTCCTTAAGAGTTTGCTTCATCCACAGAAGCTGAGCGCAGCAGGATCCAGCAGCAATGTATTCAGATTCAGCAGTTGAGAGTGCTACACAGTTCTGCTTCTTTGAAGACCAACAGACAAGAGATTGACCCAGAAAGTGACATGTGCCTGATGTAGACTTGCGATCCACCTTGTCACCAGCATAATCAGCATCCGAAAATCCAACCAGATCAAACTCTGAGCCCTTTGGATACCATAATCCTAGTGTTGGGGTGTAAGCCAAATATCGAAGAATTTGCTTCACAGCTAAGTGACGCGACTCCTTTGGTGCCGCTTGAAATCGGGCACACATGCAAACACTAAGCATGCTATCTGGCCTAGATGCACATAAGTAAAGTAAAGAGCCAATCATGGAGCGGTATACCTTTTGATCAAAATCTTTACCATTGGCGTCGGGGCTTAGATGACTTTTGGTTGGCATTGGCGTCGTGTATCCTTTGCAGTCTTGCATTCCAAACTTCTTCAGGCAATCTTTGAGATATTTTTCTTGTGATATGAAGATGACGTTGCGTTGCTGATGGATTTGAAGACCGAGAAAGAACTTCAGCTCTCCCATCATGGACATTTGATATTGTTCTTGCATCATGTGACCAAATTCATCACTGTATTTCTTGTTGGTGCAACCGAAGATAATGTCATCCACATAGATTTGGCACACAAACAGTTCACCATCATATGTCTTTGTGAAGAGAGTGGGATCTGGAGAACTAGGTTTGAAGCCTTTGCTCTTCAAGAAGTCTTTGAGTGTGTCATACCAAGCACGAGGGGCTTGTTTGAGGCCATACAGTGCCTTGTTGAGCTTGTATACCATATCAGGATGTTTTGGGTCTTCAAAGCCAGACGGTTGTGCAACATACACTTCTTCTTCAATCTTTCCATTGAGAAAGGCACTCTTCATATCCATTTGATACAGAAGGATGTTATGATGATTTGCGTAAGCTAGCAGTATGCGAATGGCTTCGAGCCTAGCCACTGGAGCAAATGTTTCATCGAAGTCAATTCCTTCAACTTGTGTGTATCCTTGTGCAACGAGCCATGCTTTGTTTCTGACTACTTGACCATGCTCGTCTTGTTTGTTGCGATATATCCATTTTGTGCCTATTATGTTGTGCTTGCGAGGATCAGGACGCTTAACTAATTCCCACACATTGTTCATCTCAAATTGTTGAAGCTCGTCTTGCATAGCTTGAATCCATTCAGGTTCCATGAAGTCTTCAACAACTTTCTTGGGTTCAGAGATTGAGACAAATGCAAAGTGCCCACAGAAATTTGCTAGTTGTGTTGCTCTTGAACGAGTGAGTGGACCAGGTGCATTGATGCTATCGATTATCTTCTCAATTTGTACTTCATTTGCAACACGAGGATGAACTGGATGAAGATTTTGCTCCTGCTGATCATTGTCATCATTTGGAGGATTGTCTTCAGGCTGAGCAATGTCTTCAGGTTGATCAGGTGCAGAAATAATAAGTTCCTCTTTAGGCTGGGCCTCTGATGGTATGATCTCTCCTGTTCCCATTAGCTTGATTGATTCAGTGGCAGGTACTTCATCTACCACATTTGGCAGGTGCTCTCTTTGCGAGCCGTTAGTTTCATCGAACCGCACATCCACAGTTTCAACAACTTTATAGTGAAAGAGGTTGAAGACTCTGTAGGAGTGTGAGTCCTTTCCATAACCAAGCATAAAACCCTCATGTACTTTCGATGCAAATTTTGAAGTGTGATGTGGATCCTTGATCCAGCACCTAGCACCAAATACACTGAAGTAGTTATGTTTGGCTTCTTACCAGTTAGAAGCTCATAGGATGTTTTCTTCAGAAGCTTGTGAATATAAACACGGTTGATGACATGGTATGCAGTATCAATGGCTTCAGGCCAGGATTTTCTTGGAGTCTTGTATTCGTCAAGCATCATCCGAGCTATCTCAATAAGGGTTCTGTTCTTGCGCTCCACGATGCCATTCTGCTGAGGTGTGTAAGGAGCAGAAAACTCATGAGTGATGCCTAAGGTGTCAAGATAGAGGTCGAGGCCTGTGTTCTTGAATTCTGTGCCGTTGTCACTCCTAATGTGCTTGATCTTGACGCCATAGTTGTTAATGGCGCGGTTGGCGAAGCGTCTGAAGACATCCTGCACTTCAGTCTTGAAGAGAATTATGTGCACCCAAGTGTATCTTGAATAATCATCAACAATAACGAAACCATAAAGACAAGCAGTTGCAGTGAGAGTAGAGTAGTGAGTGGGACCAAACAAGTCCATGTGGAGCAACTCAAAAGGTCGAGATGTAGTCATGATTGTCTTCGAGGGATGCTTGGCCCTTGTCATCTTCCCAGCTTCACAAGCACCACATAGATGATCTTTCTTGAACTTGACGCTTTTGATGCCTATGACGTGCTTCTTCTTGGCGAGAGTGTGTAGGTTCCTCATGCCAGCATGCCCTAGCCTCCGATGCCAGAGCCAGCACTCTGAAGACTTGGGTAGAAGACATACGGCCATCTGTGGTCCTGCTGAGAAGTCTACCATGTAGAGATCATCTTTCCCGTACCCTTCGAAGACTAGAGACTTGTCAGATTCCATTAATACAAGGCAACGATATTTTCCAAATAGCACAATCATGTTTAAGTCACAAAGCACTGAGACAGACATTAAGTTGAAACCAAGGGATTCAACAAGCATCACTTTGTCCATGTGCTGATCCCTCGAGATTGCAACTCTGCCTAGGCCCAATACCTTCCTTTTACCAGTGTCAGCGAATGTGATGTGACTTTTACCACATGGACGTAAGGTTGAGTCCATGAGTAGACTTCGATCACCAGTCATGTGGCCAGTGCATCCGCTGTCCATAATCCATTCTGAAGCACGAGGTGTCGTACCCTACAGTGCAGTTAGGAGGATAGGCTTCACAAAGAGTATTGTGAAGCATAAACATTTGACGTACAAGAGGATTATCAAAGCTTAGATCAAGGTTAGGACTGATAGTATGACTGGCAAGCGATTCAGATATGAAATACATAGTAAGACCATTTGGGCATTTGATCTTGCGTCCCATAATGTGTTTTAGGTCCCCAGTAATAGCATCGGACGCCTTTGATTTCCGGCTGGAGACCTTTCCCTGCAAAAGAGAGTTAATTCTTCTTAACCACCCACATCTTCAGGGGTGGCTTAGAAGCAATGAGTCTAAGTGCAGCATCTGAGAATTTCGGCTTTGGAGCCCTAGCAAATAGCCTTGCAGGAGAAGAACGATACTCATATGAATAAGCAGAAAAGTTCTTAGTTCTATGAACATAGCGGTTTGAAAACACACGCTCATATTCATAAGTCTGAGTATGGTTTCCCTGCAAAACATTGGCGTTAGGGTGAGTCGGGTGAGTCATGTATCTGTATGAAGCCTTTGGGCCATATGAAGTCATAGGTCTGGGGTTTGTCTTCTTCCTTGGTGGTGTCATGATGACATTCACAGGAAGATTCTCAATACACTGTTTAGGTACCCAGATCTTCTTCATAGGTGGTCCATTCCTGCAGTTAGTACCAATATACCTGGCAAACACTTCACCATTTTGATTCTTAAATAGTTTATAGTTTGCATCAAAGGATTCATCAATAACAATTGGATTAGCACAAGTAAATCCAGATAAGGTGGGTGGATCCATTGAAGGTTCCTTTGCAACAACCCATGTGGTTTGGGGGTACTGCTCAGGCTTCCAGTAAGAACCATCAATGTTCATTTTCCTCTCGAACCCAACACCCTCTTTCCTAGGGTTTTGGTTCAAGATCTGCTTTTTGAGGACATCACATAGTGTCTGATGCCCCTTGAGGCTTTTGTACATTCTTGTTTCAAGCAATGTTTTCAATCTGGCATTTTCATCCGCAACAGCAGTGGCATCCTCCGTAGAGGGGTTAGTTACCACATCGATGGTTGAAGATATTGAAGCAGTAGCAGCAGTAGAACACTCAGCAACAGAATTAGCGTTATCACGCTCAAGACATTTTAAACATGGTGGTTCAAATCCTTCCTGGGCGGGACTGATCTGTTGAGCATGAAGTGACTCATTTTCTTTTTGAAGATCTTCATGAGCCGCTCTCAACTTCTCAAGTTCTTGCTTCCTCTGAAGATAATCATAGGAAAGCTTTTCATGGGTTGTTGAGAGTGACTCATGACGACCTTCAAGCTCTTGGTACTTAACATGAAAGATTTTTTATATCTTCAATTAAGGATTGAGATCGGGTCATTTCAGCGTCCAACAGATCATCGCTTTTGTCTAACAGTTTTTGAATATGTTCCATAGCTTTCTGTTGTTCAGTTGCAATTTTAGCAAGTGTTTTGTAGCTGGGTTTGGATTCACAATCAGAGTCATCTTCACTTGATGTTTGAAATTAAGCATCGCGTGAGTTTACCTTGGCACCGCGTGCCATGAAGCAGTAAGTGGGAGCGGAGTCGTCCTTGTCACTGGCATCAACATTGGTGATGGATACATTGTCTTCAGTGTTGAAGATGGACTTGGCAACGTAGGCTGAAGGTAAAGCCAGACTTGCAACGCCAGAGTCAGACTCCTCCTCAGAGTCCACCACTTCTGCCTCCTCAGAAGCAAACTCCTCCTCTGAATCCATTTCTTGCCAACAAAAGCACGAGCCTTGCCAGACAAACTTTTCTTGTGTGATGAAGACTTGGAAGAGGACTTGGAAGAAGATTTTGAGTATTTCTTCTTCTTCTTGTCATCAGAATCATATTCCTTGCTCTTCTTCTTTTTCTTCTCATTGTCCCACTGTGGACACTCAGAGATGTAGTGACCAGGTTTCTTGCACTTGTGACAGGTTCTCTTCTTGTGGTCATTGGAAGAAACTTCATCATTTCCTGAACTGGATCGTGAAGACTTTCTAAAGCCTTTCTTCTTAGTGAACTTCTGGAACTTCTTCACAAGCATAGCAAGCTCCTTTCCAAGGTCTTCAGCTTCACCAGAACTGCAGTCAGATTCTTCTTCAGATGAGGAAACAACCTTTGCCTTCAAAGCGCGAGTTCGGCCATTCTTGGGACCATAGATATCTCTTTTCTCAGATAGCTGGAACTCATGTGTGTTGAGCCTCTCAAGTATGTCAGATGGATCGAGTGTCTTGAAGTCAGGGTGTTCTTGAATCATAAGAGCTAGAGTGTCAACTGAGCTGTCAAGAGATTTCAGAAGCGTCTTGACGATTTCATGCTTGGTGATCTCAGTGGCGCCGAGAGCTTGAAGCTCGTTTGTGATGTCAGTGAGACGATCAAACGTGAGCTGGACATTTTCATTGTCATTTCTCTTGAAGCGGTTGAAGAGGTTGCGTAGGACACTAATTCTTTGATCTCTCTGAGTTGAAATGCCTTCATTGACCTTGGAGAGCCAGTCCCAGACAAGCTTCGACGTTTCCAAAGCACTCACACGGCCATACTACCCTTTGGTCAGATGACCACAGATGATGTTCTTCGCAGTAGAATCGAGTTGAATGAACTTCTTGACATCAGTAGGGGTGACACCTTCACCAGTCTTGGGAATGCCATTCTTGACGACATACCACAGATTGACATCAATGGCTTCAAGATGCATACGCATCTTATTCTTCCAGTAGGGATATTCAGTGCCATCGAAGACAGGGCACGCAGCGGAGACTTTGATTATCCCTGCAGTCGACATAGCTAAAACTCTAGGTGGTTAAACCGAATCACACAGAACAAGGGAGTACCTTGCTCTGATACCAATTGAAAGTGCTAGTTCTCGACTAGAGGGGGGTGAATAGGCGATTTTTATGGAAGTCTTCAAAACATGAAAGTTTTGAAGACGAACACGAAAACTGGACCTATAAACATGCAGCGGAAGATGAACTACACTAGACAAGCCATAGTCAAACAAGTATGAAGCTAAAGCATGATGACTGATAGCAGCTAGGTAGTAGGATCAGGATGGAAGATAGTATGAAGCCAATCAGAACAAGTAGTCACACAGTGAAGTCAAACAGGCAGAGCAATCAGGCAATGACTTCACAAAGACAAACTGTAAGTAAGGAAAGTAAGAGATAGAACCAGTGTGTTGTGAAGACAAGGATTTGTTCGACCAGTTCCAGTTGTTGTGACAATTGTACGTCTGGTTAGGGTGGCTGAGATTGAACTCAGAAGACCGTGTCTTCACCTTATTCCCCTTGAGCAAAGGACACACAGCCCCCGCCCAATCACTCTGGTAAGTCTTCAAGGTAGACTCCCAAACCTTCACAGACTTCGTTTACCAGCGATCCACAATTACTCTTGGATGCTCTGAACGCGACGCCTAACCAACTGGAGGATTCACAGTCCTCAAGTGTAACAAGTCATCAGATCACGCGGACAGAAAGACTTCAGTGATGCCAAACACTCTTTGGGCTCTGGGTGTTTTGGGCTTTGTCCTCACAAGGATTTCTCTCTCAAACTCTTTGGAGGTGGGTTGCTCTCAACGAAAAAAGCCGTGCACTAACTCTGAGCAGCCACCAATTTATGGTGTAGGGGGTGGGCTATTATAGCCACTGGGCAACCCGACCTGATTCGTCCGAAATGACCCTGGGTCACTAAGGAACTGACACATGTCACAACGGTCAGATTTCAAACACATGCGACAGCTTGACTTGGGCTACAAGTAAAGCTGACTTATCCGACTCTGGATAAGAGTTTCTCTTATTGTCTTCGCTCGAAGACATAGGATTTTGGTTGAGCATCACTTCAGTCACTCTGACTTTGTTCACTTGGACCCCACTTAACAGTGCGGTGGTTCCTATGACTCAACAAAGAAGAAAAGAAACAACAAAACTACTAAGTCTTCGCACTCCATAGTCTTCACTCAATGTCTTCTTCTGTCATAGTCTTCAATGTGAATATCTTCACGTACCACCATTATCTTCAATGTCTTCATACATTTTTAGGGGTCATCTCCGGTAGGTGAACCAAATCAAGGAGGGACTACTACCTGTGTTATCCTGCAATTCTCACAAACACATTAGTCCCTCAACCACGTTTGTCGTCAATACTCCAAAACCAAACTAGGGGTGGCACTAGATGCACTTACATTACCTTGCTGCACTTTTGTTACTACTATCATTACTTAGCACTTGCAGACATTACTTTGCTGAAAACCACTTGTCATTTCCCTCTGCTCCTTGTTGGGTTCGACACGCATACTTATCGAAAAGGCTACAATTGACCCCATATACTTGTGGGTCATCACAATACAGACAAGAACCCTTTATTTGACTGATTCATTTTGAACATCTTCAAAACTTTGCCAAGGTATGTGCCTTGTGAAAGTCCTATTAAGCGTCTTGATCTATCCCTATAGATCTTGATGCACAATATGTAAGTAGCTTCTCCGAGGTCTTTCATTGAAAAATTCTTATTCAAATATCCTTTTATGCTATCCAGAAATTCTATATCATTTCCAATCAACAATATGTCATCCACATATAATATCAGAAATGCTACAGAGTTCCCACTCACTTTCTTGTAAATACAGGCTTCACCATAAGTCTATATAAAACCATATGCTTTGATTGCCTTATCAAAGCATATATTCCAACTCTGAGATGCTTGCGCCAGTCCATAGATGGACCGCTGGAGCTCGCACACTTTTTTAGAACCTTTAGGATTGACAAAACCTTCTGGTTGCATCATATACAACTCTTCTTTAATATCCATTAAGGAATGCAGTTTTTGACATCCATTTGCCAGATTTCATAAGCATAAAATGTGGCAATTGCTAACATGATTCAGACAGACTTTAAGCATTGCTACGGGTGAGAAAGTCTCGTCGTAGTCAACTCCTTAAACTCCGTTGAAAACTTTTTGCGACAAGTCGAGCTTTGTAGATAGTGACATTACTATCAGTGTTAGTCTTCTTCTAGAAGATCCATTTATTCTAAATGGCTTGCCGATCATCGGGCAGTCCACCAAAGTCCACACTTTGTTCTCATATATGGATCCTATCTCAGATTTCATGGCCTCAAGCCATCTGTTGGAATCTGGGCTCATCATAGCTTCTTCATAGTTCATAGGTTCGTCATGGTCAAGTAACATGACTTCCAGAATATGATTGCCGTACCACTCTGGTGCGGATCGTGCTCTGGTTGACCTACAGGTTCAATAGTAACTTGATCTGAAGTTTCATGATCATTATCATTAGCTTCCTCTCTAGTTGGTGTAGGCATCACGGGAACAGATTTCTCGGATGAGCTACTTTCCAAATTGAGAGAAGATACAATTACCTCATCAAGTTCTACTTTCCTCCCACTCACTTCTTTCGAGAGAAACTCCTTCTCTAGAAAGGTTCCATTCTTAGCAACAAACATCTTGCCTTCGGATCTGTGATGGAAGGTGTACCCAATTGTTTCCTTAGTGTATCCAATGAAGACACACTTCTCCGATTTGGGTTCGATCTTATCAGGCTGAAGCCTTTTGACATAAGTGTCCCAACCCTAAACTTTAAGAAACGACAGCTTAGGTTTCTTGCCAAACCACAGTTCATACGGTGTCGTCTCAACAGATTCAGACGGCGCCCTATTTAACGTGAATGCAGCTGTCTCTAATCCATAGCCCCAAAACGATAGTGGTAAATTGGTAAGAGACATCATAGATCGCACCATACCTAATAAAGTATGGTTACGACGTTCGGACACACCATTACGATGTGGTGTTCCAAGTGGCGTGAGTTGTGAAACTATTCCACATTGTTTTAAATGAAGGCCAAACTCGTAACTCAAATATTCACCTCCATGATCAGATCGTAGAAAACTTTATTTTCTTGTTACGATGATTCTCCACTTCACTCTGAAATTCTTTGAACTTTTCAAATGTTTCAGACTTGTGTTTCATTAAGTAGATATACCCATATCTGCTCAAATCATCTGTGAAGATCAGAAAATAATGATACCCGTCGTGCGCCTCAACACTCATCGGACCGCGTACATCGGTATGTATTATTTCTAGTAAGTCATTGGCTCGCTCCATTGTTCTAGAGAACGGAGTTTTAGTCATCTTGCCCAGGAGGCATGGTTCGCAAGTATCAAATGATTCATAATCAAGTGATTCCAAAAGTCCATCTACATGGAGTTTCTTCATGCGCTTTAGACCAATATGACCTAAATGGCAGTGCCACAAATATGTTGCACTATAATTATGAACTTTGCATCTTTTGGCATCAATATTATGAATATGTGTATCACTATGATCAAGATTCAATAAATCATTAACATTGGGTGTATGACCATAGAAGGTTTTATTCATGCAAACAGAATAACAATTATTCTCCGTCTTAAGTGAATAACTGTATTGCAATAAACATGATCTTATCTTGTTCATGCTCAACACAAACACCAAATAACATTTATGTAGGTTCAACACTAATCCCGAAAGTATAGTGAGTGTGCGATGATGATCATATCAATCTTGGAACCACTTCCAACACACATCGTCACTTAACCCTCAACTAGTCTCCATTTATTCTGCAACTTCTGTTTTGAGCTACTAATCTTTAGCAGCCGAACAGGTATTAAATACCAAGGGGCTACTATGAGCACTAGTAAGGTACACATCAATAACATGTATATCAAATATACCTTTGTTCACTTTGCCATCCTTCTTATCCGCCAAATGTTTGGGGTAGTTCCGCTTCCAGTGGCCATTTCCTTTGCAGTAGAAGCACTCAGTTTCAGGCTTAGGTCCAGCTTTGGGCTTCTTCACGGGAGTGACAACTTGCTTGGCATTCTTCTTGAAGTTCCCTTTCTTTCCCTTGCCCTTTTTCTTGAAACTAGTGGTATTGTTAACCATCGACACTTGATGCTCTTTCTTGATTTCTACCTTCACCAATTTCAGCATTGCGAAAAGCTTGGGGATCGTTTTCATCATCCCTTGCATATTATAGTTCATCATGAAGTTCTAGTAGCTTGGTGATAGTGACTAGAGAACTCTGTCAATCACTATCTTATCTGGAAGATTAACTCCCACTTGATTCAAGCGATTGTAGTGCCCAGACATTCTAAACACATGCTCACCAGCTGAGCTATTCTCCTCCATCTTGTAGGCAAAGTACTTGCCAGAGGTCTCATACCTCTCGACACGGGCATGAGTCTGAAATACCAATTTTTGCTCGAGGAACATCTCATATGCTCCGCGGCGTTCAAAACGTGTTTGAAGCCCCGATTTTAAGCCGTAAAGCATGGCGCACTAAACTATCAAGTAGCCATCATATCGAGCTTGCCAAACATTCATAACATCTGCATCTGCTCCTGCAATAGGTCTGTCACCTAGCGGTGCGTCAAGGACATAATTCCTCTATGCAGCAATGACGATAATCCTTAGAACACGGACCCAGTCCGCATCATTGCTACTATCATCTTTCAACTTAGTTTTCTCTCAAAAACATAGGGGAGATACAACGCGAGCTATTGATCTACAACATAATTTGCAAATACTATCAGGACTAAGTTCATGATAAATTAAGTTCAATTAATCAAATTACTTAAGAACTCCCACTTAGATAGACATCCCACAAGTCATCTAAATGATAAGTGATCCAAATCAACTAAACCATGTCCGATCATCACGTGAGATGGATTAGTCATCAATGGTGAACATCTCTATGTTGATCATATCTACTATACGATTCACGTTCGACCTTTCGGTCTCCAGTGTTCTGAGGCCATGTCTGTACATCCTAGGCTCGTCAAGTTTAACCTGAGTATTCCGCATGTGCAAAACTCGCTTGCGCTGGTTGTATTTGAACGTAGAGCCTATCACACCCGATCATCACGTGGTGTCTCAGCACGAAGAACTTTCGCAACGGTGCATACTCGGGGAGAACACTTATACCTTGAAATTTAGTTAAGGGATCATCTTATAATGCTACCGTCGTACTAAGCAAAATAAGATGCATAAAGATAAACATCACATGCAATCAAAATATGTGACATGATATGGCCATCATCATCTTGTGCTTTCGATCTCCATCACTAAAGCAAAGTCATGATCTCCATCGTCACCGGCTTGACACCTTGATCTCCATTGTAGCATCGTGGTCGTCTCGCCAACTATTGCTTCTACGACTATCACTACCGCTTAGTGATAAAGTAAAGCAATTACACATGGCGTTTGTATTTCATACAATAAAGCGACAACCATAAGGCTCCTGTCAGTTGCCGATAACCTTTACAAAACATGATCATCTCATACAACAACGTATATCACATCATGTCTTGACCATATCACATAACAACATTCCCTGCAAAAACAAGTTAGACGTCCTCTACTTTGTTGTTGCAAGTTTTACGTGGCTGCTACGGGCTTCTAGCAAGAACCATTCTTACCTATGGCACAAAACCACAACGGTGATTTATCAAGTTTGCTGTTTTAACCTTCAACAAGGACCGACCGCAGTCAAATTCGATTCAACTAAAGTTGGAGAAACAGACACCCGCCAGCCACCTCTATCAAAAACTAGTTGCATGTCTGTCGGTGGAATCGGTCTCATGAACGCGGTCATGTAAGGTTGGTCCGGGCCGCTTCATCCAACAATACCCCGAATCAAAATAAGACATTGGTGGTAAGCATTATGACGATCACCTCCCACAAGTCTTTGTGTTCTACTCGTGCATATCATCTACGCATAGACCTGGCTCTGATGCCACTGTTGGGGAACATAGCATGCAATTTCAAAATTTTCCTACGCTTACGCAAGATCTATCTAGGAGATGCATAGCAACGAGAGTGGGAGAGTGTGTCCACGTACTCTTGTAGACCGAAAGCGGAAGCGTTTGCTTAACGTGGTTGATGTAGTCGAACGTCTTCTCATTTCGACCGATCAAGTACCAAACGTATGGCACCTCCGAGTTCTGCACATGTTCAGCGCGATGATGTCCCTCGAGCTCTTGATCTAGCAGAGGGTCGAGGAAGTAGATGAGTTTCTCAGCATGACAGCGTGGTGATGGTGATGGTGATGTGATCCGCGCAGGGCTTCGCCTAAGCACCGCGAAAATATGACCGGAGGCTTAAACTGTGGAGGGGGGCGCCGCAGACGGCTTGGAACAATTGATGTGTGTTGTAGGGGCGACCCCCCCTATATAAAGGAGGCCGGCCCTAGGCGCACCCCAAGTAGGAGGAGTCCTACTTGTGGTCCTAGTAGGATTCGCCCCCCCCCCCCCCTTTCTTTTACCAGAGGGGGAAAGGGGGAAGGAGAGAGAGGAGGAGAAGGAAAGGGGAGCGCCGCCCCCTCTGTTGGGTAATGTGGTAATTTCAAAAAAAATCCTACGATCACGCAAGATCTATCTAGGAGATGCATAGCAACGAGAGGGGAGAGTGTGTCCATGTACCCTCATAGACCAAAAGCGGAAGCATTTAGTTAACGCGGTTGATGTAGTCGAACGTCTTCACGATCCAACCGATCCAAGCACCGAACGTATGGCACCTCCGCGTTCAGCACACGCTCAGCCCGATGACGTCCCTCGAGCTCTTGATGAAGTTGAGGACAAGGGAGAGTTCCGTCAGCACTATGGCGTGGCGACGATATTGACGATGTTACCGGCGCAGGGCTTCGCCTAAGCACTACGACGATATGACCGAGGTGTGTAATTGTGGAGGGGGGCACCGCACACAGTTCAGAGAACTTGATGTCCTTTGGGGTGCCCCCCTGCCCCGTAAATAAAGGAGGAGAGGGGAGGCCGGCCGGCCATTACAGGGCGCGCCAAGAGAAGGGAGTCTTAGTAGGACTCCAAGTCCTAGTAGGACTCCACCTAGAGGAAGAGGGGAAGGAAGGGAGAGGGAGAGGGAGAGGGAAAGGGGGGTCGTGCCCCCTTCCCTTGTCCTATTCGGACTCCCCATGGGGGGCTCCCCTATGTGGGCTGTCCTCCCTCTCCCCGTGGCCCATGTTGGCCCATTGCTTCCGCTTTCGTTGCTTGCAAGGCTTATAGTGATGAGCATTACCGAGAGGGCCCAGAGATACCTCTCCGAAACACGGAGTGACAAATCCTAATCTCGATCTATGCCAACCCAACAAACACCTTCGGAGACACCTGTAGAGCATCTTTATAATCACCCATTTATGTTGTGACGTTTGATAGCACACAAGGTGTTCTTCCGGTATTCGGGAGTTGCATAATCTCATAGTCTGAGGAACATGTATAAGTCATGAAGAAAGCAGTAGCAATGAAACTGTAACAATCATAATGCTAAGCTAACGGATGGGTCTTGTCCATCACATTATTCTCCTAATGATGTGATCTCGTTCATCAAATGACAACACATGTCTATGGTTAGAAAACATAACCATCTTTGATTAACGAGCTAGTCAAATAGAGGCATACTAGGGACATTATGTTTTGTCTATGTATTCACACATGTACTAAGTTTCCAGTTAATACAATTCTAGCATGAATAATAAATATTTATCATGATATAAGGAAATAAATAATAACTTTATTATTGCCTCTAGGGCATATTCCCTTCACCCTTCCCTAGTCCAATTCGGTCTCCTCCCTGGTGGGGCGGCGCCACCCCTTTATGGGCTGGTGTGCCTCCCTCCTATGGCCCATATGGCCCATATCTTTCCCCGGGGGGTTCCGATAACCCCTCTGGTAATCCGATATGTACCCGATACATTCCGAAACACTTCCGGTGTCCGAATACTACCTTCCAATATATCAAGCTTTACCTCTCGACCATTTCAAGACTCCTCGTCATGTCTGTGATCTCATCTTGGACTCTGAACAACCTTCGGTCACCAAAACACATAAATCATACAATACAAATTGTCATCGAACATTAAGCGTGCGGACCCTATGGGTTCGAGAACTATGTAGACATGACCGAGACACCTCTTCGGTCAATAACCAATAGCGGAAGCTGGATGCTCATATTGGTTCCCACATATTCTACGAAGATCTTTATCGGTCGAACCGTTATGACAACATACGTTATTCCTTTTGCATCGGTATCTTACTTTTCCGAGGTTCGATCGTCGGTATCTTCATACCTAGTTCAATCTCGTTACCGGCAAGTCTCTTTACTCGTTCCATAATGCATCATCCTACAACTAACTCATTAGTCACTTTGCTTGCAAGGCTTCTTACGATGTGCATTACCGAGAGGGCCTAGAGATACCTCTCTGGTACTCGGAGTGACAAATCATAATCTCGATCTATGCCAACCCAACAAACACCTTCGGAGATACCTGCAGAGCATCTTTATAATCACCCAGTTACGTTGTGACGTTGATAGCACACAAGGCATTCCTCCGGTATCTGGGAGTTGCATAATCTCATAATCGGAGGAATATGTATTTGACATGAAGAAAGCAATAGCAATAAAACTGAATGATCATAATGCTAAGCTAACGAATGGGTCTTGTCCATCACATAATTCTACTAATGATGTGATCCCGTTCATCAAATGGCAACACATGTCTATGGATAGGAAACTTAACCATCTTTGATTAACGAGCTAGTCTAGTAGAAGCTTACTAGGCACACAATATTTTGTCTATGTATTCAACATGTATCAACTTTCTGGTTAATACAATTCTAGCATGAATAATAAACATTTATCATGAAATAAGGAAATATAAAATAACAACTTTATTATTGCCTCTAGGGCATATTTCCTTCAGAAAATGATGCTAAAATCTCTCATAAAATGCCTATAGAAACCAACGAGGCCAAAAAACTCCTCATTCTGTGGTCATTTTGTGCTGCGGTCAACTCTCAATAGCTTCAATTTTGGCTTTATCAACTTCAATTCCCTGTGGAGTAACAACATAGTAAAGAAAAGATATTCGGTCGGTGCAAAATGTGCACTTCCCAAGGTCACCAAACAAACGTGCATCACATAAAGTAATAAAAACAATATGTAAATGTTCCGAGTGTTCCTTCAAAGATATGTTATAAATCTGTATTAGATCACTAGATGCATTGATAAAAAATGCTATGAAAGTGCGATAACACACTTTGCAACCTATTCTCCAAGATCGATATTCCACTAAACGATAAATCGAGTGCAAAATTTTAAGATAGATGTGATGCAAGACACCTCACTTCCTCCCCCAAGTTTTGATAGAGGCACAGAGGGAGAGATGCCTATTACCACTTTACTCAGTTCTTTTGTTGTGTGATAACTCTCAAACGTAACTACTTTTTTGAACGCTTTTGCTATGTTTTTGTCCTCTAAATTGCATATTTTAAATAAAAATTGATCTGCACTAACGTTGTTTCTGCAAGATTTGCAATGGTGTTATTTACAATGCAGAAAAGTTGCCCAAGACATTGGAAAAAATATAGAAAATATTTTAGGGAAATAAAAACTAACTTTATAGTATTAGAGGATAACTTTTGAGCTGAAACAATCATTTAGAAGTTGCAAAAGGGTTCCATTTTTTATTCGGTAACTTCTGGATGAACATGTCAGTAACTTACATAGTGCATAATTGTAACTTTTGACCTAAAAAGGTTATCAAAACCTACCACCATGTGAATTTGTTTTCGCAATGCAAGGATGGATATCATTCCATTGATAGGTAGGGAAGACAGTTTAGAGGGGTGCAACTTTTGGGGGCGTACACACTCATAGCGACACCAAAAGTGCAGGTTGAACATAGAGGGGTGAGGTTGTTCAGCCTCGACTAGTTAGGTTCATGTTACGTGCAACAACCTATGTAGTCCTTTGGTGCCAACTCTAGCCCATAGCCGGGCCTCCTGCTTGATGTCATCAGAGAGTTGAGTGGAGGATGGGCAAGCGCCGTCGAAGAGGGCGGCGTTCTAGTGTTTCCATATAGACCAGACCGTAAGAATGATCAGGGAATGGATACCCTTGCGTTGACATGCTGGTGCAGAGGATGAACCGTGGACCACCAGTTGAAGAACCCTATGTCGCCACTCAGAGGGGGGGGGCAACACCAGGCCATCGAATCATACCAGACGGTGCGAGAAAATACACAACCCACGAGCAGGTGTTGGAGGGTTTCATTCTACCGGTTGCATAATTTGCAGACTATGTCATGGGGGAGATCATGGCGCGCACGACGATCGGCAGTCCAACAACGGTTGAGGGAGGCCAGCCAGAGAAATATCTTCGTGTTCGTCGATGCTCAGCTCTTCGAAATGAGTATTGAAGCATGGGTTTAACGATATAAACATATTTTGAATCGAACAACGGTTTAAGCTACAAAATAATTTGAATTTGTAGATGAATGAAAGCATTGATGACATCAGTCTCTTTTGTCTTGTAGTGAATGCGTGCAACGAATGACTAGGAAAGTTCGGTATTTTATTAAAAGTCCAACTATCGCGTCTTTTTTTTAGAAAACTTTCGATCTATTCATCTTCAACATGACAGTACAATGAACACCAGAAATAATAAAAATTATATCTAGATCCATAGACCATCTAGCAATGATTACAAAAAAATTGAAGCGAGCTGAAGGCGCGCCACCATCATCGCCCCTCCTCGCGGGAGTCGGGCACAACTTGTTGTAGTAGACAGGCGGAAAGTCAATGTGCTAAGGCCCCATAAGACCAGCGCACCAGAACAGCAATCACCGTTGATGAAGAATAACGTAGATTGAAAGGATCCAACCCGAAGACGCACGAACATAGACGAATAACAACCAGATCCGAGCAAATCCACCAAGGATAGATCCGTTGTAGACACACCTCCACACGCCCATCAACAATGCTAGACCCATCACCGGAGTGGGTGCTAGGCGAGGAGACCTTTGTTCCATCTTCAGAAAGCCGCCGTCATCTCGCCTTCATAAGCAGGACACAAACCCTAACGAAACGACTAACAACAGAGCCCTCCCGCCGACCCTTGCTAAGATCCAGCGCGCCTCATGGCCCTAGGGCCACTGGAGAAGAGACCGACCTGCGGCGGCGCCTAACAATCGCCTCGTTGCCCTTAAGTAATCCATGGACGCGTGTAGCAACCGTTGTGGATCTATAGACTCGATGCATCTATTTTGAGTGACTTCTCTCGGTCAGTCTCCTTATTCCACAGTACTATAATCCATAAGAATGTGATGCTACGTTGATTAAAAAGGGCAAATCCCAGTCAGCTGACTGACCCAAAGCACTCTAGAATCTAGAGTCCATATATGTCAGTAACTTACATAGTGCATACTGGTAACTTTTGATCATCGAAACCTGCCAGCATGTGATTTAGTGTAGTTTTAAAGTTCTCGTCGCAATGATTTAACAGTAAAAACAGATTTTTGAATCAAACAACGGTTTAAGCTACTCCATCTGTGAAAGTATAAGACATTTTAGATCACTATTTTACAAAAGTACTAAATAATTTGAATTTATAAATGGTTGAAATATTTAATGACATCAGCCTCCTTTATCTCGTAGTAAATGCATGCAACGAGTGACAAGGAACGTTAGGTAATCCATGGACGCGTGCAGCAACCATTGTGGTCTATAAGCTCGATGCATTTATTTTGAGTGACTTCTCTCGGTCAGTCTCCCCATTCCACCCTACTATAATCCATAAGAATGTGATGCGACGTTGATTACAAAGGGCAAATCCCAGTCAGCTGACTGACCCAAAGCACTCTAGAATCTAGAGTCTATTTCTAGAGCAAAAACAGGGCAGTGTCATTGTCAGGATCCACATCAAGATAATTATCCTTATTTCTTTACCAAAAAAAGATAATTATCCTTCTTGTCTGCAAAAAAAGAAAGACAGCTATCGGTCAAGGGCAACTTAGTCGTTCCATAGGTTATTATCGACGCGTTGGGACTACGAACCCGCGGGGCATGGCCTGAGCCTATAAATACGTCTCGCAACACTTGAGCCTCTCACACTACAATTCACCATCGCAACACCATTACTCAAGAGTGGCATTCCAATTCCCAATCACAAGGATGAGCACGGCAGCTCGGCAGGTGACTCCATCAACCAAAATCTGTGTACTCATACAAATTGCTTTTTACTAGTCGCTAAAATGTCTTAACTAATTATGTGAGTCTAATTCCTATAGGTAGCAACGGTAATTTGTTGCTCATGAGGTCTAGAGGCTACACATGTGCATGCACTTAATTATGATGGCCGATATACATTACATTTGAATTTCACTAAACATAGTTGTGCAAATATATGCACAAATGTCGGGACAAAACTCACCCGTTGACAATTGGGTTGTAGTTTTAGACTATGGTGTTATAGTCTACACCTGCAATTGTTGTGCGTAGGGGATTACGATATATCCAAAAACCATGTCCACGGTAATTGTGTTGTTCCTGGCTCAAAGGTTGCAGAACAGTACTCCCTCCGTCTAGATGTATAAGTCATCTTAGATTGTGCATGACGACCAAGGCGGTGCGGATAACGAGAGAACTTAATATTTTTTTGCTAATTAATAACATTGCATGCAATGAACTAACCAGTGCATGTCATTTTTGGTGGTCTCAAGTCATTAAAAGCATGTACGGCTCACATCTCTTAGGCTGGTTGTAATGGGGAGTATCATATACTAGTATCATGCATATGATACTAGTATATGATACTACCTCCCTAATGCATAGTATCATATATTAGTATCATGTAGTACTCTATTTATTGCCATGCATGACACAAGGTAGCTTAGCATTTAATATGATACGGTATCATGATATGATACTACACCCTCTCTTTCTTCATTTAATGCTATGACACCTCATCAAAATTGCCTAGTTGGCATGCATGATACTACCTATGATACTACCATTACGACCAGCCTTATTGGTTGATATGTCACGAAACAAGAAACGAGAAGGAAGTTAATGTACCGTGCCTAAGTGTTTTGGGATTACTCACCTAGATGATTTACGCACCTAGATGGAGGGAGTATTTGGTTTTCGTAAGGTGACTTGCGCACCTAGATGGAGGGAGCATCATAGACATCAAAAATTTGGGTGGGCATGCAAGTCCGGGAGCACACATGCATGCGGCCGCCCATTTGCTTCAAAATTGATGCACTACTTTATGCTAGTAACCCTTGATGCCCTGAAGTCCATGCGTATCAGCTTTTGGCAGACTTGAATGCATTGCCCATCCCATCTCTCATGCCTTTTTTTATCATAAAAATTAAATCTATTTTGTTTTGAACCAAAAGTCCAAATTAAGTTTCGTTTAGATATTCGTGTTCGTTGCAATGAGTACTTTTGAATAAGACCAATTTTTAATACATACAGAAACTTCTAATTTTTAGCCAATTTTTAAATATTAAAACTTGATAGTCACAATATTACGTTTTAATAAGTCTTACATACTTATCATTCGGTCTATCAATTTCCAGTAGCTGAAACAAGTTTTATAAACTTGTCAAAATGTTGGAGCCCCCATATGGTTTTAAGTTCCAGTTCTCTTACTAATTTTATTGTTCATTTCTATTAAGTTTCAGCAGTTGTAACTTAACGAAAGTTTATAAACATGTCAAAACATATTTAAAACTGGTATCATTTCAAAGTCTACATCACAAGGAACACACATATGCAAACAAAATATAAGTTATAATTTCGAATCAAAAGTTATAATAGATTTAAATACAAGTAGAAAAACATGAGAGGTGGGATGGGTGGGGCATGCACTCACTCCAAAAG
Source organism: Triticum timopheevii (assembly GCA_963921465.1). NCBI lineage: Eukaryota > Viridiplantae > Streptophyta > Magnoliopsida > Poales > Poaceae > Triticum > Triticum timopheevii. The sequence continues at coordinate 88,419,284 of OY997271.1, forward strand.
TCCCTCCTTCATAAAATATAAGGCATGTTTGACTTTGCACGGTTTTTAGTGCATGACTTGGCCATTAATATATATCAAATTATATAGATCGAACATGTATAAATGGCATCATCATATTTGACTTGCAAAACAATTTTATTTCATGTCTGTATAATAATTTTGTAGACATACATACGATGAAAATCATTGTCAAAGTTCTGTGATGAAGATCAAAAAAATCAACCACACCTTATATTTTGGGGAGGGAGTAACTAAAATCTAGACACAAAATCGCTTTTCGGATCTTGAGCAATCATATGGCCGCATGCATCTTTTCCCCGTCCCTGCGTGGCACAAATCAGCATCCTTGTCCAAATTTAACTACACCATACTTTTAGGTCGCAAAAAAAGGAAAAGAAAAAAGAAACCTACACCGTACTGTTTAGAGAAGATGAACAGTGAAATGTCTAAAACTTAGATAGCCAACAACAAAATTTGCTTAGTAACTTTGATAATTACCACTCAACTAGCTTTGTGACGTAGATTAGTTTTGTAAGTTACAGAGCAGCTCCAAACTTGATCTTTGACAGGCTATAGGACGGGTGTCCCATGTGGTAAAAGTATTACCACCTTTATTTATCTCTCCAAATAGGGATGTAAACAACGTCCCGTTTAAATTGGTTTAAGCCCACTTTCCAGAAAAAAAAACTACCGAGCTAACCAACGCTAACTAAACAGCCCTTGCGACGTCGTTTATTGTGCCATTTACATCCCTATCTCCGACCATGGGTCCCACTCTCATAAGTTTCAGTCATTTGTATGCGTAGAGGATCTGCAATCTCCACGACATCGTCCGGTCTAAAAAATGGTACTCCCTTTGAAAAGAAATACAAGAGCATTTAGATCACTACTTTAGTGATCCAAACACTCCTATATTTCTTTACGAAGGGAGTAGAATATAGGATAATAAAATGACTCCCAAATCTAGTGGTGGGAATGAAACTAGGTCTGTGGAGATCAGAGTTGCCCACAACTCGGTGCAAATTTTAGCCACCGTACTCACCTATTACATGCATAAAATACTGAGTTGATCTACTCTGAAGTTTCTAAGAACTGTAAAGCATCCATAGATTTACGTAATACTATGACATGAGAACAGAACAGGTTTAATCAAAATTCAGAAAGCACAATCACTATATAGTACCTGGTAGGCTGGTAAAAACAAGGACACTAGATCACACAATCTTAGTAGTGTTCATTAATCTTCTCTTTTTGACACAAATAGACATATTTTTATGAAATAATGTAGTGTGTCATTTTGTTACACTTACTGCCGACGGAACTCACGTCCATAATTGGTTTCATATTTTTCAAAAAGAACTTTTACGTGTCTCGGCACATGGGGTTGCAATAGGTGGCGGATCAATTTGTACCTGTAGGCCAACTAAGGGGGTGTTTGGTTCAGGGACTTTTTAGTCCCAGAGACTAGAAAAAGTCTCTAAAAAGTCTTTAGGAACCAAACGGGAGGGACTTTTTCTATACGGACTAGAAAAAGTCCTAGGACTTCTGAACCAAACACCCCCTAAGATACTCAAACCATATAGTCAAACAAAAAAAAAGAGTCTCAAACCATGCCCAGCCACCAAGTTGACATCATCCATAATTGTATTGCTCTAAGCTTATCTCAGAATCTGTTGTGGGAAAACAACAACTTGGTCAGCTAATTGATATACAAATGTCTTCAATGTACAATAGCAAAAGATGGTTGAAAAGGTTGAACTACAGTCACGGCATTGCCAAAGGCAGCCTAGACCTCCCATGCAAAATATACATGCAGCTCGTAGATAGGTAATTAATGCTAGACCCACATAAAGTTACGTGAGATTTTTACGTAAAGGCTGATTTGGAGGTGGTTGATTGGATAAATGACCAGCTCCCTTCCAGTTTTACCGCAAGAAAAAAAAAACAGCACTTCCGGTTCATAACGATCAATTATTTATGTTTGACAGTTGCTGGGAGCTGGGCTTTCGGAGATGGTGGGCGGACAGTGGAAAAGCTCAGTGTCGGCGCGGATGAGTTCAGGGATTCCGGCCGCTACCAACTTGGTAAGCTGCATGCGTTTGAAACATTCCTTTGATTTGGAGTCTTGATTGTTGAATCTTGTGAACTTAATTGCCATCTATGAAATTAATTCATTCAGGTGGAGGTGCAAGCGTTGACAAAAACCAAGGAGATTCCCGCAGGCGGCAACGCCTGCAATGAGCTCCCCGTCCTGGTGCGGGTCAAGGCGGCGTCGCAGCGGGTGCAGCGCACCGGCGTGGACATCGTCGCCGTCCTCAACCTAAGAGTGGGCATGGGGGCTGAAAAGCTTGAGCGCATAAAGGCTGCAATGAAGGCCGTCATTAGCAAGCTTGACACCTGCGACCGACTCTCGATCATCTCCTTCGAGGCCGGCGCGCCGCCCCGCCGCCTCAGGGAGCTCAAGTACATGTGCTCCCGTAATTGCCGGAATGCTACTAAGGTGGTCGACAAGCTGCTCGCGGGGCATGATACCGACATGATCGCCTGCTTGGAAGAGGGAACCAAGGTGCATGTCCACAAGCACATGTTTTTTTTAGTCAAATTATTGGATTGTCTACGCAGATGATCCCTTTTAGTCAAGCCTTTTTTTCCTAACCACGTAAATCAAGAAACCTTTCTGATTGATGTTCCGGATGTGTACTCCGGCATCTCGTTTCATTCTTAGGTTCTGCTGGATCGTAAGGAGAGCAACGGGCGTGTAGGCTGCATGATGTTCCTGTCACACGAGGTCGTCGAGCAAGCAGCTGAGATTTCCATCAGCCATGATTTCCCGGTGCACACCTTCGGTCTCAGCGACGACCACGACCCGAAGGTCATGAAACACATCGCCGACGAGACATGCAGCACCTACTCCTTCGTCGACCAGGAACACATCACGCAGGCCTTCGAGCTGTTCATCACTGGGTTAATGTCCGTCACCGCCAAGTCCATCAAGATTACCCTCAAGGCTCAAGAGGGTGTCACCATTTCATCCATCCACTCCGGGTGCTACAAACATGACCACACCGACGGGAAATCAGGCCAGATCGACATTGTTGACATCTATGCCGGTGAGTAGAAGAACTTCATCGTCAACCTCAAAGTCGATGCGGGCAAGGGCAAACTCGCCATCAGCGGCACTGAGAGCAGGGCCAAGCTCGTGACCATAGGTTGCCAGTACCAAGGCATCGATGTTGATGGCAAGGTCAAGCTGGAAGATACGGACGTTTGCATATTTCTACCGAGCCAGGAAAGCTCCGTGGGCAAACATATGGTGGGGCCGGAGCCGTGCGTGCAGCCACCGAGCCCCGAATGCCCACCGGACGGGGAGGGCATCCGCCCTGAGGTGCCACCGCCGGAACCGTGTGTGGAACCACCGAGCCAGGAATGCTCACAAGACGGGGAGGACGTACGTCCCGAGGTGCCAGGTCCGGACACATGCGTGCGGCCACCGAGCCAGGAATGCTCGCCAGGCGAGCAGGACATCCACCCTGAGGTGGCAGTGGAGATCACGCGGGTCAAGTTGCTTGTGGCCATCCTAGATATGCTGAAGCAGCAAGCCAGGCCCGAAGGCGACTTTGGTCCTAAGCAAAACCCCATCGGTGACAAGCTTCAAAAGATTTTGGATGAATTCAAGAACTCCGTCACAGATAACATTGCCCAGGGTGTCCTGACACAATTCGGCAGGGACGTTGCTACCATGGGGATCACTGCTATCAATAACCCCGAGGAGCACAAGAAATCAGGAGGTCTAGCTTATATGTTGTCATGGGTGTCGTGCCACCAGTGGCAGCGCGCAACCATCAAGGGCACGACCTCCAGCTCCGGTGCTTTCCGATGCGCCGTGGAAGGTGGCGAAAACGATGGCGACACCATTCCTCCTCTTATTTTTAACTGCCCCCGCTCCTGCTTCCGGTTGTACCATGCAGTACTGCTCATGATGTTTCTCTTCCTAATGAGGATGCTCTACCTCTACTCCGTCGGCGGTGGCTTGGGCTTGGGCTTCCGTGGTAGCTTCAGCTTCAGCGGCCGCTCAACGGCGATCAAGCCGTCAATGTCAACCGGGAACACGACAGCTCTAGATCTCTCAGTGCATCCTCACTGGCCCGTGATGGAAAAAGACTTTCAGATTATGCTCAACAAGACGAAGGATGTCAAGATCAACTCCTTCTTCAAGGAGGCTTCCGTGGAGGACATGAACCACGAAATGGACCGATACCTCTACTTGGTAAGTAAAGTGGCATTTAACACGTTTCTATTTTATTTTTTTGAGAAAACTTCCGATCTATCCATTCACTGTTAAGGTAGTACAAAAAACACTAAAAATAAAAATTACATCCAGATCCATAGACCACCTAGCAACGACTACAAACATTGAAAAACGTTTCTATGTTTGACATTACTTTCGCGTCATCGATCATGATAAACGATGATACTACATGTGAGAGTATATCTCGTGGGAAAACTATAGTTATCAGACCAACCTAAAGAAATTTGACAGGTCAGCCACGATTTATATATCTCCACACTATTAATAACTAGAGTAATTCACAAGTATTTGTTTTCTGAAACGACCTAGAGCAGTGATCATGATTGTTTTTATCCAATGAAATTGAGTAGTTGCACATCCTTTTAGGTTTCATATACCTTATTCGCAGCAACAAAAAGTGCTTAAATAATATTGATCCCCGTTGATTATTGTGTGCGCATCCGCAGGCCATTGTACATGCCACCGTTCTAAGGAAGCGTAACAAAGGATCTGCAATCTCTGGTGCGGCCCAAATTAGGTCTGAGGCAGAGGCGTACTTCCAAGTCATGGTCAAAAGGATGATGCACGTGGAATTGCCCTCCTTTGAAGGTGCTATAGCTGACATCAGCTACGAAATGAACCGTTATCTCTACTCGGTGAGACATAAAATATAGATCCTCTCATACATGCATGTAATTATATTAGTCAGCATCCTAATTATGTACTGTATGTCTATGTTGGGCAATTATTACATCGCCGGTCAGACTATTGTGCAAGCCAGCATTGTCCAGAAGCACACAGAGGTCATTATGGAGAGCAGGAACAAGACAGCGACGGACAATCAGACAACATCCACCACGGGCGGCATTGTGGAGAGCAGGAACAAGACAGCGACCGACAATCAGACAACATCCACCACGGGCAGCGGGATCACAGGGGTGACGACGGTGACTAACGTGTCTACCACAACGGGCGGCAAGATCAAGATGGTAACAGAGGAGGAGATGGAAGCGGCAAGGGCGGAGATCAGGGAGCTGCAGCAAAAGCTTCAGCAGATGGAGACCCTTGTCGTCAAGGTCGCAGAGCTGCAACTGCAGCTGCAGGAGAAGGAGAGCCTGGTGGTCCGCGTCACGGAGCACAAGAAGACCCTGGTGGTTCGCATCACCGAGATGGAGCAGACGCTCCAGCAAAGGGAGAGCGTGCTAGTCAGCCTTCGTTCGGAGCTGGAGCAGCAGCGCAAGAGCTGCGACGAGAAGTGCACCGTGTGCGACGCCAGCGTGAAGAGGTGCGGCCAGATGGTCGAGATGTGGAAGGCCCGGGTGGTGGAGCTGCTGGGCGCCGTGGAGGAAGACAAAGTGATCCAGCAGACCGTCGCCAACTGAGGTCAAAAGTGCCTTGCATGCGGCAGGCCACTGCATCTATCCCGGCCGCAGCTCGTTTCTGCAGTTCTGTTCTCCTTTCCTTCCTTTGGCTTGCTCGAACTCGTCTGAGTTTATGTAACTTATCATGGTGTGGACCTTTTTCATGTTATATGTATCAATAAAACTTGTGGTCAGTTCAGTATCAGTCATTTAGTTGTTGTTCCTTCGCTCTCCTTTTTTTTGAGAGAGAGAGAGGAGGACGACATGTGCATGCAGTCAGTGTTGTACTATTCTGACTCAATGCATCCTCCACTAGTATTTTACCTAACAAAAGTCTGTGCGTGAACTAGCTGTATATTCCATCTGCATCTCCAAACGTGAAAACGATTTTATTTTCTTTGCACGAATCTTAAAGTCTGAGGTGTAAGATGGATCCTTCGCCGGTACATACGAGTTCCGGTAAAAGAGACTTCGCGGGCTTTGGGTACTGCCGCAGTAGAGGCGGGCGACGGAGACGGCGGCCATAACAGGTACGGCTCAACGACGTGGCCGCAGCGAGGCTTGGCGGAGGGGTAGACCGGCCCGAAGGCGAGGAGAGGCCGCGGCTGCGGCTACGGAAACCCCCGGCACCTCTCTTTTTTAACCCACGGGCACCCGGCCACTTAATACTTCTTTCTCTTTTCAGTATAGTTGCACGGGAGGAACAGAGCGAGTCCACGAGGGGGGAGCAGCCTACAATGAACATTTCTTAAGTACGCAATGAACATTTCTTAATATGTGGTGAACATTTTCTTAAATATATGATGAACATTTTTGTAATACACAATGAACTCTTGTATAATACACAAGAAATGAAGAAAATTAAAAAATAAACAGAAGACACATATATTGTTCATCTTATTAAAGTATTAATGAAAAATGCACGATGAAACATTTCCTTAATGTAAATAGAAAGAGAAAGATAAAACTAGAAAAAAACGTAAAAGAACAAGAAAGAAAAAACCGAAAAGATATTAATAAACAAAACAAAAGGGCAACAGAAGAAACGAACGAAAAAAAAGCAGCGAAGGGGCAGCACGCTCTGCCTCGAACTGGGCCAGGCCACCCGCGTGCTCTTCAGCAAAGCTGCAGCAGTCTGACGCACGCGGGCGTCAAGGGAGGGGACGGGAGCCGGCAAGGAGATCCGGCGCCCACGCGCCCAGCAAGTTGGCCCGGCCCACGAAACGCGTCGGCCAGTGAACTCGCGCGAAAAATACCAAAAAAGACATCTGCTACGGCATTCGATCTCAGGCCGTTCGTTCCTTGTCCGACCTCTCTAACCACTGGAGGTAACGATTTGTTACAGCCAGAAATATGTAATAACACTGCCGAAGTGCTATTTGCTGCACATAATCATGTACTGTATCGCTTAAATTTTTTTGGAAAAAAATCATGATAAGAAAACGTTCATAGATTTTGAAAAAAAAATATCATTTTGAAGAAAAGTTCATCAATTCGAAAAAAAGTTCACCAAATTTAAAAAAAGTTCATCGATTTTGAAAAAAGTTCATCGAAACTGAAGAAAAGAGTTCATGGATTATAAAAAAATCTACAAATTTCAAAAAAGTTCATCAATTTGAAAAATAAGTTCATCTAATTTTGAAAAGTTTGTTGAACTTGAAAAGAAGTTCATCAAATTTTAAATAAGTTCATCAAATTTTAAATAAGTTCATCAAATTTGGAAAAAGCTCATTGAAACTGAAAAAAGTTCAGCGAATTTGAAAAAAGTTCATTGATTTGAACAAAAGTTCACGAATTATAAAAAATATCATTGAGCCAGGAGGAAGAAAAAAATAAAAACATAAACGAAAAAAGGAAAAAGGAAAAAGGAAAGTTAAACTAAGAAAAAAGGTAAGAGGATGTCTTTCATCACATCGGGCAAGGTGGTGTGATGGTTACTGCTGCACAGCTTGAAGTAGACGTCCCTAGTTCGATCCCCCGCAAGTACGCTCGTTTTTTGCTGTCTAGAATACAGAAAGAAAACAGGATGAGATGGGCCGGCCCAGCTTGGTTGGCTGCATGTGCCCGTTTGCAAAATACGCACAAACGGGCGCCTGCAGCGCCAAATAGGATTTGCCAGGCGTCAAATAGGGTTTCCCGTGCAGGCAATGCCCACAGGGTGAGCGAGTTGGGCCGGCCCAGTTCTGCCATTTCGTTGCACGCTGGGTTCCACACTGTTTGCAAAATACACATAAACGGGCGCCTGCAGCGCCAAATAGGATTTGTCAGGCGTCAAATAGGGTTCGCCGTGCAGGCAATGCCCACAGGGTGAGCGAGTTGGGCTGGCCCAGTTCTGTTGTTTCGTTGCACGCTGGCTTTAACACTATTTGCAAAATACACATAAACGGGCGCCTGCAGCGCCAAATAGGATTTGTCGGGCGTCAAATAGGGTTCGCCGAGCAGGCAATGCCACAAGGTGAGCGAGTTGGGCCGGCCCAGTTCTGCCGTTTCGTTGCACGCTGGGTTCCACACTGTTCAATTTTATTTGAAAAAATGATAACCGGAGAACGTGACAGCAACTAATTGAGGAGCCTTTTTTTGGAAACCTTCCAGTGATTATTTGGCTAGGTTAGGAGTACGTCACTTGGCACACTCTCGGTTGCCGCCATGTGTCGCGCTCTAGACGCTGCCTTCAGATTTTTTTTTTGCATGCGTTTTCGGCTTTTTAGATGGGTTTTTTTGGGTTTTGTCAGGTTTTCATTTTTTCACCAGTATTTCTTAACTTTTTGAAGGAAAAGGATTGCGCGAAAAAATGTGTTTATTTATTTATTAATTTTCTTCCGCGAGAGGCACACTCAAGCATCTCGAAAACGGAAAAAAAAATTATGAGAGGTACGGTTTTGCTTCCAGAAGAGGCATGGTTTTACTCATGCGAGAGGCACAGCCATGCCACTCGGAAACGAGAAAACGAGTTTTCTCTTCTTTTTTTGTGAGAGGTTTTGCTCTTCCACCAAAAGCATGGTCTTGCCTCTCGGAAATGGAGAAAACATTTTTTTTCTTTTCGTGAGAGGCACGGTTTTGCTTCCACAACAGACACGCCGTGCCTCTCAAAAAGGAGGGAAAAATCTGTTTTCTTTTTTTCGTGAGAGGTACGATTTTGTTTCTGAAAAAGGCATGGTTGTGCTTCCGCACGAGGCACGGTCATGCCTCTCGAAAACGGAAAAAACTCATTTTCTTTTTTTTTGTGAAAGGCACGATTTTGCTTCCACAAGAGGCATGGTTTTGCGTCCGCGAGAGGCATGGTTTTGCGTCTGCGAGAGGCATGGCCGTGCCACTCGGAAACGGGAAAAAACGTATTTTTTCTTTCGTGAGAGGCACGGTTTTGCTTCCGCGAGAGGCATCGAAAACGGAAAAAAATGTGTTTTGTCTTTTCTTTTGTAAGAGGCACGGCTTTGCTTCCGCAAGAGGCACGGCCATGCCGTGCCTCTCGGAAATCGAGAAAAGCGTGTTTTCTTCTCTTTCTTTGCTTTCGTGAGAGGCACAGTTTTGCTTCCACAAGAGGCATAGTTTTGCATCTGCGAGAGACACGGTTGTGCCTCTCGAAAACGGAAAACGCAGTTTTTTCCCTTCCGAGAGAGGCACGCTCGTGCCCCTCGGAAACAGGAAAAAAACGCATTTCTCTTCTTTTGTTTCCTTACATGAGAGGCACGGTTTTGCTTCCGCAAGAGGCACAGCCGTGCCTCTTGAAAACGAAAAAAAATGTATTTTCTTTTTTTTTCCATGAGAGGCACGGTTTTGCTTCCCTCTCGGGAACGGCTTTTGAAAAGGGAAAAAACATGCTCCCTGTTTGTTTGTTTTTTTGAAAAAAAAATTGTTAAAACCTATCAACATGGGGGATCTAGCTTTGTAGATTCTCGACGTGAGGAATCCAACGGTGAAAACGGTTCGAGATTTAGAAGCACAGTTTATGAGATAAAATGTTTTGGATAAACGGATCTAAAAAACTTCAAGTTGCGACAAGTGGCGGAGATACAATGCGCCACTTGTGCAACTTGGAGAGATGAGAGTGATCTTTACATGAAATGCTCTTTAATTAGTTAGCGACCGGGAGCATACCTCCCCGGCCGCACGTACACTTTGGGCGGGCTAATTAGCTCTTTCCAGTTTTTGGGAAGATTTTGGAACCCTCCCTGACCGGGGTTTCTCTTTTTATGTTTTTATTTCTATTTTCTTCCTTTTCTCATTTTTTTTCATTAACTTTTACCTTTATTTTTTCGTTTAGTTTTAGATTTCAATTTATTTACTTATTTATTACATTTGGTGCAACCATGATCAATTTCAAATTCACCAATATTTCTAGAAAACCATGATCTTTTTGTAAATCGTGAACATTTTTACAAATTGACAAACATTGTTGGTGAAAATTGTGATTTTTTTTTGAATTGGCGACAGTTTTTTGCATCGATGAAAATATATTGATATTTTGAATAATGTTTTAAATTCAAAAATGACTATTTAGCTTTGACAAGCATTTTTTAAATGCATGAGCATGTTTTTAACTCGTAAACAAAATTTTGAATCATCCCAAAAATTCAATTTATGAACCATTTTTTAATTCACGGGCAGTTTTTGAATTTTATAAAGAAAATCTGTTATATTTTTTGAATTTGCGAGTGTTTTTAAAATTCACAAATACTTTTTAAAAACATGAACCTTTATGATTTCTCGAACATCTTTTCCAAAATCCTGAACATTTTTTTACTGTGCAAAAAAAATCATGAACACTTTTTACTATAAAAGGAACATTTGTTTCAAAACAAGGTGCCCCGGACATGGCCATGCCCAAAAAGGGTACGCTTGGGAAAGAGGCAGTGCGCTGGCTAGTTCGCCAACATCTAGCGCGCCAAATAGGAGGTCCCTGCTTAGGACGTCCCAGAGACCTTCCCCACAGCCCTTGGATCCAGATCAACTGATTGGTGATTTTAAAGAAAAACACGACATTTTTACGCATTACATGGCAATTTTCACTTTTGATCATGGAAAGTTTTTGTAAAGTTGGCATGGCAAATTAAGTTTAAATTGTATGGAAATTCGAGCGTTCCCTAGCAAAATGCTCCTAGGAAACGTTCCCCAAATATTGTATTTTTCTTATATATTATGTTTATTTATTTGCCTATGGTTTTTTGTTTTTGTGTTTCTTTTTTATATATATTTTCCTTTTGAGATTAAATTTTCTCCTAGTTTTTCTTTTACTTTTAATTAAGATAGTTATTAAACATATATTCATATATGATTAACATTTTTTATATATTGTGAAAATATTTTAAAAATCTATGAATATTTGTATTATGCGTTGTACTTTTTTAAGGTGTAGTGAACTATTATCAAATATGTCGCTGAATATATTTTTTATACAAACCGAACTTTTCATAAGGCGGATGAACCATCTATAAATATATGTTAAACTTTTTTTCCAGTTTTTGAGCAAAAGAAGGGCTCCCCCCCCCCCCCCCCCCCCCCTCGATTTCATTAACGAAACCATCAAGTCTGAAAAGAGTACCAACCCGAATTCGCTACATATCACAAACTGATAGAAATAAGAACCTCACCATCACAGGAGGCTGTACAAGAACAATTCATCAAGCTAATAAAGGTGAACAAAAGAACTGCAAGACTAAGATCCCAGAAGTAGCTCGAATCCAACAGCCAATATCTTCTATCTATCTCATACATTTTCTTATAGTCAGCCACCAAGCGGTTGTACTCCTCGTCTCTAGCCTTGTGACGGCTGCTAGATTTCACTTGCCACCCGTTCTACTAGTTTTGCCCCTAGCATCACAAGCTTTTTGCAAAATACACATCAATCTCACCAGAATCATGGGCTTATGTATATTTTTTGCCCCGGAAGATAATATCATTCCTGCATTTCCATATAGATCAAACAAGCAGAAATCCAACTAGGACAATTTGCATGTCGTTTTCCTTAAAAGTTTTAGTGCAATTGCTAAGGCAATCATCCAGGTTCACGGGTTCACACGAATAGTTCTCAAATTAAAAGCACATTTCAGCAAACTCCAGATGAGTTTGGCTGCAGAGCACTCAAAGAACAAATGGTTTATAGTTTCTACTTGCCCACACAGAACACATTATTTCTCCCTTTTCCACCCTCTTTTCAATAGATTATCCTTAGTTAAGACACTTTTGCCAGCTAAAAGCCAGACAACCATTTTGATCTTAGTAGGGATTTTAATATTCCATAAGAACTTTTGTGGAAATCCCATCTCAGTTTTAATTAGGAACATATAAAGAGACTTGACAGAAAATATTTTATCACTAGTCAACATCCACATGGGCTTATATTTGCCCCCATACACATTCTAACCTCTTCTAATCAACTTTTGAGAGAGTTCCAAAGATCAAGAGAGTCCCCAATGAGGGTCCTTCTAAAAGTAAAGTTATCCCGACATCTCTCAATGGCCTCGACTATAGAGTGAAGGAAATATGCCCTAGAGGCAATAATAAAGTTATTATTTATTTCCTTATTTCATGATAAATGTTTATTATTCATGCTAGAATTGTATTAACCGGAAACATGATACATGTGTGAATACATAGACAAACACATAGTCACTAGTATGCCTCTACTTGACTAGCTCATTAAACAAAGATGGTTATGTTTCCTGACCATAGACATGTGTTGTCATTTCATTAATGGGATCACATCATTAGGAGAATGATGTGATTGACATGACCCATTCCGTTAGCCTAGCACTTGATCGTTTAGTATACTGCTATTGCTTTCTTCATGACTTATACAAAGTTCCTACAACTATGAGATTGTGCAACTCCTGTTTACCGGAAGAACACTTTGTGTGCTACCAAACGTCACAACGTAACTGGGTGATTATAAAGGTGCTCTACAGGTGTTTCCGAAGGTACATGTTGGGTTGGCATAATTTGAGATTAGGATTTGTCACTCCGATTGTCGGAGAGGTATCTCTGGGCCCTCTCGGTAGTACTCATCACCTAAGCCTTGCAAGCATGTAACTAATGAGTTAGTTATTAGATAACGTATTACGGAACGAGTAAAGAGACTTGCCGGTAACAAGATTGAACTAGGTATTGGATACCGACGATCAAATCTCGGGCAAGTAACATACCGATGACAAAGGGAACAAAGTATGTTGTTATGCGGTTTCACCGATAAAGATCTTCGTAGAATATGTAGGAACCAATATGGGCATCCAGGTCCCGCTATTGGTTATTGACCGAGAATGGTTTTAGGTCATATCTACATAGTTCTCGAACCCGTAGGGTCCGCACGCTTAACGTTTCGATGACAGTTTTATTATGAGTTTATAAGTTTTGATGTACTGAAGTTTGTTCGGAGTCCCGGATGTGATCACGGACATGACGAGGAGTCTCGGAATGGTCGAGACATAAAGATTGATATATTGGACGACTATATTCGGACACCGGAAAGGTTCCGGGAGTTTTCGGAGAAAACCGGAGTGCCGGGGGGGTTACCGGAACCCCCCGGGAGAGTTAATGGGCCACATGGGCCTAGGTGGGAAGAGAGAGGGGCGGCCAGGGTGGGCCGCGCGCCCCCTCTCCCTCTGGTCCGAATTGGACTAGGAGGGGGGGCGGCGCCCCCCTTTCCTTCCCCCCTCTCCCCCTTCCTTCCCCCTCCTAGTAGGAGTAGGAAAGGAGGAATCCTACTCCTACTAGGAGGAGGATTCCTCCTCCCTTGGCGCGCCCAAAGGGGCCGGTCGGCCTCCCCCCTCCCTCCTTTATATACGGGGGCAGGGGGCACCCCATAGACACACAAGTTGATCTACGGATCATTCCTTAGCCGTGTGCGGTGCCCCCTTCCACCATATTCCACCTCGGTCATATCGTCGCGGAGTTTAGGCGAAGCCCTGCGCCGGTAGAACATCATCATCATCACTACGCCGTCGTGCTGACGGAACTCATCTCCGGAGCCTTTGCTGGATCGGAGGGCCGGAGATCGTCATCGAGCTGAACGTGTGCTGAACTCGGAGGCTCCGTACGTTCGGTGCTTGGATCGGTCGGATCGTGAAGACGTACGACTACATCAACCGCGTTGTGCTAACGCTTCCGCTTACGGTCTACGAGGGTACGTGGACGAACACTCTCCCCTCTCGTTGCTATGCCATCACCATGATCTTGCATGTGCGTAGGAAATTTTTTGAAATTACTACGTTCCCCAACAGTGGCATCCGAGCCTAGGTTTTATGCGTTGATGTTATATGCACGAGTAGAACACAAGTGAGTTGTGGACGATATAAGTCATACTGCCTACCAGCATGTTATACTTTGGTTCAGCGGTATTGTTGGATGAAGCGGCCCGGACCGACATTACGCGTACGCTTACGCGAGACTGGTTCTACCGCCGTGCTTTGCACACAGGTGGCTGGCGGGTGTCAGTTTCTCCAACTTTAGTTGAACTAAGTATGGCTACGCCCGGTCCTTGCGAAGGTTAAAACGGAGTCTATTTGACAAACTATCGTTGTGGTTTTGATGCGTATGTGAGAACGGTTCTTGCTAAGCCCGTAGCAGCCACGTAAAATTCGCAACAACAAAGTAGAGGACGTCTAACTTGTTTTTGCAGGGCATGTTGTGATGTGATATGGTCAAGACGTGATGAGATATAAGTTGTTGTATGAGATGATCATGTTTTGTTGAAGTTATCGGCAACTGGCAGAAGCCCTATGGTTGTCTCTTTGTTGCATAAGATGCAAGTGCCAAATAATTGCTTTACTTTATCGCTATGCGATAGCAATAGTTGCAAGAGCAATAGTTGGTGAGACGACCATGTGACGACACATTGATATAGATCAAGATGATGAAGATCATGGTGTCGTGCCGATGACGATAGAGATCATGACAGTACTTTGGAGATGGAGATCAAAGGCGCAAGATGATCATGGCCATATCATGTCATATATTTTGATTGCATGTGATGTTTATCCTTTATGCATCTTATCTTGCTTTGTTTGACGGTAGCATTTTAAGATGATCTCTCACTAATTATCAAGAAGTGTTCTCCCTGAGTATGCACCGTTGCCAAAGTTCGTCGTGCCCAGACACCACGTGATGATCGGGTGTGATAAGCTCTACGTCCATCTACAACGGGTGCAAGCCAGTTTTGCACACGCGGAATACTCAGGTTAAACTTGACGAGCCTAGCATATGCAGATATGGCCTCGGAACACGGAGACCGAAAGGTCGAGCGTGAATCATATAGTAGATATGATCAACATAATGATGTTCACCATTGAAAACTACTCCATCTCACGTGATGATCGGTTATGGTTTAGTTGATTTGGATCACGTGATCACTTAGATGACTAGAGAGATGTCTGTCTAAGTGGGAGTTCTTAAGTAATATGATTAATTGAACTTAAATTTATCATGAACTTAGTCCTGGTAGTATTTTGCAAATTATGTTGTAGATCAATAGCTTGCATTGTTGCTTTCATATGTTTATTTTGATATGTTCCTAGAGAAAATTGTGTTGAAAATGTTAGTAGCAATGATGCGGATTGGATCCGTGATCTGAGGTTTATCCTCATTGCTGCACAGAAGAATTATGTCCTTAATGCACCGCTAAGTGACAGACCTATTGCAGGAGCAGATGCAGACGTTATGAACGTTTAGCTAAGCTCAATATGATGACTACTTGATAGTTTAGTGCACCATGCTTAACGGCTTAGAATCGGGACTTCAAAGACGTTTTTGAACGTCATGGACCATATAAGATGTTCCAGGAGTTGAAGTTAATATTTCAAGCAAATACCCGAGTTGAGAGATATGAAGTCTCCAACAAGTTCTATAGCTAAAAGATGGAGGAGAATCGCTCAACTAGTGAGCATGTGCTCAGATTGTCTGGGTACTTCAATCGCTTGAATCAAGTGGGAGTTAATCTTCCAAATAAGATAGTGATTGACAGAATTCTCTAGTCACCATCACTAAGTTACTAGAACTTCGTGATGAACTATAATATGCAAGGGATGACGAAAGTTATTCCTGAGCTCTTCGCGATGTTGAGATCAACAAAGGTAGAAATCAAGAAAAGAGCATCAAGTGTTGATGGTTAACAAGATCACTAGTTTCAAGAAAAAGGCAAAGGGAAAAGAAGGGGAACTTCAAGAAGAACGGCAAGCAAGTTGCTGCTCAAGTGAAGAAACCCAAGTCTGGTCCTAAGCCTGAGACTAAGTGCTTCTACTGCAAAGAGACTGGTCACTGGAAGAGGTACTACCCCAAGTGATTGGCGGATAAGAAGGATGGCAAAGTGAACATAAGTATATTTGATATACATGTTATTGATGTGTACTTTACTAGTGTTTATAGCAACCCCTCAGTATTTGATACTAGTTCAGTTGCTAAGATTAGTAACTCGAAACGGGAGTTGCAGAATAAACAGAGACTAGTTAAAGGGTGAAGTGACGATGTGTGTTGGAAATAGTTCCAAGATTGATATGATCATCATCGCACACTCCCTATACTTTCGGGATTAGTGTTAAACCTAAATAAGTGTTATTTGGTGTTTGCGTTGAGCATGAATATGATTTGATCATGTTTATTGCAATACGGTTATTCATGTAAGTTAGAGAATAATTGTTGTTCTGTTTACATGAATAAAACCTTCTATGGTCATACACCCAATGAAAATGGTTTGTTG
Source organism: Triticum timopheevii (assembly GCA_963921465.1). Taxonomy (NCBI): domain Eukaryota; kingdom Viridiplantae; phylum Streptophyta; class Magnoliopsida; order Poales; family Poaceae; genus Triticum; species Triticum timopheevii. The sequence continues at coordinate 88,435,617 of OY997271.1, forward strand.
GATCTCGATCGTGTGATACACATATTCGTAATATTGAAGACAAAAGATGCAAAGTTAATAATGATAGTGCAACTTATTTGTGGCACTGCCGTTTAGGTCATATCGGTGTAAAGCGCATGAAGAAACTCCATAAAGATGGATTTTCGGAATCACTTGGTTATGAATCATTTGATGCTTGCGAACCGTGCCTTTTGGGCAAGATGACTAAAACTCCGTTCTTCGGAACAATGGAACGAGCTACTGACTTATTGAAAATAATACATACTGATGTATGCAGACCAATGAGTATGAAGGCTCGTGGCAAGTATCATTATTTTCTGACCTTCACAGATGATTTGAGCAGATATGGGTATATCTACTTGATGAAACATAAGTCTGAAATAGTTGAAAGGTTCAAAGAATTTCAGAGTGAAGTGGAAAATCATCGTAACAAGAAAATAAAGTTTCTGCGATATGACCGTGGAGATGAATATTTGAGTTACGAGTTTGGTCTTCAATTAAAACAATGTGAAATAGTTTCACAGCTCACGCCACCTGGAACACCACAATGTTATGGTGTGTCCAAACATCATAGCCGCACCTTATTGGATATGGTGCGATCTATGATGTCTCTTACTGATTTACCAATATCGTTTTGGGGTTATGCATTAGAGACAGCTGCATTCACATTAAATAGGGCACCATCTAAATCCGTTGAGACGACAGTGTATGAACTATGGTTTAGCAATAAACCTAAGCTGTCGTTTTTAAAAAATTTGGAGTTGCGATGCTTATGTGAAAAAGTTTCATCCTGATAAGCTCGAACCCAAATCGAAGAAGTGTGTCTTCATAGAATACCCAAAGGAAACTGTTGGGTACACCTTCTATCATAGATCTGAGGGCAAGATTTTCGTTGCTAAATTCGGATCCTTTCTAGAGAAGGAATTTCTCTCGAAAGAGGTGAGTGGGAGGAAAGTAGAGCTTGATAAGGTAATTTGTACCTTCTCCCGAATTGGAAAATAGTTCATCACTGAAATCAGTTCCAGTGATTCCTACACCAATTAGTGAGGAAGCTAATGATGATGATCATGAAACTTCAGATCAAGTTACTACAGAACCTCGTAGGTCTTCAGAGTACGGTCCGCACCAAAGTGGTACGGTAATCCTGTTCTGAAAGTCATGTTACTAGACCATGATAAACCTACGAACTATGAGGAAGCGATGATGAGCCCAGATTCCACGAAATGGCTTGATGCCATAAAATCTGAGATATGAACCATGCATGAGAACAAAGTGTGGACTTTGGTGGACTTTCCCGATGATCGGCAAACCATAAGAAATAAATGGATCTTTAAGAGGAAGACGGACGTTGATAGTAGTGTTACTATCTACAAAGCTCGACTTGTCGCAAAAGGTTTTTTGACAAGTTCAAGGTGTTGACTACAATGAGATTTTCTCAACTGTAGTGATGCTTAAGTCTGTCCGAATCATGTTAGCAATTGCCACATTTTATGAAATCTAGCAAATGGATGTCAAAACTGCATTCCTTAATGGATTTATTAAAGAAGAGTTGTATATGATGCAACCAGAAAGTTTTTTTTCAATCCTAAAGATGCTAACAAAGTGTGCAAGCTCCAGCAATCCATCAATGGACTGGTGCAAGCATCTCGGAGTTGGAATATACGCTTTGATGAGTTGATCAAAGCATATGGTTTAATACAGACTTTTGGAAAGGCCTGTATTTACAAGAAAGTGAGTGGGAGCACTACAGCATTTCTGATAAGTATATGTGAATGACATATTGTTGATCGGAAATAATGTAGAATTATTCTGCAAAGCATAAAGGAGTATTTTAAAGGAGTTCTTTAAAAGAAATACCTCAGTAAAAACTACTTACATATTGAGCATCAAGATCTATTGAGATAGATCAAGACGCTTGATAAGTTTTTCAAAAGTACATACCTTGTCAAGATTTTGAAGTAGTTCAAAATGGAACAGTCAAAGAAAGAGTTCTTGCCTGTGTTGCAAAGGTGTGAAATTGAGTAAGACTCAAATCCCGACCACGGCAGAAAATAGAAAAGAGAATGAAAGTCATTCCCTATGCCTCAGTTATAGGTTCTATAAAGTATGCTATGCTATGTACCAGACCTATTGTATACCTTGCTCTGAATTTGGCAAGGGAGTACAATAGTGATCTAGGAGTAGATCACTGGACATTGGTCAAGAATATCCTTAGTGAGGACTAAGGAAATATTTCTCGATTATGGAGGTGATAAAAGAGCCCGTCGTAAAGAGTTACATAGGTGCAAGCTTTTACACCAATCCAGATGACTCTAAGTCTCAATCTGGATACATATTGAAAGTGGGAGCGATTAGCTGGAGTAGCTCCATGCAAAGCATTGTAGACATAGAATATTTACAAAATACATACGGCTCTGAATGTGACAGACCCGTTGACTAAGCTTCTCTCACGAGCAAAACATGATCACACCTTAGTACTCTTTGGGTGTTAATCACATAGCGATGTGAACTAGATTATTGACTCTAGTAAACCCTTTGGGTGTTGGTCACATGATGATGTGAACTATGGGTGTTAATCATATACAGATATGAATATTGGTGTTAAATCACATGACGATGTGAACTAGATTATTGACTCTAGTGCAAGTGGGAGACTGAAGGAAATATGCCCTAGAGGCAATAATAAAGTTATTATTTATTTCCTTATTTCATGATAAATGTTTATTATTCATGCTAGAATTGTATTAACCGGAAACATGATACATGTGTGAATACATAGACAAACACATAGTCACTAGTATGCCTCTACTTGACTAGGTCATTAATCAAAGATGGTTATGTTTCCTGACCATAGACATGTGTTGTCATTTCATTAATGGGATCACATCATTAGGAGAATGATGTGATTGACATGATCCATTCCGTTAGCCTAGCACTTGATCGTTTAGTATACTGCTATTGCTTTCTTCATGACTTATACAAAGTTCCTACAACTATGAGATTGTGCAACTCCCGTTTACCGGAAGAACACTTTGTGTGCTATCAAACGTCACAACGTAACTGGGTGATTATAAAGGTGCTCTACAGGTGTTTCCGAAGGTACATGTTGGGTTGGCATAATTCGAGATTAGGATTTGTCACTCCGATTGTCGGAGAGGTATCTCTGGGCCCTCTCGGTAGTACTCATCACCTAAGCCTTGCAAGCATGTAACTAATGAGTTAGTTATGATATGACATATTACGGAACGAGTAAAGAGACTTGCCGGTAACGAGATTGAACTAGGCATTGGATACCGACGATCAAATCTCGGGCAAGTAACATACCGATGACAAAGGGAACAAAGTATGTTGTTATGCGGTTTGACCGATAAAGATCTTCGTAGAATATGTAGGAACCAATATGGGCATCCAGGTCCCGCTATTGGTTATTGACCGAGAATGGTTTTAGGTCATATCTACATAGTTCTCGAACCCGTAGGGTCCGCACGCTTAACGTTTCGATGACAGTTTTATTATGAGTTTATAAGTTTTGATGTACCGAAGTTTGTTCGGAGTCCCGGATGTGATCACGGACATGACGAGGAGTCTCGGAATGGTCGAGACATAAAGATTGATATATTGGACGACTATATTCGGACACCGGAAAGGTTCCGGGAGTTTTCGGAGAAAACCGGAGTGCCGGGGGGGTTACCGGAACCCCCCGGGAGAGTTAATGGGCCACATGGGCCTAGGTGGGAAGAGAGAGGGGCGGCCAGGGTGGGCCGCACGCCCCCTCTCCCTCTGGTCCGAATTGGACTAGGAGCGGGGCGGCGCCCCCCTTTCCTTCCCCCCTCTCCCCCTTCCTTCCCCCGCCTAGTAGGAGTAGGAAAGGAGGAATCCTACTCGTACTAGGAGGAGGATTCCTCCTCCCTTGGCGCGCCCAAAGGTGCCGGCCGGCCTCCCCCCTTCCTCCTTTATATACGGGGCAGGGGGCACCCCATAGACACACAAGTTGATCTACGGATCGTTCCTTAGCCGTGTGCGGTGCCCCCTTCCACCATATTCCACCTCGGTCATATCGTCGCGGAGTTTAGGCGAAGCCCTGCGCCGGTAGAACATCATCATCGTCACCACGCCGTCGTGCTGACGGAACTCATCTCCGGAGCCTTTGCTGGATCGGAGGGCCGGAGATCGTCATCGAGCTGAACGTGTGCTGAACTCGGAGGCTCCGTACGTTCGGTGCTTGGATCGGTCGGATCGTGAAGACGTACGACTACATCAACCGCGTTATGCTAACGCTTCCGCTTACGGTCTACGAGGGTACGTGGACGAACACTCTCCCCTCTTGCGTGTGCGTAGGAAATTTTTTGAAATTACTACGTTCCCCAACATAGAGATGTCATGATGAAAACTAATATTATAGAGTCCAGGGTAGGCATCTTTGAGTGGTTTGGAACCCACCCACCAGTCTTCCCAGAATCTGGTATTCCTACCACAACCCAGTTGTTTATCATGTTAATAGAAAAGATTTTTGACTTCCACAAACTGGACCAGAATTGAGAGTCACCCACCATTTTTTAACACTAGAAAAACACTTATATTTGACATATTTATTGAGCGTAATATCAATCGAGAGACCTTCCTTGGTTTCTAATTTTCAAAACCATTTAGCTAAGAGAGCTTTGCTCATGAGATCCAGGCCAAGGACCCCCTGTTGGGGAACGTAGCAGAAATTCAAAATTTTCCTACGAGTCACCAAGATCTATCTATGGAGAGACTAGCAACGAGGGGAAGGAGAGTGCATCTACATACCCTTGTAGATCGCTAAGTGGAAGCGTTCAAGAGAACGGGGTTGATGGAGTCGTACTCGTCGTGATTCAAATCACCGATGATCAAGTGCCGAACGCACGGCACCTCCGCGTTCAACACACGTACAGCCCGGTGACGTCTCCCAAGCCTTGATCCAGCAAGGAGAGAGGGAGAGGTTGAGGAAGACTCCATCCAGCAGCAGCACAACGGCGTGGTGGTGGTGGAGGAGTGTGGCAATCCTGCAGGGCTTCGCCAAGCACCGCGGGAGAGGAGGAGGACTTGGGAGAGGGGAGGGCTGCGCCAGAACTTCGTGTGTAGCTCCCATGCGCCTCCCCACTATACATAGGGGTGGAGGGGCTGGTTTCTTGCCCTCCAAGTCCATTGGGGCGTTGGCCAAGGTGGGAGGAAAGAAATCCCATCATTCCCTTCCCCACCGATTGTTATCCCCCCTTTTTAGGGATCTTGATCTTATCCCTTCGGGATATGATCTTATTCCTTCTAAGGGGGGATCTTGGTGCGCCTTGACCAGGGGTGTGGGGCCTTTCCCCCACTACCCACGTTCATGTGGGTCCCCCCATGCAGGTGGGCCCCACTCCAGAACCTTCTAGAACCTTCCCGGTACAATACCGAAAAATCCCGAACATTTTCCAGTGGCCAAAATAGGACTTCCCATATATAAATCTTTACCTCCGGACCATTCCGGAACTCCTCGTGACGTCCGGGATCTCATCCGGGACTCCGAACAACATTCGGTAACCACATACAAACTTCCTTTATAACCCTAGCGTCATCGAACCTTAAGTGTGTAGACCCTACGGGTTCGGGAGACATGTAGACATGACCGAGACGTTCTCTGGTCAATAACCAACAGCGGGATCTGGATACCCATGTTGGCTCCCACAACGATGATCTCATCGGATGAACCACGATGTCAAGGACTCAATCGATCCCGTATACAATTCCCTTTGTCTAGCGGTATTATACTTGCCCGAGATTCGATCGTCGGTATCCTTATACCTTGTTCAATCTCGTTACCGGCAAGTCTCTTTACTCGTTCCGTAACACATCATCCCGTGATCAACTCCTTGGTCACATTGCGCATATGATGATGTCCTACCAAGTGGGCCCAGAGATACCTCTCCGTTTACACGGAGTGACAAATCCCAGTCTCGATTCGTGCCAACCCAACAGATACTTTCGGAGATACCTGTAATGCACCTTTACAGCCACCCAGTTACGTTGTGACATTTGGTACACCCAAAGCATTCCTACGGTATCCGGGAGTTGCACAATCTCATGGTCTAAGGAAGAGATACTTGACATTGGAAAAGCTCTAGCAAACGAACTACACGATCTTAGTGCTAGGCTTAGGATTGGGTCTTGTCCATCACATCATTCTCCTAATGATGTGATCCCGTTATCAACGACATCCAATGTCCATAGCCAGGAAACCATGACTATCTGTTGATCACAACGAGCTAGTCAACTAGAGGCTCACTAGGGACATATTGTGGTCTATGTATTCACACGTGTATTACGATTTCCGGATAATACAGTTATAGCATGAATAAAAGACAATTATCATGAACAAGGAAATATAATAATAATTTTATTATTGCCTCTAGGGCATATTTCCAACAGTCTCCCACTTGCACTAGAGTCAATAATCTAGTTCACATCGATATGTGATTAACACTCAAGGTCACATCCCCATGTGACTTACACCCAAATAGTTTACTAGAGTCAATAATCTAGTTCACATTTACCTTGTGATTAAAACTCGATGAGTTCTGGGTTTGATCATGTTATGCTTGTGAGAGAGGTTATAGTCAACGGGTCTGAACCTTTTAGATCCGTGTGTGCTTTACAAATCTCTATGTCATCTCCTAGATGTAGCTACCACGCTCTAGTTGGAGCTATTCCAAATAACTGTTCTACTTGGAGCTATACTAAAAGTTGATCCATTATACGTATCCGGTATTTCTACTCAGAGCTATCCGGATAGGTGTTAAGCTTGCATCGACATAACTCTTTACGTCGAACTCTTTATCACCTCCATAATCGAGAAAATTCCTTAGTCCACTAGTTACTAAGGATAACTTTGACCGCTGTCCTGTGATCCATTCTTGGATCACTCTTGTACCCCTTGACTGACTCATGGCAAGGCACACTACAGGTGCGGTACACAGCATAGCATACTGTAGAGAGCCTATGATAAAAGCATAGGGGACGACTTTCGTCCTTTCTCTCTATTCTGCCGTGGTCGAGATTTTAAGTCTTAACTTCATACCTTACATCTCAGGCAAGAATTCCTTCTTTGACTGATCCATCTTGAACACCTTCAAGATCATGTCAAGGTACGTGCTCATTTGAAAGTACTATTAAGCATTTTGATCTATCTTATAGATCTTGATGCTTATTGTTCAAGTAGCCTAATCCAGGTTTTCCATTGAAAAACAGTTTTCAAATAACCCTATATGCTTTCTAGAAATTCTACATCATTTCTGATCATCAATATGTCAACAACATATACTCATCAGAAATTCTATAGTGCTCCCACTCACTTCTTTGGAAATACAAGTTTCTCATAAACTTTGTATAAACCCAAAATCTTTGATCATCTTATCAAAGCGCACATTCCAACTCCGAGATGCTTACTCCAGTCCATGGAAGGATCGCTGGAGCTAGCATACCTTTTAGCATCCTTAGGATCGACAAAAACTTTCTGATTTGTATCACATACAACCTTTCCATACGAAGACTGGTAAGGAAACTCGTTTTGTCATCCATCTGCCAGATTTCATAAATGCAGCTAATGCTAACATGAATCCGACGGACTTAAGCATCGCTACGGATGAGAAAATCTCATCGCAGTCAACTCCTTGAACTTGTGAAAAACTCTTCGCCACAAGTCGAGCTTCATAGATGGTGACATTACCATCCACGTCCGTCTTCTTCTTAAAGATCCATTTATCTCAATGGCTTGCCGATCTTTGGGCAAGTCCACCAAAGTCCATGCTTTGTTCTGATACATGGATCCTATCTCGGATTTCATGGCTTCTAACCATTTGTCGGAATTTGGGCCCACCATCACTTCTCCATAGCTCATAGGTTCATTGTTGTCTAGCAACATGACCTTCAAGACAGGATTACTGTACCACTCTGAAGTAGTACGTATCCTTGTCACCCTACGAGGTACGACGGTGACTTGATCCGAAACTTCATGATCACTATCATAAGCTTCTACTTCAATTGGTGTAGGTGCCACGGGAACAACTTCCTGTGCCCTGATACACACTGGTTGAAGTGATGGTTCAATAACCATATCAAGTCTCCACCATCCTCCCACTCAACTTTTCGAGACAAACCTTTTCTCGAGAAAGGACCCGATTCAAGAAACAATCCATATTGCTTTCGGATCTGAATTAGGAGGTATACCCAACTGTTTTGGGTGTCCTATGAAGATGCATTTTATCTGCTTTGGGTTCGAGCTTATCAATCCTGAAACTTTTTCACATAAGCATCGCAGCCCCAAACCTTTAAGAAATGACAACTTAGGTTTCTCTAAACCATAATTCATACGGTGTCATCTCAACGGAATTACGTGGTGCCCTATTTAAAGTGAATGTGGTTGTCTCTAATGCCTAACCCATGAACGATAGTGGTAACTCGATAAGAGACATCATGGTATGCATCACATCCAATAGGGTGCAGTTATGATGTTCGGACACACCATCAAACTATGGTGTTCCAGGCGGCATTAATTGTGAAACAATTTTCACAATGTCATAATTGTGTGCCAAAGCTTGTAACTCAGATACTCATCTCTATGATCATATCATAGACATTTCATCCTCTTGTCACGATGATCTTCTAATTCACTCTGAAATTACTTGAACCATTCAATAATTCAGACTTGTGTTTCATCAAGTAAATATTCTCAACATCTACTCGAATCATCTGTGAAGTAAGAACATAACGATATTCACTGCATTCCTCAGCACTCATTGGACTGCACACATCAAAATGTGTTACTTCCAACAAGTTTCTATCTTGTTCCATTTTACTGAAACCGAGGATTTCAGTCATCTTGCCCATGTGGTATGATTTGCATGTCTCAAGTGATTCAAGATCAAGTGAGTTCAAACGGTCCATTTGCATGGAGTTTCTTCATGCATATACACCAATAGACATGGTTCGCATGTCTCAAACTTTTCAAAAACGAGTGAGCCCAAAGATCCATCAACATGGAGCTTCTTCATGCGTTTTATACCGATATGACTTACGTGGCAGTGCCACAAGTAGGTGGTACTATCATTACTATCTTTTGGCATGAACATGTGTATCACTACGATCGAGATTCAATAAACCATTCATTTTAGGTGCAAGACCATCCAAGGTATTATTCAAATAAACAGAGTAACCATTATTCTCCTTAAATGAATAACCGTATTGCGATAGACATAATCCAATCATGTCTATGCTCAATGCAAACACCAATCTCGATGGTAGAGGGAGCGTGCGATGCTTGATCATATCAACATTGGAAACACTTCCAACACATATCGTCAGCTCACCTTTAGCTAGTCTCCGTTTATTCCGTAGCCTTTATTTCGAGTTACTAACACTTAGCAACCGAACCGGTATCTAATACCCTGGTGCTACTAGGAATACTAGTAAAGTACACATTAACATAATGTATATCCAATATACTTCTATCGACCTTGCCAGCCTTCTCATCTACCAAGTATCTAGGGTAATTCTGCTCCAGTGGTTGTTCCCCTTATTACAGAAGCACTTAGTCTCGGGTTTGGGTTCAACCTTGGGTTTCTTCACTAGAGCAGCAGCTGATTTGCCGTTTCATGAAGTATCCCTTCTAGCCCTTGCCCTTCTTGAAACTAGTGGTTTCACCAACCATCAACAATTGATGCTCCTTCTTGATTTCTACTTTCGCGGTGTCAAACATCGTGAATACCTCAAGGATCATCATATCTATCCCTGATATGTTATAGTTCATCACAAAGCTCTAGCAGCTTGGTGGCAATGACTTTGGAGAAACATCACTATCTCATATGGAAGATCAATTCTCACTCGATTCAAGTGATTGTTGCACTCAGACAATCTGAGCACAAGCTCAACGATTGAGCTTTTCTCCGTTAGTTTGCAGGCTAAGAAAATCGTCGGAGGTCTTATACCTCTTGACATGGGCACGAGCCTGAAATCCCAATTTCAGCCCTCGAAACATCTCATATGTTCCGCGACATTTCGAAAAACGTCTTTGGTGCCTCAACTCTAAACCGTTTCACTGAACTATCACGTAGTTATCAAAACGTGTATGTCTGATGTTCGTAACATCCACAAACGACGTTTGGGGTTCAGCACACTGAGCGGTGCATTAAGCTTTCTACTGTCCGCATAATTGCTACTATCAACTTTCAACTATATTTTCTCTAGGAACATATCTAAACAGTGGAACTAAAGCGTGAGCTACGACATAATTTGCAAAAGGTCTTTTGACCATGTTCAGGATAATTAAGTTCATCTTATGAACTCCCACTTAGATAGACATCCCTCTGGTCATCTAAGTGATTACATGATCCGAGTCAACTAGGCCGTGTCCGATCATCACGTGAGACGGACTAGTCATCATCGGTGAACATCTTCATGTTGATCGTATCTACTATACGACTCATGCTCGACCTTTCGGTCTCCGTGTTCCGAGGCCATGTCTGTACATGCTAGGCTCGTCAAGTTAACCCTAAGTGTTTTCGCTGTGTAAAACTGTCTTACACCCGTTGTATGTGAACGTAAGAATCCATCACACCCGATCATCACGTGGTGCTTAGAAGCGACGAACTGTAGCAACGGTGCACAGTTAGGGGAGAACACTTCTTGAAATTGTTGTAAGGGATCATCTTATTTACTACCGTCGTTCTAAGTAAACAAGATGCATAAACATGATAAACATCACATGCAATCAAATAGTGACATGATATGGCCAATATTATTTTGCTCCTTTTGATCTCCATCTTCGGGGCTCCATGATCATCATCGTCACCGGCATGACACCATGATCTCCATCATCATGATCTCCATCATCGTGTCTTCATGAAGTTGTCTCGCCAACTATTACTTCTACTACTATGGCTACCGGTTAGCAATAAAGTAAAGTAATTACATGGCATCGTTTAATGACACGCAGGTCATACAATAAATTTAAGACAACTCCTATGGCTCGTGCCGGTTGTCATACTCATCGACATGCAAGTTGTGATTCGTATTACAAGAACATGATCAATCTCATACATCACATATCATTCATCACATTCTTGTTGACCATATCACATCACATAGCATACCCTGCAAAAACAAGTTAGACGTCCTCTAATTGTTGTTGCATGTTTTACGTGGCTGCTATGGGTTTCTAGCAAGAACGTTTCTTACCTACGCAAAACCACAACGTGATATGCCAATTGCTATTTACCCTTCATAAGGACCCTTTTCATCGAATCCGTTCTGACTAAAGTGGGAGAGACTGGCACCCGCTAGCCACCTTATGCACCAAGTGCATGTCAGTCGGTGGAACCTGTCTCACGTAAGAGTACGTGTAAGGTCGGTCCGGGCCGCTTCATCCCACAATACCGTCGAAACAAGATTGGACTAGTAACGGTAAGCATATTGAACAAAATCAACGCCCACAACTACTTTGTGTTCTACTCGTGCAAAGAATCTACGCAATAGACCTAGCTCATGATGCCACTGTTGGGGAACGTAGCAGAAATTCAAAATTTTCCTACGAGTCACCAAGATCTATCTATGGAGAGACTAGCAACGAGGGGAAGGAGAGTGCATCTACATACCCTTGTAGATCGCTAAGCGGAAGCGTTCAAGAGAACGGGGTTGATGGAGTCGTACTCGTCGTGATTCAAATCACCGATGATCAAGTGCCGAACGCACGGCACCTCCGCGTTCAACACACGTACAGCCCGATGACGTCTCCCAAGCCTTGATCCAGCAAGGAGAGAGGGAGAGGTTGAGGAAGACTCCATCCAGCAGCAGCACAACGGCGTGGTGGTGGTGGAGGAGCGTGGCAATCCTGCAGGGCTTCGCCAAGCACCGCGGGAGAGGAGGAGGACTTGGGAGAGGGGGAGGGCTGCGCCAGAACTTCGTGTGTAGCTCCCATGCGCCTCCCCACTATATATAGGGGTGGAGGGGCTGGTTTCTTGCCCTCTAGGTCCATTGGGGCGTTGGCCAAGGTGGGAGGAAAGAAATCCCATCATTCCCTTCCCCACCGATTGTTATCCCCCCTTTTTAGGGATCTTGATCTTATCCCTTCGGGATATGATCTTATTCCTTCTAAGGGGGGATCTTGGTGCGCCTTGACCAGAGGTGTGGGGCCTTGCCCCCACTACCCACGTTCATGTGGGTCCCCCCATGCAGGTGGGCCCCACTCCAGAACCTTCTAGAACCTTCCCGGTACAATACCGAAAAATCCCGAACATTTTCCAGTGGCCAAAATAGGACTTCCCATATATAAATCTTTACCTCCGGACCATTCCGGAACTCCTCGTGATGTCTGGGATCTCATCCGGGACTCCGAACAACATTCGGTAACCACATACAAACTTCCTTTATAACCCTAGCGTCATCGAACCTTAAGTGTGTAGACCCTACGGGTTCGGGAGACATGTAGACATGACCGAGACGTTCTCTGGTCAATAACCAACAGCGGGATCTGGATACCCATGTTGGCTCCCACATGTTCCACGATGATCTCATCGGATGAACCACGATGTCAAGGACTCAATCGATCCCGTATACAATTCCCTTTGTCTAGCGGTATTATACTTGCCCGAGATTCGATCGTCGGTATCCTTATACCTTGTTCAATCTCGTTACCGGCAAGTCTCTTTACTCGTTCCGTAACACATCATCCCGTGATCAACTCCTTGGTCACATTGCGCATATGATGATGTCCTACCGAGTGGGCCCAGAGATACCTCTCCGTTTACACGGAGTGACAAATCCCAGTCTCGATTCGTGCCAACCCAACAGATACTTTCGGAGATACCTGTAATGCACCTTTACAGCCACCCAGTTACGTTGTGACATTTGGTACACCCAAAGCATTCCTACGGTATCCGGGAGTTGCACAATCTCATGGTCTAAGGAAGAGATACTTGACATTGGAAAAGCTCTAGCAAACGAACTACACGATCTTAGTGCTAGGCTTAGGATTGGGTCTTGTCCATCACATCATTCTCCTAATGATAGTGATCCCGTTATCAACGACATCCAATGTCCATAGCCAGGAAACCATGACTATCTGTTGATCACAACGAGCTAGTCAACTAGAGGCTCACTAGGGACATATTGTGGTCTATGTATTCACACGTGTATTACGATTTCCGGATAATACAGTTATAGCATGAATAAAAGACAATTATCATGAACAAGGAAATATAATAATACTTTTATTATTGCCTCTAGGGCATATTTCCAACCCCCCCCCCCCCCCGGTCCCCCGCCCCTACTTTTCTGGTAGACAACATGTCTTCCAATTAAGTAGATGGTACTTCCTTTTGTCCTCATCTTCTTGCCACACCAACCTAGATCTGAAGAAATCAGCTTTTTTTTCCTAACCCAAATAGGAAGAGGATAAAAAGACATCATGCAAATGAGAATGTTGGTCAGGCAAGATTGGACTAGGGTTACTCTCCCAGCCATATTTAACAATCTCCCCTGCCAGCATGCACATCTTTTTTCAATCTTTTCATTCCAATTTTACAAAATTTATTACTCAATCTGACATCAGTTACTGGTAGCCCCAAGTATTTCAGAGGCAAATTACCCAACTCACAAGTAACAATTTCATAGTAAATGTGAGCTTTCCCAACCGCATCCCAAAGAGGAAAAGTTTGCTTTTATAAAAATTAATGGTGAGGCCAGACATCTACTCAAAAGCACTTAAAATAAATTTCAGATTTCTAGCACTTTTGTCACATCCCCAGCTTCTGGTAATGCCTAATGCTAGCATCTTGTTTGAATTTCAATTAAATTTGAAATGGGGATTCAACAAACCCTAGCACCACTTCAACTAAAATATTTTTTCAGTGAACCCAAAACGCCCTTCAAAAATGTTCATGGTCTATGGCACAAGGTGAAAACCAAAACCAGAAATGGTGCACATTTTTCAAGGACATTTTTGGCCTTTGGAGCTATAAATATTTATTTAAAATGACTTATAACACCAATGCAAGTATTTTTACTGGACTGACAACAAAGGCTGGGAGGCGGGGGAACACTAGTCTCTTTTTTTTAGCTGAGGCAGCTGTGTAGTTACTTAGTGCCGGAAAACCTTAAACTCCTTTATTAAACTAGTAAGCATGCACGTGCAACGCACGTCTATATAAATATTACAACCAGATTTGTGAGGCTATTTGTGGAGGTTCGTACTCAAAGAAGATAAGGCAGACTTGTCAGTCATGGAAGTTTGTTCTCGAGAAAGAAAAGGCCCCCATGTCGCTTGCTCGAGTGACATGAGTGGCGACCCTAGCGCCTCCCTTCCTTCCCTCCTATCTTTCTCGTTTTCCTTCCCTCCTATCTTCCTCGCTGTCATTGGAGGAAACTGTTGGGCAAATTGGTGTATGTGGTGAATTTGATATGTCTTAAAACATAGTAAGGGACAACATGTAATGTGGATCAACATTTTACAACGTGTGGTACAATCTCTCTGTTTCATATAACAAAACCTGATAAGTCTGTTCGGTTGTAAACATGAAGATGCTTTCAAGACACTCGCCATTGGCACCATTTTCTTCAAGTGCTTGGTGATAACCAGCAAGGTTTATCCCTTCCAACCGTAACCCCACACCCCACATCCTGCAAGTGAACAACTACTTTATCAAGACAACGAAGAGTATTTTGAATTATAAGCAGCAATCTAGAGCTTGCACTATTATAATTCTCTTGCTTGAAAATGATCTATGTTGATCTAAGTGAAGAAAGAAAATAGAATAGCTCGTTTGAATAAAAATAGCAGAGCACCATTGTTTTTTTGCAATTCCAGAGTGTTATTTCTTGAAATCTTGAAAATGCTTCTATTGCACATTAACAACATTGGACAATTCGTCATAAAAATGCATTATTCAAAAGAGAATGATTCAGTTCCATACAATCCTATACTGAAAAAATGCACTCTTTCGACTCATTTCCAAACCATACTGGGTAACATGAACATTTCAGTTAAAGAGTTACCACACCTTTCTCATTTGAAAATGTATCTCTTGATTCAGTATCACCACCGAGGCACCCACCATTTATACCGATTTTTTTAGTACCTATGAATAATGTAAACATAATATTGCTAGGGAGTTGGAGGGCTTAATGCGATATCTCAGATGCCGCAGTACCTAGCCCTGATCCTAGTAAAGAGGGGGGGGGGGGGTCAAATTAGGCATTTCAATTAAAGAGTTACCACACCTTTCTCATTAGAAGCTATATCTCTTGATTCAGTATCACCACCGAGGCATCCATCGTTTATACCAAATTTTTTGTAGTACCTACGAATAATGTAAACATAATTTTGCTAGAGAGTTGGAGGGCTTAATGCGATATCTCAAATGCCACAATACCTAGCCCTGAACCTAGCAAAGAGGAGACAAAGAAGGCATCACACACTCAGAACCTCCTCCATTACACCACGTGTGCATTTTTGAAGAAACTCATGTGTGTGAAATATAGGAGTGTGCACGTTTTAAGGGGAGTGTGCAAGTTTTAAGGGCAGAACTGGCACCAGCATGTTTGATTCAAACTTGGAAAACAATAAAACTTAGCCTACAATGGACACCATCAAACAATTTCAGAAAGGACAGTTAGAATTGTTTTTCATCTTCACTATTACAGGAACAATGATTCCGAACTGAGGAGGTGGAGGGAGAGGGATTTGCATTACCATAATCTAAAGCCTAGCGCGATATGGCAGAGGAATGATTGAAAGTCATGGATCGAGGATAATCCTAATCCACTGTCAGTAGAATGTAGTGTACTGTAGAAAGCCCAAACTTACTGAGGCAAATCGCCTAAAGGCAAATGAAACTCACCATGGGATGGAAGTTCCTCATCATCTGCCGACCTACGGCGAGGGAGGAGTGAGCAGATGGCGGCGTGTTCATACTTGTGGTGCATCCGATTCTGTGGTGAGCAGTTCTGTTTGGCACGCTGATGAATGACACAAATTGTGGTGGTGACCATCCAGCTAGGTCCGTGGACGTCAGGCCAAGACATTGAAGCCCTCGTCCACCTGACAACATAACAAATAAAGATTTTCAGTTCAGTTGTTGATCTCGATTCTCGACAGGTGAGTATGATACTTGTATTAACACTTGAATGGCACCTATTTGTTTAATGTAAGGATAAACACACTTTACTTCTCCAACCATATCACTCGATACAGTAAGAAAAGAAAAAAGCAAAAAATACAGTACACTCAGTAAAAAGTAGTGAAAAAAAGCTAGTAGAAAACCTTGTGAATTACAATAGCTTCACAGTTGTAGCCATAAGAGAACGGAGGGAGTAGATGGCCACACGGACGAAAAAACAACAAACACCAGCAACACTACAACCCAAATCTGAGCCAAACCGGGCCACCTGAGGGCCATGCGGCAAGAGATCACCTATGAGATAAACACGATGGTTGACAAATATGCATATTGGTAATGAAAATCATGACATGGCATCAGGCAAATCAACGCATATAAATTGGGCAACTTGCTTTCATAATGATGTTTGACTCTACTTATAAATGGAGAACTACCATTCATTGAGGTGTACATATCAAGCTATAGCATGATTTTAGTTAAATCGAAGACGACGAATTTTGCCTCACGTGAACAAGCATCCCTTAGTAGCGATACTCATCATAGATGCCGCCACATAGCCCAGCTCACAAAGAGCTGCAAGATGGAAAAATAATAATGGATTAGTTATGGTACTCAACAATCCTTGACTCAAATAAAATATATAGTTCACACCTTGTTATCCATTGCTCCATAAATCAGGCTACGCACACAATTTCAGTTTACACAAACCCGTATACATCAACGGATTAATCAAACTTCACTGATAGGCAGAATATCTAAATAGCAAGGTAATATGTGTGAACCATAGCACACATCCTGTAATTCAGTCTTTAAAGATGCATCGAATCAGTCTAAACTTTTAAGTACACAGCCTTATAAAATTTCAGTTCTAATATCATTTACATTTGTTCACGAGGAAAACACATCAAAAGCAGTTTATAAGTACCTATCAGATTTACACCAAGTGGTTAAGTGGATATAACAAAATTCCGAATTATATAAGTTGTCACCTGCCACTTGCATTGCAAACTTTTTGCTGACATCCAAAACGTACAGGCATCAGCTAGAGCAAGAACTTACAAGAAGCAGGTACAACAAGCAGCGCCAGTAGAAACAGAGCAAGCAGCGCTGCCTAGCCACCTCGCCGCCTCCAAGCTAGACTCGAGGCCAGTGCACACACGCGCACTGCATCCACCGACGGGGCAAAGCAAAGCACGGTGCAGAATTGCACTGACCACCGTCGCTGAAACGGGAACCTGACGTAGTAGGCAGCCGGACGCCAGGGTAAAGAGCGGATAAGCAGTGTCCGGGATGTCACAGCCGGCGGGGAGAGAGTCACGAGGGAGGGGCGGACGTCGATTTGCAGAGGAACAGCGAGCCCGCGACGATGTCTTGGTAAACAGAGGTTGGGCGGCGGATTCCACATGCTCGTCAACGGCATGTGCGGCTCCGTCGGGTTGTATGCCTAAGGGTTCAGCGACGGGCGGTCACGGAGGGATGACGCGGCGTCTGACAACGACGGGGAAGATGGGGCGTTTGGGTTGAAGGGTGGGCGCGATCTGGGCGATGACGATGTGCGTGGGGCGAGGGCCAAGAGGAGGAGCGGCGGCGGAGGGTCAGGCGGCAGCGCGGACTGGGATTGGGGTGAGAAATTTCATCCGCTCAGCCTCGTCAATCAGGTCAGCAGCCACGCGCTTGATGGGGGAGGGAGGCATCGGCGTACCTGCGGTAGCAGAGGAGGAGAGGCAGGCGCGCGACGGGCGGCGGCTCCGCGGCTCCGGCTCTCCCATGGCGAAGGGCGGCGACCTGGGGCGGCTCTTCCCCGGCGTGCGACGGGATGCGACTTGTCGGCGACTCCCGCAGAGAAGGGCGGCGGCTCCGGCTCTCCCGCGGCGAAGGGCGGCGACCTGCGACGGGCTCCCCCGGCGCGCGACAAGCGGCGGCTCCGGCTCTCCCGCGGCGAAGGGCGGCGACCTGCGGCGGGTCTCCCCCGGCGGGGCGGCTCCCGGGGCAACGGGCGCGGCGGGGCGGCTCCTGCGGCTAAGGCGGCGCGAGGCTGCGGGAGTAACGGCGGGGGAGGAAGAGGAGGGGGCGAGAGAGGTCGTGCGGTTGTGTGAGGGCAGCGGTTTTTGTTTAACGACGGGCGATTGATGGATTATAGTGGCGTAATGCATGGTTGGTAGCGTTAAACACCGGAGGATTAAGAGCCATTAGATGTTAATGATGGATGGATGTGATTGTTTGGATCTGCCTCTCTCTTCTTTTTATAGTGGTAGTAGATAATGAACTTTTGCCTCGCTTTTTTCAAGAGAAAAGGATGGCCTACGTACGGCCACAATTGAAGTTGTCATTTTTATTTTCTTCATGGACGAACTGATAGGTTTCAAACTCGGAATAGTTTTTTCCTACAGTGTGCAGTAGCACATGAAAGAGAGGGAGGACTAGATAGATAGATACTCTCTCCGTAAAGAAATATAAAAGCGTGAACTACCTGTTCCGGTTCAAATGTGCTAGTGCCCGGGAACATGACGATAAAGGATGTCAGTAACAAGGTTATCTATGAACTTCCCTTGACACGTTTATTTCGTTTTCACAGCATTTCGCTTTGCCAAGTTGACTAGTTCCTTGTCCCAGGAAAAGCAAAGAAGCCAAGGAGCAGGAAGAGATATCAAACGAGCGAGATTTTTCTAAACAAAGCATGGGGGACGGGTACGCGTGGCGCGAGCAAATTTGCCCCCGCCCGCCCCGGCGATAGAAATGGGAGCGAGAGGAAGGAATCCCGATGTGAAGGCCTGGCGAAGCAATCAATGCGGGGGGCCTCGCGGGCTCCGGCCGGACGTGGCGAGGCCTAGAAGGCAGCAACACGTGCGGCCTGGCCCACCGTCACCGCGACGGGTCAAAGCATGGAGCTGTCCGACGTTGAAGCCGGCACACTGATTGATTTATCGCCGATGGAGAGCTCGAGCTCGACATCATCGATCAAAGGGCGCTCCAAAAAATATCAGGTGGCAAATGGCAGCATCCGCTGGAGGAAAAACCACGGGTGCCAGGAGGCTGCTGCGCCTCGTCGCTTTTTCTCTTTGGATTGGATAATGCCGCGTCGATGTTGACGGGTTAAAGAAAGAAAGAAATCAGGTTACCTGGCGATTTGGTTTCAGTCGCTTGTGCCTTTTTCTACCGTCTCTGCCATTTATTACAACATGTCATCTAGAACATCGACATTCCCGCAAAAGAAAAAGATTTAATCTAGAACGTCGACAGCCGTTTGTGAAAGCTACGGTGACAGCTGGCTCAGAGAAAATGTTTGGAAGCTTTGCTTTCTGTAGAAGATGGAGTACTTTATTGATGAAGAGTTTAATCCACATTTTGTACTATTCTTTACACCACCGCGCATGTACGGTGCTACCACCTTCTTTCCAACTTTCAAAGTAATTGAAGTTTCACGTTTGTGCTAAATCAAATTTCTTTAAGTTTGATCAATTCTATGGAAAGATATACCAACATCTTGAACAGAAAATTATTCTTATGGAATTCTCCAACACTCCTAGGCTTATCCCTAATAGTGACTCTCTAGGTGGCGTCTAGCCGTGTGCCATCGAGTGATCGGCTGGAAGGTCAATACCGATGATCTCCTCCGCGGCAGCCATGAGGTTGCTCGCAGGAGTGTGGAAGTCTTGAGAGACTCCTGCGGCACCACCGGCATCTCCGGCTCGAGACAGCTGAACCCGGTTTGCAAGCTCCACCATGAAGGCAATGGACGCACGGCTCGCTCACCATTTCTATGG
Organism: Triticum timopheevii; assembly: GCA_963921465.1. Classification (NCBI taxonomy): domain Eukaryota; kingdom Viridiplantae; phylum Streptophyta; class Magnoliopsida; order Poales; family Poaceae; genus Triticum; species Triticum timopheevii. The sequence continues at coordinate 88,455,550 of OY997271.1, forward strand.
AAGCCAGTAGCCAACTCTGTTTCTCCACGAGGCCCATGTGCTCCATTTGTTGGCGAACATGCGCTCGCTGCATCTTTTTGGCGTTGGGCCTCTAGCTTCTTCGAGTTCTCGCCAGATTGCGGAGCCATGTCTCGTCGTGCTGGTCGGCGACGAATTCCAGACCCCCAAAGGTGAGTGCCAGGCCCTCGGCGAGGGGAGCAACAAGGTCGAGTTGCCCCACCAGGTTAGCGACGAAACTCAAAGCGCCGAAGGTGAAGATGCGGCCTGGAGCGTGGTCGACGTAAACGAAGTTAGATCATATTTGGATCCGGTTTGCAACTAGCGTAAACCATTCCTAGTGTGCCACTGTCGGTTCAAATTCTGGCAGATCGCTCAACAAGGTGTTGCACTTAGCCGGATTACCTACATGGGAAACATGGATCAAGATTTGCCCAGGTTCAAACCCTCTCGGTGGAGTAGAATTCTACTTCCTACTCGATTGTACTTGATGGATGGGGTGTACATAGTACATGGATGATCGAGAGGATCTCATAGGTGTTGGGGAACGTAGTAATTTCAAAAAATTTCCTACGCACACGCAAGATCATGGTGATGGCATAGCAACGAGAGGGGAGAGTGTATGTCCACGTACCCTCGTAGACCGTAAGCGGAAGCGTTATGACAAGCGGTTGATGTAGTCGTACGTCTTCACGATCCGACCGATCCAAGTACCGAACGTACGCCACCTCCGAGTTCAGCACACGTTCAGCTCGATGACGATCCCCGGGCTCCGATCCAGCAAAGCGTCGGGGATGAGTTCCGTCAGCACGACGGCGTGATGATGATGATGATGTTCTACCGGCGCAGGGCTTCGCCTAAACTCCGCGATGATATGACCGAGGTGGAATATGGTGGAGGGGGGCACCGCATACGGCTAAGGAACGATCCGTAGATCAACTTGTGTGTCCATGGGGTGCCCCCTACCCCCGTATATAAAGGAGTGGAGGAGGGGAGGGCCGGCCCTCTTTTATGGCGCGCCCTAGGGGAGTCCTACTCCCACCGGGAGTAGGATTCCCCCTTTCCTAGTCCAACTAGTAGTCCTTCCATGTATTAGGAGTAGGAGACAAGGAAGGGGAAGAGAGAAGGGAAGGAAGGAGGGGGTGCGGCCCCTTCCCCTAGTCCAATTCGGACCAGGCCATGGGGGGGCGCGCGGCCTTCCCTAGGCAGTCCCTCTCTTTTTCCCGCAGGGCCCAATAAGGCCCAATACTTCTCCCCGGCGAATTCCCGTAACTCTCCGGTACTCCGATAAATACCCGAATCACTCGGAACCTTTCCGAACTCCGAATATAGTCGTCCAATATATCGATCTTTACGTCTTGACCATTTCGAGACTCCTCGTCATGTCCCCGATCTCATCCGGGACTCCGAACTCCTTCGGTACATCAAAACTCATAAACTCATAATATAACTGTCATCGAAACCTTAAGCGTGCGGACCCTACGGGTTCGAGAACTATGTAGACATGACCTAGAACTATTCTTGGTCAATAACCAATAGCGTGACCTGGATGCCCATATTGGCTCCTACATATTCTACGAAGATCTTTATCGGTCAAACCGCATAACAACATACGTTGTTCCCTTTGTCATCGGTATGTTACTTGCCCGAGATTCGATCGTCGGTATCCAATACCTAGTTCAATCTCGTCACCGGCAAGTCTCTTTACTCGTTCTGTAATGCATCATCCCGTAACCAACTCATTGGTTACATTGCTTGCAAGGCTTATAATGATGTGCATTACCGAGAGGGCCCAGAGATACCTCTCCGACAATCGGAGTGACAAAACCTAATCTCGAAATACGCCAACTCAACATGTACCTTCGGAGACACCTGTAGTACTCCTTTATAATCACCCAGTTACGTTGTGATGTTTGGTAGTACCCAAATGTTGGGGAATGTAGCAGAAATTCAAAAAATTTCCTACGTATCACCAAGATCTATCTATGGAGAGACCAGCAACGAGGGGAAGGAGAGTGCATCTACATACCCTTGTAGATCGCTAAGCGGAAGCGTTCAAGTGAACGGGGTTGAAGGAGTCGTACTCGTCGTGATCCAAATCACCAGAGATCCTAGTGCCGAACGGACGGCACCTCCGCGTTCAACACACGTATAGCCCGGTGACGTCTCCCACGCCTTGATCCAGCAGGGAGAGAGGGAGAGGTTGAGGAAGACTCCATCCAGTAGCAGCACAACGGCGTGGTGGTGATGGAGGAGCGTGGCAATTCTGCAGGGCTTCGCCAAGCACCGCAGAAGAGGAGGAAGAGAGAGACGCGGGGCTGCACCAACGAGAGATCGAATCGCGTGTATTATGGGCAGCCCTAGGCCTCATATATATAGGGGAAGGGGAGGGGCTGCGCCCCCTCTAGGGTTCCCACCCCTAGGGGGGCGGCAGCCCTAGATGGGGAACAAGGGTGGCGGCCAAGAGGGGAGGGGAGAGGGAGGCGCACCAATATGGGCCCTAAGGCCCATATCCCTTAGGGTTTGCCCCCTTTCCACCTCTTAGGCGCCATGGGCCCTTGTGGGAGGCACACCAGCCCACTAAGGGGCTGGTCCCTCACCACTCTTGGCCCATGCAAGCCTCCGGGGTTGGTGGCCCCACTTGGTGGACCCCCGGGACCCTCCCGGTGGTCCCGGTACGTTACCGATAAACCCCGAAACTCTTCCGGTGACCAAAACAGGACTTCCCATATATAAATCTTTACCTCCGGACCATTCCAGAGCTCCTCGTGACGTCCGGGATCTCATCCGGGACTCCGAACAACATTCGGTAACCACATACAAACTTCCTTTATAACCGTAGCGTCATTGAACCTTAAGTGTGTAGACCCTACGGGTTCGGGAGACATGCAGACATGACCGAGACGTTCTCCGGTCAATAACCAACAGCGGGATCTGGATACCCATGTTGGCTCCCACATGTTCCACGATGATCTCATCGGATGAACCACGATGTCAAGGACTCAATCGATCCCGTATTCAATTCCCTTTGTCTAGCGGTATTTTACTTGCCCGAGATTCGATCGTCGGTATACCGATACCTTGTTCAATCTCGTTACCGGCAAGTCTCTTTACTCGTTCCGCAACACATCATCCCGTGATCAACCCCTTGGTCACATTGTGCACATTATGATGATGTCCTACCGAGTGGGCCCAGAGATACCTCTCCGTTTACACGGAGTGACAAATCCCAGTCTCAATCCGTGTCAACCCAAAAGACACTTTCGGAGATACCTGTAGTGCACCTTTGAAGTCACCCAGTTACGTTGTGACATTTGATACACCCAAAGCACTCGTACGGTATCCGGGAGTTACACGATCTCATGGTCTAAGGAAGAGATAGTTGACAATGGAAAAGCTCTAGCAAACGAACTACACGATCTTTGTGCTATGCTTAGGATTGGGTCTTGTCCATCACATCATTCTCCTAATGATGTGATCCCGTTATCAACGACATCCAATGTCCATAGCCAGGAAATCATGACTATCTGTTGATCACAACGAGCTAGTCAACTAGAGGCTCACTAGGGACATATTGTGGTCTATGTATTCACACGTGTATTACGATTTCTGGATAATACAGTTATAGCATGAATAAAAGACAATTATCATGAACAAGGAAATATAATAGTACTTTTATTATTGCCTCTAGGGCATATTTCCAACAGTCTCCCACTTGCACTAGAGTCAATAATCTAGTTCATATCGCCATGTGATTAACACTGACAGGTCACATCGCCATGTGATCAACATCCAAAGAGTTTACTAGTGTCATTAAACTAGTTCACATCATCATGTGATTAAGACTCAATGAGTTCTGGGGTTTGATCATGTTTTGCTTGTGAGAGAGGTTTTAGTCAACGGGTCTGCAACAATCAGATCCGTGTGTACTTCGCAAATCTCTAGGTCATATTGTAAATGTTGCTTCCACGCTCCACTTGGAGCTATTCCAAATGGTTGTTCCACTATACATATCCGGTTTGCTACTCAGAGTCACTCGGATAGGTGTTAAAGCTTGCATCGACGTAACCCTTTATGTCGAACTCTTTATCACCTCCATAATCGAGAAACATATCCTTATTCCTCTAAGGATAACTTTGACCGCTATCTAGTGATCCACTCCTTGATCACCTTTGTACCCTCTTGCCAGACAAGCGGCAAGGCACACATCAGGTGCGGTACACAGCATAGCATACTATAGAGCCTACGTCTGAAGCATAGGGGACAACCTTCGTCCTTTCTCTCTTTTCTGCCGTGGTCGAGCTTTAAGTCTTAACTTCATACCTTACATCTCAGGCAAGAACTCCTTCTTTGACTGATCCATCTTGAACACCTTCAAGATCATGTCAAGGTATATGCTCATTTGAAAGTACCATTAAGCATTTTTGATCTATCCTCATAGATCTTGATGCTCAATGTCCAAGTAGCTTAATCCAGGTTTTCTATTGAAAAACACCTTTCAAATAACCCTATATGCTTTCTAGAAATTCTACATCATTTCTGATCATCAATATGTCAACAACATATACTCATCAGAAATTCTATAGTACTCCCACTCACTTCTTTGGAAATACAAGTTTCTCATAAACTTTGTATAAACCCAAAATCTTTGATCATCTTATCAAAGTGCACATTCCAACTCCGAGATGCTTACTCCAGTCCATGGAAGGATCGCTAGAGCTAGCATACCTTTTAGCATCCTTAGGATCGACAAAACTTTTCTGATTGTACCACATACAACCTTTCCTTACGAAAATTGGTAAGGAAACTCGTTTTGACATCCATCTGCCAGATTTCATAAATGCAGCTAATGCTAACATGAATCCGACGAACTTAAGCATCGCTACGGATGAGAAAATCTCATCGTAGTCAACTCCTTGAACTTGTGAAAAACTCTTCGCCACAAGTCGAGCTTCATAGATGGTGACATTACCATCCACGTCCGTCTTCTTCTTAAAGATCCATTTATCTCAATGGCTTGCCGATCATCGGGCAACTCCACCAAAGTCCATGCTTTGTTCTGATACATGGATCCTATCTCGGATTTCATGGCTTCTAACCATTTGTCGGAATTTGGGCCCACCATCGCTTCTCCATAGCTCGTAGGTTCATTGTTGTCTAGTAACATGACCTTCAAGACAGGATTACTGTACCACTCTGAAGCAGTACGCATCCTTGTCACCTTACGAGGTACGGTAGTGACTTGATCCGAAGTTTCATGATCACTATCATAAGCTTCTACTTCAATTGGTGTAGGTGCCACAGGAACAACTTCCTGTGCCCTGCTACACACTAGTTGTAGTAATGGTTCAATAACCATATCAAGTCTCCACCATCCTCCCACTCAACTTTTCGAGACAAACTTTTCCTCGAGAAAGGACCCGGTACAAGAAACAATCCCTATTGCTTTCGGATCTGAATTAGGAGGTATACCCAACTGTTTTTGGGTGTCCTATGAAGATGCATTTTATCCGCTTTGGGTTCGAGCTTATCAACCTGAAACTTTTTCACATAAGCATCGCAGCCCCAAACCTTTAAGAAATGACAGCTTAGGTTTCTCTAAACCATAGTTCATATGGTGTCATCTCAACGGAATTACGTGGTGCCCTATTTAAAGTGAATGTGGTTGTCTCTAATGCCTAACCCATAAATGATAGTGGTAATTCGATAAGAGACATCATGGTATGCACCATATCCAATAGGATGCAACTATGATGTTCGGACACACCATCACACTATGGTGTTCCAAGCGCTATTAATTGTGAAACAATTTCCACAATGTCTTTGTTGTGTGCCAAAGCTCGTAACTCAGATACTCATCTCTATGATCATATCATAGACATTTTATCCTCTTGTCACGATGATCTTCAACTTCACTCTGAAATTACTTGAACCATTCAATAATTCAGACTTGTGTTTCATCAAGTAAATATGCTCAGTATCTACTCAAATCATCCGTGAAGTAAGAATATAACGATATTCACTGCATGCCTCAGCACTCACTGGACTGCACACATCCAAATGTGTTACTTCCAACAAGTTGCTATCTTGTTCCATTTTACTGAAAAACGAGGCTTTTTAGTCATCCTGCCCATGTGGTATGATTCGCATGTCTCAAGTGATTCAAAATCAAGTGAGTCCGAACGGTCCATCTGCATGGAGTTTCTTCATGCGTATACTCCAATAGACATGGTTCGCATGTCTCAAACTTTTCGAAAACGAGTGAGTCCAAAGATCCATCAACATGGAGCTTCTTCATGCGTTTTACACCAATATGACTTACATGGCAGTGCCACGAGTAAGTGGTACTATCATTACTATCTTATATCATTTGGCATGAAAATGTGTATCACTACGATCGAGATTCAATAAACCATTCCTATTAGGTGCAAGACCACTGAAGGTGTTACTCACATAAATAGAGTAACCATTATTCTCCTTAAATGAATAACCGTATTGCAACAGACATAATCCAATCATGTCTATGCTCAACGCAAACACCAAATGAAAATTGTTCAGGTTTAATACTAATCTTGATGGTAGAGGGAGCGTGCGATGCTTGATCACATCAACCTTGGAAATACTTCCAACACATATCGTCATCTCACCTTTCAGCTAGTCTCCGTTTATTCCGTAGCTTTTATTTCGAGTTACTAACAATTAGCAACCGAACCGGTATCTAATACCCTGGTGCTACTAGGAGTACTAGTAAAGTACACATTAACATAATATATATCCAATATACTTCTATCGACCTTGCCAGCCTTCTTATCTACCAAGTATCTAGGGGAATTCTGCTCCAGTGGTTGTTCCCTTTATTACAGAAGCACTTAGTCTCGGGTTTGGGTTCAACCTTGGGTTTCTTCACTAGAGCAGCAGCTGAATTGCCGTTTCATGAAGTATCCCTTCGTGCCCTTGCCCTACTTGAAACTAGTGGTTTCACCAACCATCAACAATTGATGCTCCTTCTTGATTTCTACTTTTGTGGTGTCAAACATCGCGAATATCTCAAGGATCATCATATATGTCCCTGATGTATTATAGTTCATCACGAAGCTCTAGCAGCTTGGTGGCAATGACTTTGGAGAAACATCACTAACTCATCTGGAAGATCAACTCCCACTTGATTCAAATGATTGTTGTACTCAGACAGTCTAAGCACAAGCTCAACAATTGAGCTTTTCTCCCTTAGTTTGCAGGCTAAGAAAAATCGTCGGAGGTCTTATACCTCTTGACATGGGCACGAGCCTGAAATCCCAATTTCAGCCCTCAAAACATCTCATATGTTTCGCGACGTTTCAAAACCGTCTTCGGTGCCTCAATTCTAAACCGTTTAACTGAACTATCACGTAGTTATCAAAATGTGTATGTCAGATGTTCGCAACATCCACAGACAACATTCGAGGTTCAGCACACTGAGCGGTGCATTAAGGACATAAGCTTTCTACTGTCCGCATAATCGCTACTATCAACTTTCAACTATATTTTCTCTAGGAACATATCTAAAAAGTGGAACTAAAGCGCGAGCTTACGACATAATTTGCAAAGATCTTTTGACTATGTTCAGGATAATTAAGTTCATCTTATGAACTCCCACTCATATAGACATCCCTCTGGTCATCTAAGTGATTACATGATCCGAGTCAACTAGGCCGTGTCCGATCATCACGTGAGACGGACTAGTCATCATCGGTGAACATCTTCATGTTGATCGTATCTACTATACGACTCATGCTCGACCTTTCGGTCTCTGTGTTCCGAGGCCATGTCTGTACATGCTAGGCTCGTCAAGTTAACCCTAAGTGTTTTCGCGTGTGTAAATCTGTCTTACACCCGTTGTATGTGAACGTAAGAATCCATCACACCCGATCATCACGTGGTGCTTAGAAGCGACGAACTGTAGCAACGGTGCACAGTTAGGGGAGAACACTTCTTGAAATTGTTGTAAGGGATCATCTTATTTACTACCGTCGTTCTAAGTAAACAAGATGCATAAACATGATAAACATCACATGCAATCAAATAGTGACATGATATGGCCAATATCATTTTGCTCCTTTTGATCTCCATCTTCGGGGCTCCATGATCATCATCGTCACCGGCATGACATCATGATCTCCATCATCGTGTCTTCATGAAGTTGTCTCGCCAACTATTACTTCTACTACTATGGCTACCGGTTAGGAATAAAGTAAAGTAATTACATGGCGTTGTTCAATGACACGCAGGTCATACAATAAATAAAGACAACTCCTATGGCTCACCGGGACCACCGGAAGGGTCCCGGGGGCCCACCGGGTGGGGCCACCCATCCCCGGGGGCCACATGGGCTATAGGGGGTGCGCCTTGGCCTACATGGGCCAAGGGCACCAGCCCCACTAGGCCCATGCGCCTAGGGTTTCCATGGGGGAGGAGTCCTACTAGTGGAAGGCACCTCCTAGGTGCCTTGGGGGGGAGGGAAACCTCCCCTTGGCCGCACCCCCCTAGGAGATTGGATCTCCTAGGGCCGGCCACCCCCCCTTGGCCATCCTATATATAGTGGGGGAGAGGAGGGACTTCATACCTTGGCCTTTGGTTGCCTCCTTCTCCCTCTCCAACACCTCCTCCTCCTCCATAGTGCTTAGCGAAGCTCTGCCGGAGTACTGCAGCTCCATCAACACCACGCCGTCGTGCTGCTGCTGGTGCCACCTCCCTCAACCTCTCCTCCCTCCCTTGCTGGATCAAGAAGGAGGAGACGTGGCTGTTCCGTACGTGTGTTGAACTCGGAGGTGCCGTCCGTTCGGTGCTAGGATCTCCGGTGATTTGGATCACGTCGTGTTCGACTACATCATCCCCGTTCTTTGAACGCTTCCGCTCGCGATCTACGAGGTACGTAGATGCATCTAATCACTCGTTGCTAGATGAACTCATAGATGGATCTTGGTGAAACCGTAGGAAATTTTTTGTTTTCTGCAACGTTCCCCAACACCTCGTAGGTCGAACAGAGTAAGATCCGCACCAGAGTGGTAAGGTAATCCTATTCTGGAAGTCATGCTACTCGATCATGATGAACCTACGAACTATGAAGAAGCGATGGTGAGCCCAGATTCCGCAAAATGGTTGAAGCCATGAAATCTGAGATGGGATCCATGTATGAGAACAAAGTATGGACTTTGGTTGACTTGCCCGATGGTCGGCAAGCAATTGAGAATAAATGGATCTTCAAGAAGAAGACTGACGCTGACGGTAATGTTACTGTCTACAAAGCTCGACTTGTTGCAAAAGGTTTTCGACAAGTTCAAGGGGTTGACTACGATGAGACCTTCTCACCCGTAGCGATGCTTAAGTCTGTCCGAATCATGTTAGCAATTGCCACATTTTATGATTATGAAATTTGGCAAATGGATGTAAAAACTGCATTCCTGAATGGATTTCTGGAAGAAGAGTTTTATATGATGCAACCAGAAGGTTTTATCGATCCAAAGGGAGCTAACAAAGTGTGCAAGCTCCAGCGATCCATTTATGGACTGGTGCAAGCCTCTCGGAGTTGGAATAAACGTTTTGATAGTGTGATCAAAGCATTTGGTTTTATACAGACTTTTGGAGAAGCCTGTATTTACAAGAAAGTGAGTGGGAGCTCTATAGCATTTCTAATATTATATGTGGATGACATATTATTGATTGGAAATGATATAGAATTTCTGGATAGCATAAAGGGATACTTGAATAAAAGTTTTTCAATGAAAGACCTCGGTGAAGCTGCTTACATATTGGGCATTAAGATCTATAGAGATAGATCAAGACGCTTAATTGGACTTTCACAAAGCACATACGTTGACAAAGTTTTGAAGAAGTTCAAAATGGATCAAGCAAAGAAAGGGTTCTTGCCTGTATTGCAAGGTGTGAAGTTGAGTAAGACTCAAAGCCCGACCACTACAGAAGATAGAGAGAAAATGAAAAGTGTTCCCTATGCTTCAGCCATAGGCTCTATCATGTATGCAATGCTGTGTACCAGACCTGATGTGTGCCTTGCTATAAGTCTAGCAGGGAGGTACCAAAGTAATCCAGGAGTGGAACACTGGACAGCGGTCAAGAACATCCTGAAATACCTGAAAAGGACTAAGGATATGTTTCTCGTATATGGAGGTGACAAAGAGCTCATCGTAAATGGTTACGTTGATGCAAGCTTTGACACTGATCCGGACGATTCTAAATCGCAAACTGGATACATGTTTACATTAAACGGTGGAGCTGTCAGTTGGTGCAGTTCAAAGCAAAGCGTCGTGGCGGGATCTACGTGTGAAGCGGAATACATAGCTGCTTCGGAAGCAGCCAATGAAGGAGTCTGGATGAAGGAGTTCATGTCCGATCTAGGTGTCATACCTAGTGCATCGGGTCCAATGAAAATCTTTTGTGACAATACTGGAGCGATTGCCTTAGCGAAGGAATCCAGATTTCACAAGAGAACCAAGCACATCAAGAGACGCTTCAATTCCATCCGGGATCTAGTCCAGGCGGGAGACATAGAAATTTGCAAGATACATATGGATCTGAATGTTGCAGACCCGTTGACTAAGCCTCTTCCACGAGCAAAACATGATCAACACCAAGACTCCATGGGTGTTAGAATCATTACTGTGTAATCTAGATTATTGACTCTAGTGCAAGTGGGAGACTGAAGGAAATATGCCCTAGAGGCAATAATAAAGTTATTATTTATTTCCTCATATCATGATAAATGTTTATTATTCATGCTAGAATTGTATTAACCGGAAACATAATACATGTGTGAATATATAGACAAACAGAGTGTCACTAGTATGCCTCTACTTGACTAGCTTGTTAATCAAAGATGGTTATGTTTTCTAACCATGAACAAGGAGTTGTTATTTGATTAACAAGGTCACATCATTAGTTGAATGATCTGATTGACATGACCCATTCCGTTATCTTAGCACCCGATCGTTTAGTATATTGCTATTGCTTCCTTCATGACTTATACATGTTCCTATGACTATGAGATTATGCAACTCCCGTTTACCGGAAGAACACTTTGTGTGCTACCAAACGTCACAACGTAACTGGGTGATTATAAAGGTGCTCTACAGGTGTCTCCGAAGGTACTTGTTGAGTTGGCGTATTTCGAGATTAGGATTTGTCACTCCGAATGTCGGAGAGGTATCTCTGGGCCCTCTTGGTAATGCACATCACTTAAGCCTTGCAAGCATTTCAACTAATGAGTTAGTTGCGAGATGATGTATTACGGAACGAGTAAAAAGACTTGCCGGTAACGAGATTGAACTAGGTATTGGATACCGACGATCGAATCTCGGGCAAGTAACATACCGATGACAAAGGGAACAACGTATGTTGTTATGCGGTTTGACCGATAAAGATCTTCGTAGAATATGTAGGAACCAATATGGGCATCCAGGTCCCGCTATTGGTTATTGACCGGAGACGTGTCTCGGTCATGTCTACATTGTTCTCGAACTGTAGGGTCCGCACGCTTAAGGTTTCGATGACAGTTATATTATGAGTTTATGTATTTTGATGTACCGAAGGTTGTTCGGAGTCCCGGATGTGATCACGGACATGAAGAGGAGTCTCGAAATGGTCGAGACATAAAGATTGATATATTGGACGGATATATTTGGACACCGAAAAGGTTCCGAGTGAGATTGGAAATATACCAGAGTTCCGAGAGGTTACCGGAACCCCCCGGTAAGTATATGGGCCTTATTGGGCCTTAGTGGAAGGGAGGGAGAAGGAGCAAGGGAGGGGGCGCCCCCCCCCCCCAAGCCCAATCCGAATTGGGAGGAGGGCCGGCCCCCCTTTCCTTCTCTCCTCCCCCTCTTCCTTCCTTCTCCTACTCCTAATAGGAAAGGGGGGCCAAACCTACTTGGAGTAGGTTTGCCCCCCCTATGGCGCGCCTCCTCCCTAGGCCGGCCTCCTCCTCCCTCCCTCATTTATATACGGGGGCGGGGGGGCACCCTAGACACACAAGTTGATCATTGAGATCGTTCCTTAGCCGTGTGCGGTGCCCCCTCCACGATATTACACCTCGGTCATATTGTAGCGGTGCTTAGGCGAAGCCTTGCGACAGGAGAACATCAAGATCGTCACCACGCCGTCGTGCTGACGGAACTCCTCCCCGCGCCTCTGCTGGATCGAAGATCGGGGTGCGTCATCGAGTTGTACGTGTGTCAAGAACTCGGAGGTGCCGGAGTAACGATGCTTGGATCGGTTGGACCGGGAGGACGTACGACTACTTCCTCTACGTTGCGTCAACGCTTCCGCTTCGGTCTACGAGGGTACGTAGACAACACTCTCCCCTCTCGTTGCTATGCATCATCATGATCTTGCGTGTGCGTAGGAATTTTTTTGAAATTACTACGTTCCCCAACACCACCGCGGCGTTCCCTCGTTGCCGGTGAGCGCCCTCGCCGGCCTTCTGCGTTTGCCCAAGAACAGCGGTCGCCATGGATGCAGCTCCGCCGCCCGCGCTCGTCGGAGATCCGCGCTCGCCATGGATGTAGCTCCTCTGGCCGCACTCGCCATGGATGCAGCTTCGCCGTCCGCGCTCGTCATGGATGGATCCCGCCTGCGCACGCCATGGATGCAGCTCCGCCTCGCTGACGATTGACTGGTTCCAGCAAATATAATTGGCCGTTGTAGCATTTTTCATTGTTGGTCGTAGCAAAATGGAGACATGGTTGCAACAAAAAAGAACGGGTTGTAGCAAAACATTTGCATTCTAAAAAAATGAACGGATGTAACAAAGCCCGTTGCCGTACGTAGCAAATACCTATGACAGTTGTAACAAAAAGCCGTCGTCGTCGTCGCGGGTCGCAGCTCGGCCGTGATGGATGTAGCAAAACATTATGCCGGTTGTAGCAAAAAACGATGCTAGTTGTAGCAAAATCCTGCTATGGTTGCAACAAAACATCGTTGTCGTCGTCGCGAGGTCCGAGCTCCGCCTGATGGATGTAGCAAAAAGCTTCGCCGATGGTAGCAAAATTCAACTATGGTTGCAGCTTCCCCTTGTTGTGCAGTGCCATTGAAGCTTTCTATGTCTATGGTTGAAGCTTTTTTGAATGGCCGTTGAAGCTTTTTTAGGTGACGGTTGCAACACTTCTATACGCGGGTGGATCCGGGCATGGCGGGCAGGCAGTTATGGTGGGCGGCGAGGGAGCGCCCTGGCCGCCGGCGATGGAGCTTGTGGTGGCCCAGTCGCTTCCCGGGAGGAGGAGGAGGGGAGGGGATGCGCGCCCTTGAAGGCTGTAGGTTAGGGATGGATCTGGCCATGGCAGCAGGCAGCCATGGCGGCCGGCGAGGGAGCGCCTGGCCGCCGGCGAGGGAGCGCTTGGCCGCCGGCGATGGAGTTCGTGGAGGCCCAGTCGCAGCTCGGGGGAGGGGAGGTGCGCGCACGTAGGCTGAAGGTAGGGGATGGAGGCACGTAAGGAAGGAGGCGGGGATCGCGCGGGCGCGTTTGCCAGCGTGGCGTGCGAACCGGCGGAACGGTTCGGCCGGTGCGCCGTTTCTAAACACTTCCCTTTTATCTATGTAAAAAAGGTAACGTAATGTTTCACCGAATATTTGTCCTATTCGCCGAATTTTAATCAAATATATGTTTATTTTTTTTTAAAACAGGCGCCTGGGGCCGACCCTGGGGGCGTCGGTTGGGAACCCAATCGCCCAGTGCGGACCTAGGAATGGGCCAGGCCCCAGGTGAACTGGGCCAAGGCCCAGGCAGCTTAGTTGACTGTAGCGTTTTATTGTAGCTACAGTGTTAAAATATACAAAGGAGATGGGCCTTAGGGCATCTCCAACCGCGCCCCCAAGAAGGCCTCCCCATGCGATTTTTTCGCGCCGGCGCCGAAAAAACGTCCCGGTCGCGCCCCCAGGACGCCGAAAATCGCCGGTTCGGGCCTTTTTTCCGCCCGGCGGTCACAGGCCGAACCCGGCGCGCTGGGGAGCCGTTGGGGGCTTCGGCGCTAGTGAAAAGCGCGTCTGGCCCACACCGACAGGGGAAAAGTCAAGTTTTTCTTCCCCGACTCGCCTCGCACACCCCGCGCCCTCGGCCACCGCTAGCTGTATCCCGGCGACGGTCGCCGGCCTACTCCGCCTAGATAGCCATTCCCCGCCTGAAAATAGCAGCGCTTCGCCACGGCAGCCCCTCCCCGCAGCACTAGGCGGTGCCGGCCGCCGTTTCCGGCCGCGGAGGCGCGGTTTAACGGCGGGTACACGCCCACGAGCGCAAGGTGTTCGGCGTTTTGACTGACTCGGCGATGGACTCCGATGAGGAGGAAGAGCTCGCCGCGCTGCTGGAGGAGGAAGCCGCGGCCGACGTCCAGGAAGAAGAGCATCTGATGGTGCTCGCCGCCCTCGCCTAGCTGCTGGCGAGCAATGAAAAGCCGCGTCGAGGTGGCTCGGCGCCGGGGCGGGTGAAAGCAAAGAACCGACATCGTCTGCAAGGCTACTGCATGCTCTACTCCGACTACTTCGCCGATGCTCCACTTCATGGCGAGAGAACATTTCGGCGCCGTTATCGGATGAGCCGAAAGCTCTTCCTCAGGATTGTGAATTCCATCCGGGAGTTCGACAACTACTTCAAGTGCAAGATGGATTGCACTGGCGCTCTTGGATTCACCTCCATCCAAAAGTGCACGACAGCGATGAGGATGCTTGCATATGGAGCTCCCAGTGATTCACTCGACGACTATGGGTGCATGGCCGAGTCCACCAGCATAGAGTGTTTCTACAAGTTCTGTCGGGCAGTGGTGGCAGTGTTTGGGCCACAATACTTGAGAGCACCCAATGCGGAAGACACTGCTCGGATCCTAGCTCAGAATGCAGCAAGAGGATTTCCTGGGATGCTTGGAAGCATCGACTGCATGCATTGAAAATGGAAGAACTACCCATTTGGTTGGCAGGGGATGTACAAAGGCGCCAAAGGCGGTTGCAGTGTGGTGCTTGAGGCGGTAGCCACACAGGACCTCTGGATTTGGCACTCCTTCTTTGGTATGCCAGGAACTCACAATGACATCAACGTGTTGCAGTGCTCTCCTGTTTTTGCCAAGCTCGTTGAGGGCCATTCTCCTCCGGTGAACTTCGAGATCAATGGGCACCAATACAACAAGGGGTACTATCTAGCTGACGGCATCTATCCGAGATGGTCGACATTTGTGAAGACGATCTCAAACCCTGTGCCAGGAGGCAAGAACGCCTGGTTTGCGAAGGTTCAGGAGGCTTGCAGGAAGGATGTCGAGCGGGCATTTGGTGTGCTCCAATCTCGATTCGCTGTTGTTCGGTACCCCGCTCAGACATGGTCGAAAGATCAAATGTGGGAGATCATGACTTGCTGTGTCATCTTGCACAACATAATCATCGAGAGCGAGCAAGAAGATCCAGTGTTTGACACTGAACCATACTACAGGCAGGGTCCTCTAGCCGAAGTTGATCACCAGCTACCGGCAACTTGGACTGCCTATCTTAGTATGCGTCAAGAGATCCGAGACCCACAGGTGCATCATCAACTGCAGAAAGATCTGATTGAGCACCTATGGAGGCTCAAGGGGGACGCCGCGTGATGAAATACGAGTTTTTATTTGTTGAACTATATAATTTGTATTGAACTATTTGTTGTTGTACTATTTTGTTGAAGTATTTGATTTTTCTGTGATGAAATATGTGATTAAGGAATAATTATGTTGATAAATGAACGCCGAGACAGGGCGAAACCACGCCGAATATGGGCCTATTCTCGCCCATATGGGCCGTTTATTCGCCGAAATTGGGCTGCAAAGTGGGCCAATTTCGGCGCCTGGGGGCGAGCTGGGGGCGGCGACTGGGCCAAAAACCGCCCCCAGCGCCGAGTGTCTCGCCGGCTCGCCCCCAGGGGGCGATTTTTGTGCGTCCTAGGGGGGCCAACGGCTGGAGATGCCCTTACGCCCCAGGCCACCGCCCCTTCTGCCTGGGGCCTGAAACCGCCCATGCAATCGCCCCCAGGCGACGATTTTTGGAGCCGCCTAGGGGGCCAACGGCTGGAGATGCTCTTACGACTACACCGCAACCGAAAGTGTTGGCATCGTCTGGTGCAAGAATGGTACTATAGTTTTTTCTTTACAAAAATATAGTAATACCGGCATCACAAATAAGGACACTCGTATTTTCTGCTGTTTATATCAGTAGCCAATCTTCTGAAATGCTTGTCAGCTCGCATATTTCTGTATATAAACGAGATACTATTATATTGACGAACAACTCCACCATTATCTGTACGATTGTCCTATGACCTATCCACGCCAGAATAGTGTCACCGTGTCTGACAAGGAGAAAAAAGAAAAGGCCGTCAAAGCCAATCGATGCATTGACCCAAAGTCATGGACGCGGGTCGTGCAAACAAAACGAAAGGTCTCCCCTCAAAAAACAGAAAACAAAAACAAAACGAAAGTCGCACTCTACGTGCACAGCCTCACTCTCAAAAGCAAAACGAAGGTCTCGCACGCCGAAACCAACAAACAAATCCAATTGTGGATATGTCCAAAGCAAAGCTGCGACCCATTCTTTCTTTCCTTAGTTTTTCATTCAAATCAAGCTGTGTTTTCCTTGTGTCGACTGCGTAGCACGTAGAGGATGAGCGGATGACAGGCAGCGTCCGACGCGCGCAGCACTCCGTCGCGGTCGCCGAGCTGTCCAGCAGACATGTCGACCTCCTTTCCATTTGTCGACCCCACGGGCGAGGCAAAGCAAAAGGCTGGCTGGCTGGATGGATAGAGCTGGTTCGTGTCCTCTCGTGGGACGGGACGGGACGGCAATGCCACGATGGTGGTACTAGTAGTAGTAGATGATAGCTGGAGTAGCTAGCTAGGGAGGGAGGGTTTGCATTATGGGTCTCCAGATGTTGGTTCATTGGCCATCCACTCTAGTATTCTTTTAGTACCAGCTGCTGCTGCTGCCGCCAGTTCTGGTTGGATTGGGGCGACCAACGGGGCTGGATTAAGGTGGTGGTACGTGGAGATTAGACGAGGGAGCCGGTTGTCCATTAGTGGAAGCAGGATGGGGTTGCAGGAGAGGGGATGAGACCGGGCACTACGAACTGCCTACTCGCTTGTCGGTGAGCGGGTGGTGGGCAGGTTCGGTCCAAATCTTTAGCTTAAATCACACAGCTGCACGCACATACGTACGCCTCAAGATAAGATAAGGGTCGCAAAGCCATGCCATTTGTTTATGCCATGGGCAAGTAAAAAGCTCCTCCCTTTCTCTCTCTATATATATCTTTTTCGGAGGAACCAAGAGATATCACAAAATGAAAAACGATACTGCTACAAACAATTATTCCGATTCAAAATCACTATTTCATAAATATAAACGGATTTGAATCGAAGAACCCCTGCCGAGTGTGTGTGAGAGGGAGACCGGTCGTACTATAAAAACGCTACTATTTGATCGCTTGATTGTTGGCACGACCGACGGACGCGCACGAGAAAGGACCAAGAGGAGGACACGTAGTACAAACCGAATATTCCTCCCGCAACCAGAAAATCCCTCGCGAGAAAAAAAAAACATTTCCCCCTCTCGGCCGTCCTAAATTTGGCGCTCCCTGGCTGGCTGGCTCCCTTTCCCCCCTCTGTCCGACCCCACCGCTCCCACGTGATCTGGGCCGTCTGTTCCCCGATCCGACGGCCCGCGTCCCGCCCCCACCAACCCGGGCACCCCCAAAAAGGAGCCGAGGAAAAGAAAACAAAGCGAACAAATCTGAGGGGTTAAATAAAAGGGGCGCGTGATATCCGAGGCAAATCCGGATGCTTCCAAGCTCCAACCCGCACCCATACCACCCCACCCCACCCCAGGGCAGGGACCCCTACCCCCACCGCTGCCTCCTCCTCCTCCTCCGGTCCTTTCCCTTCATCCTCCTCGATCCCTCAGCCAGGTCGCCTCCCCGCACCTCCCTCCGCACCTGGATTGGCGCCTCTCCCTGCGCCGCGGAGTTCTTGATTCGCCGGGGGAGAGATCGGCCATCATTCGCCGGCGCCGGATAGGTGGGTTCACCGCTCTACTTTTCGAACTCGTCGGGGATTTCTTCTTGATTTGTGTGGGGCAAAGGGTGGGGGTTCTCCTCGTCCCGGGCCACGGGGTTCGGCGGAAAGACGGCTTCTTTTGCTTCGGTTGATTATTATATCATCATGCGTGATAGAGCCGTTGTTTTGAATCTTTTTATTTGATTTTGTTTACTTATCGGCGGATTGCCTCCATGATTTTCGTTCGAGCTGTTCCTGTTCATGCGTCGCGTCCCCGTGTCCGGCCCTCTCCCCGTCTCGATTCGCTCGGCGGAGCGGCATTCCCTTGGATTCTTGCGGGGCTCGTTCCCTTCCGCGCCCGTCACTTCCTCCCGTCGCTTCCGCTTGTTTCCAGCACCGGATAGGTCAACAAAAATCCAAACATTTCCGCCGATTTGTTCGTTTCGTTCGCCGGGCTGCTGTTTAGCTGCCGAATTAATTAACTAATTAATTAATTTCTCCTGCCTTTCGGCGGATTTGCTGCCCCGATTTGGGCGGAAATTTGTGTGCTTCTGTTGCTGCTACTCTCCGCACCAAATTCGGGGCCTGCTCTGCTCTGCTTTCCCCTGTTTAGAATGGCCTGAAATGCGGACGCCCGCTCGCCAGATTCTTCCGGTTTTGGGGAAAGCTAGGCTAAAAATAGCCGTCGCTGTCCCTGGAAACATGGCGGTGGTTCCAGGCCGTAACCGAAGCCATTTGTTTCTCGCCTCCCCTCGCCCGTTTCCCCTGAAACGAAGCAACAGAAAACAATGGAGGAGGGACAGCGCGTCCGCCATCACCATGTGTAACCGATGCGATGCTTTGTTTGATTGCAATGCGAAGGTGCGTGTGAAAGGAGGTGGAGTGGGTAGCGGCGGCGGCGCCCTGCGTGTGGCGTTCAAAGCAGGGTAATGATTTGTGGGCTTTGCGTGATTCTCTCCCAGGTTTCTTCTTGATTCAGGTATTTGGGGTTGTTGCAGCTCTTCCTTTTGACGAGCTGTGCTTAGAATCCAAGGAAGCCTCGTCCCTCCTTTAATTTATACCTCCCTTTGGACTCTGGTGGTGTCTCCTAGCATTGTTATCCTTGTGTTGTGTGTTAGTTACATGGCTGGTTTTCCGGCGTCGTGTCGCGGTTAGGCGCGGTTCAGGGTGCTGATCTGTTTGATGGTTTGGTAATTCTGGCGGAGAAAGGCTTGAATTTTGTTTCCGTTGTTTGAAACCCATGGTTACAACTCTGTGAATGTGGACTTTTACCTAACTTGTGGCCAAACTTGTCCGTGCAGGTAGGCAGGCAGGCAGTTTTCCAGAGGCTGTGTCTTGCGATTTTTGGGAGGAGCACATTTGATCCGAGTGTTGGTCCCAGGTCAAAGTGGGAGCCAGAGATTTTGTCTCTTGATGCTTTAGAGGCGTTGTTTCTCCAGTTCCGATGGAATCCAAGGGCGCGAGCGAGCGGGATGCTCTGATCGACCTGGAGAGTGGGAACAACGTTGTTATCAGCGAGCATGGCCATGGAATGGATGCTAATTTTGCGGTGAGCCCACCCAGAACACCGGCAAATGGCGGGCTGAATCGTGTCATCCACACCAAGGATGACGGGAATCAGCACATGGATTGTTCCTCGCCCGCTATGGAAACCGCTTCCAAGAATGGAGATGACAGGAAGTCCGAAGGGGAGGAGAAGCTGGGCCTTCTGGACAGTTCTGGAGGTGAGAAGGCAAAGAAGAAGCGGTCCAGCTCCAAGAAGCCCCCACGGCCACCGAGGCCGCCGACCCATTTGCCGTTGGATGCTTCTGACCAGAAGCTCCTCAACGAGCTGAATGAGCTCGCTTTGTTGAAGCGGGCAAGGATTGAGCGGATGAAGGCTTTGAAGAAGATGAAGAATGGCAAACAGGGTTCCTCAAATAGCAATTTTTGTCCCATGATCATCACCATTATCTTCTGCCTCGTCATACTCTGGCAAGGTATACCAAATTAGTTACAAAAGTATTATCACTGCTATCTCATATATGTCATACTTGTATAGAAGAGCAAAAAATTGTTTAGAAATGAAGCAAAACCATTCTTGGTCCTGAGATTAACTTTGTCCAATGCAAGCTCCTCGATGATGCAATGATACTGATAACCGCCGGTGCAAGTTAACTTGTACTCTTTACAGTTAATCATGTCAAATCTTGGGTACATAGCATGAATCTAGACAATATTATTGTTCCCTCATTATAATTTACTTTTTTTAACTGCCAGATTTATCGTTGAGCAATCAAACGGTATACATATCAGACTCTTATTTGATGTTTTACATTGTAGTTTCTTACCATGTCCTTGCTTGTCAAATTGTTCATCCATGTCATTTATGCAAGAGTTAATGTTAGTTTAGACATAGTTGCGAATGGCATATTTTTTACATTGGGCAATGCAAAGATCCACTCGTGGTATATATATTGAGTCAAGTGGTCAAACACTACATACTGTTAACTGTTTGTTAAGCCATGTAGTTCAAAAAGCCGTTGGTCTTTAGGAAATAACGGCACACTAAAATCCCTTGTTTTTCTACACTACAGGGTTTTGCTCAAGGCAAGCATCTGGAGTAAGCTTCCACGGATCACCTGAATCTTCAGTTAGAGAGCATAGCAGCCTGATCTCCATCCGGTTCTACAAGAAGAACCATTCTAACGTCAGGCCACACGGTTCCACCTCTGCTGCTCCCAAGTACGTGAACTCAGTCATTTTCCAAACAATGCATCTCACTGGAACCCGAAACCTCAACCCTGGAGCTTCTCTTATTCTGTTTACCATGCTTTGATGCGCCGCTGACGCCTTCACTTTCCTTCAACCTTTGCAGCAACTACGAGACGCACCACCGGGGCTGGAGATCCGTCCCGAGGGGAGAAAGGCCGCGGCACGAGCACGTCGGCCGGGCATGACCTTCGGCCGCGCCAAGGCCCCCGCCGACACGCCCTCCCGCTCGCCATTTTGAAGCTCCCCCACGACAGGCTGGCCAATGTAAATCCGAGGCTTTGTTTAGCGCCCCTCGAGGAGGTCTCGCTGTAAATGAACCCTCTCTAAACGTGTTTTCTGCGTTCCCCCGCCGGGTTCCACGCTGCTAACCAACCGGTGGAGTGGACTTCCCGGCGGCCATGGCGGCACCTGGTAAGTCCCGAGCGCAAGCTGTATGATGACGGTGACGGTGGTTTCAATCAATCAATAATACTAATAAGGCTTGCTAGTTGGTGGTGGTGATGATGATAATAGTAGTCTAATCTGATCTGGTCCTGTCCTGAAGCCGGTGTGGCTCACACACTGTTGACTGTTGAGAGGGGTTGGGAGAGTGTCACTGCTGTGGGCGGTGGCGGTGTAGATCCCTACGCTGTAGTACGTGTACAGCACGGCGGTTGCATTTGTTATTTGTGTACAATAATGGAGTGTCAATGATGATGGTTAAGCAATCAGATTCGATTCAGATCTAGAGGTTTTTCTTGTCTCTCTCAGCGTGTGTTTCTCATGGTCATGGTAGACCTCCTCACATGGCGTTGCGTACTGAGCGGCCGGCAAATCTTGGGCACATGCCATTGAATACACCTCCTTGACATGAGGTGGCTTGAGTGCTTTGTCGGTGCTATGACTCTCTTCGGTTCTGGAGCGCCCTCTGAGAGTGCACAAGTTGACTGCTGATTCATTCCACAATTTGTTTATGAAGATAGACTGTAGCAGTACTGCGAAGGTACTTTTTGAGGAAATCGGCATACTGATTTTCGAATGTCCGTGAAAAATGTACCGTGGGAACTCATGTAGGATTGACTATGCACATGGTTTCGTAAAATCTGTATGATTTTCCTGACATAAATCGAGCAGGTTTTCATGAAGATCTTGTTCAACATGTTCTATTCGATACTGACATAAATCTATTTTTTTCATTGCGCTCCTCGTTGCTGCACCACCGCCGTCTTCTGCCCTGGCAGAGAGCTTCTACCTCTTGTTTGCCTCGGTGTCGATGCCATGTACTCGCCCTCTACTCTTCCTCGGCAGGCCCCCATGGTGGGTCTCTTCTTTGCCATGTCGTGCCCAGCAGAGTTCTTCCATGGTGGCTGTAGGCCAGAGCATGCGCGAGGCACGACCAGTGACCAACGAGCGGCAAGGTAACAATCGAGATGGACAGATGGTGGCATAATGGCTGGGCTACGAAGCAGTGTGAACATAGCTACTCATTCGTCCTCAGGACACAAACAGTCGGAAGGCGAGGTGAGCTCCTCCTTTTGGTGATTTTATTTCTCCACTCTCACTCTGTGCTTATGGTCGAGTTGTTTGGTGCAGGTTTCCCCCAGATTTGAAGTATTTTATTTTTATTTTTGTACTCTTTGAATTATAGGAAGTTCTGACCTGGAATTTCCAGTTCACGGCTTCCTTCTCATGGGGGACATTTTCTTTCAGTAAGTCAAATTTCAGTAATGATGCCCTGAAGTATTTAACCAAACAATTGATGTAGCAATGTCATTCATGTTGCGGAAGGAGACAAATATCCTTCTTATGAGTTGTAGCTTCGTTTTTCTCTTTTGATAGATGTCCGTAAAGATAGATTATACCTGAATCTCTGAGTCCACTGGCCAAGCAAGGCAGTTTGAGCAACACGAATCTTTGTAGGCGTTGTTTCATGTTACCCAAGCGATTTGTTAGCATGCAAATCAAATACTTAGCTTATGTTAATGTTATATCCTAATCATAGCTACTTAGCAGCATGTCTTTTACATGCATATCAACTGAAGAGGATGTGCACAAGGAAGTTTAAGTAACTAGCATACAAGAGCATCCTGAAAACTAATTTGTGGTGGCACTTGTTACAGAGGTGTTAGACAGTATTTTTTGTCAGATCATTCTTTCTAGACTTGTTCATGGCAATATACAATTATTACCTTTTAAGTTCTTTTTAAAGTAAAAAATTATATTGGAAGCTTGGAATGGTTAGAAGATAGCTAATTCCATTTTATTCGCCAAAAAAAGCTAATTCCATTCACATATTCCGCCGAAGAGCTCTTGAAGAGTTCAATTATGTGCAAGATTAAACAAGAGAATTATTATGATGATTGTATCTAAGACAAACATAAACAGAGAATTTATGTGATTATTCTGATCAATTCTAATTAATGGCTGAGAATTATGCCCTAACATCTATACCGAAACATTGTAATTTGAATCATTTAAATTTTATCAAACGTTTCTTTAATTTCTATATTTTTTAAGGATGAACGGGCGCGGCAACGCGCGCCTTCATGGTCTAGTAGGAGACTACAAGACGCTTGAGATCTTAAAAAAACACAAGAAGAAAAATGCTTTTTGGGCTCATATGAAAGTGAAGAAAAGGTTAACTGTCATATTTCTACTTATTGAACAACAATCAAGGCAGGGTGAGCTGGCTAGTACACCCTTACTACATCATAGAGGTCTTTAAAACAATCACGTTGCATAGTTCATGACCGGACCAGATCTAGAAATCTAAAAGCAAATCCCGCTTTCTCCATAAAATGCCCTAGCAGCATTCGTCAAAATAAAATCAACCTAACCGGTATCTAATCACCAGCAAGGTATTAGCCCAGATGACTAGCGAGTCTATTAGTAAACCTCTACGTGCTCCCTCCGTTTCTTTTTGTTTGCATATAAGATTTGGTCGAAGTCAAATTTTATAAAGTTTGACTAGCTTTGTATGAAAAGATATCAACGTTTCCATTATGAAATCAATATTATTAGATGCATAATAAAATTAATTTTCATAACATATAACTTTTGTATTATAGATGTTGATATTTTTTTCTATAAAGTTAGTCAAACTTTACAAAGTTTGACTTTGACCAAATCTTATATGCAGGCTAAAAAGAAACAGAGGGAGTACTAAGGTTCTATTCCCACTGTCCTCTTTTTTTCGAGAAAAATCAATAGAAACAAAAGGAAATAAAGCTTCCCACGCCAAAGCTAGTCTTCCTTGCTTTCCTAACAAACAATAAGACCCATAGCATGTGCACCAGGATGGTCTTTCTATCCCTATCTATTCTCACCGAACTAGACCTCTCATACCCGGCTACAGGAGAGGTAACTACCTCTGATGACCTGTGGAACTGGAGAAGCTCCTTTATTGCTATAGTTCTTGTTGAACCTTTTCTAAATTATTGTGATGGCAGCCCGGTCAACCGCACGCTGGAAGCGGATGGCATTCCCAATACAAGCCTGCAGATCCTGATTCTCAGATACCACTCATTGGATGGGACTGGTGGACCATTGATTGATAAAAAGTAGTAAATAAGCCCTTTTCTCGCAGGTACGAGAGATTGCACAACCGGCAGAATTTACATATAAGTTCTAAGTAAAGGTTTCAGGACTCAGTGGAAGTGATCCGGCAGACCAGTCAAAGAAAAGAAAATCGATACTGCTGGAGCGGATTGGGGGACCATGCGATGCGGAATCGCTTGATGATCGGGTCGTCCGGATTTATTCCTAAAATCAGAACGTTTGGAAAATACAAATTCTCATTTCTTTTTCCCATAAAAGAACACAACTTGTAGGGCGGAGGAAGTAGGAAGGAAGGCTTCTCGAATGTCTCTCGCTGCCCATACTTTGAGTTCGTTTTTCCTTTTGATTCTTTTAGTTTTTTTTAGGGTTTTTTAATTTTTTAGATAGTTTTTTATTTTGATTTTTTTAGGGGGAGTTTTTTCTTTTGATGAGAACGAGTTCGTGTCAGTTTGAATTAGGCTGGGCTGGGCTTCAAAACCAGGCCCAACATTGGGCCTCTGATAGACCGCCCGATCCAATTTAGGCGGCCTGAAGCGTGGCTTACACAAACGGGGCCACTGCTCTGTTCGACCTTCGAGCGCGCCATGTGTTCGACCAAATGCCGACTCCTACTCAGGCGGCTCCACGACCGCCATTTCTCCACCGCCCCGCCACCTAACCGCCGGAAGAGCAACCCGCAAGTCACCATCCGGTGGCCGGAGCGATCCAGGCCCTCTCATGACGCCGGAGACACGGCGAGGGCCCATGAGGCCACCGTCAGGAGGCTCGCGGCGGCAGGCGACGTGGACGGCGTCCAGTACGCGCTGCAGGAGATGCGGCTGCGCGGGGTGGCGTGCCCCGAGGGGGCCCTCGTCGCCGCCATCTGCGCCTTCGCCCGCGCCGGCGCGGCCGACCGCGCGCTCAAGACGTTCTACCGCGCGCACGACCTGGGATGCGCGGCGCCCACCGTGCGGGTGTACAACCACCTGCTCGACGCGCTGCTCCGGGAGAACCTGGTCGGGGCGGTGGTGCCGGTGTACGACAACATGAGGAAGGCCGGCGTCGAGCCCAACGTGTACACCTACAACCTGCTCGTGAAGGCGCTGTGCCAGAACGACCGGGTCGACGCCGCGCGCAAGATGCTCGACGAAATGGCCAGGAAGGGCCGCCAGCCGGACGCGGTGAGCCATACGACGATCGTTTCTGCGCTCTGCAAGCTGGGCAGGGTGGACGAGGCCAGGAGGGTCATGGCAGAGACGGTGCCTGTGTGCTCCTCGTACAATGCCGTCGTTCACGCGCTCTGCAGGCAGTTCAGGATGCGGGAGGTGCTCTTGGTTATCGACGAGATGATTCACCGGGGACTCTACCCAGAACCTGCCACCTACACAAGCATAGTCGATGCGCTCTGCAAGGCCGGGGACCTGAGGATGGCTTGCGCCATTTTGGCTAGGATGGTAACCGGAGGTTGTGCTCCAAATGTTCAGACATTCACCGTGTTGGTCAAAGGATTCTTCGATGATGGAAAGCCACATGACGCAATTGGAATATGGAATTGGATGGTTGCTGAAGGATGGGCACCGGCGACAATCTCTTACAATGTTCTCATCCGTGGCCTTTGCCACGCTGGTGACCTAAAGAGGGCATCATCTGTTTTCAGTGGCATGGAGCAAAACGGTTGTTTTCCTGATGTAAGGACCTATTCTACTCTCATTGACGGATTCTCCAAAGCTGGGGACCTAGATGGTGCCATGTCAATATGGAATGACATGACAAATGCTGGTTTCAAGCCAAACGTTGTTGTTTATACAAATATGGTGGATGTGCTTTGCAAGAAGGTGATGTTTGATCAGGCAGAGAATCTCATTGATAAGATGTCGATGGAAAATTGCCCTCCTAACACATTGACATTCAACACATTGATCAGAAGCCTGTGTGAATGCGGAAGAGTGGGAAGAGCCTTGAGTGTGTTCCATGGTATGAGAAGATATGGATGCTCTCCAAACGACAGGACTTACAATGAGTTGCTTCATGGTCTTTTCAGGGAAGGAAACTGCGAAGACGCTCTTCGAATGCTGATCGAGATGCTAAACAATGGGCTTGAGTTGACTCTAGTATCTTACAACACTACTATTAGTGGTCTGTGCCAGATGGGAAGGAACAAAGAAGCTATGATTCTTCTTGGGAGGATGATAGTCCAACAAATTCAACCAGATGCATTCACTTTCAATGCGATAATTCATGCTTACTGCAAGGAAGGGAATGTCAAGGCTGCTGCTTGGATGTTAGGTCGAATGGATGCAGTTAATTGTCCACGCAACATAGTTGCATACACAAGTCTGATGTCAGGGCTGTGCAGTCAGCACAGGTTGGATGATGCCATGGTCTATCTCTTGAAGATGTTATATGAAGGCATATGTCCAAATGAAGCAACATGGAATGTGTTGGTCCGTGGGATATTTACACACATGGGCACCATCGGACCAATGCACTTGATTGAGCATATTTATGAAGATTTATAAGTGTAGCCCTAGAGAACTTCGACAAACCTCGGGCACCATCAGACCAACGTACTTGATTGAGCATATCATCGAAGATTTATAAGCATCTACTCGGACAGTCCAGTGGTGCTATCATTGGACAAGCAGCAAGTTCTCTTTGATAGTTGACGAGGTATGCTATTTCTGATAATACTAATGATCTTTTGATGTTACTAGCAAGATGCCTGTGCATTGCACAGAACATCAAGATGCATTTTTTTACAAAGCACCTGTTGTGGTTGACCTACGGGAGTAATCTCATGTGTAAAAACTAATGATATCTCGAGAAAGAGGAGAGATAAGGTGAGGAGGAGTGGGGCGTGGTGGTGATTGGTGGTCGGACTGAGCGGAAGCATGGGGATGGATGACGCCGGCAGCGGCCACGTCAGATTGTTTCAGAGGCTTCCTTTTTTAATTGCTCAACAATGAGGTTGTGGGAGATAAGGATGAACGAAGGAAGGCCTTATCTGCAAATGTGGAGAGAGGTGCGGGTATCTTTTTGTAAAATTGCCAGAGTTTGCTTTCTATCCGTCAGATATAGATCGGACGGTCTGTATTGCAAGATGGCAGGCACACCATCATCACCAACTCGTTTTTTTTATAACAGTAGAGATAATTATATGTCTCAAGGATTTACCAGAGGCACCATTCAAATTTGCAAGCTGTTATCTTCAGTTTGGTCAGTATGTAATATGTGCATGATGAATATATTTTGAGGACATATCGATACATAGTCTGGGACTGAGTCAATCATGGTCTCCCTTGCATATTGGCCCTTGCGTAGTCATTAGAAGGACTTCATTTCTAATTTTTGCACTGTAGCATCCCTTTGTTTCAACGGGGCGCACCCGATAGAAATTGTCCGTTCGTCAAAATACTCGGCCTAGCACAAAAATCTGTTTTAGTTGTTGTCTGTGCGCCACATATGTAAATTCCATAGTGGGGCGGATTTTTTGGGGGGAGGGAGCGGGGCGGGGGGTATACATACACAATGCACCACACAATATGCATTTTATTGCTTTATGTAGTCTTGATTACCAACGTTCAATAGTAGATTTACAATAGAATTCCGGCATGTGACCTAGCAAAACACATAGCTTTACTTTGCTTTGTTCGCAGCCCTCTGACCCTCCAATGTTTTGTATACTTTGTCAATCTCAGGCTGCACATGAAGAACAATGAATTAGAATTACTCAAAAGAAGCAAGAGAGGACATTTATGGGCAAAGCTAGGACGAAGACCATAGAAGTCAGCTCTACAACATATGGACCATAAGGTTGGGTCTGTATGCTATAACTTTAGCTGTTCATAGATCAATAGTGAATTTGTATGGGATTTACCAATTTTATTGGGTTCACTTGAACCCAGTACTAATACACTGGCTTTTCCTGAAAATGAGTAAAAACAACAAAAATCACACCGCAGCAGATGAAAATATATTACCTGATAATATTTTAGCATGTAGCTTCTTCTCTTCTTCATTGTTGCAGTGACCAAATCCCTTTCAATGTCAAAAGGTACAGGATCCAACACTACGCCTTTGATGTACTCAAAACCTCGTAGCTGATCCGAGACATGCAAAGAGGGTTATATATGTGATGCTTAGATGCAGTAAAGATTTAAAACGGAGGAGTCTATACTCTATAGAAACTTCTGAGTTCCTCTTTGTTGTAATGCAAAAGCGAAAACCACGTTGTCCATAATGCTAGGAGAATTTGATGGGTGACATGATGAACCATATAATATGTTTAGTGTCCAATGTAGAAGTGAATAAATGGCCTTACCTTGTTCTTCTGTGCAGCCGCTGCGAGCTCTTTAAGGACATGCTCTTTAAGGCCTTCAGATTTGCATATTTCACTGAAAGAACCTTTGTGGCCATTTGACCCTGCCCACTTCATGGTGTTTTCTTCATGCGGGTTAACTACTGCGACTAACATTGATTTGTAGCTGTCCCCGTACACCCAGATCTACAAAAATGACAGTATTACATTGTAATGGCACCATGACTCTGTCAATATAAGCATATGATTTCAATGGGTTTGTCCTTACATCTTCAATAATTGGAGGGAAGACATATACTTTCTCCAGATACTCAACTGCGACATACTCCCCTTGCGATAGCTTAAATATGTTCTTCTTTCGGTCAATAACCTTCAGGATTCCATCTGGGGTCATCTCCCCAATGTCTCCTGAGAACAAGATTGTGTCAGAACATGATAATTTTAAATTTACATTAGTCCTGTTTAAATTAAAATTGATTATTCACCTGTATGAAACCATCCATCAACCATGACCTCATTTGTGAGCTCAGGATTTTTGTAGTACCCAGTGAAGACAGTGGACCCTCTAATGAGGATTTCACCACGAGAAGGAACACCAAGTGGATCATAACCCATCTCAGGTACTTCTTCCAGTCGCAGTTCAGTGAAGGTGGCGGCAACACCGGCAGTTCCAACCAGGGACATATCATCAGGGTAACCAACTGTGCTAGGTCCCAATGTTTCTGTTAAACCTGAGCAGAGACAACAGAATGGAAAGTTATACTGGTTCCTTTTCATTGACACAAAGGGACTGATAACTAACCCGTGCAATTTTGGAACATTATATGGAGAGAAAAAGATTATGTGGCATGTCAGTATCTTTGTTAATAGGAAAAATAGATGTCCACAATCTTTTACTTCGAGCTGTAAGCAGTAATGTGCAATAAGTGAAATAGTCGAAACAGAAAGTTTGCTGAAAACTCTTAAAACTAGTGTTTGCAATGGGGATAGGATACAGTAAGGAAAACGTGGACCCAACCTACATATGAAACCAGCTTTATCAGTTATCTTGTGACTTGTTAAAACAGGTCAATACATTCCAGTTCTAAATACAACTATAACTCATACTTGAGCAGTTGAGCTACAAGTATACTCACCAAGTCTGGTGGTATATTTTTTCTATTATTTGTTTGCCAGTCTGGTGACATATTTTGTTTATTATTTGTTTGCCTTTGGCAACTACTTGTTGATGCTTTAGAGTCCTTTAAACAAATATATTTGTACTTCTGTGGTGATGGCTGTCTGCAGGAAGAAATCTGAACCCTGAAAAGTGTCTACATGCATTACCATAGCCTTGGATAAAGTATGCACAGCTGGTCACTCTCATGAACTCTTCAATTTCAGTACTTAAGGGTGCACCACCGGAGATTAGTAGGCGAAGACGGCCACCGAGCCTTGCCTTGACCTAGAGCAAGGAAATGCAACAAAAAAAGTAAGATACAGACACTGTGAGTACAGCTGCTACTGATCTTTTATTTATTTTTCTGAAAGTAATTTGTGTCTAGTGGTTCTTAGTTATCAACACAATACCTTGCGAAAAGCCAGCATGTCAGCGAAAGGTGAAGCAGTTTTTTGTG
Source organism: Triticum timopheevii (assembly GCA_963921465.1). NCBI lineage: Eukaryota > Viridiplantae > Streptophyta > Magnoliopsida > Poales > Poaceae > Triticum > Triticum timopheevii. Next base: position 88,485,792 of record OY997271.1, read on the forward strand.
TGTAGCCTGCTTTCATGCTTGCTAGTTTGCTGGATTGCAAAAGCTATGGTGAGATGACATAATTTATTTCCTGCAATAAATATTCATGATGCTAACCAACTTACCGGTTGTACAAAGCATTAAAAATCACCCTCCTGAGAGGTCTGAGATCTGCCAAGGCCTTTAAAATACCTAAAGTCAATCATAAAAAGGTTATCTGAGTTAGCTGGTACAAAGGCTGATTTAATATCAATCATTTTTCTTTTACCACCTTCATAAATCTTTTCATACACTCTGGGCACCCCAACTAGTAGAGTTGGTTTTAACTCCATGAGATCATCTCTCAAGGCATTCAAATCCTGATGAAAAAGAACAGTGCAGTCATATTTAAGAAATAATGATGACCAGTAAGATTGAAAGTAGTAAGGCTAATATGTGGATTTGCTCACTCCATGGTAATAGCCAACTGAGGCTCCTTTGTGGAAGAAATACTCTTCGATCATGCGGTCGAGAATGTGAGCAAGTGGGAGAAAAGAAAGAAACACATCCTCCGTTGACATCTGCATACCCAAAACCACCCAATTTGCTTACATTGTGATAAACGATAACCATCAATTGAATTGGAATTAAGCTTATTCTAGAAAAGGAGTAACCTTATCTTCAAACTGGTCCATGAAGAGGTCCACCCCTTTTACATACATCCCATGGCTCTCATGGCTCAGCATAACACCTTTGGGTTGCCCACTTGTTCCACTTGTGTACATGATGGTGCATGTATCATTTGGTTGCGGAGGACGAGGTTTAACTGGTTTATCCTTTCCCTGAAATACAATTCAGAATAATTGCTTGATCAACACATATATTTCATCACAAACATTGCTTCCAATCTTGGGAGTCTGAATGGATCTACTCCCTCCGTTCCTAAATAATTGTCTTTCTAGAGATTTCAACAAGTGACTACATACGGAGCAAAATGAGTGAATCTACACTCTAAAACATGTCTACATACATCCGTATGTTGTAGTCCATTTAAGATGGCTAGAAAGACAATTATTTGGGAACGGAGGGAGTAGTTATTTTAGTTGGGTGAACCAAACTTTGTAAGCTAGATGATACCTGCATGTTGCTGTGGGAATTGCTTGTAATTATTTTAATGAGATTTGGTTCTATTAAACACTAGTATTTGGATTAATAATATAAAAATTGAAACAAAAATACATACAAGCATTGTATTTGATTATTGTATAGTTGTAGAATATTTATTGAATATAAGTAGCATGCATGGTGCATGTTACGGTGGGTCTTTTCCCGTGCATGCTGGCATGTTAAGTTGCATAGCTGCATGTTGAGATGATTAGAGATAGTGGGGATCAACCATTTAGGTATATAGGATTCTCTTTACCCACCATTTTTAAGAAATCATTCCAGGAGTACACTTTCATCCCAATCTGCTCGGCATCTTTGATTTGTTCATTATTTGCCGAGGTGAATGCCACCAACGCTGCAAACATGTTTGGGAGAACAAAATTTTAGACTATCTAATCCTTCCTGGAATAACAGAGAGACCCTAACCACTTTACCATTTTCTTACCTTTTAGCCTAGTCGCAGATGTGCAATTTGGGGACAGTATCTGCAAATAAGAAATATTCACTATGAGATCTAGATTCAGACGTGAACTTAAAGGTGCTTAATTTAGGTAATAGATTTGGCTGTACTTCTTTTATTTTCTTGTCTTGTATGAAGACAACATCAATCTCAGCATGGTCAATAATGTAATCAACAGCTCCAGCACCTGAAATCTCAAGGAAATATTATTAATGCTAATAGAAAAATAATATACCTTTTCTGATAAAAAAAACATAAATGCCGTGTTTCAAATGTTTGCATTAGCTGATCTGTAACATTTTATTTTTGAGCGCATCTGAAACACTTTGTGACGAGGGTCTATTATTTATCAGTTTTCCTGCTTACCTAAAGTATCGTACAGTGGGACACATATTATGCTGTAACCGTTGCAAGCCTGCAAAATTAATTGTGGGATTAGCATTGATTATCCTAATCAAAGGAGACTTAAAGATATTATCATTCAGATGGGTACCTGCATTGCCACCACCCATTGAGGGCAGTTGGATCCATAAATTCCAACCCTGGAACCCTGACATAAATCAATCATGGGAGCATCAACATCTCTAATTAATGTAAAGTTCACAAGCGACTCCGAAAATACAAAGATGCCAATTCATATAGCTGGAGCGGAGAAGTTGACTTAAAAGTTTTGGTTCTTACTGGTTGCACCCCAAGCTGCTGCAGCGCGGATCCAATTTGCAGGACTTCCTCATAGACCTCCTTGTATGATTTCCATAAGTAGGGCCCTGGCTAGAAAGATCAAAACGGGGGATTGTTGTTCTCATCAAGAACAATCTAAGCAAAAATAGGCATATAGCTGATGCATAAGCTTCACTGTCCTAGGGTTTAGTTTTTATATGCGCATACCACTCCATCTTTAAATGGACGCCATCCAAGCATCCGGTTGTCTGGATACTTGCCTGCTGCCGTTCTGCAAGGGATGTGAGCAAAAAGAGATCAAAACAAAGACCACAAAAAAGACCAAAACTAAGCGTTACATGTCCTCATGCTAAAAGACCAAAATAATGACATATGCATCAATGCATGTCCTTCTCTGGGGGAAAAGAAAACACATGCCTGTCCTTACATGTGAATCCAAAAGTTGGTTTTTGGTAAAACAGATATGTGGCTGTCCCCAGTACCATCTTTGAACAGCCACACACATGCAGAGCAGTGTTTTTCTGTTGTTGGTAAAGAAAAACCACATGCAGAGTACTGTTTTTTTTTTGTCCTTGAGGAAAAATCACATGCATGGAGATGACACACAAGGAGATGAACTCGTCTGACATGGAGCAGAGGTCGGATTTCTTTCTTTCTTTAGTGAACACTAGTTATTATTACCAGCTAGTTCTCTTTGTCTTTGTGGTACAGTATAACATAGGCACATAGCCCAGGGGAAAAAACCCGGAGTAAAGTACAGCACTGAAAGTGAAAGCTACTGTCTAACAAAAACTTCAGTAGGAGAAAAGTAAGACAGGGATGGATGTTGCTTGTGTTTACCTGAACACATCCCATGAGGTCCTCATGTCAGGATCAAGCGGCGGGAACCCATCCTTGGCCAGTATGTTCCGGAACACCGGCCCCACCGCCGGCCGGCCGTCCTTCCCGGGCTTTCCATCCTCCACCTGGATCGTGAAAACCTGCTTCTTTGCCCCCTCCATCCTCCAAGCTGCGTGCCAGAGATGAAAGTTTGCAACAAATTCTGTCAGGACTCTACCACACTCTCTCTTGCCAAACTAGAGGGTGGAGTATAACTATCTGAACCCTGCAGTCCAAGTATAAGAAAGAAAAACTGGAGCTGGTAGTTCCTTATCTGCCAAGAAAGGGAGGAGAAGAAGAAGAAGAACTATAGTTGGACAATGAGGGGTGCGACTCGACGGCGTTTCAGACTTTTTTGCACATCTCGTGACTAGAAAATGCGATCCTTGTGTTTCTTTCCCTCTCTCTCTCTTCAGAATAAATGGGGAGAGCTGTCACTGACTCTGTATTTTCTATATCTATCTTTTCTGAAAGGGGACTCTTGAGTTCTCAAGATCTGTTGTTTCTTTGGGTGCAGTCAGAGAGCAAGACTCGTTCCAGTGACAGAAAACAACATTATCTGGTAACCGCGTTGTTGAGAACTAGGAAAAGTTCTTGTTTGGTGTGTGTGTGTAGAGAGTCAGAGAGAGAGAGAGAGAGAGAGAGAGATTGCAGGACAGGACTTGGAGTGAACACAGAAGAACTTGAGAGAAAGGGAACTTGGAGAGAGAGGGAAGGCATGGAAGAACTTACAGAAGAAGTGGAGCTTGGAGAAGGCACAAATAGCTTGGATCGAGTGGAGAAGAAGCCTGGCAAGCAGTATCCGGCGCCCCTGCCGATGCGAAGAGGAGAGAGCTTCCTTCCTTGCTATATATGCAGGGGCACGAGGAGATGGCCAAGCGAGGTTGTGCGCGTCCAAGGAGAAGGACCGCCAGGCGGGGCCCGCCTGGCTAAGCTAAAACCGCTTAGCTCCAGGTTTAGAGAGATGGAGAGGGAGAGAGAGGTTTAGAGAGAGAGAGAGAGAGAGGAAGAGAGGGGAGGGAGGGAGAGCCTGGGAAGGAAGGAATAGCTCTTCCAAGAATTAAGCGTGCGGTGCTAAGCGCGTGAGCAGCCTCACGCTAATCTTGCAGTCGATGTGGCGCCAAATATGTGGTTAAGGGTCGTTTGGCCCACATGATCAGCCAGTCTTATAGCGGAGAAATAGTCATTCGGCATAATTGTATCACCATCTGTCCCGGAATTGTTCGTTTCTCTAGAGACTATCGCCGCGCTGATCTGTTCCAAACAGTAAAAGCTTATGTTTTCCTTTGCAAGTTTCAGCCGTTGTTTGCTGATTACACTGCTTGTTATTCAAGGTGGTGTGGTGCCAGATGTATTGTTCGACGGTTGTTGGCCCGCAGGATCAGTCATGGAATAGTCATTCGGCGCGATTTTTTAATTATATCATCTGTTAAGGAATTGTTCTTTTCCCTCCAAACAATTGCAAAGATCCGTCCAAAACAATAACCAATTATGTTCTCCTTCAAGGTTTAGCCGTTGTTTTACTGATTATTATAGTACTGTTTATTCTCATCCGTTGACCCTGGTTATGAGTTTTACAGTGATAAATCTGGGACGGTTATCCAACCACAACCTAATCCTCTTTCGTGTTGCCTCGGTTTGCGGAGGAACTGAGATCATGGTATATAGAAAGCCAGAAAGTGCCAAAGAGTCACAAGAGTAGCACTGATCTTCTGAAGCAAGTGATGTGATTGCAATATTATCATAATCTTGTACTGTATCTGCACGACATTTTCGGACTATGAATTTATAGTTTGACCTGATATGATCCAAATACTATAATCTTTTGCCTGCGCAACGATTTTGGACCAAAATCTATACTACTAGCTTTGACTGGATGTAACTGCAATGTTTACAATCTTTTGCAGTAACAGTGGACGGAGATGCAGCGACCCACGCACCACCCATCAGCTTCACTTGGCACTTTTAGTTGGAAGGTTAGCACCATTGATTTCTCTGCGCCTTTCCATGGATAATTAGATGGCTGTTACCCGTTCCTCTTATGGGGGTTTTCCGTCACTCTTTGGGGAAGTTCTCCGTCAGCTGTCAGACTGATCTTCTTTATCTGCATCGCTGTTATAGAATTACTACTACTATTATTAACACTTTCTGACGGATCGTCTGATTAATAACAGGACCCCGTTCGAGTAAAGTCTGAACCTACCAAGCTCTACCGATTGAATGAGCCAATCGTACAACAAAAAGATTTTTTAAGAAAAAACAGCTCAGAAAAAACTTGCTGTCCGCTTGCTAGCTCTACTGGTAACCTGACCTTTGGTGCATCTGGCGAAGTTTGCATTGGATGTCCCCAGCCAGGCAGCAGGTACCCACATTGATCGCACTTACCTACCACTCCATTTCATTTCCTAGCCATGGCAGCATTATTACTATTATGAAATGGCATTGCTTCTTTAAAAAATATATCAAATGGTATTGTTTCTGGTATGGCGGCTAAGACCGAATTTGCTCGAACCGAACCAAAATCAGATCTCACCCGGTACACGCACAGCCATCACAGATTAGTTGTTTACAGTGTGTACGATTGGTTAAGCAAATTAACTCGGCTGATACTGTAAAATGATTGTGCAGTTTCTGAAAAAAGAAAAGAAAAGATTGTGCAGTTGCTAGAAAAGCACGCTCTTGGCTTCTAGTATTCCAGGCAGGAAGGGTGGTTGACTGGTGACAGAGGCCGTGTCACCTAATCCTGATTCCGTCAACCGACTTGACCTGGACCTTGACATCTTCTTTATTAGGCGGCTGGGTCTCTTAAACTCTGGCTTGAAAGTTATCGTCAACAAGTTGACGTTTGTTGCTAGGTCTTTTATTTATATGTTTTATATATTATAGATAGAAGCAACTTGTTCTTCTGCGAGGGATGCAAGAGAATCTTTCAAACTTGCATCCGAAATGTGAAATATTCATTCGGAAGGGGAAAGGAGATATCAAGATTATGCATCAGGGTTGGTTACTTTGTTAGCTTAGTTGGCTGGTCAGTAGTACATGGATACATTCTCTGAACTTGACAACGTCAACCATGCTGGTGCTTGCTCCATACACATGGTAACAACTAGCAACAGTGCAACTGGTGGTCAGTGTGAGCTTGCAGCTTGGGACGCCATTGATGGCGGCGGCATGGGTTACCTAGGGCTCTCGCGCGTCCTGATTCATAGGCCGTGGCCTAGCTAGCAAGGAGCATGTGTGGTCATTTATTTGGTCCGTGTAGGACATACTCGTAGTATACGATATGGATTCATTGGAGGTAATTAAGGATCAACACATGGAGATGTCTGTGCAACTCCGGGGCTCGGATCCACAGATCATGCTTCCTTACACCGATCGGCTGTAACATTGCACGTAGCACTCGACAATTGCACAAAGTACTGCAGTAATGAAAGAAGTCTCACTGCCCATACCTCTTTGCAGGCTGTTCTGTCTTCGGCATTCACATTTGCCATCCTGTCAACTTGATAGAGGTAATTCTTCCTCTACCAAACACAAACAGTACCTTTTTCTAAGCTCTGATTTTGTTTCTCTTTTTTTCCAGAGCTCATCCGATGTCATTTCGAGTTATGAAATTTTCCGCCCTCCTAAAAAGCATACATTTTTATCCATTTCTCTGGCAAGTATTTCCGGACGAAAGGAGTATATATTATATTAGTAAGTGTTTTCTAGTCATGCATACCTATGTGGTCTACTCAAAACCTCATGTTTACCACATCTATACGTACACATCAACATAAGTATGTGCTAGCTGACAAGCACGAGCAGCTGATCTGATTGCTGCGCAGCCGGTTGCTATCCTATCCGAGTCCACGTGACTACGAGTGCACTGCAGTCGATGTCAGCTCTGCTGCTCCTTGTCTTTTACCGCCTGCTCATGCTGTTCTCTGCAGTACATGGTACTCTACTGAAGAAAATAAACAGAAGGTAATCTCAATCTTTTCAGTAACGGACACTAGTACTATAATTTATGCCGAAGACCTACCCTCAGTTATGGCGTTCAATGGCGTAGGTGCCCATCCATCCATCCGCAAGGTCAGGCCACAGAGGGGACGAGGGGAATTCAATGGAGGAGGCAAAGTGGAGAGGGAGGAAATGCCACTGGCACTCTCACTGTAGTTCCACTTGTGCAGTGTAGGTGGTGCAGCTGGAGTTAATTCCGCATCCACCTAACTAGGGCAAGCAAGCAAGAGAAAGCAAGCATGCGGCCGGTGCATCTCCGCTCCTCTCCTCATCATGGTCTCTTCCGTTCTCATCTTGAGCATAAAAAGGTGACGCTTCTCTTCCTCCAAATGCCTCTTCCTCTCGGTGAAACTGTGGAGGTAGTAAAAAGAGTTCATGGTTAATATTTCGGTGGTGTCGGGAACTCAGAATCTGACTTGGTTTTGGGTCCAATTTGGCAAGGTTCTTCTGGACATGGCAAGTAGCACCCGGACTCAGAATTCCACCTGTATATCTAGCTTGCTCTTGGGGATTATGGAGATGTGAGAAGCAAACAACTTGAAAATAACCCTTTTAGAGCACATTCCCCCCCCCCCCCCCCCCCCCCCCCCCAGATCATTTCCTCACAAAATCTTGCGCGCGGTTAGAAGACGTGATTGTGTTTAGTGTTGAAAGACCGGATGCTTTAATTTTCTTGCTAATATTTTCTGAATTTACTGTTTGCAGGGAGCATGTAAGCCTGAGCTCTGTTTTGAATATGAGGATGCTGATATTACTATTTTGAGAGGAAAAAAATCTCTGTTGTGCCAGTTAGCTCACATGTTGCTCTTTGCTGATACACAATCGATCCCCGCTAGGAAAGCGATGGCCTCGCTCATCATGCTCGTCGCTTGGACCATTTGGAGCGAAAGGAATGCATGCGTGCTCCGTCAGAAGAGTGCGCCGCCGGCGGTCCTCCTCACCAATATCAAGGAGGCCAAGCTATGGGTAACCGTGGGTGCTAGAAATTGGGTCATTTGATGCCGTGAGAGTAGTGAGTCATTGTTATTCGGGGCGTTGCGGAACTGTCTGTGTTGTAACACGAACTAAACTCTATTCCTCTTCTTAATCAATGAATGGGGCAAATTTTCTGCCTCTTGTTCAAAAAGAAAAAAACAATCTCCTAATGGATTTGCACTCATCTTAAATCATAGTGTGCGTCGGATAAAAGCCATTTTGCCAGCCCTTAGTGGTCGGCGCTTTGTTGACTTGATGAAAACATGTAATCCACTTAAGGCATAATTTCTTTCTTGCGACATCCTTCTATTACACGTCATGAGCCATTTGTTTTAATTTAGTATTTTTGTATATAGTAGTGATCTAAACGCTCTTAGGAAAATATTTGGCAGTGGATCTAGATAGTTGTATACTGCACCTGTCAATATTTTAATTGTCGTTTTTGACATGTGACATGGTGGTAATACACATTTTACTTCTACCTTTTCTGTTATAGAGACTAATAGGAATATAGTAGTGATCTAAATTCTTTTATATTTTGTATAGAGGGAGTATATAATTAGGCAAGAAGTATTAGTTCATGATAAAATGTACATCGTCTATCCCTGACTCTCTGTACTTTAGAATTTACTACTTTCATTCCTAAATATAAGACGTTTGGATGGTTTAATTTAAACTCCCCAAATGTCTTTAGGAATGGAGGTAGTAGCAGTTAATAGTTTCAACTGCTTTCTTAAGACTCATAAAGTAGGCTGTTAATTGAACGACAGGTTTACACACTGTTTATTTTTGGTCCGCTGTCGTGCACTGTTTCCGTCCTCTTCGGTTCGGTGGTGGAATGAGAAAAGTCTACACTTTGCTCCCCAAGTGCAGAAGGATTGCATGAGAGGAGAAAGGGTAGTTTGCGAAAAATAATACTCACACTTCAAAGAAATAAGAGTGTTTAGATTGATGATCTAAATGTTGTTATATTTCTTTATGGAGGGAGAACTACTGTAGTACGTATAAATTTATACCCCTAGAGAAAGACGTACAAATTTATAACGGTACGCTTCAATGATGACTCTAAGAGCATTTCTAACCGACCGGGTTAGAGGAGTACAAATTCTGTTTTACTCCTCTAACCGGCACCTAGTCGATCCCTGATCCGATGTAAGGGAGTAAATTTTTTACTCCGGCCCTAACTTTCTTCCTAAATATACTCCACCGCTTGACATCTGAGTAAATGTCACGCCTCTTCCTCGCGTCGTCCCCCGCCCTTGCAAATTCGCTGGCGCGACTCTCGGTGACCGTCGGCCGGCCCCGCCGCTACCTTGTTGCTTCCCTTGCCCCTTGCCACCCTTCTGCCCAACGTCGAGGCCATTCGGCCCTCGTCGCCGTCGCTGAAATCAAGGTGAAACACCGTTGCCGTGGCCATTGTTGATTCGTCGAATTTCTTTGTTGCTTCTTCTTTTTCTGTCAGCCGCCACACCTCACCTTGCTTGCACACCGTTGCGGATCATTCCCTCTCTTAGCCGCCGGCTTGTTTGGTCTAAACGACATCGGTTGGCCGGTGCACGACCACTGCACCGAAAGTGTTCGACGAATTTCCTATGTGAGATTTTTGTTCGTTTCTTTGTGAACCGAGCCGTTCGGATTGAACCTAGCCGTTTGAATTGTAGATGCAGAGGTTGAGGGAGATGGTCTTGGAGATCCCGTCGTCATCCGAAGAGGAAGAAGATGGTGATGACTTTGACACTGTTTTAGGCATGATTTTTAATGATGATGTTTGGCGGCCGAGGAGAGGATCACAGTTTGGCTGCATACACATCAATCATGATAGAGCGGAGGGTCATGCTAAGATCATGAGAGACTACTTTGACCCAAAGCCAACCTATCTGGAGAAGTACTTTTTCCAGCACTTTCGGATACACACAAGTCTTTTTTTGACCATTGCAAAAGCTATTAAGAGATATGATGACTGGTTCAAGCTCCGAAGAAATGCATGTGGAGAGATAGGTATTTGCTTGATATAATATCCTTTGGTATCAGAGAATTGATCCTTTGCAATTGTGGTTCCGACCATATGTTCTTCTTTGATCCCATTTCTCGGGCAAGTTTAAGCACTTGTCTTCTGTGGATCAATACACCAGTCCAACCTTTACTTTGATCTTTCGTCGAGTATTACACCCTGGTATCTCGAGATTATCACAGAAGTGCATAACTTCTTATGAGTTCTCCATCAAGTACTACATTCTCATTGATTCAAAAAAAATTCATGGGCTTAGTTATAAAACACTCAAAGACACCAATAACTGAACCGAGTCTGCACTACGGTTCAACGACACTTGATAATCTTCTTTAAGTACGAGTTTGTACCCGATCACGCCATTCCTAGCCTGTATGGCTATATCATTGTCGTGGTGATTTTAACTGTGCTACCTGGTCCTTATTCCCGGAGCACCACTTTCGACGATGAGCTAAACTTACGTCGATTTTCCTCGTCATATCATTCCGCCTTGAACAACAAGCTTGATTTTGAGTTTGTGTCGTACGCATGGTTCCAATAACCCTTTGCTTCATAATTCCTTTGACTTGATGTTATCGCCGATCGGTTACATCTTCATGAAATCTCTCGGCAAATGTGTCGTGATCATCATCAACCTTATGATCTCTTCCAGGATATCAATCGGATTCATGATGAGAAATACCATCCTTGCCCTTGATGATTTGTGTTATCATCGGCCACTTTATTGCCTTCCCTCCAACACAAACTTGTTCGTGTTTTGTGTTATACCTTGAGTTCCTTGTTATCCAGCATTTGTTCTTCTTTACCTTGGAATATTACCACCTTTTATGTCAAGAATGTCATGGGAATTTTACCACCTCTTGAGAATTCTTGATATAGTAATATCTCTCGCCATTTGCGTTCATTTCTTGGTTTCCGGTTGTTTCTAACCAGAGTACCGAAAAATGGGTTGTGATGTGTAAAATTCAAAACTTCTAGCAATCCTATTGATTGTAAGTTAATGAATGATAACTTCATTCTTAGTGTGTTGGTTATTGAATCATCATTCTAAACATTGATCATGCTACCTAAGCCCATATTGTGGGTGCACCTTTCAACCAATGGTTAATTGTGTATGTTTTCCTCGAACATACATCATTATATTGTACTGTTTGATTTGAAAAATGTTTTCTCCTTGTTCACATAATTGTGGAAATCTGTCTTTTTGGAAACCTCGATGAATTGTCGCTGATTCCATCAGCCACCTCCTCATCCTATCGTTGGTTTACTGATGAACTCTTGTTTTGGAACTTGCTTCCATAGTTCATTTGCCGAGAATCTTGCAATGTCATTTCACCAATTCATGTCGCACCTTTTCTTCTCGGACATCCTGAGTCTGAGGTATCATGACACTAATCGGATCTGAATCTCGGTCGGATATGATGATGGGGACAACTTTCTAGGAGTTATGATGTTGGTCCCTTGATGACCCGGTAATATGATGTCATGCCTAGCACCCCTGGCTGGAGGACCTATCATTATAATTTCTTTTGCAAGGATAACCATTCTTCCTGGAGGAAATTGTAAGACTTAATTTATAAGTTGCTCCTGATGGATCATTTGTGTATCCAAAGTTTGGCCTTTATTGGAGCACCATATCAATGCTACCTCGAAGCATGACTATGATACCATGCTCATCAACAAGAACATTGGAGGCGCGATGCTAAATGTTTCTTGGTCAGTTATCCAAACACCGTTATATGGGTAACATCTTGATTAATCATTGCCTCTTCTCTGAATGGTTGGGTACTTGCTCTCCTACCCTGTATGCCATGTTCTGCTTGTACATGGGAATGATATACTCCTAATAATTATGTGTAAACACAATTTTCCTTTCCATTGTTCTGTTTACTCTGATAATTGCGTTTTCCTTTCCATTCTTTTGCTTAACCTTTCCTGAATCTGACTTAACTGAGCAGAGATAATTCCCTGCTTAGATAAGCACCTTGTCGCACCACTCTGTTTGTAAGACCCTGTTACTATTGTTGATGACATTCCGGTAACCACCGATGGGTGATAACTTTGCCAATTAGTTCGCCTCGTTCAACAAGCAGGGAAATTGCTCTCTTCGTTCCCCGTCCTTGGTACCGACTTTGTTGTCGGCATAGCTGACAAGCTATTCACTGACATGCCTCCCTGTCGCGGCTGTGCAAGATGTCACCATCCTTCCTACTTTCAACCCACATGGTGGGCCCATAACCCACAGGTCCACTGGATCGAAACCTGACTCTTCTTTACAACCCGGATTCTAATGTATCCTTTGCACCTGGCTTCGTATGTGATTCACGAGCTAAATGCTATACCATTATTCATCCTGGAATCAAACATTATTCTCGTTGTTCAAACCCCCATTCCAGCTTCTGTCTAGTCATCGAATGATTGGCTACCCGTTTGAAACTTTGGTACCATCGTATATTGCACTCAACGAATTCACTGAAATACAACTCATGGGGTACCTTGTGTATTTCCCATTGAGTTCACCGTCAGATGCCCAGCTTTGTGGAGATGCGTTCTTCCGGAGTTTTTCCCCTTGGTCGCATTCGTAGGACGATGGAGATCCCGAAGAAAGGATGAAGGCTCCATCATGATGACCTGGAGCAGAGAAATGAAGACTTCAACGTAATGGATCCACCTCTTCGAGAAGAGCAACCAAAGACGAGAAGATTCGTTAGGATTTCGTAACCAGACCTTTCCCCCCTAGTCCCCCTCTTAAATCTCGGGACGAGATTTCTTGTAGTGGAGGAGATTTGTGATGCCCAGATAATTAGGCTACAGTAACCCCATGTTAACGATGCCACGTCACCTCGGATTACTGTTGATAATCTTGCGTTAGTTTGAAACGATTCATATTCAAAATTTGAATTTAATTTAAACAAATAAAGTTTTCAAAAGTCAAAACTAAATTGTTCCTAATGTGTCAAATAGTCCTTAGTAAATATTGGTGGATAAATTATCTTTTAATAAAATATTTAAATGCACTAAAGTAATAGAAATGACAGCAAAAACAATTAACTAGATGCCTTTTATAAAGTTATAATAATAAAACTAAATTAGTAGTGTGCAAAAATAATTGTGGTAGTGGACTGATTAGTAATACTAATTTAGGTGCTGACTGGGTATTTTATAAAACTAAAATAAAAGAAACTTTAAATGAAAATAGAAAATAAAATAAATAAAAGGTGAAAGATAAAACAAAAAAACAAACAAAAGGGAAACCCCCTGGCCAACCGGGCCGTTCGGCCCAGCTGGCCGTCGAACCAACCGGCCCAGGCCAGCCCAACACTCCCCATAACCCACACCCCGGTCAAACCCTAACCCCCGTCGCCCCACTCCCCCCCCCCGCACGTTTGCCTCCTCCCCGATCCAGATCGGGATCGGGGGAACGAACCCAGGACGTGCCCCAGCCGCTCGTCACACGCCACCTTGTCCCGCCACTGCTTCGCCGGAGCCACCCCGTCACCGGAGCACCTCCTCGCCTTCTTCCCCGTCGGATCGCCCGAGCCCGGAGCCGCTCGACCTCCCCTGCGAACCATCGCCGGACGCCGTCGCCGCGGTCCTCTCCGTCACCGGCGCTCCCCGTCCCCGTTGCCGATGCCACCTCGCCGAACTGCTTCCCCTGCGTCGCTGTCGTCCCCGACCCCCTCCACGAGCTCCGCTGCCCCGTCCCTACAAATCCCGGTGAGGCCACGGCCTCCGCCCTCCTCCTTCCCCTGTCCCCGTGCCGTCCGCGCCTCCCTCGGTGCGCCACCGCGCACGGACGCGCGCTCGCCACCCACATGTGTTGCTTCTCCCACTTCTCCCCTGCTGCTGCTACCGCTGGAGCTCCACGTCGGCGCTCCGCCCAGCCCCCTGCTTCCCGTGGCCACGCACTGCGTGCCGTGGCCGCCGCCGCTCGCCGTTCCGCTTTCCCCATGCGGCGCCGCCCGGGTCCATCCCTGATGGCCGTCGCCCACACTGGCTAAACGCCACCGCGCCCCGGTGGCCTCGCCTCGCCTCCCCGATCGGGCTCGACCCGCGCCCGCTAAGGCCATGGGCCACTAACATGCGGGGCCCACGCCCCTGGAATGGTTAAAATAATAGTAATAACATAAAAAAAAATATATTAGTTAATTAAAATTAATTAACCCTGATTAATTAACCTATTTAGTTAATTAAAACACTAATCTATCACTGACTAATAGGGCCCATAATTAATTAATCCTAATTAGTCTAAAACAAATCCTATTTCACCTCTGTCTCAATGATAGGTGGGTCCCACTGGACCCACATGCTAGGGTTGACTCTGGTCAGTCGGGTTTGACCTGCTGATGTCATGGTGATGTCATGCTGACATCACCTTTCACTGTTCTGGATAATGTTCGATTTAAATAATTAAATAAATTTAAAAAATGCATAAAACTTTGAAAAGTAATATAAAATAAACCGTAACTCGGATGAAAATGTTTTGTACATGAAAGTTGCTCAGAACGGCGAGACGAATCCGGATACGCGGCCTGTTCGTTCGCCACACATCCCTAGCATAGTGAACCTACAACATTTCACCTCCGGTACATCTGTCCGAAAACGCAAAACGCCGGGGATACTTTCCTGGATGTTTCCCCCCTTCACCGGTATCACCTACTACCACATTAGGGCACACCGAACACCGCATATTGTCTTGTTACGCTTTGTGATGCTTTGATTGCTCTGTTATTTATTGTGTTCCCTCTCCGTTACTTCTTTCCGATAGACCCCGAGACTACCGGCAACCCCCAGTTCGACTACGATGTTGACGACCCCTGGAGCAACCAGGCAAGCCCTCCCACTTGATCATCAGATATCGCCTATTCTTCTCTATACTGCTTGCATTAGAGTAGTGTAGCATGTTACTGTTCGATTACTCCTATTCTGTTGCATAGCCTGTCATTGTTGCTACAGTCATTGATACCTTACCCGCAATCCTAAATGCTTAGTATAGGATGCTAGTTTATCATCATTGGCCCTACATTCTTGTTAGTCTGCCTTGCTATACTATCGGGCCGTGATCACTTGGGAGGTGATCACGGGTATATACTATACATATATACATACTATACAGATGGTGACTAAAGTCGGGTTGGCTCGTTGAGTACCCGCAAGTGATGCCGATGTGGGGGCTGAAAGGACAGGTGGCTCCATCCCGGTAGAGGTGGGCTTGGGTTCCCGACGGCCCCCGACTGTTACTTTGTGGCGGAGCGACAGGGCAGGTTGAGATCACCTAGGAGAGAGGTGGGCCTGGCCCTGGTCGGCGTCCGCGGTTACTTCATAATAACACGCTTAACGAGATCTTGGTATTTGATCTGAGTCTGGCCACTGGCCTATACGCACTAACCAACTACGTGGGAAAGATATGGGCACTCGACGTCGTGGTATCAGCCGAAGCTTTCTTGACGTCAGCGACGGAGCGGCGCGCGCCGGATTGGACTGGAACGCCTGCTCTTGTATTAGGGAGGCTAGGTCTTCTTCCGGCCGCCCTCGCAACGTGCAGGTGTGCATTGGGCGATGGGCCCAGACCCCTGCGCGCATAGGATTTAGACCCGCGTGCTGACCTCTCTGTTGTGCCTAGGTGGGGCTGCGACGTGTTGATCTTTCGAGACCGGGCATGACCCAGGAAAGTGTGTCCGGCCAAATGGGATCCAGCGTGTTGGGTTATGTGGTGCACCCCTGCAGGGAAGTTTATCTATTCGAATAGCCGTGTCCCTCGGTAAAAGGACGACCCAGAGTTGTACCTTGACCTTATGACAACTAGAACCGGATACTTAATAAAACACACCCAGACAAGTTCCACAGACAACCCGGTGATCGCTTTTCCATAGGGCGACGAGGGGAGGATCGCCGGGTAGGATTATGCTATGCGATGCTACTTGGAGGACTTCAATCTACTCTCTTCTACATGCTGCAAGACGGAGGCTGCCAGAAGTGTAGTCTTCGACAGGATTAGCTATCCCCCTCTTATTCTGGCATTCTGCAGTTCAGTCCACCGATATGGCCCTTTACACATATACCCATGCATATGTAGTGTAGATCCTTGCTTGCGAGTACTTTGGATGAGTACTCACGGTTGCTTTGCTAGTTCTTTTCCCCCTTTCCCGATTATTGCGATCATATGATGGAGTCCAGGAGCCAGAGGATCCCGAGGATGGTTCTACATGGAGTTCGGCTTCGAGGAGTAGTTAGGAGGTCCCAGGCAGGAGGCCTCGCCTTTTCGATCATCGCTACTTTTGTGCTAGCCTTCTTAAGGCAAACTTGTTTAACTTATGTCTGTACTCAGATATTGTTGCTTCCGTTGACTCGTCTATGATCGAGCACTTGTATTCGAGCCCTTGAGGCCCCTGGCTTGTATTATGATGCTTGTATGACTTATTTCATTTTTAGAGTTGTGTTGTGATATCTTCCCGTGAGTCCCCGATCTTGATCGTACACGTTTGCGTGCATGATTAGTGTACGATTGAATCGGGGGCATCACAATGAGTTATGTGTTTTTGATGACCGAAGTTTGTTCGGAGTCCCGGATGAGATCACAAACATGACGAGGAGTCTCAAAATGGTCAAGACATAAAGATTGATACATTGGAAGGTTATATTCGGATATCGGAATGGTTCCGGAGTGATTCGTGTATTTTACGGAGTACCGGGAGGTTACCGGAACCCCCCGGGAAGTTAATGGGCCTTAGTGGGCTTTAGTGGAGAGAGGGAAGAAGGGCCACAAGGTGGCGCGTGCCTCCCCCTGCTCAAACCGAATTGGACAAGGGGTGGAGGGCGTGGCCCCTCCCTCCTTCTCCTTCTCTCCTCCTTCCCTTTGCTCCGGGAAAAAACAGGAAATGTGGGGGCCGAATCCTACTTGGACCGGGGAGTCCAAGTAGGACCCCCCCTTGGCGCACCTCTCCCATGGCCGGCCTCCTCCTCCTCCCTCCTTTATATACTGGGGCAGGGGGGCACCCTAGAACACACAATTTGATCTTTAGCCGTGTGCGGTGCCCCCTCCATAGTTTTCCACCTCGGTCATATTGTCGTAGTGCTAAGGTGAAGCCCTACGCTGGTAACTTCATCATCACCATCACCACGCCGTCGTGCTGACGGAACTCTCCCTCGGCCTCAACTGGATCTAGAGTTCAAGGGACGTCACCGAGCTGAACGTGTGCAGATCGCGGAGGTGTCGTGCATTCGGTACTTGATCAGTTGGATCGCGAAGACGTTCAACTACATCAACCGCGTACTTAACGCTTCCGCATTAGGTGTACGAGGGTACGTGGACACACTCTCCCCTCTTGTTGCTATGCATCACCTAGATAGATCTTGCGTGATCATAGGAAATTTTGTTGAAATTACCGCGTTCCCCAATAGTGGCATCCGAGCTAGGTCTATGCGTAGATGATATATGCACGAGTAGAACACAAAGAGTTGTGGGTGATAATAGTCATACTGCTTACCACCAATGTCTTACTTTTATTCGGCGGTATTGTCGGATGAAGCGGCCCAGACCGGCATTACATGACCGCGTTCATGAGACTGGTTCTACCGACGTGTTTTTGCACATAGGTGGTTGGTGGGTGTCTGTTTCTCCAACCTTAGTTGAATCGAGTTTGACTACGGCCGGTCCTTGTTGAAGGTTAAAACAGCACACTTGACGAAAAATCGTTGTCGTTTTGATGCATAGGTAAGAACGGTTCTTGCTAGAAGCTCGTAGCAGCCACGTAAAACTTGCAACAACAAAGTAGAGGACGTCTAACTTGTTTTTGCAGGGCATGTTGTGATGTGATATGGTCAAGACATGATGTGTTGTATGAGATGATCATGTTTTGTTAAAGTTATCGGCAACTGGCAGGAGCCTTATGGTTGTCTCTTTATTGCATAAGATGAAAGCACCATATAATTGCTTTACTTTATCGCTATGCGATAGCAATAGTTGCAAAAGCAATAGTTGGCGAGACGACCATGTGATGACACATTGATAAAGATGAAGATGATGGAGATCATGGTGTCACGCCGGTGACGATGGAGATCATGATGGTACTTTGGAGATGGAGATCAAAGGCACAAGATGATGATGGCCATATCATGTCACATTTTTTGATAGCATGTGATGTTTATCTCTTATATTCTTATTTTGCTTAGTTCGGCGGTAGCATTATAAGATGATCCCTTACTAAAATTTCAAGGTATAAGTGTTCTACCTAAGTATGCACCATTGTGACAGTTCTTCATGCCGAGACACCACGTGATGATCTGGTGTGATAAGCTCTACGTTCACATACAACGGGTGCAAGCCAGTTTTGCACACGCAGAATACTCGGGTTAAACTTGACGAGCCTAGCATATGCAGATATGGCCTCGGAACACTGGAGATCGAAAGGTCAAGCGTGAATCATATAGTAGATATGATCAACATAGAGATGTTCACCATTGAAAACTACTCCATCTCACGTGATGATCTGGCATGGTTTAGTTGATTTGGATCACGTGATCATTTATATGACTAGAGGGATGTCTATCTAAGTGGGAGTTCTTAAGTAATATGCTTAATTGAACTTTAATTTATCATGAAGTTAGTCCTGATAGTATTTTGCAAATTATGTTGTAGATCAATAGCTCGCGTTATAGCTTCCCTATGTTTCTTATATGTTCCTAGAGAAAACTAAGTTGAAAGATGATAGTAGTAATGATGCGGACTGGGTCTGTGACCTGAGGTGTATCCTCATTGCTGCACAGAAGAATTATGTCCTTGATGCCCCTCTAGGTGACAGACCTATTGCAGGAGCAGATGTAGACATTATGAAGGTTTGCTAGCTCAATATGATGACTACTTGATAGTCTAGTGCACCATGCTTTACGGCTTAGAATCCGGACTTCAAAGACATTTTGAACGTCATGGAATATATGAGATGTTCCAGGAGTTGAAGTTAATATTTCAAGCAAATGCCCGAGTTGAGAGATATGAAGTCTCCAACAAGTTCTATAGCTAAAAGATGGAGGAGAATAGCTCAAGCAGTGAGCATGTGCTCAGATCGTGTGGGTACTACAGTAGCTTGAATCAAGTGGGAGTTAATCTTACAGATAAGATAGTGTTTGACAGAGTTCTCTAGTCACCATCACCAAGTTACTGGAACTTCGTGATGAACTATAGTATGCAAGGGATGACGAAAATGATTCCCGAGCTCTTCATGATGCTGAAATCGACGAAGGTAGAAATCAAGAAAAAGCATCAAGTGTTGATGATTGACAAGACCACTAGTTTCAAGAAAAGGGCAAAGGGAAAGAAAGGGAACTTCAAATAGAATGGCAAGCAAGTTTTCACTCCCGTGAAGAAGCCCAAAGCTAGACCTAACCCTGAAACTGAGTGCTTCTAGTGCAAAGGAAATGGTCACTCGAAGCGGAACTACCCCAAATATTTGGCGGATAAGAAGGATGGCAAAGTGAACAAAGGTATATTTGATATACATATTATTGATGTGTACCTTACTAGTGCTCGTAGTAATCCCTAGGTATTTGGTACTTGTTCGGTTGCTAAGATTAGTAACTCGAAACAAGAGTTGCAGAATAAATAGAGACTAGTTGAGGATGAAGTGACGATGTGTGTTGGAAGTGGTTCCAAGATTGATATGATCATCATCGAGCACTCCCTATACTTTCGGGATTAGTGTTGAACCTAAATAAATGTTATTGGGTGTTTGCGTTGAGCATGAATATGATTAGATCATGTTAATTGCAATACGGTTATTTGTTTAAGACAGAGAATAATTGTTATTTTGTTTACATGAATAAAACCTTCTATGGTCATACACCCAATGTTGATGGTTTATTGAATCTCGATCATGGTAATCCACATATTCATAGTATTGATGCCAAAAGATGCAAAGTTGATAATGATAGTGCAACTTATTTGTGGCACTGCCGTTTGGGTCATATCGGTGTAAAGCGCATGAAGAAACTCCATAAAGATGGACTTTTGGAATCACTTGATTATGAATCATTTGATACTTGCGAACTGTGACTTACGGGAAAGATGACTAAAACTTCATTATCCAATGGAACGAGCTAATAACTTATTGGAAATAATACATACCGATGTATGCGGTCCGATGAGTGTTGAGGCTCGTGGTAGGTATCATTATTTTCTGACCTTCACAGATGATTTAAGCAGATATGGGTATATCTACTTAATAAATACAAGTTTGAAACATTTGAAAAGTTCAAAGAATTCCAGAGTGAAGTAGAAAATCATCGTAACAAGAAAATAAAATTTCTATGATCTGATCGTGGAGGAGAATATTTGAGTTACGAGTTTGGCCTTCATTTAAAACAATGTAGAATAGTTTCGCAGCTCACGCCACCTGGAACACCATAGCGTAATGGTGTGTCTGAACGTCGTAACCGCACTTTATTAGATATGGTGTGATCTATGATGTCTCTTACCGTTTTACCACTATCATTTTGGGATTATGCATTAGAGACAGCTGCATTCACTTTAAACAGGGCACTGTCAAAATCCGTTGAGACGACGCTTTATGAACTGTGGTTTGGCTAGAAACCAAAGTTGTCGTTTCTTAAAGCTTGGGGCTGCGATGCTTAAGTGAAAAAGCTTCAACCTGATAAGCTCGAACCCAAATTGGAGAAGTGCATCTTCATAGGATACCCAAAGGAAAACTGTTGGGTACACGTTCTATCACAGATTCGAAGGCAAGATATTCGATCGTTGCTAAGGATGGATCCTTTCTAGAGAAGGAGTTTCTCTCAAAAGAAGTGAGTGGGAGGAAAGTAGAACTTGATGAGGTAATTGTACCTTCTCCCGAATTGTTAAGTAGTTCATCACAGAAATCAGTTTCGGTGATTCCTACACCAATTAGTGAGGAAGCTAATGATGATGATCATGAAATTTCATATCAAGTTACTACCGAACCTCGTAGGTCAACCAGAGTATGATTAGCACCAGAGTGGTACGGTAATCCTATTCTGGAAGTCATGTTACTAGACCATGATGAACCTACGAACTATGAGGAAGCGATGATGAGCCCAGATTCCACGAAATGGCTTGAGGCCATGAAATCTGAGATGTGATCCATGTATGAGGACAAAGTGTGGACTTTGGTGGACTTGCCCGATGATCGGCAAGCCATTAAGAATAAATGGATCTTCAAGAGGAAGACGGACGCTGATAGTAGTGTTACTATCTACAAAGCTCGACTTGTCGCAAAAGGTTTTTGACAAGTTCAAGGAGTTGACTATGATGAGACTTTCTCACCCTTAGCGATGCTTAAGTCTGTCCGAATCATGTTAGCAATTGCTGCATTTTATGATTATGAAATTTGGCAGATGGATGTCAAACTGCATTCCTGAATGGATTTCTGGAAGAAGAGTTGTATATGATGCAACCAGAAGGTTTTGTCGATCCAAAGGGTGCTAACAAAGTGTGCAAGCTCCAGCGATCCATTTATGGACTGGTGCAAGCCTCTCGGAGTTGGAATAAACGTTTTTATAGTGTGATCAAAGCATATGGTTTTATACAGACTTTTGGAGAAGCCTGTATTTACAAGAAAGTGAGTGGGAGCTCTGTAGCATTTCTAATATTATATGTGGATGACATATTGTTGATTGGAAATGATATAAAATTTCTGGATAGCATAAAGGGATACTTGAAGAAGAGTTTTTTCAAAGAAAGACCTCAGTGAAGCTGCTTACATATTGGGCATCAAGATCTATAGAGATAGATCAAGACGCTTGCTAAGATTTTTCAATAAGAATATACCTTGACAAGTTTTTGAAAGAGTTCAAAATGGATCAGTCAATGAAGGAGTTCTTGTCTGTATTACAAGGTGTAAAGTTGAGTAAGACTCAAAGCCCGACCACAACAGAAGATAGAAAGAGAATGAAAGTCATTCCCTATGCCACAGTCATAGGTTCTATAAAGTAGGATGTGCTGTGTACTAGACCTATTATGTACCTAGCCATGAGTTTGGCAAGGGGGTACAATAGTGATCTAAGAGTAGATAACTGGGCATCGGTCAAAATTATCCTTAGTGGGGACTAAGGGAATGTTTCTCGGTGATGGGGTGATAAAGAGTTCGTCATAAAGAGTTACATCGATGCAAGCTTTTACACTGAGCCAGATGACTCTAAGTCTCAATCTGGATACATATTGAAAGTGGCAGCAATTAGCTAGAGTATCCCCATGCAGAGCATTGTAGACATAGAATATTTGCAAAATACATACACTACAAAAAAAATATACTTCCGTGATGATACGTGTTTGTCACAGCAGGTCGCGGTTTTTGTCATGCATGTACATCCATGACGATTTTATGACAGAATCAAGATAGTCATACCTGTGCTGTTGTAGAAGTGTTCCATGACATTACCAAAATTATCATCACGGAAGTGTCCACTTCCATGACGATAAATCATGCGTCACAGAAGTCCTTTCGTCAAGGGTGACCGACATGTGGCATCCACCGTAACGGAACGCCGTTAAGCTATCGGGTCGGATTTTGGATCCGATAACCCGTTAACAGCCCCGACCAATGGGAAATTTCCACGTGTAAAATTCTTATTGGCCGGACGAAACACGTGTCAGCTTGTTAGTGGGTCAGATAGGTGCCTATGATATGTCGACACGTGCCACGTCCCACCACTGGCCCATTTAGCTTACAAAGCCGACCCGTTTGACTTGGTCAAAAGTTAACGGGCTGGCCCATGAAAAGCCTGTTAACGGTCTCTTTGCAAATAGCCCATTTTACGGCCCGTTAACTCACGACCCGTTAGGCACTAAAGGAAATCGTCCCAACAATGTCATGTGGGACGTCGAATATAACACCAGCCCATTTCACTTTCGGCCCATGTATGGCCCACGACGTCTTTCGGCCCATATGAGGCCTTCGTATATTTCGGCCCTTTACAGGCCCACGGTGACTCTAGCCCATAATGAACAGTAATTTTCTTTGTACCCATTAACAGCTCATGATTTACATGGGCCGTTTCCAGCCCGTGTTAGCTTTCGGCCTATTGACGGCCCATACGTTCTTGGGCTCCTTTTCGGCCCTCGATTACTTCTGGCCCGTTACTGGCCTGTTCCCCTAATGGGCCAAATTCGGCCCATGGCAAGAGTCGGCCTGTTACTGGCATGTTCCCCAAATGGGCCAAATTCGGCCCATGGCAAGAGTCGGCCCGTTACTGGCCTGTTACCCTAATGGGCCAAATTCGGCCCATGGCAAGAGTCGGCCCATTTCTGGCCAGCCCATCCTATATTCTGGCCGATTAACGACCCGTTATGCCTGTGATAGAATTAAGCTTTTGCAGTCCTACGACCTGTTAACGGCCCGTTACCGTGCTGGGCCGATACCAATTACGCCCGATTACGGCCCATGTAGACCCATTTATTCGATGGCCCGAGGCCCACCGATTACAGGCCCATTTATCGATGGCCCGAGGCCCACCGATTACAGGCCCATTTATCGACGGCCCGTAGGAGACCCATGGATCCTACGACCCGTATATGGCCCATGGTAGTTGTGGTCACTAGCAAACCAGGGAAAAAGAAGACTAGGAAATAAATAAGGCCGAAACTAACGCTAGGCTATTAAGGCGATTGCACAGATTACATCCACTCGGCATCAAAGATCGCCACCAGTGCAAATATAGGGAACACCCTACACTATACAAAAATGGCTTGCTGTTTTCTTCAGCCGGTGGCTGCACGTTAAGAATAAATTTTGTATTGCACCAAAACAAATTACAACTATATAACAAAAGGAAGGTTGGCATAAAACTCAACAGTCTAGCAGATAAATGCACCACCAGAAGTTCAGAAGCTCGGTTCATTTGACCTGACTGTTACGTTTTCATGCTGTATTGTCCGATGGAGCACCATAACCCTCGCCTTCATTTCCCCTAGGCTCCTGAACAACATAGCAAATGTCTGATAGTCTGGTTTCAAAACCATGCATATCTTAACGACATTGAGCAATGTTTCTCCTTGTTTCACAAAGGGCCTCTGTTAGGGAATGGACTTGTGTCTGGAGCGTAGATACAACATTGCTTTGAGCTTGCATTCTTGATCATGAGGCAGTTTGGACGATATTGCCTTAACAACCAACCGAGTATTACGCAGGAACGTGCTTTTGGTACTGTTAGTGGATAGGTACTGACCCACTATAGTAAGAGCTGACATTGCAGTTATAGTTGCCTCGCCACCTTCAGAAGGTGGCAGTTCCACCATTTTTTCCATAGCTCGCTGAAAAGTTGAGGTTTTACATTAGTAGTACCAGAATAGAAGATATTAAGGAGGCGGCAAAAGCAAACAAAATATCTTTGGTCTATATACAGAACTTATTCTGGTGAACCCATGTAAAATATTAGTTGTATTTTATTGCAAAGTACATAATAAAACCAGGTTCCAAACATATGACCATGTACCATCGCTAATGTATTGTCTATTTCTTCACATTGTATTGAGGGCTAAGGATAAAGAGACGAAGTTTATAATACGGAAGCATAGTATGACATCATTCATATCACAAAACAACTGAGAACAGATAAACATGCAATTGTAACGTTGTGTGGGAAAGTGCAGCATGGGACTAGATTACGGGTCAAGATCAAAGGAACATCACTCCTCTCTTTTAAACCTTGTAAGGTGCAATGATACGCTAAGACAATTGTGTATAAAATTGAAAAGAGTAATAGACATTGGCTGCAAACCATGCGGTGCAAGGCACAAGTCAGAGTAAGTAGGAGTTAAAAGGCATGAGGATTAAGGACTTACAGCAGCGACTTTGACTGGTGTAGTCATGCCCTTCTTCTTGCTGGTGTGACAGTCCTTGAAGATTTCGACAGCATTTGGTTTAGGTACTTTTTGGTCCTTGCAGGCTTTCCTCTGCATTTCAAACAAGTCAATATAGATATGATAATATGGTACATTGAAAAGAGTGAAACAACAGCTAATTACAAGAGCCTCGCAGTGTGCAATATAGCTACGAGATCCTGTCGTCTGTTGGAATTTCACTTTCGTACGGTTGGCCTTATTCTTTGAACAGTTCACCTACAAGAAGATAGATTTGTGTGGCACATGCGTAAATAGGACTTCAACATGTGATCTGATCACATATATATAATGTACCTGATACTTCGGATCAGACCAGTGTTTAACAAGGCCCCTCTAGTCTTCATCCGATATATTTTCCACTGGAGATGTTTGGGAAAGTTCACTGTTAGCCTTGCCTTCAAAGTGAGTCTTCCTCAAGTTATACCGATATTTTTGCAGAGCAGACTTGAAAACATGGGTGCAAGCTTGTCTGGTTGCATCATCTTGGCTATCCAACTTGAACCTCATATGTTGAAAATTATGGGAGTCTCATTACCAGCAACCTAGAAAGTATGGGACAGAGCAAGACGATATTACTAGTTTCCATACATAACCATACTTACAGATAAATGGTCGAGGAAGGTGTTGAACTGGGTTTCGTCTTTGTCATTCCTGTACTGAATCCATGTTGGGACGATACGTACATGACACCTAACGGCAACCGCTGCCTCTGATGCTAACTTGGCTGACTCTGTAGCATCACGTGGCCTTTTTAAACCTGCCTCAAAACGGATCCCCATTCTTCCTCCTCTAGATTTAGTTAACCTATCGTGCATTATCCCTGATGTTTGTTTCCTCTTGCGCCTAGGTGCTAGTACAACAACAAACATAGGAAGTGTTAGTGTACATCAAACTGTGAGACTACATATAAAGAAGCATGCAACTGTAACTTGACTCCAGCAACTACCTTCTTGCTGTTGAATCTCGCAAGGTTCATCTGATATTGCCAACTCATCTTGTGTCAAGAGTGCTTGGGAAGTAGTGTCAGGTGGCAAGGGAGCTTGGGAACGTGCTGCTAGCTCAGTTGACGCATGAGTAAGTCGTGCAACTGGTAGTACTGTGGTAGGTGTTGCAAGAACTAGGGCTGTCTCTGCTTGTTTGGTGGCAGCTATTTGTTTCTGTTTGGCTTTTTTTGCAGCTCATGTAGCATGGGATGCCGTGTTTGTAGAATTTTCCGCTGGACTTCACCTTCTATTGCACCATCAGTACCAGCAGAATCTGCATGATTCATCCGCTTCTCATTCCCTGCCATTCTATGTTTCTTCCTCTTTCTCTGTGCCATGTTAAGTCAAGCTGACAAGAAAAACGAATAACAATTTAGTTCTTCAGAACAAATTGATGCGTGATGCAGACGAACTGAACTTTGATGTTAGACAACCACATGATAGGAGGATGTAATATGTATAAAAAACAGGATGGAAGAGATAACCAGAACTATGATGTGTAAACTAAGAAGAAGACATTTCACCAAATTAGAAGCAATGCAATGGAAGGTAGACACCATATGAAAGATGCTACAAATATCGCTCTGCCAAGTTAACAGTGTCTCATCATAAATGGCATTTAAACAAATGTGAAGCAGTACAAGAAATAAATCATATGCAAGATGCAAACAACATCACACTACCATGTTAGAGGTCTCTCGTCATTAGTGCCATTGCATATTCACAGCATTGCATATTCACAGCTTATGATGTGTAAACTAAGGAGAAGGCATTTCAACAAATTAGAAGCAATGAAAGCTAGACACCATATGAAAGATGCAACGAATATCACTCTACCAAGTTAAAACTGTCTCGTCATAAGTGCCATTTCAACAAATTAGTAGTACAAGCTAGAAAAGAATGTGAGATGTAACCTATATCACACTCCGAAGTCAAACGTGTCTTATGATAAGTGATTGTTGCAGGTTACACAACAGTAGTAATTTGATGTAAGAACATGGTGTGATAGACAGATATTGTATGTTCTAGAAACAGGAACACGTGTCTTATTCAAGTATAATGTGTAAAGTAAGCAGATGGAATTCAACAAAATTAGAAGCAATACAAGCTAGACATCACACATAACATGCAACTACATATAACAGTGCCAAGTTAGAGGGAGCACCAGTGATGCTGCACTAGGGGAGACGTGCTCATCATAAACACAGCTTTGTTGAGTGTCTATGCATGTGTTGTCTTGGAAATCATCTTGGGGGTGTGGAGGAGTAGAAACTATAGAGGCCCTCCGTTTGGAAGGAGCACCTTTATCCGCTGCCTTGCTAACTTCCTTCCGCTTTATTGATTATGAATTGTCAAGTAAAACTGACAAGAAAAAGCAATAAAATTCTCTCTCCAGAACTCATTCATGCATGATACTGACAATCACTACTTTGATGTAAGGCAAACACATGATACCAGGATGGAATATGTACGAAAAACAGGACGACGTGGCATGTTCACAACTGTTTGTGTAAACTAAGCAGAAAACATTCCAGCAAATAAGAAGCAATGCAAGCTAGACACCACATGAAAGATGCAACCAATATGACTCTGCCAAGTTAAAAGCGTCCCATCATAAATGGAATCTCAACAAATTAGAAGCAGCGCATGCTATAAATCATATGAAAGATGCAACTAATATTGCACTGCATATACTAAAGGTGTCTCATCATATTGATTGATGCGGGATACAAAAAAACAACAATAATAGTTTTATGTAAGGACATGCTTAATAGACAGATCTACTATGTACTAAATAGAGGAAGGCATGTCACATTAACAGGTATAATGTCACATTTATAGGAGTATAAGCTAAGCAGACTAGCACATGCAGTTTAACCAGATTGGAAGAATTACAATCTAGACACCATATGCAACATGCAACCACATATCACGCTGCCAAGTTAGAGCAAGCACCTGCGATGCTAGTGTAGGGGAAATGCTGTAATCAACTATAGAGCTACGTTCACTATCTTCATCTAGCATTTCTGTTTCTTGAAAATCATGTCGGGAGGCTGACGCTGCATTCTTTAAATGAGGAGTAGTCCCCTTGCCTGCCTGCTTCGTCATAAGTGATTGATGAGGGATACACAAGAACATTAGTTTGATGTAAGAGCATGGTTAATACACAGATGTACTAGTATGTACCAAAAACAGAAAGGCATGTCATATTCAAAGGTATAATGTGTAAGCTAAGCAGGTGCAATTTAACCAAATTGGAAGGAATACAAGCTAGACATCCGGCTGGAGTGGTGAACATGATCATCTAGGACCTGAGAGCCTGGTTGGAGGCGGGCTGCTTTGCCACCATCACGGCTTTTTAGTTGGCTTCCTGATGATGCCTGTCTTTGCTGGGCTTGTCACTGGCTCGGCCAGTGCCCTGACTAGCTATTTGTCTTCTGGTGCTCACGGGATGGTGGTTCATGTAAAAAATATCTTTCCTTATCTTAATAAAGACTGACTTCGGCCTTTCGAATACAAGCTAGACACCATATGGAACATGCAACCCCATATGACACCGCGAAGTTAAAGCAAGCACCTGGGATGGTGGTTCATTGCGAGCGAGGTCATCAACTCCAGAGCAACGTTTACCGTCTCCATCTGCTGACACTGCACCCTTTATAGCACTGTAACGTGCCGTGCCTAGCCACATAGAAAGCTGGCACGACTTGTCTCTTTTCTTTTTTGCTTCTCTTTCGGCAGACTCTGAAATACCCTTGCATAAGAACACAATAGTGAGAGTATGGGTGAAGTGTGTGCAGAACTAGTGCACTATAAAAGTAGCAGATAGCAGGTGGCTGAAAAATAAATGACAGGAGACATATGATAGCTCTACAACATTGCATGGTAAACAAAATTAGATTCTACTCCGTATGATTTTGTAATATATGAGCACAGGAAATGCAGGTACTCCTCCAGCACACCACCACATGTGGTCATATCTAAGATAACAGTCGACTGAAAATAAATAGGCCAGTTGTCGGTGTCAAAACCGGCGGATCTCGGGTAGGGGGTCCCAAGCAGTGCGTCTTAGGATCAATGGTAACAGGAGGCAAGGGACACAATGTTTACCCAGGTTCGAGCCCTCTCGATGGAGGTAAAACCCTATTCCTGCTTGATTAATATTGATGATATGGGTAGTACAAGAGTTGATCTACCACAAGATTAGAGAGGCTAAACCCTAGAAGCTAGCCTATGGTATGATTGTTGTTGTCTATGTCTATCGACTAGCCTGGCCCCGGTTTATATAATGCACCAGAGGCCTAGGATAACAAGAGTCCTAGCCGAATACGCCGGTGGGGGAGGAGTCCTTGTCTTGATCGCCAAGTCTTGTGGATTCTTCCTTGTATGTGGCAACTGTCCGGACTGGCCCATGAGTATACGGCCATGGGGGTCCTCGGCCCAATCCAACCGATCGGGAGACGACGCGTTGTGTACCCCTTAGTCCAGGACACCGTCAGTAGCCCCCTAAACCGGTCTTCAAGTTAGGGACGCTCCTCGATTCTTTCGAACTGTTCTTCATCTTCGGTTGCCGGTCTTGAAAACTGGTTCAACAAATCTTCTCATCTTCTATCTTGAGGATCGCCGAAATGCATTCGACGAGTTTACACGTCGGGTATCCGAGGAGCCCCTTTAAGTTTCCGGCCTTTATCAATGGCTTGTTATTTTTATGCTATGCCTCGGGTTTGAAGTTATTCCCAGGAGGCAATATCCTCTTGTGTCCGAGCTCTAACGCCGGACTGCATTCGAGGTATCTTTTGCAGCCGAGTACCAACGCCGGACTGCTTCCCTGCTCTATTGCCGAACTATGTATCCGAGCTCCAACGCCGGACGGTATCCGAACTCCAACGCCGGACTATGTATCCGAGCTCCAACGCCGGACTGTATCCGAGGTGTCGTAAATCACCTTGGTTCAAAAGAAGTTTGAAGGAGTTTAGCCGAGGTTAATGCCAGAAATGCCCTCTATGGAGCCAGCCACTAGCGTCCGAGCTTTATGCCGGACTGCTTCCGAGGTGGTGCACCACCCCGAATGTGGGCCGATTTTTGTCAATATTTTTGATTGGTGCAATTTATTCTCTGCCGAGATACATAGCCAGTAGCCCACAAGGTGTGTATCAGTCTAAAACCCGAGATGCACCTGAAGGATGACATGAGACCGCTGATCCCAGTTGCCGCTGAGACTCAGGTTTATTTGCAAAATCGTCCTGAGGATCAAGTCCTAGCTTAGCAGAATACTTCGGGACACAAAAAGCGGCATGCTCAGTCCTCGAGACTCGGGTTGGGTGCGGCCGACCAACCTAAGGATCAAAATCTCCTCGGAAACTGTATTGCACTTAAAATTTTCTACATAGAACAGGCAATGCAGTAGCCCCCGAGACACTGGTCAGGTGGCAACACCAGATCAGGGGATTGATGTGCCCTTTTAATATTTGTAAATAATAAGCCCGAAGCCCAGTAGCCCCCGAGCCTTAATGCGGGCACGGGTGGCCAAATTAAGGATCGATATCCATAGTAAAATCACAAATTATGTGTAATGACTCAATGTATCCAAGTACTTTATGTCATTAATGCTCGGATCCGCATTGTACAAAATTTGTTGACCGACCATCGGCTTCAACCTCCTCGGCTAGTAGCCGAGGAGTGTTTGTCCTACTTTATAAAGCCTTTAGGAGGGCAAAGATTTACGACAAACAAGGCAATCTGGCCATACTGTTTTATAAACAAAGGTACATAGAGAGATATGTTATATTACTGTTTAACAGAAGAAATGTCTTCCAAAGAAAATAGTCCCACTATCGGTTCCTTTCTTTGGGTTGTCATGCTAAGCATGAACATGAAACCTCAGCTCCAATGTAAGAGCAAAATATTGAGGATTTAGTTTGGGAGGCTAGTTACTAGCCCCCGGTAGTGTTCGGCGACAGTCGAGGTCAAGCCGTAAACACTTCGGCCAATGTTATGAATGGCCCATCATTTAACACAGTCATCGGATCGCTGACAAGTTTACACTTATTGTGACAGTCAGTTTTTGGCTTTCTCCACTGAGGTGCTTAACCATGTGAGCTGGAAGCACCATCGCAGTGGTTCTCCCTTTGCACACCTAGCCAAACAAAGCGGAACGTAGGAGGCAAGCGCAGGAGCCGGGCAACCCAACTATTGACCGAAGACATAATTCGAAACCGATGCATGTAGAGCAATATCCGAGAATGTTTTTGCTGAATCTCTAAAGGTGTCCGGTGTTGCACTGCGAGACTTGTGCTGAAAACACACAAATAGTTTAAAAGTGCCATGGGCTCGAAAAGCCAAAAAAACTTATTCAAAAGGTTAATGTCCAAACTAGATCAAGTGTTCGGTGCCAATCCAAAAATTGGACTTTAGAAAAAAGGTGCTTCTGCTGTGCTTTAACATGACACATCCTATCTCAAAACTTCAAGCGGGTCAGCCTATGGCTTGAACCTCCTATCCCGAAGGTGGAGTACTTCTTACTAGGCCAGTTTAGCAAACTAAACTCTAGCGCCTTTGAGAGAGAAATTAGGCTCCCCGGCTAGTGACCGCACACTTGTGTCGAAGAAAGGAGTGATAAATAATAAAAGCTTTGCAACGACTAAGAAGAAAAACACTTATCATAAAACGGCTCATATAAGTTTAAGAGCCCCCAAGTGACTTGGGTAAAAGAATGATTGCATGTACCAAAGTACTTATATCATATCTATGTTCAACCAAACTTTAAACGCGTCTTAACCGACCGTCGGCTTCTCCCTCTTTGGTCAAGGACCGAAAAGTGTTATGTACTCCACCTGTCGAGAATATCGATGGTGTTTCCAATAACCAGGCAATCAGGCCATAAGGCTGTAACAGACAAAGCGTGCTCAGGGAACTTATGCTATATTACTGCAAAGAGTAAGAAGCATCTTCGAAGAAAATAGTACCCCCACCGATGCCTTTCTTCGGTGCTCATTGTTATTATGAGACTTGTGCAATAGATTTTTTGTACTCATGAGTTCTGTTGTGTGCCGACCATGATTGAAAACAATAAGAGCGCTAGCTTTCGGCTTCACCCAGTCTGAGGTCCGGCTCGGGTGACCCGATCGTGACAATCGCAGAGGTGTTCCCTTTACTCCCTAGCCGAACAATCGGGAACGTAGGGGTAAGCACAGGAGCCAGGCAACCCAGCTTGCAAATCGCTTAAGTCAATATGGTGCATATTGTGGTGTAATACACGAATAAGGAACGAAGCCGTACAAGTATAACCATATGCAAGAGGAAAAAGCTTCATGAAGGAAGCCCCCAAGTAAACGGGGTATTTGAATTTGCGCGTCACAAACAAAGTTTGGACAAGGAAATTTTTACAAGCAACTTTTTTCCAAAAAAGTATAATGCTTGGCCGAGCCAAACACAAGTTAAAAATTTAAAACTTTGAGCATGAAGACAACTTAGCTGGTTAATGTGTTCGGTATTGATGATGCGGTCCGAGCTTGATGCGGGACTAGGTTCCATCCCCGAGCCGGTCCTGAGGTGGCGGAGCAAAGAGCTCGGCACTCCGAAGTGGTGACATAGAACAGGCAATGCAGGACGGCAGGGTGATGCCGAAGTCCCCGACATGGGGTAATGAAGTGTTGACGAAGCCCCCTGTCCGGCCGAGGTGACGCCAAAGGATATAGTCCGGCTGGATCATTTTCCTGTGCACAAAAAATAGTGCAAACCGGAGATAATATTAATAATAATAAAAATAAAAAAAATCGTTGCATAACAAATAATTTATGCAAAGTGAGTAATAAACTGAATATGGCCTGGCGCTGAAGTCAATGTCGATGTAGGGCGGCGGCGTGATGCGGTAAAGGCATGGCAAGGCCTGAATTCACAGGTCGGTTCGAGTTCCGGATGCGGCGTTCGCCGGACTATGTACGGAAACTGACCGGACCACCATGCGACCTCGTTAATGCGGCCACCATTTGATAGACCTGTGTACATATAGTGGACAAACCAGAGTAATAATTCGTTGGAAAAAATGAACCCAAACAAGCAAAAAAATACTAGGATTAATAGCACCTGGCTTATTTGTTGTAGCAATCCAAAGAAAGGTGATTCCCAAAATTGGGACTCGATCCGCACACCTATCGTCTGATGGGCGATAAAGCAACGGCATGACGCTGCTGGCAAAGGTTGGCTTGCCGAGGCAAAGCCCTCGGTCCAGCTAACGTGACGGAGCTGGTTGGCCAGCAACGCCGAAGTCTCCAGAGTAGGTTGATGAAGAGATGATGAAGCCCCCGGTCCAGTGATGCAGGTCGTGACGTGGTCGACGCCAGCTTGATGAAGTGACCGTGTGGCGATGCAGGTGTGCCCGCTCCATGTAATCCGTGGGGCGGCGATGTTGGTGACGATTTATCCTTCGCGATACTGAACTATTGTTCGGCTGGCCGAGATGATGATCCGAAGAAATTGAGCTCGGCTCAACAAAGCGACGACGTGTCTAACGCAGGTCGGCCGCCATGGAGTGATGTTGTCGGGCTGGTTTGACACCTGCATGACGGTGAAGTTCGTATTGCAAAAATACTTTTAATACTACTGGGATGTGTTTAAGAATAAAACACAACACCCCATATGAAAACTTCCTTCAAAAGGGATGTCCGAGATCCCGTTCATAAAGAAGATGAATTCGGGTCGGATTCGTTCTCGCGCAGAAAACAGATCCAAAAAGTGATGCACTAATCGGAAGTTTCCTGGAGTTTGGACGGTCGGATCGAGCTGAATTTTTGGCAGGTGGTAGATATGGGAATTCCGCAGCAAATCAACGGTTGGATCCTCCAAAGGACATCCGAGCTAGATGCTGGATACCACGCCCCAAACTCGTCCGGATTCTCGTCCAGATTCAATAGGGCTCCGATATATCGGAGATGCCGGAGATTCCTCCATCGGAACTCGACGAAGTTTTTGCAGGGTTGTTGTAGACTTAATTCTGCATAATTCCATTGAAGTAATCGTTTAAGAGACACTCAAGGAGGCGGTGGCGGCGGATACAAGTTTGCTGTCCAGAAAAACAGCACGGTCGCTCGAGGGCAATGTTGACGTTGAGCCCCCGAGCTCCATGGATGACTCCTCCATGATCTTTATAGAGATTGGAGTTGGTGTTGATGAAGGCCTTCATCCGAACATGATGATCGGAGGTAGGGTGCAGTCCTCGATCAAACGAAGGTGACCAGTCAAGCTGGTGACGAAGAAGCCGACATCGCAGTTGACCTGCAGTCGAGCCATTGATCCTTTCGCCGATCACACAGCGGAACTCTCAATGAAAGCACCATTGTCGGTGTCAAAACCGGCGGATCTCGGGTAGGGGGTCCCAAGCAGTGCGTCTTAGGATCAATGGTAACAGGAGGCAAGGGACACAATGTTTACCCAGGTTCGGGCCCTCTCGACGGAGGTAAAACCCTACTCCTGCTTGATTAATATTGATGATATGGGTAGTATAAGAGTTGATCTACCACGAGATCAGAGAGGCTAAACCCTAGAAGCTAGCTATGGTATGATTGTTGTTGTCTATGTCTATCGACTAGCCTGGCCCCGGTTTATATAATGCACCAGAGGCCTAGGATAACAAGAGTCCTAGCCGAATACGCTGGTGGGGGAGGAGTCCTTGTCTTGATCGCCAAGTCTTGTGGATTCTTCCTTGTATGCGGCAGCTGTCCAGACTGGCCCATGAGTATACGGCCATGGGGGTCCTCGGCCCAATCCAACCGACCGGGAGACGACACGTTGAGTACCCCTTAGTCCAGGACACCGTCACCAGTCGATTTTTATAATGAACCGTCCGATCTATAAGGAACGGGCAGATGACCTTCGTCTACCTCCCGCCAGTCACTCTTGACGATCTTTCTTGAACCGCCAGCGACCACCGGCCCAGACCCGTGCCTCCGCTGCCCCGCCCTCCCATCGACCTCACACCACCGCCGTGCTTGGTAGCGCCCCAGGCCATCCCTTTAATCCTGGCTGACCTCTAGATCAGGCGCTAGTAGCTCTAGGCCACACACACCCCTAAGATAAACACCAAGGCGCTGCTTCCCCGGCGTAATAGTCGTACTAGCGCCTGTTACGCCAGGGAATGCTTCCGTTAATTGGGAATGAACTGGCCAGAAATTGAAATTCAGGGGGGCGACGGACCTCTAGCTAAGGTGAAATAGTATATGAGGAGAAACCTTGTGCATCGTGAGTTACTAGGAACATCTAGTATCAAGAAGAAGCGGTCAACTAGTGTCTTCTGTGGGATGAATACCGTGCAAGCAGAGACGTAAGATTTGCCGGTGTGGTGACCTCCACATGTCGCTCTGATCTTCTTCTTTTTACCGAGGAAACCGATGTTCTTGAGGGTGCAGGCTTGGACGAACCCATGGCCAAATTGTTGACTGTGTTGCCGTGGCCGTATGTCGGCGGAGGGGAAGCAGATCCGAGGTGGCGAAGGAAGGCGTAGCAGGAACAACTCCGGTGCGGTGGAGGGTGGCGAAGTTGGAGCGGCAGCGGTGAGGGGCAGGACGGCGTGGGTGAACTGGCTCGGGTACGGACGGCTCGGCCTCGGCTTCAACTACTAGCCGTGGAGGGCGTTGCGGTTGAGGTTGTGGTGGAAGACGACGTTGGGGTATCGGCTCCGGCGTGATGGATGAGGGCAGCGGTTGATGGGTGGGATGGGGTGGCGGACGGAGGACGCCGGGGTTTCGCGGCTAGTGGAGAGGTAGTTTTGGCGCCCATGGAGTACGAATGGGGAATCGGACGGGTGGGAAGGAACCATGTTTCGGTCTGGGATGCGCTTGTTTTTGGCTTTTTTGAACATAATATGGGGCGCACTTGTTTGAAATTTGGGGAAAGTACAAACTTTGCCCCCCTCTTAAATTTCGGACCTACTGCGGGTCGGGGGTAGGATGGTAATCCCAGGTGTCCCAAATAGTGGGCGGGAGCGATTTCGGCCGACGCATGTGTGCTTAGGCGGCCATTGTGTATGAATGTTTTTTGGAGGCGGTTGCATGGCGTCTAGATGAAGCTACAAACCTACCCGGTTTAGACCTTTGGACGTCGGGCCGGTAGGTTTCACGAGTCGGAGTTATTAGAAAAGTAATTTCCTTGTACTACCAAACATTGGTCTCACGCGGTTTCGGGCGAGTAGAGGCTCTTTTGGGGCTTCGTTCGAAATTTTGAAACACAAGCATTCACGTTTAGAGTACTCTTGAACTATGAGGATTGACCTAAATAGACAACGTTATATTTGACCTTGTATGTTTGAAAACCTCATTAAATTATCCGCTTCTTTTTGAAATTTTGATACTTGAAAATCCTATAACTACGATTATTTTGGAATGGAGGAGCTAAATTTGATCTATTTTGTACACGACTACATATGATATTATGTACAAAATCAGAGCGAAGATTGGTGCCCCCATAATTTAGGTATGGTTTACAAATGCCATGATATCAAATTCAAATAATTGAATGGACTTCATGTTGAATTCCATTTTTTTAAACCACCTTAAGTTGAATTCAAATGCATGCTAGTTCATAGGTAGCTATTTATAAATGTCCATTGTGTA
Source organism: Triticum timopheevii (assembly GCA_963921465.1). Lineage (NCBI taxonomy): Eukaryota > Viridiplantae > Streptophyta > Magnoliopsida > Poales > Poaceae > Triticum > Triticum timopheevii. The sequence continues at coordinate 88,522,384 of OY997271.1, forward strand.
ACTTTCGTATGTATAATGTGCTTTACACACACAACATGAACTATACTCACATTTATATTCGATTGCTAAAGCGATGCATTGTCTGGAGTTCAAAATACTAACTATGTGGATCAATTGTGTTGAATAATAACATAGACATGCTCAAATTCGATAGAATCTAGATGTCTGATGGATCAATGACCGCTCCTTACGCGAATTGCAAATATCATGATCCCATCCTAATATTTGGATACAATATATATCTTTAATCAATGTGTAGAGCAGTCTTTTACGTGTAGTTTCACTCTCCATCGATGGTCTCTCACACATGCTCACACACTCTCTCCCGAGGTGTCTTTCTCGCACACATGCTCTAGATATAACCCTCCCTCCCTCTCGTAACCATTTACAACTGTTTTCACTAACCTTTATCATAAGCACTCTTCCTCTCGCAAACATACACACACACAATCCTCATCGACCCTTTCTATATACATGGACCTGCCTACGTGTCTCATGTACGCACATTATCTTTACGCCTGTCTCTCACGCATTATCTCACACCTCTCTTCCTAATCGACGAGTATGATTCTAGCAGAGCATTCTGTAAGATGCCCCTGAAAGTTAGGTTGGATGAATAGTAATATCAGAGATAAAGGGGTTACCTTAGTCCGAGAACCTAGGGTTACAAATCCTAGCCGGCTTTGTCAGTGGACACAGAGTCCTTCACAATTCTGCTATCTTTGTCTTGTACAACTAGTCATCCATGGGTCTTCCTAAATGTGTCATGGGCCGACCAATGTGGCGAAGGACGGAACCGAACGAAGGGCCTTACCTCGACCCACCGGACCTCACGCGGTGACACACCCTCTGCCCCCATGTCTCATTATCTTCTCACACCCACACATACCAACACAAACACCACACACACAGAAAATTTCTCCTGGTGCCTCTATTCCCTCCTCCCTTGCATGTACACACTCAAGGGAATGGAATCTCTTGTCGTGACGTCATATTGGTCTCTCTCTCTAGACCACTCTCATTTCTCGTGCTATCTCTCCCATACCCCCCCGTCGGCCCCTCTATCCATGCCTCTCTCGAATACGTAATACACACACATACCTCTCTAGGCCCCGCCAAATGCATCAACTACACATTCACACATGTTACATCACGTACCCCATTGATCTAAAAAGCCCTCTCTTCACGTTTATTTCGCATACAACATTCCTTTTGAATAAAGTGTGGCCAAAAAATTATTTTTGATTTTCTACATATATACAACATTACAAAGTTATATGGAGGAGTACAAACGCTAATTTGCATTGCATGGTGCCCACAATGATATTTATTCCGCACTATGAATTTGTATATTTTTATACTATATACAAAGTTAGTCATAATAAAGAGAAACGAAGAGTATCTCTCTCTCCTTTGCATACCCCCCCTGTACGCCCCTTTCACGTATGCACACAAAACTATCTCCAGGTCCTCTAAAAGTAAGCCCCCAGAAAATTCAGGCGTGTTTCATCTTTCTCTCATGATATATGCAATGACGATCATTGTATTTGAAGCGAAAGCACGATACATACATTGAACTTCATAATCCACTCATTACGGTCACCATTTACGTTTAGTGGTTATTATACAGTCACAGGCTCACCGTACAACTTTGTATTTGCTCATGACATGACTAGTTGACCAGTTAAACGCTCCACGTGGCACCTCTAGTGTTGCATCATATTATCTCACTACCATCGTGCCCACCTATCGACTTGTATCTACTCTACATCTACACTCTTATAAAATACATAAAATACACTCTTATAAAAAAACAGAGTTGGTGATGATGGTGTGCCTACCATCCTGCAATATAGGCCATCCGATTTATATCTGACGGATAGGAAAGAAACTATGGCAATTTTGCAAAAAGGTACCCACACACCTCTCCATATTTGCAAATAAGGCCTTCCCTCGTTCATCCTTTTCTCTCACAAGATAAACAAGTCATACAAATGCATCTTGATGTTACGTGCAACGCACGGGCATCTTGCTAGTAAGAATGAAAACAAACAACAAAAAAATATTTTGACGGTGGTTCAATGTCATGACCGCGGGCACAGCGGACAAGGTGGCCTTGTATTGGTATGATGAGCCGTCTGTTTTAACACACAGGATCTGGTGTGGTGATTATACACACACGCACGCATGCATACGAACTGCATCCACGCAACACTCACACAAACACATGCACCCACGCACGCACGCAACACTCACACGTACACATGCAGCCACGCACGCATGCAACACTCACACGCACACATGCACACATGCATGCACACACCAGTACACCACACGACCAACACACACTCTCACGCTCAAGTGCTCAACCTACACGTGCATGCGCACACATCAGGCCCTGACAGACACATACACAACCAGGTGATTCCCGCGCACAGGTTGGAGCCTTGTCGCGCCTGCGTAAATTTGTGTTTATCTGACATTTTCCCTATGCGAACTGACAGGTGGGACCCACAAGGAACGTGGTCAATTTAACTAGTCAACATGGCGCCACGCAGACTATTTGGCCGGTCAATAGAGTGCAATCCGATGCTGAACTGTGAGCAAGTGACCGGATAATCACCGCAAAACGTATATAGTGACCGTAATCAGCTTATTCTGAAGTTCGGTGACCGTATTACGCTTTTCTCTCTGTAGGCCCTCCAAAACTACATCTCTACACGTTCTCGCATGTTACATCTAACAACTATGCAATACAGCACTACTACTACACTCTAACACAATAAATCATACTCCCTCCGTCCGGAAATACTTGTCGGAGAAATGGATGAATCTAGACGTATTTTAGTTATAGATACATCCAATTTAATTTATTTCTTCGACAAGTATTTCAGGACGGAGGGAGCATGTATTTTTAGTTTTACTAGATATCATATTGTTACTTATAATTATTCAGTTTGCATACATTAAAATTGCCTTTGAAATGTATGGCCAGTATCATCTACCGCGTGGGAAAAATTCCGCCCTTTCCTGTTTAATCGGGTTTGTATCGATGGATCATGCGAAACGGCAAAACTATAGTACTATACAGTACAAGCGACAGTTCACTGGGCCGTCGTGTCGTCTACTCCTCCGTCGTAAGAGTGGAGCGATCGCTTTCATAAATCTTCTAGTCCCTTTCGCCGACATGTGGGACATCAAGCTACCGGGTCCACGTGACATACCGGAATACAGTGCAGAGCAGCCGGGGTGAAGCACCCCAGTCATGGCGCCGGCGTAGTAATGAGCAATGAGGTGTCAAATCAAAAAGCTGCACCTTTCCCGCAGTTAAGTTGGAGGGACGAAGTAATAATGCTAAAGAAGAAGAAGTTGGAGGGACGAAGCAACCATCATTTCACTCATTGCTGAATCCGCTTCTCCCTCATCTTCTTCAACTTAACCATGTGTTGCTTCTGCCGTTGTTCTGCCTCATGTGGGACGCAGATCGGCTTGGTAAAGCACTCACACGTGGGACCGCATGTTACAAACCGCCAGGACAACGTCCTCCGAAAATAAGAAACCTCCCGCGCCATCCGCGCGGCAAAATCACCTCCTTTTTACTAATCTTTGATTCTATAATTTTTTGGATCAATATAATTGAGATTTGTATAGATAGCACACAGGAGCAAAACCAAGTGGTACGGTTAAGGGCATCCACAATGTGTAGCCAAATGTGAAAATAGCTTTTAGCATCATGGGAACCATTGTGGACGGTGTTGCCAAAGCCAAAAAGATGGAACCGAAGCTCCCTGATTGATTGATTGATTGATTGAAGGAATAGAAAAATGCAACATCTCTCCTCTTTCTCCCATGCTTGGACGCATGTAGTATAGTATAGAGCACAAAGTCTACTCCCCTGTCCCTTCTATCACAAATCACAAAGCAGTGAGGCGTCAAATCACAAAGCATGGACGAAGCAACCATCATTTCACTCTTCGCTGACTCTGCTTCTCCATCGTCTTCTTCAAGAAACCATCTCACCGCACTAGTACTCCTAGTAGTAGTACTAGTAAAGGACTTCCTGGATGCAAATAAGGCGGTTGTCTCGGCTTGTAGGCGGCACTTGCGAACGACTTACCGTGGTCTCCCTCAATGGTGTTCTCCGTCGAACACACTTCGCCAAACCACAAAAAAAATCGTCGACGTCACCGCAATGGGCAAGGAATTCAAATATAGTTACTACCTCCATTTTTTTGTACACAAGGCCAGTATATCAAAATTACAATTTGCAAAGGGCCACTAACACTAATAGAGGCAAAATTGATGGGGTTAGCAACCAAGGACATTAATATCCCCTGCATGCATGCAGAAGTGAGAAGGTTCGTTTGCATGGCGCTGCATTAATCAAGCGATGAGGAGTGAGATGGTTAGCTCTTTGGTCTTTCGAGAAAAAAATACGCATTAATTGACACGTGAAACGAGGATTTGTATCGATTAAATCCCGTGAAGGAAAACCCCGCCTTTCTTTTTTAACACTAGTACTCCTAGTACGTACGTACTTATCCTGTTTGGGTCTAGGCCTTGCATTGCCAAACTTCGCCACACATTTTTGCCAAGCTTGCCTAAAGTTTTCAAAATGAGAAGGAGGTACACTTGCGCACGGATGTCGCGGTTGCACCGCACCCTCACACGGTTGCTCCTACATGCCGCGGTCACAGCGCACCCTCACACAGTCGCTCCTGCATGCCGCAAACCCAACCAAGGGAATGCACCCTCACTGACACGTGCTGTCACATGTGAACAAACCAAACTCAGCCATCCTATCGCTGACACATAGTTTTCGTTCATAAAGTATGTTTATCCAACCGCATGTTGGGGAGTATCCGTATGGCCCGTGTGGTGGTCTGTTGGGGAAGAAGAAGAGGTGAGGAGGAAGGAAAGAAGGGTTAGGAGACGTAGGATATTCATCCAACCGCCTGAAATGGTAGACTGACCCAAGTCAGGCGACTTGCATAACAAATAGTATGTTTTTACACAGCAAAAGATCCATAAAAACAACAACATAAAGAAAAACTATCACTGCTCGCAGAAAGAGACGGCCTCGTCGTCTTTGGCTGCCGGCGCGAACCAGCCGTCGCTGCCGACGTGTGTCTCCGCACCGTGGTTGTCCTTGGCCTCCAGCTACTCGTTCAAGCGGAGCGTGCGGGCGCTCTGCACGGACGAGAGCACAACCCGGTTCAAGTCGAGGACGTCCAGTTCCGCCTGCAGGAGGGCCTCGATGGCAGCGGCATCTACGTGCTCCGCATCAAGTCGAGCCTCCGCCGCCCGGTTCAAGTCCAGGACTTCCGGTTCCGCCTGCAGGAGGGCGTCGATGAGAGCGGCATCCGCGCGCTCTGCATTGAGTTGAGCCTCTGCCGCCCGGTTCATGTCCAGGACAGCCAGTTCCGCCTGCAGGAGGGCCTCGATGGCAGCGGCATCCGCGTGCTTCGCCTCAAGTTGAGCCTCCGCCACCCGGTTCACATCCACGACATCCGGTTCCGCCTGCAGGAGAGCCTCGATGACAGCAGCATGCGCGCGCTCCGCGTCGAGTTGAGCCTCTGCCTCCCGGTCCTCCTTTAGTATTGCCATGTTGAACCCCTGGTCCACCTGCACCATGGGGGACTCGAACGCCGGCACGAAGTCGACGTCCATCGTCTCATACCCATCGGGGGCCTTCTGTGCCGCGACCTCCGCAGTGAACATTGGATCGACTTCCTCCTCCTCGTAGCTTGGCTCCAGAGAACTTGGGGATTGGCCCGCTGCAAAGCGAGCGTGGGAATGGATGTCTGTGGCGCCGACCGCCGCCGCAATTTCTGCGTGGCGCTCCGGCGTCAGCATCTTGTAGTAAGTGGTCTTGCGGCGCACCATGGCTTTCCGGCGTACTAGGGGACGCTTGATACGGGCTAGGGGATCAAAAGGTGGGGGAATGGGCTGGAGATTTGGTGTGGTTTTAGGGCAGTGGCTGGCATAGGCCAAGCAGCGAAGGTTCTGGTGTGAATAGTGGTTCCGGTGACGACCGGTCAATCGGTTTTGACTGTACATCGCTCTTGTCGCGTTCGCGTTGCAGCCCGGCACGCTGGACCCTCCATATCGCTCACCGAATGGAACGCGCTTCGTCTTGCGTTTTCGCTCGCTTGTGGGACCGCAGTTGAGAGCAAACCGACGTCCCTCCCCCTCCCCCGCCCGCGTCATTTATTATACCACCACTCCCTCCGTTTTATGCGGAGTAAATAAAAACAGAGGGAGTATACTACGGATGAGGATCCCCTGACGTGGCCGAACCCATTGAGTAACTGACATACGGGGCCTAGCAAGCATGGGGTCTGCCAGTAAGTGACCGAAAGGGACGGTAAGGCAGGGATACCTACGTCAGAGGATCCACTTCCACTATACTACTTTGACCAAATGTTAGAGTAATAATATATGACATGCAACTTACACAAATGTTAGAGTAATAATATATGACATGCAACTTACACAAAGCATACAGGGTCTAATGCGTTTTTCGAGGCTAACTTTGACCAAATGTTAGAGTAATAATATATGACATGCAACTTACACAAAGCATATGATCAATTTCGTATGTGAAAGGACTTTCCAGTGATATAATTTTCACATTATACATCTCATGTACTCCCTCCGTCTAGGTGTGTAAGTCATCTTACGAAAACCAAATAATCCCAAAACATGTAGGCACGGTGCATTAACTTCTACCTCGTTTCTTGTTTCTTGACATATCAACCAATAAGAGATGAGGGTGTGCATGCTTTTAATGACCCGAGACTATCAAACATGACATGCAGTGGTTAGTTCATTGCATGCAATACTATTAATTAGCAAATAAACATTAATGTCTCTCATTTTCCCCTCCTCCTTGGTCACGGTGCACAACCTAAGATGACTTACTCACCTAGACGGAGGTAGTTCTATTAATATTGTCAATAGTCAAATTGGAAACCATCTCGAGTATAAATCTAGGAGTACGTACGAATCTAACAATATTGATTGGGCGTTGTTGAATGTTGATACCTTTTTTATCATAGTAGAGATACTTTGACTACACATAAAACTTATATGTAAAGTAGAAAGGATAGGAGGGAGTATATTGTACGTTCAAAAATGAAACGAACATTGAATACCCTTTACATATGATTTGCGGATGCTATGGTCACCGGTTCAAAATTTTGAATCCGCCTTAGGTATCACGTGCCCCCACTCGTTCCCTCTCGATTTCATCTCGGGGTGCGGAGATCTATTGAAAGAGGACTAGGGTGGGTACATGCGAATGATACTCGATGGAATGTTCAAATGAGGCATGTGGGAGGATGGACTCGACTGGAGGGCGACATGATCGATGGAGAAGAGGGTTGGAGAGGAATGAGAAATAAGCAAACGCCACATGATTACACTTGAACGGCTCAAATACACAATAAGTTGTCTCGCTTGGCCTACATAGTGAAAGGCCTAATGCACAAAATGGAGCACTGACGCTCGAATATGGCCGCGAAAACAGGGAAACCGACATGTAGGGCACACCCGTCGGGACGACGTAGCGCAGACTAGTCCAATGGAGGAGCTGGCCCACGACCTCCTCGCCACCGACAACCGTTCATGTGGGTCATTGGGGCCAACAACGGGGCACAGCTCCAGCACCGCCTCTGGACACGGCGACCGCTGTGAGCGACACGCTCATATCGACGATAGACACGGTCGGTTTCAGTGTACCGAAGGTGGCGTTAGTGCTGTGGCACGATCAATGGTATGTTTGGTTTGTGCCCAAGGTTGCCCCATCAAAGCATTGGGTAGCCAAAATTTATTTGGGGTATTGGTTGCCCATGATTTGGCCGACATTGGCAAGAAAAATGAACTAGAGTTGGCTAGAGTTCATTGGCATGCCAAAGAAATGGCAACCATCCAAACAAAAACCAATATTTGGGTCATGACAAAAATTTTGGTTGAGGTATTGGTTGCCCATGATTTGGCCGACATTGGCAAGAAAAATGAACTAGAGTTGGCTAGAGTTCATTGGCATGCCAAAAAATGGCAACCATCCAAACAAAGACCAATCTTTGGGTCATGACCAAAATTTTGGTAAGGTGCACTTTGGCCACAATCCAAACACACCCCAACACCCGGCTCGTCAAGGATGCACGGGGCACCGCGACGTGTCCGCGGAGTGGTGTAGCGCGGCCAACTGCATCCTCTGGACCTGAGACCATGCCGGGTTGTCTTGCTTTTTCAATGACATGCGGGGATCGCATTTGAGCAAAGAGCATCTCCAACGTTGGCATGACCGCAGCTGACTACCCTGGCACACCAAGGCCCTCGTCCCTCGCACCGTCCCGCGGTGCGTTCCCAGCCGGCGCTAGCTGCCCGCATTCATGTCATCCGTTCGTATGTCATTGTTAAGAGGCTCGGTGCCCAAGGAACCAACTCCGGCGACTTAATGACGCACCCGGATGCTTGGTTTCACCGGAATGCGCTACTTAAAGCGGCAACGCCCAGCTAACCTCCACACCATAGCGCATCGTCCTCCTACCTGGCACCACATCCGCCATGACCGCAAGTGCGAACGCTCTACGGGAGAGCTTGTCTTCGGGGATGAAGCTCGAGGTCGCCGCCCTCGCTCAAGTCGCCTCTCGCAACGCAATAGCGACATAGTCGGACGCGGACGCGACCGCACAAGCGGTGGCCACGCTGGCGGCCGATGACGGGAGCACCGTTAGCCACGTGTCCTACTTGCCGCCGTCCAACGTCCGGCACCGCCGAGGTCTGGGACTCCTCCGAGGATGAGTAGGGCATGGGAGGCGGCAGGGCATGGTGTGCCAACTGGCCGGTCCGTATCCCGTGTTCTACTCTTCCTCACCAGAGACCGCACCTTCACTTCACGGGTCTTGAACCCCGCCCCCGTACATAGAGATCGCAGATGGAGGACGTTGGTCGCGGCCGTAGAATAGGTTTAGGGCCAGGTTTCTTTTATTTTTCTGTCCTATAAAAGTTTGAAATGTAATGAAAATCTATCGTGTTAGCATTAATCTCGGCCGGTGTATATGAACTTTCACAATAATATACATATTGTAGGAGTACTAGCAAGATGCCCGTGCGTTGCACGGAAGATCAAGATCATGTGGGAGAAAAGGATGAACAAGGGAAAGCCTTATATGCAAATGTGGAGAGGAGTGCGGGTAAATTGTCATAGTTTCCTTCCTATCCATTAGATATAGATCGGATGGCCTATATTGCAGGATGACAGGCACACCATCATCACCAACTCTGCTTTTTATTGAACCGAGACAAATCTAAAAAACCCAACTAAGCCAACCTCCCAGCATATCGCGCGGGAAAAGACCCGTCCGCGCCATTTTAGTCGGGATTACCGGATTACGAGTAGTAGTATCGATGGATCGCGCGAAGCAATATTTTTTTTGAGGGGGCGAAGCACCTAGTTTAAAAGGAAAAAAGGCGGTACACTCACAGCACTCCTGTCGCGGTCGCATTGCACCCCACACACGTTCGGTCCTGCACACGGTTCACGCAAACGGAATGCGCTTTGGCTTGCCTCTTCACTGACACGTGGGACTGCACTTGGAGAAACCGACCATGCGCCAAACTACCCCCGCCCACCGTGCGAAAATCCTCCCCCCCACACAAAAATTCCCCCCAAATCCGATTCAACCGCCCTTCGGCCAAATATTCCCCAAACCCCCCTCCCCCCTGTCCCCCTCCACTCCATTCGCTCCGCCAAAGACGCCCTCCCCGCTGCCACGATACGTCGGCGCCGCGGTTCGTCGAGGGAACGCACGACGATCCTCTCGCTCCCACAGTACGCTCTCGTAGACTGCCGTCCTCTAGCCGCGCCGCCACCTCTGGCTACGTTCTTGTGGAGGCGCACAGTGTTCAGCGCTGCCACCGCTGGCGACGTTTGTGTGGAGATGCACAGTGGTTAGCTTCTCCCACAGTATGCGCATTCTAGACTGCGGCCTCGTTCATGTCAGTGTAGCACTGAATGTTAGCTGATAGACGCTGTTAATCTCACTGTTTGCCGAAGTAGTTTACTATGCTCGGCTTAAGAAGCTTCCTTGCCCTGTTCTGCACTCAATCTGCTTAGCTGAGATGGCATGCCAAGGCCGATTAGTTGCTAAAATATCCTGCCATATATTTATTGTGACGTAGATTGCCATGGTCTAGTAGCCAATCTGTTAGGTGAAATAGCTCTACACTATTTTATACTCGATCTTTGTTGCTGTGATGGCCTTCGATAGTTTGGTGGCTGTGTGCTCGGCCTCATTGACTGCTGAAATAGCCTGCCATAATTTAGCACTCAAATCTGTTTGCTAAATTAGCTTTACATATATTTCGTTACTTAGATCTGCTCGTCCAAATATCTTGCCATAGCTTTAGACATCGACCTAGGTATTTTTTTCTGGACTTCATAAAAAAGCATATATATTTTTCCTGTAATATCTAGTAGAAGAACTAATTTGTATGTCTAACAGATGGACAGGACTTGGATAACTTCTGCTCGAAGATTCTCCGCTGCATATGTTGAGGGGGTTGAAAACTTCATGAACTTTATCAGAGCTGAGTACGGTGGTCCGAAATCAGATGTGCTCTGCCCTTGTAGCAGTTGTATGAATTCAGTTACAAGACCCCAGTCAACTGTGCAAAATCATCTACACTTGTATGGGTTGTCGGTCACATATACTAGGTGGGTTCATCATGGTGAAGCTGTGAACGTCAATGTTATTGACTACGTGGAAGCAGCAGATCACCATCTTGATCTGCCTGATGCTCAGGTGGAAGAGGAGGAGGAGGTGGTGGTGGTGGAGCCAGTGAGTTTGACCAACATTGAAACAATGCTACGAAATGCTCGTGCATTCTGTGAACTTTCACCTGCAGAAGAAAAACGGTGGGCCCGCATGTTGGAACAATGCAGTGTTGCTGTCACCCCAGGAAATAAGCTGTCAGTATTCTCAGCTATGGTCACCTTTCTTCAGGTGAAGACATCTGAGCGGATGACCAACAAATCATTCAATGCGATGTTGGCTGCTTTCCGCAAATCTTTCCCAGATGCGTCTGAGCTGCCACACACCTACAGTAAAATGAAGAATTTCCTTCGTGCAGTTGGAATTGGATATGATATGATCCATGTTTGTAAGAATAATTGTGTTCTGTTCCGAAAGGATTATGCCAACTTAAGTTAATTCCCGAAATGCAAATCATCAAGATGGAAAGATGGCGATGCTGTGAAGAGGGTTCCTCATAATGTTCTGAGACATTTTCCAATTACACCAAGATTGCAGAGGTTGTTTCATGATGCTGAAACAAGAGAGGATGTACTGTGGCATTCTAGGAACCAGGAGTACAGAGATCAGAATGTAATGAGCCATCCATCTCATGGTAGTGAGTGGAAAAGCTTCAATGATAAACACAAAGAGTTTGCTGCTGACCCGAGAAACATTAGACTTGGCTTAGCTTCAGATGGATTTAACCCATTTGGCCACCAGAGCGCCACATATAGCATGTGGCCAGTGCTTGTTATCCCTTACAACATGCCTCCAAATGTCTGCACCAAAGAATCAAACTACATGATGGCCTTGCTCATCCCAGGTCCAAAAAGTCCTAGAAAGGATTTTGATTTGTTCATGGAGCCTCTTGTGGAGGAACTTCAACAGCTATGGAAGGGTGTTCTCACTTGAGACCTATATAGCAGCCGACGAACTGATTTCTTTCTGCGTGCTGTTGTAATTTGGTGCATCCATGATTATCCTGCTTTGGGCACTATGTCAGGGCGAACGACACATGGTTACAATGCATGTGTTCGCTGTGAAAGGAATCCGCTGTCATACGCAATACTTAGCAAGATCTGTTACATTGGACACCGCCGTTTCCTTGCCAAGGACAAGCCGCATCCTAGAAAATACCGAAGACATGTGTTCAATGCAAAGCATGAAAACTGTGATGCGCCAAAGAGGCTCAACGCTGATGAGTTGCAAGTGGAATTAGAGAAGATCAGGCATATTACACCAGGAAACCATCCTGGTATTGGTAGCGGGAAAAGGAAGCGTGGCATGGTAGAAGAGAGATTATTGTTTACTCGCAGGTCCACTTTGTGGGACTTGGAGTATTGGAACGATTTGGATCTGCAGCATAATCTTGATGTGTTGCACATCGAGAAAAATATATGTGACAACATTATCGGCACACTTCTTAACATTGAAGGCAAGACGAAAGATACCTTAAAATCTAGGATTGATTTGACACACCTGGGTATCAGAAAGGATTTGCAGGTGCAAGATGAAGGTAAACCACGGGATATGGCACCAGCTGTGTACGTCTTGGACAAGGTAAAAAGAAAAGAATTCTGCGAGGTCCTGTCACGTGTGAGATTCCCACATGGATTTGCTTCCAACCCTGAAAGGAGAGTCAGTGCAGATGGAAACAAGGTACAAGGGTTGAAAACTCATGACTGCCATGTCCTACTTCAAAGGGTTTAACCTGTTATCCTTAGAGGATTGGGCCGCCCTGACTTATACAGAGCAGTTGCAGAGTTGGGACAATTCTTTAGGGAACTCTGCAGTAGAAATATCAGGATAGATGCTTTGGAGCGTCTTAGAGACAAGATACCAACTATCCTATGCGACCTTGAGAAGATATATCCTCCAGCCTTCTTTGATGTGATGGTGCATTTGGCTATTTATCTACCTGATGAGGCACTACTTAGAGGTCCAGTATAGTATGGTTGGATGTACCCTATTGAAAGGCGGCTAGGCACTTTCAAGGGCTATGTTAGGAACAGAGCTAGACCCGAGGGTTCCATTGCAGAGGCCTACATTGCTACAGAAGCGTTGACATTCTACTCAAAATACATTGAAACAGCTGATCAGCTTAGCAAAGAGGTGGGTGAAGACAATCCCGGGCTCAATGTTTTCGATTATTCTGTTCGAGTTACAGGGAAGAGTCGACAAGAGGACAAACCTAAAGATTTGGACAAAATGGTTTGGTATGTGTTGAATAACTGTCCTAAGATACTACCTTATATCAAGTAAGTGCAGTACTGCAGCTTATAGATCGTAATCTACTAAACTTTCAGCACATTCTTATATATTTAGATGTTTGACGCGATCACTATGTTGTGCAGCATTTACAAAGAGGAGTTACTACCGCAAAATCCAAGAAACATTGACAAACTGGTTATGGCAGGATTTGCGAAATGGTTCAAGAACCATGTAAGCTTTTGAAGTGCACTGTCATTTTTTTTAATATATTGAGTACATAAGATGATCAGCTTGTCTATTTTCTAACCATAGGTTAAGAAGATGCGGGAGGATGGGTAGGCAGTTGATGATGCCCTTTACTCACTAGCAATGGGTCCTGATACTCGGGTAAGACATTATGAATCTTGCGTTGTTGGAGATGTGCGCTACAACACCCTTGCACGAGACGAAGGCAGGAAGACACAAAATAGTGCCATCATGAGCACGGATACGTATGACAAAGAGACAACTGAAATGTATGCTAACATAATAGACATTGTTAAGTTGCAGTATATCTCCAGTTCTGAGGATCATCGGTGTGTGGTTCTGTTGTGCTGTCATTGGTATAACCTGTTTTCCAGGATCGCAAAACCTAGAGCTGATGATTATTTCAAATCCATCAATGTCAAGGCGGTGTACCGGACCAATGAGCCTTTTATTTTGGCAAATCAAGCAACACAGTTATTTTTCTTGGAAGACACATCTGCACGTAGCGATGATTGGAGAGTATTGCAAAGGTTTGAGCAGAGGAATTCGTTTAATGAAGTTGCACAACAAGATGATGCTTACACTGCTCCTGATGTACAAGATAACACAGATGTTCCTAATATCTTTGAGAACCATCACGTTAATGACGCCGGCGAAAAGATTGTCTGTCGTGCTGTGGGCATACAAGAGTTGATCAAGAAGAAGCCAACGTCCGAGGACGTTGAGGACGAAGAAGAAGATGACACCATGGGGAATTACGATTCAGACTGATACACATGGCGAAGATGTTGACGCTGCTGCTGCGGATGATGATTACATTGCTTTTGTCGTATTTGCCTGTCAGAAGACGTTTTTTATCTACTATGTGAAATTGTGTTTGCTATGACAACTGAAACCTGATGAACATGTTGTTTAGTATTTTGCTGTGAGAACATCACTTGTTATGTATGCTAATTTGTGTTTGGTGATTGTATGACAACTAAGACATGATGACATTGTTGTTTAGTTGTACTCATATTTGGCTGTGAAACTTGAATTTGATGACATAGTTTGCTGTTGGACTACAATTTGCTCGACGTCTTCAAATGAGAACAAAGATGACCCGACAGGGCCTCTGCTATTTATTTATTTATATGAGCAAAAGGGGATACTCCCTGATTTCCGTTAATAGAAATCATTAGATGTTCACAACACTACGCCCAGCCTGCTACATAGGTTTCATTCATTACTAGTTTCAGCAAAGTGCTCATGTCGTAGCCACTGAATACATCACGAGTGCTACATGCACTGCAAATAAAGAGACAATCATCCTACAGAGCACATTGATTTTTCCCATTATCTTCACAAGCTCTTTCATCTCCTCATTGCTATCAAGGCCGTTCAGTAGCTGTTGCTTGGCCATGATCAGAGGAACTGCATCTTTAACCTTCTGCTCTGCATCTTCCTCTTCTGCCGTTCCTTCAGTTACTTGTCCAACACCCTGACCTGCTGGTATTGGGATTCCTCGGCTAACCAAATAATCAGCATAGTTGCATTCCGCCACATTAGCAACTTCCAAGAAATACAAATCACACGAATCTTCCCTTTTCTGCATGAATCAAATTGGAAGATCATCAACCAAAAACTTAAAAAATCAGCAACTGAAAGCAGCAGGACAACACTTAAACATATTATTACCCCATGATTCGGGCATTTGTAGAATACTCGGCCAGGGTTGCGGATTGTGGTTGAGACGCGACGGATGACTCTGCGGGATTTGCAGCAGTGGCACCACACCAACGACAGCGGGTTGCAATGAGCAATCGGCTGCGGTGCGCGTGCCGGCGGGGGTGGGATGAGACCCACAGGCGATGGTACGGGTGGCGAATTGGCGCATATCTGGTTGTTGCCTGCTGAAGTGCAGGTGGACGAGCAGCCAGCGGACATGGTTGCTGCGGCCAGAGCTTCTGATGCTAGGCAGAGTAAGTAGAGAAGAGGAGAAGCGAATGTTGGATATGTCAGTTTCATTACTTGCAGAGTAGCATAGCACCATATATAGTCATAGTCTAGGTTTGGATGCAAACCAGCTACAAGAGCACGTCTTTCTTTTTTCTAAAACTCGGCAACGTCTCTTTACTGGTACACTAGCTTGTTCTGTATGCCTTCCCAAGTATTTGATTTTCTTTCCCTTTTTTTGCGAGGAAGGAAGGGGGACAAAATTGAGAGTTCCTCGGACTCGAACCCAAGACCTCTCGGTTGAAAACCAAGGGTGCTAGTCACTTATGTGGCGAACGTTCCTTGTGAGGAGGACAGCAGACGAACACATTTTCCTCGCAATTTTCTTCCTATATATAAAAAAGTATGCAACTTGGTGTCCGCTTAGTCAAAAAACAATTGTGCCAACCTTGACCGTTGGATTGACATTCAACGTCTGTTGCGTTTCTTCAGTCTCTTCTTCCTTGAGCCACCAAAGCCAAACCAGCGCCGGCGGGACCGCCTGCTCCCGCCTCCCACGGCTGGCTTTGATCTTCCCCGGCTCCTGTTTGTTCCCGTCCGAGGCCTCACCATCGTCCTTCGCCTTGGTTCGCTCGCCGCGGTGCCACCCTCCAGTGTTGTCAACATGGTCAACAACCGAGAGGAATAAGGAGATGACTGTACGTGGTGAGAATGACAGTAGGGACCCAGCAGCGCGTGCAGTAATTTTGTTTTTTCGGGACGGAGAAGGGTATCAACTGGATTGTGCGGGACCCGTGGCCCGTCTAGCCCAGGCTTTTATTACATATGTTTAGCACATGACCAGCCCAGTTTGTTTTTTCCTTTCTGAAAAATGGCTAGCCAGCTATTTTGTTTTTTGCAGAATAACTAACATAGGCCTACTTGCCTTTCTACGCCCTGCTGGGCCGGAAATCTTTCAAGACGAGGAGGGATGCATTTTGCCCAGAAAATGGGCTATAAGTAATAAGAGATGGGCTATAAGTAATAAGAAATGGGACATAAGTAATAATAAATGGGTTGTAAAATGAAAAAAATACAGCAAACAGGCAATTAATTCCCAAATATTGTTTTCTTTCGGATTTTGATATTTTAAATTTCATTGTTTTTGTGCGGGTAAAATTTCATTGAATTTAAATTAAGGTATATTTAGATTTAAAATTAATTTGAATCTGGCTAGAAATTTCAGGTTGTATGCTGTTTGGGACATATTTGGAGGCTGACTTGTGGGTCTACTAGGTTGACGTGTACTTTGGCTTTGTCAACTTAGTCAACAAACGATTCTAGCAGCAGTGACCGTTGGATGTTAATCCAACGACCGTGCTGCTTCTTCAATATCTGATCTTCTTGCTCCAGCCGCCCAAACCAGCTCCGGTGGGACTGCCTGCTCCAGCCTCCCGTGGCCGGCTGTGCTGCCGCGCAGGCCGCACCACCCCACCCTACTTCATTGCTAGCCAGGCCATTCCTCTACTCACCCACACCTCCTGTTATTTTCCAGCGACGGCAGCCAGACCAGTAAACCCTCGTACTCCCCACCGCATGGGTAACCATTGCCGAGTCTTCCCCGGCTTCGTGTCGTTCCCTTCCTAGGCCTCGCCGTCGTCCACCACCATGGTGCTCTCGGTGCGGCCTGGTCAACATGGTCAACAAACGACATCCATCGGCCGTGGACTGTACACGCAAAATAATGATTCCTCCACCTGACAGCTGGGACCCATCGGAAGGACCTCTGTATTTCGCAAAAAAAACGTTCCCCCCGCTGACATGTCGGACCCACCAGCTATATCTTCGCACGCAAGGAAGTGCCTCCTTATTACGCACAAAAAAATGAATACCCACCCTACTAGCTGGGACCCACCATAGTGGGAGGATGACTTGTGGGCCAACTAAGTTGACGGGGACGGAGGGCTTTGTCAACTTAGTCAATATGAACGATTCTAGCTCCAGTGACCGTATGATGTCCATCCAATGGACATAGTGCTTCTTCAACCTCTGGTCTTCTTGCTCCAGCCGCCCAAAGCAGTGCCGGTCGTGCTGCGTGCTCCTGCCTCTCGTGGCCGGCTGTGATGCCGCGGATGCCTCACCACCCCCTACTACTCCCACCGCTGGCCCATGGTATCCCTCTACTCACCCACACCCCCTGTTATTCTGCAGCGATGGCAGCCTCACGCTGCAGCCGAACCAGTGAACCCTCGTACTCTTCTCCGCGTAAGCATCCACTACTGCATCTTCCCCGGCTCTGCGTCGTCCCCTTCCTAGGCCTCGCCGTCATCCACCGCCTTGGTGCTCTCGGCGCGGCGTGGTCAATGTGGTCAATGACCGACTTCCATCGGAAGAGTACTGTACGTGGAGAGGCTGACAGCTGGGTCCACGGCCACAGCCCAGTTTTTTTTGTGATTTGCCAAGTAAGTCACTTTGTCAGGCCTGTTGGGCTGCAAATCTTTCAAGACAAGGAGAGCTTCATTCGGCTGGCCGAGAAAATGGCCTATCAGTAATGAGAAATGGGCTGTACATTTTTAAAACACATCAAACCGGCAATTAGTTTCAAATATCTTTTTTTCATTTCGATATTTTAAATTACATTAATTTTTATGCGTGGAGAATTTGTTGGATGTTATATTGATATACATTTATTTTTAAAATCAGTTTGAATGTGAGTCGAAATTTCGGGATTAAAAACAGTTCGGACCGCATCGAAATATGCAAAATTTCGTATAATTTTTTAACCGTGGCCACAATATGGGCTGTAATGCTAACAAAAAGAATATGGGCTCCAAAAAAACCTTAAGAATTAGCAAATGGGCTGTAAATTATTAGAAATAATGGCAGATGGGCTGTATGCTGTTTTCCACAGATTTGAGGCTTTCCTAAAAAAAGGTTGACACACAAGCAGTGACTGTTGGATGTCCATCCAACGGCCGTCGTGCTTCTCCAATCTCTACTCTTCCTACTCCAGCCGCTCAAACAAGCGCTGGCGGGACTGCCTGCTCCCTTCTCCCCGTGGCCGGCTGTGCTGCCGCGCTAGCCTCACCATCCCACCGTACTCCCATCGCTGGCCTAGCCATCCCTGTACTCACCCACATCTGCTGTTATTCTCCGGCGACGGCAGACGAAGCAGTAAACCCTCATACAATCGTACTCCCCTCCATGTGGGAAACAACTACCGAGTCTTCCCTGCCTCCGTGTCATTCCCTTCCTAGGCCTCGCTGTCGTCCACCGCCCTGGTGCTCTCGGCGCGGCCTGGTCAATGTGGTCAACGACCGACATGCATCTGAAGTGGACTGTACGTGGAGAGGCCGACAGCTGGGTCCACGGCCGCATGCAAGGAAATGCCTCCTTATTATGTGCAAAATAATGATTCCTCCACCTGACATCAGGGACCCATTGAAAGGGCCTCTGTATTTCACGAAAAAAATGTTACTGCCGCTGACAGCTCGGACGCACCAGCTATATCTTCGCACGCAAGGAAGTGCCTCCTTATTACGCACAAAAAAATGAATACTCCCCCTGTTAGCTGGGACCCAGTATAGTGGCAGGCTGACTTGTGGGCCTACTAAGTTGACGGGGACGGAGGGCTTTGTCAACTTAGTCAATATGAACGATTCTAGCTCCAGTGACCGTACGATGTCCATCCAATGGACATAGTGCTTCTTCAACCTCTGGTCTTCTTTCTCCAGCCGCCCAAACCAGCGCCGGTCGTGCCTCGTGCTCCTGCCTCCCGTGGCCGGCTGCGATGCGGCGGAGGCCTCACCGCCCCCTACTACTCCCACCGCTGGCCAGACCATCCCTCTACTCACCCACAGCCCCTATTATTCTGCAGCGACAACAGCCTCACACCGCAACGAACCAGTGAACCCTCGTACTCCTCTACACGTGGGCATCCACTGCTGTGTCTTCCCCGGCTCCGCGTCGTCCCCTTCCTAGGCCTCGCCGTCGTCCACCGCCCTGGTGCTCTCGGTGCGGCGTGGTCAATGTGGTCAAGGAATGGCTTCCATCAGACGTGGACTGTACGTGGAGAGGCTGACAGCTGGGTCCATGGCCGCAGCAAGGAAGTGCCTCCTTGTTACACGCAAAATAATTATTCCTCCACCTGATAGCAGGGACCCACCGGACGGGCCATCGTATTTCATGAAAAAAACATTTCCCCCTGACTGTTGGGACCCACCAGCTACATCTTTGCACGCAAGGAAGTGCATCTGGGCAAAAAAAAAATGATTTGCCCCCCTGACTGCTTGGACCCACCAGCTACATCTTCACAGGCAAGGAAGTGCCTGACAGTCGGGACCCACCTGGTCGAAGCATACGTAGCATTGTCATTCTGGTTGCGAACGTGTACGTACATACTGGTTGTTGTAGAGGCGCGCACGTGTCATAGCAGAGACGCACACGTAGCATTATACGTACATACAGCGGCGAGGGTGCAAGAAAGAAAATACGGCCACGTACATACATACGGGCAGGGTCTCGAACGCCTACTCGCGCATACGTACGGCCAGGGCTCGTGTACATGGCTAGGTGGGAACCGAGAAACAACATCGTCGTCGTGTTCATGGGGAGGCAACGGAATGCGTCGTGTTGATGGGGAGGCAACGGAATGCGTCGTGTTCATCGAGAGGCAATGGAACGCGTGGGAGCCAACCAGCTTGGACGAAACAGGTGATGGAAACGAGGCCTGGTGTACCGCACAACGGAGGAAACGGACCTCCTACGTTCGGAACAGGGTCTTGTTGATCGGGAGGGGTGTGGCGTGCCGCAAAATGGAGGAAACGGACCTCCTACGGTTGAAACGGGGGACCTGTTGATCGGGAGGGGTGTGGAGTACCACAAAACGGAGGAACAGACCTCCTACGGTCGAAACGGGGGTCCTGTTTATCGGGAGGGGTGTGGCGTACCGCAAAACGGACGAAACGGACTTGTGTTGGAGCGCTACGGTCGAAACGGGGGTCCAGTTCATCTGGAGGGGTGTGGCGTACCACAAAACGGGACTCCATGGGATACTGTTCATCTCCACCGTCGACCTCCTCCAGCCTCCATGGGCTCCTGTTCATCCAGCCTCCACCGCGCGCTACTCCACCGGCTCCTGTTCAACCACCCCTCCACCGTCTACTGTTCATCCAGCCCTCCACACCACGGGGTCCTGTTCAACCACCCCTCCACGGGCACCCCTCCACTGTCTACTGTTCATCCAGCCCTCCACACCACGGAGTCCACTCACTGTTCATCCCACCCCCCTGCAATGCTCACTGTTCATCCAATCGATCGACTTCAGTTAGCAGCAGTAGTGAAGGAATCGCTCCATCGGGTTCAGTTAACAGCCATCAATCGATCGCTTGGGTTCAGTAACATGTAGCCTGCAGTGCAATCGCTCGGGTTCAGTTAGAGCCCAACGCCTCGCTCGGGTTCGGTTACAGCCAACGCCTCGCACGTGTATGAAAGAAATGCGCATCGCTTGGCCCCCGACCTCCCACCGTAACCGGCAACTCCCCGAAATTTTCCTCCCCCTTGCTTCTACCACGGTTTTTTCCGTCATGGACGGCCCAAAGGATGTCATGCAGCTGCGTTTCTGGCCCGCCCAGGATGAAAAACCCATTTTCTGTCATGATTTTTTGTCATAGAAGTATGATCCTACCACATCTATGATGATATCGGGTTTTGTCACAATTATCATCATAGAAGTGTCATATGTATGACAGAAAAAAATTTCGTTCGGCCCAAAATGTCACGGATGTGTCTTTTTTTTGTAGTGATACGGCTCTGGATGTGACAGACCCGTTCACCAAAATTCTCTCATAAGCAAAACATGATCACACCTTAGTACTCTTTGGGTGTTAATCACATAGCAATGTGAACTCGATTATTGACTCTAGTAAACCCTTTGGTTTTTGGTCACATGGCGATGTGAACTATGGGTGTTAATCGCATACAGATGTGAACTAGATTATTGACTCTAGTGCAAGTGGGAGACTGAAGGAAATATGCCCTAGAGGCAATAATAAAGTTGTTATTTACATTTTCTTATATCATGTTGAATGTTTATTTTTCATGCTAGAATTGTATTAATCGGAAACTTAGTACATGTGTGAATACATAGACTAAACATAGTGTCCCTAGTATGCCTCTACTTGACTAGCTCGTTAATCAAAGATGGTTATGTTTCCTAACCATAGACATGCATTGTTATTTGATGAACGAGATCACATCATTAGGAGAATGATGTGATGGACATGACCCATCTGTTAGCTTAGCATTATGATCGTTACAGTTTCATTGCTACTGCTTTCTTCATGACTTATACATGTTCCTCAGACTATGAGATTATGCAACTCCCGAATACCGGAGGAACACCTTGTGAGCTATCAAACGTCACAATGTAAATGGGTGATTATAAAGATGCTCTATAGGTGTCTCTGAAGTTGTTTGTTGGGTTGGCATAGATCGAGATTAGGATTTGTCACTCCGTGTATTGGAGAGGTATCTCTGGGCCCTCTCGATAATGCTCATCACTATAAGCCTTGCAAGCATTGTGACTAATGAGTTAGTTGCGGGATGAAGCATTATGGAGCGAGTAAAGAGACTTGCCGGTGATGAGATTGAACTAGGTATGATGATACCGATGATTGAATCTCGAGCTAGTAACATACCGATGACAAAGGGAACAACGTATGTTATTATGCGGTTTGACCGATGTCGGTGTCAAAACCGGCGGATCTCGGGTAGGGGGTCCCGAACTGTGCGTCTAGGCGGATGGTAACAGGAGACAAGGGACACGATGTTTTTACCCAGGTTCGGGCCCTCTCGATGGAGGTAAAACCCTACTCCTACTTGATTGATATTGATGATATGGGTAGTACAAGAGTGGATCTACCACGAGAGCAAGGAGGCTAAACCCTAGGAGCTACCCCATGGTATGATTGTTGTAATGGTTGTGTGTCCTACGGACTAAAACCCTCCGGTTTATATAGACACTGGAGAGGGCTAGGGTTACACAGAGTCGGTTACAATGGTAGGAGATCTACATATCCGTATCGCCAAGCTTGCCTTCTACGCCAAGGAAAGTCCCATCCGGACACGGGATGAAGTCTTCAATCTTGTATCTTCATAGTCTTGGAGTTCGGCCGATGATGATAGTCTGGCTATCCGGACACCCCTTAGTCCAGGACTCCCTCAGTAGCCCCTAGACCAGGCTTCAATGATGATGAGCCCGACGCGCATGTTGTTCGGCATTGCAAGGCGGGTTCCTCCTTCGAATAATCCATAAAAGATTGTGAACACCAGGATAGTGTCCGGCTCTGGAAAATAAATTCCACATACCACCGTAGAGAGAATAATATGTACACAAGTTCAATCTGCTGATGTATTTCGTGGCATGAAATCACGCCACCACCAAGCCTTTACTTGAATCGTTTTTAATATACCACCTCAGCGCATTTAGCGAAGCGGTTTCCTTGGCACGTCTTGTCGAAGCATAGATCATGTTCCCCTTATTCCGGGATTCCCATCAATACGGACGTGGGTAACCCAACCGCGCCATTGATTGCGGCGCTTGGGAGATAAGCGAGTTTTACCAGGCCGGTGGGGACAAATAGTCTCCATCCGCCCATATATAAGAGGATAAGGATCAACCCTCTTTACCTACGCCTTCTTCCTCCTTTTGCTTATCCATCTCCGCGCACTCGAGCTCCAGCGCCCAAGTCCGCACATCTCGTCTCAACCTTCTCCAGCCATGTCCGGAGCGGGAGGCAAATGGATGGCCTCCTCCGTTACGGAGGGACACATCGAGAGGCTACGCGGCGCCGGATGCTTGTCCCGCGACATCGCGCACCGGCTGCCCGACAAGGGGCAGCTCATCCCCACCCCCAGGCCCCATGAGAGGGTCGTATTCCTTCCCCACTTCCTCCGCGGACCGGGCTTCCCACTTCATCCCTTCATTCGGGGGCTCATGTACTACTACGGCCTGGACTTCCATGATCTGGCGCCAAACTTCATCCTCAACATCTCGGCATTTATCGTCGTGTGCGAGGCTTTCCTCTGCATCCAGCCCCACTTTGGCTTGTGGTTAAAGACCTTCAATGTCAAGCCGAAGGTGGTGAAGGGCGTCCAAGCGGAGTGCGGAGGCGCCATGGCGGGCAAAATGCCCAACGTCCTCTGGCTCGAGGGTGCCTTTGTGGAGTCCATCAAAGGGTGGCAATCGGGGTGGTTCTACATCACCGAGCCGCGTGACCCTAAATGGGCAGCGGCACCCGAGTTCAGATCTGGTATCCCCATGCAGCTCACCTCCTGGAAAGAGAAGGGCTTGCTATGGGGTAGTTCGGAGGAGCTGACAGGACTCCAGTCCTGCCTCCAGACCCTGGTGAACAAGAAGCTTAAGCTTGTCAACGTGATCCAGGTCATGCTCGTCCGCCGGATTCTCCCCTGCCAACAACGGGCCTTCAATTTGTGGGAGTTTGATCCGGCACAGCACCAGACTCTGAGCGGGCTCTTCGACACGACGTACGAAGCTGCCTGGAAGGTGCTGTTCAAGGGCGCCGAAGCTCCCGCATCCGCTACTGAAGATCGCGGATTTCGCTCGCAACGTCCAGCTGACGAGGTAAGTGATTCTACCCCTTTACGGGACACTTGTTTTCAATAGTTCGACCTTATGCGGGATCTAATATCCCCTTTCCTTTGACAGGGCTGGATGAAGAGGGCCGAGCAAACTATCTGTCCGGCTCCCATGCCAGAAAACCCAGTAGATGCCCGTCTAGCAGGGCTACTGGTTCCGGCACCGCATGTGGTGCCGGAGAAGAAGGCCAAGAAGGAGGCCACGGGTACTCGAAAGAGTTCCGGTTTCTAGGTGTCCGATGACTCCGAGGCGGATTCCGCCCCCGAGGACGAGGAGAAGAGAGAGGACTCTCCCCAGGAGGGGGGGAGAGAGGAAGAGGAAGGCTTCCCCAATGGGGGAGGCCAAAGGGTCCAAGAGGGGAAGGACCCTTCCTTTGGATAGCTCCGCCAACGCTAATGAAGGCGACGAGGGGTGGACCTCAAGGGCCAAGCCCCTGGCAAGATCGTAAGTATCCGGATTCCTGAATGATTTATAATTTCTCTTTTTCGCCACACAGTGTCCTTCTAATGCCGCATACAACCTGTAGTCCGGCCGAGGATGATTTTCCCGCTTCTTCGAGCGGGTCCTTGGCTCCGTCGGATGTGGATTCCATTCCGATCGCCTCCACCCCTCGTGACGCCGAGGACGCCGAGGTGGGGTCCCAGGAGGGGACCCGCCAGGAGGGTGAGGCTCCGGAGGTGCCACAGGGCAACCTCCCAGACTTCGCACCGGACTCCGCCCCGGAACCCGCAGTGGTTCCGGAGTCCAGCAGGCGGCCCCTTTGTAAGAAGGGCAAGACCGTGGCATCGGCGGCCTCTGTCCAACCGGAGGCGCCGGACAACTTGTTGGAGGCGCTCAACGGCGCTTCCATCGAAGAAGGACACCGCGCTATCATGAGTGCGGTGCTTCAGAAGGCTCAGCTCGCCAAGAGCGGGCTGACCGAAGCCTGCATCAGCCTTCTAACAGGCTTTGAGGTAAGAAGTTTTTTTGAAATATGTAATGTAATACCGCATAGATAGTAGCCCCTGATGCTCGGTTCGGTGTTCGGAAAGAAAAGCCGGACTGAGGATCTAAAAAGATATACGCAGGAGTTCTAAAAATTATGTCAATATGGGATTGCAGGCTGCGCTGCTGACCTCTGCCGCATTGACTGCAGAGGTCGGTGCTTTGAAGCAGGACCTCGAGCAGACCGAGAACGAGCTCGGCCTTGCCAAGAGGCAGCTCGAGGACAAAGAAGGTGAGTAACACCGTATTAAATTTGTACCTTACAGAAAATGATTTTGGTTGCAATGGAAATAACAAGGATAATGTGGGCACTGGAGGGGCCACGAATGAGGTGGCGACCCTGAAGGAGGCCGTGTCCGCGACCGAACATAATGTGGCCGCGAAACGAGCGGAGCGAGAGAAGCAGGAGGCGCGGGTGGCGGAGGTGCGGCAAGAGCTCCAGGCTCTCATGGAAAAGCATGAGAGTGGGGAGCACGACTCGAAGACTCGAGAGTACGATCTTGCCTCGGCTCTTGAGAGTGCCAAAGCCGCTAAAGCCGAGGCCCATAAGGCCCTCCAGGAGATTGAGGCGGTGAAGAAAATAGCGGCGGGTAAGGCATTTTTCATGCAAAGCAAGCATGTGAGTGTGAATTACCTATTACTTACCCGGATTCGGAGTTCTGCAGGAGCATTTGCAGATCTGCCTTGCAGCGTGTCCGATGTCGCCGCATTCTACCGGGCCGAGGAGGGGAGCTCAACGGAGAAGGTCTTCTGGTCTCAGTATGCCGAGGCCGGACATCCGGTGCCCCTTAGCGACCAGCTGAAGCAGCTGGTCGAGCTCCACAAGGTAGCCGAGCAGGCCATGAAGGGCCTCATAGTCCGGCTATGGCCTAAAGAGGCCATGCCTGGGAGCTACTTCGGCCTCGTGCGGCGGCTGGTGGATGCGTGCCCTTGGGTGGAAGTCATCAAGCGCTCCGCCTGCATCGAAGGTGCCCGCCGGGCCCTTGCCCGCGCAAAGGTGCACTGGGGCAGGCTGGATGCTGAGAGGCTTCTGACAGACGCGCCGCCGGTGGGCAAGGAGTATCGTACGCCCGAAATGTATTATAAGAGTGTCCTGAAGGGTGCTCGCAAGATTGCGGACGAGTGCCCCAAAGATGTAATATTTGAGTAGACTCGCAATGTGTTATCCCGTGCGTTGAAAACTTTGTTCATATGCGCTATGCAACGCTTGTTTATTTAGAATATTACCTTCTGTTCGGCTGTTTATCAAATCTAAGAGATGGAAAGTCATCGGCTTCAGCCCCCATGCCACGAGTGCTGGGGTGTTCAGGATAAATTTGAGCACTCTTGTTCCCATATTTGGGTCCATCTAGGGAGGCGCTCAACACAACGAACTAGGCAACCGGACTTATAATGCTTGAACACTCTCACTTAGCCATAGAATTCTATAATTTTAAATTTTGGCGAAGCCCCTTGTGTTCGGAAGGGGCGCTATCCACGCCTGGGCCGGGTAGTTAGTCGGCTCCTCGCTCTAAGCGGCATAAGTCTTTAGGGACTCGAAAAAAACCTCTCGAACAGCGACCGGCTCTCGCCTCATCATGACAGTTAGTTTTAGCTTTCTCCACTGAGGCGTAAACAACTGGGGCGCAATCGCAGTGGTTCTCCCAGTGCTACCTTAGCCGATATAACGGAGCGTAAGGTACCAAAACATGGGAGCCGGGCAAACCCAACTATTGACCCAAGACATGATTCGGAGCCGATGCATATAGTGCTATAAGTTCGGGGTGCCTCACTTGTGAAAGTGTTCGGACTTGTCACACCGTAATGCGGGGAACATAAGCCCCTGGTGTATTCGGCCGTACCGAAGTGTACGGATGCAAAACGTCATAAATGAACATATATGTAAAAAAGGAATGCAATTATAAGCGAGAAGTGATGCATTGTTTATTCAAGGAATTCTGCCGTGAGTGCAGAACAATACAAATAGTGCGGTAAGCAAGGGATTGGACTATTAGACATGTCCCCCTCCAGGGGTAGGCTGCGGAATGGTGTATTTAATAGGTTTAATGCTCATAATGGAGACCACCTGAGTGTTCGTCGTAGCCTTTGTCCTTCCCTGGCTGTTGCATCGTGAGTTCGGCAGATTCACCGCCGGACAAGGTCTCTAATGAACGGAGTCCTGTGGATAAAAAAAAGGAAAAGAAAAAGAACGACACACGTGGGAGCCCCTGGTGTGGTTGAGCCGCACTCTGGGCCAGTCATGCTCGTGCCCTTCCCCCAATGCCCATGGTATCTCCGGAGCATAATGATGTACGCGGAGAGCTGGTCTTGCAATCATGCGAGGGCTGGGGTTGGGGCCGCATTGCTACTTGTGCTCGGAACATGCCAGGTGGTCTTGATGTATGTTGCTCCGAGCGCGTTTGGCCATGTCAGGTTGTTTAACGGCCGGACTCGAAAATTGCCTTAAGAGGCTGCTCTGTACTTCTGCCGCGAGAGCCGCTGTATGTCCCTCCGTTCGGAGGGAGCGTTCAGTGTTTCCGTTGACCGTGGTGACTCCACGAGGGCCTGGCATCTTGAGCTTGAGGTATGCATAATGCGGCACCGCATTGAACTTTGCAAACGCGGTTCGTCCGAGTAGGGCATGATAGCCACTGCGTAACGGGACTATGTCGAAGATTAACTCCTCGCTTCGGAAGTTATCCGGGGATCCGAAGACCACTTCCAGTGTGACTGAGCCTGTACAATTGGCCTCAACACCTGGTATGACACCTTTGAAGGTCGTCTTTGTAGGTTTAATCCTTGAGGGGTCTATGCCCATCTTGCGTAGTGTATCCTGATAAAGCAGGTTCAGGCTGCTGCCGCCATCCATCAGGACTCTAGTGAGGTGAAATCCATCGACGATTGGGTCTAAGACCAATGCGGCGAACCCGCCATGGCGGATACTGGTGGGGTGGTCCCTTCGATCGAAAGTGATCGGGCAAGAGGACCATGGATTGAATTTCGGGGCGATTGGCTCCATCGCATATACGTCCCTAAGTGCACGCTTCCGCTCCCTCTTGGGTATGTGGGTTGCGTATATCATGTTTACCATCTGCACTTGTGGGGAGAACCCCTTCTGTCCTCTACTGTTCGGCGGCCGGTCTCCTCCTTGTCATCGCTATGCGGCCCCTTGTCATTGTTTTCGGCAATTAACTTGCCTGCCTGCTTGAATACCCAACAATCCCTGTTGGTGTGATTAGCTGGCTTTTCAGGGGTGCCATGTATCCGGCAAGAGCGGTCGAGTATTCAGTCCAAATTGGATGGACCCGGAGTAGTTCTTTTAAATGGCTT
The DNA here is from genome assembly GCA_963921465.1 of Triticum timopheevii. Classification (NCBI taxonomy): domain Eukaryota; kingdom Viridiplantae; phylum Streptophyta; class Magnoliopsida; order Poales; family Poaceae; genus Triticum; species Triticum timopheevii. The sequence goes on from OY997271.1 coordinate 88,550,512, forward strand.
TTTCCGCTGACCGGGTTTTGAGCCTCTGAATCCGGCGTTGACTGCCGTATCCTCAATGTTATTGCCGTTAACACGGCGTTTGTCTTTGTTGCAATGCGACCTGCCATTGCGGTCCTTGTAGTCCGGACTGCCAGAATTTTTACTGAGGTTGTTACTGCGGGCTAGCCAGCTATCCTCCCCTGCATAGAAGCGGGTCATGACTGAAGTGAGGGCTGCCATGGATTTCGACTTTTCCTGTCCTAGGTGCTGGGCCAGCCACTCATCGTGGATGTTATGTTTGAAGGCTGCGAGGGCCTCTGCATCCGGACAGTCGACGATTTGATTTTTCTTTGTTAAGAACCGTGTCCAGAACTGTCTGGCCGATTCGTCTGGCTGCTGAATTATGTGGCTTAGGTCATCGGCGTCTGGTGGTCGCACATATGTGCCCTGGAAGTTGTCGAGAAATGCGGCTTCCAGGTCCTCCCAACACCCAATTGACTCTGCTGGCAAGCTGTTAAGCCAATGCCGAGCTAGCCCTTTAAGCTTGAGTGGGAGATACTTGATGCCGTGGAGATCGTCGCCGCGGGCCATATGGATATGAAGGAGATAATCTTCGATCCAAACCGCGAGGTCTGTTGTGCCATCGTAGGATTCGATGTTCACGGGTTTAAAGCCTTCGGGGATTTGATGATCCATTACTTCATCTGTGAAGCATAGTGGGTGTGCGGCGCCTCTATACTGGGTAATATCACGACGTAGCTCAAGAGAGCTGTGTCTGCTATGTTCGGCCCGGCCGGAGTTGCTGTATCCGGCGCGACGGTAGTCGTCGTGGATCGTGGGGCGCCCACGTGATCCGTAGATAGATCTTGATTGTTTTTCCTTGTCCTCCAATACATCTCGCAAGTCCAGCGCATTCCCCCGTGGCTTCACGCTTTTCGAGCGGTGCCGGGGTACGGTTCTGGTGGGGGGCCTAGATGCCTCTCTATCGCGGCCACGAGGTGGTCGGTCGGCCGTATTGTGCGCTGGTGATGAAGGTTTGTATGCCTCCTCCTCTAATCGGGGGAGCAACTTGCGTTTTGGGTAGCCTTTGGAGGGGCGTTCGAGTTCATGTTCTTCGGCCGCTAGGACCTCGGTCCATCTGTCGGCCAGCAGGTCTTGATCAGCTCGAAGCTGTTGGTGCTTTTTCTTTAGGCTGTTTGCCATGGCCATTAACCTGCGTTTAAAACGCTCTTGTTCGACGGGATCCTCGGGCACGACGAATTCGTCGTTGTTGAGGCTTGCCTCGTCCCCGGAGGGAGGCATGTAATTGTCATCCTCTATCTCCTCGTCTGCCGCCCTCTCTCGAGGACTGGCTTCTCCATCCTCCTGCGCTGAATCTTGCTGGAGGGGGTTGTCTTCGGCACTCTCTGGGGTGTTATTATCTCCGGTGCCGGAATCTCCATTCTTGCTGTGGCGGGATTTAGAGCGGCGCCGCTGACGTCGGCGCTTGGGCTGTTTCTTAGAGGAATCTGCCTCCGCTGCTTCTTCGCCGTCTCCATCCTTTGGGATGTCCACCATGTATATGTCGTATGACGAGGTGGTCTTCCAATTCCCCGTAGGCGCTGGTTCTTGATCGTCTCCGGCATCGTCGTCCATACCGTCGATGTCTTCGGAGTCGTAGTCTAGCATGTCAGTTAGGTCGTCGACAGTGGCTACAAAGTGGGTGGTGGGAGGGCTTTGAATTTCTTCGTCGTCCGCATCCCAACCGTCCTGACCGTGGTCCGGCCAGGGCTCTCCTGATAAAGAGAGACAGTTTAGCGAATTCAGGATGTCGCCAAAGGGTGAGTGCTGAAAGATGTCCGTAGCGGTGAACTCCATGATCGGCGCCCAATCGGATTCGATTGGTTGGGGCGGAGGAGGTTCGGAGTCTGGCAAGGAGTCCGGCGCCTCGGAGTCACGAGCTTTGCAAGGGACAAGGTCAGTGTTCAGCTCCATCACCGTAGAGATTGCAGCCCCCGAGGCGGTGTCCAACCACCTATCCTCGATCTGCGCGGTCGGCTCCGAACTATGGGTCGGAGCGGACTCGTGTGCGGCCTACAGGGCACTATCCGGAGGTAAGTCATGCCTACCGTGACAGTGCGGCGCGCTTGGTTGTGGCTCGAATCCATCGAAGATCAAGTCTCCGCAGATGTCAGTTGTGAAGTTTAGGCTTCCAAACATGACCTGACGGCCAGGGGCGTTGCTTTCGATCTGCTCCAGATGGCCAAGCGAATTGGCCCGCAGTGCAAAGCCGCCGAACACGAAGATCTGTCCGGGGAGAAAAGTCTCACCCTGGACTGTGTTGTTGTTGATTGAAGAAGCCATCAAGCCTATCGGTGACGACACAGAGGAACTCTCAATGAAAGCACCGATGTCGGTGTCAAAACCGGCGGATCTCGGGTAGGGGGTCCCGAACTGTGCGTCTAGGCGGATGGTAACAGGAGACAAGGGACGCGATGTTTTTACCCAGGTTCGGGCCCTCTCGATGGAGGTAAAACCCTACTCCTGCTTGATTGATATTGATGATATGGCTAGTACAAGAGTGGATCTACCACGAGATCAAGGAGGCTAAACCCTAGGAGCTAGCCTATGGTATGATTGTTGTAATGGTTGTGTGTCCTATGGACTAAAACCCTCCGGTTTATATAGACACTAGAGAGGGCTAGGGTTACACAGAGTCGGTTACAATGGTAGGAGATCTACATATCCGTATCGCCAAGCTTTCCTTCTACGCCAAGGAAAGTCCCATCGGGACACGGGACGAAGTCTTCAATCTTGTATCTTCATAGTCTTGGAGTCCGGCCGATGATGATAGTCCGGCTATCCGGACACCCCTTAGTCCAGGACTCCCTCAACCGATAAGGATATTCATTGAATATGTAGGAACCAATATGAGCATCCAGGTTTCGCTATTGGTTATTGACCGGAGATGTGTCTCGGTCATGTCTATATAGTTCTCGAACCCGTAGGGTCTGCACGCTTAACGTTCGATGACGATTTGTATTATGAGTTATGTGTTTTTGATGACCGAAGTTTGTTTGGAGTCCCGAATGAGATCACGGATGTGACAAGGAGTCTCGAGATGGTCAAGACATAAAATTGATATATTGGAAGGTTATATTCGGACATCGGAATGGTTCCGGAGTGATTCGGGTATTTTATGGAGTACCGGGAGGTTACCGGACCCCCCCGGGAAGTTAATGGGCCTTAGTGGGCTTTAGTGGAGAGAGGGAAGAAGGGCCACAAGGTGGCACACGCCTCCCCCTGCCCAAACCAAATTGGACAAGGGGTGGAGGGCGTGGCCCCTTCTTCCTTCTCCTTCTCTCCTCCTTCCTTTTGCTTCAGGAAAAAACAGGAAAGGTGGGGGCAGAATCCTACTTGGAACGGGTGTCCAAGTAGGACTCCCCCCTGGCGCGCCTCTCCCATGGCGGGCCTCCTCCTCCTCCCTCCTTTATATACGGGGTCAGGGGGGCACCCTAGAACACACAAGTTGATCTTTAGCCGTGTGCGGTGCCCCCTCCATAGTTTTCCACCTCGGTCATATCGTCGTAGTGCTTAGGCAAAGGCTTGCACCGGTAACTTCATCATCACGTTCACCACGCCGTCATGCTGATGGAACTCTCCCTCGGCCTCAGCTGGATCTAGAGTTCGAGGGACGTCACCGAGCTGAACATGTGCACATCGGGTGGTGCCGTGCGTTCGGTACTTGATCGGTTGGATCGCGAAGACGTTCGACTACATCAACCGCATTACTTAACGCTTCCCCTTTCGGTCTACGAGGGTACGTGGATACACTCTCCCCTCTCGTTGTTATGCATCACCTAGATAGATCTTGCGTGATTGTAGGATTTTTTTGAAATTACCGCATTCCCCAATAGTAACACCCAGTCTAGGAGGCGTTAACGGCTTGGGATGCGCCCCGTTTGTTGTAAAATGCAGCCGTCGGGTCCAGAGAAATAGCAAGACCCATCGGTCAGCATTGGTCCTGGTGGGGTGCTGGGGCGGTTCAGTCCAATTGTTGTCGGGGAGGGGATCCTAGTAAGAGCAGAGTGGTGGGCGGCGGCGCGTCGGTAGTGGATCGAGGGGTAGTCCAGCCATGGCCATGGATTTCCCCATGTCTCCAGTGAGCAGGTAATCAAAACTATCTAAAAACTTGGTTAAACTTCGTTCATGTCCGCGTGGATCCGGCAGCCACGCCCAGTTAGTTCATGATATTCTTTTTGGGTTTGTTACAAGGTTGCCAATCTTCTCGGATGAGGCATCTAGTGCGGTGGCCTGATACATCGATTTGGCATCATGCTTTTATATCGATATTTCTTGCAATATGGGTTGTTACTACACATTATGTCACAATACTTATGTCTTTTCTCTCTTATTTTACAAGGCTTACATGAAGAGGGACAATGCCAGCAGCTGGAATTCTGGGCTGGAAAAGGAGCAAATATTAGAGACATATTCTGCACAACTCCAAAAGTCTTGAAACTCCACAAAAGTCAGTTTTGGAATATATTAAAAATATGGACGAAGAAAGCACCAGAGGGGGGCCACCCACTGTCCACGAGGGTGGAGGGCGCGCCCTACCCCCTGGGCACGCCCCCCGCCTTGTGGGCCACCTGGAAGCCCCCCGATGCCCATCTTCTGGTATATGGTGTCTTTTGCCCTGGAAAAAAATCATAAGGAAGCTTTCTGGACGAAGCGCCGCCGTCTCAAGGTGGAACCTTGGCGAAACCAATCTAGGGCTCCGGCGGAGCTATTCTGCCGGGGAAACATCCCTCCGGGAGGGGGAAATCTGAAGGAAATATGCCCTAGAGGCAATAATAAAGTTATTATTTATTTCCCTATATTATGATAAATGTTTATTATTCATGCTAGAATTGTATTAACCGGAAACTTAGTACATGTCTGAATACATAGACAAAACAGAGTATCCCTAGTATGCCTCTACTTGACTAGCTCGTCAATCAAAGATGGTTATGTTTCCTGACCATAGACATGTGTTGTCATTTGATAAACAGGATCACATCATTAGGATAATGATTTGATGGACAAGACCCATCCGTTAGCTTAGCATTATGATCGTTACAGTTTCATTGCTACTGCTTTCTTCATGACTTATACATGTTCCTCAGACTATGAGATTATGCAACTCCCGAATACCGGAGGAACACCTTGTGTGCTATCAAACGTCACAACGTAAATTGGTGATTATAAATATGCTCTACAGGTGTCTCCGAAGGTGTTTGTTGGGTCTGCATAGATCGAGATTAGGATTTTTCACTCTGTGTTTCTGAGAGGTATCTCTGGGCCCTCTCGGTAATGATCATCACTATAAGCCTTGCAAGCAATGTGACTAATGAGTTAGTTGCGGGATGAAGTATTACGGAATGAGTAAAGAGACTTGCCGGTGATGAGATTGAACTAGGTATGATGATACCGACGATCGAATCTCGGGCAAGTAACATACCGAAGACAAAGGGAACAACATATGTTGTTATGAAGTTTGACCGATAAAGATCTTCATAGAATATGTATGAGCCAATATGAGCATCCAGGTTCCGCCATTGGTTATTGATCGGAGATGTGTCTGGATCATGTCTACATATTTCTCGAACCCGTAGGGTCCGCACGCTTAACGTTCGATGATGATTTGTATTATGAGTTATGTGTTTTGATGACCGAAGTTTGTTCAGAGTCCCGGATGAGATCACGGACATGACGAGGAGCCTCGAAATGGTCTAGACATAAAGATCAATATATTGGAAGGCTACATTCGGACATCATAAAGGTTCCGAGTGGTTCAAGTATTTTTCGGAGTACCGGAGAGTTACGGGAATTCGTCGGGGGAAGTTAATGGGCCTTATTGTGCTTTAGTGGAGAGAGGGAAGAAGGGCCACGAGGTGGCGCACGCCTCCCCCCTGCCCAAACCAAATTGGACAAGGGGTGGGGGCGCGGCCCCCCTTTCCTTCTCCCTCTCCCTCATTTCCTTCTTTTCTACTCCGAAAAGGAAAGGAAATCCTACTAGGACTTGGGAGTCCTAGTAGGACTCCCTACACTTGGCGCGCCCCTAGGAGGGCCGGCCTTCCTCCCTCCCTCCTTTATATACGTGGGCAGGGGGCACCCTAAAGACACACAAGTTTCTCTTAACCGTTTGCGGTGCCCCCTCCATAGTTACACACCTCCATCATACCATCGTAGTGCTTAGGCGAAACCCTGCGCTGGTAGCATCATCATCATCGACGCCATGCTGTCGTGCTGACGGAACTCACCCTCGTCCTCAACTGGATCAAGATCACGAGGGACGAAATCTAGCTGAATGTGTGCTGAACGCGGAGGTGCCGTACGTTTGGTACTTGATCGGTTGGATCGCGAAGACGTTCGACTACATCAACCGCGTTATTGAAACGCTTCCGCTTTTGGTCTACGAGGGTACGTGGACACACTCTCCTCTCTCGTTGCTATGCATCACCTAGATAGATCTTGCGTGATTGTAGGATTTTTTTTGAAATTACCGCGTTACCCAATAGTGGCATCTGAGCCAGGTCTATGCGTAGATGTTATATGCACGAGTAGAACACAAAGAGATGTGGGCGATAATAGTCATACAGCTTACCAGCATGTCATACTTTGATTAAGTGGTATTGTTGGATGAAGTGGCCCAGACCGAAATTACATGACCGCGTTCATGAGACTGGTTCTATCGATGTGCTTCGCACACAGCTGGCTAGTGGGTGTCTGTTTCTCCAGCTTTAGTTGAATCAAGTGTGGCTACGCCCGGTCCTTTGTAGCGACCAGACCTCAAACAGTCTGATCTCTGTGCATCAGTGTCATCCCTGGATCGGTAATGCTGACACGCACAGTACTTGAGGATTTATAACAGAGTAGCAATCACACACTTATTACATCGAATTTCTCCAAAGAGAACTTATTACAATAATATGGCTTAAGGCCATCTAAAATCGATAACAACGGAAGGCTTGGAAGATAAAGTGAGTCCATCAACTCCAACGACATCACTGAGTGAAAGAAAACGACCTATGGCACCTTACTCGTCGTCTAAAAAGTCTGCAACATGAACGTTGCAGCCCGAAACGGGTCAGCACATGGATTATGATGGCAATGTAACACAAGAGAGTAATGAACAGAAATAATGCTATCACTACATGCATATATGGTTGATGGAAAGCTCTATGGTTACAGTTTTGCATAAAGCCAAATTTTCCCTAGAACAAAGGAATAAATTTTATTTAACTATCATGGCGGTTGTTAAACATTGAGAAGGTTCCTCCAACTTAATCCCAATTAAACATCATCATTAAACCCAATCAAATTATATTAAGGGTGATGAGATCAACATGATAATCCAAGAACTAGATATTCAAAACATCCATAACCGGGGACACGACTAACCATGATTAGTCTATACACTCTCTAGAGGTTTGCGCACTTTTCCCCACAAGACTCAATTACATCCATGGTTGGAGATTTGAGACATAGTCTTTCTGAAACAATAACTCTTTACTCTGGGTGGACAGTTACACCTACTTTCCCCTACATCTACTAGCCCACCACTGAAAGAGGTCTTGCAACTTACTCAACTATGCTAGAGCCCATAATAGATTGTGGCTGCACACGAAAGTTTCTGGCATGAATAATCTTATGATCCCTTTGAGCCTGGGTGGTGGACCGTAGGATGATCACACGGGTACTCCAGGATATCCTAGGACAACATTGGATTCTCCAGGTGCCCTGACAACCACTCACTACTAGGGAAAAGCCTAGCAGCAGCGCGGGTTTTAGGCTATCAGTAGCGCGGGAAGGAGCGCTACTGATAAGGCGCTACAGCTAAAGCTTAGCAATAGCGCGCCTAGATCCACGCTACTGCTAAATTGACTTAGTAGTAGCGCTTCTTCAGAACAGTGCTACTGGTAATTAGTAGTAGCGCTTCTCCTTTCCCGCGCTACTACTATTATTTAGTATTTTATTTCTTTTTTATTTCATGTTGTATTCATACACCTTTACACAAGTTTTCATACAACAGGAATTTAGAGATTGTTTTTACATCATAATGAGTTATTACATCACGGGGTGAAAGAACTGTGGACTAGTTTCAAGTGGATGTCCATCCACTTGAAACTAATCCGCGGTTCTTTCACCCAATGATATAATAATATCATCATCATCATCATCATCATATCATTAACAACTTATCATCATAATACATCATTGTCATATAACACCTCCTCAAGATCATCATTTTCATCAATGACATCACATAGCAAATTGGTCACTAGTCGTAATCACAAGTACTCCTCATTATCAACTCTAACACATTACCACATAATAAACATATTGTACCTCATAGGACCTACTACATTCGATTAAGACCTACTACATTTTCTAAGGTAAAATAGCAAAAAACAAGATAGCCCCTGACTCTCCATTATGGAGAATGGAGATTAGCCTGTCTCCAATTCTTCCCTTTCGCTGAATGTTACTTCCAAGAACCTCCTTGCGAATGTCCATACATTTCTTCCATTCTTTGATGAACATGTGTTCACCGGTTTTAGAAATCCGATATGCACAGGTGAGCTCCCTAGATTTACCTGGCAGTATGTTCAGAACTGAGAGGCGACCATTCAGAGACATCAGATGAGGCACACAATCCATCGGGAGTTTCTGTTGAAAAACATAATAATAACTTCGTAGTTAGCAATGATGTACTAGTTTTAGAAGTATGCAAAGGATGCACGGATGTCGTAATAGTAAAAAATCTTACCAGGGTATCTCCATAGAAGTTACCGTGGTTCAACACATGCACTAGTGGCACATATTCACCATAATTCGGAGGAGTTCAATAATAGTTATTGTAATTCTCAAGAAGAGTACAAAATGCGATCAGATGATTTTTCTCCTTATACGTTAATTCGGTGCCATCGGTGTAGTGGGTTTTATCTACCATCTTCCGCACAGTCTTTGAAGAATCAAAATAAGCTATCAACTATTTTGAAATAAACAATATAAATTAGTTAATAACTATGTTTGGGAAACTCACATAGCGGTACAATCGGAAGCGTATCAACAAGGACCCAAATGTCCATATTGTCTTGCTCGATGTCAGGATCACCAAGATCCATGGTGACAATCATGCCCTCATAAAAAAACCATACATTTTGGAAAGTGCTTCCCAATTTTGGCAACCAAAATGGGTTACGCTCTGAGCATTGCACAGATTTACTTCAAAATCCATATCATGATGGGTCCTTAGGTGTATTTTCTTTGTTTCGAAATTTTCATGGTCTTCAAAACCCATCCTCTCCAAGACATAGCGTCTTGCATGGCATGGGATAAGCTAGTCGAATTGTAAAATATGAAAATTAGACGTTGAAATAGTTGAAGTCATGCTTAATTATGAAAAAAACACTTGTCGTTGTTGCGTACCGTTTCACAATCGAAGGTCTCCTCGAGCTTAATGCTGAAGCGCCGATCTCCATCCAGCTCAACGAACTTGTCTTACATACCTCGATCATCGTGGCACCAGCTACACTCCCCCAAGAGACTGTCATCGTCTGATTACGACATTTCCTATGTTCATAATTCAAAGATTAAACTTGTACATATTCTAGCACAAGTCATGCAAGAATTCACGAAAAAAATCCGGCATGACCTTTGCTAAAAAAGGACATATCGAGCGCCTGAAATTTGCTAGAACAGAAATTAATCAACACTCCGGCAAAACATAGGCCACTTGGGCAACCACATATTCTATTTGAGCAACAACACAAGATATACAAGGATATTTGGCTGGTCTCACCTCGATGTCGGAGGGGGTCGGTGATTGGGACGACGGCGGGGATGTCGGAGGGGGTCGGTGACGGGGACGACGGTGGTCACCTGAAACCGTATAAGTTATCACTAATACATCCCGAATAATTGCTTAAACTAAAAAATAACAACAAATATGACATGTTCAACTAGTTTTATTAATTCAACTAGTTCTTACTAAATATAAACTTACTATAAATAGAAAAAAACTAGTTCTTTCTAAAAATAAAGTAGTTCAACTAGTTATATTAATTATCTTACTAAAAATACATTAGTTCTATTAATTCAACTAGTTCAACTAGTTTATTAATTTACTTACTAAACTAGTTCAACTACAACTAAAGTAGTTCAACTACAACTACTATTAATCATACTGCCCTAGTTAACTAGTACCATCACTACTAGTAATTAACATCTACTACTACTAAAAATCTAGTACTAACTAAGCAACATCTAGTACTAGCTATGAACCCTAAATTAACATCTACTACTACTAAATCTAGTACTAACTAGTGGCAGGGGGTGGGGGCGACTGAGAGGTAGCTAGGGGCGGTGAGGTCGAGGGCGGTGGGAGGAGGGCTGCCGGCGGAGGAGGGAGGAGGGGCGGACGCAGGCGGAGGAGGGAGGGGCGGCCGCATGCGGAGGGAGGATGTGCGAGGAGGAGGGAGGAGGGACGGAAGGAGGGGAGTACCTCGGCGGCGGACGGACGAAGGCGGCGGCGGCGACGACGCACGACGACGGTTATCGGCACGCGGGCAAGAGTGAGAGTGTGAGTGAGGGCTGGTCGTGCGCGTGGGGATAAGGTAGGGATAGTTGTAGCGCGTTTGCCAAAACACGCTACAACTAATCTGAATAGCAGTAGCGCTTTGCATATAAACCGCTACTGCTAAGTGTAACTATACAAAAAAATACGTCAATGTAGAAATACATTGGCCATCAATGATCTTTTTGTGTATAATCTGAATTGTCAATATGAGTCCTCTCCGGTAGGAACCGGAGAGGACTCATATTGCGGCCACAAATTTTACACATAGAGTTTAGTGAAGACCAACTGGTTGTGGTAGTTTCAAAAATAACATATTTAAGGTGGTAAACACCCTGTTCACAGAGCGAGGTGGGACTAAACTTGTAGGCTGATCCTAGCAGTAGCGGTTTTCTTCAAAGCGCGCTGCTGCTAACTTCTATAGCAGTAACACGGTTCAGTATAGGGCGCTACTGCTATAACTAGCGGGGGGGGGGGGGGGGGCGAGGTCATGACAATTATAGCAGTAGCACGGTTTGTGGTGGACGCGCTACTGCTATTTTCCTTTCAGCAGCGCATTTTGATATCATGCGCTGCTGCTAAATAGCAGTAGCATGGTATTTTGAGGAGTGTTGCTGGTAAGATTCTGTGTATAGGCTTTTCCCTAGTAGTGACTGGGTACTCCAGGGTGCCTTCAAGCAATCCACCCAGATGTGTATTAAAGTAGCCACCCTAAGTTAACCATTAAGAACAACACTCACATCTGTCATGAATCACTTGAACCAAACCACGCCTACAAGCATAGCATAGCAATATGAGCATAATGTAGAAGCAACTCCCAAGTGTTTGATAATAAACAGGTAATAGGTTCTACCTCATCATCTACTTCCCAAAACCCACATATTAATCACATCCTAACCATGCAATTGTTTTAGGATTGATCTAATGCAATAAAACTGGATAGTAAAGAGGTATGATCAAAGTTTTACTTGCCTTGCTGATGATGCGTGAAACCTAGAGACTTGTAGTAGCACGCTTCGCACTCCGGGTACTCTATCGCAAACAAACAAGCATACAATAAGCACACTACTAGAAGCATAGGTAAAACTCAAATAAGAGATCTAACAAGAAAGTTCAACTTAAGAACTCCGGTTTGCAAAAAGAATCAAATCAAACGAAGCAACGAAACTCAAATTGCGAAAGAAACAAGGTCCGTTTACTAATCTGGACTTAAGTCAAATTTAAAGTAGCAAAATCTTGTTCAAGTTGCTTAAACAAAAAGAGGGCTTCGAGACGAAGATCTAGGCGCTTGAATCGCCTGATTCCGATAAACGAGCGAAAAGATAAACTAATACGAAAATCAGGGCAGAAATCGCGATCGAAAATAATCGCGGAAAAACCCTGGAAAAAAGAAAAACTGACGAACAGACTAACGAACGAACATTCGCTGTTTGTGGCTATTGGGTGAACTCCGTTCATTAAAACGAACGTAGGGATGAATGTCCGCAATTAAATTAAACCGAAAAAAATAAAACCGATCTAATCTAAAAAATGAAACTAGGGTTTAAATAAAAACCGGACGTTTTTTACCTAAACTGGAAAAAAAACGGCAGATCCGGATCAGATCGGCGGCGGCTCCGGTGAGGCAAGGCGGGGCGCTGCGGGCGGCGGCAGCGACGGTAGCGGCAACATGCTGCTGCTGCTGCTGCGGCTACGGGCGGCGAGGTAGGGGTGGGGGTCGAGGCGATGGCGGGGGCGGCATATAAAGGGGAGGGGGGGGGTTCTCGGCTTGGGCAGGGGGGCACCGAGGCGGCGGCGGCTTCTCGGACTCCGGAGGAGTCTGGCTCGGTCACGGCGTCGGGCGCGGGGAGGCGGTGGCGCGGCCGGGCCGGCTGGGCTTCGGCCCAGTTCGGTCCGCGAAGTGTTTCTTTAAATAAGATTTCGCCGAAAACAAATCCTAGAAAATTAAATAAAAATCTAAAAATGCCAAAACAAATTTTCATCGTCTAAATAAAATATTTAGAACAAGATGAACATTTTCTTGGCCTAAAAGTGCAATTTTGAAAACGTGCAATTTTTTTAATTCAAATAAAATTGCAATAAAATCCAAATAAAACTATTTATTTGATTCTAAATTTTTTCCTCTAATATTTCATTTATTTTGGAGAAGTCATATTATCTCCTCTCATATATTTTTATTTTTCAAAATATTAGGAAAGAAAAATAAATAAAATCAAATGATCCTCTTTTCAAAATTCGAGAAAACTCAAATATGAAAAAAAACGAAATCCCCCAACTCTCTCCGTGGGTCCTTGAGTTGCGTAGAATTTCTAGGATCAACCAAAAATGCAATAAAATATGATATGCAATGATGATATAATGTATAACATTCCAAATTGGAAATTTGGGATGTTACAAACCTACCCCCCTTAAGATGAATCTCGCCCTCGAGATTCGGGTTGGCTAGAAAATAAGTGCGGGTGGTCCTTCCGTAAGTCTTCCTCTCGTTCCCAGGTTGCTTCATCCTCGGTATGGTGGCTCCAGTGAACTTTGCAGAACTTGATAACCTTGCTGCGTGTGACTCGGCTGGCAAACTCGAGAATCTTCACTGGTTTTGCCTCGTAGGTCAAATCGCTATCCAACTGAATCGCTTCCAGCGGCACTGTATCTCTCAGAGGGATGTCGGTCATCTCTGTGTGGCACTTCTTTAACTAAGAAACGTGGAACACATCGTGATCTCCTGACAATCCTTCGGGCAACTCCAACTTGTAAGCAACTTCTCCCACACGTTCCAAAACTTTGTATGGTCCCACAAAACGTGGTGCTAACTTTCCCTTAACTCTAAAACGCTTAACTCCTCGAAGTGGGGACACACAAAGATAAACTCTATCTCCAACTTCGTAAACTGTCTCCTTGCGTTTAGAATCCGCATAGCTCTTCTGCTTGGACTGGGCTACCTTGAGTCTATCACGAATCAACTTAACCTTCTCTTTAGACTCTTTAATAAGATCTGGTCCAAACAACTAATGGTCTCCAACTTCATCCCATAACAGTGGTGTCCTGCACCTCCTTCCGTACAAAGCTTCGAAAGGGGCCATCTTCAAACTGGCTTGATAGCTGTTGTTGTAAGAGAACTCTGCATATGGCAAATTGTCGTCCCAACTAGATCCGTAATCTAGCGCACAAGCTCTCAACATGTCCTCCAGAATATGATTGACTCTCTCGGTCTATCCATCTGTCTTGTGGATGGAAGGCTGTACTGAACTCTAGCCTGGTAGCCAAAGTTTCATGCAACTGATTCCAGAACTTTGAGGTAAACTGGGTTCCTCTATCTGATACAATGGTCCTTGGAACTCCATGCAGACATACGATCCTGGTCATGTATATCTTTGCCAACTTAGCACTGGTGTAAGTGGTCTTCACTGGGATGAAATGAGCTACCTTGTTCAACCGATCGACTACAACCCATATCGAGTCATTGCCTGAACGAGTCCTGGGAAATCCCGTGATAAAATCCATTCCTAGCTTATCCCACTTCCGTTCGGGTATCGGCAATGGCTGTAGCAATCCTGCTGGCTTCTGACGCTCTGCCTTCACTCTCTGACATACATCACAAACTGCTACATACTCCGCAATATCCTTCTTCATTCTGGTCCACCAGAAATTATCCTTCAAATCCAGATACATCTTGGTATTTCCTGGGTGAATCAAATATGGCGAATCATGTGCCTCCTGTAGAATCAACTTCCTGATCTCCGGATCATTAGGCACATATACGCAGTCCTCAAACCATAAGGTATCGTGCTCATCCTCACGAAATCCTTTAGCCTTTCCTTTGCTCATCCTTTCCTTTATCTCGGCAATCTCCTTGTCTGTCTTCTGAGCTTCCCTGATCTTATCCATCAAAGTAGACTGAATCTCCAATGCTGCTACATAACCTCTCAAAACTATTTCCAAACATAGCTCGCGAAGATCCTCTGCTAACTCCTTGGGTAATTCTCCGGTCATGAGTGTATTGACATGACTCTTGCGGCTCAACGCATCGGCTACTATGTTAGCCTTTCCAGGATGATAGTGCAACCTCATATCATAATCCTTGATGAGCTACAACCATCTCCTCTGCCTGAGATTCAACTCCTTCTGTGTGAAGATATACTTCAAACTCTTGTGATCCGTGTACACCTCACAATGGTTTCTGATGAGAAAGTGTCTCCAAGTCTTCAACGCATGCACTACGGCTGCTAACTCCAAATCATGTGTAGCATAATTCAACTCATGGGGTTTTAGCTGTCTTGAGGCATATGAAAAACCTCTTCCCTCCTGCATAAGCACTGCTCCTAGTCCTCGACGAGAATCGTCGCAATACACCTGATAATCCTTGCGTTAATCTGGAAGAATCCATACTAGAGCTGTAACCAAGCGTTTGTTCAACTCCTGAAAACTGGCCTCACAATCCTCAGTCCATTTGAACTTGGTGTCCTTCTTCAACAACTCCGTCATGGGCTTTGTAATCTTCGAGAAATTCTCAATGAACCTCCGGTAGTATCCTGTGAGTCCAAGAAAACTCCGGATTTCTCCAACTGACGTGGGTGCTTCCCAATTTGTCACAATGACAACCTTGGTGGGGTCTACTGCTATTCCTTCTCCGGATATAACATGTCCGAGGAATCCAACTTCCTTCAACCAATAATCACACTTGCTGAACTTGCATATAACTGATGTTCTCTGAGCCTCCCAAGTACCAAATGCAAATGCTCCTTATGCTCCTCTTCATTCTTCGAGTAAACCAGAATGTCATCAATGAACACCACAACAAACTTATCCAAAAACTCCATAAACACCTTGTTCATCATGTTCATGAAATAGGCAGGTGCGTTAGTCAGACCAAATGACATAACGATATACTCATATAGCCCGTACCTTGTGGTAAAAGCTGTCTTAGGTATATCCCGCTCTCGAATCTTTAGCTGGTGGTATCCTGATCGTAGATCGATCTTGGAAAATACTTTTGCTCCTTGCAACTGGTCGAACAGATCATTGATTATCAGCAGTGGGTACTTGTTCTTGATTGTCACTTCATTCAATCCACGATAATCAACAACCATCCTCAGCGATCCATCCTTCTTCTCCACTAGAAGCACTGGTGATCCCCAAGGTGATGAACTTGGGAGAATATAGCCTTTATCCAGTAACTCCTTAATTTGCTTCTTAATTTCCTCCAAATCCTTTGCGGGCATCCTCTACGGTCTCTTAGATATTGGCCCTGTGCCTGGCAAAAGCTCAATCAAAAACTCGATGTCTCGATCCGGTGGCATGCCTGGCAACTCTTCTGGAAATACATCAGGGAAATCCTTCACCACTGGTACTTCCTCCTGTACAACTCCTGATAAGGAATTCACTTGAGTCCTCTTCGGCACATGACGGGATACATACCTAATCCTCCTTCCTTCTGGGGTGGTAAGCATAATCGACCTACTGGCGCAATTGATGTTCCCTCCATACATCTATAACCAACCCATACCCAAAATCACATCCAAACCTTGCGACTCCAGAATTATCAGGTCTGAGGGGAAAACATGCCTACCTATGGTCAATGGCATCTGAAAACATCCTTGGCTTGCCATATGCTCCGCTCCTGGCGAGCTTACCAACATAGGTGTTCTAAGAACTTTGGTGGGCAGTTTATACTTATCCACAAATCCCCTTGATATGTATGAATGCGATGCACCAGTATCGAAAATAACAATT
Organism: Triticum timopheevii; assembly: GCA_963921465.1. NCBI lineage: Eukaryota > Viridiplantae > Streptophyta > Magnoliopsida > Poales > Poaceae > Triticum > Triticum timopheevii. The sequence goes on from OY997271.1 coordinate 88,566,821, forward strand.
GTAGTAAATGACTTAACCAAAAACTTACCTATTACTGCATCTGGCTGGTCTTTAACCTCCTCCACGTTAACGTGGTTCACTTGTCCCCTGTTGAAAGGGTTGAGCTTCTTCCCAGAGCTTCCATTGACATTTCCATTATTTTCTTCAGAACACTCCGTGGCGTAATGTCCATTCTTCCCGCACTTGAAACAAGTAATGTGACTTAGATCCTTCTTGGCGGGCGTTCGGGGTTGGAACAGTTCTGTCCGTTGCTTCCTCCATTTCCATTCCCATTCCCGGGGCCACTATGGTTATGCGAACTCCCTCCATTGTAATTGTGACCTCCATGGTTATGTTAAAGGGGTCCTCCCGAGTTCGGGGTAAAACGGGGTCTCTACTTAGCTCCAGAATTGTACTTCCCTTGTCCATACTTCCTCTTGCGGTTGTCAATCTGCTGTTGCTTCCCTTCAATCATGAGAGCTCTATCTACCAACTCCTGGTAGTTGTTGAAGGTTGCTAGTCCTTCCAGAAACTTCTCCTTCTTAGTTGCATCTGTAGTGACGTCATCTGGGGCATAACATGCTAACTTACTAAAATCATGCACATACTGGCCCACTGTGCATCCTCCTTGGCGCAAGTTGTGAAACCCACGCTTCTTCATGGCCATAGCTCCTGCTGAAACATGGGCAGTACGAAAAGCCTGCTGGAACTGGTCCCATGTGACGGCGTCGATAGGGTAAGTGGCTGTGAAATTCTCCCACCATGATGCTGCGGGTCCATCAAGCTGATGTGCGGCAAAACGTAATCTCTCCGCATCTGTGCATCCTGCAGAGGTCAAATCCCTTCCAATCTTGCGGAGCCAATCATCTGCAACAATCGGCTCGGTGCTACTGGAGAACACCTGCGAATTCAGCCTTAGAAAACGGGCTAAGTGATCAACATGTGGTGGTGGTGGGTTGTTGTTGTTGTTGTTGTTGTTGTTGTTGTTGTTCCCCTGATTCTGATTCTGGACTAGTATCTGCATCAATGCATTCTGCTGCTGGATCAACTGAGTGAGCTCCGGTGGGAAAGCGAACCCATTGTCGCGTCTCGGAGGCATCTGATGGGTTTGGAAAAGATGAGAAAACAGAATAAAAATAGATCTAGAGGGAAAACACCACCCATATGCACATGAGACAAACACAAACAATATCACTTCATTCAATTCAAGCAAGGGCATACACCGGTCTAACTATCGTTAAAAAAGTGCTCGGAATATACTATATACATGGGGGAATACTACTACTGATATGGTGGTCGACTAGAAAAATTGATCGGTGGAAGACTCCATGATATCTGCTCCAGCTTCATCAACATAGTCATCATTGCTATCATCAGGGTCCGAGTCGGTGTCGTCGATGATGATGTAGTTCTCCGGGCAAGTGGAATTGTCGTCTTCTCCTCCTGGCACGGGGTCTCCCATGAATATTCCTAGCTTCCTTATCAAATCGTCATTCTTCTCCACGAGTATCGTCATTTCCTCCTCATATCCATCACGTGTAGACTTGAGTTCTTCCTCCAGCTCTGTGATCCTAGTCATTGCCTTCTTTAGATCTATCATGCCTGCGCACATCTGGTTCTCCTGGCGACGAATGTGCTGGTTTAACTCCTGGATGAAAGCTGTAATAGATCTATCCTTCCTGATGCTGATCATCTTCCATTGCTCATCTCGGCACCCACAAATCTGGTAGATAGTATCCTTGAGATCTTTGTGGTAAACTTCTGCAATGCGTCCCATGGTGATGTGGGCTGCCATGCTCTTTCCTAGACTCCAGGTTGGTGCGTCAAAGGAAAACTCCATGGGCTCAGTGACTGGCATGAACGTCCTACCTAGAACTTGAAATCGAATCATCCAATGCTCCCCTTCTAGTAAAGTGGCGATGTAGGTTCCGGTGAAGCTTGGTATTCCGATGTTCAGGTATCTAGTGACTTCCTTCAAGTGTCGTCTAAAAGGTGTATCTTCATCCGGTTGTGCGAACTTGTTCCTTGCATCTACCATCCTAAAGAGTATAAAAGGGATAGGAGTCAGAAATGTGAAGAGAGTAGTGATCTAGGGCTTTAGCATAGTGGTCGTGTCCTACAGTCAGCGTGTGCTCTGATACCATATTGTAGCGTCCAGACCTCATACAGTCTGATCTCTGTGCATCAGTGTCATCCCTGGATCGGTAATGCTGACACGCATAGTACTTGAGGATTTATAACAGAGTAGCAATCACACTTATTACATCAAATGTCTCCAAAGATAACTTATTACAATAATATGGCTTAAGGCCATCTAAAATCGATAACAGCAGAAGGCTTGGAAGATAAAGTGAGTCCATCAATTCCAATGGCATCACTGAGTGAAAGACAACGACCTATGACAACTTACTCGTCGTCTGAAAAGTCTGCAACATGAACATTGCAGCCCGAAACGGGTCAGTAGATGGAATATAATGGCAATCTAACACAAGAGAGTAATGAATAGAAATAATGCTATCACTACATGCATATATGGCTGATGGAAAGCTCTATGGTTACAGTTTTGCATAAAGCCAATTTTTCCCTACAACAAAGGGATAAATTTTATTTAACTATCATGGCGGTTGTTAAACATTGAGAAGGTTCCTCCAACTCAACCACAATTAAACATCATCATTAAACCCAATCAAATTATATTAAGGGTGATGAGATCAACATGATAATCCAAGAACTAGATACTCAAACGTCCATAACCGGGGACACGTCTAACCATGATTAATTTATACACTTTGCAGAGGTTTGTGCACTTTTCACCACAAGACTCGAATACATCCATGGTCGGTGGTTCGAGACACAGTCTTTCTAAAACAGTAACTCTTTACTCTGGGTGGACAGTTACACCTACTTTCCCCTACATCTACTACCCACCACTGAAAGAGGTCTTGCAACTAACTCAACTATGCTAGATCCCATAATAGCTTGTGGCTGCACACGGAAGTTTCTAGCATGAACAATCTTATGATCCCTTCGAGCCTCGATGGCGGACCGTAGGATGATCACACGGGTACTCCAGGATAGCCTAAGCCAACACTGGATTCTCCAGGTGCCCTGACAACCACTGGGTACTCCAGGGTGCCTTGAAGCAATCCACCCAGATGTGTATTAAAGTAGCCACCCTAAGTTAACCATTAAGTAACAACACTCAAATCTGTCATGAATCACTTGAACCAAACCACGCCTACAAGCATAGCATAGCAATATGAGCATAACGTAGAAGCAACTCCCAAGTGTTTGATAATAAACAGGTAATAGGTTCTACCTCACCATCTACTTCCCAAAACCCACATATTAATCAGATACTAACCATGCAATTGTTGAGGATTGATCTAATGCAATAAAACTGGGTAGTAAAGAGGTATGATCAAAGTGTTACTTGCCTTGCTGATGATCCATGAAACCTAGAGACTCGTAGTAGCATGCTTCGCACTCCGTTACTCTATCGCAAACAAACAAGCATACAATAAGCACACTACTAGAAGCATGGGTAAAACTCAAATAAGAGATCTAACCAGAAAGTTCAACTTAAGAACTCTGGTTTGCCAAAAGAATCAAATCAAACGAATAACAAAACTCAAACTGCGAAAGAAACAAGGTCCGTTTACTAATTTAGACTTAAGTCAAATTTTATAGTAGCAAAATCTTGTTCAAGTTGATTAAACATAAAGAGGGCTTCGAGACGAAGACCTAGGCGCTTGAATCGCCTGATTCCGATAAACGAGCGAAAAGATAAACTAAAACGAAAATCAGGGCAGAAATCGCTATCGAAAATAATCGCGGAAAAACCCTGGAAAAAAGAAAAACTAACGAATAGAATAACGAACGAAAGTTCGTTGTCTGCAGCTAATGGGTGAACTCCGTTCGTTAAAACGAACATATAGACAAACACCCGCTATTAAACTAAATCGGAAAAAAAAATAAAACCGATCTAAAAAAACGAAACTAGGTTTTAAATAAAAACAGGTCGGTTTTTACCTAAACCAAAAAAAACCCAGCGGATCCAGATCGGATCGGCGGCGGCTCCGACGACGAGGTGGCGGCTCTGGCGAGGCGAGGCGGGGCGCTGTGGGGCGGCGGCTACGGCGGTGTGCGGCGGCGGCGACGACGGTGTGCGGTGGCGGCAACGGCGGCGTCGACGTGCTGCTGTTGCTGCTGCGGCTGCGGGCAGCGAGGTGGGGGTGGTGGTCGAGGCAACGGCGGGGGTGACATATAAAGGGGAGGGGGGTGCTCGGCTTGGGCAGGGGGAACCGAGGCGGCGGCGGCTTCCCGGACTCCGGCGGAGTTCGGCTTGGTCATGGTGTCGGGCGCGGGAAGGCAGTGGCGCGGCCGGGCCGGCTGGGCTTCGACCCAGTTCGGTCCGCGAAGTGTTTTTTCTAAATAAGATTCCGCCAAAAAAATCCTAGAAAATTGAATAAAAGTCTAAAAATGCTAAAACAAAATTTCACCGTCTAAATAAAATATTTAGAACAAGATGAACATTTTCTTGGCCTAAAAATACAATTTTGAAAACGTGCAATTTTTCTAATTCAAATAAAATTGCAATAAAATCCAAATAAAACTATTTATTTGATTTAATATTTTTCCTCTAATATTTCATTTATTTTGGAGAAGTCATATTATCTCCTCTCATATATTTTTATTTTTCGAAATATTAGGAAAGAAAAATAATTAAAATCAAATGATCCTCTTTTCAAAATTTGAGAAAACTCAAATATGAAAATAACGAAATCCCCCAACTCTCTCCGTGGGTCCTTGAGTTGCGTAGAATTTCTAGGATCAACAAAAAATGCAATAAAATATGATATGCACTGATGATCTAATGTATAACATTCCAAATTGGAAATTTGGGATGTTACATCCTTGTTGAAGGTTAAAACAGCACACTTGACGAAAAATCGTTGTGGTTTTGATCCGTAGGTAAGAACGGTTCTTGCTAGAAGCCCGTAGCAGCCACGTAAAATTTGCAACAACAAAGTATAGGACGTCTAACTTGTTTTTGCAGGGAATGCTATGTTGTGATATAGTCAAGGCATGATGTGATATAAATTGTTGTATGAGATGATCATGTTTTGTAACAAAGTTATCAACAACTGGAATGAGCCATATGGTTGTCGCTTTATTGTATGCAATGCAATCGCCATGTAATTCTTTTACTTTATCACTAAGCGGTAGTGATAGTCATAATAACAATAGTTGGCGAGATGACAAGGATGCTACGATGGAGATCAAGGTGTCGCGCCGGTGATGATGGAGATCATGACGATGCTTCGGTGATAGAGATCATGAGCACAAGATGATGATGGCCATATCATGTCACATATTTTGATTACATGTGATGTTTATGTTTTATGCATCTTATTTTGCTTAGTACGGCGGTAGCATTATAAGATGATCCCTTACTAAATTTCAAGGTATATGTGTTCTCCCTGAGTATGCACCGTTGCTACAACTCGTCGTGTCGAGACACCATGTGATGATCGGGTGTGATAAGCTCTATGTTCACATACAACGGGTGCAAGCCAGTTTTGCACACGCAGAATACCCGGGTTAAACTTGACGAGCCTAGCATATGCAAATATGGCCTCGGAACACTAGAGACCGAAAGGTCGAGCGTGAATCATATAGTAGATATGATCAACATAGTGATGTTCACCATCGAAAACTACTGCATTTCACGTGATGATCGGACAGGGTTTAGTTGATTTGGATCACGTGATCATTTAGATGACTAGAGGGATGTCTATCTAAGTGAGAGTTCTTAAGTAATATGATTAATTGAACTTTAATTTATCATGAACTTAGTCCTGATAGAATTTTGCAAATTATGTTGTAGATCAATTGCTCGCGTTATAGCTTCCCTATGTTTTTACATACGTTCCTAGTGAAAACTAAGTTGAAAGATCAATAGATCGTGATCTGAGGTGTATCCTCATTGCTGCACAGAAGAATTATGTCCTTGATGTACCGCTAGGTGATAGACCTATTGCAGGAACAGATTCAGACGTTATCAATGTTTGGCTAGCTGAATATGATGACTACTTGATAGTTCAGTGCACCATGCTTTACGGCTTAAAATTGGGACTTCAAAAACCATTTTTGAAATGTCATGAAGTATATGAGATGTTCCAAGAGCTGAAATTGGTATTTTAGACTCATGCCCGTGTCAAGAGGTATGAGACCTCTGACGAGTACTTTGCCTAAAAAATGGAGGAGAATTTCTCAACTAGTGAGCATGTGCTCAGAATGTCTGGGTACTACAATCACTTGAATGAAGTGGGATTTAATCTTCCAGATAAGATAGTGATTGACAGAGTTCTCTAGTCACCATCACCAAGTTACTGGAACTTCGTGATGAACTATAGTATGCAAGGGATGATGGAAACAATTCCCGAGCTCTTTGTGATGCTGAAATCGACGAAGGTAAAAATCAAGAAAGAGCATCAAGTGTTGATGATTAAACAAGACCACTAGTTTCAAGAAAAGGGCAAAGGGAAAGAAAGGGAACTTCAAGAAGAATGGCAAGAAGTTGTCACTCCGTGAAGAAGCCAAAAGCTGGACCTAAGCCTGAAACTGAGTGCTTCTACTTCAAAGGAAATGGTCACTAGAAGTGGAACTGCCCCAAATATGGCAGATAAGAAGGATGGCAAAGTGAACAAAGGTATATTTGATATACATATTATTGATGTGTACCATACTAGTGCCCGTAGTAATCCCTGGGTATTTGATACTTGTTTGGTTGCTAAGATTAGTAACTTGAAACAAGAGTTGCAGAATAAATAGAGACTAGTTGAGGATGAATTGACGATGTGTGTTGGAAGTTGTTCCAAGATTGATATGATCATCATCGCACACCCCCTATACTTTCGGGATTAGTGTTGAACCTAAATAAATGTTATTTGGTGTTTGCATTGAGCATGAATACGATTAGATCATGTTAATTGCAATACGGTTATTCATTTAAGACAGAGGATACTTGTTATTCTGTTTACATGAATAAAACCTTCTATGGTCATACACCCAATGTTGATGGTTTATTGAATCTTGATCGTAATGATACACATAATATTGATGCCAAAAGATGCGAAGTTTATAATGATAGTGAAACTTATTTGTGGCACTGCCATTTGGGTCATATCGGTGTAAAGCACAAAGAAACTCCATAAAGATAGACTTTTGGAATCACTTGATTATGAATCATTTGATACTTGCGAACCGTGCCTTATGGGCAAGATGACTAATACTCCGTTCTCTGGAACAATGGAACAAGATACTGACTTATTGGAAATAATACATACCGATGTATGCGGTCCAATGAGTGTTGAGGCTCGTGGCGGGTATCGTTATTTTTTGACCTTCGCAGATGATTTGAGCAGATATGGGTATATCTTCTTAATGAAACACAAGTCTGAAACATTTGAAAACTTTAAAGAATTTCAGAGTGAAGTGGAGAATAATCGTAAAAACCAAATAAAGTTTCTACGATCTGATCGTAGAGCTGAATATTTGATTTACGAGTTTGGCCTTCATTTAAAACAATGTGGAATAGTTTCACAGCTCAGGCCACCTCGAACACCACGGCGTAATGGTGTGTCTGAACGTCGTAACCGAACTTTATTAGATATGGTGCAATCTATGATGTCTCTTACCAATTTACCACTATCGTTTTGGGATTATGCATTAGAGACAGCTGCATTCACTTTAAATAGGGCACCATCAAAATCCGTTGAGACGACGCCTTATGAACTGTGGTTTGGCAAGAAACCAGAGTTGTCGTTTCTTTAAGTATGGGGTTGTGATGCTTATGTGAAAAAGCTTCAACCTGATAAGCTCAAACCCAAATAGGAGAAGTACGTCTTCATAGAATACCCAAAGGAAACTGTTGGGTACACCTTCTATCACAAGATCCGAAGGCAAGATATTCATTGCTAAGAATGGACCCTTTCTATAGAAGGAGTTTTCTCTCAAAAGAAGTGAGTGGGAGGAAAGTAGAACTTGATGAGGTAATTGTACCTTCTCTAGAATTGGAAAAAAGTTCATCACAGAAATCAATTCTAGTGATTCCTACACCAATTATTGAGGAAGCTAATGATGATGATCATGAAACTTCACATCAAGTTACTACCAAACCTCGTTGGTCAACCAGAGTACGATCCGCACCAGAGTGGTACGGTAATCCTATTGTGGAAGTCATGTTACTAGGCCATGATGAACCTACGAACTATGAGGAAGCGATGATGAGCCAAGATTCCGCGAAATGGCTTAAGGCCATGAAATCTAAGATGAGATCCATGTATGAGGACAAAGTGTGGACTTTGGTGGACTTGCCCGATGATCGGCAAGCCATTAAGAATAAATGGATCTTCAAGAGGAAGATAGACGCTGATAGTAGTATTACTATCTACAAAGCTTGACTGGTCGCAAAAGGTTTTTGACAAGTTCAAGGAGTTGACTACAATGAGACTTTCTCACCCTTAGCAATGCTTAAGTCTGTCTGAATCATGTTAGCAATTGCTGCATTTTATGATTATGAAATTTGGCAGTTGGATGTCAAAACTGCATTCCTGAATAGATTTCTGGAAGAATAGTTGTATATGATGCAACTAGAAGGTTTTGTAGATCCAAAGGTTGCTAACAAAGTGTGCAAGCTCCAGCGATCCATTTATGGACTGGTGCAAGCCTCTCGGAGTTAGAATAAACACTTTGATAGTGTGATCAAAGCATATGGTTTTATACAGACTTTTGGAGAAGCCTGTATTTACAAGAAAGTGAGTGGGAGCTCTGTAGCATTTCTAATATTATATGTGGATGACATATTGTTGATTGGAAATGATATATAAATTCTGGATAACATAAAGGGATACTTGAATAAGAGTTTTTCAAAGAAAGACCTCAGTGAAGCTGCTTACATACTGGGCATCAAGATCTATAGAGATAGATCAAGACGCTTGATAAGTTTTTTCAATGAGTATATACCTTGATGAAGTTTTGAAGAAGTTCAAAATGAATCAGTCAAAGAAAGGGTTCTTGCCTATGTTACAAGGTGTGAAATTGAGTCAGACTCAATGCCCTACCATGGCAGAAGATAGAAAGAGAATGAAATTCATTCCCTATGCCTTAGTCATAGGTTTTATAAAGTATGCTATGCTGTGTACCGGACCTATTGTGTACCTTGCCATGAGTTTGGCAAGTGGGTACAATAGTGATCTAGAAGTAGATCACCGGACATCGGTTAAAATTATCCTTAGTGAGGAGTAAGGAAATGTTTTTCGGTTATGGGGGTGATAAAGATTACATCGTAAAAAGTTACGTCGATACAAACTTTTACACTGATCCAGATGACTCTAAGTCTCAATGTAGATATATATTGAAAGTGGGAGCAATTAGCTAGAGTAGCTCCATCCTGAGCATTGTAGATATAGAATATTTGCAAAATACATACAGCTCTGATTGTGACAAACCCGTTGACTAAACTTCTCTCATGAGCAAAACATGATCACACCTTAGTACTCTTTGGTTGTTAATCACATAGTGACGAGAACTAGATTATTGACTCTAGTAAACTCTTTGGGTGTTGGTCACATGGCGATGTGAACTATGGGCGTTAATCACATACAGATGTGAACTATTGGTGTTAAATCACATGGCGATGTGAACTAGATTATTGACTCTAGTGCAAGTGGGAGATTGAAGGAAATATGCTCTAGAGGCAATAATAAAGTTATTATTTATTTCCTTATATCATGATAAATGTTTATTATTCATGCTAGAATTGTATTAACCGGAAACTTAGTACATGTGTGAATACATAGACAAAATAGAGTGTCCCTAGTATGCCTCTACTTGACTAGCTCGTTAATCAAAGATGGTTATCTTTCCTGACCATAGACATGTGTTGTCATTTGATAAACGGGATCACATCATTAGGAGAATTATGTGGTGGACAAGACCCATCCGTTAGCTTAGCATCATGATCGTTACAGTTTCATTGCTACTGCTTTATTCATGACTTATACATGTTCCTCAGACTATGAGATTATGCAACTCCCGAATACCGAAGGAACACCTTGTGTGCTATCAAACATCAAAACATAAATGGGTGATTATAAAGATGCTCTACATGTGTCTCCGAAGGTGTTTGTTGGGTTGCATAGATCGATATTAGGATTTGTCACTTCGTGTTTCGGAGAGGTATCTCTGAGCCCTCTCGGTAATGCTCGCCACCATAAGCCTTGCATGTGACTAATGAGTTAGTTGCGGGATGAAGTATTATGGAACGAGTAAAGATACTTGCCGGTAACGAGATTGAACTAGGTATGAGGATACCGGCGATCGAATCTCGGGCAAGTAACATACCCCGAAGACAAAGGGAACAACGTATGTTGTTATGCGGTTTGACCGATAAAGATCTTCGTAGAATATGTAGGAGCTAATATGAGCATCCAGGTTTCGCTATTGTTTATTGATCGGAGATGTGTATCAATCATGTCTACATAGTTCTCGAACTAGTTGGGTCCGCACGCTTAACGTTTGATGGCGATTTGTATTATGAGTTATGTGTTTGATGAACGAAGTTTGTTCGGAGCCCGGATGAGATCACGGACATGACGAGGAGTCTCTAAATGGTCAAGAAATAAAGATCGATATATTGGAAGGCTATATTCGGACATCGGAAAGGTTCCGAGTGATTCGAGTATTTTTTGGAGTACTGGAGAGTTACGGGAATTCGCCAGGGGAAGTTAATGGGCCTTATTAGGCTTTAGTGGAGAGAGGGAAGAAGGGCCACGAGGTGGCGCGCGCCTCCCCCTTGCCCAAACCGAATTGGACAAGGGGTGGGGCATGGCCCCCCTTTCCTTCACCCTCTCCCTCCTTTCCTTCTTTCCTACTCCGAAAAGGAAAGGGAATCCTACTAGGACTTGGGAGTCCTAGTAGGACTTCCTACACTTGGCGCGCCCCTAGGAGGGTCGGCCTCTCTCCCTTCCTCCTTTATATATGTGGGTAGGGGGCACCCTATGAAGATTGGGAACTCGACGAAGGTAAGGGGTCAGGTATAACACCTAAGTTTGATTGTGTTAAATCTTTTATGGATACCGATGCTTTTCGTGAATTTCGCACTAAATATGGACTTGACTCTGAGATAGTAGCTTATTTCTGTGAATCATTTGCTACTGATGTTGATCTCCCTAAGGAGAAGCGGCTTAAATACCATCCTCCCATTGAAGTAAAAGTAGTAGAACCTATTAAATTTGAAGAAAAGACTATCACTTATAATATTGATCCTATTGTTCCTACCACTTATATTGAGAAACCACCTTTCCCTGTTAGAATAAAGGATCATGCTAAAGCTTCAACTATGGTCCGTAAGAGTAATGATAGAACACCTACACCCCCTGAGCAAATTAAATTTGAACCTAGTATTGCTATGGTTAAGGATCTCCTGGTCGATAATATTGATGGGCATGTTATTTACTTTTGTGATGAAGCTGCTAGAAATGCTAGACCCGGTACTAAAAATAAACATAGACCTGTTGTTGGCATGCCTGTTGTTCTGTTAAAATAGGAGATCATTGTTATCATGGCTTATGTGATATGGGTGCTAGTGCGAGTGCAATACCTCATTCCTTATACGAAGAAATTATGCATGATATCGCACCCGCTAAAATAGAAGGTATTGATGTTACCATTAAGCTTGCCAACAGAGATACTATTTCACCAGTTGGGATTGTTAGAGATGTTGAAGTCTTGAGTGGGAAAATTCAATATCCTACTGATTTTCTTGTTCTTGGTTCCCCACAAGATGACTTTTGTCCCATTATATTTGGTAGACCCTTCTTGAATACTGTTAATGCTAAGATAGACTGCGAAAAGGATATTGTTACTGTTGGTTTAGGGGATATGTCTCATGATTTGAATTTTGCTAAATTTCGTAGACAATCCCATGATAAATAATTGCCTAGTAAAGATGAAATAGTCGGCCTTGCTTCTATTGCCGTGCCTCCTAATGATCCTTTAGAACAATATTTGCTTGACCAAGAAAAGGATATGTTTATGAATGAAAGAAGGGAAATAGATGAAGTATTCTATAAGTAGTGAACTATATTGAAACACAACTTGCCAGTTGAAATCCTAGGGGATCCTCCTCCACCCAAGGGTGATCCCATGTTTGAGCCGAAACCTTTACCTGATACTCTTAAATATGCTTATCTTGATGAAAAGAAGATATATCCTGTTATTATTAGTGCTAACCTTTCAGAGCATGAAGAAGAGAAATTATTGAAAACTCTGAAGAAGAACCATGCTACTATTGGATATACTCTTGACGATCTTAAGGGCATTAGTCCCACTTTATGCCAACATAAAATTAAACTGGAAAATATATGCTAAACCAGTTGTTGATCATCAACGACGATTAAATCCTAAGACGAAAGAAGTGGTAAGAAATGAAATACTAAAGCTTCTTGAGGCAGGTATAATTTATCCTGTTGCTGATAGTCAGTGGGTAAGTCCTGTCCATTGTGTCCCTAAGAAGGGAGGTATTACTCTTGTTCCTAATGATAAAGATGAACTGATCCCACAAAGAATTGTTACAGGTTATAGAATGGTAATTGATTTCCGCAAATTAAATAAAGCTACTAGAAAAGATCATACCCTCTACCTTTTATTGATCAATTGCTAGAAAGATTATCCAAACATACACATTTTTGCTTTCTAGATTGTTATTCTGGTTTCTCTCAAATACCTGTGTCAAAAGAGGATCAGGATAAGACCACTTTTACTTGCCCTTTCAGTACCTTTTCTTATAGATGTATGACTTTTGGTTTATGTAATGCACCTGCTACTTTTCAAAGATGTATGACTGCTATATTCTCTGACTTTTGTGAAAAGATTGTTGATTTTTCATGGATGATTTCTCCATGTATGGAACTTCTTTTGATGATCTCTTAAGCAACCTTGATCGAGTCTTGCAGAGATGTGAAGAAACTAATCTTGTCTTGAATTGGAAGAAGTGCCACTTTATGGTTAATGAAGGTATTGTCTTGGGGCATAAAATTTCTGAAAGAGTTATTGAAGTTGATAAAGCTAAAGTTGATGCTATTGAAAAGATGCTGTGTCCCAAGGACATCAAAGGTATAAGAAGTTTCCTTGGTCATGCCGGTTTTTATAGGAGGTTCATTAGAGACTTCTCAAAAATTTCTAGGCCCCTGACTAATCTCTTACAAAAAGATTCTCGGGAAACCGATCACCTATGGGGTCACAAGGATCCCTTCTACGTTTGGGAGGGGGGATTAGTTGTACGAAGAGCAGGTCAAGTTGTTAGCACACAGAGGATTTTTATCCAGGTTTAGGCTGCAAAGATGCGTAATACCCTAGTCCTGCTTTATCTGGTTATATGTGTGTTCTTGAGCTTTTGAACTAGCTACGGTGCGTGCTTTGTCCAAAAGTCCAAATCCTCTCTCTGTGCGCCTTGGGCCTCCTTTTATACACAAAAGGGGTTGCCACAGTGGCACACAGGAGGTGGCAAGCTACAATGGTACGAGCTTATCGCTCGATCAACATAGGACAAGCACATTTTATGTGTTGCCTACGTGTCCTCTCGCTTTATTGGGGACGGCAACAGAGGCCATCTCATCCTTCGCCGCTCCTCCACACCTCACCACGCGTCCGGGTCGACGATGCATGCAGCGCCATGCTGGCCAACCAGCTGCTGTGCTAGCGAAATGGTAGGCTTCCACGAAGATCTGCATGCTGCCACACAGGCGCCTGCTTAGCTGGCATGCCTATCACTGCACTGAAGTGGTGGTGAAGTGGCGAAACCTCACCGGGCGCGGGTCTGGCCGTGGCCCAGCGATCGTCCCCGGCAAGGCTTGCCGGGGGCCTTGGAGTCATCCCCGGCAAAAGGCCTTGCCGGGGGTCTTGTCTTCTGATCCCACGTGGATTCGTGGGTCGCCAATCTTCGTGATGGGCTGCATGCTACCAGGCATGTGCTCTCCAAGTCTTGTATTAATGTTGTCGATGGTGTCAGAGCTCTCAAACCCAAGGGTGGTGGCCCTGCTGGTCTCTTCGCATGCTGCCCCAGCAAGGAGCTTGCCGGGGGCTTTGCAGGTCACCTCGACAAGGCTTGTTGCCGGGCGTGGCCCTGCTCGCCTCCTACTGCCTGTTACCTTGAGTGTCTGCTCTGATATTCTTTGCTCCGATCTTGCCTTCTCCTGTCCTCCTCTCTTTGCCAAGCCCTGCTGTAGGCGTGGCTGCGACCGTCCATGCACAAGTAAGGGGTACAAAGGTACCCACACTTTTGTACACCGACAGGAGCCCCCGGGCCTGGGCCACACATAATCGCAAGGCATAGTTGGGCCAGGCCCAAAGCAGTGCGCGTGCGGGTGTGGCAAAGGTGAATCGGCACGATCTTTCTATCAGTTGCGCTTCCTCACAACCTGCGTCCAGTGCGTGACATGGGGGTCATGTGTGGGATGGCCTTAGCATGCTCGCGTCATCTCGCAGTCGATAGCAAAGAGGCGGCCCGTGCTTCTCTTATTAAAAAGGAAGGAATCTACAGGGGCGCTACTCATTTACTAACTGGACTCGGGTCACGGCCTGCATGGCACCGCACCCCATGATCAGGGGGTGGAAATCGGTCGTTCCACCTGTTCTCATGCCCCTTCTACTTCGCCATGTACCCTCCATGCGTTGGGAAGGGCAGGTGGCAGGCGCGGAGGACGTGGGCATTAATGCCGAGGCAAAAAATCAAGCGTTCGTGGATTGGGGGAGTGGGCCGATTCTGATTCCCCGTGCTTCAAGAGGCCACATTGGCCGTGTGGGGCGGCCGCCCCTTGGGCTTGGTGGCCAGGCTCTGGCCTTGCTCTTCTATAAAAGGGGAGAGGGGCGGCGCTTCTCCACATTCGCCCTCCTCTCCCCCTCTTGCTCGCCATCTCCCTCTGACTCACCATGGCGAAAGGGCGTGCTGGCCCTTCGGTGGCGACGATGAGGACTTCTGCTCGACAGCGTGTCCCTCGTCCTCCGGAGCCTCTGGTGGCAGAACCTGCCACGAGGGGAATAGGAAGGGGACGAGGATGAGGTCATCACGGTGCTCGGGGAGGAGGCGGATGGGGCGGTATCCCCGCCGCGCCTCCGCCGGCGGTCCCCCCTCCGATAGGCGGCCACATCGGGGACCAGCCTTACGAGTTCTTCATCAGGCTGTATAGGCCTGTAGGCAGTCGCCTCCAGCTTCCATCCCTGTTCGCTCGGGTGATGGAGGAGGAGGCCCCGTGGTCCTTGCGGCTTCACATGAGGGGTTGTGGGAATGGCGGCATATGGGCTGACGTTGACTTTCCTCGCCCTCACATCATGTATCTTCGCCAGGGGTGGAAGACTTTTGCACGTGCCCACAGCTTGACGGAGGGGCACGTCCTCCATTCTAAGTTAATGGAGAGCGGCCTGTTCTCCGTCAAGGTCTTTGGGAACTCCGGAATTTGCTTAGGGTGCTGCATGGAGAGCTCCACTGACGATGAAAGCTCCTCCTCGAGCGACATCGACGAGGAGGACAGTGCCAACGACGACGATGACAGCGGGCAGGAGGACGATGACTCCGACTTCGGCTGACCACCAGTGGCCGCACCATCATCTTGCCCGCTCCCTCCCCCGACAACACGCCTTGCCAGGGGCCTCGTCCTGCTGTTCATGGCGACGGTGGTTGGCAGGCTTCCTCGTCAAGCTCTCTATCGCCCAGTTCCCATGCCCGTCACCTTGCGCGGCCTGCCGTGCCTGGGGAGGAATGGGGCAAGAACAGGGATTACAGGACACTTATCTTTTTTCCTCAATTTGTAGGCACTTACAAAATCTTAACTTTCTAGGAAATGTACTCTACCGAGCCCATGCTTATGTTCTGTAGTATCTGTACTTGCATCAGCATATCAATGAAAAAGATGAGCTTTCTCCGGGAACTCATGCACGTGTACGTTCGTGCAGAGGCAAAATGCCTCTTTAATGAAAATAAACGAGTCTCCCCGGCAAGCTACCTTGCCGGCGTTCCTGTGCCTGCCGGAGAATCACATATGCCAGGTTACAGGCGTAGGGTCCAGCCCCCTGCCAAACCCTTCTTCTGCCCAAGGTTACTGCAACTACCCCGATCGAAGCAACGTTCGAGTCAGGGATGGGAGTACCCGAGTCTAGACAGAGTGACGGGGTTTTCTAATGCGCAAGTCATAAATTACGAACATGAATGGGCAGGGAGAAACTTTATCTGATTAAGTTGTTGATGGATACGCTGCACCAAGCAGTCTTCTCAATTTCTTGCCGGGGCATTGTTACTGCAGTCGGAAGGAAGAGAGGATAGGGGCATGGAGCCTTGGCGGTTTCCCAACACCTGTTAGAATCTAAGGTAACACAATATCCTGGACAAGTACACATGCATACATATACATATATAAACATGGAAGCTAGCAGGAAACTGTGCGTGCTAAAAGACTATCTCGTTGCATGCAGGGTCTGCGCCTGGCTCTGTACATAGGGTTACATGCCTTGCCGGCAAGGCTAGTACAAAAGGTGGTTGCCGGAGCTCCCGACAACCGCGCCCTATGGGTAAAACTTGCGAAGATGTTTGATATTCCAGGAGTTGCTCACTGGAATGCCATCTTCGGTCTCCAGGCGGACTGTGCCAGGCCTGGTGACTCGTATTACCCGATAGGGGCCTTCCCACTTTGGCGTCAACTTGTTTGAATTCTTGGCGAACTGAATGCGCCGAAGAACAAGGTCGCCTTCCTCAAGGCTTCGGGCGTGAACCTTGCAGCTATGATAGCGGCGCAAGGCTTACTGGTAGCGAGCGACTCACACAACAGATCAAAGACGATCTTCCTCAAGGGGCGTTGCGTCCTCTTGGCGCAACTGCTCTTGCTCAAGCTCATCATAAGTGAGCACTCGAGGTGACCCGTATATGAGTTCAGTGGGGAGAACTGCTTCAGCCCTGTAAACCAGGGCAAAGGGTGTCTGGCCAGTGGCTCGATTTGGTGTCGTTCTAATTGACCAAAGAACCGTTGGCAATTCATCAATCCAGCGCCTTCCACACTTGCGCAGCTTGTCGAAGGTTCTTGTTTTGAGGCCTCGCAATACTTCAGCATTTGCTCTTTCTGCTTGCCCATTCCTCCTTGGATGAGCAACAGAAGCAAAGCATACCTTGCTGCCAAGGTCCTGGATATACTGCATGAAGGTGCGGCTCGTGAACTATGTGACGTTGTCGGTGATGACTCTATTTGGCACACCAAAACGACAGACGAGTCCCTTGAAGAACTTGATGGCTGATTGTGCTGTCACCTTCCTGACTGGCTCCACTTCTGGCCACTTTGTGAACTTGTCAATCGCAACGTAAAAGTACTCAAAGCACCCGACAGCGCGGGGAAAGGGGCTCAGTATGTTGAGCCCCCAGACCAAAAATGGCCAGGAGAGAGGGATCATTTGAAGGGCTTGAGCTGGCTGATGAAGCTTCTTTGTATGAAACAGGCATGCTTCACATTTGGTTACTAGTGCCGTTGCATCCTGGAGGGCAATGGGCCAGAAGAAACCTTGTCGGAATGCCTTGCCGGCAAGGGCTCTTGACCCTATGTGGGAGCCACATATGCCTCAGTGTATCTCTGCCAACAGCTGCAGCCCATCCTCGTGAACAATACACTTCAATTTCACGTTGTTCGGCCTTCTTCTGTAAAGGACATCATCCACAAACTGGTACACGCTAGACCAACGGGCTACTTTCTCTGCTTCTTCCTGCTCCTCAGGGAGCTCCCTGATGACCCACAAATGTAGGGGATCTATTGTAGTCCTTTTGATAAGTAAGAGTGTCAAACTCAATGAGGAGCAGAAGGAAATGACAAGCGGGTTTCAGTAAGGTATTCTCTGCAAGCACTGAAATTATAGGTAACAGATAGTTTTGTGATAAGATAATTCATAATAGGTAACAAGCAATGAAAGTAAATAAGGTGCAGCAAGGTGGCCCAATCCTTTTTGTAGCAAAGGACAAGACTGGACAAGTTCTTATATAGAGAAAAGCGCTCCCGAGGACACATGGGAATTATCGTCTAGCTAGTTTTCATCACGTTCATATGATTTGCGTTCGTTACTTTGATAATTTGATATGTGAGTGGACCGGTGCTTGGGTACTACCCTTTCTTGGACAAGCATCCCACTTATGATTAACCCCTATTGCAAGCATCTGCAACTACAAAAGAAATATTAAGGTAAACCTAACCATAGCATGAAACAAGTGGATCCAAATCAGCCCCTTACGAAGCAACGCATAAACTAGGGTTTAAGCTTCTGTCACTCTAGCAACCCATCATCTACTTATTACTTCCCAATGCCTTCCTCTAGGCCCAAATAATGGTGAAGTGTCCTATAGTCGACGTTCAAATAACACCACTAGAGGAGAGACAACATACATATCATCAAGATATCGAATGAATACCATATTCACATGACTACTAATATCAAGACTTCTCCCATGTCCTCAGGAACAAACGTAAGTACTCACAAAGCATATTCTTGTTCATAATCAGAGGGGTATTAATATGCATTAAGGATCTGAACATATGATCTTCCACCGAATAAACCAGCTAGCATCAACTACAAGGAGTAATCAACACTACTAGCAACCCGCAGGTACCAATCTGAGGTTTGGGTACAAAGATTGGATACAAGAGATGAATTAGGGTTTGAGAGGAGATGGTGCTAGTGAAGATGTTGATGGAGATTGACCCCCTCCTGATGAGAGGATCATTGGTGATGACGATGGTGATGATTTCCCCCTCCCGGAGGGAAGTTTCCCTGGTAGAACAGCTCCGCGGGAGCCCTAGATTGGTTCCGCCAAGGTTCCGCCTCGTGGCGGCGGAGTTTTATCCTGAAAGCTTGCTTATGATTTTTTCCAGGGTAAAACACTTCATATAGCAGAAGATGGGCACCGGAGGGCTGCCAGGTGGCCTACGAGGCAGGGGGCGCGCCTCCCACCCTTGTGGCTAGGGTGTGGGCCCCCTCTGGTACTTCTTCCGCTCAATATTTATTATTAATTCCAAAAATGACTTTCGTGGAGTTTCAGGACTTTTGGAGCTGTGCAGAATAGGTCTCCAATATTTGCCCCTTTTCCAGCCCAGAATCCCAGCTGCCGGCATTCTCCCTCTTCATGTAAACCTTGTAAAATAAGAGAAAATAGCCATAAGTATTGTGACATAACGTGTAATAATAGCCCATAATGCAATAAATATCGATATAAAAGCATGATGCAAAATGGACGTATCAACTCCCCCAAGCTTAGATCTCGCTTGTCCTCAAGCGGAAGCCGATATTGAAAAATATGTCCACATGTTTAGAGAAAGAGGTGTCGATAAAATAAAATATGGACATGAGGGCATCATGATCATTCTTATAGCAGCAACATATGTATATTTTCTTATACGATTTCTTATGCTCAAGTAACAATCTATTCACAATGTCAAGTATGAATCAGAAACTTCGTTGAAAACCAACAAACTATAATCTTGGTCACTGAAGCAATTGCAATTTATGATAACATCGGAAAGGGTCAATATAAGAGCTTTTCGGCAAGTCCACATACTCAACTATCATTTAGTCTTTCACAATTGCTAACACTCACGCAATACTTATGGTTATGGAGTTTTAATCGCACACAAAGAAAGATAGGGGCTTATAGTGTTGCCTCCCAACCTTTTACCTCAAGGGTAATGTCAACAATAATAGTACATGCTAACTTACATCCAATTGTGATACGGACCTTTCCGACATGAGGTGCTTGCCAAATGATAAAATGTAAAAAGGAAAGGTGAAGATCACCATGACTCTTGTATAAGACAGAAAGTAAAAGATAGGCCCTTCGCAGAGGGAATCAGAGGTTGTCATGTGCTTTTATGGTTGGATGCACGAAATCTTAATGCAAAAGAATGTCACATTATATTGCCACTTGTGATACGGACCTTTATTATGCAGTCCTTTGCTTTTATTGCTTCCATATCACAAGATCGTATAAAGCTTATTTTCTCCACACTAATAAGTCATACATATTTAGGAAGCAATTTTTATTGCATGCAACATGACAACTTACTTGAAGGATCTTACTCAATCCATAGGTAGGTATGGTGGACTCTCATGGCAAAATTGGGTTTAAGGATATTTGGAAGCACAAGTGGTATCTCTACTTGGTGCAAGGAATTTGGCTAGCATGAGGGGAAAGGCAAGCTCAACATGTTGGATGATCCATGACAATATACTTCAATTTAGATGTGAGAAAACATAACCCATTACATTGTCTTTCTTGTCCAACATCAACTCTTTAGCATGTCATACTTTAATGAGTGCTCACAATCATAAAAGATGTCCAAGATAGTATATTTATATGTGAAAACTCTCAACAACTTTTAATCATCATACTCTTATATGTGAAGTCATTACTCTCCATAAGATCAATATGGTCTCTTAATTTCTTTTTGTTCTTTTATTTCCTCAAGATCATAGCAAAATAACAAAGCCCTTGACTCAACACTAATCTTTATTATATATAGCTCACGGACTCGATTACATAGAGGGATCATAAAAAAAACTCAAAACAAAATCATACCAAAAATTTATTCTACTAAATCAAGGTATTACGAAAAGGATCGAACTAGGTAAAACGGTAAAGATCGGAGTGTGATGATGATATGATACCGGGGCAACTCCCCCAAGCTTGGCAGTTGCCAAGGGGAGTGCCCATACCCATGTGTTTAGTTCTTCGGAGGTGGTGATGATGGAGTTGTTGATGATGTAGGCTTGTCGTCCGTCTTCCAAGGCATAGGCTCACCATGATAGAAGGATGATCGAGTCTCCAGGATCCTCAAATCTGCAGCCAAACTCATCCTCTTGAATCTATATTCATACTCACAGTTTTGGTTTTGTAGGTCATAGATCTAGGCTTGGAGGTGCTCGATTTTCTAATGAAGCTTGAAGATGGTCTCCCCAATGTTCTTGGTGTCCAGCTTGTGGCTGTTGGTGAACTCCGCGATCATCATCTGGTTGGCATTGAGTCCATGTTCCACCATCCCTTGGCACTTGAAAACTTGTTGTTCCATTGCTTTGAGCCTTGTCTCCATGCTTCCGGTCCTCCTTGGTCCCTCCACATCACGGATGTGCAGCACTCGCTCACGCATCTCAATGATTTGAGGGTGATGCAGCACCTCCGCGAGGTAGGGGTTGATCACCTTCTCAAAAAACTTGTCCTTGGGGGCGCTTCGAGATGTCATGGTGATCTAGATCTATTAGAAAAACAGCTCGAAACAAAGACAGAGGATATTTGCGGGATACGGTGGTCAAAACCTTCGGGAGATTATATAATAAATTTTTACCGACTGAAAGAAGTATCGTACAAGAAAACAGAGTCCCGAGAGCACACGAGGTGCCCATGAGTCAGGGGGCGCGCCCTCCACCCTCGTGGATGCATCGTGTCCTTCCCGGACTACTTATTTTCCTATTTTCTTAAATATTCCAAAACGGAGAAAAATTGCTATTAGAACTGTTTTGGAGTCGGTTTACTTACCGTACCACATACCTATTCCTTTTTGGAGTCTGAAACATTCTGGAAAGTGTCCCTTATGTATTCCTCCGGGGTTACGGTTTCAATAACATTAGTTTCAACATAAAGGATTACCTGAGATATATTGTTTGATTCTTTGACCGTTCACCACCTTCGGATTCGTGCCTTAGAAGTTGTTGATTTTTATGGCACCAGAACGATAGACCTCCTTGATAACGTAAGGACCTTCCCATTTAGAGAGAAGTTTTCCTGCAAAAAATCTTAAACGGGAGTTGAATAGCGACACATAATCACCTACGTTAAACTCACGCTTTTGTATCCTTTTGTCATGCCATCTTTTAAGTTTTTCTTTAAACAGTTTGGCATTCTCATAGGCTTGGGTTCTCCATTCATCGAGTGAGCTAATGTCAAATAACCTCTTCTCACCGGCAAGTTTGAAATCATAATTGAGCTCTTTAATGGCCCAATATGCCTTATGTTCTATTTCAAGAGGTAAGTGACATGCTTTTCCATAAACCATTTTATACGGAGACATACCCATAGGATTCTTATATGCAGTTCTATAAGCCCATAATGCATCATCAAGTTTCTTGGACCAATTCTTCCTAGATCTATTGACAATCTTTTACAAAATTAATTTAAGCTCTCTATTACTCAATTCTACTTGACCACTAGACTGTGTGTGATATGGAGATGCAATTCTATGATTAACATCATACTTAGCAAGCATTTTATGAAAAGCACCATGAATAAAATGTGAACCACCATCATTCATTAAAAATCTAGGGACTCCAAACCTCAGAAAAATAACTTCTTTAAGCATCTTAATAGAGGTGTTATGATCAGCACTACTAGTTGGAATAGCTTCTACCCACTTAGTAACGTAATCAACAACAACTAGAATATGTGTATATCCATTAGAGGAAGGAAACGGTCCCATATAATCAAAGCCCCAAACATCAAATGGTTCAATAACAAGAGAATAATTCATAGGCATTTCTTGACGTCTACTAATATTACCAATTCTTTGACATTCATCACAAGATAAGACAAACTTATAGACATCTTTGAAGAGAGTAGGCCAAAAAAACCGGATTGTAATACCTTTGTGTGCAGTTCTATCTCCAGCATGGTGTCCTCCATATGCCTCAGAGTGACACTTGCGTAGGATTTGTTCCTGTTCATGCTCAGGTACACAATGTCTAATAACACCATCTACTCCTTCTTTATAAAGGTGTGGGTCATCCCAGAAGTAGTGTCTTAAATCATAGAAAAACCTTTTCTTTTGCTGGTATGTGAAACTAGGTGGTATGAATTTAGCAACAATGTAATTAGCATAATCAACATACCATGGAGCAGTATGAGAAGCATTTATGACAGCTAATTGTTCATCAGGGAAGCTATCATCAATAGGTAGTGGGTCATCAAGAACATTCTCTAACCTAGACAAGTTGTCTGCAACGGGGTTCTCAGCTCCCTTCCTATCAATAATATGCAAGTCAAATTCTTGTAGTAGGAGAACCCATCTAATAAGTCTCGGTTTAGCATCTTTCTTTTCCATAAGATATTTAATAGCAGCATGATCAGTGTGAATAGGTACTTTAGAATCAACAATATAAGGTCTAAACTTATCACAAGCAAATACAACTGCTAAGAATTCTTTTTCAGTAGTAGCATAATTTCTCTGGGCAGTGTCTAGAGTTTTACTAGCATATTGAATAACATTTAGTTTCTTATCAACTCTTTGTCCTAGAACAACACCTACAACATAATCACTAGCATCACACATAATTTCAAATGGTAAAGTCCAATCAGGTGGTTGAACAATAGGTGCAGAGATCAAAGCTTTCTTAAGTATTTCAAATGCTTCTACACAATCATCATCGAAGACAAAAGGAATATCTTTATGTAATAGATTAGTCAGAGGCCTGGAAATTTTAGAGAAGTCCTTAATGAACCTCCTATAAAAACCGGCATGACCAAGGAAACTTCTTATACCTTCAATGTCCTTGGGACACGGCATCTTTCAATTGCATCAAATTTATCTTTATCAACTTTAATACCTCTTTCAGAAATTTTATGCCCCAAGACAATGCCTTCATTAACCATAAAGTAGTACTTCTCCCATTCAAAACAAGACTAGTATCTTCGAATCTATGCAAAACTCGTTCAAGGTTGCTCAAACAATCATCAAAAGAGGATCCGTAAACGGAGAAATCATCCAAGAATACCTCACAAATCTTTTCATAAAAGTCAGAGAATATAGGCATCATGCATCTTTGAAAGGTAGCAGGTGCATTACATAAACCAAAAGGCACACGTCTATAAGAAAAAGTACCGAAAGGGCAAGTAAAAGTGGTCTTTTCTTGATCCTCTGCTGACACAGGTATTTGAGAGAAACCAGAAAAACCATCTAGAAAGCAAAAATGTGTATGTTTCGATAGACTTTCTAGCATTTGATCAATAAAAGGTAAAGGGTAATGATCCTTTTTAGTAGCTTTATTTTATATGTCGTAGTCAATTACCATCCTATAACCTGTAATAATTCTTTGCGGGATCAATTCATCTTTATCATTAGGAACGACAGTAATACCTCCCTTCTTAGGGACACAATGGACAGGACTTACCCACTGACTATCAGTAACGGGATAAATTATACCTTCCTCAAGGAGCTTTAGTATTTCCTTTCTTACCACTTCTTTCATCTTAGGATTTAACCGTCATTGGTGATCAATAACTGGTTTGGCGTCTTCCTCCAATTTTATTTTGTGTTGGCATAGCATGGGACTAATGCCCTTAAGATCATCAAGAGTGTATCCAATAGCAGCATGGTGCTTCTTTAGAGTTTTCAATAATCTCTCCTCTTCCTGCTTTGAAAGGTTAGCACTAATAATAACAGGATATATCTTCTTTTCATCAAGATAAGCATATTTAAGAGTATCAGGTAATGGTTTAAGCTCAAACACGGGATCACCCTTGGGTGGAGGGGGATCCCCTAAGATTTCAATAGGCAAGTTGTGTTTCAAAATAGGTCCCTGTTTAAAGAATACTTCATCTATCTCCCTTCTTTGATTCATAAACATATCATTTTCATGGTCTAGCAACTATTGTTCTAAAGGATCATTAGGAGGCACGTCAATATAAGCAAGACCAATAATTTCATCCTTACTAGGCAATTCTTTATCATGGGGTTGTCTACGAAATTTAGCAAAGTTAAACTCATGAGACATATCTCCTAAGCCAATCGTAACAACATCCTTTTCACAATCTATCATAGCATTAACAATATTCAAGAAGGGTCTACCAAATATAATGGGACAAAAGTCATCTTGTAGGGAACCAAGAACAAGAAAATCAGCAGGATATATAACTTTCCCACACAAGACTTCAACATCTCTAACAATCCCAATTGGTGAAATAGTATCACTATTAGCAAGCTTAATTGTAACATCGATTTCTTCTATCTCAGTAGGCGCAATGTCATGAATAATTTTTTTATATAAGGAATGAGGTATTGCACTAGCACTAGCACCCATATCACATAAGCCATGATAACAATGATCTCCTATTTTACCAGAAATAACAGGCATGCCTACGACAGGTCTATGTTTCTTAGCATCGGGTCTAGCAATTCTAGTAGCTGCATCACAGAAATAAATAACATGCCCATCAATATTATCAGCCAAGAGATCTTTAACCATAGCAATACTAGGTGTGACACCCCCAATTCAATCGTACACTAATCATGCACGCAAATGTGTACGATCAAGATCAGGGACTCACGGGAAGATATCACAACACAACTCTAAAACATAAATAAGTCATACAAGCATCATAATACAAGCCAGGGGCCTCGAGGGCTCGAATACAAGTGCTCGATCATAGACGAGTCAGCGGAAGCAACAATATCTGAGTACAGACATAAGTTAAACAAGTTTGCCTTAAGAAGGCTAGCACAAACTGGGATACAGATCGAAAGAGGCGCAGGCCTCCTGCCTGGGATCCTCCTAAACTACTCCTGGTCGACGTCAGCGGGCTGCACGTAGTAGTAGGCACCTCCAGCGTAGTAGGAGTCGTTGTTGACGATGTCGTCTGGCTCCTGGACTCCAGCATCTGGTTGCGACAACCAGAAAGAAAGGAAAGGGGGAAAAGGGGGGAGAAAGCAACCGTGAGTACTCATCCAAAGTACTCGCAAGCAAGGAGCTACACTACATATGCATGGATATATGTGTAAAGGGCCATATCAGTGGACTGAACTGCAGAATGCCAGAATAAGAGGGGGATAGCTAGTCTTATCAAAGACTACGCTTCTGGTCACCGTCGTCTTGCAACAGGTAGAAGAGGGTAGTCTGAAGTCCTCCAAGTAGCATCTCCAAGTAGCAACTCCAAGTAGCATCTCCAGTAGCAACTCCAAGTAGCATCTCCAGTAGCATCGCATAGCATAATCCTACCCGGCGATCCCCTCCTCGTATCCCTGAGAGAGAGCGACCACCGGTTGTATCTGGCACTTGGAAGGGTGTGTTTTATTAAGTATCCGGTTCTAGTTGTCATAAGGTCAAGGTACAACTCCAAGTCGTCCTGTTACCGAAGATCACGGCTATTCGAATAGATTAACTTCCCTGCAGGGGTGCACCAACTTACCCAACACGCTTGATCCCATTTGGCCAGACACACTTTCCTGGGTCATGCCCGGCCTCGGAAGATCAACACGTCGCAGCCCCACCTAGGCAAAACAGAGAGGCCAGCACGCCGGTCTAAACCTAAGCGCACAGGGGTCTGGGCCCATCGCCCATAGCACACCTGCACGTTGCGAGGGCGGCCGGAAGCAGACCTAGCCTAGTGGCGTTCCAGTCCAATCCGGCGCGCGCCGCTCCGTCGCTGACGTCTGAAGTGCTTCGGCTGATACCACGACGCCGGGATACCCATAACTACTCCCACTTAGATGGTTAGTGCGTATAAGCTCGTAGCCAACTCAGATCAAATACCAAGATCTCGTTAAGCGTGTTAAATATCCGCGAACGCCGAACAGGGCCAGGCCCACCTCTCTCCTAGGCGGTCTCAACCTGCCCTGTCGCTCCGCCACAAAGATCCACTCGCGGGTGCTCCACCAGCCGACCCGACTTTAGTCTCCACATGTATCATGTATAACGTATATAGTATATACCCATGATCACCTCCCGAGTGATCACGGCCCGATAGTATAGCATAGCAGACGGACAAGAATGTAGGGCCACCGATGAAAAATACTAGCATCCTATGCTAAGCATGTAGGATTGCGGGTAAGGTATCAATGACTGTAGCAACAATGACAGGCTATGCATCAGAATAGGATTAACGAAAAGCAGTAACATGCTACACTACTCTAATGCAAGCAGTATAGAGGAGAATAGGCGATATCTGGTGATCAAGGGGGGGGCTTGCCTGGTTGCTCTGGCAAGAGAGAGGGGTCGTCAACACCGTAGTCAAACTGGCCAGCAGTAGCGTCGGTCTCGTAGTCTACCGGAGAGAAGAGGGGGAAGAAACAATGAATACCAAGTAAACAGATGCATATCGATGCATGACATGTCAAGAAGCGATGCTAGGCGTGCCCTAACGTGGTAAGAGGTGGTACTGGTTAAGGGGGGAAACATCCGGGAAAGTATTCCGGTGTTTCGTGATTTCGGGCAGAGGAGCCGGAGGGGGAAAGTTGCAGGTTCGATAGGTTAGGAGGGTGTGGCGGACGAACGGACTGCATATCCGGATTCGTCGCGTCGTTCTGAGTAACTTTCATGTTGAAAATATTTTAATCCGAGTTACGGATTAAAAGATACGTTTTTTTAAAGATTTTATTAATTTCTGGAATTTAATTAATTAATTAATTAATTCGAAAAAATGTATTTATGACGTCAGCATGACGTCATGCTGACGTTAGCAGTCAACAGGGTTGACTAGGTCAAACCTGACATGTGGGTCCCGTTCGTCATACTCTGCTAACTAATTAACCTAGCTTCGTTTGATTAACAGAAGTTAATTAGGTTAATTAGTCATTAGGTTAATTATTAATCAGGATTAATTAGATTAATTATTTACTTAATTAATTAATTAATTAATTAATTAATTAGTTTTATTCATTTATATTTATATTTATTTAAATTTCATTTTCCTTTTCTTTTTATTTCAAAAACGTTCTGCGGGTGGGGCCTGCATGTCATAGACAGAGAGAGGGGGGTGGACCGGTCAGCCCAGCTGACCAAGTCAACCAGACCGGCGGGAGGGCCCTGGGCCCACCAGTCAGTGGCCCAGGCGTGGCCCCGGTTCGTGCCATGTCGGCAGTGGCTGGCGACTTGACGCCGGCGATGCCAAAACGCGGCGGAGGGCCTCGGGCCTTCGACGGGAGCACGCTACGGGGGGCCGGGGGGGCTTGCGCGGCGCGGAGCAGCACGGGCTCGGCCCCGTGACCATTTGGTCACCGGGGGGCGCCGGCGACGAGATCCACGGCGGGGGGGGGGGGGGGGGAGGGATGTTCGGGTGCGGCGTGCTCGCCGGGGAGCGGCTCAGGCGAGGGGAGGAGAGAGGGAGGCCGGGAACGGCGTGGCCGCGGGCGGCGCACCGCGGTGACCGCGTGGGGGCGGCCGGAGCCGGCGACGTGGAGGCCAGGGGCGTCGGCGGCGTTCGGGAGGGGACTAGGGGGAGAGAGGGGACCGATGGGGGAGGGGAGTGCTCACGGGGGGGGGGGGGAGCGTGGGGTCTATGCGAGCTGCTCGGGGGCGGTCGGGGTCGACCGTTGAGGAGGAGGGCGGGGAGGCGGCCGACGGCGACGGGATCCGTCGAGGTGGGGGGTCGGGGACGACCCCGCGGCGGCGAGGGGGCCTTGCGCCCAGCGCGGCAGGTCGGGGAGGTGCGGACGGGGCGGCGGGGGTCGCCGGCGTCGGGGGGGGGGGGCGACGGGATCGGGCAGCTCCCGATCCGGACGGCGCGGGGGAGGAGAAGGAGGGGATCGGGGGGGGAGAGTGAGGTGGTTAGGGTTTCCACCGACGGGGGGGGGGGGGGTGGGGGAGTGGATAAGGGAGTGGGGGGGGGGGGGGGTTTGGGCCGGGCCAGGGGGGCTGGCCGGCTGGGCCAGGTGGGGGCTTGGCCCAGTTGGGCCAGTGGGGTTTTTTTATTCTTTTTTTTATTTCTTTTCCTTTCTGTTTTAATTCAATTTAAAATATTTATGCATTTTATAAAACTGTATCTTCTACACCATAATTATCTATGTAATATTTAGTACAAATCGAACATCTTATTTTAATGTTTGAAAACTTTTATTGTTTTCCTGTAATTAAATTTTGAATTTGTTTCAGTTTTGAATTATCTAGGGTTTATCAAAAGTAACCGAGGTGACGTGGCATCATTAGCGGGGGATCACTGTAGCTTAATTATCCGGGCGTCACAATTCTCCTCCACTACAAGAAATCTCGTCCCGAGATTTAAGAGGGGGAATAAGGGGGAAAGGTCTGGTTACGAAATGCTAACGAACCTTCTCAGTCTTGGTTGCTCTTCTTGAAGAGGTCGATCCATTACATCGACGTCTTCATTTCTCTGCTTCAGGTCATCATGGTGATGTCGTCCTTTTCTCGGGAACTCCAACGTACTTACGAATAGGTAAGGGGCAGCTCAGCTACGACAGAATGTTTATGAGGGAAACAATCTGGGGGTTAACCCATGAATGAGCGTAAGATTACCTCTCGAGCTGAACATATCGAATACATCAAGAGTAAGGTACGAAGGTACAATAAGGGGTTCCAAGTGGATAGATAGTTGCTCGAAGTCTGAACCAGAGTGAGAAAGGGTTTCAGAGCAACGAGAGTAAGTATTGCGTCTGATACCAGAATAGAGCACTAGGAAGGTGGCCCGTGAATTAAATACGAAGCCAAGCGCGAGGATTAACTTCGACAACAGGGTGTATAGGAGGGTCAGGTTTCGATCCTGTGGAACTGTGGGTTATGGGCCCACCATGTGGGTAAAAAGTAGAAAGGGGGCTGACATCTTGCACGGTCATGATAGCAAGGCAATTCAGAGGGTAGCCTGCCAGTTATGTCGGCATCAACATCGATACCAAGGGCGAGGGACGAAGAGAACCACTTTCCTGCTCGTTGAACGAGGCGGGCCAATAGGCAAGGTTCTCGTCCGTCGGTGGCTACCGAAATGTCATCAACACTAGTAACAGGGTCATACTAACAGAGTGGTGCAACGAGGTGCTTACCTAAGCAGTGAATTATTACTGCTTAGAGTATATAGACCACAAGAAAGGTCAAGGAAACCAATGGAAAGGAAAATGTGATCATCAGGATAAACAGAACAGTGGAAAGGAAAATGCGTTTAAACACATATTTCAGGGGTATATCCTTCCCAAGGTGAAGCAGAGCATGATATCCATGGTAGGATATAATGTAGAAAACTCATTAGGTAAGGGGAGAGAAATTTCATGACATTACCCATACAACAGTGTTTGAATAGTTGATAAAGGAAATTTAGCATGGTGCTTCAAAATGTGCAGAGTACCATAGACATGCTTCGAGATAGCATTGACAAGGTCATCAAGTAAGGTTCAGAATTTGGATGCACGAAGGATCCATCAGGAACAACTTGTAGAATAAGTTTTACAATTTCCGCATGGAAAAATCGCTAACCTTGCTTAAGAAGGGAGCTATGACAATAGGTCCTCCGGCCAGGTGTACTAGGCATGACACCACCTTACCAGGTTATATAAAGACCAATGTTATGACTCTTGGAAAAGGTTCCAACCATCATATCTGACCGAGATTCAGATCTGATTGGTGTCAGGATAACTCAGACTCGGGATGCCTGAGAAGAAAGGTGTAACACACATTGTCGAGATGACATTGTAAGATTCTCGGGAATTGAACTATGGAAGCGAGTTCCGAAACAAGAGTTCTCCACTAATCCAAGGAGAGATGAGGAGGTGGCTGATGGATTCAGCAACATTTTGTCAAGATTTCCAAAAAATGAATTTCCACAATCAGGTGAACAAAGAGATATCATTTGTCGGATCAAATGATATAATGATGTATGCTTGAGGAAAACATACACAGTTAAAGGTGCACCCGAAATATGGGTTTACGTAGAATGATCAATGTTAGAATGGTGGTTCAACAACCAGTAGTCTAAAAATGAGCGGCCAACCATTAACTTCAAAGCAATAGGGTTGCTAGAAGAAAAGAATCCAAACAACACCGTTCACTTGTTGGAATCAACACGGGGACCAAGAAAGAATGGTGATGGTGAGAAGTATCACTATACCAAGAATTCTTAAGAGGTGGAGTAATCCTCGTGACATTCTTGTCATAAAAGATGGTAATACTCCAAGGTAAAGAAGAACAAATGCTGGATAGCAATGAACTCAAGGTACAACACAGAACACGGACAAGTTTGTGTTGGAGGGAAGGCAATAAAGTGGTCGATGACAAAACAACTCATCGAGGGCAAGGATGGTATTTCCCATCATGAATTCAATTGATATCCTGGAAGAACTCGGAATGCTGATGATGATCACGACACATTTGTTGAGAGATTTCATGAGGATGTAATCGATCAGCGATGACATCAAGTTAAAGGAATGATGAAGTGAAAGGTTATTGGAATCATGGGTACGACACAAACTCAAATCAAGTTTGTTGTTCAAGGAGAAATGATATGACTAGGAAGATCGACGCAAGATTAGTTCACCGTCGAAATTTGTGCTCCGCGAAGAACCAGATAGTACAATTAAATTTAGCACGATAATAATGTAGCCGATAAGGCTAGGAATGCCATGATGGAGTATTAAACTCGTAAGCAATGAAGATTACTAAGAGTTGTCGAATCGCAATGCGGACTTGATTCACTATTCGGAGTTCTCGGTTGACGACAACCCAAAACTCATGGAGTGACTATGATAGGGAAAGGTATTACTCCGGCACAAATTCATAAGATGTAGTGCAATGGCATGATATCCTCGAGATATCAGGGAGATAATACTCGAAGGCATATCAAATTAAAGGTTGAAGTGGGGTGTATAGATCTATAGAAGACAAGCGCTTTTACTTGTCTGAGAAATGGAATCAAAGGAAGAAATTAGGGTCGGAACCACGATTACAAAGGGTCAATTCACAGATCCAGATGATATTTTCAAGGAAATAGTTATTATTACAAGAAGCTTCCATGATAGGATATACATCGCGTCCATGAGCATGAACACAAGGTTCAAGGTCGACTCCCACTTCCTCAATGCATAATCTTTCATTCACCTCTCGTATTTCGAAGATGACATTAGTTGTTGAAAGTTTTACCTGGTGCAATACCAGATAAGTTTGACCCGTGAAAACTTCCGAGTTCACACATAGTAAGGAAGGCATAGGTTCAACCCATCAGGGCATCTTACGAACATATACCACAAACTTCGGGGTAAATAATACAAGCTTGAAAGTAGAGCATTGTTCAAAAGCAGATGATACAATTTACCAAGGCATTATATACCCATGGAAAGGCTCTCAAGGTTATTCAATATGAAGGACACTGTCGGACAAAATCCAACAAAGGAACCGATGGTCCACAAGGGATCTGATGTGAGCATCGGTACTCAACCAGAGGAAGAAGAATGCACGGGCATCATATTATAGAACATCGGAATAATTCAATGCTTAGATAATAAAGGAATTTCGATTTCCAAAACAAAGGATCAGAAGCAGTCGCTCTGACCAAGGATGGATAAGTTGGATATACAAGAGGCACAATTGACGACAAATAGTTTGGTCGAGAACCAGCTCATGTTCAAAAAATGATGTCTGAGCCGGAAGGATAATTTAGAAGGGTTGATAGATGATTGTGTGCATTCGCACACATGCTGAATCAATAGGATCAAAATGACGGTGCCTAAGGATACTAACGAATATTGCCAGACATATGGAAAGCATCCATAATGCAAGCAGACAAGTATTGCAGAGCAATAAGCTATTAAGGATTTTTGGAGGATCAATTAGTATTTCGAAGACCATTGTGAAACACATGAACAACTGGGGGATGAGCGGATACTCGATAAGTGCGAGAATTATCCATAGGGGTATTCAAGTGACAAGGAACAGCAAGGCGATAAGCTCAAAGGATTATCGAAACAACAACGAGTGTTTCGAGGTATCTGGTAATAACAAGACCAACTGGGGATGAATGTAAGAATAACAACTGCAAGTGGTTATCCATAAGGGTTGACGGTGGAAGGGGAATTGCAAATGCGATGAACATAAGTTCTCGGGTTAACAGCGGAGAGTATCTTCACGGTCTTCTGGTGCAGCAGACGATCATCAGTAACAAGGGGCTCTCCGGGTGAAAGTGATAACGAGATCCTATTGTTAGATTTAGTAAACTTCATTTAACCCGAATAGAGGAGAGATCAGAGTCCCAGAGTAAAGGTCGAGGAGTAAAAGATCCTACTACCACCCAATGGCGACGTGTGCCCATAAGACACACAGCCATGTTAGTAAAAGTTTTGCAATGTCTAGACTCAACTTCGGCCAAGGAGTGTGGAAGGGGGATTCCTACAGGCAGTCGGCTCTGATACCAACTTGTGACGCCCCCAATTCAATCGTACACTAATCATGCACGCAAATGTGTACGATCAAGATCAGGGACTCACGGGAAGATATCACAACACAACTCTAAAACATAAATAAGTCATACAAGCATCATAATACAAGCCAGGGGCCTCGAGGGCTCGAATACAAGTGCTCGATCATAGACGAGTCAGCGGAAGCAACAATATCTGAGTACAGACATAAGTTAAACAAGTTTGCCTTAAGAAGGCTAGCACAAACTGGGATACAGATAGAAAGAGGCGCAGGCCTCCTGCCTGGGATCCTCCTAAACTACTCCTGGTCGACGTCAGCGGGCTGCACGTAGTAGTAGGCACCTCCAGCGTAGTAGGAGTCGTTGTTGACGATGTCGTCTGGCTCCTGGACTCCAGCATCTGGTTGCGACAACCAGAAAGAAAGGAAAGGGGGGAAAAGGGGGGAGAAAGCAACCGTGAGTACTCATCCAAAGTACTCGCAAGCAAGGAGCTACACTACATATGCATGGATATATGTGTAAAGGGCCATATCAGTGGACTGAACTGCAGAATGCCAGAATAAGAGGGGGATAGCTAGTCTTATCGAAGACTACACTTCTGGTCACCGTCGTCTTGCAACAGGTAGAAGAGGGTAGTCTGAAGTCCTCCAAGTAGCATCTCCAAGTAGCAACTCCAAGTAGCATCTCCAGTAGCAACTCCAAGTAGCATCTCCAGTAGCATCGCATAGCATAATCCTACCCGGCGATCCCCTCCTCGTATCCCTGAGAGAGAGCGACCACCGGTTGTATCTGGCACTTGGAAGGGTGTGTTTTATTAAGTATCCGGTTCTAGTTGTCATAAGGTCAAGGTACAACTCCAAGTCGTCCTGTTACCGAAGATCACGGCTATTCGAATAGATTAACTTCCCTGCAGGGGTGCACCAACTTACCCAACACGCTTGATCCCATTTGGCCGGACACACTTTCCTGGGTCATGCCCGGCCTCGGAAGATCAACACGTCGCAGCCCCACCTAGGCAAAACAGAGAGGCCAGCACGCCGGTCTAAACCTAAGCGCACAGGGGTCTGGGCCCATCGCCCATAGCACACCTGCACGTTGCGAGGGCGGCCGGAAGCAGACCTAGCCTAGTGGCGTTCCAGTCCAATCCGGTGCGCGCCGCTCCGTCGCTGACGTCTGAAGTGCTTCGGCTGATACCACGACGCCGGGATACCCATAACTACTCCCACGTAGATGGTTAGTGCGTATAAGCTCGTAGCCAACTCAGATCAAATACCAAGATCTCGTTAAGCGTGTTAAATATCCGCGAACGCCGAACAGGGCCAGGCCCACCTCTCTCCTAGGCGGTCTCAACCTGCCCTGTCGCTCCGCCACAAAGATCCACTCGCGGGTGCTCCACCAGCCGACCCGACTTTAGTCTCCACATGTATCATGTATAACGTATATAGTATATACCCGTGATCACCTCCCGAGTGATCACGGCCCGATAGTATAGCATAGCAGACGGCCAAGAATGTAGGGCCACCGATGAAAAATACTAGCATCCTATGCTAAGCATGTAGGATTGCGGGTAAGGTATCAATGGCTGTAGCAACAATGACAGGCTATGCATCAGAATAGGATTAACGAAAAGCAGTAACATGCTACACTACTCTAATGCAAGCAGTATAGAGGAGAATAGGCGATATCTGGTGATCAAGGGGGGGGGGCTTGCCTGGTTGCTCTGGCAAGAGAGAGGGGTCGTCAACACCGTAGTCGAACTGGCCAGCAGTAGCGTCGGTCTCGTAGTCTACCGGAGAGAAGAGGGGGAAGAAACAATGAATACCAAGTAAACAGATGCATATCGATGCATGACATGTCAAGAAGCGATGCTAGGCGTGCCCTAACGTGGTAAGAGGTGGTACTGGTTAAGGGGGGAAACATCGGGGAAAGTATTCCGGTGTTTCGTGATTTCGGGCAGAGGAGCCAGAGGGGGAAAGTTGCAGGTTCGATAGGTTAGGAGGGTGTGGCGGACGAACGGACTGCATATCCGGATTCGTCGCGTCGTTCTGAGTAACTTTCATGTTGAAAATATTTTAATCCGAGTTACGGATTAAAAGATACGTTTTTTTTAAAGATTTTATTAATTTCTGGAATTTAATTAATTAATTAATTAATTCGAAAAAATGTATTTATGACGTCAGCATGACGTCATGCTGACGTCAGCAGTCAGCAGGGTTGACTAGGTCAAACCTGACATGTGGGTCCCGTTCGTCATACTCTGCTAACTAATTAACCTAGCTTCGTTTGATTAACAGAAGTTAATTAGGTTAATTAGTCATTAGGTTAATTATTAATCAGGATTAATTAGATTAATTATTTACTTAATTAATTAATTAATTAATTAATTAATTAGTTTTATTCATTTATATTTATATTTATTTAAATTTCATTTTCCTTTTCTTTTTATTTCAAAAACGTTCTGCGGGTGGGGCCTGCATGTCATAGACAGAGAGAGGGGGGGTGGACCGGTCAGCCCAGCTGACCGAGTCAACCAGACCGGCGGGGGGGGCCCTGGGCCCACCAGTTAGTGGCCCAGGCGTGGCCCCGGTTCGTGCCACGTCGGCAGTGGCTGGCGGCTTGACGCCGGCGATGCCAAAACGCGGCGGAGGGCCTCGGACCTTCGACGGGAGCACGCTACGGGGGGGCGGGGGGGGCTTGCGCGGCGCGGAGCAGCACGGGCTCGGCCCCGTGACCATTTGGTCACCGAGGGGCGCCGGCGACGAGATCCACGGCGGGGGGGGGGGGGGGGAGGGGGAGGGATGTTCGGGTGCGGCGTGCTCGCCGGGGAGCGGCTCGGGCGAGGGGAGGAGAGAGGAAGGCCGGGAACGGCGTGGCCGCGGGCGGCGCACCGCGGTGACCGCGAGGGGGCGGCCGAAGCCGGCGACGGGGAGGCCAGGGGCGTCGGCGGCGTTCGGGAGGGGACTAGGGGGAGAGAGGGGACTGATGGGGGAGGGGAGTGCTCACGGGGGGGGGGGGGGAGCGTGGGGTCTATGCGAGCTGCTCGGGGGCGGTCAGGGTCGACCGTTGAGGAGGAGGGCGGGGAGGCGGCCGACGGCGACGGGATCCGTCGAGGTGGGGGGTCGGGGTCGACCCCGCGGCGGCGAGGGGGCCTTGCGCCCAG
Organism: Triticum timopheevii; assembly: GCA_963921465.1. NCBI lineage: Eukaryota > Viridiplantae > Streptophyta > Magnoliopsida > Poales > Poaceae > Triticum > Triticum timopheevii. The sequence goes on from OY997271.1 coordinate 88,603,153, forward strand.
CGCGGCAGGTCGGGGAGGTGCAGACGGGGCGGCGGGGGTCGCCGGCGTCGGGGGGGGGGGCGACGGGATCGGGCAGCTCCCGATCCGGACGGCGCGGGGGAGGAGAAGGAGGGGATCGGGGGGGGGGAGAGTGAGGTGGTTACGGTTTCCACCGACGGGGGGGGGGAGTGGATAAGGGAGTGGGGGGGGGGGGGGTTTGGGCCGGGCCAGGGGGGCTGGCCGGCTGGGCCAGGTGGGGGCTTGGCCCAGTTGGGCCAGTGGGGTTTTTTTTATTCTTTTTTTTATTTCTTTTCCTTTCTGTTTTAATTCAATTTAAAATATTTATGCATTTTATAAAACTGTATCCTACACCATAATTATCTATGTAATATTTAGTACAAACCGAACATCTTATTTTAATGTTTGAAAACTTTTATTGTTTTCCTGTAATTAAATTTTGAATTTGTTTCGGTTTTGAATTATCTAGGGTTTATCAACAGTAACCAAGGTGACGTGGCATCATTAGCGGGGGATCACTGTAGCTTAATTATCCGGGCGTCACACTAGGTTCAACTTTAATTTGCTTAGGTGGTGTATATGTTCTAGTATTACTCTTACGAACCATAGTTGAAGTTTGAGCATGTTCCTTTTTCCTAACAGGGAAAGGTGGTTTCTCAATATAAGTGGAAGGAACAATAGGATCATTATAAGTGATAGTCTTTTCTTTAACTGTAATAGGTGCAACTACTTTTACTTCAGTGGGAGGATATATTTAAACCACTTCTCCTTAGAGAGATCAACATGAGTAGCAAATGATTCAGAGAAAGAAGCTACCATCTCAGAGTCAAGTCCATATTTAGTGCCAAATCCACGAAAAGCATCGGTATCCATAAAGGATTTAACACAATCAAACTTAGGTGTCATGCCTGACTCCTTACCTTCGCTGGAATCCCAATCTTCAAAGTTGCATTTAATTCTTTCCAATAAATCCCATTTGAATTCAATAGTCTTCATCATAAAAGACCCAGCACAAGAAGCATCGAGCATGGAGCGATTGTTGAGAGAAAGCCGAGCATAAATTTTTTGAATAATCATTTCTCTTGAGAGCTCATGATTGGGACATAAATATAACATTGACTTAAGCCTCCCCCAAGCTTGAGCGATGCTTTCTCCTTCGCGAGGCCAAAAATTATATATATAATTACGATAACGATGAACAAGATTCATAGGATTAAACTTCTCTTGAAATTCCAATTTCAATCGTTTGTAGTCCCATGATCCCATATCATCACATAGCCTATACCATGTCAATGCATATCCCTTCAAGAATAAAGGGAAGACCTTATTCTTGATAATATCATCGGGCATACCTGCAACCTTAAATAATCCACAAACTTCATCCACATAGATTAGGTGTAAATCAGGATGCAATGTTCCATCTCCTGCAAAGGGATTAGCTAGCAGTTTCTCTACCATACCTGAAGGAATTTCAAAGTAAACATTTACAGTAGGTTCAGTAGGTTGAGGAGCAACTCTTTGCTCTTATGGTCGGGGTGAAGGTACCCCGAACAAGCCCCTCAAAGGATTATGTTCCATAGTAACAAGTGACAGTAAATTTCAGCACACTATATAAATGTTTCCTTACCAAGTTCCACTCACCAAAGGCGCTTCACTCCCCAGCAACGGCGCCATAAAAGAGTCTTGATGACCCACAAGTGTAGGGGATCTATCGTAGTCCTCTCGATAAGTAAGAGTGTCGAACCCAACGAGGAGCAGAAGGAAATGACAAGCGGTTTTCAGTAAGGTATTCTCTGCAAGCACTGAAATTATAGGTAACAGATAGTTTTGTGATAAGATAATTTGTAACGGGTAACAAGCAATGAAAGTAAATAAGGTGCAGCAAGATGGCCCAATCCTTTTTGTAGCAAAGGATAAGCTTGGACAAGTTCTTATATATAGAAAAGCGCTCCCGAGGACACATGGGAATTATCGTCAAGCTAGTTTTCATCACGTTCATATGATTCGCGTTCATTACTTTGATAATTTGATATGTGAGTGGACCAGTGCTTGGGTACTGCCCTTTCTTGGACAAGCATCCCACTTATGATTAACCCCTATTGCAAGCATCCGCAACTACAAAAGAAGTATTAAGGTAAACCTAACCATAGCATGAAACAAGTGGATCCAAATCAGCCCCTTACGAAGCAACGCATAAACTAGGGTTTAAGCTTCTGTCACTCTAGCAACCCATCATCTACTTATTACTTCCCAATGCCTTCCTCTAGGCCCAAATAATGGTGAAGTGTCATGTAGTCGACGTTCACAAAACACCACTAGAGGAGAGATAACGTACATCTCATCAAAATATCGAACGAATACCAAATTCAAATGACTACTAATAGCAAGACTTCTCCCATGTCCTCAGGAACAAACATAACTACTCACAAAGCATATTCATGTTCATAGTCAGAGGGGTATTAATATGCATTAAGGATTTGAACATATGATCTTCCACCAAATAAACTAGCTAGCATCAACTACAAGGAGTAATCAACACTACTAGAAACCCACATGTACCAATCTGAGGTTTGGGTACAAAGATTGGATACAAGAGATGAACTAGGGTTTGAGAGGAGATGGTGCTGGTGAAGATGTTGATGGAGATTGACCCCCTCCTGATGAGAGGATCGTTGGTGATGATGATGGTGATGATTTCCCCCTCCCGGAGGGAAGTTTCCCCGGGAGAACAGCTCCGCCGAAGCCCTAGATTGGTTTCGCCAAGGTTCCGCCTCGTCACGGTGGAGTTTTGTCCTGAAAGCTTGCTTATGATTTTTTCCAGGGTAGAAGACTTCATATAGCAGAAGATGGGCACCGGAGGGCTGCCAGGTGGCCCACGAGGGAGGGGTGCGCGCCCAGGGGGTAGGGCGCGCCCCCACCCTCGTGGCCAGGTTGTGGGCCCCTCTGGTACTTCTTCCATTCAATATTTATTATTAATTCCAAAAATGACTTCCGTGGAGTTTCAGGACTTTTGGAGCTGTGCAGAATAGGTCTCCAATATTTGCTCCTTTTCCAGCCCAGAATTCCAGCTGCCGGTATTCTCCCTCTTCATGTAAACCTTGTAAAATAAGAGAGAATAGCCATAAGTATGACATAACGTGTAATAACAGCCCATAATGCAATAAATATCGATATAAAATCATGATGCAAAATGGACGTGTCACTCCCCTGTTTGGAGGAAACATATTGTATGTTGTGCCCATGTTAGAGCCTGAGGCTCGACGGGAAGGACTAGAGGCATGTCTTCTGCCGCGGGGGCAGCTGCTTCAACGGTGGGGGCCTGGGGTCCCACCGAAGGTTGCTGCCCTTCGGCAAGCTTGGGGTACCCGGCAACTTCTTTGCCGGTAGCTCCTGGGAGCTCTGCGGGAAAGTACTTGCCGGGCCCCGCCTTCTTTCGCTTGTTCTGTATTGCTAAGGGTTCTATGGATGGCTGAGTTAATTGAAGCACAAAGGTACTTGGTTCCACAAGTAGCTTGAGGGTGGCGCGCTTTGACAAGTCGTCGGCGATGCTCTTCTCTGTCCGAGGAACATGCTGCGCTTGTAGACCGTCAAAGCGCTCTTCCAACTTTCTCACTTCATCCACATAAGCCTCCATCAGTGGGCTCTGATAGTCCTTGTTAACTTGCCTGACGACAAGTTGTGAATCTCCTCTGATAATAAGCTTCCTGATCCCAAGGTCCGCCGCAATACTGAGACCAGCAAGCAGCCCCTCGTATTCTGCGGTGTTGTTGGTCGACCTCTCCCGGGGGAAGTGCATCTGGATCACGTACTTGAGGCATTCTCCGGTGGGCGCCACGAGCAACACGCCAGCACCAACACCTTGTAATGAGAAAGCCCCATCAAAGTACATAATCCAATGACTACTTGCCTCTTTGCCGGGAAGGGCGGTCTCTTGGACTTCTTCATTGGGCATGGATGTCCATTCCGCTATGAATTCTGCCAAGGCTCTACTCTTGATCGTCGAGGTACTTTCAAATCTGAGCCCAAAGCTTGATAGCTCCACTGCCCACTCCACAATCCTCCCCGTTGCATCTGGATTGTGCAAGATCCGTTGCAACGGGAGGTGAGTGACGACGGTGATCTCGTGTGCCTGGAAATAGTGACGCAGCTTTCTCGAGGCCATAAGGAGGCCGAAAAGCAACTTCTGCATCCCAGAGTACCTTAACCTAGCCCCCTGCAAGAGGGAGCTGACAAAGTAGACTGGGTGCTGCACCACCTTCTTCTTCTGCTTTACCTCGCTTGCTTGCGCATATGCTGTCTTGCCGGGATTGGATCCTGCCAGGTCCATCTTTTCTTCTAAGGGCCTTGCCGCTGTTGTTGCCTCTTCCTCAACTTCTCTGTGCGCCACTAGCACAGGACTGACCAGTTGATTTGTCGCCGCCAAGTATAGCAGCAACGGCTCTTATGGCTTGGATGCGACCAATATTGGCATAGAGGAGAGGTATCTTTTCAAATCTTGCAGTGCCGCCTCTGCCTGCGGGGTCCATTTCATTGGACCCTGCCTTTTTAAAAATCTTGAAAAAGGGGAGGGCGCGCTCAGCAGACTTAGAGATGAACCTGCTTAAGGCAGTGACGGAGTTGGCAAGCCTTCAGACATCTTTGACTCGTCTTGGCGCCTCAATTTGCTCGATTGCTTTGATTTTGTCAGGATTTGCTTCGATCCCGCGTTGAGACACAAAGAAACCAAGAAGATTGTCGGACGGAACACCGAACACGCACTTCTCTGGGTTGAACTTGAGATTGATCCTGCGCAAGTTTGCAAAAGTTTCTTCCAGGTCCTGCACGAGCGTAGTCTTGTCTTTGGTTTTGACCATTATGTCATCCATGTAAGCTTCCATATTTCTATGGAGCTGGGGCTCAAAACCAATTTGGACTGCTCGAGTGAACGCTGAACCAACACTTTTCAACCTGGAAGGCATCCGTACAAAATAGTACGTACCACATGGGATGATGAACGCGGTTTTCTCTTCATCTTCCTTCATCATGAAAAATCTGGTGGTACCCTGAGTAAGCATCAAGGAACGACAGTAGGTTGCACCCAGCAGTGGAGTCCATTATCTAATCGATCCATGGCAATGGGAAAGGATCCTTTGGACAGGCTTTATTGATATCAATATAGTCGATACATAGCCTCCACTTCCCATTTGCCTTACATACTACGACCGGATTGGCCAACCACGTCGGGTGGAGAACTCCCTTGACCAAACCTGCCGCCTCCAACTTCCTGATCTCCTCGACGATAAACTCTTGTCGCTCCAAAGCTTGCATTCTGACCTTCTGCTTGATGGGCTGTACATGGGGGCAGACAGCAAGATGGTGCTCAATCACCTCCCCGGGAACGCCGGGGATGTCGGATGCTTGCCATGCAAACACGTCGACATTCGCCCACAGGTAGGCGATGAGCGCGCTTTCCTATTTGCTGTCATGGGTGGAGCTTATGACAAAAGCTCCGCCCGTGCCATCCTCCTCGACGGACACCTTCTTAGTTTCCGGCGGGGCCGCCTTGGACTTTTTGCTCTTGCCGGTAGAGCTCTCTCGTACGTCCCTAGCGGAAAAACAGCACTCCGAGGAGGCGCATTTGCCGGAGAGGGTACAGGAGCCTTTGCTTGAGCCAGGAGTCTTGCTGGAGGCCAAGGCCTTGCCGGTCCTCTTCTTGGTAGCAGGAGCAGATGCCTTGGCGGCAGATGCTGCAACCGCCTCTCGATAGAGCTGATCGGCGCAGATGAGCGCATCCTTCCTATCGCAGCTGACGGTGATGATGATCATCGGGCTAGGCATCTTCAATTTGTTGTATGTGTAGTGCGACGCCGCCATGAACTTGGCCAGCGCAGGGCGGCCAAGGATCCCGTTGTATGGCAACGGGATCTAAACGACATCGAAAACGATCCTCTCCGTCCTGTAGTTGAGGTCGCCACCAAATATAACTCGTAGCGTGACCTTTCCCTTGGGCTGACTCCTCCCCGGATTGATCCCTTGGAACGTGCTCGTCTCCTCGAGGTCCTCATTGGGGATCTGCAGCCTCTTGACCACGTTGGGCGAGATAAAGTTAAGGCTGGCCCCATTGTCAACTAACATCTTTGTCACCTTGAGGTTGCGTATTGTTGGGGATACCAACAACGGCAAACCCCCGATCGCAGTGGTGCGATTAGGGTGATCCTTGGCGTCAAAAACGATAGGCGTGTGGGACCACCTCAACGGCTTCTGGGTGTAGACCACTGGTTCTGTTGCATTAATCTCATGCGCCCACTGTTTCTAGTGGCGGTGGGAAGAATGCAGCGAAGCACCTCCGTCGACACAAATGACTTCCGTCGCCTTCTAGAACTCATGCTCAGTGGATTCATCATCATCATCATGATCGTCATCCTCCTCTTTCTTGTCACGGCCTCGGGCAGGCCTCTCTTGTTGCTTTTCCTTGTTGCCGCGTCCTCCTTGGCCGCCGCGCTTATTCCCAGACCCTTCGACGCCTCCTTGTCTCGTCTCTCGTACTCAGCCCTTTGCTTTTCCATCAGTAGCTCCACTTGGCGGCAGTTCTGGAGGTCGTGGCCCTTGGTATGGTGAATCTTGCTGTACTGCTTGTCGGAGCCCTCTGACTTGCCGGCAGCCGCCAAGGCCCGGCAGGCGTCGCACCCGGCAACCTCCTTGTCGGGGTCGTCAACCTTGGCCTTCTTGGCGGTGTTAGGGTCGCCGGATTTCTCGACGGCAAGCATGATCTTTCCCTTGTGCTTCCTGTTACGCTGCCGGCCTTTCTTTGCTGGGGCAACGACATCTTCGTCTTCTGAGTCACTTCCCACATCGGCGTCCTCACCGGGATACTTCCTTACTTCCTCCACTCGGGCACATCTGTCAGCCAAAACATACAACTCAGCAACATCTGCGACCTTGTTCATGGCCAACGCTTCATGCATCTTTCGATTGCGCACATTCTGGTGGAACACGCTGATGACGGCGGCGGGATGAACATCGGGGATGTTGTACTTCACACGACTAAACCTCTGTATGTACTTGCGTGATGACCCACAAGTGTAGGGGATCAATCGTAGTCCTTTCGATAAGTAAGAGTGTTGAACCCAACGAGGAGCAGAAGGAAATGATAAGCGGTTTTTAGTAAGGTTTTCTCTGCAAGCACTGAAATTGTAGGTGATAGATAGTTTTGTGATAAGATAAATAGCAACGATTAACAAGTAAATAAAGTGTAGCAAGGTGGCCCAATCCTTTGTGTAGCAAAGGATAAGCCTGAACAATTTCTAATAATGAGAGAGGAGCTCCCGAGGACACATGGGAATTATCGTCAAGCTAGTTTTCATCACGTTCATATGACTCGCGTTTGGTACTTTGATAATTTGATATGTGGGTGGACCGGTACTTGGGTACTGCCCTAACTTGGACAAGCATCCCACTTATGATTAACCCCTATTGCAAGCGTCCGCAACTACAAAAGAAGTATTAAGGTAAACCTAACCACAACATTAAACATATGGATCCATATCAGCCCCTAACGAAGCAACGCATAAACTAGGGTTTAAGCTTCTGTCACTCTAGCAACCCATCATCTACTTATTACTTCCCCATGCCTTCCTCTAGGCCTAAATAATGGTGAAGTGTCATGTAGTCGATGTTCACATAACACCACTCGAGGAAAAGACAACATACATCTCATCAAAATATGGAACGAATACCAAATTCACATGACTACTAATAGCAAGACTTCACCTATGTCCTCGGGAACAAATGTAACTACTCACAAAGCATATTCATGTTCATAATCAGAGGAGTAATAATATGCATAAAGGATCTGAACATATGATCTTCCACCAAGTAAACCAATTAGCATCAACTACAAGGAGTAATCAACACTACTAGCAACCCACAGGTACCCATTTGTGGTTTTGATACAAGATTGAATACAAGAGATGAACTAGGGTTTTGAGAGGAGATGGTGCTGGTGAAGATGTTGATGGAGATTGACCCCCTCCCGATGAGAGGATCGTTGGTGATGATTTCCCCCTCCCCGAGGGAAGTGTCCCCGGCAGAACGGCTCCGCCAGAGCCCTAGATTGATTCTGCCAAGGTTCCGCCTCGTGGCGGCGGAGTTTCATCCCGTAAGCTTGCCCACGATTTTTTCCAGGGTAAAAGCGATGATATAGCAGAAGATGGACGCCGGTGGCCCACCACGGGGCCCAGGAGATAGGGGGCGCGCCCTATAGGGGGGGCGCCCCCTGTCTCCTGGACAGGGTGTGGGCGCCCTGGTGTATTTCTTTCGCTCAGAAATTCTTATTAATTCCAAAAAGATGTTTCGTGGAGTTTCAGGACTTTTGGAGCTGTGCAGAATAGGTTTCCCAATGTTTGCTCCTTTTCCAGCCAGAATTCCAGCTGCCGGCATTCCCCCTCTTGATGGTAAACCTTGTAAAATAAGAGAGAATAGCCATAAGTATTGAGATATGATGTGTAATAATAGCCCATAATGCAATAAATATTGATATAAAAGCATGATGCAAAATGGACGTATCAACTCCCCCAAGGTTAGACCTCGCTTGTCCTCAAGCGGAAGCCAAAATCGAAAAATATGTCCACATGTTTAGAGATAGAGGTGTCGATAAAAATAAAATACGGACATGAGAGCATCATGATCATTCTTATAACAGCAACATATATAGATTTTATCATATGATTTCTTATGCTCAAGTAACAATCAATTCACAATGTCAAGTATGGTTCAAAAACTTCATTGGGAACTAACAAACTATAATCTCAGTCATTGAAGCAATTGCAATTTATCATAACATCAGAAAGAGTCAACAATAGAGCTTTTCAGCAAGTTCACATACTCAACTATCTTGTAGTCTTCTATAATTGCTAACACTCAGGCAATACTTGTGGTTATTGAGATTCAGCCGGACACTGAGAAAGATAGGGGCTTATTGTGTTGCCTCCCAACGTATTCACCTTTCGGTGATGTCAACAATAATAGCCCATGCTAACTTACATCCAATTGGATATATATATATATATATCACGATCTTTCAAACACGAGGAGCTTGCCAAAGGATAAAATGAAAAAGGAAAGGTGAGGATCACCTTGACTCAAGCATAAAGTAAAGACATAAACTAAAAGATAGGCCCTTCGCAGAGGGAAGGAGAGGTTGTCATGCGCGTTTAGGGTTGATGCACAAAATCTTAATGCAAAAGAACGTCACTTTATATTGCCCCTTGTATGTGGACCTTTATTATGCAATCCGTCGCTTTTATTACTTCCACAACAAGATCGTACAAAGCTTAGTTTCTCTGCACTAATAAGTCATACATATTTAGAGAGCAATTTTTATTGCTTGCACCAATGACAACCTACTTGAAGGATCTTACTCAATCCATAGGTAGGTATGGTGGACTCTCATGGCAAAACTGGGTTTACGGGTATTTGGAAGCACAAGTAGTATCTCTACTTGGTGCAAGGAATTTGGCTAGCATGAGGGGAAAAGGCAAGCTCAACATGTTTGGAAGGTCAGTGACAATATACTTTAACTGAGATGTCAGAAAACATGAAACATTACGTTGTCTTCCTTGTCCAACATCAACTCTTTTAGCATGTCATACTTAATGAGTGCTCCCAATTATAAAAGGTGTCCAAGATAATACATTTATATGTGAACCCCTCTTTCTTTATCACTTCCTATTAATTGCAACGATGACCAAGGCTACATTTATCAACTCTCAACAATTTTTATGCCTCATACTTTCTATGTCTGAAGTTATCACTATCCATAAGATCAATATGAACTCTTTTATTCTTTCTACTTTCTCAAGATCATAGCAACATAGCAAAGCCCTCGACTCAACACTAATCTTTATTAAAGATAGCTCACGGACTCGATTACAAAAATAGATCACAAAGCAAAACTCAAACTACTTGATATCAAAACTTCAAACAACTAGAACAAGATACTACTAAAAGGGATCGAACTAAATAAAGCGGTAAAGATAGGAGTGTGATGGTGATAGGATACCGGGGCACCTCCACCAAGCTTGGATGTTGCCAAGGGGAGTGCCCATACCAATGTGTTTATGTCCTCGGAGGTGGTGATGGTGGAGTTGTTGCATTTTTCTTCTCCAGCTTGTGTTTGAGGCTAAAATTTTCCTCCCTCAGATCCTCATTCTCGAGCTCAAGTTTCATTATCTTTTTGCATAATGCAGCCTTGCTGTCCCGCAAAAACATGGTGGGATAGATTGAACCTTAGGGAGGCTTGACTTCTTGAACTCCACATGCATATCGCCAGGTTGAGGTAGTGGATCGTCCTCTTCATCGGAGCTTGTCTCCTCCTTCCCCTTTGGATCATAATCTTTTTCTTCCTCCGTGGTCCAGCCATAATGTTCCACATCCCCATATGCTTTTGGGTTTGCGATATAGTCGGCCATATAGCTCTCTCCCTCCGAATCTTGGGATGACATCTTGCTCGAAATCTGCTACAGGAATAGCTCGAAAACAAAAATAGAGGATATTTGCGTGATACGGTGGTCAAAACCTTCGGGAATATATATAATGAATTTTTACCGACCAAAATACGTAACATGCAGGAAAAAGGAGTCCGGGAGGCACACGAGGTGCCCATGAGACAGGGGGCGCGCCCTATAGGGGGGCGCGCCCTCCGCTCTCGTGGAGGCCTCGTGTCCCTTTCGGACTACTTATTTCTTCCTAAAATTCTCAAATATTCCAAAACTGATAAAAATTGCCATTGGAGTTGTTTTGGAGTGGGTTTACTTACCGTACCACATACCTGTACCTTCTCGGAGTCTGGAACGTTCTGGAAAGTGTCCCTTATGTATTCCTCAGGGGTTACGGTTTCAATAATATTAGTTTCAACATTGATAGGATTACCTGAAATATAATGTTTAATTCTTTGGCCGTTCACCACCCTCGGATTTGTGTCTTCGAAGTTGTTGATTTTTATAGAACCAGAATGATAGACCTCCTCGATAACGTAGGGACCTTCCCATTTTGGGAGAAGTTTTCCTGCAAAAAATCTTAAATGAGAGTTGAATAATAACACATAATCTCCTACGTTAAACTCACACTTTTGTATCCTCTTATCATGCCAGCGTTTGACTTTTTCTTTGAAAAGCTTGGCATTCTCATACGCTTGGGTTCTCGATTCATCAAGTGAGCTAATATCAAACAACCTCTTCTCACCGGCAAGTTTGAAGTCATAACTGAGCTCTTTAATAGCCCAATATGCCTTATGTTCAAGTTCAAGAGGTAAATGACATGCTTTTCCATAAACCATTTTATAAGGAGACATACCCATAGGATTTTTGTATGCAGTTCTATAGGCCCATAGTGCATCATCAAGTTTTTGGACCAATTCTTTCTAGATCTATTCACAATCTTTTGCAAAATTAATTTGAGATCTCTATTGCTCAACTCTACTTGACCACTAGACTGCGGATGATAAGGAGATGCGATTCTATGATTGACATCATACTTAGCAAGCATCTTACGGAAAGCACCATGAATAAAATGTGAACCACCATCAGTCATAAGATATCTAGGGACTCCAAACCTCGGAAAAATAACTTCTTTAAGTATTTTAATAGAAGTTTTATGATCAGCACTACTAGTTGGAATAGCTTCTACCCACTTAGTAACGTAATCAACAGCAACTAAAATATGTGTATAACCATTAGAGGCAGGAAAAGGTCCCATATAATCAAAGCCCCAAACATCAAACGGTTCAATAACAAGAGAGTAATTCATAGGCATTTCTTGACGTCTACTAATGTTACCTATTCTTTGACATTCATCACAAGATAAGACAAACTTACGAGCATCATTGAAGAGAGTAGGCCAATAAAAACCAGATTGTAGTACCTTGTGTGCAGTTCTATCTCCAGCATGGTGTCCTCCATAAGATTCAGAGTGACACTTATGTAGAATCTGTTCCTGTTCATGCTCAGGCACACAATGTCTAATAACACCATCTACTCCTTCTTTATAAAGGTGTGGATCATCCCAGAAGTAATGTCTTAAATCATAAAAGAACTTTTCTTTTGCTGATAAGTGAAACTAGGAGGTATATAATTACCAAGAATGTAATTAGCATAATCAGCATACCAAGGAGCAGTATGAGAAGCATTAACGACCGCTAATTTTTCATTAGGGAAGCTATCATTAATAGGCAGTGGGTCATCAAGAACATTCTCTAACCTAGACAAGTTATCTGCAACGGGGTTCTCATCTCCCTTTCTATCAATAATATGCAAGTCAAATTCTTGGAGCAAGAGAACCCATCTAATGAGCCTAGGCTTAGCATATTTCTTTTCCATAAGATATTTAATAGCAGCATGATCAGTGTGAATAGTAACATTGGAATCAACAATATAAGGTCTAAACTTATCACATGCAAACACAACTGCTAAGAACTCTTTTTCAGTAGTAGCATAATTTCTCTGGGAAGTATCAAGAGTCTTACTAGAATACTGGATAACATTCAATTTCTTATCGACTCTTTGCCCTAGAACACCAACTACAGCATAATCACTAGCATCGCACATAATTTCAAAAGGTAAATTCCAATCAGGCGGCTGAACAATAGGTGCAGTGATCAAAGCTTTCTTAAGTACTTCAAATGCATCTACACAATCATCATCGAAGACAAAAGGAATATATTTTTGCAATAAATTAGTCAGAGGCCTAGAGATTTTAAAAAAGTCCTTAATGAACCTCCTATAAAAACCAACATGACCAAGGAAACTTCTTATACCCCTTATGTCCTTGGGACACGACATCTTTTCAATAGCATCATCTTTGGCTTTATCAACTTCAATACCTCTCTCGGAGATCTTGTTCCCCAAGACAATGCCTTCATTAACCATAAAGTGACACTTTTCCCAATTCAAGACGAGACTAGTGTCTTCGCATCTCTAGAAAACTCGATCAAGGTTGCTCAAACAATCATCAAAAGAGGATCCATAAACGGAAAAGTCATCCATGAATACCTCACAAATCTTCTCACAAAAATCAGAGAATATAGCCATCATGCATCTTTGAAAGGTAGAAGGTGCATTACATAAACCAAAAGGCATACGTCTATAAGCAAAAGTACCGAAAGGGCAAGTAAAACTAGTTTTAGATTGATCCTTCGCTGATACAGGTATCTGAGAGAAACCAGAATAACCATCTAGAAAGCAGAAATGTGTGTGTTTGGATAATCTTTCTAGCATTTGATCAATAAAAGGTAAGGGGTAATGATCTTTCTTAGTAGCTTTATTTAACTTACGGAATATCAATTACCATCCTATAACCTGTAATAATCCTTTGCGGGCTCAATTCATCTTTATCATTAGGAACAACGGTAATACCTCCCTTTTTAGGAACACAATGGACAGGGCTTACACATTCACTATCAGCAATGGGATAAATAATACCTGCCTCGAGGAGCTTTAGTATCTCCTTTCTTACCACTTCCTTCATCTTGCGATTTAATCGTCTTTGAGGATCTCTAACTGGTTTGGCATCTTTCTCCACTGAAATTTTGTGTTGGCATAATGTGGGACTAATGCCCTTAAGATCATCCAGAGTATATCCAATAGTTTCTTGGTGCTTCTTCAGAGTTTTCAATAATCTTTCTTCTTCTTTCTCTGAAAGGTTAGCACTAATAATAACAGGATATATTTCTTTTTCATCAAGATAAGCATACTTAAGATTATCAGGTAATGGTTTGAGTACAAACACGGGATCACCCTTGGGTGGAGGGGGATCCCCAAGAATTTCAACGGGAAGGTTATGTTTCAGCATAGGTTCCTGTTGAAGGAACACTTCATCTATTTCCTCCCTTTCCTTCATAAACATATCGTTTTCATGGTCTAGCAAATATTATTCTAACGGATCAGTTGGAGGAACAGCAATGGAAGCAAGACCAATAATTTCATCCTTGCTAGGTGGTTCCCTATCACGAGGTTGTCTACTAAACTTAGCAAAATTAAACTCATGGGACATACCATCTATGCCAACGGTGACAGTATTCTTTTGACAATTAATCTTAGCACTAGCCATATTCAAGAAGGGTCTACCAAAGATAATGGGACAAAAATCATCTTGTGGGGAACCAAGAACAAGAAAATCAGCAGGGTATTTAACCTTCCCACACAAAACTTCAACATCTCTAACAATCCAAAGGGTTTAATGGTATCCCTATTAGCAAGCTTGATAGTAACATCAATGTCTTCTAATTCAATGGGTGCAATGTCATGCATAATTTCTTGATACAAGGTATAAGGTATTGCACTAGCACTAGCACCCATATCACATAAGCCATGATAACAATGATCTCCTATTTTAACAGAAATAACAGGCATGCCTACGACAGGTCTACGTGTCTTAGTATCTGGTCTAGCAATATTAGAAGTCTCAACATAGAAAGAAATAACATGCCCATCTAAATCCTCATCCAAGAGATCTTTAACCATAGCAATACTAGGTTCAACATTAATTTGCTCAGGAGGTGTATAAGTCCTAGTATTACTCTTACGAACAACAGTCGAAGCTTTAGCATGATCCTTTATCCTAACGGGAAAAGGAGGTTTTTCAACATAAGTAGTAGGAACAATAGGATCACTATCGGTAATAGTCTTTTCTTCGACTATAATAGGTGCAACTACTTTCACTTCAACAGGAGGATTATATTTAAACCACTTCTCTTTAGGGAGATCAACGTGAGTAGCAGAAGATTCACAGAAAGGAGCTACTATCTCAGAGTCAAGTCCATACTTAGAGCTAAATCCACGGAAAGCATCGGTATCCATAAAAGATTTAACACAATCGAACTTAGGTGTCATACCTGACTCCTTACCATCGTCGGAACCCCAATCTTCAGAGTTGCGATTAATTCTTTCCAATAAGTCCCATTTGAAATCAATAGTCTTCAGCATATAAGAACCAACACAGGAAGTATCGAGCAGGTTGCGATTATCAAGAGAAAGCCGAGCATAAAAATTCTGAGTAATCATTTCCTAAGAGAGCTCATGATTGGGGCATGAATATAACATTGACTTAAGCCTCCCCCAAGCTTGAGCGATGCTTTCTCCTTCGCGAGGGCAGAAATTATATATGTAATTACGATCACGATGAACAAGATGCATATGATAGAACTTCTGGTGAAATTCCAACTTTAATCGCTTATAATTCCAAGATCCCGTGTCATCACATAGCCTATACCATGTCAATGCATCTCCCTTCAAAGATAAAGGGAAGGCCTTCCTTTTGACAACATCATAGGGAATGCCAGCAAGCTTAAATAATCCACAAACTTCATCCACAAAGATAAGGTGTAAATCGGAATGCAATGTTCCATCTCCTGCAAATGGATTAGCTAGCAGTTTATCTATCATACCCGAAGGAATCTCAAAGTAAATATTTTCCTAGAGTTCAATAGGTTGAGGAGCAACACTTTGCTCTTCTGGTTGGGGTGAAGATACCCCAAACAAGCCCCTCAAAGGATTAGTTTCCATAGTGATAAGTAACAGAAAATTTCAGCACACTATATAAATGTTTCCTTACCAAGTTCCACTCACCAAAAGCGCTACACTCCCCGGCAACGGCGCCAGAAAAGATTCTTGATGACCCACAAGTGTAGGGGATCAATCATATTCCTTTTGATAAGTAAGAGTGT
Organism: Triticum timopheevii; assembly: GCA_963921465.1. Classification (NCBI taxonomy): domain Eukaryota; kingdom Viridiplantae; phylum Streptophyta; class Magnoliopsida; order Poales; family Poaceae; genus Triticum; species Triticum timopheevii. Next base: position 88,618,847 of record OY997271.1, read on the forward strand.
CGAACCCAACGAGGAGCAGAAGGAAATGATAAGCGGTTTTCAGTAAGGTTTTCTCTGCAAGCACTGAAATTGTAGGTGATAGATAGTTTTGTGATAAGATAAATAGCAACGAGTAACAAGTAAATAAAGTAAATACACTGCAGCAAGGTGGCCCAATCCTTTATGTAGCAAAGGATAAGCCTGGACAATTTCTAATAATGAGAAAGGAGCTCCCGAGGACACATGGGAATTATCGTCAAGCTAGTTTTCATCACGTTCATATGATTCGCGTTCGGTACTTTGATAATTTGATATGTGGGTGGACCGGTACTTGGGTACTTCCCTAACTTGGACAAGCATCCCACTTATGATTAACCCCTATTGCAAGCGTCCGCAACTACAAAAGAAGTATTAAGGTAAACCTAACCACAACATTAAACATATGGATCCATATCAGCCCCTAACGAAGCAACGCATAAACTAGGGTTTAAGCTTCTGTCACTCTAGCAACCCATCATCTACTTATTACTTCCCCATGCCTTCCTCTAGGCCCAAATAATGGTGAAGTGTCATGTAGTCGATGTTCACATAGCACCACTAGAGGAAAAGACAACATACATCTCATCAAAATATCGAACGAATACCAAATTCACATGACTACTAATAGCAAGACTTCACCCATGTCCCCAGGAACAAATGTAACTACTCACAAAGCATATTCATGTTCATAACTAGAGGAGTAATAATATGCATAAAGGATCTGAACATATGATCTTCCACCAAGTAAACCAATTAGCATCAACTACAAGGAGTAATCAACACTACTAGCAACCCATAGGTACCAATTTGTGGTTTTGATACAAGATTGGATACAAGAGATGAACTAGGGTTTTGAGAGGAGATGGTGCTGGTGAAGATGTTGATGGAGATTGACCCCCTCCCACTGACAGGATCGTTGGTGATGATTTCCCCCTCCCGGAGGGAAGTGTCCCCGGTAGAACAGCTCCACCAGAGCCCTAGATTGATTCCGCCAAGGTTCCACCTCGTGGCAGCGGAGTTTCGTCCCGTAAGTTTGCCCACAATTTTTTCCAGGGTAAAAGCGATGATATAGCAGAAGATGGACGCCGGTGGCCCACCAGGGGGCCCAAGAGATAGGGGGCGCACCCTATAGGGGGGCGCCCCTGTCTCCTGGACAGGGTGTGGGCCCCCTCACGTATTTCTTTCGCTCAGAAATTCTTATTAATTCCAAAAAGATGTTTCGTGGAGTTTCAGGACTTTTGGAGCTGTGCAGAATAGGTTTCCAACGTTTGCTCCTTTTCTAGCCAGAATTCCAGCTGCCGGCATTCCCCCTCTTCATTGTCAACCTTGTAAAATAAGAGAGAATAGCCATAAGTATTGAGATATAATGTGTAATAACATCCCATAATGCAATAAATATTGATATAAAAGCATGATGCAAAATGGACGTATCATTGCGCAAGGATTCGCCGTCTCTCTGAGGGATCACGTGCAAGTCACTTGCCTGTCCAGGAGCTACGTGGCCGCCCGTGAAGGCACCAACGAACTCGTGGCACAGGTCGGACCAAGAAGCAATGGAACCTATCGGCGGATGCATCAACCATGACCTGACGTTGGGCTTAAGTGCCAACGGGAAATAGTTGGCGAGTATCTTGTCGTCTTGTGCTCCAGCAGCTTGCATTGCAATAGTGTAAACGCTCAGGAACTCAGACGGGTGGGTTTTGCCATTGTACTTCTGTGGGACCTCTGGTTTGAACATGCGGGTGTTGGGCTACTGGAACTGCCGCAGCTCGCGGGTGAATGCCGGACAAGTGATTGCATATGGAAAGTCGCTAGCATCCCCCGGTGCAGGCCTGTACTCAGTGGGCCCAGCACGCCTATCAGACTGGTGCCGTACTTCCCGTCGCCGCTTGATTGTAGTCCGAGCGTCCTCCTTGAGGCACTCTTGAAGAACTTGCCATTGGTCACTGTGCGTCCGTGGGTCTGATGACGCCGTGGACACGTTGTCCCGGGCGTCGCCCTGACGGGCCGACCATGGCAGAGGGGAGTGCACCGTGGTTGCGGTGCCCTCGACCCTTCCACTGCCTACACGCGTCGGTTCATCATTTCGAGGCTGATACGTCCATTTTGCATCATGCTTTTATGTCAATATTTATTGCATTATGGGTTGTTATTTCACGTTATGTCACAATACTTATGTCTATTCTCTCTTATTTTACAAGGTTTATATGAAGAGGGAGAATGCTGGAAGCTGGAATTCTGGGCTGGAAAAGGAGCAAATATTGAAGGACTATTCTGCGCAACTCCAAAAGTCCTGAAACTCCATGGAATATCTTAGAATAAAGAAAGAAAAATCGTCACCAAAGATGAAGGCCAGGGGGGCCACACCCTGCTCACGAGGGTGGGGGGCGCCCCCTGGGTCCGCCCCCCTGCCTCGTGGGCCCCCTGGTGGCTCTCCAATGTCCATCTTCTCCCATATGAAGTCTTTCAATGAGAAAAAAATAGAAGAGAACCTTTCGGGACGAGACTCCACCGCCACAAGGCGGAACCTTGGCGGAACCAATCTAGGGCTCCGGCAGAGCTGTTCTGCCGGGGACACTTCCCTCCTAGAGGGGGAAATCATCACCATCATGATCACCAACACTCCTCTCATAGGGAGAGGGCAATCTCCATCAACATCTTCACCAGCACCATCTCATCTACAAACCCTAATTCATCTCTTGTATCCAATTCTTGTCTCCAAGTCCGGGATTGGTGCTAGTAGGTTGCTAGTAGTGTTGATTACTCCTTGTAGTTGATGCTAGTTGGTTTATTTGGTGGAAGATCATATGTTCAGATCCTTTATGCACAATATTACCCCTCTGATTATGAACATGAATATGCTTTGTGAGTAGTTACGTTTGTTCCTGAGGACAAGGGAGAAGTCTTGCTATTAGTAGTCATGTGAATTTGGTATTCGTTCGATATTTTCATAAGATGTATGTTGTCTAACCTCTAGTGGTGTTATGTGAACGTCGACTACATAACACTCCACCATTATTTGGGCCTAGAGGAAGGCATTGGGAAGTAATAAGTAGATGATGGGTTGCTAGAGTGATAGAAGCTTAAACCCTAGTTTATGCATTGCTTCGTAAGGGGCTGATTTGGATCCATATGTTTCATGCTATGGTTAGGTTTACCTTAATACTTTTGTTGTAGTTGCGGATGCTTGCAATAGAGGTTAATCATAAGTGGGATGCTTGTCCAAGTAAGGGCAGTACCCAAGCACCGGTCCACCCACATATCAAATTATCAAAGTACCGAACGCGAATCATATGAGCGTGATGAAACTAGCTTTACGATATTCCCATGTGTCCTCGGGAGCGCTTTTCCTGTTATAAGAGTTTGTCCAGGCTTGTCCTTTGCTACAAAAAGGATTGGGCCACCTTGCTCCACTTTATTTACTTTTGTTACTTGTTGCTCGTTACAATTTATCCTATCACAAAACTATCTGTTACCACTTATTTCAGTACTTGTAGAGAATACCTTGCTGAAAACCACTTATCATTTCCTTCTGCTCCTCGTTGGGTTCGACACTCTTACTTATCGAAAGGACTAAGATAGATCCCCTATACTTGTGGGTCATCAAGACTCTTTTCTGGCGCCGTTGTCGGGGAGTGAAGCGCCTTTGGTAGGTGGAATTTGGTAACAAAAAATTTATTTAGTGTGCTGAAATTTTCTGTCACTTGTTACCATGGAAAGTAATTGTTTGAGGGGCTTGTTCGGGGTATCTTCACCCCGTCCAGTTGAGCCAAGAGTTGCTCCTCAACCTACTGAACCTACTGAATCTATTGAAAATGAAACTGCTTTTCAGATTCCTTCGGGTATGATGGAAAAACTGCTAGCTAACACTTTCGCAGGAGATGGAACAAAGCATCCTGACGAACATCTACACTTTGTGGATGATATTTGTGGACTATTTAAGCTTGAAGGTATACCCGATGATGTCGTTAAGAGGAAGGCTTTCCCTTTATCTTTGGAAGGAGACGCAATGACATGGTGTAGGCTATGTGATGATACGAGATCATGGAACTATAAAAGATTGAAATTGGAATTTCATCAAAAGTATTACCCTATGCATCTTGTTCATCGTGATCGGAATTATATATATAATTTTTGGCCTCACGAAGGAGAAATCATCGCTCAAGCTTGGGGGAGGCTTAAATCAATGTTATATTCATGCCCCAATCATGAGCTCTCAAAACTGACAATTCTCCAGAATTTTTATGCTCGGCTTTCTGCTAATAATCGCACCATGCTCGATACTTCTTGTGCTGGCTCTTTTATGATGAAGTCTATTGAATTTGGATGGAATTTATTGGATAGAATTAAACGCAACTCTGAAGATTGGGACCTCGAAAAAGGTAAGGAGTCAAGTATGACACCTACGTTTGATTGTGTTAAATCTTTTAGGGATACCAATATTTTCCGTAAGTTTAGCACTAAATATGGACTTGACTCAGAGATAGTAGCTTCCTTTTGTGAATCTTTTGCTACTTATGTTGATCTCCCCAAGGAGAAGTGGTTTAAATATAATCCTCCCATAGAAGTAAAAGTAGCTGCACCTATTAAAGTTGAAGAAAAGATCATCACTTATAATGATCCTATTGTTCCTACTTCTTATGTTGAGAAACCCCCTTTCCCTGTTAGAATGAAGGATCATGCTAAAGCTTCAACTGTTGTTCGTAAAAGCAATATTAGGACCTATACACCTCCTGAGCAAGTCAAAATAGAACCCAATATTGCGATTGTTAAAGATCTCTTGTCTGATAATATTGATGGGCATGTTATTCAATTCACTGGTGAAACTGCTAGAATTGCTAAACCCTGTGATAGAGATAAACATAGACCTGTGGTAGGCGTGCCTGTTATTTCTGGTAAAATAGGAGATGATTGTTATCATGGCTTATGTGATATGGGTGCTAGTGCTAGTGTTATACCCATTGACTTATACAAAGAAATTATGCATGATATTGCACCTGCTGAGTTAGAAGATATTGATGTTACAATTAAACTTGCCAATAGAGATACTATATCTCCAATGGGAATTGTTAGAGATGTTGAAGTCTTGTGTGGGAAAACCAAATATCCCGCTGATTTTCTTGTTCTTGGTTCTCCACAAGATAGCTTTTGTCCCATTATATTTGGTAGACCCTTCTTGCGTACTGTTAATGCTAACATAGATTGCAAAAAGAATGTTGTTACTGTTGGCTTGGATGATATGGTTCATGAGTTTAATTTCTCTAAATTTAGTAAACAACATCGTGAGGAAGAATTGCCTAGTAAGGATGAAATTATTGGTCTTGCTTCTATTGCTGTACCTCCTAGTGATCCTTTAGAACACTATTTGCTAGACCATGAAAATGATATGTTCATGAATGAACGAAGGGAAATAGATGAAGTATTCTTTAAACAGGAACCTATTCTGCAACACAATTTGCCTGTTGAAATCCTAGGGGATCCCCCTCCACCAAAGGGTGATCCCGTGTTTGAGCTTTAACCGTTGCCTGATAATCTTAAATATGCTTATCTTGATGAAAAGAAAATATATCCTGTTATTATTAGCGCTAACCTTTCAGAGCATGAAGAAGAAAGATTATTGAAGACTCTGAAGAAGCATCGTGCTGCTATTGGATATACTCTGGATGATCTTATAGGGCATTAGTCCCACTCTATGTCAACATAAAATAAACTTGGAAGCTAATGCCAAACCAGTTTGTGATCCTCAACGACGTTTGAATCCTAAAATGAAAGAAGTGGTAAGAAAAGAAATACTCAAGCTTCTGGAGGTAGGTATAATTTATCTCGTTGCTGATAGTCAGTGGGTAAGTCCTGTCCATTGTGTCCCTAAGAAGGGAGGTATTACTGTTGTCCCTAATGATAAAGATGAATTGATTGCGCAAAGAATTATCATAGGTTATAGGATGGTAATTGATTTCCGCAAATTAAATAAGGCTACTAAGAAAGATTATTACCCCTTACCTTTTATTGATCAAATGTTAGAAAGACTATGCAAACATACACATTATTGATTTCTAGATGGTTACTCTGGTTTTTCTCAAATATCCGTGTCGGCTAAAGATCAATCAAAGACTACTTTTACATGCCTTTTTGGTACTTTTGCTTATAGACGTATGCCTTTTGGTTTATGTAATGCACCTGCTACCTTTCAAAGATGCATGATGGCTATATTCTCTGACTTTTGTGAGAAAATTTGTGAGGTTTTCATGGATGACTTTTCCGTCTATGGTTCCTCTTTTGATGATTGCTTGAGCAATCTCGCTCGAGTTTTGCAGAGATGTGAAGAAACTAATCTTGTCTTGAATTGGGAAAAGTGTCACTTTATGGTTAATGAAGGTATTGTCTTGGGGCACAAAGTTTCTGAAAGAGGTATTGAAGTTGATAAAGCCAAGGTTGATGCTATTGAAAAGATGCCATGTCCCAAGGACATCAAAGGTATAAGAAGTTTCCTTGGTCATGCCGGATTTTATAGGAGGTTCATCAAGGACTTCTCAAAAATCTCTCGGCCTCTGACTAATTTATTACAAAAAGATGTACCATTTGTCTTTGATGATGATTGTGTAGAAGCGTTTGAAATACTTAAGAAAGCATTAGTCTCTGCACCTGTTGTTCAGCCACCTGATTGGAATTTACCCTTTGAAATTATGTGTGATGCTAGTGATTATGCTATAGGTGTTGTTCTAGGGCAAAGAGTTGATAAGAAATTGAATATTATCCATTATGCTAGTAAGACTCTAGACAATGCTCAAAGAAATTATGCTACTACCGAAAAGGAACTTTTAGCGGTTGTATTTGCTTGTGATAAATTCAGACCCTATATTGTTGATTCTAGAGTAACTATCCATACAGATCATGCTGCTATTAAATATCTTATGGAAAAGAAGGATGCAAAACCTAGACTCATTAGATGGGTTCTCTTGCTTCAAGAATTTTATTTACATATTGTTGATAGAAAGGGAGCTGAGAACTCCGTCGCAGACAACTTGTCTAGGCTAGAGAATGTTCTTGATGACCCACTTCCTATTGATGATAGCTTTCCTGATGAGCAATTAAATGTCATAAGTACTTCTCGTAGCACCCCATGGTATGCTGATTATGCTAATTACATTGTTGCTAAATTTATACCGCCTAGCTTCACATACCAGCAAAAGAAAAAGTTTTTTTTTTGACTTGCGACATTACTTTTGGGATGACCCACATCTTTATAAGGAAGGAGTAGATGGTGTTATTAGACGTTGTGTACCTGAGCATGAACAGGAACAGATCCTACGCAAGTGTCACTCCGAAGCTTATGGAGGACACCACGCTGGAGATAGAACTGCACATAAGGTATTGCAATCCGGTTTTTATTGGCCTACTCTCTTCAAGGATGCCCGTAAGTTTGTTTTATCTTGTGATGAATGTCAAAGAATTGGCAATATTAGTAGACGTCAAGAAATGCCTATGAATTATTCACTTGTTATTGAGCCATTTGATGTTTGGGTCTTTGATTATATGGGACCTTTTCCTGCCTCTAATGGTTACACCCATATTCTAGTTGTTGTTGATTACGTTACTAAGTGGGTAGAAGCTATTCCAACTAGTAGTGCTGATCATAACACTTCTATTAAAATGCTTAAGGAAGTTATTTTTCCGAGGTTTGGAGTCCCTAGATACTTAATGACCGATGGTGGTTCACACTTTATTCATGGTGCTTTCCGTAAGATGCTTGCTAAATACGATGTTAATCATAGGATTGCATCTCCATATCACCCGCAGTTTAGTGGTCAGGTAGAATTGAGTAATAGAGATTAATTTTTCAAAAGACTGTCAATAGGTCTAGGAAGAATTGGTCCAAAAAACTTGATGATGCATTATGGGCCTATAGAACTGCATATAAAAATCCTATGGGTATGTCTCCGTATAAAATGGTTTATGGAAAAGCATGTCATTTACCTCTCGAACTAGAACATAAGGCATATTGGGCTATTAAAGAGCTCAACTATGATTTCAAACTTGCCGGTGAGAGGAGGTTATTTGATATTAGCTCACTTGATGAATGGAGAACCCAAGCTGATGAAAATGCCAGGTTGTTTAAGGAAAAAGTTAAAAGGTGGCATGACAAAAGGATACAAAAGCGTGAGTTTAATGTAGGTGATTATGTATTGCTATACAACTCTCGTTTAAGATTTTTTGCAGGAAAACTTCTCTCCAAATGGGAAGGTCCTTACATTATCGAGGAGGTCTATCGTTCCGGTGCCATAAAAATCAACAACTTCGCACGCACAAATCCGAAGGTGGTAAACGGTCAAAGGACCAAACATTATATTTCAGGTAATCCCATAAATGTTGAAACTAATATTATTGAAACCGTAACCCCGAAGGAATACATAAAGGACACTTTCCAAAATGTTTCAGACTCTGAAAAGGAATAGGTATGTGGTACGGTCAGTAAACCGACTCCAAAACAATTTTTAAGGCAATATTTCTCCATTTTGGAATATTTAGAAAAATAGAAAAATAAGTAGCAGTCCGGGAGGACACGAGGCCTCCACGAGGGTGGAGGGTGTGCCCTACCCCCCTGGGCGCGCCCCCCTACCTCGTGTGCCCTCCGGACTCCGTTTCCTTGCACGATACGTATTTTGGTCGGTAAAAATTCATTATATATGCTCCCGGAGGTTTTGACTCTCGTATCACGCAAATCTCTCCTGTTTTTGTTCCGAGCCATTGCTGCTGCAGACTAGAGCAAGATGTCTTCCCAAGATTCGGAGGGAGACAGCTACATGGCTGATTATATTGCAAATCCCAAGGTATATGGGGACATGGAGCATTATGGATGGACCACGAAGGAAGAAGAAGACTATGATCCAAAGAGGAAGGAGGAAATGAGTTTCGACGAAGAGGACTATCCCCTACCTCAACCTGGTGACATGCATGTGGAGTTCAAGAAGTCAAGCCTCCATAAGGTCCAATCTATCTCGCCTCGTTTTTTGCAGGACAACAAGGCAGCACTATGCAAAAATATAATGAAACTTGAGCTCGAGAATGAGGATCTGAGGTATGAAAATCTTAGCCTCAGACGCAAGCTAGAGAAGAAAAATACGACAATCTTGCATCTTCATCAACGCCTCCACCGCCAACAAGGAAGGAGACATAATCATCTGGGTATGGGCACTCCCCTTGGCAACTGCCAAGCTTGGGGAAGGTGCGCTGGTATCGTATCACCATCACAACTCCTATCTTTACCGTTTTTCTTAGTTCGATCCTATTAGTAGTATTTTGATTTAGTGGAATAAAGTCATGGCATGATCTAGTTTTGAGTTTTGCTTTATGATCCTTCTTTGTAATCGAGTCCGTGAGCTATATAATAAAGATTAGTGTTGAGTCAAGGGCTTGAGTATTTTGCCATGATCTTGGATGATTAGAAGAAAAAGAATAAAAAGAGTCAAGAGTTCATATTGATCTTATTGAAAGTAATGACTTCACATAGAAAGAGTATGATGATTTAAAATTGATGGGAGTTGGCAAATATAGCTTTGGTCATCGTTGCAATTAATAGGAAGTAATAAGGAAAGAGATGTATCACATATAGATATATTATCATTGACATTTTTTATGATTGGGAGCACTCATTAAAATATGACATGCTAAAGAGTTGATGTTGGACAACGAAGACAACATAATGAGTTATATTTTCTTACATCTGAGATAAAGTATGTTGTCATGATTCCTCTACCGTGTTGAGTTTGCCTTTCCCCCTCATGCTAGCCAATTCTCAGCACTAAGTAGAAATACTACTTGTGCTTCCAAATACCCTTAAACCAGTTTTGCCATGAGAGTCCACCATATCTACCTATGAATTGAGTAAGATCCTTCAAGTAAGTTAACATCGGTGCAAGCAATAAAAAATTGCTCTCTAAATATTCATGACTTATTAGTGCAGAGAAATAAGCTTTGTATGAACTTGTTGTGGACGCAATAAAAGCGACGGACTGCATAATAATGGTTCACATGCAAGGGGCAATATAAAGTGATGTTCTTTTGCATTAAGATTTTGTGCATCAACCCTAAACGCGCATGACAACCTCTGCTTCCCTCTGCGAAGGGCCTATCTTTTATTATTATCCTCTACTTTATGCAAGAGTCACGGTGATCTTCACCTTTCCTTTTTCATTTTATCCTTTGGCAAGCTCAGCATGTTGGAAAGAACATGATATATATATCTAATTGGATGTGGGGGAGCGTGAATTATTATTGTTGACATTAACATTGAGGTAAAAAGTTGTGGGGCAAAAACTATAAGCCCCTATCTTTCTCTGTGTCCGATTAAAACTCCATAACCACAAAGTATCGCGTGAGTGCTAGCAATTATGAAGGACTAAGTGATAGTTGAGTATGTGGACTTGCTTTTAAGCTCTGACACAGACTCTTTCCGATGTTATGATAAATTGCAATTGCTTCAATGACTGAGATTATGATTGTTGGTGCCCAATAAAGTTTCTGATTCATATTTTGGCTTTGTGAAAAGATCATCACTAGAACATAAGTAATCATATGACAAAATTTATATATGTTGCTGTTATGAAGTAATCATGATGCCTTCATATCCGTATTTTATTTTTATCGATGCCTCTACCTCTAAACATGAGGACATATTTATTGTTATCGGCTTTTCGCTTGAGGACAAGCGAGGTCTAAGCTTGGGCGAGTTGATACGTCCATTTTTCATCATGCTTTTATGTCAATATTTATTGCATTATGGGTTGTTAGTTCACATTATGTCACAATACTTATGGCTATTCTCTCTTATTTTACAAGGTTTATATGAAGAGGGAGAATGCTGGCAGCTGGAATTCTGGGCTGGAAAAGGAGCAAATATTGAAGGACTATTCTGCGCAACTCCAAAAGTCCTGAAACTCCACGGAATATTTTAGAATAAAGAAAGAAAAATCGTCGCCGAAGATGAAGGCCAGGGGGCCCACACCCTGCTCACGAGGGTGGGGGGCGCCCCCCTGGGCGCGCCCCCTACCTCGTGGGTCCCCTGGTGGCTCTCCAACGTCCATCTTCTCCCATATGAAGTCTTTCGATGAGAAAAAAAATAGAAGAGAACCTTTCGGGACGAGACTCCACCGCCACGAGGCGGAACCTTGGCGGAACCAATCTAGGGCTCCGGCAGAGCTGTTCTGCCGGGGACACTTCCCTCCGGGAGGGGGAAATCATCACCAACGCTCATCTCATCAGGAGAGGGCAATCTCCATCAACATCTTCACCAGCACCATCTCATCTCCAAACCCTAGTTCATCTATTGTATCCAATTCTTGTCTCCAAGTCCGGGATTGGTGCTAGTAGGTTGTTAGTAGTGTTGATTACTCCTTGTAGTTGATGCTAGTTGGTTTATTTGGTGGAAGATCATATGTTCAGATCCTTTATTCACAATATTACCCCTCTGATTATGAACATGAATATGCTTTGTGAGTAGTTACGTTTGTTCCTGAGGACAAGGGAGAAGTCTTGCTATTAGTAGTCATGTGAATTTGGTATTCGTTTGATATTTTGATAAGATGTATGTTGTCTAACCTCTGGTAGTGTTATGTGAACGTCGACTACATAACACTTCACCATTATTTGGGCCTAGAGGAAGGCATTGGGAAGTAATAAGTAGATGATGGGTTGCTAGAGTGACAGAAGCTTAAACCCTAGTTTATGCGTTGCTTCGTAAGGGGCTGATTTGGATCCATATGTTTCATGCTATGGTTAGGTTTACCTTAATACTTTTGTTGTAGTTGCGGATGCTTGCAATAAAGGTTAATCATAAGTGGGATGCTTGTCCAAGTAAGGGCAGTACCCAAACACCGGTCCACCCACATATCAAATTATCAAAGTACCGAACACGAATCATATGAGCGTGATGAAAACTAGCTTGACGATATTCCCATGTGTCCTCGGGAGCGCTTTTCCTATTATAAGAGTTTGTCCAGGCTTGTCCTTTGCTACAAAAAGGATTGGGACACCTTGCTGCACTTTATTTACTTTTGTTACTTGTTGCTCGTTACAATTTATCATATCACAAAACTATCTGTTACCACTTATTTCTGTACTTGCAGAGAATACCTTGCTGAAAACCGCTTATCATTTCCTTCTGCTCCTCGTTGGTTTCGACACTCTTACTTATCGAAAGGACTACGATAGATCCCCTATACTTGTGGGTCATCAGAGGCCATGAGGGGCTTGCTCCCCGGTGGCCATCCTTGTTGGCATGGCCAATAAGGCTTTGGATGGCAGCCCTCCACTCTTATTGCTTCTCCAAGGCAGAAGGAAAGTTGAGGAGCAGTTGCGCTAGCGACAGCGCTTCCGCTCGCGTGGGTGGCAGCGACAGGCGCGAGGAATGGGAGGAACTCGGACTTCTAACGATGTTAGAAGGACTCCCATCATGATTCCGCGGTCGCGCGCTCTTTTCGCCTGCATCATGGCGTGCATGTCGGCCATGCGTGTCTTGAAAGTGACGTTGAGGGCTCTTGTCACGGCGACGCCCGGGGTCCTCAACATCACGGCGTGGTTAGTCATGCACGAGCTGAGGAGACCGCGGTACGCACAGTGGCGAGGTCAATCTTCTGCCCTTGGAGGGCCTCGCACCACCCGCAGGTGGCACAGCTCCATCCCTGGGCCCGGTGGCGCGCCGACCTTCGTTGCCGCTGCGGAGGATGCCGGTGACCTGTCTTCTTTTATTCGGATGGTGTGGATGATCTTGATCTCCCCCACCACTGGCGCCCGCCCCGTCGCCCGTTCGCGCGGGTGCGGGCGGAGCGGCCCCGGACGGGCCAATCGCCGCAGCCGTAATCTTCTTCGGAGCCATGGCGATGAAGGAACTACTGTACTAACTACAGACCAGATTCTCACAACTAATGCCCCCCCTACCTGGCGCGCCAAAGATTTCGGGGAAACCGATCACCTATGGGGTCACAAGGATCCCTTCTATGTTCAACGGGGAATTAGTTGCACGAAGAGCAGGTCGAGCTGTTAGCACACAGAGGATTTTTATCCAGGTTCGGGCCGCGAAGATGCGTAATACCCTAGTCCTGCTTTATCTGGTTATATGTCTGTTCATGAGCTTATGAACTAGCTACGGTGCGTGCTTTGTCCAAAAGTCGGAATCCTCTCTCTGTGCGCCTCGGGCATCCTTTTATACACAAAGGGGTTGCCACAGTGGCACACAGGAGGTGGCAAGCTACAGTGGTACGAGCTTATCGCTCGATCAATGTAGGACAAGTGCATTTAATGCATTTCCTACGTGTCCTCTCGCTTTATTGGGGACGGCAACAGAGGCCATCTCATCCATCGCCGCTCCTCCTCGACTCGCCACGCATCCGGGCCGACGGGGCATGCAGCACCACACTGGCCAACCAGCTGCTGTGTTGGTGAAATGGTAGGCTTCCATGAAGATCTGCATGCCGCCATGTAGGCGCCTGCTTAGCTAGCATTCCTATCACCGCACTGGAGTGGTGGTGAAGTGGCGAAACCTCGCCGTGCGCGGGTCTAGCCGTGACCCAGCGATCGTCGAGTTGTCCTCGGCAAAAGGCCTTGCCGGGGTTCTTGTCTTCTGATCCCACGTGGATTCGTGGGTCGCCAATCTTCGTGAGGGGCTGCATGCTACCAGGCATGTGCTCTCCAAGTCTTGGTCTTAACGTTGTCGATGGTGTCAGAGCTCTCAACCCCAAGGGTGGTGGCCCTATTGGTCTCTTCGCAAGCTCCTTGCCGGGGGCTTCGCTGGTCGCCTTGGCAAGGCTTGTTGCCGGGCGTGGCCCTGCTCGCCTCCTGCTGCCTGTTACCTTGAGTGTCTTCTCTGATATTCTTTGCTCCCGTCTTGCCTTTTGCCATCCTCCTCTGCTTTGCCAAGCCCTGCTGTAGGCGTGGCTGCGACCATCCGTGCACAAGTAAGGGGTACAGAAGTACCCACACTGTTGTACACCGACAAAGATGTTCCTTTTGTCTTTTATGATGATTGTGTAGAAGCATTTGAAATGCTTAAGAAAGCCTTGATTTCTGCACCTATTGTTTAGCCACCTGATTGGAATTTACCCTTTGAAATTGTGTGTGACTCTAGTGATTATGCTGTAGGTGATAAGAAATTAAATGTTATCCAATATGCTAGTAAAACTCTAGACAGTGCCCAGAGAAATTATGCTACCACTAAAAAAGAATTTTTAGCAGTTGTGTTCGCTTGTGATAAGTTTAGACCTTATATTGTTGGTTCAAAAGTAACTGTTCACACAGATCATGCTGCTATTAAATACCTTATGGAAAAGAAAGATGCTAAACCTAGACTTATTAGATGGGTTCTCTTGCTACAAGAATTTGATTTGCATATTATTGATAGAAAGGGAGCTGAGAACCCCGTTGTAGAAACCTTGTCTAGGTTAGAGAATGTTCTTGATGACCCACTACCTATTTATGATAGCTTTCCTGATGAACAATTAGCTGTCATAAATGCTTCTCGTACTGCTCCATGGTATGATGATTATGCTAATTACATGTTGCTAAATTTATACCACCTAGTTTCACATACCAGCAAAAGAAAACGTTTTTTGATTTAAGATATTACTTTTGGGATGACCCACACCTTTATAACGAAGGAGTAGATGGTGTTATTAGACGTTGTGTACCTGAGCATGAACAGGAACAAATCCTATGCAAGTGTCACTCCGAGGCTTATGGGGGACACCACGCTGGAGATAGAACTGCACATAAGGTATTGCAATCCGGTTTTTATTGGCCTACTCTCTTCAAAGCTGCCCGTAAGTTTGTCTTGTGTTGCGATGAATGTCAAAGAATTGGTAATATTAGTAGACGTCAAGAAATGCAAACTATTCACTTGTTATAGAACCATTTGATGTTTGGGGCTTTGATTATATGGGACCATTTCCTTCCTCTAATGGGTATACACATATTTTAGTTGCTGTTAATTACGTTACTAAGTGGGTAGAAGCTATTCCAACTAGTAGTGCTGATCATAACACTTCTATTAAGATGCTCAAAGAAGTTATTTTTCCGAGGTTTGGAGTCCCTAGATACTTAATGACTGATGGTGGTTCACATTTTATTCATGGTGCTTTTCGTAAAATGCTTGCTAAGTATGGTGTTAATCATAGAATTGCATCTCCATACCATCCATAGTCTAGTGGTCAAGTAGAATTGAGTAATAGAGAGATTAAATTAATTTTGCAAAAGACTGTTAATAGATCTAGAATGAATTGGTCCAAGAAACTTGATGATGCATTATGGGCCTATAGAACTGCATATAAAAATCCTATGGGTATGTCTCCATATAAAATGGTTTATGGAAAATCATGTCACTTACCTCTCGAACTATAACATAAGGCATATTGGGCTATTAAAGAGCTCAATTATAATTTCAAACTCGCCGGTGAGAAGAGACTTTTTGACATTAGCTCACTTGATGAATGGAGAACCCAGGCCTATGAGAACGCCAAACTGTTTAAAGAAAAGTTAAAAGATGGCATGACGAAAGGATACAAAAGCGTGAGTTTAATCTAGGTGATTATGTTTTGCTCTAAAACTCTCATTTAAGATTTTTTGCAGGAAAAGTTCTCTTTAAATGGCAAGGTCCTTACATTATCGAGGAGTTCTATTGTTCTGGTGCCATAAAAATAAACAATGCCGAAGGCACAAATCCGAAGGTGTTGAATGGACAAAGAATCAAACATTATATCTCAGGTAATCCCATAAATGTTGAAACCAATGTTATTAACACCGTAACCCTGGAGGAGTACATAAAGGACACTTTCCAGAATGTTTCAGACTCTGAAAAGGAATATATATGTGGTACGATAAGTAAACCGACTCCAAAACAGTTCTAATAGCAATTTTTCTCCGTTTTGGAATATTTAAGAAAATTGGAAAATAAGAAGTAGTCCGGAAAGGACACGACACATCCACGAGGGTGGAGGGTGCGCCCTATCCCCCTGGGCGCCCCCTGCCTCGTGGACACCTTGTGTGCCCTCCGGACTCCGCTTTCTACACGATACTTATTTTGGTCGGTAAAAATTCATTATATAATCTCCCGAAGGTTTTGACCACCGCACCATGACGAAATCCTCTGTTTTTGTTTTGAGCTGTCTTCTGTCAGAGTTTCTCAAGGCCAGGCATCATGTTGTATCCCTCCTCCAACAACGTGAAGATAGAGATGAAGCAAAAAGAAATCAGGAAAATCAAGAAAAATTGACAAGATCAAGGAAGCTGCATAGGAGCAAGTCCTGACAGTAGAAGAAGAAGGCTTATTTCAACCCTACTACAAGCATCTCACCCCTACTGAAATTGAAGCTTTCAAGATGATTGAGCTAGCTCGCATACAAAACAAGTATCTCACACGTGAAAATATTTTGTTGCAAGAGCATATCATCGCACTCAAGGGCATTATCCACAAGTTGGAGGATCTCCTACGCTCGATGTGTCACACCCCATCATCAACAACTCCATCATCACCACCTCCGAAGAAAGAGACATAAACACATCAATGGGAACTCCCCTTGGCAACTGCCAAGCTTGGGGGAGGTGCCTCGGTATCGTATCACCATCACACTTCTATCTTTACCGTTTTTCTTAGTTCGATCCTTTTGGTTATATCTTGATCTAGTATAATGAAGTTTAGTATGATCTAGCTTTGAGTTTTTGTGTTGATCCATATCTATGTAATCGAGTCCGTGAGCTATATATAATAAAGATTAGTTTTGAGTCGAGGGCTTTGCTATCTTGCTATGATCTTAAGGGAATAAAAGAAAAGAAAGAATAAAAAGATCATATTGATCTTATGGAGGGTAATGACTTCACATATAAAGAATATGATGAATAAAAATTGTTGAGAGTTGACAAACATAGTTTTGGTCATCCTTGCAATTAATAGGAAGTAATAAATAAAGACAGGTTTTCACATATAAATATACTATCTTGGACATCTTTTATGATTGTGAGCACTCATTAAAATATGACATGCTAAAAAGTTGATGTTGGACAAGTAAGACAATGCAATGGGTTATGTTTTCTTATATCCGAAATAAATTATATTGTCATGGATCATCCAACATGTTGAGCTTGGTTTCCTCCCTCATGCTAGCCAAATTCTTTGCACCAAGTAGAGATACTACTTGTGCTTCCAAACATCCTTAAACCCAGTTTTGCCATGAGAGTCCACCATATCTACCTATGGATTGAGTAAGATCCTTCAACTAAGTTGTCATTGTTGCAAGCAATAAAAATTGCTCTCTAAATATGTATGATCTATTAGTGTGGAGAAAATAAGCTTTATACGAGCTTGTGATATGGAAGAAATAAAAGCGACGGACTGCATAATAAAGGTCACTATCACAAGTGGCAATATAAAGTGATGTTCTTTTGCATTAAGATTTTGTGCATCCAACCATAAAAGCACATGACAACCTCTACTTCCCTCTGCGAAGGGCCTATCTTTTATTTTTGTCTTCTACCTTATACAAGAGTCATGGTGATCTTCACATTTCCCTTTTATACTTTATCCTTTGGCAAGCACTATGTGTTGGAAAGATCATGATATATATATCCAATTGGATGTAGGTTTTCATAAAGTATTATTGTTGATATTACCCTTGAGGTAAAAGGCTGGGATGCGAAACTATAAGCCCCTATCTTTCTCTGTGTCTGATTAAAACTTCATACCCATAAGTATTGCGTGAGTGTTAGCAATTGTGAAAGAGTAAATGATAGTTGAGTACGTGGACTTGCTGAAAAGCTCTTATATTGACTATTTCCGATGTTATGATAAATTGCAATTGCTTCAATGACTGATATTATAGTTTGCTAGTTTCCACTGAAGTTTCTGATTCATACTTTAGATTGTGAATAGATTATTACTTTAACATAAGAAATCATATGACAATATATATGATGTTGTTCTAAGAATGATCATGACGCCCTCATATCCGTATTTTATTTTATCGACACCTCTATCTCTAAACATGTGGACATATTTTTCGATATCAGCTTCCGCTTGAGGACAAGCGAGGTCTAAGCTTCGGGGAGTTGATACGTCCATTTTGCATCATGCTTTTATATCGATATTTATTGCAATATGGGCTGATACTACACATTATGTCACAATACTTATGCCTTTTCTCTCTTATTTTACAAGGTTTACATGAAGAGGGAGAATGCTGACAGCTGGATTTCTAGGCTAGAAAAGGAGCAACTATTAGAGACCTATTCTGCACAACTCCAAAAGTCTTGGAACTCCATGAAAGTCAGTTTTAAAATGTATTAAAAATATTGGCGAAGAAACCACCGGAGGGGGGCCACCCACTGTCCACGAGGGTGGAGGGCACGCCCCACTACCTCGTGGGCCACCTGGCAGCCCCCCGGTGTCCTTCTTCTGGTATATGGTGTCTTTTGCCCTGGAAAAAATCATAAGGAAGCTTTTCGGACGAAGCGCCACCATCTCGAGGCGGAACCTTGGCGGAACCAATCTAGGGCTCCGACAGAGCTGTTCTGCCGGGGAAACATCCCTCTAGGAGGGGGAAATCGTCACCATCGTCATCACCATCAATCCTCTCATCGAGAGGGGGTCAATCTCCATCAGCATCTTCACCAGCACCATCTCCTCTCAAACCCTAGTTTATCTCTTGTATCTGATCTTTGCCTCAAAACCTCAGATTGGTACCTGTGGGTTGCTAGTAGTGTTGATTACTCCTTGTAGCTGATGCTAGTTGGTTTATTTGGCGGAAGATCATATATTCAGATCCTTTATGCATATTAATACCCCTTTGATTATGAACATGAATATGATTTGTGAGTAGTTACGTTTGTTCCTAAGGACACGGGGGAAGTCTTGTTATAAGTAGTCATGTGAATTTGGTATTTGTTCGATATTTTGATGAGATGTATGTTGTCTCTCCTCTAGTGGTGTTATGTCAACGTCGACAACATGACACTTCACCATTATTTGGGCCTAGAGGAAGGCATTGGAAAGTAATAAGTAGATGATGGGTTGCTAGAGTGACAGAAGCTTAAACCCTAGTTTATGCGTTGCTTCGTAAGGGGCTGATTTGGATCCATGTGTTTCACGCTATGCTTAGGTTCACCTTAATTCTTCTTTCGTAGTTGCGGATGCTTGGGAGAGGGGTTAATCATAACTGGGATGCTTGTCCAAGGAAGGGCAGTACCCAAGCACCGGTCCACCCACATATCAAATTATCAAAGTACCGAACGCGAATCATACAAGCATGATGAAAACTAGCTTGACGATAATCCCCATGTGTCCTCGGGAGTGCTTTCCTTTATATAAGAGTTTGTACAGGCTTTTCCTTTGCTACAAAAAGGATTGGGCCACCTTGCTGCACTTTGTTAATTTTGTTACTTGTTATCCGTTACAAATTATCTTATCACAAAACTATCTGTTACCGATAATTTCAGTGCTTGCAGAGATTACCTTACTAAAAAGTATATGTCATTTCCTTCTGCTCCTCGTTGGGTTCGACATTCTTACTTATCAAAAGGACTACGATAGGTCCCCTATACTTGTGGGTCATCATGACCGAGTTGGGGATGATTGGTGTTGGTGGCCGTGGTGGGGGGGGGGGAGTCGCCAAATGCATCCCGCGGTGCCGTAGTCTGTGGATTAGGTAGGAGTGTACTGTGCTGGCCTACTCAGAGAGGAAGCAAGCGTTAATGCAAGGTATGGTGGTTGCACGTTGCACAACATCCACCTTACTCATGGCCCAAGCACTAAGCTTCAGTTTTAACTTCTGAATCATTGGCAACTCTAGCATTCCCCTGAATCCTATGTCCTTTACTAACCACTGCTTGTATTCACTGAAACCATCGACAATATTTACAACGTGCCTGGCAGACCTCCTTGATGTGAAATTTGGTGGAATGGCGTTAGATCGGCTACTAGATGCACTGTGACGCCTGCTGGTCTCAGATTTCGCTGCTACTGGTTCATGTCGACGGCCATCGGGAGCGCAAAAATCATCGGAGCTATCTGACCCAGCCATTCGTTCCTAATGCAGAAAGATTAAAAAATCAAATGGGGTTGCTATAGACTAATATTGCGGAAAACTATAATGGAAGACGATGTCTTCTTGTTGGTGCGGCGGCCAAATTTCTGGATGGACGGTGAGCTTGGGAACACTAGTGCAATGGGTAGTGAGTATCGCGCGGGCGCGCGACAACGGCTATGGCAAGGCGTGGGCGGGGTGGGGGTGGTACCTTGCAAGGAGAGTCCGCCGAGATTGTGCTTCACGGCCGCCGTCGGTGGGTGGGTCAGATCGGCAGCGGGGGCGGGGTGGGGGTGGTACCTTGCAAGGAGAGTCCGCCGAGATTGTGCTTCACGGCCGCCGTCGGTGGGTGGGTCAGATCGGCAGCGGAGTCGCCGCACCTACGCACTAGATCTGGATGTGTGGTTGGACACACGCGAGTGGTGCATGCAGGCTGGGAATGGGCTGAGCCAGCATGATGTGTGGTCGAATAGTCCAGACTGAGATAAGTGAGCAGAAGAGAAAAAATATCGCCCAACGAAAGAAAGGACCGGAACAGTCCACGTGTCAATGTATATATAATTAACTCAATTAGTCATCCAAGCGGTCTGCTAGAACAGAAAGTGCAATTAACCTAATTAAGTATTACACCGACAAAGTAGCATAGTTACTTAGAACAAGTAATTAAAGGACCGGGAGCTAGCACAGCTAAGCTTCTAATGATCCCATCAAAGGTGCGGACTAAATATTACATTAATTACTTGCGGCGCGAGACAAAATGACCATGGCACATATGATGATGAAGAGTGCCAGAAGCAACGAAGTAGCCATCAGGTTTGTTGCCGCCACCATGAGATTGAGCTTCATCAGATCTCTGATCATGGCAAGAATTGTTTCGATGTGCTGGTCCATCGCAGGCGCTGCAACTGGACGGGCCTCCCCCTGGACCTGGTTGACTAGTTCTGGATCTGGTTCTGAACCGCATTGCCATCCAGATGCGCGGGCAAGAACCTCGCGTATCACTCCTGCCACTCGTAAAACTTGCATTTGCCGGGTTGCGTGGATGAAGAGAGAAAGACAGATCATGTCAGGGGCCTAGTGTCTGGACTGATTGCCAAAATTAAGAACACTTACATCACTACAAAAAAAATACACTTCCGTGGTGATACGTGTTTGTCACAGTAGGTCGCGTTTTTTGTCATGCATGTACATCCATGACGATTTTATGACAGAATCAAGATAGTCATATCTGTGTTGACATAGAAGTGTTCCATGACATTACCAAAATTATCATCATGGAAGTGTCCACTTCCATGATGATAAATCACGCATCACAGAAGTTCTTTAGTCAAGGGTGACCGACACGTGGCATCCACCGTAACAGAACATCGTTAAGCTATCGGGTCGGGTTTTGGATCCGATAACCCATTAGCAGCCCCGACCAATGGGAAATTTCCACGTATAAAATTCTTATTGGCCGGTCGAAACACGTGTCAACTCGTTAGTGGGTCAGATAGGCGCCTATGATATGTCGACACGTGCCACGGCCCGCCACTGGCCCATTTAGCTTACAAAGCCAGCCCGTTTGACTTGGTCAAAAGTTAACGGGCTGGCCCATGAAAAGTCTGTTAATGGTCTCTTCGCAAATAGCCCATTTTACAGCCCAGTAACTCACGACCCGTTAGGCCCTAATGGAAATCGGCCCAACAATGTCATGTGGGCTGTCGAATATAACACCAGGCAATTTCACTTTCGGCCCATGTATGTACCACGACGTCTTTCGGCCCATATGAGACCTTCGTATCTTTAGGCCCTTTAGAGGCCCACGGTGACTCTAGCCCATAATGAAAAATAATTTTCTTTGTACCCGTTAAGAGCCCGTGATTCACATGGGCCGTTTTCAGCCCGTGTTAGCTTTCGGCCTAGTGACGGCCCATACATTCCTGGGCTCCTTTCCGGCCCTCGATTACTTCTGGCCCGTTACTGGCCTGTTCCCCTAATGGGCCAAATTTGGCCCATGGCAAGAGTCG
The DNA here is from genome assembly GCA_963921465.1 of Triticum timopheevii. Taxonomy (NCBI): domain Eukaryota; kingdom Viridiplantae; phylum Streptophyta; class Magnoliopsida; order Poales; family Poaceae; genus Triticum; species Triticum timopheevii. The sequence continues at coordinate 88,640,934 of OY997271.1, forward strand.
GCCCATTTCTAGCCTATTAACCCGTTGCGTCATTTCCAGCCCGTCCTATATTCTAGCCCATTAACGACCCGTTATGCCTGTGACAGAATTAAGCCTTTGCTGTCCTCCGGCCTGTTAATGGCCCGTTACCATGCTGGGCCGATACCAATTACGCCCGTTTACGGCCCATGTAGACCCATTTATCTGACGGCCCGAGGCCCACCGATTCTACGACCCTGTTGGAGGCCCATTTATCGATGGCCCGTAGGAGACCCATGGATCCTACGGCCCGTATATGGCCCATGGTTGTTGCGGCCACTAGGAAACCAGGGAAAAAGAAGACTAGGAAATAAATAAGGCTGAAACTAACGCTAGGCTATTAAGGCGATTGCACAGATTACATCCACTCGGCATCCAAGATCGCCACCAGTGCAAATATAGGGAACACCCTACACTATACAAAAATGGCTTGCTATTTTCTTCAGCCGGTGGCTGCACGTTAAGAACAAATTTTGTATCGCACCAAAACAAATTACAATTATATAACAAAAGGAAGGTCGGCATAAAACTTAACAGTCTAGCAAATAAATGCACCACCAGAAGTTCAGAAACTCAGTTCATTTGACCTGACTGTTACGTTTTCATGTTGTATTGTCCGATGGAGCACCATAACCCTCGCCTTCATTTCTCCTAGGCTCCTGAACAACATAGCAAATATCTGATAGTCTGGTTTCAAAACCATGCATATCTTGACGACATCGAACAATGTCTCTCCTTGTTTCACAAAGGGTCTCTGTTAGGAAATGGACTTGTGTCTGGAGTGTAGATACAACATTGCTTTGAGCTTGCATATCTTGATCATGAGGCAGTTTGGATGATATTGCCTTAACAACCAACCCAGTATTACGCAGGAACGTGCTTTTGGCACTATTAGTGGACATGTACTGACCCACTGCAGCAAGAGCTGACATTGCAGTTATAGTTGCCTCGCCACCTTCAGAAAGTGGCGGTTCCACCATTTTTTCCATAGTTCGCTGAAAAGTTGAGTTTTTACATTAGTAGTACCAGAATAGAAGATATTAAGGAGGCATCAATACCAAACAAAATAGCTTTGGTCTATATACAGAACTTATTCTGGTGAACCCATGTAAAATATTAGTTGTATTTTATTGCAAAGTACATAATAACCATGTACCATCACTAATGTACATAATAACCATGTAAAATATTACAATTGTCGTATTCTGCTGAAACAAGATATTAAGGAGGTTCCAAACATATAACCATGTACCATCGCTAATGTATTGTCTATTTCTTCACATTGTATTGAGGGCTAAGGTAAAGAGACAAAGTTTATAACACGGTAAGCATAGTATGATATCATTCATATCACAAAACAACTGAGAACAGACAAACAGCCAATTGTAACATTGTGTGGGCAAGTCCGGCACGGAACTAGATTACGGGGCAAGATCGAAGGAACATCACTCCTCTCTTTTAAACCTTGTAAGGTGCAATGATAAGCTAAGACAATTGTGTATAAAATTGAAAAGAGTAACAGACATTGGCTGCAAACCATGCAGTTCAAGGCACAAGTCGGTGTAAGTAGTAGTTAAAAGGCATGAGGATTAATGACTTACAACAGCGGCTTTGACTGGTGTAGTCATGCGTCTCCAACGTATCTATAATTTATGAAGCATTCATGCTATTTTATTATCTTTTTTGAATGATTATGGGCTTTATTATACACTTTTATATTATTTTTGGGACTAACCTTTTAATCGGAGGCCCAGCCCATATTGTTGTTTTATTGCCTGTTTCAGTATTTCGAAGAAAAGGAATACCAAACGGAATGAAACCTTTGGGAGCGTGATTTTTAGGAAGAATATGATCCGGGAGACTTGGAGTGCAAGCCAGGGGATCATCGAGGGAGCCACGAGACAGGGGGCGCGCCCTACCCTCTAGTGGGCCCCTCGAGGCTCCCCCGACCGACTTCTTTTGCCTATATAAGCCTACGTACCCTAAAAACATCAAATATCAAGATAGATCGGGAGTTCCGCCGCCGCAAGCCTCTGTAGCCACCAAAAACCTCTCGGGAGCCCGTTCCGGCACCCTGCCAAAGGGGGAACCCATCACCGGTGGCCATCTTCATCATCCCGGCGCTATCCATGACGAGGAGGGAGTAGTTCACCCTCGGGGATGAAGGTATGTACCAGTAGCTATGTGTTTGATCTCTCTCTCTCTCGTGTTCTCTCTATGGCACGATCTTGATGTATCACGAGCTTTTCTATTATAGTTGGATCTTATGATGTTTCTCCCCCTCTACTCTCTTGTGATGAATTGAGTTTCCCTCTTGAAGTTATCTTATCGGATTGAGTCTTTGATTTGAGAACACTTGATGTATGTCTTGCCGTGTTTATCTGTGGTGACAATGGGATATCATGTGCCACTTGATGTATGTTTTGGTGACCAACTTGCGGGTTCCTCCCATGAACCTATGCATAGGGGTTGGCACACGTTTTCTTGACTCTCCGGTAGAAACTTTGGGGCACTCTTTGAAGTACTTTGTGTTGGTTGGATGAATTTGAGATTGTGTGATGCATATCGTATAATCATGCCCACAGATACTTGAGGTGACAATGGAGTATCTAGGTGACATTAGGGTTTTGGTTGATTTGTTTCTTAAGGTGTTATTCTAGTATGAACTCTATGATAGATCGAGCGGAAAGAATAACTCTATGTTATTTTACTACGATCTCTTGAATAGATAGATCAAAAAGGATAACTTTGAGGTGGTTTCGTACCCTACCATAATCTCTTCGTTTGTTCTCCTCTATTAGTGGCTTTGGAGTGACTCTTTGTTGCATGTTGAGGGATAACTATATGATCCAATTATGTTACTATTGTTGAGAGAACTTGCACTAGTGACAGTATGAACCCTATGCCTTGTTTCCTACCATTGCAATACCGTTTACGCTCACTTTTATCATTAGTTACCTTGCTGTTTTTATTATTTCAGATTACAAAAACCTTTATCTACCATCCATATTGCACTTATATCACCATCTCTTCGCTGAACTAGTGCACCTATACAATTTACCATTATATTGGGTGTGTTGGGGACACAAGAGACTCTTTGTTATTGGGTTGCAGGGTCGTTTGAGAGAGACCATCTTCATCCTACGCCTCCCACGGATTGATAAACCTTAGGTCATCCACTTGAGGTAAATTTGCTACTGTCCTACAAACCTGTGCACTTGCAGGCCCAACAACGTCTACAAGAAGAAGGTTGTGTAGTAGACATCAAACTCATTTCTGGCGACGTTGCCGGGGAGGTGAGTGCTTGAAGGTATATCTTTAGATCTTGCAACCGAATCTTTTTGTTTCTTGTTTTATCATTAGTTTAGTCTATAAAAGAAAACTACAAAAAACATGAAATTGAGTTTGTCTCATACGCTTCATCTTTTTAATATCTTTCGTGAGTATGATGAAAAGGAAAATTGTGCTCAAGTGCTAGAAGAAGAAGTCTATAAAATATTTGGTATTACATCTTTGAATGATGAGCATGATTTCAATGTTGTTAGTATGAATTCCTTGAATGTCCATGATGCTAATGATATGAAAAGCCACAAGCTTGGGGAAGCTATGTTTGATGAAGATGATATTTTGTGTCCCCCAAGTTTTGATGAGAATATTTATTATGATGAAAGCATGCCTCCTATTTATGATGATTATATTGATGAAAGTGGGTTTGGAAGAGTGTCAACTTTAGGAAGTAGTGATCCCACTATTTTGGATGATGTTGAATCTTATTGTGATGAACATGAAAGTGGATTTGGAAGAGTGTCAACTTTATTTAGTGATGATTCCACTATTTCGGAAGAGGTTCCAATTGATTATGAGAACAAAGTTGCTATCTATGATGATTATTGTGATGACTTGTATGCTATTAGGAATAATGATAACCATGAAACTTGTCATCATGATTTTAGTTTTCAATTGGATTATGCCTCACATGATAATTATTTTGTTGAGTTTGCTCCCACAACTATTGATGAGAATAAATTTGCTTATGTGGAGAGTAGTAAATTTGCTATATTTTTATTCACTGCATGATATATGTTTTGCTTGGAGGATCATTTTCTTGTGTTAGTATTTGATTGCTGTTATTTATAATAATTCTTTTCATCTTTAGTTTCAATAAAAATGTCAAGGATAGCCTTTACCATGCTTATTTTGCTAGTATACATGTTGCTGTTTGAAAACAGAAAGTTTACCGCTGTTGCAAAAATTGCCTAGAAAAGTCAGAGAATGGTATAATGTTGAAATTTTTTGCATAATGAGTTCTGTTAAATTTACTACAGTGGGAATTTTCTCTCATAATTTTTGGAGTTAGGGAGGTATTGATACTCTTTCATTCTTTACAGACTGTACTGTTTTGACAGATTGCTGTTATGTTTGCATTGTTTGCATATGTTTGCTTGTTTAATGATTCTATTTTATGATAGGAGTATTAAATATGCAGAGGCATTTAGTATGCAATGTTGAATAATAATTTTAGTAATTTGTTACAGTAGAAAATGATAAGGTTTTGCATTGGTTTATACTAACCTATCTCACGAGTTCTTGTTGAGTTTGATGTGGATGAAGCTTTTGAGAAATACAGAAACCATGATATGAAAGGAATTAAGAAGACATAAAAGCTCAAGCTTGGGGATGCCCAAGGCACCCTAAGATAATATTTCAATAAGTCTCAAGTATCTAAGCTTGGGGATGCCCCGGTAGGCATCCCACCTTTCTTCTTCAACAACTATCGGTTAGTATCGGTTGAGCCTAAGTCTTTGCTTCTTCACATGAGTTGTGCTATCCTTGCAATGTCATGCTATTTTTTTTGCTTCTGTTTGAATAAAATACCAAGATATGAAATTCTTTAATGAGAGAGAGTCTTCTCATAGTTACATAATTATTTAGCTACTCATTGATTTTCACTTATATCTTTTTGGAGTAGTTTTTCATTTACTCGTGTGCTTCACTTATATCCTATGAGTAAATGGTTGAATGAGTTGAATGTCATAAATCTGAAATTATACATGTTTCATTTGCTTATCCCATGGGGGGTAATGACTTCACATCTAAGAAGTAGAGGTTGTAAATTTATTGAAGGTTAGCAAGCATTGTATTGGTCATTTGAACAATTCATGAAAGAATATTGAAGGAAGAGAGATTTCACATATAAATACACTATCCTAGACATCTTTTATAATTGGGAGCACTCATTAAGTATGACATGCTAAAGAGTTGATGTTGGACAAGGAAGACAACTAATGGGTTATGTTTTCCGACATCTCAGTTAAAGTATATTGGCATGGATCATTCAAGCACGTTGAGCTTGCCTTTCCCCCTCATGCTAGCCAAAATTCCTTGCACCAAGTAGAGATACTACCTGTGCTTCCAAATATCCTTAAACCTAGTTTTGCCATGAGAGTCCACCATACCTACCTATTGATTGAGTAAGATCCTTCAAGTAAGTTGTCATCGGTGCAAGAAATAAAAATTGCTCTCTAAATATGTATGATCTTTTGGTGTGAAGAAAATAGTTGTATACGATCTTGTTATGGAAGCAATAAAAGCGACGGACTACATAATAAAGGTCCATATACAAGTGGCAATATAAAGTGACATTCTTTCACATTAAGATTTTGTGCATCCAACCCTAAAAGCACATGACAACCTCTGCTTCCCTCTGCGAAGGGCCTATCTTTTACTTTATGTCTTTTACTTTATGCAAGAGTCAAGGTGATCTTCACCTTTCCCTTTTTCATTTTATCCTTTGGCAAGCACCTCGTGTTGGAAAGATCCTGATATATATATCCAATTGGATGTAAGTTAGCATGAACTATTATTGTTGACATCACCCAACGGTGAATACGTTGGGAGGCAACACTATAAGCCCCTATCTTTCTCAGTGTCCGATTAAAACTCCATAACCATTAGTATTGCGTGAGTGTTAGCAATTGTAGAAGACTATATGATAGTTGATTATGTGGAGTTTGTTCCAGAAAATAAGATGAATTGCAATTGTTTGATGACTAAGAATGAAGTTTACTAGTTTTCAAGAAAGTTTATGGTCTATGCTTTAACATGTGAATTGCTTGTTACTTGTTCGTGAGAAGTTTTATGAGATGAACTACTATTATGACATATAATCATACTAGAAAAGGTGATTGAAATTATCATTGATCAAACTTGTGCACCTTCTAGCATTCACACTTCATAAAATCTTTCTTTATCATTTACCTACTCTAGGACGAGTAGGAATTAAGCTTGGGGATGCTGATACGTCTCCAACATATCTATAATTTATGAAGCATTCATGCTATTTTATTATCTGTTTTGAATGATTATGGGCTTTATTATACACTTTTATATTATTTTTGGGACTAACCTTTTAACCGAAGGCCTAGCCCATATTGTTGTTTTATTGCCTGCTTCAGTATTTTGAAGAAAAGGAATATCAAACGGAGTCCAAACGGAATGAAACCTTCGGGAGCATGATTTTTAGGAAGAATATGATCCTGGAGACTTGGAGTGCAAGCCAGGGGATCATCGAGGCAGCCACAAGACAGGAGGGTGTGCCCATCCCCCTAGGCGCGCCCTACCCTCTTGTGGGCCCCTTGAGGCTCCCTCGACCGACTTCTTTCGCCTATATAAGCCTACGTACCCTAAAAACATCGAATATCAAGATAGATCGGGAGTTCTGCCGCCGCAAGCCTCTGTAGCCACCAAAAACCTCTCGGGAACCCGTTCCGGCACCCTGCCGGAGGGGGAACCCATCACCGGTGGCCATCTTCATCATCCCGGCGCTATCCATGACGAGGAGGGAGTAGTTCACCCTCGGGGCTGAGGGTATGTACCAGTAGCTATGTGTTTGATCTCTCTCTCTCTCTCTCTCTCTCTCTCTCTCTCGTGTTCTCTCTATGGCACTATCTTGATGTATCGCGAGCTTTGCTATTATAGTTGGATCTTATGATGTTTCTCCCCCTTTACTCTCTTGTGATGAATTGAGTTTCCCTCTTGAAGTTATCTTATTGGATTGAGTCTTTGATTTGAAAACACTTGATGTGTGTCTTGCCGTGTTTATCTATGGTGACAATGGGATATCACGTGCCACTTGATGTATGTTTTGGTGAACAACTTGCAGGTTCCGCCCATGAATCTATGCATAGGGGTTGGCAAACGTTTTCTTGACTCTCCGGTAGAAACTTTGGGGCACTCTTTGAAGTACTTTGTGTTGGTTGGATGAATTTGAGATTGTGTGATGCATATCGTATAATCATGCCCACTGTCGGTGTCAAAACCGGCGGATCTCGGGTAGGGGGTCCCGAACTGTGCGTCTAGGCAGATAGTAACAGGAGACAAGGGACACGATGTTTTACCCAGGTTCGGGCCCTCTTGATGGAGGTAAAACCCTACATCCTGCTTGATTGATATTGATGATGTGGGTATTACAAGAGTAGATCTACCACGAGATCAAGGAGGCTAAACCCTAGAAGCTAGCCTATGGTATGATTGTTGTAATGGTTGTTGTTGTGTCCTACGGACTAAAGCCATCCGGTTTATATAGACATCGGAGAGGGCTAGGGTTACATAGAGTCGGTTACAATGGTAGGAGATCTACATATCCGTATCGCCAAGCTTGCCTTCCACGCCAAGGAAAGTCCCATCCGGACACGGGACAAAGTCTTCAATCTTGTATCTTCATAGTCTTGGAGTCCGGCCGATGATGATGATAGTCCGGCTATCCGGACACCCCCTAGTCCAGGACTCCCTCAGTAGCCCCTGAACCAGGCTTCAATGACGATGAGTCCAGCGCGCATATTGTTCGGCATTGCAAGGCGGGTTCCTCCTCCGAATAATTCATAGAAGATTGTGAACACCAGGATAGTGTCCGGCTCTGCAAAATAAATTCCACATTCCACCGTCAAGAGAATAATATGTACACAAGTTCAATCTGCTGACGTATTTTGTGGCATGATGTCACGCCACTACCAAGCCTTTACTTGAATCATTTTTTACTATACCACCTCAGTGCGTTTAGAGAAGCGGTTTCCTTGGCACGTCTTGTCGAAGCAGAGATCGTGTTCCCCTTATTCCGGGATTCTCATCAATACGGACGTGGGTAACCCAACCGCGCCATTGATGGTGGCACTTGGGAGATAAGCGAGTTTTACGAGGCCGGTGAGGACGCATAGTTTTCGTCCGCCCATATATAAGGGGATAAGGACCCACCCTTTCACCTACGCCTTCTTCCTCCTTTGCTTATCCATCTCCGTGCACTCGAGCTCCAGCGCCCAAGCCCGCACATCTTGTCTCAACCTTCTCCAGTCATGTCCGGAGCGGGAGGCAAGTGGATGACCTCCTCCGTTACGGAGGGGCACATTGAAAGACTGCGCAGCGCCGGATATCTATCCGTAGACATCGCGCACCGGCTGCCCGACGAGGGGCAGCTCATCCCCACCCCCAGGCCCCATGAGAGGGTCGTATTCCTTCCCCACTTCCTCCGTGGACTGGGCTTCCCATTGCATCCCTTTGTCTGGGGGCTCATGTACTATTACGGCCTGGATTTCCATCACCTGGCGCCAAACTTCATCCTCAACATCTCGGCGTTTATCGTTGTGTGCGAGGCCTTCCTATGCATCCAGCCTCACTTCGGCTTGTGGCTCAAGACCTTCAATGTCAAGCCGAAGGTGGTGAAGGGCACTCAAGCAGAGTGCGGAGGTGCCATGTTGGGTAAGATACCCAACGTCGTCTGGCTCGAGGGTGCCTTCGTGGAAACCATCAAGGGATGGCAATTGGGGTGGTTCTACATCACTTAGCCGCGTGACCCTAAATGGGTAGCGGCCCCCGAATTTAGATCTGGAATCCCCACACGGCTCACCTCATGGAAGGAGAGTGGCCTGACCTAGGGTGATTCGGAGGAGCTAACCGGACTCCAAGCCTGTATCCAGAAGCTGGCGAACAAGAAGCTCAAGCTTGTCAACGTGGTCCAGGTCATGCTCATCCGCCGGATTCTCCCGTGCCAAGAACGGGCATTTAAATTGTGGGAGTTCAATCCGGCGCAGCACCAGACCTTGAGCAGGCTCTTTGACACTAGGTACGAAGATGCCTGGAAAGTGCTCTTCAAGGGCGCCGAAGCCCCCGCATCCGCTACTGAAGATCGTAGATTTCGCTCGCAGCGTCCAGCTGACGAGGTAAGTGATTCTACCCCTTTACGGGACACTTGTCTTTAATAGTTCGACCATACGCGGGATTTAATCTCCCTTTTCCTTTGACAGGACTGGATGAAGAAGGCCGAGCAGTTCATCTGTCCGGCTCCCATGCCAGAAAACCCAGTAGACGCCCGTCTAGCGGGGCTGCTGGTTCCGGCACCGCATGTGGTGCCGGAGAAGAAGGCCAAGAAGGAGGCCACGGGTACTCGAAAGAGTTCCCGTTTTCAGGTGTCCGACGACTCCGAGGCGGACTCCTCCCCCGAAAACGAGGAGGAGAAAGAGGAATCTCTCCCAGAGGAAGGAGAGAGGAAGAGGAAGGCTTCCCCAACAGGGGAGGCCGAAGGGTCCAAGAGGGGAAGGACTATTGCCCCGGACAGCTCCGCCAACGTGAACATTGGCGACGAAGAGTGGCCCTCAAGGGCTAGGCCTCCGGCAAGATCATAAATATCCAGATTCCTGAATGATTTATAATTTCTTTTTTGTGTCACATAGTGTCCTTCTAATGCCGCACGCTGCCTGTAGTTCGGCCGATGATGATCTCCCCGCTTCATTGAGCGGGTCGTTGGCTCCGTAGGATGTAGAATCCATCCCGACTGCCTCCATCCCTCGCGACGCTGAGGACGCCGAGGTGGGATCCCAAGAAGGGACCCATCAGGAGGAGGCTCCGGAGGCGCCACAAGGCAGCCTCCCGGACTTTGCGCCGGACTCCACGTCAGAACCCGCAGTGGTTCCAGAGTCCGGCCGGCGGCCCCTTCGCAAGAAGGGCAAGACCGTGACACCGGCGGCCTCCGTCCAACCGGAGGCACCGGACAACTTGTTGGAGGTGCTCAAAGGCGCTTCCATCGAGGAAGAACACCGCACTATTATGAGTGCGGTGATTCAGAAGGTTCAGCTCACCAAGAGCGGGCTGACCGAAGCCTGCAGTAGCCTTATAAAAGGCTTTGAGGTAAGAAGTTAAAAATATGCAATGTGATACCGCATAGACAGTAGCCCCTGATGCTCGGTTCGGTGTTCGGAAAGAAAAGCCGGACTGAGGATCTAAAAAAGATATACACATGGTTGCTAAAAATTATGTCAATATGGGTTTGCAGGCTGCGCTGCTGACCTCTGCCGCACTGACTGCGGAGGTCGGTGCTTTAAAGCAGGAGCTCGAGCGGTCCGAGCAAGAGCTCGACCGTGCCAAGAAGCAGCTCGAGGACAAAGAAGGTGAGTAACGCCACTTTGAATTATTACCTTACAGAAAAGGATTTAGGTTGCGACAAAAAATAACAAGGATAACGTGGGTGCTGCAGGGGCCACGAATGAGGTGGCAACCCTAAAGGAGGCTGTGTCCGCGGCCAAAAGCAATGCGGCCGCGGAACGAGCAGAGCGAGAGAAGCAGGAGGCGCGGGTGGCGGAGGTGCGGCAAAAGCTTCGGGCTCTCATGGAAAAGCATGAGAGTTTGGAGCGCGACTCAAAGACTCGAGAGTCCGAGCTTGCCTCGGCTCTGGAAAGTGCCAAAGCCGACAAGGCCGAGGCCCATAAGTCCCTCCAGGAGCATGAGGAGGTGAAGAAGATAGCGGTGGGTAAGGCATTTTTCATGCAAAGCAAGCACGTGAATGTAAATTACCTGTAACTTACCCGAATTCGGAGCTCTCCAGGGGCGTTTGCAGATCTGCCTCGCAGTGTGTCCGATGCCGCTGCATTCTACCGAGCCGAGGAGGGGAGCTCAATGGAGAAGGTCTTCTGGTCTCAGTACGCTGAGGCCGGCCATCCGGTGCCCCCTAGCGACCAGCTGAAGCCGCTGGTCGAGCTCCACAAGGTAGCCGAGCAGGCCATGAAGGGCCTCATAGTCCGGCTGTGGCCTGGAGAGGCCATGCCTGGGAGCTACTTCGGCCTCGTGCAGCGGCTGGTGGATGCGTGCCCCTGGGTGGAGGTCATCAAGCGCTCCGCCTGTATTGAAGGTGCTCATCGGGCCCTTGCCCGCGCAAAGGTGCACTGGGGCAGGCTGGATGCGGAGAGGCTTATCACTGACGCGCCGCCAGCGGGCAAGGAGTATCGTACGCCCGAGATGTACTATAAGACTGTCCTGAAGGGTGCCCGCAAGATTGCGGATGAGTGCCCCAGAGATGTAACTATTGAGTAAATTCGCAATGTGTTATCCTGTGCACTGAAAACTTCGTTCATATGCGCTAAGCAACGCTTATTGATTTAAAATATTACCTTCTGTGCGGCCGTTTATTAAATCTGAGAGATGGCAAGTCGTCGGCTTCAGCCCCCATGCTGAAGTGCTGGGGCGTTCGGGATAAACTTGAGCACTCTTGTTCCCATTTTTTTGAGTCCATCTAGGGGGGCGCTCAACACAACGAACAAGGCAATCGGACTTATAATGCTTGAACACTCTCACTTAGCCATAGAATTCTATAATTTTAAATTTCGGCGAAGCCCCTAGTATTCAGAAGACCGAGTTCGGGGCACTATCCACGCCTTGGCCGGACATTATCCGGTTCTTCGCTCGAAGCGGCATAAGTCTTTAGGGACTCGAAAAGACCTCTCGAACAGCGACCAGTCTCTCGCCTTATCATGACAGTCAGTTTTAGCTTTCTCCACTGAGGCATTAACCCAGCTCAACCGGGGCGCAATCGCAGTGGTTCTCCCAGTGCCACCTTAGCTGACAGAACGGAACGTAAGGTACCAAAACGTGGGAGCCGGGCAAACCCAACTATTGACCCAAGACATGATTCGGAGCCGATTCATATAATGCTATAAGTTCGGGGTGCCGCACTTGTGAAAGTGTTTGGACTTATCACACCATAATGCGGGGAACATAAGCCCCTGGTGTATTCGGCCATACCAAAATATATGGGTGCAAGATGTCATAAATGAACATATATGTAAAGTAATGCAATTATATGCGAAAAGTGCTGCATTATTTATTCAAGAAATTCTGCTATGAGTGCGGAATGATACAAATAGTGCGGTAAGCAAGGGATTGGACTAATTAAAGGTGTCTCCCTCCAGGGGTAGGCTGCGGAATGGTGTATTTAACAAATTTAATGCTCGTAATGGAGACCACCTGAGTGTTTGTCGCAGCCTTTGTCCCTCCCTGGCTGTTGCATCATGAGTTCGGCAGGTTCGCCGCCGGACGGAGCATCTGGTGGACGGAGTCCTGTGTATAAAAAGAAGAAAAATAAAAATAAAAAGAGCGACACACTTGGGAGCCCCTGGTGTGGTCGAACCGCACTCTGGGTCTGTTGTGGTCGTGCCCCTCCCTCTATGCCCATGGTATCTCCAGAGCGTAATGATGTACGCGGAGAGCTTGTCTTGCAATCATGCAAGGGTTGGGGTTGGGGCCGCATTGCTACGCGTGCTCGGAACGTGCCAGGTGGTCTTGATTGATGTTGCTCCGGGCGCGTTTGGCCGTGTCCGATCGTTTAACGGCCGGACTCGAGAATTGCCTTAGAAGGCTGCTCTGTACTTCTGCCGCGAGAGCCGCTGTATGTTCCTTCGTTCGGAGGGAGCGTTCCGTATTTCTGTTGACCATGATGACTCCACGAGGGCCTAGCATCTTGAGCTTGAGGTATGCATAATGCGGCACCGCGTTGAACTTTGCGAACGCGGTTCGTCCGAGCAGAGCGTGATAGCCACTGCGGAACGGGACTATGTCGAAGATTAACTCCTCGCTTCGGAAATTATCCGGGGATCTGAAGACCACTTCCAGTGTGACTGAGCCTGTACAATGGGCCTCAACACCTGGTATGACGCCTTTGAAGGTCGTCTTTGTAGGTTTAATCCTTGAGGGGTCTATGCCCATCTTGCACACTGTATCCTGATAAAGCAGGTTCAGGCTACTGCCGCCGTCCATCAGGACTCTCGTGAGGTGAAATCCATCGACAATTGGGTCTAAAACCAATGCGGCGAATCCGCCATGGCGGATACTGGTCGGATGGTCTCTTCGATCGAAAGTGATCGGGGAAGAGGACCATGGATTGAACTTCGGGGCAACTGGCTCCATCGCATATACGTCCCTTAGTGCACGCTTTCGCTCCCTCTTGGGTCTATGCGTTGCGTATATCATGTTTACCGTCCGCACTTGTGGGGGGAAGCCCTTCTGTCCTCTATTGTTCGGTGGCCGGGTCTCTTCCTCATCATCACTGTGCAGCCCCTTGTCATTATTTTCGGCAATTAATTTGCCTGCCTGCTTGAATACCCAACAATCTCTGTTGGTGTGGTTAGCTGGCTTTTCGGGGGTGCCATGTATTTGGCAAGAGCGGTCGAGTATTCGGTCCAAATTGGACGGGCCCGGAGTGGTTCTTTTAAATGGCTTCTTCCGCTGACCTGGTTTAGAGCCTCGGAATCCGGCGTTGACTGCTGTATCCTCATTGCTATCGCTGTTAATGCGGCGTTTGTTCTTGTTTCGACGCGACCTGCCATTGTGGTCCTTGGTATTCGGACTGCCAGCATTTTTACTGAGGTTGTTGCTGCGAGCTAGCCAGCTATCCTCTCCCGCACAGAAGCGGGTCATGAGTGATGTCAGGGCTGCCATGGATTTCGGCTTTTCCTGTCCTAGGTGCCGGGCCAGCCACTCGTCGCAGATGTTATGTTTGAAGGCTGCGAGGGCCTCTGCATTTGGACAGTCGACGATTCTATTTTTCTTTGTGAAGAACCGTGTCCAGAATTGTCTGGCCAATTCGTCTGGCTGCTGAATTATGTGGCTTAGGTCATCGACGTTTGGTGGTCGCACATATGTGCCCTGGAAGTTGTCGAGGAATGCAGCTTCCAGGTCCTCCCAACACCCAATTGACTCTGCGGGCAGGCTGTTGAGCCAATGCCGAGCTAGTCCTTTTAGCTTGAGCGGGAGATATTTGATGGCGTGGAGATTGTCGCCGCGGGCCATGTGGATATGAAGGAGATAATCCTCGATCCAAACCGCGGGGTCTGTCGTGCCATCGTAGGATTCACTGTTGACGGGTTTAAACCCTTTAGGGATTTGATGATCCATTACTTCGTCAGTGAAGCATAGTGGGTGTGCGGCGCCTATGTATTGAGCAATATCACGATGTAGCTCAAGAGAGCGTTGTCTGCTGTGTTCGGCCCGGCCGGAGTTGTTGTATCCGGTGCGACGGTATTCGTCGTGGGTCGTGGGGCGCCCACGTGATCCATAGATAGATCTGGATTGTCTTGCCTTGTCCTCCAATATATCCTGCAAGTCCGGCGCGTTCCCCCGTGGCTTCGTACTTTTTGAGCGGTGCCGGGGTACGGTTCTGGTGGAGGGCCTAGATGCCTCTCTGTCGCGGCCACGAGGTGGTCGGTCTGCCGTATTGTGTGCTGGTGATGAAGGTTTGTATGCTTCCTCCTCTAGTCGGGGGAGCAACTTGCATTTTGGGTAGCTTTTGGAGGGGCGTTCGAGTTCATACTCTTCGGCCGCGAGGACCTCGGTCCATCTGTCGGCCAGCAGGTCTTGATCAGCTTGAAGCTGTTGCTGCTTTTTCTTTAGGCTATTTGCTGTGGCCATTAGCCTGCGTCTGAAACGCTCTTGTTCGACAGGATCCTCAGGCATGACGAATTCGTCGTCGTCGAGGCTTGCCTCATCTCCGAAGGGAGGTATATAATTATCATCCTCGACCTCTTCGTCTGCCGCTCTCTCGTGAGGGCTTGCTTCTGCATCCTCCTGCGCTGAATCTTGCTGGAGGGGGTTGTCTTCGGCACTTTCTGGGGTGTTGTTATCTCTTGTGCCGGAATCTTCATTCTTGTTGTGGCGGGATTTAGAGCGGTGCCGCTGACGTCGGCGCTTGGGCTCTTTCTTTAAGGAATCTGCCTCCGCTGCTTCTTCGCCGTCCCCATCTTTTTAGGTGTCCACCATGTATATGTCGTATGACGAGGTGGTCTTCCAGTGCCCTGTAGGCGCTGGTTCCTGTTCGTCTCCGGCATCGTCGTCCGTACCGTCGATGTCTTCGGAGTCGTAGTCTAGCACGTCGGTTAGATCGTCGACAGTGGCTACAAAGTGGGTGGTGGGTGGGCTTTGAATTTCTTCATCGTCCGCATCCCAACCATCCTGGCCGTAGTCCGGCCAGGGCTCTCCGGATAGCGAGAGATGCTTTAGCGATTTCAGGATGTCGCCAAAGGGTGAGTGTTGAAAGATGTCCGCAGCGGTGAACTCCATGATCGGCGCCCAATCAGATTCGATTGGCAGGGGAGCAGGAGGTTCGGAGTCCGGCAGGGAGTCCGGCACCTCGGAGTCACGAGCTTTATAAGGGACGAGGTCAGTGTTCGGCTCCATCACCGTGGAAGTTGCAGCTCCCGAGGCGGTGTCCATCCACCCGTCCTCGATCTGCGCGATCGGCTCCGGACTATGGGTCGGAGCGGATTCATGTGCGGCCTCCAAGGTACTGTCCGGCGGCAGAGTTAGATCATGCCCATGGTGACAGTGCGGCACGCTCGGCTGCGGCTCGGGTCCATCGAAGATCAAGTCTCCGCGGATATCGGCCGTGAAGTTTAGGCTTCCAAACCTGACCTGATGGCCAGGGGCGTAGCTTTCGATCTGCTCCAGATGGCCAAGTGAATTGGCCCGCAGTGCGAAGCCACCGAATACGAAGATCTGTCCAGGGAGAAAAGTCTCACCCAGGACTGCATCGTTGTTGATTGAAGAAGCCATCAAGCCTATCGCTGATGACACAGAGGAACTCTCAATGAAAGC
This sequence comes from Triticum timopheevii, assembly GCA_963921465.1. NCBI lineage: Eukaryota > Viridiplantae > Streptophyta > Magnoliopsida > Poales > Poaceae > Triticum > Triticum timopheevii. The sequence goes on from OY997271.1 coordinate 88,656,858, forward strand.
ACCAATGTCGGTGTCAAAACCGGCGGATCTCGGGTAGGGGGTCCCGAACTGTGCGTCTAGGAGGATGGTAACAGAAGACAAGGGACACGATGTTTTACCCAGGTTCGGGCCCTCTTGATGGAGGTAAAACCCTACGTCCTTCTTGATTGATATTGATGATGTGGGTATTACAAGAGTAGATCTACCACGAGATCAAGGAGGCTAAACCCTAGAAGGTAGCCTATGGTATGATTGTTGTAATGGTTGTTGTTGTGTCCTACGGACTAAAGCCATCTGGTTTATATAGACACCGGAGAGGCTATGGTTACATAGAGTCGGTTACAATGGTAGGAGATCTACATATCCGTATCGCCAAGCTTGCCTTCCACGCCAAGGAAAGTCCCATCCGGACACGGGACGAAGTCTTCAATCTTGTATCTTCATAGTCTTGGAGTCTGGCCGATGATGATGATAGTCCGGCTATCCGGACACCCCCTAGTCCAGGACTCCCTCACCCACGGATACTTGAGGTGACAATGGAGTATCTAGGTGACATTAGGGTTTTGGTTGATTTATGTCTTAAGGTGTTATTCTAGTATGAACTCTATGACAGATCGAGCGGAAAGAATAGCTCTATGTTATTTTACTACAAACTCTTGAATAGATAGATCAAAAAGGATAACTTTGAGGTGGTTTCGTACCCTACCATAATCTCTTCGTTTGTTCTCCTCTATTAGTGGCTTTGGAGTGACTCTTTGTTGCATGTTGAGGGATAGGTATATGATCCAATTATGTTATTATTGTTGAGAGAACTTGCACTAGTGAAAGTATGAACCCTATGCCTTGTCTCCTACCATTGCAATACCGTTTACGCTCACTTTTATCATTAGTTACCTTGCTGTTTTTATTATTTCAGAATACAAAAAACTTTATCTACCATCCATATTGCACTTATATCACCATCTCTTCGCCGAACTAGTGCACCTATACAATTTACCATTGTATTGGGTGTGTTGGGGACACAAGAGACTCTTTGTTATTTGGTTGCAGGGTTGTTTGAGAGAGACCATCTTCATCCTACGCCTCCCATGGATTGATAAACCTTAGGTCATCCACTTGAGGGAAATTTGCTACTGTCCTACAAACCTGTGCACTTGCAGGCCCAACAACGTCTACAAGAAGAAGGTTGTGTAGTAGACATCAATGCCCTTCTTCTTGTTGGTGTGATAGTCCTTGAAGATTTCCACAGCATTTGGTTCAGGTACTTTTTGGTCCTTGCGGACTTTCCTCTGCATTTGGAACAAGTCAATATAGATCTGATAATATGGTACAGCGAAAAGAGTGAAACAACAGGTAATTACAAGAGCCTCGCAGTGTGCAATATAGCTACGAGATCCTATCGTCTGTTGGAATTTCACTTTCGTACGGTTGGCCTTGTTCTTTGAATAGTTCACCTACAAGAAGATAGATTTGTGTGGCACATGCATAAATAGGACTTCAACATGTGATCTGATCACATATATATAATGTACCTGATACTTCGGATCAGACCAGTGTTTAACGAGGCCCCTCCAGTCTTCATCCGATATATTTTCCACTAGAGATGTTTGGGGAAGTTCACTGTTAGTCTTGCCTTCAAAGTGAGTTTTCCTCAAGTTATATCGATAATGTCGCAGAGCAGACTTGAAAACATGGGTGCAAGCTTGTCTGGTTGCATCATCTTGGCTATCCAACTTGAATCTCATATGTTGAAAATTATGGGAGTCTCATTATTAGCAACCTAGAAAGTAGGGGACAGAGCAAGATGATATTACTAGTTTCCATACATAACCATACTTACAGATAAATGGTCGAGGAAGGTGTTGAATTGGGTTTCGTCTTTGTCATTCCTGTATTGAATCCATGTTGGGAGGATACATACATGACACCTAACGGCAACCCCTGCCTCTGATACTAACTTGGCTGACTCTGTAGCATCACGTGGCCTTTTTAAAACTGCCTCAAAATGGATCTCCATTCTTCCTATCAAGCATTATCCCTGATGTTTGTTTCCTCTTGTGCCTAGGTGCTAGTCCAACAATGAACATAGGAAGTGTTAGTGTGCATCAAACTGTGAGACTACATATAAAGAAGCAAGCAACTGTAACTTGACTCCAGCAACTACTTTCTTGTTGTTGAAGCTCACAAGGTTCACCTGATCTTGCCAACTCGTCTTGTGTCAAGAGTGCTTGGGAAGTAGTTTCAGGTGGCAAGGGAGCTTGGGAACATGCTGCTAGCTCAGTTGACGCACGAGTAACTTGTGCAACTGGTAGTACTGTGGTAGGTGTTGCAAGAACTAGGGATGTCTCTGCTTGTTTGGTGGCAGCTATTTGTTTTTGTTTGGCTTTTTTTGCAGCTCGTGTAGCATGGGATACCCTGTTTGTAGAATTTTCCGCTAGACTTTGACCTTCTATTGCACCATCAGTACCAGCAGAATCTGCAGGATTCATCCGCTTCTCATTCCCTACCATTCTGTGTTTCTTCCTCTTTCTTTGTGCCATGTTAAGTCAAGCCAACAAGAAAAACGAATAACAATTTAGTTCTTCAGAACAAATTGATATGTGGTGCAGATGAACTGAACTTTGATGTTAGACAACCACATGATAGGAGGATGTAATATGTACGAAAAACAAGATGGAAGAGATAACCAGAACTATGATGTGTAAACTAAGCAGAAGACATTTCACCAAATTAGAAGCAATGCAATGGAAGGTAGACACCATATGAAAGATGCTACAAATATCCTCTGCCAAGTTAACAGTGTCTCATCATCAATGGCGTTTAAACAAATGTGAAGCAGTACAAGAAATAAATCATATGCAAGATGCAAACAACATCACCCTACCAAGTTAGAGGTCTCTCGTCATTAGTGCCATTGCATATTCACAGCTTATGATGTGTAAACTAAGGAGAAGGCATTTCAACAAATTAGAAGCAATGAAAGTTAGACACCATATGAAAGATGCAACGAATATCACTCTACCAAGTTAAAATTGTCTCATCATAAGTGCCATTTCAACAAATTAGTAGTACAAGCTAGAAAAGAATGCGAGATGTAACCTATATCACACTCCAAAGTCAAACGTGTCTTATGATAAGTGATTGTTGCAGGTTACATAATAGTAGTAATTTGATGTAAGAACATGGTGTGATAGACAGATATTGTATGTTCTAGAAACAAGAACACGTGTCTTATTCAAGTATAATGTGTAAAGTAAGCAGATGGAATTCAACAAAATTAGAAGCAATACAAGCTAGACATCACACATAACATGAAACCACATATAACAGTGCCAAGTTAGAGGGAGCATCGATGATGGTGCACTAGGGGAGACGTGCTCATCATAAACACATCTACGTTGAGTGTCTATGCATGTGTTGTCTTGGAAATCATCTTGGGGGTGGAGGAGTAGAAACTGTAGAGGCCCTCCATTCGGAAGGAGCACCTTTATCCGTTGCCTTGCTAACTTCCTTCCGCTTTATTGATTTTGAATTGTCAAGTAAAACCGACAAGAAAAAGCAATAAAATTCTCTCTTCATAACTCATTCATGCATGATACTGACAATCACTACTTTGATGTAAGGCAAACACATGATACCAGGATGGAATATGTACAAAAAACAGGACGGCATGGCATGTTCACAACAGTTTGTGTAAACTAAGTAGAAACCATTCCAACAAATAAGAAGCAATGCAATCTAGACACCACATGAAAGATGCAACCAATATGACTCTGCCAAGTTAAAAGCGTCCCATCATAAATGGAATTTCAACAAATTAGAAGCAGCGCATGCTATAAATCATATGAAAGATGCAACTAATATCGCACTGCATATACTAAAGATGTCTCGTCATATTGATTGATGCGGGATACAAAAAAACAATAGTTTTATGTAAGCACTACAAAAAAGACACATCCGTGACATTTTGGGCTAAACAAAATTTTTTCTGTCATACTTATGACACTTCTGTGACGATAATTGTGACAAAACCCGGTATCATCATAGATGTGGTGGGCCCCTACTTCTATGACAAAAAATCATGACAGAAAATGGGCTTTTCGTCCAGGGCGGGCCGGAGACGCAGCTGCATGACATTCTTTGGGCCGTCCATGACCGAAAAAACCATGGTAGAAGCGAGGGCGAGGAAAATTTCGGGGAGTTCCCAGTTACGGTGGGTGGTCGGGGGCCGAGCCATGCACGTTTCTCTCATACACGTACGTGCATGTGTGCAAGGCGTTGGCTCTAATTGAACCCGAGCGAGGCGTTGGGCTCTAACTAAACCCGAACGATTGCACTACAGGCTACGCATTACTAAACCCAAGCGATCGATTGATGGCTGTTAACTGAACCCGATCGAGCGATTCCTTCGCTACTGCTGCGAACTGAAGCCGATTGATGCTACCTCTGGATGAACAGTGAGCGTTGCAGGGGGTTTGGATGAACAGTGAGCGGTGGGGGTGGATGAACAGGACCCCGTGGCGTTGCCTCTGGATGAACAGGACCCCGATCGATCGAGCCGGTTGGGGCTGGATGAACAGGACCCCGTGGAGGGCTGGATGAATAGGACGACCCCGTGGAGGGCTGGATGAACAGTAGAAGGTGGAGGGGTGGATGAACAGTAGCCCGTGGAGGGGTGGTTGAACAGGAGCCCGTGGAGAGGGTTGATTGAACAGTAGCCGGTGGAGTAGCGCACGGTGGAGGCTGGATGAACAGGAGCCCATGGATGAACAGTCGCAGGTGGAGGCTGGAGGAGGTCGACAGTGGATAAACAGTAGCCCGTGGAGGCTGGAGGAGGTCGACGGTGGAGATGAACAGTATCCCATGGAGTCCTGTTTTGCGGTACGCCACACCCCTCCCGTTGAACAGGACCCCTGTTTCGACCGTAGCGCTCCAACACAAGTCTGTTTCGTCCGTTTTGCGGTACACCACACCCCTCCCGATCAACAGGACCCTGTTTTGACCGTAGGAGGTCCAACACAAGTCCGTTTCCTCTGTTTTGTTGTACGCCAGACCCCTCCCGATGAACAGGATCCCATTTCGAACATGGTCGGTCGAACACAAGGCCGTTTCCTCCGTTGTGCGGTACGCTAGGCCTCGTTTCCACCGCTTGTTCCGTCCAAGCCGGTTAGCTCCCACGCGTTCCGTTGCCTCCCGATGAACACGACGCATTCCGTCGCCTCCTGATGAACACGACGCATTCCGTTGCCTCCCCATGAACACGACGACGACGCAGTTTCTCCGTTCTGACCCAGCCATGTACACGAGCCCTGGCCGTACGTATGCGCGAGTAGGCGTTCGAGACCCCGCCCGTATGTACATACATGGCCGTATTTTCTTTCTTGCACCCTGGCCGTTGTACGTACGTGTACATGCTACGTGCGCGCCTCTACTATGACACGTGCGCGCCTCTACATCGACCAGTATATATGTACGTACACGGTCGCGACTAGAATGACAACGCTACTTACACTTCGAACAGGTGGGTCCCGATTGGCACTTCCTTGCTTGCAAAGATGTAGATGGTGGGTCCCAGCAGTTGGGGGAGCGAATCCTTTTTTATTTTTTGCCCGGACGCACTTCCTTGCGTGCGAAGACGTAGCTTGTGGGTCCCAGTAGTCAGGGGGGCGAATCGTTTTTTTTTGGACGCACTTCCTTGCATGCGAAGATGGAGCTGGTGGGTCCCAGCAGTCAGGGGGGAAACGTTTTTTCATGAAATATGGTGGCCCGTCCGGTGGGTCCCTGCTGTCGGGTGGAGGAATAATTATTTTGCGCGTAATAAGGAGGCACTTCCTTGCGGCTGCCGTGGACCCAGCTGTCAGCCTCCCCATGTATAGTACTCTTCCGATGGAAGTCGGTCGTTGACCACATTGACCGCGCCGCACCGAGAGCACCACGGCGGTGGATGATAGCGAGGCCTAGGAAGGGGACGACGCGGAGCCGGGGAAGACGTGGTAGTGGATGACCACGCGGAGAGGACTACGAGGGTTCATTGCTTCGACTGCGGTGTGAGGCTGCCGTCGCCACAGAATTATAGGGGGTGTGGGTGAGTAGAGGGATGGTCTGGCCAGCGGTGGGAGTAGTAGGAGGCGGCGAGGCCTCCGCGGCATCACAGCCGGCCACGGGAGGCAGGAGCACGCGGCATGACTGGCGCTGCTTTGGGCGGCTGGATCAAGAAGACCAGAGGTTGAAGAAGCACGTGTGCCGTTGGATGGACATCGTACGGTCACTAGAGCTAGAATCGTTCATATTGACTAAAGTTGACAATGGCCTCCGTACCAGTCAACTTAGTAGGCCCACAAGTCAGCCTAACACCATGGTGGGTCCTAGCTAGCAGGGGGAGTATTCATTTTTTTGTGCGTAATAAGAGGCACTTCTGGTGGGTTCGAGCTGACAGCAGGGGGAACGTTTTTTTTTGTGAAATACGGTGGCCCGTCCAATGGGTCCCAGCAGTCAGGGGGGAAACGTTTTTTTCACGAAATACTAGTGGCCCATCCGGCGGGTCCTTGCTGTCAGGTGGAGGAATAATTATTTTACGCGTAATAAGGAGGCACTTCCTTGCGGCTCCCGTGGACCCAGCTGTTAGCCTCTCCACATACAATACTCTTCCGATGGAAGTCGGTCGTTGACCACATTGACCACACCGCGCCAAGAGAACCACGGCGGTGGATGACAGCGAGGCCTAGGAAGGGGACGACGTGGAGCCGGGCAAGACGCGGTAGTGGATGCCCACGCAGAGAGGAGTACGAGGGTTCACTGGTTCGGCTGCGCTACCGTCGCCGCAGAATAACAGGGGGTGTGGGTGAGTGGAGTGGAGGGATGGCCTGGCAAGCGGTGGGAGTAGTATGGGGGCGGTGAGTCCTCCGCGGTAGCACATCCGGCCACGAGAGTTAGGAGCAGGCGGCACGACCGGCGCTGCTTTGGGCGGACGGTCACTCGAGCTAGAATCGTGCATATTGGCTAAGTTGACAAAGCCCTCCGTCCCCATCAACTTAGTAGGCCAACTATACTGGGTCCCAGATAGCAGGGGGGGTATTCATTTTTTTGTGTGTAATAAGGAGGCACTTCCTTGTGTGCGAAGATATAGCTGGTGGGTCCGAGCTGTCAGCGGCGGTAACGTTTTTTCGCGAAATACAGAGGCCCTTTTGGTGGGTCCTAGATGTCAGGTGGAGGAATCATTATTTTGCTTGTAATAATGAGGCATTTCCTTGCGTGCGGCCGTGGACTCTCCACATACAGTCGTCTTCAGATGCATGTCGGTCGTTGACCACACCACGCCGAGAGCACCAGGGCAGTGGACGACGGCAAGGCCTAGGAAGGGAACGACACGGAGCCAGGGAAGACTCAGCAGTTTTTTCCCACACGGAGGGGAGTACGACTGTATGAGGGTTTACTGGTTCGTCTGCCATCGCCGAAGAATAACAGCAGGTGTGGGTGAGTAGAGGGATGGCTAGGCCAGCGATGGGAGTACGGTGGGGTAGTGAGGCCTACGCGGCAGCACAGCCGGCCGCGGGGAGGAGGGAGCAGGCAGTCTCACTGGCGCTTGTTTGAGCAGTTGGAGCAGGAAGAGCAGAGATTGAAGAAGCACGACGGCCGTTGGATGGACATCCAACAATCACTGCTTGTGCGTCAACCTTTTTTTAGGAAAGTCTCAAATCTGTGGAAAACAGCATACATGCCATCTGCCATTATTTCTAATAATTTACAGCACATTTGCTAATTCTGATGGGTTTTTTTGGAGCCCATATTCTTTATGTTAGCATACATCCCATATTGTGGCCACGGTTAAAAAATATATGAAATTTTGCATATGTTGGTGCGGTCTGAACTGTTTTTAATCCCGAAATTTTGAGTCATATTTAGACTGATTTTGAAAATAAATGTATATCAATATAAAATCCAATATATTGCCACGCATAAAAATCAATGCAATTTAAAATCTCGAAATGAAAAAAAGATATTTGAAACTAATTGCCGGTTTGATGTGTTTTAAAAATGTACAGCCCATTTCTCATTACTGATAGGCCATTTTCCCGGCCAGCCGAATGAAGCTCTCCTCGTCTTGAAAGATTTGCAGCCCAACATGCCTGATAAAGCGACTTACTTGACAAATCACAAAAAAACTGGGCTAGCCATTTTCAGAAAGAAAAAAAACTACTGGGCTGGTCTATGGTAAACATAAAAGAAAAGGTTGTCTAGACAGGCCAGAGTGTCCCTCACAGCCCAGTTGACACGCTGCTTCCGTCTCAAAAACAAATTAGATAAATGCCACTCCAATTATGGAGATTCATAAAAATGCCACTGCAATTTCCAAACTTTGAAAAATACCACTGCAATTTTTGCAATTTTTGAAAAACGCCACTGCAGTTTGCAAACTTTGAAAAACGCCACTCTAGACTTCGAAAAATGCCACTAGAAATGGCATGAAATGGCATTTTTCAAAGTTTGGAAATTGCAATGGCATTTCTCGAAAACACCAGATTTGGAGTGGCATTTATCAAATTAACCCAAAACAAAAATAACTGGGCGAGATGCTGTGTCCCTGGTGTCAGCCGCTCGTTGTGCAATTCTCTCGTTTATTGACTATGTTAACAATGGCATGGGACCCAGATGTCATAAATCCACTAGGAGGAGCCATTTTTTATTGGCTTGAAATAAGGAGGCACTTGCTTGCGTACTGCCATGACCTTGGCGGGTCCCTGCTGTCATCCTCTCCACGTACAATCACCTCCTGACTGTGTACGCATCAACTTGGTAGGCCTACAAGTCAGCCTCTAAACCCGTGGAGGACAAATACAACCCATTTAAAAAAATAACAGCCCATTCCATATGTTCAAACGGAAAATTCAACATTCAGAGCAAAGTAATAGGTCTGATCCACATATAGAGTATTGAACTTCCACGTTGACAACCATCATAGCCAAGTTAACTATCTGCTCCCACTAATACTCTAGTAGCGTACAAGTACTAACTTACTCTTAGGTAACTAGACGATGCCGACCGCCATCTGCGGTACATGCTAAATGCCGGCACCGGCGTCCTGCGCCTCGCCTCGAACTTGCCAGAGGTGTGATAGGGCACGTTGCTCGCGCGCGTTGGCCCTTTCCATGCCAGCATGGTCCACCAAAGCTTCGGCTTCCAAGCGGGAAACCTACTTGACAAGCTGGTAGTAAAAATTGGCGTCGCGAACGCGTGCGTGCCCGACAGCCTCCAGGGCTATTTGCCGGGCGCTGGCCTCCATGTAGTCGGCCAAGTTGCGGGCGCTCTGCTTGCCACTCAGAGCGTCGGTGCGATGCTGCTCCATGTCCTGCTGGTGACGCAAATCAGTGATACGCTGCTCCTCCGCCAGGCTGTCGCGCTCCAACAACTCCTACTCCTCCACCAGGCGCTCGTGCTCCAACAACTCCTCGATCTCCGCATTGCCATCTAAAGATAGATAGAATGCCTCTTCCCTTCGTCTGCCTTTCGGTGAAAAACCGAACACTAGTTCCAGCGGTGACCGCCTCCGGCCTCGCATACCGCGGACGGGCGGGGGCATGGCGGACGTGGCGAGCAACGTCGGGCCGGTGGGGGCTTATGAGGATATGGTGAGTTGGATCAAGGTGCCACCGGAGAAGGATGGGAAACAGTACTTATAGGCGGAAGGTAGCGCGACGGTCATCGGAATTCAATGCATAAGCAGGCATGGCTTAGCGCGCCAACTTGTCGTGGAAAACTAGAGAAACTAAAATTATGACTGTGCCGTCCCGTCCCGTGTGGGTCACACGCCGGCATGACGGTAAAAAGATTGCACTCGAATCATCTCCCTCCTTGTCAATAATGATTCCACGGATTTAAAAAGCCCGCAACAATTAAAGCGCATCTTTTTTCGCATCAGATAGCTACCTTAATTACGGCCGGCTGCATGCAGGCACTCAGAATCGCTCGTAGCTAGTACGCGGAGCAGCATGCAATGATTCACAGCCGAGGGCACGCATGCAGCCACTTAAATTGCTGGAATTAATTAGGCTTAAACTTCTGCATGCCGTTAATTATTGCCATGCCTTGGTCTTGCTTCTTTTCTCACGGGACTAATAAACCCGGACGGAGGGAGTACCTTGGTTGGTGAGAGGTTTGAATTAAGCCCTGCAAACCGGAAAGGAGGTACTAGTACGTGCGTGATCCGCTATTTATTCCTGTAGGATTGAGTAGGTCGTTTCTTGAATTGAGCCCTGCAAACCGGAAAGGAGGTAGTACGTGTGTGATCTGCTATTTATCCGTGTAGGATTGAGTAGGTAGGATAGTGTAGCTTGTCAGTTTCTTCAGAGGTAGGCATTTTTATTCAAAAAACTACCACTTCGGATCTTGCGTCACAAATAAAACTGCCAGGAGCGCATTAGTAGGCTACCTAGTGATCGATCAGTAACTTGTAAACACTGAGCGAACATAAATAAGTAACTATTAATGCATCTCAATGATTCACAGATCATATACAAATATGTAGCTCCAAAAGCAAAGATCAGCCACTTCGGACTTGCCCTAAAACCAACTAGTATGATCCCCATACATAAGATCAACATGTTAATGCATCTCAATGATTCACAGATCATATACAAATATGTAGCTCCAAAAGCAAAGATCTAGAAAAAACATCGGTTCTTCCTACGAACATGGATGCTTGTCTTGGCCAACATTCAGTACAGACTAAAAGACAAATTTGTTTGTGAAGTCTACATTTCCTCTTGCAAATGTAAGTGGTTTCACCAACAGCTGGAACCATGAGAATGAACCACACATGATGGAGGAACATCCACTGCAATATGATTTGGTCTTCTCTCGATCACACCGCGAGACTATTTTCGGAATACAAGCTTTAACTTAGGCAAAATGATGCGCATTGTATAATCAGACCAAAGCAATGAAGCACCTAGTGTTGGCCAATAAATAGTACAATACTACTTTTCTGCAGTCCATGAAGTGACTATCCAATCTTTCTGTGTCTATTTTCAGATGGCACTGCATGCAGTGACTATACTATTCTCTTGTGCAGTTCAACCAAAATTGTGATCACTTTGTTTGTTTGCCAAATAGCAACGGGCAGACATCTCTGTCTGCACAAATATCAAGCAGCTAGTAAACATATACCACACCTTGTATTTTCGGTTTAAACATGTCTCTTCCGCTTAGCATCTGTCATGTTCTGCACTGGACAATCCGATACAGTTATGTTTTGCCCTGGACAATTTCATACTGAATTGATTTGCTGGTTTTGAGCAGAATATAGCGCCTATTCTTCATCAGACCAAGGATATACATGTTCGCCGTGATGGAAGAGGTGAAATTGATACAACCAAAATTGAGCATCCAATCATTGAATCATGTCATGCACCTCCAATGTAGGTCCACCCTGACAATAAATTCACATGCAAACCACTAGTATTACTATCTAATGATAGTACAAAAATAGTAGCAAGATAGTAGCAAACCATGTACCTTCGTAATGAACAGCTCATAGTGCCACCAATTGGATATAAAGGTTTGGAAGAAAACATGCTCCTAATGTTGAACCAGTTGGACTTTTTGTGCAGTTCCACTAAAATCGAGCATCCCTGTTTGCATAGATATTGAAAGTGTGATTACTATAAAAACGACACTAGTTGAAGCATAGACTCACAATTATAAGCATTCCAATTTCTTAATGGAAAAGGTAGCAAGACTATTTCTAACCACCTGTTTGAAGGAATAAATAAGGCAACAACGGCTGATGTCAGAAAGGCATATATAGTTCTTTTTGAAAGAATGATCGACTCCTGACCTTTCCTCTTCTTTTAAGCATATTTTGTGCACTTCAACTAAAATAAAATGCCATCACCGCCTTGACAATTCAGTGACACTGTACAAAAGAAAATGACTTAACATTACATCATGATGTCAGGTATGTAGTCGACAGGCATTAGAGACAAACATACAGACCTCCTCTGATAACATAATGAACATTAATTTTAACAAAGGTGTGACTAGCTTTACCGGGATAATTTGAGTGACTACACCCTCTGTTCCTTAATATAAGATGTTTTCGCGGTTCAATTTAAGTACCCAAACGTCTAGTATTTAGAAAAATAGGTAGTAGTTTTCTTGAGCACATATCTGGGAAAGCTTGCCACACTTTATTTATGTCCATACGCTAATGCAACACCATTCGAATACTGCAAATACACACTAATCCAGTGGCTAGTGCAATAGTAGAGTAGTTAGTTTATTACAGGGTACATGACAATGGTTTTACTGGACAGGTTTCAATAAACTATAGCACTGGAAGATTTCTATAAGAATTAACAATACAAAATGTAAAGGTAACAAGTTTCAGCATTGGTATACTAGTTGTGCATGAGCATTAAACCAAATACAAAAGTCTGAAGGTAACTAGCATTATTAACTAATGACAGTATAAAAAAATTGCAAACCATGTACCTCCAAGGTAAATATCATTTCGTACTCGTGGGGACCTAAAAAATTGCTATCCCAATCTTGATAATCGATCAAACATAAAAACTTGACCGAACGAATCAAGAGAACAGCCGGAGGGGAGGTGCCCACTCTTGACCTTTCCTCTTGTCTTCATAATTTTTTGTGTTAACCAAAATAAAATGACATCAGCACCTTGGTATTTTGGTGACACTGTACAAAAAAATTAACTTATCTCATGAAAGTGAGGTATGAAATCTATAAGCATTAACAATGCAAAAATCTGAAGGTAGTAACAAGTTTCATCGTTGGTATACTGGCTGTACAATAGCATTAGAATGCCTTAGCTGAAAAATCTTTAATACATCCACAATCAATCGCTAACCCTGAAACAATCCAGTGACATTAAATGGCATTGCTTAAAGTTATTGGTGGCATTAGACTGAGAGCGGCATTAGTTAAATGTGGCATCACTTTAGCAGTAGCATTGCTTGACTTGACTGCTAGCGTTATACTAACAGAAAAAAGTGGCAATAAGAGCATGAGAGGCCCATTCGGACAGTGGGCGCACCAGTACGATGTACCTCCACGGATGCAGAGTGATGAGGGAGGTATGGTTGCCTAGAGCAACAAATATCCAGGAAGCATATGTGGATTACGTCCCATTTTTGTTCTCTTTAGCCACCTTTTCCCTATGTGAGGACAACAAACCGATCGACCTGGTCATTCTCTATTGTGTTGTCATGCCTTTCTACCCTTCTTCAACCAAGAGACACGAGACTCGTTCCTTAGCTACTGATTTTCCCCTTTTCAATGTAGATGCGGGTTCGATGCCTACTCTCTTGGATAGTACAATCTCCCTTCCTTTCCTTATTCAACCCAAACATGGATTAGTCTGCATGAAGTAGGGTTTCCTTTAATAGTGCAAATTACGATTTTCGTCTGCGTGGCCAACAGAGTAGAGGATAGCAAATTGGGAAGATGGTGGAGTGGAAAAAGATCCACATGCAACGACGTGGCAGATGGGGCAATAGAAGAAGGGTATGGTTCGAAAAGAGGTAGCATACCTGAGGGTCGGCGGGAAGTGGCTTCGCTCATGGTCATCATCCTCTGCACACACTACAACAGCGAAACTTGGGGACAAAGGCCATCCCGCGCGGGCGCTAGGTCTGAGAGGGCGGCCTTGTCGTCAGTGCGTGACCTCGCTCGCCGACGACGAGTGCGTCAACGCTGCATGTCCTTTTCTTCCCCGACGGATCTGTGACCGCCGGTGAGGAGGGAGAGAGAGGCCATATTTTTTAGATCTGGACAGAGGGTGATATTGTGAGAAGCAAGTGGGCAGCCCTTAGCAAGAAAGCGTTGAAGCTCCAGCCTAAATATCTTTTTTATACTACTAGTACTGGAGGTGGACTAGTGGTAGAGTAGTTTATATTTTCTCTGTGTACAGGACCAGTTAGTCGTGCTTCAAAACTAAACGGCACGCCATTAAAAAAATAAAGGTCGATAACTAATGTGGCACCTCGGGCCAATGTGGCCAGATCGCATTTTGCACGAGAAATTACACACCATGAGCAAAGTCCTTTTCTACTAGTATTTCCGAACGGATGTGTAGGCCGGGGCGCTTCTTCGTGTACCGTGGCAAACTGGCAACCGTCCATCGACTCTTCGCCTTTCCCTCTCGATTTGGAACTGCTGTCGCATGCTCTTCCTCTCCCTCCTCCATTTGCCTTCACCCTTCCTTCTGCCATTGTTCGATCATATTCTCCATGGAGGGAACATGCAGGAAACGACACCATTATTCTTGCCCCGATCTGAAAGATGACATGGTGGAGGAACTCATTGATCGGTGCGACGTCATCACCTCGGCTAGCATGGCAGGTTCGTTCAAGACCATTCTCGACTCAACTAATAACATCATTACAAGGAACCCAAGAGTCAAGGAGCGGTTTGATCTCCGCTATCTTCTTTGCCGTGACCCTGATGACGGGCGCGGGGATGACGGAGACTTCGCCTTGTGCAAGTTGATGCCGCTTGATAATGATATGTATGATGTTAATATGCCATTGCTTGAGGGCAAGGCTTGGGCAGGCGCAAATGGAGATTGGGTTGTTTATATTGGGTCCAACTGCGAGTGGGAACTTGTGAATGTGTACACTCGTCACCGGGTTCCACTTCCAAAAATCTCAGCAGACTGCCCAGAGGTTGAGCACACCGGTATTGTACACACGTTCAAATATGATCATGGTGACTGTCTTCTACGGAAGATAGCAATTTGTCAAGTTCCCAACCGCTCTTGGAATTACAAGAACCATGAAGTTGTTGCTATCTTTGACAAGCTTGTTGCCGTCCTTCATGGTTCGACTGGATGGATATTGCTCGAAAATCAGTTTCTGTACACGGATGAGTACTGTGATCCAATTCAATACGAGGGCCTTGTGTTTGCTTCCACCACTCATGGCACTGTTTTTGCATGGGATCCTCGTAGTTTTGGTACGTTTGTCTTCCACCGTAATTATAATTGTTTCATCCACATGCATGTGGGTTAGCAAGTTGTTGACACACAAACACGTCACGTGAACCCTCGACGCTGGGGGTGATGCACCACAGCTCACGTCGAAGTACACCCGACCGACAGCGCGATACGCAAGACAGTCGATGGGTGCTTTTGCAGACCCGAAACCCCAAACGCCCGGGAGGGACCCCGTCATGGAGTGCGGCGGCTATGGGCTGCCCTAGGTCGATTCGCTCGCCCCTAGAGCCTCGTGGATCACTGCCCTCCAACGCGAAGAACGAACAAAGAACGAGAAAGAAAGATACAAGGGTAGGGGATAAAGATAGATGAACACAAAAGTGTAATAGATTGATTGGTTCGATTGGTGTTGTTCAATCGGCCGTCACCCCCAACATATATAAGAGGCGGCTGGACTTCCCGTACAAGTAAAGGATTCATCTAGGCTTTCCTTACAAAAAATTACATCAATTCACGTCCTAGAGTCCTAGTTCTATTCCAACTCGGATTCAGTCTGAAGCTGGTCCAACTTCTGTCTTCCTCCTTGCGTGGGCTGTCGAGCTTGCGTATGATCTCCGATCAAGACGGCCCAAATTTCAAACCTGTGTGCCTCGACGAGACGAACAACTCTCATGTTGATCACTTTTTCAAATAAGGACATCTTGAATACCTTTTGAGGTCATCTTTACCTTCCAGTCGGACTCGGTCTTGCAACACACTGGATTATCCTAGTCTCGTAGTGAATCTGCAGGTTATATAATATCTCTGATGATGATGACTCCAAAACCAAAGTTTACCGTTTTGACGATACGCACAACTTTCGTATTGAACACTTCTCTATCCGAGGTCATCTTGATAAACTTTCGGGCACATGCTCAGTTTCACTCGGATTCGAGCTCATCCACTCGGATATTAGAGTCACTCGACTCGTCCGACTGGACTTTTTCACTCGGATGTTAGAATCTTTCACTCGGAAGATAATATTCCACTCAGATGAGTATATTTTCACTCGGAAAGGCAATCTCTTACTCGATCGGCAAGTTTTAATTCCGACGGTAATATCTTTACTCAGATGGTAATAAGTTCACTCGGATGTCAAATTTCACTCGACCGGTAAGTTTTCCCTCGAAAGGTAAGCTTTCACTCGACCGGTAAGTTTTCACTCAGATGATAAGCTTTTCACTCGACCGAAAACATAGGCTGATCTTGATTTGTCTCCCCAGGTCTCATACGACCTCGGATTGAGAAGAATTATGTATGAAATCCAATCAGCTTGACGAGACGAAACTTTCTTGTGTTGAAGGTTTTTCGATTCAAGGCCTTCTTGAAGGCCGAATTGCTCGCACAACCCATCAGACAGGGTGTCTGGTACCTCGCGCCATATTTCCGTTTAGATTCGGTCTGCAGTGTATTGCCTCTAACTTTTGCATACGAACTCGGATTGAAATGATCTATATATCAAAATTGATTGCCTCGACGAGACGAAGACAATTCCTTTAGAGTGTTACTTCATCCGAGGTCATCTTGATGGCGTAATTGGCTAAAAAGCACTCGGAGCACTAAATTCTGCCACTCGGAGTACAGTTTCGGCCCCTAACATGAGGTCGGATGTAAACATCAGAGTTATTCCACTCGGTGGCCTGAAACTTTTCATGCTTAAAACTCTTTCACTTCAGGCCATCTTACTTGCCTTTTGTACCTTGCCAAAATCCACTGTCAACACATGCCCCCCTATTTTCTGGCAGAGCTTGCGTGCCAGAAAATACTTCTTTTAAGCACGATGTCAACACTACATCGGCTGTGCATGCTGAAGACGATAATTTTTATCGGCCATATGCTTAGGCTTGTTGCTGCTTGGATAGAGCATTTTCAGATAATAGTTGTCTGAGAACAACCATTGGATGCCACGAACGCCTTCATGTAAGTCTCTCATGTCAATCCTTGACTTGATCTTTTACCAAGTACTCCATGGGGATATTAGAACCATTCGGCGATACCGGATGCCAAAAGATTATGTCCATGCACCTTAAAGGAACCATCAACTATTCGGTGACTCCCCTCATTGTTGATAAAAAATACTCCATCAAGTCTCCGCCGAATAATGTCTGTCTCCTAACTTGGATCGTGCAGTTAAGAGAAACTTTCTCCAGCCAGCTATATGACTCGCACTAGATCCATCAGTGGCCGACTCCACCATGGAGTCAGCCACAACTCACGAGGTCAATGTTTGAGTGATTCGTTGATGCATATAAAGATAACATTTGTTGGACGGTTGGCAACGAATCATTGTGAACCTTGATGCACGCCACACCTTAGCCAAAAAGTCCTCTAGCCTGAATAGCACAAGATATTCGGCTCGATTATTAGCATGTAAGCTCTAGTCGTCATGAAGTCTTCAAGTCAAGCCCGTAAAGAAATATGTGAATAACGCCGACTCTAGGCGCTGTTAAACTGAATCATGAAAATAATCTCCACGACATTTTGACTTGGCGTCCACTGAGCGCCGACTGATAAATGTGATGTCACGCCGCCTTACTTCGGTCTCCTGAGTCAACATTTCCTTGCTCCCCGAGTGAACAGAGCTTCGTTCAACTCGGTGACACACTTTTTCTGGATCCTGTGATAAACCGACAATATGAGTCGACAATTTTCTTGCACTAGACTCTCGATTAGTGGCCGAATAATTAGTCGGCCTTCCAGTGTTGGCAAAACTAAGAATTGGCTTTGGGAATATGAGATACACCACAATGAGCACAATTATTCAGATGCCAACTTTGTCAACACAATATACTCTTGGGTCGATATGCAAATATCGGCCATGTGTCCTTACCTCGAAGGATATGGTGAGCCTGTCCACCAAAGTGTGAATAGCCGAAATAATTCAGATGTTTCAGTTGGGGTTAAGCTCTGGGATGCTGGTTTTGATGGAACGGTCGAAGGACATGGACGATGTGCCATTTGGAGTCCCCTATAGTGAGATGAAAACTGTCGACTCCACCTACCGGCTTCACACTTGTCCTCCTTTACTCCTACCAGCTTCGCAACAGGAGATGTGATTCCGTTCCTGACTCGAGGATTTCTCTTGGGAACCCAAGCCATATTCCTCTTCTCCAGCTCCTTGTCCCTGAGCCTCTTTAGTTTTCTTTCTTGTCAATGTGATAAGCCGAGTGAGCATCCCGGCTGTGATTTTATTTTATGCACTGGCAAATTCTTCCTGGCTTTGGGCATCTCCAGCTTGGCCTGACCAAACTCGGTGATTGGATCCTTGAAAGTAACTTGCTTCTCTTTCTTGTCCTTAGTAGCCAACATAGACTCGGCTGTCTTTTTGTCATCTGTAGTCGGATCTGAAATAGCACACTCGTGGCCATCCTTTTTCACTCGGTAAACTTGCTTGACCACGTCCATCTTCTTCACTGACTCCCGGACCGATTCTTTTTGGTTGAGTCGGTCTTTAACATGTGGTTGTTGAACAAACGATGATCCTCTTGGAGCTGCATAATTTTGGTGAGGTGGTTTAGAATATGATGGATGGTGTGCCCTTGATTTATACTTGTTCCGTGGTTGATCTAAATAATAGTCAGCATGGGGAGGTATCCATGACATCGGCATTGGTGGCCCAAAAGGAGGATATGGAGTCTGTTTGCTCAACTTCTTCCTTTGCCAAACCCGGTATTCAAATTTATGCCTTGGGGGTGACTTTGATGCTTTTGTTTCACTCGGCCGATAAGCACTCTTTGGCTCACTTATCTTCTAATATTTTTCTAATAACTGCGTGAAAGTGACTTTCGGCTTTTCACCTTTGCGCTTACCATGGCCTTTGCTTTCTTTGCTAGTGCATGCATCGGTCTTTGAATTCTCTTGTTGCCCCCCAGTGCTAGATGTCACCATTGTAGCTTTGATGGAATTTTCATCTTCAAGATTGTTCTTGATGCACTTTTTAACAATATCCTTGCTCGAAGACTTGATTCCGTCATCATTGGTGTGTACTTGTCCACCTTTAGATGAATCGGCAGGAGATAGCCGAGTCAACATTTGATTGGCGTCAAAACCAATCTGATCCGACTGGCCAAATGATCGTGGCTCAACAAACTCCAGTCGTCCTATCTTGTCTGATTGCTCGACTTGCTGGATCATGTTGTAATCTTTGACATTTTGCTCGAACGAACATTGCATTCGCTCTTGTCTTGATGGCTCGACATCGTGATCATTTATAATAATAGGATTAGTTAGCGATGTATCGATGATGTGATCAACTATGCCTGCACTGGATGTACACTCCTGGTCCATTAACCGATATTGTGATATCGGCTTCGATACAAAACAACCGAGCGGTGTTAGTTTAAAATCATCCGACTCAGCTATGCATTGATTTTCGTCCTCCTTTCCCGATGCGCTTGAATCTGCTGTCCTGGAGAACTTTGAACCTGGCTTTATATTCCTGCAACCAAAATAATTACAGAATGTACGTCTCAACCGAGACCAAATGTTAGCCAGGCATGAAACAAACAAAGCTACCCATATGAGCATAATTCTCAGTCAGCATAATGGGAAAAGCTTTGGTTGCGATAATCTATCACTAGCAGTCTCTATGAATGGTACAATATGTTGACTAGCATAATTAGTGACAAGACTATTTCTAACAAACAAGTTACTCATCTCGATTGGTCTTTCCAAGTTAATTACGAACTTGCTAATAGATGCATCAATGATATATTTTTGACCGAATCGGAAAGCGAGTAAATTATCTGCTAGACGTACCTTCGCGACAAGGTTGGTGGAATATAATGATCGTATATGTGGAACAATGTCTTGCTCCATCCCAAGATGATCCTCCAACGCCTCTTCCTTTTTTTCTGGATCTCGTGCCTCATCACTCGGATTGCCTGAGTAGACAGTCGGATTGCCCGAGTGGATTTCACTTGGACGTTCTTTGTCAGTTGAACTTTGCCCGATTGCACACTCTGGTTCTTGATCTTCATCACTAGCCAAACTTTGTTTGGCCATATAACTTCGCTCTTGATGATCATCATTTTCTTTAGCACGGAACTCATAGGGCAGCATGTAAGCTTCCTCACATCCAGAAAAATCGAGCACGGCCAATTTGTTGCGTTTACCGTGCCTTTGCTCGGTGAAGCTTGCATCTTCTGTTTTGGTACACGCGGCAATAATTGGCTTAATGCACTCGGCTTTAGCCGGTGATGCACTCATCTGGAATGATGCACTCGGCTGGCACGATGCACTTGGCTGGCTCGATGTAACACACTTGGCCTTAAACGTCTCGGTGCTCAATCCGCTTTCAATTGAATCCACCATTGTTTTGTCACTAAATGAACCGTTCAACTTGGTTGTAGACGACTTGGTCAAATTTGACTCGGTTTCAACCGAATCAACCGTATTAGCCGAGTGAACCATGTCTTGCTGATTTGCTTGCAAACCTTCTTGCTTCAATATCGCAGAAGAGCCAACATAGTTGCTGGATGGAGGAAGGCACTTGACGTATTCTTGCAAATATTCCTATCCACGGCTCTTCTTGAGTGCTTCGTAAGCCTGTCGATATTCTGCTGGTAATTCCTCAAGAGTTGGCGTAGTAAAGCCATTGATGCTATTCCCTGTGAGAGTTAGCTTGACCCCGTCCATTCGGGCGACATATTTTTCTTTAGACTCAGCCCTACTTGGATCCGCTTGCCCCCCAATGCTCTTAGGATCTTTCGGCAATGAATTGATGTTGTCGAAATTTTGCAATTGTACAAGGGGTGTATAACATGCTGCAATGATAGGTGAAGATGTGTGCACTGTTGTTGAATATTTTCTCACGCCAATTTGATTAATTGGCAACACTTCGTCTCCTTTTAAAACCCTAGCTTTTATTGCCTCATAATCAGGAACCAAACCTTTATGATGTTGCTCAAGGCAAAGAGCGGTAATCTTCTTATTTTGCGCTAAGCTTTTCAACGCAGCCAAAGTCACCTCATCTCCTGCAATATTAGACACATACACTCCTGTAGAATCTCCATTCACTCGGCCATAAAAGTGAGCCGAGTCATGAATACTTTTAGTTGCACATGATGCTGAACAATTAATATCATGAGGTGTATCATATGATGACTGAGGATAACCGGCCAAATAGCTAATGGAAGCATGGTCGGTTGCCTCATTCATCGGCATGTTTGGGGATAAACCCGCATATTGCGAATTGACTGCCGATGGATAAAACTGTGAAATGCCCTCTTGCACATGAGGTGTCATATATTGATCACTCGAACAAATCGTGTTATTCATCGGCATCGTGAAAGGTGTTGCCGATGCACGAAAGTTCAGATTCATAAGTTGCATGTCACGGTTCTGTAAATTCCAAGTTTCTCCAATGGAATAACTAATCGGCCTTTGCTCGTTAGGGCTAGCCGACATGACATGTCCATTGAAAGATCTAGCAACATCAACATAATGGCTATTTGCATCTACGTAAGGAGATTGATGATACATGTTACCGTTGTAGATTGCAGCCGCTTGATGACGCTCTCCTCTTAGCAAGAACAGGCTGGAGATTGTTCAAAGCTTCGTCCCCAGCGGAGTCGCCAAAAAGTGTGTTGACACACGAACACGTCACGTGTACCCTCGACGCCGGGGGTGATGCACCGCAGCTCACGTCGAAGGAGACCCGACCGACAGCGCGATATGCAAGACAGTCGATGGGTGCTTTTGCAGACCCGAAACCCCACACGCCCGGGAGGGACCCCGTCAGGGAGTGCGGCAGCTATGGGCTGCCCTAGGTCGATTCGCTCGCCCCTAGAACCTCGTGGATCGCTGCCCTCCAACGCGAAGAACGAACGAAGAACGAGAAAGAAAGATACAAGGGTAGGGGATAAAGATAGATGAACACAAAAGTGTAATAGATTGATTGGTTCAATAGGTGTTGTTCAATCGGCCGTCACCCCCAACATATATAAGAGGCGGCTGGACTTCCCGTACAAGTAAAGGATTCATCTAGGCTTTCCTTACAAAAAATTACATCAATTCACGTCCTAGAGTCCTAGTTCTATTCCAACTCGGATTCAGTCTGAATCTGGCCCAACTTCTGTCTTCCTCCTTGCGTGGGACGTCGAGCTTGCATATGATCTCCGATCAAGACGGCCCAAATATCAAACCTGTGCGCCTCGACGAGACGAACAACTCTCATGTTGATCACTTTTTCAAATAAGGACATCTTGAATACCTTTTGAGGTCATCTTTACCTTCCAGTCGGACTCGGTCTTGCAGCACACTGGATTATCCTAGTCTCGTAGTGAATCTGCAGGTTATATAATATCTCTGATGATGATGACTCCAAAACCAAAGTTTACCGTTTTGACGATACGCACAACTTTCGTATTGAACACTTCTCTATCCGAGGTCATCTTGATAAACTTTCGGGCACATGCTCAGTTTCACTCGGATTCGAGCTCATCCACTCAGATATTAGAGTCACTCGACTCGTCCGACTGGACTTTTTCACTCGGATGTTAGAATCTTTCACTCAGACGATAATATTCCACTCGGATGACTATATTTTCACTCAGAAAGGCAATCTCTTACTCGATCGGCAAGTTTTAATTCCGACGGTAATATCTTTACTTAGATGATAATAAGTTCACTCGGATGTCAAACTTTCACTCGACTGGTAAGTTTTCCCTCGAAAGGTAAGCTTTCACTCGACCGGTAAGTTTTCACTCGAATGATAAGCTTTTCACTCGACCGAAAACATAGGCTGATCTTGATTTGTCTCCCCAGGTCTCATACGACCTCGGATTGAGAAGAATTATATATGAAAATTGATCGGCTTGACGAGACGAAACTTTCTTGTGTTGAAGGTTGTTCGATTCAAGGCCTTCTTGAGGGCCGAATTGCTTGCGCAACCCATCAGACAGGGTGTCTGGTACCTCGCGCCATATTTCCGTTTAGATTTGGTCTACAGTGTATTGCCTCTAACTTTTGCATACGAACTCGGATTGAAATGATCTATATATCAAAATTGATTGCCTCGACGAGACGAAGACAATTCCTTTAGAGTGTTACTTCATCCGAGGTCGTCTTGATGGCGTAATTGGCTGAAAAGCACTCGGAGCACTAAATTCTGCCACTCGGAGTACAGTTTCGGCCCCTAAGATGAGGTCGGATGTCGATGACTTAAACATCAGAGTTATTCCACTCGGCGGCCTGAAAATTTTCATGCTTAAAACTCTTTCACTTGAGGCCATCTTACTTGCCTTTTGTACCTTGCCAAAATCCGGTGTCAACACAAGTTTCCCTTTACTAATTGACCTTCTTCTTGTGTTTCCAAGTTCCTGTGAACATTCCACCACCTATACTTGAAAAAATTTATAACCAAGGGGGAGATGACGATGGTGATGCTCACGAGCATGAGGACGAGCAGCGCCCACATACTCAGTGGTGCCTGGCAACTAATTCCGATGGATCACCTCTTCTTGTGTGTATACAACCCACTGATAATGTTACTACTAAGGAAGCAGGTGTAGTCTCCCATGGTCGCACTCTTCGGACCTATTCCAACACTCGTTGCATGGTATTCGGGATGGATACTAGTGTGCTAGCGCCAACACCTTCTCCCTGGTACAGAATTTATAGTCTTGGAGAAAACTCGCTCTTCCTTGGACAAAACTATCTGATGATGGTGAAAGGCGATCCAACTGCTGTTGACACAACGTTACTAGTACCATTTATGAGAAGCAACTGTATCTATACCTCGGACATTTGGGTGCTTCCCTACCCTGGTACTGACATAGTAGGCCGCTTCAGCCTGGATGATCAGTCCTGCGTTGGTCTCGAGATTGACAATGGATGGCCCGTCCCAGAGAATCACTTGTGGTTCAAAGCAAGCGTTTCCAACGCCAAGGATTGCTTGAGTTGAAGTTCATTTCATTGCTTGTTATTTGTTGTGTGATGAAAACTTTAGTATTTACAATGTATCCTTGTTGTCGATGTGGGTTGATGACCTGTTGTATGTAATAAAATGATATGCCTGTGATAAACTTACTAAATTTATGAATGGCTTTCGAGTCGCTTCTCTGAGTGAGTGGTGCGGCGAGGCAAAAAATATATTTTCCGAATACATAATTGTACGTGCATTGCAACAGGTTATCGGATGAGGCCAATCAACAATAGTAGTACACTATTTGTACTAGCTTCACATGCTTCGCGCGTCGGGCGGGTGTTTTTACTGTAACCATATGTTAATGTGTTTGCTGTACGAAACCAACACCTTGAATCCTCGATACTACTAGTAGAAGTACTATCTAAGTAGTAGGAGTATTAGGGTGGCATGGGCCAGAACAAGCATTCACGTCCAGGAGTACGGCACACGCCACCAGCACGACATCCATCTAACACCATATTTCTTGGAGTCCGTGCTAGAGCAATCTCTTCAACCTCGTCATTTCTCTAACTTCAGCCATCGCGTGGCGGGCGAGGTGGGGGTTTGCCGATAGTCAGTTTCCTCAACTGCGGTCCCACTTGTAAGGCTAACTCCAACGCCCGACCCCAAACAGACCTCCGTTTTGCACGAACTCCAATGATAATTTTGACTAGAAAAGCAAGACCAAAGAAAACAAGAACCACAAGAATACATTTTAGAAGATATCCAACTTCTATAACTGCTCCTGTAAGTTGGATTAGTGCCTTCTTGATGCATTCATTGTTGATCTGCGGAGGCTCGATCTTGCGTGCTTCTTTCTTCTTCGAGTGTAAAGAAGTAGACGTTGCTTCCTCGCATCTAGTCTCATGTCTAGTCTCATCTCTAGCCTCTATGATAGCTAAAAGTGATAGAACATCTACTAAATTGCGCTCGATCAATATATCGATGTACTCTTCTTCCCAATACCAAAACTTGCATCCATTCTAGTACACAACAAAAATTTTAAGTTAGCACAACTAGTCTAATCCGAGAGCACAACCGAAGATTTGGTCGGGTTCTTCCTCCTTTTGCCGACACGTGGGACATCCAGCATCCAGGTCGTGTGATGCAAGAAAATAGAGTGGTAGTTGAAGCCACGTGATGTGCATCTTGGGTTAAACTGTAAATAGAATCTTACTACTCTTGAGTAACTCCAAAAGCGGCCACCGAAGATCTTTATTGGATTTGTTTTTCATCACCAGCATGTCGAGGTGAAAGATGTGCAGGTTCAGTGGGTCCTCTTGCGTTTTCATTGACATGTGGGACCGCATGTGAGCAAACAGATGATGGGCTCCGCGCGTCCGCTGGCTGGCTGAGAAGAGAGATAGAGGAGGGCTGAGCATGGACTCTAGGAAATTTGTTCTACGTAACCAGCACCTCGATATAGGCTCGATATAGTGGGGTGGCATGGGCCATAACTAGCATTCACGTCTAGCAGTACGGCACATGCCACCCACAAGAGTCCCATCCGACACCAATTTTCTTGGAGTCCATGCTACAACCATCTCTTCTCCCTCCTGTTTTCTCAGCCATCGCGCGGTGGGCGGGGTGGGGGTTTGCCGATAGTCGGTTTGCTCAACTGCGGTCCCACTTGTAAGTGAAATGCAACACCGCATGCATTCCCCCTTGAGAGGCGTGCTGGACCAACCGTGTGGGGGTGCAACGCGAACATGGCAAGCTTTTCCTTTTGAACTCATAACTTGTAAAATTTGGTTCTGCTCCATGGCGCGACCGATAGATAGAAAATAACGATTTTGCCTAGAGTAATGAGAAGTTTGGTTCTGGCGCCATTCATGCATGGAGTACGTATGAAAATTATGAAGTTGATGCGAAAGGTAAGATAATTACTAGTAGTACCATATACTACTACATGGATTTGACGGAAAGATAAGAATACATACGGATCCATCACCTACATCCTCACGCCCTAGTGTGCCGGGTCACCAACCGACGTGTGAGGAGCAGTGGCGTTGGCGGCAAGCTCAATATGCTTCTGAACAATGCCATCCAAGGTTGCCCTGCAGTCCAAGAAGGCCAGCGTCCTATCATCCTCCTCTTGCATGTAGTAGTCCTTGTGGACGATTTGCGCGTAGACATGGGTGATTATGTCAATGGTGTCTTGGTGCGCCAGGCGCTGCACGGCAAGCGCGACCTTGAGGTGGACATTCTCCGGCGCGACGGCGGGCAGTCGCAGGGCCACCAGTGCGTCGAAGAGGTTGTCACCATAGTGGCCGTTGAGGGTGGCGGGCATCACAGAGCCTGGGGGCGTCGGCTGGAGGCATACGTCAAAGTCGTCCGGGAGCTTCTTGACGATAGTGAACTTGTCGAGGAAACCGACGAGGACCTCGTCGAATAAGGAGACGAAGCTGTCGTCCAAGAAGCCCCTCGCCCTGGCGGCCTCAAGCAATACCTAGAGGCGTTCCTCAGTGCTGGGCCGCAAGCCGGCATCGTGGACCATCAGGCACAGCCGGCTGATGCTCGCGCTCATCGCCTCCATGGGTCTAGCTTAGCTTCTAGTCAACTGATCTTGCGATTCGAGTGATCACTCTTGCCCTTGGTTAGCGTGCGTAGGTGCGTAGGATTTCGTACTACTCCTCGGCCCTCTACTGCACTTGCCTTTGGTTGTATGATAGGTGGGCCAGCCACCCATTGGTCCCACGTGTCATTCACCCAAAGGCAGTTGCAGTAAGTCAATGAAGCTGCGTCCCCCTCCGTGCCGGTGCAGTATAGTCATCTCACCGGACCTCTAGTTGGGGCCAAACGAGAGAAGTTTGATCTTTACTGGTTTATTGGTCCCCTTTGCATTTTGCGCCAAGTTTTGACCTTTGATTTAACTAATAAAATGTTAATGCATGTAACAAAAATGTTGTGTAAGTCACCTTACGAAAACCAAATTATCCCAAAACACTTAGGCACGGTACATTAACTCCCTCCTCGTTTCTTATTTCGTGACATATCAACCAATGAGAGATGTGGGCCATGCATGCTTTCAATGACTTGAGACTACCAAACATGACATGCA
Organism: Triticum timopheevii; assembly: GCA_963921465.1. NCBI lineage: Eukaryota > Viridiplantae > Streptophyta > Magnoliopsida > Poales > Poaceae > Triticum > Triticum timopheevii. Next base: position 88,683,798 of record OY997271.1, read on the forward strand.
GTGTTTAGTTCATTGCATGTAATCCAATTAGTTAGCAAAAAGACATTAACTTCTCTCGCCGATAGGAATAAAACAATACACCATGCATTTATTTACAGAGGGAGTAGTACATTTTTTGTGACATGCATTACTAGATATTGCTAGTCAAATACTAAAATCCAAATGGACGTGGTAGTACTCCTAAATCCAGAAGGTGGTGCTACTAGTACTAGTAGTAGTACTACAATTGTAGTAGGAGTACTAGCACTGTACTACCCGTTGGTCAAATTACTACATGCTGCTCCTCACAGTGAAGTGACAAGACCCTGCACCGGAGATGACACCTGAGTATAGGTGCCGTGTTCGGCATACCATAGTCAGCCTCACCATCTGCAGTCACTATCATCATGGCTGTAGAGCTAGCCTGCTTATAACTAGCCCTGTTCGACATAATTTCCCATGCGTAGATGCCCGTACATTGCAAAGAACACCAAGATTGGGGGTGGACGGCGCCGGCAACGGCCATCGCACCAAATTTTTCCACGGCCTTCTAGATGTGGTGGGGAGATAAGGTTGATGGTGAGACACAAGGAGTTGTTTGTAAATAGGGAACAAGTGCGGGCATCTTTTTGCAAAAATGGAGAAGTCTGGTTTGTATGCGTCAGATCTAGATCCGACGGCTATTGGTGAAAGATGGGAGGCACAACATCATCACCAACTCAGAACCTGTTTGATTCGCAGGATTTTGAAAATGCAGGAATACGACATGGCAATATTACAAGTTTCAAACTGATATTACAAATGTTAGGAGTAATGTTGCACCTACGAAGAGGGAATTAATAGGAAGTTTACGTAAGAACTTTCGTTACTTTAGGTGGATGCAGCATTATCATACAAACTAAAATCCACCGCCCTGACAAGTCACTAATGGGCAAATAAGTTTTCAAGTCTCTGGCCACTTGATGTTTCAAAAACAAATTCAGCTTCTGCGGACACATTGTCATTTAGGCTTAGACGCTTGCGGTGATCAGCACGCCATTCATTGTTGCGCTAGAGAACGCCAAACCTCATTACCTTGAGCACACTTGCCTCCAGAACAAGGAACCTAGCCAATTTAATCTCAGATGTGCTGCCTCGGTAGTCGATTAAATCAATTTTTGTAAGATGGAGATCAAGGCATTCGATGAGATTGTTGTCGTGCAACACATTTTTCACTTTCAGGTCTTTTTTATCAGCAAAAGAAGAGAACATATTAGAGCAGCTGGCTGTATAAGATTGCCGTGTCATCAAGAGGTACCAATATCATTCTCTCATACGATAGGGTTGGCTGGCTAGTGATATTTTTCACTCTCTCTCTCTCTCTCCCTCCCTCTCTCTCTCTCTCTCTCTCTCTCTCTCTCTCTCTCTCTCTCTTCCTCTCATTTAACTAGGAGCACGTGAAGAGCTTGGGCATTTGTTGCCTTCCACTATGTGGTCGATGCCATATTTTGCAAAAGTATGCCACATAATACGATGTCAAATCAAAAGATTTTGGCACCGCTCTCGCGATGTGAGAGAGTTGGCACCGCTGTGCACACAGACCCACATGTATAAACAAATCAATCAAACCAACTACACCAGCCTCTCACTCTCCCAAACAAATGTTTTTTATTGCCTCAGTCCTCTCTCTCTCCCACGCAGTGTTTTTTCATTGCGTGAGTTAATTTGGCACCGGAGCAAAGTAGGTGATCCAGATTGGGGCACCAGGTGAGCAATGGAGGGGCATTGATGCCAAATGCATCACAAGTGAATTTGGCACGTGTTTTGACCAACATAGCCCACTTTTGTACTCCCTACATCCCAAAAATCTTGTCTTAAATTTGTCTAAATACGGATGTATCTAGTTACATTTTAGTGTTAGATACATCTGTATCTAAACAAATGTAAGACAAGAATTTTGGGACAGAGGGAATACTACCTCGTATTTAGTATAAAATTTTGACCATAGATTTACCTAAGAAAATGCCAATGCATGTCACTAAAAATTACACCATTTGAAATTATGATCAAATACGAATCCAACGATATAGTTCTTAGTGGCATGCATTAACATTTTGTCAGTTAAATCTATGGTCAAATTTTGATACTACAAAATTATAAGAGTAAACCAGGACAGAGGTAGTACTTGCTCTTAGGGTAGCCATAGAGTTACTGGAGTAGTCTAAGTTACTTTCCACTATGACTAGCCTAGGCTACTATAGTCTAGTAGACAGTGAGGTTGAGGGGGATGCGACGCCAGAGAGGGCGCCATCGCCGGGAGAGCAGGGCAGTCCGCACGGCAGATTTGGTGGGGAGGAGGCCGATGATGACGAGCAAAATGTCATCGGGGAGGCTGCTGATGAAGTCCAGGCTCGCCGGATGCGGTTTTGGCTCGAGACACCTCCGCTTGTTGGCTGCCTCGCTGTCCATCTCAACCGGCGGCGACACCGGTGTACATGTGTGCTGGTGTGTGTTGTGTGCTGCATCTGCGCAAGTGCGTCCTTCTATGCATGCCGCCGCGTAGTGGTGAACTGTGCGCAAGTGCGTCCTTCACGCACAAGAAGTGTGTCCTCAATGCACCCTCAATTTACTAGTGTGCAGGGTGCTACCGCGAGTGGTTTCAACTTTGTTTACTTCACCGCGTGTCAGATGTACCTCTAGTTTACTTATTTTCACCCACTGCCACATGGGCCAGCACACGAAGATACAGAACACGAGGTGACAAGGCAGCATGTGGACTGGTTGACTGGTCAACTAAAGAATATACGGAGCTATACGCTGACACAGTGAGCGTATAATCCGTCAGTATAGAGAGTTCGAGTGAGAGGGGAGGCCCGTGAGAGATAGCAGAGAGAGAAAGAGCTACTCCCTCCGTTCGATAATGTAGTTCCAACTATTTTTAAAGTCAAACTTTTGAAACTTTGACCAAGTTTATAAAGAAATTACTTATATCTCCAATACTAAAGATAAATGATAGTATGAAGTAAGTACATGTTGTGATGAATCTAATGATCGTTCCAGATGTAAATGTTTTTCTCCACATATACCTGGTCAAACTTTTCTGAGATTTGACTTTTCAAAACATCCATATGCTTATGGACGTGACAGAGTCCCTAACCAGAGAGAGAGAGAGAGAGAGAGAGAGAGAAATAGAAAGAGTGAGTGAAAAAAGTGTGTGTGCATGTGTGAAAGAGACATGGACAATACATGATAAAAGTAGAGAAAAAGCGTGTGTGTCTTATGCAAACATATCACACATGCATCTTCGACAACGGAGGCAAGGTGAGGAGATAGTGTGTGGCTGTTTGGAACCGAGAGAGCAAGACCCCTAGCACATAGCCAAGAGGGGTCTGACAAACAAGGGAGAGAGGTCGAGAGAGACATACGGAGAAAATGCAGACATGGGGAGGAGAGAGTGTATGTTTGTCATAGAGAGATCCCCTGGAGATCGTGGTGGGACTACATGGGTGGGAGATCGAGTGACAAGGTGTGTGTGCGATAGAAGATGCCCCGAGAGATATCGAGATAGACGTGTGGATGGAAGGAGACAATACGTGTGTCCCTGATGGCTAGTAAGCGATAATCATACTTAGGACAAGTGTGCTTGCACCTATGATGGGGTGAGGGATTATGGTACTTAGGGGGGTGCGTGTCACATGGAGAGAGAACAAGGGCGGAGAGTGTTGGATGGGTCTATATGTATAGCGCGAGCGAGACATGTGTATGTGTGAACTAGGGATATATAAGGTCAGTTTAGCTTGCGTCCTGAGCATCTTTTGCCTGGCCTGGGGTTGTGGCTGGATTTCATGCACGCTTGTTTGGTTGCTACCCTGTGAAAAAGAAAGCCCGCCTGGCCTGGATTCCCTTGCACTTTAATTAGCCTGGCTGGACTCCAGACACTGCAAGTAGCTTGGCCCAGGCGACCGATTTTGAACGCCTGGTCGTGCGGCCATGAGGCTAACAGCAACCTGGATGGATATTAGCATTAAATAATTGCTGCATGGATTGATTGATGGGACGTTGATGCTTTGCCTGGCCCAGGCATGGACCAAACACTTCAGCACCACACAAGCCTGGGCAGGCAGAAATATCTTACATCTCACGTCCACACCAGGCAGTACTGGCCATCAAGGCATGAGGGTCTGGTCACGAACCAAACTGACCAATAAAGTTTGAGAGAGATTAAGGAGCCCCGATAAGGCTGAGTGGTGCGTCAGATAGCTGAGAGGGGGAAAGAGATATTCCATCCGCTCGATAATGCGGTGCATGTAAATTTTTAGAAGTCAAACTTTGGAAACTTTGATCAGGTTTATGCAAATGTTATTTATATCTACAATACCAAAGATACATCATACAAAACTACATCTCATGGTGAATTTAATGGTATATGTTTGCCATTCTGGATGTAATTGTTTTTCTCCACATACATGGTCAAACTTTGTGATGTTTGACTTTTCAATAAATCTATATGGTATGGACCGAGGAGAGTGCCTAAGTCGAGACAGATCAAGTGTGTGTGAAGGAGAATGAGTAAGTGTGCAAAAAGAGTATGTGTGTGAAAGAGAAAGTGACAACAAATGATAAATTAGAGAGAGTGTGTTTTTTCGTTTCTTATGCGAACATATCACTCATGCATCTCCGAGATAGAAAAGTGAGGTGAGGAGATACACGAAGATAGCTAGTGTGTGATTGTTTGCAACTGAGAGAGACACACCTGTAGCACATGTCCAATAGAGGTCTGGCCAACAAGGAACAAAGGTCGAGAGGGACACATGGAGGACATGGACGCATGGGGAGGGAGAGAGGGTGTGTTTGTGATAGAGAGATCCCCTCGAGATCGTGAGGGGACTATATGGGTGGGAGATCGAGGGAGGTGTGTGCGCGATAGAAAGATGCCCCGAGAGAAATTGAGATAGACCATGCACATGTTTGTGATGGAGACTAAGATTAGCTAGTCATATACATACACTACAAAAAAAGACATCCGTGACATTTTGGGCCGAACGAATTTTTTTTTCTGTCATACATATGACACTTCTATGATGATAATTGTGACAAAACCCGGTATCATCATAGATGTGGTGGGCTCCTACTTCTATGACAAAAAATCATGACAGAAAATGGGCTTTTCGTCCTGGGCGGGCCGGAGACGCAGCTACCTGACATTCTTTGGGCCGTCCATGACGGAAAAAACCGTGGTAGAAGCGAGGGCGAGGAAAATTTTGGGGAGTTCCCAGTTACGGTGGGAGGTCGGAGGCCGAGCGATGTGCATTTCTCTCGTACACGTACGCGCGTGTGTGCGAGGCGTTGGCTCTAACTGAACCCGAGCGAGGCGTTGGGCTCTAACTGAACTCGAGCGATTGCACTGCAGGCTACGCATTACTGAACCCGAGCGATCGATCGATGGCTGTTAACTGAACCCGATCGAGCGATTCCTTCGCTACTGCTGCTAACTGAAGCCGAACGATGCTGCCTCTGGGATGAACAGTGCATGTTGCGGGGGGGAGGGGGGGTTGGATGAACAGTGAGCGGTGGTGGTTCCTCTGGATGAACAGGACCCCGTGGTGTGGAGGGCTAGATGAACAGTAGAGGTGGAGGGGTGCCTGTGGAGGGGTGGTTGAACAGGACCCCATGGTGTGGAGGGCTGGATGAACAGTAGATGGTGGAGGGGTGCCCGTGGAGGGGTGGTTGAATAGTAGCCGGTGGAGTAGCGCATGGTGGAGGCTGGATGAACAGGAGTCCGTGGAGGCTGGAGGAGGTCGACGGTAGCCCGTGGAGGCTGGAGGAGGTCAACGGTGGAGATGAACAGCACCCCTCCCGATGAACAGGACCCCCGTTTCGACCGTAGCGCTCCAACACAAGTCCGTTTCGTCCGTTTTGCGGTACGCCACACCCCTCCCGATCAACAAGACCCCCGTTTCGACTGTAGGAGGTCCGTTTCGTCCATTTTGCGGTACGCCACACCCCTCCTGATCAACAGGACCCCCGTTTCGACCGTAGGAGGTCCGTTTCCTCTGTTTTGCGGTACTCCACACCCCTCCCGATCAACAGGACCCCGTTCTGAACGTAGGAGGTCCATTTCCTCCGTTCTGCGGTACGCCAGGCCTCGCTTCCATCGCCTGTTCCGTCCAAGCCCTCCCGATGAACACAACCACGCATTCCATTCCGACCCAGCTGGTTGGCTCCCACGCGTTCCGTTGCCTCCCGATGAACACGACGCATTCCGTTGCCTCCCCATGAACACGACGCATTCCGTTGCCTTCCCATGAACACGATGCATTCCGTAGCCTCTCCATGAACACGACACATTCCGTTGCCTCCCCATGAACACGATGGATTCCGTTGCCTCCCTTGAACATGACGACAACGTTGTTTCTCTGTTCCAACCCAGCCATGTACATGAGCCCTGGCCGTACGTATGCGCGAGTAGGCATTCGAGACCCTGCCCGTATGTACGTATGTGGCCGTATTTTCTTTCTTGCACCCTGGCCGCTGTACGTACGTGTACATGCTATGTGTGCGCCTCTACTACGTCACATGCGCGCCTCTACAATGACCAGTATGTACCTACACGTTCGCGACCAGAATGACAACGCTACGTACGCTTCGACCAGGTGGGTCCCGACTATCAGGCACTTCCTTGCCTGCAAAGATGTAGCTGGTGGGTCCCAGCAGTCAGGGGGCGAATCATTTTGGTTTTTTTTTGCCCGTACACACTTCCTTGCGTGTGAAGGTGTAGCTGCTGGGTCCTAGTAGTCAGGGGGGTGAATCGTTTTTTTTTGCCGGGACACACTTCCTTGCATGCGAAGGTGTAGTTGGTGGGTCCTAGCAGTCATGGGGCGAATTGTTTTTTTTTTGGACGCACTTCCTTGCTTGCGAAGATGTAGCTGGTGGGTCCCAGTAGTCAGGGGGCGGATCGTTTTTTTTTTCGGACACACTTCCTTGCGTGCGAAGATGTAGCTCGTGGGTCCCAGCAGTCAAGGGGCGAATCATTTTTTCGTGAAATACGGTGGCCCGTATGGTGGGTCCCCGCTGTCAGGTGGAGGAATAATTATTTTGCGCGTAATAAGGAGGCAGTTCCTTCGGTTGCCGTGGACCCAGCTGTCAGCCTCTCCACGTACAGTCCACGTCCGATGGAAGTCGTTCCTTGACCATGTTGACCACGCCGCGCAGAGAGCACCACAGCGGTGGACGACGGCGAGGCCTAGGAAGGGGTTGACACGGAGCCGGGGAAGACGCGGCAGTGGATGCACACGCGGAGAGGAGTACGAGGGTTCACTGGTTCGGCTGCACCGCCGTCGCTGCAGAATTACAAGGGGTGTGGGTGAGTGGAGGGATGGCCTGGCCAACGGTGGGAGTAGTAGGGGGCGGTGAGGCCTCCGCGGCAGCACAGCCGGCCACGGGAGGCAGGAGCAGGCGGCAAGACCGACGCTGCTTTGGGCGGCTGGGGCAAGAAGACCAGAGGTTGAAGAAGCACGACGGTCGTTGGATGGACATCGTACGGTCACTGCAGCTAGAATCGTTTATATTGACTAAGTTGACAAAGCCCTTGGTACGTCAACTTAGTAGGCCCGCAGGTCAGCTTCCGAAATAGCGCGCCCCAGATGTCAGGGGGAGGAATCATTTTTTGGGCAGGTGAAGCTAGAATATCCGAGATTGAACAAGAAGCACGGCATCTGTTGGATGGACAAAGCCTTGCATACGCATCAACTCTGTTTTTTTAGGGACGCGTCAACTTAGTATGGCCAGAAGTGTGTGGCAGAGAACTTATAGCCCATTTGAGATTTGTAAGAATGTGTAGCCCATTTTTTAATTCTAATGGAATTTACTACAGCCCATTTACAGTTTGTTAAAAGTACAGCCCATTTCAACCAACCGTTCAAAACAGAATTCAATAAAATTTCCCACATTTTGATGGGATCCGAAAATATTTTTATCTCGAAATTTCTAGTCAGATTAAATACAATTTCAATATAAATTTATATTATGTAAGAAACCAATGAAACATTGCGCTCACAACAATTAATGAAATTAAAATTTTCAATATCCAAAAATAATATTTTATAAAGTAATCACGTGTTTGGTGCATTTTTTTACAGTTACTGCCCAATTTTTATAATTACATCCCATTTATTATTTCTTAAAGCCCATTTTCTTGGTAAGCCTAATGCATCCCTCATAGGAAAGATTTGCAGCCCAGCGGGGTGGAGAATAACAACTTGACCTTGCCTGGGTATTCCTAAAAAGAAAGTATAGCTGGGCTAGCCATTTTCAGCTTGAAAAATAATATCTGGGCTAGATATCTGGCCTGGGCTATACGGGCCACAACCCGCCCAGTTAATACCTGCAGCGATGTTTTCGTTGTTGTTTAGAGGAGAAAAAATAATATCTGGGCTAAACATCGAAAAACTCTACAGTGCTCACACCTCAAAAACACAAATACTGCTCGAGCTGCTTGGTCCCAACTGTCGGCCACTTCTTGTGCAATTCTCTCGTTTATTGACTACTCCCTCCTTTCCGGTTTATAGTGCTTAATTCAAAAATCTCACCAATCAAGGTAGATGGCGAGTGGTGGAATACTTTTTGTAGTTTTGCAAAAGCACCTAATTAATGGTCTTGTTATCCTCAAGAAATTATGTTTATGAATGCATTAATTGCAATGCATGCATGCATAAAGTACATGCATTGGTCAATTTTCTCTTAATACTCGCATGCAATGATTTAATGCACCTTGGAATCTGAACATGTGATGGAAAACAACCAAATTGAGCCTTATAAAATGGAAAAACTAAAATTTTGAGATAAGCCCTATAAACCGGAAAGGAGGGAGTACATAGGTTGACAATGGTGTGGGACCGTGATGTCAGGAAACCAGGAGGAAGCAAAATAAATTATAGTTATATACATACATACATATATATGTATATATATATAATAAGGAGGCACTTGCGTACGTGAGGCTATGGACCTGGTGGGTCCCCATTGTCATCCTCTCCAAGTAAAGTCATCTCCTCGCCCGCGCGCGCTTTCCGCCGAAACAGTCAGCGTTGCCCGCCCCGCTTCCCGGTGCAGGCGATTGCTCCGCCTTCAAACGACACAAGTGCCGTCCATCCGTCCATCTGCCGCCCACATTAATGATACGCGGTTGCCGAGGCGGCTACTCCGGCGCCACACGTCCGTCCCTCCGCTCGCCCACCATTGCTATATAAACTGCTGCGCCGGCCATAGTCGCAGTCATCCACATCTGTTCCCTTTGTCAAACACCACTACTGCCCACCATGGCTTCCTCGCGCTCCAGCACTCTTCGGGACAGGCGGACGATGGACCACAAGGAGATGGCAGCCATTGCTGCCGATCGGCTGGCCGGCAGGCAACCGAAGGATGACGACGTCCCAATGGAGAACATGGTAGTCGATGATCCGGCGGCAACCCCCTCCTCCGCGCCATCCTCGCCGGTGCATTGCACCATGACCATCAGTGACACCCGTGCCCAATATATAGACAGGGTGAGGCAGATGCGTGAGGAGCAGTTTCGGGAGGCGCAGGCCAACGCCGCCTACAACCACCTTCTCCTCCAGGAGCACCTGTAGGTGGAGGAGTAGATCGCCGCGGAGCGGGCAGAGCATGAGGCACTGCTCAACTCGTACCGCTCCGCCCGCAAGGGCCGCCTCGAGCACTGGCAGTATTGCATGCGGGTGGCGGAGGCTGCGGCCACCTACAAAGAGGCTAGCAAAGAGGGCGATGAAGCGGGCGAGGCGCTGTTTGACGAGACCGAGGACATGGTAGAGGACAATGCCGGCTCCGACGAGTCCCTGCTCCGCTGGTGTCGACGAGGCCCGGCTCCGCCGAGGCCCCACGGCACCAACAACGAGGCAGATGACATCGCCGGCTCCACCGAGGCCCCGCCCCGCCAACAACAAGGTAGAGGACATCGCCGGCTCAGCCGAGGCCCCACCTTGCCGGCAACGTGGGGGAGGATTTGCACTGCTCCACTGAGGCGCCACCCACCGGCAACGAGATAGAGGACATCGCCGGCTCCGCCGAGGCCCCGCCCTGCTGCCAACAAGGCCGCGCCACATAGAAAACGAGGAAGAGTAGAACATGGTAGGTCGCCGCCGCTCGGGTCCAAGTAAGGCCACCGCTGCTACCCTCCGGTTGAAGCCAAGCTAGGCGGGTTGATGTAACGCCCTGGATACAACTTTCCATATTCGTAACTCCAACTCTTGCCTTTTCCGGAGATGCGATATATTATTTCCTTCGTGGTTGGGGTTTTCTCTTTTGTTTTTGCATTTTGTTCATGTCATGCATCTCATCTCAAAGCATCATGTGCATTGCATCTGCATGTTTTCACAAAGTTTGCATCTGCTCATAGTTGCCGCGTCCCCCCTTGCTTTCGTGATCGTTCCGAGACCAACCTTGTTCTTCGTTTTCCCTCTTGCCTAAACGGGAGTCTCTTTGTATAGTGCATCGACCCCTCGCTCGTGTCCGAAACTTCCACGAACCCAACCCGCTCAGTCATCATCGTTGCTTTCAGATCATCCCCAAACATCTATAAAACATCTCCATTTTCTCTTTTGGACTCCCTAACCCTTTTATTCTGGACCGACCGATCGCGATCGGAGGATCCAAATCATCCCCTTTCGTATATATATAGCCCCTAGTCCATTTCTAGACCAAACCCTAAATCCTAGGACATTTGTCCCCCCTAGCCGCCGCCACCTACAGCCTTCCCCCCTCCTCGGATCAGCCGCCGCCACCCACTCACCAAATCCCCATTGGGATCCCACCTTTCCCAAACCACCGCCGCCATCTTCCCCTTGTTTTCAGTGCCACCGAATCAACACTGCAGCCCGCTCCTGTCAAATCCATCCAATCGATCCAGCTGCCGCCGACCTCCTTCGTCTCGTTCTAGCGCCGGACCTCCTCCCTGCCCGAGGCTGCTGCCTCCCCGTCGTCTTCCTCGAGCAGGAGCTCACGCCCGAGCTCCATCGCCACCCATTGCCCCTCGCCGGAGCAACACCAGCGCCATGGAAGCCTCCCGAGGGACCCCGGCCCCCTCCTCGCCTCGTCGGTGCACGCCGTCAGGTCGTCGTCTCATTTTTCTCCTCCTCCCTTCCCTTTATTTTCTCTCCTGTGCTCTCTCTCTAATCCTTCTCCCTCTCCATGCATTTGCCTTCTCTGCCAGGATCCGCATGGAGCGCCGGCCGGCCTGAGCCGCCCTTCTCCCTCCGCCTTGCCCGCTCGCCATGGCCCCGAGCTCCGCCGCACCAAGTCCGTCCCCACGTCGTCCCTGAACCGGCGCCGTCCAAGCCTCCTCTGCGCGCCGCTATGGATGCCGCCATCCGAGATCCTGAAGCCGACGCCGTCCAGGGTTCCGACGACCTAGCCGTCCTGGCCTCCTCCGCCGTGCCGGCGAGCGCGACGCTGGAGCCCCGCAGGTCGCGTGCCCGTCGCCCTCGCTTTCTCTCTTCTTCCCCTTTCCGTTCTGCTCCATCCTCTCTAAAAATCTCTCTCTCTATGTTCAAGTGCAGAGGTAGTGCTCCATCGCCCGCTGCCTGTAGCGTGCTGCTCCCCTTCCCCGAGCACCTCGTCCCCGCCGTCCCTAGTCGCCGGAACCAGCAGGCCATCCTTCACCGCTGTCTTGCTCCTGCATCGAGCCGCTCCAAGCCGCCGCTGCATCCCCTGTTTCGAGTGACAGAGCAAAACGGGTCATGCCCGCGTTGACCAGTCGCCTCGCTCATCCAGCGCCTCGTCCCGCTCCTCGCTCGTCGACCGCGACCACGCCTGGGCCGCATCTCGCGCAAGGGCCAGTCGCGCCCCTTCAGCCATCCAGCCCAGCAGATCCGGGCCTAAAGCCCATGGGTGAGCAACCCGAGCCCCCCTGTGCACTGTTGGGCTAGCCAGATTCGGCCCAGCTACATTTTTCCCCTGCTGACGATTTTCCTAATTTCCAGTGCATGCATAATTACAGGAATGCCCCTGTTTTGCATTGTTAATAACTAAATGCCCATGCATCCAAATGAAACAAACTATATATGTTAAAATGCTTAGTTTTTCATCTAGTTTCATATTATGCAACCTTCATCCATGTTAAAATGCTTAAAATTCTGTTTGTTTAATTTTGCTTAAATAATATGCTAAAATGGTTTATTTCATAACTAAATAACCGTAGCTCCATTTAAAATAAACTTTATATGTAAATGGGGTGGAAAAATGCCTAGTTTAACATGGTCCACTTTATTTTTCCTGTTTAACAACTATAAAAATATGGTTTAGGGCAGAACAGTACCACATTCATAATATGCATATGGGGATTTTCCGAAATTGTTGTTTGTTGTTCCGGCCTCATTTAAACTTTCCTAAAAAGTTAGTTTATTTATGCTTCATCTCTTGCCATGGTTAACAACATTTAATATTGTTGTGTACCTAAACGAGATCAAACTAAATAATTGCTTGTGGTGTTTCGTCAATATGCAACTCGTGGCATATTGAGCTCCACTTAACTTGTAGTATTGTTTGTTGCACTTTGCCATGCCATGCCTCATTAAACCGGACATGCATCATACTTGTTTGTGCATCATGCCATGTTTATGATTGTGCATTTACCATGCTGTTTGTTTCTTTCCGGTGTTGCTTCTTAGTTCCGGTAATGTTGCGATTGTGAGGATTCGTTCGACTACTCCCGTTCGTCTTCTTCATGGACTCGTTCTTCTTCCTAGCGGGATTTCAGGCAAGATGACCGCTACCCTGGATCTCACTACTATCATTGCTATGCTAGTTGCTTCGTTCTATCGCTTTGCTGTGCTACCTATCTCTTGTTGATCAAGCCACCCAAATTGCCATGTCAGCCTCTAACCTTTTTCACCCTTCCCAGCAAACAGTTGCTTGGCTATGTTACCGCTTTTGCTCAGCCCCTCTTATAGCGTTGTTAGTTGCAGGTGAAGTTGAAGATTGCTCCATGGTGGACAGGGTTATGTTGGGATATCACAATATCTCTTATTTAATTAACGCATCTATATACTTGGTAAAGGGTGGAAGACTTGGCCTTATGCCTGGTGTTTTGTTCCACTCTTGCCGCCCTAGTTTCCGTCATACCGGTGTTATGTTCCCGGATTTTGCGTTCCTTACGCGGTTGGGTGATTTATGGGACCCCCTTGACAGTTCGCTTTGAATAAAACTCCTCCAGCAAGGCACAACCTTGGTTTTACCATTTTCCTCACCTAGCCCTTTTTCCCTTGGGTTTCCGAAGCCCGAGGGTCATCTTTATTTTAGCCCCCCCGGGCCAGTGCTTGTCTAAGTGTTGGTCCGAACCGAGCCGCCTGCGGGGCCCCCTCGGGGCAACTCGAGGTCTGGTTTTACTCGTAGCCTGTCTCATCCGGTGTTGCCCGGAGAACGAGATATGTGCAGCTCCTATCGGGATTGTCGGCGCATCGGGCGGTCTTGCTGGTCTTGTTTTACCATTGTCGAAATGTCTTGTAAACCGGGATTCCGAGACTGATCGGGTCTTCCTGGGAGAAGGAATATCCTTCGTTGATCACGAGAGCTTATCATGGGCTAAGTTGGGACACCCCTGCAAGGTATAAACTTTCAAGAGCCGTGCCCGCGGTTATGTGGCAGATGCGAATTTGTTAATGTCCGGTTGTAGATAACTTGACACCAGATCCGAATTAAAACGCATCAACCGCGTGTGTAGCCGTGATGGTCTCTTCTCGGCAGAGTCCGGGAAGTGAACACGGTTTCTGTGTTATGATTGACGTAAGTAGGTGTTCAGGATCACCTCTTGATCATTTCTAGCTTCATGACCATTCCTTTTGCTTCTCTTCTCGCTCTCATTTGCGTATTTTAGCCACCATATATGCTTAGTCACTGCTGCAACCTCACCACTTTACCCATTCCTCTCCCATTAAGCTTTGCTAGTCTTGATACCCATGGTAATGGGATTGCTGAGTCCTCGTGGCTCACAGATTACTACAACAACAATTGCAGGTACAGGTTATGCGATGATCATGACGCGAGAGCGATGTTTGCTTGTTTTGGAGTTCTTCTTCTGCTTCTTCTTCGATCAGGGGATAGGTTCCAGGTCGGCATCCTGGGCTAGTAGGGTGGATGTCGTTTGAGTTTCTGTTTGTGTTTCATCTGTAGTCGGATGGTGCTCTTATGTAAGATGATGTTGTATCCGTGTGGCATTGTAAGCCTTATGTATGTATCCCCATCTATTATGTAATGTTGATGTAATGATATCCACCTTGCAAAAGTGTTTCAATATGCGGGTCTATCCTTGGTGGGACCTTCGAGTTCCTTTTGGATAGGGTCGCATATTGAGCGTGACAGTTGACCATTGACGGCCGGTTAGCTTCTTGGCGGTGACGTGGAGTCGGAGAGCTGCGCTGGAGAAGAACGCTGCTTCTACTTAACTGCTGGTGCAGTTGGCTGACTGACACGTAGGCCCAATAGGCCACATGTCAGTTATGCAACTGCACCTGCAGTTAAGCCACTGAAGCTTCTGTTCGGCTTAGCGGGACACAAGTGGGTAGCTTCGGTTAATTAATTATACCTCCAGCGCACCCCTTTTTAGTTGAAGAATGTATGAAATGTAATGAAATCCGGCATGTTTATATGAAATCCGACCGTGCATGAATGAATTTATATCGATTAGTTCGAATTCCTGTATCACTGGCATTGGATGAACATGCAAAACAATACGTACTAGCATTATTCCCAGGGTGATCACCTCGTTTGCAGTAGTTTCACATGTACTCCCTCCGATACTTTCTAGTCTACATACAAGTTTTGTCTGCAGTCAAAGTATCTCTACTTTGACCAATCTTATACAAAAAAGTATGCACTTTCACAATGTGCGAAGTAAAAAGGACCAGAAGGAGTACAAAGAGTTTGAGCAGCTTTTTAGCGTTTTTGTACATTGCAATCAAACACACAGGCCTGGCAATTCATAGAGAACATTCAAAACAATCGATGATTATGCATCTCAGCGACTCACATGTTAGAGGCAATATTTACTTCACAACTAAAGAATAAAGAAAAAATTGATCGACGCTGCTGACAGCAAAGGGCGTCCCATTCGAAAATATCAAACGCATGTCTTGCTAAAATCAATGAGCAAAATTTGACAAGGTTATCCCATTCCAAAATATCAAATGCCTACGATTGTGGAATGGGCAGGGTTTGCCATCAGTTCGGACATTGACATGGCACCTCGTGCTAAATAAACCAGCTGTTCTTTTTGTGCAGTTCCACCAAAATCAACCAAATTCGCACGTAGCTTGTATGATTTCGCCCTTATATGTTGCAACACCTTGAACTTATTGGCACCTCCTTTCTTGTGGTGGAAATGAATGATTCGATGTATTCATGAACATTTTGTGCAGTTCCCATTGAAATCAAGCTGAGCACCCCTGTTTGCACAAATACAAAAAAGTGATTAGTATAAAGCAAATTGTACTATGAATTGACAGTTTCAACAGGCACATACATGGTCCATGTAGAGCACACTTTTAGAAAAATGGAACTCACCAGAAAGAATCCTAAAACAACATTGTACTCGTGCATCACAGCAAAAAATGGAGATTTGTCAGTCCTTCTGAGCTGAAGTTAGTTTGGTCTTGTGGGGAGTAATGTAACCATCCTTCAACTGCTCCTTCTGATGAGAACATAGACAGGGCTTCTTCATCCTGGCATAATCAGAACTAGTCACTTCATGTACTCCATATTCTTCTTCAGAGGAAGATGATCCTGTTGTGCAAAGACAACAGGACTACTAAATGCTAGCATCCCTGTTTGCTCGAAAAAAGGAAAGGAAATATTTAAAACAACATAGATGAAGCACTTCTCAAGGATAATACCACTTTTTCATGAAAGTATCTAAACAGTAACACAACACCAACAGAGATGACAAAGCTCAATCATATGGATGAAATCAGTGGGCGAGTACCAACCTTTGTCAGGAGGCTTATTGTGTAGAGCATATAGATGAAGCACTTCTCCGGAACCATCTGTTGCTATCTACGGTGGTGGCCATGCTTACTATATACTCCTCGATTAGTTTATTGTTTCCAACATCTTCTTGTGCAGTTCCACTAAAATATGTGGTATCTTCAAAAAAGATCCCTGTTTGCACAAGTAGAGATAATTACGTATTACATTAAGAGTGGCGTCAAATCAGTCACAAAACAATTGCTCGTTCTAGCCATAGCAATAAATTAAGATGCAAAACTATATCATTACTTGTGTCATCACAGTTCCAGTGCTTCATTACAGCACCGGGAGTTGATTTTTGTTTTTCTTCCGCTTGTTCTTCCCCTTCATCACTTGGTTCAATAATAGACAAGCTTCGCCTTCAATGTAAGATTTGGCATGTCAATTAGGGAGCACAAGTATAGTCCTAAACTTAATTTTCTAAAGAAAGTGGCAAAATACAGGCCATCAGTTGTGAAATATCCTTATCTTACCTCAATGGGATATTACAATGCACATACAAATTGGAAGTCTTGTCTCCATTTGTGCAGTTCACTAAAATCAAGCAACATTATCGTACAAGTAGCACAATAGATGAAAGCACACTCCAGAATCATGTGAAAGAAGGCTAGTACTGACCTCTCATGATGCGGAATTCAAACAACTCACAAGAAGAAGATCTGAACCAAATTAGCCTTAACGGATAGGAAGTAAGATCTCCTCTTGTGCAGTTCCACTAAGATCAAGCAATCAAGCAACGTTGTTGGTGTGACATTTTGGTTGAACTACACAAAACACTCTTAAAACAAAAGTGTTTTGTGAAGTGCAACAAAAGGTCACAATGGCAACAAGGTGAAGTAGATAACCCTGTGTACACAGAGGTGAAAGGAAACAATTAGTGGTCAATAACGGTGGATGACACAGAAGCCAACAAAAAGAAGCATCTACCTTATCTAAATGGGAAAGAAAGCAAGACATTAGCATTTCTCAAATGGTGGCATTGATTAATATTAACATAGAGATTATATTAACAATAAAATTCGTTAAACATGTAATTTGCTTTTAACTGTGGCATTGCATCAATTTTCCAGCGGCATTATTAGAGGGTGTTTGTTTACAGGGAAATTTTGGTGTAGGGACTAAAAAAACTCTGTGTCAGTCCCATCTAAACCAAACAGGAGGGACTTTTAGGGACTAAAAGTGGGCATTTGGGACTAAAGAAAGAAGACCCCGAGGGAGTCTTTTTGGGACTTTTTCCAACAGTTGCCCCTGCCACGCATCGCACCTTGTCTCTATTAGTTCATTAATAGGGGTAACATGGTCTTTTAGCATGTCATTTAATAACCTCTAGTCCATGTTTAGTCCCTGGAACCAAGAAGGTAGGGACTAGGGAGTTTTTAACCAATCAGGGCCTTAGATTAGCAACAGCTAATGAGTTGCACGGGACAGTGGAAGCACCAGCACCATGTGCATCTACCGATGTACTGTGGTCATGCACAGTCTGTTGCAACAAAGAACAAACAACCAAGGAGCATATTTGTGTTGGTCCCAGTTTTGTTATCTTTAGACACCTTTTCCTATGTGAGCGTAGCAAATCTAGTCCTGCTCAAACTCTACAGCCTTGTCCCTTCCTTTCCTTTTTGAACTAGTACTTTCGCCCCTTCCTTTCCTCTTTGAACCACGTCCTAGATTTATGCGATACAACTTTCCCGACTACTTTCCTCCATTCCTTTCCTCTTTGAACCACGTCCTAGATTCATGCTATACAACTTTCCCCCTTCATTTCCTCTTTGTTCCACGTCCTAGATTCGTGCTATATACAAGTTTTCCCACTACTTTCCCCCACTCCTTTCCTCTTTGAACCACGTCCTAGATTCATGGTATACATGCAGCTAGAGAAATGCATGTGGAAAGTAAATTATACCTTAAGGTTCTTGGGCGTGTTTTGGTGGGCGAGGGACAGCGGCGAAGAAGAAGGGGTCGGAGGCCCTCCCGTGCCGCCGCGCCGGTAGTGGATTCCCTCCCTCGCCGATGGCAACAGCGTTAAGCCTCCTTCCCTTCCCGGTGGACGGATCGTGCCGGCTCTTTGAGCAGCAGTGAGGGGAGAGAGAGGCCAACGAAGTCTTGTTTAGATCTGGAGAGGGCGAGAGAGTGTGAAGAGAGCAACTACAAGCGCTGAGGCTCCAGCGTGTATATATATACTGGAGAGAGAGTGTGAAGCGTGCAAACCCTAGAAAACATTTTGAACAGTCAAAGAATCCTCCTGGCACAAATTATGCTCAAGTGTAGTTATCGAACCCGAGACCTCAAGTTTGATGAGCAAACAGGCTAACCAGCTACACAACCCTCCTGTTATGTTCAACGAGAGGAAAATAACCTTTTATACATTCCTGCATTCGTGTGACAAGCATGCCGCATTTTTTGTGTGTGTGGGAGTCATTGGGATTTCAATCATAATCGTGTCATGTGGCTTTGGTGGTAAGACTATCCACAGTGGTGCAGAAATAATGTAGCCTTTGTCACCTTACCTCTTTCCACGTAGTACGTTGGGTCCCACCAGTCAGAGGGTGAAACAAACAAATTAATAAGAAAAACTAAAACGCCAGCGGTGTATCTTACCTCACACATCTCGCTACTGCTCGGGACCACTGTCTAATTGATCCCTTGAATCCTTATTATAACATGCACACAAATTTTGGGCACTTGTATTCGAGTTAAGTCAGTGTAACACCGTATCTCGTATACTTACTACTCCCTCCGTCTAGGTGTAATAAGTCACGTTAGAAGGTGCAATGGGACCAAGGTGCGTGCGTGTGCGTGTGTGTGTTTAACAGCATGTGTGTGTTAGAGAGAGCGATAGATCGACCTACTCCTACAGAGAGATGGTGTGTAGTGTACGATTTTAGCCACGAGAGTTGGTGCATCCTCTTGTTTTCGGGCGTGTCTGGTAGGGACATGCGGACAGCTACCACGCCCGCTCCTGACCAGCCTGGCCCACCCAAAGCCCGTCCATCGCCCGCGCACGCTTCCCGCCCGAAACGGTCAGCGCCACTCCAAAGAATCGGTGCCGCATTCATGCCCGGGCAGAGCAGACGCGACCTCTCACTGGTGGAAGAGTGATGGTTGCTTCGTCTGTCCAACTTACTGTTGGGTCTATGTGATTTGACAGCTCATTGGTCTTTATTACTGAGGTGGTAGGACTGCCGGATGTCCCACGCTTTCGGGGAAAGGAGGTACTACTACTACTAGATTACAATTTTCTCCATTCTTACAGCGGAGGAGTGCAAGAGCAGTGGAAACATGCAGGCTCAGTGATTACATGGCCCACCTCACACTATCACCGTGCGACACCTAACTCTTTACATAGTACTCCCTCCATTCCTAAATATTACTATGAGTCCCTGCGCGTTGCCGCGGAACAGCGGTATATCTCTCTGCGCAAAATTATCGATTTCATAGAACTAAAAAACTCTATAACCGCATGACAAATGTGGTAGCCAAACTAAATAAACTCCCATCATCATTTAGATCATCCCACGTAAGGAAAAAAGATCAGCCAACTCCTACTGCATAATGGGATTATATTTTTCATTTTGACATGTTAATGGGACTTAAAAGCTCACTTACATGCATGCTACCGGTGCATGCTTGCATGCAGACATGTTGATGTGATTTAAAACCCACTCACATGCATGTGCCACGGTATTTCTACATGCTTGCATGTGGCTTAGTGCGGAGCCTCTCAACGTCTAGATCAGACGGCTATTATGGACTGATTTACTTCATCTAACGGCTACATCAATTTTGATGATGTGGCTCAAGGAGAGGATAGAGAATTCCTAGTAGTTGGCTAGCTATTACTAGTAGATAAGTCTTTGTAGAGATTCCACTAGGTGAACTACATACGGAACAAAATGAATGAATCTACACTTAAAATGCATCTATATACATCCGCATGTGGTTCATGGTGAAACCTCTACAAAGACTTATATTTAGAAACCGAGGAAGTACTAGTATAGTACATACTGTAATTTATCAGCGAGATAAATTTGTACAATGCTATGAAGCTTCCAGCTTCTGTTACATGTATCTTGCGTCCAAGGTTGCCCATTGCAACATTTCATCAAATTCAACGGAGACTAACATGCATGCTATTGCATCTCAATGATTGACAGATCATAGCAAATATGTACTCCCTCCGTTCCAAAATAAGTGTCTCAACTTTGTGCAAACTTTAGTACAAAGTTGTACTACTACTAAAGTTGACACTTATTTTGGAACAGAGGCAGCTAAAGAAAAAAACGATCCATGCAGTCCCTAGCCCTTGAACCGTGAACCCTGACCAGGCTTCAATTTGCTGGCAACGTTCGAGCTTCCTAATAAATGAAGTTTGCAACCTTTTGACCATCGGATCATTTTGTGCAGTTTCACCAAAATCGAGATGAGCATCCCTGTGGCAAAGAAATTGAAGAAGCGTGATTAGAATAAGATTACTGGGACTAGTTGATGAGACATAGACTCATCACAAGTATAGTACGTAGAAGCCAGTAGAGGTATGTGCGGGGCAAAGAAGTAGAGAAATATCCACAGGGAGTGATGTGGGTAGCTAGAGCAGTGGTGCAAGCCGGCTGTAAAGGGAGTTGTACCTGAGGGACATAGCTCAACCTTGAGGAGGGCGGCAGGAGGCGGCAACTGCCCACGTCGCGGCAGTGAGCAAGGGACGAAGGCAACCTCATCGGCTTTGTGAGAGAGAACGGCGGGGACCCCTGACCGGGACGTGCCAACAGTGGGTTTTTGCCATCAGCGAAAGCCAGCACATCTACACTAAGCATATACCCCTTCCCCAAGTGGACGTGATCCGCCGGGATGTTAGAGATGTGGACACAGTCATTTTGTGCGAGAGAGTGTGAAGAGAGCAACCCCAGCAAGCAACCGTGTAGGCTGGCCCGTCCTGACTATGTATATAGTGGAGCGGTTTCCTTTTCTCTCCATATGAACCTATCATATTGCGTACGTGCCACTGAAGAAAAAAAATTTTATTTATAAATGATGCGGCACCTACTACTCGTTCTCCTATAACCTTGCGCTTGGCATCTCCAAAATATTATCCTTGCAATTGGCTCTTCGCCTCTTCGGGAAGTCGAGCAATAATGGTAGTGCAGTATATATCGTTCTGGCTATATGAGACCGAATGAATTGCTTCACGTCCACCACGTGGGCGAGGGTCGAGGGGCGAGGGATATTGCTACATACGGAGCAAAATGAGTGAATCTACACTCTAAAATACGTCTATATACATCAGTGTTTGGAGTATGTACTAGTAGTTCATATTGAAATCTATTAAAGGACATATATATTCCAAACAATATGATATAATCTCTATAACCAAGGTAGTAGGGACACGGAGTAAACGGAGGGAGTAGTAAATTTTTCTCCTCGTCCTGCGAGCCACCACGTGCATGGGCGAGGGAGCGGGTGTAAGGCGGAGCAAGCTTCACCTCATCCTGCGGGCCACCACGCCCGTGGGCGGGGGAGACGACATACTAAGCAAGCTTCTCCTCGTTCTGCGAGTTGACGGGACACATCAAAAGTACTCCAGTGTATAGAGCCTTGCCTCTAAGGTAGGCCCCACATGGTTTGCCTCTTTTTTAACATAACATGTCAAGTCGCAATTTGTTTGTTCACCCGTGGTAGACGATCCTCCCTCCACCAAGTGGACAACCAGTACACGTGCCAAATTACCACGTGGGCTGCCTTTTTCGTACAGAAATGAGCTCCACCGTGTACCAGCGCGGGTGTGGTCGGGAAAGGGACGGGAGTACGTGTGCCGTGCATGCACCTCTTCTCTTTGTGCACGTCCCCCACCTACGTGGGTATGTGTGAGAGATACAAACCGCATTTGTGAGTGTTTTTTGTTTTGGGGTGGGGGTGGGGGTGCGGTGGGGGTTGATTTCGTGAATTATTTGTGGGAATATGTGTCGATGACATCTCAAACAAAATTTTGCATGCAATGTGTGTGAAATGGAGGCCTATCCATGTCATACATAGAGGGTCGGGTAATCCACGAGAAGAGAGGGAGGGGTCATAGCTATCGATAGAGTCGAAGAGAGGATCAAGTGGGTGGGTGCGAGATCGATGAAGAGATCCATTGAAATTGTGTGTGTGTGCAAGTCAAATATATAGGGCGACTGGCCTACTGGAACGTTAGAGGGCACATGTCAAGTTTGTGTGTGGCTGGGAGACATGACTAGAGCGCTCGATGTATCTGTGTGTGGGGGGTGAGGGGGGTGGGGGAGGGGTAGGTAGAGGCCTAACTATAGAGGTAGAACGACTCGTATATGTGTTGAGAAGGAGAGACCCAGCTATGTCTTGAGGGAGATCGGTCGACATCCATACATAACTGAAGGACGGCAAATATGATGGGACAGAGAGAGAGGAGAGAGAGAGGGAGGGAGAGGGAGGGAGAGGGGTAGAGTGCTGGATGGGTGATGGAGTTGCTTCTCGGAGATGGTGGGAGAGGCCTACTAGACAAACTGAGGGTGGAACTACAATGTTATCAATAAGAGTGGGGATGTGTTTCTGTGTGTGCCTGTGCGTGATAGATCTGTCGGGACGCATCCATGGATGATGAAGGGGAACCATGTGTTTGGTAAGCAAACCTAACTAGACCAGTAGATCAATTGTTTTTTGTCGAAGGAAGGGAGAGACACAACTAATGAGGTAGATCGATCGACGTGTGGGTAAAAACAAGTTATAAGGACCTAGCTAGCTATATGTATAGCAATAAAATTTCATGCAGACGTTGCTCCATGGTAGGCGCAAAGGCAGCCCCCCTCCACGCATTTCGGATTGTAATCGAGAGGAAGATATCTGTTCTGAGGGGGATTCAGAAGGAGAAGACAACTCCTATTTACCCCCTGAGGTCTTCGCTCTAACTTGGCATGCTGATGTTGGTTATATCATGCATATGGTGTCTTGCATTGCTTACTTTATACATAAAATATGTCATCTGCTTAGTTTAGACATCCTTTGTGTGAATTCCATCTGTTTAGTTTATTTATCGTTTATGTGAATTATGCAACGCCATCTTGTTTAGCCAGGCATCATATATGTGAATTTTGCAATGCCATCCTGCTTAGCCGGTCATCTTATATGTAAATTATATCAGGCCATCCTTTTTTTTGTTACATATTACATTTGTCAACAATGTTAGTACATTCAACTGCTCTTCGTGTGCATCAGCCATTTGACACGTTGATGGCAAATTCTGGAGTGAAAACAAGGTCTTCAGAGCAGACTATGCTATCTGACGAAGCGCATATCTCGCTCGTTACGGATAGCTCCTCAGAGGAGGACTCAGAGACAGATGACCAGTCCTATTCCCCCCCCCCCCCAAGGTGTATGCTCTAACTTGGCTGGGTTATGTTGTCATATTGTGTGTATGGTGTCTCACATTGCTATGTCATTTGATTAGTTTAGACATGCTTTGTGTGAATGCCACCTGTTCAGTGTCTAATTACCATATATGTGAATTATGCATTGCCATCTTGTTGCAAGACATTATATATGTGAATTATACAAGGCTATCTTGTTGCAAAGGCATTATATATGTGAAATATGCAATGCCATGATGTTTAGCCAATCATCATGTATGCGAATTATATCATGCTATCATTTTTTTTGTATTACGTGTTCCATTTGTCGACAACGTTTGCATATTCAACTACTCTTCCTGTGCATCAACCATTTGAAGCGGTGATGGAAGTATCTGGAGTGAAAACAAGGTATTCAGAGAAGACAATGCTACTTGCTGAAGCAGACATCTTGCTGGTTATAGAGAGCTCCTCGGAGGAGGATTTAGAGACTAATGACCAGTCTATGCTCAAACTTGGTAGGGTTATATTACCCATGTCATGCATGTTGTCTTGCATTGCTTAGTTTTTACATCATATATGGATTGCCATCAGCTTACTTGCTTACTATAGAAATCATATATTTGAATTATATCATGCCATCATGTTTACATAGTACATACACATCATCTATCTGAATTATGGCATGGCAACCCATTTAATAAAGACATCATATAGTTATATCATCTCATCCTGTTTAGTGTTTACAGTCATCATATTTTGAATTATGGCATTCTATCCGTGAATGTATATGAATTACGGCATGCCAACCTATTTAATAAACACATTATATAGTTATGTCATGTCATCTTGTTTACATAGTCTCATATTTTGAACTATGTCTTTACATCTTTTTTAGTTAGCCATCATCATGTGAAATTGTGTCATGATATCCTGTTTAGTTAGCCATCATATATGTGAAATTGTGTCATGCTATCCTATTTGGTTAGACAACATAAATATGAATTATTTCATGCCCTCTTTTATTCCCCACTATCCATTGCACATGTCTATCATACAATGTCTATAATTTCAATTACTTTTCTTGTTTATCAGCCATTTGAATTGGAGAGCGTGATGGCAGTATCTAAGGGGGTAACAACACGGTCTTCAGAAATGATAGTGCTACCAGTTGATGCAGATAGAACCATGGTTGTACTTGCCCAAGGACTAGATCCACCACACATAACCCAGACTCTCGCAGATTATACCCCTACCCAGTTGGACAGAGAACCAGCTACACCCCTTCTAACCCCAACCCCGGCAGATAGTAACCCAGTTCCAGTTGACACAGCACCGTCTCCACCACAGAGCACCCAAACACGCGCAATTAGTAAGGGAACTGCAGTGCCCAAAGCACGAGGACCGCCACTCCGAATCCCAACTCAACGCTTAAAGGAGAAGAAGATTTGTTCTCAGGCCAGGTTCTGTAGCTATGGTTCATACTCCTTTGCTCTTGCATTACTGTATTTACTCATACCAACTATTTTCAAATTTGAAGGATGGAACTGAAACTCCAATGGCGCAACAGGTATGTTTTAAACCTGTTTCTTTAACTGGTTTGCTGTTGTAACCTGCTCTATGTTGATTTTAGTTTCAATTGAATAAACAGTTATGTTCTCATGTCATGCACATTAAAAGTGTTGTTATTGCTCTATAGTTACCCACACTTATATTATCTATTCTGCTTTGTCTTGAACAAATATTATTCGAACTGTGTCTCTATCTTGATTTGGCAACAAAAACTAGAATGATATAGACCATAAAGTGACCATGGTACATAGATATATGTTTGTTTCATGCTGTTATCCTGTCCACTTTACTACTGAACTCATTTACCAAAATGAGTTTCATATACAACATGGTAAACATGTGATGTGGCTGCTTGTTTCTGTTTTAGAATGCGGACAAAATATTGGAGAACAATACCGCGTTATCCAATGGTAAAGGAAGTAATGCAGATAAGGTTCAAGATAGTGAGACATCCCTGTTGGTCTCCAAGAAAGCTGATAAAAACTATCTTGACGACAGTGAGGGAACCAAAAGTCCCGTCTTGATGTAGTGTTCAAGTTACTGGCCACTACTACTGGCACAAGCTCTTCGAACTCGCTGCCTGAATCAGTTCGTCTTCTTGAGTCTCAACTTCAAGTTGAAAGACATCGATCAGATGTGCTGCGACAGGAAGCTGAAGGACTGAGTAAGTCCCTGCAGAATTCAGATGCATATTTTCTGGTGCAACAGCAAGCGCTGGAGGATTTAAGCGTCAAACAAGAGAAAGTTAATAAGCTTGCTAAGCATCTTGCCAGCATTATGGGTACCCAGGATATTGTTTCTTGAGATCTTCTGAAGTGGTTTCAGTTCTGGATTTGTTTTGCTGTGGCGTTTATTTGCGCTGGTCGCCAACTTTGACAACCAGTGTATATGATATGTTGCTTTGTTCCCTATATTTGCACTGGTGGCAAACTTTGATGCCCAGTGGATGTAATATGTGTAATAGACCTGATAGCCTAGCGTTAGTTGCTTGCTTATTTATTTCCTTGTTGTCTTGTTTATTTGTTTGCTTGTAGTCATTGCAGTTCTTTTTCCGCGGTTAGCCAGTGGCTGCAATAACCTATTTTTTAAAACTAGGCCACAATAACCATGGGCTAACATTTACTGTAGTGACACTGGGCCTCCTACTAGCCGTAGAAACAGTGGGCCTTCTACGGGCCATAGAAACAATGGGACTTCTACGGGCCGTAGAAACAATGGGCCTTCCGTGGGCCATATCATCAATGGGCCTTATACGGGTCGTATGATCGATTGGCCAAACATGGGCCAAACAGACTGCATTATGGCCGTAAACGGGCTGGAGTTGGAATCGTCCGTTCATGGGTCGACCATAACAGGCCATTGTTAATAGGCCGTATTTGATGACGCTATGAAAATGGCCCAATGTATTAATGGACCACAAACGGGCCGACTGTAACCACGGGCTGAATTTGGCCCACAAGCAGAAAATGACAGTAACGGGCCGTAAGTAAACGAATGTTGGAAATGAGCCCAAGAATAAATGGGCTCTAAGAAGGCCGAAAGATAACATGGGCTGGAAACGGCCCAACGGAATAACGGGCCATTACTGGGTATAAAGTGATACACTGTTCATTACGGGCCAGTTTCACCACGGGCCATTAATGGGTGTAAATTGAGACACTGTTCATTACGGGCCAGTTTCACCACGGGCCGTTAATAGGCCAAGAGTTACATAGGGCCTCATATGGGCCGAAAGACGTCATGGGCCATACATGCACCAGAAGTGAAAATGGGCTGGAATCATATTGGATGGCCTAGATGACGCTACTGGACCTAATTTGGATAGGGCGTAATGGGCCTTGGGTTATGTGACAGCCTGGTTTTTGCCCTCTTTTCTTTGCTTGATTTTCCACTGAGTTGATTTTTGGATTTGGAGTTTTGAATCATTTCATTTGGACTTAACCATTTGGGTATGCCTTGATTTTCACCCAAGTGTTCCCTCTTCTCCTCAAAGCCATCATTTCACCCCTGGCCAACCCAACAATATTGCTTGGAATATTTTTCTTAAATGAAAAATATTCATTTTGGCCTCCAAAACCCTACCTAACTCCTTGAGCTCCAAAGAAACCCTAATTTCTCTTGCCCCAAAAATCCTGAGAAAAATCCCAATTATTCTTTGGACCCTAGGGCACATTTCTGGTAAAAAAAATCACCACCATTTGGGATATTTTGGCTACAGAAAATAAAATCACTTCTGGGCTGAAATGGTAGTTTCTACAGCAACTACCTTTTTACTAGCTCCATTGTAGCATGGTCCGGCCAATGGCAAAGTGCGTGTGCACCGTGTTCATCTCTTTCCCCCTCGGTTCTGTGCTTGTCCGCGCCCGTGTACAGTGGCTGCATGACCTCCGTTGCCTTCTCCATCGCTCTCTGGCACCATTCGTCGCCGGGCGCCGGGTACAGGTGTCCGCCAGTGGAACCCGAGCCCTCCTCGCCGCCCCGCCTATAAAGTCCCCCCTCCGCAGCCTCCTAGAGAATCGCAACCCACTCCCACTCCCTCCTAGAGCCATTAGAAGCCGCAGCCCGGCCGGGCAGGCCGCGGGCTGCCGTCCCAGAGCCGAGCTCACTGGCGATCACCTCTGGATTGTTCCCGCAGCTCCGGCCTCTCCCAAGCCAAGGCAACCCCGCCAGGGCCTCCGCCTCTCCTCCGTGAAGCCAACGCACCTAGCTAGAGCCCATGGAGCCGCCCCAAGCCGCTGTCTTCTTCAACTCCGGCAACCTCCGCCCTCTGTCGCCGCTGGAGAGGTCAAATCCGACGTTGTCCGGCCACCGTTAGCCATGCTACGGGTACGGGCAGGTGTGCAATCGCCTTCTACATCGAACCCTCCCTCTAGTTTGCCTCCAAGAAGTCTCATCGCCAGCGTGAGCTCCGGCGAAGCGCCGCGCTCCTCTGTTTCCCTCTCCCCTCGCTCCGGCCTGACTAGCGGGACCCGCTAGTCAGCCACCCATTACGCGCGCGAAGCAGTATGAGTGGTGGCGCCCCGGGAGATTACGCCTTCGACGTCAGCCCCCCCCCCCCTCTGTTTATTATTTCAAATTCATTTAAATTCCACGAGACTTCAAATGGCCATAACTTTTTATCTACAAGTCCAAATGCAGTGATTCTTTTTGCATCGTGTTCTGTGTCCAAAAATCTAACAGCACCCAAAATATGGGATTTTTCCTTACTGTCTAGATTTTCTGGCAATTTTCAGAAGTTTTCTTGATATGTTCTTTTTGTGGTTTTGAATATTTTCAGCAGAGCCAGCTTGTCTTGAGGATCACCAGGAGCTTTGTGAACCTCATCAGTACTAAGGCAAGCCACAGTAACATTTTCATGGTGCCACTTCAATATTTATGATTTTCATACTTGAACTTATGAATACTGATGCATTTAAATTAGTTATATAATAAATAAATATATTCTGTTATATGCTTGTTATGCTAAAATACTTGAACTTCAGAATGTTTGAAGTAAATATTGTTGGCAAGATAGGGAGAACTTAGTTGCAAGTGATAAATAAATAATATGGTCATAGAGTTTGATGAGTAGTTTAAATATTATTTTGCATGATGAATAACGATGATAATGCTAGAAATGGTTCTGGTATAAGCAAAGTGAGATTTTAACCAGAATAGTAGCATGAGTTGATAATGGCTCCGTAGGAGCGTGGTTGGTGCAGTATTTGCATGGTTATGTGATGCATATGTTAAGTGATGCATAGTATGGCAGTATGACACCGGTTATGTTTTCACATTAAGTTGAACCTGATTAATAATTCAACTTGAACATGTTGTTGACCGGGTCGTGGTGCCGCTGAAACGAGTCTTTCCCAGTGCAACCACATTTGCCGGTATGGGACGGCCTTAATGCGTTTCATTATCGTGCCTCTGGTCGGTGCCTCCATTTAGGGAAGGTTATGGGCGTGCTGTACCCTGGCCCGGTAGGCAAGCATAACCTTGTGAGCCCGTTGTTAAGTTAATTTTGGTACCGGGTCCTAGAGTGCATCGTGGCCACGACGGCGGTCGAGGTGTCTGGAGGTAGACACGGGGCCACCCAGGACTAGCCCATTGGGGTCTGAGTCGAAAGGGCCGGGAGAGTGTCATGACAATGAAATGGTTTCGTCAGAACGCTGTTGGTCCACCTGAATGGGAGTGCGAGGCCATGGGTTCCGTAGTGTGGGTACAGTGTACTAACCTCTGCAGAGTGTTTTTAATCTATCGATATCCGAGTCCATGGTTACGCACACGCTCGAAAGTAGGGTACACCATGGGTTAACACTTAATAAGTATGCACACTAAATTGCACTAAGGATGGGAATGAGGTCATCATATTGAGTTGGCCATGCGTTGGTCGGGTTGAGATCGCCGTAAGGATCACGGGCCACGAGTTGGTCCGGTTGTGATCGCCATAAGGATCACGGGCCATGAGTTGGTCGGGTTGTGATCACCGTAAGGATCACGGGACACGAGTTGGTCGGGTTGTGATCGCCGTAAGTACATTCAATGTACTGGCCTGGCATGTTATGCCAGATTTCAGGAAAGTCCCATTGGAAAGGAGTGATGTCCGAGTCTAGACCGTGTCCACGTCGGTGTCCTTGTGCTATGGAGTCCCGCTACGACGTTGTTCCGCTGCCAAGTAGTTGTCATGATTGAGGCCCCTTTATATTCACTAAATAATGTACATATTGTTCAGCCGCACCGTGTGTGCCGCTTGGCCTCGCTAACTGTTGTAATATGAACTATGCTCTGCTAGCATGAATAAAGCGATTGTTTCCTGTACCATGTTATTGTGTGTTGCCAGAAGACAAGATCTCTGGGCTGGCAATGCAAGGTAAACCAGTCGCTCTGAGCCGGGGTGCCACAATTCTTGGTATCAGAGCCATGCTAATTGTAGGCCACGCAAGACTAAGCCAAGTTAACTGGACGCTAGATACGAGTTGTAGCTGAGTGTCGGTAATAACTATAGCTGGTTGTTACATTGCTTGCACTGATTATATTTTTCTATGCTAACCTGCTAAAGGTTGTGAGTGTAGATGGCTCCGGTGTTGTATCCTTGCCAGTTGCAGCTGATGTCGTACACGTCGCCGCATCTCCTTCGTAACGTGTGGCGTCGGCTGTACCCTCACGGAGACGATCCAGTCTATCGTGTGTATCAGGAGCGCCTAGCTGACTCAGTGTATGAGTATCACGCCGTGATTACTCTGCGCACCAGTTTCGATTTCGGCTCTTACACTCTTACCTCTCGTAGCGGCTATGCTTATTCTGCTTCTCAGGCTGTCCAGTTTGCTGCATTCGAGGTACTTGTTGAGCTCCGCTACAACGAGGTCCGGATGTAGAATCACCCAGGTTTCCATTACTACCCTTCTCTCCACGATAATGGTCGTGTCCGTTTCCCTATCATTGATCCAGAGTCTGATAGTGTAGCTAGCCACCTTTCTCGCTACATCACTGCTAGCTATCTTCTGATCTACGAGATGGCTCGTGAGCTGAGTCGTGCCCGTACTGCTTTAGCCTCTACTTTAGTCTCTACTTGCTCAGCCACTACTTCTCCATCTATAGGATCTATTCCCTACGTTCCTGCCAGTTCTAGATCCCTTGTTTCTCCGGTTACTCCCCTGAGTAGCTCGGGCACCGCAACTGCGAGTCCACTTATTGCTCCTGCCGAGTGGGTTTCACTCCTTGCCACTCCTGCAGCCCCGATGATCCACCCTACACCTTCCCCAGAGGGAGAGCCCTCGAGGCAGCGTCCTCATGTCACTTTTAACCCGGAGGTCTCTGTTAACCCCGTCAGTTCTGGATCCTAGTCCGCTTCAGGAGAGGACCCCGCAGCGCCAGCCGAGCAGTAGAGCTTTCAAGTATTCTCAGTCATCAGGATGGAGTACGGATGTAGTCATACAAGTTAGGATGTTTCATGTATGAGGGTAGTTGGACCTGGCATGTTGTTATCTTTCATGTATGAGTCTATGTATAATTATGTTGGACTTTATTTTATTCGCTGTATTTTCTTCATCTTTTCGGTTTCGCTTGGTTTTTGTTGCTGGCTTCTCCCTAGTTTTTTTTGAATGCTTCTCATCTCGGTTGCGTTGACTTGGGAAAAATCATATTAGGATGACGCGGGGAGGCTGCAGTAGCAACGTTCGCGAGGGTTGTCCTGTTCGGCATTCCGCACGACAAGCAGGACAATCACCCGAGCCGTGCGTTCCACCACCGCCTCCACCGCCAAATCCGCCCTCCACCGAGCAAATTATGCGTATGTTCGAGGAACGACGAAACAATGATCTAATGGAAATATTCAGAAGTATTCAAGCAATTGTTGGACAGAATGGAAATCAGTCCGCCCCTCACTCCAAGCTATCTGATTTTCAAAGGACTAAGCCTCCCAGTTTCAGTCAGGCCATTGATCCCTTGGATGCAGATGATTGGTTAAGAACTATAGAAAAGAAACTTGAGGTTGCTCGAACTGATGAAGAGGATAAAGTTCCATTTGTAACACATTATCTGGAAGGCGTTGCTGCTATATTGTGGGAAAATGAGAAAGCCATAGGGACTGAGAATGAAGCAATTACCTGGTCAAGATTCAAGGAGCAATTCCGAAAGTATCACATCCCTGCGGGAATTATGAAAACTAAGCAGCGTGAATTTCTCGTGCTCCTCCAAGGAAGTCAGTCAGTGGGAGAATATTTGCAGAAATTCAATCACCTGTCATGTTACTCTCAATATGACGTGGCCACTGAAGAAAGGAAGATAGACCGATTTATTGGTGGATTAAACCCGCAACTTTGCTGTGCTCTCAGTGTGTTCGATTTTCTAGATTTCCAAAGCCTGGTGAACAAGGCTTTCATTGCTGAAAGGGAACACAAGCTCGCGTCAGATATTAAGTCTTCCCATAATGATCACAAGCGCAAGTTTGATCCCAAGAAGGAAATGTAACCAGTGCAGAAGGTTCGTACCTGGCAGCCAACTCCGATGGCGTACCAGCCTAGTTGGCAACAAAATGTTAACAAGACCACCACCCAAGTCAAGAATGACGTGCTCAACCCAGTTATGGAGAATAGCTTGCGCAACAATTCCTGTTATAGTTGCGGACAAACCGGACATTATGCCAAACAGTGTCCCAAGAACAACCGGACCAATGCTATGTTCAAGCCTCAAATCCATTATTTGGAAGCCGGTCCAAGTCAGCACGACGTCATGGGATACGTTCATCATATTTCAGCCGACGAAGCCCAAGAAAATCCGGAAGTCGTCATTGGTATGATTCCTATTAATAACATACCTGCAGTAATTTTATTTTACTCTGGGGCTTCCCACTCTTTTATTTCTCAGAGTTTTGTTGCCCAAAACAAACTTCCTTGTTCACTTTTGGGCAAGAATATGCTGGTACAAACCCCGGGATCTCTTATTCAAAGCAATCTTGTCTGCCACAATCTGGAAGTCAGTATCAACGGAATCCGCTTCCCAACGTCTTTGATACTTATTGAGTCTGATAAATTGGATGTTATCTTGGGTATGAATTGGCTGACTCAGTACCAAGTATGCATAAATTGTGCGACCCGAGAAGTCAACTTGACCGGACAAGATGGACAAGCTACCAAGTTTATTGCTCGTAGAAGCATACCCTCCAAGGAGATGGTTTTTACAGCAATAGAAGACATGGAATTAATGCCGGTGGTCAGTGAGTTTCCCGATGTATTCCCAGAAGAACTGCCAGGCATGCCACCTGACCGAGAGCTTGAGTTTGCAATAGAACTTGTGCCCGGAACCACACCAATACACAAGAAATATTATCGAATGCCGTCATATGAATTGGTGGAGCTAAAGAAACAGCTCGATGAAATGCTCCAAAAAGGATATATCCGCCCCAATTCCTCGCCATGGGGATCACCCGCTATTTTTTGGACAAGAAAGATGGGAGCCTTCATATGTGTGTGGACTACCGACAGTTGAATGATGTCACGATCAAAAACAAATACCCTCTGCCAAGAATTGATGATTTGTTTGATCAGCTCAGTGGAGACAAGGTATTCTCAAAGATTGATTTGCGAACTGGATATTACCAGCTCAAAATTAAAAAGGAGGATATTCCCAAGACCGCGTTCACCACTCGCTACGGTCTCTATGAATATACCGTCATGTCCTTTGGCCTCACCAACGCCCCCGCCTTCTTCATGCACATGATGAACAAAGTATTCATGGATTTCCTCGATAAGTTCGTGGTCGTCTTCATCGATGATATACTTATTTACTCATGAAGTGAAGAAGAGCATAAAGGACACCTCCGTGCAGTGTTACAATGACTCCATGAGCACCAGTTATACGCCAAATTCAGTAAATGCGAGTTTTGGCTCAAGCAAGTTGGATTCCTCAGGCATGTGCTATCCACTGAAGGTATAGCTGTGGACCCAAGCAAAGTAAAAGATGTGCTCGACTGGTTGCCACCCGCCACCGTGTCTCAAATCCGGAGTTTTCTTGGATTAGCCAGATACTACCGTCGTTTCATTGAAGGGTTCTCCAAGATTGCTAAGCCCATGACGGAGCTTATTAAAAGGATAAGAATTTTGAATGGACGTCAGACTGTGAGAAAAGTTTCACCGAGTTAAAGAAACGCTTAACAACTGCGCCAGTATTAACACTTCCAGATATCTACCGCAGCTTTGACGTATATTGTGACGCTTCTCGGCAAGGACTTGGGTGCGTGCTTATGCAAGATGGCAAGGTAGTAGCTTATGCCTCATGGTAGCTATGACCCCATGAAGGAAATTACCCCACTCATGATTTGGAATTGGCCGCAGTAGTACATGCTTAAAAAATTTGGAGACACTACCTCATTGGAAAAAGGTGCCAAATTTATACCAATCACAAAAGTCTCAAATACATATTTACTCAGCCGGATTTAAATCTCCACCAGCAAAGATGGCTAGAGTTGCTCAAGGATTATGATCTTGGAATAAATTATCTTCTGGGTAAGGCCAATGTGGTTGCCGATGCACTCAGTCGAAAGCCCGTCAGTTTAAATGTCATGTTGGAATCTCTGCCTTCCGAACTTAAAGAAGAAATTGGTCAGCTCAACCTGGTCATAGTTGAGGCTGGCCTTGCCAATATCCTGACGGTTACCCCTACTCTTAAGGAGGAAATCCGTAAGGCCTAGTCAGGCGATGCTGATCTACAGAAACGCATCAAGTCATCCGATTTATCGAAGGATCGGTGTGGTACCCTCCGATTCAGGGGAAGGATTTGTGTGCCTAATCAAGCTGACCTAAAGCAGAAAATTTTGTCAGAAGCCCACGAATCCTCGTATTCAATCCACCCTGGAGGTCCAAAAATGTATGAAGACCTTCGACAAATATTCTGGTGGGATGGAATGAAGAAAGACATTGCTTATTTCATGGTCAGTTGCGACATATGCAACAAAGTTAAGGCAGAACATCAGAAACCAGCCGGACTTCTCCAACCTGTGCCCGTGTCACAATGGAAATGGGATGATGTCTATATGGATTTCATCATAGGATTACCCAGGACCCGACGAGGCAATAATGCGATCTGGGTCATAGTGGATACATTAACCAAGGTGGGCCACTTCCTCCCAGTCAAAACATCATACCGAGCAGATGAGCTTGCCCGACTGTATGTATCCAGGATTGTCAGTTTACATGGAGTTCCCCGAACCATCACTTCTGACCGAGGTTCACTTTTCACCTCTGCTTTCTGGTCCTGTCTCCATCAGGCCCTCGGAACGGAATTGAAATACAGTACCACTTATCATCCTCAGACGGATGGGCAAATGGAAAGAGTAAATCAGATACTCGAAGATATGCTCCGAGCCTGTGTTTTGGCCCAAGGACCACAATGGGAAGATTGCTTGCCATACGTCGAGTTCTCGTATAACAATGGGTTCCAAACCAGTTTAAAGATGTCACCATATGAAGCTTTGTATGGCCGTAAGTGCCGCGCTCCATTAAATTGGTCTCAAATAGGATATAGCATTATTTTCGGAACAGATCTCATGCTGGAAGCCGAAAAGCAAGTCAAGGAGATCCGAGACAGATTGCAACTGGCCAAATCGCGACAGAAAAGTTATTACAATGCAAAGCACCGGCAGATCAGTTTTGAACCCGGAGAACATGTCTACCTTCGAGTCACACCCATGAAAGGAATAAAAAGGTTCCAAACCCGTGGAAAATTGGCACCCAGGTTTATTGGTCCATTTCTCGTCATGACACGAGTAGGTGTTGTGGCATATTAGTTAGAGCTGCCCCTTGAACTGTCAGACGTGCACAACGTGTTCCACATTTCACAACTGCGACGGTGCATCTCACCACCCAAGAAAAAGACCGATTTGGCAGAGATAGAGCTGGCAAAGGACTTGACCAACGAAGAGAGGCCAGTGAAAATTTTGGATCAGATGGAAAGGGTCACTCGCAGTAAGTCACGAAAGTTTTACAAGGTTCAATGGATGCATCATACCGAGTCAGAATCAACCTTGGAATCAGAAGAATTTCTAAGGGCATGTTATCCAGAATGGTTTTCCCAAGCAACCGAATCTCAAGGACGGGATTCATTCTAAGTGGGGGAGGTTTGTGACAGCCTGGTTTTTGCCCTCTTTTCTTTGCTTGATTTTCAGCTGAGTTGATTTTTGGATTTGGAGTTTTGAATCATTTCATTTGGACTTAACCACTTGGGTATCCCTTGATTTTCACCCAAGTGTTCCCTCTTCTCCTCAAAGCCATCATTTCACCCCTGGCTAACCCAACAATATTGCTTGGAATACTTTTCTTAAATGAAAAATATTCATTTTGGCCTCCAAAACCCTAGCTCACTCCTTGAGCTCCAAAGCAACCCTAATTTCTCTTGCCCCAAAAATCCTGAGAAAAATCCCAATTATTCTTTGGACCCTAGGGCACATTTCTGAGCAAAAATATTTCACCACTCTTTGGGATATTTTGGCTATAGAAAATAAAATCACTTCCGGGCTAAAATGGTAGTTTCTACAGCAACTACATTTTTTACTAGCTCCATTGTAGCTGGTTTTCCCTGAGCCTATTTACCTTAGTAAGAGACAGTAAAACCCCAAAGCTCAGCCCTTGAATCCATGTGGTTTGACCATAGTAACTCCCCAAAGTTTTTGTCCAGTAACTTAACCTCATCACCATTTTACTTCTACTGCACCTGGAACCAAACCGACCCATGGTAACACCTCAGTTTACTAAGGACTACACGCCAGACATCCTTGTTAGTGTGTAGGTGGCCTGATGTCACGGTCGATGCGGTGACCGCGTTCGTCCAAGCATGCTGGCATGCCAAACGCGCGCTCTGTGCGTCGTCAGCGCCTCTGTTGAGCGCGTGCTTGCTGCTTGGCCGGCCAGAGCGTGCCACCCCTCGCCACCATCCTCATCTCCACCTTCATAACTCCACCCTGCCGCTTGCCGACGCCGGAGCTCGCCGCAGCGAGCACAGGCATGGTCCGGCCAACAGCACAGTGTGCGCGCACTGTGTGCGTCTCTTTCCCCCTCGTTCTTGTGCTCGTCCGCACCCGCGTAGAGTGGCTGCGTGACCTCCGTTGCCTTCTCCATCGCTCTCTGGCACCGTTCGTCACCGGGCGCCGGGGACAGGTATCCTTCGGCGGAACCCGAGCCCTCCTCACCACCCCGCCTATAAAATCCCCCCTCCGCAGCCTCCTGGAGCATCGCAACCCACTCCCACTCCCTCCTAGAGCCATTATAAGCCGCAGCCAGGCCGGGCAGGCCGCGGGCTGCCGTCCCAGAGCCGAGCTCGCTGGCGGTCCCCTCTGGATCGTTCCCGCAGCTCCGCCTCTCCCAAGCCAAGGCGACCCCGCCAGGGCCTCCGCCTCTCCTCCGTGAAGCCAACGCACCTAGCTAGAGCCCCTGGAGCCGCCCCAAGCCGTCGTCTTCTTCAACTCCGGCAACCTCCACCCTCTGTTGCTGCTGGAGAGGTCAAATCCGACACCGTCCGGCCACCGTTAGCCACGCTACAGGTATGGGCAGGTGCGCAATCGCCTTCTCCGTCGATCCCTCCCTCTAGTTTGCCTCCAAGAAGTCTCATCGCCGGCGTGAGCTCTGGCGAAGCGCCGCGCTCCTCTGTTTCGCTCTCCCCTCCCTCCGGCCTGACTAGCGGGACCCGCTAGTCAGCCACTCATTACGCGCGCGAAGCGGTATGAGTGGTGGCGCCCCGGGAGATTACACCTTCGACGTCACCCCCCCTCTGTTTATTATTTCAAATTCATTTAAATTCCAGGAGTCTTCAAATGGCCATAACTTTTTATCTACAAGTTCGAATGAAGTGATTCTTTTTGCATCGTGTTCTGTGTCCAAAAATCTAACAGCACACAAAAGATGGGATTTTTCCTTGCTGTCTAGATTTTCTGGCAATTTTCGGAAGGTTTCTTGATATTTTCATTTTGTGGTTTTGAATATTTTCAGCAGAGCCCGCTTGTCTTGAGGATCACCAGGAGCTTTGTGAACCTCATCAGTACTAAGGCAAGCCACAGTAACATTTTCATTGTGCCACTTCAATATTTATGATTTTCATACTTGAACTTATGAATATTGATGCATTTAAATTAGTTATATAATAAATAAATATATTAACTTATATGCTTGTTATGTTAAAATACTTGAACTTCAGAATGTTTGAAGTAAATATGTTGGCAAGATAAGGAGAACTTAGTTGCAAGTGATAAATAAATAATATGGTCATAGAGTTTGATGAGTAGTTTAAATATTATTTTGCATGATGAATAATGATGATAATGCTAGAAATGGTTCTGGTATAAGTAAAGTGAGATTTTAACCAGAATAGTGGCATGGGTTGATAATGGCTCCGTAGGAGCGTGGTTGGTGCAGTATTTGCATGTTTATGTGATGCATATGTTAAGTGATGCATAGTATGGCAGTATGACACCGGTTATTTTTCACATTAAGTTGAACCTGATTAATAATTCAACTTGAACATGTTGTTGACCGGGTCGTGGTGCCGCTGAAACGAGTCTTTCCTAGTGCAACCACATTTGCCGGTATGGGACGGCCTTAATGCGTTTCATTGTCGTGCCTCTGGTCGGTGCCTCCATTTAGGGAAGGTTATGGGCGTGTTGTACCCTGGCCCGGTAGGCAAGCATAACCTTGTGAGTCCATTGTTAAGTTAATTTTGGTACCAGGTCCTAGAGTGGATCGTGGCCACGACGGTGGTCGAGGTGTCTGGAGGTAGACACGGGGCCACCCAGGACTAGCCCGTTGGGGTCTGAGTCAGAAGGGCCGGGAGAGTGTCATGACAATGAAATGGTTTCGTCGGAACGCTGTTGGTCCACCCGAATGGGAGTGCGAGGCCATGGGTTCCGTAGTGTGGGTACAGTGTTCTAACTTCTGCAGAGTGTTTTTAATCTATCGATAGCCGAGTCCACGTTTATGGACATGCTCGAAAGTAGGGCACACCATGGGTCAACACTTAATAAATACGCACACTAAATTGCACTAAGGATGGCAGTGAGGTCATCATGTTTAGTTGGCCATGAGTTGGTCGGGTTGTGATCTCCGTAAGGATCACGGGCCACGAGTTGGTCGAGTTGTGATCGTCGTAAGGATCATGGGCCATGAGTTGGTCGGGTTGTGATCGCCGTAAGGATCACGGGCCATGAGTTGGTCGGGTTGTGATCGCCGTAAGGATCACGGGCCACGAGTTGGTCAGGTTGTGATCGCAGTAAGGGTCACGAGTGTGTTTTTGGTACTATCATGTTTATTGGTCACATCTGGTAAGCAAGGCGGGAGAATGAGTACCTGTTGAATAGCCACAGTGTGTTGGATATATGGTTGCATTGTTGTTTAATTGGATAAATATCATGATATTGTTTGTCATCATGTTTATGCTTATTGTGAGCTTGCAAGTACATTCAATGTACTGGCCTGGCGTGTCATGCCAGATTTCAGGAAAGTCCCGTTGGAAAGGAGTGTTGTCCGAGTCTAGACCGTGTCCACGTTGGTGTCCTTGTGTTATGGAGTCCCGCTACGACGTTGTTCCGCTGCCAAGTTGTTGTCATGATCGAGGCACCTTTATGTTCACTAAATAATGTACATATTGTTCAGCCGCACCGTGTGTGCCACTTGGCCTCCCTAACTGTTGTAATATGAACTATGCTCCGCTAGCATGAATAAAGCGGTTGTTTTCTCTACCATGTTGTTGTGTGTTGCCAGAAGACAAGATCTCTGGGCTGGCAATGCAAGGTAAACCGGTCGCTCTGAGCCGGGGTGCCACACGTTAGCGGGTTGTAAATGGGCTATATGCAAATAGGCCGTTAATAGGCTTTCCATGGGCCGGCCCGCCACCTTTTGACCAAGTCAAACAGGTCGGCCTTTTCACAGGAATGGGCCTCTGTTGGGTCGTGCCACGTGTCGACATATCATAGGTGCCTTCCGTCCAATGAGTGGATGACATCTGTCCCAACGATGAGCCGACACGTGTTTCCTCCAGCCATTGATGATTTTACCCGTGGAATATCCCCATTGGTCGGGGCTGTTAATGGGTTATCGGATCCAAAACCCGACCCGATAGCTTAATGGTGCTTCGTTATGGTGGATGCCACGTGTCGGTCACCCTTGACGAAAGCACTTATGTGACGCGCGATTTATTATCATGGAAGTGGCACTTCCATGATGTTAATTTTGGTAATGTCATGGAACACTTCTACGACAGCACAGGTATGACTATCTTGATTCTGTCATAAAATCGTCATGGAAGTACATGCATGACAAAAAATGCGACCTACTGTGACAAACACGTATCATCACGGAAGTGTATTTTTTTTGTAGTGATATAGGG
The DNA here is from genome assembly GCA_963921465.1 of Triticum timopheevii. Taxonomy (NCBI): domain Eukaryota; kingdom Viridiplantae; phylum Streptophyta; class Magnoliopsida; order Poales; family Poaceae; genus Triticum; species Triticum timopheevii. The sequence continues at coordinate 88,723,559 of OY997271.1, forward strand.
GGGACTGCGTGTGCCTAAAATTGAGCGAGGGACCATCATACTTGGCTAGCTAGGCATGAGATTGTGTGTGTGTGCGTGTGAGATGGAGAGAGAACGAGGGAGAGAGATAGAGTTTTAGATGGGCCTATCGAGTGTGAGTAAGATATGCATGTGTATGTGTGACCCAGGTGGATGGAGAGTTTGAGAGAGGGGGGAAGAGCTCCGAGACGACAGAGTGATGCGTGAGAGAGTTACAGGCAACGAGCCAAGGAATTTATGTGCGTAAGATGAGTGCACCCAAGATATCTAGCTTGGAATGGCTAGATATCATACATAGTGTGCGAGAGAGACCTGTAGATGGTGTATATATGCATGTGAACTAGAAAGACCCCCCCCCCCCACACACACACAAAAAAAAGAGAGATGGAGAGAAAGGGAGAGGGACCAACAAGGTATTTGTGTCGGATGTGTGCGACAGAATTGAAGATTGTCAGAGAGAGAGAGAGAGAGAGAGCAGGAGTCCGGAAGAGGGGGAGGTCGCGTTTTATGCATCAAAGACAGATATAAACCATGTTTTGATATAAACTTGCATTCAAATATTTATATTGGAGAACATGTTGTTTGCAATTCACACATGAACGGATATATGCGTATATCAAACAAGTTCATTAATTTGACTTTCAACATGTTCATGGAGTACTATAATACTGTACAACATGCTACTCGATTGAGGTGTTCAATTTTGGATTTAGTTCACTATTTTGACCTAGTGAACGAGCTATTTCATTGAATCAAGATATTTCATTCTAGGTTTGATTCGCGTTTTTGAGTGGGTCAACTATTTGTCATATAGTAAATCGCTAGCAACGGGCATGTAAAAACACATTACTCCCGAGCATCATCTCTCCATCTAAAAAAGAAGTGGCAAGCTAATATTTCAAAATTTGATTCGAAACAACTTGGTAAGGTATGAGTGGCGGTGCCCCGGGAGATTACGCCTTCGATGTCACCCCCCCCCCCCTCTTTTTATTATTTCAAATTCATTTAAATTCCAGGAGTCTTCAAATGGCCATAACTTTTTATCTACAAGTCCGAATGCAGTTATTCTTTTTACATCGTGTTCTATGTCCAAAAATCTAACAGCACCCAAAAGATGGGATTTTTCCTTGCTGTCTAGATTTTCTAGCAATTTTTGGAAGGTTTCTTGATATTTTCATTTTGTGGTTTTGAATATTTTCAGCAGAGCCGCTTGTCTTGAGGATCACCAGGAGCTTTGTGAATCTCATCAGTACTAAGGCAAGCCACAGTAACATTTTCATTGTGCCACTTCAATATTTATGATTTTCATACTTGAACTTATGAATATTGATGCATTTAAATTAGTTATATAATAAATAAATATATTATGTTATATGCTTGTTATGTTAAAATACTTGAACTTCAGAATGTTTGAAGTAAATATTGTTGGCAAGATAAGGAGAACTTAGTTGCAAGTGATAAATAAATAATATGGTCATAGAGTTTGATGAGTAGTTTAAATATTATTTTGCATGATGAATAATGATGATAATGCTAGAAATGGTTCTGGTATAAGTAAAGTGAGATTTTAACCAGAATAGTAGCATGAGTTGATAATGGCTCCGTAGGAACGTGGTTGGTGTAGTATTTGCATGGTTATGTGATGCATATGTTAAGTGATGCATAGTATGGCAGTATGACACCGGTTATTTTTTCACATTAAGTCGAACCTGATTAATAATTCAACTTGAACATGTTGTTGACCGGGTCGTGGTGCCGCTGAAACGAGTCTTTCCCAGTGCAACCACATTTGCCGGTATGGGACGGCCTTAATGCGTTTCATTGTCGTGCCTCTGGTCGGTGCCTCTATTTAGGGAAGGTTATGGGCGTGTTGTACCCTGGCCCGGTAGGCAAGCATTACCTTGTGAGCCCGTTGTTAAGTTAATTTTGGTACCGGGTCCTAGAGTGGATCGTGGCCACGACGGTGGTCGAGGTGTCTGGAGGTAGACACGGGGCCACCCAGGACTAGCCCGTTGGTGTCTGAGTCAGAAGGGCCGGGAGAGTGTCATGACAATGAAATGGTTTCGTCGGAACGCTGTTGGTCCACCCGAATGGGAGTGCGAGGCCATGGGTTCCGTAGTGTAGGTACAGTGTACTAACTTCTGTAGACTGTTTTTAATCTATCGATAGCCGAGTCCACGGTTACGGGCATGCTCGAAAGTAGGGCACACCATGGGTCAACACTTAATAAGTATACACACTAAATTGCACTAAGGATGGCAGTGAGGTCATCATGTTGAGTTGGCCATGAGTTGGTCGGGTTGTGATCACCGTAAGGATCACGGGCCACGAGTTGGTCGGGTTGTGATCGCCGTAAGGATCACGGGCCATGAGTTGGCCGGGTTGTGATCGCCGTAAGGATCACGGGCCATGAGTTGGTCGGGTTGTGATCGACGTAAGGATCACGGGCCACGAGTTGGTCGGGTTGTGATCGCCGTAAGGATCACGAGTGTGTGTTTTGGTACTATCATGTTTATTGGTCTCATCTGGTAAGCAAGTCGGGAGAATGAGTACTTGTTGAGCATAGCCACAGTGTGTTGGATATATGGTTGCATTGTTGTTTAATTGGATAAATATCATGATATTGTTTGTCATCATGTTTATGCTTATTGTGAGCTTGCAAGTACATTCAATGTACTGACCTGGCGTGTCATGCCAGATTTCAGGAAAGTCCCATTGGAAAGGAGTGATGTCCGAGTCTAGACTGTGTCCACGTCGGTGTCCTTGTGCTATGGAGTCCCGCTACGACGTTGTTCCGCTGCCGAGTAGTTGTCATGATCGAGGCCCCTTTATGTTCACTAAATAATGTACATATTGTTCAGCCGCACCGTGTGTGCCATTTGGCCTCGCTAACTGTTGTAATATGAACTATGCTCCGCTAGCATGAATAAAGCGGTTGTTTTCTGTACCATGTTGTTGTGTGTTGCCAGAAGACAAGATCTCTGTGCTGGCAATGCAAGGTAAACCGGTCGCTCTGAGCCAGGGTGCCACACATTAGTGGGCTGTAAATGGGCTATATGCGAACAGGCCGTTAACAGGCTTTCCATGGAAAGGCCCGCCACCTTTTTACCAAGTCAAACGGGCCGGCCTTTTCACAGGAATGGGCCTCTGTTGGGCCGTGCCACGTGTCGACGTATCATAGGCGCCTTCCGTCCAATGAGTGGATGACATCTGTCCCAACGATGAGCCGACACGTGTTTCCTCCAGCCATTGATGATTTTACGCGTGGAAAATCCCCATTGGTCGGGGTTTTTAACGGGTTATCGGATCCAAAACCCGACCCAATAGCTTAACGGCGTTTTGTTATAGTGGATGCCACGTGTCGGTCACCCTTGACGAAAGCACTTATGTGACGCGCGATTTATTGTCATGGAAGTGGACACTTCCATGATGATAATTTTGGTAATGTCATGGAACACTTCTACGACAGCACAGGTATGACTATCTTGATTCTGTCATAAACTCGTCATGGAAGTACATGCATGACAAAAAACGCGACCTACTGTGACAAACACGTATCATCACGGAAGGGTATTTTTTTTGTAGTGATATAGGGGGGACTGCGTGTGCCTACAATTGTGTGAGACCATCATACTTGGCTATCTAGGCATGAGATTGTGTGTGTGTGTGCGTGTGAGATGGAGAGAGAACGAGGGAGAGAGATGGAGTTTTAGATGGGCCTATCGAGTGTGAGTGAGATATGCATGTGTATGTGTGACCCAGGTGGATGGAGAGTTTGAGAGAGGGGGGAAGAGCTCCGAGATGACAGAGTGGTGCGTGAGAGAGTTACGGGCAACGAGTCAAGGAATTTATGTGCGTAAGATGAGTGCACCCAAGATATCTAGCTTGGACTAGCTAGAGTATCATACATAGTATGCGAGAGAAACCTATAGATGGTGTATATATGCATGTGAACTAGAAAGACCCCCCCCCCCCACACACACACACACACATACACACAAAAAGAGAGAGAGAGAGATGGAGAGAAAGGGAGAGGGACCAACAAGGTATTTGTGTCGGATGTGTGTGACATAATTGAAGATTGTCGGAGAGAGAGAGAGAGAGAGCAGGAGTCCGGAAGAGGGGGAGGTCGCGTTTTATGCATCAAAGACAGATATAAACCATGTTTCGATATAAACTTGCATTCAAATATTTAAACTGGAGAACATGTTGTCTGCAATTCACACATGAACGGATATATGCGTATATCAAACAAGTTCATTAATTTGACTTTCAACATGTTCATGGAGTACTATAATACTGTACAACATGCTACTCGATTGAGGTGTTCAATTTTGGATTTAGTTCACTATTTTGACCTAATGAATGAGCTATTTCATTGAATCGAGATATTTCATTCTAGGTTTGATTCGCGTTTTTGAGTGGGTCAACTATTTGTCATATAGTAAATCGCTAGAAACGAGCATGTAAAAACACATTACTCCCGAGCATCATCTCTCCATCTAAAAAAGAAGTGGCAAGCTAATATTTCAAAATTTGATTCGAATCGACTTGGTAAGGTAGACGTGGATGCGCGTTCTCCCAAAATTTGAATGAACCATTAAACATCCTCTGCTCGATGCAATTCGCCAGAGCAAATAAATGGGAGATGTGAAATTACCGCCCTATGTGGGACACGCATCAATTGGCCCATTGTACATCGAGGGTACGTTCGTAACTTCATCCAAGCGCGCCTTCTCCTCGGCTGAAATGACATGTGCCGAATAATTCATAAACCATAGTCGCCAAAACACGCTCTCCTTGCCTGAAATAGCTCGTGCCCACTATTTCAAAACACGCTCTCCTCGCCCGAAATCGCTCCCGCCCACTATATTTCAAAACACGCCCTTCTCGCCCAAAATCGCTCCCGCCCACTATTTGGGGAGAAGCAAAGTTACTCTACTATCCCAGACCCTTAGTACCTAGACCCAAGCTGAGAAGCCTAAAGGTGGGGGTAGAACTATAACTCCCCCTCACATTTTAGACAAATGCGTCTGTAAGACATGGTTCCACTCCCCTCCCAATTCCCCCCCCCCCCCAATTCATACCTCGTGGGCGCCAAATCACCTTCTCCCCGGGAAGATCCCTTCTCCCGAGCCACGAAACCTCAGCCCCTCCTCCATGGCGCCCCCACCACACCAATTTCATAGCCGCCCTCCTCCCTAATGCCGGAGACACTGTCCATTTGCCGTCGTGCACTGGGTCGTGTGCCTCTTACTCCATGCTGCTGGAGCTACCTCGACGACGGCCGCGTGAACCGGACCGGAGCCGATTCACCCCCGCTGTTATTCATGGCGCCGGAGCGGCTCCAACTTCGGATCCATCCAGAGTCCCAGTGCTGCTTCATCGTTGTCGGTGTCAAAACCGGCGGATCTCGGGTAGGGGGTCCCGAACTGTGCGTCTAGGCGGATGGTAATACGAGACAAGGGACACGATGTTTTACCCAGGTTCGGGCCCACTTGATGGAGGTAAAACCCTACGTCCTGCTTGATTGATATTGATAATATGGATATTACAAGAGTAGATCTACCACGAGATCAAGGAGGCTAAACCCTAGAAGCTAGCCTATGGTATGATTGTTGTAATGGTTGTTGTTGTGTCCTACGGACTAGAGCCGTCCGGTTTATATAGACACCGGAGAGGGCTAGGGTTACATAGAGTCGGTTACAATGGTAGGAGATCTACATATCCGTATCGCCAAGCTTGCCTTCCACGCCAAGGAAAGTCCCATCCGGACACAGGATGAAGTCTTCAATCTTGTATCTTCATAGTCTTGGAGTCCGGCTAATGATGATAGTCCGGCCGATGATGATAGTCCGGCTATCCGGACACCCCCTAGTCCAGGACTCCCTCAGTAGCCCCTGAACCAGGCTTCAATGACGATGAGTCCGGCACGCATATTGTTCAGCATTGCAAGGCGGGTTCCTCCTCCGAATAATTCGTAGAAGATTGTGAACACCAAGATAGTGTCAGGCTCTGCAAAATAAATTCCACATTTCACCGTAGAGAGAATAATATATACACAAGTTCAATCTGCTGACGTTTTTTGCGGCATGACGTCACACCACTACCAAGCCCTTACTTGAATCGTTTTTTACTTTACCACCTCAGCGCGTTTAGCGAAGCGGTTTCCTTGGCACGTCTTGTCGAAGCAGATATCGTGTTCCCCTTATTCCGGGATTCTCATCAATACGGACGTGGGTAACCCAACCGCGCCATTGATGGTGGCGCTTGGGAGATAAGCGAGTTTTACCAGGCCGGTGGGGACGCATAGACTTCGTCCGCCCATATATAAGGGGATTAGGATCCACCCTTTCACCTACGCCTTCTTCCTCCTTTGCTTACCCATCTCCGCGCACTCGAGCTCCAGCGCCCAAGCCCGCACATCTCGTCTCAACCTTCCCCAGTCATGTCTGGAGCGGGAGGCAAGTGGATGACCTCCTCCGTTACGGAGGGGCACATCAAAAGACTGCGCAGCGCCGGATATCTATCCGGCGACATCGCGCACCGGCTACCCGACGAGGGGCAGCTCATCCCCACCCCCAGGCCCCATGAGAGGGTCGTATTCCTTCCCCACTTCCTCCGCGGACTGGGCTTCCCATTGCATCCCTTTGTCCGGGGGCTCATGTACTATTACGGCCTAGATTTCCACGATCTGGCGCCAAACTTCATCCTCAACATCTCGGCGTTTATTGTCGTGTGCGAGGCCTTCCTCTGCATCCAGCCTCACTTCGGCTTGTGGCTCAAGACCTTCAATGTCAAGCCGAAGGTGGTGAAGGGCACTCAAGCGAGTGCGGAGGCGCCATGTTGGGTAAGATACCCAACATCGTCTGGCTCGAGGGTGCCTTCGTGGAAACCATCAAGGGATGGCAATCGGGGTGGTTCTACATCACCGAGCCGCGTGACCCTAGATGGGTAGCGGCCCCCGAAATTAGATCTGGGATCCCCATGCGGCTCTCCTCTTGGAAGGAGAGCGGCCTGACCTGGGGTAATTCGGAGGAGCTGACCGGACTCCAAGCCTGTATCCAGAGGCTGGTGAACAAGAAGCTCAAGCTTGTCAACATGGTCCAGGTCATGCTCATCCGCCGGATTCTCCCGTGCCAAGAACGGGCATTTAAATTGTGGGAGTTCAATCCGGCACAGCACCAGACCTTGAGCAGGCTCTTCGACACTAGGTACGAAGATGCCTGGAAAGTGCTCTTCAAGGGCGCCGAAGCCCCCGCATCCGCCACCGAAGATCGCGGATTTCGCTCGCAGCGCCAAGCTGACGAGGTAAGTGATTCTACCCCTTTACGGGACACTTGCTATTCATAGTTTGACTCTATGCGGGTTTCAATTTCCCCTTTTCCTTTGACAGGACTGGATGAGGAAGGCGGAGCAGATCATCTGTCCGGCTCCTATGCCAGAAAACCCAGTAGACGCCCGTCTAGCGGGGCTGCTAGTTCTGGCACCGCACGTGGTGCCGGAGAAGAAGGCCAAGAAGGAGGCCTCGAAAGAGTTCCTGTTTTCAGGTGTCCGACGACTCCGAGGCGGACTCCTCCCCCGAAAACGAGGAGGAGAAAGAGGACTCTCTCCCAGAGGAGGTAGAGAGGAAGAGGAAGGCTTCCCCAATAGGGGAGGCCGAAGGGTCCAAGAGGGGAAGGACTATTCCCCCGGACAGCTCCGCCAACGTCAATGTTGGCGACGAAGAATGGCCCTCAAGGGCCAGGCCTCCGGCGAGATCATAAGTATCCGGATTCCTGAATGATTTACAATTTCTCTTTTGTGTCACATAGTGTCATTCTAATGCCGCATGCTGCCTGTAGTCCGGCCAATGACGATCTCCCCGCTTCATCGAGCGGGTCGTTGGCTCTGTCGGATGTAGACTCCATCCCGACCGCCTCCACCCCTCGCGACGCCGAGGACGCTGAGGTGGGATCCCAAGAAGGGACCCATCAGGGGGAGGCTCCGGAGGCGCCACAAGGCGGCCTCCCGGACTTTGCACCAGACTCCATGTCGGAACCCGCAGTGGTTCCTGAGTCCGGCCGGCGGCCCCTTCGCAAGAAGGGCAAGACCATGACACCGGTGGCCCCTGTCCAACCGGAGGCGCCGGACAACTTGTTGGAGGCACTCAAAGGTGCTTCCATCGAGGAAGGACACCGCACTATTATGAGTGCGGTGATTCAGAAGGTGCAGCTTGCCAAGAGCGGGCTGACCGAAGCCTGCAGTAGCCTTCTATCAGGCTTTGAGGTAAGAAGTTAAAAATATGCAATGTAATACCGCATAGACAGTATCCCCTGATGCTCGGTTCGGTGTTCGGAAAGAAAAGCCGGACTGAGGATCTAAAAAAGATATACGCAGGGTTGCTAAAAAAATTATGTCAATATGGGTTTGCAGGCTGCGCTGCTGACCTCTGCCGCACTGACTGCGGAGGTCGGTGCTTTAAAGCAGGAGCTCGAGCGGTCCGAGCAAGAGCTCGACCGTGCCAAGAAGCAGCTCGAGGACAAAGAAGGTGAGTAACACCACTTTGAATTTGTACCTTACAGAAAAGGATTTAGGTTGCGACAAAAATAACAGGGATAACGTGGGTACTGCAGGGGCCACGAACGAGGTGGCAACCCTGAAGGAGGCCGTGTCCGTGGCCGAACGCAATGCGGCCGCGGAACGGGTAGAGCGAGAAAAGCAGGAGGCGCGGGTGGCGGAGGTTCGGCAAGAGCTCCAGGCTCTCATGGAAAAGCATGAGAGTTTGGAGCGTGACTCAAAGACTCGAGAGTCCGAGCTTGCCTCGGCTCTCGAAAGTGCCAAAGCCGCCAAGGCCGAGGCCCATAAGTCCCTTCAGGAGATTGAGTCGGTGAAGAAGATAGCGGCGGGTAAGGCATTTTTCATGCAAAGCAAGCATGTGAATGTAAATTACGTGTTACTTACCCGAATTCGGAGCTCTCCAGTGGCGTTTGCAGATCTGCCTCGCAGCGTGTCTGATGCCGCCGCATTCTACCGAGTCGAGGAGGGGAGCTCAACAGAGAAGGTCTTCTGGTCTCAGTACGCTGAGGCCGGCCATCCGGTGCCCCCTAGTGACCAGCTGAAGCAGCTGGTCGAGCTCCACAAGGTAGCCGAGCAGGCCATGAAGGGCCTCATAGTCCGGCTGTGGCCTGGAGAGGCCATGCCTGGGAGCTACTTCGGCCTCGTGCGGTGGTTGGTGGATGCGTGCCCCTGGGTGGAGGTTATCAAGCGCTCCGCCTGTATTGAAGGTGCTCGTCGGGCCCTTGCCCGCGCAAAGGTGCATTGGGGCAAGCTGGATGCGGAGAAGCTTATCACTCACGCGCCACCAACGGGCAAGGAGTATCGTATGCCCGAGATGTACTATAAGACTGTCCTGAAGGGTGCCCGCAAGATTGCGGATGAGTGCCCCAGGGATGTAATTATTGAGTAAATTCGCAATGTGTTATCCTGTGCGCTGAAAACTTTGTTCATATGCGCTAAGCAACGCTTATTGATTTAAAATATTACCTTCTATGCTGCCGTTTATTAAATCTGAGAGATGGCAAGTCGTCGGCTTCAGCCCCCATGCCACGAGTGCTGGGGTGTTCGGGATAAACTTGAGCACTCTTGTTCCCATTTTTGGGTCCATCTAGGGAGGCGCTCAACACAACGAACAAGGCAACCGGACTTATAGTGCTTGAACACTCTCACTTAGCCATAGAATTCTATAATTTTAAATTTCGGCGAAGCCCCTACTATTCGGAAGACCGAGTTCAGGGCGCTATCCATGCCTTGGCCGGACATTATCCGGTTCTTCGCTCGAAGAGGCATAAGTCTTTAGGGACTCGAAAGGACCTCTCGAACAGCGACCAGTCTCTCGCCTTATCATGACAGTCAGTTTTAGCTTTCTCCACTGAGGCGTTAACCCAGCTCAACCGGGGCGCAATCGCAGTGGTTCTCCCAGTGCTACCTTAGCCGACAGAACGGAACGTAAGGTGCCAAACATGGGAGCCGGGCAAACCCAACTATTGACCCAAGACATGATTCGGAGCCGATTCATATAATGCTATAAGTTCGGGGTGCCGCACTTGTGAAAGTGTTCGGACTTATCACACCATATTGCGGGGAACATAAGCCCCTGGTGTATTCGGCCGTACCAAAATATACGGATGCAACATGTCGTAAATGAACATATATATAAAGTAATGCAATTATGGGCAAAAAGTGCTGCATTATTTATTCAAGAAGTTCTGCTGTGAGTGCGGAATGATACAAATAGTGCGGTAAGCAAGGGATTGGACTAATTAAAGGTGTCTCCCTCCAGGGGTAGGCTATGGAATGGTGTATTTAACAAATTTAATGCTCGTAATGGAGACCACCTGAGTGTTCGTCGCAGCCTTTGTCCCTCCCTGGCTGTTGCATCATGAGTTCGGCAGGTTCGCCACCGGATAGAGTCCTGTGTAAAAAAGAAGAAAAATAAAAGATAAAAAGAGCGACACACTTGGGAGCCCCTGGTTTGGTCGAACCGCACTCTGGGTCTGTTGTGGTCATGCCCCTCCCCCTATGCCCATGGTATCTCCAGAGCGTAATGATGTACGCGGAGAGTTTGTCTTGCAATTGTGCGAGGGTTGGGGTTGGGGCCGCATTGCTACGCGTGCTCGGAACGTGCCAGGTGGTCTTGGTTGATGTTGCTCCGGGCGCGTTTGGCCGTGTCCGGTTGTTTAACGGCCGGACTCGAAAATTGCCTTAAAAGGCTGCTCTGTACTTCTGCCGCGAGAGCCGCTGTATGTTCCTCCGTTCGGAGGGAGCGTTCCGTGTTTCCATTGACCGTGATGACTCCACGAGGGCCTGGCATCTTGAGCTTGAGGTATGCATAATGCGGCACCGCGTTGAACTTTGCAAACGCGGTCCGTCCGAGCAGAGCGTGATAGCCACTGCGGAACGGGACTATGTCGAAGATTAACTCCTCGTTCGGAAATTATCCGGGGATCCGAAGACCACTCTAGTGTGACTGAGCCTGTACAGTTGGCCTCAACACCTGGTATGACGCCTTTGAAGGTCGTCTTTGTAGGTTTAATCCTTGAAGGGTCTATGCCCATCTTGCGCACTGTATCCTGATAAAGCAGGTTCAGGCTACTGCCGTCGTCCATCAGGACTCTCGTGAGGTGAAATCCATCGATGATTGGGTCTAAAACCAATGCAGCGAATACGCCATGGCGGATACTGGTCGGGTGGTCTCTTCGATCGAAAGTGATCGGGCAAGAGGACCATGGGTTGAACTTTGGGGCGACTGGCTCCATCGCATATACGTCCCTTAGTGCACGCTTCTGCTCCCTCTTGGGTATATGCGTTGCGTATATCATGTTTACCGTCCGAACTTGTGGGGGGAAGCCCTTCTGTCCTCTATTGTTCGGTGGCCGTGTCTCTTCCTCGTCATTGCTGTGTAGCCCCTTGTCATTGTTTTCGGAAATTAATTTGCCTGCCTGCTTGAATACCCAACAATCTCTGTTGGTGTGGTTAGCTGGCTTTTCGGGGGTGCCATGTATTTGGCAAGAGTGGTCGAGTATTTGGTCCAAATTGGATGGGCCCGGAGTGGTTCTTTTAAATGGCTTCTTCCGTTGACTGGGTTTGGAGCCTCGGAATCCGGCGTTGACTGCCGTATCCTCATTGTTGTCGCTGTTGATGCGGCGTTTGTTTTTGTTTCGACATGACCTGCCATTGCGGTCCTTGGTATCCGGACTGCCAGCGTTTTTACTAAGGATGTTGCTGCAGGCTAGCCAGCTATCCTCTCCCGCACAGAAGCGGGTCATGAGTGATGTGAGGGCTGCCATGGATTTCGGCTTTTCCTGTCCTAGGTGCCGGGCCAGCCACTCGTCGCGGATGTTATGTTTGAAGGCAGCGAGGGCCTCTCCATCTGGACAGTCGACAATTTGATTTTTCTTTGTTAGGAACCGTGTCCAGAATTGTCTGGCCGATTCATCTGGCTGCTGGATTATGTGGCTTAGGTCATCTGTGTCTGGTGGTCGCACATATGTGCCCTGGAAGTTGTCGAGGAATGCGGCTTCCACGTCTTCCCAACACCCAATTGACTCTGCGGGCAGGCTGTTGAGCCAATGCCGAGCTGGTCCTTTAAGCTTGAGTGGGAGATATTTGATGGAGTGAAGATCGTCGCCGCGGGCCATGTGGATATGAAGGAGATAATCCTCGATCCAAACCGCGGGGTCTGTTGTGCCATCGTAGGATTCGATGTTAACGGGTTTAAACCCTTCAGGGATTTGATGATCCATTACTTCGTCAGTGAAGCATAGTGGGTGTGCGGCGCCTCTGTATTGAGCAATATCACGACGTAGCTCAAGAGAGCGTCGTCTGCTGTGTTCGGCCCGGCCGGAGTTGTTGTATCCGGTGCGACAGTATTCGTCGTGGGTCTTGGGGCGCCCACGTGATCCATAGATAGATCTGGATTGTCTTGCCTTGTCCTCCAATATATCCCGCAAGTCCGGCGCGTTCCCCCGTGGCTTCGTATTTTTTGAGCGGTGCCGGTGTACGGTTTTGGTGGAGGGCTTAGATGCCACTCTGTCGCGGCCACGCGGTGGTCGTTCTGTCGTATTGTGCGCTGGTGATGAAGGTTTGTATGCTTCCTCCTCTAGTCGGGGGAGCAACTTGCGTTTTGGGTAGCTTTTGGAGGGGCGTTCGAGTTCATACTCTTCGGCCGCGAGGACCTCGGTCCATCTGTCGGCTAGCAGGTCTTGATCAGCTTGAAGCTGTTGCTGCTTCTTCTTTAGACTATTTGCTGTGGCCATTAGCCAGCGTCTGAAATGCTCTTGTTCGACGGGATCCTCAGGCACGACGAATTCGTCGTCATCGAGGCTTGCCTCGTCTCCGGAGGGAGGTATGTAATTATCATCCTCGACCTCTTCGTCTGCCGCTCTCTCGTGAGGGCTTGCTTCTGCCTCCTCCTGCGCTGAATCTTGCTGGAGGGGGTTATCTTCGGCACTTTCTAGGGTGTTGTTATCTCCTGTGCCGGAATCTCCATTCTTGTTGTGGCGGGATTTGGAGCGGCGCCGCTGACGTCGGCGCTTGGGCTGTTTCTTTAAGGAATCTGCCTCCGCTGCTTCTTCGCTGTCCCCATCTTTTGGGGTGTCCACCATGTATATGTCGTATGGCGAGGTGGTTTTCCAGTGCCCTGTAGGCGCTGGTTCTTGATCGTCTCCGGCATCGTTGTCCATACCGTCGATGTCTTCGGAGTCGTAGTCTACTACGTCGGTTAGATCGTCGATAGTGGCTACAAAGTGAGTGGTGGGTGGGCTTTGAATTTCTTCGTCGTTCGCATCCCAACCATCCTGGCCGTAGTCCGGCCAGGGCTCTCCGGATAGCAAGAGCTGCTTCAGCGATTTTAAGATGTCGCTGAAGGGTGAGTGCTGAAAGATGTCCGCAGCGGTGAACTCCATGATCGGCGCCCAATCAAATTCGATTGGCAGGGGCGCAGGAGGTTCGGAGTCCGGCAGGGAGTCCGGCACCTCAGAGTCATGAGCTTTATAAGGGACGAGGTCAGTGTTCGGCTCCATCGCCGTGGAAGTTGCAGCTCCCGAGGCGGTGTCCAGCCACCCGTCCTTGATCTGCGCGATCGGCTCCGGACTATGGGTCGGAGCGGATTCGTGTGCGGCCTCCAAGGTACTGTCCGGTGGCAGAGTTAGGTCGTGCCCATCGTGACAGTGTGGCACGCTCGGCTGCGGCTCGGATCCATCGAAGATCAAGTCTTCGCGGATATCGGCCGTGAAGTTTAGGCTTCCAAACCTGACCTGGCGGCCAAGGGCGTAGCTTTCGATCTGCTCTAGATGGCCAAGCGAATTGTCCCGCAGTGCGAAGCCGCCGAATACGAAAATCTGTCCAGTGAGAAAAGTCTCGCCCAGGACTGCGTCGTTGTTGATTGAAGAGGCCATCGAGCCTATCGGTGATGACACAGAGGAACTCTCAATGAAAGCACCAATGTCGGTGTCAAAACCGGCGGATCTCGAGTAGGGGGTCCCGAACTGTGCGTCTAGGCGGATGGTAACAGGAGACAATGGACACGATGTTTTACCCAGGTTCGGTCTCTCTTGATGGAGGTAAAACCCTACGTCCTGCTTGATTGATATTGATAATGTGGATATTACAAGAGTAGATCTACCACGAGATCAAGGAGGCTAAACCCTAGAAGCTAGCCTATGGTATGATTGTTGTAATGGTTGTTGTTGTGTCCTACAGACTAGAGCCATCCGGTTTATATAGAAACCGGAGAGGGATAGGGTTAGATAGAGTCGGTTACAATGGTAGGAGATCTACATATCCATATCGCCAAGATTGCCTTCCACGCCAAGGAAAGTCCCATTCGGACATGGGACGAAGTCTTCAATCTTGTATCTTCATAGTCTTGGAGTCCGGCTGACGATGATAGTCCGGCCGATGATGATAGTCCGGCTATCCGGACACCCCCTAGTCCAGGACTCCCTCAACCGTAGCCGTCGACCATCGCGACATCGTTGTTTCCCTCATGTCGATCGCCACCGCAACCGCGCCGGCCTCACCGACTCGACAACTGGACCTGCCTACTTCACCATGCTGCCAGATAGGTCACACCCTCATCTCAAATCACTTTATTTAGGCGTCAGTTGTCTGAATTTTTATTCTAGGCCAATCGATTCCCAATGGGAAGCAGCACCCCTTGAGGCGGCGGAGCTCCTAGGCTGCCGGTTGGCTAGTCTCTAACGTAAGGGTGCGGGGCCGCAAGTTCGCCGCAGAAGCAGCGCTTAGATGGCTATCTTAGAGTTGCATGGGTTGAAGGTACTGCCGCCGCCAGATCTGGATGACAGGGAGTCTTTGTGGATTTGCCCGGGGGCGGCGCAACCACGGCAGTGCGGTGGGGCGGGGAGCGGGGTTTTGGCCGGGGCCACGGATGGCGGAGGTAGGCTGCTCTGCCGTTGGTCGTTGACTCTTCGGGGAAGATTCCGAACAGTGTCAGCCGGGAGGCACAAGACGGCCATCAAGCCATCCGGCGTAGATCGGACAGTACCAAAATAAAATAAAACCGTGTGACCCCAATTTAGTCTTCAGTCAACAGACGTGTGACCACTCTCGTACCTTGCTGTTGATCTCTTAGTGTATTTCTTCAGATCAAAGAGATATGTCGTTCTTAACATTATGTGTTATCTGCATCTTCAGACACACCATCTTCCGACTCACCGCAGCTGCTCCAACAAGGGAAGCATACACCAGAAGGGAGCTATACTCCCCACTCAACAGTTCCCTACATCGAATGTGCGTGCCCGACATGGACAGCCACAACAACTGCAGGGCCATCGACAAGTTAGCACATGATGCTCACTCCTATGGATGGCGGCCAGATAGGTTGTACCCTCATCTTACTTGTGTGCAACATTTATGGCTTTGTTATTCATCTAAGCATGGAAAATAGGTCATCACACTTCACTGTATATTCATGCTGATCTCTTACGGGTCTTGTTTAGGAGTTAACGATGTTCCATAGTTCAGCTAAGATACTTGTTCTTTAGGTAACGTTGTTCCATAGTTATCATCCATTAGCCAATGCTATCCCACAGGCTGGTGATTATAGTATTATACCACTTCTAGTATTACCTATGTTGTTCTTTAATACTTTTGTGTGCCATCTAGTTAATCTCGAGTACAAACGATACATATTATGTAGCTTTCATCTGTGTTCTCCCTTTAGTTTATGAGACCTGTTGCTGCTAGTTAACCCCAGTCCTACTATTTATGTCATCTCCTACAGGCACTCATTACATAAATCTAACTACTAGTTGTCCTCCATGCATGTCAGATATAATTGCACACACTGATATATCCACAAGAACCTCACGGAGCAATGTGAAGGCCAATAAACTTCATGTCAATGATACCCAATATGATGGAACATGTAAAGGCAGTTCTTCAGAAGACGTGCAGAAAGATGATGAATCCTCTTCACCCCATAAGGTCCTTGCTCTAACTTGGCCTGTGATATGGGTACAACATGCATATAATGTCCTGGAGTGTATCTACTCTGTTGCAATGCCATGTGCTTAGCATGCTGATCATGCATGTAAATATGTCATGCCTTCCTGTTTTTTAGTACCTATTCCATTCATGATAACATGTTTTCAAATTCAAGTACTATCATTCTACTCTATCGCAATGCCAGCTGCTTAATTTGGACATCATGCTTCTGAATATCTTATGCATTATTATTCATCGGTATGTACTTCATCTATCTACCATACCATGTTTTTTTACATTGAAGTGTTGTTCTAGTGCTCTATTGCAATGCCATCTTAGTTTCCCAATCATACACGTGTATGTTGCCTTAGCTTTTTCTGTACATATTCTGCTAGCATACAGTTTTACATTGAACTAGTGTTTTTTTTGCTGTGTTGTCCTATCGTATCCCTAGCTCTTACACCATACTCCCTCCGTCTGGATTACATGTTGCCGAAATGGATAAAAAAGGATGTATCTAGAACTGAAATACTCCTAGACCCATCCATTTTTGCCGGATGGATGGAATACATGTCAATATGTCATGCATTTCTATTCTTCAGTACCTATTCCATCTCTCTGTTGTAGCATGTTTTATAATTAAAGCACCATTCTTCTATACAAGGCATGCAAGGGGAAGACGACTATGTTAGAATCTAAAGGGTTACAAACAAGGCCTTTACAAAAGATCCAAACGCCAGGAGATAATAAACCAACTCCAATTTTTATAAATACTACTCCAGCACAGAGAAACCCAACTCCTACTGATAATAAGCAGATTCCAGTGGCCAAAGAACTAGTCCGCTCCAGTCCAGCAAAAATATGTCAACTACATTCTACGAAGCGTGTGCGTATCCTTGCATCATGAAATTTTATAGCATGCTGATCATATTTTCTACATGTTTCTTACCCATCTCTCTTTTAGAAAATAAGCTTAACAGATAGAAGAATTTCTGCACTGGTATCGTATGTGGGGAAAGATTCTTGCAGGAATTCTCTATGCTCCAATGCAGATGTAAGTACCTGTTGTATATCACTATATTTTTACATCAGCATGTATTTTGTTAATCGGCATGAATCCAACCTTTATTTGATCTAAATTTAGTTGTAGCAAAATGTATGATTAAAGGCCACAATGTTGATTTTTGTAAGGAAAACTGCCTCGTAGTTTTGCATCCTGAGCTGCATGAGTGTACTATCTCATATCAGTGGGTTTGAATACTTTGGTTCTGTAGTGGGTTTTCAGTGTTTATTTACTGTGTTGTCCTATCGTATCCTAGATCTTACATCATACTCCCTCCGTCTGGATTACATGTCGCAGAAATGGATAAAACTGGATGTATCTAGAACTGAAATACGCCTAGACCCATCCATTTCGGGATGGAGGGAATACATGTCAATATGTCATGCCTTTCTATTCTTCAGTACCTATTCCATCTCTGTTGTAGCATGTTTTATAACTGAAGCACCATTCTTCTATATTAGGCATGCAAGGGGAAGACGGCTATGTTAGAATCTGAAGGGTTACAAACCAGGTCTTTGCAAAAGATCCAAACACCAGGAGATAATAAACCAACTCCATTTTTCATAGATACTGCTCCAGCACAGAGAAACCTAACTCCCACAAATAATAAGCAGATTCTAGTGGCCAAAGAACTAGTCCGCTCCAGTCCAGCAAAAGAATGTCAACTCCATTCTAAGAAGCGTGTGCGTATCCTCGCATCATGAAATTTCATAGCATTCTTATCATATTTTCTACATGTTTCTTACCCATCTCTCTTTTAGAAAATAAGGTTAAGTGATAGAAGACTTCCTCCATTGGCATCGTATTCGAGGAAAATATCTTGCAGGAATTCTCTGTGCTCCAATGCTGATGTAAGTACCTGTTGTATATCACTATATTTTTACATCAGCATGTATTTTGTTAATCGGCGTGAATCTAACCTTTATCTGATCTAAAATTAGTTGTAGCAAAATGTTAAAGGAGCCAATGTTGATTTTTGTAAGGAAAACTGCCTGGTAGTTTTGCATATTGAGCTGCATGAGTGTACTATCTCATATCACGCACATTACTGAATTGTAGTGCTTCTCTAGTTGCCCATTCATTCATTGTGTCAATATTTCTTTCGTATTACCTTACCTGGCTGATTATAGTTGTGCCATATTTTGTTAATTTGGTGTAGGCCAGTTGCCCAAACGTTCATTGTGTCAATGTTGCTTTCCTATTATCTGACTTGGGCAATGATAACAATGCTAGTGTGTTAATTTTGTGCAGGCTGCTGAAGATAAGAAGACAAACTCTGAAAACAGAAAGGCAACCCCATTGTTTCTTTCCAATAAATCTAGGCCAGGTAATATGGCAATAACTCATGATTAATCTGTTTGGTTCCCCTCCTAATTTATGTTATGATGCAGTGGTCGAGACACTCTCCACTATCAATAATACAAGCCTGCCAAAATTGCCATCTGAATCTGTTCAGTATCCTCTGTCTCGAATGCAATGGAATAAATGTATGTTTGTGAACCAATTAATGGCTGAAGCAATGATGGAAATGGTGGATGAATCAGAGGTGCAGAGTCATGCGACACAACAACTGATCAATGTTTTCAGAGACAGTGAAGCAAAGCAGCAAGAACTTGCCCACATGCTTATGGGCATCATCTGTGCTGAGGTTGCAGATTGTGACGTTGTAGATGGTTAGGTTCTGCTCATTTATTTGCACTGGCATCAATCTTTGATTGCCCAGTGGATGTAATTTCCTGTAATATATACTGGATGTGAAACGTTATTCCCTGTATGTTGTACCTTTGCTTGATCGGTTTTGGTCCTGTGCATAATTGCTCGTTGTAATGGGCTCAAATTATCTAATTTGGCCTAAAGACATGTACAAACTTTAGTGGGCCCATTAACTTAATGGGCCGTTACTAGGCCGAAAGTTAATGGTCGGCCCTCTTACCTCCCGGGTAGTTAACAGGCTGACATCGAAGTGGGCAACAGGTGGGCCCAATTAATTTCATGGGCCGTTAACAGGACATTACTAAGTTTGGGCTACATATGGCCCAACTATATTGTAGGCCTTTAGCAGGCCGAAAGAGACGGCGGGCTTGTACTGGACCATGAAGAGCATGGGCCGCTAAGAGGCCGAAAGTCAGGTCCTATTGTAAATGGCCCAACTGTGTTGTGGGCCTTTAGCGGGCCGAAAGAGAAACCGGGCTGGTATTGGACCATGAAGGGCATGGGCCGTTAAAAGGCCAAAACTAAGGTCCGACTACAAATGGCCCAACTCATTTATGGTCCATTAACAGGCCAAAAGGCACACAGGGCCGGGAATTGGCCCAACACTTAAATGGGTCGCTAAAAGGCCAAAACTCAGGTCCGACTACAAATGGCCCAACTGATTTATGGGTCGTCAACAGGCTGAAAGAAACACCGGGCCGGAAATTGGCCCAACACTTAAAATGGGCCGCTAAAAGGCCGAAACTCAGTTCTGACTACAAATGCCCCATCAGATTTATGGGCCGTCCACAGGCTGAAAGACACACCGGGCCGGAAATTAGCCCAACATTTAAATGGGACTCTAAAAGGCCAAAAGATGTACATCCTGAAAATTGGCCCATCCATTAAATGGGCCGTTAACAGGCTGAAATCTCATCGGGCCGATATTGAGCCCAAATATATCGCGGGCTATTAACAGGCTCGAACTGACGATGGGCTGCAATGGTGTCAAATCTTTAACGGGACGTTGACGGGCCTAATTGGCACATCTCATATGGGTCGTGGGCTTAAATGGACCTGACACAAGTAGGCCTTATATGGGCTGTCCTGCTAATTTTACTGGGCCGGCCTTTTTCACCGGAATGGGACACTGTTGGGCCGTGCCACGTGTTGACCTATCATAGGCGCCTCTTGTCCAATGAGTGGATGACATCTGTCCCAATGGTGAGGCAACACGTGTTTCCTGCGGCCAATGATGATTTTACACGTGGAAAATCCCCATTGGTTCGGGCTGTTAATGGGTTATCGGATCCAAAACCGGACCCGATAGCTTAACAGCGTTCCATTACGGTGGATGCCACGTGTCAGTCGCCCTTGACGAAAGCACTTCTATGATGCGCGATTTATCATCATGGAAGTGGACACTTCCGTGGACACTTCCGTGACGACAGCACAGGTATGACTATGTTGATTCTGTCATAAAATCGTCATGGATATACATGCATGACAAAAAATGCGACCTACTGTGACAAACACGTATCATCACAGAAGTGTGTTTTTTTTGTAGTGAAGGACATGCTTAATAGACAGATGTACTGTGCACTAAATACAGGAAGGCATGTCACATTAACAGGTATAATGTATAAGCTAAGCAGACTAGCACATGCAGTTTAACCAGATTGGAAGAATTACAATCTAGACACCATATGTAACATGCAACCACATATCACGCTGCCAAGTTAGAGCAAGCACCTGCGACGCTAGTGTAGGGGAAATGCAGTAATCAACTACAGAGCTACGTTCACTATATTCATCTAGCCTTGTTGTTTCTTGAGAATCATGTCGGGAAGCTGACGTTGCATTCTTTAAATGAGGAGTAGTCCACTTGCATGCCTGCCTCATCATAAGTGATTGACGAGGGATACACAAGAACATTAGTTTGATGTAAGAACATGGTTAATACACAGATGTACTAGTATGTACCAAAAAACAGAAGCGCATGTCATATTCAAAGGTATAATGTGTAAGCTAAGCAGATGCAATTTAACCAAATTGGAAGCAATACAAGCTAGACCCGGCTGGAGTGATGAGCATGATCATCTAGGACCTGAGAGCCTGGTGGGAGGCGGGCTGCTTCGCCACCATCGCGGCTTTTTAGTTGGCTTCCAGGTGATGTCTGTCTTTCCTGGGCTTTTCACTAGCTCATCCAGTGCCCTGACTAGTTATTTGTCTTCTGGTTCTCACGGGATGGTGGTTCATGTAAAAAATATCTTTCCTTATCTTAATAAAGACCGACTTCGGCCTTTCCAATACAAGCTAGAAACCATATGGAACATGCAACCACATATGACACCGCAAAGTTAAAGCAAGCACCTGGGATGGTGGTTCATTGCGAGCGAGGCCATCAACTCAAGAGCTACATTTACCGTCTCCATCTGCTGACACTGCACCCTTTATAAGGGTGAAACGTGTCTGGCCTATCCGCGTACTATGTTGGAGCGACTTGTCTCTTTTCTTTTTGACTTCTCTCATGGAAGCAGAGTCTGAAATACCCTTGCATAAAAACACAATAGTGAGAGTAAGGGTGAACTGTGTGCAGAACTAGTGCACTGTAAAAGTAGCAGATAGCAGGTGGCTGGAAAATAAATGACAAGAGACATATGATAGCTCTACAACATTGCATGGCAAACAAAATTAGATTCTACTCCGTATGATTTTGTAATATATGAGCACAGGAAATGCACGTACTCCTCCAGCACACCACCACATGTGGTCATATCTAAGATAACAGTCGACTGAAAATAAATAGGTCAGTTGATTTTTTTAAATGAACCGTCCAATCAATAAGGAACGGGCAAATGGCCTTCGTCTACCTCCCGCCAGTCACTATTGGCGATCTTTCTCGAACCGCCAGCGACCACCAGCCCAGACCCCTACCTCCGCCACGCCGCCCTCCCCTCGACCTCACACCACCGCCATTCTTGGAAGTGCCCCCAGGCCATCCCTTTAATCCCGGCCGACCTCCAAATCGGGCGCCAGTAGCTCTAGGTTCCACATGCCCCTAATATAAACACCGAGGCGCTGCTTCCCCGGCGTAATAGGCGTACTAGTGCCCGTTACTCCGGGGAATGCTTCCGTTAATTGGGAATCAACTGGCCAGAAACTGAAATTCAGGGGGGCGACGGACCTCTAGCTAAGGTGAAATAGTATATGAGGATAAACCTTGTGCATCACGAGTTACTAGGAACATCTAGTACCAAGAAGAAGCGGTCAACTAGTGTCTTCTGTGGGATGAATACTGTGCAAGAAGACACGTAAGGTTTGCACGAATAAGGGAAGAGGAGTACCCTTATCGGTTGTCAGTGTGGTCTCCTCCATATGTCACGGCGATCTTCTTTTTTCTCCAGGGGAACCAATGTTTTGGAGAGTCGTGGATCCTTGGACAAACCCATGGCAAAATTGTTGACTGTGTTGTCGTGGCCGTATGTCGGTGGAGGGGAAGCAGATCCGAGGTGGTGAAGGACGGCGTAGCAGGAATAGCTCTGGTATGGTGGACGGTGGCGAAGTTGGAGTGGCAGTGGTGAGGTGCAGGACGGCGTGGTTGAACTGGCTCGGGTACGGACGGCTCGGCCTCGACTTCAACTACTAGCCATGGAGGGTGTTGCGGTTGAATTTGCAGTGGACGACAACGTCGGGGTATCGGCTCCGGCGTGATGGAGGTGGGCGGCGATTGATGGGTGGGATGGGGTGGCGAACGGAGGACGCCGGGGTTTCCCGGCTGGTGGAGAGGTAGTTTTTGCACCCACGGAGTACGAATGGGGAATCGGACGGGTGGGCGGGGGGAGGGGGAACCATGTTTCGGTCTGGGACACGCTTGTTTTGGCTTTTTTTCAACAGAAGATGGGACGCGCTTGTTTGAAATTTGGGAAAGTACAAACTTTGCCCCCCTCTTAAATTTTGGACCTACTGTGGGTCGGGGGTAGGATGGTAATCCTAGGTGTCCCAAATAGTGGGCGGGAGCGATTTCGGCCGTGCGCATGTGTGCTTAGGCGACCATTGTGTATGAATGTTTTTCGGAGGCGGTTGCGTGGCGTCTAGATGAAGCTACAAACCTAACCCGGTTTAGACCTTTGGACGTTGGGCCGGTAGGTTTCACGGGTCAGAGTTATTAAAAAAGTAATTTCCTTGTACTACCAAACATTGGTCTCACGCGGTTCCGGGCGAGTAGAGGCTCTTTTGGCGCTTCATTCGAAATTTTGAAACACAAGCATTTACGTTTAGAGTACTCTTGAACTATGAGGATTGACCTAAATAGACGACATTATATTTGACCTTGTATGTTTGAAAACCTCATTAAATTATCCGCTTCTTTTTGAAATTTTGACACTTGAAAATCCTATAACTACAATTACTTTGGAACGGAGGAGCTAAATTTGAATCTATTTTGTACACGACTACATATGCTATTATGTACAAAATCATAGCAAAGATTGGTGCCCCCATAATTTAGGTATGATTTACAAATGCCATGATATCAAATTCAAAAATTCAATGGACTTCATGTTGAATTTGATTTTTTTTAAACCACCTTAAGTAGAATTCAAATGTAAGCTAGTTCATAGGTAGCTACTTATAATGTTCATTGTGTAACTTTCGTATGTATAATGTGCTTTACACACACGTACAACATGAACTATACTCATGTTTATATTCGATTGCTAAAGCGATGCATTGTCTGGAGTTCAAAGTACTAACTATGTGGATCAATTGTGTAGAATAATAACATAGACATGCTCAAATTCGATAGAATCTAGATGTCTGATGGATCAATGACCGTTCCTTACACGAATTGCAAATATCATGATCCCATCCTAATATTTGGATACAATTTATATCTTTAATCAATGTGTACAGCAGCCTTTTACGTGTAGTTTCACTCTCCATTGGTGGTCTCTCACACATGCTCACACACTCTCTCCCGAGGTGTCTTTCTCGCACACATGCTCTCGATATAACGCTCCCTCCCTCTCGTAACCATTTACGACTGTTTTCACTAACCTTTATCACAAGCACTCTTCCTCTCGCAAGCATACACACGCACAATCCCCATAGACACTTTCTATATACGTAGACATGCCTATGTGTCTCCTGTACGCACATTATCTTTAGGCATGTCTCTCACGCATTGTCTCACACATCTCTTCCTAATCGACGAGTATGATTCTAGCAGAGCATTATGTAGGATGCCCCTTAAAGTTAGGTTGGATGAATAGTAATATCATATATAAAGGGGTTACCTTAGTCCGAGAACCTAGGGTTACAAATCCTAGCCGGCTTTGTTAGTGGACACAGAGTCCTTCACAATTCTGCTATCTTTGACATGTACGACTAGTCATCCATGGGTCTCCCTAAATGTGTCACGGGCCGACCAATGTGGCGCAGGATGGAACCAAACGAAGGGCCTCACCTCGACCCACCGGACCTCACGCGGTGACACACCCTCTGGCCCCACGTCTCGTTATCTTCTCACACCCACACATACCAACACAAACACCACACACAAAAAAAATCTCTTGGTGCCTCTATCCCCTCCCCCCTTGCATATACACACTCAAGGGAATCTCTCGCCGTGAAGTCATATTCGTCTCTCTCTCTAGACCACTCTCATTTCTCATGCTATCTCTCCCACGCCCCCCCGCCGACCCCTCTATCCATGCCTCTCTTGAATACGTAATACACACAGATACCTCTCTAGGCCCTGCCAAATGCATCAACTACACATTCACACATGTTACATCACGTACCCCATTGATCTAAAAAGCCCTCTCTTCACGTTTATTTCGCATACAACATTCCTTTTGAATAAAGTGTGGCAAAAAATTATTTTAGAATTTCTACATTATACAACATTACAAAGTTATATGGAGGAGTACGAACGCTAATTTGCATTGCTTGGTGCCCACAATGATATTTATTCCGCTGTGAATTTGTATATTTTTATACTATATAAAAATTTTGTCATAATAAAAAGAAACGAAGAGCATCTCTCTCTCCATCGCATACCCCCCTCTACGCCCCTTTCATGTATGCACACAAACTATCTCCAGGTCCTCTAAAAGTAAGCACCCAGCATATTCACGCATGTTTTATCTTTCTCTTGCGATATATA
Organism: Triticum timopheevii; assembly: GCA_963921465.1. Classification (NCBI taxonomy): domain Eukaryota; kingdom Viridiplantae; phylum Streptophyta; class Magnoliopsida; order Poales; family Poaceae; genus Triticum; species Triticum timopheevii. The sequence goes on from OY997271.1 coordinate 88,748,488, forward strand.
CAATGACGATCATTGTATTTGATGCGAAAGCACGATACGTACATTGGACCTCAAAATCCACTCATTACGGTCACCATTTATGTTTTGTGGTTATTATACAGTCACGGGCTCACCGTATGTCAGGGAAAATGATCCACAAACACCTATGGGACCGGCGGACCGAGCCCCTTTCGGTTCGGCGGAGGGCGGAGATCGCACGAAGAGCAGATCGAGGCGAAGCACACGAGCAGTTTACCCAGCTTCGGAGCTCTCCGGAGAGATAATACTCCTACTGCTGCTTGTTGGATTGTATATTGTGTTCTTGCTCGAGAGCGCTGATTGCTACAGTACCCTCGAGAGCGAGCGTGAGTGTGTTCTGGTTTTCATCCTTCCGAACCCCTCTACATTGCGCATGGGCCTCCTTTTATATGCTCAAGGGGTCACCGACAGGTGGCAATCGCAGACAAAGGGCAAAAATGGAAAAAGAGCTGCGGTAGGTACAACTACCTATACTGTGGATACAGTGTATCATACCTAACCCTGACGGCAGGGGACAAAGGCATTAAATGCCCGTCTGTGTTGCCCAAACAGTGCAGAAAGGGACCGTCAGGGGCGCCACCGCTTGCCCAGATGGCAATCTTGTCGGCGCCGCTTGCCACCGCGCACCGCTGGCTGCACAGCCTCTCGCCGCGTGCGCCTGGAAGGGTCCCAGGGAGACACGTTGGTGGATGTGCTGGAGCGCGGGTGCGGAGTGGCCGCTTGTCGCGGCAAGTGCCTTGCCGCGGTCGTTTTCTTGTCGGGCCTGGGAGCTTGTCGCTCACCGAGCCTTGCCGGGACGCGTGGCGCGTCGCGGCAAGCTTTCTTGAGATGCCTTGGTTGGCCTTCCCGGCAAGCTCCTCTTGCCGGGGCCTTGTCTCCCTAGCTTGAATGCCTTCGGTTGGCCTTCCCGGCAAGCTCCTCTTGCCGGGGTCTTGTCTTGAATACTTTGTTCTTGAACGGCTCCAGAGGAACCACGGAGGACCTTGGCGGTCACCCAGCAAGCCTTGCCGCGGGGTGCTGCGACTGCCCGTGCACAAGTTCGGGATACTAGGGTACCCCTACTCTAGTACACCGACAGGAGCCCCCGGGCCTGGGCCACACACGGTGCCGAGCGTTGTTGGGCCAGGCCCAAAACAGGGCATGGGCACGTGCGACCTGGGTTGTGCTGTTTCTTACTCTGTATCCACCGCGCCCTCCCGAACGGCACGCATCGGATGCGGCGTCATGGGAGAGATCGTGGGTGGTTTCTTTATTCGGAAAGGCGTAACGTCCGCCCCCTCCCTCTTTATAAGCAGAGGAAACAGGGGCAGCACGCCCACCTCGCCGGTTACTACTCCAAAATCATCGCCGCTCCCCCCTTCGTCCCAAGGCCGAAATCCGAAATAGAGAGCAACGCTCCGCCCCCCCCCCCCCCCCCCCCATCGCCACTAGCACCACCAACGCCGTCGACCTCTCCCACCACCTCCACCATGGCTCCGAAAGCCGACAAGGGGAAGGGCGTGAAGTCGGCCGAGGCGCAGCGGCTTGCGGCGCTACGGAAGGAGCGGGCAATCTCCCCCCCCCCCCCCAGCTCGCCGCGAAGGAGCTGAGGGAGTACTACTACCTTTTCTGGTCGACGCAGATGCGAGTGCATCCGCGCACGAAGGTACTCTCAGCTGCCGCCTCGGAGCTAGCTCCAACTGGGTACCCTTTCTTCGCGTTGTTCTTCTACTGCGGGCTCTGCCCGCCTTTCTCTGAATTCTTCTGCGACATCATGAACACCTACGGGCTCCACCTCCTTGATTTCACCCCCAACGCTGTTCTGACCATGGCAGTTTTCGCACATCTCTGCGAAAACTTTGTTGGAGTCCATCCAAACGTAGCCCTTTTCCGCCACTTCTTCATACCGCGAGTCAAGAGAGGAGAGCCCCTATCCGGCGGAATCGCCTGGGTCTCAAGACTCGGCAAGAAGGACGCTTATCTGGAGGGCGAGCTCCGCAGCAAGTGGGACGAGTGGAGAGTAGATTGGTGCTGGATCGTCGAGGAGAACCCACAGCCGTTTACCGCCCAGCGCCAAGCCCCAGTAGTGCGCGGAAACGATTGGAGCAGCGTGGCCCCGGAAGACGCTAGGCTGAAGATTGCCGTCACCAGGATCCTACGCCTTAGGCTTGCCGGACTCACTGTAGGCGCTGTTGGCGCAGATTTCCTTCGCCGCCGCATCGCCCCCCTACAGGAGAGGGGGAGACCCGCCTGGGAGTTCCAGAACGAGGCGGATATCATGAGGTTGCGCCCGGGCCTCAACTTCAATTTCACTGTCTTGGAATTGGATGCGATGCTTCTGGAGCTGTTCAAGCATGATCCTAAACATCCCGGCGCGTTCAGGTTGCCGAGGAACGTCATCCCGCTATGCAACAACTCGTCGCTTGACCGCATCCGTGCAATCCGCTGTGTGACTCGCATGGAATCGTCCCCACTTGGCAAGAGCCTGCCGACAATGTCGTGCAGGAGTTCTTTGACGGGCTGGTGGAAGTGGCAGTTCGCCCCGATGAGAAGAAGAGCCTCACCCGCGACACCACTGATGACGAGATGCAGCGCATCGCCACCAGGCTGGAAGAGGCGGCAGCAGCTATTGCCGTGGGCCAGTTTGGATTCACCGTGGAGGAGGCAGAGGCAGCAGAGGCGGCAAGCCTTGCCGAGCGGGAGGAGCTTGTCGGCGAGGAAGAGCTTGCCTGGCCTGAAACGGAGTCGAGTGAGCCCGCCGAGGACGCAAGCGACTTGTTGAGGACCGGATCCACCTCTTCTCCACCTCCAGCTAGCTCGCCGCAAGCGGAGCCACAAGCTCCACCAAGAAGACGTCTCCGCAGGGCTGGGGATGCAGCGGGGCGGCAGACGGGTCAACAGCCGCCGCGCCGCGCGACACGCTCTACCGCGGCAAGCACTGTTGCCGCGGGAGCGCCTCACGCCGTTGCGCCAACTAGAGCGGGGTCTTCTTGCACCACCGCCACTGCCCCCGCCAAGCGGTCAAGGGAGCCTACTCCTCCGCCTCGTCGCGCCGGAGGGGAGCCGGACTTCGATCTCTCTGCGCTCAGCTCCGACGAAGAGGAAGAAGAGTAAGATTTCTCTGCTGTACTTGTAGTTCTTCAATTTTGTTGCTTTGTCTTGTATTTGATTTGCTTCACTCTGAACCTATTCCTTTTCAGGACGGTGGCTCAAAGAGCGGCGAAGAGAGCCAAGGCCCCGGTGATTGTCATCGAGGATGAACCCATTGCGCCAACGGGGGACATGCCTGAGACCACCTTGCCGGACCCGGCAACTACTCCTCAAAGCAGCCCCCAGCGCAGCCCCCAGCGTGAGTATATGGTTTACTTCCTTCTGTTAGGCGCGCATGGGTGCTTCTTTTTGCTGATATCTTGATTGTTGGGTTGTGTAGGAGCAGAGCAGCTTCACCAGGAGCGCCCGGAAACCGCTCCCGAAGTGCCATCTGCTTCGACCACACCGCCAAGGGAGGATTCCCCGGCAAGGGAGCGTTCTCCGGCAAGGGAGAACGCTCCGGCAAGGGACAGTTCTCCGGCAAGAGGCAGCACCAGCGATCCTCCGGTGGTTGAGACCACGACTGCAGATCCAAGTACAGGTAGCCTTCTTGCCTGAAAACTTCCCTTGGGTTTTTCTTCTTCTGATTTTTCTTTCTGAATATTTGCTTGACTTTTCTCCCTCTTCCGGTCGTCAGATCCTTCTGCCACGGAGCCAATGGAAACTGAGGTCGCCGGCAAGGAGAACACGCGTGGCAACACCGACGACGCCGTGGCCACCGAAGAAGGAGCTGGCGCTAATGAGCCCGCCGGAGAGGAGGCCGCCAAGGCTGCCGCCGCAGAAGCTGGCGAGGGATCCGGAGATCGCACTGACGGCCCCGAGGCCGCAGGAGCGCCAGGCGCTACACCGACCGCCGATCCCTCCGCCGCTGCCGCAGCGCCAGGCTCCGAAGAGCCCCAGCCCGGCGCCTATCTGAAGGCCGGTGACGGCATTTTCATCAAGCTCCCCTGGGCGTCAAGCTCCAGGGCGCCGGTCGAAGGAGAAGTCTTGGACGGAGAAGTGCTTGCCTCCGTTGGGCTGACGTTGGTCGACGCGCCAAGCAGCAGCGGCGGCGAGCCTGAGGAGGAGGAGCTGCTGCGGAAGCTGCTGTCGCTCTACCGCGCCCGCCAAGCCAAGCTGGAATCGCGAGAAGCGCTTGCGGCGAAGGCGGGAGTGGACATCGAGAAGCGTGCAGAGGAGCTCCGGGGTATGAGGCAGGAGGCTCTCCGGTCCCTGGCAGAGGAGCGGGAGCAACTCGCTGAGGAGCAAAAGGCCTTCCTCCTCGAGAAGGCGGAAGCTGAAGAGCAGCGGCGGCTCGCCGCCGAGAAGCTGTTTGTGCAGGAAGGCGAGCTGGCGCAGCGCAAGATTAACCTTGACAGCTACGAGGAGGAGCTTGCCGCGTGGGAGCAAACAGTTGGCGGGGCTCTCAAGGAAGCAAGGGATGCCGCCGCAGCTGCCGAAGCCGCCAAGAAGGAGCTGGAGGTGAAGGTGGCGCAGTTGGAGGCCGATCTCAAGGCGAGCGGCGAGGAGCTTGCCGCGCTCAAGCTTGAGCGCGAGAAGGATGCCTCCGCTCACGGCGAGCTGCAGGGTCTCCTTGCCGAGCGGAGCAAAGAGCTAAGCGCCGCCAAGGACTCCAACGCTGATCTTGAGCTGAAGCTGGCCACCTTGACCCAGACGCTGGACGGCGCCGGGAGCGAGAGGTGGCCTTGGCGGAGAAGGTCAAGGCCGACGAGGCGCTGCTGGCGAGTGCCGCCGCCGCCCAGAACACCTTCAGGGAGAATGTGGAGCACTGGACGGAGGGTCTTGTGGATGTTGCCGCCGCCATCGACGGGGAGCTGGCGCAGCTGGGGATGGAGGATTTCGGGTACTCCTCCGATGAGCGCCTCCAACCCAGCGCCAAGCTTAGCTTGTTCTTCAAAGGCGTGGCGACGGTGCTCCAGCGACTCCGGGAGAGGATCCCGAAGCAGCTGGCCGACGAGTCGCGCAAGATCTGCGTGGGAGCTCTTCAGAAGGTGCTGGTGAAGGTGGCCTTCCGCAACCCAGGCCTCAACCTCACCAACGTCCTCAAGTCCTTGCCGTCGGATGCCGATCTGGAAGCGCTCAAGGCCCTTGTCGCACCCATTGTGGACAAGGTGAGCGGGATCAAAAGGGTCGAGGACGATCGCGTAGATTAGGCCGCCCGTTTTCTTTTTTCCTTGTCGATGTTGGTCATGTCATGAGAACACTCTGTTAGAGCTGCGACAAGTTATCTTGTAATATAACTCTATTTTGGATATCGATTGCTGTGTTATTTCCTTTACTTGATCCCCTCCTTTGTATGTTTTTGCCCTACGCTTTTAGGGAACTTGTCGGCGTAGGTACCTGAGCCGCGAGCGCTGAGTGCGGGACGTCAGCAGCCTGCTGGCGGTGCCGCTACCGACAAGAAACCTTGTCGCAACTAGTTGCAGCTCACTTAGGTTGCTGAGCGGACTCGAAACAAAGTAAGGGCGCAACTAGCCACGAGTTGGTTCCTCCGCGCACAGGTTTTCCATACAAAGCATGGTCGTTCATGGAAGATAACTTAAAAATTTAAAAACTGATTGCTCAAACTTTGGCAACTTAGCTTTTCTGTCGTTTGCTTCCCGGTAAGGCGAAATTTTCTTGAACGACACCGGGTCCACACCATTATCTTCTCCTTTCCCCCCGGCAAACTTGTGGGCGAGGGAACCTTCCTTCCTTTGAGAAAGAGAAAGAAGAGAAAATAAAGATATGGAACCTTATGGCTCGTTATTGCTTACCGGAGGTAGGTGCTGCACAAAGTGTCAGATAATACATGCAAAAAAGAAGAAAGCATGAAATTGACAAGATGTGCGGAGCACATGAGCTTTATTAATGCACGGGGTCTGCGCCCGGCTTGGTACGAAGGATTACATGCAACAGCGGCGAGACTTGTACAAAAGGTGGTTGCCGGAACGGGCTCAGGCAACCGCGCCCAACGGGTAAAACTTATGAAGATGCTCAATGTTCCAGGAGTTGCTCACCGGAATGCCATCTTCGGTCTCAAGGCGGACAGCGCCAGGCCTAGTGACTCGTTTCACCCGGTAAGGGCCTTCCCACTTCGGCGTCAACTTGTTGGAATTCTTGGCGGACTGAACGCGCCGAAGAACAAGGTCGCCTTCCTCGAAACTTCTGGCACTAACTTTGCGGCTATGGTAGTGGCGCAAAGCTTGCTGGTATCGAGCAGCTCGTACAGCAGCCTGAAGACAGTCTTCATCAAGGAGCAGCGCGTCATCTTGTCACAGCTGCTCTTGCTCAAGCTCATCATAAGCAAGAACTCGAGGTGACCCGTATACGAGTTACGTGGGGAGAACTGCCTCTGATCTATAGACTAGAGCGAAAGGTGTCTGGCCAGTGGCTCGATTTGGCTTCGTCCTGATCGACCAAAGAACCATCGGCAGCTCCTCAATCCAGTTCTTTCCGCACCTGTGTAGCCTGTCGAAAGTCCTGGTCTTGAGCCCGCGCAGCACTTCAGCATTAGCCCTCTCTGCTTCACCGTTGCTTCTCAGATGAGCAACAGAAGCGAAGCAGACCTTGGCGCCAAGATCTTGGACGTACTGCATGAAGGTGCGGCTCGTAAATTGCGTGCCATTGTCGGTGATGATCCTGTTAGGGATCCTGAAACGGCAAACAATCGACCTGAAGAACTTGACTGCTGACTGTGCTGTCACCTTCCTCATTGGTTCCACTTCCGGACACTTTGTGAACTTGTCGATTGCAACGTACAAGTACTCAAAGCCCCCGGCAGCTCGGGGGAAGGGGCCGAGGATGTCGAGCCCCCAGACCGAAAATGGCCAGGATAAAGGGATCGTCTGGAGAGCTTGAGCTGGCTGGTGTATCTGCTTGGAATGGAACTGGCACGCTTCACACTTGGTTACTTGTGCAGTTGCATCCTGGAGGGCTGTCGGCCAAAAGAAACCTTGCCGGAACGCCTTGTCGGCAAGTGCTCTTGCGCCAATGTGGTGACCACATATGCCTCCATGTATCTCTGCCAACAGCTGTTGTCCGTCTTCCCGGCGAATACACTTCAATTTCACACCGTTGAGTCTTCTTCTGTACAGTATGTTGTCGACAAACTTGTACATACTTGACTGCCGGGCTACTCTTTCCGCTTCTTCTTGCTCTTCGGGAAGTTCTCCTGTCTGAAGGAAATGGACAATCTGCTGTGCCCATGCTGGAGCTTGCGGCTCGACAACAAGGACTAAAGGCACATATGCTGCTGCGGGAACATCCGCTTCTACGGCAAGGGCCTGTGGCCTAGCCGGAGCTTGATGTTCCCCGGCAAGCTTGCCGGAGCAAAACTTGTCGGGAGCGTCTGCTTCAACGGAACAAACCCTAAGGCTTGCCGGAGCAGGCTGCTCCTCAGCACTCTTGGCGTTGATCTTGGAGACCTTCTTGGCGGCAGCTTCGGGAAGCTCTGCCGGAAAGTAGTCACCAGAAATCAACTTCCTCTTTTTGCTCTGTCCAGTTGATGGCGTTACAGATGGTTGAGTTAGCTTGAGCACAAAGATCCCTGGTTCCACAGGTAACTTAAGTGCAGCGCACTTTGACAGGCCGTCGGCAATGTCGTTCTGAGCTCTTGGAACGTGTTCCATCTGTAGGCCGTCAAAGTGCTCTTCTAGCTTTCTCACTTCATCAACGTAAGCTTCCATCAATGGACTCCGATAATTCTTGTTCACTTGGCGGACGACAAGCTGTGAGTCACCCCTGACAATGAGCTTCTTGATCCCAAGGTCCGCTGCGATCCTGAGACCGGCAAGCAAACCTTCATACTCTTCAGTATTGTTTGTTGCTTGCTCCTTGGGAAAATGCATCTGGACTACGTACTTGAGGTGCTCTCCGGTGGGTGCAACAAGTAGCACGCCGGCACCGGCGCCCTGCAGCGAAAAGGCACCATCAAAGTACAACAGCCACTCTTTGCTTGCCTCCTTGACGGGGATGCTCGTTTCTGGAATTTCTTCATCTGGTGTTGGCGTCCATTCTGCTACGAACTCTGCCAATGCTTTGCTTTGGATAATTGAGGTGCTCTCAAACTTGAGGCCAAAGCTTGACAGTTCCAGTGCCCACTCGACAATCCTGCCTGTTGCTTCTGGATTTTGCAGTATCCTCTTCAGCGGAAAACGAGTGACGACTGTAATCTCATGTGCTTGGAAGTAATGGCGTAGCTTTCTCGAGGCCATGAGAAGGCCGAAAAGCAATTTCTGCACACCAGAGTACCTTGACCTAGCCCCCTGCAGAAGGGAACTGACAAAGTAAACTAGGCGCTGCACCATTCTCTTCTGCATCTCCTCACGCGGCTGCGTAGATCCATCCTTGTCGGGACCAGAGCTTGTCGGCGAAGCCCCCTGTTTGTCACTGGATACATCTGCCGTGGTTGTCGGCTCATCATCCGCCTCCCTCTCCGCTACTAACGCAGCACTAACCACTTGATTGGTTGCCGCTATATACAGCAGCAACTTCTCTTGTGGCTTAGGTGCGACAAGTGTTGGAGTGGAGGACAGGTATCTCTTCAAGTCCTGCAGTGCAGCCTCCGCTTCCGGAGTCCATTTCATTGGACCTGCCTTTTTCAATATTTTGAAAAATGGCAGGGCGCGCTCAGTAGATCTAGATATGAACCTGCTGAGAGCAGCCACGCAACCGGCAAGCCTTCGTACATCCTTGACACGCTTCGGTGCTTCAATCTGCTCGATGGCCTTGATCTTGTCGGGATTGGCTTCAATTCCCCGCTGAGACACAAAGAACCCGAGAAGCTTGCCGGAGGGCACTCCAAACACACACTTCTCAGGGTTTAGCTTGAGGTTGATCTTGTGCAAATTTGCAAAGGTTTCATCCAAATCTTGGATCAGAGTCGCCTTGTCCTTGCTTTTGACCACTATGTCATCCATGTAGGCTTCCACATTTCTGTGTATTTGTGGCTCAAAAGCGACATGGACTACCCTTGCAAATGTTGAACCAGCATTCTTTAAACCGAAAGGCATCCGTACGAAATAGTACGTGCCACATGGGGTGATGAATGCGGTCTTCTCCTCATCCTCTTCTGCCATGAAGATCTGATGGTATCCTGAGTATGCATCAAGAAATGAAAGCAAATCGCATCCGGCCGTGGAGTCAACAATCTGGTCAATGCGCGGCAAGGGGAATGGGTCTTTGGGACAAGCTTTATTGACATCGGTAAAGTCTATACAAAGCCTCCATTTCCCGTTGGCCTTGCGCACGACTACAGGATTGGCCAACCACGTAGGATGGAGCACTCCTCTGACAAGGCCTGCTACTTCCAACTTCTTGATTTCTTCTGCGATGAATTCTTGGCGCTCCACTGCTTGCTTCCTGACTTTCTGCTTGACGGGCCGCGCATGAGGACAAACGGCAAGATGGTGCTCGATTACTTTCCTGGGAACACCGGGGATGTCAGACGATTGCCATGCAAACACGTCGACATTCGCCCGCAGGAAAGCAACGAGCGCGCTTTCCTATTTAGGGTCGAGAGTGGCACTGATGGTGAAGGTACCACCAGTGCCGTCCTCCTTGGCGGACACCTTCTTGGTCTCTGGTGGAGCTGCCATCGCCCTCTTACACTTGCCGGTGGAGCTCGATGGTGCGTCCTCGACGGTTGCGCAGCACTCCGAAGAGGTGCGCTTGCCGGAGTGGGCATCAGAGCTCTTGCCGGACTTGGTCTTCTTCTTCTTCCCCCCGGGAGCTTCAACGGCAAGTGACTTGCGATCTGTTGCGGCTGCTGCTTCCCGGTAGATCTTGTCGGTGCAGATAAGAGCATCCTTCTTGTCGCCAGGGACAGAGATGACACTTATCGAGCCTGGCATCTTCAGCATGTTGTATGCATAGTGAGAGGCTGCCATGAATTTGGCAAGTGCTGGACGGCCGAGTATCCCATTGTAGGGTAGTGGGAAGTCAGCAACGTCAAAAGTAACCCTCTCAGTTCTAAAGTTCAACTCGCTGCCAAATGTCACCGGCAGCGTGATCTTTCCCTTTGGCTTGCTCCTTCCCGGATTGATTCCTTGGAATGTGCCGGTCTCTTCGAGCTCGCTGTCAGGGATCTGGAGTTTCTGGAGTACCGCGGAGGAGATCAGGTTCAAGCCGGCCCCGCCGTGAACTAGCATCTTAGTGACCTTGAGGTTGCGGATAGTTGGTGAAACCAACATCGGCAAGCACCCGACCGCAGTTATGCGATCAGGGTGGTCCTCAATATCAAAGATGATAGGCGTGCTGGACCATTTTCGAGGCCTGCGTGACTCTACGGATGGTTCTGCTGCATTGACTTCCCGCACCCATTGCTTGAGCTGGCGGTGTGAAGTATGCAGAGAAGCACCGCCGTCAACGCACAGGACCTCTATGGCTTTCTGGAACTCTTGCTCATCGGCCTCGTCATCATCTATATCTTCGTCGTCGTCGTCATCTTCATCCTTGTCGCGGCCGCGGGGAGGTCTGTCTCCTTGCCGCTGCTTGGCCTTGCCGCGGCGTCCTCCCCGGCCGGGGCGTTTCTTGCCGGCTCCTCCAGCACCTTCCTGGGCCTTCTCCTTGTCGCGTCGCTCGTACTCAGCCTTTTGCTGCTCAACAAGCTGCTCGACTTTCTTGCAGCTCTGGAGGTCATGGCCCTTGGTGCGGTGGATCTTGCAGTACTGCTTGCTGGAGCTGTCCTGCTTGTCGGCGACTGCCACAGCCTGCTCGCCGGAGGTACCAGCTTTGGCTTTCTTGGCGCCACCTCCGTTGCCGGACTGCTCAACAGCTAGCACATCTTTGCCTTTCTTCCTTCTGTTGTTCCGCCGCCGGCTTTTCTTTGCCGGGGCAGCATCCTCACTATCAGATCCTCCTGCTATTGTATTCTCTCCAGGGAGTTTTCTCCCTTCCTCAGCACGTGCACACTTGTCGGCCAGGGCATACAGCTCACTGACGTCTCTGATCTTGCACATCGCCATCTCTTCCCGCATCCTGCGGTTTCGCACATTCTGGTGGAACGCACTGATCACCGCGGCAGGGTGGACATCTGGGATGTTGTGCTGTACCCGGCTGAATCTCTGAATATACTTGCGCAGGGGCTCTCCTTCCTTCTGGGCGAGCAGATGAAGGTCGCTCTCTTGGCCATGAGGCTTGTGGCCGCCTGTAAAGGCGCTGACAAACTGATGGCATAGATCTGCCCAAGAGGATATGGAGTTGTCTGGCAAGTGCATGAGCCAGGATCTGACATTGGGCTTGAGCACCAGCGGGAAGTAGTTGGCAAGGATCTTGTCGTCTCGTCCACCGGCAACCTGCACCGCGATGGTGTAGATGCTGAGGAACTCTGACAGATGCGACTTGTCATCGTACTTCTCTGGTACGTCTGGCTTGAAATTCTTCTTGCTGGGCCACTGGACTTGCCGCAGCTCACGAGTGAACGCAGGGCAACCTACCGCGTATGGCAAGTCGCCTGGTTCCCCTGGCGCGTGCATGTCGACAGAGGGCCCAGCGCACTGGTCAGATTGACGCCGCGCTTCTCTTCGGCGCTCGATGCAAGTACGAGCGTCTTCTTGCTGTTGTTTGTGAAGAACTTGGCGCTGATCGCGACGAGCTCGTGGATCCGATGACGCGGTGGAGTCGCTGTCGAGCTGGGTCTAGCGAGTCGGCGATCTTGGCCTTCGGGGTGGAGAGTGCATGGTGGTTGCACCCCCACTGGTCTTGTCGCCATTGGTTCACGCCCGGCAGTCTTGCCGCGGCAGCGATGGACTCGGCTGCCGCGGAGCGTCGCCGTTGGCGAAGCCGATGAGACTCTGAATGGTGGCCCTCCATTCGTCGGTCTTGTCCGCCGTTGGAGGGTAATCCAAGAGCAGTTGAGCTCGCGCCAAGGCTTCTGCTGGAGTGGTGGGCGGCAGTGGCAAACAGTGCGAGGAGCGGGATATGCTCGGACTTCTAACTATGTTAGAAGGAGCAGTATCCCGTCCAGGCGACCGTGCCTCACTCGTGCCAGCATGTTGGCGCGCACGCTGGTCTTGAGCGCCCCGAGATCCACCAGCTTGATCTTGGCCCAATGAGTGCATGGTACTGCGGATACCATGAAGCTGTTGGTCCTGCGCCTCCTGAGATGGGTGCGGTGCACGTACGGACGCCGAGGTTTGTGCAGCCTTGTCCTTGGACCCGGCAGCACCTTGATCTCCCTCGTCGACGCCCGTTCTTCCGCCGGCGTCTACCCCACCATCCGCTTGCTCCGGTGGCGGTGGGATCGACGCGGATGGCACAGCTGCCTCCGAAGCCTTCTTCTTCGGTGGCATGTTGATGAAGAAAATGAAGATCTAGCTCGTGTGAACGCCGGATCAGGTTCACACAATCTCGACGCCCCCTACCTGGCGCGCCAAAGATGTCGGGGAAACTGATCCACGAACACCTATGGGACCGGCGGACCGAGCCCCTTTCGGTTCGGCGGAGGGCGGAGATCGCACGAAGAGCAGATCGAGGCGAAGCACACGAGCAGTTTACCCAGCTTCGGAGCTCTCTGGAGAGATAATACTCCTACTGCTGCTTGTCGGATTGTATATTGTGTTCTTGCTCGAGAGCGCTGATTGCTACAGTACCCTCGAGAGCGAGCGTGAGTGTGTTCTGGTTTTCATCCTTCTGAACCCCTCTACGTTGCGCATGGGCCTCCTTTTTATATGCTCAAGGGGTCACCGACAGGTGGCAATCGCAGACAAAGGGCAAAAATGGAAAAAGAGCTGCGGTAGGTACAACTACCTATACTGTGGATACAGTGTATCATACCTAACCCTAACGGCAGGGGACAAAGGCATTAAATGCCCATCTGTGTCGCCCAAACAGTGCAGAAAGGGACCGTCAGGGGCGCCACCGCTTGCCACGATGGCAATCTTGTCGGCGCCGCTTGCCACCGCGCACCGCTGGCTGCACAGCCTCTCGCCGCGTGCGCCTGGAAGGGTCCCAGGGTGACACATTGGTGGATGTGCTGGAGTGCGGGTGCGGAGTGGCCGCTTGTCGCGGCAAGTGCCTTGCCGCGGTCGTTGTCTTGTCAGGCCCGGGAGCTTGTCGCTCACCGAGCCTTGCCGGGACGCGTGGCGCGTCGCGGCAAGCTTTCTTGAGATGCCTTGGTTGGCCTTCCCGGCAAGCTCCTCTTGCCGGGGCCTTGTCTCCCTATCTTGAATGCCTTCGGTTGGCCTTCCCGGCAAGCTCCTCTTGCCGGGGTCTTGTCTTGAATACTTTGTTCTTGAACGGCTCCAGAGGAACCACGGAGGACCTTGGCGGTCACCCAGCAAGCCTTGCCGCGGGGTGCTGCGACTGCCCGTGCACAAGTTCGGGATACTAGGGTACCCCTACTCTAGTACACTGACACCGTACAACTCTGTATTTGCTCAAGACATGATAGTTGACCAGTTAAACGCTCCACACGGCACCTATAGTGTTGCATCACATTATCTTACTACCATCGTGCCCACCTATCGGCTTGTATCTACTCTACATCTACTTTCTTATAAAATACACTCTTATAAAAACAGAGTTGGTGATGATGGTGTGCCTGCCATCCTGCAATATAGGCCGTCCAATTTATATCTGACGGATACGAAAGAAACTATGGCAATTTTGCAAAAAGGTACCCAGACACCTCTCCACATTTGCAAATAAGGCCTTCCCTCGTTCATCCTTTTCTCTCACAAGATAAACTAGTCATACAAATGCACCTTGATATTACGTGCAACGCACGGGCATCTTGCTAGTAAGAATGAAAACGAACAACAACAAAATATTGGACGGTGGTTCAAAGTCATAACCGCGGGCACAACGGACAAGGTGGCCTTGTATTGGTATGCTGAGCCGTCTGTTTTAACACACAGGAGCTGGTGTGGTGATTATACACACGCGCATGCATGCACACGAACTGCATGCACGCAACACTCACATGAACACATGCACCCATGCACGTAGGCAACACTCACACATACACACGTAGCCACGCACGCATGCAACACTCACACGCACACATGCACGCATGCATGCACACACCAGTACACCACAAGACCAACACACACTCTCACGCTCAAGTGTTCAACCTACACATGCATGCGCACAAATCAGGCCCTGACAAACACATACACAACCAGGTGATTCCCGTGCACGGGTTGGAGTCTTGTCGCACCTGCATAAATTTGTGTTTATCTGACCTTTTCCCTATGCGAACTGACAGGTGGGACCCACAAGGAACATGGTCAATTTAACTAGTCAACATGGCACCACACAGACTATTTGTCCGGTCAATAGAGTGCAATCCGATGCTGAACCATGAGCAAGTGACCATATAATCACCGCAAAACGTATATAGTGACCGTAATCAGCTTATTCTGAAGTTCGGTGACCGTATTACGCTTTTCTCTCTATAGGCCCTCCAAAACTACATCTCTACACGTTCTCGCATGTTACATCTAACAGCTATGCAATACATCACTACTACTACACTCTAACACAATAAATCATATATGTTTTTAGTTTTACTAGATATCATATTGTTACTTAATTATTCAGTTTGCATACATTAAAATTGCCTTTGAAATGTATGGCCAGTATCATCTACTGCGCGGGAAAAATCCCGCCCTTTCCAGTTTAATCGGGTTTGTATCGATGGATCGTGCGAAACAACAAAACTATAGTAGTACTATACAGTACAAGTGACAATTCACTGGGCCGTCATGTCGTGTACTCCTCCGTCGTAAGAGTGGAGCGCTCTCTTTCATAAATCTTCTAGTCCCTTTTGCCGACATGTGGGACATTGATGTCTACTACACAACCTTCTTCTTGTAGACGTTGTTGAGCCTCCAAGTGCAGAGGTTTGTAGGACAGTAGCAAATTTCCCTCAAGTGGATGGCCTAAGGTTTATCAATCCGTGGGAGGCGTAGGATGAAGATGGTCTCTCTCAAGCAACCCTGCAACCAAATAGCAAAGAGTCTCTTGTGTCCCCAACACACCCAATACAATGGCAAATTGTATAGGTGCACTAGTTCGGCAAAGAGATGGTGATACAAGTGCAATATGGATGGTAGATATAGGTTTTTGTAATCTGAAAATATAAAAACAGCAAGGTAACTAATGATAAAAGTGAGCACAAACGGTATTGCAATGGTACAAAACAAGGCATAGGGTTTGTACTTTCACTAGTGCAAGTTCTCTCAACGATAATAACATAATTGGATCATATAACTATCCCTCAACATGCAACAAAGAGTCACTCCAAAGCCACTAATAGCGGAGAACAAACGAAGAGATTATGGTAGGGTACGAAACCACCTCAAATTTATTCTTTCGGATCGATCTATTCAAGAGTTCGTACTAGAATAACACCTTAAGACACAAATCAACCAAAACCCTAATGTCACCTAGATACTCCATTGTCACCTCAAGTATTCGTGGGCATGATTATACGATATGCATCACACAATCTCAGATTCATCTATTCAACCAACACAAAGTACTTCAAAGAATACCCCAAAGTTTCTACCGGAGAGTCAAGACGAAAATGTGTGCCAACCCCTATGCATAGGTTCATGGGCAGAACCCGCAAGTTGATCACCAAAACATACATCAAGTGGATCGCGTGATATCCCATTGTCACCACAAATAAGCACAGCAAGACATACATCAAGTGTTCTCAAATCCTTGAAGACTCAATCCGATAAAATAACTTCAAAGGGACAACTCAATTCATCACAAGAGAGTAGAGGGGGAGAAACATCATAAGATCCAACTATAATAGCAAAGCTCGCGATACATCAAGATCGTGCCATAGAGAGAACACGAGAGAGAGAGAGAGAGAGAGAGAGAGATCAAACACATAGCTACTGGTACATACCCTCAGCCCCGAGGGTGAACTACTCCCTCCTCGTCATGTAGAGCACCAAGATGATGAAGATGGCCACCAGTGAGGGATCCCCCCTCCGGCAGGGTGCTGGAACGGGCTCCCGAGAGGTTTTTGGTGGCTACAGAGGCTTGCGGCGGCGGAACTCCCGATCTATTGTGTTCTTCGATGGTTTTAGGGTATATGGGAATATATAGGCGAAAGAAGTCGGTCGGAGGAGCCTCGAGGGGCCCACGAGGGTGGAGGGCGTGCCCAGGGGGTGGGCGCGCCCCCCTATCTCATGGCCTCCTTGACGCTTCCCTGGCTTGCACTCCAAGTTCCCGGGATTGCTTCTGTTCCAAAAATAACTTTTCCAAAGGTTTCATTCCGTTTGGACTCTGTTTGATATTCCTTTTCTTTGAAACACTGAAATAGGCAAGAAAACAGCAATATGGGCTGGGCCTCCGGTTAATAGGTTATTCCCAAAAAATAATATAAAAATGTATAATAAAGCCCGTAAACATCCAAAACATATGATAAAATAGCATGAATGCTTCATAAATTATAGATATGTTGGAGACGTATCAGCATCCCCAAGCTTAATTCCTGCTCGTCCTCAAGTAGGTAAATGATAAAAGAAAGAATTTATGAAGTGTGAATGCTAGCAGATGCACAAGTTTGATCAATGATAATTTCAGTCACCTTTCCTAGCATGATTATATGTCATAATGGTAGTTCATCTCATAAAACTTCTCAAGATCAAGTAACAAGCTATTTACATGTTAAAGCATAGACCATAAACTTTCTTGAAAACTAGCAAACTTCATTCTTAGTCATCAAACAATTACAATTCATCTTATTTTCAGGAAGGGTCCATGTCAGAGCTTTGATTTAGCAAACTCCACATACTCAACTATCATATAGTCTTCTACAATTGCTAACACTCACGCAATACTTATGTTTATGGAGTTTTAATCGGACACTGAGAAAGATAGGGGCTTATAGTGTTGCCTCCCAATGTATTCACCTTTGGGTGATGTCAACTATAATAGTTCATGCTAACTTACATCCAATTGGATATATATATCAGGATCTTTCCAACACGAGGTGCTTGCCAAAGGATAAAATGAAAAAGGGAAAGGTGAAGATCACCTTGACTCTTGCATAAAGTAAAAGACATAAAGTAAAAGATAGGCCCTTCGCAGAGGGAAGCAGAGGTTGTCATGCGCTTTTAAGGTTGGATGCACAAAATCTTAATGCAAAAGAATGTCACTTTATATTGCCACTTGTATATGGACCTTTATTATGCAGTCCATCACTTTTATTGCTTCCATAACAAGATCGTATAAATCTTATTTTCTTCACACTAATAGATCATGCATATTTAGAGAGCAATTTTTATTGCTTGCACCGATGACAACTTACTTGAAGGATCTTACTCAATCCATAGGTAGGTATGGTGGACTCTCATGGCAAAACTGGGTTTAAGGACATTTGGAAGCACGGGTAGTATCTCTACTTGGTGCAAGGAATTTTGGCTAGCATGAGGGGGAAAGGCAAGCTCAACATGTTTGAATGATCCATGACAATATACTTTAACTGAGATGTGAGAAAACATAACCCATTACATTGTCTTCCTTGTCCAACATCAACTCTTTAGCATGTCATACTTAATGAGTGCTCATAATCATAGAAGATGTCTAAGATAGTATATTTATAAGTGGAATCTCTCTTCCTTCAATATTCTTTCATGAATTGTTCAAATGACCAATACAATGTTTGCTAACCTTCAATAAATTTACAACCTCTACTTCTTAGATGTGAAGTCATTACTCCCCATGGGGTAAGCAAATGAAACATATATAAATTCAGATTTATGACAATCAACTCATTCAACCATTTACTCATAGGATATAAGTGAAGCACACAAGTAAATGACAAACTACTCCAAAAAGATATAAGTGAAGATCAATGAGTAGCTAAATAATTATGTAACTATGTGAAGACTCCCTCTCATTTAATAATTTCAGATCTTGGTATTTTATTCAAACAGCAAGCAAAGCAAGATAAAATGACATTGCAAGGATAGCACAACTCATGTGAAGAAGCAAAAACTTAGGTTCAACCAATACTAACCGATAGTTGTTGAAGAAGAAAGGTGGGATGCCTACCGGGGCATCCCCAAGCTTAGATGCTTGAGACTTCTTGGAATAATATCTTGGGGTTCCTTGGGCATCCCCAATCTTGAACTTTTGTGCCTCCTTAATTCCTCTCATATCATGGTTTCTCTTTTTATCAAAAAGCTTCATCCACACCAAACTCAACAAGAACTCGTGAGATAGGTTAGTATAAACCAATGCAAAACCTTATCATTTTCTACTGTAACAAATCACTAAAATTATTATTCAACATTGCATAATAAATGCCTCTGCATATTTAATACTCCTATCCTCAAATAGAATCATTAAACAAGCAAACATATGCAAACAATGCAAACATAACAGCAATCTGTCAAAACAGTACAGTCTGTAAAGAATGCAAGATTCATCATACTTCCCTAACTCCAAAAATTATGATAAAAATACTAGGCTGTAGAAGATTTATCAGAGATCATTATGCAAAACGTTTCAACATTATATCATTCTATGACTTTTCTAGGGAATTTTTGCAACAGCGGTAAATTTCTGATTTGAAACAGCAACATGTATACTAGCAGAATAAGCATGGAAAAGGCTATCCTTGATATTTTTTTTGAAACTATAGATGCAAAACATTATTCTAAATAACAGCAAGCTAATACTAACAAAAGAAAATGATGCTCCAAGCAAAACACATATCATGTGGTGAATAAAAATATAGCTCCAAGTAAAGTTACCGATGAACGAAGACGAAAGAGGGGATGCCATCCGGGGCATCCCCAAGCTTTGGCTCTTGGTTGTCCTTGAATGTTACCTTGGGGTGCCTTAGGCATCCCCAATCTTAGGATCTTGCCACTATTTATTCCATAGTCCATCGAATCCTTACCCAAAACTTGAAAACTTCACAACACAAAACTCAACAGAAAATTCGTAAGCTCCGTTAGTATAAGAAAATAAAACCACCACTTAGGTACTGTAGTGAACTCATTCTAAATTCATATTAGTGTAATATCTACTGTATTACAACTTATCTATGTCTCATAACCTCCGATACTACTCATAGATTCATCAAAATAAGCAAACAACACATAGAAAACAAAATCTGTCAAAAACAGAATAGTATTTAGTAATCTGTATCAAACGTATACTTATGGAACTCAAAAGCTCCTACCAAATTAGGAAGTCCTAAGAAATTTGTGTACCAATACAGAGCAAAAATAATAAGATCAAAAGAACATTTATGTGAATTATAAAAACTAATTTACTGGGTGCAAAAGTTTCTGATTCTCAGCAGGATCAACACAACTATAATCGTAAGCTATCCTAAAGGTCTTACTTGGCACTTTATTGAAACAAAAGCTATAAAACATGATTAATACAGTGGCATAATCATCTGAACACACAAAAACAGTAAGGATAAATATTGGGTTGTCTCCCAACAAGCACTTTTCTTTAATGCCTTTCTAGCTAGGCATGTTGATTTTAAGGATGCTCACATAAAAGATAAAGATTGAAACATAACGGGAGTATCATGAAGAATATGACTAGCACATTTAAGCCTAACACACTTCCTATGCATAGGGATTTTGTGAGCAAACAACTTATGGGAACAATAATCAACAAGCATAGGAAGGTAAAACAAGCATAGCTTCAAGATTTTAAGCACATAGAGAGGAAACTTGATATTATTGCAATTCCTACAAGCATATGTTCCTCCCTCATAATAATTTTCAGTAGCATCATGAATGAATTCAACAATATAACCAGCACCTAAAGCATTATTTTCATGATCTACAAGCATAGAAAATTTACTACTCTCCACATAAGCAAATTTCTTCTCATGAATAGTATTGGGAGCAAACTCAACAAATTAATTATCATGTGAGGCATAATCCAATTGAAAACTAAAATCATGATGACAAGTTTCATGGTTATCATTATTCCTAATAGCATAAAAGTCATCACAATAATCATCATATATAGCAACTTTGTTCTCATAATCAATTGGAACCTCTTCCGAAATAGTGGAATCATCACTAAATAAAGTTGACACTCTTCCAAATCCACTTTCATGTTCATCACAATAAGATTCAACATCCTCCAAAATAGTGGGATCACTACTTCCTAAAGTTGACACTCTTCCAAACCCACTTTCATCAATATAATCATCATAAATAGGAGGCATGCTTTCATCATAATAAATTTGCTCATCAAAACTTGGGGGACAAAAAATATCATCTTCATCAAACATAGCATCCCCAAGCTTGTGGCTTTGCATATGATTAGCATCATGGATATTCAAGGAATTTATACTAACAACATTGCAATCATGCTCATCATTCACATATTTCATGCCAAGCATTCTATGTAATTGTTCTTCTAGCACTTGAGCACAATTTTCCTCATCATACTCTTGAAAGATATTAAAAAGATGAAACGTATGAGACAAACTCAATTCCAATTTTTTTTGTAGTTTTCTTTTATAAACTAAACTAGTGATAAAACATGAAATGAAAATATTCGATTACAAGATCTAAAGATATATCTTCAAGCACTCACCTCCCCGACAACGGCGCCAGAAAAGAGCTTAGATGACGGGGTGTGAGTGTCGCTTACCTAGCCTCCCCGGCAACGGTGCCAGAAAAGAGCTTGATGTCTACTACACAACCTTATTCTAGTAGACGTTGTTGGGCCTCCAAGTGCAGAGGTTTGTAGGATAGCATAAAATTTCCCTCAAGTGGATGACCTAAGGTTTATCAATCCATGGGAGGCGTAGGATGAAGATGGTCTCTCTCAAGCAACCCTACAACCAAATAGCAAAGAGTCTCTTGTGTCCCCAACCCACCCAATACAATGGCAAATTGTATAGATGCACTAGTTCGGCGAAGAGATGGTGATACAAGTGCAATATGGATGGTAGATATAGGATTTTGTAACTAATGATAAAAGTGAGCACAAACGGTATTGCAATGGTAGGAAACAAGGCATAGGGTTCATACTTTCACTAGTGCAAGTTCTCTCAACAATAATAACATAATTGGAACATATAACTATCCCTCAACATGCAACAAAGAGTCACTCCAAAGCCACTAATAGTGGAGAACAAATGAAGAGATTATGGTAGGGTACGAAACCACCTCAAAGTTATTCTTTCGGATCAATCTATTCAAGAGTTCGTACTAGAATAACACCTTCAGACACAAATCAACCAAAACCCTAATGTCACCTAGATACTCCATTGTCACCTCAAGTATCCGTGGGCATGATAATACGATATGCATCACACAATCTCAGATTCATCTATTCAACCAACACAAAGTACTTCAAAGAGTGCCCCAAAGTTTCTACCGGAGAGTCAAGACGAAAATGTGTGCCAACCCCTATGCATAGGTTCATGGGCGGAACCCGCAAATTGATCACCAAAACATACATCAAGTGGATCACGTGATATCCCATTGTCACCATAGATAATCACGGCAAGACATACATCAAGTGTTCTCAAATCCTTAAAGACTCAATCCGATAAAATAACTTCAAAGGGAAACTCAATTCATCACAAGAGAGTAGAGGGGGAGAAACATCATAAGATCCAACTATAATAGCAAAGCTCGCGATACATCAAGATCGTGCCATAGAGAGAACGCGAGAGAGAGAGAGAGAGAGATCAAACACATAGCTACTGGTACATACCCTCAGCCCCGAGGTGAACTACTCCCTCCTCGTCATGTAGAGCGCCGGGATGATGAAGATGGCCACCGGTGAGGGATCCCCCCTCCAGCAGGGTGCAGGAACGGGCTCCCGGGAGGTTTTGGTGGCTACAGAGGCTTGTGGCGGCGGAACTCCCGATCTATTGTGTTCTTCGATGGTTTTAGGGTATATGGGAATATATAGGTGAAAGAAGTCGATCGGGGGAGCCTCGAGGGGCCCACGATGGTGGAGGGCGCGCCCCCCTATCTCGTGGCCTCCTCGACACTTCCCTGGCTTGCACTCCAAGTTCCCGGGATTGCTTCTGTTCCAAAAATAACTTTTTTGAAGGTTTCATTCCGTTTTGACACCGTTTGATATTCCTTTTCTTCCAAACACCGAAATAAGGAAGAAAACAGCAATATGGGTTGGGCCTCCGGTTAATAGGTTAGTCCCAAAAATAATATAAAAATGTATAATAAAGCCCGTAAACATCCAAAACAGATGATAAAATAGCATGAATGCTTCATAAATTATAGATACGTTCGAGACATATCAGACATCAAGCTACCGGGTCCACGTGCCATACCGGAATATAGTGCAGAGCAACCGGGGTGTAGCACCCCAGTCATGGCGCCAGTGTAGTGATGAGCAATGAGGCGTCAAATCAGAAAGTTGCACATTTCCCGCAGTTAAGTTGGAGGGACAAAGTAATAACGCTAAAAAAAGAAGTTGGAGGGACGAAGCAACCATCATTTCACTCGTTGCTGAATCCGCTTCTCCCTCATCTTCTTCAACTTAACAACGTGTTGCTTCTACCGTTGTTCTGCCTCATGTGGGACGCAGATCGGCTTCGTAAAGCACTGACATGTGGGACCGCATGTTAGCAAATCGCCAGCATAACGTCCTCTAAAAATAAGAAACCTCCCCCGCCATCCGCGCGGCAAAATCACCTCCTTTTTACTAATCTTGATTCTATAATTTTTTAGATCAATATAATTGAGATTTGTATAGATAGCACACAGGAGCAAAAAGATGGAACCATTGTGTAGCCAAATGTGAAAATAGCTTTTGGCATCGTGGGAACCTTTGTGGACAGTGTTGCCAAAGCCAAAAAGATGGAACTGAAGCTCCCTGATTGATTGGTTGAAGGAATAGAAAAATGCAATGTCTCTCCTCTTTCTCCCATGCTTGGACGCATGTAGTATAGTATAGAGCACAGAGTCTACTCCCCTGTCCCTTCTATCACAAATCACAAAGCAGTGAGGCGTCAAATCACAAAAGCACGGACAAAGCAACCATCATTTCACTCTTCACTGACTCCGCTTCTCCATCGTCTTCTTCGAGAAACCATCTCACCGCACTAAGTTGGACGGACGATGCTATTGTGTACTAGTAGTACTAGTACATTTATGCGTCCTTTGGTTCAACGGACTTCCTAGATGCAAATAAGGCGGTTGTATCGGCTTGCAGGCGGCACTTGCGAACGACTTACCGTGGTCTCCCTCAATGGTGTTCTCCGTCGAACGCACTTCGCCAAACCACAATGTTCGAGATATCGTCAACGTCACCGCAATGGGGAAGGAAGTCAAATATAGTTACTACCTCCATTTTTTTGTACACAAGGCCAGTATGTCAAAATTACAATTTGCAAAAGGCCACTAACACAAATCGAGGCAAAATTGATGGGGTTTGCCTCGTACTAGCAACCAAGGACATTAATATCCCCTACATGCATGCGGAAGTGAGAAGGTTGGTTTGCATGGTGCTGCATTAATCAAGCGATGAAGAGTGAGATGGTTAGCTCTTTGGTCTTTGGAGAAAAAAATATGCATTAATTGACACATGAAACAAGGATTTGTATCGATTAAATCCCGCGAAGGAAAACCCTGCCTTTCTTTTTTAACACTAGTACTCCTAGTACGTATGTACTTATCCTGTTTGGGTCTAGGCCTTGCATTGCCATACTTCGCCACACATTTTTGCCAAGCTTGCCTAAAGTTTTCAAAATGAAAAGGAGGTACACTTGCGCATGGCTATCCCGGTCGCACCGCACCCTCACACGGTCGCTCCTGCACGCCGCTGTCGCATTGCACCCTCACACAGTCGCTCTTGCACGCCGCAAACCCAACCAAGGGAACGCACCCTCACTGACACGTGTTGTCACATGTGAACAAACCAAACTCAGCCATCCTACCGCGGACACATAATTTTTGTTCATAGAGTATGTTTATCCAACCGCATGTTGGGGAGTATCCGTACGGCCCGTGCGGTGGTCTGTTGGGGAAGAAGAAGAGGTGAGGAAGAAGGGTTAGGAGACATAGGATATTCATCCAACCACCTGAAATGGTAGACTGACCCAAGTCAGGCGACTTGCATAACAATATATGTTTTTACACAACAAAAGATCCATAAAAACAACAACATAAAGAAAAACTATCATTGCTTGCGGAACGAGACGGCCTCGTCGTCTTTGTCTACCGGCGCGAACCAGCCGTAGCTGCCAACGTGTGTCTCCGCACCGTGGTTGTCCTCGGCCTCCAGCTACTCGTTCACGCAGAGCGTGCGGGCGCTCTGCACGGACGAGAGCACAGCCCGGTTCAAGTCGAGGACGTCCGGTTCCGCCTGCAGGAGGGCCTAGATGGCAGCGGCATCCGTGCGCTCCGCGTCGAGTCGAGCCTCCGCCGCCCAGTTCAAGTCCAGGACGTCCGGTTCCGCCTACAGGAGGGCATTGATGAGAGCGGCATCCACGCGTTCCGCGTCGAGTTGAGCCTCTGTCGCCCAGTTCAAGTCCAGGACGTCCGGTTCCGCCTGCGGGAGGGCCTCGATGG
The DNA here is from genome assembly GCA_963921465.1 of Triticum timopheevii. NCBI lineage: Eukaryota > Viridiplantae > Streptophyta > Magnoliopsida > Poales > Poaceae > Triticum > Triticum timopheevii. The sequence continues at coordinate 88,773,057 of OY997271.1, forward strand.
CAGCAGCATCCGTGCGCTCCGCCTCAAGTTGAACCTCCGCTGCCCGGTTCACATCCACGACATCCGATTCCTCCTGCAGGAGGGCCTCGATGGCAGCGGCATCCGTGCGCTCCGCCTCAAGTTGAGCCTCTATGTCCCGGTCCTCCTTTAGTATCGTCAAGTTGACCCGCTGGTCCACCTGCACCATGGGGGACTCGGACGCCGGCACGAAGTCGACATCCATCGTCTCATACCCATCGGGGGCCTTTTGTGGCGCGACCTTCATCATGAACATTGGATCGGCTTCCTCCTCCTTGTAGCTTGGCTCCAGAGAACTCGGGGATTGGCCCGCCGCAAAGCGAGCTTGGGAACGGAGGTCTGTGGCGCCGAGTGCCGCGATTTCTACGCGGCGCTCCGGCATCAGCATCTTGTAATAAGTGATCTTGTGGCGCACCATGGCTTTCCGGCGAACTAGGGGACGCTTGATGCGGGCTATGGGATCGAAAGGTGGGGGAATGGGCTGGAATTAGGTGTGGTTTTGGGGCAGTGGCTGGCGTAGGCCGAGCAGCGAAGGTTCTGGTGTGCATAGTGGTTCCGGTGATGATTGGTCAATCAGTTTTGACTGTACATCACTCTTGTCGCGTTCGCATTGCAGCCCGGCACGCTGGACCCTCCACGTCACTCACCGAATGGAACGCGCTTCGTCTTGAGTTTTTGCTCGCTTGTGGGACCGCAGTTGAGAGCAAACCGACGTCCCTCCCCCTCCCCCGCCTATGTCATTTATACTAACACACCCTCTGTTTTATGTGGAGTAAATAAAAACAGAGGGACTGACATGGCCGAACCCATTGAGTAACTGACATGCGGGGCCTACCAAGCATGGGGTCTGCTAGTAAGTGACCGAAAGGGATGGTAAGGCAGGGATACCTACGTCAGAGGGTCCACTTCCACTACTACTCCCTCCTTCCATTTACTATACAGGGCCTAATGCATTTTTTGAGGCTAACTTTGACCAAATGTTAGAGTAATAATATATGACATGTAACTTACACAAAGCATACGGTCAAATTCATATGTGAAAGGAGTTTCCAATGATATAATTTTCACATTATACATCTCATGTATTATTAATCTTGTCAATAGTCAAATGCGGTTTTGAAAAACGCATTAGAGCATGGTTAATAATATAGACAGTCGATGGCTATAAGGGACTGCCATGTCATCTATAGCCATCATCTATTATATGCACTCATACAGTAGTGTGGGCTATAAGGTTGGCTATTTCCCGCAAAAAAAATTATAAGGTTGGCTATTGTATTAGTACTTTTTTCCATCTCATCTCTATCTCTTTCTTCATATTTATTGTATTTAACTAGGAGTGCGTATATAGCTAGGCTCTTGCATGAGAGTTGATACGTCTCCAATGTATCTATAATTTTTTATTGTTCCATGCTATTATATTACCCCTTTTGGATGTTTATGGGCTTTATTATACACATTTATATCATTTTTGGGACTAACCTATTAACCGGAGGCCCAGCCCATATTGTTGTTTTATTGCCTGTTTCAGTATTTCGAAGAAAAGGAATATCAAACGGAGTCCAAACGGAATGAAACCTTAGACATCGTGATTTTTTGGAAGAATATCATCCTGGAGGCTTGGAGATCAAGTCAGAAGACCCTCGAGGAGCCCAGGAGATAGGGCCCCCCCTACAGGGCATGGCCCCCTGTCTCGTGGACCCCTCGAGCACCCCCCGACCGACTTCTTTCGCCTATATATGCCTACGTACCCTAAAACCATCGAATATCAAGATAAATCAGGAGTTCCACCGCCGCAAGCCTCTGTAGCCACCAAAAACCTCTCGGGAGTCCGTTCTAGCACCCTGCCAGAGGGGGAACCCATCACCGGTGGACATCTTCATCATCCCGGCGCTCTCCATGACGAGGAGGGAGTAGTTCACCCTCGGGGCTGAGGGTATGTACCAGTAGCTATGTGTTTGATCTCTCTCTCTCTCGTGTTCTCGACTTCAAACAATCTTGATGTATTGCGAGCTTTCTTATTATAGTTGGATCTTATGATGTTTCTCCCCCTCTACTCTCTTGTGATGAATTGAGTTTCCCTCTTGAAGTTATCTTGTCGGATTGAGTCTTTATTTGAGAACACTTGATGTATGTCTTGCCGTGTTTATCTGTGGTGACAATGGGATATCACGTGCCACTTGATGTATGTTTTGGTGACCAACTTGCGGGTTCCGCCCATGAACCTATGCATAGGGGTTGGCACACGTTCTTGACTCTCCGGTAGTAGCTTTGGGGCACTCTTTGAAGTACTTTGTGTTGGTTGGATGAATCTGAGATTGTGTGATGCATATCGTATAATCATGCCCACGGATACTTGAGGTGACAATGGAGTATCTAGGTAACATTAGGGTTTTGGTTGATTTGTGTATTAAGTTGTTATTCTAGTACGAACTCTTTGATAGATTGATCCAAAAGAATAGCTTTGAGGTGGTTTCGTACACTACCATAATCTCTAGTTTGTTCTCCGCTATTAGTGGCTTTGGAGTGACTCTTTGTTGCATGTCGAGGGCTTGTTATATGATCTATCTATGTTATTATTGTTGAGAGAACTTGCACTAGTGAAAGTATGAACCCTAGGCCTTGTTTCCTATCATTGCAATACCGTTTACGCTCACTTTTATCATTAGTTACCTTGCTGTTTTTATTATTTCATATTACAAAAACCTTTATCTACTATCCATACTGCACTTGTATCACCATCTCTTTGCCGAACTAGTGCACCTATACAATTTACCATTGTATTGGGTGTGTTGGGGACACAAGAGACTCTTTGCTATTTGGTTGCAGGGTTGTTTGAGAGAGACCATCTTCATCCTATGCCTCCTACGGATTGATAAACCTTAGGTCATCCACTTGAGGGAAATTTGCTACTGTCCAACAAACCTGTGCACTTGCAGGCCCAACAACGTCTACAAGAAGAAGGTTGTGTAGTAGACATCAAGCTCTTTTCTAGCACCGTTGCCGGGGAGGTGAGTGCTTGAAGGTATATCTTTAGATCTTGCTATCAAATCTTTTTGTTTCTTGTTTTATCACTAGTTTAGTTTATAAAAGAAAACTACAAAAAAATGGAGTTAAGTTTGTCTCATACGCTTCGTATTTTTAATATCTTTCGTGAGAATGATGGAAAGGAAAATTGTGCTCAAGTGCTAGAAAAAGAATGCATTAGAATGTTTGGTACTAAATCTTTGTATGATGAGCATGATTGCAATGTTGTTAGTATGAATTCCTTGAATATCCATGATGCTAATGATATGCAAAGCCACAAGCTTGGGGATGCTATGTTTGATGAAGATGATATGTTTAGTCCCCCAAGTTTTGATGAGAATATTTATTATGATGAAAGCATGCCTCCTATTTATGATGATTATATTGATGGAAGTGGGTTTGGAAGAGTTTCAACTTTAGAAAGTAGTGATCCCACTATTTTGGAGGATGTTGAATCTTATTGTGATGAACATGAAAGTGGATTTGGAAGAGTGTCAACTTTATTTAGTGATGATTCCTCTATTTCGGAAGAGGTTCCAATTGATTATGTGAACAAAGTTGCTATCCATGATGATTATTGTGATGACTTGTATGCTATTAAGAATAATGATAACCATGAAACTTGTCATCATGATTTTAGTTTTCAATTGTATTATGCCTCACATGATAATTATTTTGTTGAGTTTGCTCCCACTACTATTGATGAGAAGAATTTTGCTTATGTGGAGAGTAGAAAATTTTCTATGCTTGTAGATCATGAAAATAATGCTTTAGGTGCTGGTAATATTGTTTAGTTTATTCATGATGCTACTAAACATTCTTATGAGGGAGGAATATATGCTTGTAGGAATTGCAATAATGTCAAGTTTCCTCTCTATGTGTTGAAAATCTTGAAGCTATGCTTGTTTTATCTTCCTATGCTTGTTGATTATTGTTCCCATAAGTTGTTTCCTCACAAAATCCCTATGCATAGGAAGTGGGTTAGGCTTAAATGTGCTAGTCATATGCTTCATGATGCTCCCGTTATGTTTCAATTCTTATCTTTTATGTGAGCATCATTTTCATCATCATGCCTAGCTAGAAAGGCATTAAAGAAAAGCGCTTGTTGGGAGACAACCCAATATTTACCCTTACTTTTTTTGTGTGTTCACATGATTATGTTTCAATTCTTATCTTTTATGTGAGCATCATTTTCATCATCATGCCTAGCTAGAAAGGCATTAAAGAAAAGCGCTTGTTGGGAGACAACCCAATATTTACCCTTACTTTTTTTGTGTGTTCACATGATTATGCTACTGTTGTAATCATGTTTTATAGCTTTTGTTTCAATAAAGTGCCAAGTAAGACCTTTAGGATAGCTTACGGTGATAGTTGTGTTGATCCTGCTGAAAATCAGAAACTTTTGCACCCAGTAAATTAGTTTTGTTAATTCACATAAATGTGCTTCTGATCTTATTCTTTTTGTTCTGGATTGATACACAAATTTCGTAGGACTTCCTAATTTGGTAGAATTTTTTGAGTTCCAGAAGTATACGTTTGATACAGATTACTACAGATTGTTCTGTTTTTGACAGATTCTGTTTTCTATGTGTTGTTTGCTTGTTTTGATCAATCTATGGCTAGTATTAAGTAGTATTAACCATATAGAACTTGGAATACAGTAGATATTACACCAATATGAATTTAGAATAAGTTCATTATAGTACCTAAGTGGTGGTTTTATTTTCTTATACTAATGGGGCTTACATGTTTTCCGTTGAGTTTTGTGTTGTGGAGTTTTCAAGTTTTGGGTAAAGATTCGATGGACTATGGAATAAGGAGTGGTAAGAGCCTAAGATTGGGGATGCCCAAGGCACCCCAAGGTAATATTCAAGGACAACCAAGAGCCTAAGCTTGGGGATGCCCCGGAAGGCATCCCCTCCTTCGTCTTCGTTCATCGGTAACTTTACTTGGAGCTATATTTTTATTCGCCACATGATATGTGTTTTGCTTGGAGTGTCATTTTCTTTTGTTAGTATTTTCTTGCTGTTGTTTAGATTAATTTTTTGCATCTTTATTTTCAATAAAAATGTCAAGGATAGCCTTTACCATGCTTATTTTGCTAGTATACATGTTGCTGTTTGAAAACAAAAAGTTTACCGCTGTTGCAAAAATTCCCTAGAAAAGTAAGAGAATGGTATAATGTTTAAACTTTTTTCATATTGAGATATGATAAATTTAGTACAGTGGGAATTTTCTTTCATAACTTTTGGAGTTAGGGAAGTATGATGAATCTTGCATTCTTTACAGACTGTACTGTTTTGACAGATTGCTGTTATGTTTGCATTGTTTGCATATGTTTGCTTGTTTAATGATTCTATTTGAGGATAGGAGTGTTAAATATGCAGAGAAATTTAGTATTCAATGTTGAATAATAATCTTATTGATTTGTTACAGTAGAAAATGATAAGGTTTTGCATTGGTTTACACTAACCTATCTCACGAGTTCTTGTTGAGTTTGTTGTGGATGAAGCTTTTGAGAAATAGAGAAACCATGATATGAGAGGAATTAAGGAGACACAAAATTTCAAGCTTGGGGATGCCCAAGGCACCCCAAGATAATATTCCAAGAAGTCTCAAGCACCTAAACTTGGGGATGCCCCGGTAGGCATCCCACCTTTCTTCTTCAACAACTATCGGTTAGTATCGGTTGAACCTAAATTTTTGCTTCTTCACATGAGTTGTGCTATCCTTGCAATGTCATTTTATTTTGTTTTTTTGCTGATTGATTAGAATACCAAGATCTGAAATTCCTTAATGTTAGAGAGTCTTCACATAGTTGCACAATTATTCGACTACTCATTGATCTTCACTTATATCTTTCGGAGTAGTTTGTCATTTGCTCTAGTGCATCACTTATATCTTTTAGAGCACGGCGGTGGTTATATTTTTTAGAAATTGCTAGTCTCTCATGCTTCACTTATATCTTTTTGAGAGTCTTTTAGAACAGCATGGTATTTGCTATGGTTACAAAGTTGGTCCTAGAATGATGAGCATCCAAGTTGGGTATAATAAAAACTATCATAGAAAGTGAATTGGATGCTATGATCAATTTGATGCTTGATAATTGTTTTGAGATATGGAGGAGTAATATTAAAGTTATGCTAGTTGGGTCATTATGAATTTAAAGAATGTTTGTGTTGAAGTTTGTGATTCCCGTAGCATGCACGTATGGTGAACCGCTTTGTGATGAAGTTGGAGCACAATTTTATTTATTGATTGTCTTCCTTATGAGTGGAGGATGGGGACGAGCGATGGTCTTTTCCTACCAATCTATCCCCCTAGGAGCATGCGCGTAGTGCTTTGGTTTTTGATGACTTCTAAATTTTTGCAACAAGTACATGAGTTCTTTTGATTAATGTTGAGTCCATGGATTATACGCACCCTTTCACCCTTCCACCATTGCTAGCCTCTCTAGTGTCGCGCAACTTTCGCCGGTACCATACACCCACCATATACCTTCCTCAAAACAGCCACCATACCTACCTATTATGGCATTTCCATGGCCATTCCGAGATATATTTCCATGCAACTTTCCACTATTCCGTTCATATTTCACGCATTACTTTTGTCATATTGCTCTTTGCATGATCATGTAGTTGACATTGTATTTGTGGCAAGGCCACCTTCATAATTTTCATACATGTCACTCTTGATTCATTGCATATCCCGGTACACCGCCGGAGGCATTCATATAGAGTCATATCTTGTTCTAGCTTTGAGTTGTAATTCTTGAGTTGTAAATCCATAAAAGTGTGATCATCTTCATTATTAGAGCATTGTCCCAGTGAAGAAACGATGATGAACACTATGATTCCCCCACAAGTCGGGATGAGACTTCGGACATTACAAAAAGGAAAAAAAGAGAAAAAGAAAAAAATATAAAGGCCAAAAAGAAAAAAAAGGCCAAAGAAAAAAAAGAAGAAAAAGAAAAGAAAAAATAAAATGAGAGAAAAAGAGAGAAGGGACAATGCTACTATCTCTTTTTCCACACTTGTGCTTCAAAGTAGCACCATGATGTTCATGATAGGGAGTCTCATATGTTGTCACTTTCATAATACTAGTGGGAATTTTTCATTATAGAACTTGGCTTGTATATTCCAATGATGGGCTTCCTCAAAAATGCCCTAGGTCTTCATGAGCAAGCGAGTTGGATGCACACCCACTTAGTTACTTTTGTTGAGCTTTCATATATTTATAGCTCTAGTGCATCCGTTGCATGGTAATCCCTACTCACTCACATTGATATCTATTAATGGGCATCTCCATAGCCCGTTGATACGCCTAGTTGATGTGAGACTATCTTCTCCTTTTTGTCTTCTCCACAACCACCATTCTATTCCACTTATAGTGCTATGTCCATGGCTCATGCTCATGTATTGCGTGAAAGTTGAAAGAGTTTGAGATTATTAAAGTATGAAACAATTTCTTGGCTTGTCATCGGGGTTGTGCATGATTAAATACTTTGTGTGATGAAGATAGAGCAACAGCCAGACTATATGATTTTGTAGGGATAACTTTCTTTAGCCATGTTATTTTGAGAAGACATGATTACTTTGATTAGTATGCTTGAAGTATCACCATTTTCATGTTAATATGAACTTTTATTTTGTATCATTTGGATCTGAATATTCATGCACAATAAAGAAAATTACATTGAGAATTATGCTAGGTAGCATTCCACATCAAAAATTCTGTTTTTATCATTTACTCGAGGACGAGCAGGAATTAAGCTTGAGGATGCTTGATACGTCTCCAACGTATCTATAATTTTTGATTGTTCCATGCTATTATATTACCTCTTTTGGATGTTTATGGGCTTTATTATACACATTTATATCATTTTTGGGACTAACCTATTAACCGGAGGCCCAGCCCATATTGTTGTTTTATTGCCTGTTTCAGTATTTCAAAGAAAAGGAATATCAAACGGAGTCCAAATGGAATGCAACCTTCGGCATCGTGATTTTTTGGAAGAATATCATCCTGGAGGCTTGGAGATCAAGTCAGAAGACCCTCGAGGAGCCCAGGAGATAGGCCCCCCCAGGGTGCAGCCCCCTGTCTCGTGGACCCCTCGAGCACACCCCGACCAACTTCTATCGCCAATATATGCCTACATACTATAAAACCATCGAATATCAAGATAGATCGGGAGTTCCGCCGCCGCAAGCCTCTGTAGCCACCAAAAACCTCTCAGGAGTCTGTTCCGGCACCCTGCCGGAGGGGGAACCCATCACCGGTGGCCATCTTCATCATCCTGGCGCTCTCCATGACGAGGAGGGAGTAGTTCACCCTCGGGGCTGAGGGTATGTACCAGTAGCTATGTGTTTGATCTCTCTCTCTCGTGTTCTCGACTTCACACAATCTTGATGTATCGCGAGCTTTGTTATTATAGTTGGATCTTATGATGTTTCTCCCCCTCTACTCTCTTGTGATGAATTGAGTTTCCCTCTTGAAGTTATCTTGTCGGATTGAGTCTTTATTTGAGAACACTTGATGTGTGTCTTGCCGTGTTTATCTGTGGTGACAATGGGATATCACGTGCCACTTGATGTATGTTTTGGTGACCAACTTGCGGGTTCCGCCCATGAACCTATGCATAGGGGTTGGCACACGTTCTTGACTCTCCGGTAGTAGCTTTGGGGCACTCTTTGAAGTACTTTGTGTTGGTTGGATGAATCTGAGATTGTGTGATGCATATCGTATGATCATGCCCACGGATACTTGAGGTGACAATGGAGTATCTAGGTGACATTAGGGTTTTGGTTGATTTGTGTCTTAAGGTGTTATTCTAGTACGAACTCTTTGATAGATTGATCCGAAAGTATAGCTTTGAGGTGGTTTCATACCCTACCATAATCTCTACGTTTGTTCTCCGCTATTAGTGGCTTTGGAGTGACTCTTTGTTGCATGTTGAGGGCTTGTTATATGATCTATCTATGTTATTATTGTTGAGAGAACTTGCACTAGTGAAAGTATGAACCCTAGGCCTTGTTTCCTATCATTGCAATACCGTTTACGCTCACTTTTATCATTAGTTACCTTGCTGTTTTTATTATTTCAGATTACAAAAACCTTTATCTACTATCCATACTGCACTTGTATCACCATCTCTTCGCCGAACTAGTGCACCTATACAATTTACCATTGTATTGGGTATGTTGGGGACACAAGAGACTCTTTGCTATTTGGTAGCAGGGTTGTTTGAGAGAGACCATCTTCATCCTACGCCTCCTACGGATTGATAAACCTTAGGTCATCCACTTGAGGGAAATTTGCTACTGTCCTACAAACCTGTGCACTTGCAGGCCCAACAACATCTACAAGAAGAAGGTTGTGTAGTAGACATCAGGAGCTCACTCCCCTTACTTTTTCACATCTCTCTCCTCCACATAGGCCCTATATAAATGGATGGAGGGAGTACTACTATGAGCATTGCATACTCTAGTACAGATGTTGTCAGTACTCCACTAGTACTATTGGACAGGGAGCTTAAAAAAAGTTACTATTGGACTGGCTATACATGGCGAAATCCTAGTAGGAAGAGCATGTGCGAGAATGAGCACATTCACGTGGTTGAAAACAAATTGGAAACCATCTCGAGTACAAATCTAGGAGTACGTAAGAATCTAACAATATTGATTGGGCGTTGTTAAATGTTGGTACTTTTTTTATCAAAGTAGAGATACTTTGACTACACATAAAACTTATATGTAAACTAGAAAGGATAGGAGGGAGTATATTGTACATTCAAAAATGAAACGAACATTGAATACCCTTTATATATGATTTGCGAATGCTATGATCACCGGTTCAAAATTTTGAATCCGCCTTAGGTATGACGTGCCCCAACTTGTTCTCTCTCGATTTCATCTCGGGGTCCGGAGATAGATTGAAATAGGACTAGGGTGGGTACATGCAAATGATACTCGGTGGAATGTTCAAATGAGGCATGCGGGAGGATGGACTCGACCGGAGGGCGACATGATCGATGGAGAAGAGGGTTGGAGAGGAATGAGAAATAAGCAAACGCCACATGATTATACTTGAACGGCTCAAATAAACAACAAGTTGTCTCGCTTGGCCTACAAAGTGAAAGGCCTAATGCGTAACGTAGAGCACTGACGCTCGAATATGGCCGGGAAAATAGGGAAACCGACATGTGGGGCACACCCGTCGGGACGACGTAGCGCAGACTAGTCCAATGGAGGAGCTGGCCCACGACCTCCTCGCCATCGACAACCGTTCATGTGGGTCATGGGGGCCAACAATGTGGTGCATCTCCAGCATCGCCTCTGGACACAGCAACCACGGTGAGCGACACGCTCATCGTTGCTACACACGGTCGGTTTCAGTGTGCCGAGGGTGGCGTTAGTGCTGTGGCACGACCAACAGCATGTTTGGTTTGTGCCCAAAGTTTCCCCATCAAAGCATTGGGTAGCCAAAATTTTGGTTGAGGTTTTGGTTGCCCATCATTTGGCCGACATTGGCAAGAAAAATGAACTAGAGTTGGCTAGAGTTCATTGGCATGCCAAAAAAAAAATGGCAACCATCCAAACAAAGACCAATCTTTGGGTCATGACCAAAATTTTGGTAAGGTGCACTTTGGCCACAATCTAAACACACCCCAACACCCGGCTCATCGAGGATGCACGGGGCACCGCGACGCGTCTGTGGAGTGGTGTAGCGCGGCCAACTGCATCCTCAGGACCTAAGACCATGCCGGGTCATCTTGATTTTTCAAAGACATGCGGGGATCGCATGTGAGCAAAGGGCATCTCCAACGTTGCCACGACCGCAGCTGACTACCTTGCCACACCAAAAACCCTTGTCCCTCGCGCCGTTGATGCGGTGCGTTCCCAGCTAGCGCCAGCTGCCCGCATTCATGTCATCCGTTCATATGCCGTCATTAAGAGGCTCGGTGCCCGAGGAACCAACTCCAGTGACTTAATGACGCACCCGGATGCTTGGCCTCACCGGAATGCGCTACTTAAAGCAGCAACACCCAGCTAACCTCCACACCATAGCGCATCGTCCTCCTACCTGGCACCACATCTGCCATGACCGCAAGCGCGAATGCTCTGCAGGAGAGCTTGTCTTCAGGGATGAAGCTCGACGTCGCCGTCCTCGCTCGAGTCGCCTCTCACGACACAATAGTGGCGTAGTCGGATGCGGATGCGACCGCACAAGCGGTGGCCACGCTGGAGGCCGATGATGGGAGCACCATCAGCCACACGTCCTACTTGCCGTCGTCCAACGTCCGGCACCGCCGAGGTCGGGGACTCCTCCAAGGATGAGTAGGGCATGGGAGGCGGTAGGGCATGGTGTGCCAACTGACCGGTCCGTATCCCGTGTTCTACTCTTCCTCGCCGGAGACCGCACCTTCACTTCACGGGTCCTAAACCCCGCCCCCGTACATAGATATCGCCGATGGAGGACATCGGTCGCCACCGTAGAATAGGTTTAGGGTCGGGTTTCTTTTATTTTTCTATCCTATATAAGTTCGAAATGTAATGAAAATCCGTCGTGTTTGTATTAATCTCGGCCGATGTATATAAACTTTCACAATAATATAGTATATTGTAGGAGTACTAGCAAGATGCCCGTGTGTTGCACGGAAGATCAAGATCTTGTGCGAGAAAAGGATGAACTAGGGAAAGCCTTATCTGCAAATGTGGAGAGGAGTGCGGGTAAATTGTCATAGTTTTCTTCCTATCCGTTAGATATAGATCGGACGGCCTATATTGCAGGATGACAGGCACACCATCATCACCAACTCTGGTTTTTATTGAACCGAGACAAAGCTAACATGCGAAGTAAAATAAACACATAGGGTCTATACATACACAATTTATCTTAGGCACTCCAATAGTACGTCCACTACACATTCACGCATTTCACATCTTTCTACATCTACGGGAACCTACGAAAGGGTTAACGTAAATTGCCTCTCTCTCTCTCCTCCCCTGATTTTCATGGTGGTGGGCCCCTCCCTCCCCCCAATCTACAATCAACAGCTCAGACATTTCACATTACGTTAATTACGTAACTGGGATTACGTACATGTAGCATTACTCGTCCTAAAAAACCCAACTAAGCCAACCTCCCAGCATATCACGCGGGAAAAGACCTGGCCGCGCCGTTTTATTCGGGATTACCGGATTACTAGTAGTAGTATCGATGGATCGCGCGAAGCAACAACTTTTGTTTTTGAGGGGGCGAAGCACCTAGTTTAAAAGGAAAAAAGGTGGTACACTCACAGCACTCATGTCGCGGTCGCATTGCACCCCACACACATTCGGTCCTGCACACGGCTCACGCAAATGGAACACGCTTCGGCTTGCCTCTTCACTGACACGTGGGACTGCACTTGGAAAACTGACCATGCGCCAAACTCCCCCTGCCCAGCGCGAAAATCCTCCCCCCCCCACCCAAAAATTCCCCCAAATCCGATTCAACCGCCCTTCGACCAACTAGCCAATAATATTCCCGAAACCCCCCCCCCCCCCCCCCGTCCCCCTCCACTCCATTCACTCCGCCAAAGCCGCCCTCCCCGCCGCGCCGATATGTCGGCGCTGCGGTTCGTCGAGGGGACACACGGCGATCCTCCCGCTCCCAAAGTACGCTCTCGTAGACTGTCGTCCTCTAGCCGCCCGCCACCGCTGGCTACATTCTTGTGGAGGCGCACGGCGGTCAGCGCCACCACCGCTGGCGACGTTCGTGTGGAGATGCATGGCGGTCAGCTTCTCCCATGGTACGCGCATTCTAGACTAAGGCCCCGTGCATGTCGGTGTAGAGCTGAATGTTAGCTGATAGACGCTGTTAATCTCACTGTTTGTCGAAGTAGTTTACAGTCAATATGCTCTGCTTAAGAAGCTTCCTTACCCTATTCTGCACTCAATCTGCTTAGCTGAGATGGCATGCCAAGGATGATTAGTTGCTAAAATATCCTGCCATATATTTATTGTGATGTAGATTGCCATGGTGTAGTAGCCAATCTGTTAGGTGAAATAGCTCTACACCATTTTATACTCGATCTTTGTTGCTGCGATGGCCTTCGATAGTTCGATGGCTGTGTGCTCGGCCTCATTGACTGCTAAAATAGCCTGCCATAATTTAGCACTCAAATCTGTTTGCTGAATTAGCTTTACATATATTTTGTTACTTAGATTTGCTCGTCCAAATATCTTGCCAAAGCTTTAGACATCGACCTAGGTATTTTTTCTGGACTTCATAAAAAAGCATATATGTTTTTCCTGTAATATCTAGTAGAATAACTAATTTGTATGTCTAACAGATGGACAGAACTTGGATAACTTCTGCTCGAAGATTCTCCGCTGCATATGTCTAGGGGGTTGAAAACTTCATGAACTTTATCAGAGCTGAGTACGATGGTCCGAAATCAGATGTGCTCTGCCCATGTAGCAGTTGTATGAATTCAGTTACAAGACCCCGGTCAACTATGCAAAATCATCTACAGTTGTATGGGATGTCGGTCACATATACTAGGTGGGTTCATCATGGTGAAACTGTGAACGTCAATGTTATTGACTACGTGGAAGCAGCAGATCACCATCTTGATCTGCCTGATGCTCGGGTGGAAGAGGAGGAGGAGGTGGTGGTGGCGGAGCCAGTGAGTTTGACCAACATTGAAACAATGCTACAAAATGCTCGTGCATTCCGTGAACTTTCACCAGCAGAAGAAAAATGGTGGGCCCACATGTTGGAACAATGGAACGTGGCTGTCACCCTAGGAAATAAGTTGTCAGTATTCTCAGCTATGGTCACCTTCCTACAGGTGAAGACATCTGAGCGGATGACCAACAAATCATTCGATGCGATGTTGGCTGCTTTCCACAAATCTTCCCTAGATGCGTTTGAGCCGCCACACACCTAAAGTAAAATGAAGAATTTCCTTCATGCAGTTGGAATTGGATATGATATGATCCATGTTTGTAAGAATAATTGTGTTCTGTTCTGGAAGGATTATGCCAGCTTAAGTGAATGCCTGAAATGCAAATCATCAAGATGGAAAGATGGCGATGCTGTGAAGAGGATTCCTCATAATGTTCTGAGACATTTTCCAAATATACCAAGATTGCAGAGGTTGTTTCATGATGCTAAAACAAGAGAGGATGTACTGTGGCATTCTAGGAACCAGGAGTACAGAGATCAAAATGTAATGAGACATCCATCTCATGGTAGTGAGTGGAAAAGCTTTAATCATAAACACAAAAAGTTTGTTGCTGACCTGAGAAACATTAGACTTTGCTTAGCTTCAGATGGATTTAACCCATTTGGCCACCAGAGCGCCACATATAGCATGTGGCCAGTGCTTGTTATCCCTTACAACATGCCTCCAAATGTCTGCACCAAATAATCAAACTACATGATGGCCTTGCTCATCCCAGGTCCAAAAAGTCCTGAAAAGGATTTTGATTTGTTCATGGAGCTTCTTGTGGAGGAACTTCAACAGCTATGGAGGGGTGTTCTCACTTGAGACCTATATAGCAGCCCACCAGCTGATTTTTTTTCTGCGTGCTATTATAATTTGGTGCACCCATGATTATCCGGCTTTGGGCACTATGTCAGGGCGAACGACACATGGTTACAATGCATGTGTTCACTGTGACAGGAATCCGCTGTCATACGCAATACTTAGCAAGATCTATTACATTGGACACCGCCATTTCCTTGCCAAGGACAAGCCGTATCCTAGAAAATATCGAAGACATGTGTTCAATGCAAAGCATGAAAACCATGATGCGCCAAAGAGGCTCACCGCCGATGAGTTGCAAGTGGAATTAGAAAAGGTCGGGCATATTACACCAGGAAACCATCCTGGTAATGGTAGTGGGAAACGGAAGCATGGCGGGGCAGAGAGAGATTATTGTTTACCCGCTGGTCCACTTTGTGGGACTTGGAGTATTGGAAAGATTTGGATCTGCGGCATAATCTTGATGTGATGCACATCGAGAAAAATATATGTGACAGCATTATCGGCACACTTCTTAATATTGAAGGCAAGACGAAAGATACCTTAAAATCTAGGATTGATTTGACACACTTGGGTATCAGACAGGATTTGCAGGTGCAATATGAAGGTAAACCACGGGATATGGCACCAGATGTGTATGTCTTGGACAAGGTAAAAAGAAAAGAATTCTATGAGGTCCTGTCACGTGTGAGATTCCCACATGGATTTGCTTCCAACCCTAAAAGGAGAGTTAGTGAAGATGGAAACAAGGTACAAGGGTTGAAAACTCATGACTGCCACGTCCTACTTCAAAGGGTTTTACCTGTTATCCTTAGAGGATTGGGCTGCCCTGACTTATACAGAGCAGTTGCAGAGTTGGGACAATTCTTCAAGGAACTCTGTAGTAGAAATATCAGGATAGATGCTTTGGAGCATCTTAGAGACAAGATACCAACTATCCTATGCAACCTTGAGAAGATATATCCTCCAGCCTTCTTTGATGTGATGGTGCATTTGGCTGTTCATTACCTGATGAGGCACTACTTAGAGGTCCAGTACAGTATGGCTGGATGTACCCTATTGAAAGGCTGCTAGGCACTTTCAAGGGCTATGTTAGGAATAGAGCTAGACCCAAGGGTTCCATTGCAGAGGCCTACATTGCTACAGAAGCGTTGACATTCTGCTCAAAATACATTGAAACAGCTGATCACCTTAGCAAAGAGGTGGGTGAAGACAATCCTGGGCTCAATGTTTTTGATTATTCTGTTTGAGTTACAGGGAAGAGTCGACAAGAGGACAAACCTAAAGATTTGGACAAAATGGTTTGGTATGTGTTGAATAACTATCCTGAGATACTACCTTATATCAAGTAAGTGCTAAGTACTGCAGCTTATACATCGTAATCTACTAAACTTGCAGCACATTCTTATATATTTAGATGTTTGACGCGATCACCATGTTGTGCAGCATCTACAAAAAGGAGTTGCTGCCGCAAAATCCAAGAAACATTGACAAACTGGTTATGGCAGGATTTGCGAAATGGTTCAAGAGCCATGTAAGCTTTTGAATTGCACTGTCAGTTTTTTAATATACTGAGTACATAAGATGATCAGCTTGTCTATTTTCTAACCATAGGTTAAGAAGATGCAGGAGGATGGCAGGCAGTTGATGATGCCCTTTACTCACTAGCAATGGGTCCTGATACTCGAGTAAGACATTATGAATCTTGCATTGTTGGAGATGTGCGCTACAACACCCTTGCATGAGACGACGGCAGGAAGACACAAAATAGTGCCATCATGAGCACAGATATGTATGACAAAGAGACAACTGAAATGTATGCTAACATAACAGACATTGTTCAGTTGTAGTATATCTCCAGTTTCGAGGATCATCGGTGTATGGTTCTGTTGTGCTGTCGTTGGTATAACCTATTTTCCAGGATCGCAAAATCCAGAGCTGATGATTATTTCAAATCCATCAATGTCAAGGCGGCGTACTAGACCAACGAGCCTTTTATTTTGGCAAATCAAGTAACACAGATATTTTTCTTGGAAGACACATTTGCACATAGCGATGACTGGAGAGTATTGCAAAGGTTTGAGCAGAGGAATTCGTTTAATGAAGTTGCACAACAAGATGATGCTTACACTGCTCCTGATGTACAAGATAACACAGATGTTCCTAATATCTTTGAGAACCATCACATCAATGACGTCGGCGAAAAGATTGCCTGTTGTGCTGTGGACATACTGTTGGGGAACGTTGCAGAAAATTAAAATTTTTCCTACGGCTTCACCAAGATCCATCTATGAGTTCATCTAAGCAACGAGTCATGGGAGAGAGTTTGCATCTACATACCACTTGTAGATCGCGTGCGGAAGCTTGCAAGGTGATGATGGAGTCGTACTCGAACGTGATTCAGATCACCGATGCCAAGTGCTGAACGGACAGCACCTCCGTGTTCAACACACGTACGGGACGAGCGACGTCTCCTCCTTCTTGATCCAGCAAGGGAGAAGGAGAGGTTGAGGAAGACAGCTCCACCGGCAGCACGACGGCGTGGTGATGGTGGAGAAGCAGTACTCCGACAGGGCTTCGCTGAGCACACAACGGAGGAGGAGAGGTGTTGGGGAGGGAGAAGGAGGCAACCAAAGGCCAAGGACTCAAGGTTATGAGGTCCCTCCTCTCCCCCACTATATATAGGAGGGCCAAGGGGGGGTGGCCGGCCCTAGGAGATCCAATCTCCTAGGGGGGCGGCGGCCAAGGGGGGTTTCCCTCCCCCCCAAGGCACCTAGGAGGTGCCTTCCCCTCCTAGGACTCTTGCCCCCTTGAACCCTAGGCGCATGGGCCTATGTGGGGCTGGTGCCCTTGGCCCATGCAGGCCAAGGCGCACCCCCTACAGCCCATGTGGCCCCCCGGGGCAGGTGGCCCCACCCGGTGGGCCCCCGGGACCCCTCCGGTGGTCCCGGTACAATACCGATAACCCCGAAACTTGTCCCGATGCCCGAAACAGGACTTCCCATATATAAATCTTTACCTCCGGACCATTCCGGAACTCCTCGTGACGTCCGGGATCTCATCCGGGACTCCGAACATCATTCGGTAGTCACATACTTGACTTCCTACTAACCCTAGCGTCACCGAACCTTAAGTGTGTAGACCCTACGGGTTCGGGAGACACGCAGACATGACCGAGACGACTCTCGGGCAATAACCAACAGCGGGGTCTGGATATCCATGTTGGCTCCCACATGCTCCTCGATGATTTCATCGGTTGAACCACGATGTCGAGGATTCGATCAAACCCTGTATACAATTCCCTTTGTCAATCGGTACGTTACTTGCCCGAGACTCGATCGTCGGTATCCCAATACCTTGTTCAGTCTCGTTACCCGGCAAGTCACTTTACTCGTACCGTAATGCATGATCCCGTGGCCAACACCTTGGTCACATTGAGCTCATTATGATGATGCATTACCGAGTGGGCCCAGAGATACCTCTCCGTTATACGGAGTGACAAATCCCAGTCTCGATCCGTGTCAACCCAACAGATACTTTCGGAGATACCTGTAATGCACCTTTATAGTCACCCAGTTACGTTGTGACGTTTGATACACCCAAGGCACTCCTACGGTAACCGGGAGTTACACGATCTCATGGTCGAAGGAATAGATACTTGACATTGGCAAAGCTTCTAGCAAACGAACTATACGATCTTTTATGCTATGCTTATGATTGGGTCTTGTCCATCACATCATTCTCCTAATGATGTGATCCCGTTATCAACGACATCCTATGTCCATAGTCAGGAAACCATGACTATCTATTGATCATAACGAGCTAGTCAACTAGAGGCTCACTAGGGACTCATTGGGTCTAAGTGTTCACACGTGTATTACGATTTCCGGATAATACAGTTATAGCATGAACAAAAGACAATTATCATGAACATTGAAATATAATAATCCTTTTATTATTGCCTCTAGGGCATATTTCCAACAGTCTCCCACTTGCACTAGAGTCACCAATCTAGTTACATTGTGATGAATCGAACACCCATAGAGTTCTGGTGTTGATCATGTTTTGCACGCGAGAGAGGTTTAGTCAACGGATCTGCGACATTCAGATCTGTGTGCACTTTGCAAATCTCTATGTCTCCATCTTGAACATTTTCACGGATGGAGTTGAAACGACGCTTGATGTGCCTGGTCTTCTTGTGAAACCTGGGCTCCTTGGCAAGGGCAATAGCTCCAGTGTTGTCACAGAAGAGTTTGATCGGCCCCGACGCATTGGGTATGACTCCTAGGTCGGTGATGAACTCCTTCATCCAAATCGCTTCATGCGCTGCCTCCGAGGCTGCCATGTACTCCGCTTCACACGTAGATCCCACCACGACGCTCTGCTTGCAGCTGCACCAGCTTACTGCTCCACCATTCAACATATACACGTATCCGGTTTGTGACTTAGAGTCATCCAGATCTGAGTCAAAGCTAGCGTCGACGTAACCCTTTACGACGAGCTCTTCATCTCCTCCATAAACGAGAAAACTGTCCTTTGTCCTTTTCAGGTACTTCAGGATATTCTTGACCGCTGTCCAGTGTTCCTTGCCGGGGTTACTTTGGTATCTTGCAACCAAACTTACGGCAAGGTTTACATCGGGTCTGGTACACAGCATGGCATACATAATAGATCCTATGGCTGAAGCATAGGGGATGACACTCATCTCTTCTTTATCTTTTGCCGTGGTCGGTGACTGAGCCAAGCTCAATCTCACACCTTGTAACATAGGCAAGAACCCCTTCTTGGACTGATCCATTTTGAACCTCTTCAAAATCTTATCAAGGTATGTGCTTTGTGAAAGACCTATGAGGCGTCTCGATCTATCTCTATAGATCTTGATGCCTAATATATAAGCAGCTTCTCCAAGGTCCTTCATTGAAAAACACTTGTTCAAGTAGGCCTTAATGCTGTCCAGGAGTTTCGTATCATTTCCCATCAAGAGTATGTCATCTACATATAATAGGAGAAATGCTACAGAGCTCCCACTCACTTTCTTGTAAACGCAGGCTTCTCCATAAGTCTGCGTAAACCCAAACGCTTTGATCATCTCATCAAAGCGAATGTTCCAACTCCGAGATGCTTGCACCAGTCCATAAATGGATCGCTGGAGCTTGCATACTTTGTTAGCGTTCTGAGGAACGACAAAACCTTCCGGCTGCATCATATACAGCTCTTCCTTAAGATGTCCATTAAGGAATGCCGTTTTGACGTCCATCTGCCATATCTCATAATCATAGTATGCGGCAATTGCTAACATGATTCGGACGGACTTAAGCTTCGCCACGGGAGAGAATGTCTCGTCGTAGTCAATCCCTTGAACTTGTCGATAACCCTTAGCGACAAGTCGAGCTTTATAGATGGTAACATTACCATCCGCGTCCGTCTTCTTCTTAAAAATCCATTTATTTTCTATCGCTCGCCGATCATCGGGCAAGTCTGTCAAAGTCCATACTTTGTTTTCATACATGGATTCTATCTCGGATTTCATGGCCTCAAGCCATTTGTTGGAATCCGGGCCCGCCATTGCTTCTTCATAGTTCGAAGGTTCATTGTTGTCCAGCAACATGATTTCCATGACAGGGTTGCCGTACCACTCTGGTGCGGAACGTGTCCTTGTGGACCTTCGAAATTCAGTAGCAACTAGATCTGAAGTACCTTGATCATCATCAACATTTTCCTCTTCAGTTGGTGTGGGCATTACAGGAATGGTTTCCTGCGCTGCACCACTTTCCCGTTCGAGAGGTAGTACTTCATCGAGTTCTACTTTCCTCCCACTTACTTCTTTCGAGAGAAACTCTTTCTCCAGAAAGCATCCGTTCTTGGCAACAAAGATCTTGCCTTCGGATCTTAAGTAGAAGGTATACCCGACAGTTTCCTTAGGGTATCCTATGAATACGCATTTTTCCGACTTGGGTTCGAGCTTTTCAGGTTGAAGTTTCTTGACATAAGCATCGCATCCCCAAACTTTTAGAAACGACAGCTTAGGTTTCTTCCCAAACCATAATTCATACGGTGTCGTCTCAACGGATTTAGACGGTGCCCTATTTAAAGTGAATGTAGCTGTCTCTAGAGCGTATCCCCAAAATGATAGCGGTAAATCGGTAAGAGACATCATAGACCGCACCATATCCAATAGAGTGCGATTACGACGTTCGGACACACCGTTTCGCTGAGGTGTTCCAGGCGGCGTGAGTTGTGAAACGATTCCACATTTTCTTAAGTGTGTACCAAATTCGTGACTTAAGTATTCGCCCCCACGATCTGATCGTAGGAACTTTATCTTACGGTCACGTTGATTCTCTACCTCACTCTGAAATTCCTTGAACTTTTCAAAGGTCTCAGACTTGTGTTTCATTAAGTAGACATACCCATATCTACTCAAGTCGTCAGTGAGAGTGAGAACATAACGATATCCTCCGCGAGCCTCAACGCTCATTGGACCGCACACATCGGTATGTATGATTTCCAACAAGTTGGTTGCTCGCTCCATTGTTCCAGAGAACGGAGTCTTGGTCATTTTGCCTAAGAGGCAAGGTTCGCATGTGTCAAATGATTCATAATCAAGAGACTCTAAAAGTCCATCAACATGGAGCTTCTTCATGCGCTTGACACCAATGTGACCAAGGCGGCAGTGCCACAAGTATGTGGGACTATCGTTATCAACTTTACATCTTTTGGCATCCACACTATGAACATGTGTAATATTACGCTCGAGATTCATCAAGAATAAACCATTGACCATCGGAGCATGACCATAAAACATATCTCTCATATAAATCGAACAACCATTATTCTCAGACTTAAATGAGTAGCCATCTCGTATTAAACGAGATCCAGATACAATGTTCATGCTCAAACTTGGCACTAAATAACAATTATTGAGGTTTAAAACTAATCCCGTAGGTAAATGTAGAGGCAGCGTGCCGACGGCGATCACATCGACCCTGGAACCATTCCCGACGCGCATCGTCACCTCGTCCTTCGCCAGTCTCCGTTTATTCCGCAGCTCCTGCTGTGAGTTACATATGTGAGCAACGGCACCGGTATCAAATACCCAGGAGTTACTTCGAGTACTGGTAAGGTACACATCAATTACATGTATATCAAATATACCTTTGGTGTTGCCGGCCTTCTTATCCGCTAAGTATTTGGGGCAGTTCCGCTTCCAGTGCCCCTTCCCCTTGCAATAAAAGCACTCAGTCTCAGGCTTGGGTCCATTCTTTGACTTCTTCCCGGCAACAGGCTTACCGGGCGCGGCAACATCTTTGCCGTCCTTCTTGAAGTTCTTCTTACCCTTGTCCTTCTTGAACTTAGTGGTCTTATTGACCATCAACACTTGATGTTCTTTCTTGATTTCAGCCTCTGCTGACTTCAGCATCGAGAACACTTCAGGAATGGTCTTTACCATCCCCTGCATGTTGTAGTTCATCACAAAGCTCTTGTAGCTTGGTGGGAGCGACTGGAGGATTCTGTCAATGACCGCCTCATCTGGGAGGTTAATGTTCAACTGGGTCATACGTGCGTGCAACCCAGACAACTGAAACCTGATGAACATGTTGTTTAGTGTTTTGTTGTGAGAACATCACTTGTTATGTATGCTGATTTGTGTTTGGTGATTGTATGACGACTAAAACATGATGACATTATTGTTTAGTTCTACTCATATTTGGCTGTGAAACTTGAATTTGATGACATAGTTTGTTGTTGGACTGCAATTTGCTCGACGTCTTTGAATGAGAACAAAGCTGACCCGACAGGGCCTCTGCTAATTTATTTATTTATTACCAAAAGGGCCTCTGCTATTTATTTATTTATGAGCAAAAGAGGATACCCCTGATTTCTGTTAATAGAAATCATTAGATGTTCACAACACTACGCCCAGCCTGCTACACGGGTTTCATTCATTACTAGTTTAAGCAAAGTGCTCATGTCATAGCCACTGAATACATCACGAGTGCTACATACACTGCAAATAAAGAGACAATCATCCTACAGAGCACATCGATTTTGCCCATTATCTTCACAACCTCTTTCATCTCCTCATTGCTGTCAAGGCCGTTCAGCAGCTGTTGCTTGGCCATGATCAAAGGAACTGCATCTTTAACCTTTTGCTTTGCATCTTCCTCTTCTGTCGTTCCTTCAGTTACTTGTCCAACACCCCAACCTGCTGGTATTGGGATTCCTCGGCTAACCAAATAATCAGCGTAGTTGCATTCCCCCACATCAGCAACTTCTCAGAAATACAAATCACACGAATCTTCCCTTTTCTGCACGAATCTAATTGGAAGATCATCAACCAAACTATTAAAAAAACAGCAACTGAAAGCAGCAGAACAACACTTAAATATATTATTACCCCATGATTCGGGCATTTGTAGAAGACTTAGCCAGGGTTGAGGATTGTGTTTGAGACGCGACGGATGACTCTGAATGATTTGCAGCAGTGGCACCACACCAACGGCAGCGAGTTGTGATGAGCAATCGGTTGCGGTGCGTGTGCCAGCGGGGGTGTGATGAGACCCACAGGAGATGCTACGGGTGGCGACTTGGCGCATATCTGGTTGTTGCCTACTGAAGAGCAGGTGGACGAGTAGCCAGCGGACATGGTTGCTGCGGCCAGAGCTTCTGATGCTAGGCAGAGTAAGTAGAGAAGAGGAGAAGTGAATGTTGGATATGTCAGTTTATTACTTGCAGAGTAGCATAGCACCATATATAGTCATAGTCTAGGTTTGAATTCGAACCAGCTACAGGAGCACGTCTCTCTTTTTTCTAAAACTCAGCAATGTCTCTTTACTGGTACACTAGATTGTTCTGTACGCCTTCTCAATTCTTTGATTTTCTTTCCCTTTTTTGCGGGGAAGGAAGGAGGACAAAATTGAGAGTTCCTGGGACTGGAACCCAAGACCTCTCGGTTGAAAACCAAGGGTGCTAGTCACTTATGTGGAGAACGTTCCCTGGGAGGAGGACGATAGACGAACGCATTTTCCTTGTAGTTTTAGTTGCGACACAAGATCGAACGGTCGCAGTTTCGAGAATGTTATCAGGCGAATGAGCCCACTTTTCTTTTCTTCCTATATATAAAAAAGTATGCTACTTGGAGTCGGCTTAGTCAACAAACGATTGTGCCAACCTTAACCATTGGATTGACATTCAACGTCTGTCGTGTTTCTGCAATCTCTTCTTCCTCGAGCCGCCAAAGCCAAACCAGCGCCGGCGAGACCGCCTGCTCCCGCCTCCCAAGGCTGGCTGTGCTGCCGTGCACGCATCATGGCCACATTGCACCCTAAAACTCTACGCATCTTCCCCGGCTCCTATTCATTCCCGTCCGAGGCCTCACCATCGTCCTCTGCCTTGGTTCGCTCGCCGCGGCGCCGCCCTCCGGTGTTGTCAACATGGTCAACAACCGAGAGGAATAAGGAGATGACTGTACATGGTGAGGATGACAGTAGGGACCCAGCAGCGCGTGCAGTAATTTTGTTTTTTCGAGACGGAGAAGGGTATCAACTGGGTTGTGCGGGACCTGTGGCCCGTCTAGCCCAGTCTTTTATTTCATATGTTTAGCACATGACCAGCCCAGTTTGTGTTTTTTCTTTTTGAAAATGGCTAGCCAGCTATTTTGTTTTTTGCAGAATAACCAACGAAGGCCTACTTGCTTTTCTACGCCCTGCTGGGCCGGAAATCTTTCAAGACAAGGAGGGATGCATTTTGCCCAGAAAATGGGCTATAAGTAATAAGAAATGGGCTATAAGTAATAAGAAATGGGCTATAAGTAATAATAAATAGGCTATAAAATGAAAAATACAGCAAACAGGCAATTAGTTCCAAAATACTTTTTTCTTTCGGATTTTGATATTTTAAATTTTATTGTTTTTGTGCGGGTAAAATTTCATTGAATTTAAATTAAGGTATATTTATATTTAAAATTAATCTGGATCTGGCTAGAAATTTCGGGTTGTATGTTGTTTGGGATAGATTTGGAGGCTAACTTGTGGGTCTACTAAGTTGACGTGTACGAAAGGCTTTGTCAACTTAGTCCACAAATGATTCTAGCAGCAGTGACTGTTGGATGTTAATCCAACGGCTGTGCTGCTTCTTCAATATCTGATCTTCTTGCTCCAGCCGCCCAAACCAGCGCCGGTGGGACTGCCTGCTCCCGCCTCCCGTGGTCGGTTATGCTGCCGCACAGGCCGCACCGCTCCATCCTACTTCATTGTTGGCCAGGCCATTCTTCTACTCACCCACATCTCCTGTTATTTTCCGGTGACGACAGCCAGACCAGTAAACCCTCGTACTCCCCACCGCATGGGCAACCATTGCCGAGTCTTCCCTGGCTCCGTGTCGTTCCCTTCCTAGGCCTCGCCGTCATCCACCGCCATGGTGCTCTCGGCGCGGCCTGGTCAACATGGTCAATGAACGACATCCATTGGACATGGACTGTACGTGGAGAGGCTGACAGCTGGGTCCACGGCCGCACACAAGGAAATGCCTCCTTATTACGCGCAAAATAAAGATTCCTCCACCTAACAGTTGGGACCCACCGAAAGGGCCTCTATATTTCGCGAAAAAACGTTCCCCCCGCTGACAGGTCGGACCCACCAGCTACATCTTCGCACGCAAGGAAGTGCCTCCTTACTATAGTGGAGGCTGACTTGTGGGCCAACTAAGTTGACGGGGACGGAGGGCTTTGTCAACTTAGTCAATATGAACGATTCTAGCTCTAGTGATCGTACGATGTCCATCCAACGGCCGTAGTGCTTCTTCAACCTCTGGTCTTCTTGCCCCAGCCGCCCAAACCAGCGCCAATCGTGCCATGTGCTCCTGCCTCCCGTGGCCGGCTGTGATGCTGCGAAGGCCGCACCGCCCCCTACTACTCCCACCGCTGGCCAGGCCATCCCTCTACTCACCCACACCCCCTGTTATTCTGCGGCAACGGCAGCCTCACACCACAGCCAAACCAATGAACCCTCGTACTCCTCTCCGCGCGGGCTTCCACTGCCGCGTCTTCCCCGGCTCCGCGTCATCCCCTTCCTAGGCCTTGCTGTCGTCCACCACCCTGGTGCTCTCGGCGCGCCGTGGTCAGCGTGGTCAAGGAACGACTTCCATCGGAAGAGTACTATACATGGAGAGACAGACAGCTAGGTCCATGGAGGCTGCAAGGAAGTGCCTCCTTATTACGCGCAAAATAATTATTCCTTCGCCTGACAGTAGGGACCCATTGGACGGGCCACCGTATTTTGTGAAAAAAATATTTCCCCCCCTAACTGCTGGGACCCACCAGCTACATCTTCGCACGCAAGGAAGTGCGTCCGGGCAAAAAAAATGATTCTCCCCCCTGATTGCCGGGACCCACCAGCTACATCTTCGCACGCAAGGAAGTGCCTGATAATCGGGACCCACCTGGTCAAAGCGTACGTAGCATTGTCATTCTGGTCGTGAACGTGTACGTACATACTGGTCGATGTAGAGGCGCGCACATGTCGTAGTAGAGACGCGCACGTAGCATGTACACGTACATACAACAGCCAGGGTGCAAGAAAGTAAATACGGCCACGTACGTACATACGGGCGGGGTCTCGAACGCCTACTCGCGCATACGTACGGCCAGGGCTCGTGTACATGGCTGGGTTGGAACAGAGAAACTGCGTCGTCGTCGTGTTCATGGGGAGGCAACGGAATGCGTCATGTTCATCGGGAGGCAACGAAATGTGTCGTGTTCATCGGGAGGAAACGGAACGCATGGGAACCAACCGGCTTGGACGGAACAGGCGATGGAAATGAGGCCTGGCGTATCGCAGAACGGAGGAAACGGCCTTGCGTTCGACCGGCCACGTTCGAAATGGGATCCTGTTCATCGGGAGGGGTCAGGCGTACCACAAAACGGAGGAAACGAACTTGTGTTGGATCTTCTACGGTCGAAACGGGGTCCTGTTGATCGGGAGGGGTGTGGCGTACCGCAAACAGAGGAAACGGACTTGTGTTGGAGCGCTACGATCGAAACGGGGGTCCTGTTCATCGGGAGGGGTGTGGCGTACCGCAAAACAGGACTCCGCGGAATACTGTTCATCTCCACCGTTGACCTCCTCCAGCTTCCATGGGCTACTGTTCATCCACCGTCGACCTCCTCCATCCTCCACCTCCGACTGTTCATCCACGGGCTCCTGTTCATCCAGCCACCAAAGCGCGCTACTCCACCGGCTACTGTTCAACTACCCCTCTCCACGGGCTACTATTCATCCACCCCTCCACCGTCTACTGTTCATCCAACCCTCCACAGAGTCGTCCTATTCATCCAGCCCTCCACGGGGTCCTATTCATCCAGCCCCAACCGGCTCGATCGATCGGGGTCTTGTTCATCCAGAGGCAACACCACTGGGTCCTGTTCATCCACCCCCACCGCTCACTGTTCATCCACCCCCCCCCCCCCCCCCGCAACGCTCACTGTTCATCCAGAGGCAGCATCGATCAGCTTCAGTTAGCATCAGTAGCGAAGGAATCGCTCGATCGGGTTCAGTTAACAGCCATCGATCGATCGCTCGGGTTCAGTAACGCGTAGCCTGCAGTGCAATTGCTCGGGTTCAGTTAGAGCCCAACGCCTCGCTTGGGTTCAGTTAGAGCCGAACGCCTCACACACACGCGTACTTGTACGAGAGAAACGTGCATCGCTCGGCCCCCGACCACCCACCATAACCAGAAACTCCCCGAAATTTTCCTCGCCCTTGCTTTTACCACGGTTTTTTTTCGTCATGGACGGCCCAAAGAATGTCATGCAGCTGCGTCTCCTGCCCGCCCAAGACGAGAAGCCCATTTTCTGTCATGATTTTTTGTCATAGAAGTAGGAGCCCACCACATCTATGATGATACCAGGTTTTGTCACAATTATCGTCATAGAAGTGTCATAAGTATGACAAAAAAATTCGTTCGGCCCAAAATGTCATAGATGTGTCTTTTTTTGTAGTGCATCTTTCTGAATGCACTTGTAGAATCTCCTCCCTGGCTTCGATCCACTAGATCCGCAGATGAAGGACATGATCTTCCCGTCGTAGTACGGACAAGGGATGAGAGCCAGCATCCCCTGTGCGATGGGGCGCTCGCTTGAAGACGATGAAGATGCCATGGTCGCGTTGGATCTGGAACTCACTACAGACTAGATATTTTGGGAGACTTATGGAGGAAGACGGCTTGGAGAGCTGGTAAAAAGGTGTGGACTGGGGAGGGCGCGGTGGAAAACGTCGGTTATATGTGCGGGTGGCACAGAATGTCTCAGCCGTCTGTGCC
Organism: Triticum timopheevii; assembly: GCA_963921465.1. Lineage (NCBI taxonomy): Eukaryota > Viridiplantae > Streptophyta > Magnoliopsida > Poales > Poaceae > Triticum > Triticum timopheevii. The sequence continues at coordinate 88,800,955 of OY997271.1, forward strand.
GATCACCCCGCTGTATGTTCCGTCCAGACTCAGCCTAATGCCGTCCCGATTCCGACCGTTGAGTGGGGCCATGCGGGGGGATTTTCCTCACAGAATATAGAGTGGAATACATGCGCGCGCGAATCTCAAAACAGTCGGGTGGTCTAGATATCGGGTTCATCTGGACCCGGGAACCAAGTTGCTTTTCCGAAATTAGCGTCGTTATATTTGGTCCGGCCAAAACTTAGTGGAGTGAATATACTCCACACTAAGGGTTTACTCCATATGATTCTACTATTTTTGAGGGATCGGTTAGAAATGCCCTAACAAGAGCAACGGCTGTTATGACTTATTTTTACACAAATACTACACCATAGGATACCCCAACGGCAGTAGAAAATTTAGAGGATTTCCATATAGTGCACTCAAACCATGCCCAAATGTTCATATACCACTGGAAAGTTCCAACTTCCAAATATGCCACTAAATCGTACCATCTGGACAAGTTTCGAGTGGCAAAATTCATTTCATTTTATAGTAAAGCTTGAAGATACTCAGGATTTTTTACCACGAGGACAGTGCCTTGCAACTCTCCAAGATTGATTTGAGGAGATTGACTGCGTTGTTTGTTTCATAAGAGGCCCTCCATCCAAACTTGAAACAGAAGTGATCCTAGTCCAAAAGGGTAAGCAGGTATGACCCTTTCGGTCAGCAAGCCCGTTCTGGTGTTGAGGTCTTAAAGATCCAAAGGTCAGCGCCATGCTCAAGCGATCGACGGCAAGGTTTAGGGTGTGTTTGGATTGTGGCCAAATAGTTTCTTACTGGCTAGCCACAATATAGGTCTTTATTTGGATGAGTGACAAAAATATTGGCAACAACCAAACACTGAAACACACGGACCCTCGCAGGACGGGGGCACCGTCTGGCGTCGTGGTAGCGTCGATGGCAGGCCTGACAAGGTCGATGCGTCAGTACCTGCTCTGGAGATGGATTGGTGGAAGATGGTGGTGACGGCCTCTGCAGCGGGCGCACAGTGCCCACTGAGAGTGTGTCGGGCGGTGTGTGCCTCAGACCCGGCATTTCGGCTTGGTTGGGGCCTCCGGCTTTATATGTTAGACTTTGTTGTGAGGTCTGGGTATACAGCTCGGACAATCTGCACCCGTTTATCAAGTGGATAGGAGTAGCGACAAATATTGCCAAGATGATAGCTTCAGACTTATTGATGTATTACTTTGTAATGTCTCGATGAATAATTAATAAAATGTTTGCATGCATATCCTAAATGGAGAGACCGGGGGTCATCCTCATTTTAGAAAAAAAAACACGAACCTTCCGGGACATGGCTCAGGGCTCTTTACATTGGAGTAATTCCAACGCATGACCCCACACAGACATCTATTTTGTCCGTTTGGGATGGCAATGGGACGGCGTGCGCCCGGATTTCAGGATGCGCAGGCCATGCGCCCAACGTGCGGCCGCATCTCGTCCGGCTGAGGCACAACGTATTATTTGAACTAAAATTCAAGCATAGCAAATAGTTTCACATTTGAAATAGTCTTACAACAAAATCGAAATAAAAACAATATCAGATAGCTTACAACCCAATCGAAATTGTTTCACATGAAAAGAAATTGAATTGATAGCTCTACTGGTTGCCAATATGAGTCCACATGTGCTCAACCAATCACGCATATGAGTCTGCCAATCACGCATTTCACGATGAAATTGGACAAATTGTTCAAAGGTTGTAGGAGGTTGGTGCTCATGCTCAATATTTCAACCTGAAAATCAAACCCTTGGTCGTAGATGCTATCACCACGTTCGTCCCCCACGATCATGTGGTGCATGATCACACAAGCAGTCATCACCTCCCAAAGCTTCTGAGTGCTCCATATCAATGCAGGGTTTCAAACGATACCCCGTCGAGATTGAAACACACCAAAAGCACGATCCACGTCCTTCCTAACACTCTCCTGCATTTGGGCAAATCTATGTCTCTTCTCGCCTTGCGGATTGGGTATATGGTCTTCACAAGAGTTGACCACTGAGGGTAGATACCATCAGCTAGGTAATATCCCTTGTTGTAATGGTGGTCATTGATCTCAAAGTTGACCTTTGGGGAGTGGCCTTCTGCAAGCTTTGCAAACACTGAGGAACGCTAAAGCACATTTATATTATTATGAGAACCAACCATGTCGAAGAAAGAATGCTATATCCACTAGTCATGTGAAGTCACTGCTTCTAGTATGACAGTGACACCTTTCACATGCCCCTTGTATTGCCCCTGCCAAGAAAATGGACAATTCTCCCACTTCCAGCACATACAATCTATACTACCAAGCATGCATGGAAAGCCCCTCTTGGCATTGATCGCCAACAACCTCTCTGTATCAGTGGTAGTTGTCTCTCTCAGGTAATTAGAGCCGAACACTACCACTACGACCTTGCAGAAACTATACATTGAGAGGAGACATGTCGACTCACTCATACGCACGTACTCATCCACAAGATCACTGGGAATTCCATATGCAAGCATGCGAATAGCCGCAGTGCATTTCTGGTAAGAAGAGAAGTCAAGCTTGCCAAGGGCATCCTCTTTGCACTCAAATGAGTCATATCCTACCACTCCCTCCCGAATACGATTGAACACATGCCTCCTCATTCGGAAGCGGTGAAGAAATTGATGTGGTTTGAAGAGTGTGGTATTCTCAAAGTAATCGACATAGAGTAGGGTGTGGCCTTTCTCCCTATTGCAGTTCAAGGCCGGAGCATATGCCCTGGGATTGATCCCCTGAACCGAGGCCGCTGCCTACTAATGTGGTCATGGACGACCAATGCAGCCACCACAAGCTCTCCGTCATCCGAGGATGAATCATTCGATGAACAAATGAAGTTGTGAAAGAAATACTCATCCCCGCTATCCATGGTACCTTGTGAGCAAAGCGTCGAACACCTTGCAGTCGTATTGGAGACGCATCCGAAAAGAGCACGTCAAGCTCCCCTCGCAGGCAGCAAAGCAAGGTTGGTGTTGGCGGGTGGGTGCCCTGCGGCTAGCAACACCTAAAGGAAGTTGTTGGTGTCGTTGGGCGGCGGCGGCGGCCGTAGCTTCTCTCCCACCGGCAACAAAGAACCACGAATGCCGGCAAAAATCTCCTCCGAAACACGGGGGTGAGCCGGCTATGGCATGACGTGATCGTTGATCATGTTTCGGACGGCCTTGCAGGGGCCGGGAAAATGAGGGTGCAGACGGCGTGGCGGCGGCGATGGCGGAGGGTGGGGGTGGAGGGCGGAGGGAGGGCAGGGGAAGAGGAAAATTGGTTGTCTCCCTGACGGGTGGGCCGGGGGACAAGGGCGCGCGTCCCGCTCGTCCGCACGTGTCCGTTTTGACGCAAACGCGGCCCAAAATTGGGGCGCGAACGGGTCAAAAGCGGATGAAAAACGAACATTTTTAAAGAAAATTCCGACATTGCTGGTAAAAACAGACGTTTGTCTGTTTGCACCCATGCGTTGGGCCGCATTTTCTCTCCGTTTATCCATAAATGAACGCGGCCCAGGTCGCGCGTCAGAGTTGCCCTTTGAGAAACTCCAACGGGTGACCCAAACGGACGGCAATTTTGTCTGTTTTTTGTCCGTTTGGGTCGGCCGCCGCCCAGCGTTCGTCCTATTTTAGATTTGGGTCGGCAGTGCGCCCAACATGTCGACCCATTTCATGTCTGCACTCAAAATTTTTTAAAAGGCCCGCGACCATAGATCATGCCAACGGCCATGTCTCATGCCGGCACCATGCTAGCACCGACATACAATGCCGGCTTCAAAAAATATCACCACAGTTCATGCTGCCGCACTCGCCAACGGCCGGCACACATGCCAGCACACAAAAGGGGTGGGACTTGAGTTCGACGACGCCATCGCGGCCCCGTGGTCATGCCAGCACATCCCTCGGCATAAAAAAGATGGCGCTCGCCGCCATAGATCACTCATCGTCGAACTTGAGCATGTCGGCCTGCACTTCTTGGACCACGGCCTCTTCCTTGGCGACACGGTGTTGAGATCCACCTTCATGATCTCCATCCCGGTCATCATGCTCGCGAGAGCCACTTCTTTCGCCTTAGTCTTGGTGTTGGCGGCCTCGATCTCTAGCATCTTGGCATGTTTCTCCGTCTCCATCTCAAGCATCTTGACTTGCTTCCCCGCGTCCATCTCAAGCCTCCTCCTTTGGATCTTCATGAAGACGTTCATTTGCTCTTCCTTATCTTGCCGGCGCTTCTCCTCCCTTGAGTCCTTCTTGGTCATCATGCCCTTCACGGTTGCGATCAAGGCGATCGACGCCGCATCCCGCTTGTCCTCCTTCTTGGAGTTGGTCTTCATGCGCGGGGGCGCGAGGCTTGCCTTTGCCGAAGGGCGCGGTCGGCATGCCGGACGAGGCGAGGCCGCGACGGCGTCGAGGTCGTCGTCCATGTCGGGGGTGGGGCGGGAGCGCGCGGGGCGGGAGGGTTTTGGGGGGAAATGGGGGAAAATGATGGCGGCTGCCACCGGCCAGCGGGCCCGGGAGAAGGAGAAGGCGCGCGCGCGTCCGTCTCATGTCCGCGCTAACGCAAATCCGGCTCAAAAATGAACCGGGATTGGGTCGGCACGCGGACACTAAGCGAAGGCGCGTCCATTTGGGTCGGCGCGTTAGGCCGACTATTATGTCAGCGCCAACCTAAACGAACGCCAGTGGACCAAATGAGTCGTCCCGTTGGAGGTGAACTATAGTTCATCAACGAACCAAACATGCCTTGGTCCCGGTGGTTAACATGCATAGTACTGCCAACTCTGCACCTGACCGTCTTGTCAATATCTTTGCACAGCTGTGCCCCCCAAAAAAATGTCTTTGCAAATTGCAAAGCTCCACGGTTTAGCCGAGGAGGACGGATCCCTGGTCCTGTCACTGCCTGTGCATAAATGTCGAAGCATTTCTGCTCGTGCTGCCATTAGTTGCAGCAGGATTCAGTTCCTGCTCGTGCTGCCATGAGGGTGCACGCAACAGCTTTGTACTGTACTGGCTGGCCCTGTCGACATTAAGCGCTGCTGGCCAAGCAGCAGCTAGCTGGTTGGATCTCACTCCATCCGTTCACAAATATGATACCGTATGTTTTACTCTCCGATCCAACAAGTTATACTCCCTCCGTTCACTTTTGTAAGTCGTTTCAGACAACTCAAAATAGGTTGTTTTACACATTGTCTGAAATGTCTTCAAGGTCTTATAAAAATGAACAGAGGAAGTACTAAAAAAGCGTCAATTAATTTGGATAGGAGGGAGTAACTTTTTCTGAACCAGATGTATTATATAGTCATCTTTTAGTGTGTTTGTTTTCTCATTTCGGTCCGTAAATAATCAATATTGAAATATCAAAAGCATAGTCTGTGTACCAACAAATTACCCAAATTTAAAGAAAACCGGTTAGCAATGTACTCTCTCGGTCGCATAATATAAGACGTCTTACATTATGGATGGAGACAGTACTTTTCGTATGTATTGCAGATGTGGTGTCCCTTACACTGCCTCAATCATCTTGTGTGTGTGTGTGTGTTGAAAACCGTCTCTGTCAAAGCAGGTAATGGTTAAGCAATGCTTTTCATGAGTGAGAAAGGAAAAAAAGAAGATGAAAGAGGAGAGGAAAATTCCAACGGTGGGAGGTGTACATGTTGATGAGGGGTACGTAAGTACGTTGCGTGCACGTGCATCGGCCGGTTCGATGCATGGGTGATACAGCATGGACCAGCGGCGGTACGAGTGAATAGCCCAGCGACCGCACCAACACGTCCTGGTAGGCGCAGTTTGGGACAGTGGCATCTCAGGAGCAATTGAATTCCTGCTGCCACGCCATGAAAAAAGGCAGCAGCGCCACTGATTTGACACTGCAACGACAGCGTTTGTTGTCATCTGGAGGAATCTTTGGAAAGTGGCGACTTCTCATTCGAGAGGGCTACCATACCGTCTACGATGAGAAAACGAAAACGAAAGGTCCGGCAAAATCCCAACGGGTTTTTGTTGGCCACTGCTCTTTCCTTGCTCATGGTGTTGCATCATTTTTCTAAACATTTAAAAACTTTATAACCGAGCACTTTTCCAGCCCTTTCACACCCTCAACGTTTATGGCCGTCGGATTTAGTGTTTGATGAGCTTCTGGCCGTCAGATTCTCCTTAACTAGTAGTTAATCACGATCTGGGCTGCCTGTCCTAACGGGCTGCTACTCTGGGGACTTTTTTGAAGGCCTGTGGTTGATTGGGCTTCGATGGGCTGACCGAACCGTCGAGGGGATCCGAGCGGCTCGGTACAGAGGGGGCCCCGACACGAGGCGACGTCTCCTCTTCCTCCTCGCCGATGCTCTTTGCCGTAGCCACTCGTCTGCGTGGTGGCCAGGGTTAGATTCACGAGGGATTCCAGCGCGGGAGGGGACCGATCCGAGGCGACGCATCCAGCCCGAATCGACCTGACGCTATGCGAGAGGATGCGGCGCGGTGAACCCTAGGTGCCACCGCCATGCCTACTGCCTCGCCAGTTCCCCCGAGGAGATCTATCTTACAAGTTCAAGGTGAGTTTATCTGTTCTCTCCATCATATCATTACCCTGGTTTACCTTCTCAGCATCCTCACGTATGGCTAAGGTTTTGAGAAATCCGTATTGCAAATATCATAGGGTGTGCTATTACAGTACATATATTGTAGGGTGTGGTGGTTCTTATAATACTTAACTGTTGAAATCAATTTGGGTTGGTTCATGTATACACCAATGAATTGTGGGGTGTACTGTTGCTTAACCAACTTGATTTTAGAACCTATTTTCATGTTAGCAGTCAACTTTACTCCATGTGTAAAAAATTAAAAGGGCGTAATTAACTACACTGTGGAAAATTAGATGCTACAGCCACAATAGTTCCTTTATTTTAACAACACAAAAATTATATATACACCAAAATCATAAAAAAACATAATGGTCAAAGTTTTGCAATGTACAAGGCAATGGTCGAATGTTATGAAAAATAGTAGGAATAAGCATGTAATTCCCTTTGAGGAATGATGAATCCAACGATGTTAACTTTGTTTCTCCAGGCATGTGATCGTTTGGGGCGAGTAGATTCCAATGGTGAAACAGAAGCTATGCTAGGTAATCAACCTTGGCACAGTAAAACATATGAAGATGTTCTGAATGTAAGGCATCTTCGCCAATTTGAGGAAAATGACATTAGCTTACTTCCATATATAGATTGCAGAGAGGCTGTCCAAGCTTAATAATATAGCATGGAGACCAAGGCGAACAATCACCCAATGCAGTTGTTGCGTAGAATAGTTTGCATTTGTATGTTCTTTCTTGCTTTCAAATGTTCTTGCACGAGAGAAAGGAAGTGGCGGTCTTTTTGTGCTATGTGGAGATTTATTCTTTCTTTATGTGGGTTGTCCCTTCATTGGTCTGGCCTATTTCCATGTGTTGTACTACATTGGCTAAGAACAAGATCATTGTTTTTATCCAGGGCTACCCAGTTAAGTGTATCTAGACATCATTTTGTATCGTTGAGTAAATTGGTCTTGTGAATCTAAATTCATGTGTTTGTTTGACTATGCAGGTGCAATTCCTCGAGCATACCGGATGGTCACCAAAGCCTAATTGAGAGATTATTCAACCTATTCATGGATCAGGTAAAATATTCCATTCATAAATGTATGGTGTGCTTTCAGCTCTATCCACATTTTTATCCTTCCTTGCGATTTTTCCGTCATGCAATTTCCGTCATGTGCTCGTTTGCTGATGCTTCGAATGTGTAACTCTACTTAGATTTTTAGACAGCTATATATCTTTGTCGATTATTGCAGGCCAGGTGTTGGTGTGTGGATTGGCCAATCGTGTCAACATTCAGATACTATTCCTGTTCTGCAACCATATATTGACTTATCTTCATATTAGTCGATGTATGATTTTCTTTTAGTGAGATGTTATGTTTATATTAGATGTACAAATGCAGACACACTATGCTTGCCTATGTGGCATGACTAGGGAGTGTGCTTAAGATATACTACATGGAGTAGTTCCTATCAGGTGATCATTAATTAGTATGGCAATGAAAATGTTCATGATTGTTCGGTCATACTGCCTCTGAAATGGTCAATATAGATGCACACCCAAATCACTAATTGCATTATTAAGTTCCCAGTCTTGCTTCAGATTTCTTGAACTAAAATAGGACCTGCTTTACAATTGCATGATTATTTACACATTCTCTAGCTGAAATGTGGCAACTTAACTGATACAAGTTATCTAACTATATATTTATCTATAGGAAATTGAATATTTTGTGTCATGCAAATCAACAAACTGCAGGAGTTAGCTAAGGGAAGCTGCATCTGTTTCTCCCTATAGAAAAAAATGCATCTATTCTTTGCCATGGTGTACCACACTAGCTTATCCAAGTGCTCTAAGATATCATCGTATGCGTGAGCTTTGCCTCACATGAAATCCATCACAACTGAACACGGTTCAGTTTGTTTTTCGCCACTAACACTTTATCTTATCCGCTCCATTTTCTGGCAAACTTCGTTGAGAAAGGCATGATATTGTCCGTTGTGTATTCCAAATGGGTTGCCATGGTGGATGTGGTAACACAACTTTGATTTCTTTGCGTGCCAAAGAGACAAAAGGATAGCACATTTTCAAACTTGAGACACGAAGCTTGCAGAAGACTTTTTTATTTGTATTCAACCCAGGACACAGTATGAGCATGGCCATTTCAACAATAAGTAGTTTCTCTTAAATATACTACTTTGTTAGCTTGCAGTTATAATGTAGAGGGTATTTTCTTCTGATGTAACCATACACTGTTAGCACATTATATCTTGGGCCAATTCTGATTATTTGATCATTTATTTATTTACTGGCTGCATCCATGTTTTTCACATCTTTTGTTTTACTACCCACCCATTCCATATTATGTGTTATTGATTTAGTACAATGTACTAAATGAGCGACAGTTAATATGAAATGAAGGGAGTACTTTGCAAGAATAAAAGTATATTTCTACATTAATTTTGGCCTAAAGTTGTATGGAGTACATTACTTTGAGATCAACTGAATGTGATTTTGGTACTGTTATATATTGTGAGAACCTTAGCACAACTGCCTAATACAATAGCATAAGAATATCCCGTCTTGATTACTGAATGATGTATCTTTATGTATGATTTATATGTTTCATTTCTCTTATATTTATCAGAATCACTATCATTTGAACGAAAAATCAGACGGGCGCAGCAACGCGTGCCATCGATGATCTAGTGATCGTATATGATTTGACACAAAACAAAAACTCAGGTAGTGTGTCGCTGCCTCCCGCTCCGGAGAGCAAGAACCTTTGAAGCTGAGACAGAAGCAAGCCCCTTGAGAAAGATAGCTAAGCAACGCAACATGGATGAACCATTCTGTTGGATCACGCTTTGTGTCTCAACTTTATACTAATTTAAATGTGTTGATGCACATATCGCACGACACGACACAGCACAGAGAAAATGCTATTTGCAAGGCCCCGTCAAATAAACTCGCGCCTAGTACAGCCACGACGCGTCGTCACCATCAACAAACCTTCGTCGTCCTCTACCTCGAAGGCAATCAATCCGGCCATGTTCCCTCCCTCACGCCTCATTGAATTCAAGCTTTTAAACCGGGGCGTAGCCAACACGGTGGTCCAAAAGGCTAAACCACGTAAGATACTTATCACAAGGACGAACCGTTGGCAGTCACACTCGGCTCAAGTGCTTAAAACGTTCCATGCAGGCCAGATCACACGGAACGAATGCACAACAGCAATCTACGGCGAGCACGGCTCGATTTTCAGATGCGGGGACTCGCGGAATCGTGAATAGCGACGATGTTCACATAGGTTTGTTCTTAGGTGGTTTACATAAAAGCAAGACGAACCTTACTTGCGACGGTGAAAGTCTCCGGTCGACCAACATCTAGATCAGCTGCCGAGGGAATGGGTAATGCAGAAAGGCCATCTACTACCAATTTGCTGGCCTTTCTATGCGCATAACACAGCTTCAGTTCAGCGAGCATCATAACTGGTGAAGCCACTCTCTCATGGGTACTAATTATCCCAGGCTCCTGTACAAAAAATGCATGCGCCCCTTCAGCCGTCACATCTCCAATGCCTGCAAGGATCATAGATTGTCAATGAAAAACTGAGTTTGGACAAACACATGTGATTGACCGCTAGCAAAGAAACAGATTGTGATAATGATAACTGAATGTAAAGATAGAGACAAACATGGGTAGTAGCTATCCAGCTATGCTAGCAGCTATCAGTAAATCATCATCACCAGTGCAAATTTCATTATCAGCTGTCAACTTAGATGCGGAGAAAACGGATAGGCCATAGAGGTTATTACCGGGGAAGCCTGCATCCACCTTCCCCCCACCCAATCGCAGTGAGGCCTCAGCTGTTCGAGCTCAAACTCATCCTGCTCCTTGTACGCCTTGAAGTAAACCTTGTACTTCTGGTCGCTGAGGACCTCGGATATCACGCCGACCCACCACCCATCGTTGGTGTAGGCGTCGATCTCGTCAAGGACCTTGAAACCGCTGGTGACAGGGATGGCCGGAGGGGAGGGCCTGATGTGCTCCTCCCCTATGGTTTCTTTCAGAGGCGTGGTCTCGTCGTCGTCCTTCAGCGCATCGTACTCCACAAGGAACTTGTGTCCCACGGATTTGATGACGGTCCCCTGGAACCACGCTCCGTGGAAACCTTCCTCGTCACTGCTGACTTCAACCCTGTCGCCTCCTGTGAATTTTGTTCCCAACAGATTCTGAATGATGGCCAAAGGCCGTAGAAAGGCGACACTTGTTAGAAATGTTGGCAGTTTAAATTGCTTTAAACATAAAGTACAGAGGAATAAGTAATCATCATCATTGATGTGAGTTTGCATCTCATTTTACAATTTCCAAACTCAACAGACAACAAAGATTTACTCTAGTTTCATCAAACTTAGGACCTGCCCACAGATTCTTTTGATAAATTTGATCTACTGGATGAGAGAGCACTGATAATACCAGAATAGGCAAACAGTTTGATTGTGCAAGTGATTATCTGACCGATGTAATTGTCATGGATGTGGCTCATAACATATTTGATTTTTTTGGCGATTAGTACTATATCCACTAGACAACACAAACAGAGACAGTATAAGATGCTACCTTTGGACATCCTTAGTTCCTAAGTACAGACAACAATATGATGCCTCTTTAGCAGTACCAAGTAATGGAGCTAATTCTTCCTCAAAAATAGAAGAAGTTTCATTCTCTCTGATTTAGTTTTAAATATATTCATATCTGTGTATCCGCAAGAGGGTGCTGAAGTGGTAGGTAACTTCAGCTAAAAGAGGCCAGAGATGAATGTTTCATCCCTTTGATCGAGAAAGAACAATAAAAAGAGGATGCAACAGGGTGAATTGCATATTGTGTCACTGGAACAGATATCACGGCAGCAGGACTAATAACTAACAATTTAGCCAGGTTAACAATTCTGAGAAGAAGAAAATATATCTAATATCTCGAGTTGTTAACAATGTCAGAGTTCCTGCACACAAATTTCATAGTTAAAGCCTAAAAGGGAACTGCAAATAAAAATGCCAGAACAGGAGTATCATGAATCACCACAAAATTCTTAAGCACCAATACAGCAAATATTTGTATCAACCACAGCTCATGTGTCAATAGAAATTGAAAAGTTCTCTGAAAACAGGAAGTGAAAACCATAGAAATAAGGATTAGGAATTGTGCTATTGGACCACAGGAAAAACACAGGAATTTTCTCTAGATACTAGTCATGAATGTATGCCAATAGTTGCCATGTACATAAAGGAAAAAAATACAAGAGAGATGATCTCATGCTAAAAGTCCTATGGAATTAGGGGCATAGGAAAGCGATCCATAAGAATTTGGTTACATATTCCTATGATCCTGGCGCTCCCAGCAGAAAAAATCCTATGGATTGAAATCATCCAATACAAAGAGGCAAATAGGCTTGATTGATAAATAAAAGTAGGTTTCGCTACAAGGAAAGCAGCTTTAAGAATCCTCACTTTTTCACACCATACAAATTGATTATAGCACTAAGAACATAAACACATAAAAGCAGTGCAGGAAGCATCCACACAAAGTGCAAACATTTCAAAGAAAATGTAACCCGAAAGATTCTGTACACACCTGTGCAACTTGCTTCCATTGGTTATCAGTCCAGTCATACCGAAGCCTCAGTGTGTTCTGGTGTAACTGAACCTTCTTTCCTGAAGTTGCTAACTTAAATGTATACGTTAACTTGGGATGGATCTCAGTGATCTTCCCTGGCCACCAGCCATCATCCTGGAAGCCTTCAACATCATCATTGACGCAGAAACTAATAACTGATGCACGTGGCGGGCAAGGTCTGATGTGCTTGATATCGATAATCTCATTGAACTGTTCACTACCCTTCCAGAAAGGGTACTCCACCAAGATGTTATTTTTCCAGATAGTCTTTGCAACAATTGCAGGGAACCAAGCGACAACAGAATCAGCTTCCAACCTGGCAACTTCTATTTGTGTTCCTTTAGCATACGGCGTTCTCTTGGATGTCTCCTGGTAGACAAAGAGTAGTTGTTCAGCAACCAATAATTAAAAGAAGGTGATAAAAATACACAAGTAAAGAAAACCTTGAAAAGTAAGAAACTCTAATATAAAACTACCATGACCAACACAATTGAGGCCATAATATAGAAGTTGATACCTACTCCCTCCGTCCGAAAAAGCTTGTCCCTCAAATGGATGTATCTAGCACCAAGTTAGTGCTAGATACATCCATTTGAGAGACAAGATTGGGACGGAGGGAGTAGGTATCAACTTTATGCTAGATACATCCATTTCGGACAGAGGGAGTATAACTCTAGAGCAATCAGAAAAGGAATACAAACCATCCCATATGTTCTATGCTAGCCGATGATTATATGCACTTAAGACGCACCTAGAAGTAAAACATAAAATACCAGCATATGTAGAATATAGGAGAAATCAGAAATCCCTCTAAAACAATAGATTTCAGCATAAAGCATTCATAAGATCGTCAACAATTCAGGAATGTAGTACCATACCAATCTTGTCATGTCAACTTGCACTGAGGCTCAGGAACTGTAATACAAGAAACATGCAAGGAGAAGTAACAGCAGCATTCTCGACCATCAACTCATTGCAGATGTACACCAAGTCAGCAACTAGGCTCACTTTGTTTCAGTATATGATTCATATTTACTATAACAAAAACATGTCAGGAGAAGTAACAGCAGCAAATATCGACCAGCAACTCATTGCAGATGTACACCAACTAGGCTCACTTTGTTTCGGTGTGAATCTATAACACATTCAACAAATCCAACTAGCTTGGTCTGACAACTATAAACCGCCATTTGTTAACTAACAGACCACAAGCCGTCTGGCAGCCCAGAGCAATTTATTCAATAAATCTGATGAACTGAAATCTTCCAGACAGTGGGACACAAGAACACACCTAGAAAGCTGGGTTCCATTGAATATTACATTCAACAACCCATCAATACTATACTTAACAGAAGTGCAGCAGCAAATACACTAACCTCCAATCTCGAATGTTAATGCATAAAAACGCATTGCAAATTTGCAAGATCATCTTGTAAATCATAATTCATAACCCTAACCAGACTACGAGGGAACAAAACTGGATTCTCCCCAGAAACCCTAGCCACGAGACCACATGGAGACGAATGGTCCTCCATTAAACAACAACGCCCAGGCAACAGCAATCCGATGAACATTGCAAGATGTTCTTCTACTAACCCTAACCATGGAACAAAGGGGGATCCCCCGGTTTGAATGGGGATACAACGGCACAAAAAGACAGACTTTTTTGCAAGATGTGCTGGAACTCGTACCATGTCCTCGGGGGAGCGCCACTCGCCAGCGACCCACTCGAGGTGGGGCCGGACATCGGCCGCGTCGAACTCCGCCTCCTCCCTCGTCGCCGGGAAGCAAACCGCGACCTTCCCGTCCGCCCGGCCCCCGCCGACGAGGGCGACGCCGAGCCACCACGCGCCGTCTCGGAGCGCGTCCACTGCGGCGTGCTCGGCGTGGGGCGCCGGCGACGGTGGCGGCGGGCGCGGGCGGACCTGCGACGCGGGCACGGTCTCCGGGAGAGCGCGGCCGGAGGCCCCCGAGACGGCGAGGGCGTCGTACTCGACCGCGTAGTTGCGGAGGTCGGGGTCGAAGCGCGCGACGACGGCGGGGAGGTGGGCCCCGCGGTAGGCTCCCTCGTCCGGGAACACCTCCACAGCCTCGCCGACGGGGAAGACCTCAGTGGGCTCCGCCGGATCCGAAGCCCGCGATGGCGCCGGCGCCGGCTGGCGGCGGAGTCGCGGCGACCGCATTGGGGTTTCGGTGGTGGTGGACTCGCTGGGTGGGTAGTGTGGACTGGGCAGTGGGGAGAGCAGAGCACAGTAGGCGGCGGGTATTGATTAATTTATTGAAGTTCCTGAGCCGAGGAGAAGAGAGCTGACGTCCGTCCGATCGTGATGGACGGTCAAGATGGCGAGCATGCATTTCCACCTCCCCACCGAATAGACCCACACAAAATGTTCAAAAAACGTATAATTCTTTTTGCTAAAAGAAACAGATATATTATAAAAGTTCAACGGAAGTACAAAGAATCAGACCTTGATGTAGTCCTACGAAGGAACCATCTCGGACGAGGTCCTTAAACCGTGAAAGAGGAGCTAGGGGCAAGCCATGAATGCCAATATGTTACCTTCGTTGCTCCTAATGCCTCCCTAGAGGTTGAAGGAACCACGAATATACTCGTGTCCCCCCTATACCTACAAAACCCTTTGTCTTCATGCTCACCTCATCACATCCTGCATCCGTATATCAATCACACCGACGCCCCAACCACCTTGGATGTTTCTCGTTTTTCTAACTGGAAACATTCCATGGAGTCTCATGTTCGTAGTGATTCCACTCAACTTTGGGATGTTGTCATTCTTGGCTTCAAACCATACGATTCGTGCAAATCGCACAGCAAGGGAAGCCGGAGATGATCAACGCAATGCTACCGCCATTTACATGCTCCATCAAGACGTGCCCACAGACCATCAAGATTCCATCACCCTCGTAAAGACCGTCAAGGAGATTTAGGATTGTCTTGCCGAGATGTTTTGAAGGTGAAGAACACATTCGACAATCAAAATTAGAGTTTCTGAGGCAGGAAGTCAATGATGACGCTCCAAAAACTCTATTTCGGAGCTTGAAATGTTTGTTTGTGTCAATGAAGAGCTATGGATGTCAATGGGTGGATGATGCTTTCATTTTGAGTAAGTTCCTTTGAGCTATGATCCAACTATGGAGATGATGATCTAACAAAGACCGAATTTTAACACTATATCTCCCAATGACGTCCTGGTCACCTTCGTCACTCATGATCCAACAGAACATGCATGCTATGAGAGGAAAGTAGTGTACCTCTCTTTTTTCATCTGAATTGTGCTACTCCCTCCGATCCATATCCATTTTCGTTGATTTAGTATGAAGGAGTATTAATATACAATAATACCTTTTTGCTTGGCTTTGATTGCTCACAGGGAATATAACCTCATTGTGTTCATGTTAATCATGCTTTTAGGCATCATTAACGGGAGGCGTGATTCTGGACCATGGTTCGGCCGAACCTATGGTACACGCCGTAGGATTGTGTAGCCTGCTGCGTGTGGATCCGTGTAGTATTTGAATTCAAAAAAATTGGTTAAGGCTTGAACAGCCCGAGGCATGCGTTAATCTCTGTGATTATACTGATGGGCTGGCACACCGCACACCCCTAGGCCCGCAAGGCTAGTTGTTTCTGTTAAAACTAATTAACCTCAGTGGTTAGTTAGGGAAATCCCTGCATTTCCCGCACCATGCATGCGGCTAGCACTTTGGCAACTGCCGACTCCTCCCAATAGACGCCTTCACCAAGGGACATCATTGTTGGATGCATCCTTCCCGATTGTATATATACGTTGAACATGATCAATAAAGACTACACTGTAATCATTTTTACTTGGTCTCTCGTTGTCTCTTGATTCTACTCTCAATAGTTTTCTTCATACTGATGGTTGTCACACCTATCTGGCACTTTTAACGCTTGAGCCAATGCCCAATGAATAAAAAGACTATCGTCTGTTCATCCATTGTAGCACTGTTCATCTTCCAAACTACTACTCCCTCCGTTCCAAAATTCTTGTCTTAAATTTATCTAGATACGGATGTACCTAATACTAAAACATGACTTGATTCATCCGTATTTAGACAAATCTAAGACAAGAATTTTGGGACGGAGGGAGTACATATTACAGGATGAGGAGCCCACTGTAGCACTGTTCATTTAATTGACTTGATGAACAAGAAGCATCCTACTACTATACTGACAGGTCAGACTATAAAATTTGTCTTGTACATTGTTGTAGCTTATCAGGTTCTATATATGCTATCATATGTTCGCCATAGTTTGATCACTTTTCCTTTGTACACCCACAGATCAATGCTAAGCTATGCAAAACGCTTTACGAACTACAATGCCCCATACATGTCATAGGTGGTGCAAATGGCATGTGTTAAAGGTATTGAAAGAGAAAATTGGGCTAAAGTTAAAAGTTAAAAGTTTTAAATATTTCTATCAAAAATAAACTACAGGCTTTGTTTGTGTCCTGTATTAAACGCTATTGTTCTTCTTCGGCTAAAGTAAAAAGTGAAAAGTTTTAAATATTTCTATTAAAAATAATTACATGCTTTGTTCTGTATCATGTATTAAAGCTGATATGTTTTGAGTTTCTTACAGTCGGAATTGTTGACTTTGTAATCCTGTCGCTTGTTAGTTTTTGCTTTCAGGCTTAGCAAATAAAACAGCGAGAGCATGAGCTTGTTCATGTCTTGACCGAATCTTCAGTAGCAGCTAGGTAGTGTAGGCGACCATGCGCGCTTCATGGGATGGCACGAATCAAACGTGTGCATGGTGGCATCATGGGTGTGGCGAGTGGTTGTGGGATGGCGCGGCCGAATAGCTCGGGCATGACCCCTTTTTTCGTAGTTTCAGGTTTTGCTGTTAATAAAAGGAAACGACTGAAAACGCTGCAGGTTTAATGCAGCATAAAACTCTCTCGTCCCTCTCTCTGAAGTTATCTGACTAACAGTGGCATCAGAGCCTCGTTTGAAGGATCCGATGTATCCGCCATGACTGGCGGTGAGAGGGCTGGAGAGTACAGCGACAAGGCATAGGGGGGAGCTGCGTCGCGATCCCCGGCGCGCACGTCGTCACGCGCGCCCCCACCTCCGTGAGAACGCGGATGAAGCCTGGTGCGTAGGGGCGGCAACGAGATCGTCGTCCACGAGCGCGTGATCCGGGAGAGCCACGGCGGCGGCAACATCGTCTACCCCACGCTCACATCCATGAACTACATTGTAACGCCCGGATAATCAAGCTACAGTAATCCTTTACTAATGATGCCAAGTCATCACTGTTACTGTTGCTAATCTCACTTAGATTCAAAACCAATTCAAATTCAATTTTAAAATAAAGTCAAATAAATTATTTCTCCAAACAGTAAAACAAAAATGTTCGCTGGGTTGCAAATATTCACTAACTAAATGTCATGAGTGATTCAACATCATTTGAGATAGCTAATT
This sequence comes from Triticum timopheevii, assembly GCA_963921465.1. Lineage (NCBI taxonomy): Eukaryota > Viridiplantae > Streptophyta > Magnoliopsida > Poales > Poaceae > Triticum > Triticum timopheevii. Next base: position 88,818,681 of record OY997271.1, read on the forward strand.
TCCCCTGGGAATTAAAGCAGTTCCAAACAATATTTTTTAAATGCTTTTCCACTTGTGAAAAATCCAAATCAATTCAAACTCCTCCCAAACTTTTTGTGGCGGGGGCCATATATTGTAATGTATTTATTTGGTCAAGTCCCACAATTTTACAGAACTCCTTTTGGCAGCTCAAATATTGCATAGCATTTTTTCTGTTAAATAAAAGCAAAAGCAAAAGGGAACCCCCCTGCCCCTGGGCCTAAGGCCACAGAGACAGGCCCAGCCAGCTAGGCCCAGCTCCCCGCCCCGGTCGTCTCCCCACTTTTCCCCCGGTGCACGTCGCTACAGGAGGCTCGTCGCCACCCGACCACCTCACCGACAACGCCGTGGGTGGATAAGAGCCCCCCCCCCCCCTCCTCTGGCTCCTTGAGTCCTCCCCCACCTACCTCCACCCACTCCCCTCTCCATCTCGGTCGCTCTCTCCCTCGCTCTCCATATCCCCATCCACCTCCGATCGCCATCGCCGCCGCGTCTTCGTCATCTCCACGACCACCGTGCCTTCGACGCGGCCTGGCCATGCTCGTCAACATCGCCATGGACTGTCGCGTCCTCTGGAGCTGCTGGAAGGAGCCGAGGAGCTATGCATCTCCAACCACGTCGTCGTCTTCCTCGGGTCGCTTGCGATCCCCTTCTTCCCCGACGACGTTCTGCAGCTCCTAAACCGTCACGGGCCTACGTGTGAGCCACGCGGTGAGCTTCTCCGTCTCCTGCTCCCCTTCGTTAGCCTCTTCGCGCGCCGTAGCTACCTCGTCGCCGTTGCGGTGAGCCCGTCGCCGCGGATCGCCTCGCCGTCGTGGCCATAGCCCCTGTCGCGCTCACCTGGGCACGACATCGAGCTCCTCGTGCTCCCATGAGCCCAACGAGCTCGAGCCCGTGCCTCCCCGTGCCCTCTAGCCTTGTTTCCTACCGCGGCCGACGCCAGTGTCCGCTCGGCCTCTCGCCGTTGTCGTTCTAGCCCGTTACGGGCCGCGCCGCCGCCGTAGATGGACACGGTGTCGAACGCCCGATCCAACACGCACGCGCACGCCCACTCCCGTGCCTCCTAGCACCGTCCCTGACGAGTGCCCGAATGCATCACCGCGAATCTCGTCGCCGGCGAGACTCCGGTGACCTTTTGGTCACGGGCTAGTGCCCAACGTGCTCGCCGCCCTGCATAGAGCACGCCTAGCCCTTCCGTTCGAGCTGCTTCACGCTGTAGCGTCGTTTCCGTCGAGCACCCTTACGCGCCGCCGCCTCCGCTCATCGTCGGCGCTGATTCCAGCCAATTCCGGTTGCGCTACCGCCACCACTCAACGCGCGGCACCATCAGTGTTCGAGCGCAAGCAAAACCGCACGAAACGGTGCCCCGTAGCGATTTTTCGAGCGTCTCCAGCGAGCTCGCCGCCGCGGGAGGCCACCGGAGCAACTCTGGCGCCGGCCATCCGCGTGGCTCGGTGGGCCTCACCTCTGGGTCACTACACGTGGGCCCCCTGGCCCCAGTTGACCATGTTGACCGTGGTCAACTGTGCTGACTGGGCACACAGTTTCATTGACACGCGGGCCCCACTGCATATTTTGTTAAATAAATGTTTTTATAAATAAAAATAATTAGTTAAGCTAAATAGTCACTGACATGTGGGGCCCAGTTGCTAATTAACCATGTTTAATTAAAATAACCCATTGTTAGTGTATGACATGTGGGACCCACTGGTCAGGTTTGACCTGGTTAGTGCGGCTGTTGACTGTTGACGTGAGTATGATGTCATGCTGATGTAATATTCCTTTTTCTGTTAATATTAATAATTCCAGAATATTTTTTAAACTTTGAAAATTCATAGAAATTAAAATGTAGCTCAGATGAAAATGTTTTCTACATGAAAGTTGCTCAGAAAAACGTGACGAATCCGGATACACGGTCCGTTTACCTGTCAGATGCCTCTAACTATCTGAACATGGAACATTCCCCCTCTGGTCATTTGTGTGACACAAGTCCGGAACCAGGAAAACATTCCCGGATGATTTCCCCCTTCACCTATATCGTGTAGCCATACGTTAGGTCACACCCGACACAACATATTGCCGTGTTATGCTTTGTGATGCTTTGTTTGCTTTATATTTATTGTTTCTTTCCCCTCTTCTCTCTGGTAGACCCCGAGACTGACGCTGATGTTGATCCTGTGTTTGGCTACATCACCGACGACCCTCCTCCTTGTCTGAGCAACCAGGCAAGCCCCCCCCCCTTTGATCATCTCGATATCGCCCATTCTATTCTCTCATGCTTGCATTAGATTTTGCTACTGTTATTATTTGCTCCTATTCTGATGCATAGCCTGCTTTTGTACCTGCTATTGTTACCTACCTGCTTATCCTAAACTGCTTAGTATAGGTTGGTTAGTGATCCATCAGTGACCCCCACCTTGTCCTTGTTGCCCCTACTTCATCATCAACGACCGGATCGACGTGATGGACGACCGGAGCCTGACACCTCACATCACATCATGCCCCTTTTGTTGCTTGACTCTATAGAGCTACTATCGAGTGCCGAGGGTGACCCCTCATAACGCACTCCTGATGATAATCCTGTAGTGTAGCTATTTGGTCATGGTCATCGAGGGTGATTTCCTCTTTCACCATTCCCGATACGGCTCTGTCATTCAACACCTCAAGTGTGAACCTCGAGGGTGGTTCCTCTTACGTTCACCTTGATGATTACATCGGGTGGAATACACTGGGGGTGATTGCTCGGGTTTTCCCCCTTGATGTTTGGACACACGGTTACATTGACTTTACTTGAGACCTTGGTGAAAGTCGTGCGGGCCCGGAGAGCACCCGCAAGATAATGATATGGCACGGCCGGGCATTCTAGGCCCTTGTCGTAAGTCCACGAGACGGGGCGACGGGGTCACTTTCGATCGTGAGTCTCTGCTTGTCTCCGCAAGCTAATAATACACTATGGTTTGGGTATTTGTTCTGAGTTGGCCTCTGGCCTTTACGCACCAACCACCACGTGAGAATAGTTATGGGCCTCGACGTCGTGGTATCAGCCGAAGCTTTGTCAGACGTCCAGTTCAGTAGTGCGGCACGGCTGGGCCGGCACCATCCATGTAGAGGTGGAGCCTGGACCCGCCCTGCGCGCAACGACCCGGAGTGCAACGGGCGATGGGCCCAAACCACGGAGTGCTTAGGAGGTAGACCGGCGGGGACCTCTCTACTGAGCCTAGGTAGGGCTGCGACGTGTTGATCTTCCGAGGCCGGGCATTGACCCAAAAAAGTGTGTCCGGCCATAGTAATCAAGCGTGTTGGAAAATGTGGTGCACCCCTGCAGGTAAGATTATCTATTAATAGCCGTGTCCATGGTAACGGACGTTAAGACTTATATCCTGATCTTATACAACTACAAATGGATACTTGAAATATGTGGCTCCGGGATTGCTTTCTCGCAGGGAGTCGAGGAAGGATCTCTGGGCATTAATGTTACACCATGTTTGTTAATTATAAACTGCTATTATTTACTCTTCTACATGCTGCAAGATGCTCGGAGCTGCTTGAAGATGCTAGTCTTTGATAGGCTAGGCCTTCCCCCTCTATTCTGGCATTCTGCAGTTCAGTCCACAGATACAAACCTTCCATTTGATACCAATGCATACTTAGTATAGATCTGATGCTTGCGAGTACTTTGGATGAGTACTCACGATTGCTTTGCTACCCCTTTCCCCCCTTCTTTCTTCTTTCTGGTTGTTGCAACCAGATGGTGGATCCCTGGAGCCAGATGCCACACCGATGGATGCTACTACATGGAGACCGACGATGACCAGGAGTAGTTAGGAGGTCCCAGGCAGGAGGCCTTGCCTCTTCGATCGTGTTGCTTTTGTGCTAGCCTTCTTAAGGCAAAACTTGTTTAACTTATGTCTGTACTCAGATATTGTTGCTTCCGCTGACACTTGTGTATTGAGCTTATGTATTCGAGCCCTCGAGGCCCCTGGCTTGTAATATTAAGCTTGTATTATTTTAATTTGTGTCTAGAGTTGTGTTGTGATATCTTCCCGTGAGTCCCTGATCTTGATCGTACACATTTGCGTGTATGATTAGTGTACGATTGAATCGAGGGCGTCACATACATCGAGTGGGCATTGGTCATGAAGATCAACCTACACGTGCAAGATCTCTGGGAGGCCGTATCTGGCATGGGCGAGCCGGGCGACCGCAAGGACATGGCGGCGCTCTCGGCGCTGCTTCGTGCGGTGCCACCAGAGATGGTGCCGGTCCTAGCCGTCAAGGACACGTCCGCAGACGCGTGGGAGGCAATCAAGATGATGAGGATGGGCGTGCGCCGTGCACACGAGGCGACGACACAACGGGTGCGCAAGGAGTTCGAGCAGATCGCGTTCAAGGATGGCGAAACGCTCGACGCGTTCGGCATGCGCATCACCAACCTCGCCAACACCCTGTGCTCTCTTGGGGACGTGATTGATGAGGTAAAAATCGTTCAGAAGTTTCTTCGTGAAGTGCCACCGCAGTACTCGCAGATTGCCTGTTCGATCGAGATGCTCCTTGACCTCATCAGCATGTCCGTCGAGGAGCTGATCAGCCGGCTGCGGTCGGCTACGGAGAGGTGCGCGATCGGGACCACTGATGGGACCGGCTCCCAACTGCTGTTCACGGAGGAGCAGTGGCTAGCACGAGCGAAGAAGAAGGAGCATGGACAATGATCCGGCTCCAACGGCGGCAGCGGCAAGGGAAACGGCCGCAGCAAGCAGGAGAACCGTGCCAACCACGGGCGCGGCTCCAACAGCGGCAACGACAAGCGTGACATGTCCAACGGCGACAACTGCAACAACTATGCAGGCCACATATCCCGGGACTGCCCCGAGCCTCGCCGCGAACGCAAGCAGAAGGAGCAGCACGCGCACATGGCCACAGCGGAGGAAGAACAGCCCGCGCTACATCTGGCGCGCGTGTGCAACCTCAGTGACAACGACGGGCCGGCACTCATGATGGCCACCATCGCCAACATCGGCACGCAGGCAGACACGCACGTTGATCTCATGGAAGAACGTGCCTTCCTCACCTCCGCCGACCACGATGACGACACCTGGTTCCTGGACATGGGTGCCAGCAACCACATGACCGGGCGGCGCGATGTCTTCGCCCGGCTGGACACCGGCATTGGGGGCACGGTGAAATTTGGTGATGGATCCGTCATGGAGATCAAGGGGAGGGGGATGATCCTGTTCGCCTGCCACAACGGTGATCATCGCGCACTCACCGACGCGTACTACATCCCCCGTCTCCGCAACAACATCGTCAGCTTGGGGCAGCTCGACGAGAACGTTTGCCGCATCGACACCGGCCATGGCGTCCTGAAGCTGTTCGACAGACAGCAACAACTGCTTGCAAGGGTGCCACGGGAACGCAACCGGCTGTACGTCGTCGACCTCGACATTGCGAAGCCAGCATGCCTGGCGGTAGTGCACACGGATGACTCCTGGAGGTGGCACGCACGGTACGGTCATCTGAACTTCAACGCACTAAGGAAACTTGGGCGTCTCGGCATGGTGCGCGGTCTCCCCTACATCGAGCACGTCGAGAAACTTTGTGATGGCTGTTTGGTTGGGAAGCAGCGCCGCGCGTCATTCCCGCTGCAGGCAAAGCGGCGGGCAGAGGGACTGCTTGAACTGGTGCACGGTGACCTCTGTGGCCCCATATCACCGGTGACACCCGCAGGGAAGCGATACTTCCTGCTGGTGGTGGACGACAAGAGCCGGTACATGTGGCTCACGCTGCTGCAGTCCAAGGACCAAGCCGCAGGTGCAATCAAGAAATTCAGGGCGGGAGCCGAGGTTGAGAGCGGGCGCAAGCTGCGACTGCTCCGGACGGACCGCGGTGAGGAGTTCACCGTGGCCACTTTCGCCACGTACTGCACCGACGAGGACATCAGGTGTCAACTGACGGTGCCGTACTCGCCGCAGCAGAACGGCGTTGTGGAACGCCGGAACCAGACGATCGTCTCCACCGCGCGCAGCTTGATGAAGTCGATGGCCGTCCCTGCAAGATTCTGGGGAGAGGTAGTGACCACGGCGGTGTATCTGCTGAACCGGTCACCCACCAAGAGCGTAGATGGGCATACGCCTTTTAAGGTATGGCACGACTACAAGCTGGATGTGAGTCATCTGCGTGTGTTTGGATGTGTAGCTCATGTCAAGGTGACGAAGCCGAACCTGGCCAAGCTGGAGGACCGGCGCATCCCCATGGTGCTGCTCGGCTATGAGCCGGGCTCGGCGGCGTACCGCGTCTATGACCCTGTCAAGAACCGCGTGCATGTCTCACGTGACATCGTGTTCAACGAAGGCGCGCGGTGGGACTGGGACAAGGCAGGAGAAGTAGTGGACGCGGGGCCATTCCATGTCGAGGTGTTCGTCCACACCACGACGCGTGCGACAGAGAACCCTGCTGGGCAGCACTCGATGCCTGAAGGCGCAGCCGCAGCCGCGCAGTCTCCCCAAGATGTCGTCGCCATGCCCAGCAGCAGTGGCGTGCACTCGCCACTGCAGCATGCGGGAGGGACAACGCCACGCTCTTCCCCAATGTTCTCCCCCGCACCTGCAAGTGTGGAAGAGGAGGATGTTGCTCCACCACGCCGGCCGCAACACCCGATGATCACACGCGCACGCGGTGGCATCGTCAAGCCGAACCCCATCTACGACGACTACGTGATGAAGGCTGACGCAGAGGAGTTCGTCGACGACGAGCTGTGCCTGGTGGCTGCAGAGGAGCCTGCATCCCCGGACACGGCTCTGAACAAGCCAAGCTGGAAGGAGGACATGGACGTAGAGCTCGCTTCCATCTGCAGCAAGGAAACATGGGAGCTCACCACGCACCCCGTCGGGCACAAGGCCATTGGACTGAAGTGGGTCTTCAAGGTAAAACAGGACCCTGCAGGACAGGTGATCAAGCACAAGGCGCGGCTTGTCGCGAAGCGATACGTGCAGCGCCAAGGCGTGGACTTCGACAAGGTTTTCGCGCCGGTGGCGCGCATGGAGACCGTGCGGTTGCTGCTCGCACTCACCGCTCACCGTGGGTGGCAAGTGCACCACATGGACATCAAATCGACGTTCCTAAACGGCGATCTCGAGGAGGAGGTCTACGTGCACCAACCACCCGGCTACATTGTCTCCGGCGAGGAGCAAAAGGTGCCCCGGCTACGCAAGGCCCTGTACGGACTACATCAAGCTCCACGAGCGTGGTATGCCAAGCTGGACGCCTCCTTGACATCCCTCGGGTTCGAGCGAAGCCCTCTAGAGCATGCTATGTTCAGGAGGAGCACGGGAAAAACGACACTGCTCGTCGGCGTCTATGTGGACGACTTGATCATCACAGGCACATACGCCAACGACATCGCCGCGTTCAAGCAGCAGATGCAGAACCTATTTGATATGAGTGATCTCGGTCTCCTTAGTTACTATCTGCGAGTCGAGGTCAAGCAAGAGGTGGGCGCGATCACGATCTGTCATAGCGAGTACGCCCGCAAGATCTTGGAGGTGGTAGGACTGAAAGAGTGCAACCCCTGCGACACGCCAATGGAGAATCGGCTCAAGCTGCTCAAGGGAGAAGCTGGCGATGTGGTGGACGCCACGGGCTATCGGAGCATCGTCGGAAGCCTGCGCTACCTATGCAACACCCATCCGTACATCACTCGCGCAGTCGGGATGGTGAGCAGGTATATGCAGGCACCCACGGCGTCGCATTGGGCGGCGGTGAGGCAAATTCTACGCTATGTCAGGGGCACAGTTGGGTATGGCTGTAGATACAGGGAGAGCACCGGTGGCGAGCCCAAACTGGTGGGTTTCAGTGATAGTGATCTTGCTGGGATGTCGACGACAGGAAGAGCACAACTAGAGTAGCTTTCTTCCTCGACTCCAGCATCATCACATGGACTTCGCAGAAGCAAGTTGTGGTTGCGCTCTCGTCTTGCGAGGTTGAGTATATTGCAGCTTGCAATGCTGCATGTCAGGTAGTCTGGCTAAGCAGATTGCTGGGGGAATTACTTGGACAGCCGCCTACAGCGGTAAAACTGCTCGTGGACAACAGATCCGCAATCGAGTTGGCCAAGAACCCAGTGCACCACGAGCTGAGTAAGCATATCGACCTTCGTTTTCACTTCATTCGTGAATGCATTGAGGAAGGCAAAGTGGACATCGAGCACATCAGTACATATGGCCAACTTGCTGACATTCTAACCAAGTCACTGGGCCGTGTCAAGTTCTTAGAGATGCGACTGAAGCTCGGTGTCTTGGAGGTCTCTTCTGGGCGCCAGGATTAAGGGAAGAATTGTTGACTTTGTAATCCTGTTGCTTGTTAGTTTTTGCTTTCAGGCTTAGCAAATAAAACGGCGAGAGCATGAGCTTGTTCATGTCTTGACCGAATCTCTAGTAGCAGCTAGGTAGTGTAGGCGACCATGCGCGCTTCGTGGGATGGCACGAATCAAACGTGTGCATGGTGACATCGTGGGTGTGGCGAGTGGCTGTGGGATGGCGCGGCCGAATAGCTCGGGCACGGCCCCTTCTTTCGTAGTTTCAGGTTTTGCTGTTAATAAAAGGAAACGACTGAAAACGCTGCAGGTTTTATGCAGCACAAAGCTCTCTCGTCCCTCTCTCTGAATTTATCTGACTAACAGGAATTACTAGTCAGAGATCCGTGGAGTTTGTTTTTTACGAAACACCCCACGGTAGTATACATCATGAAATCTTTACTTGAGCTCACGATTCACGATCTGCTATAATTTTTCTTTATTAAATGATTAGAATTTGAATAGATCTGTCAAAACATTTTATATATTTTTGTTCTAAATCATGTAAAAGAAATGATATTTTTCAGTTTGTTGTAGAGTTGTAGTTAGAGTTAGTCTTCAATATATCTGTAGAGAATTATTTACAATGGATCATGGATGGTACAAAGGACTGAATCCTTGTGAGATCTTTCGTTCTTTTCTACATTTTTATTATGCTATTCCTTCTCCCTAAATGCATGTGTGAATCCCCGCATTTTGACCAGGCATGCATGACACAGCTGACCTGCATAGCGATGCGCTAAACAATTGTGAACAGCAGAGTGCATGGGAGACAGCGTTTGTTTCTTCGGAGGATAGTCCACTATTTTATTCGGTTGATGGTAGCGGCCGGTAGGTTTATTAAGGCGAACCCTTCTCATCATGTCTGTTGATCGTTCCGTCAAAGTTTAGCACACCCGCCATGCACATATCTCGAAAAACGCTGTCTTCTGATGTGTGGCACCGAGTATAGGTTCGGCTGAACCATGATCCTACCCAACATTTTCGATCATTAACAACTTATTGGAGTTATTAATCTAGCACTCGTTAAACCGCACGTAAGGGTGTTGCAATTATATAGACCGGATCGTCGAAATCGTCTACACCAAGAAAGATCATAACACCAATAGTGCTATCACAACCGAACCATTCGAGACATTGTCACCCAATTAACTTACAATTACCAAACTGCACAATGGTGTTGTGCGGGATCACATCGTGCGCCCACTAATCTTCAGACGCCTTAGTCTGAACGTTGAAAGGGAGGTCTCCATTTTACTCCAGAATGAGAACTTTGCGCTCCACTTTTCCATCTCTCCATATAAAGTAAAGTGCGGTTGTTCCATCTCCACTGATTAGCCGCCCACTGCATCCATCGTCTTAATTTCTCCCCTCCCTGTCGTCCTCCCGTCAACGGCCATGGATGTGGCTTCTCCTAGCTCCGATGGAGATCTGCAGGCAGGGCTGCACCCCACCGCTAGCAGCTCCAACTCCATCTCCATCTCCAGGTTGCTTCTACGTTTTTCTCTTTGACTGCGATCGATATTGCTCAATCCCCTGACTAGCTAGCTTCATGCATGATTCAGAATTTCAGATGTCATAATACACCTCATCTTCTTCTTCCTCCCCGGAGAATTAATTAATTTAACATACAGATGATATTCTTCGATTTAGCTTTTGCCCCTCCTAGTTTTATTTATTTAAGCGTGTGTGTATGTCTCTCCGCCTTGCTCCCATACAGGTTCCTTCTTGCAAACCTGGTATTAATCATAATAATCCGGTTATTACTTCTGATTGTTATTTGTTCCATCAATATGTAAATGTTTTTTTATGATATATGATAAATATTTGGTAATGCTAACTGGTGAACGCCCTCTCAGCCATTTGATTGAGATCAAACGATGCCAGTTTTGGAAAAAAAAATTGCCTTCTCTAGAAGAAATCGTCATCCCCCTACAAGTAAATATTTACGGAAATGTTAACGCCCACCCGTGTGGGCATTAGCCAACTCACCCACACGTCTCCATCACCGTCCAGTAACTTCTGCACGAATCTTGGCACAAATTAGCTGATTTTGTATGCCACGTAGGACAACTCGCGTGTGTGGTGTGTGAGAGAGGGCGCCCACACATCCGTTTTACCACACGGAGGGGCCGGTGTGTGGGCGTTCAGCAGTTCGCGCCACACGCCACTTTGCATGCACACACAAGGGCTAGTGTGTGGGCATTTGCCATCTCGCCCACATGCCCGTCTCCTCTCCCACACCCAAGCTGCTAGTTGCCATGTGTTTTCGCAGCGCACATGGCAACTGTCCCTAGTGTGATTTATAAGCAGGTGACAACTCTCTTTTTTACCCGAGTTGCCATGTGTTTTTGCAGGGTACACGGCAACTGCCTAGTGTGCACGTAAGCAGATGGCAACTCTCTTTTACCGAGTTGCCATGTGTTTTTGCATGGTACATAGCAACTGCCCCAACGTGCATGTACATGGCAACTGCCCTAACGTGCACGTAAGCAGATGGCAACTCTTCCTTTTTACATGGCAACTGCCCTAGCATGCTTGTGAGCACATGGCAACTCTCTTAACTGCCTAGTGTTAGTATGTGACAACTCCTAAAGTTATGAAATCATGGCAACTACATTAGATCAGACCATACATGGCAACTGCAGTTGAGCAACCATGGCAACTGCAGTTGTCCGACATGGCAACCGTAGTTCAGCGACATGGCAACTGCAGTTAAACGAACATGGACGAGGGTCTGGACCATGGCAACTGCGGGTGCGCGGTGGGCGTCACGCGTGGCGTGCGGGACCAGGAGGGTACGAGGCCTGACATACGGGCGTGTGGGCGTTATCAACTTCGCCCCACACACACGCGTGTGAGAGGGTTCGGGGAAAAAAAGAGATGTGTGGGTAAATGATATGCACTTTGGGGCTATGCCCTCTCATAGAGAAAATGATATGGACTTATGAATGGATTTGTTCTATTAAAATGAGTAGGGGGTGCATGCCAATGGAGAAGAGATTGTTGTAAAGCTGCTCCGTAATAACCTGCAAGGAACTGAGGATAAGCAATTCAAACGTGAGTTTGAAAACCTCATGAGGCTCGATCATCACAACATTGTACAGTTAGTTGGCTATTGCTGCGAAACACATCATAAACTATGCTGCACAATGGAGAAACCATTTACGCTGAAGAAACAAATAGAGTGCTCTGCTTTGAGTATATATCGAAAAAGGCTTTCGCCCCGCTTTATATATAAAGCATCGATCAACAAGCATCCAGTACAAACGCACACCACCGCAGCACACGCACACTCCCAGGACAGGATACATAGTCCCAGGACAGGATACATAGGCGCTGAGCGCAGCCACATCACCCCTAGCACTACACCACGAAGAGATGAAACTACATATGACGAACCATGTGCTCTAAGACGGCGCCTTCAGGAAGGGTACGACACCGGAGCGCCGCCACCGCCCGATCCAAGGATCAGAGTTTCCCCTGGAGCCGCATGACGGGCATTGAGAGCCGCGACGACGCCTTCAAGAAGGGAACGATCTTCGCCGCCGCCGGTCCGTCCGAAGATAGAACAGGTTTTCACCTCAGCCAACACTCACCGCCACCGAACGCCACACCCCGGCAACGACGCCGCCCACACGGCCATGGTGACCAGGCAGCACCAAGGCACGGGCTCTGCCCAAGAGCACCGCGCAACCACCACCAGGGCCACCGCCCCGGCATCCAAGGCCTTGACACCACCTCACCCGAAACCCGCCACAACCCCAACGAAAGAGACAAGCGGAAAGGTTCCACCTTTCGCACCCCTGGGCGGCCCCCAGCGCCGAGACCCAATAGGCCGGCCAGAACTGGCATCCACCAACCCGTCCTGCTGCCCCGAGCGCGAGACGAGCTCGGTCCTACATCATTGAGAGGGGGACGAGGTCAGTCCTGCTGCACCGTGCGCGAGACGAGCTCGGTCCTCCTGCACAGTGCGCGAGATGAGCTCGATCCTGCAGCACCGGGCGCGAGACAAGTGGTGGACCGTAGCTGGAAGAGGACCAGCCCTTTGATGGGAATAGCGCCCAGGCAACGAGGAGATGGGGCGAAGGCCGAGACGGTCCGGACGCAGACGAGCCGATGCCAGAGAAGTCGACCGCTGCCGGGGCAGATCCATCGAGCCACCGTGAAGCCGCCACGACACCTGGAGGCCACCACCGCCGGACCTTCCCACGCCGCCGCCCACGGCCGGAGCAGCGGCCATGCCTGACCATTGTCCAACCCGCGTCGCCCGGCGAGCTCCAAGCGCCGGAGCCGCCGGGCACGCACCACCGGAGCCACGCGCCGCCGGCCGACCCCCAACTCTAGATCCGGCCAGCACGCATCGCCACCACCACCACCAACCACGCCGCTGTTACCTCCGTCAAACCGCACGGAGGTCCCAGCCGACCGCAGCCCAAGCCAACCGAAGCCCCCGGCACCAAGAAGCAGCAGCCGGCCGCCGCCCCCAGTCCGCACCACCCCCGCCACCACCATGCCTCCCCTACCCCCGCAAGTAGCAGAGAGGAGACGGCCGTGGGCCTTGCTGCCCGTAGCCCCGGCCAGCCAACGGCCGTCGGCGCCAGACCCGGCCAGATCTGGACGCGGACGACCCCCGCGCCACCACCAGAAGGACGCCGCCCCGCAGCCACCGCGCGTCGACAAGGAGCTAGAGCGCCGCCACCCGCAGCCAAGCCGAGGAACGGCCGCCCCGCCTGCCCGCCACCGCGCCGCCAGGCCCCGCGGCAGCCTGACGCCCCCGCATGCCGTTCGGACCCGCGTCCTGCGCCGCACGCGTCGAGAGGGAAGAATGCCCCGCCGCCACCTATGCCGGCCGGGCTTTGCCCGGCGGCGCCGAGCGGCGGCGGCGGGGGAGGAAGACAGGAAGGGAAGGCCCGAGCTGCGGCGGCTAGGGTTTGCCCCCGAGGACGCTCGCGGGAGCGGCTCGGGGGGCCGACATCATTTTCCCGCTTTGAGTATATGCGAAATGGAAGCCTTCAAAAGCATATTTCTGGTACAAGACTTCTCCACTTCGAGCATACTATACAGAGTATTTAGCATCCGAAGAAAATAAGGTTTGTTTATATTTCTATTTCATTGAATCTTTTGTTTTAATTTGTAGAGGAATGTGATGGACTTGACTGGCACACACGATATGAAATTATCAAAGGGACATGTGAGGGCTTAAAATACCTTCATGAAGGATTCAAAGAACCAATTTACCATATGGACTTAAAACCTGACAATATACTTCTAGATGAGAATATGATGCCAAAACTAGCAGATTTTGGCTTGTCTAAGCTCTACGATGGAGAACAATCGACGATCACTCAAAGTCTTGCGGGAACAATGTGAGTGATCAAATTTCTCCTGCAAATAAGTTGTTTCGTAGTGAAGCAGAATATTCTAATTATATGCTTAGTGGATACTTGCCACCGGAATATTTATTTGAACACGTAGTCTCGAAAAAGCTGGACATATTCAGTCTGGGTGTTGTAGTGACAAAGATAATTACGGGACCTAGAGGCCCCACTAGAAGGGCTGAAATGACACACCAAGAGTTTACTAATCAAGTAAGTAATGCTATTTTCACTTCATAAAACAGAACTGTCGTTTTTTGCAACTATTATGAATTTATGATAGTCTTACATTGCAAAGTACCCTTGACTAACATATTAGTGTACTTTGTTCATAAACATGAACATATTTCATATTCCAAATTTCTGTTCTAACACCAGTTTTATGTTTCCTTTAACCACTTAGTAAATATCCAACATTATTTTCTACAACTTCGATCCTATTTGTTTGTTCTTGTCTTTTTTTTTTGGGAAAAGGAGGAGCAGTACCCCCCCCCCCTCTGCATCATAATGATGCACACAGGCGTACTGATCGTTACTATGTCTTACTACATGTCTGTAAAAAATCCTAATGATGCAATGGCATGAGAGTAGCTTTGTGGCTAATCTAGTTACTGTTGGGGAACGTTGCAGAAAATTAAAATTTTTCCTACGGCTTCACCAAGATCCATCTATGAGTTCATCTAAGCAACGAGTCATGGGAGAGAGCTTGCATCTACATACCACTTGTAGATCGCGTGCGGAAGCTTGCAAGGTGATGATGGAGTCGTACACGAACGTGATTCAGATCACCGATGCCAAGTGCTGAACGGACAGCACCTCCGTGTTCAACACACGTACGGGACGAGCGACGTCTCCTCCTTCTTGATCCAGCAAGGGGGAAGGAGAGGTTGAGGAAGACAGCTCCACCGGCAGCACGACGGCGTGGTGATGGTGGAGAAGCAGTACTCCGACAGGGCTTCGCCGAGCACACAACGGAGGAGGAGAGGTGTTGGGGAGGGAGAAGGAGGCAACCTAAGGCCAAGGACTCAAAGTTATGAGGTTCCTCCTCTCCCCCACTATATATAGGAGGGCCAAGGGGGGGTGGCCGGCCCTAGGAGATCCAATCTCCTAGGGGGCCGGCGGCCAAGGGGGGTTTCCCTCCCCCCCAAGGCACCTAGGAGGTGCCTTCCCCTCCTAGGACTCTTGCCCCCTTGAACCCTAGGCGCATGGGCCTATGTGGGGCTGGTGCCCTTGGCCCATGCAGGCCAAGGCGCACCCCCTACAGCCCATGTGGCCCCCCGGGGCAGGTGGCCCCACCCGGTGGGCCCCCGGGACCCCTCCGGTGGTCCCGGTACAATACCGATAACCCCGAAACTTGTCCCGATGCCCGAAACAGGACTTCCCATATATAAATCTTTACCTCCGGACCATTCCGGAACTCCTCGTGACGTCCGGGATCTCATCCGGGACTCCGAACATCATTCGGTAGTCACATACTTGACTTCCTACTAACCCTAGCGTCACCGAACCTTAAGTGTGTAGACCCTACGGGTTCGGGAGACACGCAGACATGACCGAGACGACTCTCGGGCAATAACCAACAGCGGGGTCTGGATATCCATGTTGGCTCCCACATGCTCCTCGATGATTTCATCGGTTGAACCACGATGTCGAGGATTCGATCAAACCCTGTATACAATTCCCTTTGTCAATCGGTACGTTACTTGCCCGAGACTCGATCGTCGGTATCCCAATACCTTGTTCAGTCTCGTTACCCGGCAAGTCACTTTACTCGTACCGTAATGCATGATCCCGTGGCCAACACCTTGGTCACATTGAGCTCATTATGATGATGCATTACCGAGTGGGCCCAGAGATACCTCTCCGTTATACGGAGTGACAAATCCCAGTCTCGATCCGTGTCAACCCAACAGATACTTTCGGAGATACCTGTAATGCACCTTTATAGTCACCCAGTTACGTTGTGACGTTTGATACACCCAAGGCACTCCTACGGTAACCGGGAGTTACACGATCTCATGGTCGAAGGAATAGATACTTGACATTGGCAAAGCTTCTAGCAAACGAACTATACGATCTTTTATGCTATGCTTATGATTGGGTCTTGTCCATCACATCATTCTCCTAATGATGTGATCCCGTTATCAACGACATCCTATGTCCATAGTCAGGAAACCATGACTATCTATTGATCATAACGAGCTAGTCAACTAGAGGCTCACTAGGGACTCATTGGGTCTAAGTGTTCACACGTGTATTACGATTTCCGGATAATACAGTTATAGCATGAACAAAAGACAATTATCATGAACATTGAAATATAATAATCCTTTTATTATTGCCTCTAGGGCATATTTCCAACAGTCTCCCACTTGCACTAGAGTCACCAATCTAGTTACATTGTGATGAATCGAACACCCATAGAGTTCTGGTGTTGATCATGTTTTGCACGCGAGAGAGGTTTAGTCAACGGATCTGCGACATTCAGATCCGTGTGCACTTTGCAAATCTCTATGTCTCCATCTTGAACATTTTCACGGATGGAGTTGAAACGACGCTTGATGTGCCTGGTCTTCTTGTGAAACCTGGGCTCCTTGGCAAGGGCAATAGCTCCAGTGTTGTCACAGAAGAGTTTGATCGGCCCCGACGCATTGGGTATGACTCCTAGGTCGGTGATGAACTCCTTCATCCAAATCGCTTCATGCGCTGCCTCCGAGGCTGCCATGTACTCCGCTTCACATGTAGATCCCGCCACGACGCTCTGCTTGCAGCTGCACCAGCTTACTGCTCCACCATTCAACATATACACGTATCCGGTTTGTGACTTAGAGTCATCCAGATCTGAGTCGAAGCTAGCGTCGACGTAACCCTTTACGACGAGCTCTTCATCTCCTCCATAAACGAGAAACATGTCCTTTGTCCTTTTCAGGTACTTCAGGATATTCTTGACCGCTGTCCAGTGTTCCTTGCCGGGGTTACTTTGGTATCTTGCAACCAAACTTACGGCAAGGTTTACATCGGGTCTGGTACACAGCATGGCATACATAATAGATCCTATGGCTGAAGCATAGGGGATGACACTCATCTCTTCTTTATCTTTTGCCGTGGTCGGTGACTGAGCCAAGCTCAATCTCACACCTTGTAACATAGGCAAGAACCCCTTCTTGGACTGATCCATTTTGAACCTCTTCAAAATCTTATCAAGGTATGTGCTTTGTGAAAGACCTATGAGGCGTCTCGATCTATCTCTATAGATCTTGATGCCTAATATATAAGCAGCTTCTCCAAGGTCCTTCATTGAAAAACACTTGTTCAAGTAGGCCTTAATGCTGTCCAGGAGTTTCGTATCATTTCCCATCAAGAGTATGTCATCTACATATAATAGGAGAAATGCTACAGAGCTCCCACTCACTTTCTTGTAAACGCAGGCTTCTCCATAAGTCTGCGTAAACCCAAACGCTTTGATCATCTCATCAAAGCGAATGTTCCAACTCCGAGATGCTTGCACCAGTCCATAAATGGATCGCTGGAGCTTGCATACTTTGTTAGCGTTCTGAGGAACGACAAAACCTTCCGGCTGCATCATATACAGCTCTTCCTTAAGATGTCCATTAAGGAATGCCGTTTTGACGTCCATCTGCCATATCTCATAATCATAGTATGCGGCAATTGCTAACATGATTCGGACGGACTTAAGCTTCGCCACGGGAGAGAATGTCTCGTCGTAGTCAATCCCTTGAACTTGTCGATAACCCTTAGCGACAAGTCGAGCTTTATGGATGGTAGCATTACCATCCGCGTCCGTCTTCTTCTTAAAAATCCATTTATTTTCTATCGCTCGCCGATCATCGGGCAAGTCTGTCAAAGTCCATACTTTGTTTTCATACATGGATTCTATCTCGGATTTCATGGCCTCAAGCCATTTGTTGGAATCCGGGCCCGCCATTGCTTCTTCATAGTTCGAAGGTTCATTGTTGTCCAGCAACATGATTTCCATGACAGGGTTGCCGTACCACTCTGGTGCAGAACGTGTCCTTGTGGACCTTCGAAATTCAGTAGCAACTAGATCTGAAGTACCTTGATCATCATCAACATTTTCCTCTTCAGTTGGTGTGGGCATTACAGGAATGGTTTCCTGCGCTGCACCACTTTCCCGTTCGAGAGGTAGTACTTCATCGAGTTCTACTTTCCTCCCACTTACTTCTTTCGAGAGAAACTCTTTCTCCAGAAAGCATCCGTTCTTGGCAACAAAGATCTTGCCTTCGGATCTTAAGTAGAAGGTATACCCGACAGTTTCCTTAGGGTATCCTATGAATACGCATTTTTCCGACTTGGGTTCGAGCTTTTCAGGTTGAAGTTTCTTGACATAAGCATCGCATCCCCAAACTTTTAGAAACGACAGCTTAGGTTTCTTCCCAAACCATAATTCATACGGTGTCGTCTCAACGGATTTAGACGGTGCCCTATTTAAAGTGAATGTAGCTGTCTCTAGAGCGTATCCCCAAAATGATAGCGGTAAATCGGTAAGAGACATCATAGACCGCACCATATCTAATAGAGTGCGATTACGACGTTCGGACACACCGTTTCGCTGAGGTGTTCCAGGCGGCGTGAGTTGTGAAACGATTCCACATTTCCTTAAGTGTGTACCAAATTCGTGACTTAAGTATTCTCCCCCACGATCTGATCGTAGGAACTTTATCTTTCGGTCACGTTGATTCTCTACTTCACTCTGAAATTCCTTGAACTTTTCAAAGGTCTCAGACTTGTGTTTCATTAAGTAGACATACCCATATCTACTCAAGTCATCAGTGAGAGTGAGAACATAACGATATCCTCCGCGAGCCTCAACGCTCATTGGACCGCACACATCGGTATGTATGATTTCCAACAAGTTGGTTGCTCGCTCCATTGTTCCGGAGAACGGAGTCTTGGTCATTTTGCCTAAGAGGCAAGGTTCGCATGTGTCAAATGATTCATAATCAAGAGACTCTAAAAGTCCATCAGCATGGAGCTTCTTCATGCGCTTGACACCAATGTGACCAAGGCGGCAGTGCCACAAGTATGTGGGACTATCGTTATCAACTTTACATCTTTTGGCATCCACACTATGAACATGTGTAATATTACGCTCGAGATTCATCAAGAATAAACCATTGACCATCGGAGCATGACCATAAAACATATCTCTCATATAAATCGAACAACCATTATTCTCAGACTTAAATGAGTAGCCATCTCGTATTAAACGAGATCCAGATACAATGTTCATGCTCAAACTTGGCACTAAATAACAATTATTGAGGTTTAAAACTAATCCCGTAGGTAAATGTAGAGGCAGCGTGCCGACGGCGATCACATCGACCCTGGAACCATTCCCGACGCGCATCGTCACCTCATCCTTCGCCAGTCTCCGTTTATTCCGCAGCTCCTGCTGTGAGTTACATATGTGAGCAACGGCACCGGTATCAAATACCCAGGAGTTACTTCGAGTACTGGTAAGGTACACATCAATTACATGTATATCAAATATACCTTTGGTGTTGCCGGCCTTCTTATCCGCTAAGTATTTGGGGCAGTTCCGCTTCCAGTGCCCCTTCCCCTTGCAATAAAAGCACTCAGTCTCAGGCTTGGGTCCATTCTTTGACTTCTTCCCGGCAACAGGCTTACCGGGCGCGGCAACATCTTTGCCGTCCTTCTTGAAGTTCTTCTTACCCTTGCCCTTCTTGAACTTAGTGGTCTTATTGACCATCAACACTTGATGTTCTTTCTTGATTTCAGCCTCTGCTGACTTCAGCATCGAGAACACTTCAGGAATGGTCTTTACCATCCCCTGCATGTTGTAGTTCATCACAAAGCTCTTGTAGCTTGGTGGGAGCGACTGGAGGATTCTGTCAATGACCGCCTCATCTGGGAGGTTAATGTTCAACTGGGTCATACGTGCGTGCAACCCAGACATCTTCAGGATGTGTTCACTGACAGAACTGTTCTCCTCCATCTTACAACTGTAGAACTTGTCGGAGACATCATATCTCTCGACCCGGGCATGAGCTTGGAAAACTAGTTTCAGCTCTTCGAACATCTCATATGCTCCGTGATGCTCAAAACGCTTTTGGAGCCCCGGTTCTAAGCTGTAAAGCATGCCGCACTGAACGAGGGAGTAATCATCAGCACGAGTTTGCCAAGCGTTCATAACGTCTTGGTTCTCTGGGACGGGAGCGGCACCTAGCGGTCCTTCTAGGACATATTGCTTCCTGGCAGCTATGAGGATGATCCTCAGGTTTCGGACCCAGTCCGTATAGTTGCTGCCATCATCTTTCAGCTTGGTTTTCTCTAGGAACGCGTTGAAGTTCATGTTGACATTAGCGTTGGCCATTGATCTACAATACATATTTGCAAAGGTTTTAGACTAAGTTCATGATAATAAAGTTCTTAATCAAAATTATGAACTCCCACTTAGATTAGACATCCCTCTAGTCATCTAAGTGTTACACGATCCGAGTCGACTAGCCCGTGTCCGATCATCACGTGAGACGGACTAGTCATCGTCGGTGAACATCTTTATGTTGATCGTATCTTCCATACGACTCGTGTTCGACCTTTCGGTCTCCGTGTTCCGAGGCCATGTCTGCACATGCTAGGCTCGTCAAGTTAACCCTAAGTGTTTTCGCTGTGTAAAACTGTCTTACACCCGTTGTATGTGAACGTAAGGATCCATCACACCCGATCATCACGTGGTGCTTAGAAACGACGAACTGTAGCAACGGTGCACAGTTAGGGGAGAACACTTCTTGAAATTTTGTAAGGGATCATCTTATTTACTACCGTCGTCCTAAGTAAACAAGATGCATAAACATAATAAACATCACATGCAATTATATGGTTGTGACATGATATGGCCAATATCATCAAGCTCCATTGATCTCCATCTTCGGGGCTCCATGATCATCTTGTCACCGGCTTGACACCATGATCTCCATCATCATGATCTCCATCATCGTGTCTTCATGAAGTTGTCACGCCAACGACTACTTCTACTTCTATGACTAACGCGTTTAGTAATGAAGTAAAGTAGTTTACATGGCGTTCTTCAATGACACGCAGGTCATACAAAAAAATAAAGACAACTCCTATGGCTCCTGCCGGTTGTCATACTCATCGACATGCAAGTCGTGAATCCTATTACAAGAACATGATCTCATACATCACAATTCAACATTCATCACAACTTCTGGCCATATCACATCACATGATCAATCGCTGCAAAAACAAGTTAGACGTTCTCTAGTTGTTGTTGCATCTTTTACGTGGCTGCGATTGGGTTCTAGCAAGAACGTTTTCTTACCTACGAATCACCACAACGTGATTTTGTCAACTTCTATTTACCCTTCATAAGGGCCTTGTTCATCGATTCCGCTCCAACTAAAGTGGGAGAGACAGACACCCGCCAGCCACCTTATGCAACTAGTGCATGTCAGTCGGTGGAACCGGTCTCACGTAAGCGTACGTGTAAGGTTGGTCCGGGCCGCTTCATCCCACAATACCGTTGAGCAAGAAAAGACTAGTAGAGGCAAGTAAGATGACAAGATCAACGCCCACAACAAATTGTGTTCTACTCGTGCATTAGAGAACTACGCATAGACCTAGCTCATGATGCCACTGTTGGGGAACGTTGCAGAAAATTAAAATTTTTCCTACGGCTTCACCAAGATCCATCTATGAGTTCATCTAAGCAACGAGTCATGGGAGAGAGCTTGCATCTACATACCACTTGTAGATCGCGTGCGGAAGCTTGCAAGGTGATGATGGAGTCGTACACGAACGTGATTCAGAT
Source organism: Triticum timopheevii (assembly GCA_963921465.1). Lineage (NCBI taxonomy): Eukaryota > Viridiplantae > Streptophyta > Magnoliopsida > Poales > Poaceae > Triticum > Triticum timopheevii. The sequence goes on from OY997271.1 coordinate 88,840,258, forward strand.
CACCGATGCCAAGTGCTGAACGGACAGCACCTCCGTGTTCAACACACGTACGGGACGAGCGACGTCTCCTCCTTCTTGATCCAGCAAGGGGGAAGGAGAGGTTGAGGAAGACAGCTCCACCGGCAGCACGACGGCGTGGTGATGGTGGAGAAGCAGTACTCCGACAGGGCTTCGCCGAGCACACAACGGAGGAGGAGAGGTGTTGGGGAGGGAGAAGGAGGCAACCTAAGGCCAAGGACTCAAAGTTATGAGGTTCCTCCTCTCCCCCACTATATATAGGAGGGCCAAGGGGGGGTGGCCGGCCCTAGGAGATCCAATCTCCTAGGGGGCCGGCGGCCAAGGGGGGTTTCCCTCCCCCCCAAGGCACCTAGGAGGTGCCTTCCCCTCCTAGGACTCTTGCCCCCTTGAACCCTAGGCGCATGGGCCTATGTGGGGCTGGTGCCCTTGGCCCATGCAGGCCAAGGCGCACCCCCTACAGCCCATGTGGCCCCCCGGGGCAGGTGGCCCCACCCGGTGGGCCCCCGGGACCCCTCCGGTGGTCCCGGTACAATACCGATAACCCCGAAACTTGTCCCGATGCCCGAAACAGGACTTCCCATATATAAATCTTTACCTCCGGACCATTCCGGAACTCCTCGTGACGTCCGGGATCTCATCCGGGACTCCGAACATCATTCGGTAGTCACATACTTGACTTCCTACTAACCCTAGCGTCACCGAACCTTAAGTGTGTAGACCCTACGGGTTCGGGAGACACGCAGACATGACCGAGACGACTCTCGGGCAATAACCAACAGCGGGGTCTGGATATCCATGTTGGCTCCCACATGCTCCTCGATGATTTCATCGGTTGAACCACGATGTCGAGGATTCGATCAAACCCTGTATACAATTCCCTTTGTCAATCGGTACGTTACTTGCCCGAGACTCGATCGTCGGTATCCCAATACCTTGTTCAGTCTCGTTACCCGGCAAGTCACTTTACTCGTACCGTAATGCATGATCCCGTGGCCAACACCTTGGTCACATTGAGCTCATTATGATGATGCATTACCGAGTGGGCCCAGAGATACCTCTCCGTTATACGGAGTGACAAATCCCAGTCTCGATCCGTGTCAACCCAACAGATACTTTCGGAGATACCTGTAATGCACCTTTATAGTCACCCAGTTACGTTGTGACGTTTGATACACCCAAGGCACTCCTACGGTAACCGGGAGTTACACGATCTCATGGTCGAAGGAATAGATACTTGACATTGGCAAAGCTTCTAGCAAACGAACTATACGATCTTTTATGCTATGCTTATGATTGGGTCTTGTCCATCACATCATTCTCCTAATGATGTGATCCCGTTATCAACGACATCCTATGTCCATAGTCAGGAAACCATGACTATCTATTGATCATAACGAGCTAGTCAACTAGAGGCTCACTAGGGACTCATTGGGTCTAAGTGTTCACACGTGTATTACGATTTCCGGATAATACAGTTATAGCATGAACAAAAGACAATTATCATGAACATTGAAATATAATAATCCTTTTATTATTGCCTCTAGGGCATATTTCCAACAGTTACTGCGTTTGCCCACTCCAAATTTGTGTTTGCAGATTAAGGGTCAAAGTTATACATGACCGACCGCATGCATTCTAAAATGACATAAAAAAATACTCCCTCCGTTTCTAAATAGTTGTCTTTTTAGAGATTTCAAATGGACTATCACATACGGATGTATATAGACATATTTTAGAGCGTAGATTCACTCATTTTATTCCGTATGTAGTCACTTGTTGAGATCTCTAGAAAGACAAATATTTAGGAACGGAGGGAGTATAATGGAGGTAGTATTATCTATGCATGCAAATTACTCTACTACTCCTTACTTAATACTATCAATGAAAGCAGCACTGCTGTATTTCGTAAAAAAAAGGAGGCACCCAAGCTATTTTTAATGTTTTCTTGTTCATCAACGACTAGAAAACAAGCCTTATAATTTCAAAAGGAGGATTTATCATCCTAGCCTACCTCAACTTGCTTGGGACAAACGGTGTTGTTTTTGTAGTTCTTGTTGTTGGAGGAGGATTTATTATCCTAGCTGTATGCTTTGATTTCATAGGTACATGTAAACTGGAGGAAGAGGTTGCAGGAAACATGGCATGCTTCCCGACAACTAGAAGCTTATTGCAACCAAGTGAAAATATGCATTGAAATAGCATTGGCGTGCATGGAGAATGATAGGCACAAAAGGCCTACTATAGTGGATATCATACATAAATTGAACCAGACTGAAACTGTGATCAAAGAGCTGAAAAATGATCAGGCTTACAGATGGACAAGGTAATTAAGACTGTTAATTAGTTGGCATGAGTGCGCCCAGGCTTTCCTTTCATTTTTACAACATGGATGCATTATTTGTAGTTATTAAAAAAAATGCAATTTTACAAGGGACATGAATCCTTATTCACTATTCAATATATTTATGCTACTTAAATTTTGAATCCGGAGGCAAATTGCCTTGATATTATGGTTGCCTCTACATGACTCTTAACTGCTTTATTCTTCACTCTTTGAATTAATATAGTATCTAGGAATTATTTATATCTGAAATTAAATATGTTTGTTCCAAACATTTATGAGTGAAAAAGTGAAGCAAAGCCTCTGAATTATTGCTTAAGCCCACCTATTTATAAATAATGGAGAACTTTATGTCTTTGAAACACCAGTTTGGCCATGGCTCACAATGCAGCAAGGTAAAGCGTGCTATTCTGTCAAGTTTTGGTACAGTTAAATTTATGTATGGGACCTTTTAGCAGAAAGATTTTGGTAGTCAAACAATCAAGATTGTAGAGATAGACAAAGTTGGTTGTCTTACCATGTCAGTTTTCTCTTTTTGCAGCAATAATATTATCAGGGATGTTGTATCGCAAGGAAGTGATCAACGTGATTATCATGCTGTACATGATGAAAACCCATCACTCATGGGCCCTCTTAGGAGCATATCAGAAAACATAGAGGGGGTTGAGAATGAATACTCAGATGAAGAGAACGACCCGCTGCCAGGCGTAGAAGGGCTAAGCATCACTGGTGACACTTTTCCTGGAAGAGAACTTCAAGTGGTTGGGTTTTCCATCAACGGGACCACACGCTGTAATTTTCAGGTGCGCTTCATAATTGGGGCTCAACACATTCTGATATTCTATCAAATTCCTGTCTCTGTGGACTTGTTCTGAGTTCTGTACAATTCTCATGTTTGCAAAATGAAAATAAATTGTGTGCACAGTGGGTATGCCATTTGGAAGATGGATCGGTGAAGTTCATAAAAGTAGAAGGTATGTATTTCCACTAGCTGCTAGGAGGTTTTTGTTCAATATCGGCGTGCTGTAATAAAATTCAAATGAACGTTGCCCTTCCATGATGTAGGTGCAGAGCAGCCCTCATATTTAGTTACCGCTGATGATGTGGACACTTTACTAGCCATTGAGGTCCAGCCACTAGATGACCGGAATAGAAAGGTGAATCCTCTCGTCTGATCATTCTCAATTGGAATTTTCTGTTTTAGCTTGGTCTTTTTTCGTTAGGACTATCTCTGTATCTATCAAGAAATTAGCACAGCACCCATACATAGTTGTTTGTTTAGGCTGTGTGCATCCTAGCTATGCAGAGGCCGGGTGTTGCTCATCATGATTTGTATCCACTTGATGCTACATTTTGAGTTAATTAAAGCATCCTTTATCGGGAAAAAACATAGTTGTTTGTTTGAATACTATAAAAGGGTTGACCACTATAACTTTCAGTAGGACGCTCATTATATTTAACTCTATCTGAAGATTTTCTTTCGCTCTGCAGGGGGACATAGTTAAGGTTTATGCTAACGGGCAAAGAAAAATTCCTTGCGGTGAGTTCGCTGAGATAATATTTGTATCTTGGGTAGATGGCGTAAACTTTCGTATTCCAGTTGCATGTTTTGAAGAACCATGCATGCATATTGCTGAGTACAGAATCATTATCTGTGCAGATCCTACGGCGGAGGAGCTTATCAAGGAAACCCTTTTAGTTGGGCATGCGTCTTATGAAGTCCTTCTGACTGCGGTCTGTCCAAGGCTCAAAGAATTTTGCTGCACTTTTTTTATGTCATAATAATCTTGAAACATTGGCTTTGCAGGTTCCGGGTTTAGAAACGTGGGAACCTCCTGTATTGGCAATAATGAGGGAAGGTTACAGTATTAAGTGCAACGGACAGCGTGGTGTTGTTGCTACAGAGACATTCCAGCAATACCCGGATGTATGTTTCCTATACATGGTTATCTCTTGTTTCTGATTATACCCTGTCCAGTCACAATAAAGCGTGACTTCTGTGATACGATCTTTTATAAAACAACATTATTTTTGTAAATAACTAAGCATTCCATTTAAAATTAATTGAAGTCCTAACCTTGTTTTAAGTCAAACATTTTACCAAGTCTACAGAAAATATGTAATATCTATAACATCATATAGTATGGATTATTTTTCATGATGAATCTAATGAAATTAATTTGATGTTTTACAATTGTTACGGTGATTGGCGATTTTACGGGCCGTTCATCCACTTCGATCTAACGGTGGAGAAATAGGAATTACAAGGAGTTACGAGACTAAAATTACATGAAATTACAAAAAATGGTGGGACCATTACAAAATTAGGGTGGGGCTAATCATTATCTAAAAGGGTAGTTTCGTCCAATTTCAGTCAAGGCCAAACCGTTCCCACCCTCGCTCTCGCTGTATGGCCTGACACATCTGGGTCGCTCCTCCACCGTTCACCTAGAAAAATTTCCCCCTATCTGTTCGAAGCAGCAGGGTAGGACAGGGCTGAGCCGCCGATGACCTCGGCGGTGGCGGCGGCAGAGGGAGTCGGCTAGGATGGCCGCTGGGGCGAGGAGGCGGAGCCGATGACCCCGGCGGTGGCGGCGGCCGAGGGGTCCCAGGGGCGTCGTCCAGAGGAACAGCACCCTGCGCCAGTTCAGCGGTCGTGGTGTTACGGAGGAGGCGGAGAGAAAGGCCACCGATGACCCCGTGAAGGTCGAGGAGGCCGCCGCCTCGTCGTGCAGCGCGCGATGGTGGACCGGTGGGCGAACAAGAGGCACTTGACCTTGCCGGATCACGCTGCCGCCGACATAATCCAGGCCGGATCTGTGGAGAGCCCGGCGCAGCACCGACTACAGGTCCATATCTCTTACTCTACCTTCTTCTTTGCAAGGGCACGGCTTCCATTGCTCTTCAGTTCTGGTTACTAGTTGGAAACTGTAAAAAATCTGACGAAGCACACAGCTTTCCACAGTGGCCATGTAACTAAATTATGAATGTTGCTTCGTTATGCTTAATGGAGCAGGTGTGCAACTCCTTTTGTCTAAGATTTTATAAATATTATTAATTGACTTGTATTTGCAAGTCTGTGATATCTGTATTCTATAAAACAGGTCATGATTGATTTTGCAGTTGCTGATTCGATTTCTTTGCTTCCAATGCTTTCATAGATTGATAAGGGCCAGTTCAATGACGAATCCACTATTCAACACACAGCCCAACTCGACAGGCACGAGCCATGTCGACAGTTGGGGTGGCACTCGGGGGCATGCTCGCCTTGGCAGTCATCAAGGTGGCAAGATCAATTCTGTCATTTCAGGCAAGATCAAGCTGCACAGGAAACTGAGGAACGATCTGGAGAACATGAAGATGATGCTAGAGTCGGTGGAGGCTGTGCTCGGCGATGCTGAGAGGGAGTCTATCAAGCATAAGTCCATGCTTCTGTGGCTAAATCGGCTTAAGGATGCGCAAACGACATATCTGACATGCTTGAAGATTTTGAAGATGAAACCAACCTCAACCTGTTATGCAAGATCCTGTCGATTTGGTCACTATCAATCGTGATCTGAATGCTATTGTTTAATAACATATGAATATTTTTAGATAATGAACTACATCTATAACTTCTTTATGTAGTGAAGTAGATCTGAACCTCACTGTTGAAGTTGATCTTTGAATGTCCCTGCCATCTTTTGTCTCACCAATAGTAAGCTATGCCCACAAATATCATGATTTGATTGAGGGGAAAGTGAAGTAAAACTAGTCTGGTATACCAAGTGTAATATCAGTTTCTGTATTGTTTTTCTCAAGCACCTGATTGAAACTAGTTTGCAATGCCATCTCCGCCCCTTTCAAGCCTTCCATGGTACTGACACACCACATTGTACGTCTTACAGTGGGCAGCCACGATGAAGAAGATTAAGATGCCACGTAAGATGAGATCAATGCAAAAGCGCCTACAAAAGATAAAAGAGGACCGTGATAGTTATGGTGTTGAGCTCCATGTAGCGCATTAGTCTGAATGCAAAACAAGCTGCAATGTACCAACTCTTGTTGACATGTCTTTATCAGTATAAAAATCGTACATGTTATTCGTGATGCTATTTTTTCTTATTTTCTGCAGGAGAGGCTGGCATTTGACAATACGGTTCTGTGTGTGCGTTCACGGCTGCTGCTGCAGCCTGTAGTTTTTCTTGTGGGGTCGACCGTAGTAATCCATCAAGCTAGCTGCATTATTGAATTTTTTCAGTCGACTGAACCTTTCAAAGATTGCATTAGTTGGTTTGCTGGATCTAGAAATGAGATTTGGTTCTGGTAGATGATAGGTTGACTTGATCCGTTTGTGTATCTGTACACTTATTTTGCCTTTTTTAGGCATACACTTGGTTTGCTGTAGATATTTGCTAATTATTCCTGTTAAGAATTTGATCACCTTTTCTCCTTTAATCAAGTATCTTCTTGTGCGGGTGTGGATGAAGGACCCCTCCAACGTGCCAAAGATTAGCACATGGAGCTGCCGGAGCCGGATGACCCAGCCTCGCCACCGACAGAAAAGCGCAGGATGGTGCATGTCGTCATCATCCATGTTGGATTGGTGGAGGATCACAACACCACACGTTGTCACAGCATCACTTTCTGGAATGGTATGGTTGATGGCACCAGCCCTCCTTTCAAAGATGGAGGTCACGGATTTGCAGTGGCCAGGCTGGAGATTTTAGATTTAATAGTTTGAATACATCTTTATTTCATTTCAGATTGTGTCAAGTCTTGCGTACTACTCCCTCCGCTCCATCCGTTCACAAATATACGATTTTTCTAACTTATATTTGTTAATGGAGGGATGCTTCATATGAGCTTCTATCTATAAACTTTTGTTGAGAATCTATTTGTGATAACTTCTCTCCAAGGCTGGAGCCACTTTTGTATGTTTACTTCTCGTGATCCATTCTATGTTGTCAAATTCTCGTTCATTTGGTGAGCTTGTGTAATATCTGTGTCCGTTGATCATGGCCAAGTAAATCAAATTGAATTTCCTGTTAAGGCCTGATGCTTACAGCAAAACTGAACAAAATATATAGTGAAATAATCAAATGATAACAAAACAAAGAAAAGGTTGCCTCCTTGGAGCCGAGTCCAATTCTTAACCACAAGCTTCTTCAAGGATAAGCAGCAACAACATGGATAATTTAGCGTTACACGATCCTCTGCACTATTTCTGCAAATCTGAATAATCTCACTTGAATCTAATAAAAATGCATCATCTTCTCTACAGCTTTTAATGGCCACAAGTTAAAACAGATAATCTTCTCTACAACCTTGATCTCCTTTATCTTCTCTTCTTGTGCAACAACCTTATCATGTTCTTGCGCCTTCCCTTCCAGCTCTTCTAATCACCCATCCTGAATTGCAGTTTTTTTAAACCAAAAATTGCACTGTGGTATTGATGTAAGCATACATGTTTCCCCATTTACTGCTGCCTTGTGTATGGCTCATTGTGAACATTAGATGATACCTGAGCTACTCAAAGCAGATGACGCTGCCAGATTATTCTTTTGAACTTTTGGAGTGAGAGTCGGAGGCTGAGTATCTAGAGTTCCAGTCACTGCCTCTGTAGATTAATATCTGCTCATTGTCAAATGACAGAAGAACACAAGGAACAAGATCCTACATATAGAGAACCACATAATTTTAGTTTAGGGTATAAGAAACTATATACATGATATATACAGTCTATTTTACAGCAAGTAACTTTTGTTGACTGGATATAGAACAAGTTACCTACATGATACGGAATACATGATACATGATACAGTGGAGAGGCAGGATACAAAACATAAAAATAGCAAATGTCTATGATCTAATATCCTTGGCATACAACCTCACAAACAAATTTGGAATCAGGCGTGACTCGTGAGGCTAGTAAGGTCAAAATAAGCATTCATTTGGAATAAATAGCTTATGGTTATCTAGATTTAGCAGGCAAGATTGTGCATGTTCAACCATGATATGAATCATCCTGTGAACACACCTCTCGAGTTGGCAGCGACATACTCGCATATTGAATTGCCAATGGACCCATCGCCTGCATCACATGATCTTCGAATATATATACCAGAAAATGAAATAAATCATGGAAGCTCCATGAAAAATAAAATATAAAATGAAAATCACTAAAAAAATTACATATTTAGAAAACAAGATCATGGATACATGACAGAGTTAGAATAACCTAACAAGTTCTTCGGAGGAATTGCTAGCACACGATTAACTACGAGGCAGAGGTACACAGCGGTGGCTTCCCGGTGAGATAGAGTTAGACGACCGCTCTGTCCGGCGAGGCGGGAGGTAGACGATGGCAGCTGTCGGGATCCAACGAGACGGGAGGTAGATGATGGCGGCTGGCCGGTGACTCAGAGGTAAACGACGGTGCCTGAAGGCTGTTGTCGGTGTCAAAACCGGCGGATCTCGGGTAGGGGGTCCCGAACTGTGCGTCTAGGCAGATGGTAACAGGAGACGAGGGACACGATGTTTTTACCCAGGTTCGGGCCCTCTTGATGGAGGTAAAACCCTACGTCCTGCTTGATTAATATTGATGATGTGGGTTACAAGAGTAGATCTACCACGAGATCAAGGAGGCTAAACCCTAGAAGCTAGCCTATGGTATGATTGTTGTTCGTCCTATGGACTAAGGCCATCCGGTTTATATAGACACCGGAGAGGGCCAGGGTTACACAGAGTCGGTTACAAAGGTAGGAGATCTACATATCCGTATCGCCAAGTTTGCCTTCCACGCCAAGGAAAGTCCCATCCGGACACGGGACGAAGTCTTCAATCTTATATCTTCATAGTCTTGGAGTCCGGCCGATGATGATAGTTCGGCTATCCGGACATCCCTAGTCTGGAACTCCCTCAGTAGCCCCTGAACCAGGCTTCCATGACGACGAGTCCGGCGCGCATGTTGTCTTCGGCATTGCAAGGCGGGTTCCTCCTCCGAATAATTTATAGAAGATTGTGAACACCAGGATAGTGTCCGGCTCTGCAAAATAATTTCCACATACCACCGTAGAGAGAATAATATTCACACAAGTTCAATCTGCTGACGTATTCCATGGCGTGATGTCACACCACAACCAAGCCTTTATTTGAAACGTTTTTATTGTACCACTTCAGCGCGTTTAGCGAAGCGGTTTCCTTGGCACGTCCTGTCGAAGCAGAGATCGTGTTCCCCTTATTCCGGGATTCCCATCAATACGGACGTGGGTAACCCAACCGCGCCCGTTACCACGCCCCCTCCATCGAAGGCGGGTTCCAAATGGTCACGGGGACGGCTCTTGGTATTCTTCCTCTTTATAATGAGACCAAGGCCCGTTCTTTTTATTCAATCCTCTGTCGAATCCGCCCCTCTCCCTGAGTTCCAACACCCAGGGCTCCGAATTCAGGTACCTTCGATCCTCGACAATGTTCGGTCCTGATCTACGAGGCCGGTGGATGCCCTCCTCCGTCACGGAGGAGGACGTGCTAAAGCTGAGAGATGCCAGGTATTTAACCTACGAGATTTCGCATAGGCTGCCTGCCCGAGGGCAAGTTATCCCAACTCCCGAGCCTGGCGAGATCGTCGTGTTCATGTCTCACTTCCGTCGGGGTTTAGGCTTCCCGACGGATCCCTTAATGAGGGGGCTCATGTTTTACTATGGGCTGGAATTCCACGACCTGGCTCCGGAGTCCATCCTCCATATCTCATCATTCATTGTCGTTTGTGAAGCCTTCCTCCGCACTACCCCTCTCTTCGGCTTATGGCTCAAAACCTTCAACGTGGAGCCGAAGATGATTGAGGGGCGTCAGGCAGAGTGCGGCGGGGCGGTTATAAGCAAGAGGGCCAAAGCTCCATGGCCCAAGGGCTCTTTCCAAGAGGAGCTCGGCTTGTGGCAACAGGAGTGGTTTTATATCACCGCTCCCCGGGGCAGCAGGCAGAAGTCGCCGCCCGTCTTTCGCTCGGGCCCTCCACAGCAGCTGACGTCATGGGTCAACAAGGGGCGTGACTGGGGGCCGCCCAAAGACGTCCCCCTATTGCAGGACCGGATTCGAGTCCTCCAAGAAAGGGAGATCAATCTGGTCGCAGTGGTGCAGGTCATGTTGATCCGGCGCCTACTGCCCTGCAAACGTCGCCCCCTCCGCCTGTGGGAATTTAATCCGGAGGGGCCGCGAGCTCTTCAACACTTCATGGGTTTGACTCCCATGGAGATGTATAAACTGTTCTTCGGATCGCAAGAGATGCATCCGGAATTGACCGAGGACGCTGGCCTAAGCTGCAATCGCCCGGATACTCAAGTAAGTAGCCCTGTGTCCGGACACACCATCCATTTATTTATCGTGAGCTTGCCTTTTAACCAGCTATCCCTGGACAGGAGTGGATAGCGCAAGCAAAACTGATACGGTGTCCGCCCCCCCTCCCTGAGACCACGCAGGATCCCGTGTTAATCAAAATGTTGGAGGTTGCACCTTCAAATGAGGGCGAAGGGGGCATGGGGAAACTGTCACCTTTGCCAAGGAGGCGTTTAGTAAGGAAGGAATCGAGAGTCCCTCCTTCCAGGGGGAGAAGCGGAACGCTTCCGAAGACCCAGAGGCCAAGGCCTCAAAGCGGGGAAAGAAATCTGTACCGGAAGGTCCTGCGCCAGAAAGCGCCCCGGCCGTACTGTCTCCTCGGAGGAATCAGCCCTCTAACGAGCCGTAAGTAAAAAGGGGGATTTTATAATTATTAGACACCCCTGCTTAATGTCTAAAGATAACCGAAGTTTTTACCTTGTAGTTCGGATCTCAGCCCATCTCAGCACAGCTCATCTTCGGGAGACCTTCGTCCGGAGATGATGGAGAGCGAAACGCCTCCATCTGCCACCCCATCGCACGAGGCGGACGACCCTGAGGTGTCGTCGCGGAGGGTCTCCCCGAGTCCGGCGGGGCCGGAGAGTTCGGCACCCATTGGAGTACGGCCGGTGGAGCTGCAGGATTTGCTTAATAGGGCATCCATCTCAGAAGATCACCGCACATTAATGGGTAATGTGATTGAGAGGATCTCATCCGCCGAAAGCGGGTTGTATGAGGCCGTCAGAAGTTTACTGACGGGATTTGAGGTACGCAAAAAATGACATACCTGTTGACAGTTTTGCACATGAAGTGCGCCCTGTATAGTAGCCCCTGAGACTTGGTATGCTGTCGAAAACGACAGCGTGCCTAGGATCATAGTCTCAGTTATTAACTGTCGCCTTTCCTATGCAGGTGGCGGAACGTTCGGTGGCCAGCCGGACGGATGGATTCGCTGAGCTGAAGAAGCAACTCGACGCTGTAGATGCGGACATCTCGCTGGTCAATAAACGACTTGATGAGTCACAAGGTATGTGATTGCGCCGCGATCGCTTAGTAAGGGAGCTGATGCCCATTCCTTACAAGTTGTATGCTTGATGCAGATGGTGCTGCTGCTGTGGAAGACCTTCGAGCAGAACTTGCTTGGGCCAAGGAGCAAGCCAGAAAAAGCGAGGCGGCTGCCTTGAAGGCAGCGGAAGAGCTAGAAGCCGAGAAGGCTGCTCACTGCCGAAGGAGGGAGGAGATGGCCGGAATGGCCATGAAATTAAAAGTTGCTACCGACCGCCTGGAGGTTCTTGAAGGAGAACACCGAGCGGAGCAAGAGGACCTGAAGAAGGCCGATGCCGAAGCCAAGGATGCCCGTAGTGCGATGCGGGCTATGAAGGAGGAACTGCGTCAGGTCGGAGACATTGTGGCTGGAAAGCCCTTTATGCTGCGTAGGAAGTTCACGGATCCGAAGTATGCTCAGCTGGGCCGATTGTACGATGCGGAGGATCCTTATCTGGACTTGGCGGCGAGTGCGGCTGACGCAGTTGTGCACTTTCGAAGCCAGGAGGATTATGAAATGGAAGAGCTTTTCTGGTCTCAATTCCATAGTCCGGAGTGTCCACTTCCGTTGAGTGATCGGCTGGTTGAGTGGGCTGAGCTGAATAGATTGTCCGGACTGGCCATGACGGATGTGGTAACTCATCTGTGGCCGAAAAGCCCCAAGCCGAAGAGTTATTTTGGCTTGTTGCAGCAATTCCTTGGGGTAGTGCCGCATATTAAGGCGATGAAGCGGTCGGCATGCATAGAAGGTGCGCGGATGGCTCTCGCCCGTGGTAAAACATACTGGGCAGAGATGAATGCCACCGCTGTTGCATCCCGGGGTTCGGACAAAAGCCGATTCCCCACCGAGCATTACTTTGAGGAAGTCCTGCAGGGCGCTCGTATAATAGAGTCGCAGTGCTCGAAAGATGTTATGTTTGAATGACATGTATGATTTCTAAGATCATGTTTATAATGCAATGACTTTTTATACTTGTGTGTTCAAGTATTGAACTATCTCCTGTGCGGCCGTATATGTATGTATAATCTGAAAGATGGTAGTCTTTGGCTTCAGCCCCCACGCACATGGTGCGGGGGTGTTTGCAAAAAGAAAAACGCTTTTTCACACTTAATCCAACGTCTTGGTCCTTTTAAGGAGGTGATAGCATAGCAAACCAGGCAACCGGACTATAATGCTTTATCACTTTCACTTAGCCATAGGAGCTCGAATGTGGGGCTACTATATAGCCCCTGATGGCACCGCGCTTCTCCGAACTTGGGGCGCGTATGTGCCTGACCGGGAAGCGGTCCTTCGTCAAAGCGGAGGAATTCTAAACATTTCAATGGTCGATCGAGTGGTTGACCAGTCTTTCGCTATATCATGATAGTCAGTTTTCGGCTTTCTCTACTGAGGTGCTCTCCCGGTCGAACCGGAGCACAATCGCAGTAGTTCTCCTGGTGCCACGTTAGCCGATGATACGGAACGTAAGGCAGCAAAACACAGGAGCCGGGCAAACCCAACATTTGACCAAAGACATGATTCAGAGCTGATGCATATAAGGCCTAACTCGAGACGCCGAACACTCCCTGAGGTGTTCGGTCTTTATGATATCGGGCAGAATAAAGCCCTAAGCCCCTAGTGTCCAGGTACAGGCGGGAACTTCTGACGCGGCCGATGCCAAAACGCCAGCCTCCTCCTCGGCTCTGGTAGGAAACCGGGGGATGTGTATCACAAGAGACAGTGAGAAAGGTTTACGCAGGGTCTTAATCTGAAAAGAATCCTTGCAACGGGTCCCTACTGCATGTCTGCGCATGTGTCTCCGTTGTGCTGTATCCTGGACGGGTGTAGCACGTGCTTCATCTGTAAAAGAAAAGGACTTAGTTTCTAAGAAATATCGTGCAAAAAGTGTATCAAAATAAAGTATAATTTGGAAGATGAAGAAAGTTGAGCTTTATTGGCTTTCATCATTTATGCGCGCGGCCCCCTAAAAAAAGGGGTATGCGGCTGGGAAGCCCCTTGCCGGACTCGTCTAACCATGTCCGAGGTCTAAATGACCTGTTTTTAGGGGCTTTGACCTGCAAGGTCGGAATAATGTGTGGCTGTCTAGGCAGCCGCACATTCTCCGTGGCCGAGAGACACCTGGAGTTTTAAGAATATGCCACGTGGACCGGGCATTTTTAAGCGTAAGAGACGCGTTAATGCGGTATTGCATGAAAGCGCGCGAAAGCTGCACGCCCCAGTAGTGCTTAAGGGCTACTGCTAAATGGGGCGATGGAGGGTGAGCTTTTCGCGACGGAGGTTGTCGGATGAACCGAACACGACCCCTAGTGGTACAGAGCCTGTAAAATTGGCTAAAAAGGCCTGGCGTCACTCCTTTGAAGGAAGTGCTGCTATAATGAATTTTGGTGGGTTCTATCCCCCGTCTGCGGACGGTGTCCTGGTATAGCAGGGGCCGCGCTGCGTGTTATCACGTGAAGTGAGTTCACTGTTTTGACTTCTAATGGGAAAGTCTTTTGGTTTCCGGAGCGCCGCTTTTGGGTTTCGTCACTGTCACTTGGTGTGTCGAGCCCTTTGTGTTCGGCGTTAAATCGGCCGGACTGCTTGAAGACCCAACAATCTCTATGGGTATGGTTTGCAGGCTTCTCGGAGGTACCGTGTATTTGACACAGTCTATCCAGATTCTTGTTGAGGTTGGATAACTCGTCACTGTTATCCTTTAAGGGCAGTGTTTTGTTGTTCGGCCGAGAGCTTTTGAATCCGGCGTTGACCGCTGTACTATTTGGGCCATTCTCCTTGTTCCGGCGCTGATCTTTTTTGCGTCATGATTTCCCATTTCCATCCCTGATTTCGGATGTACTCGGGTCGCTGGTGCTGCATCTAGCCAACCAGCTGTCTTCCCCCGCGCAAAAGCGGGTCATGAGACTTGTTAGTGCGGCCAATGTTCTTGGTTTTTCCTGGCTGAGGTGTCTGGCGAGCCATTCGTCTCGGACGTTGTGTTTGAAGGCTGCCAAGGCTTCAACGTCCGGACAGTCGACTATTTGGTTCTTTTTAATGAGGAACCTGTTCCAGAATTTGCGTGCTGATTCTCCGGGCTGTTGAGTTATGTGACTTAAATCATCTGCATCCGGAGGCCGGACATAAGTCCCCTGAAAATTTGCTCGAAACGCATCCTCAAGCTCTTCCCAACTCCCAATCGTATTTTCTGGGAGGCTTTTAAGCCAATGCCAGGCCGGCCCTTTGAGCTTGAGGGGAAGGTATTTTATGGCATTGAGATCGTCTCCTCTTGCCATGTGTATGTGTAGGATATAATCCTCAATCCAGACTCCGGGGTCTGTTGTTCCGTCGTATGCCTCTATGTTTATGGGTTTAAATCCCGCTGGAAATCCATGATCCAGTACCTCGTCGGTAAAACATAGTGGGTGTGTGGCGCCCCTGTATTTGGGTGTGCCGTTGTCTTCAAATGCTCGGCTGGTTGTGTTACTTCCTGGAGTCTTCTTTTTTTGCCCATAGATAGACCTGGCCGGGTTATCCTTTTTCTGAAGATATTTAGGCTGATCATGTGCCGCCTTGTGTGTGGCGCCCCCTGTTGCTCTTGGCCTGTCATCTGGTCGTCTATCCGGCCAGGCGGCCCCTTTCTTTTTTGACTGCGGGGGCTCGAAGGCCTCCTCGTCAAATTCGGGCAACAACTTGCGCTTCGGGTAGCTCTTTGTCTGGTGACTAGTGCCATATTTATCTGCGGTGTTGAGTACTTTGCTCCATCTTATTCTGAGTGTGTCTTCCGCTGTTTTGAGCTTCCGCTTTTGCTTCTTCAAACTTCTTGCAGTGGCGACGAGCCTGTTATGGAGATTCGTATGCTCTGGTGATGTGAGATCATCTTCGCCGGGGATGGGTTGCTTGTCCGGTTCATGTCCGGCTGGCTGCTTGTTGACGTGTGCGTCGTCCACTGCTTCGCCCTGCTCTAGGGCCGGGTCCATATGGGTACCGCTTTTGTCGATGCCGGTCTTCGGGCGGCGCTTGCGTCGCCGCTTTGTTTGTCTGTTGGGGGAGTTGTCCTTCGCCACGTCCCGTTTTTCCTCATTGTCGCTTCCTTTTGGTGTGTCCACCATGCATACGTTGTGGGATAGGGTGGCTTTCCTGCGCCCGTTAGGCGCTGGTTCTTGGTCGTCTCCGGCATCGTCGTCCATACCGTCGATGTCCTCAGAGTCGTAATCTAGCATGTCGGTTAGGTCGTCGATAGTGGCTACCAAGTGGGTGGTGGGTGGGCTCTGAATTTCTTCGTCGTCCGCATCCCAACCGTCCTGGCCGCAGTCCGGCCAGGCCTCTCCTGATAACAAGAGGTACTTTAGCGAACTCAAGATGTCGCCAAAAGGTGAGTGTTGAAAGATGTCCGCCGCGGTGAACTCCATGATCGGCGCCCAATCGGACTCGACTGGAGGGGGCGCGGGAGGTCCGGAGTCCGGCAAGGAGTCCGGCACCTCGGAGTCACGAGCTTCATGGGGGACAAGATCGGTGTTCGGCTCTATCGCCGTAGAGGTTGCAGCCCCCGAGGTGGTGTCTAGCCTTCCATCCTTGGTCTGCGCAGCCGGCTCCGAATCGAAGATCGGAGCGGGTTCGAGTGCGGCCTCCAGGGTACTGTCCGGCTGCAGAGCTAAATCATGCCCATCGTGACAGTACGGCACGCTCAGCTGTGGCTCGAATCCGTCGAGGATCAAGTCCCCGCTGATGTCAGCCATGAAGTTCAAACTTCCAAATCTGACCTGACGGCCAGGGGCGTAGCCTTCGATCTACTCCAGCTGGCCAAGCGAATTGGCCCGCAGTGCGAAGCCGCCGAATACGAAGATCTGTCCGGGGAGGAAGGTCTCTCCCTGGACTGCATCGTCGTTGATGATCGAAGAAGCCATCGAGCCTATCGGTGACGACACAGAGGAACTCTCAGTGAAAGCACCAATGTCGGTCAAAACCGGCGGATCTCGGGTAGGGGGTCCCGAACTGTGCGTCTAGGCGGATGGTAACAGGAGACGAGGGACACGATGTTTTTACCCAGGTTCGGGCCCTCTTGATGGAGGTAAAACCCTACGTCATGTTTGATTAATATTGATGATGTGGGTTACAAGAGTAGATCTACCACGAGATCAAGGAGGCTAAACCCTAGAAGATAGCCTATGGTATGATTGTTGTTCGTCCTATGGACTAAGGCCATCCGGTTTATATAGACACCGGAGAGGGCCGGGGTTACACAGAGTCGGTTACAAAGGTAGGAGATCTACATATCCGTATCGCCAAGCTTGCCTTCCACGCCAAGGAAAGTCCCATCCGGACACGGGACGAAGTCTTCAATCTTGTATCTTCATAGTCTTGGAGTCCGGCCGATGATGATAGTTCGGCTATCCGGACACCCCCTAGTCCGGAACTCCCTCAGCTGTCCAATACACACTACTACTACAATGACCGAGAAGTGCATCGCTGCACGCAGCGCATCCACGGCTGGCACAGCGTTGTGATTAGTACCAGCCGGAAGTGCTACTTGGAGTATAGATGCCCTCATGTTTCGTATTTGTTGTATTCGATGTACCACGCACTGACAGACGGACTGACGCACCGCTGCAGAGTAATGTACATGTGCAGGAGAGAGGACGGAATACTACGGTTGCAGCGAGCACTGTATAACGTAAACACTTTACCCACCTGCATGTATTTAAGACCCATGCACCAGCCGTTGACACTACCGATCGATTTGCACGTTCTCGTTCAAACACGCACAAGCACCTCGCTTTGTCCTGATCCACCGACGCCGTCGTGCCGCGATGTCACAGAGCTAATCTTCCGCTGGTCGTCTCCGGGCACCCCCGCCCCCGCTGCCATTGATCCTGTGCCTGAGGTGCGCTAGGACGAGGACTAGATGGTTTGTCTCCGGCACGGACCGGAACCCCGGCGTCCGTTTCTACAAGTGCCCGAACCAGGGAGTAAGTCTGAAATTTCCGTACACCCATCCGTCAGATGATGCCGTTTAATTTCTGCTGTTGCTTTGTGTTTTTTTGTTCATCATTCAGTTTGAACACTGATGCAGGACGGAGGCCCCTGCGACTTTTGCTTGTGGGAGGGCCAGTACGCGTTTTTCATCACCGGCGTTGGCATCAACCTTCTCGTCGAGGCGGCTGGAGGTGGGAGCAACGTGATGTTCGGTATCTGCCGCACCATGGAGGATGTATAGGAACACCATGATGAGTTGCTTGTTCACGCTCCTGCTGGTGCTTTTGCCAACACAGTCGGTGGGCAGAAACGTTCCAAAGACGGCGTTCCACGCGCGACGGCCTCGAAGAGCATGATTTTAGAATTACACACAATAATTCCTTGCGGAAAGGTTGTGCATTTAGCAGGCCCGCGTGCACCGTGGGTGCAATAGAATTATATGTAATCGCCGTGTTAATTTAATCTTCAATTAGATGTAATAAATCATGTGGGGTGTTAAGTATCAGCTGCACCACCGGCCGACGATTTTTGTGTACGCGTGCCGAGGCATAATTGGCAGCGGCCGGTCGGTCGAAAAGCGCTTCCATCGGATGTCAGAGCATCAGATGACACACGCATGTCAGAACATCAGATGACGTACTAGATATAGATTTCCTTATTGCATTGTTCGTGCATTGAAAGTTGTAACTATTCCGACAGAGAATCAACAGTTACAACGTACCAGAAACAACATTAGCCAAACACCTTGCACACGCAAGATCACTGGCAGCCTACTAATTCCTAGCTGCACATATGAATGGGAATCAGGAAGAACGCCTCTTAGGCACCAGCGAAAAAAATCAACGAGATACCTGCGCTTGCAGCCAACTCCCGAGCTGAACGTCCGGATGCTTGCGCACTGTGGAGTAAGGACTGAATCAAGCCGCGCCAGACGACGGGCGGCGCCGCGCCATGGGCGCGTCCGACAGCCACATCGCCACCGCCCGAGCTGAACGTGGTGCAGGACCCCCCGAGAACTCAACATCAGATCTCCGCCGCCGGCTGTGCCCCACCCTCATCCGACCGACGCGTATCAGGAGAGAACGGGCGGACGACCGATTCCGGCGAGCCTACTCCTGACGCGGCCGCCGCGGCGCCGCCACCGGCCGTAACGGAAGCCCCCAAGGGCGCTGCTGAATCGTTGGCAGTCGACGTCGATCTGCAGTACCGGCGAGCGGTGCGAGGTCATAAGTTACAGATTCCATCGAAGAACAAAAATGAATGAGCAGAGTTTTCACTCAGCCAAAGTCGGCGCCGGCGCCTCCGCAGCTGGAATCGCCATGAGCAGAGCCTGACCGACCACGGGCGTGCGCCACTGCCTCCGGCTCGCCGCAGTCCTCCCTCCCAAATCCTAAAAGGGATCCCGTGCTACACGTAGGACCTGAGAGCGGCCGTGCTGCGTCCAATCTGGGTACACGCCACCCAGCCGAAGCCAGGGCCCGCGAGCTAAAATGCAATAATGTACGCCCTGCACTTTCTGACTGTGGCCAAGCAGATTTGTCATGGCAAAGTCAAGGACTTGGAAGGTAAACAAATTAACCTTGGTATTATGTAGTACATCTTAATGCAAGAATAGTAAATAGCATGTCAGTGCCATGGAAATGCAGTCTCCAGTTTTGCATTAAGAAGACTGATACTACAGATTATGAATTTATGCCATACAAAACAAGTGTATAGTGTCTTCTAGAATTGTTAGGCCACTCCAGCTAAACAATCTCTAAGCAACATATAACACACTCTTCATAGTCTGAAAACGTTATCGTAGCAAGTAATATTTAACAACTCCTCACAAATTGCAGAATCTCTGTAGTTTATCATATGTCCGAATTTTCTTGTACCTATTCTTAGTGGTATTTATTATTAGTATTCTCTGTACTTTATAAGCAGCAAATGCCACTGGGGAATGCTACATGTTGTAAGAAACTTGTGAACTATGAACCTGTGTCTATTCTGAACTTCAAAACAAACACATGCAACTGAACTATGAAACTATTATTAGCACTAATTTAGTTGTTCCAAGCCATAGTTTACATGTATGACCTGAAACTTGTATGTGTATGCTGCAGCAAGATTTCAGTTGTTTGAACATGCTGTTAAGTAATCCAAAATTCAAGATTTCATTAGTCAATAAAGGCTAGACAGTTAACAGAACTTTATACATGTACGGCCTGAACTTGTGTACGTGTATGATACAGGAGTATGACCATAAGCATACACGATTACTCGTGGGTTTGTGTGACAAAACAAATGATGTTCCTTGCTGAAAAAAATCCATATCATATCCCTTTTTTCTTCAGAGTTTTGTGTTGATGATGCGTGCATGTCAAAATTGAAATACGCAGCAGCAGCAGCGTGCCAACAGTCAACAACAGCAGCATCATTGCAGGCATCGAGGTCAGCTCAAGTGCTAGATGCGGGCAGCCGCTAATCATGTGATTAGTGATTGTGGAAGTTGTGCAATCTAGCGAACACACTGCTGGCGTATCCACTAGAAATTTGAACCCTAACTGCTGAATTATATTTCAAAGTGCTGCAATTTGCAGTTGCTCCACGCCTTCACCGCCAACACCAGGTGTGAGGAGGGGAGGGAAGAACGGGGGGAAGAGATACCTCTGTTCGTCCTCCATTACGACCAAACGCAGCCGGGACCTCCAATACCTCGCACCGGCGTCGTCCCATCCAGAACCTCACGGCGGCGTCGGCAGCGACGTACGTGTGGGAGAGGCCACTACGACCAAGACCAGCCGGGGCTTTGCCTCCTGGATCTCGCACTACGTCTTCGCCTCCAGGTCCTCGCGCCGGCGTCGCCGGCATCGTGGCTAAGGTCCTCATTGGTGCGCCGCCGTCTCCGAGGTCCTCGCATCGGCGTCTCTGGTGAGATGGATTAGCCAGATGCGTGGGTTTGACCAGCGGCGTACTAAAGAAATCACACATGACCAATACCCTTATTGATTAAACTTAATTTTTTAATTAATAGGCTAAAGTCAACGGTGGAGAATAATCAGTGAGGGAGTTACACGAAATTACAATTTGTAACTCTCCAATCATTGTAAAAGAGCTCTTCATGTTTTAGATGTCCATATATTTTTAGCCTTGCAAAGCTAGAAGTTCAGTTAATTTGGAACAGAAGGAGTATAGATTGGTGCCGTGAAATTTATGTTAACATTTATTCAGACAAAGTACTTCCATGATGGTACAGTTTAGTTTTGCAATTTTAATTGAATGAATGACTGGTCAAATTTGCAGAAAGTCAAGTAAAACATAGCACTTCTTTTCTGACCGGGGACAGTAATCGTTAATTTTTCTTTATGCAATTTTGTTCTTGTGGGTTCTCGAGTATTGAACTGAGGCAAAGCATTGGCTTGTTCAGCACGTAGTAATGTGCAGGTGGCAACTAATATTGCATTCCTCACCAAAAAAAAGATAACTAATCTTCTACTCCCTCCGTTCCTAAATATTTGTCTTTCTAGAGAGTTCAACAAATGACTACATACGAAGCAAAATGAGTGAATCTACACTTTAAAATATGTCTATATACATCCGTATGTGGTAGTTCATTTGAAATCTCTAAAAGGACAAATATTTAGGAACGGAGGGAGTATTACGTTTACGAGTGAATAGCATAAAACTACCATTTTTCGCGTTAGGGTTTCAAAAAACTGACCGCAAGGGCATCGACCACCATGTTAAACAGAAACGGGGAGAATAGGATTAGTCACAAACAAATTTGTGGTAGTTTTTTGGAACACTAACACGAAAAGTGGTAGTTTTATGCTATTCCCTCCATGTTTACAGATCAACATACCTGCTGATATGGAACGTCCTACTGAATTTTCAATTCAGGCTGCCTATGGTCCTGAGTATATTCTCCAACCTGCTGAAAATGCCCCGTGAGTTTGCCTCTATTTATTTCGCTACATACCTGCAGTTGGTCTGTTAAAGGCTCGAAGATAACAGTTTCCAGTTTAATATCATTGTTATTTGTGTCGCTGCGGTATTCATATTTTAGAATGATGACCTTACACGTATAAATTGTATTGAGGCATATGATGAAGTGTTGGTTATTTGAACTTGGCAGATCACGAGACACTATTGTTCTAATATTGAGGCTGTTCACAATGCAGGTACGTGTTGATTGTCTAACGTTTTGTCTCTTGAACTGACTTTAATTTGTGCCTCGTATGCACTTGAAGTTAGCAATGTCGTGTGTTTTTTGGTAGTACCTCATGATATGTAATAGGAGTAACAAGTTGGCAGTTTCTTTTTTGCTTTTAGGTATATGATGAAATGAAATGAAAATGTGCGTGTTTCTTTGCAGGCTGTTGAGAAGAGTAGTAGAAGAAGAAGGGGCATTTTCTTCAATTAGAGTAGAGTGGAGTATCATAGAAGATGGGGCTGGAGTATTTATGTTTGGCTCGTGGTCCTTTGTGTTTCCTTCATTTTATTGGCGCGAGTGTGATGTACTCCCTCCGTCCCATAATATAAGAACGTTTTTTACACTAATGTAGTGTTAAAAGCATTCTTATATTTTGGGACAGAGGGAGTAGCATTTTACTCTATCTATCCATCAAGAAAAAAAGTGGTTTGGTTACTGCTTACTGGGATCGCAAAAGTGAGCTGACAAACAGAAGTTGCTTGTGCCCTGCCGCCGATGGCTACATCAGCCTGCTTTCTGACTTCGGCCAGGGTTTCATGGCCTTGAAAATAGAAGGGAGTGTTTGGAATGGAATTTAATTATAGAATGACGTACATCGGGAATGAAGGGGTCATTCAGTTGGAAGCAACTATACCAATATGCTTGAAAACGGGAATCCGGACACTGAAGAAGCCATCATCGACGGCGATGGTGCATGTGGTTGTGAAGATTGCAGGAATGTCTTACCCTCAGTGAAGGGGATGTGTATGTCAGATATGATTCTAGCAAATCCCTTGGTATGGTTGTTAGAAGTATATTTACGTTTAAGATACAGATAAGAGATAGTGATGGGATAGGTTTAACTTGTCCTCTACTCCAAGTCTCTCTTCCTCCATTGTACGAGTAAATTGCATAAAACCACCACTTTGAGGGCTAGATTTGCGAAAAACACTAAGATACAGAATCGTTGCAGAAAGCACCACGTCTAGCGTAATTGTTTTGCAAAAATCACTGATCGGCGGATCGGGCCGAGTTAAGTGAGTTTATGACAGGTGGGGCCCGTTTTTCGCGTACGTGGCACTCCAGGCCGTCCCGACAGCCGTTAGACGGCGCCGTTCGGTCCTAGCAGTCAAAAACGTGAACTGTTACTCCTTCTCCACTCTGCCTCGCTCGCTCTTGCTCTTGCTCTGTTTTGGTCGCCGCACCCGTCGCCGCCGCGCCGCAGCGCCATGGTTCGTGGAGTGATGGGTCGGATAGCAGCGAGCACACCAGGGAGTACATGAGCTCAGCTTCCGACGACGGCACCATTAAGGGCAGTTCTCAGAGTTAGGGTTAGGGTTTGATATTTGGGGATTTCTGGAATGAGCTTCTTTTCAAACAATGGACCAAATCTCTGTCATTTCTTTGCACTCCAGGTTCCTGCTAGCACCGAAGACTCAGATTTCGAGGGCCCTGAGACAGATCTGTATGTTTTGTGCCATGGACACGGGAAGGCAGCAGAAAGGCGTGTTTCCTTCGAAGGGATTCACACTGGCAGGAGGTTTCTTTGTTTTGCAGAGAAGGTATGGTTCTTGGCTTAACTATGACAGATCTGTCATTTGTTTGCACTGGCAGGCGTGTATATTTGGGAAAGTTATTGATTAACTTAACTGATCTGTCATTTGTTTGCTATGGACATGTAATGTGGCACTCCAACAGACATGTATTATTTCGTGAAGTTTGGACAGTGGATTCATTAATTGTTTACTCTGCCAACATTATTTAGTCTGGTTCTGTCAACATTGCTTAGTTAGGTCATTTTGTTAACTCTGCCAGGTTAGCTTATTTTAAGAGAGAAGATGCATGGGTTAGCACACTAGCATTGTTTAGTCTGGATCTGGCAACATTGTTTAGTTAGGTCATTTTGTTAACTCTACCATGTTAGCTTATTTTAGGACAGAAGATTCATGGGTTAGCACATCATTATTGTTTATTATAAGAGTACTCTTTATTATAAAGTAATCTAGCCTATCATTGTAAGCAAGTCACTGTTATGTAATTCTTTATGTTAATATTGTTTTTTCGGGAAGGTAAAAACTGTGGGCTAGTAGAGTGGATTGATCCATCTTGGCCCAATACCCTTGAGAATGCACTGTCCAAGTTATGGTCTATGTATGAACAGACTAAGATAGACAGGACTAAGGAATGTCTGATGCATTCATTTGCTGTTTATGACCCGACACAAGAGAAGAAGAAACTCCAGGCAGCCTATTAGAAGTTGGTTGAAGATGTAAATGCACTTATGGATGACCAGGAGCAAAGGGCAGTGATACAAAGGAAAGATTCTGAAACCACAAAGTTGCAGGAGAAGTATGACACTGTGAAGAACATAGCAGCTGCTCAGGGTACTGTCATTAGGAACATGAAGTTGAAGCTAGATGAAGAGAGGAAGAATTTGCAGATCCATATTGATGAGCTCAAGAAGACAGTTGAAGGGAGCAATGTGAAGCTGGAGGGGATGAAGGCCATCATAAATGGATAAGCAGTGCAAGAGAAAGAATGGGCAATATCATTTGGCATTTGCTGACCTTTTGCAGGGTGTGGTTTGGCATTTGCTATAATGATAGTAGTTTAATTCTATTAACTATGAGTACTCCTGAACTATGGATATGTAATCTTAAGTAAGATGTTTGCATTTGAACTAGTGCTGAATGTGGTGGTATTTGAACTAGTGGTGAATGTCAAGCTATGATTATGTATGGATTTGAACTAGTGCTGAATGTGTTGGTATTTAGAGCTGGTTAATGTTATCTTAAGTAAGATGTTTGCAATTGATGTTTTTTGCTTTTTGTCGACGCAAAGGCATCAAGTAGGATCAAGTGATGGTTTTTGGCTTTTTGTCGACGTCGAGGCATCAAGTAGGGTCAAGTTAGTTTTTTTTTTGCTTTTTGTCGACGCCGAGGCATCAAGTAGGGTCAAGTGATGGTTTTTTGCTTTTTGTTGACGATGAGGCATCAAGTAGGGTCAAGTTAGGGTTTTTTTGGCTTTTTGTCGATGCCGAGGCATCAAGTAGGGTCAAGTTAGGGTTTTTGGCTTTTTGTCAATGCCGAGGCATCAAGTAGGGTCAAGTTAGATTTTTTTGCTTTGTGTCAACGCCGAGGCATCAAGTAGGGTGAAATGATGGGTTTTTGGCTTTTTGTCGACGCCGAGGCATCAAGTAGGGTCAAGTTAGGGTTTTTTGGCTTTTTGTCAACGCCGAGGCATCAAGTAGGGTCAAGTTAGGGTTTTTGGCTTTTTGTCGACGCCGAGGCATCAAGTAGGGTCAAGTTAGGGTTTTTTGGCTTTTTGTCGACGCCGAGGCATCAAGTAGGGTCAAGTGATGGTTTTTGGCTTTTTGTCGATGCCGAGGCATCAAGTAGGGTCAAGTTAGGGTTTTTTGGCTTTTTTCGATGTCGAGGCCTCAAGTAGGGTGAAATGATGGTTTTTTGGCTTTTTGTCGACGCCGAGGCATCAAGTAGGGTCAAGCTAGGTTTTTTTTGGCTTTTTGTCGACGTCGAGGCATCAAGTAGGGTGAAATGATGGGTTTTTGGCTTTTTGTCGACACCGAGGCATCAAGTAGGGTCAAGTGATGGTTTTTGGCTTTTTGTCGACGCTGAGGCATCAAGTAGGGTCAAGTTTGGGTTTTTGGCTTTTTATCGATGCTGAGGCATCAAGTAGGGTCAAATGATGGGTTTTTGGCTTTTTGTCGATGCCGAGGCATCAAGTAGGCATCAAGAATATCATAGCATCATGACTACCACAACATCATGACTATCACAGCATCAAGAGTATCACATCATGAAGAGTATCACAGGATCAACAGTACTACTAGAATGCCATAGTTTGACACAAATTGATCATAACAGTTGATCGTCACAGGACTACTAGAATTCCAAAGTTTGACAGAAGGATCATAACTGGAGTAGCATAACTGGAGTAGCAGAACAACACAACATAGCTTCACAACACGACCAAAATGCCATAGTTTGATACAGCATCAACACAACCAAATCACCATCATCACCATTCTGCACCAGAGGCAGTCAAGTAATCCTTCATTCTGTTGCTGGGCTTCCTGACTCTCTGGGAACCATCACTTGGTCTTGGAGGCATGAAAGCTAACCTTGGTCCATTTGCAGCTGCTGATGAAGATCTGGTTGCTGGTGCCTTACCCTTGGGAGCAGCTGGTGCCTTACTCTTGGGAGCAGATGATGAAGATTTACTGGTTGCTGCCTTACCCTTGGGAGCAGCTAGAGCAGCTGGCTGCCTCTAGCTGGAGCAGCAGCATATGTTGCCCTCCTTGCTGGAGCTGCACTGGCAACAGGTGTTTCCCTCCTTGATGATCCACCAGCAGTGGCAGCAGCAGAGGCTACAGTCCTTGCTGGAGCTGGACTGGTAGCAGTAGATGTTGCAGTCCTTGCTGGTGCTGGTGTGCTTCTACTATCAGGTGGGTAAGAGCTGGTGCTTGGCTGCAATGAAACAAGTAGTTTAATATTAGTAAGTAACAAAGTAACAACAAATTTAGTCTTTCTCATAGCAGAGTGGTTACCTGATGTTTGTTCTTTCTCATAGCAAGTGCAGGCTTTAGAGCATCATGGCAATTGATGTACCTATGGCCCACCTTATTACAGTTGGAGCAGGTAATTGAGGCCATTCTTGAAGTGTCTTTGGGAGCTGGCTTCTCAAATTGGCCCTTTCTCCTCTTAGTCTGTGCTTTGCCCTTGTGTTCTTTGAAAACACGAGCCTCAATGTCCAAACTATCTGTCCTTGGCCACATGTCAGGGCCAGGTACAGGATATATTATAGGACTGTAAGCTGCCAGGTACATAGGTTTTTTGAAGAAATCATCAACAAAGTCCTCTGGCTGAAGCTTAGCCTTGTGTATAGCAGAAACAACATGATTGCAAGGAACTGCTGTCATATCCCACTTCTTACAACCACAAGTCATATGTGCTAGGTTGACAACATATGTTCTCTCCCCACTAGTAACTTGGTAAAGGTTGGGGCCAACCATCAATGATTGGCAGTTTCTAGACCACTTCTTTGCTTCCTCCAATTTCTCTACATATGTTGGACAAATCTCCCATCTGACAGTCTCAGTCTTGGTTCTATTTGTATTAAACTTGACCATTAACTTTGTTCTAATTCCATCAATCATGGTCCTTATTGGCTTAGCCCTGACATCTAGAACCCATTTGTTCAAAACCTCACTTAAGTTGTTAACTACTAAATCTGTTTTGCAATTTGTGTCCATGGCATGTCTGGCCCAAGTGTGCTTTGGGATTTTACTAAGACAAGCCCATGCTGCCTCACACTCTCTCTTCAACTCATCCATTGCAACATTATAACCATGTTCAGTGTATGAGTAACTTGCTTCATCCATGTATTTGTTTAATTCTGGCCCTCTAAACCCAGCATTTTGAAAGTTCTGGTAAATGTGTCTGAGGCAAAACCTTTGTGGACAATTGGGAAAGACTCTGTTTATGGCTTTAAGCAGGCCCTGTGTGAATTTAAGTAAAGCTAACTTAGTGACTACACCTAAATGATTGTGTAACTACTACAAAGAACTAAATGATTGTGTACAGAAAGTTGCTACACCTAAATGCAAGTAAACTACTAGAAAGAACTAAATGAAAACTAGCACAAGTGGATTTCATTACCTTTTGCCTATCATAAATTATTGTGTAGTTGCCAAACTTCCTAGATTGGCCACCTAGTGCTACCTTCAGCTGATACAGAAACCAAGTCCAGGAATCTGTGTCCTCCTTATCAACAATTCCAAAAGCAATGGGAAATATATTATTGTTCTCATCTCTTCCAGTAGCAGCAAGGATCTGTTGACCAGTAGTGAGCCTTATGAAGCATCCATCCAGACCTATAACAAATTAACACATTAGGAAAACTATTTAAAAACACACATTATTCAAACACACATTAGATACCAAGGAATTACCTATGAATGGTCTGTAGCCACTGAGAAACCCTTCTTTGCATCCATTTAGGCAAAAGAATAATGCATGAAACCTAGGGTTTTTGCTTGGATGCTCCCTCAAATGTCTTGTTGTCACTATACACCTTGAACCTGGATTAGTATCTAGCTCAGCCTGTAAATAATCCCTAATCCTGGTGTACTGGGCCTTCTGATCTCCTGACACAACATTCTTTGCTGCCTTCTTAGCCCTGTATGCCATGTGGGTTGATATTTCCACTCCATACTTGCTCTTTGCAGTGTTAATTATAGTAGTGATTGTTGTGCATGGGTCATTTCTGATTGCTTCCTCACAAAACTTTGCAACCCACTTAGCAGTAACTTTTGTGTTCTCTGACACAGAAGGACAAGTGTGCACCACATACTGCTTCCTTATGGTAAAAGTCTTCACATTTGCAATCTGAGAAACTGCTATATAAAAAGGGCATGTCTCATCTATGCATTATGCTATAACCCTGTCACTGCAATTTCTATGGTACTCATAGTTTCTGTTCTGTGCAATGTGCATTGTTTGAAGTGCATTCCTGAACTGGTAAACATCAATGAAGCAAAGATGCTTCACAAATTGCTCAGTTGGGTGAGCTGTCTTCTCATCATACCATAACCTTTTCTTCATCTTCTTAGCTCTGCTTTTCCTGTCATTGGGCAAAACATATGCCAATGCCTCTGCACCATCATCATCTTCCACACCCAAGTCCATTGGTTTCTTGTCTTCATCAGAAGATGGTATCCAGTCCTCCTCAAACAACTCCTCTACACTTGCATGTGATATGCTTGTTGGGCCTTTTCTATGTTTCTTCTCCTTTTTCTTCTTCAGTCCATCTTGCCCTACCTACTCTAGACTACTCTCTTCCTCCAGAGTACTCTCTTCATCCTCTTCCTCCTCTGCATCCTCTTCTTCACTTTCAGGCTCATATAGTGCATCCTCCTCCTCTGTCTCATACATTTCCTCAACATCTATGTCCCCTTCAAAATGAAGGAGTGGATCTTCCCTTTGTCTTTTCATCTCCTCAAGCCTAGCAAGGATATCACCATATTCTTCCAAATTATCATCATCACTGTCCTCCTAATTATCCATCACTGCAGCTTTTCTCTTCACAGAAGTGACCTTCTCTTTATTTTTCTTATTCTTCCTAAACATTTCAATTTCCTTCCTCCTTGTCTCCTTCATAACCTTTTCAATTTCCACTTGCTCCTCTGAATTGTATACATGATTTTCTTCCACTTGTACATAACCTAAAGCAAGTTGCTCCTCCAAATTGGTGTTATGCCATGTTTGAAACTGTATGGGCATTGGCTCCACTTCTCCTGCTTCTGAACTTGCTGCTGCTTCTGAACTTGCTGCTGCTACAGGCACATCTGGTGCACTGAACAACACTCCTTCTTCATCTATCTGATACAGTTTGGGCTCTCCAATTTCTTCTAGAGGGATTTGCTGCCCAATAACATTGGAGCTGGTGTTTATACTTGCAGCATTGGGAGAAGTGGCCCTAACAACTGTCACATTCAATATCTTCTAATTTTGCAATGCTATGTTGTCTAGAATTTTCTCAAGATTGTCATCATCATCTATTTCTTCCATTCCTTCTATCCCTAGCCCAGGATCCCTGACATAGTACATGTAATATTTAAATCCATAACCTTCTATTTCTATCAGTGCTACTAGGTTGTAAAATGTTATGTCTGACACCATCATAGATCTCTCAATGTTGTCTCTGTCATGGAAATGCATCCTCAATTCCCAAACCTCATCATCCAGACTGCAAATATTATAAAATACATAGCAGTATAAGTGCTTAATTAAAACTGAATAACACTAATGAAACAACTCATGTTAGTGCACATGACAGGACAAACAAATAAAGCAGATAATACAGATAACAAGGTAACTCAATTAACCAATTATAAAGCACTAATGATACACTAATAAAACTAATAACCAAATATAAACCCTAGGGCACAGGACAAACAAAGCACAGCATCAGAACTAATCTAAAAATGTCAACCCTAGGGTACAGGACAAACAGAGCACATAATCTGAACTAATCTAAATAATGTCCTAGGGCACATGACAACAAAATCACATCATCTGACACTTGTACTGCATCTGATAGGATAGAACACTATGAACCCTAACCCTAGGAGTACCCTAGCAACGCAATTGAATGGAGAACGGGAAGGGAAGAGCAAAGAAAAGTGGATCTCACTATACGCCGCCGAAGGATGACGCGATGTGCTGGCTTCCCGTCGGATTGGCCTTCACCGCCGCGGCGAATGCTTTGGCCGCCCTGTATTCCATCGAATACTGCGGGTCCTCCTCCTCCTCTTCCTCCGTTGGCTTGCTAGGGTTCGAGCTCCCGCACAGCTCGCCTAGATCCACTGCGGGTCCTCCTCCACTACGTACGATGCGTGCGGCGCTGCCGGGCGGAGCGCCGCCACCAGCATCTCCACCTTTCGCCGGCACTACAAGAAATATGTCAACTTGTGACCACCACTATTGGTCACTGAAAGGTCATAGTTTTTCATTTGCGACCTTTTTGTGACCAAAAATAGAAGGTCAAAAGTTGGCAGTCGTAAACTGAAATTAGTGACCTTCTTTGCGATATGTAAAAGGTCGTTGGTTCCACGACCAAATTTTTGGTCACAAGCAACCTCCCCAGACCATGTAGGCATCCAGCATGGCAAGCTGATGTGGCACAAGAATCAGCCCGGTCCAATTCAATGTTTTACATGGGCCGAGCCCAACAATTTAGCCTATTTGTGTTTTTTCTGTCTGTCAACTTTTGGTTGGGTTCATGGGCCAAGCCCAATATTGCAGCCTTTTTTTTGTTGGGCCATGGCCCTCTTTCCATCAATTGATTTTCTATTTTTCAATCATTTTATTTTAGAGCTGGTCCCACTAGTCAGATGGGTCCCACATGTCAAAAATTTCAAATTTTCTCAGATTATATTCATAAGTGGGACATAAATTGGTCTCGCTCGACAAGTTTCCATTTCACATATTTTTAACATACATAATCACTATTTCAAATAGGACGGGACAAATATAATTCATCAAATAACACTACATTAGTCTTTTACAATCTGTTACAATATTACAATTTATAGTCTACTACAGAACCAAAAAACTCTTTGCTAAGTAGGCTTCACTGATTCGCACTTGGCTTCACGGCTTCACACTCCAAAAAAATTAGGCCTGGAGCTCCTATAAAAGAGTGAACAACTTCAATATTAGTGCACTACTGCTGAGGCCAGAACCAAACAACTTTGATATTACAATCGAAAGAAGTCTCAGGTTTATCAAGCACAACAAAACAGCAGTGTGACTGAAAACAAAAAAAGGTCTCAGGTTTAGACTGAAAAGAAAGAGCTAGTTATGCATGATGTCCCGGGTTTAAAGAAAAGATCAAGACCACAATTTTAACCAGAGATATGGTCAGTCCAATTGAACAAAGGCTGGAAAAAAGCATTATGAGTATTTAAGTGCAGATGTAGCAGACAATCAAATGAATATATTGTGGAGACAATGAATAAAATTAGGCAATCATCGATGGAGAGCGTCTAATGCTCCAAATCAAACAAACAAATATGTTTAGCCAACCAAGGAAACACTAACAAAACAGTGGCAATTTGAGGTGGTGAGCTAGATGAGGTACAAACTGAGATGACATTCAATCATCCGGTAGCAAAACAAGCTTACTAGCTAGCTAGTACACTAGAATGTGACCATCCAACATGCACACACACATCATGTAGGAACATATATGAACATTTTCTGTAAGGGGGACATCAAGACCTTGTTTTGGAACGACTAAAGAGCACTTGAAGGAGTTCTGGTCATCAGGTGCTTCTTCACCATCAGGCTCATTTGTTACTGCTGCTCATCCTCCTACTCCATCTACATGGACAAGAGCAAGTTAGTTGTTTGCATGGCATTCACTTAATAAAACTACATGTATATTCATCTACATTACTTCTTCAGTATAGTACAGTACAAAGGATGGATGGGTTTGAGTTCAAATGTTTGCTTGCACGTGTACTACACATATACTTAGGCACATGAAAAATCAACTACAAGAAGGAACACGATGAGCCAGAACAAGCTAGTAAGACACTAGCAGTAGAGCAACCATAATATGAAGCAAACAGAGGAATCACAAGGTAATTCTACTAAATTCATTGAAAGAATAGTGGCAATTTTAGGCAGTGTGCTAGATGAGGTACAAACTGAATACTAGTACAGATTAAAGCAGGTTGAATGTTGAGCGGCACATATAATATGATGGTAAGAAAATGATAGCATCAAACAGATTGACAGCCAGAATTTCTCATCTTGGGCATGGAGAGCTCTGTATAATTGAACCATTCAAAACTATACACTGCATAGCAAGCACTATACAGAATACTAGAAAGCATTTAATTTGCTTGTGTTTGATTGTTTGATAGCCATTGTTACCAAGTCAAATTAAATCACAGCAGCATATGTAGTGAGGACAAACCATCCTAGAGACCGCAAACTGCAGTGCTTCCAGAGGAGTTACAAGCAGTTTTGTGAAACTAATAATTGTAGAATAGCAACCAAAGAGTGCCCCTGATAATAATATAGATAAGAGTCCTAGGTTACGTATGTACAGAGCAGAGCAGCGGCGAGGGTAATGCAAATCACTGACCAAAACAGTGGATCAAGCTGAAAATCTATAATAGAAATTGCAGGATTGAGTATATAAAAACCTGTCAGCCATTGGTAACTCCAGTAAGAAGAAACCTAAAGCTTGATGCTACTAAAGGTAGTACTGACATTTTCACTGTAATAAAATATAAATAGCTATTAATGGATGGATCGTCCCAACTTAACACAGACCAGCTGGACACATCCACAACACATTTTCTCTTGGCGCCGAAGCAGACATCCTCCATGAGCCTGTAGTCGTCGGCCGACAAGGTGAACTCCAGCGCCGCTGGAGGTGGGGTCGAGGCGATGGGCCTTCTCGAAGGCATAGAACCGACCTAGCACCGCGCCAAGAGACATACATATTAATACATTGTGTGGGTGAGGCAAGGAAACAGATACTAGCACTTTGTAACACATCTAGAGAATTATGCCCACTTCACTTCACTTCACTTGGAGTTAATAAACTAGATGGACTGTCGCTAGTGTACAACTACCAGTGTTGTAGTACTTGAGGAAGATGAATATACACTATTAGGGAAAAGCCTAGCAGCAGCGCGGGTTTTAGGCCTATCAGTAGCGCGGGCAGGAGCGCTACTGATAAGGCGCTACAGCTAATGCTTAGCAATAGCGCGCCTGGATCCACGCTACTACTAAATTGACTTAGTAGTAGCGCTTCTTCAAGACCGCGCTACTGGTAATTAGTAGTAGCGCTTCTACTTTTCCGCGCTACTACTACTATTTAGTATTTTATTTCTTTTTTATTTCATGTTGTATTCATACACCTTTACACAAGTTTTCATACAACAGAAATTTAGAGATTATTTTTACATCATAATGAATTATTACATCACGGGGTGAAAGAACCGTGGACTAGTTTCAAGTGGATGTCCATCCACTTGAAACTAATCCGCGGTTATTTCACCCAATGATATAATAATATCATCATCATCATCATATCATTAACAACTTATCATCATAATACATCATTATCATATAACACCTTCTCAAGATCATCGTTTTCATCAATGACATCACATAGCAAATTGGTCACTAGTCGTAATCACAAGTACTCCTCATTATTAACTCTAACACATTACCACATAATAAACATATTGTACCTCATAGGACCTACTACATTCGATTAAGACCTACTACATTTTCTAAGGTAAAATAGCAAAAAACAAGATAGCCCCTGACTCTCCATTATGGAGAATGGAGATTAGCCTGTCTCCAATTCTTGCATTTCGCTGAATGTTACTTCCAAGAACCTCCTTGCGAATGTCCATACATTTCTTCCATTCTTTGATGATCATGTGTTCACCGGTTTTAGAAATCCGATATGCACAGGTGAGCTCCCTAGATTTACCTGGCATTATGTTCAGAACTGAGAGGCGACCATTCAGAGACATCAGATGAGGCACACAATCCATCGGGAGTTTCTGTTGAAAAACATAATAATAACTTCATAGTTAGCAATGATGTACTAGTTTTAGAAATATGCAAAAGATGCACGGATGTCGTAATAGTAAAAAATCTTACCAGGGTATCTCCAAAGAAGTTACCGTGGTTCAACGCATGCACTAGTGGCACGTATTCACCATAATTTGAAGAAGTTCGATAATAGTTATTGTAATTCTCAAGAAGAGTACAAAATGCGATCAGATGATTTTTCTTCTTATACGTTAATTCGGTGCCATCGGTGTAGTGGGTTTTATCTACCATCTTCCGCACAGTCTTTGAAGAATCAAAATAAGCTGTCAATGGAAATAAGTTATCAACAATTTTAAAATAAACAATATAAATTAGTTAATAACTATATTTGAGAAACTCACATAGCGGTACAATCGGAAGCGTATCAACAAGGACCCAAATGTCCATATTGTCTTGCTCGATGTCAGGATCACCAAGATCCATAGTGACAATCATACCCTCATAAAAATCATACATTTTACAAAGTGCTTCCCAATTTTGGCAACCAAAATGGGTTACGCTCTGAGCATTGCACAGATTTACTTCAAAATCCATATGATGATGGGTCCTTAGGTGTATTTTATTTGTTTCAAAATTTTCATGGTCTTCAAAACCCATCCTCTTCAAGACATAGCGTCTTGCATGGCATGGGATAAGCTAGTCGAATTGTAAAATATGAAAATTAGACGTTGAAATAGTTGAAGTCATGCTTAATTATGAAAAAAACACTTGTCGTTGTTGCGTACCCTTTCACAATCGAAGGTCTCCTCGAGCTTAATGCTGAAGCGCCAATCTTCGACTAGCTGAACGAACCTGTCACACATACCTCGATCGTCGTGGCACCAGCTACACTCCCCCGGGAGTCTGTCATCGTCCGAGTACTACATTTCCTACGTTCATAATTCAAAGATTAAACTTGTACATATTCTAGCACAAGTCATGCCAGAATTCACGAAAAAATCCAGCATGACCTTTGCTAAAAAAGGACATATCAAGCGCCTGAAATTTGTCGAAACGGAAATTAATCAACACTCCGGCAAAACATAGGCCACTCAGAAATGTAAACTGAACATGAACGGCCACTTGGGCAACCACATATCCTATTTGAGCAACAACACAAGATATACAAGGATATTTGGCTGGTCTCACCTTGATGTCGGAGGGGGTGACTGGGACGATGGTGGGGATGTCAGAGGGGGTCGGTGACGGGGACGACGGCGGGGATGTCGGAGGGGGTCGGTGACGGGGACGACGGTGGTCACCTGAGAAACCATATAAGTTATCACTAATACATCCCGAATAATTGCTTAAACTAAAAAATAACAACAAATATGACATGTTCAACTAGTTTTATTAATTCAACTAGTTCTTACTAAATATAAACTTACTACAAATAGAAAAAAAAACTAGTTCTTTCCAAAAATAAAGTAGTTCAACTAGTTATATTTACTTAGTAAACTAGTTCAACTACAACTAAAAATCTAGTACTAACTAAGCAACATCTAATTAACTAGTACCATCACTACTAGTAATTAACATCTACTACTACTAAAAATCTAGTACTAACTAAGCAACATCTAGTACTAGCTATGAACCCTAAATTAACATCTACAACTACTAAATCTAGTACTAACTAGTGGCAGGGGGTGGGGGGCGACGGAGAGGTAGCTAAGGGCGGCAAGGTCAAGAGCGGTGGGAGGAGGGCTGCCGGCGGAGGAGGGAGGAGGGGCGGCCGCAGACGGAGGGAGGAGGGCGGCGGCGGAGGAGGGAAGGGCGGCCGCAGGCAGAGGGAGGATGTGCGAGGAGGATGGAGGAGGGACGGAAGGAGGGGAGTACCTCGGCGGCGGACAGACGAAGGCGGCGGCGGCGACGCACGACGACGGTTATCAACACGGGGGGGCGAGAGTGAGAGTGTGAGTGAGGGCCGGTCGTGCGCGTGGGGATAAGGTAGGGATAGTTGT
This sequence comes from Triticum timopheevii, assembly GCA_963921465.1. Classification (NCBI taxonomy): domain Eukaryota; kingdom Viridiplantae; phylum Streptophyta; class Magnoliopsida; order Poales; family Poaceae; genus Triticum; species Triticum timopheevii. The sequence continues at coordinate 88,876,247 of OY997271.1, forward strand.
AGCGCGTTTGCCAAAACGCGCTGCAGCTAATCTGAATAGCAGTAGCGCTTTGCACATAAACCGCTACTGCTAAGTGTAACTATACAAAAAGATAGGACTCATATTGACAATTCAGATTGTACACAAAAAGATCATTGATGGCCAATGTATTTTTGCAACCGGAGAGGACTCATATTGCGCCCACAAATTTTACACATAGAGTTCAGTGAAGACCAACTAGTTGTGGTAGTTTCAGAAATAACATATTTAAGATGGTAAACACCCTGTTCACGGAGCGAGGTGGGACTAAACTTGTGGGCTGATCTTACCAGTAGCGGTTTTCCTATAAGCGCGCTGCTGCTCGTGCTACTGCTATTTTCCTGTCAGCAGCGCGTTTCTCTAACACGCGCTGCTGCTAAGTAGTAGCAGCGTGGTATTTTGTGGAGCGCTGCTGGTAAGATTCTGTGTATAGGCTTTTCCCTAGTAGTGATAGTACAACTCACACACACAAGTACAAAGTAATAGAATACAAACAAGTTACTAAGTGGAGTAGTAGTAGAAGGGACCTAAGCTAGCACCCAAGCCAAGAGACATCCTACTAGTAAATTGCTGTTATGGGTGAGACAAGAGCACAGGTGGTTCTGCTAGAGAGGGAATTATGGGCACTCAGAATAAATTAACAGAGTTTGTCCATGGACTGTCACAGGCAGCAACATAATACTAGTGCTCTTGTGCTTGAGCAAGAAGAATATATATAATACACAGGCAGCAGAGTTGGTGCTAATAGAATACAGCAACAGTGAGTAGTAGTAATTAAGAGGCAGACACTTAACCTGACAGAACTATGCATCAACTAGGCACGATTTCAGAACTGATCACCCCGTGCAGCCGAATAATTCAGGAGGCGACTCTGCTAAATTCCAATCCACTGCTTGAGCTGGTTCATATCCAGCTCCGTGATCTTGGTGTAGAGCTGGTTCATTTAGTGCGCATGTTGGCATAAGTGTTTGCAACTACTTGCTCATTTATGGGTTCTTTGCCGTCGCCACCTGCTCTGCTTGCCATTTTCCCTGTGATGCACTAACAGCAAAGAAAGAAAACTGCACAGAGAAAATGAACATTCTTTTAGAATCAAAACTGGGTAAAAGTGCATTGTAGCGTAACCAAGTGATAGTGTCTCAAGAGATAATTTTTCAGGAAGCAAAGAAAACAAATAATAGTCCTAACACACAGTTGGCAATAATCACCATAACTTAACACTCCAAAGAAAAATATACTGCTGTAGAAAGAAAATTAACAAGGGCATCAAAGGCAAACATATTGCTGAAGCATACCAACAGCGAGCAATCTTGAAAAATGTATTGAAGCAAACAACCAATGGAGTGTTTCCAGAAATACCACGAGAGAAAGATGATGTTTGCACAGGAAATATAAAGTATCCATCCAGTCATAAACTTTCTACACATTCCATACACAATGCAGCCCTGACTAAGTTTGAAAGGTTGCTACAGAAACTATCAACATGATTCAACTACAAGGCAACATCTAATTATTTTGGGCTATTTCATCTCCTTGAACTACAATTACTTCTGCTGTTCTGCAGTCCTGCTTGGCACAATAAATTACGAGAAAACCTATAACTGCAGCATAGCAACCCTACCCATCAACCAGACACCTTGAGCTTCGGATCCCGATCCAGATCGAGGTTCGGGATTGCTCAGAGTTTGTGCCCCAATTCGTCTATTTCAGAACATCTGAACGAAATCCTTCTCCCTAAGCGCTAGGATCATCTGCCTGGGTTCCCATGGTCGATCTAAAGTATTGACTGGAACAAACAAGTTGCACTCATCCGTGACCATCTAAAATTCAGTAAGTATGCGATACTGCTTGCTTTTTGTTAGGCCGGCGAAACTAAACAAACTAGCACGATTTCACAAAGCAACATACGAAGGTGGCCTCTCCCTCTCTGCTCTCTCCCCACCCCCCAAATCCAGCAGCAGCGGGAGCATGCCCACGGCAATGACAAACACATGCCCCAACGCACGAGCTACTCCCTTGGAAACCAAGTCGTCAGCGGGAATGGAAGGGATGGGGAGAAGATGGGCGAGATAGTGGCTACCTTGACATGGGAGCAGCTGCGCTGTGGCGTCTCTAGCACTCCCATGGCGTCCGAGCAGAAGCACACGGAGGAAGAAGGACCCCGCCTCGATCTGGACCCTGTGCCGGCGCTGCTCTGCCTCCTCCGTTGGGTGTAGTCGTAGCAGCACCTCGCGGGCGGCCGCCTCCATGGGCCGCAGCGCCGTCGGGATGGTCGGGGGCCGCAGACACAGCACCATCAGCATCATCCCGCCCGACTGCTTGCCCGGGACCCAGCCGAGGCCAGCGTGTGACTCAGGCCCACGCCATGGGGTTGGGGGAAGCCATGGCGCCGCAGCCCCCCTGTTCGAGTTGCTGATGGAGGGGCCATGCCGGTGCCGGATCCAGCGCCCACTGGCCTAAACGGTGCCGGATGTGGTAGACCGGCGGCGAGGGAACAGGTGGGTGGCGGAGAGGGAGGCGGCGGCAAGGAGAGAGGTGTGGCAGGGAGGGAGAGGTGCGGCTGCAAGGGGGATCTAAATCGGAGGAGTTAGGGTTTGGGAGGAAGGAGCGGAGGGAGTGGGAGATAGGGTCACCGTGGTGTGGGATGGATGGATGTGTGCCATGTCATCAATCCGTGGCACACACCTTTCCACCAATGAGAATTTAATTTTATTTTCTGTGTGTAAAAATGGTTTTTTAAGAATATATGAAATCTGTGATGGAAAATTGGATCATATTTTGTGAAAATGATCCAATATTGTGTACATGTGTGTATATTGGGATGAGGATTTTATTTCTTTGCACAAAAAATCATTTTTCAATTTTCGGAGTGCCAATAATCGGGTTTTTTGTGAAGGACCTAGCAAATAGTTGTTGCAAAATTGGACCAAATAAATTTTCTAAAAATCTAGGACATATTTAATGCACAATTGACCAAATGGTTGGGTGTAAAAAGTTTTGATCCACCTCTCGTGAAAAAGACAAATTCCTACCGATTCAGCTGGAAAAGCGGGTCAAATTTGAACTGTAGCTGCCTCGTAGTTTGCCCTTTATTTTTTACAAAAATCATTTATAGGTACATAAGTATCTATTTAACCAGAGAAACACCAAAAAATTCAAGATTCAACCACTAGCTAGGCACGGTCATTCCCGCCGTTTTGACCGCATTTTGAAACGGGCATAAAAAATTCAAAAAAAATCAAAAAATTGGAAAACCTTCGCATTGTGTCATTATATGTGGCCAAGTTTCCAGGAAAAATAATAAACTTGTAATACGGAAATTATTTTTAAGAAGTGTTCCCAGAAACGAGCTATCATGCGTGAAGATTCATGGCTTTCAAACCAAATGATCAATCTTATGGCCACATTCATGACATAGTTTGTTCAAATGATCTCATATTGTGCACAAGGGTGCATCTTGGAATTCCAAACAATGTTGCCTAAGGGAGTTTTCATTTTCTTTGCACGGGAAATTCATTTTCCATTTTCCGAGTGCCTGAAATGAGTTTTTTGTGAAGGACCTACCATATATTTGTTGCAAAATTGGACCAAATCAATTTTCTAAAATACTAGGACATATTTAATGCACAATTGACAAAATGGTTGGGTGTCAAAAGTTTTGATCCACCTCTGGTGGAAAAGACAAATTCCTGCAGATTCGGTTGGAAGCGGGTCAAATTTGAACTGCAGCTGCCTCATAGTTTGCTATTTATTTTTTCCAAAAATCATTTCTAGGTACATAAGTATCTATTTAATCAGAGAAACATCAAAAGCTTTCCAAGATTCGACCACTAGATAGGAACGGTCAAGCCCGCCGTTTTGACCGCATTTTGAAACGGGCATAAAAATTCAAAAAAATCAAAAAATTGGAAAACCTTCGCATTGTGTCATTATATGTGACCAAGTTTCCAGGAAAAATAATAAACTTGTAATACGGAAATTATTTAAAAAAAATGTTCTCAGAAATGAGCTATCATGCGTGAAGATTCATGCCTTTCAAGCCAAATGATCAATCTTATGGCCACATTCATGGCACAGTTTGTTCAAATGATCTCATATTGTGAACAAGGGTGCATCTTAGAATGGCAAACAATGTTGCCTAAGGAACTTTTCATTTTCTTTGCACAGAAAATTCATTTTCCATTTTCTGAGTGCCTGAAATGAGTTTTTTTTATGAAGGACCTACCATATATTTGTTTGCAAAATTGGACCTAATCAATTTTATAAAATATTAGGACATATTTAATGCACAATTGACAAAATGGTTGGCTGTCAAAAGTTTTGATCCACCTCTGGTGAAAAAGACAAATTCCCGCCGATTTAGTTGGAAGCGGGTCAAATTTGAACTGCAGCTGCCTCATAGTTTGCTATTTATTTTTTCCAAAAATCATTTCTAGTTACATAAGTACCTATCTAATCATAAATACATGGTTTGGAGGCGATACGTCGAGGTTTGGACGGTGGCCGAGGGCCCCAACCCTAGAGCGCGTAAACTCGCATGCTCGCCGCGTGGTCACCGCGTGACCGTGGCGTTGCCATGTGTTCTGGGCTGCCTATGCATGTCTAGTGGGTTGGGCACTCCCCAGGTAGTTGCTAGGAAGAAAATCACAACATAAGATTCTCACGAGGAGACCGATCGATGCTCAAATATGAATAAGCAGCCAAGTGTTTGATTAGTGGTACGGGAAATGCACATGGCTAATGGGTGTGAGTTTTGGCTGAGGATGATCAATTACTAAGAAGACCGTCTTCACAAAATTTCAGCTCAAAAGGAGGAGCCTAGGTGGTACTTGATTTGCAAAGTACCACAGTAGACATAAATATGAATGTTGAAGCCGGGCTCAAAATAATGAATGGATTGAGCTAGCATTTGATGGATGATGGTTATTTGGGTAGAGGAAAGCACTGTAGAAAATGGATACCATTTGGACATGCCAAAGTGGTACTTCCTTCATAAAGTGTTTTTCTGAACAGAATAGGATAATGAATATTTTTGAATTATTGTTGAACTACGCAAGGAAGGTTTTTACATATTTGATGAAGATATGACCCAAAGAATTTATGAGATTTTTTTGAAATTTTTGGGAATGACAGAAATATAGGTTGCTTCACAACCTAGGGCAAAAACTACCACATGGACATGACACATAGGCAAAACTGATGAGGTGGCGCCTAGTCATAGCAATAAGTACTAATGCATCCGCGTTCACAACCTCGTGACCATTTATATTGGTCGTAATCAGGTAGAAATAAGGTCATGGACCACTCTTATCTGCTTTATGACCATTTCGTGTAAGGCAATTCAGGGTTTGAGCCCTTCCAAGCGAAATGGCCGTGGATTTACGACCAATTCAGCTAGGGTCACTAAGAGAAGGTCACTAGTTGACATATTTCTTGTAGTGCGGACTGCGCATCTCTACAGTGCAAGAGGCAGCGGGAGCGAGGAGGAGGGGGAAGAAGAATGGGGGAGGGCGACGGCGGCGGGAGCGAGGAGAAGAGGGAAGAAGAATGGGGAAGGGCGGCGGCGGCGGGAGCGAGGAGGAGGGGGAAGAAGAATAGGGGAAAAGAGATGGATGCGGGAGTGGATGACTAAAGACGAGCCCTAACGGCGCCGTCTAACACCGTATGCTGGCTGTCGGGACGGCCTGGAGTGCCATGTAGGCGAAAAATGGGCCCGACCTGTCATAAACTCATTTAACATGGCCCGATCCGCCGATCAGTTGTTTTTGCAAAACAATTGCGCTAGACGTGGTGCTTTCTGCAACGATTCTGTATCCTAGTGTTTTCGTAAACCTAGCCCTCAAAGTGGTGGTTTTATGCAATTTACTCCCATTGTACCTCTCTATATACCCCATACACGGGTCAGATCAATACAACACAACAATCAACCATCCTATAATTTTAACTTGATATTAAAGCGGTTAGTCTCACGACGCCGATCCTAGGTCTTTCTACCACTTCCACGGCGGGTCGCCCCCGGGGAGATTAATCTTTTCTCCCCGGGGGCGCGACACCCGATCAATCAAAGATTAGATCAGATTTCTAGATTAGATTCAATTTTCAGTTCCACAAATCTAAAATCCCATTAGATTAGTTTTATCATAGGCCAGCAATAAACTCCACAACCGGATCTACTCCGGTCAGAAAATTCGTGCAAAAACCGACGTCGCGCGGCTACGGTCTCCGTGCGTACATCGGGCGTGACGCGTGCATCAATCCGACCTCCTCACCACACGCGCATCAAACCCTCTCGACATCAAGCTTCAGCAGACCAGGCAGCGGCAAAATTTCGTGTTTTCACTTTTTTCTAAAACCTATTCGAGATCTGCCCCTAGGTTGAATTTTTTTCGAGATCTGGCCATTTTGCTACCGCTAGAGTTCATGGCAGTAGGGTCTAACAGCCTACCGCCAGGAACTTTGGCGGTAGGAAACATCACTACCGCCAAACGGGCTGACGGTAGCCTGCACAACCCTACCGCCATGGTGCTTGGCAGTAGGCATGAGCACACACTGTGTTCAAAACTTAGGAGGTTTTTGGCGGTAGGGCATGCAACCCTACCGCCATGGTCCTTGGCGGTAGGCTGTTATACCCTACCGCCATGGTCCCTGATGGTAGCAAAAGGGTCAGATTTCGAAAAATTTCAAACTAGGGTCAGATCTCGAATAGGTTTGGAAAAAATATCAAAACACGAAATTTAGCCCCACGCAGCATTGCGGCGGCCACGTACGTGCCCCGGTCCACGGGCGGCCGGTGACTTGAGCGCGAGGAACAGGCCTACGCGGGGCCCGGGCGGTGGAGCAGCCAGCTTTGATTAGGGCGACACAAGGCAGGCTCGACGCATGGGACTCCAGCCCAGCCAAAAGTCAACTTCAACGACCCGAGCGTACAGGACGACGCGACTGGAATTTCCTATTGGACGCTCGTTGCGTCAAACAGTCGACGCATCGCACAGAGCCAGTGATCGATTTGCTACCCTTGGACCGGCCCATTTAACGTGTTCCAGTGTTTCCGGTTTTGGGAACCTTCTAGAGTTTCCCAGCCGGTTTTTTTCTGGTTTTGGGGAAGGTTCCCTAAACCGGTTTTTTCTTTTTTTCTTTTTCTTTTCTGTTTATTTTCCTAATTTCTTCTTTCTTTTTTTTCGTTTTTGTTTTCTTGTTATTTTTTCAACGTTATCTTATCTTTTTAAACTAAGTACATATTCAGATTTGTTCTTAATTTTTGAAAAATGTTCTTGCTTTTAAAAATGTTCTTTCTTCTTCTTTTCGTTTTTAGTTATTTCTGTTTCTATTTTTGTTTTTTCTATTTGTTTTCTTTCTCTGGTTTGTTATTTCATTTTATTTTCTCCTCTTTTTTATAAAAATATTTAAATTTTGTTTGTGTTTCCATAAAATGTTCAGTTTCGGAAAAAAAATCTTCTCAAAATTCAAATTTTGTTCTCGTTACCCAAAAAAGTTCAGAACTTTTGAAATTCATATAATGTACCAGATTTAAATTTTTTTGCTCACGTTTTCAAAAAAATGTTTGCGCTTCCAAATTTGTTCAGGATATTTCAAATTTGTTCTCCGTCTCAAAATTTGTGCTCAATATTCAAAAAATATTCATGCTTTAGGAAATTGTTCGCGCTTCCAAATTTGTTCTCCATTTCAAATTTTGTTCCCAAGATTCGAAAAAAATGTTCATGCTTTAAAAAAATTGTCCGCTCTTCTAAATTTGTTCTCTGTTTCGAAATTTGTTCTCAAGATTCAAAAAATGTTTGTTCTTTAAAAAATGATCATGTTCAAATTTTGTTCTCATTTTAAAAATTTTGTTCTCTAAATTCAAAAAAATATCCGGGATTTTAAGTCACAATTTCAAAAAATATTCTCGTTTTCAATTTTGTTCATTTTTTAACCACTGTTTGAGGTTCCCAAAAAATGTTCGTGTTTTCAGAAATGTTCCGGTTTTCAAATTTTGTACAGAATTTCAAAAAAAATATTCTTTTGTAATAAAACCTCCAAATTCAAAAAAATGCCATGTAAATTTTTTTCACATTTCCAAAAAAGCATACAGTACAAATTTTGTTTGCATTTTAAAAAAAAGTTCCTGCTTTATTTTTTTTAGTGCTGAATTAAAAAAATGTTCCTGTTTACCATTTTAAAAAAACAAAAAAATGTTCGTGATATCAAAAAATGTTCGTGTTTTTCGTAATTTCTTTTTTTTTCGGAAACATTTTTGAAAATTGTTCGGGTTTTGGAATCTGTTTGGGGTTTTCAAATTTTGTTCGTGTTTTCATTTTTGAATCAGATTTTAAAAACATCTTCACTTTACCAAAAAGATGGAATACGAAAAAAGTGGCATTTTGAAACTGCTCGCAATTTTTAAGAAATATTTTCAAAATGTTTTCCAAATCTCAGCGCTACTGTCTGTTCTTATATATTTCTGCACTTTTCATCTTCAGATGGTGGCGTGTAGTGTAGTGGCTAATAGCTCGTGGTTGGAGTCTCAGGTCGTGGGATCGAGTCATGGTACTCGCTGCTGGCTTTTCAGCTCTTTTTTTCGCGTGCGAAAGATCGGGTTGGTGGGCCGGCCCAGTCAAGCGTCAACCCTGTGCGTCGAGCTGTTGTTTGACGCAAAATGCCTCACATAGGAGGTCTCGGCGCGATTCGCGATTAAATCCGTGTAGGCGATATGCCTATACCAACGAGATCGTCCGGGCCTTATGGACGTATATGCCTACAGGTAGTACTGCATGCATGAGCCAGCAGCCCAGCACCAGATGAGTATACGGCTGCCACTATGGCACCGGCGGACTACAACCTCACGAAGACGGCATCGACCACATCATCCACGACGGCATGACTGCATCAACACGGCGTCACTACAGTGACGACCCTACACGGCCACACGGTTCTGGCAAAACTGATGTGTGCTCGATGGGCTTCCTCCGGTCTTGGCAAAATCGATGGACTCATCGTCGACGGCACCCTCTGACATCCGCAAGGTGCATCGTCCACTTCTGCAGCTTCGACATAGCGCATTTTTTTGCGCCTCCAGCTTTGTCCGGCTTCATCATCCACGACGACCACATCATCGACCACGACTACATCACCATGATCGGCTACCTCGACATTAATGGCTACGTCTACAACAACTCATCGGCAACAACTCCAGTCAACAACGTCCGCCTCGTCACTTGCATCCACGACACTCCCGCTGTGACTGTGGGAGGGAATAAAGGAGAAGGCAGGAAGATACCAGAAGGGGACGCGGTCACTGCCCTAATTGCCGACACATCAGAGACGCAATTGATGATGGCGCAGCGGGGAAGACGACAAAAGAGCAAGACTTCAAATTCAGTCGTAATCGTCCGCTTCATTCCCACTACGACCGAGGGGGGATGTTAGAAGTATATTTACGTTTAAGATACAGATAAGAGATAGAGATGGGGTAGGTTTAATTTGTCCTCTACTCCAAGTCTCTCTTCCTCCATTGTACCTCTCTATATACCCCATACACGGGTCAGATCAATATAACACAACAATCAACCATCCTATAATTTTAACAACGGTATCTCGGTGTGATGAGTTAAAACCCTATTCCTGCTCTGCATATATTGCGATTGGGATGTACAAAGTATAGGTAATACTGAAGGATCATATTGTGTTATGTCGACTAGCTTGGACCTGACTTATATAACATACCATGCCCCTATGGTTACACAACCTAGTTGGCAGTGGCGGAGGACAACTTTTTTTTGTTGAGGTAGGGCAAACTCTAGCATAAAATTGTCATTGCTACCGGTAATGTATGGTGCCGTACGCAAACATCGAGGTTTGCTCCGACGCTGGACAACGATAGAGCATTTTCTTACTTTGCCATCATTTTCGAGAGCATGTAAAATGCACAATTTTTTTTATAGAAAAGAGCAAAAATATAGTCTACAAGAAATCCCATCAAGAACACGGGATACACAACACTCCTAACTACTCCTAGTAGTTTCTATAGATGGCAAGTTGCAACTACCCTGAAGGCATTGTTTTGAGAGCAGGGACTATCTTTGGGGTGAAAACTCAAGATCTATGATCGCTTGATGACGGTGCTTGTGCATGTTGGGGAACGTTGCAGAAAGTAAAAAATTTCTACGCTTCACCAAGATCAATCTATGGAGTCATCTAGCAACGAGAGAGATGAGTGCATTTACATACCCTTGTAGATCGCGAGCGGAAGCGTTCAAGAGAACGGGGTTGAGGAAGTCGTACTCGTCGTGATCCGTATCACCGAAGATCCTAGTGCCGAACAGACGGTACCTCCGCGTTCAACACACGTACGGTTGGGGAGGACGTCTCCTCCTTCTTGATCCAGCAAGGGGGAATGAGAGGTTGATGGAGATCCAGCAGCACGACGGCGTGGTGGTGGAAGTAGCGGCGATCTCGGCAGGGCTTCGCCAAGCTCAGCGAGAGGGAGAGGTGGTACGGGGGAGAGGGAGGCGCCAGGGACTAGGGTGTGCAGCCCTCCCTCCCCCCTCTTTATATAGGGGCCCTAGGGGGTGAGCCGCCCCCCTAGAGATCCCATCTCAAGAGGGGCGGCGGCCAAGGGGGGGAACTTGCCCCCCAAGCCAAGTGGGGAGCCCCCCACCCCTAGGGTTTCCAACCCTAGGCATAGGGGGAGGCCCAAGAGGGGCACACCAGCCCACCAGGGGCTGGTTCCCTTCCCACTTCAGCCCATGGGGCCCTCCGGGATAGGTGGCCCCACTCGGTGGACCCCCGGGACCTTTCCGGTGGTCCCGGTACAATACCGGTGACCCCCGAAACTTTTCCGGTGGCCGAAACTGGACTTCCTATATATAATTATTCACCTCCGGACCATTCCGGAACTTCTCATGATGTCCGGGATCTCATCCGGGACTCTGAACAACTTTCGAGTTACCGCGTACTAATATCTCTACAACCCTAGCATCACTGAATCTTAAGTGTGTAGACCCTACGGGTTCGGGAATCATGCAGACATGACCGAGACAGCTCTCCGGCCAATAACCAACAGCGGGATATGGATACCCATGTTGGCTCCCACATGTTCCACGATGATCTCATCGGATGAACCACGATGTCGAGGATTCAAGTAATCCCGTATACAATTTCCTTTGTCAATCAGTACGTTACTTGCCCGAGATTCGATCGTCGGTATCCCAATACCTCGTTCAATCTCGTTACCGGCAAGTCACTTTACTCGTACCATAATGCATGATCCCGTGACCAACCACTTGGTCACATTGAGCTCATTATGATGATGCATTACCGAGTGGGCCCAGAGATACCTCTCCGTCATACGGAGTGACAAACCCCAGTCTCGATCCGTCTCAACCCAACAGATACTGTCAGGGATACCTATAGTATACCTTTATAGTCACCCAGTTACGTTGTGACGTTTGGTACACCCAAAGCACTCCTACGGTATACGGGAGTTACACGATCTCATGGTCTAAGGAAATGATACTTGACATTGGAAAAGCTCTAGCAAACGAACTACACGATCTTGTGCTATGCTTAGGATTGGGTCTTGTCCATCACATCATTCTGCTAATGATGTGATCTCGTTATCAATGACATCCAATGTCCATATTCAGGAAACCATGACTATCTGTTGATCAATGAACTAGTCAACTAGAGGCTCACTGGACATGTTGTGGTCTATGTATTCACACATGTATTACGATTTCCGAATAACACAATTATAGCATGAATAATCGACAATTATCATGAACAAGGAAATATAATAATAATCATTTTATTATTGCCTCTAGGGCATATTTTCAACAGTCTCCCACTTGCACTACAATCAATAATCTAGTTACATTGTGATGAATCGAACACCCATAGAGTTCTGGTGTTGATCATGTTTTGCTCGCGGAAGAAGTTTAGTCAACGGATCTGCGACATTCAGATCCGTATGCACTTTACAAATATCTATGTCTCCATTTTGAACATTTTCATGAATGGAGTTGAAGCGACGCTTGATGTGCCTGGTCTTCTTGTGAAACCTGGGCTCCTTGGCAAGGGCAATAGCTCCAGTGTTGTCACAGAAGAGAGTGATCGGCCCCGACGCATTGGGTATGACTCCTAGGTCGGTGATGAACTCCTTCATCCATATTGCTTCATGCGCTGCCTCCGAGGCTGCCATGTACTCCGCTTCACATGTAGATCCTGCCATGACGCTCTTCTTGCAACTGCACCAGCTTACTGCCCCACCATTCAAAATATACACGCATCCGGTTTGTGACTTAGAGTCATCCAGATTTGTGTCGAAGCTAGCGTCTACGTAACCCTTTACGACGAGCTCTTCGTCACCTCCATAAACGAGAAACATGTCCTTAGTCCTTTTCAGGTACTTCAGGATATTCTTGACCGCTATTCAGTGTTCCATGCAGGGGTTACTTTGGTACCTTCCTACCAAACTTACGGCAAGATTTACATCAGGTCTGGTACACAGCATGGCATACATAATAGACCCTATGGCCGAGGCATACTGGATGACACTCATCTTTTCTCTATCTTCTGCCGTGGTCGGGCATTGAGCCGAGCTCAATCTCACACCTTGCAACACAGGCAAGAACCCTTTCTTGGACTGATCCATATTGAACTTCTTCAATATCTTATCAAGGTATGTGCTTTGTGAAAGACCTATGAGGCGTCTCGATCTATCTCTATAGATCTTGATGCCTAATATGTAAGCAGCTTCTCCAAGGTCCTTCATTGAAAAACACTTATTCAAGTAGGCCTTAATGCTGTCCAAAAGTTATATATCATTTCCCATCAAAAGTATGTCATCTACATATAATATGAGAAATGCTGTAGAGCTCCCACTCACTTTCTTGTAAACGCAGGCTTCTCCATAAGTCTGCATAAACCCAAACTCTTTGATCATCTCATCAAAGCGAATGTTCCAACTCCGAGATGCTTGCACTAGCCCATAAATGGATCGCTGGAGCTTGCATACCTTGTTAGCATTCTTAGGATCGATGAAACCTTCCGGCTGCATCATATACAGTTCTTCCTTAAGATATCCGTTAAGGAATGCCGTTTTGACGTCCATTTGCCATATCTCATAATCATAGTATGCGACAATTGCTAACATGATTCGGACGGACTTCAGCTTCGCTACGGGAGAGAAAGTCTCATTTTAGTCAACCCCTTGAACGTGCCAATAACCCTTAGCGACAAGTCGAGCTTTATAGATGGTAACATTACCATCTGCGTCCGTCTTCTTCTTAAAGATCCATTTGTTTTCTATCGCTCGCCGATCATCGGGCAAGTCTGTCAAAGTCCATACTTTGTTTTCATACATGGATCCTATCTCGGATTGCATGGCTTCAAGCCATTTGAATCTGGGCCCGCCAGTGCTTCTTCATAGTTCGAAGGTTCACCGTTGTCCAACAACATGATTTCCAGGACAGGGTTGCCATACCACTGTAGTGTGGAACGTGTCCTTGTGGACCTTCGAAGTTCAGTAGTAACTTGATCCAAAGTACCTTGATCATCATCATTAATTTCCTCTCCAGTCGGTGCAGGCACCACAGGAACATCTTCCTGAGCTGCGCTACTTACCGGTTCAAGAGGTAGTACTTCATCAAGTTCCACTTTCCTCCCACTTACTTCTTTCGAGAGAAACGGTTTCTCCAGAAAGGACCCGTTCTTGGCAACAAAGATCTTGCCTTCGGATCTGAGGTAGAAGGTATACCCAATGGTTTCATTAGGGTATCCTATGAAGACGCATTTTTCTGACTTGGGTTCGAGCTTTTCAGGTTGAAGTTTCTTGACATAAGCATCACATCCCCAAACTTTTAGAAACGACAGCTTAGGTTTCTTCCCAAACCATAATTCATATGGTGTCGTCTCAACGGATTTAGACGGTACCCTATTTAAAGTGAATGTAGCTGTCTCTAGAGCGTATCCCCAAAATGATAGCGCTAAATCGGTGAGTGACATCATAGATCGCACCATATCCAATAGAGTGCGATTACGATGTTCAGACACACCGTTATGCTGAGGTGTTCCAGGCGGCGTGAGTTATGAAACGATTCCTGTTGGGGAACGTTGCAGAAAATAAAAATTTTCTACGCTTCACCAAGATCAATCTATGGAGTTCATCTAGCAACGAGAGAGAGGAGTGCATCTACATACCCTTGTAGATCGCGAGCGGAAGCGTTTAAGAGAACGGGATTGAGGGAGTTGTACTCGTCGTGATCCAAATCACCGATGATCCTAGTGCTGAACGGAAAGCACCTCCGCGTTCAACACACGTACGGTTGGGGAAGACGTCTCCTCCTTCTTGATCTAGCAAGGGGGAAGGAGAGGTTGATGGAGATCCAGCAGCACGATGGCGTGATGGTGGAAGCAGCGGTGATCTCGGCAGGGCTTCGCCAAGCTCAGCGAGAGGGAGAGGTGGTACGGGAGGAGAGGGAGGCGCCAGGGACTAGGGTGCGGCTGCCCTCCCTCCCCCCTCTTTATATAGGGGGCCTAGAGGTGCGCCGGCCCTGGAGATCCCATCTCTAAGGGGGGCGGCGGCCTAGGGCGGGACTTGCCCCCCAAGTCAAGTGGGCGCCCCCCACCCCTAGGGTTTCCAACCCTAGGCGCAGGGAAGGCCCAAGGGGGGGTGCACCAGCCCACCAGGGGCTGGTTCCCTTCCACTTTCAGCCCACGTGGCCCTCTGGGATAGGTGGCCCCACCCGGTGGACCCCCGGGACCCTTCCGGTGGTCCCGGTACAATACCGGTGACCCCCGAAACTTTCCCGGTGGCCGAAACTGGACTTCCTATATAGAATTCTTTACATCCGGACCATTCCGGAACTCCTCATGACGTCCGGATCTCATCCGGGACTCCGAACAACTTTCGGGTTTCCGCATACTAATATCTCTACAACCCTAGCGTCACCGAACCTTAAGTGTGTAGACCCTACGGGTTTGGGAATCACGCAGACATGACTGAGACAGCTCTCCACGAATAACCAACAGCGGGATCTGGATACCCATGTTGGCTCCCACATGTTCCACGATGATCTCATCGGATGAACCACGATGTCGAGGATTCGAGTAATCCCGTATACAATTCCCTTTGTCAATCGGTACGTTACTTGCCCGAGATTTGATCGTCGGTATCCCAATACCTCGTTCAATCTCGTTACCGGCAAGTCGCTTTACTCGTACCGAAATGCATGATCCCGTGACCAAACACTTGGTCACATTGAGATCATTATGATGATGCATTATCGAGTGGGCCCAGAGATACCTCTCCGTCATACGGAGTGACAAATCCCAGTCTCGATCTGTGTCAACCCAACAGATACTTTCGGGGATACCCGTAGTATACCTTTATAGTCACCCAGTTACGTTGTGACATTTGGTACACCCAAAGAACTCCTACGGTATCCTGGAGTTACACGATCTCATGGTCTAAGGAAAAGATACTTGACAATGGAAAAGCTCTAGCAAACGAACTACACGATCTTGTGCTATGCTTAGGATTGGGTCTTGTCCATCACATATTTCTCCTAATGATGTGATCCCGTTATCAACGACATCCAATGTTCATAGTCAGGAAACCATGACTATGAGTCGATCAACGAGCTAGTCAACTAGAGGCGCACTAGGGACATGTTGTGGTCTATGTATTCACACATGTATTACGATTTACGGATAACACAATTATAGCATGAATAATAGATAATTATCATGAACAAAGAAATATAATAATAATCATTTTATTATTGCCTCTAGGGCATATTTCCAACAGTCTCCCACTTACACTAGAGTCAATAATCTAGTTACATTGTGATGAATCAAACACCCATAGAGTTCTGGTGTTGATCATGTTTTGCTCGTGGAAGAGGTTTAGTCAAAGGATCTG
The DNA here is from genome assembly GCA_963921465.1 of Triticum timopheevii. Classification (NCBI taxonomy): domain Eukaryota; kingdom Viridiplantae; phylum Streptophyta; class Magnoliopsida; order Poales; family Poaceae; genus Triticum; species Triticum timopheevii. The sequence goes on from OY997271.1 coordinate 88,892,184, forward strand.
CGACATTCAGATCCGTATGTACTTTGCAAATATCTATGTCTCCATCATGAACATTTTCATGAATGTAGTTGAAGCGACGCTTGATGTGCCTGGTCTTCTTGTGAAACCTGGGCTCCTTGGCAAGGGCAATAGCTCCAGTGTTGTCACAGAAGAGAGTGATCGGCCCCGACGCATTGGGTATGACTCCTAGGTCGGTGATGAACTCCTTCATCCATATTGCTTCATGCGCTGCCTCCGAAGCTGCCATGTACTCCGCTTCACATGTAGATCCCGCCACGGCGCTCTTCTTGCAACTGGACCAGCTTACTGCCCCACCATTCAAAATATACACGTATCCGGTTTGTGACTAAGAGTCATCCAGATCTGTGTCGAAGCTACTGTCGACGTAACCCTTTACGACGAGCTCTTCGTCACCTCCATAAACGAGAAACATGCCCTTAGTCCTTTTCAGGTACTTCAGGATATTCTCGACCGCTATCCAGTGTTCCATGCCGGGATTACTTTGGTACCTTCCTACCAAACTTACGGCAAGGTTTACATCAGGTCTGGTACACAGCATGGCATACATAATAGACCCTATGGCCGAGGCATACTGGATGACACTCATCTTTTCTCTATCTTCTGCCGTGGTCGGGTATTGAGCCGAGCTCAATCTCACACCTTGCAACACAGGCAAGAACCCTTTCTTGGACTGATCCATATTGAACTTCTTCAATATCTTATCAAGGTATGTGCTTTGTGAAAGACCTATGAGGCGTCTCGATCTATCCCTATAGATCTTGATGCCTAATATGTAAGCAGCTTCTCCAAGGTCCTTCATTGAAAAACACTTGTTCAAGTAGGCCTTAATGTTGTCCAAAAGTTCTATATCATTTCCCATCAAAAGTATGTCATCTACATATAATATGAGAAATGCTATAGAGCTCCCACTCACTTTCTTGTAAACGCAGGCTTCTCCATAAGTCTGCATAAACCCAAACGCTTTGATCATCTCATCAAAGCGAATGTTCCAACTCCGAGATGCTTGCACTAGCCCATAAATGGATCGCTGGAGCTTGCATACCTTGTTAGCATTCGCAGGATCGACAAAACCTTCCGGCTGCATCATATATAGTTCTTCCTTAAGATAGCCGTTAAGGAATGCCGTTTTGACATCCATCTGCCATATCTCATAATCATAGTATGCGGCAATTGCTAACATGATTTGGACGGACTTCAGCTTTGCTACGGGAGAGAAAGTCTCATCGTAGTCAACCCCTTGAACTTGCCGATAACCCTTAGCGACAAGTCGAGCTTTATAGATGGTAACATTACCATCCGTGTCCGTCTTCTTCTTAAAGATCCATTTATTTTCTATCGCTCGCCGATCATTGGGAAAGTCTGTCAAAGTCCATACTTTGTTTTCATACATGGATCCTATCTCGGATTGCATGGCTTCAAGCCATTTGTTGGAATCTGGGCCTGCCATCGCTTCTCCATAGTTCGAAGGTTCACCTTGTCTAACAACATGATTTCTAGGACAGGGTTGCCATACCACTCTGGTGTGGAGCGTGTCCTTGTGGACCTACGAAGTTCAGTAGCAACTTGATCCGAAGTACCTTGATCATCATCATTAATTTCCTCTCCAGTCGGTGTAGGCACCACAGGAACATATTCTTGAGCTGCACTACTTTCCGGTTCAAGAGGCAGTACTTCATCGAGTTCTACTTTCCTCCCACTTACTTCCTTCGAGAGAAACTCTTTCTCCAGAAAGGACTCGTTCTTGGCAACAAAGATCTTGCCTTCGGATCTAAGGTAGAAGGTATACCCAATGGTTTCCTTAGGGTATCCTATGAAGACGCATTTTTCCGACTTGGGTTCGAGCTTTTCAGGTTGAAGTTTCTTGACATAAGCATCACATCCCCAAACTTTTAGAAACGACAGCTTAGGTTTCTTCCCAAACCATAATTCATACGGTGTCGTCTCAACAGATTTAGACGGTGCCCTATTTAAAGTGAATGTAGCCGTCTCTAGAGCGTATCCCCAAAATGATAGCGGTAAATCGGTGAGTGATATCATAGATCGCACCATATCCAATAGAGTGCGATTACGACATTTGGACACACCGTTACGCTGAGGTGGTCCAGGCGGCGTGAGTTGTGAAACGATTCCACATTTCCTTAAGTGCGTATCAAATTCGTGACTTAAATATTCTCCTCCATGATCTGATCGTAAGAACTTTATTTTTCGGTCACGTTGATTCTCTACCTCATTCTGAAATTCCTTGAACTTTTCAAAGGTCTCAGACTTGTGTTTCATCAGGTAGACATACCCATATCTACTTAAGTCATCAGTGAGAGTGAGAACATAACGATGGCCTCCGCGAGCCTCAACACTCATTGGACCGCACACATCAGTATGTATGATTTCCAATAAGTTGGTTGCTCGCTCCATTGTTCTGGAGAACGGAGTCTTGGTCACTTTGCCCATGAGGCATGGTTTGCATGTGTCAAATGATTCATAATCGAGAGACTCTAAAAGTCCATCAGCATGGAGCTTCTTCATGCGCTTGACACCAATGTGACCAAGGCGGCAGTGCCACAAGTATGTAGGACTATCGTTATCAACCTTACATCTTTTGGTATTCACACTATGAATGTGTGTAATATCACGTTCGAGATTCATTAAGAATAAACCATTGACCAACGGGGCATGACCATAAAACATATCTCTCATATAAATAGAACAACCATTATTCTCGGATTTAAATGAGTAACCATCTCGTATTAAACGAGATCTAGATACAATGTTCATGCTCAAAGCTGGCACTAAATAACAATTATTGAGGTTTAAAACTAATCCCGTAGGTAAATGTAGATGTAGCGTGCCGACGGTGATCATATCGACCTTGGAACCATTCCCGACGCGCATCGTCACCTCGTCCTTCGCCAGTCTCCGCTTATTCCACAGCTCCTGCTTTGAGTTACAAATATGAGCAACCGCACTAGTATCAAATACCCAGGAGCTACTACGAGTACTGGTAAGGTACACATCAATTACATGTATATCAGATATACCTTTAGTGTTGCCGGCCTTCTTGTCCGCTAAGTATTTGGGGCACTTCCGCTTCCAACGACCCTTCCCTTTGCAATAAAAGCACTCAACCTCAGGCTTGGGTACATTCTTTGGCTTCTTCCCGGTAACTGGCTTACCGGGCGCGGCAACTCCCTTGCCGTCCTTCTTGAAGTTCTTCTTACCCTTGCCTTTCTTGAAACTAGTGGTCATATTGACCATCAACACTTGATGCTCCTTTTTGATTTCCACCTCCGCTGACTGCAGCATTGAAAACACTTCAGGAATAGTTTTCACCATCCCCTACATATTGTAGTTCATCACAAAGCTCTTGTAGCTAGGTGGGAGCGACTGAAGGATTCTGTCAATGACCGCCTCGTCTGGGAGGTTTATGTCCAGCTAGGACAAGCGGTTGTGCAACCTAGACATTTTGAGTATGTGCTCATTGACAGAACTATTTTCCTCCATCTTACAACTATAGAACATGTCGGAGACTTCATATCTCTCAACCCGGACATGATCTTGGAAAACCATTTTCAGCTCCTCGAACATCTCATATGCTCCGTGTTGCTCAAAATGCTTTTGGAGCCCCGGTTCTAAGCTGTAAAGCATGCTGCACTGAACGAGGGAGTAATCATCAGCACGTGACTGCCAAGCGTTCATAACGTCTTGGTTCTTTGGGATGGGTGCTTCACCTAGCGGTCCTTCTAGGACATATGCTTTCTTGGCAGCTATGAGGATGATCCTCAGGTTCCGGACCCAGTCCGTATAGTTGCTGCCATCATCTTTCAGCTTGGTTTTCTCTAGGAACGTGTTGAAGTTGAGGTTGACATGAGCGTTGGCCATTTGATCTACAAGACATTTTTGCAAAGGTTTTTAGACTAAGTTCATGATAATTAAGTTTATCTAATCAAATTATTTAATGAACTCCCACTCTGATTAGACATCCATCTAGTCATCTAAGTTATACATGATCCGAGTCAACTAGGCCGTGTCCGATCATCACGTGAGATGGACTAGTCATCATCGGTGAACATCTCCATGTTGATCGTATCTTCCATACGACTCATGTTCGACCTTTCGGTCTCTTGTGTTTCGAGGCCATGTCTGTACATGCTAGGCTCGCCAAGTTAACCTAAGTGTTTATGCATGTGTAAATCTGTCTTACACCCGTTGTATGTGAACGTTAGAATCTATCACATCCGATCATCACGTGGTGCTTCGAAACAATGAACTTTCACAATGGCGCACAGTTAGGGGGAATACTTTCTTCAAATTATTATGAGGGATCATCTTATTTACTACCGTCGTTCTAAGCAAGTAAGATGCAAAAACATGATAAACATCACATGCAATCAAACGGTGACATGATATGGCCAATATCATATAGCTCCTTTGATCTCCATCTTTGGGGCGCCATGATCATCTTCGTCACCGGCATGATACCATGATCTCCATCATCATGATCTCCATCATCGTGTCTCCATGAAGTTGCTCGCCAACTATTACTTCTACTACTATGGCTAACGGTTTAGCAATAAAGTAAAGTAATTACATGGCCATTAATCATTGACACGCAGGTCATACAATAATTTAAGACAACTCCTATGGCTCCTGCCGGTTGTCATACTCATTGACATGCAAGTCGTGATTCCTATTACAAGAACATGATCTCATACATCACATATATATCATTCACCACAACTTTTGGCCATATCACATCACAAGGCATATGCTGCAAAAACAAGTTAGACGTCCTCTAATTGTTGTTGCATGTTTTACGTGGCTGCAATAGGGTTCTAGCAAGAACGTTTCTTACCTACGTAAAAGCCACAACGTGATATGCCAATTTCTATTTACCCTTCATAAGGACCCTTTTCATCGAATCCGCTCCGACTAAAGTGGGAGAGACAGACACCCGCTAGCCACCTTATGCAACTAGTGCATGTCAGTCGGTGGAACCTGTCTCACGTAAGCGTACGTGTAAGGTCGGTCCGGGCCGCTTCATCCCACGATGCCGCCGAAGAAAAATAAGACTAGTAGTGGCAAGAAAATTGAAAATATCTACACCCACAACAAATTTGTGTTCTACTCGTGCAAAGAAACTACGCATAAACCTAGCTCATGATGCCACTGTTGGGGAACATTGCAGAAAATAAAAAAATTCTACGCTTCACCAAGATCAATCTATGGAGTTCATCTAGCAACGAGAGAGAGGAGTGCATCTACATACCCTTGTAGATCGCGAGCAGAAGCATTCAAGAGAACGGGGTTGAGGGAGTCGTACTCGTCGTGATCTAAATCACCGAAGATCCTAGTGCTGAACGGACAGCACCTCCGCGTTCAACACACGTACGGTTGGGGAAGACATCTCCTCCTTCTTGATCCAGCAAGGGGGAAGGAGAGGTTGATGGATATCCAGCAGCACGACGGCGTGGTGGTGGAAGCAGCGGTGATATCGGCAGGGCTTCGCCAAGCTCAGCGAGAGGGAGAGGTGGTACGGGGGAGAGGGAGGCGCCAGGGACTAGGGTGCGGCTGCCCTCCCTCCTCCCTCTTTATATAGGGGGCCTAGGGGTGCGCCTGTTGGGGAACGTTGCAGAAAAAAAATCTATGCTTCACCAAGATCAATCTATGAGTTCATCTAGCAACAAGAGAGAGGAGTGTATCTACATACCCTTGTAGATCGCGAGCGGAAGCGTTCAAGAGAACGGGGTTGAGGGAGTCATACTCGTCGTGATCCAAATCACCGATGATCCTAGTGCTGAACGGACAGCACCTCCGCGTTCAACACACGTACGGTTGGGGAAGACGTCTCCTCCTTCTTGATCCAGCAAGGGGGAAGGAGAGGTTGATGGAGATCCAGCAGCATGATGGCGTGGTGGTGGATGCAGCAGCGATCTCGGCAGGGCTTCGCCAAGCTCTACGAGAGGGAGAGGTGTAGCAGAGGGAGAGGGAGGCGCCAAGAGCATTGGTGCGGTTGCCCTCCCTCCCCCCTCTTTATATAGGGCCCCTAAGGGGGTGCCGGCCATAGGAGATGCAATCTCCAAGGGGGGCAGCGGCCAGGGGGGAAACTTGCCCCCCAAGCCAGGTGGAGGCACCCCACCCCTAGGGTTTCCAACCCTAGGCGCAGGGGGCCAAGGGGGCGGGGGCGCACCAGCCCACCAGGGGCTGGTTCCCCTCCCACTTCAGCCCATGGGGCCCTCCGGGATAGGTGGCCCCACCCGATGCACATCCGGGACCCTTCCGGTGGTCCCGGTACAATACCGGTGACCCCCGAAACTTTCCCGATGGCCGAAACCTGACTTCCTATATATAATTCTTCACCTCCGGACCATTCCAGAACTCCTCATGACGTCCGGGATCTCATCCGGGACCCCGAACAACTTTCGGGTTTCCACATACTAATATCTCTACAACCCTAGCGTCACCGAACCTTAAGTGTGTAGACCCTACGGGTTCGGGAGACACGCAGACATGACCGAGACGACTCTCTGGTCAATAACCAACAGTGGGATCTGGATACCCATGTTGGCTCCCACATGCTCCTCGATGATCTCATCGGATGAACCACGATGTCGAGGATTCAAGTAACCCCGTATACAATTCCCTTTGTCAATCAGTATGTTACTTGCCCAAGATTCGATCGTCGGTATCCCAATACCTCGTTTAATCTCGTTACCGGCAAGTCACTTTACTTGTACCGTAATGCATGATTGCGTGACCAAACACTTGGTCACTTTGATCTCATTATGATGATGCATTACCAAGTGGGCCCAGAGATACCTCTCCGTCATACGGAGTGACAAATCCCAGTCTCGATCCATGTCAACCCAACAGATACTTTCGGGGATACCCGTAGTATACCTTTATAGTCACACAATTATGTTGTGACGTTTGGTACACCCAAAGCACTCCTACGGTATCCGAGAGTTACACGATCTCATGGTCTAAGGAAAAGATACTTGACATTGGAAAAGCTCTAGCAAACGAACTACACGATCTTGTGCTATGCTTAGGATTGGGTCTTGTCCATCACATCATTCTCCTAATGATGTGATCCCGTTATCAACGACATCCAATGTCCATAGTCAGGAAACCATGACTATCTGTTGATCAACGAGCTAGTCAACTAGAGGCTTACTAGGGACATGTTGTGGTTTATGTATTCACACATGTATTATGATTTCCGGATAACACAATTATAGCATGAATAAAAGACAATTATCATGAACAAGGAAATATAATAATAATCATTTTATTATTGCCTCTAGGGCAGATTTCCAACAGCGCCGGCCTTGGAGATCCCATCTCCAAGGGGGGCGGCGGCCTAGGGGGGGGGGACTTGCCCCCCAAGTCAAGTGGGCGTCCCCCACCCCTATGGTTTCCAACCCTAGGCGCAGGGGAGGCCCAAGGGGGGCGCACCAGCCCACCAGGGGCTGGTTCCCTTCCCCTTTCAGCCCACGTGGCCCTCCGGGATAGGTGGTCCCACCCGGTGGACCCCCGGGACCCTTCCGGTGGTCCCGGTACAATACCGATGACCCCTGAAACTTTCCCGGTGGCCGAAACTGGACTTCCTATATAGAATTCTTTACCTCCGGACCATTCCGGAACTCCTCGTGACGTCCGGGATCTCATCCGGGAGTACGAACAACTTTCAGGTTTCCGCATACTAATATCTCTACAACCCTAGCGTCACCGAACCTTAAGTGTGTAGACCCTACGGGTTCGGGAATCACGCAGACATGACCGCGACAGCTCTCCGGCCAATAACCAACAGCGGGATCCGAATACCCATGTTGGCTCCCACATGTTCCACTATGATCTCATCGGATGAACCACGATGTCGAGGATTCGAGTAATCCCGTATACAATTCCCTTTGTCAATTGGTACGTTACTTGCCCGAGATTCGATCGTCGGTATCCCAATACCTCGTTCAATCTCGTTACCGGCAAGGCACTTTACTCGTACCGTAATGCATGATCCCGTGACCAAACACTTGGTCACATTGAGCTCATTATGATGATGCATTACCGAGTGGGCCCAGAGATACCTCTCCATCATACGGAGGGACAAATCCCAGTCTCGATCAGTGTCAACCCAACAGATACTTTCGGGGATACCCGTAGTATACCTTTATAGTCACCCAGTTACGTTGTGACGTTTGGTACATCCAAAGCACTCCTACGGTATCCGGGAGTTACGCGATCTCATGGTCTAAGGAAAATATACTTAACATTGGAAAAGCTCTAGCAAACGAACTACACGATCTTGTGCTATGCTTAGGATTGGGTCTTGTCCATCACATCATTCTCCTAATGATGTGATCCCGTTATCAACGACATCCAATGTCCATAGTCAGGAAACCATGACTATCAGTCGATCAATGAGCTAGTCAACTAGAGGCTCACTAGGGACATGTTGTGGTCTATGTATTCACACATGTATTACGATTTCTGGATAACACAGTTATAGCATGGATAATAGATAATTATCATGAACAAGGAAATATAATAATAATCATTTTATTATTGCCTCTAGGGCATATTTCCAACAATTCCGCATTTCCTTAAGTGCGTACCAAATTCGTGACTTAAATATTCTCCTCCACGATCTGATCGTAAGAACTTTATTTTTTGGTCACGTTGATTCTCTACCTCATTCTGAAATTCTTTGAACTTTTCAAAGGTCTCAGACTTGTGTTTCATCAAGTAGACATACCCATATCTACTCAAGTCATCAGTGAGAGTGAGAACATAACGATAGCCACCGCGAGCCTCAACGCTAATTGGACCGCACACATCAGTATGTATAATTTCCAATAAGTTGGTTGCTTGCTCCATTGTTCCGGAGAACGGGGTCTTGGTCATTTTGCCCATGAGGCATGGTTCGCACGTGTCAAATGATTCGAAATCAAGAGACTCCAAAAGTCCATCTGTATGGAGCTTCTTCATGCGTTTGACACCAATGTGACCAAGGCGGCAGTGCCACAAATATGTGGGACTATCATTATCAATCTTACATCTTTTGGTATTCACACTATGAATATGTGTAACATCACGTTCGAGATTCATTAAGAATAAACCATTGACCAGCGGGGCATGACCATAAAACTTACCTCTCATATAAATAGAACAACCATTATTCTTGGATTTAAATGAGTAGCCATCTCATATTAAACGAGATCTAGATACAATGTTCATGCTCAAAGCTGGCACTAAATAACAATTATTGAGGTTTAAAACTAATCCCGTAGGTAAATGTAGAGGTAGCGTGCCGACGGCGATCACATCGACCTTGGAACCATTCCCGACGCGCATCGTCACCTCGTCCTTCGCCAGTCTCTGTTTATTCCGCAGCTCCTGTTTTGAGTTACAAATATGAGCAACCGCACTAATATCAAATACCCAGGAGCTACTACGAGTACTGGTAAGGTACACATCAATTACATGTATATCACATATACCTTTAGTGTTGCCGGCCTTCTTGTCCGCTAAGTACTTGGGGCAGTTCCGCTTCCAGTGTCCGCTTCCCTTGCAATAAAAGCACTCAGTCTCAGGTTTGGGTCCATGCTTTGGCTTCTTCCCGGTAAGTGGCTTACCGGGCGCGGCAACTCCCTTGCTGTCCTTCTTGAAGTTCTTCTTACCCTTGCCTTTATTAAAACTAGTGGTTTTATTGACCATCAACACTTGATGTTCCTTTTTGATTTCCACCTCCGCTGATTTCAGCATTGAAAATACTTCAGGAATAGTTTTCACCATCCCCTGCATATTGTAGTTCATCACAAAGCTCTTGTAGCTAGGTGGGAGCGACTGAAGGATTCTGTCAATGACCGCCTCGTCCGGGAGGTTAATGTCCAGCTGGGACAAGCGGTTGTGCAACCCAGACATTTTGAGTATGTGCTCACTGACAGAACTATTTTCCTCCATCTTACAACTGTAGAACTTGTCGGAGACTTCATATCTCTCGACCCGAGCATGAGCTTGGAAAACCATTTTCAGCTCTTCGAACATCTCATGTGCTCTGTGTTGCTCAAAACGCTTTTGGAGCCCCGTTCTAAGCTGTAAAGCATGCTGCACTGAACGAGGGAGTAGTCATCAACACGCGACTGCCAAGCGTTCATAACGTCTTGGTTCGCTGGGACGGGTGCTTCACCTAGCGTTGCTTCTAGGACATATGCTTTCTTGGCAGCTATGAGGATGATCCTCAGGTTTCGGACCCTAGTCCGTATAGTTGCTGCCATCATCTTTCAGCTTGGTTTTCTCTAGGAACACGTTGAAGTTGAGGTTGACATGAGCGTGGGCCATTTGATCTACAAGACATTTTGCAAAAGTTTTAGACTAAGTTCATGATAATTAAGTTCATCTAATCAAATTATTTAATGAACTCCCACTCAGATAAACATCCCTCTAGTCATCTAAGTGATCCATGATCTGAGTCAATTAGGCCGTGTCCGATCGTCGCGTGAGACGGACTAGTCATCATCGGTGAACATCTTCATGTTGATCGTATCTTCTATACGACTCATGTTCGACCTTTCGGTCTCTTGTGTTCCGAGTCCATGTCTGTACATGCTAGGCTCGTCAAGTCAACCTAAGTGTTTTGCATGTGTAAATCTGTCTTACACCCATTGTATGTGGACGTTAGAATCTATCACACCCGATCATCACGTGGTGCTTCGAAACAACGAACTTTTACAATGGCGCACATTTAGGGGGAACACTTTCTTGAAATTATTATGAGGGATCATCTTATTTACTACCGTCGTTCTAAGTAAATAAGATGCAAAAACATGATAAACATCACATGCAATCAAATAGTGACATGATATGGCCAATATCATATAGCTCCTTTGATCTCCATCTTCGGGGCCCCATGGTCATCTTCGTCACCGGCATGACACCATGATCTCCATCATCATGATTTCCATCATCGTGTCTCCATGAAGTTGTTCGCCAACTATTACTTCTACTACTAAGGCTAACGATTTAGCAAAAGAGTAAAGTAATTACATGGCGTTATTCAGTGACATGCTGGTCATACAATAAATAAAGACAACTCCTATGGCTCCTGCCAGTTGTCATACTCATCAACATGCAAGTCGTGATTCCTATTACAAGAACATGATCAATCTTATACATCACATATAATTCATTCATCACATCCTTTTGGCCATATCACATCACAAGGCATATGCTGCAAAATCAAGTTAGACGTCCTCTAATTGTTGTTGCATGTTTTTACGTGGCTGCAATAGGGTTCTAGCAAGAACGATTCTTACCTAGGTCAAAACCACAACGTGATATGCCAATTTCTATTTACCCTTCATAAGGACCCTTTTCATCGAATCCGATCCGACTAAAGTGGGAGAGACAGACACCTGCTAGCCACCTTATGCAACTACTGCATGTCAGTCGGTGGAACCTGTCTCACGTAAGCGTACGTGTAAGGTCGGTGGAGCCGCTCATCCCACGATGCCGCCGAAATAAGATAAGACTAGTGGTGGCAAGAAAATTGACAACATCTACGCCCACAACAAGATTGTGTTCTACTCGTGCATAGAAACTGCGCATAGACCTAGCTCATGATGCCACTGTTGGGGAACATTACAGAAAATGAAAATTTTCTATGCTTCACCAAGATCAATCTATGAAGTCATCTAGCAACGAGAGATAGGAGTGCATCTACATACCCTTGTAGATCGCGAGCGGAAGCGTTCAAGAGAACGGGATTGAGGGAGTCGTACTCGTCGTGATCCGAATCACCGAAGATCCTAGTGCCAAACGGACGGCACCTCCGCGTTCAACACACGTACGGTTGGGGAAGACATCTCCTCCTTCTTGATCCAGCAAGGGAGAAGGAGAGGTTGATGGAGATCCAGCAGCACGATGGCGTGGTGGTGGAAGTAGCGGCGATCTCGGCAGGGCTTTGCCAAGCTCAACGAGAGGGAGAGGTGGTACGGGGGAGAGGGAGGCGCCAGGGACTAGGGTGCGCAGCCCTCCCTCCCCCCTCTTTATATAGGGGCCCTAGGGGGTGCTCCGGCCCCCTAGAGATCCCATCTCAAGGGGGGAGGGCGGCCAAGGGGGGATCTTGCCCCCCAGGCTAAGTGGGGCGGCCCCCACCCCTAGGGTTTCCAACCCTAGGCGCAGGGGGAGGCCCAAGGGGGCGCACCAGCCCATCAGGGGCTGGTTCCCTTCCTACTTCAGCCCATGGGGCCCTCCGGGATAGGTGGCCCCACCCGGTGGACCCCCGGGACCCTTCCGGTGGTCCCGGTACAATACCTGTGACCCCCAAACTTTCCCGGTGGCCGCAACTGGACTTCCTATATACAATTCTTCACCTCTGGACCATTCTGGAACTCCTCATGATGTCCGGGATGTCATCCGGGACTCCGAACAACTTTCGGGTTGCCGCATACTAATATCTCTACAACCCTAGCGTCACCGAACCTTAAGTGTGTAGACCCTACGGGTTCGGGAATCATGCAGACATGACCGAGACAGCTCTCCGGCCAATAACCAACAGCGGGATCTGGATACCCATGTTGGCTCCCACATGTTCCATGATGATCTCATCGGATGAACCATGATGTCGAGGATTCAAGTAATCCTGTATACAATTCCCTTTGTCAATCGGTACGTTACTTGGCCGAGATTCGATCGTCGGTATCCCAGTACCTCGTTCAATCTCGTTACCGGCAAGTCACTTTACTCGTACCGTAATGCATGATCCCGTGACCAACCACTTGGTCACATTGAGCTCATTATGATGATGCATTACCGAGTGGGCCCAGAGATACCACTCCGTCATACGGAGTGACAAATCCCAGTCTCGATCCGTGTCAACCCAACAGATACTTTCGGGGATACCTATAGTATACCTTTATAGTCACCCAGTTACGTTGTGACGTTTGGTACACCCAAAGCAGTCCTACGGTATCCGGGAGTTACACGATCTCATGGTCTAAGGAAATGATACTTGACATTGGAAAAGCTCTAGCAAACGAACTACATGATCTTGTGTTATGCTTAGGATTGGGTCTTGTCCATCACATCATTCTCCTAATGATGTGATCTCGTTATCAATGACATCCAATGTCCATAGTCAGGAAACCATGACTATCTGTTGATCAACGAGCTAGTCAACTAGAGGCTCACTAGGGACATGTTGTGGTCTATGTATTCACACATGTATTACGATTTCCGGATAACACAATTATAGCATGAATAATAGACAATTATCATGAACAAGGAAATATAATAATAATCATTTTTTATTGCCTCTAGGGCATATTTCTAACAATGCACTGTTTCCTTCTTTGAGGCATCACTTTTGAAGAACTTGCACATCAGGTGTTGTTTTGGTGGTGGTTGTAATGTTGCAGCAAGGATTGGAACTCTTTAGCGGGGCTTTTTTTTAGCTTCTTCTATTTATTTTTCTGATTGTGTGCATCCGTAATGCTATTACGGTATTGCATTGTTGCAGAGGCCGGGTGTAATTGGTATCTTGATGATATTAATATATTCCATTTATCGAAAAAGTACTCTGATAATGGAATTCTCCTAGCTCCCCTAGCCAAGCTTCATTTTTTATTTCTTTTTGAGTCTAGCTCCAAATACGTAAGCCGCTCTTAATTTTTTTTTTGAGGATTGCCAACGCTTTATTGATCAATGTGAATGTTTATGGGAATACATGTTGGGTCATGAGGATGAATAAGCCACAAATGACGACCCCTGATCAAGCATAGCCGAGTGTTTGGCAAGGTTGTCAGCTTCACAATTTGATTCTCTTCCTTCGAAAATAACTAAACAGCTATTAAAATAACTAGTCCTAGAATTAAATTATTTGACAATGGCCTCATTGGCTCCTCCTTTACCTTCATTGATATCATCTACTACGGTCTTGCTATCACATGCAATAATGACATTTGTCAGCTCAAGGTCTTCTGCTAATGCCAATGCTTCACGACAAGCTAATGGCAGCACAAAGGTTGAACTCATATAGCCCAGCAGCCAGAGTTCACGCAGTGGGCTCATGGCCCAAATAAGGCAGCTCCTCTATCTATCTCCTTATTCCAGCGAGACACTCGCTCTAAGGGCGAATCCTATTTGGCACTGCAGGCGCCCGTTAACGTGTATTCTACACTGCAAACGGGCGCCTGGCACGCGGTACATCCCAATCAATAGGCTATGCCTCGGTAGTTGAATGATTATTCTCTTTTCACGTTGTTCTTTAGTTTGGTTTGCTTTTTTCCTTTTTCCTTATCCTTTTCTGTTTCTTAATGGGCGTTTTTTTAAAATTCGTGAACCTTTTTTTCTAAATTGGTAAAAAAATCAAATTCAATGAACTTTTTTCAATTTGATGAACTTTTTTTAAATTACAAGAACTCTTTTCAACTTTGATGAGCTTTTTTAAAATTTGATGAACTTTTTCAATATCGATGAACTTTTTTTCAAATTCGATGAATTTTCTTTAAATTTGATGAAGAATTTGCAAATTTGATGAACTCTTTTTCAAATCCGATGAACTTTTTTGAAAAGTTGATGAACTTTTTTAAAATTTGACGACAATTTTTAAAATTCAGTGAACTTTTTTTGAAATTCGATGAACTTCCTTCAAAACCGATGAACTTTTTTGAATTTCATGATTTATTTTCAAAATTCGATGAACTTTCTTAAAAATGATGAACCTTTTTTCAAATTTGATAAAGTTTCTTAAAATTCAATGAACTTTTTTCAAATATGATGAACGTTTCTTAAAATTCATGAATTTTTTCCATTTTTCGTTTTTTTCTAGTTGGTACAAACTTTTTGAATTTTATTTATTTATTTTAATTTGTGGATTTTGTGAAGGCTTTTGCAAACTTATGTTTTATTTATTCAAAGAATTATAGTGAGTATATAAGACCAGTATATGTTTAATTTTTTAACTGAATGAATTCTTAAAGGAGCTCTGTGTCCCTCACTGGTCAGCAAGCCGAGTGCTTCCTAGTGGTTAAAGCGTGTATGCATTAACACTCTGGTTCAGAGATCGGATCCCAGTTCTCAAAATTCAGTGAACTTTTTTTGAAATTCGATGAACTTCCTTCAAAATCGATGAACTTTTTTGAATTTCATGATTTATTTTCTAAATTCGATGAACTTTCTTAAAAATGATGAACCTTTTTTCAAATTTGATAAAGTTTCTTAAAATTCAATGAACTTTTTTCAAATTTGATGAACGTTTTTTTTAAATTCATGAATTATTTCCATTTTTCGTTGTTTTCCAATTGGTACAAACTTTTTGAATTTTATTTATTTATTTTAATTTGTGGATTTTGTGAAGGCTTTTGCAAACTTATGTTTTCTTTATTAGAATTACAGTGAGTATATAATACCAGTATATGTTTAATTTTTTAACTGAATGAATTCTTAAAGGAGCTCTGTTTCCCTCACTGGTCAGCAAGGCGAGTGCTTCCTAGTGGTTAAAGCGTGTATGCATTAACACTCTGGTTCAGAGATCGAATCCCAGTTCTCTCCATGAAATGTGAACTTTTCATCCACCACGGCACACAATACACACCCAATGCAAAATACAAAGGTGCCGGGCACCGACACATCACTCGAACGACAACCAAGCAAACTAGAGATGAACCAAGAAGAACTACTTGGAGCCACCGAGGAGGGGTGAGACGGACAATGATGGAGCAAGGACTCCAGGACGGTGCCTCCCAGAAGGGCACGACCACGAATAGCCGCCACCACCCGATACGAAGATCAAGTTTTCACCCAGAGCCACATGGAGGAGTACATCCAGGCACCCCCAAGACCATCCAAAGAGGCCAGCTTTGTACCAGAGGGACACCCCCGATCGATGTCAGGATGAAAATGGAGTGGAAATATAGAAACGGAAATGGAAATTTGCAAAACGGAAGTGGAAATGAATTTTTTATACGAAAACGGAAACAAAAACGGAACGGTGTTTTCGTTGGAACATGCATGGAAACGGAACTTTTCGTTTCCGTGAATATGGAATTTTCTGTTTTGATCATAGACCTATGGATGCTTTGTAGCCGAACCACACCCAACAACACAGAATGACACAATAAGTAGAATGGATCATTTGAGGCCCAACTTCTATAATCACACATGTACTCAGCTTGACCCTATATGCAATTGTCCAGTACTACTACAATACTATGTAAGTTGTTAACATAATGATATTATTTTGTAGCCATGTTAATTAACAATTCAATAAATTTGTTTGTGTTTTGCGTGTATTTCTCTATGATTCAAGGGGTTTTTAAGTTCCGGTCAACACCCACTTATGTTTCCGTGTCTGCTTTGTATTCGCTACATATCTGTTTTCGGTAGTATCTATTTCCGTATTCATTTCCGGGATTTCTGTATTCGTTTCCACTTCTATAGAAAAATATGAAAACAAATGTGGTAGCACTCAGTTTCGTCCGTTTCCTTTTCATCCCTAGCGGCAGACGACCCGTCTTGAATATCGCCGGAGTTGCAACAACCTGCACGTGGCTAGGGAAAGGGGAAGGTGAGGGAGCGGAGCATCGGACCGGCACACCCCTGTGCCAGTGACGGGTGACCCGAGCACGCCGGCGCCGCCCATCCCTCTAGCCAACCTCCCCACCGGACACACCCATGTGCCGCCCCATCTCAGCAGCCATCACAGAACCGCGCAAAGCCACCGCCGCAGGCCCGGCCACCGACGAGGAGGGACCCCAAGGACTGCCGCTGACCACCAAGAAAACTCACCGGGGAGCCCATCTGCACTGCCGCCATCGTCCAGCCGGCGGGACGCCTGGATCCCGACCAGCACGTCCACCAACCACCGCCGCTGTGCCTCCAGCACCACCAGTCGCGGCCATGGTAGGAGCGGACGCCCGCAGCCCGCGCCGCCTGGGCCCAAATCTGGCCGTCTGTCGCCGCCGGAGCCCACCGTGCACCACCGCTGCTGCAGCCCCTTCACGCCGCCACCCACAGCCCGCGTCTTCATCGCCGTCTGCTGCCGCCGCGCCGCCACGCCCCGAGCCAACGTCGCGCCGCCGCCCGACCCTGAGGCCCGCGCCCGCCGGGCCGAGCAGGGGAAGGAAGGTGCCTGTATAAACTTATGCAAAAAATCAAGGTGGGGCGCCCACCACACCTCGCCCTGCTGGGTCCTCCGCCTGTAGTCGGCTACATCAGTGGAGGGGAGTTCTTCACGTCTCTGGCTTCCTTGTATTGAATGACAAATCTTCCAAGAGTCTTCTCCTACGAGGTCCATGAGTCAAACTGATGGCCCGAGCTGGAACCTACCAAGGGGTCCTTAGGCTGGCCTACATGGGAATGGAAGTATCGAGTCCAAATCTTCTTGTGGGTGTGCTGGTCGGTTACCTCGGCCACCCACGTTCCCCAATTCCACTGCCGCACGCCAATATACTGCCTTTGTGGCGGCGGCGGGAGCTCGGGAAAGCCGGACAGGTAGCCGCAGGAGGAAAGCGCGCGACCACATCCTCGGGTTCGCTCGTGGCGACGCGGATCTACACTGCGGGTGGGTGGCGGGGAGCAGCAGTGATGGGATCCGGCCATTATAGGCGCCGGAGTGGGTGCGGGGTTCTCCGACGGAGATTGGCTGCGGGGATTGGGTGAAAGAGAGGCAAAGAGGTGTGGTTAGATTTTACTCCGCGGTCGCGATGAGGAGTAAATATAAGGGTTCGGCGTCGTTCAGAGTAAATTTGTACCACTGTAAGTATTTTTGGGCTTTGGCTAGGCCGGTTAGAGAAGAAAACCAGAATCTTTTGCTCCTCTATAATAACTGATTTTTAAAAAATTGGGCTTCGGCTAGGCTGGTTAGATCTTTTTCTCCTCTAACCGGTTTTAGGATATCCCCTCGCAAAAAAAAACACACCTGGTTTTAGGGAGCAACTAATTAACGAGCGCTCCTTCGGGAGCCTCGCAACGATCAGCGTCACTTGGCGCGCTCACAGCCATTCGCCACGTGTCGCGCTCTGGACGCTCCCTCCGATTTTTTTTAATTATTTTTACGCACACGTTTTCGGATTTTTAAAAGTTTTTTTTGGTTTTTTTGACGTTTTGGTTTTTACTGGTCTTCCCTAGCTTTTCGACAAAAAAAAACATTGCGCAAAAAAATGCAATTTTTTTGCAAGAGTCACGATTTTGTTTTCGCGAGAGGCACGGCCGTGCCTCTTGGAAACGAAAGAAAACGTGTTTTTTTTTCTTTCACGAGAGGCACGGTTTTGCTTCCGCGAGAGGCACGGTTGTGCTTTCGCGAGAGGCACGAGCGTGCCACTTACGGAAAGGGAAAAAACACGTTTTCTGTTTTTTTTCTTTCGCGAGAGGCACGGTTTTGCTTCCGCGAGAGACACGGTTGTGCTTTCGCGAGAGGCACGGGCGTGCCTCTTTCGAAAAAAACACGTTTTCTGTTTTTTTTTCTTTCGCGAGAGGCATGGTTTTGTTTCTGCGAGAGGCACGGTTGTGATTTCGTCAGAGGCACGGGCGTGCCTCTTTCGAAAAAGGAAAAAACCCGTGTTCCGGTTCAGTTTTTTCGTCGGTTTTTTTGTCTAGTTTTTTCGTGAAAAAAAGTTCGTCAAAACCTATCAACATGGGATCTAGTTTTGAAGATCTCGACGCGAGGAATCCAATGGCGAAAGCGGTTCGAAATTTGGACGCACAGTTTAAGAGATAAAACATTTTGAATAAACGGATCTACGAAAAAAGGGAAAACTCCCAGGTTGCGACAAGTGGCGCACATGCAGCGCGCCACTTGTCGCAACCTGGGAAAGTTGGAGTGATCTCCGCAAGGTGTACTCCTTAATTAATGATTTCGCTGGTTTTAGGCTATCGACTAAAATTGCTCCAAAGGTGCTGCACTTATATAGATGGATCGTGGAAATCGTCTCCACCAAGAAAGATCATGCCGATGGCAGTGTTATCAAAAGTTCCAAACTGAACTATGCGAGGCATTGTCACCAGGGCATGTACAATGGTTCTATTTTAGGAGTGCCACGTAGGATAACTGATGAGGTGGAGGAAAAAAAGTCATAAAAATGGTTTGTCTTTTCTTATTTAAGAGAAGACAAGAGATGATTTTTTAGCACAATATGTCTCACCATGTTGTTAAGAATTGCTAATAATTGAATATAAGGCTAAGAGATGACCCATTGTAAACTCTTTTTTTGTCATCTCTAGGTTACATGCAAAACTTAAGATAAGACTATCTTATCAACCATTGTACATGCTTACTTTTACCGAAAAAGGGTTTCCCCCCGCTTTGTATTCCAAAGCAACCAACATCAAATACAGATAACGCTGTGGCGAGCAGCACAACACACCAAGAAAAAGAAGAAGAAACAAATGCCAACCACGGTAGCTTGGCAAAGCGCGGATGAACCGCCACCGCGGCGCCCACCGAACACAAATCACCACAGACCGAGGCTCCGATCCGCCGCGTACCAAGCAACACCTCCAAGAAGGGATGCGACGCCGACGACGCTGCTGCCCGCACGAGTCCTCGGGTTTCCCCGGGCACGCGGAGGGAGGTGGGGGGTGGATACCACCGACACCCTCCAGAAAGGAATGGTGGCACCCGCAGGTGTCACCGCATCGGGGCCGAAGCCGGCAGGGATTTCTCCCGCATTCCAACCCCAACCGCCCAACCGGACGGAACCGACCCACCAAACCGACGCCCACCACCATGCGCCAACGCAGTAGAGCCGCCACCCACGCCGCCTCACTACAAACACCACCACAAGGCCAAGAGGACCGGAGAGAAGCTCACCACGACGGGAGCAGCAACACCGACGCCGAGCGGGAGGGAACCACCTCCACCGTCGTCGTGCGGGAGGCCCGTGTCTTCGACACCGTCGCGGTAGCCGTCCGGACGCGGCAGCGGGGCATGCCGGGCCACCCCTGGCCCAGCCAGGCCCGAAGCGGGCCCGTTAAGCCACGCCGGCCTGCTGATCGTCGTCGCCGGCACCCAGACGCTCGTCGCATCTCCCCCACCTCCCAGAAGCCACGCCGGAGACCATCCCCGCCGCCGGCCCGCCCAGGCCCAGATGGGGCCCGAAGGGCCCAGATCTGTGCCGAGCGGGCGACGCCAGATCCCGCCGCCCCGCCGCCAACGGCAGCACCACCGCCCAGCTGCTCGCCTGCATGCGCCACGGAACCCCGCCGCCATGCCAGACCGCCGCCGCCTAAACACACCACCCGGAGCAGCTCCGCCCGCGCCGGAGAGCGACCGGGAGGGTGAGGGCCAGGAGGCCGCCGCCACCAGCAGCCCTGGGGCCAAGCCGGCCGCGGGCGCCGGCGACGGCGGCGGGAAGGGAGGAGGGAGGGAGGGCCTGGAGGGAGGAGGCCTGGCGCGCGGCCGGTCGCCCGCGGGGCGGGGGGGGGGGGGGGGGGGGGGGGGGGGGGGGGGCGACGCGGTCGCGAGAGAAAAGGGAGGAGGTCACAAACTGATTATTCAGCCATGCCTACTTTTACCAAACTGCACAATAATGTGCGCGATCACATTGTGTGCCAACTGACCTTCAGACCCCTTAGTCCGAACGTTGAAAGGGAGAGCATATAGGTCTCCACTTTTCCAAGTCTCGATAAGGTCAGGTGCCGTTGTTCCATCTCCACTGATTAGTCGCCCACTGCATCCATCCTCTTCATTTCTCCCGCCTCCCGGTCGTCCTCCCGTCAACGGCCATGGATGTGGCATCTCCTAGCTCCGATCGAGATCCGCAGGCAGGGCTGCACCCCTCCGCCAGCTCCAGCTCCAGCTCCAACCCCATCTCCAGGTTAGTACGTAGTGTTTCTATGCTCTCCTCTCCGACTGTCGGACTGTGGTCGATATTGCGCAATCCCCTGACTAGCTAGCTTCATGCATGATCCAGATGCCGTAGTACACCCTGAAAATCTTCTCTTTTTTCCGGGGAATTAGTATACATATGATCCTCCTACTTATGGGAAAGTTGTGGTGGAACTCAGGCTCCATGACACCCGTTTTCCTGTTCATGCATGAAAACCACATTTTGTGGTTTAAAAAAACCCTGAAAAAAATACACATGGACATAGAGACTTTAAAATTTCATGATGAACTACGTGTGTATGTATGCTATGCTATGTCTCTCTGACTTGCTCCCATACAAATTCCTGCTTGCAAATCTGTTATTAATCATAGTAATCCGGTTGTTGCTTCTGATTATTAGTATTTGTTTCTATTACTAATATGTGAATAATATTTTCCATATAATATACGATACATATTTAACATGGGAAATTTAATACTCTATCTGTAAAGACATATAGGAGCGTTTAGATCACTAAAGTAGTGATTCACTACTTTAGTGATCTAAACGCTCCTATATGATCACTAAAGTAGTGATTCACTACTTTAGTGATCTAAACGCTCCTATATGTCTTTACAGAGGGAGTAATATTATTCTCAAGTGATGAATGTTAGTAATATTTTGTAATTCAACAGTCTTTTACATGATTATATTAATAGTCAAAGTTATAGAAGTTTGACTGCACTCTTCTAGAACATCATCTCTTTTTCAATGGGTGCACTCTGTTCTCTAATTTACTCTTTAAGGGTTTTCATTTGTACCAGCAGAGACAGTAACATGGCTAGCAAGTTAAAAAATGCAGCAAGTTTAACTATCCGACTACTACAACAAATCACGGATAATTTCTCGGAGGAGCGAAAAATTGGTCAAGGCGCATATGGAACAGTTTACAAGGTAATATGACATGCTTGGTTTTCGACTCTGAATAAAATAATGTAGTGCATTAAGCAATCTTACTTGCTTAATTACAACTGGCAACCTTGTGACACACTTTCTAATTAAAACACAGCAGAAAACCGAAGATAACATATACTTATTTCCTTCTGCTTTTCAAATGATATGGACTTATAAAATGAATTGGGGCTATGCCCTGGACTTATGACTTGAGTAGGGGGTGCATGCCAATGGGGAAGAGATAGCTGTAAAGCTGCTCCACAATAACCTGCAAGGAACTGATGATGAGCAATTCAAACGTGAGTTTGAAAACCTCATGAGGCTTGATCATCACAACATTGTACAGTTAGTCGGCTATTGCTACGAAACACATCATAAACCTATGCTACACAATGGAGAAACCATTTACGCTGAAGAAACAAACAGAGTGCTCTGTTTTGAGCATATGCGAAATGGGAGCCTTCGAAATCATATTTCTGGTACAAGACTTCTCCACTTCGAGCATGTTACATGGAGTATTTAGCATCTGAAGAAAATAAGGCTATTTCATTGAAACTTTTGTTTAAACTTGCAGAGGAATGTGATGGACTTGACTGGCAGACACGTTATGAAATTATCAAAGGAATATGTGAGGGTTTAAAATACCTTCATGAAGGATTCAAAGAACCAATTTACCATATGGACTTAAAACCTGATAATATACTGCTAGATGAGAATATGATGCCAAAACTAGCAGATTTTGGCTTGTCTAAGCTCTACGATGGAGAACAATCGATGATCACTCAAATTCTTACGGGAACAATGTGAGTGATCAAATTTCCCCTGCAAATAAGTTGTTTCGTAGTGAAGCAGAATATGCTAATTATATAAATTGTACCTGTTATATTTATGCTGCCATGCTCAGTGGATACTTGCCACCAGAATATTTATTTGAACACATAGTCTCGAAGAAGTTGGACATATTCAGTCTTGGTGTTGTAGTGACGAAGATAATTACGGGACCTAGAGGCCCCACTAGAAGGGCTGAAATGACACAACAAGAGTTTACTAATCAAGTAAGTAATGCTATTTTCACTTCATAAAACAGATCAATTGTCATTTTTGCAAGTATTATGACAGTCTTACATTGCAAAGTACTCTTGCCTTACATATTAGTATTTTGTTCATAAAATTAATGTATTTCATATTCCAAATTTCTATTTTTTAGAACATAGACGTCAGGGACGTCCGACTTTAAATTAATAAAGCCCACATAAGGCAGCGTAACACAATCACAGTACCAACATATAGCGCCAGACTTAAGTAAACAGCGGCTAGAAGAGAATAAAGTGCGATACAAGGCACGACCGGCCAGTCAAAACGAGCACGCAGGCTCGGATGCTACTAGGACCAAAAGGGGCTGCCCATCCCTATGCGGCAGCCGACGGCGCGGACGACGGGGCTCGAGACTTGGAGTAGACAGAGCGAAGACGACAGATAGCATGGCGATGAAGATCAGAGTCCTGTTGTCTTCCCAGCGGTGCCCATTGCTGCAAGAACACGATGCATTTGAAGATAACGTCAGCGGGATGCGAGGGAAACACGCCCTCAATAGTAAACTTGTTACGAATATGCCAAATAGCCCATAACATGGCCGCCGCACATGTCCACATGACCCTACGCGTCGTGCCTTGAACCAGAGTCAAGGAAGACACAAGCTCGGATCGGGAGCGTGGATCCCAATCCACCCCCGCTGCCTCACGGACCGCGCTCCAGGCAAAACGAGCCAAAGAGCACCGGAAGAAAGCGTGGTCAGCATCTTCCGGAGCCCCGCACAACGCACAAGGGCCGGAGGCGGGGCCATTGCGCTTAGCAAGGTTAAGAGAGGTAGGAAGGCGATCTTGGCAAAGTTGCCAGAGGAAAACCTTAATCTTGAGGGGAATTCTAGCCTTCCAAAGCCCCGTGGCCACCGACGGGATCTGGCCGCGAGTAAGCTCTCTGTATAGGGAATTGACAGAGAATTTGCCAGAGCCCGAAAGTCTCCAAGAGACCGTGTCCGCGGAGTCCGACAAGCGGACATCCGCAATTAAAGCCCGAAGGCGATCCCAATCCGCCAACTCCGGCCCCGTTAGTTCTCTTTTGAAGTTGATGGAGGGAGGGGAGGAGCTAAGAGCCGAAGCAACCAATTGGTTGGGCTCGACTGCTATGGAGTAGAGTTGGCGAAACTCCGACCATAAAGGCCGTTGGCCAATCCAAAGATCAAGCCAGAAACGCGTGGAGCGCCCATTGTTAACCCCAAACTTCGCGCCCCTGGCAAAGAAGGGTTTGAGGGATTGTATGGAGTTCCAGAAGGGGGACCCTCGAGAGGCCGCCTCAAAGAAATTCCCATTCGGGAAGTATTTCGCACGGAGGAGGTCGATCCAGAGGCCAGTCTCTCCCTGAGACATTTTCCAGATCCATTTGCACATTAGTGCAATGTTCATCAGCTTGGAGTTGATGATCCCAAGGCCCCCCTGGGCTTTAGGACGGCAAACGGCCTGCCACTTCACCATGTGGTATTTCCGTTTAGGTCCCGCTCCTTCCCAAAAGAAACGGGACCGCGGGGTATCCAACTTAGTGTGCACCCCATCCGCCAGCAGGAACAAACCCATGGCAAACATGGGTAGGGATGATAGGCTGGAGTTAGTTAAGATTAGTCTAGCCCCTGAAGACATAAAACGACCCCTCCACAGACAAACCCTGTTTGCAACCTTGGAGGAGAGAGGTTCCCAATCGGCAGTCGAACACTTCTTCGCCGCAATCGGGAGACCGAGATAAGTGAATGGAAACTGGCCAAGTTTGCAGTTAAGCAAGTTGGCGACCCGCTGACTTTCGGCCGCGTCCATCCCTATGGACACCACTTCACATTTGTGAAAGTTGATTTTAAGTCCCGACATGAGTTCAAAGCACAGCAGAATGGCCTTGACCGTTGCAATACTGTGTGTGTCGGGCTCAAAAAGGAGGAGTGTGTCATCCGCGTATTGCAGGTGTGTCACTCCCCTCGGAATCAGATTGCCCACCACTCCCCTGATGTGGCCGGCCAAACGAGCTCTGTCGAGCATGGCGCCCAAGGCATCCGCCACAAAGTTAAACAGCAACGGCGAGGCTGGGTCCCCTTGATGCAGCCCACGCTTGTTGCGGAAGAAGTTCCCTACTTCTCCGTTCACCGCAATCGCCGTTTGGCCCCCCGAGACCAACTGCATCATGCGATGAACCCAAACCGATGAGAATCCTCGATCCAGTAGGACCTGTCGGAGAAACTCCCAATTCACGTGATCGTACGCCTTCTCAAAATCTAGTTTCAGGAGAATCGCGGGTTGGCGAGCGCATTTTAGGGAATGCACAATCTCTTGGAGGGCCAGCGGCCCCTCCAAGATGTTGCGGCCAAGAATAAAAGCCGATTGGTTCCTACTAATAATGCGATGAGCTATCGGCGACAAGCGAGTCGAACAGGCCTTAGCATAAATTTTAAACGGAACATTGATCAATGCAATTGGACGAAAGAGCCTAATATGATCCGCGCTCGGAACCTTGGGAATCAGAGAGAGAACCCCAAAGTTTAGGCGAGAGATATCTACCGTACCCCGCATAAAACCATTGCAAACGTCAAAAATAGGACCTTTGAGCACTTGCCAAAACCGTTTTAACATCGCCACCGGCCACCCATCCGGCCCGGGAGTGGTATCCGATTTCATACCAAGAGTCGCCTTGTCGATCTACTCCGGGAGGAAGGACAATCCCAGGCCCTCGTTTTCCT
Organism: Triticum timopheevii; assembly: GCA_963921465.1. NCBI lineage: Eukaryota > Viridiplantae > Streptophyta > Magnoliopsida > Poales > Poaceae > Triticum > Triticum timopheevii. The sequence continues at coordinate 88,917,735 of OY997271.1, forward strand.
CGTCTGTGACCTGCAATGCAGGGTCCCACACATCCGCCCTAAGCCGAGCACGGGATTCCTCCCTGGAACACATAAGTTGGATGTAGAACTCGTAGATGTGGCGGACGATATCCTGTTGCCGCAAAAGGAGCCCCTGCTCAGATTGCAATCTCAGAATGGCGCACTTGCGGCGTCGGCCATTAGCGTAAGCGTGGAAATACTGAGTGTTCGCGTCTCCCTTGAGCGTCCACTTGATTCCACCACGCCTGTGCCAGTACTCATCCTCAGCTCGAAGAAGGGACTCGACCTGGGCTTCAAGCGCGTAATGCTAAGCCCAGTCTTGCTCCGAGAATGTCTGCACATCCGTCGCAGCATCCATCTGGGCGAGATCCGCAATCAAACATGATCGAAGTAGCTTATCCTCGCGCCCCTGGTTAGCCCCCCACCCTTTGAGAGCCGCACGCAAACTCGCCCCTGTGGCAATCCAGAACTCCATCGGCCCGCGCGCGCGCCCGTCCCTGGCGACGCAATTCTCCCATTTTGAAAGGAAGATTTGCTCAAAGTCCGGAGACTCTAGCCACGCGGTTTCGAAGAAAAAGCGAGGGCTGCGCTTTAACCTTTCCTCCCCTGAGGAGAGAATGAGGGGGGCATGGTCCGACCCTATCCTTGTTTCGGCGTGCAGAGAGCACATGGGAAACAACACCTCCCACTCCGAGGACATGAAAACCCTGTCCAAGACCGACCGCACCGGCGTTAGTTGTTTGTTGGTCCAGGTGTAGCGTGCCCCCACGTGGGCCACTTCCCTAAGGGCCATAGAAGCGATTGCATTATTAAACATGGACACCCTTGTCCAGTTAATGATACCATTGTTTTTTTCCGCTCCCGAACGGATCAAGTTGAAATCCCCTCCTACTAGCAGAGGGAAATTTTGCGCGCCCAAAGATGCCACATTCACCTGGAGTTCTCCCAAGAACTCAAGCGAAAGCGAGTGGTCGGCCGGGCCATAAACCACAATCACCTCCCACTCGTGGAGAGTTGCGCGGTGGCGCACGTGGGCCGACAGAAAGAAACGACCGGCATCCCATGTAACCACCTCGAAGCAAACTAGGTTGATGCCTAGCAGCATGCCCCCCGAGTGTCCTACCGCGGGCACCCAATGCCAAACAAAACGCTCCAACGGGTCCACTGCTAGCAGGTCCCGATGGTTGAAATCGGCCTTGATAGTTTCCTGCAAGCCAACTATGTCGATTTCTTTGTTCCTAATGAACTCTTTTAACTGGGTCCGCCTCCCAGCGTGGCCGAAGCCTCGGATGTTCCAGAATATAAAACGCATTAGATGATGCGATTGCGGAGGAGGATACCACGAGCGGTATCCGCTTTGGCCACGCGCCGTGTCTTGGCAGGACGGCGGTTGGAGGGGGACGGTGCAGCCCCTGCTGCTATGTCCTCCTGATCGGGCCGCGCGGTAGACACCCGAGAAGCCCCTGCTTCTTCTGCTGCTGGCGCAGCGCGGGCCAACGCTGCCTGGGCAAGCGTGGCCTGCACGATTTCCTTAGCACGAATAAGAGAAAGCACTTCGCGTGCTTCCCCCTTGTCAGACATCACTGCTCCACTATCCGCTAAGATACCACCCAAGCACTCATCAGAATATTCATCAAAGATCGTAAATCGGGGCAGGGGGTTACCTTCGGTTTCCAGGTTCTTTTGTGCCTGCAGGAGTTGGGCACACTGGAGGGCTGGAAGGTTGCCCTTGGCACCCTTCGGACGGGAGCTCGCCCGCTCCTGCGTCACCGGGGACACCACAACCGCCTTGGAGCGCTTGGCCGCGGGTATGGGCGCCACCTTGGACACCTCTGTGCGGAGCGCATCAGAGGCAGGAGGGGAGATGACCGACGAGGTGCCACCAGCCGGACCCCCTGGGGAGGCCAGCGCCATCATCACCGGTCGCTGTGGGGCAGGCCTGCCCGCGCGGACCGAGGGAGGGCTCACTGGCGCCACCGTGGGAGTCTTGCGGACCGCCGGCTTCTTGTGGAGCCTCGTCCCGCCCTCGCCGAGGCCGGACGCCGCCTTGGGTGAGCGCACCGTGACCCGAGGCTCGCCCACCACCGCAGCCACCGGGGAGACGAGCATCGAGCGCCCCTCCGAGTCGCAGGACGCCGAGACCCCCTTGTCGATGTCGAGGCCCAGCGTCATGTTGGAGCCATACTGGTTGAAGCCCATCTCGTTGCTGCCCACCACCACTTGACGCTCCTCCTGGTCCTTCGCAGCGCCCGCCGCCGGGGGCGCAGCCTGTGCGTCCTTGTCCTTGAGACCAAGCTTGTCCCAAGTCGCGGTGTCGATGGAGTCGTCCCCCATGCTCATGTCGTGGTCCTTGTCTTTGTCATCCGGCCCCTTGTCAACACTGGCTGGTGGAGGGGGAGGGGGAGCCGCACCCTGCCAGTCACCCTCCTCGGCCTCCAGACGAAAGGTGAAGCCCTCACTATTGAACCACACTTGGACGTAACCCTTGAGCTTGGCCGGAGATCGGCACGCGAAGCGCATCCGCACTGGGCCGGGCCCCGACAGCGACGCCTGATCCACCTTCATTGGGCGCCCAATCATCACCGTCCCGGCCATGAGGCGGTCCATGCGGCGGTGCTTGGGTGGCACACCCCACAACTTGACCCACACATCCGGGATGATCTCGGCCTTGGGCTCCTCCGGGGGCGATTCCTTGATGTCCGCCATGATGTCGTGGAGGGAGAAGTAGAGCTTGCCGCTGCGGGTCGCCATCCGTAGCATGGCCCTTGTCGGGGAAGACGACCGAGAACTGGTCGACGCCGATGGCCGTCACCTACCAATCCCACTCCCATTCGAAGAGGTGAGGGAGCTCCGCCTCCAAGATGGGGATCGAGAGCTTGCCGGGCGCCGCCGAGATGATCGCCGCGTCCGCTACCAGCGGGGCTCGGACCTCCTCACCGTCCATCTCCACGAAAGGAAGACAGAAGAATCCCTCGCCTGGGATGGCGTTGCCCATGATCTGCAATGACAGAGGCCTCCCCCGTGTGGGGCAGTACGCCGACGCGTGCCCCTCCTCGTGGCAGACGACGCACAGGGGCTTGAAGAGGCACATATTTTGGATCCATTTCTATTGCAAACCAGTTTTATGTTTCGTTTAACGACCTAGTAAATATCCAACTTTATTTTCTACAACATGGATCCATTTTGCTTGCTCTTGTCTCTTTTTTTTTGGAAAAGGAGGATCAGTCCCCGGCCTCTGCATCATAATGATGCACACAGCCATATTGATCATTACTATGTCTTAGTACATGTCTGTAAAAAATCCTAAGGATGCAATGACATGAGACTAGCGTTGTGGCTAATCTCGTTATTGCATTTGCCTAGTACGAATTTGTGTGTGCAGTTTAAGGTCAAAGTTATACATGACCGATCGCACGCATTCTAAAATGACATAAAAATAGAATGGAGGTAGTATTATCTATGCATGCAAAGTACTCTACTATTCCTTACTTAATATCAATGTAAGCAGCACTACTGTATTTTGTAAAAAAAAAAGGAGGCACTGGAGCTATTTTAATGTTTTCTTGTTCATCAACGATTAGAAAAAACAAGCCTTATAATTCAAATGCAGGATTTATCATCCTAGCCTACCTCAGCTTGCTTCGGACAAAAGGCTTTGTTGTTGTTGTGGGATTTATCATCCTAGCTGTATGCTTCGATTTCATAGGTACATGTAAACTGGAGGAAGAGGTTGCAGGAAACAGGGCATGCTTCCCAACCACTAGAAGCGTATTGCAACCAAGTGAAAATATGTATTGAAATAGCATTGACGTGCATGGAGAATGATAGGCACAAAAGGCCTACTATAGTGGATATCATACATAAACTGAACCAGACTGAAACTGTGATCAAAGAGCTGAAAAATGATCAGGGTTACAGATGGACAAGGTAATTAATACAGTTAGTCGTATGAGTATGCCCAGACTTTCCCTTCTTTACAACAGTGATGCATTCATCCATTTTCGTGATATTTGTCTAGTTAAGTACTCCCTCCGTCCCATAATATAAGTGTGCGATTAGCTGGAAACGTCTTGCCTGTTGAGGCCGACGGGTACGTGTTAATATAGCGGGGCGCACCTCCCGTACAGCGCATACAAAGTAGTTTAGATACAGGAGATATTCAGGGAGAAGAGATAGAACTTGGGGAGAAAGAAATAACTCAACTATGTCTATCTATATCTATCCTAACTACCTCCAGGTGTGGCTCAGGTGTATGCGCCAATATCACGTACCAACGTGCCATCATGTTTGACACCCTCCCTTAATCACAACTTCATCAAGTTGAGATTATGCTTGAAGTTCTCAAAGCTCTTTGTAGGCAGGGGCTTCGTGAATCCATCTGCAATCTGATCTTTAGAATGCACAAACCAAATGTCAAGTTGTCTTTGAGCCACTCTCTCTCTGACAAAATGAAAATCTATCTCTATATGCTTTGTTCTGGCATGGAACACAGGATTAGCAGAAAGGTAAGTGGCACCAAGATTATCACACCACAAGCATGGAGCTTGTTTGCTCTTTACACCAAGCTCTTTCAACATAGACTGAACCCAAATGGTTTCAGCTGTGGCATTTGCTAGTGCCTTGTACTCTGCCTCAGTGCTTGACCTAGAGACAGTAGCCTGTTTGAGTGCACACCATGATATCAGGTTAGGTCCAAAAAATACTGCAAAGCCTCCCGTGGAGCGCCTGTCATCCAGGCAGCCTGCCCAATTAGAGTCAGAGAATGCACTGACAAGAGTAGAGGACGACTTGCTGAAATTTAGACCTATACTCAGAGTATGTTTAACATATCGAATGATACGTTTTGCAGCTGTCAAGTGAACAGTGGTAGGTGCATGCAGAAATTGGCAAACTTTGTTGACAGCAAATGAAAGATCAGGCCTGGTAAGCGTCAAGTACCGAAGAGCTCTTACTAGGCTTCTATATTTTGTGCTATCTTCTGGACTTAAAAGTTTACCTTCCATAAGTGATAATTTTTCTGAGCTTGATAGTGGTGTGAGAGAGGGTTTACAACCTTGCAGTCCTGCCTTTCTGACCAGATCAGTGGCATACTTAGCTTGAGAGAGGTAAGTCCATTTGAATGCTTCTTTACCTCAATCCCAAGAAAGTAGTGCAAGTCTCTAAGGTCCTTTAATGCAAAGTCTGCACTCAAGTCTTTTAACAGTCCTCTAATTGCTTCATCAGATGAATTGGTTACAATTATATCATCAACATAGATGAGAACAAATATGCATGTATTTGATCTGTTATAAATGAACAATGACGTGTCTGACTTAGAGGGAATAAATCCAAGTGTTTGCATCTTATGACAAAGACGTGAGTACCACGCCCTTGGAGCTTGCTTCAATCCATATAGAGCTTTATCAAGTTTGCACACATAGGAGGGTGTTTTCTTAGTTTCAAACCCAGGAGGTTGTTTCATATACACTTCCTCTTCCAGAACACCATGGAGAAACGCGTTCTGCACATCAAGCTGCCTGAGACTCCATCCCCTGGAAACAGCAATGGACAAAACGAGATGAATAGTGGCTGCTTTTACAACAGGACTAAACGTATCCTCATAGTCTATACCATACCGTTGTTTGAAGCCTTTTGCAACTAGTCTAGCCTTGTAGTGATCAATAGTTCCATTAGATCTCCTCTTGATCCTGAAAACCCACTTGCAATCAATCAAGTTTTTACCTTGCTGTGGAGGAACCAAGTGCCAAGTCTTCTTTTTCTTTAATGCCATGTATTCTTCATTCATTGCCTTCTTCCACTTATCATCACGAAGTGCTGTATCAAGGGTTGCTGGCTCATCTGGTTCTCCTGTGGAACAGACCAAACCATATTTGGTTACATGTTTATAATTTAAAGGTTGAATTAACCCTTGTTGAAGCCGTGTTCGTCGTGATGGAGGTGCAGCAGAATCCGTAGCCACAGAGGATCCAGAGGGCTGCATGGATAGATCAGCAACAGATCCCGAGGGGGATCCTACCGCAGACCCAGCAGCAGTTGTCGCAGCAGCTCCAGCGTGCGCAGAACCGGCCGGGTCTTCTGTGGCCGCTGGCTGAGGCGCCTCTTCAATGATTGGCGCAGAAGATCCCGTGGTGGGGGCCCGCTCATCATTGCGCAATGATGACACCATGGCGCGGGTCGGCGCGCCGGTTGGCTGATCAGCGCCAGCAGGACTGGCTCCGGGTCCCACGTCCGCACTGGCCCGCATGGATTGGCGCCGCTGATACGTGATGGGACGGGCGCCGTACCACGTGCCGCTTGGAGGGACCCGCATGTCGGGGCTGGCCCACGTGTCGGTCGTGGAGGCGTGCACATCTGGCGAGGCGGCGCACGCGCCTGCGCCTGGCGTCCCTGCACCACCAGATTCCGAGGAGAATCTGGTCCGCTGCTGCGCTGCCGATCCCGAGGTGGATCCGGTCTGCTGTTGCGCTGCCGATCCCGAGGAGGATATGTTTCCTGGCGCTTGGTCTCCTGCCACGGGACACATGAAATATGGCCCAAATTTTTCCCTGTTTTGATTATTTTCTTCACAATGGTCTCCTGTTTCATCAACACAAAGCTCATGCACAGCATTAGATGAGTTAGTCAGCGAATGATCATCAATATTTTGTCCCCCTTGATCAAAACTAGTGAGATGAGGGGGTAGGAGGAGAATTTCTTCTCGAAGTAGTGCACCGGCGATGGGGTGAAGATCGGCGAATGGAAACTTGGTTTCATCAAAAACGACATCACGGGAGATGTACACTCGTCCGGTGGAAACATCTAAGCACTTGACCCCTTTGTGCTGAGCACTATAACCAAGGAAGACGCACTGTTTTGATCGAAACATGAGCTTTCGGTTGTTGTAGAGACGAAGGTTGGGCCAACATGCACACCCAAATACACAAAGGGACTTATAGTCTGGTTTGGTGTGGAGAAGTCTTTCTACTGGAGTTTCATTGTGAATGACACGACTAGGGAGCATGTTGGTGATATGAACTGCAGTTAAAAATGCTTCATCCCAGAACTTTAGAGGCATGGAGGCACCAGCGAGAAGAGCAAGGCCAACTTCGACAATGTGTTGATGCTTGCGTTTAGCTGATCCGTTTTGTTGATGAGCATGAGGGCATGACACTTGATGTGAGACATCAAGTGTTTGGAAGAAGGAGTTTAGCTTTTCGTATTCCCCTCCCCAGTTTGACTGGAAAACGATGATTTTGCTGTCAAATTTTCGCTCAACAAGTGCTTGAAAATTTTTGAACACTTGAAACACATCGGATCGTTTCTTTAAAAGATAGATCCAAGAAAATTTGCTAAAATCATCGATGAAGCTAACGTAATAGGAATGTCTGCCAACAGAGGTAGGGGCAGGACCCCAAACATCAGAAAAAATTAATTGTAATGCTTTGGTAGAGACACAGCTGGAAATAGGGTAAGGCAAGTGATGACTTTTAGCTTTCTGACATGAATCACAAATTGTCTCATTATGACGCTCACCAACAAACATGAGATTATTTTTCCTAAACAATTTTTCAACTAAAGAAAAAGATGCATGTCCTAAACGATCATGCCATCGTGTGGATGAAAGCTTGATAGCACCACAAGCATATTTATTTGGTCTTCTAAACTCCGGGATCAACGGATAGAGGCCGCCAACGCATCTACCTCGATAGAGAACTGTCCTCGTTGCCTGATCCTAGATAAAAAAGAAGTAAGGGTGAAATTCAAGAAATACATGATTATCAAGGGCAATTCTATGGATAGAAAGAAGACTCTTGTTGGCACTAGGAACATGTAAAAAAATTCTAAGATGGATATTGCGATGAGGGGTACGAAATATTGAATGACCAAAGTGACTTATACTCATACCTTCTCCACTGGCAGTGTGGATTTGATCCTTGCCATGGTACTTCTCCTTCATGGTCACTTTCTCGAGCTCGTTGGTGATGTGGTTGGTAGCACCACTGTCGACGTACCAGTTCGTGTCGACACCATATGAGCCATCAGCCGCCGCAACGACCTTTTCTTCATCTTGTGAATCGTAGTCGTCCACCTCATACCTGTACCAGTAGTCCTTTGCTGTATGCCCGAGTTTGCCGCAGATCTGGCATCGAGGACTGTCCGGACGGTTCCTGCCGCCACCACCAGCACCGCGTCCGCGGCAGCCTCGGCCACCAGATTGAGGTGGCGTGGCACCACGGTTGCCGCCACCACTGGACCTGCCCTTGTTGCGAGGAGAGCCATGGGGGCGAGAGTCGCCGCCCCGCCCATGAGTGGCCGCGTTCGTGAAAGATTTGAAGCCGCCGCCGCCGACCCCCTGGAAGTGAGCCATGCGCTGATCGAAGTTGGATAACATGGCAAAAAGTTCATCAAGGGTTACCCCGGTTACGCGAGCGTCGAGGGCAGAGACCAGGGGCTGATAGTCGGTGTCGAGCCCATGGATGATGTAGGAGGCGAGTTCGTCGTCGGGGATCGCCTTGCCTGTGGCGGCCAGCTCGTCGGCGTAGCCGCGCATGGCGGCGAAGTAGGAGGCAACAGAGAGGTTCCCCTTCTGCGCGTTGATGAGGGACGTGCGTATGTTGTTGATGCGGCTGGCAGACTGGGACGAGAACATCCCAGCGAGCGTCGTCCAGAGCGCGCCCGCGCTGGTGACCGTGGTCACCGTGAGCAGCACCTCACGCGTCAGGTTGTTCAGCAGGTACCCCAAAACCTGTTGATCCTCCCGGACCCAGATTGGTTGGAGAGGGTTGGGCGATGATGAGACCTCCTTACCGTCCTTGGTGGTGACGAGGAGTTTCTCCGGCTCCGGCTGGGTGTCGTCGACATAGCCGTAGACACCGGCGCCGCGCAGCTGGGGGATGACTTGCGTGCGCCATAGCACATAGTTTGTGCGGGTTAACTTCTCGGTAACTTGGCCGCTGAGGTTGGTTTGGGATGCGCCGGAGGTGGAAGACATGGCTAGGGCTAGATGGAGTTTGCAGGGAGCTTCGATGGGAAAAGGATAGCTCTGACTACCATGTGCGATTAGCTGGAAACGTCTTGCCTGTTGAGACCGATGGGTACGTGTTAATATAGCGAGGCGCACCTCCCGCACAGCGCATACAAAGTAGTTTAGATACAGGAGATATTCAGGGAGAAGAGATAGAACTTGGGGAGAAAGAAACAACTCAACTATGTCTATCTATATCTATCCTAACTACCTCCAGGTGCGGCCCAGGTGTATGCGCCAATATCACGTACCAACGTGCCATCATGTTTGACAATAAAATCGTTTTTCAAGCTATGTTACCTTGAAAAACGATCTTATATTATGGGACGGAGGGAGTAGTTAGTAAAAAATGGTTGTGTGCATCATGTGATGCAGAGGCTGGGGTAATCCCCTTCTCGGAAAAAAAAGGGACATGAATCCTTATTCATTGTTTAATATATTTAAGCTACTTAAATTTTGCATCCGGAGGCAAATTACCTTGATATATGGTTGCCTCTGCATGACTCTAAAGTCTAAACTGCTTGGTTCTTTGTTCTTTGAAGTAATATAGTATCTAGGTATCATTTACATCTGAAATTAAATATGTTTGTTCCAAACATTTAAGAGTAAAAAAGTGAAGCAAAGCCTCTGGATTATTGCTTAAGCCCACCTATTTACAAATAATGGAGAACTTTATGTCTTTGAAACACCAGTTTGGCCATGGCTCACCACTCACAATGCACGAACAAGGTAAAGCGTGCTATTCTTTTCAATCTTTGGTGTCTTTTATACAGTTAAATTTGTGTATGGGACCTTTTAGCAGAAACATTTTGGTAGTCAAACATTCTAGATTGTAGAAATAGACAAAATTGGTTGTCTTACCAGGTCTGTATTCTCTTTTTACAGCAACACTATTATCAGGGATGTTGTAGCGCAAGGAAGTGATCAACGTGATTATCATGCTGTACATGATGAAAACCCATCAGTCATGCATCCTGTTAACAGTGGTGTATCGGAAAATCTAGAGGGAGCTGAGAATGAATACACAGCTGCAGAGTACCGTCCTCTGCCAGCCGTAGATGGGCTAAGAATCACTGGTGAAGCTTTTCCTGGAAGAGAACTTCAAGTGAGTGGGTATTCCATCAACGGGACCACAAGCTGCAACTTTGAGGTGCGCTTTATATTCTGATGTTCTACGTATCAAATTCCTGTGTTTCCGAGTTCTGCACAATTCTCATGTTTGCAAAATGAAAATAAACTGTGCATACAGTGGGTACGCCGTTTGGAAGATGGATCGATGAAGTTCATAGAAGGTATATATTTCCACTAGCTGCTAAGAGGCTTTTATTTATATTAGTGTACTGCAAGAAAATTCGAATTAACATTGTCCTTCCCTGATGCAGGTGCACGGGAGCCCACATATCTAGTTACCGCGGATGATGTGGACGCTTTACTAGCCGTTGAGGTCGTGCCACTAGATAACCAGAGAAGACCGGTAAATTCTCTCGTTTGAGCTTTTTGTTTTAGCATGGCCTTTTTTGTTAGGATTACCCAAAAAGACTTTCGCCTCGCTTTATAAATAAAGCAATCATCAAGCACAAAATAACAAGGTTCCAACCACACAGCACAAACACACACAAAGCCACCGCAGACAGGTCCGACGAACACACACTAGTAGAAAACAGGGCATTTGTCCCGGTTCGTAAGGGCCTTCAGTCCCGGTTCTTGAACCGGGACTAAAGGGTCGTTACTAATGCCTCCCCCCTTTAGTCCCGGTTCTAACATGAACCGGGACAGATGGTCCTCCATGTGGCCGATGCGCCGAGACCAGACAGGTTTCTTTTTTTTTAAAGAAAAAGTGGCTGCTTTAGGGGTTTTAGGGGTTATTTTTAGGTTGTTATTAGCTAGCTAATAGAGAGAAATGTCCTCTCTTATATCTTCGTCCTTGGTTTACCAACGTTGCTGCTATGTTCATTTCACCCGCTGATATAATAACTCATGCATGCTCGCATCATACCGAAAAAGGCTTTCGCCCCGCTTTATAATATAAAGCAAATGCCCAAGACAACATTCCACAAAGGTTCACACACACGCAAACACACACCAAGTACACACACACATGATCCAAAAGGGTTAATGCTAAGGGCACAGCTCAACAAGCCCTAGAACAGAAATGAACGACATCAACTAGTCGGGCTCCGGGGGGGGGGGGGGGGGGGGGCGGCGGAAGCTGTGGCGCCAAGCGGAAGGCGAGCGATCGAAGGTCGGCGAGGAGGGTGTTGATGACGTCCTGATCCCGAGGGCGGCTAAGCGGCCGCCAAAGCTGCATGTACCCACACATTTTAAAAATGGCGTCAGTAGCACGTCGTAGAGGGACCTTTTGGATGACAAGCTTATTGCGGACGGTCCACAGCGTCCAGGCGAGGACCCCAATGCAGAGCCAACGAATATGTCGGTAACGAGGGGGGGGGGGAGGCATGGATCTCCGCGAGAAGGTCGGGGAAGTTGGAGTTGCACCACTTTCCACCAACCGTCTCGCGGAAACTGGACCAAAGAAACTGAGCCGTGGGGCACGTGAAGAAGATGTGGTTAGCATCCTCCACCGTGCCGCACAGAGGGCAAAGCCCATCTCCGGGTCCGTTACGCTTGAGGACTTCGACTCCGGAGGGAAGGCGGCCACGGATCCATTGCCAAAGAAAGATCCTAATCTTCAGTGGCAAGCGAATATCCCAGATCAAACCGAAGGGCTTGGGGATGGGCGAAGGCGCGATGGCCGCGTACATGTACCTAGTAGAGAAGCGTCCGGAAGACTCTAGGCACCACGAGATGGCGTCCGGGGCGTCGGTGACGCTCATCGGGAGAAGAGCGATGTCCTGGAGAAGGGCATCCCAGGCGGCTACTCTGGGAGGGCCAAAAGGACGACGAAACGCGAGGCGCCCTAAGTCAATAAGGGTCGTCTCCACAGAGACCCGAGGGTCAATTGCAATGGCGAAGAGATCGGGAAAGCGGGCGGCCAGAGGGGTGTCGCCGATCCACCGATCGAACCAGAACAGGGTCGCGGACCCAGTATCAACCGAGATGGACGTGCCAATGCGAAGCACAGGAAGCAGCTGAACGACGGCCTGCCAAAACTGTGATCCGCCCGAACGCTGACAGAAAGCCAGAGGCTGTCCATGGAGGTATTTGTTGCGGATAATGGTGAGCCACAACCCTCCGTCCCCATTAGCAATACGCCATAACCACCGGGTCAGGAGGGCGATGTTCATGCGGCGGGAGGACAGAATCCCAAGACCCCCCTGGTCTTTGGGTTTACAAATGTCCGGCCAACTAACCATGTCGCATCATATATCATCATATATAATAACAAGTCCTACTAATCATGCATCATCATACAACTTCTACTCGTTATTAATAATAAGTCATACGATCATCATCCTCATAGTCATCGAACCCAATCCTACATAATTGTTCTTAGCACATGATCATCAGTACCAGGTAGGACCTAAACACCCTTAAGGTAAAATAGCATAAAATAATATAGACCCTGACTCTCCATTATGAAGAATGGAGATCATCCTGTCTCCAATTCTTGCGCTTCGCTGCCTTTTGCTTCCAAGAAGCTCCTTACGACTGTCCATACATTTTTTCCATTCTTTAATTGTCATGTCTCCACTTCTTTTAGAAATCCGGTATGGACAGTTCAGATTCGTAGGAAGACCTGGTTGTATGTTCAGAACATGAAGGCTACCATGCGTATACATCAGATGAGGCACACAATCATTCGGGATTATCTGTTGAAAAACATAGTAATAACTTCGTAGTTAACAATGATGTACTAGTTTTAGAAGTGTGCAAAAAGATGCACGGATGTTGTAATAGTAAAAAATCTTACCAGGGTATCTCCATGGTAGTTACCGTAGTTCAACACGTGCACTAGTGGCACGTATTGACCATAATGTTGAGGAGTTCGATTGTAGACATTGTAATTCTCAAGATCAGTACAAAATGCGATTAGATGATTTTTCTCCCTATAAGTTAATTTGGAGCCATCGGTGTAGTGGGTTTTGTCTACCATCTTCCGCATATTCTTTGAAGAATGAAAATAAGCTGTCAATGGAAATAAGATGTCAACTATTCTGAAATAAACAATATAAATTACTTAATAACTATGTTAAGCTCACATGGGGGAAGAATTAGAGGTGTATCCACAAGGACCCAAATCGAAGGTCTGTCTTGCTCGATTGTAGGATCGCCAAGATCCATGGTGACAAGCATACACTCATCAAAACCATACATCTTGCAAAGTGCTTTCCAATTTTTGCAACCAAAATGGGTTACACTCTCAGCATTGTACAACTTTACTTAAAATCCACACCATGATGGGTCCTTAGGAGAATTTTTTTGGTTTCCATACTTTCATGGTCTTCAAAACCCATCCTCTCCAAGATATAGCATCTTGCATAGCATGGGATAAACTAGTCGAATTTGAAAAGATGAAAAATACATGTTAAAATAGTTGAAGTCGTGCTTAATTACGAAAAAACTATTGTCGTCGTTGCGTACCGTATGAACATCGAAGGTCTCCTCGAGCTTAATGCTGAAGCGCGATCTTCGTCCAGCTCAATGAACCTGTCGCACATACCTCGGTCGTCGTGGCACCAGTCGCACTCCCCCGGGCGGTTTTCGTCGTCCGAGTACGACATTTCCAGCCTATGTTCATAATTCAAATATTAAACTAGATCATTATTATTAATCACGGGTTGACTATCGGTGATGGTACGTAGCTCCTTCTTTCATTCCCGAGTGCATTATTACACCAAATTGTCTAGCACACGGGAATGAAGGAGAACTTTTTCAATATGAGCATTCAATAAGCAAAACCAAATCATAAAATAAGCAAAACCAAATCATAAAATAAAGTAGTATTCAAATTAGCATGCATTCAATTATAAACAAAAGTACATCATCTCTTGGTGTCCGTACATCGTCGAATATTATCACTAATATAGCATCACTAATACAACTAGAACCGTAGCGCCCGACGGGTATCGTCGCGGGCGATGGACACCCAAAGATAAGGAACCATCACAGGATCATAGCTCCAGTGAGATCCCTGAAGAATCTTCCAGGTATTGTCGAACCTGCCCTCCAATGCAACCATGTAGCGACGGACGTGCTCGTCCTCCTCGCTGACACGGTGACGTATCACCTCCGCGGTGTCCGGAAGCCTCGGCACCGTCACTGGCCCACGCGACCGCCACCAAACAAGGATTAGGTCAACAATGGGCTGCCTCCTCACCAACCTACTTCCCCCGGAAGGTAGCACCTCCCAATAACAGCCCGGCGGAGCCCAGTCCCGAACATGGCCCTGATCAAGCAGGCCTCCACCGCCGAGTCGACGACGATGAGGATGCGGGATAGGCATTGCCGACGTCGATGCGGGAACTACTTCTATATATAGTTAAATAAAGTAGTTTTATTAATTAAATAAACTAGTTCAACTACTAAGCACTTACTACAAATAAATAAAGTAGTACTTACTAAAAATAAACTACTTCTAAATATAGTAAAATAAAGTAGTTTATTAAATCAACTAGCTAGTTCAACTATATATGAAGCACTTACTATAAATAAAATAAAGTAGTACTTACTAAAAATAAACTAGTTTAACTATAGTTCTATTATTTTTCTAACTAATTATATTAAACACTTTCTCTTCTTATTTTTTTCATTTTTCTCTATTCTAAATATGAACATATTCATAAATGACTTATATCATTCACAATTTTCCTATACATACACAATAAGTTGACAAAGAAAATACTATGAACAAAAAAATCATTAAAATTCTATGAACAAAATTACAACAGAAAAAATCATAAAAATTCTATGAACAGAAAAAAAAATCATAAAAATTTGATGTATTCGATCTTTGCATATATATGAACATACAAACATGCATATTCAGCAATAATATTACCAACAAATCTATTAACAGCAAAAAATCTAACACAATATGAAAAAAAATCTAACAGAAAAATCTATGAACTACACATCTAAATTACTACACATCTAACAAAAAAATCTATGAATTACAAAAAAATCTAAAAAAATCTAACAAAATTAACTACACATCTAAATTAACTACTACTAACGTCAAATTAAATTAGTTGCTCACGGCGACGGCGACGGCGAGGTGCGGCGCGGGGCGGGGCGGCGACGGCGAGGTGCGGTGCGGGGCGGGGCGGCGACGGCGTTGGGGCGGCGCGGGCCGGGGAGGCGTGGGACGACGTCGGGGCGGCGCGGGACGGGGCGGCACGGTGCGGTGCGAGGGCTGGCTCGGGCAGCCTGCCGGCGTCGTGGATGGATTCGCCGCCGTCGGGGGAGAGCAGGAGAAGAGATTGAAGTGGGCATGGGCGGTTTTGAAATTTTCCAAAGTGCTACTTGTTGGGGAACGTTGCAGAAAATAAAATTTTTCCTACGGTTTCACCAAGATCCATCTATGAGTTCATCTAAGCAACGAGTGAAAGGGGAGATGCATCTACATACCACTTTGTAGATCGCGAGCGGAAGCGTTCAAAAGAACGGGCTTGAAGTAGTCGTTCTCGTCGTGATCCTATCACCGGAGATCCTAGCGCCGAACGGACGGCACCTCCGCGTTCAACACACGTACGGTCAGCATGACGTCTCCTCCGTCTTGATCCAGCAAGGGGAAGGAAAGGTTGATGAAGATCCAGCAGCACGACGGCGTGGTGGTGGATGCAGCAGAACTCCGGCAGGGCTTCGCCAAGCTGCTGCGGGAGGAGGACGAGGTGTAGCAGGGGAAGGGAGGCGCCAAGACTTGGGTGCGGCTGCCCTCCCCCCTGCCCTCCTTTATATAGGCCCCCATGGGGGCGCCGGCCCTGGGAGATGTAATCTCCCAAGGGGGGCGTCGGCCAGGGGGTGGAGTGCCCCACAAGGCAAGTGGTGCGCCCCCCCACCTAGGGTTTCCAACCCTAGGCGCAGGGGGGGGCCAAGGGGGGGTGCACCAGCCCACTAGGGGCTGGTTCCCCTCCCACTTCAGCCCACGGGGCCCTCCGGGATAGGTGGCCCCACCTGGTGGACCCCCGGGACCCTTTCGGTGGTCCTGGTACAATACCGAGTGACCCCGAAACTTTCCCGATGGCCGAAACAACACTTCCTATATAGTTTTATTTACCTCCGGACCATTTCGGAACTCCTCGTGACGTCCGGGATCTCATCCGGGACTCCGAACAACATTTGGTTTGCTGCATACTCATATTCATACAACCCTAGCGTCACCGAACCTTAAGTGTGTAGACCCTACGGGTTCGGGAGACATGCAGACATGACCGAGACGGCTCTCCGGTCAATAACCAACAGCGGGATCTGGATACCCATGTTGGCTCCCACATACTCCTCGATGATCTCATCGGATGAACCATGATGTCGAGGATTCAAGCAACCCCGTACACTATTCCCTTTGTCAGACGGTTTGTTACTTGCCCGAGACTCGATCGTCGGTATCCCAATACCTCGTTCAGTCTCGTTACCGACAAGTCACTTTACTCGTACCGTAATGCATGATCCCGTGACCAGACACTTGGTCACTTTGAGCTCATTATGATGATGCACTACCGAGTGGGCCCAGTGATACCTCTCCGTAACACGGAGTGACAAATCCCAGTCTTGATCCGTGTCAACCCAACATACACTTTCGGAGATACCTGTAGTGCACCTTTATAGTCACCCAGTTACGTTGTGACGTTTGGTACACCCAAAGCACTCCTACGGTATCTGGGAGTTACACGATCTCATGGTCTAAGGAAGAGATACTTGACATTGGAAAAGCTCTAGCAAAACGAACTACACGATCTTGTGCTATGCTTAGGATTGGGTCTTGTCCATCACATCATTCTCCTAATGATGTGATCCCGTTGTCAATGACATCTAATGTCCATAGTCAGGAAACCATGACTATCTGTTGACCAACGAGCTAGTCAACTAGAGGCTTACTAGGGACATATTATGGTCTATGTATTCACACGTGTATTACGATTTCCGGATAATACAGTTATAGCATGAATAAAGACAATTATCATGAACAAGGAAATATAATAATAATTCTTTTATTACTGCCTCTAGGGCATATTTCCAACAGTCTCCCACTTGCACTAGAGTCAATAATCTAGTTACATTGTGATGAATCGAACACCCATAGAGTTCTGGTGTTGATCATGTTTTGCTCGCGAGAGAGGTTTAGTCAACAGATCTGCGACATTCAGATCCATATGTGCTTTGCAAATATCTATGTCTCCATCTTGAACATTTTCACGGATGGAGTTGAAGCGACGCTTGATGTGCCTGGTCTTCTTGTGAAACCTGGGCTCCTTGGCAAGGGCAATAGCTCAAGTGTTGTCACAGAAGAGTTTGATCGGCCCCGACGCATTGGGTATGACTCCTAGGTCGGTGATGAACTCCTTCACCCAAATTGCTTCATGCGCTGCCTCCGAGGCTGCCATGTACTCCGCTTCACATGTAGATCCCGCCACGACGCTCTGCTTGCAGCTGCACCAGCTTACTGCTCCACCATTCAACATATACATGTATCCGGTTTTTGACTTAGAGTCATCCAGATCTGTGTCGAAGCTAGCGTCGACGTAACCCTTTACAACGAGCTCTTCGTCACCTCCATAAACAAGAAACATGTCCTTTGTCCTTTTCAGGTACTTCAGGATATTCTTGACCGTTGTCCAGTGTTCCTTGCCGGGATTACTTTGGTACCTTCCTACCAAACTTACGACAAGGTTTACATCAGGTCTGGTACACAGCATGGCATACATAATAGATCCTATGGCTGAGGCATAGGGGATGACGCTCATCTCTTCTTTATCTTTTGCCGTGGTCGGGCATTGAGCCGAGCTCAATCTCACACCTTGCAGTACAGGCAAGAACCCTTTCTTGGACTGATCCATTTTGAACTTCTTCAAAATCTTATCAAGGTATGTGCTTTGTGAAAGACCTATGAGGCGTCTCGATCTATCCCTATAGATCTTGATGCCTAATATGTAAGCAGCTTCTCCAAGGTCCTTCATTGAAAAACACTTATTCAAGTAGGCCTTAATGCTGTCCAAGAATTCTATATCATTTCCCATCAAAAGTATGTCATCTACATATAATATGAAAAATGCTACAGAGCTCCCACTCACTTTCTTATAAACGCAGGCTTCTCCATAAGTCTGCATAAACCCAAACGCTTTGATCATCTCATCAAAGCGAATGTTCCAACTCCGAGATGCTTGCACCAGCCCATAAATGGATCGCTGGAGCTTGCACACTTTGTTAGCATTCTTAGGATCAACAAAACCTTCCGGCTGCATCATATACAGCTCTTCCTTAAGATAACCGTTAAGGAATGCCGTTTTGACGTCCATCTGCCATATCTCATAATCATAGTATGCGACAATTGCTAACATGATTCGGACGGACTTAAGCTTCGCTACGGGAGAGAAAGTCTCATCGTAGTCAATCCCTTGAACTTGCCGATAACCCTTAGCGACAAGTCGAGCTTTATAGATGGTGACATTACCATCCGCATCCGTCTTCTTCTTAAAGATCTATTTGTTCTCTATCGCTCGCCGATCATCGGGCAAGTCAGTCAAAGTCCATACTTTGTTGTCATACATGGATTCTATCTCGGATTGCATGGCTTCTAGCCATTTGTTGGAATCTGGGCCCGCCATCGCTTCTTTATAGTTCGAAGGTTCACCGTTGTCTAACAACATGATTTCCAGGACAGGGTTGCCATACCACTCTGGTGTGGAGCGTGTCCTTGTGGACCTACGAAGTTCAGTAGCAACTTGATCAGAAGTACCTTGATCATCATCATTAATTTCCTCTCCAGTCGGTGTAGGCACCACAGGAACGTTTTCCTGAGCTGCACTACTTTCCGGTTCAAGAGGTAGTACTTCATCGAGTTCTACTTTCCTCCCACTTACTCCTTTCGAGAGAAACTCTTTTTCCAGAAAGGATCCGTTCTTGGCAACAAAGATCTTGCCCTCAGATCTTAAGTAGAAGGTATACCCAATGGTTTCCTTAGGGTATCCTATGAAGACGCATTTTTCCGACTTGGGTTCGAGCTTTTCAGGTTGAAGTTTCTTGACATAAGCATCGCATCCCCAAACTTTTAGAAACGACAGCTTAAGTTTCTTCCCAAACCATAATTCATACGGTGTTGTTTCAACGGATTTAGACGGTGCCCTATTTAAAGTGAATGTAGCTGTCTCTAGAGCGTATCCCCAAAATGATAGCGGTAAATCGGTAAGAGACATCATAGATCGCACCATATCCAATAGAGTGCGATTACGACGTTCGGACACACCATTACGCTGAGGTGTTCCAGGCGGCGTGAGTTGTGAAACGATTCCACATTTTCTTAAGTGTGTACCAAATTCGTGACTTAAATATTCTCGTCCACAATCCGATCGTAAGAATTTTATCTTTCGGTCACGTTGATTCTCTACTTCATTTTGAAATTCCTTGAACTTTTCAAAGGTCTCAGACTTGTGTTTCATCAAGTAGACATACCCATATCTACTCAAGTCATCAGTGAGAGTGAGAACATAACGATATCCTCTGCGAGCCTCAACGCTCATTGGACCACACACATCAGTATGTATGATTTCCAATAAGTTGGTTGCTCGCTCCATTGTTTCGGAGAATGGGGTCTTGGTAATTTTGCCCATGAGGCATGGTTCGCATGTGTCAAATGATTCATAATCCAGAGACTCTAAAAGTCCATCAGCATGGAGCTTCTTCACGCGCTTGACACCAATGTGACCAAGGCGGCAGTGCCACAAGTATGTCGGACTATCGTTATCAACTTTACATCTTTTGGTATTCACACTATGAATATGTGTAACATTACGTTCGAGATTCATTAAAAATAAACCATTGACCATCGGGGCATGACCATAAAACATATCTCTCATATAAATAGAACAACCATTATTCTCGGATTTAAATGAGTAGCCATCTCGTATCAAATGATATCCAGATACAATGTTCATGCTCAAACTTGGCACTAAATAACAATTATTGAGGTTTAAAACTAATCCTGTAGGTAAATGTAGAGGTAGCGTGCCGACGGCGATCACATCGTCCTTGGAACCATTCCCGACGCGCATCGTCACCTCGTCCTTCGCCAGTCTCCGCTTATTCCGCAGCTCCTGCTGTGAGTTACAAATATGAGCAACGGCACCGGTATCAAATACCTAGGAGTTACTACGAGTACTGGTAAGGTACACATCAATTACATGTATATCAAATATACCTTTAGTGTTGCCGGCCTTCTTATCCGCTAAGTATTTGGGGCAGTTCTGCTTCCAGTGACCCTTCCCTTTGCAATAAAAGCACTCAGTCTCAGGCTTGGGTCCATTCTTTGACTTCTTCCCGGCAACTGGCTTACCGGGCGCGGCAACATCTTTGCCGTCCTTCTTGAAGTTCTTCTTACCCTTGCCCTTCTTGAACTTAGTGGTCTTATTGACCATCAACACTTGATGTTCTTTCTTGATTTCAACCTCTGCTGACTTCAGCATTGAAAATACCTCAGGAATGGTCTTCACCATCCCCTTCATATTGTAGTTCAGCACAAAGCTCTTGTAGCTTGGTGGGAGCGACTGAAGGATTCTGTCAATGACCGCCTCGTCCGGGAGGTTGATCTCCAGCTGGGACAGGCGGTTGTGCAACCCAGACATTTTGAGTATGTGCTCACTGACAGAACTGTTTTCCTCCATCTTACAACTATAGAACTTGTCGGAGACTTCATATCTCTCGACCCGGGCATGAGCTTGAAAAACCATTTTCAGCTCCTCGAACATCTCATATGCTCCGTGTCGCTCAAAACGCTTTTGGAGCCCCGGTTCTAAGCTGTAAAGCATGCCGCACTGAACGAGGGAGTAATCATCAGCATGTGATTGCCAAGTGTTCATAACGTCTTGGTTCTCTGGGATGGGTGCTTCACCTAGCGGTGCATCTAGGACATAATCTTTCTTGGCTGCTATGAGGATGATCCTCAGGTTCCGTACCCAGTCCGAATAGTTGCTGCCATCATCTTTCTGCTTGGTTTTCTCTAGGAACGCGTTGAAGTTCATGTTGACATGAGTGTTGGCCATTTGATCTACAAGACATATTTTGAAAAGACTTTAGACTAAGTTCATGATAATTAAGTTCATCTAATCAAATTATTTAATGAACTCCCACTCAGATTGACATCCCTCTAGTCATCTAAGTGTTACACGATCCGAGTCGACTAGGCCGTGTCCGATCATCATGTGAGACGGACTAGTCATCATCGGTGAACATCTCCATGTTGATCGTATCTTTCATACGACTCATGTTCGACCTTTCAGTCTCTTGTGTTCCGAGGCCATGTCTGTACATGCTAGGCTCGTCAAGTTAACCCTAAGTGTTTCTGCATGTGTAAAACTGTCTTACACCCGTTGTATGTGAACGTAAGGATCTATCACACCCGATCATCACGTGGTGCTTCGAAACGACGAACTTTAGCAACGGCGCACAGTTAGGGGGAACACTTTCTTGAAATTATTATAAGGGATCATCTTATTTACTACCGTCGTTCTAAGTAAACAAGATGCATAAACATAATAAACATCACATGCAATTATATAAAGTAGTGACATGATATGGCCAATATCATATAGCTCCTTCGATCTCCATCTTCGGGGCTCCATGATCATCTTCGTCACCGGCATGACACCATGATCTCCATCATCGTGTCTTCATGAAGTTGTCACGCCAACGACTACTTCTACTTCTATGGCTAACGCGTTTAGCAATAATGTAAAGTAATTTACATGGCGTTCTTCAATGACACGCATGTCATACAAAATAAAGACAACTCCTATGGCTCCTGCTGGTTGTCATACTCATCGACATGCAAGTCGTGATTCCTATTACAAGAACATGATCTCATACATCACAATATATCATTCATCATTCATCACAACTTCTGGCCATATCACATCACATGACAATTGCTGCAAAAACAAGTTAGACGTCCTCTAATTATTGTTGCATCTTTTTCGTGGCTGCAATTGGGTTCTAGCAAGAACGTTTTCTTACCTATGAATAACCACAACGTGATTTTGTCAACTTCTGTTTACCCTTCATAAGGACCCTTTTCGTCGAATCCGCTCCAACTAAAGTGGGAGAGGCAGACACCCGCTAGCCACCTTATGCAACTAGTGCATGTCAGTCGATGGAACCTGTTTCACGTAAGCGTACGTGTAAGGTCGGTCTGGGCCGCTTCATCCCACAATACTGCTGAAGCAAGAAAAGACTAGTAGCGGCAAGCAAGTTGATAAGATCTACGCCCACAACAAAATTGTGTTCTACTCGTGCAATAGAGAACTACGCATAGACCTAGCTCATGATGCCACTGTTGGGGAACGTTGCAGAAAATAAATTTTTTCCTACGGTTTCACCAAGATCCATCTATGAGTTCATCTAAGCAACGAGTGAAAGGGGAGATGCATCTACATACCACTTTGTAGATCGCGAGTGGAAGCGTTCAAAAGAACGGGGTTGAAGTAGTCGTTCTCGTCGTGATCCTATCACCGGAGATCCTAGCGCCGAACGGACGACACCTCCGCGTTCAACACACGTACGGTCAGTGTGACGTCTCCTCCTCTTGATCCAGCAAGGGGAAGGAGAGGTTGATGAAGATCCAGCAGCACGACGGCGTGGTGGTGGATGCAGCAGAACTCCGGCAGGGCTTCGCCAAGCTGCCGCGGGAGGAGGATGAGGTGTAGCAGGGGGAGGGAGGCGCCAAGACTTGGGTGCGGCTGCCCTCCCCCCTGCCCTCCTTTATATAGGCCCCCAGGGGGGGCGCCGGCCCTGGGAGATGTAATCTCCCAAGGGGGGTGGCGGCCAGGGGGGTGGAGTGCCCCCCAAGGCAAGTGGTGCGCCCCCCACCTAGGGTTTCCAACCCTAGGCGCAGGGGGGGCCCAAGGGGGGGGGGCGCACCAGCCCACTAGGGGCTGGTTCCCCTCCCACTTCAGCCCACGGGGCCCTCCGGGATAGGTGGCCCCACCCGGTGGACCCCCGGGACCCTTCCGGTGGTCTCGGTACAATACCGGGTGACCCCGAAACTTTCCCGATGGCCGAAACAGCACTTCCTATATTGTTTTCTTTACCTCCGGACCATTCCGGAACTCCTCGTGACGTCCGGGATCTCATCCGAGACTCCGAACAACATTCGGTTTGCTGCATACTCATATTCATACAACCCTAGCGTCGCCGAACCTTAAGTGTGTAGACCCTACGGGTTCGGGAGACATGCAGACATGACCGAGACGGCTCTCCGGTCAATAACCAACAGCGGGATCTGGATACCCATGTTGGCTCCCACATACTCCTCGATGATCTCATCAGATGAACCACGATATCGAGGATTCAAGCAACCCCGTACACTATTCCCTTTGTCAGATAGTATGTTACTTGCCCGAGACTCGATCGTCGGTATCCCAATACCTCGTTCAGTCTCGTTACCGGCAAGTCACTTTACTCATACCGTAATGCATGATCCCGTGACCAGACACTTGGTCACTTTGAGCTCATTATGATGATGCACTACCGAGTGGGCCCAGTGATACCTCTCCGTAACACGGAGTGACAAATCCCAGTCTTGATCCGTGTTAACCCAACAGACACTTTCGGAGATACCTGTAGTGCACCTTTATAGTCACCCAGTTACGTTGTGACGTTTGGTACACCCAAAGCACTCCTACGGTATCCGGGAGTTACACGATCTCATGGTCTAAGGAAGAGATACTTGACATTGGAAAAGCTCTAGCAAAACGAACTACACGATCTTGTGCCATGCTTAGGATTGGGTCTTGTCCATCACATCATTCTCCTAATGATGTGATCCCGTTGTCAATGGCATCTAATGTCCATAGTCAGGAAACCATGACTATCTGTTGACCAACGAGCTAGTCAACTAGAGGCTTACTAGGGACATATTATGGTCTATGTATTCACATGTGTATTACGATTTCCGGATAATACAATTATAGCATGAATAAAGACAATTATCATGAACAAGGAAATATAATAATAATCCTTTTATTATTGCCTCTAGGGCATATTTCCAACACTACTTATATAACAAAGGCATTGGTCCCGGTTCGTGGCACAAACTGGGACTAATGCCCCCCTTTAGTCCCGGTTGGGGCTACCAACCGGGACCAAAGGCCTCTTTTCAGCAGCCCAAAGGGCGGGAAACAGAGACCTTTGGTCCCGGTTGGTACCACAAACCGGGACCAATGCATCCCTTTAGTCCCGGTTGGTGGCACCAACCGGGACCAAAGGTTGTGTGCTGGAACTGGCGCGGTGCGGTGCTATGTTTAGTCCCACCTCGCTAGCCGAGAGGGGCTTGGAGTGGTTTATAAGCCCTGCCGAACCAACCACTTCGAGCTCCTCTCTACTGCAGGCTTACGGGCCTAAAATCACTCTCTGTGCTTGTGGGCCTATTGGGCCTATTGCGGGCCTGCATCCTGGCCCTAGTAATGGGTTTCTAGTCGTATGCAGGCCGTGGTGGCCCTGTAGGTGGCACTTTTTTTTTTATTTTTTTCCCAGTTTTTTTGCTTTCTTTTTTGTTTCTAATTACTTATTTATTTTCTTTTATGATAATTTTTTTTTCTATTAAAGTTTGTAACAAAATTCTAATTACTTATTTATTTTCTTTTATGATAATTCCTTTTGCTTTTAATGTTTTAAACTAAACCTGGGCAAACGTCGGGCCGGGCCAGGTTTTGGGCCGGGCTTGTAAAAGCCCGACCTTCATTTCTCAAGCCCGAGCCCGGCCCGAAGCCCGAAATACTCCATATTTTCAAGCCCGACCCCGGCCCGAAGTCAAGCCCGAAGCCCGAAAGCCCGGCCCGAATCCTATTTTCTAGTACGCACACGTGCAAGCCCGGCCCGAAGCCCGAAAGCCCGGCCCGAAATACGGGAAAATTGAAGCCCGAGCCCGGCCCGAACTATCTTTCGCGCTACAAAACAAAGCCCGAGCCCGGCCCGAATGTCAAGCCCGGCCCGGCCCGGCTCGGGTTTTTCGGGCCGGGCTCGGGCCGGGTCGTCGGGCCGGGCTGCCCATGCCCGGGTTTATTTTGAACAAAATTCTAATTACTTATTTATTTTCTTTTGCGATAATTCTTTTTGCTATTAAAGTTTGTAACAAAATCCTAATTACTTATTTATTTTCTTTTATGATAATTCTTTTTGCTATTAAAGTTTGTAACAAAATTCTATATAATTTTAGTTTCAATAATACTAGAGGTTTATAAAAGCTTTTTAGTTGATTCCTTCAGTACCAGTTCTAAGGTTGTTACAAAGGCATTTTATTTGGTACAGGTTTTAAGGCTGGTGCCCCACGAGCACCTTTTAGTACCGGTTCATGGCATGAACCGGTAAAAGATTTTTTTAGTTGATTCTTTCTGTAGCCATTTTTTAGTCCCACCTCGCCAAGCGAGAGGCACTCGCAGCGGTTTATAAGCCCTGAGTGCAGAGACGATGCAGAAGAGGCTCAATGCTAACCTGCATGTTGTTTAGCTTCAAGCCTTGAGGAATAGGGTAGACTGCACGGAGCTATGTGCAGTGCAGTTTACATTATTCCGAAAGGCTTGAAGCTAATTAACGAGCATTGCGCCTCTTTTTTATTTTTAATGACTTATTACAACTCAGAAAAAAATAGAAAAAAATAAATATAGCAGAAAAGAAAAAAACTATATAAAAAACTACTCAGAAATAAATAGAAGAAAAAATAGTTGTGATTAACTTTACTAAAAAAATGAGCATAGATGCGCTTATAGAGAGAATTCAACCTAAATTCATAATAAATTTCTACTAACTTCAAAGAAATACAATATGAATTTAGGTCAAATTCCCTGTATAAGGGCATCTATTTTCACTCTGAGAGGAGCTCAATAAGGCAGAGAGGGAGGGGCTTATAAACCGGTGTTAGCGCCCTTCGGTTTGCGAGATGGGACTAAACTCTGACCGCAATAAGGACCAACCCTTTAGTCCCGGTTGGCGGCATGAACCGGGACTAAATTTCTGCCTTTGGTCCCGGTTCAAGCCACCAACCGGGACTAATGGTGGTGGGCCAGGAGCGAGGCCCATTGGTCCCGGTTCGTCCCACCAACCGGGACCAAAAGGTCCAGACGAACCGGGACCAATGGCCCACGTGGCCCGGCTGGCCCCCGGGGCTCACGAACCGGGTCCAATGCCACCATTGGTCCCGGTTCTGGACTGAACCGGGACTAATGGGCTGACCCGGCCTGGACCATTGCCCCCTTTTCTACTAGTGATACAAACACAAACGAAACCCAGGTTCAGCTGTGGGCACAGCACAACAAGCCCAACGCAAGACACACACAACACACAACGGCGGTGGCGAGGTGTAGACGATCTAATCCGGCTTCTGCGGTGGAGGGGGAAGCGGAGGAGACATCCGGAGAGCCATCGACCGAAGCTGGGTGATGATGGAGGTAATGGCGTCTCTATCCCGGGGACGGCTAAGCGTCCGCCAAAGCTGCAAGTACCCAGACCATTTGAACAGAGCGCCAGTGGCGCGACAAAGAGGAATGCGCTGAATCATAAGTTTATTCCTAACAGTCCACAGCGTCCAGGTTAGCACCCCGATGACCAGCCACCTAATGTGGCGAATTGGGGGAGCTACTGACGCTCCATAGAAAAGAGCGGGGAAGTTGTTGTGGTCCCACCTTCCGCCTACTATTTTGCAGAAACGGCTCCATAGAAACTGCACGGAAACGCACGTGAAGAAGATATGGTTCGAATCCTCTTCAGGCCCGCAAAGCGCGCAACTCCCATCCCCTGGGCCGTTGCGCTTCAGGACCTCCACGTCGGAAGGGAGGCGGCCGCGAATCCATTGCCACAAGAAAATCCTAATCTTCAATGGGAGCCGAATCTCCCAGATGGAGGTGAGAGCCTCATGGCCCAGCAAAGGTGCGATGGCCTGGTAAAGAGATTTAGTGGAGAATTGCCCAGATGGCTCTAGTTGCCACCTGGCACGGCCTTCTCCAACCTCAAGACCACGCTCGTGCAGCGCATGCATTCCAGCAGCTCATGCCAGTCCGCGTTCTCAGCCGGGCCAAACACTCTCCGGAACTCGAGTTGCCCTATGTCAATAAGGGCCGTCGCGACAGAGATCAGCGGGTCAACGGCGATGGAGAATAGGTCGGGAAAGCGTGCTGCGAGGGGAAGGTCCCCGGCCATCTATCAAACCAGAACATTGTGGAGGTGCCCAAGCCAACCGTGATCGAGGTGCCGATACGGAGGATCGGCAGGAGCTGAATGATGGATTGCCGGAATTGGGAACCTCCAGACCGCTGGCAGAAGGCGAGGGGTTGGCCACGAAGGTATTTCTGCTGAATGATGCGAAGCCACAAGCCACCCTCTCCGCTGGCAATCCACCACAACCAACGCATTAGGAGGGCAATGTTCATGCGTTTGGAGGACATGATCCCGAGACCACCCTGGTCGCGCGGTTTACAGATCTCCGACCAGCGCTCTCCGTATCCATCAAGAAAGTAGTATGGCGCCCACACATAGTTTGTTGAGAGATTTTGATATTTGCCACTCTGGTCGTGTGGCTTCGCATATTTGCCACTTTACAGATTGGCTTCGCAAAATTGCCATCGTTAACATCTTAATTACTATGCAATTAGCACCTCTTTTATTCATTTTTATTTTCCTTTTACATTAACGGGCTAGTGTAAGGACCAAACTGCCCCTGTTGATATGTGGTGGTATCTGTTCGACCTGGCTGTATCAACACGCACATACAAACCTCACGCACGTACACTTTGAAGAACGATAAAAGGGTTGACCATTATTACTTTCAGTAGCACGCTCGTTATATTTAACTCTTATCTGAAGATTTTATTTCGCTCTGCAGGGGGACATCGTTAAGGTTTATGCTAATGAGCAAAGAAAGTTTACTTGTGGTGAGTTTGCTGATATAATATTTTTATCTTGCATAGATGGCGTGAACTTTCGTATTCAAACTGCACATGTTTTGTTTTAACTAATGATGTATCTCAGCTCCATGCCTCGCTAAAAAATTACTCGAATAATGTTAGTTCTGCAATGGTTTGTTTAAGTACAACAAGAGAAAATATTTAAAGAACCATGCATGCATATTTCTGAGTACAGAATCATTATCTGTGCAGATCCTGAAACTAAGGAGCTTATCAAGCAAACCCTTTCAGTTGGTCATGTGTCTTATGAAGTTCTTCTGCCTGCGGTCTGTCAAAAAAAAAGGGTTCAAAGAATTTTTGCTACACTTCTTTTATGTCATAATATGATCATTAATTTTTTCTGTCCAAGGTTCTGGCTGTAGAAACGTGGGAATCTGCTGTATTGGCAGTAACGAGGGAAGGTTACAGCATTAAGAGCAATGGACAGCGTGGAGTTGTCGTTACAGATACATTCCAGCAATACACGGCTGTATGTTTCCTATGGATGGCTTGTTTCTGATTATACTTTGTCCAGTCAGTAAAGCGTGACTTGTGTGATAAATTTTTTTGAGTACGTGTGACTTCTGTGATACTCCCTCCGTAAACTAATATACTTTGTCCAGCCACAGTAAGGCGTGACTTCTGTGAATTTTTTTTTGAGTGCGTGTGACTTCTGTGATAGAATCTTCTAAAATAGTAGTATTGTCGTTGTAAATAACCAAGTACTCCTTCCATTCGAAATTAATTGAAGGTCTAGTCTTCGTAAAATAGTATGTCTACGTAAATAACCAAGTACTCCTTCCATTCCAAATTAATTGAAGGCAAAATTGTATTTACCAACGCTGTATGTGGAACTTGTTAAGCATCATTCAGGTTTTAATAACGGTTTAAAAGTTCTCAAAAAGTTATGAAACAATTACTGGAACATCACACCTTTAATACAAGATGGTCCAACGGAGTGATTAGGAAAATATGAGTTTGTGTGCCCTCGGCAAAAGAAAAAAAAAACTTCAGTTAACTTGGAACAGAGCGAGTATAGGTTGGCGTTGTGGAATTTGTATTAACATATTTTTCACAAAAAGTACTTTCATAATGGTATAATTTAGTAAGTTTTATAAATTTAATAAAATGTCTGGTCAAATTTGCAGAAATTCAAGTAAAACATAGCACTTCTTTTCAGACCGGGGATAGTAGTTGTTAGTTTTGCTTCATCATATTTGTACTTGTGGGTTCTCAAAGTTGAATTGAGCATTGCATTGGTTTGTTCCGCATGCAGTAATTCACAGATGTCAACCAATCTTGCATTCCTCAGAAAAATGAAGAAGACAACTAATCTCGTGCTATATTTCAGATCAGTATCCCATGTGGGCGTCCTACTGAATTTTCAATCCGGTCTGCTGATGGTGATGAGTACCGTCTCAAGCCTGCAGAAAATTCCCCGTGAGTTTGAAACTATTTCATTACATACTCTGAATTCGATGCTCTGTCGAAGGCTCGAACAATGACACTTTTCAGTTTAATATCATCATTGTTTGTGTCTCTGCGGTATTTATAGACATGCAAATTTGGAACCTTTAGGGTACCCTCCGACCCTACTTAGTTCAACCAAATGAACTAAAATTTCAAAAATAGTGTAAATTCTGCAAAGTTAGTTCATTTAGTTGAACTAAGAAGGGTCGGAGGGTACCCTAAAGGTTCTAAAGTTGCATCCTTAGGTATTTATATTTTGGAACGTAAGAATTGTATGGAGACATAGGTACTAAGTGTTGGTTCTTTGAATTTTGCAGACCGCGAGATACTATTGTTCTAATACTGAGGCAGTTCAGGATGCAGGTACGAGTTGATTGTCTAACATTTTGTCACTTGAACTGGCTTTGATTCGTGCCTGCTATATATTCACCTGAAGTTAGCACTGTCATGTGTTTTGGTAGGATCTCATGATATGCAGTAGGAGCAATAAGTCGACATTTTCTTTTTTGATTTTATTAGGTATATGATGAAATGAAATGAAGATGTGTTTGTGTTTGTATTTTTTGCAGGCTATTGAGCCCTTCAAGTTGCGAGTAGAGTAGAGTAGAAGGTTGGGGTTGCTTAAAGATATTTATGTTTGGCTTGTGATTCTTGTGTGCAGAATGAAAGAACAAGCTTTGGTTTCCTGCATTTTATTGGTTTGTCTGTTAGACTGTATGTCTGTCTGCTCCGTTGTTAAGGATCCAATTTTGTTGGCCTTGCTATGTAAGTAGTAGTTTGGTTACTGAGAGTGAGATTGGAAAAGTGACCTGACGAACATAAGTCGCTTGTGTTGTACTACCCTGGTACTTACAAAGAAAAGCACCTCATGAGAGGCCGCAGACGAGAAGGTCGGGGCGATAGCAGCGAGTTGGCTACGCAACGTGATGGAGACGGCAGCGGAAGCTCGTTGCGCAGATGGGAGGCTCAATGGCTGTACCTCGTCTTCTTCGGCATCCTGTTCCCAAAGTTTGTATGCAGCAACTAGTAACTTGTGCAGAGGCAAAATTTCAAGGCGGCCATGGCCCATGGGGGAAGACGGAGCTGGAGAAAGGCGACGGGCCAGTCTCCAATAGTAATGTCGGTGCCGAGCTGCTGTCTAAGTGGTTGGGGTGTGCCGCGACCATCCTGCAAGCGGCTTCCACGTTCCATGGCCTGTGTGCTGCGTGGCGGCCGAGGGCATGGCGGGCGGGCATACGCGGTAGTTCATTGGGCATGGCGGGCTCGAGGGAGAGAAGGACAAGCGCGCGGAGGGGCAGCCGAGGCGGCCTGGGCTCGCCGGCCGGCGAGGCTCGAGCGAAGCTAGTGCTGCTCTCTTTATGCACGTTACGTGTCTGATGTATTGCCAGAGAGAGCGAGAGATTGCGGGTCTGGACAGGGTGCTTATCTCGTGTGATTGTAAGCCTGTTCTTTTTTTTTAGCAAAGCTTTCTTCTTCTTTAGACCAGGGTTAATCAAAAAAAGCAGAGGAGGAGCCCTATTACGTTGGACTGGGTGGCAAGTGTAAAAATACGCTGGACTGGCTGGCAGTGGCAAGTGTAAAATTACGCGGTGAATATAACTGACTGAATTCTCTTCTATCTAAAAGAAA
This sequence comes from Triticum timopheevii, assembly GCA_963921465.1. Lineage (NCBI taxonomy): Eukaryota > Viridiplantae > Streptophyta > Magnoliopsida > Poales > Poaceae > Triticum > Triticum timopheevii. The sequence goes on from OY997271.1 coordinate 88,948,878, forward strand.
GTTCTTTTTTGAAAGAATCTTTAAAAGAAAGATAACTGACTGAATTCCATCATAGAAAAACAATATGACAGATTGAAGGCGGTTCGGGCGATCGATCCGGACGTATGTGTACGTGCGTGAGATCTGACGGCTGAGAGCACCGTGCGTAATCTGAGAGCGGTTTTATTTTTTTCCTCATTCCCGAGCGCGACAGTTCCTAAGCCGCCGCCGGTACAGGAACCCATCAGCGCCACCCTCCGTCGAGCATCCGCTCCGGCCCGGAGCTACGCCGGCGACCAGTCCATACTCCATAGGCAGGTAGCCACCACTCCTTCGTCCTCCCTCCTTCCTCCCTCTTCCCTCCTTCCCCTCTTGCATCCTCTGTTTGTTCAATTTCTTTCCTGATTTTTTGTATTGGATGAGTACTTGCGGTAGATTGCATATTGTCAGAATATGATGATGACTGTTTCTTGATGAGTACTCCTACTTGCTGCATGATTTTTCCGGTGCATGTTCAAGTTTACATACCCCGCAAAAAAAAAGTTTACATGTGCAAGGATTTTGCTCGATAGGTGTTTGTGATAATGCTTGTAGGAACAAATGTTTACAAGTTGTAGTTTCTATTTTTCTCAGATGAGCAAATGTTTTGGTTTAAACATCTTAGCAGTGAAAACATGCAATGACTGACGATGTATGAGAAGGAAAAGATTAAGTTGTTTTATCTGCACCGTCTTGACATGAAATCAAAGCTTAGTAGCAGTAACATGCAATTTGAGAGAGAAAGAGCTTTGTCCTGGTTATACTGACCGAAAGTTACGCAGTGTTGTTGATTTTAACAGTCTAAAATATTACTGTTTCAAGTGATTGTTTCTCCTTTTGCATGTTAGCTGATTGATCTTCAGGTTCCACCTTTCGTGTCATGCCATGCTGCAAGCCTTTCTGTATTTTTGCTCAGATTGTGCTAGTGTGCACACAAGAGGAATTGTTGATTTCTTGTTTATTCATACATTTTTTGCTCAGGTTCCGCCGGAGGCCATGGTGCTGCAGCACGGCATCCTCCTCGCCGTGGGCCTCATATCCGACCACTTCGGCCCCCTCGTAGCTGTAAATCTCTGTCCACCTCCTACCCTAGTGTGTCAGCTCATGCGTGCGCGTGATGCCCTAACTCGCGCCGCCCGATCCCTCTCACAGAAAGTGTGCGACTGCCTCCTCCGTCACGGAGCGCTGCAGCTGCCGGAGCTAGAAAGATTTCAATACTGCAACCATTTCTGACCTAGAAAGATTTTCTGAGATCCCATACAGCATGGAGGATGCATCAAAAACAAATGATTGTCCTCATAACGCAGTTGTTGGTGCTAAGGTGTTGTACTCTTTTTACTTATCTTCATCACCATGTTATGCAGTGACGTTATGGGAAAAATTGCTATTTGTTGTTCCGGCCATCCTATTGTTTATCGAAAAAGGCAAAGTAACATATGTAGATTGTTTGTTAATGGCAAAGGCATTTTCTGAAAGTATTGGTAGGAACTGGCAAATGCAGCAACAATATGCAATGCACTGCTTTTATCGTCATGTAATTCTGTGTTGTTATTTCATCAGCGGAAACACGGAGCCTTTGAGGTAGATGAAGACCTCAACTCAACGATTGCCGAGAATGAAGTACTGTGGCGGATAAACTTTGAGAAATTTATATTCTGTCTAAAGAAGAAGGTATGTTGCTGTTATCATAGCTACTATGGGCAGCATATTTATCTGCAGCCAAAGTGAAATGAAATTTGTACAGTAAAAAGAGGAGAACTCTAAGAAAAAGAATGTACTTCTTTGTGAACATATAAGAGCTTCTGCACTATATTGAATCAATATTGGTACATAGCCACTTAGCCAGGCACCTTAGTGAAAACCGCACACTTTTTACCCTAACATGTTGCGCCCCCGTTCTTCTCTACTCCTACCCAGTCGTCTCTCTCTCTCTCTCTCTCTCTCTCTCTCTCTCAATACCACTGCCGCTGGTATATCTCCTGAAACCAAGCTGATCATGAACAATGGAAGCACAAATCCAGTCGGTGATCTTTGGGGTCGATGACATCTTGACAATGTCCTTGACCATGGAGATGATCTTGCAGACAATATCGAGGAGTTTTGTGGCGTGGGGATGAGTCCAAGCTGCTCCTCAGAGGGGATGGGCCAGAACTGTGAGCGACAACAGAGCCAACCGAAGTGGCAGCCGGCAGCTAGGGTGGGCATGCTGTTGTGTGAGCCATGAAGTTACTCTCTCATGCTGTGGTCGGTTTCAACTTAAGAGTTTGATGCTAGGATTTATTTTCCAGCTTGAACTTATCATTCCATTGTATAATATGGACTCAGTAGCTTCTCTGGCATCTAGCCCTAAGGGTTACCTCTTACCTGTCATGTACAGGACCGTGTTGTTGTACTGCATCACATCTGCCTTTTGTGCCAAAAATAAGCTAAGTTGAATGAGGAATTATTCACACAACAGCACCCCCTGCCCCCACCCCCCATACACCCACAAAAAGATAGTAGAGAGCAACTACATTCACAGGAGGGCCAAAGGCCAATACATATACATGTGTAGGGTAAAGTGCAAGAGACCCCTTATACAATGGGGATAAACCGAAAAGGGCTATACACATCTAACACCCCCCCTCAAACTCATGGTGGATCAACAACACTGAGTTTGGAGAGAAGAAAACTATGCTGCACGCGAGTCTGAGCCTTCATGAAGAAGTCTGCCAACTATAACTCAGAGGGCACATAGTGAAGAGCGAGAGTTTGATCCTGCACAGCAGCACGCACAAAGTGGGCATACACACCAATGTGCTTGGTGAGCTCATCCTTCACCGGGTCACGCGCAATACTGATAGTGCCAGTACTGTCTGACAATAAGGGAGTCGAGGTAGTAGCAGACACACCAAAATCCTCAAGTAGCCACCGTAACCAGATCACCTCAGCCGTCAGCATAGCCATGGTTCGCAACTCAGCCTCTGTACTCGAGCGAGAAACTGCAGTCTGTTTCTTGGTCTTCCAGGCAATAAGAGAGCCACCAAGAAAGACACAATAAGCAGACAGCGAGCGTCCATCAGAGGGATCACTAGCCCAGGTAGCATCAGAGTAGGCCTGGAGCTCAAGAGAGCTGGAGCGGGGAAAGAAAAGGCGCTGAGAGATCATGCCACGAAGATATCGTAGAACATGGAGGAGATGACTATAGTGGACAGAGGTGGAGGCTGAAACGAACTGACTCAGAATGTGGACGGGATAGGAGATGTCAGGACGCGTAACAGCAAGATAGACAAGACTGCCAACAAGGTGACGATAGCGAGTGGGATTAGGGAGAGGGTCACCATTAGAGGCACGAAGCTGAACGTTGAGCTCCATGGGAGTCACAACTGTGCGCTCATCACCGAGAGCAGCGCAAGCAAGAAGGTCCTGAATATATTTTTCTTGGGAGATGTAGAAGCCATCAGAGGTCGAGGAGATCTCAATCCCAAGAAAATAGCGAAGTGGACCAAGATCAGTCATGAGAAACTGGTCGCGAAGGCGAGCCTTAACAAAGGCAATGTAATCAGAGTCGTCACCAGTGATGATCATGTCATCAACATAGAGAAGGAGAAGAGTCCGACCACGAGGAGACGTGTGAACAAACAATGCGGGATCATGATCACTGGGCAAGAAACCAGTGGCGGTCACCACAGAGGCGAAGCGCTCAAACCAGGCGCGAGGGGCCTGTTTGAGACCATATAGGGAGCGGCGAAGTCTACAGACCATACCATCAGGAGCATAGTACCCTGGTGGTGGCTGCATATAAACCTCCTCACGCAACTCGCCATTGAGAAAAGCGTTCTGAACATCAAGTTGAGAGATAGACCACTGACGAACAGAAGCCACAACAAGAAGAGTGCGGACAGTGGTCATGTGGGCCACAGGAGCGAACGTCTCATCATAATCGCGCCCCTGCTCCTGCTGAAAACCACGGGCCACAAGACGAGCTTTGTAGCGCTCAAGAGAACCATCGGAGCGAGTCTTAAGCTTGTAGACCCACTTGCAGGTGATGGGACGGACACCGGAAGGGAGGGGAACCAGATCCCATGTGCCAGAGCGCTCAAGGGCAGCAAGCTCTTCGGCCATCGCAAGCTGTCATTCAGGCTGAGTCATGGCAGTGCGATAGGAAGTGGGCTCAGTCATAACAGAGAGACCGTACCGATCAGGGGAGTAGCGATCAGGCGGGGGGCGAGGCCGAGCACGGAGGTTGTGAACTGGGGGAGGCGTGAGAGGAGGTGCACCAGAGGTGGAAGGCTCGTCAGAGGAGACATCCTCAGTACGAGATCGACGAGTATAGTGGAGAGGAAACGGTGAGAGAGGGCGACGGACTGGAGAGGATGGAGGAGAGGTGGAGGAGGATGGAGAAGATAGGGTCGGTGGTGAATGAGAAGGAATGAGAGGCGCCGGAGGAAGAGGTGACACATGAGGCACATAGCAGGGTGTATCGGGAAGGAGAAGGAAAGAAAGGTCGTCCACAGAGAAACTCGAGGAAGAAGAACGTGGGTAGTAAGAATGAGACTCGTCAAAAGTCACATCACGCGAGATGCGCAAGCAACGACCCACTGGATCCCAACATCGATAGCCCTTGTGCTCATCACTGTAGCCAAGGAAAACACACTCAACTGACTGAGTAGTCAGTTTGGTGCGTTCTCGGGGGGCAAGAAGAACATAGCAGACGCATCCAAACATACGAAGAGCTGAGTAGTCAGGAGAGCGACTAGTGAGACACTCCATAGGAATGCCACCCTGCAGAGCAGTCGATGGCTGAATGTTGATGAGATAGGTGGATGCGGAAACAGCCTCAGCCCAAAAATGGGGTGGAAGGGAAGCAGCAATCATCAGCGCACGAGCCGTCTCAAGCAAATAACGATGCTTTCGCTCGGCAACGCCATTCTGAGCATGAGCACCAGGACAGGAGAACTGGGCAAGAGTACCCTGTTCCGCGAGAAAACCACGCAACAGCTGAGAGATATACTCTCCAGCGGAGTCAGCACGAAAAGTACGAATGGGCATGGCAAACTGGGTGTGAACCATGGTAGCTAAACGTTTGTATATAGGGAGAACCTCGCTACGAGATTTCATGAAGTAGAGCCAAGTGTAGCGAGAGAAACCATCAATAAACAAATCATAGTAGCGATGACCACCTTTCGAATCAAAGGGAGCAGGACCCCAGACATCAGAATGAACTAAGTCAAAAGGACGCTGAGATACAGTCTCACTAGTAGGATAAGGTAACTGAGTCTGTTTGCCAAGACTGCAACCATTACAATGTAAGGAGACATCTCCAGATACAGACCCTAAGAGGCCCTGACGAACTAAGGAAGACAAGCGAGAGCCACAGATGTGACCAAGTCGATGATGCCACTGCTGGAAGGACGCAGACGAAGAGGCAACAAGAGCATGAGAGCTGGCAGAAGTGGTGGCAGCGGAAGGAACACAAAGCCAGTCAACCTCCCAAAGGCCCTCTGACTCACGGTGCCGGGGGCCAGCACCAACCAAAGCCTTGGTGCGACGATCCTGAATGAAGCAAGAGTCGGTATCAAGAATGACATGAGAACCAGAATCAGTAAGTTGGGCAGCGGGAAAAAGATTCATGGTAAGGCGAGGAACATGTGAAACACTCGGAACAGAAAAAGATGGAGTGGAAAGAATACCACGACTAGCAACAGGAAGAGATGTGCCATCGGCAGTAAGAACATTAACAGGCGAATCAAGAGGTCGGAGAGAAGACAACGCGGAAGAATCAGAAGACATATGAAAGGAGGCTCCAGAATCCAGAACCCACGAAGATGTACCTGACTGTGTAGATGCCTGTGATGGTGAGGAGGAGGATGCAGTCACAACAGCAGCAGAGCCAGTCGACGAGGAGCCTGAGGAAGCAAGAAGACGCTTGAGGTGAACAATGTCCTGGTCAGTGAGTGACGGAGTCGAGGAAGACACAGGAGGCCCGCTGGAGGAGGAGCGCCTCTGGTCTCGCTTCTTCTGGCGACAATCAGACTCTGGGTGACCTGGCCGGGAGCAGTAACCACAGACGGTGTCACGGCTCGACGTGCCCTTCTCAGCATAAGGAGGACGGCTCACCCCCCCTGGAGGAGTAGGCAGGAGCGGCGGAGCAGTGAGGCGAGCAGACGACACAGGAGCCCGGGCAGCCAATACTGACGGAACCAGAAGCAACCCAGCGGAGCGAAGGCGGGTCTCCTCGGCACGAAGCTCAGTAAGTATCTCTGAGATAGGAACACGACCACGAGCAAGCAAGTGAGCACGACGAGGCTCAAACTCAGAGCGGAGACGAGATAAGAACTCATGGACCCTCTGAAACTCCAAGTCAGACCTTGTAGTCTGGCAACAACGGCAAGTGCCAGAAACAACTGTCCGTAATGAGTCAAGCTTACGCCAGATGGCAGAGCACTGTGAATAGAACTCATCAACAGACGAGTCACCCTGCTGAAGAGCATGCTCCTGATGCACCACAGAAAGGTATAGAGCATCGCCAGAGGGCTGATAGCGCTGACAAAGATAGGACCACATTGCTGCAACAGTGCCAAGGCCCATGAACTCCGAAGCAAACTGAGGGAGGACACTCGCAGTGAGAACAGCAGCAGCTCGAGCATCATCATTGCACCACTGAGTGTAAGCAGGCAGATCATCCCGATAGACGGAGAGAGCATCAAAATAAGCGGATACATGTTGATCATAAGCATCAACCGCAGCATCATCAAGAGCCTTGGCTGCATCCCGATCAGCCTGAGAAGCAGCAGCAGCAAGCACCGGCGGAACCGGCGGGGTAGGAGCCACCGGAGCAACAGGGTAGGGCGGACAGGGTACCTCACCAGAGAGAACGCCCCACAGCAGAAGGCCGCGCATATGGATGCGCATGAAACCCACAAACTCAGCATAGTTGGTGCTATCGAAGATCACCGAGCACCGAGGAACAGCGACATAGCCCGAAGAAGACATGAGGAGCCACCTTTTTTTTTAGCAGAGACCCGATCTGGATCGAGCGGGATCGAGGGATCGAGCACCCGCTCGTTCACCCGCACGCTCGCTCGCTCGGCCTGGATCGGGTAGAAGAGCACACGAGGCCAGCAGGGGAGCGCTCGAGCGGGAGGGAATCGGCGCTGGTGGCTGGGGCAGTGACCTGTGCACAACGGCAACAGTGGCTGCCCAAACCAGGGGAGCGCTCAAGCCGGGGGCGGCGACGGCGACCGGAATCAGCCGGGGGCGGACGACGGCCAGACTTGCCGGGGCAGCGGCAGCTAGACGGACGGGAGCGGCGTCCTGACGGGCTACGGGCGGCGGCTGCGCCCTGAACAGCAGCAGGCGGGAGTAGAAGTGGCGGGTGGAGTGTGCAGCCGGGGAACAGCTGAGGGGAGGAAGCAGCTAGGCGTGGGCGTGGAGAGGGAGGGAGCAGGCGGCCGGCGACGTGCAGGCTACGGGCAGAGTGCACGGAGTTGCAGCGTGCGGGGGGGGGGGGGGGGGGGGTGGGAATAGCTAGCCTAGCATCTGATACCATGTTGGATAATGAGCAACTGCATTCACAGTACATGTGTAGGGTAAAGTGCAAGAGACCCCTTATACAATGGGAATAAACCGAAAAGGGCTATACACATCTAACGAGTCCAAGCTGCTCCTCAGAGGGGATGGGCCAGAACTGTGAGCGACAACAGAGCCAACCGAAGTGGCAGCTGGCAGCTAGGGTGGGCATGCTGTTGTGTGAGCCATGAAGTTACTCTCTCATGCTGTGGTCGGTTTCAACTTAAGAGTTTGATGCTAGGATTTATTTTCCAGCTTGAACTTATCATTCCATTGTATAATATGGACTCAGTAGCTTCTCTGGCATCTAGCCCTAAGGGTTACCTCTTACCTGTCATGTACAGGACCGTGTTGTTGTACTGCATCACATCTGCCTTTTGTGCCAAAAATAAGCTAAGTTGAATGAGGAATTATTCACACAGCAGCACCCCCTGCCCCCACCCCCCATACACCCACAAAAAGATAGTAGAGAGTGCAGATTTCTCATTTTGATACATTTTTATTTGTGTATGCATGAATGGTGCAGCTAAAGGAAGCATGCGATTCGACTTTGTTAATGCCCACTTCATATTTTCCTTGTATTAAAGTTTTGTGCAGACCGAAAGAAGCCAAAGCTGAAGGTTGGCACACATCCTATCTGGGAGTCATTTTTCGAAGCTAACTTAGCTGACAGGGATACCACCAACTCTGGTAGTATATCCAGTATCCTTTCAATAGTAGATCCAGGAACACTGCAATTTTATTTTATGGCTTTACGTTCACATTTGGTCTTTTATGAACATAACTATTTTTGAAACTTCATTCCTCTTTTAAATTCCATCGGTTCTAGTCTTGCCTCTTGGTGGTGAGCGTTAACTAAGAAGTGCTAGTTTCTATTTGAGCTATTTATTTTGGATTTACAGCTTGGCATGGTCTTGAATGAGCCAGATTAAGGAACACCATATGCTAGTTTATTCCTGTGATGGCATATGCTTGTTGAAATCACACCTTCTGTTTTAAATTCCTAGGGGGAAAATACCATCCTTGCAAGCACTCGTGAATTATTTCCAGCAAATATAACAGTGAGTTTGTTATGACCGGTTTGGTCTATACCCGAAAGAGGCCCACCGGGCATTAGTATTAGGGGTTGACCCACAAGTTATCTTAGGCTAAAGTTATAAATACTAGTTGTAAGACATCGTTTGAGATCAAGCAATAAAGATAGTTCTATCATATTGCCCGGCTCCAGAGGAGCTGGAACCCTAGCCGCGCCGAACCCTAGCCGCCGCCGCCCTTCTTCTCCCTCGCGACGGCGCCAACACGCCGGAGCCGCCGCCCTCGCCCCCAACCCTCGCTATTCTGCCCGTATAACCTACGGAGTAGAGCCGGTAGGAACCCTAGTCCTACCAATTTGGTATCAGGTACCCGGGTTTCGACCATGTCTTCGCCACCTCCAATTCCGCCACCGCTGCCACCATCGCCGCTGCCCGTCCACTCCACCACCGCCGCTGCTGCCAACTCCTTCACCGCCGCCGCTTCCGCACCGGGCGTCATGGCCTCGCTCTCGACGGGCGCCACGGCCTCGCTCTCGGCGCCGACCCTCCCGGCACCCGGCACCGCGCCGGGCCACGGGCGGCCACCAGCCCCCGTCCAACATACGCCGCCGCCGTCACCTCCCCCGCAGCCGCAGCAGTTCACACCGGAGGCAATGGCCGGCGTCCTCAACGACCTCGTCGCCGCGGTCCAGGGCATCCGCCTCTACCTGGCAAGTCCGTACGGGCCGCCTCCACCACTCCACCCAGCCATGGCTGCGGGTCAGCAGGCGCTGCCATGGTACTCGGTACCGGGGGCCATCATAGGAGGCTACCCGGCGCTCCCCGCCCCGGCGGCCGCACCGCCGCCTTGGCCACAGTGTCCGCCGCAGCTCGCGACGGCAACCGCGCCACTCGCCGCCACCACGGGGCCGCAGTGGCCCACCTGGACCGCGCCGGCCGCGCCGTCTCCCGCCGCGCCATCCCTTCCAGCGGTCACGGAGCAGGGTCCTCCACCGCCCCCTCCCAGCCCTAACTTGGGCCGGTCGTCGCCGAGCGGGCTTCCGATCCAGGAGGTCCGCTTTCCGTCCTCACCATCGCCACTCCCCGGCTGGCTTCACGGGCCGCCATCGGCCTACCCGGAGGCCCGTCCGCCGTCCGGTTTCCCGTTGCAGCCCGAGGCGTCGGGCGCCACCGGGAACTACGCCGGGCCTTCCACCATGGACCGCGCACCATCATCTGCCCTACGCACTGCCGAGGCAATTGGCCAGGGCGCGCCACACCAGCAGCCGCCCCGGTTCGCCAAGATCGACTTCGCCATGTACGACGGCTCCGACGACCCGCTTAACTGGCTCAACCAGTGTGACCAGTTCTTCCGCGGACAGCACACACCCGCGTCGGAGCACACTTGGCTGGCTTCCTACCATCTCCGTGGGGCCGCCCAGACATGGTACTACGCCCTCGAGCAAGACGAGGGCGGCATGCCCCCGTGGGATCGTTTCCGAGAGCTGTGCCTTCTTCGTTTCGGGCCACCGGTCCGCGGGAGCCGCTTGGCCGAGTTTGGCCGCCTGCCGTTCACCTCCACGGTACAGGACTTCGCCGACCGCTTCCAGGCCCTGGCGTGCCACGCGCCCGGTGTGACAGCCTTACAGCGGGCGGAGCTTTTCATTGGCGGCCTTCCCGACCACATCCGCGTGGACGTCGAGATGAAGGGGCCCCAAGACCTTCAGACGGCCATGTACTATGCCCGGGCGTTCGAGCAGCGCGCCCAGGCCTTAACGCGTCCATCCGCGCCACGTGGGGGCCGACAGCCTCCTCGGCCGTCTCCGGCAGCACCGGCGTCGTCCACAGCCGCCCCGGTACCCACCCCGGCACCGACGCGGCCATTCAGGCGCCTCACTCAAGCGGAACAGCTGGAACGCCGGCGCCTGGGCTTGTGCTTCAACTGTGATGCGCCCTATGCACCGGGCCATGTCTGTCCCCGCCTCTTCTACTTGGAGACGACAGACGAGACTGAGGAGGAGACACTGGAGGATGGCCTCGGCGCTCCAGCCCTTGCGGAGCCCGCAGCGGCACCCGCGCCCGCCCCGGCCACCGCCCTCGTGGTGTCCCTACACGCGCTGGCTGGCATCCGTGATGAACGAACGATGCTCTTACCGGTCATGATCCAGGGCGAGCGCCTGGTGGCCCTAGTGGACACAAGGTCCACGCATAACTTCCTGCCGGAGACCACCATGCGGCGCCTTGCATTACAGCCAACCGGCGGTGAGCAGTTGCGAGTCACAGTCGCTAATGGCGACTGTCTCCGCTGCCACGGGCTCGCCCGCGACGTGCCCATCACTATCGGCGACGAGCACTTCACCATCACCTGCGCCGGCATCGACTTGGGTTGCTTCGACTTCATCCTCGGCGTCGACTTCTTGCGCACTCTTGGTCCTATTCTCTGGGATTTCGACGCATGACGATGACCTTCTGGCGGTTGGGCCGCCGCATTCGGTGGGACGGCATTGGGGATGCCGCACCAACCCCTCCACTCCAGCTGGCCGCGACCACCGCCACGGCCGAGCACCCACTATTGGAGAGCCTCCTACAGCAGCACGATGACATCTTCACCGAGCCACAGGGGCTGCCGCCCGCCCGCACGTACGATCACCGTATACATCTTCTGCCAGGCTCCGCGCCGGTGGCGGTACGGCCTTACCGCTACCCGCAGTTGCAGAAGGATGAGTTGGAGCGGCAGTGTGCGCTCATGCTCGCGGCAGGCATCATCCGGCTCTCCACTTCGCCATTTACCGCGCCGGTGCTTCTCGTCCGTAAGTCAGACGGCACATGGCGTTTCTGCATCGACTACCGTGCCCTTAATGTTGTCACACTTAAGGACAAGTTCCCTATTCCGATGGTCGACGAGCTCCTCGATGAGCTCCACGGGGCACGCTTCTTCACCAAACTCGACCTCCGGTCGGGGTACCACCAGGTGCGCATGCACCCGGATGACATCGCCAAGACGGCGTTTCGGACTCATCACGGCCACTTCGAGTTCTTGGTGATGCCCTTTGGCCTCACCAACGCCCCGGCGACCTTCCAGGCTCTGATGAGCGACGTCCTCAGGCCCTACTTACGCCGCTTTGTGCTCGTTTTCTTTAATGATATTCTGATCTACAGTGCGTCTTGGGCCGAGCACCTCCAGCACGTCGCCATCGTCTTCAACGAGCTTCGAGCGCACCACCTCCACCTTAAGCGCTCGAAGTGCTCGTTCGGGACGCCTTCGGTGGCCTACTTGGGCCATGTCATCTCGGCCGACGGGGTGGCTATGGATGCCGACAAGGTGGCGGCCGTCTCCGCATGGCCGACGCCTCACTCGCCGCGGGCTCTCCGCGGGTTCCTCGGCCTCGCCGGCTACTACCGGAAATTTATTCGGGAGTTCGGGCTCATCGCGGCGCCCCTCACGCGGTTGCTTCGCCGCGACGCTTTCGCCTGGGACGACGAGGCGACGACGGCGTTCGAGGCCCTCAAGAAGGCCCTCACGACGGGTCCCGTCCTCCATATGCCCGAATTCGACCGCCCGTTCGTGGTGGACTGTGACGCCTCGGGCGCAGGGTTCGGCGCCGTGCTTCATCAGGGCGATGGGCTCCTCACCTTCTTTAGCCGGCCTTTCGCTCCGCGCCATCTTAAGCTAGCGGCATACGAGCGGGAGCTCATTGGCCTTGTACAGGCCGTTCGTCATTGGCGGCCGTACTTGTGGGGACGGTCCTTCCACATTCGCACGGACCACTACAGCCTGAAGTTCTTGCTGGACCAACAGCTGTCGACCGTGCCGCAGCACCAGTGGATCAACAAGCTCTTCGGCTTCGACTTCTCCGTCGAGTATCGGCCGGGCCGCCTTAACACCGTGGCCGACGCGCTGTCCCGTCGCGACTCCGACCTTGCTTCCTCCGCCGACGAGTCCGCCGGGGCGACCCTGTGCATCCGCTCCGGGCCGACGTTCGATCTCTTCGCCGACATTCGCCGCGCCACTGCGACGGCTGACAATGCCGTCCGTCTTCAGCAGCAGCTCACGGCCGGCGACCTGGAGGAGCCTTGGCGCTTCTCTGATGGACTGCTCCTACATGGGCGCCGGGTCTTTGTTCCGGCGCAGGATGATCTCCGTCACCAGGTGTTACAGCTCGCCCACTCGGCGGATCATGAGGGTGTGCAGAAGACCCTCCATCGTCTTCGCGCCGACTTCTACATCCCTGGCGATCGCGCCCTGGTCCGCGACTGGGTTCGGTCTTTTCAGACATGCCAGCGCAACAAGACGGAGACCCTGGGGCCGGCTGGGTTACTCCAGCCCTTGGAGGTGCCGTCTCAGGTCTGGGCGGATATATCCATGGACTTCATTGAGGGCCTTCCCAAGGTGGGCGGCAAGTCGGTCATCCTCACGGTGGTCGACCGCTTCTCCAAGTACGCCCACTTCATCGTGCTCGGCCATCCATACACGGCGGTCAGTGGCCCGGGCCTTCTTCGACGGCATTGTCCGTTTACATGGGTTCCCTGCTTCGATCGTCAGTGATCGGGACCCAGTGTTCACGGGCCATGTCTGGCGCGACCTCTTCAGGATGGCGGGTGTCCAGCTCCGCCTGAGTACGGCGTTCCATCCTCAGACGGACGGTCAGTCCGAGGTGGTTAACAAGGTCATTGCCATGTATTTGCGTTGTGTGACAGGTGATCGGCCTCACGCTTGGGTGGACTGGCTCTCTTGGGCGGAGTACCGCTACAACACCTCTTATCACTCCGCCCTGCGCGCTATGCCGTTTGAGGTGGTCTATGGTCGACCACCCCCGCCTATACTTCCGGTGGATCCGGAGACAGCTCGGACGGAGGTTGCGGGTGACCTTATCCGCACTCGTGACGAGATGCTTGCTGAGGTCCGTCAGCGTCTCCTTCAGGCACAGCAGCTGGCCAAGCACTACTACGACGATCATCATCGCGAGGCGGAGTTCGCAGTGGGTGATTGGGTGTGGCTGCGTCTTCTCCACCGCTCTACGCAGTCACTCGACCCGCGCGCGAAGCGCAAGCTCGGCCCTCACTACGCCGGGCCCTTCCCTATCTTGGAGCGCATTGGGAAGGTGGCCTATCGTCTTCAGCTTCCAGCCCGCGCTCGCATCCACGACGTCTTCCATGTGGGGCTGCTCAAGCCTTTCCGTGGCGAGCCACCGGCGGCTCCTCCGGCGCTTCCTCCCATCGCCAATGGTCGCATTCTTCCCGAGCCGGCAAAGGTGTTGCAGGCGCAGCTCCGTCGTGGCGTCTGGTTCGTCCTCGTTCAGTGGGCGGGCCTTCCGGAGGAGGAGGCTACTTGGGAGCAGCGTGAGGAATTCCGCCAACACTATCCAGACTTTCAGCTCGAGGACGAGCTGTTTGCGCAGGCGGGGAGAGATGTTATGACCGGTTTGGTCTATACCCGAAAGAGGCCCACCAGGCATTAGTATTAGGGGCTTGACCCACAAGTTATCTTAGGCAAGTTATCTTAGGCTAAAGTTATAAATACTAGTTGTAAGACATCGTTTGAGATCAAGCAATAAAGATAGTTCTATCATATTGCCCGGCTCCAGAGGAGCCAGAACCCTAGCCGCGCCGAACCCTAGCCGCCGCCGCCCTTCTTCTCCCTCGCGACGGCGCCAACACGCCGGAGCCGCAGCCCTCGCCCCCAACCCTCGCTATTCTGCCCGTATAACCTACGGAGTAGAGCCGGTAGGAACCCTAGTCCTACCAGAGTTCCCTTTTTTCAGTGACATCGTCATTAATTGGTATTTCGGAGAAACTAGGACAAAAGGAAGGAGGTGCAGCAATGACATTTGATCACATAACAAGAGTTCTAGAGGATTTACAGTGTACTACTACCAATGAAGATCCGAAAGAATTTACTTTTGGTAAGATGCTGTTGATATTTTTACTCTGCATAAGTCCGATACATGAAAGTTCTATTGGTAAAATGCTTGACGTGGAGTCCAGTTCTAGTTTGCAAGAAATGAACTGTTATAGTTCGGAAGTCAAACCTTGCCGCTACGCGATGGGTGCCACAAGGAAACTGGTTCCAGTCCAGTCCAATTCCTGGATTGAATTGTGGTGCCTTAATGTATCAGTTATATTTGAATTTGGATATTATCATGTGAACCAGTCCACACTCCGCACTTCAGATAACGAGACATGTTGATTGGTCTAAACATGAAAAAGTACTATAACCATGACATCTTCCATTGTTTTCGTAATTCGTTTGAGCTTAGTTACCATTAGATTGCTGATACTGACGGCCTGCTATTTCGTGAATTGTGCTAAATGCAGTGACAACACAATATTCAACCGAAGCGTGAAAAAAAACTCTAAAAAATACCTGGAAATTATGTTGTGGAAACTTACTTTCCAGGTTACTTGTCTTCCATTCTAAACTCTGGATGTTCAAATTTAGTATACCAACCTTGAGTTAACATCATAAGTTTTTTGTAAGATTCAGAAATACTTGATGTTCAAATTTAGTTTGTCAGCCTTTGAGTACACATCATAAGTTCTTTTTGTAAGATTCTCATGACAGTGGTACTGTTTTTCTGTAGATTTAAGCAAAATGGTTGAAGCATGTAGAAATGAGGAGGTACCAGATTGTGCTACTGTTTCACAGTTTATTTGAGTTAAAAGACACCCCCCCCCCCCCCCCCCCCCCCTATCCGTTATGTACTAACAGTTCACATGAAGATATCTTTTTATTGTGTGCATTATAGATCGAGTCACTTGTGAAAAAGAAATATGGGCAAGAAGCTTTTACAATCTTTAGGCTATTGGTCACACAAGGTTGTGCAGTTGAAACAGATCAAGTAAGTACTCTTGTACATTGAGGACATTCTAAGACTATGCTCTGTTATTATTGTCAATCTCTTTGGGTTAAGAAAGCTTCTGTTATGCATTAAATTTAGTTGTGTGATCCTGTTTTACGATTTTTTTATTTGACGACATGGCTTCCTGTTGCAAATTGCAGTGCACAGAACTAAATTTTGATTGCAAATGTGCAGATTATTGACACAACAATTCTTGACAAGCAGATTGTTCATTCAACTTTGTACAAACTATGGAATGATGGGTACATAGATACAGAGGTCTGTCTCCTAGTTCCATCAGAAAAGCAGTATTTAGGTTGCTGTTTTTGTGCTTCTGTTTTACTCCAAATAAATGTTTGCATTAGATGCTAGACAAAATGATATGTTTTTAAGTCACATAGAACCGTATCCTTGCTCCACACAAGTGACTCATGGCAGAGTTATCGTCTGACACAATTTTTCTACAGCAACTTTCAAGTTTCAGTTTCTTTCCTGGAGCAATAGTTCAGAACTTTCACACTACTGCAGCTCTGCTACCTCAGTTTCAAGCTAACCTAAAAGAATTGACTACTCTTATGCTTAAAGCTAGGAGAACTTGTGTAGTAAATTACAGGATATCTATATGCATGGTGTATTGCTATACTGCAAGTTCATAAGCAACAAAAAATGCCTCATTTTGTGCTTCTGTTCACAATAATCCATTATGTTTACAGAAAATCGCTTCGGCAGCAGGAACAGGGTACGCACAGTTTTTTGTATGGAGAGCCAGAAATACATTTCATGAACAGTTCATCGATAATCTCTACCATGCTGCTTTGAACTTGCGCCAGATGGTGAATTACATTGCTGAACTTCTACTCGAGGTTATCATCTCACCATTACAGTTTCTTAGCTGCCAGATGATTTTTCTGAACAAAACATTATTTATTAGTTTTACATATCATGAATTCATGATGCACGTCAGGATTGGTTGCTCTATGCCCCATATGTTTATGATCATAGTCCATACATGACTATATAGTGTATTTGTGCCATAACATAGTTGCAATTCAGTATGTTTGTTTCTCTAACGAGTCACAAATGATGTGCAATGTGCATTCGTCATAAGAAGAATAATGTATGTCTGCAATATGGGATTTTGCAGGAACATGGCCTAGTTGGCACCATGCCGTCTTACTAAATGAATTTTTACCATGTTGAAACTATTTTGCTCGCTTGAAGCAGATTTTACTTGCACAGATGTGTGTAACCTCACCTCAACTCACGAATTGTTTAAATATCATGTGTTGCAGGGTTCGAAGGACGAAACGAAGCTGCGGAACAGAAAGAACATTTTGGTCCTAGCTCTCGCTAGACATGATGACTCTCTCATGCTGTTCCATGATTTTTGAAAACACTGGAGCCGGTGTTACCATGTATATAAATGTAAAAAGGAAAACAAACTGAAGTTGGATGACTGAGTTAATGTATCTTAGGCGATATATTTTTTCTTTGTTAGGCACAAGTATTCCTTCCGATCCAACTTATCGCCGGAAATGTAGCGGTTGGGGCCGATAGTCGCTTCCGCAGTGGCATGATCCTTAGCCTCTACGCATATGGCCTTCTTGTGGGTCTCTTTGGAGCATGTAATCATGTCGGCGTGCTGACGTGGTTCCTTCTCCCACTCGGCCATACGGGCGTCACACAATGCCCACAACTCGGTGATTCCTTCATCGTCCACACTGGAAGGGGGCACAGGATCCTGCTCAAAACCAAATATCGCGGGCACTGTTAAAAATAATTCTGTAATTAGGGGAAAATCTCCCCTTGCCCAAACCGTCGTTGCGGTTTGTCCCGCAACCGACGCCTTCTTTCGATCTCCTGGAACCGACGCCTCCTCGAGGGATCGTCGTGTCTCTTCGGGAGATATAAAAGGGGACATGTAACCATCGTTCAAAGGATTCGATCATTTTGATTCAAAACACGTTATCACGCACGTAGAACAGCCAGCGAGAGCGAAAAGGCAACAGAGAAAGGAGAAGAGAGAAAGCACTCGCCGCCGGTGAGATGACAGGCCTCGTCTCCTTCTTCCTCCGTCTGATCCGCGGGGACGGTCGCCGCTACCGCCTCATTGCCCTTCGCCGCCATGGAGTTGGTGGCCACCGTCGTTTCTGTCGTCGGATGCAAGCCATCCGACGGTTCGGCCGCAGCGCCGCTGGACGTGCCGCCCCTGGCAGCCACCGCGCCGCTGGATGCGCCCGTCTCGGTGCTCACCATGCCCCTGGACATGGTCCCCGTGCTCCTGGACGCGCACACTGCGGTGCTCCCCGCGCCCGTGGCCAGGCGCCCATGGGGTACGACCCTTGGCTGGTGGCCGGCCCGAGCGCCCCCATGATGCACGGGGCCGCTACCGCGCCTGCCT
Organism: Triticum timopheevii; assembly: GCA_963921465.1. Lineage (NCBI taxonomy): Eukaryota > Viridiplantae > Streptophyta > Magnoliopsida > Poales > Poaceae > Triticum > Triticum timopheevii. The sequence goes on from OY997271.1 coordinate 88,966,700, forward strand.
TGCCCACTGGGTCTCCGCCTCCTCCACCTCCTCCGCCGGCCGCATGGATCCCGCCGTCAACGCCGACGCCTGATGCCGTGGCCGCTGGCCCGAGCCTCCGCCCGCCTGGCTACGCCCCCGTGCCGATGCGCTCGACGGTGAATGCAGAGGAAGCGCTCGCCTTCATCTCCGCTCCATCCGGCGCCTCTGGTGTCGTCCGCCTTGGAGTCGGCATGGAGGGCGCCGCCGCCGCCGTCGGCGCACCTCAACAGGAGACAGCCGCGGGCTCGAGCAGCCGCGCGGAGCGGCGCTTCAGCCGCCTCTTCGGGCGCGCCGTCGCAGCCCTCGACCGCCGCCCCGGTCGTCGCCCAGGCTCATGGGCTCCGACGAACCTCGGCTTCACCGCTACTCCACTGCGCCAGGCCTCCACCGTCGTCGTCTCCTCTTCAGATGAAGAGGCCTCGTCGGTGTCGCGTCGCTGACACCTGAAGATGCGAGGGGAGGCGCCGGCACTCGCCCCAATCGCCGGCGACTGGGCTCCCTGCTCCTTGCTAGCGCAGGTGGTGGTGGGGGATCGAGCGTGGTGTGGGTCGGGCGGGTCCTTATCCGTAACCGCCCCACCTGTCGCCTCCTCTTATGCGGTGTGGGTGGCTGCGGGCTGGCCTCGGTCGGCGGTGGCAGGCCCAGGCCCAGGCGATGACCTGCTCTCTTCAAGTTTTTTTCTCTGTTTTTATTAGTCTAGTACTAATTATTGTATATGGTGCAGTTTTAGACTCTGTTTAGTACTGTTTAGTACCTAGTTTAACTGCTACTTACATACTAGTCCAGTTCTAGATTAAATCTGACTAGGACTTGTGTAATTATTAGTGTGTTTATATTATGTAATGGATTAATAATATAAATAAAGTACCGGATTTCATCTGGGAAGAATGACATGTTCCATGTGTTTACCACATCTCATTTTTATCGAACATGTCTTTGCGATTGAGATCTTCTCTTGCATATCAAACTTGCGAATTTTTGAATGTTTCTCCCTCATCTTATTTGGAATCACAAGGTAATGAGTTGTGATCTGCTGCTCATTTGCAGACTATCCTCTCTTACCATGAGGTCTACGCTTTGTCATTCTCGACAAACAATTACCTCCAACGTGTATTCCTTATATCTGAATTGTAGCATACACAAGGTAATGGCGATGTAGCCTATTACTGTGAGATCCAAGTGATCTTCAAAGTGTTATATTCACACAATTGAGGTTGAGAATTTTTCAAGTTTTACACTTGAGCATCAAATTTTTGCGTTCTTATTACAGAACCATGATGGTTTTAATTTACTACCCGTAAATTAATTATCTCTGGTTCCTCATGTAGGCAAAGATGACTGCCAAAGAGTTTGAGGAGCTTGCCCTCAATGGCCACAATTACCCTACATGGGCTATGGACATCAAGATCAGTCTTGCGTCCCGTGGGATAGAGCGTGCAATACAACCCCCAGAGACTCCTCTCCCGGATGGGGCCACGCCGCTGACAGAACAACAGAATTATGCTGCCTTATTCATCATAAGGCACCATATTCATCCAGATCTCAAGTCTGAGTATTTACAGGAGGAATCTCCTAGTACTCTGTTTCTGGCCCTCAAAACGAGGTATGAACAGCAGAAGGCAGTAGTCCTGCCAGAAGCACTTCATGATTGGACTCATCTTCGTCTTCAGGATTTCAAGTCCATTGGTGAGTACAATCATGCTGTTCATAAGATATGTTCCAAACTGCGCTTTTGTGAGAAGGAACCTACTGAGGGGGAGAAGATAGAGAAAACTTTGTCTACTATGCTCCCTTCAGATAGGATCCTCCAACAGCAATACCGTGCTCGTAACTACACTGTCTATTCCGACCTCATTCACATGTTACTTCAGGCTGAAAAGCATGATGAGCTACTCGCTAAGAATGGCTCTCATCGCCCAGTTGGGGCACAGCCTTTACCTGAAGTCCATCTGAATGTCGCAAATAGACAGAAGTTTAATGGTACCTTTCGGGGTAAACAAACCAATTTCGAGCATAAGCGAAAGCGTAATGGGAACAGGAGATCTAGATTCCCAGGCAAGGGAAAAGGCACTTCAAAGCCCAGGTTTGATAAATCTAAGCTTTGCAACAAGTGTGGATGCCACACGCATTCTACTGAAAAGTGCACAATGCCCAAGCATCTGGTTATGCTGTACCAGCAATCTCAGGGACGCAAAGCACCTCAAGGGAAAAGGTTTGAAGCCAACTTCAACCTTCATCCGCATAGCGCAAAAGGAGCCAGTGATTCGCACGATGTTCCTCCTGGACTGAGCAACGCCATGATTCCTTATCTGCCCGAGGATACTGCTGATATGGAGAACATGTTGATTGAGTACACCGCAAACCACGTGTTTGGCGACTTCGACTAGTCCCTCAATCTCCTAGTGATCTATTTAATTATGTCCATTTGTGATGGTTGTAATAAGAACATAAGTTTGTTGTTGTCTTTATATTGTATTGTATCAGCACATTTGATATAATAAAGATTGTATTCTATATATGACTATGAGGTTTTCTTATTGAAAATACTTTGTTTTATATAGTTTTCTACGGGGACAATCCGATGGAAGAGGAATTATGCCTTGTGGACAGTGGTACCACAAACTCCATACTAAGGGAGATGAAATATTTCCAAACTCTGAAAAAGATGAATGGAGATATTCTAACTATCGCTGGACGCGATACAGTGATTGTTGGTACTGGTCGTGCCATATTCACCCTTCCAAGCGGTACACAAGTGACGATTGAGGATGCTTTATTGCATCCCAACTCATCACGTACCCTGATCAGTTATCGAGATATCCGTAAGAATGGTTTTCACATTGAAACCCATGAAGACAACAAAGAGGAATATCTACTCTTTACTAAATATGACGGATATGGCAAAAAGGTACATGAGAAAATTCCTTCTCTATCGTCTGGTTTGTACTATACGTACATCAAACCCGTGGAACATGTTGCATACAAAGTAATTTTTCAGAATGTCAACGCATTCCAAACCTGGCATGATCGCCTAGGCCATCCTGGAATAGGGATGATGAGAAAAATTACTAGCAATTCCATTGGTCATAATTTGCTTGAGTCAAAATTTCCTCAATCTTCTGATTTTGTGTGCACATCTTGTGCCACGGGAAAGCTAATTTTGAGGCCCTCACACCTCAAAATACAAGCTGAACCACTTCAGTTCCTTGAACGTATTCAAGGAGACATTTGTGGTCCCATTCAGCCATTATCTGGACCTTTCCGGTATTTCATGGTTCTGATTGACGCATCTACACGATGGTCACATGTGTGTCTTCTATCCACACGAAACCATGCATTTGCCAAGATAATGAGGCAAGTCATTAAGTTGCAAGCCCATTATCCTGAAAGTCGAATTAAGTCAATTCGAATGGACAATGCTGCAGAATTCTCCTCACGTGCTTTCAATGATTATTGCATGGCTTTGGGGATTGAAGTTCAGCACTTTGTTCCATATATCCATACACAAAATGGTTTGGCTAAAGCATTGATTAAGAGGATCAAACTCATTGCAAGACCTTTGTTGACGAATTGCAACTTGCCAACCTCTTGTTGGGGTCATGCTGTTTTACACGCTGCTGACTTGATACAATTGAGGCCAACTGCATATCACAGTTCTTCCCCTCTGGAATTGGTACGTGGAAATCCTCCAAGCATTTCCCATCTGCGTAGTTCGGATGTGCTGCATAAATCCCGATCTCACCACCACAGCGGACATCTATGGGCCCACACAGGAAGTTGGGGATCTATGTGGGGTACAAATCGCCGTCGATTATCAAGTACCTGGAACCCCTGACTGGGGATCTGTTCACAGCTGAAAGTGCGTTATATCGACTAGAGGGGGGTGAATAGGCGATTTTTATGAATTCTTCACTGAGGAATTTGCCGGTGAGGAAATTCCTTAGCGAAGAACTACTAGCAGCGGAATAAGTACTCAGAAGTAAGCATAACAGAATACAAGCATGGTCATCATGATGAAATGAAGACTAGCACATAGTACAGAAAGCGTAATCACAGGATAACACAAGATGAAGACAAACAGACTGAAGAAATTGAACTGAGGAAATTGAGAAAGTCTATAGTCAAAGTCTTCAAGCACAGATATGAACAAACACTCAACACAGTAATGAGGAAATGAAAGGGTTGAGGAAATAGAACCAGTTAGGTTGGTGAAGACAATGATTTGGTAGACCAGTTCCAACTGCTGTCTCAGTTGTACGTCTGGTTGGAGCGGCTGAGTATTTAAACTCGAGGACACACAGTCCCGGACACCCAGTCACTGAGCACGCAGCTCAGGACACCCAGTCCTCACCATATTCTCCTTGAACTAAGGTCACGCAGACCTCGTCCAATCACTCGTGGTAAGTCTTCAGGCGACTTCCAAACCTTCACAGACTTGGTCACTCGGCGATCCACAATTCCTCTTGGATGCTCTAGACCATGACGCCTAACCGTCTGGAAGAAGCACAGTCTTCAAAGGTAACAAGCGTCGGATCCACGCAGGATCAATTTCTTCAGTGATGCTCAATCACTTTGGGTTTGTAGGGGTTTGGTTTTGGGTTTTCCTCACTTGATGATTTTCGCTCAAAGTCCTCGGAGGATGGGTTGCTCTCAAATGACAAGTGTCAAGTTCTCTCGGAGCAGCCAACCAGCTAGTGGTTGTAGGGGGCGGCTATTTATAGCCTAGGGAGCAGCCCGACATGATAAGACATAAATGCTCTTCAATGATATGACCGTTAGGTGGATAAGATATTTTGGGACAGCTGGCGCGCAGCACAGCAACGGTCGGAATTTTGACTCTCAAATTCCTCAGGGCTATCATGTTCCTCACTGTGTAGGCAATTTGCACTGGCGAATTCCTAACTCCTCAGTCAGAACAAATTCATCAGCGACCAGAAGAACTTCGTCTCTGTCACTGAAGAAAGTGACTGAACTGTATGAGATTTCCAAAGGCTTCACTCGAAGGGATTGGTAGGTGTAGGATTTTGAGTTGAGCATCACATGGAAATTTTTCCTTAGTATTTCCTCGACCCCCTTTAACAGTACGGTGTTTCCTATGACTCAAGAAGGAGAAAATGAAACTACGAAAACAAAAGTCTTCACGCTCCATGTTCCTCAAATGAATACCAAGTCTTCAAGGTCACACCAATTTCTTCACTTTCAAAGTCTTCAGAAAGTCTTCAGAATATCAAAGTCTTCAGTCGAAGAACTTCATTTTTAGGGGTCGACTTTCTCTGTAAATATCAAACTCCTCATAGACTTATAGACCCGTGTACACTCACAAACGCATTAGTCCCTTAACCTATAAGTCTTCAATACACCAAAATCACTAAGGGGCACTAGATGCACTTACAATCTCCCCCTTTTTGGTGATTGATGACAATATAGGTTAAGTTTTCAACGGGGATAAACATATGAAGTGTAAATACTGATATTGAGGGATTTGATTGCAAGATATAGAAGAACTCACCCTGAAGATGTGCATAGTGAGGAATTTGCATTTGAGGCAATGCACATTTGAAGAGTTGAATCATGGAGATCTCCCCCTATATCTTGTAATTCATACACGCATTTGATATATAATATGAAGAATTTGAATGCATGATGAAATATGGTGCCTGATGAAATTCAGCATGCGTGCAATAATATTAACGAGGAATAAGCATGCCGAATAAAGCATCAGAAGTTTCAAAGCTTAGTGCAACAAAAGCATCAGCACACCATCGGGTTTAAGATTACAACTCGATCCAAAATAAAAGTTTCAGAAGAACGAGAGTTGTAACTTAAAAAATGCCCTTAATATAGACCCGCTTGAAGACTAACTCAGATTTCTCCCCCTTTGTTATCAAATGACCAAAAGGATTGAAACTGAGGACTAACGCCCCTGAAGAATTTCAAGTTGATGGAGGAGCGCCAGCGTTGTCGGGGTTGTTTGTTGTAGCAGGGCCTGCCGCAGTGTCGTCCAAATCTTCATACTCATCAGTGTCACGCGATGAAGAATAGGAGCTGGCCACCAGTGGAGGAACTTTGACCCTCTTGAATTTCTTCGGAGGAGGTGCAGACCAGTCAAATTCTTCCTTGAGACCCATAGTCTTCAGTTCTTCAGTGCTATAGACATGAGTGAGGACAGCCCAGGTGCGGTTGAAGGTTTCATGAAGGTAGTATTGGTTCTTCTTCACTGCATTGTGTGTTGAGGTCATATTGTGAAGAAGTGCACCAAACTAACGCTTTACCCATTTGTGATTGCGATCAACCTTCTGATGAAGACTGAGGAGTAACTCACGGTCAGTCATCACCCTGGGTGCTGTGGCTTGAGGATTTTGCTTGGCTGAGGTATTTGCGGCAGAGTCATGGGTAGCAGAGTCGTCATTGGTAGAGTAAGATGCAGCCAGGATAAATTGACCATCCAATGGACGAATGCCTTCATCGATTATAGCAGCTGCCTTGCCTTTATCATCAGCTGATGAAACTGTCCATTTGAGGACTTCAAGGGGAGGCAAGTAGCTACCGTGGTTCAGAGTGTCAGCTTTGTAATTCAGTGAAGATCTTGCCCTGATGAATCTCATAATCCAAGGAGCATAGGGCTTCAGCTCGAATGGTGACATAGCAATATGGCCCAGAGTCCTCATGAAGAAATCATGGAAGTTGACAGGAACGCCATGAATGATGTTGAAGAGCATATTCTTCATGATGCCAACGACTTCTTCATCATTTGAGTCGTGGCCTTTGATAGGACTCATTGTCTTCGTCAGAATGCGATAGACAGTCCGAGGCACATAGAGTAATTCCTTGACGAGGAATTTGGTTCGTGGGGCCTGCCCAGGCTTCAAAGGCTTCATGAGCACTTGCATATAGTGATTTGTCAGTTCATGGTCACTGTAGATGCAACGTGCACTGTCATGGGGAGGATCGAGAGGAAGGACACGAAGCAATTCAGTTGCCGGTGCCTTGTAGTGAGTGTTTTCAGTCATCCAGTCCAACACCCATGAGTTGACATCTTCAGCGTCTCCAGTGATATGCAGTGTCGCGTAGAACTGAAGAATGAGTTCTTCATTCCAATCGCAAATGTCCGTGCAGAAATTTAGCAAACCTGCATCGTGAAGAACACTGAGGACTGGCTCGAAGCATGGCAGAGATTCCATGTCCACGTGAGGAATATGTTCATGATCGAAGATTTTGTCTTTGTCAAACAGCACTAAGGAATAGAAGTTGGCTTGACTAGCAGTCCAGAAACGCCTCTTCCTTATGCGAGCAGAGTCATAGGGGTTGTAGTCAGTGAAGAATACATGCTCGGAAAAGAAGTCTTCAGCCTTGAACTTCTGTTTGCTTGAGAACGGATTCTTCGGCTTTGGTAGAGGGGTGTCAGTGAGTTGCATCACAACCTCAGGAATCGCGAGCTCAGGTTCTTCAGGCTGAGGAATTTTTGGTTCCTCTTCTTGTGCAACCTGAGTATCAGCAGCAGCAGGTTCTTCAGCACTAGTGGCTGGAATTTCTTCATGAACAGAGGGAGTGGGATGAGTTTCTTCAGAGCCCAGTTGAACTGTTGTTGCAGGGGACAGAGGAATCTGTTGGATAGGGGTGAAGAGAGGAGTATTGGGATGCTGACTTTCCCAGAAGTCATCATTCATCACAAGTGTGGTGCATCCTATATCCACATCTTCATCTTCAATTTCCTCAACACCAGCCTCTTCAGCTGTGAACTGAGGCATAGGTGAGGAAATGACTGGCGTTGAAGGGATTGCATCCACTTCAATTTCTTCATCAATCTGCTCTGACGAAGCGGCAGAATGATTTTCTTCATCAGATCCGCTTGGGATCACATAGTCTTCTCCAAAAGGAACAAGGTCCTTTGATGGCATGGAGGAAATTGGAACAACATCAATCTGATTTTCGAGTGAGCTGGTCATTGGCTTCATTTTCTTCGCAGCCGAAGAATTTGACGCAGCTGATGCCTTCCTTTTCTTCACTGCAGCTCGCTCTGCAGCCTTGGTCTTCTTCACATCATAGGTAGATGGAAGAATTGGAGTTGGTGTAGGCGCGGGAGGAGCTGAGGAATCTGGTTGATTTTCTTCAGGCGCAACTGATGCAGTTGCCCTGATCTCTTCAGTTTCTTCAGGCGCACCACTAGTGGATGCCCTGGCAATTTCTTCAGCGGCTGGAATTTCTTCACCAGCCCTGGAACTAGCATTTTCTTCAGCAGGCTGAAAGTCATCAGCGGTGCTGGCATGTTCTTCAGCAGGCTGAGCAGAGTCTGTAGCCTGAGGGTTTTCTTGTTGCGTTGGGGCTGCAACATTTGTGATTTTCTTCGTCAGATTGACGAATCTCACTTTGGCTCCTTGCCAATCAGCATAGTAGGTATCAAAGTCTTTGTTGAGGGCTTGAATTTCAGACTGAGCCTTGAGAAGTTACTCAGGTGTCATTCTGACAACATTTCTCTTCAGGAGCTTCTCCTTTCTATATTGCGCTTTCTTGATCTCTCTTGCCTTTTCAAACTTCCATTTCTCTTGAGTGATGAAATGGGTCAGCATGTGACTTTGACCAGGAGGCAGATGAAAATCAGGCATTGGGGTGTTTGGATCCTTGTGCCAGAGGTCAATGTAGTCGAGAATTTTCTTCGGATCCAAAAGCAGTGGCACAGATGTGCCTTTGGCTCTAGCGGCCTTCACCTGTCTGTCTCTGATGATTTCTGCAAGTTCATCATCAGAAGCTTCATCATCAGAAGGCACATGGAATGCCACCTGTTTCTTCTTCGGACTTGGCCGAGGACCGCGTCCAGCTGTTGCTTTAGTCTTCAACAGTGTGGGGCCTGAAGAGGAAATAGGTGCAGCTGAGGAACTCGCTGAAACACCAGAGGCAATCGAGAAACCAACAGTCCTTTGAATAGCCAGATGCACAGGAGCTGAGGACTTTGAAGGAGCAGTAGCAGTCTGAGCAATTTGCCGTGAGGGCATAGCTGAGGAACTTGGCCGTGAGGGCGCTGTTGGTGAAGCACTTGGCTCACGAGCAGACTTCTTTGGCATGGATTTCCTCGGTTTGACCGAGGCCTCAGTAGCAGTAGCAGTGGCAGAATCCTCATTGAATTTCTTCATTGCCTCCTTGGCTTGTCTTGCCAATTTAGCTTGGCGCTTAGCCCATTCTTCAGGAAAGTCCTCACCACGCTTGATGCTGGTGGGATCAGCTACTTGGCTAGGTGCCAATGGAGCTCTTGGGCATGGAGGATTGAGGGCGAATTTCTTCATGTACTTTGGAGTCACATATCTGTATTCCCTCCATTCCCTTGCCCATATCCGTTCAATCCTCTGTATGCGCACCTTGCGCTGATTTTTGTTTTCTTTGTCAAATTTTGCTTCATCAGGTGTGCAATAGTCAGCATAAATTTCCTCAGGGATTTCAAACACAGTCATAACCTCAGGTTTCTTTCCTCCTTTCTGCGGCTTCTTACCGTCTGCCATATTCTTCAGATGAGGAATTTGAACAATTGAACACTCTGAAGAAGTATGCAGTTTTTCTTCGAGGAACGCTGCAAATGAGTTAAGTTGATGAGAACCTAGTGATTCAGCAGCAGACATGAGTACCTGTGAACAGAGTATAGGTGCGAGGAATTTGGAGAGGTCATATGCGTTCTCATAAGGTTTTTCGAAAAGAACAACTTTTGAGGAATTTGACAGATGAACCTTGAGGAATTTCACTAAGCGTTCTTGTCTTAGGTTCCAGAGTTGTACAGATCGAAGATCCACACAATTAGGGAATCTTGAAGAAAATGATTGCTTAGAGAAATAATTCAAGATCATATGATGTGTGAGGTGTTCATATGTGTGAAGATTTGAAGAATAAACACCTTTGAAGATTTTCAAGAAAGTTTGAGAATCAAAGTGAGTAATAAAAGTAACTTTTAATTACCCGAAGTGAAGAACACGACGAACTGAGAAGAACAGATGTGAAGTTCGTCAGGTTAGATCTCCCACGCCCTAACTTGGCAGAGGAAGACAGCTACGGCGGCGGCGAAGTGAAGATTTCCGCGGTCGGCGTGAGTACGACGGCGACGAGGTCGAGGCAGCGAAGCTCTTCCTCACCGGTGACGATGGAGTAGCGGCGGCGCTAGGGTTTGAGGAGCTCGAGTGAGAGAGAAGCGATCGAGCGGAGTAAATGAAGTGAGGAAGGGGAGAGGGGTATTTATAGACACGGTACAAAACTGTTCGCCCAAAGATTTGGGACGAACATGCCCCTGCCCTTTCTCCTTCTCGCGACATGTGTCACCCACGTTCTGTGTAGTTGAGATCGTGTACGGTCGTGGGTGAATAGAATAATGCATCATGGGATGCGGAATGGTTTGAGCGGCAAAACCGAAAATTTGGATAAGATTTGTTTTAAAGCTTCGTTCGCAATTTCTTCAGCTGACAAGGACACAGTGAAGATTTTGAACGAGTTTCAAATAGAACGCACATGAAGAATTTGTGAATAGATTGGGTTGAGTATAGCATAGAGGGGGAAGGGTCCGATCACATTCACTTAGAAGAAAACGCAACATGAAGAAATAGCCATAAGTGAATGCTGTAGAGGACATAAACTCATATATCTATATAGCCAATGAAGAAAAACGACGGAACAGTGAAGATTTTGCAAAGTTGAAAAATTTGAAAAACTGAAGAATTTCAAAATGAGGAAAAACTCAAATTGAAGATTTTCAACTTTTTGTGGTGGTGTGACCCACCGTATAAGAATGATGATTTCAGACACCGCATACAATTGTCGTAGGGTTCTGAGAATCAAATTCTTCATTAATTTCTTCACACTTAGAGTGTTATTCTTCATTGATTGAAGAAAAACGTTTCTTCATGTGTTCCACATCTAAGTCATCAATTTTGCATAAGTGTTAGGATGTGTGTCCTTTTCAAAGAACATTCAAAGATTCTAAGATATTTAGCTCACATCGCAACTTGCTAAATCTCTTCTCATCCAAGGGCTTAGTGAAGATATCAGCTAGCTGTTCTTTAGTCTTCACGTGCTCGATGGAGATGTCGCCCTTCAACACATGATCACGAAGAAAATGATGACGAATCTGAATGTGCTTTGTCTTCGAGTGCTGAACTAGGTTGTGAGCAATCTTGATGGCACTCTCATTGTCGCAAAGGAGAGGCACATTCTTCACGTTGACGCCATAGTCCTTGAGTGTTTGCTTCATCCAAAGTAGTTGAGCACAGCAAGAGCCAGCAGCAATGTATTCAGCTTCTGCAGTAGACAGTGATACGCAGTTCTGTTTCTTCGAGGACCAACAAACCAAAGATCGTCCGAGGAAATGACAAGTGTCAAATGTTGACTTGCGGTCCACATGATCACCAGCATAGTTAGAGTCAAAATATCCAATGAGATCAAAAGCAGAGCCCTTGGGGTACCATAATCCTAGTGTTGGTGTGTGAGCTAGATATCGAAGAATATGCTTCACAGCCTTATGGTGTGATTCCTTCGGTGCAGCTTGAAATCGGGCACACATGCAAACACTAAGCATTATATCTGGCCTAGATGCACATAAGTACAATAAAGAACCAATCATGGAGCGGTATATCTTGTGATCGAAGTCAATACCATTTTCAGTAGTGCATAGATGGCCATTTGTGGGCATAGGAATTTTGACGCCTTTGCAATCTTGCATGCCGAATTTCCTCAGTACATCTTTGAGGTATTTCTCCTGAGATATGAATATGCCATTGCGCTGCTGACGAATTTGAAGACCTAACAAGAATTTCAACTCTCCCATCATAGACATTTGATATTCTTCACTCATCATATAGGCAAATTCATCACTATAACGTTGGTCAGTACAGCCAAAGATAATATCATCAACATATATTTGACACACAAATAGTTCACCATCATAAGATTTAGTAAAGAGAGTAGGGTCGAGTGAACCGGGTGTGAATCCATTCTTCACGAAGAATTCCTTCAATGTATCATACTACGCCCGAGGGGCTTGCTTGAGGCCATAGAGGGCCTTATTAAGTCTGAAGACTTTGTCAGGATTCTTTGGATCTTCAAAACCTGGGGGTTGAGCAACATATACTTCTTCCTCAAGCTTACCATTGAGGAATGCACTTTTCACATCCATTTGATATAAGATGATATCATGATGGTTAGCATAAGCAAGTAATATGCGAATAGCCTCAAGTCTAGCAAAAGGTGCAAAAGTTTCATCGAAATCAATTCCTTCAACCTGTGTGTAGCCTTGAGCTACCAGTCGTGCCTTATTCCTCACCACAAGGCCATTTTCATCTTGCTTATTGCGGTAGATCCACTTTGTGCCAATGATATTATGCTTGCGAGGATCTGGACATTTGACCAGTTCCCAGACATTGTTAAGCTCGAACTGATGTAATTCTTCTTGCATAGCCTGAATCCACTCCGGCTCCAAAAATGCTTCATCTACCTTAGTGGGCTCTGTGATAGAGACAAAAGCATAGTGCCCACAAAATTTAGATAAATGTGAAGCTTTTGAGCGTGTGAGAGGACCTGGTGCTCTAATGTCATCGATGATCTTCTCCACTTGCACTTCTTTTGCAACGCGAGGATGAGCTGGTTGTCGCTGAGGATTTTGATCAGCATTTTCTTCAGCACCATTTTCCTCAGCATTTTCTTCAGGTGCATCAGCTCGACGTTCTTCATGAACTGGAATGAATTCTTCAGCAGATTCTTCAGTAGGAATGACATCCTCAGTTGCCTTGAACTTGATAGAATCCTCAGGTGCTGGTTCATCTAACACAGAAGGTAGGTGCTCTCTTTGCGAGCCATTAGTTTCATCGAACCGCACATCTACAGTGTCAACAATCTTGTGAAGAACAATGTTGAAGACTCTGTAGGTGTGCGAGTACTTTCCGTAACCAAGAATAAAACCTTCATGTGCTTTCGGTGCGAATTTAGAGTTGTGGTGAGGATCTCTAATCCAACATTTAGCACCGAAGACTTTGAAATAACTCACATTGGGTTTCTTGTCAGTGAGGAGTTCATAGGCCGTCTTCTTGAAGAATTTGTGAAGATATACTCTGTTGATGATGTGGCACGCAGTATCAATTGCATCAATCCAAAAACGCTGAGGCGTTTTGTATTCATCAAGCATAGTGCGAGCCATCTCAACAAGAGTTCTGTTCTTGCGCTCCATGATGCCATTTTGCTGAGGAGTATAGGGAGCAGATAACTCATGAGTAATACCAAGTTCATCAAGATAGTCATCAAGACCGGAATTCTTGAACTCAGTTCCATTGTCACTTCTGATGTGCTTGATCTTCACACCAAAGTTGGTTGAAGACCTCGAGGAAAATCGTTTGAAGACTTCCTGCATTTCATGTTTGTAAGTAACAATGTGTACCCATGTATATCGAGAGTAATCATCAACAATGACAAAACCATATAGAGATGCATCATTAGTGACTGCTGAGTAATGATTAGGTCCGAAGAGGTCCATGTGAAGCAATTCGAATGGACGAGTAGTGGTCATGATAGTCTTCGCTGGATGCTTGGCCTTGGTCATTTTTCCAGCTTCACAGGCTCCGCATAAGTGATCCTTGAGGAATTTGACATTCTCAATGCCAATGACATGCTTCTTCTTGTGAAATGAAGACTTCGAGGATTTTGATGATGAAGATTTTGATGATTTCTTCTTCTTCTTCGCATCATCAGAACTGTAATCCTTGTATTTCTTCTTCTTCAATTCCTTTTCCCACTGAGGACAATCTTGAATATAGTGACCAGGTTTCTTGCATTTGTGGCACAACCTTCTCTTATAGTCACTAGATGAGGAATCACTGCTTCTTGAGGATTTTCCAAAGCGACCACGTCTTGAGAACTTCTGGAATTTCTTCACGAGCAGTGCTAGCTCCTGGCTCAATTCTTCAGGATCACCGAGGCTACTACCAGAATCCTCACATTCAGAGTCAGACACAGCCTTGGCCTTCAGGGCACGTGGTTTGCCATAGCTTGAACCATAGAGATCTCTCTTTTCAGCAAGCTGGAACTCGTGAGTATTTAGCCTTTCGAGGATATCGGCAGGATCAAGAGACTTGTAGTCAGCTCATTCTTGTATCATCAGTCCCAGAGTATCAAATGAGGAATCAAGCGATCTCAACAGTTTCTTCACCACCTCATGGTCAGTGATGTCAGTGGCACCAAGGGCTTGAAGCTCATTTGAGATGTCAGTGAGGCGATCAAAGGTTTGTTGGACATTTTCATTGTCGAGTCTTTTGAAGCGGTTGAAGAGATTCCGAAGAACATCAACTCGAGAGTCACGCTGAGTTGAGACTCCTTCATTCACTTTGGACAGTCTATCCCAGATAAGCTTAGCAGTTTCCAAAGCACTCACTCTTCCATACTGTCCTTTACTCAGATGGCCACATATGATATTCTTCGCTTGAGAATCGAGTTGCTTGAATCTCTTCACTTCGGTAGCGTTCAGTGAGGGTGAGACAGAGGGAACATCATTTTCCACAACATACCAGAGATCATTGTCAATTGCCTCAAGATGCATTCGCATCTTGTTCTTCTAGTAGGGGTAGTCCGTCCCATCAAAGGTAGGACACCCAGCCGAGACCTTGATCATACCTGCGGTCGACATAACTATGAGTACCTCGCTCTGATACCAATTGAAAGTGCGTTATATCGACTAGAGGGGGGTGAATAGGCGATTTTTATGAATTCTTCACTGAGGAATTTGCCGGTGAGGAAATTCCTTAGCGAAGAACTACTAGCAGCGGAATAAGTACTCAGAAGTAAGCATAACAGAATACAAGCATGGTCATCATGAGAAATGAAGACTAGCACAGAGTACAGAAAGCGTAATCACAGGATAACACAAGATGAAGACAAACAGACTGAAGAAATTGAACTGAGGAAATTGAGAAAGTCTTCAGTCAAAGTCTTCAAGCACAGATATGAACAAACACTCAACACAATAATGAGGAAATGAAAGGGTTGAGAAAATAGAACCAGTTAGGTTGGTGAAGACAATGATTTGGTAGACCAGTTCCAACTGCTGTCTCAGTTGTACGTCTGGTTGGAGCGGCTGAGTATTTAAACTCGAGGACACACAGTCCCGGACACCCAGTCACTGAGCACGCAGCTCAGGACACCCAGTCCTCACCGTATTCTCCTTGAACTAAGGTCACGCAGACCTCGTCCAATCACTTGTGGTAAGTCTTCAGGCGACTTCCAAACCTTCACAGACTTGGTCACTCGGCGATCCACAATTCCTCTTGGATGCTCTAGACCATGACGCCTAACCGTCTGGAAGAAGCACAGTCTTCAAAGGTAACAAGCGTCGGATCCACGCAGGATCAATTTCTTCAGTGATGCTCAATCACTTTGGGTTTGTAGGGGTTTGGTTTTGGGTTTTCCTCACTTGATGATTTTCGCTCAAAGTCCTCGGAGGATGGGTTGCTCTCAAATGACAAGTGTCAAGTTCTCTCGGAGCAGCCAACCAGCTAGTGGTTGTAGGGGGCGGCTATTTATAGCCTAGGGAGCAGCCCGACATGATAAGACATAAATGCCCTTCAATGATATGACCGTTAGGTGGATAGGATATTTTGGGACAGCTGGCGCGCAGCACAGCAACGGTCGGAATTTTGACTCTCAAATTCCTCAGGGCTATCATGTTCCTCACTGTGTAGGCAATTCGCACTGGCGAATTCCTAACTCCTCAGTCAGAACAAATTCATCAGCGACCAGAAGAACTTCGTCTCTGTCACTGAAGAAAGTGACTGAACTGTATGAGATTTCCAAAGGCTTCACTCAAAGGGATTGGTAGGTGTAGGATTTTGAGTTGAGCATCACATGGAAATTTTTCCTTAGTATTTCCTCGACCCCCTTTAACAGTACGGTGTTTCCTATGACTCAAGAAAGAGAAAATGAAACTAGGAAAACAAAAGTCTTCACGCTTCATGTTCCTCAAATGAATACCAAGTCTTCAAGGTCACACCAATTTCTTCACTTTCAAAGTCTTCAGAAAGTCTTCAGAATATCAAAGTCTTCAGTCGAAGAACTTCATTTTTAGGGGTCGACTTTCTCTATAAATATCAAACTCCTCATAGACTTATAGACCTGTGTACACTCACAAACGCATTAGTCCCTTAACCTATAAGTCTTCAATACACCAAAATCACTAAGGGGCACTAGATGCACTTACAACAGCCCGTCACGCTGATTGCATATTTAGTGAGGAACATTTTCCGGCATTAGGGGGAGATTTCAAGTACCAGAAAGAATGCCCGAAAATTGATTGGAATGCTCATGCCATTTCATCCTCTGATCCACGTACCCATGAGACCGAACTTCAAGTTCGGAAGATTATTAATTTGCAACATCTTGCAAATAATCTGCCAGATTCATTTACTGATTTGAAAGGTGTTACAAAATCCTTAAACCCGGCCAGAAACGCGCCGGAAAGAGTGGAGGTACCAATAAAAACCACTCAACTCCCTATTCCTAAAAAGAGGGGGAGTAGTATGGCCTCTGACCCGGAGCATGCTTCTAGCAAGCAGCAAAGGAAATCGAGGAGAAAAACCTCGGAGTCAGTAAATGCAGGTCAACTCAACATTGACAAACACCTGATGGGTAGTATACACCCAGTGGAAGGGCAACCTCCACAACCCAGTTCCAGTATGCACAAACTGACTGGGACATCGGAACACCTAGACTCGATCGTATTGGGAAATCACGAAGAGTCATTAGGGGTGCAGGAAATTTCCATCAACTATGTTGATTCTGGAGAATTATTTGACCGTAAGACTACGACTGTCGACATACATTTTGCTGACAAGATTGCAGATACCCTTCTCACTGATCATGATCCAAGGTCTATCATTGAGTGCCAAAAGCGCTCCGACTGGCCTAAATGGAAGGATGCAATCCAAGCAGAAATTGCCTCGCTTAACAAAAAAAAGGTATTCACTGAAGCAATACCTACACCTCCCAGTGTTTTCCCTGTGGGATTCAAATGGGTTTTTCTCCGGAAACGGAATGAGAACAACGAGGTGGTGAGATATAAAGCAAGGCTCGTAGCACAAGGTTTCACGCAGAAACCCGGCATTGATTTCACTGAAACATATTCTCACGCAGAAACCCGGCTTTACGGGTCACTAGATTCAGACATATATATGAAGGTTCCTGATGGAATCTCAGTCCCGAATAAAAATGCAAAACGCAACATGTATTGTGTAAAGCTGAATAAGTCATTATATGGCTTAAGGCAGTCGGGACGGATGTGGTACAACCGACTCAGTGAGTTCCTTCTTCAGAAAGGTTACTCCAATAGTGCTGATTGCCCATGTGTTTTCATCAAGAAGTCCTCTACAGGATTTTGCATCATTTCTGTGTATGTTGATGATCTCAACATCATCGGCAGCACACCAGACATTGATGAAGCACGCAATCACCTAAAGATGGAATTTGAGATGAAGGATTTGGGTAAAACCAAATTTTGCTTAGGTATTCAACTTGAGCATCTTCCCTCAGGAATCATGGTACACCAATCTGCCTATATCCAGAAAATATTGGAGAAATTCAATATGGACAAATCCTATCCATCTAAAACTCCCATGGTGGTTCGATCTCTAGACGTAGAGAAAGATCCGTTCAGACCAAGGGATGATGGAGAAGAGGTGTTGGGACCTGAAGTTCCATACCTTACTGCTGTTGGAGCGCTTATGTATCTTGCAAATTGCACAAGACCTGATATTGCATTTGCAGTGAATCTACTTGCTAGGCATAGCGCAGTTCCTACCAAACGTTATTGGTCTGGAGTGAAGAATATCTTTCGATATCTCCAAGGCACAAAGGATCTTGGCCTATTTTTTCAGTTCCAGAAAAATGAGGACTCTGATGTGTTTGGGTATGTAGATGCCGGCTATTTGTCTGATCCCCATAATGCCAGATCTCAGACCGGCTTCGTGTTCCTGCATGGTGGTACTGCTATATCATGGAAGTCTTCGAAACAGACTCTGGTGGCAACATCAACCAATCATTCTGAAATAATTTCATTATTTGAAGCAACATGCGAATGTGTATGGCTTCGCAGAATGATAAACCACATACAACAGTCATGTGGAATTGGTTCGATAAAATCACCTACCATTATCTATGAAGATAATGCAGCTTGTGTTGCGCAGATGCAAACAGGATACATCAAGAGTAATATCACCAAGCATATTTCTCCTAAATGGTTCTTTCCCCATAATCTTCAGAAAAGCGGGGAAATAAGCATTCTGCAAGTCAAATCATGCGACAACCTTGCTAATTTATTTACCAAGTCTCTACCAAATTCTACATTCCAGAAATATGTTCATGGAATTGGTATGCGAAGACTTAGGGACTTGCAGGTGTCAGGGGGAGTCTCTTCTTGAGATATCCTCATTTTAATGACATCATATTATGCTATCTTTCTTTGTGAGTATATTTTTCAGGACCTCGTCAAAGATTTTATGAAGAACTTTTGAAGGAGAATCTTTTGAGATGATAGAGCTTCCCGGACAATCGTGAAGATGATCTACATGGTCAAGCGTAGATTAGAGGGAGTGTTAAAAATAATTCTGTAATTAGGGGAAAATCTCCCCTTGCCCAAACCGTCGTTGCGGTTTGTCCCGCAACCGACGCCTCCCTTTGATCTCCTGGAACCGACGCCTCGTCGAGGGATCGTCGTGTCTCTTCGGAAGATATAAAAGGGGACATGTAACCATCGTTCAAAGAATTCGATCATTCTAATTCAAAACAGGCACCACGAATAGGGTTGGCGCTGGCCCTGGGACAGTGAGGGGCCTAGAAGCAGGTTCCACAAATTAATGGGGCAGGTGGACGAACCGGGATCTTGACACGTGCGGGCGTGAGCTCCACAAATGGGGCGGCACCGAGTGGCGGGAACAGGCGCGGCCTTCGGCACGGCTTCGACGAAAATTTCCATTGATAGTTAGTGTGGTCAAGTGAGGGGAGGGTAAGAGCTTACGAGGCAACGTCGGTGAAGGAAGGATACTATTGGTTTGTCCTTGATCTATTCATGCGCTTTGCGACGAACCACTGTATAACACCACATGCCAATATTTTGGGGAACATATACATCACCACATAAACGCGTGTGCATTTGGTGCCGGCCAGACAATGCTTCCAAGTTATCTATATCTCTACTACAAGATACTACTCCCTCCGTTCCAAAATAGATGACCCAACTTTATACTAACTTTAGTATAAAGTTGAATCATCTATTTTGGAACAGAGGGAGTAGTAAGTAGCACGTTGCCCGCCAACCAAATATGAATAACCACTTGGAAGGACGACAAGGATAAAATAGCACATAAAAGGTAATTAACCATGTACATATATACATACACATAAGGATGTAAACATTTCATTTTTCCAACTTAGTGAGAATAACTTGTGGCAATACGAAACATAAGGCAATTTATAGACAAAACAACATGATAATGTTTGAAGGAGTCAAGGCTTTCAGTGTTTACTACCCACGCACAGGAGACCAAATGTGTGGCTAGGGTTTAGAATTTATTTGACTAAACCTGGAATGAGCAATACAATATCACAGTAATCTGATGGCACACTGTCCTTTGACAAAAAAGGGTGCTGCAGGTTAATTTGTAATCTGATGGCATACTATCAGCCTTTTTGTGTTTTACAGTTATCTGCTGCCTGAATTACATGTAATTTTACCTTTGTATTTTTTTAGTCACACACCTATATTAGTGGTTATTATTTGATGTTTTTTTTAGAAAACTTGATGTTATCTCCATGTCTCCATTGTTTCTGTTCAGGCTGTGCAGGAACTTCTTGGAGTAATTTTTTTAACCATAGCCATTCATTGTTACAATGTATTTTCTAAACTATTACATTGTAAACAAAGATGTAATTCACAAGCTAGGATATAGTAATTTTTAAACTATAGCCATTCATTGTTACAGTGTATTTGTGAACTATTTACAGTGGAAACAAAGTTGTAATTCACAAGCTAGGATACATTAATTTTTGAACCATAGCCATTAATTGTTAGTGTATTTCTGAACTATTTATAGTGTCAACAAAAATGTACTCCTTCCATCCCAAATAAGTGTTCAAAGTTGTACTAAAGTTGAGACACTTATTTTGAGACGGAGTGAGTAATTCACAAGCTAGGATACAATAATTTTTTAACCATAGCTATTCATTGTTATAGTGTATTTCCGAACTATTTACAGTGCCAACAAAGATATAATTTACAAGTAGGATACAATAATTTTTTGAACATAGCTATTCATTGTTATAGTGTATTTCCGAACTATTTACAGTGTCAACAAAGATATAATTTACAAGTTAGGATACAATAATCTTTTGAACATAGTTATACAATGTTACAGCATGTCTGAACTTTTAACAATGACTGAGTAACTCTTTTACGGTGCTTTTTCTATATATCAAAATTTTGATAGTAATTATCATGTACAACTATAGTAAATTTGAGCCATAGATCTAGGTGAGTCAAGACTTTACAATTTTTACTGATTGCTTATGAGGGTAACTAGGAGGTGTTTTTCATGTGATTGACAGCTGTCTCATATTATTTTTTTACAGTATCCTGGTGTCCAGTGCTAGATGTAATGTAACAAATGCTTCAGTGTGTTTCTCCTCCTTAACTGTCACATATGCTCCAGTTCAGAGTGTGTACCAATCGATCTAAATTTACAGTGGCAATGAAGCACATTTACAGTGGGTTTCAAACAGATCTCCTGTTATTTTTAGTTCTCTGTTTGGTGTAACGTTACAAATGCTTGAATGTGTAAGATGATCACTTGTTGTCAACCCTCTTCTGAAGTTTCCATCAGCTGTTGGCGCTGCTTGAACGTGTAGTTCAGAAGTTGTAAGGTGAAATGCGCGCATTGTAATGTTCCTTGGAGTTTCCCTCTTCTTTTGTCGTCCCTGCTTTTTCTGTTTGAACAGCAGTCCAGAATCATCACGCATCATCATAGTAAAAAATAATCCAAGAGGGGACTGAACTCAGCCTAGCAGCACTTCGATTTGGGGTGTCGAAGTCGAACAGCAGTCCAGGACGGCAAGTTTCTCCTCGTTGCTCCAGGTGCTTTGCTTGCTCACCATCTCCCAGTCCCAGGGCCCCCCCTTGTCCTCGACATGACCATGCTTGAACACCGCAACACGGCGCAGCGCCGTTGAAGTATTCACCGCGAACCTCACGAGGTAGATTAGCTGATGATGTATCCTACTCGTGCTCTGAAAGCCAACAACCACCAGCTCCTTCAAATGGTGGTGGCGCTGCCAGGAAGAAGATGATGATGGCTGCTGCAAGTATGAGGAGATACTCTGACGATCTGGCTCCTCGTCATGTTGGCAATGGGATTGGGAAACATGGACATGAAGGCTCTCCAGCAGTGGTGCTGCCTGGATGAGGATGCGCGGCCATGAGACATCCCAGGAGGATGGCACATCCGCAACAAGCAGCTTCTTCAGATTGGGCATCAGAGAAAACTGATTCTTCAGATTGGGTAGAATCCACATCTCTGGCCCAGTGAAGCGCAGAATGAGATTCCTCAAGCTGATGGCCGCGTCTTTCAACGAGAGCATGAACAAGGCAATCAAGTGGTTCACAACTGAGTGGTTGTCCAGTGGTCCAATGGAGAAGACGAGGCTCACATGCGCAAGGCAAGGGACGTTGGCGTCGGAGCACAACAGAACCCTGGCATCCACGGCAGTGAGGCTCTCGAGCTTGGGGAGACAGCGGAGCTTGACCGTCATCAACGGGCCGTCAGCGACAAGCTCTCTGATTTCTGACGTGGGCGCGTCGAACACCACCCAACGGGCTGTATCCTTGTCGAAGGAGCAGGAGACGAGATGCAGAACCCGCAGCTGCGGGCACGCGGCGACCACGCCCTCGTAGACGGCCGCAGGTGTGGAGCAGGGCAGGTCCCGCAGCAGGAGCGTGGTGAGAGCGGTGAACCCATCCAGCGGCGGGGGCAAGCAATTGACAAGCTTGAGGCTTCGAAGGCGGGACTCGCCGGGCTTCCTGCTGATACGACCACGGGGGAACGTGTAGACCGGACGAAGATGTGTGATCGGCTCCGTCGACTTGGCAACGACCTCCAGATCCTCAACACCCCAGGAATCTACGGCGTCCACGACCAAGCGGTTGATGCTGGCGGAGGTGCTGAAGGCGAAGAACTCGAGCGACAGCCTGCTGCACGCACGCCGGTGGCGGCGGGCTCTGAGGCTCCTGACGGAGCTGACCATGGCGCGCATGGCGCGGCGCTCGTACCGTCCGACGATGGGGCGTAGCCTCCGGCTACACCCGCGTAGCGCGTCCGATGTGACTGCCTCGTTGAGGAGGTCGAGCCACCGTCGGTAGCGGGGCGGGAGCGCGTCGCTGACCTTGAGATCCAATGCGGGGAGCTCGCGAGGGAGGTGGGCCCAGCGCCTGCAAAGCGCGGCGGCTCCAAGCGCGCTGCGGGTGTCGAGACGGCCCAGGATCTGGAGGATCAGGTCGTCGGAGAGGGCATTGAGGCGGTCCTCATCGCGCGGCCGACGGAGGGAGAGCCGGCGCCGGCGAGAAGACAGATCCTTTCTAGCCATCGCTCTCCTCGGAGGAAATTTGGTGTGGCGGCGACTGGATGGAGGATCGGCCGAGTGGAAATATAGTGGCGATTGTCCGATGTTTGTCGGAATCGCGGGCTCTGAATTGGGATCCAAGACGGAGAGACCGCGTGGTCCGGAGGTTGGGGAAAAGCCAACAAAACGCGTCATTTCTATTCTTCTTTGGTACTTATTTCTTTTTTGACGGCATCATTTTTTTTTTTGAGAATTCTTTGCATTTAAATCACGAAACAATACAAAATAGTTGACCCTTATAAGCACACTGAAACGCAAACACAAAGGACCATAAACACCTAGAGAGGGACCGCAAACACAAAGGAATCGCGGGCTCTGAATGGGAATCCAAGACGGAGAGGCCGTGTGGGGGCGCTGGGGAAAGCCGCCTAGCGCGCGAGAGAGGGGCTAATTTTCGAAGCAACACGGGCCGTTTCTTTTCTTCTTCGGTATATTCATTTCGAAAAGGCTGAAAATCTGACGACAGTTTTTAGCATCTAGGAACGCACTTTCAACATGTATCTTTTTGAACAAATTTCTAGGAAAGTTTGGTGCCACATAGTCTTCTGGTGTCGTCCGCGCTATGTGACCCAAGAAATGAATGACCCCCGCGCGCTTCCCGCTTCTCACTGCAGTTTTATGCACCGCTTTATTTTTTATGAAGTCTTTGATACAATATTGCAAGACATTCTTGTATGTGTCTTATTGTGACCTTGTATGCATTGGCGGAGCTTCCAGCGCAAAGCTTGGTGGGTCATATAAGAGAAAATATTTTGTGGGATGTTGTTTGAAGGCCCAGAAGTAGATGCATAGTGTGTACAAAATCCCATGTCTGGGCGGGCCACGGCCCATTGGGCCTTCCTGTAACTTCGGCAATACTTGTTACACTCTTTATAATCTGTTTTTTCTAATAAAATGTGTGGTTACTTCAAAAAACAATAATTCACCACTTTTCTCTTTTCACTCCATGGAAGAAAAGGAGAGGAGCCCGGTCTCCTCTCCCACGCCTGCCCCCCAAAAGCAGTCGTCGTCCGGCAGCCTCCCGCCTCCGCGGCGCGCCTTCATTAGCGGTGTGGGCAACGATGGACGACAGCGAGGACAAGGAAATGGGCGACGCTGATGCTCGACGAAGGCATGCGCTCTCTACATTTGGCCCAAGGCAACGTTTATCGTCCCATCGGACAACGCCATCCCAGTTTGAAGGCCCGCGGTAGCCTCCATGTTGGAATGTAGCGGTTGGGACCGATAGACGCTTCAGCAGTTGCGCGGGCTTCAACCTCTACGCATATGGCTTTCTTGCGGGCATCTTCAAAGCATCCGATCATGTTGGCGCACTGATGGTTTCCTTCTCCACACATCTCTCTTCCTCCCACTCGGCCATACAAGCATCACGCAATGCCCACAACTCGATGATTCTACATCATCCACACTGCAGGGGCGCGTAGGATCTGGCTCAAAGCCAAATAGCATGGACTCAACGAATAGGGTTGGCGTTGGCTTTGGAATGACGATGGTGTTGGGAACGTAGTAATTTCAAAAAATTTCCTACGCACACGCAAGATCATGGTGATGCATAGCAACGAGAGGGGAGAGTGTTGTCCATGTATCCTCGTAGACCGAAAGCGGAAGCATTAGCACAACGCGGTTGATGTAGTCGTACCTCTTCACGATCCGACCGATCAAGTACCGAACGCACGGCACCTCCGAGTTCAGCACACGTTCAGCTCGATGACGTCCCTCGAACTCTGATCCAGCCGAGCTTTGAGGGAGAGTTCCGCCAGCACGATGGCATGGTGACGATGATGATGTTCTACCGACGCAGGGCTTCGCCTAAGCACCGCTATGATATTATCGAGGTGGATTATGGTGGAAGGGGGCACCGCACACGGCTAAGAGATCCAAGGGATTAATTGTTGTGTCTAGAGGTGCCCCCCTGCCCCCGTATATAAAGGACCAAGGGGGAGGGGGCGGCTAGCCAGGGGAGGGCGTGCCAGGGAGGAGTCCTACTCCCACCGAGAGTAGGACTCCCTCCTTTCCTAGTCCAAGTAGGAGAGGGGAAGGAAGGGAGAGAGGAGAGGAAGGAAAGGCCCCCCATCCTTGTCCTATTCGGACTAGAGGGGGAGGGGGCGCGCGGCCTGCCCTGGAAGCCCCTCCTCTTCTCCACCTAGGGCCCATCAGGCCCATTAACCCCCCGGGGGGTTCCGGTAAACCCCCGGTACTCCGGTATATGTCTGAAACCACCCGAAACTATTCCGGTGTCCGAACATAGTCATCTAATATATCGATCTTTTCTTCTCGACCATTTCGAGACTCCTCGTCATGTCCGTGATCACATCCGGGACTCCGAACTACCTTCGGTACATCAAAACACATAAACTCATAATATAACCGTCATCGAACTTTAAGCATGCGGACCCTACGGGTTCGAGAACTATGTAGACATGAACGAGACTCGTCTCTGGTCAATAACCAATAGCGGAACCTGGATGCTCATATTGGCTCCCACATATTCTACGAAGATCTTTATCAGTCAAACCGCATAACAACATACGTTGTTCCCTTTGTCATTGGTATGTTACTTGCCCGAGATTCGATCGTCGGTATCTCAATACCTAGTTCAATCTCGTTACCGGCAAGTCTCTTTACTCGTTATGTAATGTATCATCGCGTAACTAACTCATTAGCTACATTGCTTGCAAGGCTTATAGTGATGTACATTACCGAGAGGGCCAGAGATACCTCTCCAACAATCGGAGTGACAAATCCTAATCTCGAAATACGCCAACTCAACATGTACCTTCGGAGACACATGTAGAGCTCCTTTATAATCACCCAGTTACGTTGTGACGTTTGGTAGCACACAAAGTGTTCCTACGGTAAACGGGAGTTGCATAATCTCATAGTTGTAGGAACATGTATAAGTCATGAAGAAAGCAATAGCAACATACTAAATGATCAAGTGCTAAGCTAACGAAACGGGTCAAGTCAATCACATCATTCTCCTAATGATGTGATCCCGTTAATCAAATGACAACTCATGTCTATGGTTAGGAAACACAACCATCTTTGATCAACGAGCTAGTCAAGTAGAGGCATACTAGTGACACTATGTTTGTCTATGTATTCACACATGTATTATGTTTCCGGTTAATACAATTCTAGCATGAATAATAAACATTTATCATGATATAAGGAAATAAATAATAACTTTATTATTGCCTCTAGGGCATATTTCCTTCAGTCTCCCACTTGCACTAGAGTCAATAATGTAGATTACACAGTAATGATTCTAACACCCATGGAGCCTTGGTGCTGATCATGTTTTGCTCGTGGAAGAGGCTTAGTCAACGGGTCTGCAACATTCAGATCCATATGTATCTTGCAAATCTCTATGTCTCCTACCTGGACTTGGTCCCGGATGGAATTGAAGCGTCTCTTGATGTGCTTGGTTCTCTAGTGAAATCTGGATTCCTTTGCCAAGGCAATTGCACCAGTATTGTCACAAAAGATTTTTATTGGACCTGATGCACTAGGTATGACACCTAGATCGGATTGAACTCCTTCATCCAGACTTCTTCATTTGATGCTTCCGAAGCAGCTATGTACTCCGCTTCACATGTAGATCCCGCCACGACGCTTTGTTTAGAACTGCACCAACTGACAGCTCCACCGTTCAATATAAACACATATCCGGTTTGCGATTTAGAATCGTCCGGATCAGTGTCAAAGCTTGCATCGATGTAACCATTTATGACTAGATCTTTGTCACCTCCATAAATGAGAAACATATCCTTAGTCCTTTTCAGGTATTTCAGGATATTCTTGACAGCTGTCCAGTGATCCACTCCTGGATTATTTTGGTACCTCCCTGCTAAACTTATTGCTAAGCATACATCAGGTCTGGTACACAGCATTGCATACATGATAGAGCCTATGGCTGAAGCATAGGGAACATCTTTCATTTTCTCTCTATCTTATGTTGTGGTCAGGCATTGAGTCTGACTCAACTTCACACCTTGTAATACAGCCAAGAACCCTTTCTTTGCTTGATCCATTTTGAACTTTTTCAAAACTTTATCAAGGTATGTGCTTTGTGAAAGTCCAATTAAGCGTCTTGATCTATCTCTATAGATCTTGATGCCTAATATATAAGCAGCTTCACCGAGGTCTTTCATTGAAAACCTTTTATTCAAGTATCCTTTTATGCTATCCAGAAATTCTATATCATTTCCAATCAACAATATGTCATCTACATATAATATCAGAAATGCTACAGAGCTCCCACTCACTTTCTTGTAAATACAGGCTTCTCCAAAAGTCTGTATAAAACCATATGCTTTGATCACACTATCAAAGCATTTATTCCAACTCCGAGAGGCTTGCACCAGTCCATAAATGGATCGCTGGAGCTCGCACACTTTGTTAGCACCTTTTGGATCGACAAAACCTTCTGGTTGCATCATATACAACTCTTCATCTAGAAATCCATTCAGGAATGCAGTTTTGACATCCATTTGCCATATTTCATAATCATAAAATGCAGCAATTGCTAACATGATTCGGACAGACTTAAGCATCGCTACGAGTGAGAAAGTCTCATCGTAGTCAACCCCTTGAACTTGTCGAAAACCTTTCGCAACAAGTCGAGCTTTGTAGACAGTAACATTACCATCAACGTCAGTCTTCTTCTTGAAGATCCATTTATTTTTGATGGCTTGCCGATAATTGGGCAAGTCAACCAAAGCCCATACTTTGTTCTCATACATGGATCCCATCTCAGATTTCATGGCCTCCAACCATTTTGCAGAATCTGGGCTCATCATCGCTTCCTCATAGTTCGTAGGGTTCGCCATGGTCAAGTACCATGACCTCCAGAATAGGATTACCGTACCACTCTGGTGTGGATCTTACTCTGGTTGACCTACGAGGTTCGTAGTAACTTGATCTGAAGTTTCATGATCAATATCATTAGCTTCCTCACTAATTGGTGTAGTCGTCACAGGAACCGGTTTTTGTGATGAACTACTTTCCAATAAGGGAGAAGGTATAGTTACCTCATCAAGTTCTACTTTCCTCCCACTCACTTCTTTTGAGAGAAACTCCTTCTCTAGAAAGGATCCAAATTTAGCAATAAAAGTCTTGCCTTCATATCTGTGATAGAAGGTGTACCCAATAGTCTCCTTTGGGTATCCTATGAAGACACATTTCTCCGATTTGGGTTCGAGCTTATCAGGTTGAAGTTTTTTCACATAAGCATCACAGCCCCAAACTTTAAGAAACGAGAACTTTGGTTTCTTGCCAAACCACAGTTCATAAGGCATCGTCTCAACGGATTTTGATGGTGCCCTATTTAACGTGAATGCGGCCGTCTCTAAAGCATAACCTCAAAACGACAGCGGTAAATCAGTAAGAGACATCATAGATCACACCATATCTAGTAAAGTACGATTACGACGTTCGGACACACCATTACGTTGTGGTGTTCCAGGTGGCGTGAGTTGCGAAACTATTCCGCATTGTTTCAAATGTAGACCAAACTCGTAACTCAAATATTCTCCTCCACGATCAGATCGTAGAAACTTTATTTTCTTGTTACGATGATTTTCCACTTCACTCTGAAATTCTTTGAACTTTTCAAATGTTTAAGACTTATGTTTCATTAAGTAGATATACCCATATCTACTTAAATCATCTGTGAAGGTGAGAAAATAACGATACCCGCCGCGAGCCTCAATGCTCATTGGACCACATACATCAGTATGTATGATTTCCAATAAATCTGTTGCTCGCTCCATAGTTCCGGAGAACAGCGTTTTAGTCATCTTGCCCATGAGGCACGGTTCGCAAGTACCAAGTGATTCATAATCAAGTGATTCCAAAAGCCCATCGGTATGGAGTTTCTTCATGTGCTTTACACCAATATGACCCAAACGGCAGTGCCACAAATAAGTTGCACTATCATTATCAACTCTGCATCTTTTGGTTTCAACATTATGAATATGTGTATCACTACTATCGAGATTCAACAAAAATAGACCACTCTTCAAGGGTGCATGACCATAAAAGATATTACTCATATAAATAGAACAACCATTATTCTCTGATTTAAATGAATAACCGTCTCGCATCAAACAAGATCCAGATATAATGTTCATGCTTAACGCTGGCACCAAATAACAATTATTCAGGTCTAGAACTAATCTCGAAGGTAGATGTAGAGGTAGCGTGCCGACCGCGATCACATCGACTTTGGAACCATTTCCCACGCGCATCGTAACCTCTTCCTTAGCCAATCTTCTCTTAATCCGTAGTCCCTGTTTCAAGTTGCAAATATTAGCAACAGAACCAGTACCAAATACCCAGGTGCTACTGCGAGCATTAGTAAGGTACACATCAATAACATGTATATCACATATACCTTTGTTCACCTTCCCATCCTTCTTATCCGCCAAATACTTGGGGCAGTTCCGCTTCCAGTGACCAGTCTGCTTGCAGTAGAAGCACTCAGTCTCAGGCTTAGGTCCAGACTTGGGTTTCTTCTCTTGAGCAGCAACTTATTTGCCGTTCTTCTTGAAGTTGCCCTTATTCTTCCCTTTACTCTTTTTCTTGAAACTGGTGGTCTTGTTGACCATCAACACTTGATGCTCCTTTTTTGATTTCTACCTCCGCAGCTTTTAGCATTGTGAAAAGCTCGGGAATAGTCTTGTTCATCCCTTGCATATTATAGTTCATCATGAAGCTCTTGTAGCTTGGTGGCAGTGATTGAAGAATTCTGTCAATGACACTATCATCAGGAAGATTAACTCCCAGTTGAATCAAGTGATTATTATACCCAAACATTTTGAGTATATGTTCACTGACAGAACTATTCTCTTCCATCTTGCAGCTATAGAACTTATTGGAGACTTCATATCTCTCAATCCGGGCATTTGCTTGAAATATTAACTTCAACTCCTGGAATATCTCATATGCTCCATGACGTTGAAAGTGTTGTTGAAGTCTCGGTTCTAAGCCGTAAAGCATGGCACACTGAACTATCGAGTAGTCATCAGCTTTGCTCTACCGGACGTTCTTAACGTCGTCAGTTGCAACTGCAGCAGGCCTGGCACCCAGCGGTGCTTCCAGGATATAATTCTTCTGTGCAATAATTAGGATAATCCTCAAGTTACGGACCCAGTCCGTGTAATTGCTACCATCTTCTTTCAACTTAGCTTTCTCAAGGAACGCATTAAAATTCAACGGAACAACAGCATGAGCCATCTATCTACAACAAACATAGACAAGCAAAATACTATCAGGTACTAAGTTCATGATAAATTAATTTCAATTAATCATATTACTTAAGAACTCCCACTTAGATAGACATCCCTCTAATCATCTAAGTGATCACGTGATCCAAATCAACTAAACCATGTCCGATCATCACGTGAGATGGAGTAGTTTTCAATGGTGAACATCACTATGTTGATCATATCTACTATATGATTCACGCTCGACCTTTCGGTCTCAGTGTTCCGAGGCCATATCTGTATATGCTAGGCTCGTCAAGTTTAACCTGAGTATTCCACGTGTGCAACTGTTTTGCACCCATTGTATTTGAACGTAGAGCCTATCACACCCGATCATCACGTGATGTCTCAGCACGAAGAACTTTCGCAACGGTGCATACTCAGGGGAATACTTATACCTTGAAATTTATTGAGAGATCATCTTATAATGCTACCGTCAATCAAAGCAAAATAAGATGCATAAAGGATAAACATCACATGCAATCAATATAAGTGATATGATATGGCCATCATCATCTTGTGCTTGTGATCACCATCTCCGAAGCACCGTCATGATCACCATCGTCACCGACGCGACACCTTGATCTCCATCATAGCATCGTTGTCGTTTCGCCACCTATTGCTTCTACGACTATCGCTACCGCTTAGTGATAAAGTAAAGCAATTACAGGGCGATTGCATTGCATACAATAAAGCGACAACCATATGGCTCCTGCCAGTTGCTGATAACTTGGTTACAAAACATGATCATCTCATACAACAAAATATAGCATCACGTCTTGACCATATCACATCACAACATGCCCTGCAAAAACAAGTTAGACGTCTGATACGTCTCCAACGTATCTATAATTTATGAAGTATGCATGCTATTATATTATCCATCTATGATGTTTTATATGCATTTATATGCCATTTTATATGATTTTTGTGACTAACCTATTAACCTAGAGCCCAGTGCCAGTTTCTGTTTTCTCCTTGTTTTTGAGTTTTACAGAAAAGGAATACCAAAGAGAGTCCAATTGACGTGCCAATTTTTGGTGATTTTTTATGGACCAAAAGAAGACCACAGAGCATCGGAGTTGGGCCACAAGAGTCCCGGGCTACCCACGAGGGTATGGGGCGCGCCCACCCCCCTAGGGCGCGCCCCCCTATCTCGTGGACAGCCCGGAGACCCCACTGACGTGAAACCTACGCCAAAAATTCCTATAAATACAGAAACCTTCGGGAAATAACCTAGATCGGAAGTTCCACCACCGCAAGCCTCTGTAGCCACGAGAAATCAATCTAGGCCCTCTTTGGCACCCTGTCGGAGGGGGCCATCATCACCGGAGGCCATGGAGGAGGATCTCGGAGGGGCCATCATCGCCATGAATGCCAAGGACCAGAGGGGGACAACCATGGAGAAGGAAGCACAAGGGGGAGAACCTCTCCTCCTCTCTCTTGGTGGCACCGGAGTGCCATCGGGAGGGGAGTCATCGCCACGGTGATCATCTTCATCAACATCACCATCATGATCACCATCCTCATCTCTTTTACGCTGTCCACTCTCCCGCACCCCGCTGTAATCCCTACTTGAACATGGTGCTTTATGCCGCATATTATGATTCAATAATGTGTTGCCATCCTATGATGTTTTGAGTAGATATCTTTTGTCCTTGGGTTGATTGATGGTCTAGATTGGTATGAGTTGTATGTTTTATCTTGGTGTTGTCCTATGGTGCCCTCCGTGTCGCGCAAGCGTGAGGGATTCCCGCTGTAGGGTGTTGCAATACGCTCATGATTCGCTTATAGTGGGTTGGTGAGTGACTGAAACACAAACCCGAGTAAGGGGGTTGTTGCGTATGGGAATAAAGAGGACTTGATGCTTTAATGCTATGGTTGGGTTTTACCTTAATGATCTTTAGTAGTTGCAGACGCTTGCTAGAGTTCCAATCATAAGTGCATACGATCCAAGTAGAGAAAGTATGTTAGCTTAATTATGCCTCTCCCTCATATAAAATTGCAACGACGACTATCGGTCTTGTTAACAATTGCCTAGGACAATTCCGCACACCGATCCATCATTATTCCACACTCGCTATTTATAACATTTAGTAATATATTCTAACTTTATGATAACAGAACCTACTTTCATATTTTAGCTCTCCGATATCATGCAAAGTTATCCTCTTTATACCCACAACACAGTTTTATTTCTTGTTTCTAGTTGGAAGCAAACGTTCGGTGCACGTAGAGTCGTATCAGTGGCAGATAGGGCTTGAGAGAATATTGATCTTACCTTTAGCTCCTTGTGGGTTCGACACTCCATACTTATCACTTCCAGCTTGGGAATTGCTACGATGATTCCCTGCACTTGGGGATTATCAAGCTCTTTTCTGGTGCCGTTGCCGGGGAGCAATAGCGTGGGGTTGATATTCTCGTGTGTGCTTGTTTGCTTTCTTCACTAAGTAGATTTGGTTTTTCCTTTTTGTTTCTGTTTAGTTGTGTGTGAAACATACAATTTTTTTTGAAAGAATGAAAATACAAAAAATATATTATTACTTGCCTCTCATGCCTAAAAAGTTTTTCAAAAAGAGAAGTGATTGGAAAGTTATGCATTGAAGAAGTGAGGGTCGACCTTGAGCACTTGTGTTCATGCTCACGGAAACAATGTAGAATTTTTCATGGAAGTTTCTCTGTAAATAATTATCCCCATGTATATATCCATTGTATTATAAAAATAATGTGCCAAGCTTTGGTTTTAGTATGATAAGATTGCTTGCTTACTATGTGCAGAACAAAAACAGAAACTTTGGCTGTAGTGCCTGAATTTACATTTTTTTACTGGAAAGTCAAATGGGTCTGAAACTTTTTGAACATTACTTCTGTACAAATTTTTCAAATTTTCAAATTTATTGCATAATTTTAGGAGTTACAGAAGTTTACTAAACTTCCAGATTACTACAGACTGTCCTGTTCTTGACAGATTCTGTTTTTCGTGTGTTGTTTGCTTATTCTGATGCATCTATGGCTAGTATGTAAGGGTATGAACCATAGAGAAGTTGGAATACATTAGGTTTAACACCAATATAAACAAAGAATGAGTTAATTACAGTACCTTAAAGTGGTAGTTTGCTTTATTAGTGCACTAATGGATCTCAAAAGTTTTTGTTTAAGTTTTTGTGAATGAAGTGTTTGAAGAACGAGGAGTTACCGATGTGAGAAGAATAAAGAGAGACAAGAGTTCAAGCTTGGGGATTCCCAAGGCACCCCAAGTAAATATTTTAAAGGATACTCAAGCATCTAAGCTTGGGGATGCCCCGGTTGGCATCCCATCTTTCTTCTTCAATAGATATCAGTATACCTTGGTTTTTGTTTTGTTCACATGATTTGTGTCCTTTGTGTTTTTATTTTTCTTTAAGAATCATGCTAGTATGAGATAGCTCTTCATTGATTTGTAGAATGCTCCATGAAATTCACTTATATCTTTTGGAGTATGAATCATACTATAAATTAAAGTGGGTTCGGAAGAGTGTCAACTTTAGGAATTAGTGATCCCACTATCTTGGAGGGTGTTGAATCTTAGTGTGATATTTATGAAAGTGGATTTGAAAGAGTGTCAACTTTAGTTAGTATTCCACTATTTAGGAAGAGGTTCCAATTTAGTACGAGAACAAAGTTGTTATCCATGATGCTACTGAAAACTATTATGAGGGAGGAATATATGCTTGTAGGAGTTGCAATAATATCAAGTTTCCTCTCTATGTGCTTAAAGTTTTGAAGTTAAACTTGTTTTGCCTTCCTATGCTAGTTGATTCTTGTTCCTATAAATTGTGTGCTCACAAAATCCCTAGGCATAGGAAGTGAGTTTGATTTAGATGTGCTTGTCATATTCTTCATGATGCTCTCTTTGTGTTTCAACTCTTTTCTTTTATGCGAGCATCATTGAAATCATCATGCCTAGCTAAAAGGCATTAAAAAAAGCGCTTGTTGGGAGACAACCCAATATTTGCCCTTACTGTTTTCGTGTGTCTACATGATTAAGCTACTGTAGTAATCATGTTTTATAGCGTTTGTTTCAATAAAATGCCAAGTAAGACCTTTGGGAAGAATTGGGTGAAAGTTAATGTGATCTTGCTGTAAAAAACAGAAACTTTGTGCTCACGAGATTAGCTGTCATTTTTTCACAGAAGAGTGATTTTGAGTTGATTCTTTTTGAAGAAGATTAATAGACAAATTCCTCACATACACAAATTTATTTCATAATTTTTGGAGTAGCAGAAGTATGGTTATTGTTCAGATCATTACAGACTGTTCTGTTTCTGACAAATTCTGTTTTCATTGCATAGTTTGCTTGTTTTCTATTTTCTATGGCTTATATTTCTCAATATAAATTGTAGAAATGATATGTTACAGTAGGCATTATGTGAAAACAATTATGAACCTTGTATTTTACAGTACCAAAGTGCATGGTTTTCTCTTTATCATACTAACCTATCTCATGAAGTTCCATTAAGTTTTGTGTGATTGAAGTTTTCAAGTTTTGGGTGAGATATCGATATGAGGAGAATAAGGAGTGGAAAGACCCTAAGCTTGGGGATGCCCAAGGCACCCCAAGGTAATATTCAAGGAAGACTCAAGCGCCTAAGCTTGGGGATGCCCCGGAAGGCTGTTGGAAATATGCCCTAGAGGCAATAATAAAAGTGTTATTATTATATTTCTTTGTTCATGATAATAGTCTTTTATTCATGCTATAACTGTATTATCCGGAAATCGTAATACACGTGTGAATACATAGACCACAATATGTCCCTAGTGAGCCTCTAGTTGACTAGCTCGTTGTGATCAACAGATAGTCATGGTTTCCTAGCTATGGACATTGGATGTCGTTGATAACGGGATCACATCATTAGGAGAATGATGTGATGGACAAGACCCAATCCTAAGCCTAGCACAAAGATCGTGTAGTTCGTATGCTAAAGCTTTTCTAATGTCAAGTATCTTTTCCTTAGACCATGAGATTGTGCA
This sequence comes from Triticum timopheevii, assembly GCA_963921465.1. Taxonomy (NCBI): domain Eukaryota; kingdom Viridiplantae; phylum Streptophyta; class Magnoliopsida; order Poales; family Poaceae; genus Triticum; species Triticum timopheevii. The sequence goes on from OY997271.1 coordinate 89,001,667, forward strand.
ACTCCCGGATACCGCAGGAATGCTTTGGGTGTACCAAACGTCACAACGTAACTGGGTGGCTATAAAGGTGCATTACAGGTATCTCCGAAAGTGTCTGTTGGGTTGGCACGAATCGAGACTGGGATTTGTCACTCCGTGTAAACGGAGAGGTATATCTGGGCCCACTCGATAGGACATCATCAGAATGTGCACAATGTGACCAAGGGGTTGATCACGGGATGATGTGTTACGGAACGAGTAAAGAGACTTGCCGGTAACGAGATTGAACAAGGTATCGGTATACCGACGATCGAATCTCGGGCAAGTAAAATACCGCTAGACAAAGGGAATGGTGTACGGGATTCATTGAGTCCTCGACATCGTGGTTCATCCGATGAGATCATCGTGGAACATGTGGGAGCCAACATGGGTATCCAGATCCCGCTGTTGGTTATTGACCGGAGAACGTCTCGGTCATGTCTGCATGGTTCCCGAACCCGTAGGGTCTACACACTTAAGGTTCGAGGACGCTAGGGTTATAAAGGAAGTTTGTATGTGGTTACCGAATGTTGTTCGGAGTCCCGGATGAGATCCCGGACGTCACGAGGAGTTCCAGAATGGTCCGGAGGTAAAGATTTATATATGGAAAGTTGTTGTTCGGGTTCCGGAAAAAGTTCGGGTTTTTTTGGTATTGTACCGGGAAGCTTCCAGAAGGTTTCGGAGGATTCCGGAGGGGTCCGGAGGTCCGGAAATTGTTCCACCATGTCCAATACAGCAGCATGGGATGTAGGGGGGCACCCTAGCCTTAATGGGCCAGGGGAACCAGCCCCCCCAAGGCCCATGCGCATGGGAGGCGGAAAACCCTAAGGGGGAGGGCCTCCACTTGACTTGGGAGGCACTCCTCCCCCCCTTGGCCGCACCCCTTCCTTGGAGGAAGGGGCAAGGCTGCGCTTCCCCACTCTCCCTTGCCCCTATATATAGTGGAGGGAAGGGAGGGCATCTATACCTGAAGCCCTGGCGCCTCCCTCCCTCCCGTGACACCTCCTCCTCTCCCGTGGGTGCTTGGCGAAGCCCTGCAGGATTGCCACGCTCCTCCACCACCACCACGCCGTTGTGCTGCTGCTGGATGGAGTCTTCCTCAACCTCTCCCTCTCTCCTTGCTGGATCAAGGCATGGGAGACGTCACCGGGCTGTACGTGTGTTGAACGCGGAGGTGTCGTCCGTTCGGCACTCGGATCTCCGGTGATTTGGATCACGACGAGTACGACTCCTTCAACCCCGTTCTCTTGAACGCTTCCGCTTAGCGATCTACAAGGGTATGTAGATGCACTCTCCTTCCCCTCGTTTCTGGTTTCTCCATAGATAGATCTTGGTGACACGTAGGAAAATTTTGAATTTCTGCTACGTTCCCCAACAAAGGCATCCCCTCTTTCGTCTTCAAAACTATCGGTACTTCTTACTTGGAGCTATAGTTTTATTTGTCACATGATATGTGTTTTGCTTGGAGCGTATTTTCAATTTTACTTGTTGTTTGAATAAAATGATTGGATCTGAATTATTGAATAAAAAAGTAACCCTCCCATGGCTAGTTAATTATTTGACTACTCAGTGTCCCTCACTCATATCTTTTGGAGTAGTTTGTCATTTACTCATGTGCTTCATGTATATCCTATAAGTAAATGGGGGAATGAACTGAATGTCATAAATCTGAATTTCTATATGTTTCATATGCTTATAACATGGATAGTAATGACTTCACATATAAAGAGTATGAGGCATAAAAGTTGTTGAGAGTTGGCCAACGTAGTTTTGGTCATCGTTGCAATTAATAGGAAGTAATAAGGAAAGAGAGGTTCACATACAAATATATTATCTTGGACATCTTTTATGATTGGGAGCACTCATTAAGTATGACATGCTAAAAGAGTTGACGTTGGACAAGGAAGACAACGTAATGGTTTATGTTTTCTCACATCTCAGTTAAAGTATATTGTCATTGACCTTCCAAACATGTTGAGCTTGCCTTTCCCCCTCATGCTAGCCAAATCCCTTGCACCAAGTAGAGATACTACATGTGCTTCCAAATACCCTTAAACCCAGTTTTGCCATGAGAGTCCACCATACCTACCTATGGATTGAGTAAGATCCTTCAAGTAAGTTGTCATGTTGCAGGCAATAAAAATTGCTATCTAAATATGTATGACTTATAGTGCAGAGAAAATAAGCTTTGTACAATCTTGTTGTGGAAGCAATAAAAGCGACAGACTGCATAATAAAGGTCCACATGCAAGTGGCAATATAAAGTGACGTTCTTTTGCATTAAGATTTCATGCCAACCCTAAACGCACATGACAACCTTTGCTTCCCTCTGCGAAGGGCCTATCTTTTACTTTATGTTTTTACTTTATGCTTGAGTCAAGGTGATCTCCACCTTTCCATTTTTCATTTTATCCTTTGGCAAGCTCCTCGTGTATGAAAGATCATGATATATATATATATATATATATATATATATATATATATATATATATATATATATATATATATATATATATATATATCCAATTGGATGTAAGTTAGCATGGATTATTATTGTTGACATCACCTAAAGGTGGATATGTTGGGAGGCGAAATTATAAGCCCCTATCTTTCTCAGTGTCCGATTAAAACTCCATAACCACAAGTATTGCATGAGGGTTAGTAATTGTAGAAGACTATATGATAGTTGAGTATGTGGACTTTCTAAAAAGCTCTATTCTTGACTCTTTCTGATGTTATGATAAATTGCAATTGCTTCAATGACTGAGATTATAGTTTGTTAGTTCTCAATGAAGTTTCTGAACCATACTTGACATTGTGAATAGATTGTTACTTGATCATGAAAAGTTTTATGAGATAAGCTACTATTATGACACATAATGATGCTAGAAAAGGTTATTGAAATTATCATTGATCAAACTTGTGCACCTGCTAGCATTTACACTTCATAAATTATTTCTTTTATCATTTACCTACTCGAGGACGAGCAAGAATTAAACTTGGGGATGCTGATACGTCTCCAATGTATCTATAATTTATGAAGTATTCATGCTATTATATTATCCATCTATGCTGTTTTATATGCATTTATATGCCATTTTATATGATTTTTGGGACTAATCTATTAACCTAGAGCCCAGTGCCAGTTTCTGTTTTCTCCTTGTTTTTGAGTTTTACAGAAAAGGAATACCAAACGGAGTCCAATTGACGTGCCAATTTTTGGTGATTTTTTATGGACCAAAAGAAGACCACAGAGCATCGGAGTCGGGCCAAAAGAGTCCCGGGCTTCCCACAAGGGTGGGGGGCGCGCCCACCACCCTAGGGCGCGCCCCCTATCTCGTGGACAGCCCGAAGACCCCCTTGATGTGAAACCTGCGCCAAAAATTCCTATAAATATAGAAACCTTCGGGAAATAACCTAGATTGAAAGTTCCGCCGCCGCAAGCCTCTGTAGCCATGAGAAATCAATCTAGGCCCTCTCTGGCACCCTGCCGGAGGGGGCCATCATCACCGGAGGCCATGAGGAGGATCTCGGAGGGCCCATCATCGCCATGAAGGCCAAGGACCAGAGGGGGACAACCATGGAGAAGGAAGCACAAGGGGAGAATCTCTCCTCCTCTCTCTTGGTGCCACCGGAGTGCCATCGGGAGGGGAATCATCGCCGCGGTGATCGTCTTCATCAACATCACCATCATCATCACCATCCTCATCTCTTTTACGCGGTCCACTCTCCCGCTCCCCGTTGTAATCCCTACTTGAACATGGTGCTTTATGCCGCATATTATGATTCAATGATGTGTTGCCATCCTATGATGTTTTGAGTAGATATCTTTTGTCCTTGGGTTGATTGATGGTCTAGATTGGTACGAGTTGTATGTTTTATCTTGGTGCTATCCTATGGTGCCCTCCGTGTCGCGCAAGCGTGAGGGATTCCCGTTGTAGGGTGTTGCAATACGTTCATGATTCGCTTATAGTGGGTTGGTGAGTGACTGAAACACAAACCCGAGTAAGGGGGTTGTTGCGTATGGGAATAAAGAGGACTTGATGCTTTAATGCTATGGTTGGGTTTTACCTTAATGATCTTTAGTAGTTGCGGACGCTTGCTAGAGTTCCAATCATAAGTGCATATGATCCAAGTAGAGAAAGTATGTTAGCTTATGCCTCTCCCTCATATGAAATTGCAATGACGACTATCGGTCTTGTTAACAATTGCCTAGGACAATTCCGCACACCGATCCACCATTATTCCACACTCGCTATTTATAATATTTAGTAATATATTCTAACTTTATGATAACAACACCTACTTTCATATTTTAGCTCTCCGATATTATGCAAAGTTATCCTCTTTATACCCACAACACAGTTATTTCTTGTTTTTAGTTGGAAGCAAACGTTCGGTGCACGTAGAGTCGTATCAGTGGCAGATAGGGCTTGAGAGAATATTGATCTTACCTTTAGCTCCTTGTGGGTTCGACACTCCATACTTATCACTTCCACCTTTCGGAATTGCTACGATGATTCCCTGCACTTGGGGATTATCAACGTCCTCTACTTTGTTGTTGCAAGTTTTACGTGGCTGCTATGGGCTGAGCAAGAACCGTTCTTACCTACGCATCAAAACCACAATGATAGTTTGTCAAGTTAGTGCTGTTTTAACCTTCTCAAGGACCGGGCGTAGCCACACTCGGTTCAACTAAAGTTGGAGAAACTGACACCCGCCAGCCACCTATGTGCAAAGCGCGTTGGTAGAACCAGTCTCGCATAAGCGTACGCGTAATGTCGGTCTGGGCCGCTTCATCCAACAATACCGCCGAACCAAAGTATGACATGCTGGTAAGCAGTATGACTTCTATCGCCCACAACTCACTTGTGTTCTACTCGTGCATATAACATCTACGCATAAAACAAGGCTCGGATGCCACTGTTGGGAACGTAGTAATTTCAAAAAAATTCCTACGCACACGCAAGATCATGGTGATGCATAGCAACGAGAGGGGAGAGTGTTGTCCACGTACCCTCGTAGACCGAAAGCGGTAGCGTTAGCACAATGCGGTGCATGTAGTCGTACGTCTTCACGGTCTGACCGATCAAGTACCAAACGCACGACACCTCCGAGTTCAGCACACGTTCAGCTTGATGACGTCCCTCGAACTCCGATCTAGCCGAGCTTTGAGGGAGAGTTCTGTCAGCACGACGGCGTGGTGACGATGATGATGTTCTACCGACGCAGGGCTTCGCCTAAGCACCGCTACGATATTATCGAGGTGGATTATGGTGGAGGGGGGCACCGCACACGGCTAAGAGATCCAAGGGATCAATTGTTGTGTCTAGAGGTGCCCCCTTGCCCCCGTATATAAAGGACCATGGGGGGGCGGCCGACCAGGGGAGGGCGCGCCAGGGAGGAGTCCTACTCCCACCGGGAGTAGGACTCCCTTCTTTCCTAGTCCAAGTAGGAGAGGGGAAGGAAGGGAGAGAGGAGAGGAAGGAAAGGGGGGGGGGGGCGCCGCCCCCCTCCTTGTCCTATTCGAACTAGAGGGGGAGGGGGCGCGCGGCCTGCCCTGGCCGCCCCTCTTCTTCTCCACCTAGGGCCCATCAGGCCCATTAACCCCCCGGGGGGGTTCCTGTAACCCCCCGGTACTCCGGTATATGTCCGAAACCACCCGAAACTATTTCGGTGTCCGAACATAGTCATCCAATATATCGATCTTTACGTCTCGACCATTTCGAGACTCCTCGTCATGTCCTTGATCACATCCGGGACTCCGAACTACCTTCGGTACATCAAAACACATAAACTCATAATATAACCGTCATCGAACTTTAAGCGTGCGGACCCTACGTGTTCGAGAACTATGTAGACATGACCGAGACTCGTCTCCGGTCAATAACCAATAGCGGAACCTGGATGCTCATATTGGCTCCCACATATTCTATGAAGATCTTTATCGGTCAAACCTCATAACAACATAAGTTGTTCCCTTTGTCATTGGTATGTTACTTGCCCGAGATTCAATCGTCGGTATCTCAATACCTAGTTCAATCTCGTTACCGGCAAGTCTCTTTACTTGTTATGTAATGTATCATCCCGTAACTAACTCATTAGCTACATTGCTTGCAAGGCTTATAGTGATGTACATTACCGAGAGGGCCCATAGATACCTCTCCGACAATCGGAGTGACAAATCCTAATCTCGAAATACGCCAACTCAACATGTACCTTCGGAGACACCTGTAGAGCTTCTTTATAATCACCAAGTTACGTTGTGACATTTGGTAGCACACAAAGTGTTCCTCCGGTAAACGGGAGTTGCATAATCTCATAGTTGTAGGAACATGTATAAGTCATGAAGAAAGCAATAGCAACATACTAAATGATCAAGTGCTAAGCTAACGAAACGGGTCAAGTCAATCACATCATTCTCCTAATGATGTGCGTTAATCAAATGACAACTCATGTCTATGGTTAGGAAACACAACCATCTTTGACCAACGAGCTAGTCAAGTAGAGGCATAGTAGTGACATTATGTTTGTCTATGTATTCACACATGTATTATGTTTCCGGTTAATACAATTCTAGCATAAATAATAAACATTTATCATGATATAAGGAAATAAATAATAACTTTATTATTACCTCTAGGGCATATTTCCTTCAAATGGATAGGAAACTGGTTTCACAAACAATGCGGGCGGATGAACCGACGTTGACGGGGACGGGCATGGGCTCAACAAACGGGGCGGCACCGAGCTATGGCATACCAGCGGGAACAGACATGGCCTTCGGTACGGGTTCGACAGAAATTACCATTGATAGTTAGTGTGGTCAAATGTGGGGAGGGGAAGAGCTACTGAGGCAACCTCGGTGGAGGAAGGACACTATTGGTTTGTTCTGGATCAGGCGTGATTGATGCGCTTTGCAAATCACCATATAATGTCACACACCAATATTTTTGGGAAGATATATACCATCGCATGAACGCGTGTGCATTAGTTTGTAGGCGGCCAGACAATGCGTCCAAGTGATCAACAAAAAAATAACTACGTCCAAGTCGTGCTACTTAGTCCAATCCTAGAGAAGCTTCTTCCACTTTGCCTCAGTTGCAAGTCCACCTTCAACTCATGACCGAGCCCGGTCCCTTTTTTCTGCCTCTGTTGAAAGTTCAACCTCAACTCGCAAGTGGCACCGATTTTGTTTGGTTTTCGGTGTCGGTTTTCTTTTGAGTTTTGGGTTTCATCAATTTTCTTTAGATTTTTTCTTTCTTTATTTTTTGTATTTTTCTATATGGTCTTCTTTGGTTTTAGAACATCCCGGGTGCCTTTTTCATATACATCGGCAATATTTCTTATGCATGTTTAGTATTTTTTTTAAATACATGATTAACATTTTTGAAATACATGTTTTGATGTCTCCTTTTTTATACATGTTGTACATTTTTTGTATACATCTGAAGCGTATACACATTTACCTTTTCAAATACGCGATTAGCGTATTTGTTCAAATGCATGTTTTGATGTCTACTTTTTCTATACATGTTGTAAATTTTTCTTATACATCTGAAACATTGCTTTTACACACATTTGATATTTTTGAAATACTTAATTAAGGTTTATTTTTCAAATGCATTTTTTGATGTCTACATTTCCATACACATTGTACATCTTTCTTATGCATCTGAACCATTATTTTTATACATGATTAAAAAATATTAAATACATGATTCACATTTTTAAATACATGTGCTGAGGCCCACTTTCTTTCGTACAGACTGAAATTTTTTATAGATCTAGAACGTATTTTTATTCATGTTTAACATTTTTCAAATACATGATTACCATTTTTCTAAATACATGTTTTGATGTCTGTTTTTTCATACACATTGTATGTTTCTCGTGTACATCTGAAACATTTTTAAATATATTTTTAACATTTTCCAAATACATTACTAACATTTTTTTTCAAACACATATGTTTGAATATATTTTAATATATGTTAAACAATTTTTAAAATACACATCAAAACATTTATTTTGAATGATATGATCTTTTTAAACTATGAATATTTGTTAAATGTCAAGAACATTTTTCTTTTAATCTTATCAACATTTTTATAAAGCTGCTGGAACATTTTTTACATAGCATGAATTCAAAAATTCATGCGAACAAAGTTTACTCGTCATGAACATTTTTCCAATACGCTGGGACCTGGGAACATTTTTCTAAACTAACTAAATAAAATAATTTCACTCTTGCATGTACGCACGTGGCGTGTAGATTGAAAAAAAAAAAACTTTCTGCGCATGGCTCACTGTGCCATGCAACACGTATTATTGCACACATGTATCTTCTGTTAGCGTTCAGCTGTAGTACGTTTCTTATTTCAGACGAGCGTTCAACTACACCGGATTCAACGCGTGTCCAATGCTTCAACGGCTGATTCAGGGGAGACTGTGCCTTCCACCGCACTACGCACTGGGCTGGCACATTTACAAGACGCTGTAGGCGATGGCAACGGCCACAAGGCCCCGAAAAAAAACAAGGGCCAGAAAGTGGAGAAGGTCATACAAAAACGAAAAACAACAAACAAAGAAAACAAGCCTCGAAGGCCACAAATAGATGATGATGTTAATTTAGATGTGAAATAACTATGTCACATCTATATGATCTCTAAACACATCCTGTATGATCCCTAGACACGGGAAAGTATCTTGTGCTCTGGGAGCACCTAAGGACAGGTGCTCCCGTGCGAGCTTTGCCATTGGATCTAAATCCAACGGTGATATAAAAGTGATAAAATTCCTTATTTAACACAGTGTTTAATTTTATGCCTTATTGGCATTGATAAATAATTTTGCCCTATCTAACCACGAGTCTAAATTTATGCCTTTTATGATATTTCCGTCCATTCTGAGTCTAAATGACACTTGAACAGACCCTCCTGCCCTTAATGTGGTATGTTTGTGCGCGCATGCGTGCTGCTGCATGTGTGTGTGCGTGCGCGCACGTGTGTGCTACTGAGACTAGCCATAATGGTGAGTAACATACACTAGTAACATACACATATCCCTAAACTATGTTACTACCTTCATAGTGGGTAGTAACATAAGTATGATGACATGCAATTAGGTTATAAACTCATATTGCATTGGGACATGTGATGTTACAGTAACTAGCTAAGTTACTATAACTATCTCTCTCTTCATTAACTCATTGCCACATAAGCAATTTTGCTGACATGGACTCGATGTTACTGATGAAGTTACTCCCACTGTGGCTAGTCTGATGCTGCTTGCATGTGTGCATGTGTGCTGCTAAGTGTGTGTGTGTGTGTGTGTGTGCGCGCGCGCTGCGTGCGTGTCTGCTGTTGTGTGTGTGCGCATGCGTATGCGTGTGTGCGCGCTACTGCCCCGCAGTGATGTTGTGCGTGTGCTAGTGCCCCGCACACATACACGTATCATATGAGGTGCAAGAGGGTCTTTTCAAGTGTCATTTAGACTCAAAATGGACACTAGTGCAGAACCGGGCTATAGCCCCGGTTCGTAAGGGGCTTTAGTGTCGGTTCTGTAATCGGCACTAAAGGGTGGGGACTAAAGGCCCCCCTTTAGTACCGGTTAGGCACGAACCACCGCTAAAGAGCCACCACGTGACACGAGCCAGGGCCGGGTGTGGGGAGAGCTTTACCAATCGGTACTAAAAAGTTCGGGGGGTTTTGGTTTATTATTTATTTTTCCTTTAATTTTGTGTTTGGGGGGTTTTGGTGTTACTTATGTGTTTCCATTTAATTCTTTTTCGTTTGCTGGTATTTTACCATACTACATATTGTACACGTTATGCATATATTTAAATAGAATTTCTCGTAGAACCGATTATATATATATATATATATATATATATATATATATATATATATATATATATATATATGTAAAACTGTGTCTATCATAGCTTGCCACAGAACTAGTTAAGGCATGGTAAACATTTAATGGTTTAAAAGTAAGTAAAAAATATGAAATAAATAGGGGAGCCTCATTCTAATATAATAAGATGATCCAACGGTGTGATTGTGAAAATATGCATTTATGTGTCCTCAGCGAAAAAAAACAAGCATTTCAGCTCACTGCAGGATCAATATATATTGAAACATTTGTTCTTTTTGTCTAGGACACATGCAGTCAAATTTTTTCAATCCATCCGTTGGATCATGTTATATTATAGGTGTGATGGTTCAGGATTTTTTTCAGAATTTTTGAGAACTTTTACACCGTTGAAAACCTTAACTAGTTCTGTGGCAAGCTATTGTAGAAAATCCTACTCCTATATACACACACACACACACACACACACACATATACAGTTTTTCCTACATGTAGCCTTCAGAGCCAGTGACATTTGCCTTGGTGCCTTCGGAGCACGATGACAATTGGAAGTAGTTCATGGGGGCGGTAGCTCGTAGTACAATTCCCCTTTGGGATCTATGACCTCGTCGAGCAAAAATCCCGCTATTTCCTTTTGAAGTGCTCGTATGCGCTTCTCTGGTAGGAGCGTGTCCCGCACCGATTCGAACTGTTAAGAAGAAGATCAATATGCATGTGTATTAGTTACGTGACTAGATATCGATAATGACGTAAAAATTGTGAATAGTATTCTGTCAAACGCATGTACCCATAGCTGTCTATCAGTTTTGGTCCTTTCGGGCGTCATCATGCGAATGTTCTCGAAAATGCAGTATGCACACTGATCTCTCCCCCGCGCATGCTTCAGGGCCTTTACGAGAATAGAATTTAATCAGATAATAATTAATCAAGCATGATAATAATGGTATTGAAACTAGAATTAAAGAGATGCACTAGTGTAGAACCGGGCTATAGCCCCAGTTCGTAAGGGGCTTTAGTGCCGGTTCTATAGCCCGGAATTAAAGTGATGCATGGTAGCTAACTAGTACTACTTAATTAATTATACCTTGGGTCGAAACCAATACAACTTTTCTTTCCATTCGCCTGGAACCTCTTTCGAATTCCTGAACTTTGCCCAAGCCTCGCCCGCCGGCAAAGAAAATGAATAAATGAGTTATTAAATAGTTGATATCAGGAAATGACGAACTAAAGAGGCCGACATATCTCTACTACCTAAAAGAACTGTAAGGTTCCCTCTCCCCTCTTGCGTCAATCTTTTCGTCAAACCCCCTCCGTTCGGTCGTACGTAGTCCCCCTACCATCTTGATTTTTCACCTTCCTTTCAACCTTTTCCTGAAATCCAGCCTTAATTAGAGGCTTTAATCTATTTCCGTGATCTCCTCCACGATTAGTTTTTTCTCCAGCGTTGGTACCATGATGCTCACGCGCCCTTCCCATCCGTGACCGCGCCACGCCTCCCCCATCTAGGAGCAGGACACGCACAAAAGCCCCGCTCCATGATGCAGCCCTACGCCTTGCTCACGTCCCGCTCCTGCTCTGAATGCAACAATCCCCCAACGGCCCCGGCTTGCTTGGGTTGCGCCGCCATCAGAACGATCTCCCGTCTGGTCACCTCCGCTTCTCGCCGTCTATCTCATCATGTCATCTCAAACGAGCTGCATGGGATACAAATCATACAATCACTTTGGATCTCCACGAACCCACCAGATCCATTCAAGAACAGCCCCCTCTAGATCCACATCACTTCGGAGGCGAGGACGACCCCGCAGCCACCACACCCTGAAACTCAGCCGCCGGGGCAGGAGCCTACCTCCGTACCATGCCCAGAAGGCAAGGGGCTCCACGCAACTGCAACTCCATTACGTTCCTCGGTTGAGGTATTTGTTCTTTGGCTTGCCAAATTTTGTTCAGCTCTTGTGCATATGTCTATGTTTGATTCATTGACCGTTAGATCTTGTACATTAGCACATGATTAGATAAACATGGAGCACACAGGAGCATGCGTGCATGGACCATGCATGCCCAGAATCACCTCATTCCTTATCCATGAGTATTTCAGCACGACCCTCTGTATCAGCTCTAAGATGTACTATAATGGTTACACTAACGGTGCTACTCCATTCACCAAGATGAGGATCAATTTAATGTTTTTTCCTTTCTCTTGACTGTATTGCACGTCATTTTTCTACACTAAAAGACCACAGTTTGGATGATGCACCGTACAGTACGTAAAACAATTCAGCCATGGTTTCGTAGTTTGCCGAAGTGTCGAATGACTACCAGTATTATTCTATTTATTTGTATCCTTCATGGTTGTTGGAATATTCGAATGAGATAACACTTTGTATCCCAATTAACAATGTAACTAAAGTGAGATGATTTTAGTTTGTTTGATCTTGGAAAGTGCAGCAAGCCATGAGGCCATGATGCGCAATGAAGGATCTAATTGCGGAGCCACATCAGTTTTCTGTAAGGTGCTTGCTTGCTTCAAGTGTCCACGGGAATTAATGTTCCACTGTATCTGTTTCATAGATTGTATAAATGCAGAAGCTAAATATCATATCAGCTGTAGCATTAGAGAAAAAGGTTAGGTGTAGATATAATACAACACATTCATTCATGAGATCTAAATATGTTTATGCTGTTGTTAAAAATGTATTATTTTTTGTTGTTTGTCTTGTGTTATAAAACATATTTGAAAAAAATGGATGTTTATTTTCTACGTTATTTCTTATATTAGGAATAATTTAATCATTTAACAAAAAATGTGAGGCATTGCAATGATGAACAGAAGGATTTCATAGTTTCATATAAAATTAATAAGCAAGATGATAAAATATAGTTGTTGCTGGTGTTGCTGGAGTATAGTTGTTGGGGGTGTTTTCCGAGACAACGTCGATAGGTAGGTGGCGTGTGGTTCCCGTGGATCGCTAGCTTGAGCAACGGGATTAGGGTTTCCGGATGTGGCTGCTGTACCGGTAGTGACATACGCAGTGGACTATTGTGCTACGACCCCTACACATGTTTAGGTCTTTTAGTTGACTTTCGTGCTCTGAAGGATAATCTTAGAAAATGATTTTCCTGTAGATTGTTAAATTATGATGTTCACATGGTTCCAATTGTTGTTGCTTTTATGTCCATTATTCGGATCCCATGCACAAGCAAATGAGCTTTGAGGTCCACACATGGGCCTATGAAATATGTATGTCAAAATTACAATAGAAGGTATTACTTTAACCACCCCTCAAAAAAAGGTATTACTTTAACCTGCTCTACTATATTGTAAATGTAAACAAAATTGGCTCTCGTTGCAACGCACGGGCATTGACGTAGTAGTTAATAATGATTGAAATTACCTGTCGACTATCCCCTTCACGGTTGAGTAGGTGTGTTTTTCTTTAAGTAGTGAGTCCAGTACTTCAACTGTTCCTTCGTCAGCTTTAACGATTAACAAGATCCAATGGTAACTGCATGCACACACGTTTGCATGTCTTAATTAAGCGGGCATGTGCATAACACTCATCAACTACCCTAAACCCCTATACACTTAATTATTAACATCTAACTAGCTAGTAAGTAAAAACCAAATTTGTAGTACAAGACAGTATGACTCACGTGTAGTTGTAAGGAAGTAGTATATGTTCATTGGTATTGTGGCACTTCAAGAACTCTAGCATGTTTTTCTCTACTTATTTTTGATAACATTGATATGTCCATGTTTCTTCATTGATGGTATTTGGGTCAATGAACCCAATGCCATAACGTCCAGCTTTTTTCATTTCATACATCTTCATCCTGCATAATACCACAGAAAAGAATATAGTGAGGATAGTTACACGTAATGATCGATCAATGAGCACTACAGCTAGCTTGAGACTTGAATTACAGAAAGAAATCACTTATAGACAATACAAACTGACGATGGATTTGTCGAGTGCGTCTTGATGGAGTAACTGAAATAGTTCTGAATACTCAATGGACAGAGCTAGCTTATGAAAGTAATACTCTTCCTTGACTTTCACCATGAGGCCCTGTCGATTGTTACTCTTGGTAATTTTCATGTACCAATCATGCAATTGATACATTCTCGTTCGGAGGTTCTTGACCTCCTCAGGCCTTACCAAAGGTTGGCCGCGGGCATATTTCCATTTTATGTCCTGCTCTTTAAGCTTAGGCATGGGCTCAATCTCGAGGATTTGTCCAACAGTGATACCGAGCATTTCAGCATTCCGTCTATGCTCGTCGGTTATTACCAGCTGACCGGCGCCGGTACTCTCATGTGTTGGTACAACAAGCGGGGGGATCGATTGCGCCGCCCGTTCTCCTAGCTAGGGAGCGGTTTTGCCGCATTTTTGGCCAGCTGCTTGGCTCGAGCTCGAGCTCGACCCCTTTTGTCATGCTCGATGTGCCTTCCTGATTTGGCGCTCATAGTTTGAGTCAACAGATTTGGGAGCTGGTGGTCGGGCCATACGAATAAAGTGGTCAATCTTCTCCTCGGGCACTTTATCCCTTGGTGGCGGTGCCGGTTTTGGTGCGAAATGGGCCTCCACTTGGGCCTTCACTATGGCTTCGTTTGCTCCTTGGTCATGTCATAAGGCCTCTACAGAAGAGGCGCGAGGCTTTTTGGACCATATTGAAATCGCTTGCCTCCACATGTACCTCCTGTACTACCTCGACCTGTAGCACTACGCAACATAGCTGCGGCAGCTCTCTTCCACGATTGCTGAGGCAGCGGAGATGGCTGACGCGGTGTCGGACTTGGAGGAGGAGTGGCATGCGATGGTGGACTTGGAGGAGGAGGAGTGGCCTCACGCATTGGCTGAGTTGAAGCAGGAGGAGTGGCCTCACGCGTTGGCTGAGTTGAAGCAGGAGGAGTGACCTCATGCGTTGGAGCGTGAGTCGTCTGCTCCTCATCACCTCCTGGAATTTTAAGCTCTAGCTGACGCGGTGTCGGTGGCCTTCGAAAGATGATGCAATCCTTTCTCCATAGAATGATATGATGTATGGCCTCTCCCAGTGTGTGCTCCTCGTCACCTCCAAGAATGTCAAGTTGTAGCCCCGAATAATGGTCCACCACCTCATCAACCATGACACGAGCATAGACGGCTGGAATCGTTCTGCAATGGTAGGTTGCTCCGGGGGGATTTGTATAAGCAACGGCGTCCGCCGCCTTCACGGATATGTTCTTTATTTTGAAGTGTAGCTCACAGCCTCACAGTTAGTGTTCTCCATGATGTCATCCACAGGGTATTTATCCAGTAGTGCATCGCCCGGGGTGGAACCCATGCTGCTTCTCGGCATGGATGGGACGGTGCTATCCAATGCTGGATCATCCGCTAGCTGCGGCCGCTGCTGAGACCCCCTTTCCTGGCTAAGCGAGTCGATCTGCTCCTGCTGCCTCTGCAATTTGAGTGCCAAGTCCGTGTGCTCTAATTCTAGGCCTTGAAGCCGTTCTGCTTCCTGTTTCCTCTGTTTGTCCTCCAGCTTCTTCTTCTCCTCCTCCTCCATCTTCCTTCTCACACGGCTTCTGTAGTCGGCTTTCCACTCAGAAAAGCCCTCATACCACGGAACAACGCCCTTGCCTTGTGTTCTTCCCGGGTGTTCAGGATTTCCCAGGGCGCGCGTAAGCTCGTCGTTCTCTCTGTTGGGCGTGAACACCCCCTTTCGAGCTTCTTCTATTGCTTCAACTAACTTTTCATCGGCTCCTTTAAGACATGCCTTCTTCGAAACCAAGCCTGTCTTCGGGTCGAACGCCACCCCATGCGCATAGAACCAACTTCTGCACCTGGGGGGCCAGCTCAATGTAACTGGAGTGACCTGTGCAGCCAGCATCTCTTGTTCAGACTTATCCCAGTTAGGCATTGCCACCGCATAGTCACCTGGCCCCAGCCTATGGAATTGCTCCTTTTTTGCGGCATTGGCCTTATTTTTCTAGACCGTTCCTTAGATAATTCTGATTCCTTGAATTTCACAAAATCGTCCCAGTGTTCTCTTTGGTTATCTAGTGTTCCCTTGAATTCTGGAGTCTTCTTTCCTGCTTTGACGTAGTCCTTCCATACAGTTTTCTTGTGGTTGTTGAATGCAATTGCCATCTTCCTAAGAGCAGCGTCCTTGACTTTCTCCACATCTGCAGCTGTGAAATGATCTGGTAGGGTGAAATGTTCCATGAGATCTTCCTAAAGCGCTTTTTTTGCTCTGTCATCGACAAAAGTAAGATATGGACGGAGCTTTGATGGCCTTTTCCATTCTTGAAGGGAGATCGGGAGTTTGTCCTTCACAAGAACTCCGCACTGACGAATGAACTTGTTCGCAATGTTCTTAGGCGCTATTGGTTCGCCATTAGTTTTGATGGCATCGATGTTGTACTTTACACCCTGCTTCAACTTTTTTCCCGGGCCTCGCACTCTGCCTATAGAAGATTTGCTCGATCCGGAGGGCTGAATAGAAGAAAGATCGATTCGTTAATATATCTTCAAATCATTTAAAACATGTGATGATCACCAGATGCCTGCTTATATAAATATACCTTGCCGGTCTCTGTTTTATCAAGATCAACATTTTCTTCACCATCATAATCATTAATTTCGTCGCCATCATAATCATTAATATCTTCGCAATCATAATCCATGACTTCATTAATTTGGTCATCGCGGTCGAATATCATATCATCACCCTCCCCGGTATTGTTCAGATATTGGGAGCCGTCATCTTCTTCATTTTGATTATCTGGCGCGCGAGGGGAGCATATGATCTCGAACAGGGCCTCTTCTCCCTCTCTGCCGGTATTGTCTGCCATAGCTTTTATTTAAAAAATCCAAAAAAATATAAAACAATTTAGTATTCAAATTACAATATGCATGCATGCAATCAATAAGAGGAAATCCTGAATCATAGTACATAATAGGCATCGTCTCGAATAATATATAATCTCGAATACATCGTCTCAAATATTATATATCGAATACATCACTAGCTAGCTAGCTAATAAAGATCGAATCTTACAGAATAATCTAGGCCACTCGCGGTTTCTGAGGCGCGGGCGGTGGACACCCAAAGAGAAGGAACCATCACAGGATCATAGCTCCGGTCATTGATGACCCACAAGTATAGGGGATCTATCGTAGTCCTTTCGATAAGTAAGAGTGTCGAACCCAACGAGGAGCAGAAGGAAATGATAAGCGGTTTTCAGCAAGGTATTCTCTTCAGGCACTGAAATAAGTGGTAACAGATAGTTTTGTGATAAGATAAATTGTACGAGCAACAAGTAACAAAAGTAAATAAAGTGCAGCAAGGTGGCCCAATCCTTTTTGTAGCAAAGGACAAGCCTGGACGAACTCTTATAATAGGAAAAGCGCTCCTGAGGACACATGGGAATATTGTCAAGCTAGTTTTCATCACGCTCATATGATTCGCGTTCGGTACTTTGATAAGTTGATATGTGGGTGGACCGGTGCTTGGGTGCTGTTCTTACTTGAACAAGCATCCCACTTATGATTAACATCTATTGCAAGCATCCGCAACTACAACAAAAGTATTAAGGTAAACCTAACCATATCATGAAACATATGGATCCAAATCAGCCCCTTACGAAGCAACGCATAAACTAGGGTTTAAGCTTATGTCACTCTAGCAACCCATCATCTACTTATTACTTCCCAATGCCTTCCTCTAGGCCCAAATAATGGTGAAGTGTTATGTAGTCGATGTTCACATAACACCACTAGAGGTTAGACAACATACATCTTATCAAAATATCAAACGAATACCAAATTCACATGACTACTAATAGCAAGACTTCTCCCTTGTCCTCAGGAACAAACGTAACTACTCACAAAGCATATTCATGTTCATAATCAGAGGGGTAATAATGTGCATAAAGGATCTGAACATATGATCTTCCACCAAATAAACCAACTAGCATCAACTACAAGGAGTAATCAACACTACTAGCAACCTACTAGCACCAATCCCGGACTTGGAGACAAGAATTGGATACAAGAGATGAACTGGGGTTTGGAGATGAGATGGTGCTGGTGAAGATGTTGATGGAGATTGCCCTCTCCCGATGAGAGGAGCATTGGTGATGACAATGGTGATGATTTTCCCCTCTCGGAGGGAAGTGTCCCCGGCAGAACAGCTCTGCCGGAGCCCTAGATTGGTTCCGCCAAGGTTCCACCTCGTGGCGGCGGAGTCTCGTCCCGAAAGGTTCTCCTCTATTTTTCTCTCATCGAAAGACCTCATATAGGAGAAGATGGACGTCGGAGATCTACCAGGGGGCCCACGAGGTAGGTTGGCGCGCCCAGGGGGGCGTCCCCCACCCTCGTGAGCAGGGTGTGGGCCCCCTGGCCTTCATCTTTGGCGACGATTTTTTCTTTATTTATTTTAAGGTATTCCGTGGAATTTCAGGACTTTTGGAGTTGCGTAGAATAGTCCTTCAATATTTGCTCCTTTTCCAGCCCAGAATTCCAGCTGCCGGCATTCTCCCTCTTCATGTAAACCTTGTAAAATAAGAGAGAATAGCCATAAGTATTATAACATAACGTGAAATAACAGCCCATAATGCAATAAATATTGACATAAAAGCATGATGCAAAATGGACGTATCAACTCCCCCAAGCTTAGACCTCGCTTCTCCTCAAGCGAAAAGCCGATAACAATAAATATGTCCTCATGTTTAGAGGTAGAGGCATCGATAAAAATAAAATACGGACATGAAGGCATCATGATTATTTCATAACAGCAACATAAATAGATTTTGTCATATGATTACTCATGTTCAAGTGATGATCTTTTCACAAAGCCAAAGTATGAATCAGAAACCTTATTGGGCACCAACAAATTATACCCTCAGTAATTGAAGCAATTGCAATTTATCATAACATCGGAAAGAGTCTATGTCAGAGATTAAAAGCAAGTCCACATACTCAACTATCACTTAGTCCTTCATAATTGCTAACACTCACGCAATACTTGTGGTTACGGAGTTTTAATCGGACACAGAGAAAGATAGGGGCTTATAGTTTTGCCCCACAACCTTTTACCTCAAGGGTAATGTCAACAATAATAACTCATGCTCCCCCACATCCAATTAGATATATATATCATGTTCTTTCCAACATGCTGAGCTTGCCAAAGGATAAAATGAAAAAGGGAAAGGTGAAGATCACCGTGACTCTTGCATAAGGTAGAGGATAATAATAAAAGATAGGCCCTTCGCAGAGGGAAGCAGAGGTTGTCATGCGTGTTTAGGGTTGATGCACAAAATCTTAATGCAAAAGAACGTCACTTTATATTGCCCCTTGTATGTGAACCTTTATTATGCAGTCCGTCGCTTTTATTGCATCCACAACAAGTTTGAACAAAGCTTATTTCTCTACACTAATAAGTCAAGCATATTTAAAGAGCAATTTTTTTTGCTTGCACCGATGACAACTTACTTGAAGGATCTTACTCAATCCATAGGTAGATATGGTGGACTCTCATGGAAAAACTGGTTTAAGGGTATTTGGAAACACAAGTAGTATTTCTACTTAGTGCTGAGAATTTGGCTAGTATGAGGGGGAAAGGCAAGCTCAACACGGTAGAGGATCCATGACAACATACTTTATCTCAGATGTAAGAAAACATAACTCATTATGTTGTCTTCCTTGTCCAACATCAACTCTTTAGCATGTCATATTTTAATGAGTGCTCCCAATCATAAAAGATGTCAATGATAATATATCTATATGTGAAACCTCTCTTTCCTTATTACTTCCTATTAATTGCAACAATGACCAAAGCTATATTTGCCAACCCCAACAACTTTTAATCATCATACTCTTTCTATGTGAAGTCATTACTTTCACTAAGATCAATATGAACTCTTTGATTCTTTTTATTCTTTTTCTTCTAATCACCCAAGATCATGGCAAAATAATCAAGCCCTTGACTCAACACTAATCTTTATTATATAGCTCACGGACTCGATTACAAAAGAAGGATCATAAAGCAAAACTCAAAACTAGATCATGCCATGACTTTATTCTACTAAATCAAGATACTACTAGTAGGATCGAACTAAGAAAAACGGTAAAGATAGGAGTTGTGATGGTGATACGATACCAGGGAACCTCCCCCAAGCTTGGCAGTTGCCAAGGGGAGTGCCCATACCCATGTGATTATGTCCTCGGAGGTGATGGAGGTGGTGATGATGACGGTGGATAATCGCACATCGAGCGTAAAAGTTCCTCCAACTTGCGGATAATGTTCTTGAGCCCGACAATATGATCCTTCAACAAAATATTCTCCTGTGTAAGATACTTGTTCTGTATGCGGGCTAACTCAATCATCTGGAAGGCTTCAATCTCTGTTGGAGTGAAAAGGTTAGGTAAAGGTTGAGGGATGTCTTCTTCTTTCACCACCAGAGCTTGAACCTCCATAGCCTTCTTGATCCTTTCATCCTTGTTGATCTCTTCTGGTTCCTCTCTTTTCAACTCTATCTTCAATAGCCAGGCATCCTTGTCTTCGTTGTTGGAGGAGGGAGAAGTCATGGTGCTCTAAATCTGCAACAGAAATAGCTCGAAACGAAAACAGAGGATATTTGCGTGATACGAGAGTCAAAACCTTTGGGCGTATATATAATGAATTTTTACCGACCAAAATATGTATCGTGCAAGGAAACGGAGTCCGGAGGGCACACGAGGTAGGGGGCGCGCCCTCCACCCTCGTGGAGGCCTCGTGTCCTCCCCGGACTGCTACTTATTTTTCTATTTTTCTAAATATTCCAAAACGGAGAAATATTGCCTTAAAAATTGTTTTGGAGTCGGTTTACTTGCCGTACCACATACCTATTCCTTTTCGGAGTCTGGAACGTTTTGGAAAGTGTCCCTTATGTACTCCTCCGGAGTTACGGTTTCAATAATATTAGTTTCAACATTTATAGGATTACCTGAGATATAGTGTTTGATCCTTTGACCGTTTACCACCTTCGGATTTGTGCCTCCGAAGTTGTTGATTTTTATAGCACCAGAACGATAAACCTCCTCGATAACGTAAGGACCTTCCCATTTGGATAGAAGTTTTCCTGCAAAAAATCTTAAACGAGAATTGTATAGCAATACATAATCACCTACATTAAACTCACGCTTTTGTATTCTTTTGTCATGCCATCTTTTAACCTTTTCTTTAAACAACTTGGCATTTTCATAAGCTTGGGTTCTCCATTCATCAAGTGAGCTAATATCAAATAACCTCTTCTCACCGGCAAGTTTGAAATCATAGTTGAGCTCTTTAATAGCCCAGTATGCCTTATGTTCTAGTTCGAGAGGTAAGTGACAAGCTTTTCCATAAACCATTTTATACGGAGACATACCCATAGAATTTTTGTATGCAGTTCTATAGGCCCATAATGCATCATCAAGTTTCTTGGACCAATTCTTTCTAGACCTATTGACAGTCTTTTGCAAAATTAATTTGAGCTCTCTATTGCTCAATTCTACCTGACCACTAGATTGCGGGTGATATGGAGATGCAATTCTATGATTAACGTCGTATTTAGCAAGCATCTTACGGAAAGCACCATGAATAAAGTGTGAACCACCATCAGTCATTAAGTATCTAGGGACTCCAAACCTCAGAAAAATAACTTCCTTAAGCATTTTTAATAGAAGTGTTATGACCAGCACTACTAGTTGGAATAGCCTCTACCCACTTAGTAACGTAATCAACAACAACTAAAATATGTGTATATCCATTAGAGGCAGGAAAAGGTCCCATATAATCAAAGCCCCAAACATCAAATGGTTCAATAACAAGTGAATAATTCATAGGCATTTCTTGACGTCTACTAATATTACCAATTCTTTGACATTCATCGCAAGACAAAACAAACTTACGGGCATCCTTGAAGAGAGTAGGCCAATAAAAACCGGATTGCAATACCTTATGTGCAGTTCTATCTCCAGCGTGGTGTCCTCCATAAGCTTCGGAGTGACACTTGCGTAGGATCTATTCCTGTTCATGCTCAGGTACACAACGTCTAATAACATCATCTACTCCTTCTTTATAAAGATGTGGGTCATCCCAAAAGTAATGTCGCAAGTCATAGAAAAACTTTTTCTTTTGTTGGTATGTGAAGTTAGGCGGTATAAATTTGGCAACAATATAATTAGCATAATCATCATACCATGGAGTGCTACGAGAAGTACTTATGACATTTAATTGTTCATCAGGAAAGCTATCATCAATAGGTAGTGGGTCATCAAGAACATTCTCTAACCTAGACAAGTTGTCTGCAACGGGGTTCTCAGCTCCTTTTCTGTGAACAATATGTAAATCAAATTCTTGCAGCAGGAGAACCCATCTAATAAGTCTAGGTTTTGCATCTTTCTTTTCCATAAGCTATTTAATAGCAGCATGATCTGTGTGAATAGTAACTTTAGAATCAACAATATAGGGTCTAAATTTACCACAAGCAAATACAACTGCTAAAAGTTCCTTTTCGGTAGTAGCATAATTTCTTTGAGCATTGTCTAGAGTCTTACTAGCATAATGGATAACATTTAATTTCTTATCGACTCTTTGCCGTAGAACAGCACCTACACACAATCAGGTGGCTGAACAACAGGTGCAGAGACTAATGCTTTCTTAAGTATTTCAAATGCTTCTACGCAATCATCATCAAAGACAAATGGTACATCTTTTTGTAATAAATTAGTCAGAGGCCGAGAGATTTTTGAGAAGTCCTTAATGAACCTCCTATAAAATCCGACGTGACCAAGGAAGCTTCTTATACCTTTGATGTCCTTGGGACATGGCATCTTTTCAATAGCATCAACCTTGGCTTTATCAACTTCAATACCTCTTTCAGAAACTTTGTGCCCCAAGACAATACCTTCATTAACCATAAAGTGGCACTTTTCCCAATTTAAGACAAGATTAGTTTCTTCACATCTCTGCAAAACTCGAGCCAGATTGCTCAAGCAATCATCAAAAGAGGAACCATAGATGGAAAAGTCGTCCTTGAAAACCTCGCAGAAGTCAGAGAATATAGCCATCATGCATCTTTGAAAGGTAGCAGGTGCATTACATAAACCGAAAGGCATACGTCTATAAGCAAAAGTACCAAAATGGCATGTAAAAGTAGTCTTTGATTAATCCTTAGCCGACACAGGTATTTGAGAAAAACCGGAATAACCATCTAGAAAGCAATAGTGTGTATGTTTGCATAATATTTCTAGCATTTGATCAATAAAAGGTAAGGGGTAATGATCTTTCTTAGTAGCCCTTATTTAATTTGCGGAAATCAATTACCATCCTATAACCTGTGATAATTCTTTGCGGAATCAATTCATCTTTGTCATTAGGGACAATAGTAATACCTCCCTTCTTAGGGACACAATGGACAGGACTTACCCACTGACTATCAGCAACGGGATAAACTATACCTACCTCCGGAAGCTTGAGTATTTCCTTTCTTACCACTTCTTTCATTTTAGGATTCAAACATCGTTGAGGATCACAAACTGGTTTGGCATTAGCTTCTAAATTTATTTTATGTTGACATAGAGTGGGACTAATGCCCTTAAGATCATCCAGAGTATATCCAATAGCAGCACAGTGCTTTTTCAGAGTTTTCAATAATCTTTCTTCTTCATGCTTTGAAAGGTTAGCACTAATAATGACATGATATATTTTCTTTTCATCAAGATAAGCATATTTAAGATTATCAGGCAACGGCTTAAGCTCAAACACGGGATCACCCTTGGGTGGAGGAGAATCCCCTAGGATTTCAACAGGCAAATTGTGTTGCAGAATAGGTTCCTGTTTAAACAATACTTCATCTATTTTCCTTCTTTCATTCATGAACATATCATTTTCATGGTCTAGCAAATAGTGTTCTAAAGGATCACTAGGAGGTACAGCAATAGAAGCAAGACCGATAAATTCATCCTTACCAGGCAATTCTTCCTCACGATGTTGTTTACTAAATTTAGAGAAATTAAACTCATGAACCATATCGTCCAAACCAATAGTAACAACATTCTTTTTGTAGTCTATCGTAGCATTAACAGTATTCAAGAAGGGTCTACCAAATATAATGGGACAAAAGCTATCTTGTGGAGAACCAAGAACAATAAAATCAGCGGGATATTTGGTTTTCCCACACAAGACTTCAACATCTCTAACAATTCCCACTGGTGAAATAGTATGTCTATTGACAAGTTTAATTGTGACATCAATTTCTTCTAACTCGGCCGGTGCAATATCATGCATAATTTCTTTGTATAAGTCAATGGGTATAACACTAGCACTAGCACCCATATCACATAAGCCATGATAACAATGATCTCCTATTTTAACAGAAATAATGGGCACGCCTACCACAGGTCTATGTTTATCTCTATCACAGGGTTTAGCAATTCTAGTAGTTTCACCAAAGAATTGAATAACATGCCCATCAATATTATCAGACAAGAGATCTTTAACAATAGCAATACTAGGTTCTACTTTGACTTGCTCAGGAGGTGTATAAGTTCTAGTATTGCTTTTACGAACAACAGTTGAAGCTTTAGCATGATCCTTCATTCTAACAGGGAAAGGTGGTTTCTCAACATAAGAAGTAGGAACAATAGGATCATTGTAAGTGACAGTCTTTTCTTCAACTTTAACAGGTGCAGCTAATTTTACTTCTATGTGAGGATGATATTTAAACCACTTCTTCTTGGGGAGATCAACATAAGTAGCAAAAGATTCACAGAAAGAAGCTACTATCTCAGAGTCAAGTCCATATTTAGTGCTAAACTTACGGAAAATATTGGTATCCATAAAAGATTTAACACAATCAAACATAGGTGTCATACCTGACTCCTTACCTTCGTCGAGGTCCCAATATTCAGAGTTGCGTTTAATTCTATCCAATAAATTCCATCTAAATTCAATAGGCTTCATCATAAAAGAGCCAGCACAACAATTATCGAGCATGGTGCGATTGTTACCAGAAAGCCGAGCATAAAAACTTTGCATAATTACTTCTTTTGCGAGCTCATGATTGGGGCATGAATATAACATTGATTTAAGCCTTCCCCAAGCTTGAGCAATGCTTTCTCCTTCGGGAGGCCAAAAATGATACATATAATTGCGATCACGATGAACAAGATGCATAGGGTAATACTTTTGATGAAATTCCAATTTCAATCTTTTATAGTTCCATGATCTCATATCATCACATAGCCTATACCATGTCAATGCGTCTCCCTCCAAAGATAAAGGGAAAGCCTTCTTCTTAACAACATCATCGGGTATACCTGCAAGCTTAAATAGTCCACAAATATCATCCACATAGCGTAGATGTTCATCAGGATGCTTTGTTCCATCTCCTGCAAAAGTGTTAGGTAGCAGTTTTTCCATCATACCCGAAGGAATCTGAAAAGGACTTTCATTTTCAGTAGGTTCAATAGGTTTAGTAGGTTGAGGAGCAACTCTTGGCTCAACTGGACGGGGTGAAGATACCCCGAACAAGCCCCTCAGACAATTACTTTCCATAGTAACAAGTGACAGAAAATTTTAGCACACTAAATAAATTTTTCCTTACCAAATTCCACCTACCAAAGGCGCTTCACTCCCCGGCAACGGCGCTAGAAAAGAGTCTTGATGACCCACAAGTATAGGGGATCCATCGTAGTCCTTTCGCTAAGTAAGAGTGTCGAACCCAACGAGGAGCAGAAGGAAATGATAAGCGGTTTTCAGCATGGTATTCTCTGCAAGCACTAAAATAAGTGGTAACAGATAGTTTTGTGATAAGATAAATTGTAACGAGCAACAAGTAACAAAAGTAAATAAAGTGCAGCAAGGTGGCCCAATCCTTTTTGTAGCAAAGGACACGCCTGGACGAATTATAATAGGAAAAGCGCTCCCGAGGACACATGGGAATATCATCAAGCTAGTTTTCATCACGCTCATATGATTCCCGTTTGGTACTTTGATAATTTGATATGTGGGTGGACCGGTGCTTGGGTGCTGTTCTTACTTGAACAAGCATCCCACTTATGATTAACCTCTATTGCAAGCATCCGCAACTACAACAAAAGTATTAAGCTAAACCTAACCATAACATGAAACATATGGATCCAAATCAGCCCCTTATGAAGCAACGCATAAACTAGGTTTTAAGCTTATGTCACTCTAGCAACCCATCATCTACTTATTACTTCCCAATGCCTTTCTCTAGGCCCAAATAATGGCGAAGTGTTATGTAGTCGACGTTCACATAACACCACTAGAGGTTAGACAACATACATCTTATCAAAATATCAAACGAATACCAAATTCACATGACTATTAATAGCAAGACTTCTCCCTTGTCCTCAGGAACAAACGTAACTACTCACAAAGCATATTCATGTTCATAATCAGAGGGGTAATAATGTGCATAAAGGATCTGAACATATAATCTTCCACCAAATAAACCAACTAGCATCAACTACAAGGAGTAATCAACACTACTAGCAACCTACTAGCACTAATCCCGGATTTGGAGACAAGAATTGGATACAAGAGATGAACTAGGGTTTGGAGATGAGATGGTGCTGGTGAAAATGTTGATGGAGATTGCCCTCTCCCGATGAGAGGAGCATTGGTGATGACGATGGTGATGATTTCCCCCTCCCGGAGGGAAGTGTCCCCGGCAGAACAGCTCTGCCGGAGCCCTAGATTGGTTCGGCCAAGGTTCCGCCTCGTGGCGGCAGAGTCTCGTCCCGAAAGGTTCTCCTCTATTTTTTTCTCATCGAAAGACTTCATATAGGAGAAGATGGATGTCGGAGAGCCACCAGGGGGCCCACGAGGTAGGGGGGCGCGCCCCCCACCCTCGTGAGCAGGGTGTGGGCCCCCTGGCCTTCATCTTTGGCGACGATTTTTCTTTATTTATTTTAAGGTATTCCGTGGAGTTTCAAGACTTTTGGAGTTGCGCATAATAGTCCTTCAACATTTGCTCCTTTTCTAACCCAGAATTCCAGCTACCGGCATTCTCCCTCTTCATGTAAACCTTGTAAAATGAGAGAGAATAGCCATAAGTATTATAACATAACGTGAAATAACAGCCCATAATGCAATAAATATTGACATAAAAGCATGATGCAAAATGGACGTATCAGTCATCTCCCCAAAGACCCTGCTAGGTATTGGAGAACCTGGCGTCCATAGCAGCCATGTTGCAACGGACGTGCTCGTCCTCTTCCCTGACAGGGCGACACACCACCTCCGGCGGGGCCGGCTCCCTCCGCACCGAAAGTGGCCCACGGGAACGCCACCAAAGGAGCTTAGGATCGACGACGGGACCCAGGTTCCTCACCAAGCAGCGAGCCCCTGAAGGTAGCACCTCCCAGTGCCAACCCGACGGAGCCCAGTCCCGGACATGGGTCCTCTGAAGCAGGACGTCGTCGCGAACGAGTCGACGGTGAGGATGTGGGCCGGGCATCATCGAGAACAAATACTATACGCCGCAAAAGTAACATTTTTTAAATGATTGGATTGTGATTTCTTATATGCAAATTCTAAATTTGTATAACTAAAATTATAAGAAACTAAAAACTAACATTTCTATAAAAATTTGAAATTAATCTAATTCATCTAGCTAAAACTAACATTTCTAAAATTTCTGACATTTCTATAACATTTCTAATATTTCTATATACTATTTCACATTAATCTAATCTAATTAATTAATTCATCTAAAACTTTGTATGAAAACAGAAAAACAGAAAAAACTAAAAACTAAAAATAGAAAATTTGTGTGTGTGTGCGCGCGCTCGTGTAGTGTGAGTGTGTGTGCACGCATGTAGTGTGTGTGTGTGTGTGTGTGCGCGCGCGCACGCGCGGTGGATTGAAGGGAGGAGAGGCTGGGGGAGGGGCTCGCAGCGCGTGCGGGCGAGGTCGAGGCGAAGGCGAGGTCCAGGCAACGGCGACGGCGAGGCGATGTCGATCCAAGGCGACGGCAACGGCGAGGCGAGGGGCCAGACGGCGATGGCGCGGGACGGGGCGACGGCACAACTGGGACGGTGACGGCGCGGGACGGGGGCGGCGACGAGGGGCGGCGGTGACGGGGCAGAGGAGAAGAACTAGAGGGAGAACTGACGATTTTTTTGAAGTGTTTTCTTATATAGAACCTACGTTTAGTACCGGTTGGAGCCACTAACCGGTACTAAAGGTCTGTTTTGGCCAGGCGAAGCGGCGGGAAGCGCACCCCTTTAGTACCGGGTGATGGCTATAACCGGTACTAAAGGCACGCCCTTTAGTACCGGTAGCTCAATGCAGTGCCCGTGCCGGGGCTTATAAACTAGCATCGGCGCTCCTCGACTAGCGAGGTGGGACTAAACTTGTGCACCGCCTGGAGCCAGCGCACGCCCTTTAGTACCGGTCCCGTGCCGGGGCTTATAAAGGGCCGATGCTAGTTTATAAGCCCCGGCACGGGCACTGCATTGAGCTCCTCTCCAATGCAGGCCTTCTGGGCCTACCTCTTCTACTCTGCCCTGTTGGGCCTACTGGGCTAGCGGGCCTGCATCCTTGCCCAACTACAGGTTGGGTTTCTAGTCGTATGCAGGCCGCTCTGCCCCATTAGGTGGCCTTTTTTTATTTAGTTTTTGTCTCAACAAAATTTTAGTTTTTTTTCTTTTGTAATTTATTTATTTTCATTTATTTATTTCTGAATATTTTTTCCTTAGGTACAAAAAATTATAAACTTTCTGTTAGTGCGAGTAGTTTTCAAATTTGAATAGTTTAATTTTTTTAATTTAGTTTTCGTCTCAACAAAAATTTAGTCTTTTTTTCTTTTCTACTTTATTTATTTTCATTTATTTATTTCTGAATATATTTTTATAGTTACAAAAAATTACAAACTTTCTGTTAGTGCCAGTAGTTTTCAAATTTGAATAGTTTAAATTTGAATTATTTGACAAACTAATTTGTAGACAAAGTGCATCCAGTTTTTGCACATAAAATTTCTTCGCGTTTGAAATACCAAAACACATAAGTACCCTAACTATTACAAAGATTCCCTTTGGTTTGTTCGAAGCGGCACTTTCCAGATATATAAGTCTGAAAAGTCACTACAGAAGAAAGTGATGACGGTGAAGCCTATCACATGCCAGTGTGGGATCTTTGGGTGTGAAACTTTTTCTTCACGTGTGTCCCTTTGCGCCGTAACCATGGACAATCTTCATCATTTAACTAGATGCTCGGATCAATATTCACTTTGAATGGAGCAATTCATCAAACTTTTCATAATCTTCTGACATGTCTGTCTTGTCATCCACTCCCACGATGTTTTCTTTTCCCTGAAAGAACTATGTGGCGCTTTGGCTCATCGTATGATCCATTCGCTTTCTTATCTTTTCTTTTTCTTGGCCTGGTAGACATGTCTTTCACATAGAAAACCCGCGCCACATCATTGTCTAGGACGAATGGTTCGTCTGCATACACAGGATTGTTGAGATCCACTGTTGTCATTCCGTACTGCGGGTCTTCCGTTACCCTGCCTCGTGTCATATTGACCCATTTGCACCGAAACAAAGGGACCTTCAAATGACCTCCATGGTTAAGTTCCCATATGTCCTCTATGTAACCATAATATGTTTTCTTTCCCGTGTTGGTTGTTGCATCAAAGCGGACACCACTGTTTTGGTTTGTGCTCTTCTTATCTTGGGCGATCGTGTAAAATGTATTCCCATTTATCTCGTACCCTTTGAAAGTCATTATATTCGAAGATGGTAACTGGGACAACAAGTACATGTCATCTTCAATATCGCCATCATGCATGGCACGTGTCTGCAAACAACCGGCGAAAGTCCTTGTTTGTTCGCGTGTAGTCCAGTCGTCAGACTGCTCCGGGTGTTTGGAGTGTAGAAAATTCTTGTGTTCCTCCATATACGGAGCCACCAAGGTGGAATTCTGTAGAACTATGTAGTGTGCTTCAGTGAAAGAATGCCCGTCCATACATATTATTTGATCCCCTCCTAGCGTGCCTTTTCCATCCAGTCTGCCCTTATGCCGCAATTCAGGAACACCAATCGGCTTAAGGTCAGGAATAAAGTCCATACAAAACTCAATGAGCTCCTCATTTTCATGGCCCTTCGAGATGCTTCCTTCTGGCCTAGCATGGTTATGAACATATTTCTTCAAGACTCCCATGAACCTCTCAAAGGGGAACATATTGTGTAGAAATACATGACCTAAAACGTTAATCTCTTCGCAAAGGTGAACTAGGACATGCGTCATGATGTTGAAGAAGGATGGTGGGAACATCAACTCGAAACTGACAAGACATTGCACCAAATCATTCTGTAACCTTGGTATGATTTCTGGATCGATTACCTTCTAGGAGATTGCATTGAGGATTGTACATAGCTTCACAATGGCTAATCGAACGTTTTCCAGTAGAAGCCCCCTCAATGCAACCGGAAGCAGTTGCATCATAATCACGTGGCGATCATGAGACTTTAGGTTCTGGAACTTTTTCTCTGCCATATTTATTTTGCCCTTTATATTCGACGTGAAGCGAGACGGTACCTTCATACTGATCAGGCATTCAAAGAAGATTTCCTTCTCCTCTTTGGTAAGAGCATAGTTGGCCTGACCCTAATGTATGTCGTCTTTTCCGTGCATACGTTGCTGGTCCAACCGTGCCTCTGGTGTATCTTTTGACTTCCCATACACGCCCAAGAAGCCAAGCAGGGTCACGCAAAGATTCTTTGTCACATGCATCAAGTCGATTGCGGAGCGAACCTCTAGGTCTTTCCAATAGGGCAGGTCCCAATATATAGATTTCTTCTTTCGCATGGGTGCGCGTCCGTAAGCGTCCTTCGGAACAGGTTGTCCGCCAGGACCCTTTCCAAAGATTACCTTCAAATCCTTGACCATATCATGTACATCAGCACCAGTACGATGGCGAGGCTTCGTCCGGTGATCCGCCTCACCTTTGAAATGCTTGCCTTTCTTTCTTACGGGATGCCTGCTTGGAAGAAATCGACGATGTCCCAGGTACACATTCTTCCTACAACTATCCAAATATATATTGTCGGTATCATCCAAACAGTGCGTGTATCCGCGGTATCCCTTGTTTGTCTGTCTTGAAAGGTTACTGAGAGCAGGCCAATCATTGATGGTCACGAACAGCAATGCCTTTAGGTCAAATTCTTCCTGTTTGTGCTCATCCCACGCACGTACACCTTTTCCATTCCACATCTGTAATAGTTCTTCAACTAATGGTGTCGTGGAATTGTCATGGCAGATGTCCTCTTGCAAGGACTTAATCACGAGGCCAACACATCTATGTGGTAGCTTGAGAGGGGTTGAGTGAGACGAGAGATGCAGGGCGGATCAACACGCAAGACAAGGGTTTAGACAGCTTCGGGCCCCGGGAAACATCATCCGGTAATAGCCCTACATGCTGTTTGAGGCTAGGTCTCATTATGCTCATGAGGGAGTCGCCGCATAAACCGGCTCCCCCTTTGTGTCTAGCCCTAGATATTGTTTCTTGCTGCTTGTCCCTCTTTGGGGTGCCCTGCCCCTCCTTATATAAGTTAGAGGGGCGGGTTACATGTGGAGTCCAAATAGGATTAGGACTAGCCTATCTTCTACTACAAGCCGGATACAAGTCCGGGTCTTGATTCCTTGTAAGGAAGATATTCCTCACGCCTTTCCTCTTAAGCCGGCCTACCATAACGTAAGCCGGCCTTTTGGGCCTTGAGCCTCCTGGGCCCCTGGGTCTTATCGCTCCTCTGATCCGCTTGCCAGGTCACCCATAAGTCGCCAGAATCGGGCGGGTTACTTAGCGTGTCGTCCAGCCAGGGCGGGTCATTAGTGAGTCGCCAAGTCCGGCCAGGTTATACTTCCGGCCGGGTTACACCGTGGGGTATATCCCCGACATTAACCCCCAAGTTTAGCTTGGATTTATCCATGGTAAACTTATGCTGCAAAATAAACACAAGAACAAATTTGACAGGTTGTGCTCTGGGTTAATAATTCTTGTAAACCGGCACCTGAACATCCTTAAGTCCTTGTCATTTCCTTCTTCTAGAAAATACGGGTCAATAAACCAGCCTCATACTCAAATTGCTGACGTTGGTGTCTCATAAAGAAATATTGTGAAGAATAATCCACTTGAGTCGGCTTCCAAAGCGCCGGCTTAAGAAATATTGGTCTTGAAATACTCATCTGATATTCAGCCGATTTGAAAATATAGAACTTGCCGATCTATGATTTCCAAAATCACCGGGTTATAAAAACTGATAATTCCTGGTCATGATTGTTTCCAATGCCGGTTCATGATTGTTGCCAATGCCAGTTCATGATTATTGATGACGCCGGGTTATGATTGTTGCCGACACTGGGTCCTAATGATTGGTGATGCCGGGTCAATCTGGTTTGCTCAAAACTGAAAATTGGAAGATATTTCTCCCTTATATCCATATATGTAGCCCCCAAGTGCCGGGTTGTCATGCTTGCAGCAACCTGGGACTTTTAAATTGCCTTATGCTCATAAAAATTTCAACCAGTGTAACCCCCAAGGGTCGGGTCATTATGCAATAATGAGCAGGGACTTTGTAGATATACCCATGTAAACTTGAACAGCAATGTGTAGCCCCCAAGGGCCGGCTTAGTAAGATAATACTGAGCTGGGACTTTGTATATAATTGATAATAACATCATATAATATAATCTCCACCATGGGGCTTGAACCCACGTCCACAAGGTTAAGAGCTTTGCACTCTACCAACTGAATAGTGAACCGTTCAATATAATGGCTTAATGCCTATGTACCTTGAATTTTTGACAGGAGCAATTGGTAGCCCCCAAGGGCCGGTTTATTTAGAATATGATTAGCCCCCAAGTGCCATGGCGCATGCTGGCAGTGTCATGGGACTTTGTATATTCGATGTAATCTCGATTTGAACAATGTAGCCCCCAAGTGCCGGGTCGTAAGCCTGCAGCGACTCGGGATTATTTCCTCCATTGTAAAATAAATCATGCTCATTGATAAAAATAATAGCCGTTGCGCTAAAGCGACTTTGAAAACCTCAATCATAACACTGGTTATTGATAATCACAATGGAAATCCAGCCATGTTGGCTATCAAGATTTGAATAATATAATTCGGTATGAAAACCTCAATCATTCAATATCATCATGAAAATCCAACCAGTTTTGGCTATTAAAGATTTGAATACCTCATCGGTTGACAAGTAAATCCGGAGTTTAAATACCTGGTGGCTCTTGGCCGATGCGCATTCATTGTAACCCGGTGGCGTATAGCCTTTGAGAAATCAAGAATTAATAACCCTTTTGAGACATCAATTTCAATCTTTGATGATGGGCTTGAACTTGATCATTTATGTAAGCCATAGCTCTGTAGATCCTGCACAGAGTTTAAACAACATGTGCCCTGGCGACTTAATGTCAAAAGCCAGGGTGGGTAACCACCCAAATATAGTCTTATCTTGCACACAAGTAGATCACAAGATCCCTATAATCCTTTGAATGATACCGCCGGTTTATGTGACCCGGACAGTGAAGTTGATAACTCAACTCTGTAAGAGCCGGCACATATGATATTTGTGACAACTCAAATACTTGCGATTGTATAAAAATAGATAAATTTTTTGAGGCTTCTGATTCGAATACGATCAGTAAACCATTCCAAAGGGGTTAAGCTAAGATTCGAATACGATCATATAGCCCCCAGTGGCGTTGGCGATGCCGATCAAAGTGGGTATCGACAGCTATGTTTTCTTTGGTTCGAATACGACCCATATTTGAACAGGAAGCCCCCAAGTGACCTTAAGAGTTGTTTAGCGACGCTGATTCAAATACGATCCACGTTGATTCCCAAAGGGGTTGAGCTATGATTCGGATACGATCAAGAAGCCCCCAAATAGGTTCAGCAGTTTGCTAATCAAAAGGGTATCGACAGCTATGTTCTCTTTGGTTCGAATACGACCTATGTTTGAACAGGAAGCCCCCAAGTGACCATATAAGATAAGTCGTAAGGCAGGATACCCATGTTTTGAACCGTGCATCATGACAACAAGTTCTCTTTGGTAACCATTAATTTGTCTGAGATCTCGAACTTGCGAGAGATTAATTCTTTTTGAACCGGAAATTCTTAAACCGGATATTGAGATCCTCAAAGCTTTCTAAGGGACAAATTACATTGAGCCGGATGTTGAACCGGTTTTGAGAGCTTCAAAGCTTTGCGGGAGAGAGATGTCTCTTAAGCTGTATTTTAAACCGGAATTTTCATTTTGAGCCGGAAAATTTTCTAACGGCCTTTAAATATTCGCCAATAAAGCAGCAGCCTCCGGGGCCGGGTTATCTTCCCTTCAATGACCCGGAGTTCTTGAATTCATTGAAACCAGCTAATTTTGCCGAGCCATACCATTGTAGCCCCTGAGTCTCAAGATGACTCGAAGAGTTGGCTTGAGATTCTTCATATTTAACCATAGCAGAAGGTGTATATCATTAGCGTTGATAACGCGATGTGAATCCACAGAAGGTTGAGGTGACTGCGGCGGGTTATAAATGATCCCGTATGAGCCGTGTCAGCAACTCGGCCAATGGTTCCTTCCAACTGGTTGTTTGAAGTTAGCCAAACCGTAGTGGCGGCGACTTGTGCACCTGCCCATTGAGCCATCCAGTGCAGACGGCGACTGATAATACCTAATAATTTGCCTCCAATTTGTTGGAAGAAAACCGGGCTTCCCAAGTAGTGACTTGCTCATACTCAATAAACAACTCATGCAGACATGTGCGGCCCGATGTGTTGATGTAGACCAGGCCACGAGAGACGGACGGTAAAGATAGACCGCAACATCTGAGGCAGCACAGACTGATGAATCGGCCGTGGCGTTGTAAGCCGGTGCGGACGGGCAAAGTTGTCCTCCTTGTTGTAAGCCGGCGTGGTCATGAGAGACGACCACGACGTTGTAGGCCGGTGCGGGAGTCCGTTAAGTAACGATAACCACCTGTGCCAAAAGATGTTGGCGTGCCTCCATCTCCACGGTATAATATCACTTTTTGTCATAAATACTTGCCCTGCATAAACAATATTGCAGACGAAGGCAAAGATAAACTTGTTCTTTGACAAAAACAACATGTGCTAATAAAACAAACTTGGATGGATATCACCTGATTTGTTTGGACGACGGACGATTCCTTTATCGCGACAGAGGTGGCCCAGGCAGACCAGCGACTCGATATAGTTCCGGCGGCTCAGGCAGATCGGCGACTTAATATAATCCCGGCGGCTCAAGCGGCAAGAGCGGCTCAACGCGACTCCGGCGGGTTGATGTAGATTAGACTGCACGGGCGGCGACTTGCGCACACCTGTTCCATCAGTAAGCGGGCGCAGACGCCGGTGCGTGATGGTGCTGACGTACACTTCAGAGGCACAACATGGCACCACCTTTGCTGCACATAAAAATATACCGACCAAAGTAATTGTTCTTTGACAAAAATAAATATATGCCAAAAAAATAAATATATGCCGGCGGTTCAATGGTCGCGGGGCGACTTAGGCAGGCGGTGGCTCAGCCCTGTCGCGGCTGATGTGAAACTGCTCGCGGTGCAGTCGGAGAGGCGCCGGCGAGTCGAACGACGAGGGCGCGATGGCGATGACCGGCCCGGAGGCGATTTAAGGAGGAGCGATGGGGTGGACCGTCGGCAGGGGTAGCTCGAAGGCACGACAGCGAGGTAAACCGGTGTTGGCGGTTTAGAGGTAAAGCGGCGGCGTTGTGAGGCAGGTCGGCGACTCGAGGAACGAGGTCAAAACGGGCCGCAGCCACGGCTTAGCACGCCGGCATGGCAGCTCAGGCGTGGCCGGCTGTTTTAAATACGGCCGGCAGAGGCAACTTGCGGTGAGGGCCGGCGACTTAGGCGACTTAGAGGCGCAGTCGTGCAGCGGGAGGTCAGGTGTGAATCCGCGGCGTCGAGGCGGAAACCGCGGCGGCGGCGGCTCTGTGCCACACCGACAGGGGCGGCTCGCAAATGGCTCAGAGATGGTGGCCCGAGTTTGAGTGGAGGCAGGCCGGGCAGCTCGGATGCAGGGTCACGCAAACAGCAGCGGGGCAGTCCGGGTTGTGGTCATATCCGCTTCTGGAGGCTGAATTTCATGTTTTGACCCTTTTTGGAAAGAATTTCAGGATCTGACCCCTGTTTGAATTTTTTTCGCTATTTGACCCTTTTTCCTACCGCCAGGGCCTCTGGCGGTAGGGTTAGATAGCCTACCGCCATGGCTCATGGTGGTAGAAAACTTATCCACGTCAGCGCGCGGAGACGGCGCCGTCCCCCTCCGTTGCACCCTACCGCCAGGGGTCCTGGCGGTAGGCTGTCTAACCCTACCGCCAGGGGCCCTGGCGGTAGGGTCCGGGCAGTTATTTGCGCCGAAACCCCCACGCCCCTGCCCATCTCCCCACCCCTCCCCCTCCCCCCTGTCGGCAGTTGCTCAATTCTCCCCCAAGTCGCCCCTCTCTCCCTCTCTCATCTCCTCCACTCCCTCCTTGGATCTTCACCGATTCTACACCGTTTTGGCGGATCAAGATGGCCCCGAGGAGAGAACCGTAAGCTCCTCCGATCCCTCCAACTAGTTTTTGCAAACTTGCTTCTGATTCGACGCATTATTTGCTTGAAATCCCTCATGTTTTTGAACTTAGATTGGATTTTTTTTCACCTAAGATTGATTGTAGTTGTAGTTCTTAGTTCTTTAGTAAGTAGTGGTATTGGATATGTACTCTAATCAATAGTTCATATGTTAGTGTGAAGATGAACCCTAGTTCATAATTTTTTTGTTAAAAAAATTATGATGTAATGTTGATATGAGGATGAACCCTAGTTTGATGATGCATGTTGATATGATGATATGATCTAGTGTGAAGATGAACCCTAGTTTGATGATGCATGTTGATATGATGATATGAAAAAAATTTATTTAAAAATATGAGGATATGATGTATGTTGGAGGTTTTTTTTATATGATGCATGTTGATATGATTTGATCCATCATGTGTAGTAGATGTTGTTGGAGGAATATGCTTAAAATTTTATTTTGATATGATTTGAGTTCATTGTTTGTTTATGTATGCTTATGCTTATGGTGCTTTTGTTTATGAAACTCTATTAAGGCGGCCACCTCTTGCGGACAACATCGGCCAACGGTACTCCATGCTGGACTGGGCATTCGACAAGGGTCATCGTGCTTGTTTCATAGAGAACGGAGAGGTAAGTGATATGAAAGAAATTTTGATCAAAGTTCTCGGATTGATGAAAATGATTTCCTAACTTTTTGGCGTTCACTTTTTGACAGACGCTCCAGCCACTGCGCATGAGGGGTCACGGGGTTCGTGGGCATATGGACTACGACGAGCGCTACGCGCCGTTCTTCAAGAGAGCTCGTTTGTTGGGTTTCGTGCTGCAGTTCAAGCGTTAGCCGCCGACGCTTGTCCACGCGGCTCTCACAGCTCTGATTGACCATTGGAGACCGGAGACCCATTCTTTCCATCTGCCATGCGGGGAGATGACG
The DNA here is from genome assembly GCA_963921465.1 of Triticum timopheevii. Lineage (NCBI taxonomy): Eukaryota > Viridiplantae > Streptophyta > Magnoliopsida > Poales > Poaceae > Triticum > Triticum timopheevii. The sequence goes on from OY997271.1 coordinate 89,039,147, forward strand.
GTGACCCTAAAGGACTGGGGGATGATTACTGCAATGCCGATCGAGGGTCACGCACTCACCGGTCGAGTGGAGAGGGCCAACTGGCAGGAGAGGGTCACCACCCTCATCGGCGACTGCCCCGGTGCCAAGAGTAACCGTACATCCGGTGTGCCGTTGACCTGGCTCTCGGAGCACCGGAAGACATGCCCCCAAGGCGCAGATGAGGCGACTGTGGAGTTGTACGCGAGGGCCTATCTGTGGTATATTCTCTCGGAGGTCGTGTTTCCAGACGGCTCCGGGAACTCTGCCAACTGGGCATATCTGTTCTTCCTAGCAGACTGGGATGCAGGGTACAGTTGGGGGACAGCATCTCTCGCCTACCTATACCGTTCGGTAAGAGAGTGTCTAATTGCGTACCTACCTACGAAAGTGTGTCCATGACATTTTCTTATATCTGATCCTCATTTGATGTTTTGCAGCTTGACGACGCAACGCAGAGGACGGGAGACAAGTCCAATATGGGTGGCTTTGTCTGGGCCTTCTCCATTTGGATGTGGGAGCGGCTGCCGGTGGGGCGTCCGGAGAAATTGCGAAGACGCCCATGGGAAGACTATGGCGAAGAAGGCGACGAGACTCGAAACCCCACCGTAGCTTACGAGTGGGACGTTGTCAAACTCTACACGGGCGTAAACAAGACTTCGTACAAGACCTACACCAACGAGTTGGACGCTTTGACGCATTGGCAGGTATATGAACTCGCCCAACACCTTTCTCTTTGATTCCACTTTTGACCGAGAGTGCGAACTTACCAAGGTATATGCAATAGGTAAACTGGTGGCCGTATTGACAAGAACGAGAGTGGGACTTTGATCTCAACGTCATGTGCGATGCGGACCGTGGTCTCTGGCGGTGCATCGTGCCCATGATCTGTGTGTACGCCGTCGAGTGGCATTTGCCACAACGCGTGGCCACGCAGTTTGGGATTTATCAGCATACCCCACCGGGCCATCCCACCGATACCGGCGGCCACGCGCTCCACATGTGAGCTCTTTGTTCTCCGTGATTATCATGTTTTTGTTGCTTATGATGATCTCATTGCGCTTATGATGATTCTTGTTGCTTATGCCTTGTAGGATGAGCCGGCAAAAGAATCAGTCGATCACAGACTGGGGAGAGGAGCATAAGACTCATGTGACGGAGTGGAACCGACGGAGGCACAGCAAAGACGTGGAGAGGAGAGTGAATAACTGGGATTATTACCTGGACCAACAAATGAGGTGGTACGATGATGGCCAGAAGCACCGTCTTTGTCTCAGGCCTCGATGGACGGCGGAAGACATCGCGGAGCTGCAGAGGGATGACCCCGATGAACAGGCATACCAGTCCGACATCAGAGACATGCATAGTGGATTTAGGGAGTTTGCACCCCTCATCAACAGAGTGGTAAGTTCAAACCGATGGTCGTATTTAAAATATTTTATTCGTCATCGTGACTGACTTATGACGTTGCAGTCCGGTGAGCTGAACAAATGCATCTTTGAAGCCTCAGATGCACTAGGAGATCTTCCCGGGAGCGTACAATCAGAGACCAGAGTCAGGGGGATGATGTAGGTACAATTTCAGCCTCCTCGGAACAGATGCATCTTGTTCACTTGCAGTCAGTCGATCTGATACTTATTATGACCTTGCTTCATTGTGAGTGCAGAATTTCGTGCAGCGTTGTCGCAAGCTGGTAGGGCTGCTTGGGTGTGCTGGAGCTGGTTCAGTTGAAGCTTATCAGCCTGTAGCCACACAGGGTCTCATCGGCTCATCGAGCCATGCTCCCTCGTCGTCCAGGTTGGTTGGGGAGGAGGAGGATGAAGAGGATGAGGATGAGGAGGCCACACATGAAGAAGAGGATGAGGAGGAGGAGGATGAGAGCAACGGGGAGGAGGAGTACGATGAAGATTATGGACCTCCACCAACTCAAACATCTCAGGCATCTCAGCTGCCGAAGAGGAATCCGAAGAAGAAGGATTTGCTGAGTCCGGACCCTTTCCAGAGACCGGTTCCTCGCCGGCCCAAGAAGAAGACCGAAGAGACTCGTTCAAAGAGTAACGAGGACCGTACCTCCAAGAGGGGAAGGAGCAAGTGATTATGCTCTTCGATACTTGGCTCTTTTAGTTTGGTTGAACTTGTCTAGTGGTTGTGAAACTATGTGGAACTATGTGTTTGCTATTTGTGGATCTATGTGTTTGAAATGTTTTATGCACTTCAAGTTATCTTAATATGGATCTACGTGATGCCCAAATTTAATTGTTTAAAATGTATGATATTGCTGTCATATTTGTGAAACTTGCTGTGATATTGAATTTGAGAACAAGCAACCAAATGAACTTGGAAAAACAAAAAAGAGGACCCTACCGCCAGGCAACCTGGCGGTAGGATCAGACAGCCTACCGCCATGGGTCATGGCGGTAGGGTGGACCTACCGCCAGGACCCTTGCATATTTCGTTACAGAAGGCCTGGTTGGCAAAACCCTACCACACCTTACCGCCAGGTTCGCTGGCGGTAGGGTTAGACAGCCTACCGCCAGGAACCCTGGCGGTAAGGTACTTATCCACGTCAGCTCGCGGTGACGGCCACCGTCCCCCTCCGTCACACCCTACTGCCAGATACTCTGGCGGTAGGCTGTCTAAACCTACCGCCAGGAGCTCTGGCGGTAGCAAAAGGGTCAAATCCCGAAAATATTTCAAAGTGGGGTCAAATCCTGAATTTCTTACCAAAAAGGGTCGAAACACGAAATTTAGCCGCTTCTGGATCGTGAGCGATCTGGTTGACCCACGTCCGCGTCCATCTCCAAGTCGTGGCCTTCTTTTTTCATTTGGTGGATGTAGTATAGCTTCCTTTGGTAGATGTAGCGGTCAGAGTAAAATCAAATCTGAAACGGAAATGTTAACGCCCACACGTGTGGGCGTTAACCACTCCGTCCACACGCAAGCATCGCCGTTGGTTTCGTTTTGCACGAATCTTGGAGCAAAAGGGCTGGTTTTCGGTGCCACGTAGGATGATTCTAGTGTGCGGTGTGCGAGTGGGTTCGCCCGCACGGTAGTTGCCATCCCGCGGTCAGCGGTTGCCACTGAGAGGCGTGCGGTGGAACTGCCATGCGCCCGCACGCCACGGTCCGACCGCAGTTGACGTCAAACACGTCGCACACCCCTCCACCCTCTCCCTCACGGTTCCATTCACTCCCCCCCGCGTCGCATGTACTGGCACAACCCACTCGCATTACAGTCCATTGGAGGAGAAGGAGAGGGGAGAAGGCGACGGCGGAGGCGGGACAGTCGACGGTGTTCGCGGGTGTTGGTGGTGCTCGTCGGAGCGGAGCGGCGTCGCCGGAACGCATGCGGGTCGAAGGTAATGCTCGCTTCATCTATCACATACCCTCCCTGATTTTGTTCCCCTCTTTCATCCCTGTTCGATTTCTAGATCCATTCCTATAAATTCCGGCGATTTGGCGGTGCGCCGGCGTTCCCGCCGCTGCGGCGGTGCGCCATAGTTGTGTGCCTGCCGTTGCTTCGTGGGAGTGGGCAGTTTCGTCGCCGCCGCTGTGGCGGCATCGTCGGTGAGGCTATGCCTGCTCGTAGGCAATGCATTAGTCTTGCATTTGGATTTTGAGAGTTGTCCGCCGGGTTGTTTTTGTGCGGATTGGTTTGAAATTTGGGGTTGCAGCCATTTCGCGCGTGAATTGTAAGGGTGATTTTGAGGTTGAAGCAGTTGCCATTGAAACCTAGATCTAGTCTAGTTTTGGGGTTGAAACTGCAGACTGTGGCGAAATTAGCAGTATGATTGAACGTGAACAAATGTGCGGCAACTAAACTACCTGAAGAAACGTGGTAGTTGCCACAAACGTGTTCTCCCATGTGGCAACAGATTTCCGAAAATGACTGTCATAGTTGCCACTCCAAAACGAGGTGGCAACTAATTTCATTGAACTCCTGTGGCAGTTGCCACACGCTTGCTCTTCCCATGTGGCAAATTTTAATTCTGCTGAACTTGTACGATAAGTAACCAGAAAAAATATGCTTTCTGAATGTGGCAACTATGGCAGTATGACCGAACGTGAACAGGTGTGTGGCAACTAAACTACATGAACAAATGTGGCAGTTGCCACAAATGTGTTCTCTTCTGCGGAAACATATTTTCTGAAACTGACTGTCATAGTTGCCACAAATGTGTTCAAGCTCACACACAAGGGGGGCAACTAAATTTTACTGAATGAATGAGATAGTTGCCACATACACGCTCTTTTAACGAGGCAAACTGATTTTTTGCTTAATTTACATAATAGTAACCTCAAACATTCTTTTTCATTTGTGAGTCTTGTTTTTTTTTCTGAATTATTTGTGACAGTTTCCATACTTTGATAGTTGCCACAATCGGTAGCACTGGACGGAATTAATGTGCACATCGAGTGGGCGTGTTTGCCACTTGGATTTTGTATAATCATGTTGCAATACAGTATGTGAACACAATGTCTGTTGCCACAACACAGATATGACAATGTGGCAAACTGGCTGCATAGTATGGCAACCACATTTGCATTCAAATAGTTAACATTTTTCTGTTAGGTGGCAACTGCTTACCCATTGCATTTTACATTTTCGCCATTAACAATTTGGTCTGTTCCTACATCAGCAGAATGGCTCGCGGCGATCATCAAAGTGATGATGACGATTTCATGGATCCACCTCAACGTAACCGGGCAACTGGACGGAGAAAAGAGGGCGATGAGGTAACTGTCCGCACACCCGCCCCCCTCCTCCTGATTTATGTTATTTGCTGGCACCTAGATCTTTTTTATAGTCGTCCATCATGAACTAAATTTTCATAACATTGCAAAAACATGGCAACAGCTCAACACTTTTGTGTTTGTTTTTTGCATAAGAAGAAACATATTCGCAACAGAGCCTCCCAGGAACGTCTGACCGTGTTGATTGACAAATTCACTGACGATCAAAAGGGAGCTGCTGCTGAGATGGGTATGCAGGTTCTGATGGATGTCCGGTGCACGAACCTTGTCAACCCGGTATGCGACTGGCTTGGTGAGATATACGATCCCGCCTCCAGGGAATTCGTGATCCCGGGACGGGGAAGACTCCCACTGAATGAGGAATCCGTGTTCTGCACTTTGGGTGTGCCTCGGGGACATATCAAAGTCCCGTACGAGGTTAATAATGAGATCGAGGAAGAGCTGTTCGCCCGTTTTTTTCCTGGGTTAGAGGCAATGCCGAACACGTCTGTACTGGTAGATTCTCTGCAGGCCATGACGACGCACGGAGAAGTTTTCAAGATGAAGCTACTCATGTACCTCATATCAGCTGTTTTCACGCCGACCACTTCTCTTCGCCCAAGCAACAAATGTTTCCCCATCCTGGTGAATGATCCATGCTTACTACTGCCAGTGTTTTCGTTGCGTTTCTTTCCATTTGATTTCTGAGGCGGCAAACTTTTTTTGCCCTGAAAATTTTGTGTGGTGCAGGCGAATCTGAAAAACGTGAAGAATATGAACTGGTGTAAGTTCATTGCCGACTTTCTCCACGATGCTTTCAAAAACAAGATGTACCAGAAGGGTTGTCGCCTGCATTTAATGGTATTTATTTTTACCAGGTCTCTGTGTGAACTCTTTGTTTATAACGCACTTTCATTCATGCATGACAATCTGGTCACAACAAGATGGCAACTACCATAGCGACAATGTGGCAACTGCCATAATGACAACGTGGCAACTTTCATACTGACAATGTGGCAACTGCCTTCATATTAGCATGACAACTGCCATCACAGTAGGATGGCAACTGCCATCACACTTTGATGGCAACTACCACATACATATTATCGTTGGATCATACATTATCCTACTCTTTTTTTAACTACAAATTACCCATGATGGCAACTGATATTTTCTTTTCTTTGCAAAATTGTTTTTAAATCAGCTTATGTATGTCGACCGTCTTGATCTGTCCACCGTGGATTTCACTGGGGTAGGAGGCCCGCCGCCTACGCACAAGTTTGCTGTTTCTGCGTGGACCATCAGCGCTGTCAAGGCTGTGCTTGCTGCAGACAGGGCAACTGATGGCACGTATGGAAAACTATAGGTTAGTTTTTGTTTATGTCTTTTTTTCACACAGCATGCTTACAAATTTGACACGACGCAACCGTCCGTGGTTTATAAGGCATGCTTACAATTTCTTTTTTTGTTTTTCATAGCTGATGGCCAAGCATGCTATAGACTACAGCGTGTTTGGGGGGCCTCAAAAATTTCAAAAGTGGATGGACGTGCACTCAGCTCCGTCTTGCCCTTCTGAGGTAATCAAAATGTCCACATCCATGGTTTGCCGTGGATTACATGTTGATGTTGCGGAAGTGACTTCAATACGGGTTGTTTGTTGATGCTTCTTGTTTTCGTGGACAGGCGAGGGCACCAGTTGAGCATCTAATTGGGCAGTTTGCTTCCGGAATGACCGGATTGCTCGGGAAGTTGGTCGAGGGGTGGACGTCCCTCAGTGCCTCTGACAGCGACGCGGTTGCGAGGCAGTTCAGTTCATTTGTCCCAGAACGTACACACCGGCCAACCGGTTGTCGTGGCCGATACGACTACAACAGTTCCCAAGAGCCCGGCGACACACAAGATGATGTAGACGGAGACGCTGGCCTCAGCAAGGATGACGACGACGACATGGACAATGTGCATCAGGACACGGATGACGATGAACAAGCTGAAGTTCGCAGAGGCGGCAACAGGGGCAAGGATGCAACAGATGCCCCACCACCGGAGAAAGTGAAAGAACAGACGGCTGCGAGAGGCCAGTGGGTGTTGCCATCAAGGAGGGGGAGGGCTCCAGATGATGTTGGGCAGGGTTCTCTTGGCAAGAAGTCCAAGACGGATCCCGTAGCTGCTAGGAGGAGGTTCGACTTTCAATTTTTAGTTTTCCGCTGTGTCTATTTTGTTGGAACAATCTCATCCAATTTTCTTTGCACTTTTCTGTTGTCAAGCGCGGCAACGGGTTTGTTGTCTGACATTTGCCACCTTGCCTTTTTCCCTCCATCTGTTATTTTTGCAGCGAGCCGACCACTGGTGGACGAGCAGTTACGAAGAAACAGGCGCCAACGCCAACCCGTGCTTCTGCTCGCTTGAACAAAGGTGCCCCCATTGCTGGTGACACCCCTTCCACCAGGTTGTCTCCTCGTACGACGACGACAGACACCGGGGATCCTGTTGTGTTGCCAGACATGAGGAAGTCAGTCAAGAAGTATGTTAATCAATGTGCTTTCATTTTCATATTGGTTTTTTTTCCTTCAATTTTCCAATGCTTTTTTGTTCAGCTTTGTCACATGATCTTCTTTCACCGTCACCCACGCGGCAACCTCTCTTCCCCCAAATGATTTCTTCCTTCAATTCTTTTTTTAGTTTTACGGCAACTCATATTTGATCTTCACATGGCAACTGGCATCTAGTGCAACTGGCATCTAACCCTCTACCTCATGGGAAACTGCCATTTTTTACCTATGGCTTTGTGAGCTCATCCCATACACAGTTTTCAAACTGCATTCCTGACAGAACATACATCAGTTTTTCATTCTTTAATTTTTGCTAACATGGCAACTACTGCTGAATGGCAACTGCTAACCAGGACACATGGCAACTCAAGTTCCCATTACATGGCAACTACCAACTTTCCACTTGTTTTTCATTCACTTTAAGGTTTCTACCATTTTTGCAAAACATATTTTTGCTCATTTTTTTCAAACCTTTCTCATGTGATTTTTTTCCTTTTTGCAGGGTTAAGAAGATTACTACGCGCGGGGCCAAGCATAGGATAAATGATCCGCTTGAACGACTACATTCAAAGTTGTCAACTGGGGGCAACTCAAATGTACATGAGGCACCCGGCGACAATACTGCTGCTGCACCGATGACTGCTTCCACCAACCCTGATGCGAGTGGCCGACCATCTCCGCCGGCTGCGGATGCCCAGGCTAGAACAACAGGCATCCGTACATCGGGGAGTGATGAGTCCATATCTGCCAGGAGAGCTGAAATATTGCCAACTCTTCTGGCAATGAAGGAAGCCGCAGTGAGCCATGCCACCCCATCAGCAAGTGTTGAAGTGGACGCTCCCGAGACGAACATAGGCAAGGAAGATTCCCGCTCTTCAGACACTGACTCCAAGGGCGTGCGTGATGGCACACCTGTGTCCACGACAGAAGCCGCTGAGGCGGCAGTTCATAAGGATATGCCATCTTCAGGAGAGAGTCATGGCACAACAGCTCCAGCCCCTGTTGGTGCAGATACTGCTAAGGTTACCGTGGCGCGTGCTGGTCTTCCACCTAGGCGTTGCAGCCCCCGTAAGCAACCAACAGTCGTACCCAATGCACCGGCTGTACCTAGTAGCAGGAGAGATGAGTCTGGGTATGTTCCTGCATCCACACTGTTCCCGCCAACCGCCCAAAGCAATGTGATGGAGAACCCGCAAGACCAGAGCAAAACTGAGGCAGTTGTCAAGGCTGGCACGAGTGACGCAGGTGAACGGCTGGAGCAGACTGCACCTTTACCCGCAGTGGAAATCCCCAACATAAATCTGCGCACTTCCAGGCTGCCAGTCAATGTTGGTGTCCCCTACAGCCCAAACAAGAAGATTGCCATGAAAGCTGCTGCTGATACCGCTGACAAGACGCCCCGCCCTGCAAACAAGCCCGAACATTCTGTAGCGGCTGATTCAGATATGTTTGTTGATCTTTCACCATTGGATTCTGCCCCGCAAATCGTTCATGGTCCGGCCAGTAGGAATGAGAGGCACCCAATGGCATTTCCCCCACCGAGCTTCAGCCTTGGCATAAGTCAAGACCAAGCGGTGGTGCATGATCCTATTCCAGTTGCCTTTGCTTTTCCAGGAGGCACGGCAGCAATGATGGCGCAGCCAATGGTCGAGGACAGGAAGGCTGTCAAGTTCGCAGAGCCAATTGTGCAAGGTACACTTGTCATGTCCTTACGATTTTCGTGTGCACATATTTTGTAGTTTGAATTTTGTCCCAATCATATTCCTTTCGGGGGTGTTCTCACCTGCGGTGGCAACTGCGGTGTGATGACATGGCAAATTGATTTTTGATGCACCATAGCCTACATTTTTTTGGTTGTTGCCATGCTGCATTTTGACATTTGGGTAAACACATGGCAACTGAAGTTGATTCATCATGGCAACTGTATTTGCTGACACATGGCAACTATAGTTTATTACATATGGCAACTGGATTTGCCACACCATGTCACCTGCATTTTGTTTGTTACCATTCTGCATTTTTTCTATACGGTAATCACATGGCAAGTGGAGTTGACACAACATGGCAACTGCATTTGATGTGACATGGCAACCACAAGCCATCTGAACGGTAATTCATCACAACTGCATGGCAACTGCAGTTGCGATGACATGGCCACCGTATTTCCCCACTTTTCCCCACTTTTCATCACAACTGTAGTTGCACCACACATGGCAATTTCCCCACTTTTTCCTACCTGCATCTCACATCATACACCCCATTTCCTCACAATCCATATGTTTTCTGACTTTCTCCTTATCCTAACACACTTTTTTATTTTTTCTTCTCGAATCATTGCAGGCACCCCTGAGGAAATTTCACTGTCACTTGACGAAGCTTACCGCAAGATTGAGGAGGCAGCATTGCAGAGGAGGACATCCCGAGGACAAGGGCAATCAAGTTCCAACTTGACTGCGGAGATGGCAACTGAGGATACCATCAGAAGCGCGACCCCTGGTTCTGTGAGACAGCAGAGGGTAGTTCACGCACCTCCCGCGGAAGACTATGAGCCCGAATTCAGGGCCACTAAGGAACAGACCCAGCTGTATGACATCATCAAGCGGTTTGGAAATGCGAGGGCCAGTAGCAAGCATATGAAGGAGTTGAAAGCGTAAATGACCACATCCTATAATCACTCATTTTGCTTTGTTCTTTTTTTAGCATTTTCATCTTTTTCTTTTTGCACTCCCTATACATGATGCGCTTACATTTTAGTTCTTTCATATATCTCTTTACTTAGCAGGCATGATTCTTCCGTGTTATGTCGTTTTCATACAGCTCATGTTTGGACAGAACCAAAGTCATTCAATGCGGAGCGACGTACGTCGACCTGGGTGATCTCGCCGAGTCTGTGAGGCCAAATGGCAAAATGTCGACGAATGTGATTGCATGCGGGATCGACTACATCAACAATCACATCGATATGTGTGCCGACAAGGTCATCATGCATTACAGCGTGACATGCAAAATATGGGATGGTGACTTCCACCACAAAATTCTGAGGAAGAATTTCGCTCAGCACGGTGAATTCAAGCTAACACTGAAGAAATATGTGAGTACTCCTCCCCTGTCTGCACTATTTTTTTTACATGGTGTGGTTTTTGCCATCTTCTGCACTTTTGTGATTGTGTGTCAGATGTTTTTTTCATGTGGCAACAGTTGCCATGCACATTTTTTTCTTCTTTTTGTTTTGTGCATTCCCCGTGCGAACCACGTGGCAATTTTTGATTTTGCGAAATGCACGGCAAATCTTGTACATACATGGATGGCAACTTTCCTTCAACTACCCCCACCCATAACCAAAAAAACATCCTACATGATTCTAATTTTTTTGTCCCTCTGCTGTTCTTTTTATGTGAACTCTGCTTCTCATTTCTTCACTTTTTAAATGCAGGTCATGTTCCCCATGTTCCAGGAGCTTGCACCACATGCCCAACACGACAAGTGTGGTCACCACTACGCGATCTGTCTGGACCTGAAGAACCAACGCTTCGAGGTGCTTGATTCAATCCGTTCGGGAGCTGATTCAGATCTTACTACGCATGCTGAATTCTTCATCAACAACCTCAAAGAGACATGGAACCGTCACTACGAAAATTCAAAGGTCCAGATCAGACATTTCCCGATTGAGTATGTGGCGACTGTGAAGCAAGGGAACACGTAATTTCTTCTTCCCCTCCTTTTTATGTGCCGTTTACATCAATTGCAAACCCTCTTTTTTGTTGCCACATGTGAATTGAAGTCTATGTTTTGCTATGTCTGTCCTTTTTTTGTGTGTTCATCTGAGTCTTTTTCTCGTGCAGTACGGACTGCGGCTTTCACGCGCTGGAATAATTTGCAAAGTGGGAAGGCAGATCGTCCCCGCCATCATAGCTGCAACGATTGTTGAGCTCCGGAAAATCCACACGTGGAACTGGTTGACGAACGAAGATTTCAACAAGCGTTCTGGAGCACGCGAGTTCGTGGAGGAAGCTGTCAAGAAAATCAACAAGAAGTACAAGTGATCATGTGGTGTTAGACGCCGGACGCATACCTTACATTCTGTTGCTGAGGAATGTAAGGTACTTATCTATCTTGTTATTGTCGAAAACTATGTTTGTGTGCTATGTCACGACTGCAACCCAGCGTATGCCACTATGCAGTGGTGGTGTGTGAGTGACATTTTTTAGTAGTTCTGTAATATATGTGTAGACGTGAACCTATTTTTTTAGTCGTTAATGCACATATGTTTTTATGTTTTTATCATTATTACAATGGTTTCAGTCGCACACATCACCAGTTTTTGCTGTTTGGATTGCGTCTATGATGTTTTAAAACAGATGGCAAATGTAGTTCAACATACGTGGGGTATCACCGGCTAGCATGGGGGTGCAGGGTTGATCATGCAGCCACAACCCTGGCTGCGATTTATGCATGTTCCGCCTTTGTCCAACTTGATTTTCCATACATTGCGCACAACACAATATGTTTCTCTAAACCGTGTGGTATTTGTCATGGAAATATACGTCATGCACAGTCATTTCAAATACCATGTCATATTTTAAGCAATGCTTACATTGCAATTACAGTTCAAAACAACATGGCAGATCAAGCATACTTGACATGGCAGATACAGTACAACTAACATGGCAGATACAGTACAACTAACATGGCAGATCCAGTACAAAAAGCATGGCATATTTAGTACAAAGTAACATGGCATATTTTTAGTATAAGATAGCATGGCATATTTTTAGTACACACTACATGGCAGATTTAGTACACACTACATGGCAGATTTAATACACATAACATGGCAGATTTAATACACATAACATGGCAGAATTAATACACATAACATGGCAGATTTAATACACATAACATGGCAACTGCATTTCTGCAGTCAATGATTTTTGTCCCTTTTCTTTTCTGATGTTCCTCAATAGTTATTCTCCCAATTTTAAAAACAAAAAATCTCATCGTATAGGGGTACAAAACAAAATGTCCACAAGGACCATGACGCAACGCCCCAATTTCTACTCATGGATTGCCCGCCGCTTTCTTCGTTTTCTTGTGTTTTGCTTGAATCTCCAATCCTCACTTGTACCTTATCTCTCTCGGGCGACCCTTTGTGATGGAACGTGGTGGGTTCCTAACCTGCGTTTGTGTGCTTGCTATTCCAGATCCTATGTCCGAGTTTTCAGATGATGGCCCGGTCGATGAAGGCACACTTGATGTGCGGGGGAACCGGTGTAAGGCTTCCTCAGCTTTCCGCTTCTTGATCTCATCAAGCTCTCTTTTTAGCGTCTTCCTGTGTTTTTCTGCGATTCTTGCTGTCTCATCACTTTTGCACGCTTCATCAATTAGCTCAGCATAGTTCTTTGTCAGCACTACGTGCCTCACGGCTTCCATTGTGGACTCTGGTCTCTCGTCATGCACAGCCAGAACCGCGTGTGTTGTCTGCGGCGCCAACGCGTCGTCAGCGTCCCAAGTCCATCGTCGCCTTATGAAATGGCGGGGCATCCGTGTCACAACGTTCATGTCCATCACTTTTAGTATGCGACAACACACAATGCCGTCCCGTTCGAACTTGCAGCATTGGCAGTAGTACTTGCCTTTGCCTATCGAGGCTTTCACGAAGTAGTTCCTTCCTTTGTCTGGGTCTTCAGGTTCTGAATCTGACATGCCCAAAATAGAACACACCTTGAACGTATGTTCGTCCATCTGGAAAGCCGTGAACATGCTGGCACGCTTTATTTCTTCTTGGAATCTGCAAGTTTTGTGTGCTTTATGTTAATCTATCGTGCGATCCTTTTTTTGTAGCACGTTATGCTGTCAAGGGAATAGAAATATATTTTTGTTTTTGAATATGGCAATCATAGTATACTGAACATGGCAAACATAGCACACTGAACATGGCAACTGCAGTACACCAGACATGGCAACTGCATTACAACAGACATGGCAACTGCAGTACACCAGACATGGCAACTGCAGTACACTCGACATGGCAACTGCAGTACACCAGACATGGCAACTGTATTACATTTTCAACTAGCCATCGTCGTTTCCACACCAATGTTTTCCAAAATGGAAGCACATTGCATCAAACATGGGCATCTACATTTCAGTAAACATGGGAATTGCATTTTCAACAAACATCGCAGTTGCATTTTATTAGACATTGCAATTTGTACATTCAGCATACGTGTTGACAGTATGACATTTTTTCAGTTGACATTGGCATCCGCATACCAAAACATGGCAACTGCAGCTGAGTAAGCATTGTAAACAGATAATTTCATCAAAACATGGCAACTGCAGCTGAGTAAGCATGGCAAACAGTATTCCATTAAACATGGCAACTGCATATCATGGCAACTGCATTTGCAAATCTATATGGCAACTACTGCCCTAGTGCTTTTTGTGCAAACAAGACCCGTAACGCAACTGACTTACTTGTTAAAGATCTTGTTTGTGTATATCTTGCTCATTTGCCTCTCCATTGGTAAGTATGTTAGCAATTTCGGCTGCTTTAGTGCGGTGGTAGCTTCTTGCTGCAGCTCAGATCCCAGAATTTTCTGCTGCAGAGCTGTGTACTGCTTGGCAAACTGTAACAATGAGTTGCCAGGGCTCACGTATCGCTTCAACACAGCATTGAACCCCTCGCTGCGCTGCGTAGTCTGTAGAAAAGGGAAGAAGCACTACATGAAGTAGGCGGGCACCCAGTACATTCGCTTTTCCCACAGATTAGCAAGCGTCTTGTTGTTTTGGACTTGATGTGTTTCAACCATGGCCATCCAGCTCCTTTCAAACTCCTCGACCGTCAAGCTATGGTCCACGCACAGCTCGAATGCCTTGTGCAGCTCTGGACGGTCAGCAAAGAACGGTCCTAGCGTCTCCTCGGCCTTCTTTATTATGTGCCACCTACAGTGCCTGTGCACTGCCAACGGAAAGACCTCCTCTATGCCTGCACGCATGCTGAAATCCTGGTCTGTTATTATGTTCATCGGAGCAAATCCATCCATGCACTCCAAGAAGGTCTTGAACAACCAGACGTACCCATCCGTGTCTTCGTTCCGAACGAGCCCGCAACCGAACTGCAACGACTGATTGTGGTTATTTATTCCTATGAACGGAGCGCATGGCATCTTGTACATATTGGTGAGGTACGTCGCGTCGAACGAAATGCAATCTCGGAAATGTTTGTAGGCTCTCCTTGCAGCACCATCCACCCAATACATGTTCCTGACACGGTCCTCATCGTCCAACCTTATCCTGTAGAAGAAATCTGGATCTTCCTTTGCTTTCTCATCGAAGTAGGCAATTGTAGCCTCTATGTCAGCCAGCCTGCTCTCTCTACGGTACCTGGCCTGTAGGTTTGTGACGTCAGCCGGTATGTAGGGCATGCTACTCAGTTTACCCTTTTTGCTGTGGATGAGTGATAGTATCTGGACCATTCTGGATGGACCGACGTTACAGTCATGTAGCAGCTTTACGAATTGTCTTTCGACTGGGGTGAATCCTCTGTGGGCGGTCAGAAATTTGACCAGGTCGAACTTCTTTATGAGACTGTGGTTGTGCTCGTCAAAATATTCAGTGACCACATACTGTGTTCCATCTACGTTTAGCTTACACCGGACAGGGCATCCTGTCTTGAGAATGATTCCTCTTTTTCGTTCTGGAACGACAGGCGCAGCACCTTTCACCTTCTTGTTCCTCCGTGCCTTGTGGCACCTCATCTCACCTCTGCTGTACTCATTAGTTTTCTTAATTTTTCTATGGTACTCGGTGTTGACCGCAAATCCATGGAACTTTGCATATGTCTGGTAGTATTCCTTTGCTTCCTCGAACGATTCAAATCTCTGCCCAATGTACGGTGGCTGAGGTACCACAATCTCTGATTGCCCACCATCTTCATCATCTTCTGCCTCGTAGTCACTTTCATCATTCACTTCAGTATCGGCGGCAGTTCCTTCTACTTGAGTGTTGTTAGTGTGTGTGTTCAAAGGGGTGCTTGTCTGTATTGCTGGAATGATTGCCATTCCCGACTGTGACTCGAAATTGTCTGCGGCACGAGTGTCTGCTGGCTGGTGGAACGCGTCTTCCGTGCGCGCAGAGCTCCCCGCAGTTGATGTCGCTGCGCTGCTGCTAACTGTAGTTGTAGGCCCTGCGATAGGGAAAACAGGTACGAGATTTAAGTTTTATGTTTGAATAACATGTGTATCGCAACGGACCACACCATCTACGAGTGATTTTGCACGGCATCATTTTTCAAACAGCAAGCCGCGAGTATGTGTGTGGGCATGCACGGCAGCTATAGCTGTCCAGTGATGGCAGCCATTGTTTCAACAAACACGGCAACTAGTTTGTTTTTGCATGCAAATAACTTCAAGTATCAAAGGTACTGTTTGTTTTACTGGTTCAGATTTTTTTCCCTTACCTTGGTGCATTGCATTCGACCTTCCCGTGTTGCCTGGGACACCAGAATGGTTCCCCCCACCTGCAATTAGCGAAGGCTGCCACGAGACGTTTGCCGGGGTACCACCAGCGTAATAACCTGTGTGCATAGCAGTGGTTGGTCAAATTCATGGCTACTGTATTTTTTGCGCTAGCACGGCAACTGCAGTTGCCCCTGATGTGGCAACTGCAATTTTATTTGGCAAAGCAAATGTATTTTGCATCGGCATGGCAACCGCAGTTGTTCCTCCATGGCAGCTGCAGTGCCATGACATGGCAAATGTAGTTGTAATGGCATGGCAACTGCAGTTGTTCTCCCCTGGCAACTATATTTGTCCATGGACGGCAACAACAGACGTGCAGGGATGTCAAATGTAGTTTGCTAATACATGGCAACTGTAGATGACCAGTCATGGCAATTTTGCATTTGCCACCTATGCTCCTTCTGCTAATTGATCATCCTCAACTTCACCTTATTTTATGGACTGACCTGTGTACGACGTCGACGGCAGGTACATTGGCGGTGCCTGATGCCACGTGCTGCACGAAGGCTCTGCATTTTCACACCGCGGTAAGTCGTGAGTCCTTTTGCTAGATTTTTTTGCATGTTCATTTTTCATGTCCACCGCAGTATGCGCTCTTTTTTTTCGTGTTTACATTACCTTGACTGTCCATACAAGCTAGTTGAAGTTTGCTGCCCGTACATTTGTCAGTGATAGCTCCTTGCGAGTGAACTTGACACGGGGCCCCGCTAATTGTGTTTTGGTCATAAGAACTTGCTAAAAAATGGCAATGCACGACAAAAGTAGAATGTCATCTTCATCGTCGCGAAGATGGCAACTGTTCTCTTCTTTTTGTTAGCACGCATCATACCTACGCCTGCATACTGTTCCAGTAGTGGCAGCAACGGCCCTGAAGAGATGAGCTGACTGTACTCTGTTGCATCCCAAGGGGCTGTTTCTGGCCTTTGAGAACCCCAATCACCAGCGACACCTTCGTGATTCATTCTTACCGTGTCTCCCTTCTTTTCCAATGTGTTCTCAATCTTTGCATGAACAAGAAGGCATCAACAACCCACAAGAATAGCATTCTTCTGCTGCTTGCACACAGAAGATATGGATGGCAATCGACGGGTCATAATAGGTGGCAGCTAACGACAACGGAAGGTGGCAACTGTCGTTATACACAAGTGGCAATTAATTTCTTCCAACCCTCTCCATTCCAAAATTTTGCCCCTACCGTCCTATTTTTTCGTACCCAACTACTTGCGTCACTTAAACTAGGAAATTAAGTCAATTTCAAACGTTAGTACATGGCAGATCTGGTGCACTCTGCCTGGCAATTGCGACTACACACTGGACCATGTAGTGTTCTACCCCTACAGCATAGATCCAACACAAGATCGGGAGATTTTTCAGCTTTTAAGGGTGAGAAGGTTCAGATCGGGGAGATTCTCACCTGGGTTTTACATGATCGTCTTCGGATGGCCTAGTTGGAGTTTGGGGCCGGGGGTGGGGGAGGGTTTGGGGTGTGGTTTTGAGGTGGGAGTGCCTTACGGATCTGCTCTGGTTGCCATGGCATCCAGAGATGGCCGGCGACGGAGGTCGGGGTTCGTGAGGTGGGGGACGATGGCGGCAGACGAGGGAGGGGATGGATCGGAGACCGAGGACTGGTTGGTCGTGCGGGCAGCGGATCGGCTTGCCCGGACGTGGCAGTGCGGGCGGGGTTGGCACGGAACGGACGTGCGGGCCGCGCGTTTGTGTGCGCGGACGTGGTCGTGCGGGCCTGTTCACGTCCATGCCACACGAGGCGTGCGGGCGGGGTACCATCGACGCCACACGTGTGGCAGTTATTCGGACCCATCTGAAATTGTAGCTCATCTGGGCCTTCACGTGATGAATCAGAGTACTAGTTGACAACGATTGGAGAGACCATTCATGATATTAACCATGTACTAGAAGTATAGTACTAATAGACCAAGTAGTAGCAGCTTTGATCTTTACGTGGGACACAGTCCATCAAATCTGGAATAGCAACGAAAACTGCCGCCACCTTTGGCCCGTGGCCGCAAGTAAACTGACGCGCCGACCGGATTGAAGTAGTTGATGGATTTCCTGTCGGTCTCGGGGATGCGCCGCAACGCTCCAAAAATCGATCTGTTTTTTCTGGATGGATGGATCGCTTCTGTCGACCTTGGCGATTTTTCAGCAGTTCAACGCAAATCAATCTGGCTTTGGCGACTCGTCCAGTCATGGCGGCGCGTAACACGCAACTCTCATCCTCTTGATCTAGAGTAGAGCTTTGACAAATCTTGGATTTGTGTCTTTTTTTTAGTATGTGGAAGACGAATCTGATTTTCTGTCGACCGTGATGACAATTCAGACTGCTGCGTCTGCGACTCTGGCTCTATCTCGTGCAGTTTTGACCTGTGTGCCAGCTTCTTTGTCTCCACTGATGGTTGATGCGGATCTGGCGTGTGTCATGAGTTTGCACTAATTTATTGTGTCATCTGTTATAGTACTAATAGTATACTGCAACACGGCGGCTCAGGTGGATCACGGCTTGCGGTTGCAGTAACCGCGGCCGGCTCATAAACGTACTGGCGGCTCAACATGACATAAAAAACAGCTCTTTTGGCAATCGACAGATCAGAGTCGGAGGCAAGAACAACGCGAATCAGGGGTCATCGCCGGTTTTCCGGGTCGTGGCAGTTTTGACTCGCCCACGTCCGGGTCTTTTTCCAAGTATTCTTGGTTTAGTTCGTCTGATGACGGTAGATCGATCCTGCTGATGAACGCGGCGGCTTGACGCTAAATCTTCGGGATTTTCCCTGATGATCCTTGTCAATTGAATTGATGCCCATAAAAAATTGTTGAACTCGATCTAGCGAACTTAAAGTTGATGGATATCCTTTCAAAACCAATCTTTCCTTCATCTCGAAGATTGCAAACTTCTTGATCCCTTTAGAGAAATATCCCTCCAAGAACTCAACACCACCGTGCGCAAGCCCCACGGTGGGCGCCAACTGTCGTGGAATTGTCACGGCAGATGTCCTCTTGCAAGGACTTAATCGCGAGGCCAACACATCTATGTGGTAGCTTGAGAGGGATTGAGTGAGACGAGAGATGCAGGGCGGATCAACACGCAAGACAAGGGTTTAGACAGCTTCGGGCCCCGGGAAACATCATCCGGTAATAGCCCTACATGCTGTTTGAGGCTAGGTCTCATTATGCTCATGAGGGAGTCGCCGCATAAACCGGCTCCCCCTTTGTGTCCAGCCCTAGATATTGTTTCTTGCTGCTTGTCCCTCTTTGGGGTGCCCTGCCCCTCCTTATATAAATTAGAGGGACGGGTTACATGTACAGTCCAAATAGGATTAGGACTAGCCTATCTTCTACTACAAGCCGGATACAAGTCCGGGTCTTGATCCTTGTAAGGAAGATATTCCTCACGCCTTTCCTCTTAAGCCGGCCTACCATAACGTATGCCGGCCTTTTGGGCCTTGAGCCTCCTGGGCCCCTGGGTCTTGTCGCTCCTCTGATCCGCTTGCCAGGTCACCCATAAGTCGCCAGAATCGGGCGGGTTACTTAGTGTGTCGTCCAGCCAGGGCGGGTCATTAGCCAAGTCCGGCCAGGTTATACTTCCGGCCGGGTTACACCGCGGGGTATATCCCCGACAAATGGCCTTAGGTACACATCAATGTCACTGCCAGGTTGCTTAGGGCCTTGGACGAGCACTGGCATCATAATGAACTTCCGCTTCATGCACAACCAAGGAGGAAGGTTATACAAACATAGAGTCACAGGCCACGTGCTATGGTTGCTGCTCTGCTCCTCAAAAGGATTAATGCCATCTGCGCTCAGACCAAACCATACGTTCCTTGGGTCACCTGTAAACTCCTCCCTGTACTTTCTCTTGATTTTTCTCCACTGCGACCCGTCAGCGGGTACTCTCAACTTTCTGTCTTTCTTACGGTCTTCTCCGTGCCATCGCATCGCCTTGGCATGCTCTTTGTTTTGGAACAAACGTTTCAACCGTGGTATTATAGGAGCATACCACATCACCTTCTCAGGAATCTTCTTCCTGGGGCGCTCGCCCTTGACATCACCAGGGTCATCGCGGCTGATCTTATAGCGCAATGCACTGCATACCGGGCACGCGTTCAAATCCTCGTACTCACCGCGGTAGAGGATGCAGTCATTAGGGCATGCATGTATCTTCTGCACCTCTAAACCTAGAGGGCAGACAACCTTCTTCGCTTCGTACATACTCTCGGGCAATTCGTTGTCCTTTGGAAGCATATTCTTTATCATTACCAGCAACTTTCCAAATCCCTTGTCAGATAGACCATTCTCTGTCTTCTATTACAGCAATTCCAGTGTGGTGCCCAGCTTTTTCTTGTCACCTTCGCAATTCGGGTACAACAATTTCTTGTGATCCTCTAACATGCGCTGCAACTTCTTCTTCTCCTTTTCACTTGCGCAGTTTCTCTTTGCATCGACAATGGCCCGGCCTAGATCATCAGCGGGCTCATCTGATGCCTTTTCTTCAGCTTCTTCCCGCATGGCCGGCTCAGCTTCTTTCCCCATTGTTGTATCATCGTATTCAGGGAACCCATGGCCAGGATAGCCATCGTCGACGTCCTATTCTTCTTCCTTGTCTTCCATCATAACCCCTCTTTCTCCGTGCTTGATCCAAACACTATAGTGGGGCATGAAACCGGACTCAAACAGGTGGACGTGAATGGTCCTTGAGTTAGAGTAATTGTGACCATTCTTACAGCCAGCACATAGACAAGGCATAAAACCATCCGCCCGCTTGTTTGCTTGAGCCGCAATCAGAAAAGTATGCACACCATCAATGAACTGGGGAGAGCATCGGTCATCGTACATCCATTGTCAGCGCATCTTCATTACACACCACCGAATAGACCAAATTAATACAAGTTCATACAACACTTAAATGCAACATACAAATAACTCTCTAGCTAAAGAATTTAAATACAACAACAAATGCGATCAAGATCGCAACTAAGGTAACAATTGATCCAACAGCATAATGATGACAAGCCACACTATCAATGTCATATTTTCTAATCTTCAACCGCATTTTCTCCATCTTGATCTTGTGATCATCGACGACATCGGCAACATGCAACTCCAATTCCATCTTCCCCCCGTCAATTCTTTTCAATTTTTTTTCAAATACTCGTTTTCTCTTTCAACTAAATTTAACCTCTCGATAATAGGGTCAGTTGGAATTTCCGGTTCACATACCTCCTAGATAAAAATATCTATGTCAACTTGATGGGCACAATTTGTCATAAACACGAAATACAACAAATAATTTTAAAAGAGAATATACCACATCCGAACCATAACATAGACGAGGGCCGACAGGGACAAATATCAAAACCATGGCATTATGTATAACAAACAACGTACGGGTAAGATAATTATAGAAGTAACTATATATCTAAATCACACAAACATGATTTTTTTTATTAGAAAAAGATAAGAACAAGAGGCTCACAACAAGGTGGTGCCGGCGACGGGTCGGTGCGGACGATCGACGGTGGTTACGACGGAGACGGGAAGGCACTATGTAAACCACACCTACATATGCAAACTAAGAGTTATTTTAAGCTCAAATTGCATTTAAATCAAATATATTACCACATATAATTCCTTCCAAATTACTAAAACCCACAAATTAATCACTATATAAAGCATTGCAAGAGCTAATGTAGCAATGAGAGATGAAAGACAGAGTTGCTAACCTTTGTGATCACTTGAATGGATGGGGGCCTTCAAATCTTGACAAAATTTGGGCAAAATGTGTGATGAGCTCGAGGGGAGAAGAGGAAGAACAGAGAGGAGGAGAGGGGAAAGGAGGGAGAACAAAGCGAGCTGGACGAAGGGTTTATATGCAGGATGACCTATAGTACCGGTTCGTGGCAAGAACCGATACTAAAGGTGCTGGACGGGCCCCAGTCTGACAACATCCTGCCACCACACCCTTTAGTACCGGTTCGTGGCACGAACCGGTGCTAAAGGTTCGGCACGAACCGGTACTAAAGAGAGCGGCCCGCCTAGCCATTGGAATCGGCACTAATGGTCACATTAGTGCCGGTTCAATTTCAAACCGGGACTAATGAGCTACACATTAGACCCTTTTTCTACTAGTGAGACGAAAGTGTCATAAAGGACATAAAATTTAGACTCGCTGTTAGATAGGGAAGAATTTTTTCAGTGTCAAATAAGGAAACAAAATTTAAAATAGTGCTAAATAAGGAATTGTTTTTATTAAGATGCACATGACCTACACGTACCTATCAGACTCCTTGGGGTCTATTTTGCAAAAAGAAGGCGCGAGCTCTGACATAAACGTTGGATCTGAGATCGAACGGCTAGGGCGCTCCCGGAGCACCTAAGCTCAGATGCTCCCGGAGCACTAGATATTCACCTGCCTAGACACACCCTTTCTCTTTTCATTGCACCAAAGAAAAGGAGAGGATCCCGGTCTCCTCTCCCACGCCCGCTCGCCGGAAGCAGCCGCCGTCCGTCGTGTGCCCCCGTCGGCTGTATTGGCAACAATGGACAGCCACGAGGATGAGGAAGCGGGCGACGCTGACGCCAGACGAAGGCACACGCTCTCTACATTGGCCTCAAGCAGGGCCGGCCCTGAGGGGGGGGGGGGGGCAGGGGGCGGCCGCCCTGGGCCCCCAAGGTGGAGGGCCCCCCAAATATGTACTATTTTGCATTAGGCCTACGATTTCGGCTGCAGTAAAAGAAGTTCATCTGTGCTGGCCCATCGCCCAAGTGGTAGCAGCTATTGTCGATGGAAAGTCTTTTTTTGCGAAAATTGTAGATGGAAAGTTTGATACATCGGCATAATTCACGCATTGACTCACGGGATCCATGACCAAACGCGTGCATCGCCATCACGAACGCAGTAGTCGCCACATTTTCATCTCAAGTCTAGATTGTGGCAGATGAACCAGGAGAGGTTTCTCAAGTAAGAGGCCTGGATCTCAAGGGACGTGGTCCGCGCCGGAAATCAGCGGCGGATCGGTGCTATTATGTGTCGTCTATAGAGGTGAGTTTTGCTGGATGACATCTTTCACTATTTGCACAATTAATCATTCTGATTCTATCGTTTAATACTGATGTTCACATGGCGCTATAAATCTCAATTCTCAAGGGAAGAAAGAGGTTCTGGATGCAACTCATGGTGGTTAATTTATAGATGAACTGAGCAATGACGGCACAATTGGGTAATTAACTCTTGATTTAATACTTTGCATAACTAGGTGGGAGTAACTTTGCACTATCGCGGCACTGTAGATTTGATTTTGAAGATATAAAGGTATCTAAGTTTTGAAGTTATGAAGAAATATTTTCCGCATCAATCATATGGATTTACTCATCTATCTAATTTCTCATATACTCCTATTTGTGGTAACAGTCTTACCATTATCATTACGAGAATTCAAAATTTGAATTCAATAGTGCATTTAGGATACAAACTGTTTTATGACTATTCTTGGAGTCTTCTGTCCCTTTTGGTACCTAAAATAATATAATCCTACAGATATAGTTTAAACATGTCTTTGCATCACGCTTTGTTGTATACCTTCTTCATAGCCCGTAACTTTGATGTTTATGTTGAGGGCCCCTAGGTTTTAGTTTCGCCCCGGCCCCCGAAATCACAGGACCGGCCCTTACCACAAGGAAAAAAAGAATCAGGAAAAACTTCTAATCTATTCATCAACTGTCAACGTAGTACAAAAAACACCAGAAGAAAAAATTACATCCAGATCCATTGACCACCTAGCAACGACTACAAGCACTGGAGCAAACCAAAGGCGCGTCGCTGTCATCGCTCCTCCGTCCCTGGAGCGGGGCAAAACTTGTTGTAG
This sequence comes from Triticum timopheevii, assembly GCA_963921465.1. NCBI lineage: Eukaryota > Viridiplantae > Streptophyta > Magnoliopsida > Poales > Poaceae > Triticum > Triticum timopheevii. The sequence goes on from OY997271.1 coordinate 89,062,846, forward strand.
TAGACAGTCGGGAAGTCATCGTGCAAAGTACCCATAGAGCCAGCGCACCAGAATGGTAACCGCCACCTATGAAAAGAAGCGTAGATTGGAAGGATCCAACCTGTAGACACACAAACATAGACGAACGAACACCAGATCCAAATGGATCCACTGAAGACAAATGCTGGCTGAATCCCGTGAGATTCGCCGGACACAAACCTCTGCACGCCCTTCTACGGCACTAGAAGCACCACCAGGACGGGGCTAGGTAGGGAGAACTTTATTCCATCTCCAAGAAGTCGTCACCGCCTCGTTTTCCTGAGCAGGACACGAGCCCTACCAAAACTCAAGAAAATACCTAAAAATGGAGTCCTCCCACCGATAAGAACCAGGATCCACCACGCCTCCATGGCCCTAAGGCCACATGAGACGAGACAGGCCAGCGGCTGCGTGGCGGGAGGCAGTGAAAACCCTAGCATTCGTTGGCCTGGGAGCGTGAGGAGCGAAGATCACTCGCTTTTCAGCCCAACGCAACTTTTATTGTCTTATTGGACAATGTCATCCCGGTTTGAAGGCGTGCGGTAGCCTCCATGTTGGAATGTAGCGGTTGGGACTGATAGACGCTTCGGCAGTGATGCGGGCTTCAACCTCTATGCACCATCTTCGGGGAGCCGGATCCTCTAACTTAGAGAAGGGAAGTCACGGTGCTACAGTGCTCGCCTAGTGTAAAGTGAAGAAGGAATGTTAGAAACTATTAGCAGGTTATTTACTTTTGGTAATTACTGTAGATATAAAAATCCAAAATTAATTTTATCTCACCATCAACTTGTTTGTATGTAATTACTATGAATGTACATACTAGATATGTAATTTAAAAATTAATTTAAGTTATTTTATCCTTAATTGTATGAATTGACAGAAGAAAAGTTATGAAACTGTAGTTTCTCTAACATCCCTTGTGTATGTTAGAGGATCGAGTCCCATCTTCGGAGCATGTGATCTTGTCTGCTCGCTAACAGGCTTCCTTCTCCATGCATTTCTCTTCCTCCCACTTGGCAATACAAGTGTCACGAATACCCGCAACTCGATGATTACGTCATCATCCGCGTCGCAGGGGGCGCAGGATCCGGCTCAAAGCCAAAGATCAACGGCTCAGCCGGTTCCACAAACTGAACGGACAGATGAACCGTGATGTTAGACGGGGATGGGCGTGGGCTACACAAATGGGGCGGCACCGAGCTTTGGCATAGCGACGGGAACCGGCCAACAGGCATGGCCGCTGGCACGGTTTCGACGGAAATTACCATTGATAGTGTGGTCAAATGAGGGAAGGGAAAGAGCTAGGCAACCTCGGTGAAGGAAGTACACTATTAGTTTGTTCGGGACCACGCGTGATTGATGCGCTTTGCAACCAACCATCGTATAACGTCACACGCCAATATTTTTGGGAAGATATATACCATCACATGAACGCGTGTTCACTAATTTGTAGGCGGCCAGACAATGCATCCAAGTGATCAACAAAAATATGACACTGCGTCCAAGTCGTGCCACTTAGTCTAATCCTAGAGAGGAAGACCCAGGGGGGTCTCTGGACCCCAGAGTCTCACAAAAAACTCAAGAACTGACCAGGTTACCGGCACCTTCCTCGATGTCCTTGTCGATCGGGTATGAACTCTAAGACGTACACCAACCCGAACCTAATTGGCCAACTGGGTCGTCATTGCCCCAGCGTGTAGTACTTAATTGCTGTGCTTATTGCCTGGGTGATCCACAATTCCACATCTTGCCAAAGCTAAGCTGCATCACATCGTCTCAGCTTAACCACTCCCTCGTCCCCTCCCGTGGAGGACTAGCGATCATTGACATGGCATCCTCTACTGGCGGCCCCGATGGAGCACCCAAGAGCGAAGACCTTCAGCCCTCCAGTTCAAGCCCCAGGTTAGTTCGCACATTTTGATGCAGCTGAGATGTTGCTGGCATCTTGCTCATCTAAATATAGCCACGCGTTCCAGCTTATCTGATGCAGCTTAATACACATATCTGACCCCATCTTAATTTGTATGCGTATGCATGTACTTTTTGCTAGTAGTACTACCACGGGTAGCAACGGAAGTACGGAGCCAACAAGTCTCACGATCCAAAAAATACGAGAAATCACAGATGATTTCTCTGAGGAACGAGCACTTGGTCAGGGAGCAAGAGGTCACCGCGAAAGAACCGGTATCGCTCGCGTCGCTCCCTGGGGGCGGCTCGGGCGACCTAGCCGCCGCCGCCCCCGCTCCCCTTTCCTCCCTCGCCCAGCCTGCCACCGCCGGAGGAGGCCGACGGGCAAAGCCCACCCGGCGGACGGCGGTGGCGGGGCACCCTCGTCGCGCGCCGCAAGTCTTCGGCCCTGGACGAAGGCCTGCATCCGGCGGCGGCTGCGTCTGGCCAGGCGCGGGCAAGCCGGGGCGGCGGCCCTGGGCTCGGCGGCGGCACTGTTTCCTCCTCTCCCTCGTCGGGAGAGTGGGGGGCGGCGCTGAGGCTGGCCATCATCGATCTGGTGCGGCGCATCTGGTGGCGTGCGGCGTGCCTGTGGGTTCGGCCGTGAGGACGGCGAGCCGTAGGCGTGCCTGATCTGGAGGTATTGCCCCTCTCCCTTCCATGCATCCTTTCCCAGTCCCCGGTTCGGTTTGGATCTTGCCGGATCCACCTCCGGTGTGTTCTGGTGGAGCAGATCGGTGTCCGGGGGAAACCTTGGCTGCCTTAGGCTGACCGGCAGCGGCGACGCCGATTTTTGGCGCCGCTTTCCTCCTTGGGGGCGTTGCTGAGGGCACCATCTCTCCTCTCCAACCCATGTCCGGGTGAAAGCCCAAGATCCGATGCGGATCGGGCGTCGGCGGCGCCCTGTGCACCGTAACCTTCCTGGAGGCGACGCCAAGGACATTGGGATCGGATGGAAGGGTCTGCAGGTGAGGGGTGGAGGTGTGCTGCCTCCCTTCGGTGGAGCGGTGTTTCGTTCTACATATTCTTGGCGGCGGCTCTTGGCGGCATGAAGCAGCGGAGGCTTGGCGTCAGATGTGTGGTGACGGACACGCGCAGGAGGTCGATGCTGTCTGGCGTCGTGGTGGCGTCGGTGGCAGCGAGACCGGGCAAGGCCGTTACAACAGTACAGCTCTGAAGATGGATATGTGGTAGGTGGTTGTGGCAGCCTCATACCCGGCGGGCGGCCTGGTTGAGGAGCACGCCGGACTGGTGGGTGCCCATACCCGGCAGGCGTCCAGGTTGGGACCTCAGGTCTTAGATGTTAGGTTTGGCTGCGAGGTCTGTTTGGTATTAGGCCCAGACCATCAGCGCCCCTTCATCAGTTAGATAGGAGTAGTGACAGAGGTTGCGAAGATGGTGGCTTTGGTCTTACTGTTGTACGACTTTGTAAGGTTTTGTGCTAATAATTAATAAAATGGCCGTATGCATCGACCAGATGCAGAGGCCGGGGGTATTCCTCCTTTTCGAAAAAAAATGAGCATCTCTAACTCTTCCCCTGTCTTTTAATTTTGGACGTGGCCACACGTGTGGCACGACATACGGACCGGGACGTCTCATGGCCACGGATTCAGTCACGTGAGAATTTTTTAGATTTCTACTTTTTAAAATGTTTTATCTCTAAATGAAAAATCCGATTAAAAAACCGTTTTCATCATTAAAACTGTCGTGACGAGGACTTCAAAACTAGATCTCATATCGATGTGTTTCGACGATATTTTTTTGCGGACATAAGTTGTCATGTCTATTACACATAAATTGCCATGATGTTTACACTTAAATTGTCATCATATGTTTCAACTATTTTTTCTTTTACTTTTATTTAAATTAAATTTTGACATGTCATAAAAAGAAAATTAAGAAACTAAACTTGCCATGATAAATTACTAAAATTTGTCATGATCTATGAAATAATTTTGACATGCTTCATAATTAAAAAGAATTTCGTCATCAATTAGTTTGAAAATGCATGGCCAATGACTTGATTTGTCATGAACCATAAACTAAGATTGCCAAATTACTTAAATTTACCATGATACATGCACTAAAATTTGCCATGGTTCGTACAAAATAATAATTTCCATTGTCAAAATACTAGAATTGCCATGGTCAAAATACTAAAATTGCCATGATCTATAAACTAAATTTACCATGATGAATTTCTAAAAATTGCCATGATCTAATAATTAAATTTTCTGTGGTTAATTATTAAAAAAAATCATGGTCAATTAATAAAATTCACCGTGAAAAGTAGTTGAGATACAATGGTAGCTTCAAATCTAGAAGATAAAATAGATGAAACATATTATGGCAACTTTAGTGTAAATACTATGACAACTTCAGTGTAACATCATGGCAACTTTTGACCTCCCCAAAAAGTCATTGAAACATATCTACATGGGATCTAGTTTTAAAGATCTCATCGAGGCGGATTTAATGATGAAAATGGATTTTTAATTGGAAAATTTATTTAAGAGATAAAACATGTTTAAGTCCGAAAAACCAAAAGATTCCACTGATGTCATCTGTTTGATGTGGCAAAATGGCTGATGATGAGGGTGTTTGGACCATGTTGCTTCGAGTCACACCGTGTGTCACCTATCGTTTGGGTTAATTTTTTAAACTCCCCCCCCCCCCCCCCCGCGTACTTTAATAGTTAGTACATATGAATTTACTAAACTCTGCTAGTCGAGATTTAATTTGGTCTCATTCATGCCATCAGCCGTTGGATCGAAGCGCATCGCAATTCGTGTAAGTTGTGGGACGAGTGTTACCTGTCGCTGTGTTGTACGAATCACACGTCCGGTTGGCTATCATTTATCGTGGATGAGCAAAATCACTAGTTAAGAGATGCTTACTTTCCACCTTCTCTAATCCTAACAAGTGGCACACTGCGACGGAGTTTCATTTTTGTAGATTCTTTTTTTTAAATGGTTTATTTGTTGAAGCGTGCGTCCAAATCATGAACCATTCTCACCATCGAATTTCTCTCGTCGAGATCTTCGAAACTAAATCCCATATTAATAAGTTACTAAGAACTATTTTTCACGTAAAAAATAGAAACTAAAAAATGAAATGAAAAAACCACACAAAATATGAAAACCGACAAAAAAAATACAAAAGCCCCAAAAAGGAAAAGGAAAAAAAAGAAAACCTCAAATCACGGTTATGCTTTCTCACTTTTTTAGGAAGCATGGTTGTGCTATTTTCAAGGAAGCACTCCTGGAAGCACAACTATTTTTTTTCCTTTTTCGAGGAAGCACAGCTGTGCCTTTTCTTTCTCACGGAAGTACAACTCGTGAAGGTCAACTCGTGAAAGGTCAGGTCATGCTTCACGAGGAAGCGCAGCTCTTCCTTTTTCAGAAGCACAGTTGTGTTTCTCGTGGAAGCATAGGTTGTGCTCCTCGCATAAGCACATATTGTGCTCGTAGAAAAAGCGTTGTTTTCAAGAAAAACCTTTTTTTCTTCAAAACCTAGGGTTAGTCAAAACCGAAAAGGCATTAAAAACAAATAAAACCAAGAACACATGAAGAAAGAAAAAAAACAAAGGCACGCTCAGAGCATGACACGTGACGATTTATATTCCCACCTCTTGGCGCGCTCCAGACGCCCAAAAAAGCGACCGATGTGATTGCCCCCCAAAGGGAAGGGTAACCATCAGCTAGTCACTCTCATGGATTAGGGATGCTTCGGCCAGCCATCAAGGGGCCTTTTTTATTTATCTTTACTATGAGCAAGCAGGCCACCTGGGGGTAGGCTATGGGCTTTTAAATTTTTGTTATTTTGTTTTGTTTGGTGTTGAAATGCGGCAGTTTTCCTTTTTTCCTTTTACTTTTTTCCCTTTGTACAGGGACATAGCGAGTCTAAAAAACATTGGTGATTGAAAAATTGCAAAATTGATTGTTTAGTTTTTTTATAAAAATTGACTCTTGTAGTTATTTAGGGAATCACCCTGTAAACACAATAATTTAGTCGAGATTGAAAAAATAGGATGAGGCGGGACGGGCGTTTACATGTCCACAACTAAACATGCAACGGCAAGAATTATAATCCGACTATAATTGCACGCCCACAAAGTGGTTCCAATTGAGATCGGGAGAGGAGTTGTTTGGGCCAGTTGCATGTCCACCGCAAGCGTTGTAACCCGACTGCAACTGCACGGACACAAAGCAACTGCAGCTGGTGCGAGATGAGGTATCGAGGCTAGTTGCATGTCCACCACTAGGCATGCAACAACAAGCATTATAAGCGGACTGTAACTGCATGTGCACAAAACAGCTGCAATTGGGATCAAAAGTAGAGTTGCCAGGTCAATTGCATGTCCACCAATACACACAACTGCAAGCGTTGTAACTCAACTGTTGTATGGAACACAAAGCAGCTGCAACTAGGGTCATGGAGGGGGCTGTCAGGCTAGTTGCATGTCCACCATTAGACATGTAATTGCATACGTAGTAACCTGATTGCAATTGTACAAGCACAAAGTGTCTGAAACAGTGTTCTTGTTCCTCTCTTTTGCTGAAGTGGTACATGTTCTCAGCGGGTGTCTTTCTGCCTGCCTGGGAGTTGTTTTGGTTGTATTTTGTGCAATCTTTTTTATTCTCTTTGTACGTGGTTACTGTTATTGCACAATTAACCTAGACACAAAGTTCTATTGGTATTATATCCCTAAAAAACCTTCTAGTGGTAGTAAAATGGGACAACATACCAATCAACGTCTTCATTCTCTTTGTCCATTGTTATACGAAGTGCTGACAGTCGATCTTGAGTAGGGGGTTCATGACAATGGAGATGAGATTGCGGTGAAGATGCTCCATAATAACATGCCAGCGATTAACGATGAGCAATTCCAACATGAGTTTCATAACCTTATGAGGCTCCACCATCCGAACATCGTTCAATTAGTTGGCCACTGCTACGAAACACAACGTCACCCTGCACATTTCCATGGAAGAATGGTTTTTGGTGAAACAACATACAGAGCGCTCTGCTTTGAGTATATGCACATGGGGAGCCTTCAAGGACATATTTCAGGTATGACGCTGCTACAATTTTAGTATGCCACTATTTACCATGTGTATCTTTTTAGAATGGCACTATTTACCATGTGAAAGAAAATGATTATCTACATTTGCAGTACATCGACACCCTCTTTGTTTCTTTTCCATTATATCCAAAATGGATCAACACCCTCTTTATTTGTTCAAATTTATAGACGAACTTCATGGACTTGACTGGAAGACACGTTACAAAATTATCAAGGGGGCATGTGAGGGACTAAAATACCTTCATGAAGGATGCAAAGAACCAATTTATCATTTGGATCTAAAACCTGACAACATACTGCTAGATGAGAATATGATACCAAAACTTGCCGATTTTGGTTTGTCCAAGTTCTTTGGTGAAGAGCAAACTAGGGTCACATCTAGTCCTGCAGGAACAATGTAAGTGTGAATTATTTTTTTTTGTGCTGTAACTAATATATACTTACAATGTAACTATTTAATCTCGATTGCATTTATGTTGCCATGTGCAGTGGATACATGCCACCGGAATAGCTATTTCAACAAATCGTCTCGAAGAAGGTAGACATATTTAGCTTGGGTGTTGTTATTACAAAGATAATTGCAGGACACAAAGGCCACACTAGAAGTGCCGAAATGCCTTACCAAGAGTTTATTGATCAAGTAGAAATCTCCATCTCTTCACTTCATAATTTGACAAATATTTTGTGCGCTTTACATTTGAAAATAGTACCATTCTAACTTTACACTTCAATAACACAGGTACAGGAAAACTGGAGGGGCAGGTTGGAAGCCACTTGTACTTGTTCGAGAATACTAGAAGCATACTCTGAGCAAGTGAGCATATGCGCTGACATAGGATTGACCTCCATGGAGATCGATAGGCACAAAAGGCCTAGTATAGCGGATATTATTGAAAGACTGAATGAAACCGAAACTATGATTGAAAAGGTAACCCCATTTTGCTAACAAAATGATAGCTCATGATTTATAGCTAAGTCGCACACACGAAGTTTTGGTTTGTATATCAACTAACAATATATGTTACTACATGTATAAACATGCTCCTTCCATGTGAATTTTTTGTCAGCTGGACAAAAATTTCAATAGAGTATACTTTTAGTATTGTTGCGCAATATTTTGATCATCCAGTAGCCCATGCGCCTAATTTACGCATCACGTCTCTGTTTATGGTTGAGATACTGCATAATCCCTCTGTCCCAGAATAAGTGCTTTGATTTAATGCAACTGAGTACCAGTTAATGTTGCCCGAATCTTGGCAGGTGATTTCACTGTCTGCAAAGTCAAGTTCGTCTGTGCCATTTAACTCCCAAAGGGAGAACAATGACAATCTGGTAAGTTGTCTGCCTACTTGGTCTGTCTACACGTACTGCTGAAGTACCACTCTCCCATGATATGATTGATGGACAACAAACACATACGTACTAATTCAGGTGAAGTTAGAAGTGTTCGCAAGAAACAAGGCGATTCAGGGTGCCAAGAAGTGTGGTAATTTCCCCATCCTGGTGCGGGTCAGTGGCATGCCATGGCATCGAGCAGAGGAGATGCCGCGTGCTGGTGTGGACGTTGTCATCACGCTCAACGTCCAGATGAAAGCCGTGGGGAAGGCCATCATGATGTTAGTAGACAGGCTCGGCCCCAACGACCGGCTCTCCATCTTGTTTTGCGGGAAAACTACTACGCAACAAGTCATGGAGCTAACATACATGTCCCCCAATGGCCGGGACGTCGCCAGGCTGAAGATCAGCGAGCACATGTACTTCCACTATAGCGCGGGATATGTGGTGCCCGTTCTGCATATGGCAGCTGAGGTACACCCACACGTAAATTTTCATGACCATACTGTATTAAGTCAGCGAGTTCGTAGGAGTATGACCTTAAAAAGAGGGGGAATTGATGAATTTAACACATCCAGAAAAAGAAAGTGAGTGCCTTATACAAGTTCCATCGCTAATAAAAATCTCGAAAACACACTTTTGGAGTAAACACGGAAGTGATTTTTTCATGCATGGAACTCGAGCCCCTGCATTCAAAAAGCATCCCCTAGTCGCCCTGTGCTGCCACCACCTGTCAATCCATCTTCGCACATTCCTGGTGGACCTAGCCACACAATTAGAATCATGTTCAAGTAACACATGCTACCGAGCAGCATGTAGGGATGCTCGCCACCTCCATCGATCCCATGCTGCCAAGACACCAGATCGCCCATGCAGCCAATTTAGGTCAGTCACATAGGGCACTTAGGACAAGGAGGGAACCAACACATCAAGTAGAAGTTGAGTTGTCTGATCTGATCTGTTCTCGGAGACGGCGTATTGTGCCATGTCAAGCACTCCAAAGTCCAAACCACAGCACTGGGTAAGGAGATATCCAATCACCTGAGTGCTCCGCTGGGAGCCTCCAAAACGGAGGCAAAAACCCGCCGACATTGCGCCTCGTAGAGACGTTAGCAGCCTGGTGGGAGCAAAATAACCGATGCGCACGCACCCACGCCAATCCTTAGATTACTAGTTTACTACTAGGAATTCATTTCTCGGTTTTTATATTCTTACTAGTAGCAAAACAAAGTAAAAATAAACCGTGTGTTGTTCTTTTAATGATGTGTTCATTCTTAGATTCTGCGGCAGCGTGGAGTGGATGAGAGCAGCAGCCGTAAGGGCTGTATCTTGCACATGTGGAATGGTGGTATGTACCCTGAAATCCACAAACAAAAGATCAGCAAGGAATTCCCGGTGCACACCATTGCTTTGGGAAAACACAAACCAAGGGAAATGAAGCACGTAGCCGAGATGACCTCCGGCACCTACTCCTCCATCGAAGACCGGGATCTCCTCGCCAACATCAAACATGCGGTCGCACTTTTCATCTCCAGAGTCACATCGGTTATAGCCCGGTCTGTCGGGATCACGATCCAGGCTGACGAGGGCGTCACCATATCTTCCATCGTGTCAGGTCGCTACAACAACCTTGTAAGCTCAGACAAACGGTCAGGCACAGTAAACCTCCACAATATCTGCGCAGGAGAGAAGAAGAACTTCATCGTCTACTTGACGGTCCCACGGGGCAATGAGAAGCTTGTCACTGTCGGCGGCGGGTACCAGAGCCTGACCATGAGCAAGGAGCTTGTTGGCATGGACGTGGTCGTGTTACGACCACGCCGAAAATGCCTATCCGATGAGGTGATTATCCACCCTAAGGTGGCAGCGGAGCTCTTGCGGATCCGATTGATGAAAGCCAGCTCGGATAGGCATGACTACAGAATGGATTTGGCGTATGACAAGACGAAGGACTCTGTTGAGCGTCGCAATGCCCAGGAGAAGACCTTGTCCGACCTCAACAAGGAGGTCGCTGAGATGAAACGCCAATATGGCGATGAGATGGAACTGTCATGGCTAAATCACCACGAGTGGCAGTCCGACATTTCCCCACAAATACTAGAGAAACAACGACATGTACAGGTGCGTACCAGTATTTGAGAACACCTGCACAGTGGATTCTACCATTAGTTAATGTTTAAAAAAATGATTAGTTGATTTTGACTTGTCTCTCCACACTGTTACCATCGGATGATCATCCGTGGATGATGAACACTAATTCAGGTGAAGGTAGAAGGATTCACAGGAAGAAAGGAGATTGTAGGTAGCGAGACATGCATCGAGTTCCCTGTCCTGGTGCGGGTTACCGTGGCACCATGGTGTCACAACTGTGAAATGCCACGTGATGGTGTGGATGTTGTCGCGGTACTCGATGTCAGCAGAAGCATGCAAGGAGAGAGGCTGGAGCACGTGAAGCAGGCCATGATGATCGTGATCGACAAACTCGGCCCGGATGACCGGCTTGCCATCGTATCGTTCCACAGCCACAAGCGCCGCCTTATGGACCTCACATATATGTCCGACAACCAAGGCCATGGTCGGGATGCTGCCATGCTCGAGATCAGTGAGCTGAAAGCTTCTAATGGAAGGGACAATGGCCATATTGCTAGTGCCGCGCTGCGAGAGGGGGCTCAGGTATGCATATACATAATACATACATTCAAATGATCCACACCAAGCATACTTATGTAGCTCTTCTAACATGTTACATTCATGGTTAGATTCTGCAGGGACGTGGAGCAGAGGAGACCAGCCACCGCCTAGGCTGCATGATGTTCTTATCAGACGGCGAGTACCCAGAGATCTTACAGATGCAGATCAGCCCTGAATTTATGGTGCACACCTTCGGTTTGGGTGCTGACCACAACCCCAAGGTAATGAAGCACATTGCAGACATGACCTCTGGCACCTACTCTTTTGTCAACCAGAACATCGGCGACATCAAGGACGCCCTCACGCTGTTCATCACCGGTCTCACGTCGATTGCCGCCACGTCCATCAAAATCACCCTAACAGCTCACTTTGGCATATCCATATCATCCATCGAGTCTGGCAACTACATGCACAATGTGGAATCTGACAAAATGTCTGGCACAATAAACATCGATCGCATCTACGCCAATGAGCGGAAGGAGTTCATCGTCAACCTGACCGTAGCACGTGGAAGGAAAGAGCTGATAACCATCTCCGGACATTACCGGAGCTTCGGCGGAAGCAAGTTCCTTGAAGGAATGGAGATGACCGTGCGGCGACCCTGGTTGACACATTCGCCAGGTGAGTTAGCCATCCACCCTAATGTGGCAGCTGAGCTCACGCGGGTCCGACTACATAATGGTGTCTCAGCCATGCTGGAGAAAAAGAACCTGACTGGGCAGGGCCTGCAAAAGCTATGGGACATGATCAAGGACTCTGACGAGGGCCATGGTGCGCTTGAGGAAACCCTGTCCCGCCTCAGCATGGATGTGGCTGAAATGAAGAGAGACATTTTGGGTCTGGCCTACACGCTGTCATGGCTATCGTCCTACAAGTGGCAGCGTGCAACTACAAAGGGTGCGTCCTACAACTCAAGTGCTTTCCAAACCATAGGGCAACACACAGATGATAATTTGGTAAGTTCTTTCAGAACACCTGGCAGAAATGTTTACTTGAACTTGGTGCAATCTATAAGGCTAACACTGATCAATGATAAATGTATGACAAACACTAATTCAGGTGATGGTAGAAACATTCACAAGAAGCAAGGCGATTCCCAGTGAGGACCCGTGCAGCAACTTCCCTATCCTGGTGCGAGTTGCGGTAGCACCATGGTCGTGTGGGGTGGAGATGCCACGCGCCAGCATGGACATTGTCACCGTGCTCGATGTCAGTGGAAGAATGCAGGGGCAGAAGCTAGATCATATGAAGCAGGCCATGATGGTTGTCATAAACAAGCTTGGTGCAGATGACCGACTATCCATTGTGTCATTCAACACCTATGCGAATGGCCTCATGAAGCTCACTTACATGTGTGACAATGAGCGAGATGTCACCAGGCTCAAGATCAACAAGCTGGTTGCTGGCGGTCAGAGTGACATGGGGGCCGCTCTGCGAGAGGGAGCCCAGGTACAGATGCTTATCCATGACATGCACCCAGATGCTTATTTGATTTCTTATAGTAATTTTTACCATCTGTGTTGCTATATTAATATGTTCATTCTTAGATTTTGCGGTTCCGTGGAGCTGAGTGCAACAGCCGTGTAGGCTGCATGATACTCCTATCGGACAGCGAGTACCCAGAGATATTCCAGACAGAGCTCAACTCAGAGTTCCCAGTGCACACCTTCGGTTTAGGCTCTGACTACAACCCCAACGTCATGAAGTATATCGCCAATACGACTTCCGGCAACTACTCCTTCGTCAACCAAGCCACCGAGATCAAGGATGCCCTCCAGATATTCATCACAGACCTCACATCGGTCGCCGCAATGTCCATCAAGATTACCCTCAGGACCAACGAGGGCATCATCATATCATCAATCGAGTCTGGCGGCTACACCCACCAAGTAAAATCCGATAATCAATCTGGCACGATAGAGGTTGACAACATCTATGCTGGCGAGCAAAAGGACTTCATTGTATACCTCAGAGTGGCAGAGGGCAAGAAGGATCTCATGACCATTGGCGGCCGGTACCTGAGCCACAACACGGTAAAGCACCTGGCTTACACAGGTGTCTACGTGCTGCGCCCACACCTGGAATGTGCGCCAGGTGACCTGGCCATCCATTGTGACGTGGCAGCGGAGCTCGTGCGGATCCGTCTGGAGAAGGGCATCTCAGCCATGCTCGAGCAGAGCCCGAGCGGTGCTGTGCTGCAACAGCTATGGGATGAGATTATGGACTCTGACGAAGCTCGTGCCACCTCAGAGGAAACTTTGTCAGCCCTGAGCAGGGACGTCACTGAAATGAAGAGAGGCATTGAACACCCCGAGGAGTACAGGAAGTCAGGGCTGCCTCACCTGTCATGGCTGAGTAGCCACAACTGGAAGCGAGCAACCAGCAAGGGCACACCCTGAAGCTCCGGTGCTACCAAAACCACAGGGCAGGATGCAGACAAGAGAGCAACTCTGTTGCACTAAACAAAGTAAGCGACAATATTTATCAGTAAGTAAATCAACTCAGCTACCAGCATTTGTGTAGTCCAGAGGACAGCACCAGATTTAGTGACCGATAAGGCTAAAGATATTGGCAAACGAGGATAATTTCTTGTAACAATAAAGGTCGACCACGTTTGTTGTGGTTTACCGCATGACGTTATTTTCCTTTACCGCAGATAACATTATGTGCCAAAAGACTTTTCATCATTTCTAGAGTGTGCCTCAAAGGGCTCTTTCTGTATATAATGCATGCAGTTTGATGAACTTCCCTGTCTTTTCAGAGTTTTGATTATTTTTATCTCCCAAAAGATGTCCCTTCTTTTAAACGACTTCTTGATAATATATGATTCGAGCAAGGCCAGATCGAGAGTACAGCTGCTACTTCAGCTATCTTACTGTATCCCTCTAAACAAAATTGAAGTTGTATGTATTGATCAGTGCTTATTTAGCAATTGTGTGGTGTCTCTACAAATTATGAAATTGGCGGCCTGAGGATGATAGACCTCTGGTACTAAAGGGATTTCCTAATGATCCGCACAAGAAGAAGCAGTCGCTGGGCCAGGTAAGTTCTGGAACTGAAAATGCCAAAGAGGAGCCTACTCATCTTTTTTTTGTTGTTGGCCTGGTTGCTGCCTTCCCCTAGTTTGCCTGGTGCTGCTGCAAGGGAAGGACTACTTGAACTGGATCTCATGTCCAGCCTCAACTCAAGAGACTACATGAGTCCTAATACAGAGTTGTTGATACAGCTCAAAGGAAGTTGAGAGAACAGAGGCTGGATTCTTTAGGGTGTACAGTTTAGTGCCACATCTACCTTTTTGCAGATTAATCAACGTAGAGGCTCGTTCTTGCATCCACGAATTCTATAAGCTTCATCGTTAATTGATGGGGGTAATGATTTTCCATCGCGAATCCAACGCTGAACTCAACCGACTCGCCACCTATTCGAATTATATTACTGAAACAAACGCTTCTAACTCCTCCGATCCCGCAGCTCAAACGCAGAGCATTTTCACGGTAAGTATAGAAGTTAGGCAAAGACTGGAGCAACGCAACTTACCTCGCAGGGAAGCCGGCCGAAGCCCGAAGGGCGTGTGCCTTGAGCAGGACGCTGCCGCCGCATCCGCGTGGCCTCGCGGCAGATGTCGGGGAAGGCCGCCACTGCGCTCCCAAGTCCCTCAACTGCCGCCGGCATCGCCGTGCTCGGCGGCACGCTCCGCCTTCCGGCATCTCACGGGAACGCCGCCGACTCTCAGCTCGCGGCTCGAACGCCGCAGCCACGCCACGCAAACCCGCGCCGCCGCCGCGCTGCCCTACCGGCTAGCCGGCTAGCCCGGGCCGCGCAAACTGCGCCGCTGCGGAGGATGCAACGTAATGGGCCCGGCCAGTTAGTTTGAGCTGTTTGCATCTTGGGCTTCGTTAGCGTGAGCAGGAGGAAATTGACTAGTATTTATTATTAAATTCGTTGGAATTTGATTATAACTACAAAGTTCATTTTTTCTGGGTCGCGATAACTGCCACACGTGTGGCATGGATACGAACCCGCCCATACGCCTCGTGTGGCGTGAACAGGAACCCGCCCGCATGACCGCGTCCGGGCGCGCAATTGCACAGCCCGCACGTTCGGTGTGTGGCAACCCCGCCCGCACTGCCCCGTCCGGGCCAGACGACTCGCTGCCCGCACGACCCAGCCGTTCCCGGCCTCCGATCGATCCCCTCTCTCGACTGCCGCCATCGTCCCCCACCTCTCGAACCCCTACCTCCGTCGCCGGCCTTCTCTGGTTGCCATGGCAACCAGAGCAGATCCGTAGGGCACTCCCACCGCAAACCACACCCCAACCCTCCTCACCCCCAGCCCCCCACTCCAACCCAGCCCTCCAGAGATGATCAGCTAAAATCAGGTGAAATCTCCCGATCTCATCCTTCTCATCCTTCAGGCTAAAATCTCCCGATCTTGTACTGGATCCATGCTATAGGGGTAAAACACTGCATGGTTCAGTGTATCTTCGCAATTGCCAAGCAGAATACACCAGATCTGCCATGTAATACGTTTGAGATTAACTTAAGTTCCTAGTTTGATTGACGCAAGTAGTTGGGTATGAAATGGATGAGTAGGAATCCCTAAAAAAAGGAGAGGAAGGATAATTTTGGAATAAAGGGGTGGGAAAAATTAATTGCCACTTGTGTATAACGACAGTTGCCACCTTTTGTTGTCAGTAACTGCCACCTAGTTGACCTGTTGCTTGCCATCCCTATCTTCTATGTGCAAGCAGCAGAAGAATACAATTCTTGTGGATTGTTGATGCATTCTCGTTCATGCAGTGATTGAGAACACAATGGAAAGAAGCGAGACACGGAAAGAATGAATCATGAAGATGGCGCTGATACTTGGGGTTCTCAAAGGCCAGAAACGCCCCCTTGGGATGCATTAGAGTACAGTCAACTCATCTCTGCAGGGCCGTTGCTGCCACTACTAGAACAGTATGCAGGCATTGGTATGATGTGTGATAACAAAAGAAGAGAACAGTTGCCGTCTTCGCAACGATGAAGATGACATTCTACTTATGTCGTACACTGTCATTTTTTCGCAGGTTCTTATGACCAAAACACTCTCAGGGGGCCCCCGTGGCAAGTTCAGTCACAAGGCGCTAACACTGACAAATGCACGGGCAGCCAACTTCAACTAGCTAATGTGGCTAATCAAGGTAATGCATACGAAAAAAGAGCACATACTGGTCTGGACATGAAAAATGAACATGCAAAAAAATGACAAAAAGGACTCACGAGTTATCACGGGTGAAAATGAAGAGCCTTCATGCAGCACATGGCATCAGGCAGCACCCATGTACCTGCCATCGACGTCATACACAGGTGAGTCCATAAAAAAGTGAAGTTGCGGATGCTCAATTAGCAGAAGGAGCATAGTTGACAACTGCAATTGCCATGACTGGATATCTACAATTGCCATGGATAAATAACTGCAGTTGTCATCCCTGGACAACTGTTGTTGCCATCCCTGGACAGTTGCAGTTGCCATGGAGGAACAACTGCAGTTGCCATGCCAGTGCAACTACAGTTGCCATGCCAGGACAACTGCAGTTGCCACATCAGGGGTAACTGCAGTTGCCATGGAGGAACAACTGCAGTTGCCATACCAGTGCAACTACAGTTGCCATGCCAGGAAAACTGCAGTTGCCACATCAGGGGCAACTGCAGTTGCCGTGCTAGCACAAACTGCATTTGCCATGAATTGACCAACTACTACTATGCTTACAAGTTATTACGGTGGTGGTAACCCGGCAAACGTCTCGTGGCAAGCTTCACAGATTGCAGGTGGAGCACGTCAATTTGGTGTCACAGACCACACAAGATGGTCACATGCAGCACAACAAGGTAAGGAAAAAACTGAACCACAAAACAACACTACATTTGTTTTTGTGGCGAAAAAAACACGTGACGAAAAAAAGATTTGTAGCAGTGATGGTGGACAAAAACCAAGCATAAAACGCTGACAAGTGGTTGCGTGTAAATGAGTCATGTATTGTCTTTGAAAATTTGCCAACTGCTAAAAGCATGTGTGCATCACTAATGGTTGAACGCATTTCACCTAGTGAGATCAATCTTAGAATGCAGTAGTTTTGTTGCTAAAACACAGTGGTTGCCATTTGTTGGTAGCAGTATTTGCCATGTATGCAGGACTGCAACTGCCATGCATATAGAACCCAAGTTTTCGTACTAAAAAAAGGAGCTTGTTGTCGTGCATTGGCAAACAATAGTTGCCATGTTTGTTGAACTATAGCTGCCATGACTGGACAGCTACATTTGCCACCCATGTCCACGCGCAAACTCACATCTTGCTGTTCGAATGATGTAATGCCAAATCACTCGACGTTGATGTCATCTGTTGCGATAAACATGTTATTCAAACAAAAAAATCTTACTCTCGTACCTGTTTTTTCCATTACAGGGCCTACAGTGAACAGCGGCGCGGGCACATCTACTGCGGGGAGCTCTGAGGGCACAGAAGACGCGTTCCCCCAGCCAGCAGACAATCATGCCGCAAACAATGCCGAGTCAGTGTCGGAAATGGCAATCATTCCAGCAATTCCCACAGCCACCCCTTTGAACGCAAGCACTGGCAACACTCAAGTAGATGGAACTGCCGCTGATACTGAAGTGAATTATGAAACTGACGACGAGGCACAAGGGGATGAAGATGATGGGAAACCAGATATCGTGGTACCTCAGCCACCGTACGTTGGGCAGAGATTTGAATCGTTTGCAGAAGCAAAGGAATTCTACCAGACATATGCAAAGTTCCATGGGTTTGCCGTCAACACCGAATACCATAGGAAAATTAAGAAAACTAACGAGTATAGCAGAGGTGAGATGAGGTGCCACAAGGCACGAAGGAACAAGAAAGGGAAAGGTGTTGCGCCTGTTGTTCCGGAACGAAAGAGAGGGATCATTCTCAAGACGGGATGCCCTATCCGGTGTAAGCTAAATGTAGATGGAACACAGTATGTGGTCACTGAATATTTTGACGAGCACAACCACAAACTCATAAAGAAGTTCGACCTGGTCAAATTTCTGACCGCCCGCAGAGGATTCACCCCAGTCGAAAGGCAATTCGTAAAGCTGCTACATGATTGTAGCGTCGGTCCATCAAGAATGGTCCAGATACTATCACTCATCCACAGCAAAAAGGGGAAACTGAGTAGCATGCCCTACATACGAGCTGACATCACAAACCTACAGGCCAAGTACCATAGAGAGAGCAAGTTGGTTGACATAGAGGCCACAATGGCCTACTTCGATGAGAAAGCAAAGGAAGATCCAGATTTTTTTCTACAGGATAAGGTTGGACGATGAGGACCGTGTCAGGAACATGTATTGGGTGGATGGTGCTGCAAGGAGAGCCTACAAACATTTCTGAGATTGCATTTCATTCGACGCCACGTATCTGACTAATATATACAAGATGCCATGCGCTCCGTTCATAGGAATAAATAACCACAATCAGTCGTTGCAGTTCGGCTGCGGGCTCGTTCGGAACAAAGACACAGATGGATACGTTTGGCTGTTCAAGACCTTCTTGGAGTGCATGGATGGACTTGCTCCGATGAACATAATAACAGACCAGGATTTCAGCATGCGTGCAGGCATAGAGGAGGTATTTCCGTTGGCAGTGCACAGGCACTGCAGGTAGCACATTATAAAGAAGGCTGAAGAGACCCTAGGACCGTTCTTTGCTGACCGTCCAGAGCTCCACAAGGTGTTCGAGCTGTGCGTGGACCACAGCTTGACGGTGGAGGAGTTTGAAAGGAGCTGGATGGCCATGATTAAAACATATCAAGTCCAAGACAACGAGACACTTGCTAACCTGTGGGAGAAGCGAATGTACTGGGTGCCGGCCTACTTCATGCAGTACTTCTTCCCCTTTCTGCAGACTACGCAGCACAGCGAGGGGTTCAATGCTATTTTGAAGCGGTACGTGAGCCCTGGCAACTCATTGCTATAGTTTGCCAAGCAGTACACAGCTTTGCAACAAAAAATTCTGGGATCTGAGCTACAACAAGAAGCTACCACCGCGCTAAAGCAGCCGAAATTGCTAAAGTATTTACTGATGGAGAGGCAAATGAGCAGGATATACACAAACAAGATCTTTAACAAGTAAGTCAGTTGCGTTACAGTCTTATTTGCACAAAAAGCACTAAGGCAGTTGCCATGATATGCAGTTGCCATGTTTAATGAAATACTGTTTGCCATGCTTACTCAACTGCAGTCGCCATGTTCAATGAAAATTTTGTTTGCCATGCTTGCTCAGATGCATTTTCCATGTTCAATGAAGTGCAGTTGCCATGTTTAATGCACTGTATTACCATTGGGGCATGTTGGTATGCGAATGCCAATGTTAACTGAAACATGTTATATTCTCGACACATATGCTGAAATGCAATTGCCATGTTTACTAAAAATGCAAACTACCATGTTTGTTGAAAAATGCAGTTGCCATGTTTACTCAACTGTAGATGCCATGTTCAATAAAAATGCAGTTGCCATGTTTTATGCAAAGTGCTTCCAGTGAGGAATGTTGGTGTGGAAATGACAATGGCCAGCTGAAAATGCACTACAGTTGCCTTGTCTAGTTTACTGCAGTTGCCATGTTCAGTGTACTATGTTTGCCATGTTTAGTGTACTATGTTTGCCATGTTCAGTGTACTATGTTTGCCATGTTGAAACAAAATGTATTTCTATTTCCATGACAACATAAGGTGCTACAAAAAAAGATCGCACGATAGTTTAACAGCAAACACACAAAACTTGCAGATTCCAGGAAGAAATAAAGCGTGCCAGCATGTTCACAACTTTCCAGGTGGACGAACATATGTTCAAGGTGTGTTCTATTTTGGGCATGTCAGATTCAGAACCTGAAGACCCGGACAAAGGAAGGAACTACTTCGTGAAAGCCTCGATCGGACAAGGCGAATACTACTGCCAATGCTGCAAGTTTGAACGGGATGGCATTGTGTGCTGTCACATACTAAAAGTAATGGACATGAACATTGTGACACGGATGCCCTGCCATTTCATAAGGCGGCGATGGACTTGGGACGCTGACGATGCGTTTGCGCCGCAGACAACAAACGCAGTTCTGGTTGTGCATGAGGAGAGACCTGAGGCAAGCATGGAAGCCGTGAGGCATGTTGTGCTGACAAAGAACTATGCTGAGCTAATTGATGAAGCGTGCAAGAGTGATGAGACAACGAGAGTCACAGAAAAACACAGGAAGGCCCTGAAAAGAGAGCTTGATGAGATCAAGAAGAGGAAAGCTGAGGAAGCCTTACACCGGTTCCCCCGCACATCAAGTGTGCCTTCATCCACGGGGCCATCATCTGAAAACTCTGAGATAGGATCTGGAACAGCAAGCACACAAACCCAGGTCAGGAACGCACCCCGTTCCATCACAAAGGGTCATCCAAGAGAGATAAGGTACAAATCGGGATTGGAGATTCAAGCAAAACACAAGAAAACAAAGAAAGGGACGGGCAATCCATAAGCAAAAATCGGGGCGCTGTGACATGGTCCTTGTGGACATTTTGTTTTGTACCCTAGATGATGTGATTTTTTTTTTAAATTGGGGTAATGACTCTTGAGGGGCGTCAGAAGTTGAAGGAAAATGCATTGAATGGATAAATGTAGTTGCCATGTTATGGGTACTTAATCTGCCATGTTATGGGTACTTAATCTGCCATGTTATGTGTAGTTAATATGCCATGCTATTTTATACTAAAAATATGCCATGCTATTTTATACTAAAAATATGCCATGCTAGTGACACTGGATCTGCCATGTTAATTGTACTGGATCTGCCATGTTAATTATGCTGGATCTGCCATGTTGATTGTACTGGATCTGCCATGTTAGCTGTACTGAAAATATGCCATGGTATTTGTAATGACTCTGCATCGCATATATTTCCATGACAATTCGACGCGATTTAGTGACACATATTGTGTTGTGTGCAATGTATGGGAAACAAGTTAGAAAAAACGTAACGTGCATAAACCGCAGCAAAGGTTGTGGCTACATGATCATCCTACCATGCTAGCCGGTGAAGTTAGTGATGAAAAAGAAGAAGCAAAACGTCCAAATGAACAACGACAATGACTTTCACTAACCATGTCTAATGAACTACATTTGCCATTTTTTAAAACATTGTGACGCATTCGAAACAGCAAACGGGTGCTACAAACTATGAAACCATAGTAATAATGATAAACATAAAAACATATCTGCTGTCCTGCCTAAGTAGGTTCACATCCACACATATATTACATAAACTATTCAAATGTCGCTCACACACCACCACTACATAGTAGGCTACGCGGGGTTGCAGTCATAACATTGCACATGAACATAGTTTTTGACGAGAACAAAAGAGATAGTACCTTACATTCCTCAGCAACAGAATGTAAGGTATGCGTCCGGTGTGTATCGCCGCATGATCACTTGTACCTCTTGATGACTTTCTTGACAGCTTCCTCCACAAACTTGCGTGCTCCAGACCGCTTGTTGAAATCTTCATTCGTCAACCAGTTCCACGTGTAGATTTTCCGGAGCTCAACGACCTTTGTAGCTGTGACAACGGGGAAAAGTCTACCTTCCCACTTTGCAAAGTATTCCAACGTGTGAAAGCCACAGTCCGTCCTGCATAATAAAAAGATTCAGGTGAACTCGCAAAAAAGGACAGACATAGCAGTGATGGACTTCAATTCAGATGTAACAACAAAAGAGGGGTTGGATTGATGTGAATGGCACATGAAGGAGGGGGATAGGAAATTACGTGTTCCCTTGCTTCGTAGTCGACACGTACTCAACCGGGAAATGTCTGATCTGGACCTTTGAGTGTTCGTAGTGACGGTTCCATGTCTCTTTGAGGTTGTTGATGAAGAATTCAGCATGCGTAGTAAGGTCTGCATCAGCTGCCGAACGAATTGAATCAAGCACCTCAACACGTTGGTTCTTCAGGTCAAGACAGATCGCATAGTGGTGACCACACTTGTCATGTTGGTCATGTGGTGCAAGCTCCTGGAACATGGGGAACATGACCTGCATTTTAAAGTGAGGGAAATGAGAAGCAGGGTTCACATGAAGAACCGCAGAGGGACAAAAAAAGTAGAATCACGTAGAATGTTTGCTTATGGGTGAGGGTAGTTGAAAGAAAGTTGCCATCCATGTATGAACAAAATTTGCCGTGTATTTTTCTATGAAGTTGCCACATAGTTTGCATGAGATGCAAAAAAATCAAAAAGTCAGGTTGCACTGCAGTTATTGCCACATGAAACATCTGCCACATAAACAGAGTGCAGAAGATGGCAAAAAAACCATACCATGTGAAAAAAAGTGCAAACATGGAAGGAATACTCACATATTTCTTCATTGTGAGTTTGAATTCACCGTGTTGTGCAAAATTCTTCCTCAGGATTTTGTGGTGGAAGTCACCATCCCATATTTTGCAGGTTACACTGTAATGCATGATTGTTTTGTCGGCACACACATCCATATGATTGTTGATGTAGTCAATCCCGCATGCAACTACATTCTTCGACATTTTACCGTTTGGCCTCACGGACTCGGCAAGATCACCCAGGTCGACGTACGTCGCTTCGCATTGAATGACCTTGGTTCTGTCCAAACATGAGCTGTATGAAAATGATATAAAATGAAATAATCATGCCTACTAAGTAAAAAAAATGAAAAGAACTAAAACGTAAGCGGATCAAGTATAGAAAGTACAAAAGAAGATGAATGGTAAAAAAGGAACAAAGCAAAATGAGAGATTATGGGGGTGTGGTCATTTATGCTTTCAGCTCCTTCATGTGCTTGCTGCTGGACCTCGCATTTCCAAAACGCTTGACAATATCGTACAGCTGGGTCTGTTCCTTAGTGGCCCTGAATTTGGGATCGTAGTCTTCCGCGAGAGGTGGGTGAACTACCCTCTGCTGCCTCACAGAACCAGGGGTGGCACTCCTGATGGTATCCTCAGATACCGTATCTGCAGGCACGTTGGAACTTGATTGCCCATGCCCTCGTGAGGACCTCCTCTGCAATGCTGGCTCCTCGATCCTGCGGTAAGCTTCATCAAGTGACGGTGAAATCTCCTCAGGGGTGGCTGCAAGGATCAAAAAAGTGGATTAGGATACCTAAAAATCAAAAACAGATGCATTGTGAGAAGATAGGGTGCATGATGTGAGATGTATGTACAAAAAAGTGGGGAGTTGCCATGTGTGGTGCAGCTACATTGGCCTTGTTGTAGCAACTGCAGTTGCCATGTAGTTGCACTGTAGTTGCCATCTGGTTGGACTCTAGTTGCCATCTGGTTGGACTGTAGTTGCCATGTCACAGCAACTACAGTTGCCATGTTGTGCTAACTACACTTGCCATGTGCTTGCCGAGTGGAAAAATGCAGCATGGAAACAAAAAAGTACAGGTGACATAGTGCAGAAAATCCAGTTGCCATGTGTAATGCACTGTATTTCCCATGTGACAGCAACTACAGTTGCCATGTTGAATCAACTTCAGTTGCCATGTGGTTGCATGGCAGCAAAAATAATGTAGGTGACATGGTGCATCAAATCCAGTTGCCATGTCATCACATATCAGTTGCCCATCATAAGTGAGGACCCCCCAAAAAATACGATTGCGACAAAAGTCAAACTACAAAGATGTATTCAAGAAAATGATATAAGCACATGATAAATGTACCTTGAACTATCAGCTCTGCGAACTTGACAGCCTTCCTGCCCTCGACCATTGGCTGCGCCATCATGGCGGGCATGCCTCCCGGGAAAGCGAATGCAACTGGCATAGGATCTGGCACCACTGGTTCATCTTGACTGATGCCAAGACTAAAGCTCGGTGGGGTGAAGGCCATTGGGTGCCTCTCATGCCTACTGGCCGGACCACGAACAACTTGGGGGCAGAATCCAAGGGTGAAAGATCAACAAACATATTTGAATCGGCCGCTACAGAATGATCGGGCTTATTTGTAGGGCGGGGCGTGTTGTCAGCGGTATCAACCGCAGCTTTCTTGACAATCTTCTTGTTTGGGCTGTATGGGACACCCACATTGACTGGGAGCCTGGAAGTGCGCAGATTTAAGCTGGGGATTTCCACTGCGGGTAAAGGCGCAGTCTGCTCCGGACGTTGACCTGCGTCACTCGTGCGTGGCTTGACACCTGCATCAGTTGTGCTCCGGTCTTCCGGTTTCTCCATCGCATTGCTTTTGGCAGGTGGGAGGAACAGTGTGGACGCAGGGACATAACCAGACTCGTCTCTGTTGCTCCTAGCTATAGCCGGTGCATTGGGAATGTTTGTTGATTGCTTGCGGGGGCTACGACGCCTAGGTGGAAGACCAGCATGCGAAACAGTCGCCTTAGCAGTATCTGCACCGACAGGAGCTGGAGCTGTTGTGCCAAGACTCTCACCTATAGATGGCATATCATTGTGAACTGCTGCCCCAGCCGCTTCCGTCGTGGACACAGGAGTGCCACCACGCACGCGCTTGGAATCAGTGTCAGATGAGCGGGAATCTTCCTTGCTTAGGTTGGTCTCGGGAGTGTCCACTTCAACGCTTGCTGATGGGGTGGCATGGCTCACAACAACATCCTTCATTGCCAGAAGAGTTGGCAATATTTCAGCTGGTCCTGGCAGATACCGAGTCATCACTCCCTGATGTACGGATGCCTGTTGTTCTAGCCTGCACATCTGTAGCCGGCGGAGATGGTCGACCACTTGCATCAGAGTTAGTGGGAGTAGTTGACGGTACAGTAGCAGTATTGTCGCCTGGCGCCTCATGAACGTCTGAGTTGCCCCCTGTTGACAACTTTGAATGCAGGCGTTCGAGTGGGTCCTTAATGATATGCTTGGCCCCACACGTAGTAGTCTTCTTCACCCTGCAAAAAAAGAAAACACATGAAAAAGGTATAAAAAATGAACAAAATACATTTTCCATGGTAGAAACCTTAAAAAAATGAAAAACAAGTGGAAAAGCTGGTAGTTGCCATGTAAGGGGAACATGAGTTGCCGTGTGACATAGTTGGCAGTTACCATACAAAATCCAGCAGTAGTTGCCATATTAGCCAACTTGAAGAATGATAAAAATGTCTGATCTGCCATGAATGCAATTTCAAACCTAGGTATGGGATGGGCACACAAGCCAACGATAAATATGGCAGTTGCCTTTAGGTATAGTAAGAGTTGCCATTTGGCCTAGATGCAAGGTTCCATGTAAAAACCAATAGGAGTTGCCATACACTTAAAAAGGAAGGAAGAAATCATTTGAAAAACAGCAGTTGCCACGTGGGGGACGACGACAGAAGACCATGTGACAAGCTGAACAGATGCATTGGAAAATCAAGAAAATATAGCACTATGTCAATGAAAGCCCATGGAAAAACCTACTTCTTGACTGGCTTCCTCAGTTCTGGCAACACGACAGGATCACTGGTGTTGGTCGTCGTCATACGAGGAGATGACCTGGTGGAAGGGGTGTCACCGGCAATGGGGGCACCTTTGTTCAACCAAGCAGAAACACGGGTTGGCGTTGGCGCCTGTTTCTTCGTAACTACTCGTCCACCAGCTATCGGCTCGCTGCACATATGAGATGGAGGGAAAAAAGGTGGCAATTGTCAGACAACAAACTCGTTGCCGCGCTTGACAAAGACAAGTGGAAAAAAGGGATGGGTCTGTTCCAAGAAAATAGACAAAGCAAAAAACTAAAATTAAAGTCGAACCTCCTCCTGGCAGCTACGGGATCGGTCCTAGACCTCTTGCCAGGAGAACCTTGCCCAACATCCTCTGGAGCCCTCCCCCTCCTTGATGGCAACACCCCCTCGCCTCTCGCAGCCGTATGTTCTTTGACTTTCTCTGGTGGGGGGACATCTGTTGCATCCTTGCCCTTGTTACCACCTGCGCGAACTTCAGCATGTTCATCATCATCGGTGTCCTGTTGCACGTTCTCCATGTCATCGTCGTCATCCTTGCTGAGGCCAGCATCTCCATCTAGTTCATCTTGTGTGTCACCAGGCTCTTGGGAACTGTTGTAGTCATACCAGCCACGGCAACCGGTTGGCCGATGTGTATGTTCTGGGACAAATGAAGTGAACTGCCTCGCAACCGTGTCGCTGTCAGATCCACTGAGGGACGTCCACCCCTCAACCAACTTCTCGAGAAAGCCGGTCATTCCGGATGCAAACTTCCCAATTAGATGCTCAACAGGTGCCCTCGCCTGTGCACGAAACAAGAAGCATCAATAACCACCCATATTGCAGTCACTTGCGCGACATCAAAAAATAATCCACGACAAACCATAGATGTAGATATTTTGATTACCTCAGTAGGGCAAGACGGAGCTGAGTGCACGTCCATCCACTTTCCAAAGTTTTGAGGCCCCCCAAACATGCTGCAGTCTATAGCATGCTTGGCCATCAGCTATAAAAAACAAAAAAAATAGCAAGGATGTAAGAGAGAGAAGGTAAGTTTCAGCACGAATGAAAGAGTTCCCATGTGGAGTGAGACATGGATACAATACGCAGACAACCATGGATAACAAAAGGTAGTCATCCCTTATGAACCACAGACGGTTGCCTCATGTCAAATTTGTAAGCATGCCATGTGGAGAGAGAAACCAGAACTAACCTGCAGTTTTCCATATTTGGTATCAATTACCCTGTCTGCGGCAAGCACAACCTTGACAACATTGATACTCCACACAGAAACAACAAACTTGTGCGTAGGCAGCGGGCCTCCTGTCCTAGTGAAATCCACGGTGGACAGATCAAGACAGTCGACGTGCATGAGCTGATTTACAACAATTTTACAAAGAAAAAAATATCAGTTGCCATCATGGGTACTTTGTCGAAAAAAACAGGATAATCTATGTTCCCATGATAATCAAGTTGATGTGCATGAAAAGAAGAGAAAAAAGAAGGAGTTGCCATCTGTATGTGCTAGTTGCCATCATAGTGTGTTGGCAGTTGCCATATTGACATGATGGCAGTTGCCATCATAGTATGATGATAGTTGCCATACTAATATGATGGCAGTTGCCATATTGTCATTATGCCAGTTGCCATATTGTCATTATGGCAGTTGCCATCTTGTTATGATCAGGTTGCCATGCATGAATAAAAGTGTGTTAAAAAGGGTGTTCACAGAAAGGACTGGTAAAAAAATACCATTAAATGCAGTCGACAACCCTTTTGGTACATCTTGCTTGAGAATGCGTCGTGCAGGAAGTCGGCAATAAACTTACACCAATTCATGTTCTTCACATTTTTCAGATCCGCCTGCACATGCGGTAAATTTCAGGACAAAAGGTTGCCGCATCAGAAATCAAATGAAAAAAAACATCGAAAACACAGGCAGTGACTATGTTTACACATGACATCGGAGTCAAGAGATTGAAGGAAAATAAAGTAGTAAAGATGGATCATTCACCAGGATGGGGAAGCATTTGTTGCTTGGGCGAAGAGAAGTGGTCGGCGCGAAAACAGCTGAGATGAGGTACATGAGTAGCTTCATCTTGAAAACATCTCCATGCGTCGTCATGGCCTGCAGCGAATCTGCCAGTGCAGACGTGTTCGGCATGGTTTCCAACCCAGGAAACAAACGAGGGAACATCGCTTCCTCGATCTCGTTATTGACCTTGTACGGGACTTTGATATGTCCACGAGGCACACCCAAAGTGTAGAACACGGATTCCTCGTTCAACGGTAGTCTTCCACGTCCCGGAATCACGAATTCCCTGGAGGCGGGGTCGTAAATCTCACCAAGCCAGTCGCATACAGGGTTGACAAGGTTCGTGCACCAGACATTCATTAGAGCCTGCATACCCATCTCAGCAGCAGCTCCCTTTTGATCGTCGGTAAATCTGTCAGTCAACGTAGTTAGTCATTCTTAGGAGGCTCTATTGCGAATACGTTTCTTCTTCTGCAAAAAACAGACAAAAAGTGATCAGTTGTTGCCATGTTTTGCACTGTCGTGAAATTTTAGTTCATGACAGATGACTGCAAGCTCAAGGTGGCAACCAGTAACATAAGCAGGAGGAGGGGGGGTGTGTGGACAGTTACCTCATCACCCTCTTTTCTGCTTCCAGTTGCCCGATTACGCTGTGGTGGATCCATGAAATCATCATCATCATTTTGATGATCACCACGAGCCATTCTGCTGAGATAGGAACAGACAAAATTGTCACGGTGGAAATGAAAAATGCAAGATGTAAGCAGTTGCCACCTAACAGAAAATGTCAACTAGTGAATGCAAAATATCACATGAACACACACGCACCCCTCCTGTGATTGTCGAAAACATAAACGTGGCAAGTAAGCACATTGGTTACATTTTCAAAAAAAGTGTACAGATCGTAAATGCACTTTGAAAACAAAAATGTTGAAGTTGCCATGTTAGCCCAAGATAGTACGATAGAAAGTCACAAAATCCTCCACATCACAAAAACTAAGATGTGGCAGCTCACACCCTGTCCTAAAAATACACCAATCAAATGCCACCTGTTCAGCGGCAAAAGTGTGCTAGGGTGAAATTGCCGTGTTGAAATGCAACACTTATTACAAAAAAGCGATGAAACCACATCTAATCAAGAACCTGAAAATTGCCACAGTGTGTTCAGATATCACAAAGTCATTGTGGCAAAACACAAAAATTGCGTCTGCAGTACAATGAATTTGCCACATCGTACTGAATGTAACATGGAAACAGACATGATGTGGTCAGTCAAAAACTTGCCACATGGAAAGCATATGTATGGCATCTGACACAATTGATATGCAAATTTGGTTGCCATGTTATGCAGCCAATTTGCCACATTGTCATATCTACAGTATGGCAATAGACAGTGTGTTCACATTCTATTTGCCACATGAATATACTATCCAAGTGGCAACAGGCACACTTGATGTGCACACTAGTTGCCGTCCAGTGCAGTTGGCTGCTAAAACTGCATTGACTACCGATTTACTACACTTTACCATTCACACCATGTGGTAACTATCACAAATCATTCAGAAAAATTAGTTGCCACAATGAAAAAGCACGTTTGTGGCTACTATCACAGTAATTCAGCAAATTAGTTGCCACATGGAAGAGCATGTGTGTGGCAACTATCACAGTCATTCAATAAATTAGTTGCCGCATGGGAAAGCTTATTTGTGGCAACTATCACAGTCATTTCAGTAAGTTAGTTGCCGCATGGGAAAGCACGTTTGTGTCAACTATCACATTTGTTCAGGAAGTTAGTTGCCATACAATCATGATAGTTAATCAAACTACCAAGTTTGCCTCATACTACAGTTTCAAAAACCAACTAACTAGATCTAGGGTTCATTGGAAACTACAGTGACTTCAAATTCAACCTCAAAGTTCTCCCCGGACTGATTGCAAACACCAATTCGAACCAATGCGCAACAAACAAACCGGGAGACACCTGTCCAATCCAAAGGCAGGACTAGTGCGTGCCTTCGGACATGCATAACCACATCGACGAGGCCGCCGCCGCGGCGGCGACGAAACTGCCCAGTGCCACCAAAAACGGCTAGCAGACGACTCCGCCGCCGGCGGGAACGCCGACGCACCGCCAAATCGCCTGAATCTCTATGAATCTCGAGCGAGGAATCAAACAGGGAGGGAAGGGGGGAAAATGCAGGAAGGGATTGCGAGAGTTGTAGCGAGCATTACCTTCAACCCGCAGGCGCTCCAGTGGAGCCGCTCCGTTCCGGTGAGCACCACCGACGGCCGCGAACACCGTCGATTCTTCCGCCTCCGCCGTCGCCTTCTCCCCTCGCCTTCTCCTCCACTGGTTTGAAATGCGAAGTGGATTGTGCCAGTAACTGCGGTGCGAGGGTGAGTAAATGGAACCATGAGGGAGAGGGGGGACAGGTGTGCGACGTGTTTGACGTCAACCGCGGTCGGCGCGTGGCATGCGGGCGCATAGCAGTTCCACCGCACGCCCCCGAGTGGCAACCGCTGACCGCGGGAGGGCAATCAACATGCAGGCGAACTGTTTCGCACACCGCACACGCGCCTCGTCCTACGTGGCACAGAAAAACGACCGGATTGTGCCAAGATTCGTGCACAAAGTACCTAACGGTGATCGTTGCGTGTGGTCGAGATGGTGAACGCCCACACGTGTGGGCGTTAACATTTTCGTTTTTTCTTGACAAAACGTTAACCAGTTTTTCTTGACAAAATGTTAACTGAGATGATTAGTGCTAGGGGAAAATGAAAAGGATCCCACGTGTACACAGGTCGTATACATATCGATTTCTACACACGGAACAGATACTGATCGATCACTCCAGGAGAGAAAAAAATCATGGAGCAGGAAAGGAAAAAATGTGTTACGATCCTTTCTTAGGTGCTAGATGTCACGATCCTATTTTTCTGTAGGATTTGCTACGATCCTTTCTTAGATGCAACGGTTTTCATTGTGTTTTTTTATTATTGACAATGGAGAGATTAGAAACAACGTCGAAGAATTGTGAGCGGCTAGCCGGATGTTCGCTGAACATTAGGAACTGCTGGGGACCTGACTTGCCGGCGGCTGGCGGCCGGGGCACCAGATGATGAATTCGTCGCCTAGGGTTGAGGAGGCGGTGGCACTGCCTGATGAGTTGCGACGGCTAGGTATAGATGGAGGCGTGGAGCGATGTAGATAGTTATGGCTGATCACCATCGTTATACTTGTACATTTATACGACGTGTGTACGCGGGATCTTCTTCTTTTTCATTAGCACTAATCATCACTCACAGTCTAGTCCCTAGACATTTTTTGTCTAGAAGAAATCAACTGTGTAGTTATAATCAAAGTCCGACGGACTTAATAATAAATAGTCAATTTCCTCCGTGAGCAGTTAGGAAGCTAACGGAGGGAAATAAGTCTTCTGAAAAAAAGGAGGGAAAGAAGTCCATTTTTCATCCTCAAGTGTGCCTTGGTGGACAAATAACCCCCTAAAGTCAATTTTGGTACAATTTTGACCCTGCAATATGTAGAATCGGGTAAATCTACCCCTTGAGGGCTAATTTGGTTGTTGGGGGTGGTAAGCCCTGGGCAAGAAACCACCAAGGGGTGATTTCCCTGCACACTTGAGATCCCCGATAAATTCCTCATTGCTATTTGGACACCAAGGGAAAACCGGGGGGAGGAGAAGGAGGGGGCCTACCCGAGGCTGGAGGGAAGCGTCGCCGCTGTCCCGGGTCGTCGGAGAGAGAAGCTTGCGCTGTACCGATGTGCCGCCGCCTTTCGGTCACAAGAGCGAGCAAAACAGGGTTTTCCTTCCCGACCTATGGAGGCGTGGGACTCTCACCCGGGAAAAGGCCGTGGAAAGGGCCAGAGTCCCTCGCCCAGATGGGTGTCCAAACGGCACGCTGTATTTTCCGGAGCTGATCTGGCCCGTGGTTTCTTGGGCCGGGGAGTAAGCGGGGATCCCCTCGGGATCCCGGTGTACCAAAGGAGCCTTGAGCGGTTTTGCTATGATTTAGGTGTTTTTGGGTCACTGTCGGTGTCAAAACCGGCAGATCTCGGATAGGGGGGGCCCAAGCTATGTGTCTGAGGATCAATGGTAACAAAGGACAGAGGGACACTGTGTTTACACTGGTTCGGGCCCTCTTAAAGGAGGTAAAACCCTACATCTTGCTTGTTTGTATTTGATGAATATAGGGGTTACAAGAGCTGATCTACCTCGAGATTGTGATGGTTAAACCCTAGATTGTCTAGCCTATCAATGTTATGATCCTGCCTCCGGTCTAAACACTGCGGTTTATATAGATACCGAAGGGGCCTAGGGCTGTACAGAGTCGGTTTACAGAGAAAGGAAACAGTATATCCAAACACCTAATCTTGCCGTTCACGCATACAGGAGTCCCAACCGGACACAGGAGGTGGTCTTCTTACTTCATCTTTACGGCCCATCAGTCCGACCCATATCGAATAGACCGGACGCCCGAGGACCCCTTAGTCCAGGACTCCCTCAGTAGCCCCTGAACCAGTCTTCAATGACGACGTGTTCGGCACGCGGATTCTCTTTGGCATTGCAAGGCGGGTTCCTCTCCTTGAACACCATACATCAACTTTCCCTTTATAAAAGAACTATCACTACTAGGGAAAACCTTATACAGAGAAATTTAGCAACAGCGCGGGTCAAAAAAGGGCGCTAGTGCTAGATAGTAGTAGCGATTGAGAGAAAACCGCGCTACATATACAACCTTAGCAGTAGTGCGTGTAGTGGCAAAAGCGCTACTACTAATATTCCCATTGCTATAATGATAGGCTACACATAGCAGTATCAGGCTTGGAAGAACCGCGCTACCGCTAGGGTATAAGTAGTAGCGCGTTTCCTAAGAAGAGCACTACTACTAACGGAAATAAAATAAGATGAAAAACAAATAGAAAGGTAAATGAAAATGAAAGAAATAGAAAAAGGAGAAAGGAAAAAATAAAATGTAAAGCAAAATAAATGAAAAAGCGAAAAAACGGAGGAAGGCATAGCAGTAGCGTGTGTTTGTAAGAGGCGCTATAGCTAATGTAGCTGCAGCGCGTGTCCTAAACCCCCGCTATAGAAACAGAAAAGGAAATTAAAAAAATGGAAGAAAGTTACATAGCTATAGCAGCAGCGCGTTTTGTAAAAAACACTATAGCTATCTTAGCTACCGCTAAGTTTGACTTAACCAAAAAAACGTTTCCCCCCAGCCACCACTTCTCCCCCAAATCCCTCAACCCACCCCGCCGCCGTCTCCCCGATTCGCCGTCGCCCCACTTCGCCGCCGTCTCCTGCCGACGTCGATGCCACTAGAGCCGTGCACCGTCGACGTCACCGGAGCCGCCCCCAACGCCACGGAGCGGCGCGGCCTCGTCAACGCCACCGGAGCCGCCGTGGACGCCACCGGATCCTTCCTCGCCACAACTGCGTCCCTCACCGTCACCGGAGACGCCCCTGTCTCCCTCGCCACCACTGCCTCCCTCGCCACCACCGGAGCCATCCTCTGTAAGCCCCCACCCCTCCTCTCTCTCATGCATAGGTTAGCTAGTTTAATTAGGTTAATTATCTAGGTTAGGGCAAAAATTTAGTTAGGGATTTGACAGAGAAGTAGTTAGGTTAACTAGTTTAATTAGGTTAATTATCTAGGTTAGTGCAAAAATTTAGTTAGGGCTTTGACAGAGAACTAGTCAGGTTAACTAGTTTAATTAGGTTAATTATCTAGGTTAATTAGTGCAAAAATTTATTTAGGGCTTTGACAGAGAACTAGCTGCGTTAACTAGTTTAATTAGGGTTAATTATCTAGGTAAACTAGAGTAACTAACTAGGTTAAATAGGTAGGTTAATTAGGTCTATTGGATTAACAAGCTAGGTTAAGTAGGTTGGCTAGGTTAGAGGAAAATTTTATTCTAGAGCATTAGGTCAGAAGGGTTAGAGAAATGGAGTTCCTTTGCAATTTAATTGGGTTCTGTCCTAGGCAGAGAAGGGTTAGATATAATAATGTGTGTTTGTGTGAGAGAGAGGAATAGCTAGATCAACATAATTTGGGTTCTGTCCTAGGCAGAAAAGTGTTTAGTGAGGTCATTTTGCAAAGGTTTTTGATTTTTGAAAAGACCACTATTTTTCAAGGAAAAGAATTTAGGCAAATTTTATTTTAAAGATGATCCCTTCCTAGACTTTTATTGTTGATTATATCTTTTCATTGAAGTGGTCATGTTATATCTTTTCATTCAAGTTGTTCGATTGTGCCCAAGTGGCTTTGTTGTTTCCAGGGAATGATGCTGAGTGGCCTATGTTTTGCCGGAATGTTGATTCATTTCTGTTCCGGCAAATTTCAGGTTCTTGATTTGTCCACTTTTTAGCAAAGGTCATGCCGAAATTTTCCGTGAATTTCGGCATCACTTGTGCTACAAACTAGGACATATCGAGTGCCCGGGATTTGCCGCACCAGGAAGGAGTCAACATTCCTGCAAAACAATAGGCATTTTTATGTCATTATTCATTTTATTAGGTCTAGAATTAATTGACTAGATTTAATCATAGGAAACATGGCTAGCAACTATGAAGGACAGGGTTCTGGTGATTGCGACGATGTTTAATGGGCGGCAGACGAATTTTTTAGCCTTACCGACGATCAACCGATGTTGTTGCTGGGCCCACCGGTGGCATCGGGGACTGAGACTGACATGCAGACCGGTGCTGAGACTGAGACCGGCGCTGAGACTCAGACCAGCATCGAGACCGGCGCTGAGACTGAGACCGGTGCTGCCTCGGGGAGCGGAGCCGGTGTAGAACCGAAAGCAAAGAGGCAACGACTTCCTAACAAACTCAGGACTACTAGACTGGTAGTCACGGAGGTGGACGACGGCATTTTTGAGCCAAAGGCGCCCGAGGAAGCGCATCGATGCTACGACAATCAAATAGGCTGCATCGTACGGACAACCGCCACCATCAACGATGAGAAACTACAGAAGATAGAAAATATGAGGAGCTCCCTCCTAAAGAAGTTTCACCAGATATTCTTGTTCCCGGGCCGGAATGAGAAGGATTATGAAGATCCAGATGAGGACCCGGCAATGAAGAAGATAAACAAACACGCCATGACCAAGTTTAGCGACGCATTGGCCGCCTGGAAAACTCGAGTGAAAGCAAGGATCATCGACAAGAAGGAACCCTACTCCGAGATTGTAAAGGATAATCCGACAATCACGGTAGAGCAGTTTCAAATATTCAAGGAGGCTTGTGAGGCCGAAGCTGCCAAAATAAAGTCTAAGTACATGAAAGGGCTTCCAGAGAGGAACATTAGGAGCCACCACCTCGGAAGCCGTGGTTACGGCGGAAAGAGGTCCAAATGGGCCAAGGAGGACGCGGAAGCCGCGAGTCTGGGCATCCCAGACCCCTTGGCGGATTTCACCGTCCCACAGGAGCGTGACGTCCTGAGGGCCCGGCACCGTTGGGACCCAGTGAAGAAGGTTTACGAGACAACACCTGTCATTACGGAGTTCATGAGACTGCTGGTAATTTTAGTTTCTGATCAATTCGACTGCACACGTTAGTCATATTTGTAAACGATCCTTGTGCCTTTTGCAGAGAGAGCAGCACCGGATTGCGGCCGAAAGCGACTCGCCGTCTAAGGCATTGGCGAGGTCCAAGTGGGACACTCCATTCAACTGGGCATTGAACATATTGAAACGACAACCGGTGGATACTCGACCGTCGTATGGACGCGTGCACGGTGTCGGAGACGGCGCCACATGGAAGAAGTACTACCGTGAGACCATGGAGGAGAGAAAGGAAAGACGGAGGTTAACTGAAGAAAACATCGACAAGAAGGTTGATATTGCGGTTGAGAAGAAATCATCTCAGACAGTCGCAACAGCGGTAGCTGCCGCAAAACAGGTGGTTGCAGATTTGTCTACTTCCTTGGTGATGGGCATTTTCACTTGGACAAGGCAAAATCCAGAAAAAATGCAGAGGACTTTTCCCTTGCTGACTTCTTGGGAGCACCTGCTCCCGCACCGGCTCCCGCACCTGCTCCCGCATCGACTCCCGCACCGGACGTGCTCGGTGGTGCCTTGTCTTTGGCTGAGCTCGACGCCCTCACGGTATCTGTCACACCGGCCCCCTTCAATATAAATGTATAATCTCCCATTTTCGTTGCCTTTCGGATGTCTCACGTTGCAGACTTTTCTTTGCAGGCCGACGAAACCCCGTGCACCATATTGTACACCATCAGCGACCAGAAGGTGGACGTGGGGAAGGCGACGATAATGGAGCCGAAGGAACCATTGTTCCACAGCCGGCCGATCCCCCCGAACATCTTCAAGGTTTCCGTGGCCAGTGTCAAACCGAGCCACGAGAATTTGCCTCCTCTAATACTAGTGGGGGATGACGACGAGACCCCGCGGTGGCTTGGTGATTGTTGCAATGGGTGGGTCCTGTTGTGGCCAAAGAGTCTGCTTTGTGTGGAGGCGGCTGGGAGCACACCCACGAGCACCCAGCCTCAGCAAGGTATGAACATCAACACCCCACCTACCCAATTAGCGTCGGGTGTCGGGTTGGGTGATAGCAGACGGGGTAAGGAGGAGGCTCCATTAGTCGCTGATGACGTCGCCATGGATGAGGATGAGGATGACGATGGCGCTGAACAGTATGTCTATACTGGCGCCTCCTCAGGGTTTGAGCGTCATGAGTCGGTGCCTGAATTACCGTCTCAACGTATTATGGACGACCTTCCGATAGTAAAGAAGTCTAGGAAGAGAGCGAGGAAAGGCAAAAAAGCTGATTCTATGATCCAGCTGCCTCAGCAGCCTCGGCTTCAGGACCGTATAGATATCCCCGATGCGGATAAATGGCATATCCCCGGTCAACCAATCCTACCTGCAACAACGCTACAGGCCAGATTCGGCGATCTAAGGAGACTTCATGACGATGTGCTGTGGGTAGAGAAAGGCCTCATCGCCTTGAAAGATTGAGGATACCCACTCTACGTGGTTAACGTTCCGCGGCAAATGTCGTACATCGACAGCTTCCCCGCGGATAAGTTCTTCCTCCGATTCGATTACATATTCGACATGTTTCACATGAAGAAGCTGGATTTTACGTTTGTCTGCCTTTATGCCTTGCACATGAACTACATCATTGGGGTTGAGCAGATACATCATATCTGTGTCGCTGACCCGTACTACTTGCACGAGGGCTTCTTGGGAGTCTGCGCAGAGCACCGTGAATACGTGAGGGATTACATCGTCAGTTTCATGCTCGCCAATAAGGACAAGGAGGCGATTCTCGTGCCTTATCATCCGTGTAAGTCATCCGCGCTGCTATCCTTCCTTCGATTTCAATAATTCATTTGCATGGTGGAGGCTAATTAATTTGAGGTGTACTTATTTTGCGCAGCGGCGGGCGCGCCGTCCTCATCATCCTCTACCTCTGATTCTCCCACGCTCTTTACTTGGACTCGTCGAAGAACATTCACAAAAAGGATTACACCCACATCAAAGATGTTCTCAACTGTGCTATGTTTTACTACCAAGCAAGGGGTGGAGAGGTTAGGGACAAGAAGAGAAGGTGCGGCAGGGTCGCCTTCAGCCATAAGACCGACTTCTGCTGCATCCAGCAACCAAATGATTCTCTTAATGATGGATTCTATGTCCTACACCACATGCTGGAGTATAGACGGGATCGCCAGAACCTTCGCATGTCACCTAGATCTGGCGATGCCCATATTCTGCAATGGGCAAAAGACATAGGAGATATCGAGGATCGTCGACTTCGAGATGAGTTCTATAACATCCAGCGTGAACTTGCCCAAATCATCATGAAGGAGGTCGTCGGAAAAACAGGGATGTTCTACGGAGAAGGACAAATGTCGCGGGAAGACGTCCGAACATGGATAGCCTCTCAGCGTATCGACATGAAGCCTTTCACTAAGCTCGAGGACTATCTCCCTGACATGGATGGATGGCATGACATGGTGGAGTGATTGTCGATATATGACAATGTGTCCGTTTAGTCCATACTTTCTGTATGACAAAACTTTGAGTTATGCACGGCGAAACTTTATTTTTGATGTAATTAAATCGTCCTCCTCCTCGACTCGCAAAAATCACTCTAGTTAGGGCATTTTGGGTACGATGAACTTTGTTATTTATGCTTATGATATGTTGTTTCTATTTTTGCCAAGTCTGTCTCTTTCTGCTGCTCAACTATATATGTTGCATATCATCGACTCATGTGACGATGCAGGTGCATAGATCATAGATGGCGAAGAAGTGCTACACCAGGAGTATATATACGACAAGTGGCCGGAGTGTCAGGCCCAGGTGTACCGGTTTCCGGTTTCCGAGCGACAGGCAGTAGTTAGTTTAGGTTCACGCTAATGCGAGAGAGGGATACAAACTCATGTAATCAAAGTGATAGATCTTCTCGCGTATATCATTGTTTAGATGGATGACAATGTATTTGCAAGTAATTGAGACTTGTATCACTATTTTCGAGATTGATGACGAGAGACCACTTTGTGTTGGATGATGATTATGATGATGACATGATTTGATGAGACTAATTGTATGTATATTCTATGATTACATTTGTATGTGTATGATATGCTAAAGATTATTGTATAAAGCCTATTCAAATACAAAACAAATACAAATCAAATATGCAGGAAAAAAACTAATAAAACTAGTAGTAGCGAGGGGGGGGGGGAATTTAGCAGTAGCGCCGCCTTACCAGTGGCGCTTCCCTGTAAACAGCGCTGCAGATAATATCAGTAGCGCCCTTTTCAAAAGAGCGCTACAGCTATTCATGTATAGCAGTAGCGTGGGACAACACGCGCTACTGCTATACGTTAGCTGTAGCGCCTTATTAGTAGCCTCGGTCCCCGCGCTACTGAGAAGCCCAAAACCCGCGCTGCTGCTAGGCTTTTCCCTAGTAGTGTATATCCGGCTCTGTATAATTATCACATCCCTTAGCAGCGAAGGTAGAATATATAAAGAATAGGAATAGTGTCTTTACTAACAACTTTTTCTGGCGAAGCGTCAGACTTGGCTCTTTAGTATTTTAAACCGTTTTCACACTCCTCGTTTCGTGTTTCGAGGTCGAGCCCCCTTCGCCTGTCTTGTCAAAATAGAGATCGTGCCCACTTATTACGAGATTCTCATCAATGGGATTTGGGTAACCCAATCGATTATGGCGCACGCTCTCATTGGGAATAGACGAGTTTTAAGGCATAAGTGGGGGATGGTTGGCACTTCTACTGCCTATAAGAGGGTAAAAGATTCCACCTTTCTTCCTCATGCCTTCTTCCAGCCTCTGCCTACCAATCTCCCAAGCTCCTGCGCCCGAACAAAAGTTCTCGTTTTCTCGTCGCCACCACCTTCTCCAGCCATGGCCGGGTCAGGCTCCAAGTGAAAGTGGGAGGCCTTCTCCATCACGGAGAAGGACGTGAAGGATCTCCGAAGCGTGGGGTACCTGGCCGCGGACATCGCGCACAGGCTCCCCAACAAGGGCCAAATCATCCCCACTCCGGCACCCGGCGAAAGGGTTGTCTTCCTCCCTCATTTTCTTAGAGGGCTAGGGTTTCCACTCCACCCCTTCGTCTATGGCCTCATGTTCTACTATGGGCTAGATTTCCATGATCTAGCCCCGAATTCTTTCCTCCACATATCGGCGTTCATCGTCGTGTGTGAGGCTCTACTCCACATCCCACCACACTTCGGCCTATGGCTCAAAATCTTCAATGTGAAGCCGAAGGTGGTCGACAGACAGCATGTGGAATGCGGCGGGGCCATGGTAAGCAAGCTGCCCAACGCCACATGGCCCAAAGGGGCTTTCATTGAGACCGTGAAGGTCTGGCAGCAGGAATGGTTCTACATCATCGAGCCCCGCCGCGCCAATTGGGCGGCCATTCCGGAGTTCAGATCCGGACTCCCCACGAGGCTCACTTCATGGACCGCTAAGGGCCTCGACTGGGGGTCCCAGATGGAGGTGCAGATGCTGCATAAGCACATCACCAACGTGCTGGGAAAGAACGTCGGTCTCACCAATGTGGTGCAGATCATGCTCTTCCGCCGCATCCTCCCCTGCCAACGCCAGGCCTCCCACATGTGGGAGTTCAATACAGAGGAGCCGGGGGACCCTGAAGCGCTTCTTCGACACTACGCACGAAGAGATATGGAAATTGCTCTTCAAGGCCCAGAAGAGCTGGCCCATGAAGACCGAGGTTGTCGGGCTCGACATCGAGAATCCAGCCACTCTGATAAGTATTAACCTTTCCGAAGACATGTCCGGTCAGTATTTTTAATCAACAGGAATCTTATCAGCTCACTTCTTCACAGGGTTGGACAGCAAAGGCGGAGCGAATTGATAGTCCAGCTCTGTTGCCCGAAGACCCAGCCACTACCTAGCTGATGGAGATGCTGGTCCCTGCGCCCTACCAGGGGTCGGAGAAGAAGGGCGAGAAGAAGGGCAAGGAGCCCAAGGGTGGCCCTCGCCGCAGAGGCCCTTCGGACGCTGTGTCCGGAGAGACCGAGATTGTCTCCTCTCATGAAGGAGATGAGGACGAAGAGGAGGGGGAGGAGGTGGAAAGCGAGTCCCCCCGCGAGTGGAGGAGGAAGAAGAGGACGGCCTCTGAGAACCCGGAGGGGGCGGCACCGAAGAGGGGGAAGATTAACCTCTCAGCCAGTTCAGACTCAGAGTCCAAACACATCTGCAAGAGAGCCCCCAGGGCGAAGCCCTTGGCCGATTCGTAAGTATTCGAAATTTCACTCTTTAGTTTCCGCTTGCCTACCTTTGCCATGTAAGCTATATTATTGTTTACTTTTCAGCCCTCCTCACGATATTCCAAACGCCTCATCTTCATCGGGGAACTCCCTGCCGCCTGAGCAGGCAGAGAGCAACGCACCATCGCGCGGCCCCTCGCCTACTGCCATGGAGGACACCGAGGTGTCATCCCGAAGGACTCCTCCTAGTCGAGGAGGGGCGGACGGGGGCGTCGAGAAGGCGCCTGAGGTTAACACCTCGGTCATCGAAGACCTAGGGGAGGCGACCCCCGTGGCCACCAACAACGGGGAGCCCCAACAGTCCGGGCCCCCGCCGCACACCATTCCGGAGACCAACACGGCTCCGGGAAGGGATGTGTAGCCCCCTTCGACAGAGGGGGAGGAGCAACGGCTCCCGCAGCATCCTCTGTTAATCCGGAGGCTGCTCATGCTCTGGAGGAGGCGCTTCAACGCGCTTCCATCGTGGAGGAGCACCGCACCTTGATGGGTGCGGTTATGGAAAAGGTTCAGTCTGCGAAAAGCGGACTAAATGAAGCCTTCAACAGCCTACTAACATGCTTTGAGGTATGCGACATAATATTCTAAATAAATTTATCATATGCAAAGGATAAACTTGTATATAGACAGTAGCCCCTAAGACTTTGTCCGGATTAGAACAACCCGGACATAGGATCTCAATATAATTCAAACACTAATATGCTGCGCTAATGTATGTGACAAGCATCCATGTTGGCGGCTACCTCCCAGGCCGTAGAGGTTTCTGAGCTTAATCGGAAGCTACGAGTGGCCGATGAAGAGCTCAACCGCATCAACGATGGTTCGAGGAGACGCAAGGTATGCAAAATTTATATATCATAAGTGATATGTATGATGAGTCTTTTAACTTATTTGATCTTGTGATTATGACCACAGTTGGCGCGGCCGAGGTCAAATCCCTCAAGGGCGCGCTTGCCCAGGTCAAGGAGGCAGAGGTGAACAGGGCAGCTGCTGACAAAGCGACGAAGGAACTGGAGGCGGAGCAAACTGCCCGCCGCCAACATGAGGCTCGGGTGGCCGAAGTCGAGCAAGAGCTCAAGGACGCCATCACTAAGTGTGAGTCCTTATAGCAGAAGACTTCGGACCAAGCATCCGAACTCGCCAAGGCTCTCCAGGACGTCAAAGAGGCCTGGGTTGAGTCTCAGAGTGCTCACCAGGAGATCTAGCAGGCGAAGCAGATAGCGGCTGGTAAGGCCTTTCTTCTGCAAAGTAAATTTGGAAGTAGGAGGTATATCTTGCTGACTTGAGTTTGGAGTTCTCCAAGCGCGTTTGTGTATCTTCCGAGGAGTGTTACCGACGCCGCGCAGTTCTTCCAAGTCGAGGAGGGGAACTCGACCAAGAAGCTGTTCTGGTCGTAGTATCTTGCGCTAGAGTATTCGACGCCCCTCAGTGACCAGCTGAACAAGCTGCATAGGGTGGACGGCTTGGCCATGAAGGATCTGATAGTCCAACTTTGGCCAGCCGAACCCATGCCCAGCAGCTACTTCGGCCTCGTGAAGCGGCTTGTCGACGCGCATCCTCGGATCGATGCCATAAAGCAATTAGCCTGCATAGAAGGTGCCCGGATGGCCTTTGCCCGCGCCAAGATGCAATGGGTGAAGATGAAGGCCACCGAAGTGGCAACCACAGGTCCGCCCGAGGGCAAGGATCACCGAAAGCCAGAGAGGTACTTTGAAATGTCTTGGAAGGGGCCCGAATAGTAGAGGGCCAGTGTTCAAAGGATGTTATGTTTGATTAAATGTACTCGGGTGGCAGAAACCATGCTATGAATCCGCGCTATGATTGCGCCTTTTTGTGTTAATTTTACCCTCCTGTGCGGCCGTTTATTATTTATACTTCTGAAGGTTGCCAGTTGTCGGCTTCGGCCCCCATGTAAATAGTATAGGGGTGTTCGTGAATGCATGGCCACACTTCACCCAACGTCTTGGTCCTTAGAGGAGGCGTCCGTGCGGTGAACTAGGCAATCAGACTATGTGGCTTTATTACCTTCACTTAGCCATAGGAGTCCATTGGTGGGGCTAACTAGTAACCCCTGTTGCATTGAGCGGCAATC
Source organism: Triticum timopheevii (assembly GCA_963921465.1). NCBI lineage: Eukaryota > Viridiplantae > Streptophyta > Magnoliopsida > Poales > Poaceae > Triticum > Triticum timopheevii. The sequence continues at coordinate 89,105,328 of OY997271.1, forward strand.
TGAATTATGGTGCCTTTGCAACGCGGCTGGTCAAGTCCCAGCCTCTCGTGTGACACGGCAAGAATCGCTAATGATCTATAGTATAACACTAAGTCACAAGATTGCTGACCAGCTCTCACTTATCATGACGGTCAGTTCTTGGCTTTCTCTACTAAGGTACTTTACCGGACGAACCAGAAATACCATCCAAGTAGTTCTCCCTTTACTACCTTAGCCGAACTGGCAGAACATAAGGTGGTAAGCACAGGAGCCGGGCAACCCAACTATAGACCAAAGACATGAATCAGAGCCGATGCATATTATGCAATATCCAGGGCGCCAAAGAGTTCCCTATAGGTGTTCGACTTTAAAATGTGCAGGGCTGAAGACAGCCCCTGGCACGAAGGCTGGGATAAAGCATGTACGTCGATCAAAAGTAAGGAGGGAACACAGATGATAATATAACATGCATACCAAACAGAAAGTGGTGATCATTTGCTTCCTTTATATCTTTATGAATACATCTGGATGTGTTTAGAAAAATAGTGCCATGAATATTGAGGTCATGTTACATGCCAGAAAGTTTTCATAAGGGAAAGTTTTACACAGGGCCTTAAAGTCATGGTTTGAAGATCCCAATGGTACCCTGCCGCACGTCTGTGTCGTTTCTCCTTAGTAGTGAGTCCTTCGAGAGGAGATGTAAGATGGTTGTCTGTAAAGAAGAGGAGCCGAAGAGGGAGACCTCATCCAACCACACATCTTTAGGTTTTCGAAGGAACCTGCAGTGAAAGAGAAAAAAAGAAGGGGTATGTGAGGTCTGGATATGGTCTAGCCGTACTATGGACCTGTCCCAAGGTGTGCCTCCAGCGTTTCCCAAGGTATTTTGAGTGCGTAATGGTGTACGCACGGTACATATACCTCGGCCTGATAGGGCGGTCGACGGAGGCAGAATTGCTATTTGAGGTCTGGGTCCACCGAGCTATCTACATGAGGTGCAGACCGGACTTTTTTGACTATGTCATTGGTCTTGATGGCCGATGAATTGTTCGGCTTGATGAAGCTGCTATATACCTCGGATTCTAGGGCCGCGGTGTGCTCTTCAGTTCGGAGGGAGCGCTCCATGTTTCCATTGACTGTAATGACGCCCTGCGGTTCGGGCATTTTAAGCTTTAGATAAGCATAGTGCAGGACCGCATTGAAATGGGTGAAAGCGATTCGTGCAAGCAGTGCGGGATAGCTACTGCGGAAAGGGACGATATCAAAGATCAGTTCTTCACTATGGAAGTTGTCCGGAGAGCCGAATACCACTTCTAGTGTTAATGAGCCCGTACAATGGGCCTCCATGTCGGGTATCACTCCTTTAAAGGTAGTGTTGCTTGGCTTTATTCTTGATGGGTCGATGCCCATTTTGCGGATAGTATCTTGATAGATCAAGTTAAGACTGCTCCCGCCGCCCATAAGGCTCTAGTGAGATGATATCCGTCGATGATAGGATCGAGTACCAGGGCGGCCGAACCCCCGTGACGGATACTGGTTGGGTGATCCCTGTGATCGAAAGTGATCGGACATGCTGACCATGGATTGAACTTTGGGGCGACAGGCTCTACAGCGTAGACGTCCCTTAGTGCGCGCTTGCGCTCCCTTTTGGGTATGTGTGTGACATAAATTATGTTCACTATTTTTACTTCGGGGGGGGGGGGGGCTGCTTTTGACCCTTGGTGTTTAGCTGACGGGGCTCATCGTCGTCTTCGCTTGGAGGTTCCTTCCCCTTGTGTTCGATATTTAACTTACCGGCCTGTTTAAAAACCCAGCAATTTTTATTGGTGTAGTTAGCCGGCTTGTCGGGGGTACGATGAATCTGACAGGGCCTCTCGAGGATTTTGTCCAAGTTGAATGGACCATCCCTGTTTCCTTTGAAAGGTTTCTTCCGCTAACCGGATTTAGAACCACTGAGTCCGGCATTGATTGTCGTGTCTTCGGTGTCGTCATTGTTATTCTAGCGTTTGTTTTTGTTGTGGCGTGGCCTGCCATTGCTGTCCCTGGCCTCAGAGGTGCCGGGATCGCTAGAACTGTTGCTTCTATGAGCTAGCCAGCTATCTTCGCTTGCACAGAAGCTGGTCATAAGTGTTGTCAGGTCTGCCATGGTTTTCGGCTTTTCCTGCCCAAGGTGTCGGGCGAGCCATTCATCATGGACGTTGTGTTTAAAGGCCGCTAAGGCTTCGGCGTCTGGACAGTCCATGATTTCGTTCTTTTTAATGAGGAACCGATTTCAAAGTTTGTAGTTGACTCTCCGGGTTGCTGGATTATGTGACTGAGGTCGTCGGCATCTGGAGGCCGGGCATAATTGCCATGAAAGTTGTCGAGGAAAGCGTCTTCTAAATCTTCCCAGCTCCCTATGGAGCTCTCTGGGAGTTTATTCAACTAGTGTCGTGCTGGTCCCTTCAACTTCAAGGGGAGATATTTGATGGCGTGGACGTAATCTCCGCAAGCCATGTGAATGTGGAGAAGAAAGTCCTCAATCCAGACGGCGGGGTCTGTTGTTCCATCGTATTTTTTATGTTTACGGGTTTATACCCTTCCAGAAATTGGTGCTGCATTACTTCATCAGTAAGCACATAGGGTGTGCGGTACCTATATAGCTGGCTACATCACAACGTAGTTCGGAAGACATCTGTGTTTGGTGATGACCTCGAACTTGATGATGTTGATCGCGCCAGGTTTGGTGGCCATCATCTCGTGCCGGAGGCCCGGAGCACGTCCTATGGATCCATAGATCGATCTGGTCTGACCGGCTTTGTTGGCCAGGGTCCTCATGTAGGTCATAAGTGTAGTCTGACGCCGCTGTCTCCTTGCCTCTATGGCGAGGCGGTGCGGGCTGGTGTTCGGCGTGATAGGTTGTTTTGTCCCGCCCACGTGGTGGTCGGTCTGGTTGATCAGCATAATTGTATTTTGACGGAATTGTCTCGAGGGCTTCATCATCGAATTGTGGCAGCAGCCTGCGCTTGGGGTAACTCTTTATCGATCGCTCAAGGCCGTACTCTTCGGCGGCTATGATTTAGTCCATCTATCATTGAGTGTGTCCTGTTCAGCTTGAAGCTGCTGTTGTTTCTTTTTCAGGCTCCGCGCAGTGGCGATGAGTTGTCGCTTGAAGCGTTCTTGTTCGAGGCGTTCCTCTAGGACAATGAAATCTTCATCACCGAGGCTTACATCCTCTTCGGAGGCAAGTAAGTAACTATTGTCCTCCGAGTCCTCGTGATCCATGTGCTTGGGGCTATACTGACCCTCCTCCCTCTTGTCCTGTTCGGACGTGGGCTCGACGGGGAGGACTTCGGTGTTATCCAGGATTTATTATCTCCGGTGCTGGTAGTGCTATCCTTTGCCCTACGCGATCGTGAGCGACGCCATTGACTGATACGTATCCACTTTTCCTAACGCTTTTCCTCTTGTTTTGGACTCTAATTTGCATGATTTGAATGAAACTAACCCCAGACTGATGTTGTTTTCAGCAGAACCACCATGGTGTTATTTTTGTGCATAAATAAAAGTTCTCGGAATGGAACAAAACTTTGCGAGGATTTTTTATATCGAATAAGAGAATTTCTGGAGCCAGGAGGGACCTGAGGGGGCACCTTATTAAAATTTCCATAAGAGTTGTTGTAGGAATTCTTTTGAGAAATCATAAATTCTTTAACACTAATCTCAAAATCAGACGACATCTTATTAAAATTTCCATAAGAGTTGTTGTAGTAATTACCATAATAATTAGAGTAATTACTAGGGAATGGCCTAGGATTAAAGTTTCCTCTATAAGCGTTGTTACCAAAATTGTTCCTACCAACAAAATTCACATCCAGGAGATTCATTGTTATTCTCAATCAAAGTAGACAAAGACATATCATTAGGATCAATAGGAGCACTCTTATTAGCAAACAATTTCATAAGTTCATCCATCTTCCCACTCAAAACATTAATCTCTTCTATCGCGAACTTTTTTACTAGTAGATCTTTCGGTGTGCCATTGAGAATAATTAACCATAATATTATCTAGGAGTTTAGTAGCTTCTCCTAAAGTGATTTCCACAAAAGTGCCTCCCGCGGTCGAATCTAAAAGATTTCTAGAAGCAAAATTCAATCCGACAATTTTTTTTATGATCATCCATAAATTTAATCCATGTGTAGGGCAATTGCGAATCATTAATTTAATCCTCTCCCAAGATTATGCAACATGTTCATGATCAAGTTGCTTAAAATTCATAATATCATTTCTTAGAGAGATGATCCTAGCGGGAGAAAATACTTAGAGATAAAAGCATCTTTGCACTTATCCCATGAATCAATGCTATTTTTAGGCAAAGACGAAAACCAAGTTTTAGCACAATCTCTAAGTGAAAACGGAAATAACTTCAATTTAACAATATCATTATCCATGTCTTTCTTCTTTTGCATATCACACAAATCAACAAAGTTGTTTAGATGAGTAGCGGCATCTTCACTAGGAAGGCCAGAGAATTGATCTTTCATGACAAGATTCAACAAAGCAGCATTGATTTCACAAGATTCAGCACCATTAAGAGGAGCAATCGGAGTGCTAAGGAAATAATTATTATTGGTATTGGAAAAGTCACACAATTTAGTATTATCTTGAAAAATCGTGACAAGCAATCCAACACACAAGCACACAAGAGGCAAGCAAAAAAGAGGCGAACGGGAAAGAGAGGGCGAATAAAACTGCAAGGGTGAAGTGGGGGAGAGGAAAACGAGAGGCAAATGGCAAATAATGTAATGCGAGGGAGAAGAGTTTGTGATGAGTACTTGGTATGTCTTGACTTGTGCGAAGACCTTCCCGGCAACGGCGCCAGAAATCCTTCTTGCTACCTCTTGAGCATTGTGTTTGTTTTCCCTTGAAGAGGAAAGGGTAATGCAGCAAAGTAGCGTAAGTATTTCCCTCAGTTTTGAGAACCAAGGTATCAATCCAGTAGGAGGCTACACGCAAGTCCCTCGTACCTACACAAACAAACAAGAACCTCGCAACCAAGGCGATAAAAGGGTTGTCAATCCCTTCACGACCACTTGCGGAAGTGAGATCTGATAGAGATAATAAGATAAGATAAATATTTTTGGTATTTTTATGATATGGATTGGAAAGTAAAGATTGCAAAATAAGATAGATCGGAAACTTTTATGATGGAAAATAGACTCGGGGGCCATAGGTTTCACTAGTGGCTTCTCTCAAGATATCATAAGTATTACGGTGGGTGAACAAATTACTGTCGAGCAATTGATAGAAAAGTGCATAGTTGTGAGAATATCTAGGCATGATCATGTATATAGGCATCACGTCCGTGACAAGTAGACCGACTCCTGCCTACATCTACTACTATTACTCCACACATCGACCGCTATCCAGCATGCATCTAGAGTATTAAGTTCATAAGAACAGATTAACGCATTAAGCAAGATGACATGATGTAGAGGGATAAACTCAAGCAATATGATATAAACCCCATATTTTTATCCTCGATGGCAACAATAGAATACGTGCCTTGCTGCCCCTGCTGTCACTGGGAAAGGACACTGCAAGATTGAACCCAAAGCTAAGCACTTCTCCCATTGCAAGAAAGATCAATCTAGTAGGCCAAACCAAACTGATAATTCTAAGAGACTTGCAAAGATAACCAATCACACATAAAAGAATTCAGAGGAGATTCAAATATTTCTCATAGATAAACTTGATCATAAACCCACAATTCATCATATCTCGACAAACACATCGCGAAAAGAGTTACATCAAATAGATCTCCAAGAAGATCAAGGAGAACTTTGTATTGAGATTCAAAGAGAGAGAAGAAGCCATCTAGCTAATAACTATGGACCCGAAGGTCTATGCTAAACTACTCACAACTCATCGGAGAGGCTATGGTGTTGATGTAGAAGTCCTCCATGATCGATCCCCCCTCCGGCGGAGCATTAGAAAAGGCTCCAAGATGGGATCTCGCGGGTACAGAAGGTTGCGGCGGTGGAAATAGGGTTTCGTGGTGCTCCTAGATGTTTTCGGGGTACGTAGATATGTATAGGCGAAGGAAGTCGGTCATGAGAGCCACGAGGGGCCCACGAGGGTGGGGGTGGGGGCGCGCCCACCCCCCTAGGGCGCGCCTTGGACCCTCGTGGTCGCCTCGTTTACTTCTTGACGTCCACTCCAAGTCTCCTGGATTGCGTTTGTTCCAAAAATAACTCTCCCGAAGGTTTCATTCCGTTTGGACTCCGTTTGATATTCCTTTTCTGCGAAACACTGAAATAGGCAAAAAAGCAGCAATTTGGGCTGGACCTCCAGTAAATAGGTTAGTCCCAAAATTGATATAAAAGTGTATAGTAAAGCCCATAAACATCCAAAACGGGTAATATAATAGCATGGAACAATAAAAAATTATAGATACATTGGATACGTATCAAGCATCCCCAAGCTTAATTCCTGCTCGTCCTCGAGTGGGTAAATGATAAAAACAGAATTTTTGATGTGGAATGCTACCTAGCATATTTCTCAATGTAATATTCTTTATTGTGGCATGAATGTTCAGATCCAAATGATTAAAGATAAAAGTTCATATTAACATAAAAATAGTAATACTTCAAGCATACTAACAAGTAATCATGTCTTATCAAAATAACATAGCCAAAGAAAGCTCATCCCTACAAAATCATATAGTTAGGCTATGCTTCATTTTCATCACACAAAATACTCCCATCATGCACAACCCCGGTTTCAGCCAAGCAATTGGTTCACACTTTTTAACACGCTTCAACTTTTTTAACACTCCTGCAATACATGAGCGTAAGCCATGGACATAGCAGTATATGTGGAATAGGATGGTGGTTGTGGAGAAGACAAAAAGGGAGAAGATAGTCTCACATCAACTAGGCGTATCAACGGGCTATGGAGATGCCCATTAATAGATATCAATGTGAGTGAGTAGGGATTGCCATGCAATGGATGCACTAGAGCTCTAAATGTATGAAAGCTCAACAAAAGAAACTAAGTGGGTGTGCATCCAACTCGCTTGCTCACGAAGACCTAGGGCATTTTGAGGAAGCCCATCATTGGAATATACAAGCCAAGTTCTATAATGAAAAATTCCCACTAGTATATGAAAGTGACAACATAGGAGACTCTCTATCATGAAGATCTGGTGCTACTTTGAAGCACAAGTGTGGAAAAAGTATAGTAACATTGTCCCTTCTCTCTTTTTCTCTCATTTTTTTATTTTGGTGGGCTTCTTTGGCCTCTTTTTTTATTTGGGCTTCTTTGGCCTCTTTTATTTTCATAAAGTCCGAAGTCTCATCCCGACTTGTGGGGGAATCATAGTCTCCATCATCCTTTCCTCACTTGGGACAATGCTCTAATAATGAAGATTGATATGTCTTGATACGTCTCCAACATATCTGTAATTTTTGATTGTTCCATGCCATTATATTACCCCTTTTGGATGTTTATGGGCTTTATTTTACACATTTATATCTTTTTTGGGACTAACCTACTAACCGGAGGCCCAACCCGTATTGTTGTTTTTTGCCTATTTCAGTATTTCAAAGAAAAGGAATATCAAACGGAGTCCAAACGGAGTCCAAACGGAAAGAAACCTTCGGGAGCATGATTTTTGGAACGAACGTGATCCAGAGGACTTGGAGTGCAAGTCAAGAAGCAGCCGAGGACTCCACGAGATAGGAAGGCGCCCCCTATAGGGCACGCCCCCCTGTCACGTGGGCCCCTCGGGCGTCCACCGACGTACTTCTTCCTCCTATATAAGCCTACGTACCCCGAAAACATCCACGGAGCAGACGAAACACAATTTCCACCACCGTAACCTTCTGTATCCGCGAGATCCCATCTTGGAGCCTTCGCCAGCGTTCTGCCAGAGGGGGAATCGACCATGGAGGGCTTCTACATCAACACCCTTGCCCCTCCGATGAGTTGTGAGTAGTTTACCACAGACCTACGGGTCCATAGTTATTAGCTAGATGGCTTCTTCTCTCTTTTTGGATCTCAATACAATGTTCTCCCCCTCTCTTGTGGAGATCTATTCGATGTAAACTCTTTTTGCGGTGTGTTTGTCGAGATCCGATGAATTGTGGGTTTATGATCAAGTTTATCTATGAATAATATTTGAATCTTCTCTGAATTCTTTTATGTATGATTGAGTTATCTTTGCAAATCTCTTCGAATTATCAGTTTGGTTTGGCCTACTAGATTGATCTTTCTTGCCATGGGAGAAGTGCTTAGCTTTGGGTTCAATCTTGCGGTGTCCTTACCCAGTGACAGAAAGGGTTGCAAGGCACGTTTTGTATTGTTGCCATCGAGGATAAAAAGATGGGGTTTATATCATATTGCTTGAGTTTATCCCTCTACATCATGTCATGTTGCTTAATGCGTTACTCTGTTCTTATGAACTTAATACTCTAGTTGCAGGCAGGAGTCGGTCGATGTGTGGAGTAATAGTAGTAGATGTAGGCAGGAGTCGGTCTACTTGTTGCGGACGTGATGCCTATATACATGATCATGCCTAGATAATCTCATAATTATTCACTTTTCTATCAATTGCTCGACAGTAATTTGTTCACCCACCGTAATACTTATGCTATCTCGAGAGAAGCCTCTAGTGAAACCTATGGCCCCCGGGTCTATCTCTTATGATATTCGCTTCCAATCTACTTTTATTTGCATCTTTACTATTTGCATCTATATTATAAAATACCAAAATTATATTTATCTTATCTTATTATCTTTATTAGATCTCACTTTCGCAAGTGGCCGTGAAGGGATTGACAACCCCTTTATTGCGTTGGTTGCGAGTTCTTTGTTTGTTTGTGTAGGTGCGTGGGACTTTTGAGGAGCCTCCTACTGGATTGATACCTTGGTTCTCAAAAACTGAGGGAAATACTTACGCTGCTCTGCTGCATCAGCCTTTCCTCTTCAAGGAAAACCAACGCAAGCTCAAGATGTAGCAAGAAGGATTTCTGGCACCGTTGCCGGGGAGGTCTTCGCTCAAGTCAAGACATACCAAGTACCCATCACAAACTCATCTCCCTCGCATTTACATTATTTGCCACTTGCCTCTCGTTTTCCTCTCCCCCACTTCACCCTTGTCGTTTTATTCGCCCTCTCTTTCCCAATCTCCTCCTCTCTTTTTCACTTGCCTTTTTTCGTTTGCCATGTGTTAGTTCGTTTACCTTGTTACCATGGCTAGTCCTCCTATCCTTATTATCACTCCTGAACAAGAAATTCTCAATTTTAAGCAAAGGGAGGGAGAAAATTTAAAAGATGCTTGGCATAGAATTTGCAATGCACAATATAAATCTTCGAGGAAGCTTTCCACTTCCGTCCTTCTCCGCAATTTTTATGTAGGCATTACTCCTTGGAATAGATGTGTTCTTGATATTGCTACTGGAGGTGGTTTTATGAGTAGCCATACGTTTGATGCTTATAATGCTATGTTAGATTTGTTTGGCCCACCACCTCTTTTGATCAATGGTACTGTTTTAACTTTAGAACACGTTATGCAACAGCTTGAGATTATTGAAAATAAAATTGCCACTGTTGAGTTGATTGAAAATTTGGATAAAAAGATTCATAATCACATTACCCAATTTGGATCTAGGATTGGAGTTACTTTGAAAAATCTTAAATAAAAAGAACCTATAGTTAATGAGAAAATAGATCTAGACTCTACTAGAATCGGTAAACTTGAGGATATCATTACAAACTTAGGTTCCGCTTTTTCCTCCATGAAACACACTCCAAAACCCCCTACTAAAGCTGCCAAGTTTATTTATGTTCCTAAAAATAAGGGTGAATCTTCTAGTAAGAGAGACGCGGATCTCAAATCCATAAGTGTTCATCCCAACTGTCTCTCTATCGTTAAGGAACCTTTTGCTACCAATGAATTTCTTGAATTTTTGCCTAAAGGTTTAGCCATTGCTAAAATGGTAGATATCCCTAGAGATCACAAGCGCTCTACTTATGAATTGAGTGCCAAAGATGACACTACTTAGATCTATCTTCGCTTTTATGCCTAGCTAGGGGCGTTAAACGATTGCGCTAGTTGGGAGGAAACCCAATTTTCTTTATGTTTTTTGTTTTTGCTTCTGTTTGTTAATAAATTTTGCTTCTACCTTCTGTTTAGATGTGTTTTTATCTTTTAATTAGTGTTTGTGCCAAGTAGAACCTATAGGATAACCTATGATGATAGTTGATTTGATTCTGCTGAAAAACAGAAACTTTGCACGCACGAATTTAATTTTGTTAAATCACAGGAACGTGATTTTATGTTGATTCTTTTTGATTCTGATCAATAAACAAATTTTCTAGGACTTCCTAGTTTGGTAGGATTTTTAGAGTTCCAGAAGTGTGCGTTAGTTACAGATTGCTACAGACTGTTCTGTTTTTGACAGATTCTGTTTTTCGTGTGTTGTTTGCTTATTTTGATGCATCTATGGCCAATAAAATAGTTTATAAACCATACAGAAGTTGGAATACAGTAGGTTTAACACCAAAATAAATAAAGAATGAGTTCATTACAGTAGCTTATGTGGCGTTTTGTTTTCTTTCACTAACGGAGCTTATAAGATTTCCTGTTGAGTTTTGTGTTGTGAAGTTTTCAAGTTTTGGGTAAAGCTTTTATGGACTATGGAATAAGGAGTGGCAAGAGCCTAAGCTTGGGGATTCCCAAGGCAACCCAAGATATTCAAGGATAGCCAAAAGCCTAAGCTTGGGGATGCCCCGGGAAGGCATCCCCTCTTTCGTCTTCGTTCATTGCTAACTTTACTTGGAGCTATATTTTTATTCGCCACATGATATGTGTTTTGCTTGGAGCGCCGTGTATTATATTAGTATTTGCCTTTTAGTTTACCACAATCATCCTTGATGTACACACCTTTTGGGAGAAGCCTACTTGATTAGAATTTGCTAGAATACTCTATGTGCTTCACTTATATCTTTTGAGCTTGATAGTTTTTGCTCTAGTGCTTCACTTATATCTTTTAGAGCATGGTGGTGTCTTAATTTTGAAGAAATTGCTAGTCTCTCATACTTCACTTATATCTTTTTGAGAGTCTTTTAGAACAGCATGGTATTTGCTATGGTTACAAAGTTGGTCCTAGAATGATGAACATCCAAGTTGAGTATAATAATAACTATCATAGAATAAGAACTGGATGCTATGATCAATATGATGTTTGATAATTGTTTTGAGATATGGAGGTAGTGATATTAGAGTCATGCTAGTTGAGGTGATTATGAAAAATACTTGTGTTAAGGGTTGTGATTCCCGTAGCATGCACGTATGGTGAACCGCTTTGTGATGAAGTTGAAGCACAATTTTATTTATTGATTTTCTTCCTTATGAGTGGCGGTCGGGGATGAGCGATGGTCTTTTCCTACCAATCTATCCCCCTAGGAGCATGTGCGTAGTGCTTTGGTTTTTGATGACTTCTAAATTTTTGCAACAAGTACATGAGTTCTTTTGACTAATGTTGTGTCCATGGATTATACGCACCTCACCCTTCCACCATTGCTACCTCTCTTGTGTCGCGCAACTTTCGTTGGTGCCATACACCCACCATATACCTTCCTCAAAACAGCCACCATACCTACCTATTGTGGCATTTCCATAGCCATTACGAGATATATTGCCATGCAACTTTCCACCGTTCCTTTCATATGACATGCATTACTTTTGTCATATTGCTCTTTGCATGATCATGTAGTTGACATCGTATTTGTGGCAAGGCCACTTTTATAATTTTCATACATGTTGCTCTTGATTCATTGCATATCCCGGTACACCGCCGGAGGCATTCATATAGAGTCATATCTTGTTCTAGCTTTGAGTTGTAATTCTTGAGTTGTAAATCCATAAAAGTGTGATGATCCATTATTAGAACATTGTCCTAGTGAGGAAAGGATGCTGAAGACTATGATTCCCCCACAAGTCGGGATGAGACTTCAGACTTTACAAAAAGAAAAAAAGGAAAAAAAAAGAGAAAAGCCAAAAAAGGGGGAGGCCAAAGAAAAAAAAGAAAAAAAAGAAGAAAAAGAAAAAAAATAAAATGAGAGAAAAAGAGAGAAGGGACAATGCTACTATCTCTTTTTCCACACTTGTGCTTCGAAATAGCACCATGATCTTCATGATAGAGAGTCTCCTATGTTGTCACTTTCATATACTAGTGGGAATTTTTCATTATAGAACTTGGCTTGTATATTCCAATGATGGGTGTCGGTGTCAAAACCGGCGGATCTCGGGTAGGGAGTCCCGAACTGTGCGTCTAGGCGGATGGTAATAGGAGACAAGGGACACGATGTTTTTACCCAGGTTCGGGCCCTCTCGATGGAGGTAAAACCCTACTCCTGCTTGATTGATATTGATGATATGGGTAGTACAAGAGTGGATCTACCACGAGATCAAGGAGGCTAAACCCTAGAAGCTAGCCTATGGTATGATTGTTCTGTCCTATGGACTAAAACCCTCCGGTTTATATAGACACCGGAGAGGGCTAGGGTTACACAGAGTCAGTTACAATGGTAGGAGATCTACATATCCGTATCGCCAAGCTTGCCTTCCACGCCAAGGAAAGTCCCATCCGGACACGGGACGAAGTCTTCAATCTTGTATCTTCATAGTCTTGGAGTCCGGCCGATGATGATAGTTCGGCTATCCGGACACCCCCCTAGTCCAGGACTCCCTCAGTAACCCCTAAACCAGGCTTCAATGACGACGAGTCCGGCGTGCATATTGTCTTCGGCATTGCAAGGCGGGTTCCTCCTCCGAATAATTTATAGAAGATTGTGAACACCAGGATAGTGTCTGGCTCTGCAAAATAAATTCCACATACCACCGTAGAGAGAATAATATTTACACAAGTTCAATCTACTGACGTTTTTTGTGGCGTGACGTCACACCACAACCAAGCCTTTACTCGAATCGTTTTTATTATACCACCTCAGCGCGTTTAGCGAAGCGGTTTCCTTGGCACGTCTTGTCGAAGCAGAGATCCCGTTCCCCTTATTCCGGGATTCCCATCAATACGAACGTGGGTAACCCAACTGCACCATTGATTGCGGCGCTTGGGAGATAAGCGAGTTTTACCAGGCCGGTGGGGATGCATAGTTTCATCCACCCATATATAAGGGGATAAGGATCCACCTTTTTACCTACGCCTTCTTCCTCCTTTGCTTATCCATCTCCGCGCACTCGAGCTCCAGCGCCCAAGTCCGCACATCTCACGTCGACCTTCTCCAGCCATGTCCGGAGCGGGAGGCAAGTGGATGGCCTCCTCCGTTACTGAGGGGCACATCAAGAAGCTGCGCAGCGCCGAATATCTGTCCAGCGACATCGCGCACCGGCTCCCCAACGAGGGGTAGCTCATCCCCACCCCCGGGCCCCATGAGAGGGTGGTATTCCTTCCCCATTTCCTCCGCGGACTAGGCTTCCCACTCCACCCCTTTGTCCGAGGGCTCATGTTCTACTACGGCCTAGATTTCCACGATCTGGCCCCGAATTTCATCCTCAATATCTTGGTGTTCATCGTCGTGTGCGAGGCCTTCCTCTGCATCCAGCCCCACTTCGGCTTGTGGCTAAAGACCTTCAATGTCAAGCCGAAGGTTGTGAAGGGCAGCCAAGCGGAGTGCGGAGGCGCCATGGTGGGAAAAATGCCCAATGTCACTTGGCTCGAGGGCGCCTTCGTGGAAACCATCAAAGGGTGGCAATCCGGGTGGTTCTACATCACCGAGCTGCATGACCTTAAATGGGCAGCGGCCCCTGAATTCAGATCTGGCATCCCCATGCGGCTCACCTCCTGGAAAGAGAAGGGCCTGCTATGGGGTAGTTCGGAAGAGCTGACCGGACTCCAGTCCTGTCTCCAAACCCTGGTGAACAAGAAGCTCAAGCTTGTCAACGTGATCCAGGTCATGCTCGTCCGCCGGATTCTCCCCTGCCAACAACGGGACTTCAATTTGTGGGAGTTTGATCCGGCACAGCACCGGACCTTGAGCGGGCTCTTCGACACTACGTATGAAGATGCCTGGAGGGTATTGTTCAAGGGCGCCGAAGCTCCCGCATCCGCTACCGAATATCACGGATTCAGCTCGCAGCGTCCGGCTGGCAAGGTAAGCCATGTTATCCTTTATGGGACACTTGCTTTTCATGTTTTGACTTTATGCGGGATCTAAACTCCCAACACCTTTAACAGGCTTGGCAAGCGACGTCCGGACAGGTTAACTGTCCGGCTCCCCTTCCAGAAGACCCAGCGGATGCCCGTCTAACAGGGCTGCTGGTCCCGGCACTTTACGTAGTGTCGGAGAAGAAGGCCAAGAAGGAGGCCATAGGAACCCAAAGGAGTTCTCGGCGTCAGGTGGTATCGGATTCATCATCCGATGACTCCGAGGCGGTCTCCTCCCACGAGGACGAGGAGGAGAAGAAAGAGGCCTCTCCCCGAGCGGGGGGAGAGAAGAAGAGGAAGGCCTCCCCATCAAGGGAGGCCGAAGGGTCCAAAAAGGGAAGGACCCTTCCCCCGGACTGTTCCGCCAACGTCGGCGACGGCGACGAGGAGTGGCCCTCAAGGGCCAAGCCCCTTGCGAGATTGTAAGTATCCGGACTCTCGAATAACTTCATGACTTTTCTTTTCGCCACACGGTGTCTTTCTAATGCCGCATACAACCCTGCAGTCCGCCCAAGGATGATCTTCCCGCTTCGTCGAGCGGGTCCTTGGGTACGTCGGATGTGGATAGTACTTCACTTCCGACCGCCTCCACCCCCCGTGACGCCGACGACGCCGAGGTGGGATCCCAGAGAGGGACCCTCCCGGAGGAGGAGGCCCCGGAGGTGCCACAGGGCAACCTCCCGGACTTCGTACCGGACTCCGCACCGGAACCTGCAGTGGTTCCGTAGTCCGGCCGGTGGCCCCTTCGTAAGAAGGGAAAGACTGTGACGCCAGCGTCCTCCGTCCAACCGGAGGCGCCGGATAACTTGCTAGAGGCGCTCAACAGCGCTTCCATCGAAGAGGAACACCACACTGTCATGAGTGTGGTGATTCAGAAGGTTCAGCTCGGCAAAAGCAGGCTGACCGAGGCCTGCAGCAGCCTTCTAACAGGCTTTGAGGTAAGGATTTTAATATATGTAAAATAGTACCGCATAGACAGTAGCCCCTAATGCTCGGTTCGGTGTTCGGAAAGAAAAGCCAGACTGAGGATCTAAAAAGATATACGCATGAGTCTTAAAAAATATGTCAATATGGGATTGCAGGCTGTGCTGCTGACCTCTGCCGCACTGACTGCGGAGGTCAATGCTTTGAAGCAAAGCCTCGAGCAGCCCGAGAGCGAGCTTGGCCGTGCCAAGAAGCAGCTCGAGGACAAGGAAGGTGAGTAACACCTTATTAAAGTTGTACCTTACAGAAAAGGATTTGGTTGCAAGAGGAATGACAAGGATAACGTGGGTACTTCAGGAGCCACGAACGAGGTGGCGACCCTGAAGGAGGCGGTGTTCGTGGCCGAACATAATGCAGCCGCGGAGCGTGCTGGGCGAGAGAAGCAGGAGGCGCGGGTGGCGGAGGTACAGCAAGAGCTCCAGGCTCTCGTGGAAAAACATGAGAGTTTGGAGCGCGACTCGAAGACTCGAGAGTCTGAGCTTGCATCGGCTCTTGAGAGTGCCAAAGCCGCTAAGGCTGAAGCCCACAAGGCCCTCCAAGAAATCGAGGCATTGAAGAAAATAGCGGCGGGTAAGGCATTTTTCATGCAAAGCAAGCATGTGAATGTGAATTACCTATTACTTACCCGAATTCGGAGCTCTCCAGGAACGTTCGCAGATCTGCCCCGCAGCCTATCCGATGCTGCCGCTTTCTACAGGGCCGAGGAGGGGAGCTCGACGGAGAAGGTCTTCTGGTCTCAGTATGCTAAGGCCAGACATCCGGTGCCCCTTAGCGACCAGCTGAAGCAGCTGGTCGAGCTCCACAAGGTGGCCGAACAGGCCATGAAGGGCCTCATAGTTTGGCTGTGGCCCAAGGAGGCCATGCCTGGGAGCTACTTCGGCCTGGTGCGGCGGCTGGTGGATGCTTGTCCATGGGTTGAAGTCATCAAGCACTCCGCCTGCATTGAAGGTGCCCGTCGGGCCCTTGCCCGTGCTAAGGTGCACTGGGGCAAGATGGACGCTGAGAAGCTTGTGACGGACGCGCCACCGCCGGGCAAGGAGTATCGCACGCCCGAGATGTATTATAAGGGTGTCCTGAAGGGTGCCCGCATTATTGCGGGTGAGTGCTCCAAAGATGTAATATTTGAATAGACTCGCATTTTGTTATCCCGTGCGCTGAAAACTTTGTTCATATGCGCTAAGCAACGCTTGTTAATTTAAAATATTACCTTCTGTGCGGCCGTTTATCAAATCTGAGAGATGGGAAGTCGTCGGCTTCAGCCCCCATGCCACGAGTGCTGGGGTGTTCGGGATAAACTTGTGCGCTCTTGTTCCCATTTTTGGGTCCATCTAGGGAGGCGCTCAACACAACGAACAAGGCAACCGGACTTATAGTGCTTGAACACTCTCACTTAGCCATAGAATTCTATAATTTTAAACTTCGGCGAAGCCCCTAGTGTTCGGAAGACCGAGTTTAGGGCGCTATCCACGCCTGGGCCGGACGAAGCCGGTTCCTCGCTCTAAGCGGCATAAGTCTTTAGGGACTCGAAAAAACCTCTCGAACAGCGACCGGCTCTCGCCTCATCATGATGGTCAGTTTTAGCTTTCTCCACTGAGGCGCTCGCCCAGCTCAACTGGGGCGCAATCGCAGTGGTTCTCCCAGCGCTACCTTAGCCGATACAACGGAACGTAAGGTACCAAAACATGGGAGCCGGGCAAACCCAACTATTGACCCAAGACATGATTCGGAGCTGATGCATATAATGCTATAAGTTCGGGGTCCCGCACTTGTGAAAGTGTTCGGACTTATCACACCATAATATGGGGAACTTAAGTCCCTGGTGTATTTAGCCGTACCAAAGTGTACGGATGCAACATGTCATAAATGAACATATGTATAAGAAAGGAATGCAATTATAAGCAAAAAAGTGATGCATTGTTTATTCAAGAAATACTGCCATGAATGCAGAACGATACAAATAGTGCGGTAAGCAAGGGATGGGACTATTAAACATGTCCCCCTCCAGGGGTAGGCTGCGGAATGGTGTATAAAACAGATTTAATGCTCGTAATGGAGACCACCTGGATACTCGTCGTAGCCTTTCTCCTTCCCTGGCTGTTGCATCGTGAGTTCGGCAGGTCTACTGCCGGACAGGGCCTCTGGTGAACGGAGTCCTGTGGGTAAGAAAAAAAAGAAAAAGGAAAAAAGAATGACACACTTGGGAGCCCCTGGTGTGGTTAAGCCGCATTCTAGGCCTGTCGTGGTCGTTCCCCTCCCCCTATGCCCATGGTATCTCTAGAGCGTAATGATGTACGTGAAGGACCGGTCTTGCAATTTTGCAAGGACTGGGGTTGGGGCCGCATTGCTACGCGTGCCAGGTGGTCTTGTTGTAGGTTACTCCGGGCGCGTTTAGCCGTGTCCGGTCGCTTAACGGCCGGACTCGAGAATTGCCTTAAGAGGCTGCACTGTACTTCTGCCGCGAGGGCCGCTGTATGTTCTTCCGTTCGGAGAGAGCGTTCAGTGTTTCCGTTGACCGTGATGACTCCTCGAGGGCCTGGCATCTTGAGCTTGAGGTATGCATAGTGCGGCACCGCGTTGAACTTTGCAAAGGCAGTCCGTCCGAGCAGAGCATGATAGCCGCTGCGGAACGGAACTATGTCGAAGATTAACTCCTCCCTTCGGAAGTTATCCGGGGATCCGAAGACCACTTCCAGTGTAACTGAGCCCGTTCAATTGGCCTCTACACCTGGTATGATGCCTTTGAAGGTCGTCTTTGTGGGTTTAATCCTTGAGGGGTCTATGCCCATCTTTCGCACTGTGTCCTGAGAAAGAAGGTTCAGGCTGCTGCCACCGTCCATCAGGACTCTGGTGAGGTGAAATCCGTCGACGATTGGGTCTAAAACCAATGCAGCGAATCCGCTGTGGCGGATGCTGGTGGGGTGGTCCCTTCGATCAAAAGTGATCGGGCAGGAGGACCATGGGTTGAACTTCGGGGCGACTGGCTCCATCGCGTATACGTCCCTGAGTGCACGCTTCCACTCCCTCTTGGGTATGTGGGTTGCGTATATCATGTTCACCGTCCGCACTTGTGGGGGGAAACCCTTCTGTCCTCTATTGTTCGGCGGTCGGGTCTCTTCCTCGTCATCGCTATGCAGCCCCTTGTCATTGTTTTCGGCAATTAGCTTGCCTGCCTGCTTGAATACCTAACAGTCCCTGTTGGTGTGGTTCGCTGGCTTTTTGGGGGTGCCGTGTATCTAGCACGAGCGGTCGAGTATTCGGTCCAAATTGGATGGACCCGGAGTAGTTCTTTTGAATGGATTTTTTCCGTTGACCGGGTTTGGAGCCTTTGAATCCGGCATTGACTGCCGTATCCTCAGTATTGTCGCCGTTAATGCGGCGTTTGTGCTTGTTGCAACGCGACCTGCCGTTGCGGTCCTTGGTATCCGGACTGCCAGAATTTTTGCTGAGGTTGTTGCTGCGGGCTAGCTAGCTGTCCTCTCCCACGCAGAAGTGGGTCATGAGTGATGTGAGGGCAGCCATGGATTTCGGCTTTTTCTGTCCCAGGTGCCGGGCAAGCCACTCGTCGCGGATGTTATGTTTGAAGGCCGCGAGGGCCTCCGCATCGGGACAGTCGACGATTTGATTTTTCTTAGTTAAGAACCGTGTCCAGAATTGTCTGGCCGATTCGTCTGGCTGCTGAATTATATGGCTTAGGTCGTCAGCGTCTGGTGGTCGCACATACGTGCCCTGGAAGTTATCAAGGAATGCGGCTTCCAGGTCCTCCCAACACCCAATTGATTCTGCTGGCAAGCTGTTAAGCCAATGCCGAGCTGGTCCTTTAAGCTTGAGTGGGAGGTATTTGATGGCGTGAAGATCATCACCGCGGCCATGTGGATATGAAGGAGATAGTCTTCGATCCAAACCGTGGGGTCTGTTGTGCCATCGTAGGATTCAATATTCACGGGTTTAAACCCTTCGGGGATTTGATGATCCATTACTTCATCTGTGAAGCATAGTGGGTGTGCGGCGCCTCTATATTGGGCTATATCACGACGTAGCTCAAACGAGCTTTGTCTACTGTGTTTGGCCCAACCGAACTTGCTGTGTCCGGCGCGACGGATGTCGTCGCGTATCATGGGGCGCCCACGCGATCTGTAGATCGATCTTGATTGTCTTGCCTTATCCTCCAATATATATCGTAAGTCCGGAGCGTTCCCCCGTGGCTTTGTGCTTTTCGAGCGATGCCGGGGTACGGTTCTAGTGGAGGGCTTAGAGGCCTCTCTGTCGTGGCCACGAGGTGGTCGGTCAGCCGTATTTTGCGCTGGTGATGCAGGTTTATATGCCTCCTCCTCTAATCAGGGGAGCAGCTTGCATTTGGGGTAGCTTTTGGAGGGGCGTTCGAGTTCATGCTCTTCGGCCGCGAGGACTTCAGTCCATCTGTCGGCTAGCAGATCTTGATCAGCTCTAAGCTGTTGCTGCTTTTTCTTGAGGCTGTTTGCCGTGGCCATAAGCCTGCGTTTAAAACGCTCTTGTTCGACGGGATCCTCAGGCACGGCGAATTCGTCGTCGTCGAGGCTTGCCTTGTCTCCGGAGGGAAGCATGTAATTATCATCCTCTACCTCTTCGTCTGCCGCTCTCTCATGAGGGCTGGCTTCTCCGTCCTCCTGTGCTGAATCTTGCTGGAGGGGGTTGTCTTCGGCACTGTCTGGGGTGTTATTATCTCCGGTGCCGGAATCTCCATTCTTGCTGTGGCGGGATTTAGAGCGGCGCCGCTGACGCCGGCGCTTAGGCTGTTTCCTGGAGGGGTCTTCCTCCGCTGCTCCATCGCCATTCCCATCCTTTGGGAAGTCCGCTGCTCCATGTATATGTCGTATGATGAGGTGGCTTTCCAGTGCCCAGTGGGCGCTGGTTATTGGTCGTCTCCGGCATCGTCGTCCATACTGTCGATGTCTTCGGAGTCGAAGTCTAACATGTCGGTTAGATCGTCGACAGTGGCTACTAAGTGGGTGGTGGGTGGGCTTTGAATTTCTTCGTCGTCCGCATCCCAACCGTCCTGACCGCAGTCCGGCCAGGGCTCTCCTGATAACGAGAGATATTTTAGCGAATTCAGGATGTCGCTGAAAGGTGAGTGTTGAAAGATGTCCGCAGCGGTGAACTCCATGATCGGCGCCCAATCGGATTCGATTGGAGGGGGCACAGGAGGTTCGGAGTCCGGCGAGGAGTCCGGCACCTCGGAGTCACGAGCTTCACAACGGACAAGGTCAGTATTCGGCTCCATCGCCGTAGAGGTTGCAGCCCCCGGTGTCTAGCCACCCGTCCTCGATCTGCGCGTCCGGCTCCGAATCGAGGGTCGGAGTGGACTCGTGTGCGGCCTCCAGGGCACTGTCCGGCAGCAGAGCTAAGTCGTGCCCATCGTGACAGTGCGGCGCGCTCGGCTTTGGCTCGAATCCATCGAAGATCAAGTCTCCGCGGATGTCAGCCGTGAAGTTCAGACTTCCAAATCTGACCTGACGGCCAGGGGCGCAGCTTTCAATCTGCTCCAGATGGCCAAGCGAATTGGCCCGCAGTGCAAAGCCGCCAAATACGAAGATCTGTCCGGGGAGAAAAGTCTCACCCTGGACTGCGTTGTTGTTGTTGATGATCGAAGGAGCCATCGAGCCTATCGGTGACGACACAGAGGAACTCTCAATGAAAGCACCAATGTCGGTGTCAAAACCGGCGGATCTCGGGTAGGGGGTCCCGAACTGTGCGTCTAGGCGGATGGTAACAGGAGACAAGGGACACGATGTTTTTACCCAGGTTCGGGCCCTCTTTATGGAGGTAAAACCCTACTCCTGCTTGATTGATATTGATGATATGGGTAGTACAAGAGTGGATCTACCACGAGATCAAGGTGGCTAAACCCTAGAAGCTAGCCTATGGTATGATTGTTCTGTCCTATGGACTAAAACCCTCCGGTTTATATAGACACCGGAGAGGGCTAGGGTTACACAGAGTCGGTTACAATGGTAGGAGATCTACATATCCGTATCGCCAAGCTTGCCTTCCACGCCAAGGAAAGTCCCATCTGGACACGGGACGGAGTCTTCAATCTTGTATCTTCATAGTCTTGGAGTCCGGCTGATGATGATAGTTTGGCTATCCGGACACCCCCTAGTCCAGGACTCCCTCAACGGGCTTCCTCAGAAGTGCCCTCGGTCTTCGTGAGCAAGCAAGTTGGATGCACACCCACTTAGTTTCTTCTATTGAGCTTTCATATATTTATAGGTCTAGTGCATCCCACTACTGGAATCAGTTACTTTGCCATCTGCCAGATCTTTGCCATCCGCTAGCGGACGACAGAGAAGCTCTTTGCCATCAGCTACCGAAAAGCAGACGGCAAAGAAGGTCTTTGCCATCCGCCATTTCTTTGTCGTCCGCTGGCTAACGGCAAAGAATCTTTGCCGTCGGCTGGCTGACGGCAAAGAGGGAGGTGGCACCCGCTAATGGAAAAACTTAACGTCCCCCTTCTTTGCTGTCCGCAGCAGACGACAAAGATAAAACAAAAGCGGACGGCAAAGGCACGGCGGACGGCAAAGGCTAACCTAACTAACGGCCAAGCCCCCCCGCCCGTTACTCTCTCTTTTTCTCCCTCGCTCCTCCCCGACACCCACATCGATCCACACCTACCGCGCCGTACCCGCCGCCCGGCGCCGCCCCCGCCACCACCCCCGCCCCCGCCGCCATGCCCCCACCCCCGCCCTCGCCGCCCGGCGCCGCCCCCGCCCCCGCCCCCTCCCCCACACACTGACGCCCCACCATCCCGCCGTCCCGATGCCCCGCCGCCCGGTGCCGCCCCCGCCACCGTCCCCTTCCCCACCCACCCGGCGCCGCCCCCCGCCACCACCCCGCCCCCGCCCCCGCCACCGCCCCCTCCCCCACACAATGACGCCCCACCATCCCGCCGCCCCGGTGCCCCGCCGCCCGGCACCGCCCCCACCCCCGCCCCTCCCCCACCCGCCCGACCGTCCCACTGCCCCGGAGCCCCGCCGCCCCCACCCGCCCACCACCCCGGCGACAGCGTCGCCCCCGGCTCCAGTGAGTATTCTTTTTTTCTGTTTTTTTTTTTCTTTTTTTGCTGTTTAATTGTTAGTGTTAGATTTAGTGCTAGATATGTGTATGTGTTAGTGTTAGATTTAGTGCTACATATGTGTTGGTGTTAGATTTAGTGCATGGGTTTTAGATGAAAAAAGATGAAAAAAGAAGAAGAAGAAAAGAAGAAAAGAAGTAGAAGAAAAAAGAATATGTAGAAGAAAAGAAGAAGAGGAAGAAAAGAAGTAGAAGAAGTAGAAGAATAAGAAAAGAAAAGAAGTATAAGAAGTAGAAAAAAGATGAAAAAAGAAGAAGAAGAAAAGAAGAAGAAGAAGTAGAAGAAGAAGAAAAGAAGAAAAGAAAAGAAGTAAAAGAAGTAGAAAAAAGATGAAAAAAGAAGAAGAAGAAAAGAAGTAGAAGAAGTAGAAGAAGAAGAAAAGAAGAAAAGAAAAGAAGTAGAAAAAAGATGAAAAAAGAAGAAGGAGAAAAGAAGTAGAAGAAGTAGAAGAAGAAGAAAAGAAGAAAAGAAAAGAAGTAAAAGAAGTAGAAAAAAGATGAAAAAAGAAGAAAAAGAAAAGAAGTAGAAGAAGTAGAAGAAGAAGAAAAGAAGAAAAGAAAAGAAGTAAAAGAAGTAGAAAAAAATGAAAGAAGAAGAAGAAGAAAAGAAGTAGAAGAAGAAGAAAAAAAGAAAAGAAAAGAAGTAAAAGAAGTAGAAAAAAGATGAAAGAAGAAGAAGAAGAAAAGAAGTAGAAGAAGAAGAAAAGAAGAAAAGAAAAGAAGTAAAAGAAGTAGAAAAAAAACACCCCGACACCCTGACCCCCTGACCCAGACACCCCGATACCACACCCCGACCCCGACACGATACCCCGACCCCCTGACCCCGACACCACGACCCCGACACCACACTGATCAAGATTATTATTGTACTTGATGATGATGATTATGCATTTATACGTAGTGTCAGGTATTAAATTTTTTTATGTTGTACTTGATGATGATACACTTAAGTGATATACATATTATTACTCATGTCGGTATTTTTTTGCCGTTGTACTAATTTCGTTTACTCTTTGTCATGGCAGGTGTTGAAAGATGGTGGGCGCTGGTCGGGAGCGCTCCGAGGACCCTTCTTCGTCGGCGCGTGCGACGAGGTCTTCCATTCCACACGCACCTCTCTGCCGAGCGTTGCTGGACAGTATGGCGACACCACCGGGCCCTTCTTCGTCGACCGCGGTGCCGAGCAGGGGACGAGGTAAGAAGAAGAGAGGAGCTGGAGCACGTGGTCGCGGGAGAGGAGGTAGGGTGACTGCGAGGGCGCCTTCCTCGCCGCCACCCCCAGCTGTTTCACCCGAGCACGTGACTGCTAGGGTGGACTCGTCCGAGGAGGAGGCTACACGGACTCCGGTCCATGAGCCTCCGGTCCACGGGCCTTCGGGCCATGAGAGTTCGGCCCACGAGACCCCAGAGGAACACACGTCTGGATGGGGTACCTGGCCGGATCAGCCTGAGGGGCCGAGTGGCCATGCTCATGATGGCGGGGAGCTGACTGATATTGACGAGGAAGGGGGCACCGTCTACTAGCGTGGTGCTACACGGCTCCCGAACGTGCCGGCGACTCGCGAGAAGAGGTTGTTGATTTTCCTTGATGGGGAGAGGTAAGTGCATTTAATATTTTTATACCCTTCTGCATTCACGTTTCTTCAAATATCTAATGCGTTAGCCTTGTCATGTTGCAGGGGTTGGGACCACCATCATAGTGTCCGCCGGCCCAACTCCGCCCTTGGAGTTATTTGTCGGCAAAACTTCCCGGGGTTTGTTACGTTGCCTGGTGAGGGTCGGCTTCCAGAGCTTTGATTGAGTTGGGAGCACTACTTGGCTGCCTCGGCCCCGCCGGGTGAGATTATCGACGATGTCTTGTGCAAGACGAGGGCAGATGTGGTGATTAGAAAGTTCTGGGTAATTTCTCCTTTACACAATTAAAAATCTTCAACTAGCTAGTTATTAATTTTACTAATCAATATTGTCTCATTTGATTGCAGACATTCTACAGGTGTGAGGAGGGATACGAGGAGGAGGCGGCAAATGTTATCGATAACGTCTGCAAGCGCCTACTACAGAACTTACGGCACGAGGCTCGGGTGCAGGCCGTTCGAGACTACTACGCCGCGCATGGTATCAAGAAGACCAAGCCGGCGTGCCACGAGAAGTTCTTGAGTAAGGATGACTACATAAGGCCTTGTACTTTACTTCCTTCATTTAGTAATTCATAGCCGTAGCGCTCAAGTTTCTATTTCCTAACTTAGGCCCCTCCGAGATGGTGTGCGGATCGGATGGATTGTTGGGAGGTGTTGGTCAGTGAGTGGTGCTCAAAACAATGGCGATCCCTCCACAACGAGGCCAAGGACAAACATGCCCAAATGGAAGGTGTGCCACACCATCAAGGCAGCTCCAACTTATATCAGCTATCTTTCTCCATTACATTGTGTGCGCTTCCATCAATGATTACAAATGGTAATGAGGAGTGGTGTTGTAGGCTGCTATACAAAGTGGGAGAGATAGAACGGAGAAACTTCTGGCGGAGGCGGCGGAGAGGCGGCGGGACTTGGAGGAGAGGACGACAAAGATGTTGGAGGAGGAGAGGGCACGGAATGACATGCAGGCAAGGGCCATGTACGAGCTCCTTGTGGTAAGTTTTTTCTACACATTAGCCAAAACATTCATGTAGTGTTTGTCTCATTACTAACTAGTATGATTGAGTCGTCAAAACCAAATGTGCAGTCTGTGTGCGAGAAGTCCGGTCAGACCGCTCCGCCGATGCCAGTGATTGCTCCTGGGACCATGGTGAGTTTAATTTGAATGGACATTACTTGCTAGTCTTAACATTTGAGTGTCATCATGCTAACGAGACATTGGAAATGATCTTTGGTGCAGCGTAACTCCAAACAAGCATCGCACAATCCTTCTCCAGCTACTGGCACGAGCCACCCCGCTACAACACCTCCATGATCACGGTAAGTATTTCTAGTGTTTTGCTTAACAAACGCATAAAGACCTAGACTTAGCTTTATTTCCTCCAATATGCTTACCATAATGACTTAGAGTTTGCTTCTTTTCCTCCAAAATGACTTAATAAGCTTACTAACCTCCAAAACCATCCATCTTACCTAGGTTAGCTCTAAAATGACGCATTTTACCCAAGCTGGCTCTAAAATGACCCATTTTACCTAGATTAGCTCATAAACGATCCATTTCACCTAGGTTAGCTCCAAAATAACCCATCTTACCTATGTTAGCTCCAAAATGACCCATTTTACCTAGATTAGCTCATAAACGATCCATTTCACCTAAATTAGCTCTTAAATGATCCATTTCACCTTAGTTAGCTCAAAAACGATCCATTTCACCTTAGTTAGCTAAAAAATAATCCATTTCACCTTACTTAGCTCATAAACGGCCCAATTCAACTAAGTTAGCTCATAAATGATCTATTTCACCTAAGTTAGCTCAAAAACGATCCATTTCAACTTAGTTAGCTCAAAAACGATCCATTTCACCTTAGTTAGCTCATAAACGACCCATTTGAACTAAGTTAGCTCATAGATGATCCATTTCACCTTAGTTAGCTCATAAACAACCCATTTCAACTTAGTTAGCTCATATATGATCCATTTCACCTAAGTTAGCTCATAAATGACATATACTTCTTGTTCTAGTCTTCTTCTTCTAGTCACCTATTTCTAACTTTCTTATTGCCATTTTGCAGATTTCATTCACTTCATGAAAGCTAGCTTGCTATGATGGAGTGCTTGTTTTTTCTTTGATGAAACTTTGCATTGTATCTAGCTTGCTATGATGGAACTTGCTATCTTGATCAAACTTTGCATTGTAATATGTATATGGATGGAACAATGTGTATGGATGGAACTTGCTTATGTATGAATGGATGAAACTTAATTATGTGCTGGATATATATGTGATATGTTTGCTGTTAAATAGCCCTGTGAAATATATCTATATATGTCATATATATTTGATGTGAAAATTGTTGGATTCAGAAAAAACAAAAAAAGAGCCAATATACAGGATCTTTGCCGTCTGCCACCGATGGCAACGGCCTCTTTGCCGTCCTCCGCGGATGGCAAACAGGACACGTGGCAGCCAACTGTGCTTCCTGGGAGCTGACCCATTTGGCCAGTTTGCCTACAGTGGCAGACGACAAAGAGTGGTGACGTCTAGCTGACATCATACGGCGGACGG
The DNA here is from genome assembly GCA_963921465.1 of Triticum timopheevii. Taxonomy (NCBI): domain Eukaryota; kingdom Viridiplantae; phylum Streptophyta; class Magnoliopsida; order Poales; family Poaceae; genus Triticum; species Triticum timopheevii. Next base: position 89,131,806 of record OY997271.1, read on the forward strand.
CAAAGGGCTGCCGTTAGCCACCTAACGGACTAACAGAGAAATTTTTGCCGTCTGCTCTCTTTGCCGTCCGCTGCTGATGGCAAAGGATCCTTTGCCGTCAGCCGCATAAAGTAGATGGCAAAGTAGCTGTTTGCCGGATCTTACTTTGCCGTCCATGTTTGCCGTCCGCGGCGGACGGCAAAGACCTTTGCCGTCCGCCGTTCATGCCTTTGCCGTCCGCCGTGGCAGACGGCAAAGTAGCTGATTCCTGTAGTGTCCGTTGCATGGCAATCCCTACTCACTCACATTGATATCTATTAATGGGCATCTCCATAGCCCGTTGATACGCCTAGTTGATCTGAGACTATCTTCTCTTTTTTGTCTTCTCCACAACCACCATTCTATTCCACATATAGTGCTATGTCCATGGCTCACGCTCATGTATTGCGTGAAAGTTGAAAGAGTTTGAGATTATTAAAGTATGAAACAATTGCTTGGCTTGTCATCAGTGTTGTGCATGATTAAATACTTTGTGTGATGAAGATAGAGCAACAGCCAGACTATATGATTTTGTAGGGATAACTTTCTTTGGCCATGTTATTTTGAGAAGACATGATTACTTTGATTAGTATACTTGAAGTATCACCATTTTCATGTTAATATGAACTTTTATTTTGTATCATTTGGATCTGAACATTCGTGCCACAATAAAGAAAATTACATTGAGAATTATGCTAGGTAGAATTCCACATCAAAAATTTCTTTTTTTTAATTAAACTACTCGAGGATGAGCAGGAATTAAGCTTGGGGATACTTTATACGTCTCCAACGTATCTATAATTTTTTATTGTTCCAGGCTATTATATTACCCCTTTTGGATGTTTATGGGCTTTATTTTACACATTTATATCATTTTTGGGACTAACCTACTAACCGGAGGCCCAGCTCGTATTGCTGTTTTTTACCTATTTCAGTATTTCGAAGAAAAGGAATATCAAATGGAGTCCAAATGGAATGAAACCTTCGGGAGCGTGATTTTTGGAACGAACGTGATCCAGAGGACTTGGAGTGCAAGTCAAGAAGCAGCCGAGGACTCCACGAGATAGGAGGGCGCCCCCCCTATAGGGCGTGTCCCCTATCTCGTGGGCCCCTCGGGCGTCCATGGACGTACTTCTTCCTCCTATATAAGCCTACGTACCCCAAAAACATCCAGGGAGCAGACAAAACACAATTTCCACCACCGTAACCTTCTGTATCCGCGAGATCCCATCTTGGTGTTGGGGAACGTAGTAATTTAAAAATTTTCCTACGCACACGCAAGATCATGGTGATGGCATAGCAACGAGAGGGGAGAGTGTTCGGGGTGCACCAAGGAGGAGGAATCCTCCTCCTAGTAGGAGTAGGACTCCTCCTTTCCTACTCCTACTAGGAGGGGGAAGGAAGGGGGAGAGGGGGAAGGAAAGGGGGGGCGCCACCCCCCCTCCTAGTCCAATTCGGACCAGAGGGGGGAGGGGGCGCGCGGCCCATGTTGGCCGCCCCTCTCTCCTTTCCCCTAAGGCCCATAAGGCCCAATACTCTCCCGGGGGATTCCGGTAACCCCCCCGGCACTTCGGTTTTCTCCGAAATCACCCGGAACAATTCCGGTGTCCAAATATAGTCGTCCAATATATCGATCTTTATGTCTCGACCATTTCGAGACTCCTCATCATGTCCGTGATAACATCCGGGACTCCGAAAAAACTTCGGTACATCAAAACTTATAAACTCATAAGAAAACTGTCATCGTAACGTTAAGCGTGCGGGCCCTACGGGTTCAAGAACTATGTAGACATGACCTAGAACTATTCTCGGTCAATAACCAATAGCGGAACCTGGATGCCCATATTGGTTCCTACATATTCTATGAAGATCTTTATCGGTCAAACCGCATAACAACATACGTTGTTCCCTTAGTCATCGGTATGTTACTTGCCCGAGATTCGATCGTCGGTATCCAATACCTAGTTCAATCTCGTTACCGACAAGTCTCTTTGCTCGTTCTGTAATGCATCATCCCGTAACCAACTCATTGGTCACATTGCTTGCAAGGCTTATAATGATGTGCATTACCGAGAGGGCCCAGAGATACCTCTCCGATGATCGGAGTGACAAAACCTAATCTCGAAATACGCCAACTCAACATGTACCTTCGGAGACACCTGTAGTACTCCTTTATAATCACCCAGTTACGTTGTGACGTTTGGTAGTACCCAAAGTGTTCCTCCGGTAAACGGGAGTTGCATAATTCTCATAGTTACAGGAACATGTATAAGTCATGAAGAAAGGATTAGCAGTATACTAAACGATCAAGTGCTAGGCTAACGGAATGGGTCATGTTAATCACATCATTCTTCTAATGATGTGATCCCACTAATCAAATGACAACACATGTCTATGGTTAGGAAACATAACCTTTGATTAATGAGCTAGTCAAGTAGAGGCATACTAGTGACTATAGGTTTGTCTATGTATTCACACATGTATCATGTTTCCGGTTAATACAATTCTAGCATGAATAATAAACATTTATCATGATATGAGGAAATAAATAATAACTTTATTATTGCCTCTAGGGCATATTTCCTTCAGTCTCCCACTTGCACTAGAGTCAATAATCTAGATTACATAGTAATGATTCTAACACCCATGGAGTCTTGGTGCAGATCATGTTTTGCTCGTGAGAGAGGCTTAGTCAACGGGTCTACAACATTCAGATCCGTATGTATCTTGCAAATCTCTATGTCTCCCACTTGGACTTGGTCCCGAATGGAATTTAAGCGTCTCTTGATGTGCTTGGTCCTCTTGTGAAATCTGGATTCCTTTGCCAAGGCAATTGCACCAGTATTGTCACAGAAGATCTTCATTGGTCCCGATGCACTAGGTATGACACCTAGATCGGAAATGAAATCCTTCATCCAGACTCCTTCATTTGCTGCTTCAGAAGCAGCTATGTACTCCGCTTCACATGTAGATCCCGCCACGACGCTTTGTTTAGAACTGCACCAACTTACAGCTCCACCGTTTAATAAAAACACGTATCCGGTTTGCGATTTAGAATCGTCCGGATTAGTGTCAAAGCTTGCATCGACGTAACCATTTACGACTAGCTCTTTGTCACCTCCATATACGAGAAACATATCCTTAGTCCTTTTCAGGTATTTCAGGATGTTCTTGACCGCTGTCCAGTGATCCACTCCTGGATTACTTTGGTACCTTCCTGCCAAGCTTATTGCTAAGCATACGTCAGGTCCGGTACACAGCATTGCATACATGATAGAGCCTATGGCTGAAGCATAGGGAACATCTTTCATTTTCTCTCTATCTTCTGCTGTGGTCGGGCATTGAGTTTGACTCAACTTCACACCTTGTAGCATAGGCAAGAATCCTTTCTTTGCCTGATCCATTTTGAACTTTTTCAAAATTTTGTCAAGGTATGTGCTTTGTGAAAGTCCTATTAAGCGTCTTGATCTATCTCTATAGATCTTGATGCCCAATATGTAAGCAGCTTCACCGAGGTCTTTCATAGAAAAACTTTTATTCAAGTATCCCTTTATGATATCTAGAAATTTTATATCATTTCCAATTAATAATATGTCATCTACATATAATATCAGAAATGCTACAGAGCTCCCACTCACTTTCTTGTAAATACAGGCTTCTCCAAAAGTCTGTATAAAACCATATGCTTTGATCACACTATCAAAGCGTTTATTCCAAGTCCGAGATGCTTGCACCAGTCCATAAATGGAACGTTGGAGCTTGCACACTTTGTTAGCACCTTTTGGATCAACAAAACCCTCTGGCTGCATCATATACAACTCTTCTTCCAGAAATCCATTCAAGAATGCAGTTTTGACATCCATTTGCCAAATTTCATAATCATGAAATGAAGCAATAGCTAACAGGATTTGGACAGACTTAAGCATCGCTACGGGTGAGAAAGTCTCATCGTAGTCAACTCCTTGAACTTGTCGAAAACCTTTTTGCAACAAGTCGAGCTTTATAGACAGTTACATTACCATCAGCGTCAGTCTTCTTCTTAAAGATCCATTTATTCTCAATGGCTTGCCGATCTTCGGGCAAGTCAACCAAAGTCCATACTTTGTTTTCATACATGGATCCCATCTCAGATTTCATGGCCTCTATCCATTTTGCGGAATCTGGGCTCATCATCGCTTCCTCATAGTTCGTAGGTTCATCATGGTCAAGTAACATGACTTCCAGAATTGGATTACCGTACCACTCTGGTGCCGATCTTACTCTGGTAGACCTACGAGGTTCAGTAGAAACTTGATCTGAAGTTTCATGATCAATATCATTAGCTTCCTCACTGATTGGCGTAGTTGTCACAGGAACCGGTTCTTGTGATGAACTACTTTCCAATAAGGGAGTAGATACAGTTATCTCATCAAGTTCTACTTTCCTCCCACTCACTTCTTTCGAGAGAAACTCCTGCTCTAGAAAGGATCCAATTTTAGCAACGAAAATCTTGCCCTCAGATCTGTGATAGAAGGTGTACCCAATAGTCTCTTCTGGGTATCCTATGAAGACACATTTCTCCGATTTGGGTTCGAGCTTATCTGGTTGAAGTTTCTTCACATAAGCATCGCAGCCCCAAACTTTAAGAAATGACAACTTTGGTTTCTTGCCAAACCACAGTTCATAAGGCGTTGTCTTAACGGATTTTGATGGTGCCCTATTTAACATGAATGCGGCCGTCTCTAAAGCATAACCCCAAAATGATAGCGGTAAATCAGTAAGAGACATCATAGATCGCACCATATCTAGTAAATTACGATTACGACGTTCGGACACACCATTTCGTTGTGGTGTTCCGGGTGGCGTGAGTTGCGAAACTATTCCGCATTCTTTCAAGTGCAGACCAAACTCGTAACTCAAATATTCTCCTCCACGATCGGATCGTAGAAACTTTATTTTCTTGTTACGATGATTTTCCACTTCACTCTGAAATTCTTTGAACTTTTCAAATGTTTCAGACTTGTGTTTCATTAAGTAGATATACCCATATCTGCTCAAATCAACTGTGAAGGTGAGAAAATAACGATACCCGCCACGAGCCTCAACATTCATTGGACCACAAACATCAGTATGTATGATTTCCAACAAATCAGTTGCTTGCTCCATAGTTCCGGAGAACGGCGTTTTAGTCATCTTGCCCATGAGGCACGGTTCGCAAGTACCAAGTGATTCCAAAAGCCCATCAGTATGGAGTTTCTTCATGCGCTTTACACCGATATGACCTAAACGGCAGTGCCACAAATAAGTTGCACTATCGTTATCAACTCTGCATCTTTTGGTTTCAACACTATGAACATGTGTATCACTACTATCGAGATTCAATAAGAACAGACCACTCTTCAAGGGTGCATGACCATAAAAGATATTACTCATATAAATAGAACAACCATTATTCTCTGATTTAAATGAATAACCGTCTCGCATCAAACAAGATCCAGATATAATGTTCATGCTCAACGCTGGCACCAAATAACAATTATTTAGGTCTAAAACTAATCCCGACGGTAGATGTACAGGTAGCGTGCCGACCGCGATCACATCGACTTTGGAACCATTTCCCACGCGCATCGTCACCTCGTCCTTAGCCAATCTTCGCTTAATCCGTAGTCCCTGTTTCGAGTTGCAAATATTAGCAACAGAACCAGTATCAAATATCCAGGTGCTACTGCGAGCATTAGTAAGGTACACATCAATAACATGTATATCACATATACCTTTGTTCACTTTGCCATCCTTCTTATCCGCCAAATACTTGGGGCAGTTCCGCTTCCAGTGTCCAGTCTGCTTGCAGTAGAAGCACTCAGTTTCAGGCTTAGGTCCAGACTTGGGTTTCTTCTCTTGAGCAGCAACTTGCTTGCCGTTCTTTTTGAAGTTCCCCTTTGTCGGTGTCAAAACCGGCAGATCTCGGGTAGGGGGTCCCGAACTGTGCGTCTAGGCGGATGGTTACAGGAGACGAGGGACACAATGTTTTTACCCAGGTTCGGGCCCTCTCGATGGAGGTAAAACCCTACATCCTGCTTGATTAATATTGATGATATGGGTAGTACAAGAGTGGATCTACCACGAGATCAAGGAGGCTAAACCCTAGAAGCTAGCCTATGGTATGATTGTTGTAATGTATGTTGTCCTATGGACTAAAGCCCTCCGGTTTATATAGACACCGGAGGAGGCTAGGGTTACACAGAGTCAGTTACAATGGTAGGAGATCTACATATCCGTATCGCCAAGCTTGCCTTCCATGCCAAGGAAAGTCCCATCCGGACACGGGACGGAGTCTTCAATCTTGTATCTTCGTAGTCTTGGAGTCCGGCGGATAATGATAGTCCGGCTGTCCGGACACCCCCTAGTCCAGGACTCCCTCAGTAGCCCCTGAACCAGGCTTCAATGACGATAAGTCCGGCGCGCATAATGTTCGGCATTGCAAGGCGGGTTCCTCCCTTGAATAATCCAGAGAAGATCATGAACACCAGGATAGTGTCCGGCTCTGCAAAATAAATTCCACATTCTACCGTAGAGAGAATAAAATGTACACTTAGTTCAATCCGCTGACGTATTATGCGGCGTGACATCACACCGTTACCAAGCCACTGTTTGAATCGTTTCTCACTATACCACCTCAGCATGTTTAGCGAAGTGGTTTCCTTGGCACGTCTTGTCGAAGCAGAGATCGTGTTCCCCTTATTCCGGGATTCTCATCAATACGGACGTGGGTAACCCAACCGCGCCATTGATGGTGGCGCTTGGGAGATAAGCGAGTTTTACCAGGCCGGTGGGGGACGCACAGTTTCGTCCGCCTATATATAAGGGATAAGGATTTACCTTCTCACCTACGCCTTCTTCCTCCTTTGCTTATACATCTCCGCGCACTCAAGCTCCGACGCCCAAGCTCGCGCATCTCGCCTCGACCTCCTCCAAATATGTCCGGAGGGGGAGGCAAGTGGTTGGCCTCCACCGTTAAGGAGGAGCACATCACCAAGCTGCGCAACGCCGGATACCTCTCCGGCGATATCGTGCATCGGCTGCCCGACGAGGGGCAGCTCATCCCTACCCCTGGGCCTCACGAGAGGGTCGTCTTCCTTCCCCACTTCCTCCGCGGACTGGGCTTTCCGCTCCATCCATTCGTCCGGGGGCTCATGTTCTATTATGGCCTGGATTTCCATGATCTGGCGCCGAACTTCATCCTCAATATCTCGGCGTTCATCGTTGTGTGTGAGGCCTTCCTCTGCATCCGGCCCCACTTCGGCCTGTGGCTCAAGACCTTCAACGTCAAGCCGAAGGTTGTGAAGGGCACGCAAGCGGAATGCGGAGGCGCCATGTTGGGTAAATTACCCAACGTCCTTTGGCTCGAAGGGGCCTTTGTGGACTCCGTCAAGGGGTGGCAATCGGGGTGGTTCTACATCACCGAGCCGCGCAAGCCCACATGGGCGGCGGCCCCCGAGTTTAGATCTGGCATCCCCACGCAGCTCACCTCCTGGAAAGAGAAGGGCTTGCTGTGGGGTGATTCGAAGGAGGTGAATGGACTCCAAACCTGCATCCAGAAGCTGGTGAGCAATAAGCTCAGGCTCGTCGACGTGGTCCAAGTCATGCTCATCCGCCGGATTCTCCCATGCCAAGAACGGGCATTCAATCTGTGGGAGTTCAATCCGGAACAGCACTAGGCGCTGAGCGGGCTCTTCGATACGACATACGAAGGCGCCTGGAGGGTGCTGTTTAAGGGCGCCGAAGCCCCCGCATCCGCGACGGAAGATCGCGGATTCAGCTCGCAGTATCCAACTGACGAGGTAAGTGATTCAACCTCATTACGGGACACTTTGTAGTAATCGAATTGATTATAAGAGGGTTTCATCCCTTCCTTTCCTTTGACAGGAATGGATGGAGAAGGCCAGGCAGCTTATCAGCCCGGCTCCCATGCCAGAAGATCCAGTGGACGCCCGCTTAGCAGGGCTGCTGGTTCCGGCACCGCACGTGGTGCCGGAGAAGAAGGCCAAGAAGGTGGCCACGGGGACTCGAAAGAGTTCCCGCAATCAGGCATCTGACGACGACGCGGACTCCTCCCCCGAAGACGAGGAGGAGGAGGAGTACTCTCTCCCGGAGGGGGGAGAGAAGAAGAGGAAGGCTTCCCCAATAGGGGAGGCTGAAGGGTCCAAGAGGGGGAGAGCTATCCCCCCGGACAGTTTCACCAACACCAGCGTTGGCGAGGATGAGTGGCCTCCAAGGGCCAGGCGTCCGGCGAGATCGTAAGTATCCGGATCCTTTATATGCAATATCTTTTATGTCACGTAGTGTCCTTATAACGCCGCATTCTGTCCGTAGTCCGGCCGATGACGATCTCCCCGACTCATCGAGCGGGTCATTGGCCTCGTCGGATGTGAATTCACTTCCGACTGCCTCTACCCCACGCGCCGACGAGGATGCCGAGGTGGGATCCCAGAGAAGGACCCATCAGGAGGAGGCTCCGGAGGCGCCGTCAGGCAGCCTCCCAGACTTTGCGCCGGACTCTACATCGGAACCCGCAGTGGTTCCGGAGTCCGGCAAGCGGCCCCTTTGAAAGAAGGGCAAGACCGTGACACCGGCGGCCTCCGTCCAACCGGAGGCGCCGGATAACTTGTTGGAGGCGCTTAAAGGCGCTTCCATCGAGGAAGAACACCGCACTATCATGAGTGCGGTGATTCAAAAGGTTCAGCTCGCCAAAAGCGGGCTGACCGAAGCCTGCAGCAGCCTTTTAACAGGCTTTGAGGTAAGAAGTTAAAATTATGTAATGTAATACCGCGTAGATAGTAGCCCCTGATGCTCAGTTCAGTGTTCGGAAAGAAAAGCTGGACTGAGGATCTAACAAGATATGCGTAGGGTTGCTAAAAATATGTCAATATGGGTTTGCAGGCTGCGCTGCTGGCCTCTGCCGCATTAACGGCGGAGGTCAATGTGCTGAAGCAGGATCTCGAGCGGTCCGAGCGAGAGCTTGGCCATGCGAAGAAGCAGCTCGAGGACAAAGAAGGTGAGTAACACCACTTTGAATAGGTACCTTACAGAAAAGGATTTTGGTTGCAATAAAATTAACAAGGATAATATGTGTATTGCAGGGGCCACTAACGAGGTGGCAGCCCTGAAGGATGCTGTGTCCGCAGCCGAACACAGTGCGGCCGCGGAACGGTTAGAGCGAGAAACACAGGAGGCACGGGTGGCGGAAGTTCGGCAAGAGCTCCAGGCTCTCATGGAAAAGCATGAGAGTTTGGAGCGTGACTCCAAGACTCGAGAGTCCGAGCTTGCCTCGGCTCTCGAAAGTGCCAAGTCCGCCAAGGCCGAGGCCCATAAGGCCCTTCAGGAGGTTGAAGATATAAAGAAAATAGCGGCGGGTAAGGCATTTTTCATGCAAAGCAAGCATGTTAATGTAAAATACCTGACACTTACCCGCATTCGGAGCTCTCCAGGGGCGTTTGCAGATCTGCCGCATAGTGCGTCCGATGCCGCCGCATTCTATCGTGGCGAGGAGGGGAGCTCGACGGAAAAAGTCTTCTGGTCTCAGTATGCTGAGGCCGGACACCCGGTGCCCCCAAGCGACCAGCTGAAGCAGCTGGTCGAACTCCACAAGGTAGCTGAGGAGGCCATGAAGGGCCTTATAGTCCGGCTGTGGCCTGGACAGGCCATGCCTGGGAGCTACTTTGGCCTCGTGCGGCGGCTGGTGGATGCATGCCCTTGGGTGGATGTCATCAAGCGCTTCGCCTGTATTGAAGGCGCTCGCCGGGCTCTTGCCCGCACAAAGGTGCAATGGGGCAGGTTGGATGCGGAGAAGCTTCTCACGGACCCACCGCCACCGGGCAAGGAGTATCACACGCCCGAAATGTATTATAAAACTGTCCTGAAGGGAGCCCGCAATATTGCGGATGAGTGCCCCAGAAATGTAATCTTTGAGTGAATTTGCTATGTATTGTCCTGCGCGCTAAAACTTTGTTCATGTGCGCATTAAGCAACGCTTGTTTAATTTAAAATATTACCTTCTGTGCGGCCGTTTATAAAATCTGAGAGATGGCAAGTCGTTGGCTTCAGCCCCCAAGCCACGAGTGCTGGGGTGTTCGGGATAAACTTGAGCACTCTTGTTCCCATTGTTGGGTCCATCGAGGGAGGCACTCAACACAACGAACAAGGCAACCGGACTTATAATGCTTGAACACTCTCACTTAGCCATAGAATTCTATAATTTTAAATTTCGGCGAAGCCCCTGGTATTCGGAAGACCGAATCCGGGGCGCTATCCACGCCTTCATCGGACATTGTCCGAAACTTCGCTCGAAGCGGCGTGAGTCTTTAAGGACCCGAAAAAACCTCTCGAACAGCGACCAGTCTCTCGCCTTATCATGCCAGTCAGTTTTAGCTTTCTCCACTGAGGCGCTCGCCCGGCTCAACCGGGGCGCAATCGCACTGGTTCTCCCAGTGCCACCTTAGCCGATGGAACAGAACGTAAGGCACCAAAACGTGGGAGCCGGGCAAACCCAACTATTGACCCAAGACATGATTCGGAGCCGATTCATATAATGCTATAAGTTTGGGGTGCCGCACTTGTGAAAGTGTTCGGACTTATCACACCATTGAGTGGGGAACATAAGCCCCCGGTGTATTAGGCCGTATCAAAATATACGGGTGCAAGATGTCATATAATGAGCATATATATATATAAATGGTAATGCAATTGCGATCAAAAAGGTGCTGCATTATTTATGAAAGAAAGTCTGCTAGTAGAGCAGACTGATACAAATAGTGCGGTAGGCAAGGGATTTGGACTAAGTAAACATGTCCCCCTCCAGGGATGAGTTGCGGACTTGGTGTATATAATCGAATTTAATGCTCGTAATTGAGACCACCTGAGTGTTCGTCGCGGCCTTCTTTAGTCCCTGACTGTTGCATCATGAGTTCGGCAGGTTCGCCGCCGGACAGGTCTTCTGGTTAACAGAGTCCTGTGTACATAAAAGAAAAAATAAAAAATAAAAAAAGGGGGGCACACTTGCGAGCCCCCGGTGTGGTCGAACTGCACTCTGGGTCCGTTGCGATCGTGCCCCCTCCCCTGTGCCCATGGTATCTCCAAAGCGTAATGATGTACGCGGAGTGTTATTCTTGTGATCATGCACGGGCTAGGGTTGGGGCCGCATTGCTAGGCGTGCTCTGATCGCGCCAGGTGGTCTTGGTTGGCATTGCTCCGGGCGCGTTTTGCTGTATCCGGCCTTTTAACGGCCGGACTCGAGAATTGCCTTAGAAGGCTGCTCTGTACTTCTGCCGCGAGAGCCGCTGTATGTTCCTCCGTTCGGAGGGAGCGTTCCATATTCCCATTGACCGTGATGACTCCACGAGGGCCTGGCATCTTGAGCTTTAGGTATGCATAATGCGGCACCGCATTGAATTTTGCAAACGCGGTTCGTCCGAGCAGAGCGTGATAGCCGCTGCGAAACGGGACTATGTCGAAGATTAACTCTTCGCTCCGGAAATTATCCGGGGATCCGAAGACCACTTCCAGTGTGACTGAGCCTGTACAGTTGGCTTCCACTCCTGGTATGACACCTTTAAAGGTTGTCTTTGTAGGTTTAATCCTTGATGGGTCTATGCCCATTTTGCGCACTGTATCCTGATAAAGCAGGTTCAGGCTACTACCGCCGTCCATCAGGACTCTCGTGAGGTGAAATCCATCGACGATTGGGTCTAAAACCAATGCGGCGAATCCGCCATGGCGTATGCTGGTCGGATGGTCTCTTCGATCGAAAGTGATCGGACAAGAGGACCATGGATTGAACTTCGGGGCGACTGGCTCCATCGCATAGACGTCCCTTAGTGCGCGTTTCCTCTCCCTCTTGGGTATGTGGGTCGCGTATATCATATTCACCGCCCGCACTTGTGGGGGAAAACCCTTCTGTCCTCTATTGTTCGGCGGTCGGGTCTCTTCCTCATCGTCGTTGTTTAGCCCCTTGTCATTGTTTTCGGCAATTAACTTGCCGGCCTGTTTGAACACCCAGCAATCTCTATTAGTGTGATTAGCTGGCTTTTCAGGGGTGCCATGTATCTGGCATAAGCGGTCGAGTATTCGGTCCAGATTGGACGGACCCGGAATGGTTCTTTTGAATGGCTTCTTCCGCTGACCGGGTTTAGAGCCTCGGAATCCGGCGTTGACTGCCGTATCCTCCTTATCGTCGCCGTTAATGCGGCATTTGTTTTTGTTTCGATGTGACCTGCCGTTGTTGTCCTTAGTATCTAGACTGCCAGAATTTTTACGGAGATTGTTGCTGCGGGCTAGCCAGCTGTCCTCTCCCGCGCAAAAGCAGGTCATTAACGATGTGAGGGCTGCCATGGATTTCGGCTTTTCCTGCCCCAGGTGCCAGGCTAGCCATTCGTCCCGGATGTTATGTTTGAAGGCTGCAAGGGCCTCTGCATCCGGACAGTCGATGATTTGGTTTTTCTTTGTCAAGAACCGTGTCCAGAATTGTCTGACCGATTCGTCTGGCTGCTGAATAATGTGGCTTAGGTCATCGGCGTCTGGTGGTCGCACATACGTGCCCTAGAAGTTGTCGAGGAATGCGGCTTCCAGGTCTTCCCAGCACCCAATTGACTCTGCGGGCAAGCTGTTTAGCCAATGCCGAGCTGGTCCTTTAAGCTTGAGTGGGAGATACTTGATGGCATGGAGATCATTGCCGCGGGCCATATGGATGTGGAGAAGATAGTCTTCGATCCAAACCGCGGGGTCTGTTGTGCCATCGTAAGATTCGATGTTTACGGGTTTAAACCCTTCGGGGATCTGATGATCCATTACTTCGTCAGTGAAGCATAGCGGGTGTGCGGCGCCTCTGTATTGAGCAATATCGCGACGCAGCTCGAGAGAGCGCTGTCTGCTGTGTTCGGCCCGGCCGAGGTTATTGGATCCGGCGCGACGGTATTCGTCATGGGTCGTGGGGCGCCCACGTGATCCGTAGATGGATCTGGATTGCCTTGCTTTGTCCTCTAATATGTCTCGCAAGTCCGGCGCGTTCCCTCTTGGCTTCGTACTTTTGGAGTGATGCCGGGGTACGGTCTTGGCTGGGGGCCTGGATGCCTCTCTGTCACGACCACGGGGTGGTCAGTCAGCCATATCATGCGCTGGTGATGGAGGTATGTATGCTTCCTCCTCTAATCGGGGGAGCAGCTTGCGTCTTGGGTAACTTTTGGAGGGGCGTTCGAGTTTATACTCTTCGGCCGTGAGGACCTCGGTCCATCGATCGGCTAGCAGGTCCTGATCAGCTTGAAGCTGTTGCTGCTTTTTCTTTAGGCTGTTTGCTGTGGCGATAAGCCTGCGCTTGAAGCGCTCTTGTTCGACGGGATCCTCAGGTACGACAAATTCATCATCGTTGAGGCTTATTTCATCTTCGGAGGGAGGCATATAGTTATGATCCTCGACCTCTTCGTCTGCCGCCCTCTCATGAGGGCTTGCTTCTGCATCCTCCTGCGCTGAGTCTTGCTGGAGGGGATTGTCTTTGGCACTCTCTGGAGTATTATTATCTCCTGTGCCGGAATCTCCATTCTTGCTGTGGCGGGATTTAGAGCGGCGCCGCTGACGCCGGCGTTTGGGCTGCTTCTTTAAAGAGTCTGCCTCCGCTGCTTCTTCGCCGTCCCCGTCTTTTGGGGTGTCCACCATATATATGTCATATGACGAGGTGGTCTTCCAGTGCCCTATAGGCGCTGGTTCCTGTTCGTCTCCGGCATCGTCGTCCATAGCATCGATGTCATCGGAGTCGTAGTCTAGCATGTCGGTTAGATCATCGACAGTGGCTACAAAGTGGGTGGTGGGTGGGCTCTGAATTTCTTCGTCATCCGTACCCCAACCATCCTGGCCATAGTCCGGCCAGGACTCTCCTGATAACGAGAGATGCTTTAGTGAATTCAGGATATCACCAAAAGGCGAGTATTGGAAGATGTCCGTGGTGGTGAATTCCATAACCGGCGCCCAATCCGGATCGATTGGTACGGGCGCGGGAGGTTCGGAGTCCGGCAAGGAGTCCGGCGCCTCGGAATCACGAGTTTCGCAGGGGACAAGATTAGTGTTCGGCTCCATCGCCGTGGATGTTGAAGCCCCCGGGGCGGCGTCTATCCACCGGTCCTCGATCTGGGCGATCGGCTCTGGACTAATGGCCGAAGCGGATCCGTGTGCGGCCACCAAGGCACTGTTCGGTGGCAGAGCTAGATCATGCCCGTCGTCACAGTGCGGCGCGCTTGGCTGTGGCTCGAGTCCGTCGAAGATCAAATCTCCGCGGACATCGGCAGTGAAGTTTAGGCTTCCGAATCTGACCTGACGGCCAGGGGCGTAGCTTTCGATCTGCTCCAGATGGCCAAGTGATTTAGCCCGCAGTGCGAAGCCGCCAAATACGAAGATCTGTCCGGGGAGTAAAGTCTCACCCTGGACAGCGTTGTTGGTTGAAGATGCCATCAAGCCTATCGGTGACGACACAGAGGAACTCTCAATGAAAGCACCAATGTCGGTGTCAAAACCGGCGGATCTCGGGTAGGGGGTCCCGAACTGTGCGTCTAGGCGGATGGTTACAGGAGACGAGGGACACGATGTTTTTACCCAGGTTTGGGCCCTCTCGATGGAGGTAAAACCCTACGTCCTACTTGATTAATATTGATGATATGGGTAGTACAAGAGTGGATCTACCACGAGATCAAGGAGGCTAAACCCTAGAAGCTAGCCTATGGTATGATTGTTGTAATGTATGTTGTCCTACGGACTAAAGCCCTCCGGTTTATATAGACGCCGGAGGAGGCTAGGCTTACACAGAGTCGGTTACAACGATAGGAGATCTACATATCCGTATCGCCAAGCTTGCCTTCCACGCCAAGGAAAGTCCCATCCGGACACGGGACGGAGTCTTCAATCTTGTATCTTCGTAGTCTTGGAGTCCGGCGGATAATGATAGTCCGGCTGTCCGGACACCCCCTAGTCCAGGACTCCCTCACCCTTCTTCTTCCCTTTGCCCCTTTTCTTGAAACTGGTGGTCTTGTTAACCATCAACACTTGATGCTCCTTCTTGATTTCTACCTCTGCAGCTTTTAGCATTGCAAAGAGCTCGGGAATAGTCTTGTTCATCCCTTGCATATTATAGTTCATCACGAAGCTCTTGTAGCTTGGTGGCAGTGATTGGAGAATTCTGTCAATGACACTATCATCAGGAAGATTAACTCCCAGTTGAATCAAGTGATTATTATACCCAGACATTTTGAGTATGTGTTCACTGACAGAACTATTCTCCTCCATCTTGCAGCTATAGAACTTATTGGAGACTTCATATCTCTCAATCAGGGCATTTGCTTGAAATATTAACTTCAACTCCTGGAACATCTCATATGCTCCATGACGTTCAAAACGTCGTTGAAGACCCGGTTCTAAGCCGTAAAGCATGGCACACTGAACTATCGAGTAGTCATCAGCTTTGCTCTGCCAAACGTTCTTAACGTCGTCAGTTGCATCAGCAGCAGGCCTGGCACCCAGCGGTGCTTCCAGGACGTAACTTTTCTATGCAGCAATGAGGATAATCCTCAGGTTACGGACCTAGTCCGTGTAATTGCTACCATCATCTTTCAACTTTGCTTTCTCAAGGAACGCATTAAAATTCAATGGAACAACAGCACGAGCCATCTATCTACAAACAAACATAGACAAGCAAAGTACTATCAGGTACTAAGTTCATGATAAATTTAAGTTCAATTAATCATATTACTTAAGAACTCCCACTTAGACAGACATCTCTCTAGTCATCTAAGTGATCATGTGATCCAAATCAACTAAACCATGTCCGATCATCACGTGAGATGGAGTAGTTTCAATGGGGAACATCACTATGTTGATCATATCTACTATATGATTCACGCTCGACCTTTCGGTCTCTATGTTCCGAGGCCATATCTGTATATGCTAGGCTCGTCAAGTATGACCTGAGTATTCCGCGTGTGCAACTGTTTTGCACCCGTTGTATTTGAACGTAGATCCTATCACACCCGATCATCACGTGGTGTCTCAGCACGAAGAACTTTCGCAACGGTGCATACTCAGGGAGAACACTTCTTGATTATTTAGTGAGAGATCATCTTAAAATGCTACCGTCAATCAAAGCAAGATAAGATGCATAAAGGATAAACATCACATGCAATCAATATAAGTGATATGATATGGCCATCATCATCTTGTGCTTGTGATCTCCATCTTCGAAGCACCGTCGTGATCACCATCGTCACCGGCGCGACACCTTGATCTCCATCGTAGCATCGTTGTAGTTACGTCATCTATTGCTTCTACGACTATCGCTACCGCTTAGTGATAAAGTGAAGCAATTACAGGGCGTTTGCATTTCATACAATAAAGTGACAACCATATGGCTCCTGCTAGTTGCCGATAACTTCAGTTACAAAACATAATCATCTCATACAATAAAATATAGCATCACGTCTTGACCATATTACATCACAACATGCCCTGCAAAAACAAGTTAGACGTCCTCTACTTTGTTGTTGCAAATTTTACGTGGCTGCTACGGGCTTTAGCAAGAACCGTTCTTACCTACACATCAAAAACCTTAACGATAGTTCGTCCAGTTGGTGCTGTTTTAACCTTCGCAAGGACCGGGCGTAGCCACACTCGATTCAGCTAAAGTGAGAGAGACAGACACCCGCCAGCCACCTTTAAGCACGAGTGCTCGTAACGGTGAAACCAGTCTCGCGTAAGCGTACGTGTAATGTCGGTCCGGGCCGCTTCATCTCACAATACCGCCGAACCAAAGTATGACATGCTGGTAAGCAGTATGACTTGTATCGCCCACAACTCACTTGTGTTCTACTCGTGCATATAACATCAACGCATAAAACCTAGGCTCGGATGCCACTGTTGGGGAACGTAGTAATTTCAAAATTTTCCTACGCACACGCAAGATCATGGTGATGGCATAGCAACAAGAGGGGAGAGTGTTCGTCCACGTACCCTCATAGACATTAAGCGGAAGCGTTAGAACAACGCGGTTGATGTAGTCGTACGTCTTCATGATCCGACCGATCCAAGCACCGAACGTACGGGGCCTCCGAGTTCAGCACACATTCAGCTCGATGACGATCTCCGTGCTCCGATCCAGCAAAGCTCCGGAGATGAGTTCCGTCAGCACGACAGCGTGGTGACGATGATGATGCTCTACCGGCGCAGGGCTTCGCCTAAACTCCGCGACGATATGACCGAGGTGGAATATGGTGGAGGGGGGCACCGCACACGGCTAATAACGATCCGTAGATCAACTTGTGTGTCTATGGGGTGCCCCCCCACCCCCGTATATAAAGGAGCAAGGGGGGAGGCCGGCCGGCCCCTTGGGGCGCGCCAAGGAGGAGGAATCCTCCTCCTAGTAGGAGTAGGACTCCTCCTTTCCTACTCCTACTAGGAGGGGGAAGGAAGGGGGAGAGGGGGAAGGAAAGGGGGGGGGGGGGCGCCGCCCCCCCTCCTAGTCCAATTCGGACCAGAGGGGGGAGGGGGCGCGCGGCCCATGCTCGCTGCCCCTCTCTCCTTTCCCCTAAGGCCCATAAGGCCCAATACTCTCCCGGGGGTTCCGGTAACCCCCCCCCCCGGCACTCCGGTTTTCTCTGAAATCACCCGGAACAATTCCGGTGTCCGAATATAGTCGTCCAATATATCGATCTTTATGTCTCGACCATTTTGAGACTCCTCGTCATGTCCGTGATCACATTCGGGACTCCGAACAAACTTTGGTACATCAAAACTTATAAACTCATAATAAAACTGTCATCGTAACGTTAAGCATGCGGACCCTACGGGTTTGAGAACTATGTAGACATGACCTAGAACTATTCTCGGTCAATAACCAATAGCGGAACCTGGATGCCCATATTGGTTCCTACATATTCTACGAAGATCTTTATCGGTCAAACCGCATAACAACATACGTTGTTCCCTTTGTCATTGGTATGTTACTTGCCCGAGATTCGATCGTCGGTATCCAATACCTAGTTCAATCTCGTTACCGGCAAGTATCTTTACTCATTCTGTAATGCATCATCCCGTAACCAACTCATTGGTCACATTGCTTGCAAGGCTTATAATGATGTGCATTACCGAGAGGGCCCAGAGATACCTCTCCGACGATCGGAGTGACAAAACCTAATCTCGAAATATGCCAACTCAACATGTACCTTTGGAGACACCTGTAGTACTCCTTTATAATCACCCAGTTACGTTGTGACGTTTGGCAGTACCCAAAGTGTTCCTCCGGTAAACGGGAGTTGCATAATTCTCATAGTTACAGGAACATGTATAAGTCATGAAGAAAGCAATAGCAGTATACTAAACGATCAAGTGCTAGGCTAACGGAATGGGTCATGTCAATCACATCATTCTTCTAATGATGTGATCCCACTAATCAAATGACAACACATGTCTATGGTTAGGAAACATAACCATCTTTGATTAATGAGCTAGTAAAGTAGAGGCATACTAGTGACTATAGGTTTGTCTATGTATTCACACATGTATCATGTTTCTGGTTAATACAATTCTAGCATGAATAATAAACATTTATCATGATATGAGGAAATAAATAATAACTTTATTATTGCCTCTAGGGCATATTTCCTTCACTTGGAGCCTTCGCCGGTGTTCTGCCGGAGGGGGAATCAACCATGGTGGGCTTTTACATCAACACCCTTGCCCCTCCAATGAGTTGTGAGTAGTTTACCACAGACCTACGGGTCCATAGTTATTAGCTATATGGCTTCTTCTCTCATTTTGGATCTCAATACAATGTTCTCCCCCTCTCTGTGTAGATCTATTCTATGTAAACTCTTTTTGCGGTGTGTTTATCGAGATCCTATGAATTGTGGGTTTATGATCAAGTTTATCTATGAATAATATTTGAATCTTCTCTGAATTCTTTTATGTATGATTGAGTTATCTTTGCAAGTCTCTTCGAACTATCAGTTTGGTTTGGCCTACTAGATTGATCTTTCTTGCCATGGGAGAAGTGCTTAGCTTTGGGTTCAATCTTGCGGTGTCCTTACCCAGTGACAGAAAGGGTTGCAAGGCACATATTGTATTGTTGCCATCGAGGATAAAAAGATGGGGTTTATATCATATTGCTTGAGTTTATCCCTCTACATCATGTCATCTTGCTTAATGCGTTACTCTGTTCTTACGAACTTAATACTCTAGATGCAGGCAGGAGTCGGTCGATGTGTGGAGTAATAGTAGTAGATGCAGGCAGGAGTCGGTCTACTTGTCACGGACGTGATGCCTATATACATGATCATGCCTAGATAATCTCATAATTATTCGCTTTTCTATCAATTGCTCGACAGTAATTTGTTCACCCACCATAATACTTATGCTATCTCGAGAGAAGCCTCTAGTGAAACCTATGGCCCCCGAGTCTATCTCTTATCATATTTGCTTCCAATCTACTTTTATTTGCGTCTTTACTTTTTGCATCTGTATTATAAAATACCAAAATTATATTTATCTTATCTTATTATCTTTATTAGATCTCACTTTCGCAAGTGGCCGTGAAGGGATTGACAACCCCTTTATTGCGTTGGTTGTGAGTTCTTTGTTTGTTTCTGTAGGTGCGTGGGACTTTTGAGGAGCCTCCTACTGGATTGATATTTTGGTTCTCAAAAACTGAGGGAAATACTTACGCTACTCTGCTGCATCACCCTTTCCTCTTCATGGAAAACCAATGCAAGCTCAAGACGTAGCACGTCTTCGTCGTATCTATAATGTTTGATCGTTCCATGCCAATATTATTCAACTTTCATATACTTTTGGCAACTATTTATAATATTTTTGGGACTAACATATTGATCCAGTGCCCAATGCCAGTTCCTGTTTGTTGCATGTTTTATGTTTCACAGAAACCCCATATCAAACGGAGTCCAAATGGGATAAAAATGGGCGGAGAATATTTTTGGAATATTTGTGACTTTTGGGAAGAAGAATCAACGTGAGACGGTGCCCGAGGGGGGAACGAGGCAGGGGGCGCGCCCCTGACCCTCGTGGGCACCCTGTAAGGCGGTTGACGCTCTTCTTTTGCCGCAAGAAAGCTAATTTTCGGAGCAAAATCTGGGCGAAGGTTTCAACCCAATCGGAGTTACGGATCTCCGCATATAAAAGAAACGGTGAAAGGGTAGAATCTGAGAACGCAGAAACAGAGAGAGACAGAGAGACAGATCCAATCTCGGAGGGGCTCTCGCCGCTCCCATGCCATGGGAGCCCAGGACCAGAGGGGAAGCCCTTCTCCCATCTAGGGAGAAGGTAAAGGAAGAAGAAGAAGAAGGGGGGCTCTCTCCCCCTTGCTTCCACTACAAAAAAGTACACTTCCGTGATGATACATGTTTGTCACAGTAGGTCGCATTTTTTGTCATGCATGTACATCCATGACAAATTTATGACAGAATCAAGATAGTCATACCTGTGCTGTCGTAGAAGTGTTCCATGACATTACCAAAATTGTCATCACGGAAGTGTCCACTTCCATGACGATAAATCACGCGTCACAGAAGTGCTTTCGTCAAGGGTGACCGACACGTGGCATCCACCGTAACGGAACACCGTTAAGCTATCGGGTCGGATTTTGGATCCGATAACCCGTTAACAGCCCCGACCAATGGGAAATTTCCACATGTAAAATTCTGATTGGCCGAAGGGAACACCTGTCAGCTCGTCAGTGGGCCAGATGTCGCCTGTCCATTGGAGGAGACATGCCTATGGTACGTTGACACGTGGCTGGGCCCAACAGAGGCCCATATAGGTTAAAAAGGCCGGCCCAGTCAAAGGCCCGAAGAACTTAATCAGGTACTAGTGGGCCAGCCCAATAACGGCCTGCTTAATAAAGGCCCATTTAAAGCCCGGACCAGATCTGGCCCGTTAATTGTTCTCCCAATATTTGGGCCCATTTACGGCCCGAAGCCAGATCTGGCCCGTTAATTGTTTGCCCAATATTTGGGCCCATTTGCGGCCCAAAGCCAGATCTGGCCCGTTAATTGTTCGCCGAATATTCGGGCCCAACTACAGCCCAGTGACTTTTGGCCTGTTAGAGGCCTGATGTAGACATGGGCCCATTTCAGCCCGGTGTGACTTTGCCTGGGAATGGCCCGTGCTGCCCATGGGCCATATATGGTCCGACAGGACATCGGGCCCACTAATGGCCCGTGCTAAAGGTGGCAACAGTTAAGCCCAACGTGACTTTGGGCCTGTTAAAGTCCTGTCGCATAATTTGGCCCGTTGATGCCTGTACTAAGCTTTTGGCCTCTTAAAGGCCCATGATATCAGTGGGCCAACTAAGGCCCGAGATATGTTTTAGCCTGGTAACGGCCCGTGAGCTAACTGGGCCCATAACGGCCCGGTCTACATTTCGGCCTGCTGAAGGCCCGTCGACGACTAGTGAAAATTGAGGCCCAACATGCATTTTGGCCTGCTAAAGGCCCGTGGTTTCATCTCGGCCGTAACAGGCCAGTACAATATTCAGCCTGTTAATGGCCCAACGCTACCTGGGCCGAACTAAGCGCTGGGTCGACAAAAGGCCCAACTAAAATATGGGCCGGTGTAAGTTTGGGCCTGGCGCAATGTGTGAAGGCCCCAATTATTCGGGCCCAAGAAAGACGCAGGCCGGCCCAATTTTGGCCCGCTAAAAACCTGGCCCGTTATCGAATGTTTCGGCCCGGTCGACTACATCTGATTTTTTTTCAGATAGCGAATGATGCCAGTAACTAGTAGGAATTCAGAACAAACCTACTCTATACAATAAAGAAATTACGGCATAATAACTAAGAATAAACCTACACTATACAATAAAGGATTTAAGGTATATTACATCCACTGGGCATCGAAGTTCGCCACCAGTGATCATAAAGCGCAACGAAGAAGCAGATTACAAAAACTGGGCACCATTGCAGCGTAACAAAATAATACTGAACCGAGACCACTTCCAAGACAATTCAAGAAAGGTTAGCCTTGCGGGGGAACTGCTGCGCAAGCTGCTGAGCAACACTGTGAGACCGGCCTAGCATGTTGGTCATAGCTTCCAGGTGTAGCTGTTTAGCGATGAGGTTCTCATTGGTGTTCTCCGCAATCTTTCTTAGAGATAGGACTTCAAGTCAAAGTTGAGTTGCAGACTGCCTTTCTGCTAGAACTTGGGACTGAAGAAGTCGAACTATGTTAGACAACGAATTCTGTGAGCTTGTCTGACTGTTAGTCTCAAGTAACTTGAACACTGCATCAAGACAAGACTTTGGGGTTGTCTCGCTATCATCAAGATGTTTTGCCTTATTTGCTGCAATATATGTTCGGTTTGTCTCACAGCCTTCAGCAGACTTGTGCATGCCATCAAGCATATCACCTTGAAACAAAGCAGAGAGATGACAGGTTTTGCACGTGTATAAACAAACATGATAACTGTTCTGTCAATTCTATCCAATTTCAAATTAGAAAATAAAGAGTAAGTTCAAAATATCAATAGCATAATTTGGCATTGTTCATAATGCGGGGAGCTTCACCACACTACTGGATTACCATGTCAACATAACAAGCATAGATGAAGGGCAAAGAAAATCATTGTATCTATTTTGGATAATGTGCATGGCATGTTGTTCATATCATCAGCCACATCAGTAAGATAAAACAGGAGATGACAAGGTGCAAACGTTGGCTGCTTCACCACACACTGGATTATAGATCCACAAAACCAAGCATACATATAGGGAGTATTAAGTAATGTGCATGGTATGAATAAGAAATTTGGTTTTACAAGTAAAACTTAGAACTTACGGTTCTTACGAACATGCATTTTGGTAGAAACAGCAAACTAAACAGCAGTAAACGATAGGGAGTATGAGCAAATTAAACAGCAGTTGAGGATAAAGGCTTTACAAGGACTGACTTACATTAATAGTTAACACCGGCTTTATAATGCCCTTCTCCATGTCAAGGGAAGGATAACTCAAGAATTTTAGCACATAATCTTCTTCATAAGCATTGCCTGTACTCTACATTTTTAGAGAGTAATTATAGATATGATAATACTGGAAGGGATAGAGGATAATGAAGATAAGATGCAGATTGATGCTACATAATCAACTACCAATCCCTGGAAGTACAAGCGTTACAGGACAAAATATACTGACAAGAGCAATGGGCTACACTTCTGCACTGGCATTGTCTGTGTATTCTACTTGTTGGTAATATTAAATATAGATCTGATCTTTTTTAGTAAATGGTGGGCGAGGGAGATAAGATGCAGAATGCTACAAAATGAACCAATCCCTCTTCCCATAATACAAGAGTGTTTTGAACACTGGTGTACTGTACAAAACGTTCTTATATTATGGGACGGAGGGAGTAGCTGTTAATGTAAGTACAGTGATAGACCACATTTAGTCCTTACAAGAGGACTACAGAGCTAAACCTCTTCAAAAGCATTGGGTTGATTCTAAATTTGTGTGAGAGTCCATACGGATCTTATAATGTCCACCAAATGGGCGATTACGAGGCTAACACATGCAGTGATGCTACATAATCAAACAACTATGAAAGTAAGTATGGTCATACAGGGCAAGAGGTACTCACGAGAGCAATGCAGTGTGCAGTATAGTTGCGAGATTCTGTGGTCCCTTGAGAACGAATGTTCTTCTGCTAACAGTTTTCATACAAGTGAGACATTAAGGCAAATGCAGAAATGTAGTTCAAATTGTGATGTGATATCATAGACAGTACCTTACGTTGCAGCCGAGACCAATGTGTAACAAGATTATTCCAGTCACCGTCGGATAAATGTAGCACCGGAGACTTTACAGAAATTTCGTTCAGAGGCTTGCCATCAAAGTGCGCTTGCCTCAGGTAGGAACGATACTTCATCAATGAGCGCTTGAAAAGCGCAACCAACTCTTGCTCGTCATCACAATCCAGTTTGCTCTCGCCTATTTAAAAGAATGAAATCTTGTGTCTTCTGTCAGCAGAAACATATGCAGTAATGACCATGAGTAACATTAGTACATCACTTACACGTAAGTTGCGGAGGAAGACTGGTTGTTCTGTGTCTACGATATAATCTTTCCATGAAGGAAAGATGCGCACAAAGTTCCTGACAACAACATAAGCTTCATCTTCTAAACTGGGAAGAAATGGAACAGGGGTCCTATTTGCTGCAATTGGGGCTCTCTCTGGTTCGAAAAGGGATTTGGCAACTGGATTTGGTGTACTCCTCGCTGGAATGGGGGTTTTGCGTCGTACAGCTGGTGCTATGTCAACTGGCATAATCATACTGTTTGCTGCAGTTGGGGTCTGCTAAGTTGGGGCATCAGAAATGACCAGTGTAGTAGGGCTAGAGTCTACTAGAGTTGGGGTATTTTGTGGGTCAGGTGATATTGCAACTACACCTAATGGGCTATTTGATTTATCAGGTGCCACTACCTTTTCCAAATACTTTGCTTGTGCTCCTCCACTATCAGCAATCGCCCTCTTCCTTTTGAACGTCTGATACAAAAGAACAACATTTGAATGGATAAATATGGTATGATGACAGATGGAATACGTACTGAAAATGGATAGGCAGGGCGTATTCACATACACGATGTGTAAACTAAGCTAATGGCAGTTCAACAAAGTAGAAGCAATGCAAAGCATCAGTTGCAAGATATGTGCGAGCAATGTAACCTTGGAAAGTTAGAGCAAGTACCTTGATGGGTGAATAAGATAGGGCATCTTGCTCTGACTCCTCCACTAGGGAGATACATTGACTTAGGTCTCCCTCTAGCTCAGAATCACTGTTAGGATCATATTCTGAGCATGAATCTGTAGGTGGAGAGCGTTTGCATTGCATTGCATCCAGACTTGATTTCAGTCCCTTAATGCCAAGTTTGACAGCCATGGCATTGTTCTACTTTATTCTTTTCATGCGTGCAAGCTCATAATCATTATGATGCTGTTCAGAATCTAAGATTCATGAAAACATAAAAAGTAGTCAGATTATCTATGGAATGCATTACGGATTCAACTCGGAGAGTGTCTCCCTATAAACCCCTGCATATGCAAAATTCACCTCCCCAACCGTGCTGACCAGACCACACACAGAAATACAAATCCCTTATGTCTCTATAACAGGCAGGCACACATTTCAAAACTGAAGTAGGAACATTAGAATCATATGAAATTCATATTTGGACAAATAAACTAAGCAATTATGAGTGGTGTAATGTTTATCTTCAAGGGTGGAGTGTTTGTAGTGCGACACAAAGCAAGTAGGCAGATTGTATTCCACGTAAAAGATCGAAACCTATGTAAAAGCTGGAAATGAAACTTTCTTTCTATATAATGCAGTGTTTGTTACCCACACATGATGGAAGAGATCACATAGAGAAATACTATTCACTCAGGTCTACGGTTCCAGTATTTAGAAACAGGGTGGTCCACCCTAAAAGAATATTGACAACAAATATGACAAGGCAAGCATAGATGTAGTGAATCAATCATTTACTTGTGAGCTTATTAGGACAAGTATGTAGAATTGTAACTGCAGTAAGAGACCGTCCAAAATCTGAATGAAGAAGTTTGTCTAGCACTTATTGTTTGCATCTAATCAACATGAATAATTAGATATTATATCGAATGAGTAAGAAAGACAAGTAAAATTGTCAACAAACCTGGCTTGCAGTAGTAATCTGGGTCAATGTCACAACGACCAACAATCCAAATGACTAGTTTCTGTTCCGAGGGCCGGCCCTGTGAACTTTAGAGGTACTAAAGATTACCGAAATACATCTGAACCAATAAGTGTAGGTAGCACCGAGCACACAACAAACCCTAATGACAGTCCTGCCTAATGAGTAATGAATCAATTAGAAAATGGGTGATGAGGAGTGGCTGCTGAGTGTTGAGGACGTATCTCAGGATAAATCGGGTTGGCTTGGTGGGTGCTGCACGCCTGATCCGTGCACGGACTAGGAAGGTAGGCACGGCGGCGCGCCCGGGCAGCGGTGACGCTATTGGGCGAGCGGCTCCTGGCCTCCTGTTAGTCCAGCGTCTCCTCCTAGAGTCATGCCGTCCGGGGACGGCAAGTCGCCGGCGAGGCATGTGGCTGGGGGCAAGTAGAGATCGGAAGCGCGCAGCAAAACAGAGGGGAATCGGGGCCTGGGACGACCCAAAATCCCAGGGTGGGCCAGCCCACCATGGCAACCCTATAGAGATACACACCCGAGAGGTGAACATGCATTTTCGAAACTAATTTAGGAACATTTAGCTGACCAATCAAACAACTCTGTTTTAATAATATCAGATTCGTATTTGAACATCTATGCTTGTTTAGCTTGATGCGTGGAGCAGTGTTATTATGACACGAAGCACGTATTCTGATCGTATAGTGATCATAAAAGGGGGAAACTCTAAGCATATTTTTTTAGCAAAAGAGGGTTTTCCCTCCGATTTCTATTAAAGAAACCACCACGGAACCAACATGATCAATTAAACCCTAAGCATGATCAATTAAACCGTATTATGGCTGTGCCATGGCAAATTTGAAGCTGCAAACCAGAGAAATGATATTTAGCATCCATTGTTTGCTTCGAACTAAGAACTAAATTCTAAGAGCTGAAAAGAAATTAGAGTAAACAAGTTATGATCTATTTTCTGGTTGAGATAAAAAAATTGAGGAGATATGAAGTACCACCTCTCTTGCGGCGCCGTGTAGGCATCGGGGGTGCGATGGCTGTCGGTGGCGTTGAAGCAGATCTGTGATGGTAGACGGGTGCATTGGGGGATAAGTCCTGTTGCGATGGAAGAGAAGGTCGTGTGAGCGGCCCCGACAAAGAGGACGACGACACCGATGAAGCGAGAGGAGGCGATGCAAGGCTATTGGTCCGTCGCCGTGGATGAGAAACGTCCATCTCTAGCAGTGGACGACACGGTCTTGGTAGGCGCTCCGGCATGGTGGAGGACGGTGGCGATGGATGTGGTGGAGTACGATGGCGATGGATGGGGTGGCGAACGGAGGCTGGTGTGGGGATGAGGTGTTCTAGCGCGGACGGTGTTTGAATGGGAAAATGGAGGGAGAGGTACAGGGAACCATGTTTTTGGGACGCGCCTGTCTGAAATATTGGAAAGTTACGAACTTAGCCCCCGTTTAAAATTTGGACGTCTCGTCGGTTGGGGATAGGACGGCAATCTCGCATCTCGCCAATATTTGCCCAGAGCGATTTCGGGCGAGGAGAGGGTGGTTGGCGCCCATGGTTGGCGCCCACTGTGTATGAACAGGGCTGACAGGTAGGGCGGTTGTGTCACGTCTCAGTGAAGTTACAAACCTGCCCCTATTGAAAATATTTTCCTACATCGATTTCGGCCAAGTCGAGTTTGTTTTGCCGCCCACCGTGTATGAATGGGGAATGGAGGGAGAAACAGAGGTCTTTCGGATGAGCTTGAATCAAATGTGTTTTGCCGCCCATGTTTGATGCCCACCGTGTCAGAATGGGCTCAGAGGCGGTTGTGTCACGTCTAATTAAAGTTACTAACCTACCCCTATTTAGAGAAGTGGAAATCGGGCCGATGGATTGTCCGTGTAGTGGGTAGACAGTAATTTCCATCTCCCAAACACTTGGCTTCGGGCAGCCAATGTGGGAGTGGACATTTTGCTGCTTCTTTCGAATTTTGGGACAATAAGCATCCACGTTTACCCTGGCAACTAAATTCGAATCCATTTTGCATTCCTATATGAATCTTTATAAATCGTTCTATGTGTTTTTATATATCTTCAAAAGGGCGACAAAGATGTATTCCACTGTCATATTTGAATATGGTTTACAAATGTCGATACTCAAATTCAGAAACTAGTATCCACTTTAAGGTGAATTCGAATATTTGGAACACTTCATGTCCAACTCAAATGTCACACGCAGCATAATGTGTACTCCCATTTAGATATGTACACAAGCGATGTATCAAGATTCAAATACCGAGTCAATCAACCAAGAATGTACAGAACTAACAAACAAATAAACACTTATAGAGTATATGGATCAATAATATCAACTAACATAAATAAGCCAGGCCGCTGTACTTTTTTTTGGCTACAACATCATATTTTTTTTAGCCAGCATCTTGGCCCTTTCTGATGCATGCCACTTATGGTCCATCTATACTACTACTATTGCTGAATGCACATTCAGCCCAATTGGCATATTTGTAGGTCTGGCACAGCAATCCAAATGAAATGTCTCCGAGTCTTATCAATTAATACAGACTTGTGCTCAAATAAAATTACAAACCAAAAAACAAAAAAAAAACAAATATTACATGATCTCTAAAATAAATGGTTTGATTGATTACATGAACAGACAACACAAAGGTTATTCAACTATGGAAAGAACATTTCACCTATGATTTACCAAGTAGGAATTTAATTTCCTTTTTTCCTTCAGGACCTTAACAATGTGGTCAGTCTCAGCTTGCTTCGTTTTGAAACCCACCAAATATTTAATGGTTGTCTTGAGTACTGCTTGTGATTGTGCTGTTTGCTTCCTCAACATGTCAACTTCATCTCTAAGTGCAGAAGCAGAATCTCTTTCTACCACTTGTTTAGCCTCTAGAGCATCAGCAGTTGGCAATTCATAATGCACGATTGGGCCGGTGCCACTACTGTGGGATGATGCAACATGCATGGGGACCTCGCTCTTTGATCTTGGGCTAACCTATTTTGCCATTAAAGTTCTGATTGGATTCAGAAAAGTTGAAGTTAGCAAAACATCTCAACTGGGAGTTATAATAGCAAACCAGTTAAACAAACAAGGAATTAATGAGTTTCAATTGGATGCTGAAAAGTACTCCCTCCGTCCCATAATGTAAGACGTTTTTTAACACTATGCTAGTGTCAAAAAATGTCCTATATTATGGGACGGAGGGAGTAGTTATTAACATCATTGTAACCCGCTGTTGCAGCGGCAAAGCAGTTAAACAAACAAGTAGATATTTAAGTTAAGGCAAACATGTAATTCTTAACAGTAAGTATCAAACACATAGATAGGCGTAGTCTACAATATGATTAACAGGCTGTGCCATTATGTAATCAGTAGCAAACTAAATTAAACCAAGCAACATAATTGAGCAATTTTGCAATAAGTGGCTAACTAAAATTCCGAGAAGCAGGTAACTGAACTTACGCTAGTTCTTTGTACAGGCACACTACAACTTCTTTTTCGCTTACAAGGTTGTACAGAGGAGTCCATGGCATCAATTGCTTGGATACGCAGTCCCAATACTTCTTTCTTCCCACACTGCATGGGTAAGTCGAATGGTTAATCTGGTAAGATGGTGCGTCCTTGATATGTTATATGAGGATGTGTAGTCAGACTAGTTGTAGCCAAACACATCACATTGGCTTTTACTGTGTATTTCATGCGATTACTTTTGGCATATCGAGATCTAAGCAATCTACAATAAGATGAAAAGACTGGCATCCTTCACATTATTGGCGAACTCAGTTCATAGAAACAAGCAATTCAACCATTCTGTGGGTAAATCAAAAGCGCCACTGGAATATTTTTCACTATCCAATCATACACGCAAAAAGGGGCGACGCCACCATAGGGGCTGGTATGGGCGGCCACCTCAGGTGGCTGGAAAGTGTGCACCTAGTTTGAGTCGTCCAGGTTGGTCCACGCTAGTTTTGTTCGTCCCAACGCACGAGCAGGCAATGTAAAAAAATGAAGAAAAATGTTTAAATTTGGATGGGCCAATAACATAAGTGCAAGGCAGGCCCTATAGCAGGCTCGCGGCCCAAACGAGCGCCTCCCATATCGATCGACAGCAGGAAAAATCCCAATTCATTCGCTCCAGCCTCCAGTCTGGTTCGCTCCTAACCTAGCCGCCGTTGGACAAACCAACACAGCACTTCCTCGCGCCCTCGTTGGAGGGCAGTCGCCGGGCTTCAAGCGAACAGAAGGACAAGAAGATGAAGATCCAACCCTGGGTGTAGCCTGCGTGGGAGGCAGCGGCTGCAGCACGGTCATGGCATCGAGCTTGCGCAAACGGACAGTCACAGCTTGCAAGAGTAGCATGTGCAACGAGCAGGTACATCACATCCCTGATTATATCTAATTCAACTCTTCAATTTCTGGCCAATAGTTAAACCTGATGGTGTTGTAAAACTGCTTGTATGTAGGGAATCTATGAGAAAATGAAAACAATTTCTACTTATTTTATAACTCCCCCAATCAATACTGAACTGACTGAATCTGATGTATCTAATCAAGTTTCCGGTGCAAACATACAAGCTCATGTTGTTCTTGAGCCTGAAGTGTCTAATGAACAGGCTGCTAATGAAGGATTTGATGCAAACATTTTACATGCTCCTGGTGATGAACATATAGTGTCTAATGAGGGATCTAATGCAAGCATTTTGCAAGCTCATTGAAGGATTTAGTGTCTAATGATGATCTACTATGTTGAGAGAGACAGAGATTTGCAGGCATTGATGACAAGCAAATTATAGTGCATTTTCATAGCTCGAGGAAACGTCGAGGCCATCTACCAGAAAGTCCCCGTGTCATGACAACATAGCATAAATACTTTCCTAATCTGTTGTTTGAAACTATTGGCATACTTGTGCAGGATAGATATATTGATATGCAGTTTGCGCACTGGTTATACGTGCAATTACACTTCGATATTTTCAGCCAGAGAACGAATAATTCAAGCAGGTACAGACCATGTTTGTAGTCCTTGTACACCATGTTGCATTTTGTGTTTTTTGGTGCTTGCATCATTTAGTGTTTAAAATCTGAACTACTTTGGATCATTAGCTGGTTTTCAAAGTGCATGTAGCTTCACATTTCTCAAGTTATGTTGATTTCTTGAGTGCAAGTGCCTTCGTATTTTTTAAGTTAAATGTTCGCCCCTGGTAACTTGAATTCATGGATCAGCCACTTCACACAAATCATACACGAATGCCAGTACGAATGAAATGAAATGCAGGGACTTACGCTAGCTCGTTGTACAGGCTCACTGCAGCTCTGCTTGCGCTTGGGATGTTCCATGTACAAGTCCACGTTACCACTTGCTTGGATGTGCAGGCCTTGTGCTCCTTGCATCCCCCTCTGCATTTTTGACACGGCAAATGGTTGATCAAATAAGAGGAATCGACCTTGATGTTGTACCGGAGGACAAATACTTACAAGGTTATACGGGTGTGCAGGATGTGTACCAGATCCTGTAGCCCCATCATGCTTCGCTAAAAAACGGATTTGCTTGTTTCAGATGATATCTCCAGAAGAACTAAGAGTTAAAGTCAGAGTTGCATAGGCGTGTAAGCTAAGAGAGCAGTGAAAGGATATCCAAACATCGTCAGAATAGTGCACAAGGGAGTGATGTGTGGATACCTAGTTCAGGCCGGCGTTTGGGCATGCTCGCCTAGCTAGAGTGCGGGTCACTTCAGAGCCGTTGAGGGTGATGCGCTGGCTGGCCGCGCATGGATGCAGATCTTGAGTGGCAGCAGAGCGCTACGATGCGGTGGACGAGACCGTTGGTGAAGCCCCAAAGACCTCGGGGGGCGGATGTGCGAATATGTGCTCGGTGAAGTAGCCCCGGTGAGCTGGGAGACGGTGTCGGTGAAGCTCACCTGATGCGGTGGAACTCGGTGTTTGTGAGGCACGTCGGTTGTAGCGATCGATGTTGTCGGTGGACCACCCGGTGCAGCGGACGAGGGCGTAGATGAGGTAGCTCCGGTGTGGTGGTGAAGCGCGACCGTCGTCTTCGTCGTCGTCGTCCGGCACAGAGGTGGGGAACGGTGGGGAAAGAGACGAGACGAGGGGCGATTCGAGTTATGGCGATTAATTAGGGATTTGAGCAATCTGGGCGCAGAAGGGGATGGTGGAGAAGAGAGATTTTGCAGGGCTGGAATTGGGGCCGCCAGATATTTCAATCCGAAACGTGGAAGCGCAAACTTATATTGTCGTCGTCCTTTTTTTGGGGGTGGGGGTGGGTGGCTGGGTGCTACGCGTCCGTCCGACACACGCGACCACCCCGACAGGACTACGCTTCGGTGCCTTAAGGCACCTGCCTTTGTGTCCATGACATGTGGGCCCAACAAGTGGCTGGCCCACATGTCAGTCACCCAAGGGCTGTTGCCTTTAAGGCACCAAAGCAGCGTCCACCCCGACACGACCCTGGTCTGCCTGGTGCACCTACATTTGAGAATGCAAACGAATCTTCTTTCATTTGCAAACGAATTTGTATGTATTACCATGCCCGTGTTTTCCTTGCAATAATTAGTCATTCGAAACGAGATACTCCATCCGTTCACTTTTGTAAGTCGTTTCAGACAACTTAAAATGAACTGTTTTGCACATTGTCTGAAATGTCTTCAAGGTCTTATAAAAGTGAACAGAGGGAGTACTATAAATTAATTAATGAGGAGTTATTTCAAAGAAATCGAAACTGTACCCACGCTAACATGGATTAGAGTGTGTCACATAATTAGTTATTTGAATTAGAGTGTGTGTCACGTAGTTAGTTATTTGAATTAGAGTGTGTGTCACGTAGCGATCTCCAATTCTAACGCGGATTTCGCATTTCACTGTATCCACGCTACTTTTTTAATACAAATTCATATGTATACGATGAACACCATAGTAGTGAGAAAACTTTTGGATGGATTCAAACATATGACCTACAAAATAGCGCAACAAATTGAGCCAATAGTATGGCACGAATATGAAATAATTACCCGTATGCCTGGTCCTCGGTTCAAATCTTACAATGTACACCGAATTGAAACATCGATATTAAGTCTCATACTATGTACATTCAAATGTTGTTTTTAGTCCCCCCCCCCCCCCCCCCCCGTGCACAAACGCTACATACTTCCTGTATCGGTCAATCTTCCTCTCCTAACCACCTTAGCAAGCTATCGGTTTCCAACACACGTTCATTCTTTCTCTCCATGTTTCGATCTCTAAGTCTCTCAACTACACAACCCCTTTTTCCACTCCTGTTACCAAATGTATTTACCACACACACCCGCCATTGCACCCCATGCCGAGCTCTCTCTCTCTCCCCCCTCTCCCTCTCACCCTCTCGTGCTAAATACATGCATTGCCTATCTAGCCCCCCCCAACCTCTCGTGCGCACGAATGCACATTGTATATCTAGGCCACTCCCTCGAGACTATCTCACTCTTTCTTCCGCATGGCGGGCCACACTCGCTCAATCTCGCTCTCTTTATCTGAGTCTCGTTTAACCTCGTTTTCTTTCACACACAAATGATATATCTCT
This sequence comes from Triticum timopheevii, assembly GCA_963921465.1. Taxonomy (NCBI): domain Eukaryota; kingdom Viridiplantae; phylum Streptophyta; class Magnoliopsida; order Poales; family Poaceae; genus Triticum; species Triticum timopheevii. The sequence goes on from OY997271.1 coordinate 89,165,160, forward strand.
CTGTTCAGGCCTCAGTCGACACACTCTATACTCTCTCACGCAGATTGTCTATCTAGGTCAGTCCATCCAAGCCGCCGCCACTCTTTCGACCTCATGGTGGGCCACGCTGACTCAATTTCTCTCTCTCTCTCTCTCTCTCTCTCTGTGTGTGTGTGTGTGTGTGTGTGTGTCTCGATTTACCTTGCTCTTTCTCGGACAAAAACGATATATCACCATGTTTGAGCCCAATTCGACCTATTCACATTGTATACTCTCTCACGCACATCGTCTATCTAGGTCACTCTCTCCAACCTGTCTCACTCTTTCGATCGCACGGCGACCCTATGTGATCGGTTAACCTTGCTTCCTCCCACGCACAAAATATATCTACACGTCTATGACTGGATCATCTCTCAAGCACTATCTTACAGCCCTCACCCTTACCAAAAGCTCAATCGGACAATATCTCTCCGGAGCATATATATTTGTTCAATGAATGTCGGACCATGCTCACTTTGTCTCTCTATCTATATGTCTCTCGATTGATCTCGCTTTCTCATACCGTATCTTCCACGTGTTGAAGCTACTACCTCTCCATCCCTCGCAAAGTCGGAGCTATTTACATTGCGAGGGGCACTCCAACTTTGGATTAATTTGTGTAGGCATTTATTCCGGTCGGTTAAGATTATATTTTCATAGCATTCGGCCCACAACTACTCCAAACGCCGTTGCAACCCACACAACTCCCCTAGTTGATTTCCCTCTGGCTCGGTCATCGCTCTCTCGCATGTCCTTTCTCACCTTCAATGTCGCACCATGGTATTATTGAAAAAACTATGTTGTTCTCTTTAATTATTATAAATAAGATACAAAACTACACACCGATAGTCCACTTGGAATGGAACAAATTTTGACCCACAAATTAAAGCGCTACAAACTACACACCAAGGGGCCCACATGTCATGAAACAAATTTGGACCCATATACAAATTAAAAAATAAAGGACGAGGATCGAACATGCGACCGGGCCTTCAAGCCGCACGTCAATAGGCAACATACGTAGAATAGCAATGTTTGTTGTACCCCCTTTGTTCACATAATGTTTTTATATTACCACAGCCTAATTAATGGATAACATGTAATATTATTTTTAGTACTATTTGCCTTCACTTACTGGTGGGTTCCATGTGTGCTCTCTCTCTCTCCTCCCCTTCTGCGTTTAGACGCACGGGCAAAGAGGAAGAACTCGCGGGCGATGTTGGCGTTGACCATATCTGGACGCGTTCACAAGTCACGGCACCAGTTTCACGTACTAACAGTACTAGTCAGTGTGTACGTGCAATGCACGTTAATTTGGAAGTATATTAAGTGCATGCGGATATTAACTACTAGAATATTATTTGCCTGTTGTCATGTGATTAGCACTATTTTTGGCATGAAATTAACTGCACGCTAAACGTGTTGAGCGCTCGACATTGAAGCAGTCTAGGTCGTTGGATGACAAGGAATACATGTGGCTTGATGACGTTTTATATTTAATTTGATACGTCTCTAGCAGAACATTCAATCGATCAAACCATACATTTCGTTCAGTCTGACTGCGACTTTAAATTATACGACGATCGATATAAAATAAACGGAAATGATAAACGTTCGGATTTTAAGCATGGCAATCAAAACTTTTTTCATGGCAAATTTAGATTACGCGGCGGCGGCGGGGGCGTCTCGCGGTGGGAAGCGGCTCCTCTGCCGTGCTCTGTGTGTCGTCGGGCCACTGACCGACAGCGACGGCGGCGTCTTGCGCCGTTGTTGGCGTACTCCTGGACGTTGGCCTAGCTTCAAGGAAGGCCAAAATGTTCTGGACTTCGGAGCGAGTCAACTGGCGGGAGGAGGCGACTGGCGTTGGTGCAAGGAAGCGGTCGACAACGGCCATCCATGCCGCTGAGGGGGGCACTAGCACCCGCGCGGGGACAGGCGCTGTCAACGGCGCAGCGGAGACATTCGTGTGCATGGGCACCGGCATGGGCGCGCACATCAGTGCATGTGCAGGCGCAGGCGCTGGCAGGTGCACGGGCACTGGCACGGGCGTGCACATCAGTGCACGCTCAGGCGCATGTGCTGGCAGGTGCACGAGCGCGTGAAAGTCAGCGGGGACCTCGTGGAACCCTGTGGCATCAAGCTCGGCGACAATGTGCAGCTCCCAACCCATCAATGCCACGGGGATGGGCGCTGGCGCAGTCGGGGCGACGGGAGCCGGAACGGGAGTGGGGACAGGCGCGGTGTCTTCCCACAAGGCCAGTTCAAGATCGTCCCAAAGCGCCTTATGTTCTTGAGACTCCAGCTGGGTGTCTTCCTCATGAAACTGGAACACTAAGGGCAGACCATCGTGATGCGACATGGCGTACGTTTAGGTCAGGCTAGTTGGAGGTAGACGACAGGAGAATCGGAGAGGAAGAGAGAGGATTGTAGCGATACCGGGTAGTGCGGGCTTGATTTTAAACTGCGGCACCAGCGACATTAAAACTGGGAGCAGTTGGGACGACAGTGGGCGGCGGAGCCTGGTCAAAGGGCTCGCCTCTAGGTGAGTCTGCACAGCGGCCTGCTCGCACACCTCCCTGACAGCCAGCATAGAGGTCTGCTCGCACGCCTCCCGTCGACTCACACGCTTGCTGGGACGGCACCTGCCGATGAGAAGCGAGGACTCGTTGCGGCACGTAAACGCCCACGGTTTCAATAGTGAAAGCGTTCGCCTTAACGTGACAGGTCTTTGTTCCAAAATACCTTGGCTCTTCATTTGTGCAACTTGTCATAAGCAGCTTGTCTCGAATTGAAGAAAAAACTTACGAAGTGATATTTGTGCCATATCACGTGACCATGCTCAGTTTCAAGAATTTATGCTCACTTTTGGATTTTCTGAAATTTAAGACCCAGGATTCGAAACAATATCATAACCTACATCATGCAATAAATTTTCAAGTCGTACATCTGTCCTGTTGTATTTATTAAGAAAGGGTTTGGTCAAACATTTTGCTTAGTTAAACCTCCTTTCCGGTTTATAGGGCTCAATTCAAAAATCTCACCAACCAAGGTAGATGGTGAGTGGTGGAACAATTGTTGTAGTTTGCAAAACCACTCAATTAATGCGCTTGTTTTCCTCAAAAATTGTGTTTATGAATGCATTAATTGCAATGCATGCATGCATAAAGTACATGCATTGGTCAATTTTCTCTTAATACTTGCATGTAATGATTTATTGCACCTTGAAATCTGAATATGTGATGGGGAACAACCAAATTGAGACTTATAAAATGGGAAAACTAAAATTTTGAGATAAGCCCTATAAACCGGAAAGGAGGGCCAGTGCATTGCATTATATATTAACTCAAGTACATGCATTGCCTGATATATCCCTCCATACCAGTGCATTCCCTGATATATTAACTCAAGTACTAGGCACGAACAAACGGGCTCAATTCTGTGCTCATCCTGGTGTAGTAGTAGTAGTACTCGGCAATGCAGTTGACGGGTGACATTGACGAGCGGCGACCGAGGGAATTGAACCGTGCTCGGCACGGTAGGTAACGTTGTCTAGTTACTAAAGCATCCCTCCGTTGTTCATCGGTAGTCATTATGGACCAGGGACATGAGGGGAATTTCCTAGGGATGGAATTCTGGCCGCTAGATATTTTGACTTGAAACGCTGAGGCTCGACTGGTTGGGGTTGCCTAATGTGCGTACCACGCATGTCACCGAAGGACATGAGCCCGTTTTTTTAGAATCAACACGAGCCAAGGTCTGGCTGGTACGCCGTTGGGTCCTGCCATTTGAGAATACGAAAGGAACCTTTTAAATTGCCGAACGAATCTATGTGTATTACAATACCCATATTTTCCTTGCAAATACTAATCTCAACGTGGTATTGATTTATGACGAGTCGTTGAATTAGAGTGAATTTGTGATATAGTGATCTAAACGTGGATTTCACATTTCATGGTATCCCTAGTAAGTTTTCCAATGCAAATTCAAATTTAAAAGATGAACAATATGGAGGTGAGAAAACTTTGTATGTATCAAGCATATGACCACACACACACACACACACACACACACACACGAACACAACAACAATCCAATAAGTATAGTGCGTCTATTTTTCCAACCCATGCATGTATGACACAAGTTCAAAAATACTCCTTCTATTCCTAAATATTAGTCTTTTAGAGAGTTCAACAAGTGACTACATACGGAGCAAAATGAGTGAATCTAGACTCTAAAATATGTCTATATACATCCGTATGTGCCAATCCATTTGAAGCCTCTAAAAAGACTAATATTAGGAACGAAGGGAGTAAAATGTAAGACATCCATGGTCCTCAGTTCAATGTTTAAAATGAACATGAAACTGAAACATGAATATTAAGTCTAGTACTACATTACATGCAAATGTTGTGTTTAGGCGGAGCTATGATTGTCGGGGGTCAACCCCTCGACCTTAGATAAAATTGTGGAGCTCTGTTTAGGGTTGTTTAGATTATATTTGTCCCCACACTCCCAACCACCGATTGGTTGTGCACCCCCCTCCTCCCCGAGAGAATATCATGTGCCCCCATACTTTACATGCTATATGCCGATACGAGTTGCTTGGAGCTTGTAGATCAGAGATATAGCAGCTCACATGATGTGTCTTAATTTTTTTGCAAGAAACCTTGATGAGTTTGAGAATTGCACACAATTTGTACAAAAACTACTTAGATGCCCTTTGATCCCATATCCAACGACCTCGAAGCTCGTATCACCGTAGCATCTAAGATGAAGGAGGACATCATATTCTCCTGTATTTAAGAATATCATGTGCCACCACACCTTAGATGCTTTGGTGATACAAGCTCTTCGGAGGCGTTGGATTTGTGACCCAACACCTCCTCAGTGGTTCGAATGGTTTTTTGCAGAAAAGCCCCAAAAGAGTTCGGCCACTGCTTCAAAGCACAAAGACTGCTCAGATGCCATTGGATCTCAGATCAAACGACCTCCAAGCTCGTATCACTGTAGCATCCAAGCTACGATAGCACCTTATGTTTTCTCGCACGGGAGAGTATGAGGTGCTCCCGCATCGTAGATTCTATGGTGATACGAGTTCATTGAGATCTAACGGCCCATAGTAGGAGGTTTGAATGTTTTTGCAATATACGGCTGATAGAGTTTGGGAAATGCGCAGAAAGTACAAGTACTATGCATGTGCCATCTGATCACTGATCATACGACCTAGATGCTCATATCACCGTAGCGGGTAATTAAGCTACGGGGAGCACCTAATATTAGCACTAGGGAGCCGTTGGATCGAAGATGCAGCGGCACACACGAGGCCTGAATGTTTTATTTACAAAAAAAAACTTTAGAGAGTTTGGAAATTGCGTATAATTACAAAGACTTCTCCCAAGCCATCGGATGTCACTTCGAACGATGTAAAAACTCGTATCACCATAGTATCTAAGCTGCGGGGTGGATGTGATATTCTATGCCGCTGTCATTTTTGTTCGTAAACTTGCAAAATACGTGTAACTCGTGCCGTTACTTGTCTAACCGCGCAAAGTGTTTGTTTTAAAAAAAAACATCCTACACTGAAATATCGGAACAACACATGGGGTTCCCACTTGCCATTAATCAAATTTGGACCTAAAACTAACAAATCTGAAAGATGAGATTCGAACTGGCAACCTGGACTACAAAGCGTAAGTCGATAGCCTAAAAAAACGAACGGTTGTTGGCTTTGTCCCATAACTTGATTTTATACAGTACTTGCATTGAGTAGAGTAGAGGGAGTGCCTCGTCAACACGTGCATGACTGTTGTCTCACTTACGGGTGGGTCCCAGGTCTGCGATCTCAATCTCTCTTCTCTCCATCATCTAACCTTTGCACGGGCACACACGAAGAGCGGCGCTAGCTTTCCGTGGTGTTATTACAACTAAAAAAAAGCTTGGAAAATAGAAGAATCGCCTAGAACAAGAGACATTGCGGCTGGTCGAGACGGAGCTAATCGTGCCACGTTTGCATGATGAAACTGTGTGGCTAGTGGGGTGTTTTCGACCGACTGGCTGGGTCCCGAGGTCGAACCATAGGTACTACGTCTGATACAGTATATTTTTACACGCACATTTTTCCTCCGTGGTGAGACGTGGCACACCCTACCGCGCGGTTTCGGGGTCCTCCCGGGTGGTGCACGCATATATTCTTCCTGACGTGGGATGCCCTACCACGCGTTTTCTAGGTCCTCCTCGGTCGTAGCGCCGAAGCAAGTAAATGAGTCGTCAAATCATGAAAGACCACCTTTCCCGCCGAGTACATCAGTGAAGCACGGTGGCTAGCTAGTTGGGCTAGTTCGACCGATTAGCTAGGCCGCCGCCACATTTGTTTTTTCACCCCTTTTTTTATCTACTTCCCGGCAGGTAAATTTAAATATCCATCGCGGCGTTGCTCTGGTGTTTGGGTGCGGCATAATTTTTAATTTTTTGATTGACGGGAGAAGGCGCGGCAGGATTTTTAATTTTTGGTTGACGGGAGCAGGCGCGGTAGCAATTAGTCATGATGACTCCGCCTGTAAAAACCCACTGCTCCCTGATGTGAGAAGTCGTCGACTGGTGTTTTACCGTGGTGAAAACCAAAAGATTCCCCGCTCCTCGGCTGGCTCCCTCCGCCTTCCCATAGATTGCATTGCCTTTCAGCCGTTTCGCCCCCTTTGCTTCCTCTCCCCATTGCTTCTACCTGGTGCCATGGCGGCGCAGCAGATCACAGAGTCCGAGGTGAGGCGCCTGACACAGGAGCTCCATGCCAAGGATGCGGAGCTCAGGGCCAAGGACGTGGAGCTCCGGCTCAAGTAGGATAGGAGTGCCATGCTCCTCCGTTATGTGCGGGAGTTCACGGAGCTTCAAAAGCGGCAGGCGTCCACCATAAAGATGCTCGAGGCATCGGCGGCTTTGCTGCAGAAAGCGAGAGATACGATAGGCCATCAGGGGAGCCGGCTGGAGCACGAGCGGGCCGATCGTGACGAGGTCCAGGATCGCCTCAGCCACTTGGTGAACCAAGTTGCCACACACGTGTTGCGGCTGCGCGATGCCTACCGTCATGCCAGTGCGACGAAGTCGGCCGTCGGGTTAAACTTGTTCGACCACCCGGTCGACTTCAACGAGCTGCGGCTTCCTGACCTGGTCTCCTTCTTCACCTATATCTCCGAGGAGCTGAGCCGTCTCCGTGCGATGGTGGGGGTTGAGCTGGACAAGGAGGGGTTGCGCGCTGCCGTCGCCGTTGCCGGGCGAATCCTTTCAGGGCTCCGTCACCGGAATCCATTCGTGCCATTGGATGCCATCTTTGACGAGCTGGCTTCCGTCGATCGGGAGCGGGCTCTGCGGGCGGTTGCACCATGCATCACCAACATCGTGCGCCTCGAGAAGTAGAGGGACTTTGGTGGTGTTTAGGCGCCCTCTGCATGGGCATGTCCATGTCTCGGCGCAACATGACCGTTTGATCAAACTCAGATGGTGCAGATCCGTCACTGTAGCACAAAGCGTGTGGGTGTGTTTGGTTGCATTCTCATCTCAATATAGTTGTTTCCTATTCGTGTATTTTTGTGAAGCTACTAGTGTGGACTCATGCACCCTTCATGCACTCTGCCAAACACCCAAAAGTGGGTCGAGAAGGGAACTTTTGCTCCCATCCCGTGCACCCTTCATACACCCTGTCTAACACTATAGGATGTGCTTCATATGGTTCATGTTTTGTGGAGTACTGTAGCACCATACTCTCCGTGCGCTGTGGACCTAGTTCTGTTAACATTGATCTCACCGTTCATTCTCGACCGGACAGACGAAAAAGCGGTACTATGTTACATATAGGAGTAGTTGACATGCGCACAACACTAGCAACAAGATTGTGTAGTACTGACGTATGAACCACTTCACATGCCTAGTAGTAGGAGCACTGTGTATGTTCTAATGGCTGCCGTGTTTTGCACTCCTCCGTCGTAAGAGTGGAAACGCTTGCTGTAATCATTTTTTTTCTTCAAAATGAAAAACAGTGGACACGCTCTACCGTGCAGATCCTCCTCCGGCCATGCACTAAATTACTCACTTTCGCCGACGTGTGGGATAGCCAGCACCTAGGTCCACCAGCCATGCACTAAATTACTCCGCAGTAGAGTAACGGTAGACTACCCCGATCGAACCGCCGTAGTAATGCCCAATGAGCCGTTAAATCACAAAGCCCCCTCCTTTCCAGCAGTAAGTTGGATGGACGAAGCAACCATCATTTCACTCTTCTCTCTCAGCTTCCTCTCTTGAAGAAAACCCCCACTCGCTTCGCTTCTCCCTCATCTCGTTCCTCCTTTCACTCTTCTCTCTCAGCTTCCTCTCTTGGATGGATGCCGGAGCACCGACCGACGTGATGTCTATGGCTCTGGCCAAAACCGTCGAGGCTCATGGTACGAAGAAGCGCAAGCACTCCGCTGAGACTACCGCAGACAGGCTCAAAGCCATCACCCTGTGCAAGCCCCCCTCTCCGGGATCCCTCATTAAGCAAGTCCAGGTAATCTCTCTTGTTGACGATCTTTTTCTCGATCTTGATCGTGTTTTTTCATCTAACACGCAGTACTAGTACTGGTAGTATAACTTTCTGGGTGATCTTGCATGTGATTTTAGTGTGCCAAATGATGGTTCTAAATTCCTCTTTTGACCAAAACATGTGAGAGGTTGACACTGATTTCTTATAGATTACTTTCAACTACTTCCTCTGTCCCAAATTTCTTGTCTTAAATTTGTCTAGATACGGATGTATCTAATACTAAAATGTGACTTGATACATCCATATCTAGACAAATCTAAGACAAGAATTTTGGGATGGAGGGAGTACTTTATGAACATCAATGCTACATTTTAAGAGGGTATATTTGCCTCAGTAACTTGTGTTATGGATATTCCATGTAATCCCTCTGCTCTCATGCCTTTGAAGACATGTTCTAGTGTCTTTGTTCACTCATTTCTGTGCGTATATTTAGTCATATATGGAGTATAATATCAAAAATCATCTTATATTTCTGAACGGAGGTAGTAATGAAATATGGTTTCTGTTTGAATTAGAACCAGGTCCGCGGTGGAGATGAAGTTCTCAAAGTCATGCCGTGTGAACTGGAAGACCTGATGATGAGTTCTTCTGCTGAACTATCCAGCTGCTGCGTCCTTGTCGCCACGTGTCCTGAACTAGTGTTTTCCTGTAGCATTGTTGTCAGGCGTGTTCTCGAGGCTGTACTTGACCACAACAATTTCCTGGATGTGCCTTCGATTACGAAGGGTGTGGTTCTTGTAAAGCTTCCCAACAAATCTGATGTGGCATGTCTTCATCATCATGTTTATGAGTGGAAAGACCACTCTGTTAGGTTCTCCAAGGTTGACAAGATGGTGATGGTGCATGTAGACATCTCACACGAAGTCCATGGCCTAGTCAGTTATGTGGGGTTCATCCCGTAGGTCGGTGGCAAGAAATAGTCTGCAGAGTTTAGTTAGTGCAACTTTGCTTGTCTGTAGTAAGTACTATTGTTCAGTACTTGATTTGTGTTTGTGAACCCTGTATTGTTTATTAGTACTGCCGCTTTTGGTGTGTGGTCAGTCCTGAGAACGGTCTATGTTAATGTCTGTCCACTCAATTCAGTCTGTACATTTTGAAGTATCCAGATCATATTTTTTCTAAGGACGTTTTATCAATTATGGTTACACTCCAATATCTGTATGCATTGCAGGGTTTATCGCACCCACCAGGATTTCCAGTCCCATAGATGTTCGGTCCATACGATTTGTCATGACCTTTGGACTGTCCTGCTTGTGGGAGTAGGCAGGGCCCCTGCATGCCACGCGTAGTTGGACGATCAATCTTCTATTTAGTACTTCAACATAGTGATTTCCTGGTAAGGATTCACTCGTGTCACATCAAGTAAATCTTATTGATTTACTATCTAAATCTTATTGATTTAATGTCATGTTTTCTTTCTTTTCCTGCAATTTTACGATGTAGGTTTTGCCATGTGACATTCATCACAGAATAAACCGTTTGGTTCGCTCTACGATGGCTATTTTTGCAGGTTTCACTTCTTATGTCGTGTCAGTAATGAAGGCACTGTCCATCACTTATATTACTGGAAAAAATTGGATCAGTCTGTTGTCTGAGTACAAGCTGAATCCCTATGATGAACTGCAGTTTGGTTTAACAAAAACGCCACAATTAGTCCTTCTCGCATTTAAAAGAAATGAAGAAAAAAACTAGATCACGGTCATGGATCCAAGTCAAGTTAGAAAGCTGATCATAGCAGACCAGACACGATTGCCGCTATCTCGCACAGATCGAGCACCGGCAGTTGCTCTAGCACTGACAGCGGCAGCAGCTCAGTCTGATCCAGCTGAGGATTGGGCACCGACCGCGTTAGCGGATCAGTCTGATCTACCGGAGGATCGGGCATCGACACCGGCACCAGCTCTACAAGGAGCACCATGTCCGGCAGCAGCAGCGGCTTTGGCACCTGCACGAACACTTGCACTTGCATTTGATCCGGCCCATGCAGTTGCACCGGCAACAGACTGGCTGCAGTTCGCACTTCATATACAAAAGTCCTTACAAAAACCGACATGTCCACCTTCTTGGTAAGCATTGGCCGCCCAAGTGCTTCATTCTTTTTTCTTTCCATGTTGTTTCACATGATTCACTGTGTTGATCTAACTGTTTGGGTATGTCTTCTTGTTTTCAAACAGAGAATTCCTAGAGCAACGAGGAAGTCGTTCAACAATCCGGGCGACCGCAGCCAAGTTTCTCTTACCATGCGCAGCCTTGGTGTGAATGAACCTTCTCAATATACCATAAGTACAAAGGATGGTCGCATGATGATTGATGCTAAAGGATGGTCAAGGTTTAAATCTAAATCATATCTTGCGGTAGGGGATGATGTCAAAATCGAACTTTCTCGGCAAGGAGAGCTGGTCCAAATCAACTTTGAAATTCTTCAGTAGCAGCACGCAACTGCCGAACTGATCTATCCTCCGAGAGATTTTGATGTAATAATCTGGCATGGTGAAACAAGTGTCCTGTGTGTATAAGTAGTACGACAGTATTATTTATCACATGGTATATCGTTGATAGAATTGCAAGTCTGATTGCTTGTTAGGAACTGTCGTTCGATTTCATTCCAACAACTGTCGTGCTTTATTCAATTTTGTGTATTCGCCTTGCGACAGCATCTAAAACTAGCGCAGTACCGATCACTTGCAATATGAAAAGCGCTGAGGTAGAACACATGGGCCCAAACATGCAGGGTCGGCCTGCGGCCCAAAGTCCAGATCCGTGAGCCTATCTGAGTATTATATTCTCAACTGAACCCCCATAAAAAAAGTTGAACCCCCATAATGCCCGTGCGTTGTAGAGGGAGTATATTTCTCGGCAAGGTGAGCCTGTGATATAAAAGATTTGTATATTTCTTTACAGAGGGAGTATCTCTCTGTCAAAAAATATATTTATGTGTAACTAGTTACTCCTGTCTTTCTACTTCCTTTCGCTGATATGTGGGGCAACCGGCAACGGGGTCCACGTGCCATATGCACAAATTAGAGTGCACAACTTCACGGTAGACACACCCCGGTCATAGCGCCGCAGTAATGCCCAATGAGCCGTCAAATCACAACCCCCCTTTCTAGCTTTAGCAGTAAGCTGGACGGACGAAGCGGCAATATTTCACTGGGCCTGAATCCCCTTCTCCCTCGTCTGCTTGTTCAGAGAAAACCACCGCTCGGCGATCGCATCGGGTTTTCTCATGGAGAACCAGGTACAAATTCTTCATCCATCCTCGATAAATCCAAGTCCCTTGGTCGCAGGTAATCCTAGGATGGCAGCCACCACTATTGATGCATTTTTCTTCATACTGAATATAGTGTGTTTCAGTTGTAGTGCCCAAAGTGCGAGTACCCTACAGATTTCTGCGCCCACGGCGAGACGCCACACTTATTCCTTCTCATCCTACCACAGCATTTTGAAACGCGCACAGTATGTTCCTAGAATGCTCTTCTCTATCCGGGAGGGTGGGGTTTTTATTGAACATGATGTGTTCTCATATTATTTTTCCTGTAGTGTATTATTTGCTCTGCCAGAACACATGTACTCAAGATGCTTGGCCTTGCCATAACTGAATACACTAGTTTAATGGTCACAGTGAAGACAATCCATGGATATTGCTTCCGAGTTGGATTCATGAACCAAGAAGATCACTGCTTTTTTTATGGACGAACTTGGATAAACTTTCTCAAGTGTTACAGACTGAAAGTTGGAGCACGAATGTTGATGGAAATAGCAGAACCTGGTCTCATCTTCACTGCGATCTTCCACCCTGACGTCGTTCCAATTGTTCATCCATGTTAGTTTTGTATCTGGTTCTTGCTTGTTGCCTCAATTACTTCTTAATCCACCTATTCTGTCTAACTAATCACAATTTAACTTTAGAATTAGAAATGAATCTCTCACGAAGATGCTACTTCTAACTAATATTGTCTTATAATTGGTGGCACGTGTAGGTTTTTTCAAAGTTAAGCAGTCTGCTCGTTTGTTACTCTGTAGTAACTCGGCTGTTACTAATGGCACTGAAGTTGATTGGATCGACATCCACAAGTTCCTACACTTTATTGATCGTCTTGAGGTCCTTGTGGGGCGTTTCAATGGTGGAAGGCCATGTGGGATATGTGTGCCACTGCTGGTCTGCTGCACTAGTTGAACAGGTCCAACTGTGTCGAGAAACTTATGGTACGAGCAGTTTTCTGTTATATATGTTGTTCATAAACTATTGCTTATACACAGTTTTATAGCTATGATCTTCTTGGAACAGGAACTGCCGAGTTCTATTGTTCCTATACAGATGCCTGACCATGGTCGGGTCAGACTTGTGCTTGGTCACAACATGATGTTTATGTCGACCTACTCAATTCCCCTTGGAGGCGAAAAGATACTTATTCGTGGGTGGTCTCAGATAATGAAGGCCTGTCCATCTTGGAGAATAGGACGGAACATTATGTTCATGCTTTTCCATGGCTCTAAAGCGAATATCCTGTTTATTGACCACGTTGCGAGATGAAGCCGCTTTCAGAAGGTTGTGGATGCGCAGGGTGGCGCCTGGGCCTTGTCCTGGGGCTTGGCGGCCTCACCCTTGGTTAACTGTAGGCAAAGTAGCACTGTTCGAGGCGTGCTTTCTATGGTTGAACCTGTATAAGTACTCATACTGCTTTCAGCTTTGGTTGTTAAGTGCCCCTGCTGGTTTCAGTTAAGATTGTTAAGTACTCCTGCTGCTTTTACAGTCTGTCGTGTTTCTTCAGTCCTATCTTCCTCCAGCCGCCAAAACCAAACTAGAGCCGGTGGGGCCGCCTGCTTCCGCCTCCCACGGCTGGTTGCGCCTCAGCGCACGCATCGCCGCCCCACCGTCTCCTAAATCGTTAACGCCGATGTCCTCCGCGCGCTTTGGTGCGCTCGCCGCGGTGCCGCCCTCTTGCATTGTCAACATGGTCAACAAACAACAGGAATCGACAGAAGTATGTGGAGAGGATGACAGTAGGGGCCCACCACGTCAGCGTATGGAAAAAATAAAATGCTTCCTCCTAGTGTTTTCCTGACATCTGGGACCCATGACATTGTGAGCGTATATAGTCAATAGACAAGAGAACAACACAAGATCGTCTAACACCTGGGACGTAGCTACTCGAGCAGTATTTTTTTTGTTTGGTATTGTTGAGACGGTGCAGGGTTTGAACTGGGCTGTGGCCCGTCTAGCCCAGGCTTATATTTTATGTTCACCATGTGACCAGCCCAGCTATTTTTTCTTTGTGAAAATGAGCGCAGTTTATTTTTTTTGAAGAATACCCAATCCAGGCCTACTTATTTTTCTACGCCTTGATGGGCTTCAACTCTTTCAAGACGCCTGCAAATCTTGAAAGTAATATGAAATGGGTTGTAAATATAAAAACAGATGACAAATTGGCAATTACTTTATAATTTCTGATTTTTTCACATTTTTAGATTCCTATTTCACTGGGCATTAAGCTAATTCAAATATATCTTCAAAGTACTTTAAATCTGGCTCGACATTTCGGTATTAAAAATAGTTTGGAACCCACAGAAATATGCGAAATTGGCCCTGGCCAACCAAAAAAACGACTGCAATAAATTGCATAAGAAGTTGCCATGAGCTATATATAAATTATTAAAAGAAGAGGGAGTTGTCTGACTTGTGGGCCTGTTTAGTTGACGCGTATGCAAGATTTTTTAGTTATCATATACTACGTCAACAAATGATTCTAGTAGACGTAACCGTTGGATGTCAATCCAACGGCCGTCGTGTTTCTTCAATCTCTGATCTTCTTGCTCCAGCCGCCAAAGCAGCGCCGGCGGGACCGCCTGCTCCCGCCTCCCATGGCCGGCTATGCTGCCGCGCAGGCCTCAGCGCCCCCTACTACTCCCACCGTTGGCTAGGGCATCCCTCTACTCACCCACACCCCCTGTTATTCTACGGTGATGGCAGCCTCACACCGCAGCCGAACCGGTGAACCCTTGTACTCCTCTCCGTGCGGGCTTCCATTGCCGCGTCTTCCCCGTCTCCGCGTCGTCCCCTTCCTAGGCCTCGCCATCGTCCACTGCTGTGGTGCTCTCGGCGCAGCGTGGTCAATGTGGTCAACGACCGACATCCATCGAAAGAGTACTGTACGTGAAGAGGCTGACAGCTGGGTCCACGGTAGCCGTAAGGAAGTGCCTCCTTATTACGCTGAAAATAATTATTCCTCCACCTGAAAGCTGGGAGCCACTGGACGGGCCACCAGTATTTCGCGAAAAAAACATTTCCCCCTGACTGCTGGGACCCACAGGTCGGGCCACCGTATTTCATGAAAAAAACATTGCCCCTGCTGTCAGCTCAGACCGACCGGAAGTGCCTCCTTATTACGCACAAAAAAATGAATACCCCCTGCTAGCTGGGATCAACCTTGGTGGGAGGCTAACTTTTGGGCCTACTAAGTTGACTGGGATGGAGGCCTTTGTCAACTTTAGCTCCAGTGGCCATACGATGTCCATCCAACGGCCGTAATGCTTCTTCAACCTCTGGTCTTCTTGCTCCAGCCGCCCAAAGTAGCGCCGGTCATGCCGCCTGCTCCTGCCGCCCGTGGCCAGCTGTGATGCCGCAGAGGCCTCACCGCCCCCTACTACTCCCACCGCTGGCCAGGCCATCCCTCTACGCACCCACACCCCCTGTAATTCTGCGACGACGGCAGCCTCACACCGCAGCCAAACGAGTGAAGCCTCATACTCCTCTACGAGTGGGCATCCACTGCCACGTCTTCTCCGGCTCCGCGTCGTCCCCTTCCTAGGCCTTGCCGTCATCCACCGCCCTGGTGCTCTCGGCGCGGCGTGGTCAACGTGGCCAAGGAATGGCTTCCATCGGACGTGGACTGTACGTGGAAAGGCTGACAGCTGGGTCCACGGCCGCAGCAAGGAAGTGCCTCCTTATTATGCGCAAAATAATTATTCCTCCACCTGACAGCGGGGACCCACCGGACGAGCCACCGTATTTCGCGAAAAAAACATTTCCCCCTATCTGCTGGGACCCACCAGCTACATCTTCACACGCAAGGAAGTGCGTCCGAAAAAAAAACGATTCGCCCCCCTGACTGCTGGGACCTGTTGGGGAACATAGTAATTTCAAAAATTTCCTACGCACACGCAAGATCATGGTGATGCATAGCAACGAGAGGGGAGAGTGTGTCCACGTACCCTCGTAGACCGAAAGCGGAAGCGTTAGAACAACGCGGTTGATGTAGTCGTACGTCTTCACGGCCCGACCGATCAAGCACCGAAACTAAGGCACCTCCGAGTTCTAGCACACGTTCAGCTCGATGACGTCCCTCGAACTCCGATCCAGCCGAGTGTCGAGGGAGAGTTCCGTCAGCACGACGGCATGGTGACGATCTTGATGCACTACCGACGTAGGGCTTCGCCTAAGCACCGCTACGATATTATCAAGGTGGATTATGGTGGAGGGGGGCACCGCACACGGCTAAGAGATCCAAGGGGTCAATTGTTGTTGTGTCTAGAGGTGCCCCCCTGCCCCCGTATATAAAGGAGCAAGGGGGGAAGGGGCGGCCGGCCTAGGAGGGGCACGCCAAGGGGAGTCCTACTCCCACCGGGAGTAGGACTCCCTCCTTCCTTGTTGGAGTAGGAGAAGGGGGAAAGAGAGGGAGAGGAGGAAGGAAAAGGGGGCCACACCCCTTGTCCAATTCGGACCAGAGGGGGGCTGCACGTCTCCTTCCTTTCGGCCTCTCTCCTCTATTCCCGTATGGCCCAATAAGGCCCATATACTCCCCCGCGAATTCCCGTAACTCTCCGGTACTCTGAAAAATACCCGAATCACTCGGAACCTTTCCGAACTCCGAATATAGTCGTCCAATATATCGATCTTTACGTCTCGACCATTTCGAGACTCCTCGTCATGTCCCCGATCTCACCCTGGACTTCAAACTCCTTCGGTACATCAAAACTCATAAAATCATAATATAACTGTCATCGAAACCTTAAGCGTGCGGACCCTACGGGTTCGAGAACAATGTAGACATGACCTAGAACTATTCTCGGTCAATAACCAATAGCGGAACATGGATGCTCATATTGGCTCCCACATATTCTACGAAGATCTTTATCGGTCAAACCACATAACAACATAAGTTGTTCCCTTTGTCATCGGTATGTTACTTGCCCGAGATTCGATCGTCGGTATCCCAATACCTAGTTCAATCTCGTTACCGGCAAGTCTCTTTACTCGTTACGTAATGCGTCATTCCGTAACTAACTCATTAGTTACATTGCTTGCAAGGCTTATAGTGATGTGCATTATCGAGAGGGCCCAGAGATACCTCTCCGACAATCGGAGTGACAAATCCTAATCTCGAAATACGCCAACCCAACATCTACCTTCGGAGACACCTGTAGAGCTCCTTTATAATCACCCAGTTACGTTGTGACGTTTGGTAGCACACAACGTGTTCCTCCGGTAAACGGGAGTTGCATAATCTCATAGTCATAGGAACATGTATAAGTCATGAAGAAAGCAATAGCAACATACTAAACGATCAAGTGCTAAGGTAACGGAATGGGTCAAGTCAATCACATCATTCTCCTAATGATGTGATCCCGTTAATCAAATGACAACTCTTTTGTCCATGGCTAGGAAACATAACCATCTTTGATAAACGAGCTAGTCAAGTAGAGGCATACTAGTGACACTATGTTTGTCTATGTATTCACACATGTATTATGTTTCCGGTTAATACAATTCTAGCATGAATAATAAACATTTATCATGATATAAGGAAATAAATAATAACTTTATTATTGCCTCTAGGGCATATTTCCTTCAGTCTCCCACTTGCACTAGAGTTAATAATTTAGTTCACATCGCCATGTGATTTAACACCAATATTCATATCTGTATATGATTAACACCCATAGTTCACATCGTCATGTGACCAACACCCAAAGGGTTTACTAGAGTCAATAATCTAGTTCACATCGCTATGTGATTAACACCCAAAAGAGTACTAAGGTGCGATCATGTTTTGCTCGTGAGAGAGGCTTAGTCAACGGGTCTGTCACATTCAGAGCCGTATGTATTTTAAAAATATACTATGTCTACAATGCTCTGCACGGAGCTACTATAGCTAATTGCTCCCACTTTCAATATGTATCCAGATTAAGACTTAGAGTTATCTGGATCAGTGCCAAAACTTGTATCGACGTAACCCTTTACGATGAACCTTTTTGTCACCTCCATAATCGAGAAACATATCCTTATTCCACTAAGGATAATTTTGACCAATGTCCAGTGATCTACTCCTAGATCATTATTGTACTCCCTTGCCAAAATAGGGCAGAGTATACAATAGGTCTGGTCCATAGCATAGCATACTTTATAGAACCTATGACTGAGGCACAGGGAATTACTTTCATTCTCTTTTCTATTTTCTGCCGTGGTCGGGATTTGAGTCTTACTCAATTTCACACCTTTGCAACACAGGCAAGAACTTTTCTTTGACTTTTCTATTTTGAACTACTTCAAAATCTTGACAAGGTTTGTACTTATTGAAAAAACTTATCAAACATCTTGATTTATCTCAATAGATCTTGATGCTCAATATGTAAGTAGCTTTACTGAGATCTTGCTTTGAAAAACTCTTATTCAAGTATCCTTTCATGCTATTCAGAATTTCTATACCATTTCCAATTGACAATATGTCATCCACATATAATATTACAAATGCTACAGAGCTCCCACTCACTTTCTTGTAAATACAGGCTTCTCACAAAGTCTGTATAAAACCATATGCTTTGATCAACTCATCAAAGCGTATTCCAACTCCGAGAGGCTTGCACCAGTCCATAAATGGATCGCTGGAGCTTGCACACTTTGTTAGCACCTTTAGGATTGACAAAACCTTCTGGTTGCATCATATACAACTGTTCTTTAATAAATCCATTAAGGATTGCAATTTTGACATCCTTTTGCCAGATTTCATAAAATGTGACAATTGCTAACATGATTCGGACAGACTTAAGCATCGCTACAGTTGAGAAAATCTCATTGTAGTCAACACCTTGAACTTGTCGAAAACCTTTTTGCGACAAGTAAAGCTTTGTAGATAGTAACACTACTATCAGCATCTATCTTCCTCTTGAAGATCCATTTATACAATATGGCTTGCCGATCATCGGGCAACTCCACCGAAGTCCACACTTTGTTCTCATACATGGATCCCATCTCAGATTTCATGGCCTCAAACCATTTCGCGGAATCTAGGCTCATCATCGCTTCCTCATAGTTCGTAGGTTTATCATGGTCTAGTAACATGACTTCCAGAATAGGATTACCGTACCACTCTGGTGCGGATCTTACTCTGGTTGACCTACGAGGTTCGGTAATAACTTGATCTGAAGTTTCATGATCATCATCATTAGCTTCATCACTAATTGGTGTAGGCATCACTGGAACTAATTTCTGTGATGAACTAATTTCCAATTCAGGAGAAGGTACAATTACCTTATCAAGCTCTACATTCCTCCCACTCACTTCTTTCGAGAGAAACTCCTTCTCTAGAAAGGATCCATTTTTAGCAATGAATATCTTGCCTTTGGATCTGTGATAGAAGGTGTACCCAACAGTTTCCTTTGGGTATTCTATGAAGACGCACTTATCCGATTTGGGTTTGAGCTTATCAGGATGAAACATTTTCACATAAGCATCGCAACCCCAAACTTTAAGAAACGACAACTTGGGTTTCTTGCCAAACCACAGTTCATAAGGTGTCATCTCAACGGATTTAGATGGTGCCCTATTTAACGTGAATGCAGCTGTCTCTAATGCATAACCCCAAAACGATATTGGTAAATCGGTAAGAGACATCATTGATCGCACCATATCAAATAAAGTGCAGTTACGACGTTCGGACACACCATAACGTTTGTGGTGTTCCAGGTGGCGTGAGCTGTGAAACTATTCCACATTGTTTTAATTGAAGACCAAACTCGTAACTCAAATATTCATCTCCACGATCAGATCGCAGAAACTTTATTTTCTTGTTACGATGATTTTCCACTTCACTCTAAAATTCTTTGAACCTTTCAACTATTTCAGACTTATGTTTCATCAAGTAGATATACCCATATCTGCTTAAATCATCTGTGATGGTCAGAAAATAACGATACCTGCCACGATCCTTAATACTCATTGGTCTGCATACATCAGTATGTATTATTTCTAACAAGTTTGTTGCTCGTTCCATTGTTCCGAAGAACGAAATTTTAGTCATCTTGCCCAAAAGGCACGGTTCGCAAGCATCAAATGATTCATAACCAAGTGATTCTGAAAATCCATCTTTATGGAGTTTCTTCATGCGCTTTACACCGATATGACCCAAACGGCAGTGCCACAAATAAGTTGCAGTATCATTATTAACTTTGCATCTTTTGGCATCAATATTATGAATATGTGTATCACTACGATCGAGATCCAATAAACTATTTTCATTGGGTGTATGACCATTGAAGGTTTTATTCATGTAAACAGAACAACAATTATTCTCTGACTTTAAATGAATAATCATATTGCAATAAACATGATCAAATCATATTCATGCTCAACGCAAACGCCAAATATCATTTATTTAGGTTTAACACTAATCCCGAAAGTATAGGGAGTGTGCGATGATGATCATATCAATCTTGGAACTACTTCCAACACTCATCGTCACTTCCCCTTCAACTAGTCTCTGTTTATTCTGTAACTCCTGTTTCGAGTTACTAATATTAGCAACCGAACAAGTATCAAATACTCAGGGGCTACTATAAACACTAGTAAGGCACACATCAATAACCTGTATATCAAATATACCTTTGTTCACTTTGCCATCCTTCTTATCCATCAAATATTCAGGGCATTTCCGCTTCCAGTGACCATTTCCTTTGCAGTGTAAGCACTCAGTTTCAGGCTTTGGTCCAGCTTTGGTCTTCCTCATGGGAGTGTCAACTTGTTTGCCATTCCACTTGAAGTTTCCCTTTCTTTCCCTTTGCCCTTTTCTTGAAACTAGTGGTTTGTTCAATCATCAACACTTGATGCTCTTTCTTGATTTCTACCTTTGTCGATTTCAACATCATGAAGAGCTCGGGAATTGTTTTCGTCATCCCTTGCATACTATAGTTCATCACGAAGTTCTACTAACTTGGTGATGGTGACCAGAGAATTCTGTCAATCACTATCTTATCTGGAAGGTTAACTCCCACTTGATTCAAGCGATTGAAGTACCTAGACAATCATTGCACATGCTCACTAGTTGAGCGATTCTCCTCTATGTTTTAGCCATAGAACTTGTTGGAGACTTCATATCTCTCAACTCGGGTATTTGCTTCAAATATTAACTTCAACTCCTGGAACATCTCATATGGTCCATGACGTTCAAAACGTCTTTGAAGTCCCGATTCTAAGCCGTTAAGCATGGTGCACTAAACTATCAAGTAGTCATCATATTGAGCTAGCCAAACGTTCATAACGTCTGCATCTGCTCCTGCAATAGGTCTGTCACCTAGTGGTGCATTAAGGACATAATTCTTCTGTGCAGCAATGAGGATAAACCTCAGATCACGGATCCAATCCGCATCATTGCTACTAACATCTTTCAACACAATTTCGTCTAGGAACATATCAAAATAAACATATGAAAGCAACAACGCGAGCTATTGATCTACAACATAATTTGCAAAATACTACCAGGACTAAGTTCATGATAATTTAAGTTCAATTAATCATATTACTTAAGAACTCCCACTTAGATAGACATCCCTCTAATCCTCTAAGTGATTACGTGATCCATATCAACTACACCATGTCCGATCGTCACGTGAGATGGGGTAGTTTCAACGGTGAACATCAATATGTTGATCATATCTACTATATGATTCACGCTCGAGCTTTCGGTCTCCGTGTTCCGAGACCATATCTGTTATATGCTAGGCTCGTCAAGTTTAACCTGAGTATTCCGCGTGTGCAACTGTTTTGCACCCGTTGTATTTGAACGTAGAGCCTATCACACCCGATCATCATGTGGTGTCTCAGCACGAAGAACTTTCGCAACGGTGCATACTCAGGGAGAACACTTCTTGATAATTTCCTACGCACACGCAAGATCATGGTGATGCATAGCAACGAGAGGGGAGAGTGTGTCCACGTACCCTCGTAGACCGAAAGCGGAAGCGTTAGAACAACGCGGTTGATGTAGTCGTACGTCTTCATGGCCCGACCGATCAAGCACCGAAACTACGGCACCTCCGAGTTCTAGCACACGTTCAGCTCGATGACGTCCCTCGAACTCCGATCCAGCCGAGTGTCGAGGGAGAGTTCCGTCAGCACGACGGCGTGGTGACGATCTTGATGTACTATCGACGTAGGGCTTCGCCTAAGCACCGTTACGATATTATCGAGGTGGATTATGGTGGAGGGGGGCACCGCACACGGCTAAGAGATCCAAGGGATCAATTGTTGTTGTGTCTAGAGGTGCCCCCCTGCCCCCGTATATAAAGGAGCAAGGGGGGAGGGGGCGGCCGGCCTAGGAGGGGCACGCCAAGGGGAGTCCTACTCCCACCGGGAGTAGGACTCCCTCCTTCCTTGTTGGAGTAGGAGAAGGGGGAAAGAGAGGGAGAGGAGGAAGGAAAAGGGGGCCACACCCCTTGTCCAATTCGGACCAGAGGGGGGCTGCGCGCCTCCTTCCTTTCGGCCTCTCTCCTCTATTCCCGTATGGCCCAATAAGGCCCATATACTCCCCGGCGAATTCCCGTAACTCTCCGGTACTCTGAAAAATACCCGAATCACTCGGAACCTTTCCGAACTCCGAATATAGTCGTCCAATATATCGATCTTTACGTATCGACCATTTCGAGACTCCTCGTCATGTCCCCGATCTCACCCGGGACTTCGAACTCCTTCGGTACATCAAAACTCATAAACTCATAATATAACTGTCATCGAAACCTTAAGCGTGCGGACCCTACGGGTTCGAGAACAATGTAGACATGACCTAGAACTATTCTCGGTCAATAACCAATAGCGGAACCTGGATGCTCATATTGGCTCCCACATATTCTACGAAGATCTTTATCGGTCAAACCGCATAACAACATACGTTGTTTCCTTTGTCATCGGTATGTTACTTGCCTGAGATTCGATCGTCGGTATCACAATACCTAGTTCAATCTCATTACCGGCAAGTCTCTTTACTCGTTACGTAATGCATCATTCCGTAACTAACTCATTAGCTACATTGCTTGCAAGGCTTATAGTGATGTGCATTACCGAGAGGGCCCAGAGATACCTCTCCGACAATCGGAGTGACAAATCCTAATCTCAAAATACGCCAACCCAACATCTACCTTCGGAGACACCTGTAGAGCTCCTTTATAATCACCCAGTTACGTTGTGACGTTTGGTAGCACACAAAGTGTTCCTCCGGTAAACGGGAGTTGCATAATCTCATAGTCATAGGAACATGTATAAGTCATGAAGAAAGCAATAGCAACATACTAAACGATCAAGTGCTAAGGTAATGGAATGGGTCAAGTCAATCACATCATTCTCCTAATGATGTGATCCCGTTAATCAAATGACAACTCTTTTGTCCATGGCTAGGAAATATAACCATCTTTGGTAAATGAGCTAGTCAAGTAGAGGCATACTAGTGACATTATGTTTGTCTATGTATTCACACATGTATTATGTTTCCGGTTAATACAATTCTAGCATGAATAATAAACATTTATCATGATATAAGGAAATAAATAATAACTTTATTATTGCCTCTAGGGCATATTTCCTTCAGGACCCACCAGCTACATCTTTGCACGCAAGTAAGTGCGTCCGGGCAAAAAAAACCAAAACGATTCGCCCCCCTGACTGCTGGGACCCACCAGCTACATCTTCGCAGGTAAGGAAGTGCCTGACAGTCGGGACCCACCTGGTCGAAGTGTACGTAGCGTTGTCATTCTGGTCGTGAACGTGTACGTACATACCGGTCATTGTAGAGGCGCGCATGTGTCATAGTAGAGGCGCACGTAGCATGTACACGTACGTACAGCGGCCAGGTTTCAAGAAAGAAAATACGGCCACGTATGTGTACATACGGGCGAGGTCTCGAATGCCTACTCGCGCATACGTACGGCGAGGGCTCATGTACATGGCTGGGTCAGAATGGAGAAATAGCGTCGTCGTCGTGTTCATGGGGAGCCAACTGGCTAGGTTGAAATAGAACGCGTGGTCATGTTCATCGGGAGGGCTTGGACGGAACAGGCGATGGAAACGAGGCCTAGCGTACCGCACAACGGAGGAAATAGACCTCCTACGTTCGGAACGGGGTCCTGTTGATCGGGAGGGGTGTGGCGTACCGCAAAACGGAGGAAACGGATCTCCTACGGTCGAAATGGGGGTCCTGTTGATCGGGAGGGGTGTGGCGTACCACAAAACGAACGAAACGGACCTCCTACGGTCGAAACGGGGGTCCTGTTGATCGGGATTGGTGTGGCGTACCGCAAAACGGAAGAAACGGACCTCCTAAGGTCGAAACGGGGGTCCTGTTGATCGGGAGGGGTGTGGCGTACCACAAAACGGACGAAACTGACTTGTGTTGGAGCGCTACGGTCGAAACGGGCGGGGGAGGGGTGTGGCGTACCGCAAAACGGGACTCCACGGGATACTGTTCATCTCCACCGTCGACCTCCTCCAGCCTCCATGGCCTACCGTCGACCTCCTCCAGCCTCCACGGGCTCCTGTTCATCCAGCCTCCACCGCGCACTACTCCACCGGCTACTGTTCAACCACCCCTCCACCGTCTACTATTCATCCAGCCCTCCACACCACGGGGTCCTGTTCAACCACCCCTCCACGGCCACCCCTCCATCGTCTATTGTTCATCCAGGCCTCCACACCACGGGTTCCTGTTCATCCAGAGGCAATGCCACCGCTCACCGTTCATCCAAACCCCCCTGCAACGCTCACTGTTCATCCAATCGATCGGCTTCAGTTAGCAGCAGTAGCGAAGGAATCGCTCCATCGGGTTCAGTTAATAGCCATCGATCGATCGCTCGGGTTCAGTAACGCGTAGCCTGCAGTGCAATCGCTCGGGTTCAGTTAGAGCCCAACGCCCCGCTCGGGTTCAGCTAGAGCCAACGCCTTGCACACACGCGCGTACGTATGACAGAAACGCGCATCGCTCGGCCCCCGACCTCCCACCGTAACCGGCAACTCCCCGAAATTTTCCTCCCCCTCGCTTCTACCATGGTTTTTTCCGTCATGGACGGCCCAAAGAATGTCATGCAGCTGCGTCTTCGGCCCGCCCAGGACAAAAAGCCCATTTTCTGTCATGGTTTTTTGTCATAGAAGTAGGAGCCCACCACATCTATGATGATACCGGGTTTTGTCACAATTATCGTCATAGAAGTGTCATATGTATGACAAAAAAATTTCGTTCGGCCCAAAATGTCACGGATGTATCTTTTTTTTGTAGTGTTCTGGTGGCGCCGGAACGCCGCTGGGGGCCATCATCATCACCGCGATCTACACCAACACCGCCATCATCTTCACCAACATCTCCATCACCTTCCCCCTTCTATATTCAGCGATCCACTCTCCCGCAACCCGCTGTACCCTCTACTTGAACATGGTGCTTTATGCTTCATATTATTATCCAATGATGTGTTGCCATCCTATGATGTGTGAGTAGATTTTCGTTGTCCTATCGGTGATTGATGAATTGCTATGATTGGTTTAATTTGCTTGTGGTTTTGTTGCTGTCCTATGGTGCTCTCTGTGTCAGGACTTGATGCTTTAATGCTATGGTTGGGTTTTACCTTAATGATCTTTAGTAGTTGCGGATGCTTGCTAGAGTTCCAATCATAAGTGCATATGATCCAAGAAGAGAAAGTATGTTAGCTTATGCCTCTCCCACATAAAATTTGCTATCGGTATAGTAAAGTAGTCAATTGCTTAGGGAAAATTTAACCACTCCTACCACCACTTTTCCACACTCGCTACTTTTACTTTATTGCTTCTTTATCTAAACAGCCCCTAGTTTATATTTATGTGCTCTTTATTATCTTGCAAACCTATCCAACAACACCTACAAAGTACTTCTAGTTTCATACTTGTTCTAGGTAAAGCGAATGTTAAGCGTACGTAGAGTTGTATCGGTGGTCGATAGAACTTGAGGGAATATTTGTTCTACCTTTAGCTCGTCGTTGGGTTCGACACTCTTACTTATCGAAAGTGGCTACAATTGACCCCCTACACTTGTGGGTTATCAAGACCTTTTTCTGGCGCCGTTGCCGGGGAGTCATAGCGTGGGGTGAATATTCTCGTGTGTGCTTGTTTGCTTTATCGCTAAGTAATTTTTATTTGCTGTTCTTAGTTGTTTTCTATCTTTAGTTATGGGTAGGAAATGCAAATACCAAAGAAATTAGTTGTACCTACTGAACCAATGGTTGAAGAACCACTCAAAATCTAGCACACTCCTGAAGCTTTTTACTTGGATCATCTTTGATCCCTTTGTGCTCGTGCTGAAACCCCAACTAGCTTAGTTGAGGGCAAATCTTTAGATGAGCATGCTTGTTATGTGTGACACCGTATATCTGAAAAAGGGAAACTTTTACTGGATCAAATTCATCGTTTGCAATGCTATGCTTGGAATTTATGTGAAATATATGATCTTACTTGTTGTTCTGAAAACCCTAAGAAACACCTTCCCTACCAATGTGAGTTTAGTGATAATGGAATCGTATCTTCGTATGCTAAGGATGTTTATAATTACTATGATGTTCAACAAATTGAAGAATTTGTTGCTTTTAAGGGTGCTTATGAAATTGCTTATTTGATTGAAAAGTATGATGCCACTCTTTACAAATCTGAAAAATTTGCCATACTTGAATATTGTTATGATAATTATGCTTCTAATGCGTATGTTAAACCATATATTGAGGAATTCTCCACTGTCCAAGAAGAGACTAATATTTTGTAGGAGTCTATGGAAGAAGAAATTGATGAAACTGTGAGCTCAATGGATGAAAAAGATGATCAGGAGAGCGAAGAACAAAAGGAGGAAGAGCGGATTACAAAAGGAGGAAGAGCGGATTAGCTACCCGTGCCCACCTTCTAATGAGAGTAACTCTTCAACTCATACATTGTTTAATTCCCCTTTGTGCTTACCGAAGGATGATTGCTATGATGATTGTTATGAACCCATTGATTCTCTTGAAATATCCCTTTTTGATGAACTTGATGCTTGCTGTGCTTGTGGCCAAGATGCCAATATGAATTATGCTTATGGAGATGAACTTGCTATAGTTCCTTATGTTAAACATGACATTGTTGCTATTGCACCCACGCATGATAGTCCTATTATCTTTTTGAATTCTCCAAACTACACTATATCGGAGAAGTTTGTGCTTATTAAGGATTATATTGATGGGTTGCATTTTACTACTACACATGATGATTTTGATAGATATAATACGCATGTGCTTGCTTCTCCTAATTGCAATTATTATGAGAGAGGAACTATATCTCCACCTCTCTATGTTTCCAATATGATAAAATTGCAAGAAACTGTTTATACTATGCATTGGCCTTTACTTGGTGTGCATGAATTGTTCTTTTATGACATGCCGACGCATAGGAAGAGAGTTAGACTTTGTTGTTGCATGACATATGTTACTTTGAGCTCACTACTAAATTACAAATCATTGTTAACTAAAATTGGCTTTGATATACCTTGGGATCCGGGTGGATTCATTACTTGAGCACTATATGCCTAGCTTAATGGCTTTAAAGAAAGCGCTGCCAGGGAGACAACCTGAAAGTTTTAGAGAGTCATTTATTTCTGTTGAGTGCATTTATATAGTTTAAAAACAAAAAAAATAAAGAGGGGAACCCAAAACTTTTCAAAAAGGAAAGTGGAAGTGAGAAAGACAAGCATTGTTGAAGTGGGGGAGCTCCTTGAACTTTGTTCATGCTCACGGAAACTTTGTGAATCTTAATTACAGAAACTTTTAATAAAAAATAATTATCTCCTTGTACAATTCCATTGTATTATAAAAATAATGTGCTAAGGTTTCCCTTTAGGATGTTTACAATGCTTGTTGGTTTGTACGGTGCAAGACAGAAACTTTGGCTGTAGTGCGCGATTTTAATTTTTTTACTGGAACGTCAAACGGTTCTGATTATTTTTTCAATGTCTTTCTATACAAATTGTTAATTTTTTCTAATTTTGGAAGAATTTTTGGGGTAGCAGAAGTATGGTGAATGTCCAGATTGCTACAGACTGTTCTGTTTTTTGACATATTCGATTTTTTGATGCATAGTTTACTTGTTTTGATGAAACTATCAATTTCTATCAGTGGATTAAGGCATGGAAAAGTTATATTACAGTAGATACAATGCAAAAACAAAATATGAATTGGTTTGCAACAGTACCTAGAGTAGTGATTTTCTTTATTATACTAACGGATCTTACCGAGTTTTCTGTTGAAGTTTTGTGTGGATGAAGTGTTTGATCGAGGAGGTCTCGATATGAGGAAAAGGAAGAGAGGCAAGAGCTCAAGCTTGGGGATGCACAAGGAACCCCAAGTAAATATTCAAGGAGACTCAAGTGTCTAAGCTTGGGATGCCCCGGAAGGCATCCCCTCTTTCTTCAACAAGTATTGGTATGTTTTCGGATTCGTTTCGTTCATGCGATATGTGCAAGTCTTGGAGCGTCTTTTGCATTTAGTTTTTATTTTTATTTTATGCACCAAGCTGGTATGAGATAGTCCATGGTTGATTTATAGAATGCTCATTGCAAATCTTTTGAGTATGGCTTTATAGAATGCTTCATGTGCTTCACTTATATCTTTTGAAGTTTGGATTGCCTGTTTCTCTTCACATAGAAAACCGCCATTTGTAGAATGCTCTTTTGCTTCACTTATATTTGTTAGAGTGTGGGCATATCTATTGTAGAAAGAATTAAACTCTCTTGCTTCACTTATATCTATTTAGAGAGATGACAGGAATTGGTCATTCACATGGTTAGTCATAAAATCCTACATAAACTTGTAGATCGTTGAATATGATACGTTTGATTCCTTGCAATAGTTTTGCGATATAAAGGTGATGATATTAGAGTCATGCTAGTGGGTGACTATGGATTAGTAGAAATACTTGTGTTGAGGTTTGTGATTCCCGTAGCATGCACGTATGGTGAACCGTTTTGTAACGAAGTTGGAGCATGAGATATTTTTTGATTGTCATCCTTTGTGTGGAGGTCGGGGCGCGTGATGGTTAACTCCTACCAACCTCCCCCATAGGAGCATGCGTGTAGTACTTTGTTTTGATGTCTAATAAATTTTTGCAATAAGTATGTGAGTTCTTTATGACTAATGTTGAGTCCATGGATTATACGCAATCTCACCCTTCCATCATTGCTAGCCTCTTCGGTACCGTGCATTGCCCTTTCTCACCTCAAGAGTTGGTACAAACTTCACCGGTGCATCCAAACCCCGTGATAAGATACACTCTATCACACACAAGCCTCCTTATATCTTCCTCAAAACAGCCACCATACCTACCTATCATGGCATTTCCATAGCCATTCCGAGATATATTGCCATGCAACTTCCATCATCATCATATACATGGCTTGAGCATTCATTGTCATATTGCTTTGCATGATCGTAAGATAGCTAGCATGATGTTTTCATGGCTTGCCCGTTTTTTGATGTCATTGCTACGCTAGATCATTGCACATCCCGGTACACCGCCGGAGGCATTCATATAGAGTCATATTCTTGTTCTAATATCGAGTTGTAAGTAAATAAAAGTGTGACGCTCATCATTATTAGAGCATTGCCCCATGTAGAAAAAAGAGAGTCCAAAGAAGACAAAAAAAGGGGGCCAAAGAAGCCCATTCAAAAAAAGAAAATAAAAGAAAAGGGGCAATGTTACTATCCTTTTACCACACTTGTGCTTCAGAGTAACACCATGTTCTTCATACAGAAAGTCTCTTATATTGTCACTTTCATATACTAGTGGGAATTTTCATTATAGAATTTGGCTTGTATATTCCTATGACGGGCTTCCTCAAATGCCCGAGGTCTTCATGAGCAAGCAAGTTGGATGCACACCCACTTAGTTTCCAGTTTGAGCTTTCATACACTTATAGCTCTTAGTGCATCCGTTTCATGGCAATCCCTACGCCTCACATTGTCATCAATTGATGGGCATCTCCATAGCCCATTGATTAGCCGCGTCGATGTGAGACTTTCTCCTTTTTTGTCTTCTCCACATAACCCCCACCATCATATTCTATTCCACCTATAGTGCTATATCCATGGCTCACGCTCATGTATTGCGTGAAAGTTGAAAAAGGTTGAGAATACTAAAGTATGAAACAATTGCTTGGCTGAAACTGGGGTTGTGCATGATTTAAATACTTTGTGTGGTGAAGATGGAGCATAGCCAGACTATATGATTTTGTAGGGATAACTTTCTTTGGCCATGTTGTTTTGAAAAGACATGATTGCTTTATTAGTACACTTGAAGTATTATCGTTTTTATGTCAAATGATAGACTATTGTCTTGAATCACTCGTGTCTTAATATTCATGCCATGATTAGATATATGATCAAGATTATGCTAGGTAGCATTCCACATCAAAAATTATCTTTTTTATCATTTACCTACTCGAGGACGAGCAGGAATTAAGCTTGGGGATGCTGATACGTCTCCATCGTACCTGTAATTTTTTATTGTTCGATGACAATATTATTCAACATTCATATACTTTTGGCAACTTTTTATACTATTTTTGGGACTAACATATTGATCTAGTGCCCAGTGCTAGTTCCTGTTTGTTGCATGTTTTATGTTTCGCAGAAACCCCATATCAAACGGAGTCCAAACGGATAAAAACGGTGGAGAATATTTTTGGAATATTTGTGATTTTTGGGAAGAAGAATCAACGCGAGACGGTGCCCGTGGGGGCCACGAGGCAGGGGGCGCGCCCCAGGGGGGTAGGCGCACCCCTGACCCTCGTGGGCACCCCGTAAGGCATTTGACGCTCTTCTTTTGCCGCAAGAAAGCTAATTTTAGAAGAAAATCTGGGCGAAGGTTTCAACCCAATCGGAGTTATGGATCTCCGGATATAAAAGAAACAGTGAAAGGGTAGAATCTGAGAACGCAGAAACAGAGAGAGACAGAGAGACAGATCCAATCTCGGAGGGGCGAGACGCCATGGGAGCCAAGGACTAGAGGGTAAACCCTTCTCTCATCTAGGGAGAAGGTCAAGGTAGAAGAAGAAGAAGGGGGGCTCTCTCCCCCTTGCTTCTGGTGGCGCCGGAACGCCGCCGGGGGCCATCATCATCACCGTGATCTACACCAACACCGCCATCATCTTCACCAACATCTCCATCACCTTCCCCCTTCTACATTCAGCGGTCCACTCTCCCGCAACCCGCTGTACCCTCTACTTGAACATGGTGCTTTATGCTTCATATTATTATCCAATGATGTGTTGCCATCCTATGATGTCTGGGTAGATTTTCGTTGTCCTATCGGTGATTGATGAATTGCTATGATTGGTTTAATTTGGTTGTGGTTATGTTGCTGTCCTATGGTTCTCCCCGTGTCGCGCAAGCGTGAGGGATTCCCACTATAGGGTGTTGCAATACGTTCATGATTCGCTTATAGTGGGTTGCTTGAGTGACAGAAGCATAAACCCGAGTAAGGGGGTTGTGGTGTATGGGATAAAGGGGACTTGATGCTTTAATGCTATGGTTGGCTTTTACCTTAATGATCTTTAGTAATTGCGAATGCTTGCTAGAGTTCCAATCATAAGTGCATATGATCCAAGAAGATAAAGTATGTTAGCTTATGCCTCTCCCACATAAAACTTGCTATCGGCCTAGTAAAGTAGTCAATTGCTTAGGGACAATTTCACCACTCCTACACCACTTTTCCACACTCACTACTTTTACTTTATTGCTTCTTTATCTAAACAGCCCCTAGTTTATATTTACGTGCTCTTTATTATCTTGCAAACCTATCCAACAACACCTACAAAGTACTTCTAGTTTCATACTTGTTCTAGGTAAAGCGAACGTTAAGCGTGCGTAGAGTTGTATCAGTGGTCGATAGAACTTGAAGGAATATTTGTTCTACCTTTAGCTCCTCGTTGGGTTCGACACTCTTACTTATAGAAAGAGGCTACAATTGGTCCCCTACACTTGTGGGTTATCAAAGATCATCACACTTTTATTGATTTACAACTCAAGAATTACAACTCAATACTTAGAACAAAATATGACTCTATATGAATGCCTCCGGCGGTGTACCGGGATATGCAATGAATCAAGAGTGACATGTATGAAAGAATTATGAAGGTGGCCTTGCCACAAATACGATGCCAACTACATAATCACGCAAAAGCAATATGACAATGATGGAGCGTGTCATAATAAACGGAATGGTGGAAAGTTGCATGGCAATATATCTCGGAATGGCTATGGAAATGCCATAATAGTTAGGTATGGTGGCTGTTTCGAGGAAGGTAAATGGTGGGTGTATGATACCGGTGAAAGTTGCGCGGCACAAGAGAGGCTAGCAATCTTGGAAGGGTGAGAGTGTGTATAATCCATGGACTCACATTAGTCATAAAGAACTCATATACTTATTGCAAAAGTTTATTAGCCCTCGACGCAAAGTACTACTACGCATGCTCCTAGAGGAAGGGTTGGTAGGAGTTAACCATCGCGCGATCCCGACCTCCACACATAAAGAAGGCAATCAAAAGAACACCCCATGCAACAAATTTGTCACACCATGTTTACCATACGTGCATGCTACGGGACTTGCCAACTTTAACACAAGTATTTCTCAATTTCATAATTACCCAACTAGCATGACTCTAACATTACCACCTTTATATCTCAAAACAATTATCAAGTATCAAATTGAACATAGTGTTTCATGCACTTTCTATGATAGTTTTTATTATACCCAACTTGGATGCCCATCATATTAGGACTAATTTTATAACCAAAGCAAATGCCATGTTGTTCTAAAAGACTCTCAAAATAATATAAGTTAAGCATGAGAGATCAATAATTTCTACAAAATAAAACCACGCCGTGCTCTAAAAAGATATAAGTGAAGCACTAGAGCAAAATTATCTAGCTCAAAAGATATAAGTGAAGCACATAGGGTATTCTAATAAATTCCGAATAATGTGTGTCTCTCCCAAAAGGTGTGTACAGCAAGGATGATTGTGGTAAACTAAAAGGCAAAGACTCATATCATACAATATGCTCCAAGCAAAACACATATCATGTGGTGAATAAAAATATAGCTCCAAGTGAAGTTACCGATGGACGAAGACGAAAGAGGGGATGCCTTCCGGGGCATCCCCAAGAATAGGCTTTTGGTTGTCCTTGAATTTACCTTGGGGTGCCTTGGACATCCCCAAGATCAAGCTCTTGCCACTCCTTATTCCATAGTCCATCAAATCTTTACCCAAAACTTGAAAACTTCACAACACAAAACTCAACAGGAAATCTCATGAGCTCCGTTAGTGCAAGAAAGAAAACCACCACTTTAAGGTACTGTAATGAACTCATTATTTATTTATATTGGTGTTAAACCTACTGTATTACAACTTCTCTATGGTTCATACCCCCCGATACTAGCCATAGATTCATCAAAATAAGCAAACAACACAGGAAAAACAGAATCTGTCAAAAACAGAACAGCCTGTAGAAATCTGTAACTTTTGAATACTTATGGAACTCTAAAAATCCTATAAAAATAGGAAGTCCTATTCAATTTATCTATTAATCTACTTCAAAAAGAATCAACTAAAAATCACGTTTCTGTGATTTATTAAAACTATCCTTGTGCGCGCAAAAGTTACTGTTTTTCAGCAAGATCAAATTAACTATCACCCAAGATGATCCTATAGGTTATACTTGGCACAAACACTAATTAAACATAAAACCACATCTAACCAGAGGCTAGATGAATTATTTAATACTAAACATGAGCA
Source organism: Triticum timopheevii (assembly GCA_963921465.1). Lineage (NCBI taxonomy): Eukaryota > Viridiplantae > Streptophyta > Magnoliopsida > Poales > Poaceae > Triticum > Triticum timopheevii. The sequence continues at coordinate 89,198,841 of OY997271.1, forward strand.
AAAAGTAAAGAACAAAAATAAAATTGGGTTGCCTCCCAACAAGCGCTATCGTTTAACGCCCCTAACTAGGCATAAAAGCGAGAATAGATCTAAGTATTGCCATCTTTGGTATTCAACTCATAAGTGGATCTCATAATAGATTCATAAGGTAATTTGATTTTCTTCCTAGGAAAGTGTTCCATATCTTTCCTTAATGGAAATTGGAATCTAATATTTCCTTCCTTCATATCAATAATTGCACCAATCGTTCTAAGGAAAGGTATGTCAAGAACAATAAAATCTACAGGCACATAATTTCTATTTGCAACAATAAAAACATTATTAATCCTTCCCATAGGTTTCTTAATGGTGGAATCCGCAAGGTGCAAGTTTAAAGAGCAATCATCAAATTCACGGAAGCCTAACACATCACATAAAGTTTTTGGAATCGTGGAAACTCTAGCACCCAAATCACACAAAGCATTGCATTCATGATCTTTAATTTTAATTTTAATAGTAGGTTCCCACTCATCATAAAGTTTATAGGGATAGAAACTTCTAATTCAAGTTTTTCTTCATAAGATTGCATCAAAGCATCAACGATATGTTTGGTAAAAACTTTATTTTGACTATAAGCATGAGGAGAATTTAATACGGATTGCAACAAGGAAATACAATCTATTAAAAAACAATTATCATAATTAAATTCCTTGAAATCTAAAATAGTGGGTTCATTGCTATGCAAAGTTTTGACCTCTCCAATCCCACTTTTACCAAATTCAGCATCAAGATCTAAAAACTCCGAATCATTGGGACGTGTTTTAACTAAAGTTGACTCTTCTCCAGTCCCATCATTATCAAGATTCATATTGCAAAACAAAGATTTAATAGGGGACACATCAATCACTTTTAGATCTTCATCATTATTATCATGAAAACTAGAAGAACATGCTTTTACAAAGCAATCTTTCTTAGCACGCATCCTAGCGGTTCTTTCTTTGCACTCATGAATGGAAATTCTCATGGCTTTGAGAGACTCATTGATGTCATGCTTAGGTGGAATAGATCTAAGTTTCAAAGAATCAACATCAAGAGAAATTCTATCCACATTTCTAGCCAACTCATCAATCTTAGGCAATTTTTCTTCAAGCAAAGCATTGAAATTCTTTTGAGAATCATAAATTCTTTAACACTAATCTCAAAATAAAAGGGCATCTTATTAAAATTTCCATAAGAGTTGTTGTAGGAATTACCGTAATTATTAGAGGAATTACTAGGGAACGGCCTAGGATTAAAGTTTCCTCTATAAGCGTTGTTACCAAAATTGTTCCTACCAACAAAATTCACATCCATAGATTCATTGTTATTCTCAATCAAAGTAGACAAAGGCATATCATTATGATCAATAGGAGCACTCTTATTAGCAAACAATTTCATAAGTTCATCCATCTTCCCACTCAAAACATTAATCTCTTCTATCGCATGAACTTTTTGACTAGTAGATCTTTTGGTGTGCCATTGAGAATAATCAACCATAATATTATCTAGGAGTTTAGTAGCTTCTCCTAAAGTGATTTTCATAAAAGTGCCTCCCGCGGCCGAATCTAAAAGATTTCTAGAAGCAAAATTCAGTCCGGTATAAAATTTTTGTATGATCATCCATAAATTTAATCCATGTGTAGGGCAATTGCGAATCATTAATTTCATCCTCTCCCAAGATTATGTAACATGTTCATGATCAAGTTGCTTAAAATCCATAATATCATTTCTAAGAGAGAAGATCTTAGCGGGAGGAAAATACTTAGAGATAAAAGCATCTTTGCACTTATTCCATGAATCAATGCTATTTTTAGGCAAAGACGAAAACCAAGTTTTAGCACGATCTCTAAGTGTAAACGGAAATAACTTCAATTTAACAATATCATTATCCATGTCTTTCTTATTTTGCATATCACACAAATCAACAAAGTTGTTTAAATGAGTAGCAGCATCTTCACTAGGAAGGCCAGAGAATTGATCTTTCATGACAAGATTCAACAAAGTAGCATTTATTTCACAAGATTCCGCATCATTAAGAGGAGCAATCGAAGTGCTAAGGAAATCATTATTATTGGAATTGGAAAAGTCACACAATTTAGTATTATCTTGAGCCATCGTGACAAGCAATCCAACACACAAGCACACAAGAGGCAAGCAAAAAAAAGGCGAACAGGAAAAAGAGAGGGCGAATAAAACGGCAAGGGTGAAGTGGGGGAGAGGAAAAAGAGAGGAAAATGGCAAATAATGTAATGCGAGGGAGAAGAGTTTGTGATGGGTACTTGGTATGTCTTGACTTGTGCGAAGACCTCCCCGGCAACGGTGCTAGAAATCCTTCTTGCTACCTCTTGAGCACTGTGTTGGTTTTCCCTTGAAGTGGAAAGGGTGATGCAGCAAAGTAGTGTAAGTATTTCCCTCAGTCTTGAGAACCAAGGTATCAATCCAGTAGGAGGCTACACGCAAGTCCCTCGTACCTACACAAACAAACAAGAACCTCGCAACCAACGCGATAAAGGGGTTGTCAATCCCTTCACGACCACTTGCAAAAGTGAGATCTGATAGAGATAATAAGATAAGATAAGTATTTTTGGTATTTTTATGATATGGATTGGAAAGTAGAGATTGCAAAATAAGATATATCGGAAACTTATATGATAGAAAATAGACCCGGGGGCCATAGACTAGTGGCTTCTCTCACGATAGCATAAGTATTACGGTGGGTGAACAAATTACTATCGAGCAATTGATAGAAAAGTGCATAGTTATGAGAATATCTAGGCATGATCATGTATATGGGCATCACGTCCGCGATAAGTACACCGACTCCTGCCTGCATCTACTACTATTACTCCATGATACGTCTCCAACGTATCTATAATTTATGAAGTATTCATGCTATTATATTACCCATCTATGATGTTTTATATGCATTTATATGTCATTTTATATGATTTTTGGGACTAACCTATTAACCTAGAGCCCAGTGCCAGTTTCTGTTTTCTCCTTGTTTTTGAGTTTTACAGAAAAGGAATACCAAACGGAGTCCAATTGACGTGCCAATTTTTGTGGATTTTTTATGGACCAAAAGACGACCACGGAGCATCGGAGTTGGGCCAGAAGAGTCCCGGGCTGCCCACGAGAGTGGGAGGCGCACCCACCCCCCTAGGGCGCGCCCCCCTATCTTGTGGACAGCCCGGAGACCCCCCTTGGCATGAAACCAACGCCAAAAATTCCTATAAATACAGAAACCTTTGGGAAATAACCTAGATCGGGAGTTCCGCCACCGCAAGCCTCTGTAGCCACGAGAAATCAATCTAGGCCCTCTCTGGCACCCTGCCGGAGGGGGCCATCATCACCGGAGGCCATGGAGGAGGATCTCGGAGGGGCCATCATCACCATGAAGGCCAAGGACTAGAGGGAGAAAGCCATGGAGGAGGAAGCACAAGGGGGAGAACCTCTCCTCCTCTCTCTTGGTGGCACCGGAGTGCCATCGGGAGGGGAATCATCACCGCGGTGATCGTCTTCATCAACATCACCATCATCATCACCATCCTCATCTCTTTTACACTGTCCACTCTCCCGCAGCCTGCTGTAATCCCTACTTGAACATGGTGCTTTATGCCACATATTATGATCCAATGATGTGTTGCCATCCTATGATGTTTTGAGTAGATATCTTTTGTCTTTGGGTTGATTGATGATCTAGATTGGTATGAGTTGTATGTTTTACTTTGATGCTGTCCTATGGTGCCCTCCGTGTCGCGCAAGCGTGAGGGATTCCCACTGTAGGGTGTTGCAATACGTTCATGATTCGCTTATAGTGGGTTGGTGAGTGACTGAAACACAAACCCGAGTAAGAGGGATTGTTGCGTATGGGAATAAAGAGGACTTGATGCTTTCATGCTATGGTTGGGTTTTACCTTAATGATCTTTAGTAGTTGCGGATGCTTGCTAGAGTTCCAATCATAAGTGCATATGATCCAAGTAGAGAAAGTATGTTAGCTTATGCCTCTCCCTCATATGAAATTGCAATGATGACTATCGGTCTTGTTAACAATTGCCTAGGACAATTCCGCACACCGATCCCCCATTATTCCACACTCGCTATTTATAATATTTAGTAATATATTCTAACTTTATGATAACAACACCTACTTCCATATTTTAGCTCTCCGATATCATGCAAAGTCATCCTCTTTATACCCACAACACAGTTTTATTTCTTGTTTCTAGTTGGAAGCAAACGTTCGGTGCACGTAGAGTCGTATCAGTGGCAGATAGGGCTTGAGAGAATATTGATCTTACCTTTAGCTCCTTGTGGTTCAACACTCCATACTTATCACTTCCACCTTTGGGAATTGCTATGCTGATTCCCTGCACGTCGGGATCATCACTCCACACATCAACCGCTATCCAGCATGCATCTAGAGTATTAAGTTCATAAGAACAGAGTAACACATTAAGCAAGATGACATGATTTAGAGGGATAAACTCAAGCAATATGATATAAACCCCAACTTTTTATCCTCGATGGCAACAATACAATACATGCCCTGCTGCCCCTGCTGTCATTGGGAAAGGACACCGCAAGATTGAACCCAAAGCTAAGCACTATTCCCATTGCAAGAAAGATCAATCTAGTAGGCCAAACCAAACTGATAATTCGAATAGACTTGCAAAGATAACCAATCATACATAAAAGAATTCAGAGGAGATTCAAATATTTCTCATATATAAACTTGATCATAAACCCACAATTCATTGGATCTAGACAAACACACCACAAAAAGAGTTACATCAAATAGATCTCCAAGAAGATCGAGGAGAACTTTGTATTTAGATTCAAAGAGAGAGAAGAAGACATCTAGCTAATAACTATGGACCCGAAGGTCTATGCTAAACTACTCACAGCTCATCGGAGAGGGTATGGTGTTGATGTAGAAGCCCTCCATGATCGATTCCCCCTCTAGCGGAGCGCCGGAAAAGGCTCCAAGATGGGATCTCCCGGGTACAGAAGGTTGCGGCGGTGGAAATAGGATTTCGTGGTGCTCCTGGATGTTTTCGTGGTACGTAGATATATATATAGGCGAAGGAAGTCGGTCAAGGGAGCCACGAGGGGCCCACGATGGTGGGGGGCGCGCCCACCCCCTAGGGCGCGCCCTGGACCCTCGTGGCCGCCTTGTTTACTTCTTGACGTCCACTCCAAGTCTCCTGGATTGCGTTTGTTTTAAAAATAACTCTCCCGAAGGTTTCATTCCATTTGGACTCCGTCTGATATTCCTTTTCTGCGAAACACTGAAATAGGCAAAAAGAAACAACAATTTTGGTTGGGCCTTCGGTTAATAGGTTAGTCCCAAAAATGATATAAAAGTGTATAGTAAAGCCCATAAACATCCAAAACGGGTAATATAATAGCATGGAACAATAAAAAATTATAGATACGTTGGAGACGTATATCAGGGAGCATAGCTATATTTGTTGAGTCACTTGGGATAATTATCATACTATAACTATGAATAATCTGAAGGATGCTAATACTACGATTTTTCCCTCAAAGACGAGGGGAGGTAAGGAACTTCCATCCAGTTCTGCTTTAGATTCACCTTCTGTTCTAAGTAATCTTGCAACACCCCAACATGCTATTAATTCTAATATGTCACAAGTTATTGATGATGCTACTTCTTCTATGAATGTTACTCATGATGATGCTAGTACCTTGCTTGATGATGATGTGCCACTAGATAAATTTCTTGATGAACAAATTGCTAGAGTAAGACAACATGATATTGTTGAATCTGATGATGAACTTGAAACTAAAAATCTTGAAACACCCACTAGAAATATTCCTCCTAGATATGAATTGCCAAAGGTACCGGAAGTTTATACTATGAGTGAGGAGGCAACTAGAGATATTCTTGCTTGTAAGGATAGAGATGGTCTAGAGAAATTATTATGCAAGTATAAAGAAAGATCTCTGAATGCTAAAATGAAATGTGATCCTGAGTTTGCTACTTCACCTATTGTTATTGCTGATAAGGATTATGAATTCTCTGTCGACCCAGAGTTAATCACTTTGGTTGAATCTGATCATTTCCATGGTTATGAAACTGAAACTGTTGTGGCATATCTTACTAAGTTGAATGATGTAGTTACCCTTTTTTCTCATGATGAGAAGATTTGCTATTACTTTATTCTCAAGTTATTTCCGTTCTCATTAAAGGGTGATGCTAAAGCTTGGTACAACACTCTTGCTCCTGGTTGTGTGCGTAGTCCCCAGGATATGATCTATTACTTCTCTGAAAAATATTGCCCTGCTCATAAGAAACAAGATGCCTTGCAGAAAATATTTAACTCTGTGCAAATTGAAGAAGAGAGTCTCCCACAAGCTTGGGGAGGCTTCTCCAATTGCTTAATGCTTTGCCTGATCATCCTCCTAAGAAAAATGAAATACTTGATATCTTCTATAATGGACTAACCGATGCTTCTAGGGACTTCCTAGATAGTTGTGCTGGTTGTGTTTTCAGGGAATGAACTATTGGGAAAGCCGAGGAATTATTGAATAACATACTGAAAAATTATGATGATTGGACTCCTCCTGAAGGACCTATTAAACCCATTCCGAAGAAGAGGGTATCTTATATCTCAGTCCTAATGATATGCAAGAGGCAAAGAAATCTATGAAGGAAAAAGGTATTAAGGCCGAGGATGTTAAAAATTTACCACCTATCGAAGAAATACATGGGCTTGAAGCACTACCACCAACCAAGGTGGTAGAGGTAAAATCTTTAATGAAATTCAATGATAGTGATGATCCTCATAATAAACATCCTAGTCAATGCATTTATGAGTTTGATAATTACATTAGAAAGCAAGATCACTTCAATGCAAATGTTATGAAACAATTGAAATACAACTCTGGTATGATTGCTCGCTTAAGTGACTTATTATTTAGAATCTCAAATGATGTTAGAGTCGTAGGAAAACATGACTATATGGTTCAAACTCAATTAGAACAAGTTGCTAAATCTCAAAGAGAGTTATTTGATGAAATGAACAATAATATAAGTGACTTTGCTATTAGAGTAGCAACTAGAGGAGGTAAAATGACCCAGGAACCACTTTATCCTGAGGGACATCCAAAGAGAATTGAACAAGATTCTCAAAGGAACAACACCACTACACCTAGTTCTTCTAAAAAGAAAAAGAAGAAGAAAAATGGTAAGACTTTGCCTACCTCTAGTGATCTTGAAATAGAAAAACCTCCTGATAATTATAATGAAGTTTCTACCTCTGATGCTGAAACTCAATCTGGTAATGAACACTCACCTTCTGATAATGAAAAAGATAATGACGAGGTTCATGAAAACACTCAACCTAATGATAAAAAGAACATAATGATGTTGAGATAGAACTAGCTGTTGATCTTGATAACCCACAACGTAAGAATAAATGATATGACAAAAGAGACTTTGTTGCTAGAAAACATGGAAAGGAAAGAGAACCATGGGTTCAAAAGCCTGTGCCCTTTCCACCTAAGTCAACTAAAAAGAAAGATGATGAAGAATTTGAACGCTTTGCTGAAATGATTAGGCCAGTCTTTTTGCGCACTCGCTTGACTGATATCTTGAAAATGCCTCCTTATGTAAAGTATATGAAAGACATCATCACTAATAAGAGAAAAATATCGGAAGCTGAAATCTCCACTATGCTTGCCAATTACACTTTCAAAGATGGAGTACCTAAAAAACTTGGAGATCCGGGAATACCAACTATACATTGCTCCATTAAAAGAAATTATGTTAACACTGCTTTATGTGATTTGGGAGCTGGTGTTAGTGTTATGCCTTTCTCTTTATATAAAAGAATTGATTTGAATAAACTCACACCTACTGAAATATCATTGCAAATGGCTAATAAATCAACTGCCATACCTATCGGTATTTGTGAGGATGTGCTTGTTGTTGTTGCTAATGTTAATATTCTGACTGACTTTGTTATACTTGAGATGCCCGAGGATGAAAACATGTCGATTATCCTTGGTAGACCCTTCTTGAATACGGAAGGGACTGTTATTTATTGCAATAAAAGCAAGGCCACTTTTCATATCAATGGTAATGTGCATACGGTGCACTTTCTGAAGAAACAATTCCATGTGAATGGTATTAATGCTATTGAAAAATCTCCGACAATCACTATTGGAAGTTTTCAACCACCTCTACCTACTGTCAAAAATAAATATGAAATGCTTATTGTTGGGGACATTCATATACACATTGAGGTAACTTAGTGATTTACGAAGGTTCTTCGCTTTCATGCTAATCGAAAGTGGTCGTTAATAAGACTTGATCAACCTTATTAATGGATCATTTTTTAGAGGTATGAAGTTGATGAATTTAGTAAGCACTACCTTCTATCCCTACCTTTTGTTTTCTATTTTTATAAGTTAAAAAAATAAAATGCCATGCTTTTTCTGTTTCCAGCTTTTTCTGTGCAATAAAAAATGACCCAGAAATAAAAGTTCTTAGAATGCTCTGAAAACCTGATACGATTTTTTCCAGAATATTTATTAATTTCTGGTGCAAATAATACCTGAGGGAGGTGCACCAGGTGGGCACAACCCACCTGGGTGCGCCATCACCCCCATGCGCGCCCTGGTGGGTGCTGCCCACCTGGTGGGCCCCCTCACTTACTTCTTCCTCCCAGACCACTCCATTCACCCAGAAAAAAATCACCAACACACTCTCTCTCGCTTCTTGCTCCCGAAACCGCAGATTTCGATCTCTTTGCTCGAAGCTCCGTTTATGAAACTGTTTCGGGGATTTGTTGCTTGGTATGTGACTCCTCCATGTGTCCAATTAGTTTTTGTTTTAGTGGTTTATATTTAGAATAATTAGCTACTCTTGGTGCTGCTGTAGATGAGCTTGCATGTTGAATTCTTAGAGTTCTAAGTAGTTTGAATGCTTGCTATGGCCTCTATACATCCCTATGAGTAGTTGCTATCAATTTTGTGAAGTTTTGTTGAGAAAACTTTTGTGGACTAAAAATTTCAGAATTTTGTTCATAGGAAAAAGATGAATATCTTCAGGAAGTTTGCTTCCAAGAAGAACTCCAAGGGGGTTATTGGGCAGTCATCTGAAAATGATCTTCATACCCCGAGGTTGGCGGAACTACGGTCGTGTGAGTGGCCGGACAATGATTTCATCGGAGAGTCTGGAATCCTCCAAGAGTCCAACCAATATGCTGCTAATGCCGGCCTCACCGACTTCATCGCAGCTGAATGTGAACAATATCATCTCCTCACAAATTCCTTTGTGCAAAACTTTCATTTTCATTCTAGGAATAACCCCCCTGAGGTGTCATTTAACTTATATGCTGAACCCCGCCAGATTCCACTTGCTGAATTTTGTGTCATATGCATGCTTCCTTCCGATGGGGGGTAGAGCCTTGGCCCTTAGAGTTTGATGGTTTTTACCATACTCTGACAGTGGGGGATGAGAAATGAGTATCAGGCACCACTGCCACTAGCTTGCAGTTTCCTGCCGTGCACTATTTTGCTTTATTTATCGCAAAGTGCTTGCTAGCGAGAGAGAAGGTGGGTTCACTTAGCGCCCCGGATTTTGCTGTTTTGCGTCATGCACTTTATGGCGATAACACTTTTAGCTTGGGAGCTATTGTGGCACGTCGCCTTCACCTTAACAGATTCAAGGGTAAAATACATGGGGGCATTTACGCTACTCGTTTGGCGACTCACTTCAATGTGCTGATACGCCAACATGATCACCCCTTGTCCAAGGTTTACCTAGACAGAGCATCTATGAAGGACCATCAGTTTCTTGCTGTCGATCGCCCTAATCTTGACTTGCCTTACAATTTAGTTTTTAGTGAAGACACTCATGATGTTATCCCCTTGTCTGCACCTGCTTTGTTTGATTATGTTGCCAGGAACAGATACAGAGTTATGCCTGAGGACATTGTCGCTTACCGGAACAACCTGGCAGCGGCACAGGCGGAGCCCCAGTAGTGGGACCCTATGGTGCCTGCTCCCCAACACTTCAACATTGGACCTCACGGCTTTTACGACTGGTGATTACCAAGCTAGGCCAAAAGCCTAAGCTTGGGGGAGTACGTATTCCCACTGACATTACATTCATGTTCACATATTTCATTCCAGTTGTCGGTGTCCACAATTTTTCATTGTATCATCCATTGAGGGAGTCCTGGATTAGGGGGTCTCCGGATAGCCGAACTATCACCTTTGGTCGGACTCCTGGACTATGAAGAAACAAGATTGAAGACTTCGTCCCGTGTCCGGATGGGACTTTCCTTGGCATGGAAGGCAAGCTTGGCGATACGGATATGTAGATCTCCTACCATTGTAACCGACTCTGTGTAACCCTAACCCTCTTCGGTGCCTATATAAACTGAAGGGTTTTAGTCCGTAGGACGAACAACAAGAATACCATAGGCTAGCTTCTAGGGTTTAGCCTCTCTGATCTCGTGGTAGATCTACGCTTGTACTACCCATATCATCAATATTAATCAAGCAGGAGTAGGGTTTTACCTCCATCGAGAGGGCTCGAACCTGGGTAAAAACATCGTGTCCCTCGTCTCCTGTTACCATCCGCCTAGACACATAGTTCGGGACCCCCTACCCGAGATCCGCCGGTTTTGACACCGACATTGGTGCTTTCATTGAGAGTTCCTCTGCGTCGTCATCTTTAGGCCCGATGGCTCCTCCGATCATCAACAATGATGCGGTCCAGGGTGAGACTTTTCTTCCCGGACAGATCTTTGTATTCGGCGGCTTTGCACTGCGGGCCAATTCGCTTGGCCATCTGGAGCAGACAGAAAGCTACGCGCCTGGCCATCAGGTCAGATTTGGAAGTTTGAACTACACGGCTGACGTCCGCGGAGACTTGATCTTCGACGGGTTCGAGCCACAGCCAAGCGCGCCGCACTATCATGATGGGCATGATCTAGCTCTGCCGCCGAACAGTGCCCTGGAGGCCACACCAGTGTCCACTCCGACCCTTAGCTCGGAGCCGGCTGCGCCGATCGAGGATGGGTGGCTGGACACCGCCTCGGGGGCTGCGATCTTTACGGCGATCCCTGTCCTTTGCAAGGCTCATAACTCCAAGGTGTTGGACTCCTCTCCGGACTCCGAACCTTCCGCGCCCCTGCCAATCGAATCCAATTGGGCGCCGGTCATGGAATTCACCGCCGCGGACATCTTTTAGCACTCGCCCTTTGGCGACATCCTGAATTCACTAAAGTCTCTCTCTTTATCAGGAGAGCCCTGGCCGGACTATGGTCGGGAAGGTTGGGATGCGGACAACGAAGAAATTCTAAGCCCACCCACCACCCACTTCGTAGCCACTGTCGATGATTTAACCAACATGCTCGACTTTGACTCTGAGGACATCGACGGTATGGACGGTGATGCAGGAGACGAACAAGAACCAGCGCCTACAGGGCACTGGAAGGCCACCTCGTCATACGACATTTACATGGTGGACATCCCAAAAAATGGGAATGGCGATGGAACAACGAAGGATGACCCCTCCAAGAAACAGCCTAAGCGCCGGCGTTAGCGGTGCCGCTATAAATCCCGCCACAGCAAAAACGGTGATTCCGGCACGGGAGACAATAACACCCCGGACAGTGCCGAAGACAACCCCCTCTAGCAGGATTCAGTGCAGGAGGATGGAGAAGCCAGCCCTCATGAGAGAGCGGCAGGCAGAGAGGTAGAGGACGATAATTACATGCCTCCCTCCGAAGGCGAGGCAAGCCTCGACGACGACGAATTTGTCGTGCCTGAGGATCACGTCCAACAAGAGAGTTTCAAACGCAGGCTTATGGCCACAGCAAGCAGCCTCAAGAAAAAGCAGCAACAGCTTAGAGCTGACCAAGACTTGCTAGCCGACAGATGGACTGAAGTCCTTGCGGCCGAAGAGTATGAACTCGAAAGCCCCTCCAAGAGCTACCCAAAATACAGGCTGCTACCCCGATTAGAGGAGGAAGCACCTAAACCTACATCACCAGCGCATGATACGGCCGACTGGCCACCTCATGGTCGCGACAGAGAGGCCTCTCGGCCCTCCACTCAAGCCGCACCCCAGCTCCGCTCAAAAAATACCAAGGCGCGGGAAAATGCGCCAGACCTGCAGGATATACTGGAGGACAAGGCAAGGCAAACAAGATCGATCTACGGATCGCGTGGGCGCCCCACGATACGTGATGATAACTGTCACGCCGGATATGGCAATTCCGGCCGGGCCGAACACAGTAGACAAAGCTCATTTTAGCTGCGTCGTGATATAGCCCAATACAGAGGCACCGCACACCCACTATGTTTCACAGACGAAGTGATGGATCATCAAATCCCTGAGGGTTTCAAACCCGTAAACATTGAATCATACGGTGGCACGACAGATCTTGCGGTCTGGATCGAGGACTATCTCCTTCATATCCACATGGCCCACGGTGATGATCTACACGCCATCAAATACCTCCCACTCAAGCTTAAAGAACTAGCTCGGCATTGGCTTAACAGCTTGCCAGCGGAGTCAGCTGTTGGGAAGACCTGGAAGCCGCATTCCTCGACAACTTCCAGGGCACCTATGTGCGACCACCAGACTCCGATGACCTAAGCCACATAATTCAGCAACCAGAGGAATCAGCCAGATAATTCTGGACACGGTTCCTAACCAAGAAAAATCAAATCGTTGACTGTCCGGATGCAGAGGCCCTTGCAGCCTACAAACATAACATCCGCGACGAGTGGCTTGCCCGGCACCTAGGACAGGAAAAGCCGAAATCCATGGCAGCCCTCATAACACTCATGACCCGCTTTTGCGCGTGAGAGGACAGCTGGCTAGCTCGTAGTAACAACATGACCAAGAGCCCTGGTAAATTGGATACCAAGGACAGCAACGGCAGGTCGCATCGCAACAAGCACAAGCATCGCATTAATGGCGATAATGTTGAGGATACGGCAGTCAATGCCGGATTCAGAGGCTCTAAACCCGGTCAGCGGAAAAAGCCATTCAAAAGAAATACTCCGAGCCCGTCCAATTTGGACCGAATACTCGATCGCTCGTGCCAGATACACGGCACCCCCGAAAAACCAGCCAACCACACCAACAGGGATTGTTGGGTGTTCAAGCAGGCAGGCAAGTTAAATGCCAAAAACAATGACAAGGGGCTGCATAGCGACGACGAGGAGGAGCCCCGTCCGCCGAACAATAGAGGACAGAAGGGCTTCCCCTACAAGTGCGGACGGTGACATGATATACGCAACCCACATGCCCAAAAGGGAGCGGAAGCGTGCACTAAGGGACGTATATGCGATGGAGCCAGTCGCCCCAAAGTTCAATCCGTGGTCCTCCTGCCCGATCACTTTTGATCGAAGGGACCACCCCATTAGCATCCGCCATGGTGGATTCGCCGCATTGGTTCTAGACCCAAACATTGACGGATTTCACCTCACTAGAGTCCTGATAGACAGCGGCAGCAGCCTGAACCTGCTTTATCAGGATACAGTGCGCAAAATGGGCATAGACCCCTCAAGGATTAAACCCACAAAGATGACCTTTAAAGGCGTCATACCAGGTGTAGAGGCCAACTGTACAGGCTCAGTTACACTTGAAGTGGTCTTCGGATCCCCGGGAAACTTCCGAAGCGAGGAGTTAATCTTCGACATAGTCCCGTTCCGCAGCGGCTATCACGCACTACTCGGACGAACCGCATTTGCAAAGTTCAATGCGGTGCCGCACTACGCATACCCCAAGCTCAAGATGCTAGGCCCTCGAGGAGTCATTACGGTCAACGGAAACACCGAACGCTCTCTCTGAATGGAGGAGCATACGGCGGCTCTCGCGGTGGAAGCACAAAGCAACCTCTCAAGGCAATTCTCAAGTCCAGCTATTAAATGTCCGGACACCGTCAAGCGTGCCCGGAGTAACCTACAACAAGACCGCCTGGCACGTCCCGAGCATGCGTAGCAATGCGGCCCCAACCCCAGCCCTCGCGAAATTGCGAAACCAGTACTACGCGTACATAATTACGCTCTGGAAATACCATGGGCATAGGGGGAGGGGCATGACTACGGCAGGCCCAGAATGCGTCTCAACCGCACCAGGGGCTGCCGATTGTGTAATTCTTTTTTCTTACTTTCAGGACTCCTTTGTCAAGAAGCCCTGTCCGGCAGTAGAATCGCCGAACACACGATGCAACAGCCAGGGAAGCAGAAAGCTAAGTCGAGTGTCCAGGTGGTCTATATAACGAGCAGTATACTTGTTTTACATATCATCCCGCAGCTCGCTGCTGGAGGGGGACATGTCAAATAGTCCCGTCCTTTGCTTATCGCACTATTTGTATCGTTCTGCTTTTACCGCAGCTTTTTTAATAAACAATGCACAACTTTTGCCTATTATTGCATTCCTTTTTCTTATCTATATATGTTCACTTATGACATGTTGCATCCGTACGCTTTGGTACGGCCAAATACACCAGGGGCTTAAGTACCCCAAAATATGGTGTGATAAGTCCGAACACTTTCACAAGTGCGGCACCCCGAACTTATAGCATTATATGCATCGGCTCCGAATCATGTCTTGGGTCAATAGTTGGGTTTGCCCGGCTCCCATGTTTTGGTACCTTATGTTCTGTTATATCGGCTAAGGTAGCGCTGGGAGAACCACTGCGATTGTGCCCCGGTTGAGCTGGGTTAAGCACCTCAGTGGAGAAAGCTAAAACTGACCGTCATGATAGGGCGAGAGCCGGTCGCTGTTCGAGAGGTTTTCGAGTCCCTAAAGACTTATGCCGCATAGAGCGAGGAGTCGGCTTTGTCCGGCCCAGGCGTGGATAGCGCCCCAAACTCGGTCTTCCGAATACTAGGGGCTTCGCCGAAATTTAAAATTAGAGAATTCTATGGCTAAGTGAGAGTGTTCAAGCATTATAGTCCGGTTGGCTCGTTCATTGCATTGAGCGCCTCCCTCGAAGGACCCAAGAATGGGAAAAAGAGTGCTCAAGTTTATCACGAACACCCCAGCACTCGCGGCATGGGGGCAGAAGCCGACAACTCGCCATCTCTCAAATTTAATAAACGGCCGCACAGAAGGTAATATTTTAAATTCACAAGTGTTGCTTAGCGCATATGAACAAGTTTTCAAGCGTATAGGATAACAAATGCGAGTTTACTCAAAAATTACATCTTTGGAGCATTCACCCGCTATAAGGCGGGCACCCTTCAGGACGCCCGCATAATACATCTCGGGCTTGCGATACTCCCTGCCCGGCGGTGGAGCGTCCGTCACAAGCTTCTCAGCGTCCATCTTGCCCCAGTGCACTTTAGCACGGGCAAGGGCCCTACGGGCACCTTCGATACAAATGGAGCGCTTGACGACTTCAATCCATGGACAGGCATCCACCAGCCACCTCACCAGCCCGAAGTAGCTCCCAGGCATGGCTTCCTTAGGCCACAGCCGAACTATGAGGCCCTTCATGGCCTGTTCGGCCACCTTATGGAGCTCGACCAGCTGCTCAGCTGGTCGCTCAAGGGCACCGGGTGTCCGGCCTCAGCATACTGAGACCAGACCACCTTCTCCATCGAGCTCCCCTCCTCGGCCCGGTAGAATGCGACAGCGTCGCACACACTACGGGGCAGATCTGCAAATGCTCCTGGAGAGCTCCGGATTCGGGTAAGTAACAAGTAATTCACTTTCATGTGCTTGCTTTGCATGAAGAATGCCTTACCCGCCGCTATCTTCTTCATTGCCTCAATTTCCTGGAGGGCTTTCTGGGCTTCGGCCTTAGAGGCTTTGGCGCTCTCAAGAGCCGATCCAAGCTCGGACTCTCGAGTCTTTGAGTCACGCTCCAAACTCTCGTGTTTTTCCACGAGAGCCTGGAGCTCTTGCCGCACCTCCGCCACCCGCGCCTCCTGCTTCTCTCGCTCGGTGCGCTTCGCGGCCGTATTGCTTTCGGCCTTGGACACCGCCTCCTTCAGGGTCGCTGAGGGAGTCCTGGACTAGGGGGTGTCCGGACAGCCGGACTATCATTATCCACCGGACTCCAAGACTACGAAGATACAAGATTGAAGACTCTGTCCCGTGTCCGGATGGGACTTTCCTTGGCGTGGAAGGCAAGCTTGGCGATACGGATATGTAGATCTCCTACCGTTGTAACCGACTCTGTGTAACCCTAGCCTCCTCCGGTGTCTATATAAACCGGAGGGCTTTAGTCCGTAGGACAACATACATTACAACAATCCGGATCTCATGGTAGATCCACTCTTGTACTACCCATATCATAAATATTAATCAAGCAGGACGTAGGGTTTTACCTCCATCTAGAGGGCCCGAACCTGGGTAAAAACATCGTGTCCCTCGTCTCCTGTTACCATCCGCCTAGACGCACAGTTCGGGACCCCCTACCCGAGATCCGCCGGTTTTGACACCGACATTGGTGCTTTCATTGAGAGTTCCTCTGTGTCATCACTGATAGGCTTGATGGCATCTTCAACCAACAACGCTGTCCAGGGTGAGACTTTTCTCCCCGGACAGATCTTCCTATTCGGCGGCTTCGCACTGCGGGCTAATTCACTTGGCCATCTAGAGCAGATCGAAAGCTACGCCCTGGCCGTCAGGTCAGATTCGGAAGCCTAAACTTCACTGCCGATGTCCGCGGAGATTTGATCTTCGACGGACACGAGCCACAGCCAAGTGCACCGCACTGTGATGACGGGCATGATCTAGCTCTGCCACCGAACAGTGCCTTGGTGGCCGCACACGGATCCACTTAGGCCATTAGTCCGGAGCCGATCGCCCAGATCGAGGGCCGGTGGATAGATGCCGCCCCGGGGGCTTCAACATCCACGGCGATGGAGCCGAACACTAATCTTGTCCCCTGCGAAACTCGTGATTCCGAGGCGCCGGACTCCTTGCCGGACTCCGAACCTCCCGCGCCCCTACCAATCGATCCGGATTGGGCGCCGGTTATGGAATTCACCGCCACGAACATCTTCCAATACTCGCCTTTTGGCGATATCCTGAATTCACTAAAGCATCTCTCGTTATCAGGAGAGTCCTGGCCGGACTATGGCCAGGATGGTTGGGGTACGGACGATGAAGAAATTCAGAGCACACCCACCACCCACTTTGTGGCCACTGTCGATGATCTAACCGACATGCTAGACTACGACTCCGACGACATCGACGCTATGGACGATGATGCCGGAGACGAACAGGAACCAGCGCCTACAGGGCACTGGAAGACCACCTCGTCATACGACATATATATGGTGGACACCCCAAAAGACGGGGACGGCGAAGAAGCAGCGGAGGCAGACTCTTTAAAGAAGCAGCCCAAATGCCGGCGTCAGCGGCGCTGCTCTAAATCCCGCCACAACAAGAATGGAGATTCCGGCACAGGAGATAATAATACTCCAGAGAGTGCCGAAGACAATCCCCTCCAGCAAGACTCAGCGCAGGAGGATGCAGAAGCAAGCCCTCATGAGAGGGCGGCAGACGAAGAGGTCGAGGATCATAACTATATGCCTCCCTCCGAAGACGAAATAAGCCTCAACGATGATGAATTCGTCGTACCTGAGGATCCCGTCGAACAAGAGCGCTTCAAGCGTAGGCTTATCGCCACAGCAAACAGCATAAAGAAAAAGCAGCAACAGCTTCAAGCTGATTAGGACCTACTGGCCGATCGATGGACCGAGGTCCTCGCAGTCGAAGAGTATAAACTCGAACGCCCCTCCAAAAGTTACCCAAGACACAAGCTGCTCCCCCGATTAGAGGAGGAAGCATACATACCTCCATCACCAGCGCACGATATGGCTGACCGACCACCCCATGGTCGTGACAGGGAGGCATCTAGGCCCCCAGCCAAGACCGTACCCCGGCATCGCTCCAAAAGTACGAAGCCAAGAGGGAACGCGCCGGACTTGCGAGACATCTTGGAGGACAAAGCAAGGCAATCCAGATCCATCTACGGATCACGTGGGCACCCCACGACCCATGACGAATACCGTCGCGCCGGATACAATAACCCCGGTCGGGCCGAACACAGCAGACAGCGCTCTGTCGAGCTGCGTCGCGATATTGCTCAATACAGAGGCGCCGCACACCCGCTATGCTTCACTGACGAAGTAATGGGTCATCAGATCCCCGAAGGGTTTAAACCCGTAAACATCGAATCTTACGATGGCACAACAGACCCCGCGGTTTGGATCGAAGACTATGTTCTCCACATCCATATGGCCCGCGGCGATGATCTCCATGCCATCAAGTATCTCCCATTCAAGCTTAAAGGACCAGCTCGGCATTGGCTAAATAGCTTGCCCGCAGAGTCAACTGGGTGCTGGGAAGACCTAGAAGCCGCATTCCTCGACAACTTCCAGGGCACGTATGTGCGACCACCAGACGCCGATGACCTAAGCCACATTATTCAGCAGCCAGACGAATCGGCCAGACAATTCTGGACACAGTTCTTGACAAAGAAAAACCAAATCGCCGACTGTCCAGATGCAGAGGCCCTTGCAGCCTTCAAACATAACATCCGGGACGAATGGCTAGCCCGGCACCTGGGGCAGGAAAAGCCGAAATCCATGGCAGCCCTCACATCGTTAATGACCCGCTTTTGTGCGGGAGAGGACAGCTGGCTAGCCTGCAGCAACAATCTCCGTAAAAATTCTGGCAGTCCGGATACTAAGGACAACAACGGCAGGTCACGTCGAAACAAAAACAAACGCCGCATTAACGGCGACGATAAGGAGGATACGGCAGTCAACGCCGGATTCCGAGGCTCTAAACCCGGTCAGCGGAAGAAGCCATTCAAAAGAACCATTCCGGGTCCGTCCAATCTGGACCGAATACTCGACCGCTTATGCCAGATACATGGCACCCCTGAAAAGCCAGCTAATCACACTAATAGAGATTGTTGGGTGTTCAAACAGGCCGGCAAGTTAATTGCCGAAAACAATGACAAGGGGCTAAACAGCGACGACGAGGAAGAGACCCGACCGCCGAACAATAGAGGACAGAAGGGTTTTCCCCCACAAGTGCGGACGGTGAATATGATATACGCGACCCACATACCCAAGAGGGAGAGGAAACGCGGACTAAGGGACGTCTATGCGATGGAGCCAGTCGCCCCGAAGTTCAATCCATGGTCCTCTTGTCCGATCACTTTCGATCGAAGAGACCATCCGACCAGCATACGCCATGGCGGATTCACCGCATTGGTTTTAGACCCACTCGTCGATGGATTTCACCTCACGAGAGTCCTGATGGACGGCGGCAGTAGCCTGAACCTGCTTTATCAGGATACAGTGCGCACAATGGGCATAGACCCATCAAGGATTAAACCTACAAAGACAACCTTTAAAGGTGTCATACCAGGAGTGGAAGCCAACTGTACAGGCTCAGTCACACTGGAAGTGGTCTTCGGATCCCCGGATAATTTCCAGAGCGAAGAGTTAATCTTCGACATAGTCCCGTTTCGCAGCGGCTATCACGCTCTGCTCGGACGAACCGCGTTTGCAAAATTCAACGCGGTGCCGCATTATGCATACCTAAAGCTCAAGATGCTAGGCCCTCATGGAGTCATCACGGTCAATGGGAATACGGAACGCTCCCTCCGAACGGAGGAACATACAGTGGCTCTCGCGGTAGAAGTACAGAGCAGCCTTCTAAGGCAATTCTCGAGTCCGGCCGTTAAAAGGCCGGATACAGCAAAACGCGCCCGGAGCAATGCCAACCAAGACCACCTGGCGCGATCAGAGCACGCGTAGCAATGCGGCCCCAACCCTAGCCCGCGCATGATCGCAAGAATAACACTCCGCGTACATCATTACGCTTTGGAGATACCATGGGCACAGGGGAGGGGGCACGATCGCAACGGACCCAGAGTGCGGTTCGACCACACCGGGGGCTCGCAAGTGTGCCCCCCCTTTTTTATTTTTTATTTTTTCTTTTATGTACACATGACTCTGTTAACCAGAAGCCCTGTCCGGCGGCGAACCTACCGAACTCATGATGCAACAGTCAGGGACTAAAGAAGGCCGCGGCGAATACTCAGGTGGTCTCAATTACGAGCATTAAATTCGATTATATACACCAAGTCCGCAGCTCATCCCTGGAGGGGGACATGTTTACTTAGTCCAAATCCCTTGCCTACCGCACTATTTGTATCAGTCCGCTCTACTAGCAGACTTTCTTTCATAAATAATGCAGCACCTTTTTGATTGCAATTGCATTACCTTTTATATATATATGCTCATTATATGACATCTTGCACCCGTATATTTTGATACGGCCTAATACACCGGGGCCTTATGTTCCCCACTCTATGGTGTGATAAGTCCAAACACTTTCACAAGTGCGGCACCCCGAACTTATAGCATTATATGAATCGGCTCCGAATCATGTCTTGGGTCAATAGTTGGGTTTGCCCGGCTCCCACATTTTGGTGCCTTACGTACCGTTCCGTCGGCTAAGGTGGCACTGGGAGAACCACTGCGATTGCGCCCCGGTTGAGCCGGGCGAGCACCTCAGTGGAGAAAGCTAAAACTGACTGGCATGATAAGGCGAGAGATTGGTCGCTGTTCGAGAGGTTTTTTCGGGTCCTTAAAGACTCACGCCGCTTCGAGCGAAGTTCCGGACAATGTCCGATGATGGCGTGGATAGCGCCCCGGATTCGGTCTTCCGAATACCAGGGGCTTCGCCAAAATTTAAAATTATAGAATTCTATGGCTAAGTGAGAGTGTTCAAGCATTATAAGTCCGGTTGCCTTGTTCGTTGTGTTGAGTGCCTCCCTCGATGGACCCAACAATGGGAACAAGAGTGCTCAAGTTTATCCCGAACACCCTAGCACTCGTGGCTTGGGGGCTGAAGCCAACGACTTGCCATCTCTCAGATTTTATAAACGGCCACACATAAGGTAATATTTTAAATTAAACAAGCGTTGCTTAACGCACACATGAACAAAGTTTCAGCGCGCAGGATAATACATAGCAAATTCACTCAAAGATTACATTTCTGGGGCACTCATCCGCAATATTGCGGGCTCCCTTCAGGACAGTTTTATAATACATTTCGGGCGTGCGATACTCCTTGCCCGGTGGCGGTGGGTCCGTGAGAAGCTTCTCCGCATCCAACCTGCCCCATTGCACCTTTGTGCGGGCAAGAGCCCGGCGAGCGCCTTCAATGCAGGCGGAGCGCTTGATGACATCCACCCAGGGGCATGCATCCACCAGCCGCCGCACGAGGCCAAAGTAGCTCCCAGGCATGGCCTGTCCAGGCCACAGCCGGATTATAAGGCCCTTCATGGCCTCCTCAGCTACCTTGTGGAGTTCGACCAGTTGCTTCAGCTGGTCGCTTGGGGGCACCGGGTGTCCGGCCTCAACATACTGAGACCAAAAGACTTTTTCCGTCGAGCTCCCCTCCTTGCCACGATAGAATGTGGTGGCATCGGATGCACTACGCGGCAGATCTGCAAACGCCCCTGGAGAGCTCCGAATGCGGGTAAGTGTCAGGTATTTTACATTAACATGCTTGCTTTGCATGAAAAATGCCTTACCCGCCGCTATTTTCTTTATATCTTCAACCTCCTGAAGGGCCTTATGGGCCTCGGCCTTGGCGGACTTGGCACTTTCGAGAGCCGAGGCAAGCTCGGACTCTCGAGTCTTGGAGTCATGCTCCAAACTCTCATGCTTTTCCATGAGAGCCTGGAGCTCTTGCCGAACTTCCGCCACCCGTGCCTCCTGCTTTTCTCGCTCTACCCGTTCCGTGGCCGCACTGTGTTCGGCCGCGGACACGGCATCCTTCAGGGCTGCCACCTCGTTAGTGGCCCCTGCAATACACATATTATCCTTGTTAATTTTATTGCAACCAAAATCCTTTTCTGTAAGGTACCTATTCAAAGTGGTGTTACTCACCTTCTCTGTCCTCGAGCTGCTTCTTCGCATGGCCGAGCTCTTGCTCGGACTGCTCGAGATCCTGCTTCAGCACATCGACCTCCACCTTTAATGCGGCAGAGGCCAGCAGCGCAACCTGCAAACCCATATTGACATATTTTTAGCAACCCTGCGCATATCTTGTAAGATCCTCAGTCCGGCTTTTCTTTCCGAACACCGAACTGAGCATCAGGGGCTACTGTCTATGCGGTATTACATTACATAATTTTAACTTCTTACCTCAAAGCCTGTTAAAAGGCTGCTGCAGGCTTCGGTCAGCCTGCTTTTGGCGAGCTGAACCTTTTGAATCACCGCACTCATGATAGTGCGGTGTTCTTCCTCGATGGAAGCGCCTTTAAGCGCCTCTAACAAGTTATCCGGCGCCTCCGGTTGGACGGAGGCCGCCGGTGTCACGGTCTTGCCCTTCTTTCGAAGGGGCCGCTTGCCGGACTCCGGAACCACTGCGGGTTCCGATGTAAAGTCCGGCGCAAAGTCCGGGAAGCTGCCTGACGGCGCCTCCGGAGCCTTCTCCTGATGGGTCCCTCTCTAGGATCCCACCTCGGCGTCCTCGTCGGCACATGGGGTAGAGGCAGTCGAAAGTGAATTCACATCCGATGAGGCCAACGACCCGCTCGATGAGTCGGGGAGATCGTCATCGGCCGGACTACGGACAGAATGCAGCGTTAGAAGGACACTACGTGACATAAAAGATATTGCATATAAAGGATCCGGATACTTACCATCTCGCCAGACGCCTGGCCCTTGGAGGCCACTCATCCTCGCCAATGCTGGTGTTGGCGAAACTGTCCGGGGGGATAGCTCTCCCCCTCTTGGACCCTTCGGCCTCCCCTATTGGGGAAGCCTTCCTCTTCTTCTCTCCCCCCTCCAGGAGAGAGTACTCCTCCTCCTCCTCGACTTCGGGGGAGGAGTCCGCGTCGTCGTCAGACGCCTGATTGCGGGAACTCTTTCGAGTCCCCGCGGCCACCTTCTTGGCCTTCTTCTCCGGCACCACGTGCGGTGCCGGAACCAGCAGCCCTGCTAAGCGGGCGTCCACTGGATCTTCTGGCATGGGAGCCGGGCTGATAAGCTGCCTGGCCTTCTCCATCCATTCCTGTCAAAGGAAAGGAAGGGATGAAACCCTCTTATAATCAATTCGATTACTACAAAGTGTCCCGTAATGGGGTTGAATCACTTACCTCGTTAGTTGGACACTGCGAGCTGAATCCGCGATCTTCCGTCGCGGATGCGGGGGCTTCGGCGCCCTTAAACAGCACCCTCCAGGCGCCTTCGTATGTCGTATCGAAGAGCCCGCTCAGCGCCTGGTGCTGTTCCGGATTGAACTCCCACAGATTGAATGCATGTTCTTGGCATGGGAGAATCCGGTGGATGAGCATGACTTGGACCACGTCGACGAGCCTGAGCTTATTGCTCACCAGCTTCTGGATGCAGGTTCGGAGTCCAGTCACCTCCTTCGGATCACCCCACAGCAAGCCCTTCTCTTTCCAGGAGGTGAGCTGCGTGGGGACGCCAGATCTAAACTCGGGGGCCGCCGCCCATGTGGGCTTGCGCGGCTCGGTGATGTAGAACCACCCCGATTTCCACCCCTTGACGGAGTCCACAAAGGCCCCTTCGAGCCAAAGGACGTTGGGTAATTCACCCAACATGGCGCCTCCGCATTCCGCTTGCGTGCCCTTCACAACCTTTGGCTTGACATTGAAGGTCTTGAGCCACAGGCTGAAGTGGGGCCGGATAAAGAGGAAGGCCTCACACACGACGATGAACGCCGAGATGTTGAGGATGAAGTTCGGCGCCAGATCGTGGAAATCCAGGCCATAATAGAACATGAGCCCCCGGACGAATGGATGGAGCAGAAAGCCCAGTCCGCGAAGGAAGTGGGGAAGGAAGACGACCCTCTCGTGAGGCCCAGGGGTAGGGACGAGCTGCCCCTCGTCGGGCAGCCGATGCACGATATCGCCGAAGAGGTATCCGGTGTTGCGCAGCTTGGTGATGTGCTCCTCCTTAACGGTGGAGGCCAACCACTTGCCTCCCCCTCCGGACATATTCGGAGGAGGTCGAGGCGAGATGCGCGAGCTTGGGCGTTGGAGCTTGAGTGCGCGGAGATGTATAAGCAAAGGAGGAAGAAGGCGTAGGTGAGAAGGTAAATCCTTATCCCTTATATATAGGCGGACGAAACTGTGCGTCCCCCACCGGCCTGGTAGAACTCGCTTATCTCCCAAGCGCCACAATCAATGGCGCGGTTGGGTTACCCACGTCCGTATTGATGAGAATCCCGGAATAAGGGGAACACGATCTCTGCTTCGACAAGACGTGCCAAGGAAACCGCTTCGCTAAACGTGCTGAGGTGGTATAGTGAAAAACGATTCAAACAGTGGCTTGGTAACGGTGTGATGTCACGCCGCATAATACGTCAGCAGATTGAACTAAGTGTACATTTTATTCTCTCTACGGTAGAATGTGGAATTTATTTTGCAGAGCCGGACACTATCCTGGTGTTCATGATCTTCTCTGGATTATTCAAGGGAGGAACCCGCCTTGCAATGCCGAACATTATGCGCGCCGGACTTATCGTCATTGAAGCCTGGTTCAGGGGCTACTGAGGGAGTCCTGGACTAGGGGGTGTCTGGACAGCCGGACTTTCATTATCCGCCGGACTCCAAGACTACGAAGATACAAGATTGAAGACTCCGTCCCGTGTCCGGATGGGACTTTCCTTGGCGTGGAAGGCAAGCTTGGCGATACGGATATGTAGATCTCCTACCGTTGTAACCGACTCTGTGTAACCCTAGCCTCCTCCGGTGTCTATATAAACCGGAGGGCTTTAGTCCGTAGGACAACATACATTACAACAATCATACCATAGGCTAGCTTCTAGGGTTTAGCCTCCTTGATCTCGTGGTAGATCCACTCTTGTACTACCCATATCATCAATATTAATCAAGCAGGACATAGGGTTTTACCTCCATCGAGAGGGCCCGAACCTGAGTAAAAACATCGTGTCCCTCGTCTCCTATTACCATCCGCCTAGACGCATAGTTCGGGACCCCCTACCCGAGATCCGCCGGTTTTGACACCGACAGTCGCCACCTCGTTCATGGACCCTACAATTCTCACGTTATTCCTGTCATTTTTTGCAACCACATCTTTTATATACTTCCATAAGGTATTACTTACCTTCCTTGTCCTCGAGCTGCTTTTTGGCAAGGCCGAGCTCGTTCTCAGACTGCTGGAGGCTCTGCTTCAATGCATTGACCTCCGCAGTCAGTGCGGCAGAGGTCAGCAGCGCAGCCTGCATTCCCCATATTGACATACTTATGTTAGACTCCTGCGTACATCTTTTTAGATCCTCAGTTCGGCTTTTCTTTCCGAACACCAAACTGAGCATCAGGGGCTACTGTCTACGCGGTAATATTCTCACATATCTTAAATACATACCTCCAAGCCTGTTAGAAGGCTGGCACAGGCTTCAGTCAGCTCGCTCTTGGCAGACTGAACTTTCTGGATCACCACACTCATAACACTTCGGTGCTCCTCGTCGATGGAGGCGCCATTAAGCGCCTCCAGCAAATTATCCGGTGCCTCCGGTTGGACGGAGGTCACCGGTGTCGCAGTCTTGCCCTTCTTACGAAGGGGCCGCCTGCAGGACTCCGGAACCACTGAAGGTTTCGGTGCGGAGTCCGGCCCAGGGCCGGACTTAGAGCCCTTTGGGGGTTGATCCCCCTTGTGCCTGAACTCCGGGAGGTTGCCTTGCGGCACCTCCGGGACCTCCTCCTCCTGGCTGGGCCCCTTTTGGGACCCCACCTCGGCGTCATCCGCGGCGCGAGGAGAGGATACGGCCGGAAGTGAAGTGCTATTCACGTCCGACGAAGCCAGGGAGCCACTCATTGTAGTATCGAGCCTGTCCTTGGGCGGGCTGCAGGGTTATATTCGGCGTTAGGAGATTCTATACGACAAACGAAACGCCATGAGTTATTCTGGTATCCGGACACTTACGATGTCACCAGGGGCTTAGCCCTCGGTGGCCACTCCTCTTCGCCTTCGTCGGCGTTGGTGGAGTAGTCCGGAGGAAGGTTCCTTCTCTTCTTGGACCCTCCGGCCTACCCTGTTGGGGCGGCCTTCCTTTTTTCTCTCCCCCCGCTGGGGGAGAGGCCTCTTTTTCCTCCTCCTCGTCTTCGCGGGAGGAGTCCGCCTCGGAGTCATCGGACGATGAGTCCGACAACACCTGGCGCCGGGAACTCCTTCGAGTTCCCGTGGCCTTCTTCTTGGCCTTCTTCTCCGGCACCACGTGAGGTGCCGGAACCAGAAGCCCCGTCAATCGAGCGTCCGCTGGGTCTTCTGGCAAGGGAGCCGGACAGTCAACCTGCCCGGACGTCTTTTGCCAGGCCTGTCAAAGGTAAGGGAGTTTAGATCCCGCATAGAGCCAAACTATGAAAAACAAGCATCCTGTAAAGGGTAAAATAGCTTACCTCGTTGGCTTGACGCTGCGAGCTGAATCCGCGATCTTCGGTAGCGGATGCGGGAGCCTCGGCGCCCTTGAACAGCACCTTCCAGGCATCTTCGTACGTAGTGTCGAAGAGCCTGCTCAAGGTTTGGTGTTGTGCCGGATCAAACTCCCACAAGTTGAAGGCCCGTTGTTGGCACGGGAGGATCCGACGGATGAGCATGACCTGGACTACGTTAACAAGCTTGAGCTTCTTGTTCACCAGGTTTTGGACGTAGGTTTGGAGTTCGGTCAGCTCTTCCGAATTACCCCATGTCAGGCCCTTCTCTTTCCAAGAGGTGAGCCGTGTAGGGAAGCCAGATCGGAATTTGCGGGCCACCACCCATTTAGGGTCACGCGGCTCGGTGATGTAGAACCACCCCGATTGCCACCCCTTTATGGTCTCCACGAAGGAGCCCTCGAGCCATAAGACGTTGGGCATCCTTCCCACCATGGCACCTCCGCACTCCGCCTGGCGGCCGCCCACTACCTTTGGCTTGACATTGAAGGTCTTCAGCCATAAGCCGAAGTGGGGCTGGATGCAGAGGAAGGCCTCGCACACGACGATGAACGTCGAGATGCTGAGGATGAAATTCGGGGCCAGATCATGGAAATCCAGGTCGTAGTAGAACATGAGCCCCGGACAAATGGGTGAAGTGGAAAACCTAGTCCGCGGAGGAAGTGGGTGAGGAACACCACCCTCTCATGGGGCCTAGGGGTGGGGATAAGCTGCCCCTTGTCGGGGAGTCGATGCGCAATGTCGCTGGATAAGTATCCGGCCTTCTGCAGCTTTTTGATGTGTCCCTCCATGACGGAGGAGACCATCCACTTGCCTCCCCCTCCGGACATGGCTGGGGAAGATTGATGCAAGATGTGCGGACTTGGGCGCTGGAGCTCGAGTGCGTGGAAATGGATGAGCAAAGGAGGAAGAAGGCATAGGTAAAAAGGTGGATCCTTATCTCCTTATATGGACGGACGAAACTATGCGTTCCCACCAGCCTGGTAAAACTCGCTTATCTTCCAAGCGCCGTAATCAATGGCGTGGTTGGACCCACACCCGCATTAATGAGAATCCCGGAATAAGGGGACACGATCTCTGCTTTGACAAGACGTGCCAAGGAAACTGTCTCGCTAAACGCATTGAGGTGGCACAGTAAAAACGATTCGAATAAGGGCTTGGTCGTGGTGTGATGTCACGGCACAGAATACGTCAGCAGATTGAATTTATGTAAATATTATTCTCTCTATGGTGGTATGTGGAACTTATCTTGTAGAGCCGGACACTATCCTTGTGTTCAAAATCTTCTATGAAGTATTCGGGGGAGGAACCCGTCTTGCAATGCAGAAGACAATATGCGTGCCAGACTCGTTGAGGGAGTCCTGGACTAGGGGGTGTCCGGACAGCCGGACTATCAATATCCGCCGGACTCCAAGACTACGAAGATACAAGATTGAAGACTCTGTCCCGTGTCCGGATGGGACTTTCCTTAGCGTGGAAGGCAAGCTTGGCAATACGGATATGTAGATCCCCTACCATTGTAACCGACTCTGTGTAACCCTAGCCCTCTCCGGTGTCTATATAAACCGGAGGGCTTTAGTCCGTAGGACAACATACATTACAACAATCATACCATAGGCTAGCTTCTAGGGTTTAGCCTCCTTGATATCGTGGTAGATCTACTCTTGTACTACCCATATCATCAATATTAATCAAGCAGGACGTAGGGTTTTACCTCCATCGAGAGGGCCCGAACCTGGGTAAAACATTGTGTCCCTTGTCTCCTGTTACCATCCGCCTAGACGCACAGTTCGGGACCCCCTACCCGAGATCCGCCGGTTTTGACACCGACATTGGTGCTTTCATTGAGAGTTCCTCTGTGTCGTCACCGATAGGCTTGATGGCACCTTCAACCTGCAACGCTGTCCAGGGTGAGACTTTTCTCCCCGGATAGATCTTCGTATTCGGCGGCTTCGCCCTGCGGGCCAATTCACTTGGCCATCTGGAGCAGATCGAAAGCTACGCCCCTGGCCGTCAGGTCAGATTTGGAAGCTTAAACTTCACGGCCGACGTCCGCGGAGACTTGATCTTCGACGGACTCGAGCCACAGCCAAGCACGCCGCACTGTGACGACGGGTATGATTTAGCTCTGCCACCGAACAGTGCCTTGGTGGCCGCACACGGGTCCGCTCCGGCCATTGGCCCGGAGCCGATCGCCCAGATCGAGGGCCGGTGGATAGACGCCGCCCTGGGGGCTCCAACGTCCACGGCGATGGAGCCGAACACTAATCTTGTCCCCTGCGAAACTCATGATTCCGAGGCGCCGGACTCCTCGCCGGACTCCGAACCTCCCGCGCCCCTACCAATCGATCCGGATTGGGCGCCGGTTATGGAATTCACCGCCGCGGACATCTTCCAATGCTCGCCTTTCGGTGATATCTTGAATTCACTAAAGCATCTCTCGTTATCAGGAGAGTCCTAGCCGGATTATGGCCTGGATGGTTGGGATACGGACGACGAAGAAATTCAGAGCCCACCCACCACCCACTTTGTAGCCACTGTCGACGATCTAACCGACATGCTAGACTACGACTCCGAAGACATCGACGCTATGGATGACGATGCCGGAGACGAACAGGAACCAGCGCCCACAGGGCACTGGAAGGCCACCTCGTCATATGACGTATAC
Source organism: Triticum timopheevii (assembly GCA_963921465.1). Taxonomy (NCBI): domain Eukaryota; kingdom Viridiplantae; phylum Streptophyta; class Magnoliopsida; order Poales; family Poaceae; genus Triticum; species Triticum timopheevii. The sequence goes on from OY997271.1 coordinate 89,228,002, forward strand.
ATGGTAGATACCCCAAAAGATGGGGACGGCGAAGAAACAGCGGAGGCAGATCCCTTAAAGAAACAGCCCAAGCGTCGGCGTCAGCGGCGCCGCTCTAAATCTCGCCATAGCAAGAATGGAGATTCTGGCACAAGAGATAATAACACTCCAGAGAGTGCCGAAGACAATCCCCTCCAGCAAGACTCAGCGCAGGAGGATGCAGAAGCAAGCCCTCATGAGGGGGCGGCAGACGAAGAGGTTGAGGATCATAATTATATGCCTCCCTCCGAAGACGAAGCAAGCCCCAACGATGACGAATTCGTCGTACCCGAGGATCCCGTCGAACAAGAGCGCTTCAAGCGCAGGCTTATCGCCACAGCAAACAGCCTAAAGAAAAAGCAGCAGCAGCTTCAAGCTGATCAGGACCTGCTGGCCGATCGATGGACCGAGGTCCTCGCGGCCGAAGAGTATAAACTCGAACGTCCCTCCAAAAGTTACCCAAAACGCAAGTTGCTCCCCCGATTAGAGGAGGAGGCATACGTACCTCCATCACCAGCGCATGATATGGCTGACCGACCACCCCGTGGTCGTGACAGAGAGGCATCCAGGCCCCCAGCCAAGACCATACCCCGGCATCGCTCCAAAAGTACGAAGCCAAGAGGGAACGCGCCGGACTTGCGAGACATATTGGAGGACAAAGCAAGGCAATCCAGATCCATCTATGGATCACGTGGGCGCCCTACGACCCACGACGAATACCATCGTGCCAGATACAATAACCCCGGCAGGGCCGAACACAGCAGACAGCGCTCTCTCGAGCTGCGTCGCGATATCGCTCAATACAGGGGCGTCGCACACCCGTTATGCTTCACTGACGAAGTAATGGATCATCAGATCCCCGAAGGGTTTAAACCCGTAAACATCAAATCTTACGATGGCACAACAGACCCCGCGGTGTGGATCGAAGACTATCTTCTCCACATCCATATGGCCCGCGGCGACGATCTCCATGCCATAAAGTACCTCCCACTCAAGCTTAAAGGACCATCTCGGCATTGGCTTAACAGCTTGCCCGCAGAGTCAATTGGGTGTTCGGAAGACCTGGAGGCCGCATTCCTTGATAACTTCCAAGGCACATATGTGCGACCACCAGACGCCGATGACCTAAGCCACATCATTCAGCAGCCAGACGAATCGGCCAGACAATTCTGGACATGGTTCTTGACAAAGAAAAATCAAATCGTCGATTGTCCGGACGCAGAGGCCCTTGCAGCCTTCAAACATAACATCCGGGACGAATGGCTAGCCCGGCACCTGGGGTAGGAAAAGCCGAAATCCATGGCAGCCCTCACATCGTTAATGACCCGCTTTTGTGCGGGAGAGGACAGCTGGCTAGCCCGCAGCAACAATCTCCGTAAAAATTCTGGCAGTCCGGATACTAAGGACAACAATGGCAGGTCACGTCGAAACAAAAACAAGCGCCGAATTAACGGCGACGATAAGGAGGATACGGCAGTCAATGCCGGATTCCGAGGCCCTAAACCCGGTCAGCGGAAGAAGCCATTTAAAAGAACCACTCCGGGTCCGTCCAATCTGGACCGAATACTCGACCGCTTATGCCAGATACATGGCACCTCTGGAAAGCCAGCTAACCACACCAATAGAGATTGCTGGGTGTTCAAGTAGGCCGGCAAGTTAATTGCCGAAAACAATGACAAGGGGCTAAATAGCGACGACGAGGAAGAGACTCGGCCGCCGAACAATAGAGGACAGAAGGGTTTTTCCCCACAAGTACGGACGGTGAATATGATATACGCGACCCACATACCCAAGAGGGAGAGGAAACGCGCACTAAGGGACGTCTATGCGATGGAGCCAGTCGCCCCAAAATTCAAACCATGGTCCTCTTGTCTGATCACTTTCGATCGAAGAGACCATCCGACCAGCATACGCCATGGCGGATTCGCTGCATTGGTCTTAGACCCAATCGTCGATGGGTTCCACCTCACGAGAGTCCTGATGGACGGCGGCAGTAGCCTAAACCTGCTTTATCAGGATACAGTGCGCAAAATGGGCATAGACCCATCAAGGATTAAACCTACAAAGACAACCTTTAAAGGTGTCATACCAGGAGTGGAAGCCAACTGCACAGGCTCAGTCACACTGGAAGTGGTCTTCGGATCCCCGGATAATTTCTGGAGCGAAGAGTTAATCTTCGACATAGTCCCGTTTCGCAGCGGCTATCACGCTCTGCTCGGGTGAACCGCGTTTGCCAAATTCAATGCGGTGCCGCACTATGCATACCTAAAGCTCAAGATGCCAGGCCCTCAGGGAGTCATCACGGTCAATGGGAATACGGAACGCTCCCTCCGAACAGAGGAACATACAGCGGCTCTCGCGGCAGAAGTACAGAGCAGCCTTCTAAGGCAATTCTCGAGTCCGGCCGTTAAACGGCCAGATACAGCAAAGCGCGCCCGGAGCAATCCCAACCAAGACCACCTGGCGTGATCAGAGCACGCGTAGCAATGCGGCCCCAACCCTCGCCCGCGTATGATCGCAAGATTAACACTCCGCGTACATCATTACGCTTTGGAGATACCATGGGCACAGGGGAGGGGGCACGATCACAACGGACCCAGAGTGCGGTTCGACCACACCAGGGGCTCACAAATGTGCCCCTCTTTTTTTATTATTTTTCTTCTTTTTTGTACACAGGACTCTGTTAACCAGAAGCCCTGTTCGGCGGTGAACCTGCCGAACTCATGATGCAACAGTCAGGGACTAAAGAAGGCCGCGCCGAACACTCAGGTGGTCTCAATTACGAGCATTAAATTCGATTATATACACCAAATCCGCAGCTCATCCCTGGAGGGGGACATGTTTATTTAGTCCAAATCCCTTGCTTACCGCACTATTTGTATCAGTCCGCTCTTCTAGCAGACTTTTCTTTCATTAATAATGCAGCACCTTTATGATCGCAATTGCATCACATTTTATATATATATGCTCATTATATGACATCTGGCACCCGTATATTTTGGTACGGCATAATACACCGGGGGCTTACGTTCCCCACTCTATGGTGTGATAAAATCCGAACACTTTCACAAGTGCGGCACCCCGAACTTATAGCATTATATGAATCGGCTCCGAATCATGTCTTGGGTCAATAGTTGGGTTTGCCCGGCTCCCATGTTTTGGTGCCTTACGTTCCGTTCTGTCGGCTAAGGTGGCACTGGGAGAACCACTGCGATTGCGCCCCGGTTAAGCCGGGTTAACGCCTCAGTGGAGAAAGCTAAAACTGACTGGCATGATAAGGCGAGAGACTGGTCGCTGTTCGGAATAATTATCGATGAGCCTGCACAGCATCATCATCCGCACTCATTATTCCTGGGGGCTTCTTTTACAGAAGCTCAATTATACGGGTTTTATACCCAGCACATGTGTCAAGCTTCCACATGTACCTTTTACTCGCCATTATATGCATCGATATGACTTAAGTTTTGGCCAAGCTGGGTTGCCTGGCTCATGTGCTTACCCCTACGTTCCCGATTGTTCGGCTAGGAGGTAAAGGGAGCACCTCTGCGATTGTTACTGCCGGGTCAGCCGGATGTGTACCTCAGACTGGGTGAAGCCGAATGCTAGCGTTCTTAAGGGAATATTCGGTCGGTGACTGTCGTGGTGGCTGGGAGCACGAGCACCTATGGGGCAGGAGGGCCCCTTCTTGTCCGGCAAGGGAGCGGGGGGCGCACGCAGAGCAGATCGAGGCGAGAGAGCGCGCGGGGGGCTTTTACCCAGCTTCGGAGCTCTCCGGAGAGATAAGACTCCTACTGCTGCTTTGTGCTTGTATTCTGTTCTTGCTCGAGAGAGCGGGTGTGGCGTAGCTGCGGAAAAACTCCGAACCCCCTCAACGTGCGCATGGGCCTCCTTTTTATAGGCTAAAGGGGTCACCGACAGCTGGCAGCGTAGAAAGAGGGGTAGAAAGGTAAAAACGCGGGTTGGTACAACTGCTACCAACAGTGTCCCCTACCTAACTCTGACGGCAGGGGACAGGGGCATTTAATGCCCGTCCGGTCGCCCAACAGTGCAAGGAAACGACCGTTAGAGGCGCCACCGATCGCCACGATGGCCTCCTTGTCAGCTCCTCTTGCCACCTCGCACCGCATGGCTGCACAGCGCCTTGCCACGTGCTCCTGGGATAGTCCTGGGGTGACACGTCGTTGGATGCGCTGGAGCTCGGGTGCATAGTGGCAGCCTTGCCGCGGCAAGCGCCTTGCCGCGGCCCTTATCTTGTCGCACCAGCAAGCTTGCCGCTCGTCGGGCCTTGCCGGGACGCGCGGGGCGTCGCGGCAAGTTTACTTGGAATGCCTTGAGTGGCCTTCCCGGCAAGATTCTCTTGCCGGGGTCTTGTCTTCTTCCCGGCCAGCTTCTCTTACCGGGGCCTTGGTTGGCCTTCCCGGCAAGCTCCTCTTGCCGGGGCCTTGGTTGGCCTTCCCGGCAAGCTCCTCTTGCCGGGGCTTTAGCTCGAGTACTCTGTTCTTGAATGGCATCGAAGTATCCATTGAGGATCTTGGCGGACGCCCGGCAAGCCCTGCCGCGGGTCGCTACGACTGCCCATGCCCAAGTTCGGGGTACTAAAGGTACCCCTATCTTTAGTACACCGACAGGAGCCCCCGGGCCTGGGCCATACACGGTGCCGAGCGCTGTTGGGCCAGGCCCAAAACAGGGCACGGGCACGCGCGGCCTGGGTCCACACCGAATCTGACTTCGTATCCACCGCGCTCTCCCGCAACGGCACGCGTCAATCGCGGCGTCGTGGGAGACATGGGTGGCGTGCGCGATTCTCGAGGCGTCCACCCACCCCCACACCCGTGACCGCGGGGAGGGGCGAGGTCACCTCATCTGTCGCCTTGGCTCTACATCCCCGCCACGCGGCTCCCATGCACTCGGGGTCGCGGACGGTGGAGGTGGGAAACCGAGCCGTCACGGGCGGAGGCAGCGGGTCGGCTCCGATTCCCTGCTCCTCCCGTGCCCTGATTCGCTGAGCGGGGCGGTCGAGCCCCCACCTCGCTCTTTTAAGAAGAGCGGGAGGGGGGCGCCGAAGCCCGCACTCTCTCATCTTCTCCTTTCTCCAACTTCTGCTCCCCTTTCTCCCATTCGCCATGGAGAAAGGGAACCCTGGTCCTTCATCGGTGGCGGCGAGGGTCGCCGCCAGGCAGCGCATCCCTCCCTATTCCACGCCCATGGTGGCAGAGCCAGCCACAAGGGGAAGAGGGAGGGGGCGCGGTCGTGGACGAGGCCGAGGACGAGGTCGAGGCGCTCGGGGAAGAGGCGGTCGGGGCGACGCAGCGTCTCTGCCTCCGCCGGCGGTTCCTCCCCTCGCGGCGGTCCATACCGGGGACGACCCTTGCGAGTTCTTCGTCAAGCTGCACCGGGCGCCTCGTCGTCGCCTCCGGCTTCCAGCTCCGTTTGCGAGCGCGATGGAGCCGGAACCGCCCGAGACATTGAGATGGCACATGAGGGGCTGTGGGATCAGCGGCACGCGAGTCCACGTTGTATCTCCAGCCCCTAATGTGATGTATCTTGATCGTGGGTGGAAGACGTTCGCCCGCATCCACAGCTTGACGGCGGGGTTTACCCTTCATTTTAAGTTAATGGAGGGCGACCTCCTCTCCGTCAAGGTCTTCGGGGACTCCAGCATCCGGGCGAGGTGCTGCGTGAACAGCTCCTCCGATAGCGAAGACTCCCCCTCGAGCGAGAGTGACGAGGAGGAGAGCGACAGCGACGACGAGGGTAGCGGGCGGCGGGGTGGCGAGTCCGACTAGGTGTCGGGCGCCGCTCTGCACGTCACCGGCGACCCCATCATCTGCGTCGCCGGCACCTTGAACTCCCCGGGGTCGTATCCTTGGGCGGCTGGCGTAGGGAGGCTGCGGAAGAGGAAGAGGGCTGGCGGCAAGGCCGTCAAGTCGGAGTACGAGGGCGTGGTGCCCTCGACAGCGTGCTGACGTCCTGCCGCCCCGTCTTCGAGCTCTGCTTCCGGCGCCGCCATCACCATCCAGCCTTCGGACGGCCCCTTGGATGTTCTCTCGGTGTCTTCTGGCACCCGTAGTTCGCCTAGGCGCCCCTTTTGCCCTTCTCGCCTCCTTGACCTATCTCCTGAAAAGAGGGATAGGAAAAGCATTACAGGCATCTTATCTTTTTAGTTTGTAAGCCTTCGGGCCTTAGCTGCATCTAAAACTTGTAATCCTCTCTTTCATGTTTTTCATCCTCTATGGACTGTACCCGAGTGGGATGTTTTTTAATGAAAAGGGGAAGCTTGCTATGTCCTTTACTTGATTTTATGTCTTGTATGTTTTTACCCTGCGCTTTGAGGGAACTTGCCGGCGCAAGCACACTGGCTGAGTGCGGAACATCAGCAGCCCGCTGGCGGTGTTGCGTCCGGCAAGAAACCTTGTCGGGGCTAGTTGCAGCGCGCTTGTATTGTTGAGCGGACTCGAAACAAATCATGGGCGCAACTTAGCCACGAGTCGGTTCCTCCGCATACAGGTTTTTCATACAAGGCACGATCGTTCAAGGACGCGGCTTCGCGTTCCCCAGTCCATAAGAGGATGCATGATGAGGGACGAAAAACTTATCTGATATCGCAGCCCCCTGGCAACTCTGGCTTGCCGCGGATGATCCTTGATATTCGCGGCCCCCCGGCAATACTGGCTTGCCGGGGTCCAGGTGCCGGCGCGCCCTTCTTCTTCTTCGTCGCTGTTACTTTGGTTATAGGAATAACTTAGTCAGTGCCGTAACAAGTTATTTTCGTAATATAACTTTGTCCTGGGCAACACTTGCAATGCTATCTCCTTTACTTGGTCCTTTCTTTGTATGTTCTTACCCTACGCTTTTAGGGAACTTGCCGGCACGGGCACGCTTGCCGCGAGTGCTGAGTGCGGAACATCAGCAACTTGCTGGCGGTGCCGGAGCACGCTTGCCGCGGGCGCTGAGTGCGGGACATCAGCAGCCTGCTGGCGGTGCCGGTTCTAGCAAGAAATCTTGCCGCAACTAGTTGCAGCGCACTTAAGTTGTTGAGCGGGCTCGAAAACAACATAAGGGCGCTTAGCGGCTCACTTAAGTTGCTGAGCGGACTCGAAGCAAAGTAAGGGCGCTTAGCAGCTCACTTAAGTTGTTGAGCCGACTCGAAACGAAGTAAGGGCGCAACTAGCTACGAGGAGGTTCCTCCGCGCACAGGTTTTCCATACAAAGCAGAATCGTTCAAGGAGGATAGCTTAAAAATTTAAGAAAATGATCGTGCTCAAACTTTGGCAACTTAGCTTTTCTGTCGTCTGTGTCCCGGCAAGGCTGTACTTCTTTGAACGACGCTCGGTCCACACCTGCATCTCCTCCCTCTCGAAACTTCAGGCGTTAACTTTGCGGCTATGGTAGCAGCGCAAAGCTTGCTGGTAGCGAGCAACTCGTACCGCAGCCTGAAGACGATCTTCCTCGAGGAGCAGCGTGTCATCCTACCGCAGCCGCTCTTGCTCAAGCTCATCACAAGCGAGCACTCGAGGTGATCCGTATACGAGGGGAGAGGGGTCGAGAATGTCGAGCCCCTTGGTTACTTGTGCAGTTGCATCCTGGAGGGCTGTCGGCCAGAAGAAACCTTGCCGGAAGGCTTTGCCGGCAAGCGCTCTTGCGCCAATGTGGTGACCACATATGCCTCCATGTATCTCCGCCAACAGCTCCTGTCTAAAGGAAATGGATGATCTGCTGTGCCCATGCCGGAGCCTGAGGCTCGACGACAAGGACTAAAGCCGCAAATGCTGCTGCGGGAACATCCGCTTCTATGGCAAGAATCTAGGATCCCTCCGGAGCGTGATGTTCCCCGACAAGCGTGTCGGGATACGGCTTGTCGGGAGCATTTGCTTCAACGAAACAAGCCCTGGGGCTTGTCGGAGCAGTCTGCTCCTCAGCACTCTCTGCGTTGATCCTGGGGACCTTCTTGGCGGCGGCTCCGGGGGGCTCTGCCGAAAAGTAATCGCCGGTAACCAACTTTCTTTTCTTGTTCTGTCCAGTTGACGGTGTCACAGATGGCCGAGTCAGCTTGAGTACAAAAACCCCTGGTTCCACAGGCAACTTGAGTGCGGCGCACTTTGACAGTCCATCTGCAATGTCATTCTGAGCTCTCGGGACATGTTCCATTTGCAGGCCGTCAAAATGCTCTTCTAGCTTCCTCACTTCATCGATGTAGGCTTCCATCAATGGACTCTGATAATCTTTGTTAACTTGGCGGACGACAAGCTGTGAGTCACCCCTGACAATAAGCTTCTTGATCCCAAGTTCTACCGCGATCCTGAGTCCGGCAAGCAAGCCTTCATACTCTGCAGTATTATTTGTTGCTTGCTCCTTGGGAAAGTGCATCTGGACCACGTACTTGAGGTGCTCTCCAGTGGGTGCGACAAGTAGTACGCCCGCACCGGCGCCTTGCAGCGAGAAGGCACCATCGAAGTACATGATCCATTCCTTGCTAGCTTCCTTGACGGGGATGCTCCTCTCCGAAGTTCCTTCATCAGGTGTTGGCGTCCATTCTGCTATGAATTCTGCCAATGCTCGGCTCTAGATAGTTGAGGTACTCTCGAACTTGAGGCCAAAGCTTGACAATTCCAGTGCCCACTCGACAATCCTGCCCGTTGCCTCTGGATTCTGCAATATCCTCTTCAACGGAAAGCGAGTGACTACTGTGATCTCATGTGCTTGAAAGTAGTGGCGCAGCTTCCTCGAGGCCATTAGGAGGCCGAAAAGCAACTTCTGTACACCAGAGTACCTTGATCTAGCCCCCTGCAGAAGGGAACTGACAAAGTAAACTGGGCGCTGCACCATCTTCTTCTGTTTCTCTTCTTGTGGCTGCGCAGATCCATCTTTGCCGGAACCGGAACTTGCCGGATCAGGGCTTGTCGGGCCAAAGCTTGTCGGGGAAGCCCCCTGTTTGTCACTGGGCTCGCTTGCTACGGTCGCTGGCTCGTCATCTGCCTCCCTCCCCGCTACTAACGCAGCACTAACCACTTGATTGGTTGCCGCCAGATATAGCAGCAACTTCTCTTGTGGCTTAGGTGCGACAAGTGTTGGAGTAGAGGATAGGTATCTCTTCAGGTCCTGCAGCGCAGTCTCCGCTTCCGGAGTCCATTTCATTGGACCTGCCTTTTTCAAAATTTTGAAAAAGGGCAGGGCACGCTCAGCAGACTTAGAGATGAACCTACTGAGAGAAGCAACACAGCCGGCAAGCCTTCGCACATCTTTAACGCACTTTGGTGCTTCGATTTGCTCAATGGCCTTGATCTTGTCAGGATTAGCTTCAATCCCCCTCTGGGACACAAAGAATCTGAGAAGCTTGCCGGAAGGAACTCCAAACACACACTTCTCAGGATTCAACTTGAGGTTGATCTTGCGCAGATTTGCAAAAGTCTCGTCCAAGTCTTGGATCAAAGTCTCTTTGTCCTTGCTCTTGACCACTATGTCATCCATGTAAGCTTCTACATTCCTGTGCAACTGTGGCTCAAAAGCATGACTGACTACTCTTGCAAATGTTGAACCAGCATTCTTTAGTCCGAAGGGCATTCGTACAAAGCAGTACGTGCCACATGGAGTAATGAATGCGGTTTTCTCTTCATCCTCTTCTGCCATGAAGATCTGATGATATCCTGAATATGCATCAAGGAATGAAAGCAGATCACATCCCGCCGTGGAGTCGACAATCTGATCAATGCGCGGCAAGGGAAATGGATCCTTGGGACAAGCTTTATTAACATCAGTGAAGTCAATACAAAGCCTCCATTTCCCGTTTGCTTTGTGCACGACTACTGGGTTGGCTAACCACGTCGGATGGAGTACTCCCCGGACCAGGCCCGCTGCTTCCAACTTCTTGATCTCCTCTGCAATGAATTCTTGTCTCTCCACTGCTTGCTTCCTAACTATCTGCTTGACGGGCCGCGCGTGAGGGCAGACGACAAGGTGGTGCTCAATTACTTTCCTGGGAACACCGGGGATGTCGCATGGTTGCCATGCAAACACGTCGACATTCTCCCGTAGGAAAGAAACGAGCGCGCTTTCCTATTTAGGATCAAGCGTGGCACTGATGGTGAAGGTGCCACCAGTGCCGTCCTCCTTGGCGGCCACTTTCTTGGTCTCTGGTGAAGCTGTCTTTGCCTTCTTGCACTTGCCGGTGGAGCTCGATGGTGCGTCCTCGACGGTAGCGCAGCACTCCGAAGAGGTGCCCTTGCCGGAGTGGGCATCAGAGCGGCAAGTGGTTTGTGTTCTGCTGCGGCTGCTGCTTCCCGGTAGATCTTGTCGGTACAGATGAGTGCATCCTTCTTGTCGCCTTGGACAGAAATGACACTTATCGGACTAGGCATCTTGAGCACATTGTAGGCGTAGTGAGAGGCTGCCATGAACTTGGCTAGCGCTGGACGGCCAAGTATCCCATTGTAGGGCAATGGGAAATCTGCAACGTCGAATGTGACTCTCTTTGTCCTGAAATTCAGCTCGCTGCCAAATGTCACTGGCAGTGTGATCTTCCCCTTCGGCTTGCTCCTTCCCGGGTTTATTCCTTGAAAGGTACCAGTCTCTTCGAGCTCGCTGTCGGGGATCTGGAGCTTCTTGAGCACTGTGGAGGAGATCAGATTCAGGCCGGCCCCGCCGTCAACCAGCATCTTCGTAACCTTGAGGTTGCGGATTGTTGGCGAAACCAACATCGGCAAACACCCGACCGCAGTGATGCGATCAGGGTGATCTTCAATGTCGAAGATGATGGGCGTGCTGGACCACTTCAGGGGCTTGCGCGACTCAACGGACGGTTCTGCTGCGTTCACTTCCCGGACCCACTGTTTGAGTTGGCGGTGCGAGGTGTGCAGAGAAGCACCACCGTCGACGCACAACACCTCTGTTGCCTTCTGGAACTCCTGCTCGTCAGTCTCATCTTCCTCCATCTCATCATCCTCATCTTTGTCTTCGTCTTTGTCGCGGCCGCGGGGAGGCCGGTCTCCTTGCCGTGGCTTGGCCTTGCCGCGGCGCCCTCCCCGGGCGGGATACTTCTTGCCGGATCCTCCGCCACCTTCCCGGGCCTTCTCCTTGTCGCAGCGCTCGTATTCAGCTTTCTGTAGCTCCGCCATCTGCTCAACTTTCTTGCAGGCTTGGATGTCATGGCCCTTGGTGCGGTGTATCTTGCAATACTGCTTGCCGGAGCCATCCTGCTTGTCAGCGGCCACCACAGCCTCGCCGGAGTTACCAGCTCTAGCCTTCTCGGAACCGCCTCTGCTGCTGGATTGCTCAACAACTAGCACATCCTTAACCTTCCTCTTTCTGTTATTCCGCCTCCGTTTCCTCTTTGTCGGAGGGGCGTCCTCGCTGTTAGATCCCTCTGCTCCTTCATTCTCTCCGGGGAGCCTCCTCCCCTCTTCAGCCCGTGCACACTTGTCGGCTAGAGCATATAGCTCGCTGACACCTCTGATTTTGCACATCGCCATCTCCTCCCTCATCCTGCGGTTACGCACATTCTGATGGAACGCGCTGATAACCGCGGCAGGGTGGACGTCTGGGATGTTGCGCTGCACCTGACTGAATCTCTGTATGTACTTGCGCAGGGGTTCTCCCTCCTTCTGGACGAGAAGATGAAGATCGCTCTCCTGGCCATGGGGTTTGTGGCTGCCTGTGAAGGCGCCAACAAACTGATGGCACAGGTCCGCCCACGAAGAGATGGAGTTGTCCGGCAAGTGCATGAGCCAAGATCTGACGTTGGGCTTGAGCACCAGCGGGAAGTAGTTGGCGAGGATCTTCTCGTCGCGCCCCCCGGCAGCCTGCACCGCGATGGTGTAGATGCTGAGGAACTCTGACGGATGTATCCTGCCATCGTACTTCTCGGGCACGTCTGGCTTGAAGTTCTTGGTACTGGGCCACTGGACCTGCCACAGCTCATGAGTGAACGCAGGGCAACCTACCGCGTACGGCAAGTCGCCTGGCTCCCCTGGCGCATGCATGTCGATAGTGGGCCCAGCGCGCTGGTCAGATTGACGTCGCGCTTCTCTTCGACGCTCGATGCGAGTGCGAGCGTCTTCATGTCGTCGTTCTTGGAGAACTTGGCATTGATCGCGGCGAGCTCGCGGGTCCGACGACGCGGTGGAGTCGGTGTCGAGGTTGGCCCGGCGAGTCGGCGATCTTGGCCTTCGGGGCGGGGAGTGCGCAGTGGTGGCACCCCCAGCGGTCTTGTCGGCATCGGCTTGCACCTGGGCGTCTTGCCGGGGCTTCGATGTGCTCGGTTGCCGGGGCTTGTCGCCGTTGGCGAATCCAATGAGGCTATAAATGGCGGCCCTCCAGTCGTCGATCTTGTCCGGCGCTGGAGGGTAATCTAGAAGCAACTGGGCTCGGGCCAGCGCTTCCTCTAGAGTCTTGGGTGGCGGTGGCGAGCGACGCGAGGTGCGAGACATGCTCAAACTTCTGACAGTGTTAGAAGGAGTAACATCTCACCCAGGCGACCGCACTGCGCTCATGCCAGCGTGTTGACGTGCATGTTGGCCTTGAGCGTCCCGTGACCCACCAGCTCGGCCTTGTTCCAACGCGAGTACGGTGCTAGGAGCACCGCGGCATTGTCGATCCTGCACCTCCTGGGAGGGGTGCGGTGGTTGTGTAGATGCTGAACCTTGCGGGGCCTTGTCCTTGGACCGGGTGACGATGCGCGTCCCCCCGCCGGCACCCGCTCCTCCGCCGGCGTCCACCGCACCGCCCGTTTGCTCCGGTGGCGGTAGGGAAGTCGCAGACGGAGCGGCCACCTCCGAAGTCTTCTTCTTTGGTGGCATGTCGAGGAAGATGTTGATGTAGCGCGCGCAGACGCCGGATCAGATACGCACGACCTCGACGCTCCCCTACCTGGCGCGCCAGAGATGTCATGGTGGCTGGGAGCACGAGCACCTATGGGGCAGGAGGGCCCCTTCTTGTCCGGCAAGGGAGCGTGGGGCGCACGCAGAGCAGATCGAGGCGAGAGAGCGCGCGGGGGGGTTTTACCCAGCTTCGGAGCTCTCCGGAGAGATAAGACTCCTACTGCTGCTTTGTGCTTGTATTCTGTTCTTGCTCGAGAGAGCGGGTGTGGCGTAGCTGCGGAAAAACTCCGAACTCCCTCTACATGCGCATGGGTCTCCTTTTTATAGGCTAAAGGGGTCACCGACAGCTGGCAGCGTAGAAAGAGGGGTAGAAAGGTAAAAACGCGGGTTGGTACAACTGCTACCAACAGTGTCCCCTACCTAACTCTGACGGCAGGGGACAGGGGCATTTAATGCCCGTCCGGTCGCCCCAACAGTGCAAGGAAACGACCGTTAGAGGCGCCACCGATCGCCACGATGGCCTCCTTGTCAGCTCCTCTTGCCACCTCGCACCGCATGGTTGCACAGCGCCTTGCCACGTGCTCCTGGGATAGTCCTGGGGTGACACGTCGTTGGATGCGCTGGAGCTCGGGTGCATAGTGGCAGCCTTGCCGCGGCAAGCGCCTTGCCGCGGCCCTTATCTTGTCGCACCAGCAATCTTGCCGCTCGCCGGGCCTTGCCGGGACGCGCGGGGCGTCGCGGCAAGTTTACTTGGAATGCCTTGAGTGGCCTTCCCGGCAAGATTCTCTTGCCGGGGTCTTGTCTTCTTCCCGGCCAGCTTCTCTTACCGGGGCCTTGGTTGGCCTTCCCGGCAAGCTCCTCTTGCCGGGGCCTTGGTTGGCCTTCCCGGCAAGCTCCTCTTGCCGGGGCTTTAGCTCGAGTACTCTGTTCTTGAATGGCATCGAAGTATCCGTTGAGGATCTTGGCGGACGCCCGACAAGCCCTGCCGCGGGTCGCTGCGACTGCCCGTGCCCAAGTTCGGGGTACTAAAGGTACCCCTATCTTTAGTACACCGACAGTGACTTAAAAGATGACTTTTTACCTATTTATCTATTTGCCCCCAGATGTTGTACTGCTTTCTTTGCAGTCCGGACATGCACTTTAGGGCATGCCTCCCAGGGAAAGGAACCCTTAACGGAACTATTCTCCCTGGAAGATGTTTCTTACTAACCATGTAATATAACATAACTAGTTGGGCACTTGTCTGATAAAGCACTAATGACCCCTACGCCTGGTCTCCATGCATACCACGGTTGTTTCTTAACCAAAAAGGTATTCGGACACACTCCGGACTCTAGGGTCCCAAGGTCGAAGCGAAAAGGTCGGCAAAGACAAATGATCTACAATCCGGCTAGAAGGCATTTCACATGTCACTTTAAAGGATAACATACATTGTCAAATTTACTGATTGTATTCCTCCTCAATCCCGTCTAACAGGTTGTCTAGTTTACAGTCCTGTTGGGAAAATTTAGCAGCCAACTCTACTTGGCTATACACTAAACTCACAGGGATCTCCTTCCCATCGGGCCCCACCGGTCCAACTTCGGCCATGTGGTTGGGATCCGCCTTCTTGTACCGTGTCTTCACCATGGCCCAAGCCTCCCTGGCACCTTGATGGCAAGCCGAAATCTTCCACAAACGGAAGCGCTGCCGCACTCCCTGCAGCTTCTCCGCAAGCTCGCCGAGGCCCTCGGGTAGGGTGAGGGCTGGCCATAAAGCCTGAACGACGCTGCTCATTGCCTGCCGAACTCGTTCGAGTAGCTGCAACAGTTCGGGAAGTTGATCACCCATTGATATGGGCATCTCCTCTGCGGGACGACCCGTGAGTATACCTACAAGACATATCATGTCAAAATACTTCCTCGCCGAACTCTTCTTTTCAAAAGAGTTTGCTCAAGCACTCACTATAAATGCCGCGACGAAGCCGCTGATTCTCCTTAACGGAGCCGAACAGCTCGGCTTGAGCGCCTTTCAGCTCTTCTCCGAGCTTGGCGTTGGCATCCTGGAGCTTGTTCCTTTCCTGCTGAACCCTATTCAGCACACTCTCGCCGGCCTTTAGCTGGCGTAGCAATGCTTGCCTGTCCGGATCTTGTCCGGCGGTACCTGCAAATGTCATTATTAGACTCGTGCGCACGCCGCACAGCGCTTATATTTATTAATAAAAATGTGTTACCAGGAGGGGTCTTTCCGTCTCCTCCTGCGGCAGCAAGTGCGGCCTCAAGTTGGGCCTTGCAATCTTGCAGCTCCCGAGACAGCTGGGCGTTCTTCTCGTTAAGTGCCTGAAATTTACAATGATCCTTAAATCAGTTAGCATAACTACTTTAAGTCTCGGGGGCTACTGGTATATACAACCATTAAAATTCCCTTACCCGTATGTCTTTCACATACTGCTCCGTGGCTCTGGTAAAACCATTTTGAGTAGCACGGAGATGCGCGTCCCCTGCGTTAAAAGCATCCAATGCCTTAGGGGAAAAGCACGCTTCTTGAAATACTGTCCGGCGGCGCCTATGGTTCATGGCGCTCTCCACCTCAGACTTGGTGGCGGACAGTCTGTCGGTATCCTCCGTTGGAGAAGGATCCGGCTCGCGTCTTGCGCTTGCCTCCCCCTCCAGGCCGGGCGCTGGAGCCTGGCCGGTGTTGGTCGGATTGGCAATTCCTGCGCTCGCAGTCCGGCGAGCGCTTTTTCTCCTACAAAGATCATGAGCACTCAGACGTTTCCTCGGAACGTTGCTCTAAAAATTCAAATACGAGCTATACCTTTGCGGCGACGTTTCCGTCCGCACTGCGCTCCTTTTCCGCCTGCTAGTTCGGACTGACCTCTGTTGGTCGGCCGCCGCGGGCTCGGCTTCCTGCCGTAAAGGCGCTTCCTGCAAAATACCATCGTTCGCGAAGGCCAAAAATAGGCAGGGATGACATAATGGTGTCCGGACTTCGGTCGCGGTCACCTGGGAAGCCGGACTTAGCCCGGGGTAGTCAGCCGTAATGGCGACCAAAGCATTGTCTATGCTGAGCTGGTGATACACCCCGTCGATCAGCTCCACCTCGATATCCGCGTCCTCTTCGGAGGCCGGATCCAGGGATCCTTCTGGATCCTCGGGTTGCGGAGCAGGACTTACCATGTCCTCCACAGTCCGGCGTAGATTCTGCGCCGAAGACATAATGTAAGAAGCTTAAACTTCGAAAGCATGGGTTGGGCCCTTCAAGGTGTTCACTTACCCATCCTCTGGGGTTGATCATGGAAAACCCATTCAAAGGGTTCATTCGAAGGAAATCCTCCTTCTCCCCCTTGTACAGGCTGGACAGGATCTTCACCAGATCCTCGGTCGAATCCGGCCCTTTGCGGCCGTGCCGGGTAGCATCGTCTTCCCCGTTGAAATCCTACATGGGGTGGCCTCTGTATTGCAGTGGCTGTACCCCTCGCTTGATGCATGTCGCCATGACTCCGATCATGGTCAAGCCGGAATGAGCCATTAATCTTATCCGGCCCGTCAAGTAGTGGACGCTCTTGTCTTCCTCCAATCGGGGGCTCCGTGGGCGCCAGCTGAGGCGTTTCTTCAAGGGAGCAGCACTAAACTCCGGGAGGCCGATCCGAACTGGGTCTGGCAGCGGAGCGTCTCCTATATAAAACCACTCCGAGGGCCAGTCTTCGGACGCCTTCTTGGGAGTGCCGGATAGGTATCCGGTCCTGGCGATGCGCCATATTTCGGCACCGCCCACTTGATATATGGACCCCTGGTAAGAACGGGCTACGAGGCAAAACAGCCTCTTCCACAATGCGAAATGGGGCTCAATGCCCAGGAATAGCTCGCAAAGGGCTACGTAGACCGCGATATGCAGGACAGAGGCGGGCGTGAGGTGGTGGAGCTGGAGTCCGTAGAACTTCAGGAGCCCGCGGAGGAACGGGTGTATTGGAAATCCGAGTCCCCTTGTCAGATAAGGGACAAAACATACTCGCTCCCCCTTATTGGGGCTTGGAGTGTCCTCCGCCTGTCTCCCACCTTGATAAGTAACCAGTCCGGCCCGGACTGGGATCATGAAGGCCGGAGGGAGGAATCCCCCCGTTTGGAGCTTCACAAGCTCGTTGTGCGAAATAGAGCACCTCCTCCAATTCCCCGGCGGTGGGCTGGGAGCGCGTGAAGAAGAGCCGCGTTGACGATCCATGGTGGAATGGACTTCTAGGTCAAAGGCGCTTCGATGGAGTATTCGCGGGAGGAAGACGGTGTGGTTTGGATCTGGATTCTTGCCTCTTTTATAGGCGGGCGACTCGCACAATTGGGGGGTGAAATGCAAAAGACACCCTGGCTTTTCGCATTCGTGCGACGCGTGGAAGAGGGCCATTATTTGGCGTAGAAGCCGAGGAACACAGTATTCAAGATGAAGCCAGACACTGTTCGGCAGGTACATGGAATTTGAAGGGAGAACCCGCCTTGCAACGCCAAAGACTATAAACGCGCTGGACTTATCGTCATTGAAGCCTGGTTCGGGGGCTACTGAGGGAGTCCTGGACTAGGGGGTGTCCGGACAGCCGGACTATCAATATCCGCCGGACTCCAAGACTACGAAGATACAAGATTGAAGACTCCGTCCCGTGTCCGGATGGGACTTTCCTTGGCGTGGAAGGCAAGCTTGGCAATACGGATATATAGATCCCCTACCATTGTAACCGACTCTGTGTAACCCTAGCCCTCTCCGGTGTCTATATAAACCGGAGGGCTTTAGTCCGTAGGACAACATACATTACAACAATCATACCATAAGCTAGCTTCTAGGGTTTAGCCTCCTTGATCTCGTGGTAGATCTACTCTTGTACTACCCATATCATCAATATTAATCAAGCAGGACGTAGGGTTTTACCTCCATCGAGAGGGCCCGAACCTGGGTAAAACATTGTGTCCCTTGTCTCCTGTTACCATCCGCCTAGACGCACAGTTCGGGACCCCCTACCTGAGATCCGCCGGTTTTGACACCGACACTCGTCGTCATTGAAGCTTGGTTTAGGGGCTACTGAGGGAGTCCTGGATTAGGGGGTGTCCGGATAGCCGAACTATCACCTTTGGCCGGACTCCTGGACTATGAAGATACAAGATTGAAGACTTCGTCCCGTGTCCGGATGGGACTTTCCTTGGCGTGGAAGGCAAGCTTGGCGATACGGATATGTAGATCTCCTACCATTGTAACCGACTCTCTATAACCCTAACCCTCTTCAGTGCCTATATAAACCGGAGGGTTTTAGTCCATAGGACGAACAACAATCATACCATAGGCTAGCTTCTAGGGTTTAGCCTCTCTGATCTCGTGGTAGATCTACTCTTGTACTACCCATATCATCAATATTAATCAAGCAGGAGTAAAGTTTTACCTCCATCGAGAGGGCCCGAACCTGGGTAAAAACATCGTGTCCCTTGTCTCCTGTTACCATCCGCCTAGACGCATAGTTCGGGACCCCCTACCCGAGATCCGCCGGTTTTGACACCGACATCCATGCTTAAATTATTTTTCTCGCTTTCTTCTTGTGTGTTTGAAAAACTTTGAGAAAATCCCAAGAATGTGTTTCTTGCTTCTTTTTGATTTTTCTTTCCAGTTTAAATTGTTGTAGCACTTAAAAAACCAAAAAAGATTTCCTTGTTCTTCTTTTACTTGTCGGGAACTTTCCCATATAAATAGTTTTTCTCATTTTTGCTTTTCCCTTTTTTCGTTTGCTTGCTTTCAAAAAAACCAAAAACTCCAAAAATATTTCAGTGTGTTTCTGTGAATTTCTTTTTCTTTTATCGAGTCATACCGAGGAGAAGACCACGATGAAAATGTTGAGTGGCTCTCATTTGCATTATTGTTGATCTAACAAAGAGACCATATTACCTTGTCTTCTCCTCTTGAACAAAATGTTTGCCGATTCCAGCTGAGTCCACGACACACTTGCACTATTATTATTTCAAATCATTCGGTCATGCAAGTGAAAGGTAATAATGACGATATTAGAAGAACTGGCCGTGGCAGAGAGAAACGGGTATGAACTCGACTTGTTCTGTTTTTGTAAATATGTTTAACCTAGTATCCATGATTTAGCCTATTATGATCAAACATGTTTGCAATGACAATTAGAGATTATAGTTTCTCATGCCATGCATAAGTAGCTAGGAGTTAATAATGACTTATCTTGGATATCAACATTGCGTTAAAACGATTGTGATGTAGTATGATGATATGGTATCCTCCTCTGAATGTCCGAGTGGCTTGACTTGGCACATGATCACGCATGTAGTTGAATCAAAACCAACGTAGCCTCTATGATATTTATGTTCATGGTGTTCATATCCTACTCACGCTAGTATCCGATGTTACTTATGCATAATGCATGTTCATGACCGTTGTTGCTCTCTAGCTGGTCGCTTCTCAACCTATTTGCTAGGCTTTGCCTGTACTAAGTGGGAACTCTGCTTGTGCATCAAAAACCTGAAACCCAAGTTATTCCAGATGAGTCCACCATACCTACCTATATGTGGTATTACCCTGCCGTCCTAAGTAAATTTGCATGTGCCACCTCTAAAAACTTCAAATAAATATCCTTTTTGTGTGCCTGGATCGTTCATGGAACGACAGGAGGTAGTCGGTATCTTCCATGCTAAGCAGTTTATTCTCAGGTCGAGTTTTTATTCACTTGCCATCGCACAAGAAAAGGGCGGTAATAGGGATGCCCAGTCCAAAACTGCAAAAAGGAAAGAGCTTACAAATAATCAAACAAAAACTCCCAATGGAGTCATAATCTTTACATTTCCGCTTGGGAACCGCCACTAGCGTGCTTAGCATGGAAGATATTGATAACTGATGGTCATGAAGTGAAAGAGAAGGGTGCATGTCTCAAAATATCATTTACCTCTGTTTTAAAAACATGAGCCGTGGCACCTATGCAAATCACTGATTGCCTTTGCGAAGGGACTATCCATTTACTTTTATGTTGTGTCATCACCTTCTCAAATAAGTGCCAGAACCTAAGAGCACTGCTGTCATGCTGATGCATTGTGTATAGCTAATGTCGGGTGCATCATGACTGGATATTTTCTACCATGAATTATAATGTTTAGTCGCTACTTGAACTTTGGGGGTGCTTTGCATTTATGTTTTGCGGTCTCAGAAAGGGCTAGAGAGATACCACTATTATCATATTATAGCATGGTTGTTTTGACAACGTGTTGCTGTTTGAGATATCTTATTATTGCTCTCTAGTTGATTATGTCATTCATATGAGTTAATATAATTTTTAAGAGTTATTGTCGACGTGGTTAGATATAATCTTTGCTGAAAACATGGGTGCTGTTTAAGCTTATTTATGAAACAAGAGCAAAAGAGTTCGTAAAAGTTTTTCCTTTTCACTTTCAGTTTATCAACTGAATTGCTTGAGGACAAGCAAAGATTTAAGCTTGGGGGAGTTGATACGTCTCCAACGTATCTACTTTTCCTAACGCTTTTCCTCTTGTCTTGGACTCTAATTTGCATGATTTAAATGAAACTAACCCCAGACTGACACTGTTTTCAACAGAACTACCATGGTGTTATTTTTGTGCAGAAATAAGAGTTCTTGGAATGGAATGAAACTTTGCGAGGATTTTTTACATCAAGTAAGAGAATTTCTAGAGCCAGGAGGGACCTGAGGGGGGCACCTAGGTGGGCACAACCCACCAGGGCGCGCCAGTCCTCCTCCCCCCCCCCCCCCCCCCAAGCGCGCCCTGGTGGGTGCTGCCCACCTGGTGGCCCCGCTGACCCTCAAACTGACGCTATAAATCCCATATTTCCAGAAAAAAATCAGGGAGAAAGAATTATCATGTTTCACGAGATGGAGCCGCCGCCAAGCCCTGTTCTTCCTCGGTAGGGTAGATCTGGAGTCCGTTTGGGGCTCCGAAGAGGGGGATCTTCGATCTTCGTCATCACCAACACATCTCCATTGCCAATTCCATGATGCTCCCCACTAGGAGTGAGTAATTCCTTCATAGGCTCGCTGGTCGATGAGGAGTTGGATGAGATTCATCATGTAATCGAGTTAGTTTTGTTAGGGCTTGATCCCTAGTATCCACTATGTTCTGAGATTGATGTTGCTATGACTTTGCCATGCTTAATGCTTGTCACTTTGGGCCCGGGTGCCATGATTTCAGATCTGAACCGTTTATGCTATCACCTTTATATCCATGTTCTAGATCCGATCTTGCAAGTTATAGTCACCTACTACGCGTTATGATCTGGCAACCCCGGAGTGACAATAGTCGGGACCACTCCCGGTGATGACCGTAGTTTGAGGAGTTCATGTATTCATTGTGTGCTAATGCTTTGTTCCGGTACTCTATTAAAAGGAGGCCTTAATATCCCTTAGTTTCCAATAGGACCCCGCTGCCACGGGAAGGTAGGACAAAAGATGTCATGCAAGTTCTTTCCATAAGCACGTATGACTATTTACGAAATACATGCCTACATTATATTTATGAACTGGAGCTACTGTCGTATCGCCCTAGGTTATAACTGTCTCATGATGAATATCATCCAACGAGTCACCGATCCAATGCCTACGAATTTATCATATATTGTTCTTACTAACTTACTACTGTTGCTACTGCTATCATTACTGCTACAATATCACTGCTATCACTGTTATTGTTACCGTTACTACTGCTGCTATCATCAAAACTATCATACTATTGTGCTACTAATCACTTTGCTGCAGATAATTAATCTCCAGGTGTGGTTGAATTGACAACTCAGTTGCTAATACCTACAAATATTCTTTGGATCCCCTTGTGTCGAATCTATAAATTTGGTTGAATACTCTACCCTCAAAAACTATTGCGATCCCCTATACTTCATTGATGTTGGCGCTTCGGTGGTTCGTCGACGGGCTTGTCCTTGCCTGGGTCTTGAACGCCATCGTCGTCCTTTTCCTTAGGAGTGTCCACCATGTATACGTCGTAGGTAGAAGTGGTCGTCCGACGCCCTGTAGTAGGCGAGTTTTTGGCTTTGCTCGGTGTCGACATCGTCGTCCATGCCGTCGATGTCTTCGGAGGCGTAGTCTAGCATGTCAGTTAAATCCTCAACAGTGGCTATTAAGTGGGTGGTAGGTGGGGTGTAAAATTCCCCGAACTCAGCCCCCAGCCTGTTATGGGTGTAGTTCGGAGATGAAGCTTCCGTAATGGCGATAGATTGTATTAAGCCTAGCGCTTCGTCTAAAATCGAAAGCTGGATGGGAGTCTGCAGATCTGCCGGGCCGGACACTTGATCGAGTCTGGGGGGCGCAGTCCTCAACAGTTCAGAGTTATCTCCCGGAGGGGTGTCCGGCTCTCGGGTGACTGGGAGAGTTCCGTTTAACTCCGATGGCGCGATCGCGTCTGGGTCTCCGGTTGAGAGTTCCTTGATAGAAGAGAGTCAGGCGGGGTCAATCCTCCCGTCGCCGGAAAACGTGATCTGCCGTGGATCTAAGGCCGAGGCAGTTGTGAGCATTAGCCCCTGGACGGGATCTGATAGCGGATCCGAAGGGCCCTCTTTATGAGGGTGGGGAGCAGCAGTCGAGGCTGCGATCCCCTCGAAGATAAGATCCCCTCGGATATCATCGACAAAGTTCAAGTTCCCAAACTTGATCTGGTGACCAGGGGCGTAGTTGTCGACCTGCTCGAGGCGATCGGTTGAGTCGGCACGTAGCACGAAGCCACAGTATCATTGTTAATGAAGAGGCACGCCATCAATCCTTTCATTGACAACACATCAGAGCTCTCAATGAAAGCACCAATGCCGGTGTCAAAACCGGCAAATCTCGGGTAGGGGGGCCAACCTATGTGTCTGAGGATCAATGGTAACAAAGGACAAAGGGACACTGTGTTTACCCAGGTTCGGGCCCTCTTAAAGGAGGTAAAACCCTACGTCCTGCTCGATTGTATTTGATGAGTATAGGAGTTACAAGAGTTGATCTACCTCGAGATCGTGATGACTAAACCCTAGATTGTCTAGCCTATCAATGTTATGATCCTGCCTCTGGTCTAAACCCTCCGGTTTATATAGATACCGAAGGGGCCTAGGGTTGTACACGGTCGGTTTACAGAGAAAGTAAACAATATATCCGAACACCTAATCTTTCCGTTATTCACGCATACAAGAGTCCCAACCGGACACGGGATGTGGTCTTCTTACTTCATCTTTGCGACCCATCAGTCCGGCCCATATCGAATAGACCGGACGCCCGAGGACCCCTTAGTCCAGGACTCCCTCAGTCACGACGTCATCTTCCTTCTCTCTTCCTCTCTCCTGAGTGTAATTCATCTGACCGCCCTAGATGACGATGCTTGCCACCGACGTGCTACAATGCTGCCTTGGTGCTACATAGCTATCCCTAAGGTGCCTAGCCCCCTCCCTCCCCTTTCCCTATCCATCCTCCATGCCTCTCGTGTGCTCGAATGGGGCGGCCCGCACACGCCCGTGTTTCAGTCACGACGTTGGCGGCAGAGGCAACGCGACCATCGGCCTCCTCGAGCCACGCCGCCTTGTCAAGAAGCTTTGTCGCGCCTCCCTCGTCTACTCTACCAAAGCAATTGAAGCGAGTCGCCCCCAAATCGCAGCCTAGACGTCGTGTTCCTCGTCTTTGGTATGTCGTTGTCTTGTCTGATTCCCTAGCTCTGAGGAGTTCCAGCACCTCTCTCGCCTTCCCCGAGCTCCCTCTGGTATTCCTAATGCTCCCGGCGCCTCCCAACAAGACCACCGAGCCTGAGCTCCTTCCTCCATGGCCCGGTGCTCCAGTAGTCGCTGTAGCCTTCCATGGTGTCGTTGTCGTGTTTGATCATAATTTATTGGAAGGAACGATAGATGCTATCCTCCGAGACCATAAATGGCAAGGTATAGCTCAGGAAATGAATATTTGCCGTAGAGGATGAAAGATTAAACATAGCAAAATGCATTGTTTATTTGTCACAGCAAAAAAAGGCTTTTTCGATGTGTGCACTTTTTTTCTCTTTTTTGTTTCTACAGAGAAAAGGCATGTAGAGCGACAAAAAGGGGCTTTGGGCTTGGAGGCCTCTCCTCCCAAACGAAATCGTTCGTCGGGAGCAACCTATCGTATCGAACCTTTTGTTCAGTTTGGAAGGTCACTAGACCGAACGTTCGGTGGTTATCGATGTCCTAAAGTTAAACCACTAAATGCACGAGCTATTGTGCCCCGGCCTATCCACCTAGGCAACAAAAAAATGTACTCCCTCTGTTCACTTTTATAAGACCTTGAAGACATTTAAGACAATGTACAAAACAACACATTTTGAGTTGTCTGAAATAACTTACAAAAATGAACGGAGGGAGTATTGATTTTTTAATCCAACCACACAACATAAGGCAATGCCCCACCATCCTCATCTCTTCTTCCTTTTTCTCACATTTTTTCATTGTGATCATTTGCCATTTTCCTGTTCTCTACCTTTCCCCCCTCTCTCCCTCTTCTCATTTTCTTCCTTCCCTCATGAAGCAACCAGCTCCTATGGAGCCCGTCCGAGGCTTGGTCCCACACCCGATCCTAGTTGGCATGCGGGGTGTTCGGTTGAAGCCACCCGTTGGCCATGGCCTAATTATTTTTGCCTTTTATTGACTTACCAAATAACTTATGTTTTATTGGCAAGTCAATAAATAATTACAAAATAAAATTCTAAAATACATTTAGGTTCCGTAAAAAAATCATGAGGCCATACTTACTGAAGAAGAAAAGATGCTGACCACCACTAGTCGGGAAAGTAGGATCGCAGGAGGCCAAGGAGGTGACGAGGGTTTCCTGCGCGCCGCCGGTTCCCTCTCTTTCCGTCGGCCGCTCCGGCCGCAGGAGGAAGGGGGAACCTCGGGTCTGTCCGCTAGGTGTGTGTGGTAGGGTTAGGGTTGAGGGTGACGCTGCCGAGGCCGTTGCGGTGGTGTCGCGTTGGAATAAGTTTCTCCGGGCTCCGTTCGTGGTCAGTCGAGGCTTTGGCCTTCGTCTAGGAGCCAGCGGGGTGGGGGATCCCCGGATCTCGTCGAGGTCGCGGGCTATAGTGACCGGAGGTCCGTTGGCACTGGCCGTTTGGGTCCTCAGATGGACGATGGATGCAGGAAGACGAAGACCCTTCTTCTTCCTTGTCGGTATGATTTGTTGTTGTTGTTCTTCTCCTTCCTCTGTGCTGATGCTGGAGGGAGATTCTGCTTTGCCCGGGCGAATGGCCCGACCGTGGGGCTGGACCGGTCGGATGACTCGAGTTCTCTTCCTTCCGGAAGGGACATTTTTCGCGGTACTCAAAGCCAAAGATGGCGACGGCTGTTGCAGGTGTGTTGGATTGATGTCCATGCCCTCTCAGCGCTGGTGTCAAGAAAGGAGGAAGCAGCGTGGTGGCAATTGTTCCGTGGTTGAAGATGATGACCTGCTTGCGCCTGGTTGCAGATCGTTCTGCTGCAGGGATCTTCTCTCAAGATTCAGGGATGATGACACAGAGCTCCGGAGATCTTCTTATGTTATGGTTGTCTTAGGGTACTTTAGGTGTTTATGGTCCTTTGTGTTTGCGTTTCAGTGTGCTTGTAAGAGTCAACTATTTTGTATTGTTTCGTGATTTGAATGCAAAAAATTCTCAAAAAAAAAGATGCCGTCAAAAAAGAAATAAGTACCGAAGAAGAATAGAAATGACGCGTTTTGTTGGCTTTTCTCCAGTCTCCGGACCACGCGGTCTCTCCGTCTTGGATCCCAATTCAGAGCCCGCGATTCCGACAAACATCGGACAATCGCCACTATATTTCCACTCGGCCGATCCTCCATCCAGTCGCCGCCACACCAAATTTCCTCCGAGGAGAGCGATGGCTAGAAAGGATCTGTCTTCTCGCCGGCGCCGGCTCTCCCTCCGTCGGCCGCGCGATGAGGACCGCCTCAATGCCCTCTCCGACGACCTGATCCTCCAGATCCTGGGCCGTCTCGACACCCGCAGCGCGCTTGGAGCCGCCGCGCTTTGCAGCCGCTGGGCCCACCTCCCTCGCGAGCTCCCCGCATTGGATCTCAAGGTCAGCGACGCGCTCCCGCCCCGCTACCGACGGTGGCTCGACCTCCTCAACGAGGCAGTCACATCGGACGCGCTACGCGGGTGTAGCCGGAGGCTACGCCCCATCGTCGGACGGTACGAGCGCCGCGCCATGCGCGCCATGGTCAGCTCCGTCAGGAGCCTCAGAGCCCGCCGCCACCGGCGTGCGTGCAGCAGGCTGTCGCTCGAGTTCTTCGCCTTCAGCACCTCCGCCAGCATCAACCGCTTGGTCGTGGACGCCGTAGATTCCTGGGGTGTTGAGGATCTGGAGGTCGTTGCCAAGTCGACGGAGCCGATCACACATCTTCGTCCGGTCTACACGTTCCCCCGTGGTCGTATCAGCAGGAAGCCCGGCGAGTCCCGCCTTCGAAGCCTCAAGCTTGTCAATTGCTTGCCCCCGCCGCTGGATGGGTTCACTGCTCTCACCACGCTCCTGCTGCAGGACCTGCCCTGCTCCACACCGGCGGCCGTCTACGAGGGCGTGGTCGCCGCGTGCCGGCAGCTGCGGGTTCTGCATCTCGTCTCCTGCTCCTTCGACAAGGATACAGCCAGTTGGCTGGTGTTCGACGCGCCCATGTCAGAAATCAGAGAGCTTGTCGCTGACGGCCCGTTGATGACGGTCAAGCTCCGCTGTCTCCCCAAGCTCGAGAGACTCACTGCTGTGGATGGCAGCGTTCTGTTGTGCTCCGACGCCAACGTCCCTTGCCTTGCGCATGTGAGCCTCGTCTTCTCCATTGGTCCACTGGACCACTCGATTGTGAACCACTTGATTGCAATGTTCATGCTCTTCTTGAAAGACGCAGCCATCAGCATGAGGAATCTCATTCTGCGCTTTACTGGGCCAGAGACGTGGATTCTGCCCAATCTGAGGAAGAAACAGTTCTCTCTGATGCCCAATCTGAAGAAGCTGCTTGTCGCGGATGTGCCATCCTCCTGGGATGTCTCATGGCCGCGCATCCTCATCCAGGCAGCACCACTGCTGGAGAGCCTTCATGTCCATGTTTCCCAATCCCATTGCCAACATGACGAGGAGCCAGATCGTCAGAGTATCTCCTCATACTTGCAGCAGTCATCATCATCTTCTTCCTGGCAGCGCCACCACCATTTGAAGGAGCTGGTGGTTGTTGGCTTTCAGAGCATGAGCAGGATACATCATCAGCTAATCTACCTCGTGAGGTTCGCGGTGGATACTTCAACGGCGCTGCGCCGTGTTGCGGTGTTCAAGCATGGTCATGTCGAGGACAAGGGGGGGCCCTGGGACTGGGAGATGGTGAGCAAGCAAAGCACCTGGAGCAACGAGGAGAAACTTGCCGTCCTGGACTGCTGTTCGACTTCGACGCCCCAAATTGAAGTGCTGCTAGGCTGAGCTAATCTCTTCTTAGTATAGATTATGTATTGTGATGCGTGATGATTCTGGATGCTCTTTGAGAAACTAGATTGACTGATGGATGTACGTCTCATTTGATTTATATATATATGCTGCTCTGTAACTGAAAGAAGTGTGCCCTATGTACGTCTCATTTGACTTATATGCCGTGTAACTGAAAGACAAGAAGTTGTTTTTTCAAGCCACTTTGCCCCCATTTGTTTTTCTTTTACTTTCAAGGAAGATGGCTGTGTGGCACAATTTGCTGCAAATCCAAGTCCCTGGGATAACTTCCATCTACCTTTATCCATTCAGTCCAGAGATGAGTTGGACAACTTGAATGTTTTGGTTAATGATCTGCTTCTTGATCCTCTAGTTTCTGATTATTGGATCATGTGTTTGCGAGATGTGCTTTTCAAGGCAAGAAGTTGCTTTCTGTTTCAAAGATATCAACGTTCCTGCCTATATAACCAGTATGTAGAAGTCCAAGTGCATCATGAGACACAAGGTTTTTGCCTGGTTAATGTTGGTTGAAGGCATTTTGATATTGGCGAGGATCACTCATGTCTCTTGTGCCCCACGGATGTGCTTGAAACATCCTTCCATATGTTCTTCACTTGCTCATTTAGTGCTTCCTGCTGGAATTACCTCATGCTGAGATTGCTCTTTTGCATATTAGTGAGAGCAATTCTGACATTGAAAAATTGGGTTGCCGTTTGTGTGGCGCACATTTTGTTGATGACACTCCGTACCTAGGTTGGGGACTGAAGAGTGACGACCCATGCGGGAATTTCACGGGAGAACGACCTCATCAGGTAGACGAGGACCTGCTGCTGACGAGCAAGCCATTGGGAGCGCGCGACGTAGACGAACTCCATCTCTTCTTCCCATCTGTGGTGATGGTAATGATGGCCGGTGATGCCGGGCTCTCGGAGTTGAGGAAGTGGTCCATCTGGGTGCCCATAATATGGGGCAAGAGCCTTCCATAGGAGGAAATTGTCCTCTTGAGCTTGGTTGGCCAAGGGACATGACAGAGGTGGAAGAGGCTGAGGATGTGGTGGAGATTATGGCACCAGCGGTGCCAATATAAGCAGAGGGTGTGATCAATGATCTCAGAGGAAAGGCTACTATCTCTACTCCTAAAGGGAGAGTCTGCGGTTGTGATGGTGTGCTTCGTAAGTCATTAGTTTGTTCGTCTCCCCTTTCGTCAGCATCTTATTGGTTTTTTTCCTTTTCTCCCTCTTATTATGTTCGTCTTGTGGGGAAACGATTTACCCATGATTAATGGGAATTTTCAAATCATCATCGCTATTTCTTTTCTTACCGAAGCCGCAATTTCTCTCATGCTGATCCGCTCCTCCCTCCTTCCCCTCCACGCTTCCATCCCACACCTCCATCATGCTGGCAACCACAGAGACGATCGCCACCTACCGCTCGCTCCGCCTCCGCCATCACTCTCTATTTGCTTCGTGCCTTCTGGCCCGACACAACAGCAGTGTTGGCTTGAGCATCGGAGCAGTAGCTCACCTTGAGGTGAGTTTGATCCTGAGGGTGGTGATTTGCGGTGGATCTCCTCCCCGGTGCAGCCTCTTTCCCGCTGCACTTGGTGGCTTGCGGTCTCAGTCGTCGGCCTCGGTGTGTTCGTGGGGATGATAGAGGTGGCATCGGAATGAAGGAAACTCTGGATGGCTCGCTCATCCCGACGGTGGCGACGACCAAGGTCGTAGTTGTCCTCCTTGCAGGCGTCGTCGAGGTCCCTACCGTCCATCCTGACCCCATGCCCAGGTGAAGACCCAAAATCTCCTCACAATGGGTGGTGGCGGCACTACGTGTGTCATGCCCTTCTTGGAGGCGCCGCCTGGGGCGCTCAGGTGCTCGGCTAGAGGAACTGCAGGCGGAGGAGAGGGGACTATGGCAGCAGGTGGTGTTCGCGAAGGAGGAGCAGTGTGGCATCTGGCACGTCGACAACGGTGTGTCTCGGCGGCATGGAGCAGCGGGGTCTCGGTGGTGGGCACGTGATGATGGACCAGCGCAAGATGGTGCCGTTGTCTGGCATCGTGGTGTCTGGACCTGGCAAGGTTGATGCGTCAGTACCTGCTCTGAAGATGGATCAGTGAAGGACGGTGAAGGCGGCCTCTGCAGCGTGCGCGTGCGGTGATCACTAAGAGTGCGCCGGGCCGGTGTATGCCCCAGACCCGACAATGCGGCTTGGTTGGGGCTTCTGGATTTAGATGTCGGGCTTTGGGTGAGGTTTGGGTATGCGGCTCAGACAACCTGCACCCCTTCATCAAGTTGATAGGAGTAAAGACAGATGTTGCCGAGATGGTGGCTTCAGATTTATTGATATATTACTTTGTAATGTCTTGGTAAATAATTAATAAAATGGCTTCATGCATCACCCTACCCTCCTTTAAAAAAAGGAAATAAATAAATAAATTCGTCTTCACCATGTTCAGTTTAATGAGACTAGATGGTTTACAAAATACATATAATAAAAAAACTGAAACACCTTACATTCCAAAATTACGATGGACCGACACAATCAGTGCTCACATTACGGGTTACATCCAGAGGAAGTACTGGAGGCTAGAAAACCTGGCCCGTGGGCACTCCGGCTACCATGGTTCGCCAGCACATGCGCTCGTTGATTAAAGGTTCTCGGGAAATACATGACAGTGGACTTTATGAAACCTACCTGGAGAAGATATTTAGCTTCACGGAAAAGCACCCCGAAGGAAGACTGGTCTGATGATGTAGAGGTAATTGATTGTTTCAGACCTAGGGAATCGGTTTAAAAAATCACACGTCCCATCCCGTAAATTTCAGCAAACTGGATTGCATGCAGAAGGGTCGTTGCCTCAGGTTGCAAAGCATTAGATTGAGCAATTAGACGACCGGCAGCATCACAAATTATGTCTCTATTAGCATCCCTAGCAATCAGGCCCCACCCACCCCCATTTGAAGAGAAAAAACAAAAAGAGAGCACTTTATAATAGTAAAAAGAAGACACCAATGCATCCCGTTGCAACACATAGGCGTTCCACTAATCTATACAGTTACTAAGGGCGTGTTTGGTTACCTGCATCGTTTTTTTCCATTTGCATACTTGTCCCAGTTGGGCCTGGGCTGAGCATATGCAGGCAAAAAACCAACATCTACATGTTGATTGGTTGCCTGCATCCCCTCTAGACTGCATGTGCTAAAACGGAAGGCCTTCTATTTGGTTGCGGACTAATTTGAGGGGAAACACAAGTCCGGTTGTTTGGTTACATTGTGGTAACCTTCTCCTCGATGTGGTGAGGTTACCAAAGGCACACATGAACTACTAACAACTAAACTAGTAGCAACATAACAATCTTAGGCACAAACACAAGTCTTAACCATGCACAACAAGTTTTAAACCAACATAGTAAGATAAGTTCTAAACGAAACCCAAGTCTTAAAGCAAAATCCAACAAGGAACATGCAACAGGAGCTCAGGCGGTCACGGCGAAGGCGTTGTCGTGTTCCTTGCACTTGGTGACCACCTCCACGCCCTTGTTGTTGAAGACGATCACCTTCATGGTGTTGGGGGTCAGCAGCTTGAATGTCAGCATGTACTTGATCATGATCTGGTGAACAACGGCGAAGGTGGCCCAACCCTGATCAAGGGTGACCCTACCGTTGATCATCGTCACCGTCACCCTCCATGCGCAGCCGGTGTTCGTCCTGAGCTTGAACTCTGTAGGGATGGCGGGGAAGTGCTTCATGAAGTCAAGAGGCAATGGCAGACTCTCCAGCTTTGGAGCAAGTATAACCTTGGATAAGTGGTTTGGTCCTGACTCCTAATGGTAGAGGCCATACTTCCTCCACTTGGGGCTTGGGTGATCCTGCACTAGCACTTCGACCAATGGAGCACAACCTCATTGCCCTTCTCGAATGGTGGCACCACCTCCTTGCACTTGTCCATCTGCATTATGAACATCACATGGTTCAATGGTCAACATTCATTCGTATCGGCCTAACGCTCCTATATTAACCCATCCCACTAACCCAGCACCACACTCAAACCCCCTCTGTTTCACCACCTTCCCTCAGCATGAACTCCAACTCCAACCCCAACCCTTTCTCGTGGGGCATTAGATGGAGGGCCTTCTTCCTTGGGTGCTCACTCGGTGACAACATGGTGTGCTCGAACTTCAGCAACATCGATGACATGCACAAGGAGGCCGATGCTGTGATGAAGAAGTCTACGCCAAATGAGTTGAAGACACTGGTTCCGGACCCAGCTAAGGGCGCGTATGTTTGTGGACATCCTGCGCTTGGCCATGAATTAGGTAGGCTCCGACGATGCTGGACAGCGGGCAAGATGGGCCAAGTACAATCCGTTCAAGGCGCCTCAAGACCAGTGTGCAGTGTCGTACTCGAGTAGCACGATCAGGTCGCCGTAGGCCGACAACGAGGAAGTGTAGATGTTGTCTAGGGCACTGACCGTAGGTGACCGTGCAAGACCAATCCTTCTTGACGAAGATGATGAGGACGAAGATGGTGAAGAAGAAGATAAGATGGCTAACCCCCCCTGAGGGAGTCCTGGACTAGGGGGTGTCCGGATAGCCGAACTATCATCATTGGTCGGACTCCAATACTATGAAGATACAAGATTGAAGACTTCGTCCCGTGTCTGGATGGGACTTTCCTTGGTGTGGAAGGCAAGCTTGGCAATACGGATATGTAGATCTCCTACCATTGTAACCGACTCTGTGTAACCCTAGCCCTCTCCGGTGTCTATATAAACCTGAGGGTTTTAGTCCATAGGACGAACGACAATCATACCATAGGCCAGCTTCTAGGGTTTAGCCTCCTTGATCTCGTGGTAGATCCACTCTTGTACTACCCATATCATCAATATCAATCAAGCAGGAGTAGGGTTTTACCTCCATCGAGAGGGCCCGAACCTGGGTAAAAACATCGTGTCCCTTGTCTCCTGTTACCATCCGCCTAGACGCACAGTTCGGGACCCCCTACCCGAGATCCGCCGGTTTTGACACCGACATTGGTGCTTTCATTGAGAGTTCCTCTGTGTCGTCGCTCATAGGCCCGATGGCTCCTTCGATCATCAACAACAACGCGGTCTAGGGTGAGACTTTCCTCCCCGGGCAGATCTTCGTATTCGGCGGCTTTGCACTGCGGGCCAATTCGCTTGGCCATCTGGAGCAGATCGAAAGCTACGCCCCTGGCCATCAGGTCAGATTTGGAAGTTTGAACTATACGGCCAACGTCCGCGGAGACTTGATCTTCGATGGATTCGAGCCACAGCCGAGCGCGCCGCACTGTCGCGATGGGCATGATTTAGCTCTGCTGCCGGACAGTGCCCTGGAGGCCGCACGAGAGTCCGCTCTGACCCTTAACTCGGAGCCGACTACGCCGATCGAGGATGGGTGGCTAGACACCGCCTTGGGGGCTGCTACCTCTACGGCGATGGAGCCGAATACCGATCCTGTCCCTTGCGAAGCTCGTGACTCCGAGGTGCCGGACTCCTCGCCGGACTCCGAACCACCCGCGCCCCTACCAATCGAATCCGATTGGGCACCGATCATGGAGTTCACCGCTGCGGACATCTTTCAGCACTCGCCTTTTGGCGACATCCTGAATTCGCTAAGGTATCTCTCTTTATCAGGAGAGCCCTGGCCGGACCACGGTCAGGACAGCTGGGATGCGGATGACGAAAAAATTCAAAGCCCACCCACCACCCACTTAGTAGCCACTGTCGACGACCTAACCGACATGCTAGACTTCGACTCCAAAGACATCGACGGTATGGACGACGATGCCGGAGACGACCAAGAACTAGCGCCTACAGGGCACTGGAAAGCCACCTCGTCATACGACATATACATGATGGACATCCCAAAGGATGGGAATGGCGATGGAACAGCGGAGGATGACCCCTCCAAAAAACAGCCCAAGCGCCGGCGTCAGCGGCGCCGTTCAAAATCCCGCCACAGCAAGAATGGAGATTCCGGCATCGGAGATAATAACACCCCGGACAGTGTCGAAGACAATCCCCTCCAGCAAGATTCAGCACAGAAGGATGAAGAAGCCAGCCCTCTTGAGAGAGCGGCAGACAAAGAGGTAGAGGACAACAATTATATGCCTCCCTCTGGAGACGAGGCAAGCCTCGACGACGACGAATTCGTCGTGCCTGAGGATCCCGTCGAACAAGAGCGTTTTAAATGCAGGCTCATGGCCACGGCAAGCAGCCTCAAGAAAAAGCAGTAACAGCTTAGAGCTGATCAAGATTTGCTAGCCGAGAGATGGATCGAAGTCCTCGTGGCCGAAGAGTACGAACTCGAACGCCCCTCCAAAAGCTACCCCAAACACAAGCTGCTGCCCCAATTAGAGGAGGAAGCATATAAACCTACATCACCAGTGCATAATACGGCCGATCGGCCACCTCGTGGCCGCGATAGAGAGGCCTCTAGGCCTTCCACTAAAGTCGTACCCCGGCATCGCTCGCAAAGTACAAAGCCACGGGGGAATGCGCCGGACTTGCGAGACATATTGGAGGATAAGGAAAGACCGGTGGACGATGATAGTCCGGCTGTCCGGACACCCCCTAGCCCAGGACTCCCTCAGTAGCCCCCGAACCAGGCTTCAATGACGATAAGTCCAGCGCGTATATAGTCTTCGGCGTTGCAAGGCGGGTTCTCCTTTTAAGTTCCATGTACCTGCCGAACAGTGTCCGGCTTCCTTATAAATGCTGCGCTTCTTGGCTTCTGCGCCCAATAATGGCCTTCTTCCACGCGTCGCGCGAATGCGAAAAGCCAGGGTATCTTTTATGTTTTACCCCCTAGTCGTGCAAATAATCTGCCTATAAGAGAGGAAAAAATCCAGATCCAAATCACACCATCTTCCTTCCGCGAATACTCATCGGAGCGCCTTTGACCCAGAATCCATTCCATCATGGACCGTGGACGCGGCTCCTCTTCTCGCGCTCCCAGCCCTCTGCCAGGAGATTGGAGGAGATGCTCTGTTCCGCACAACGAGCTGGTGAAGCTCCAAGCGGGGGGATATCTCCCTCCGGCCTTCATGGTTACGGTCCGAGCCGGGCTGGCCACCTACCAAGGTGGGAAGCAAGCGGAGGCTACCCCAAGTCCCAACAAAGGGGAGCGGGTATGCTTCGTCCCCTATCTGATAAGGGGACTCGGATTTCCTATACATCCGTTCCTCCGTGGGCTCCTGGAGTTCTACGGACTCCAGCTCCATCACCTTACACCCGCCTCTATCCTGCATATCGCGGGTTACGTAGCTCTTTGTGAGCTATTTCTGGGCATCGAGCCCCATTTTGCACTGTGGAAGAGGTTGTTCTGCCTCGTTCCCCGTTCTCACGAGGGGTCTATATATCAAGTGGGCGGCACCGAAATATGGCGCATTGCCGGGACCGGATATCCATCCGGAACCCCTAAGAAGGCGTCCGAAGACTGGCCTTCGGAATGGTTTTACATAGAAGACGCTCCGCTACCGGACCCAGTCCGGGTCGGCTTCCCGGAGTTCAGTACTGCTCCTCTGAAGAAATGCCTTAGTTGGCGCCCGCGGAGCCCCAAACTGGAGGAAGACAAGAGCGTCCATTATCTGATGGGCCGAATAAGATTACTGGCCCATTCCGGGTTGACCATGATTGGAGTCATGGCAACATGCATTACGCGGGGGGTGCAGCCACTGCAATACAGGGGCCACCCCATGTGGGATTTCAACGGGGAAGATGACGCCACCCGTCATGGCCGTAAAGGACCGGATTCGGCCGAGGATCTGGTGCAGATCCTGTCCGGCCTGTACAAGGGGGAGAAGGAGGACTTCCTTCAGACGAACCCGTTGAATGGGTTCTCCATGAATAACCCCCGTCGTTGGGTAAGCGAACACTTTAAGGGCCCGACCCGTGTTTTCGAAGTTTAAGCTTTTTATATTATGTCTTCGGCGCAGGAACTGCGTCGGATTGTGGAGGACATGATAAGTCCAGCTCCGCAACCCAAGGATCCAGAGAGATCCCAGGATCCGGCCTCCGAAGAGGATCCGGACATTCAGGTGGAGCTAATCGATGGGGTGTTCCACCAGCTCAGCATGGATAATGCTTTAGTCGCCATTACGACTGACTACCCCGGACTATATCCGGCTTCCCAAGTGATTGTGACGGAAGTCCGGACACCATTATCTCTTCCTTGCCCATTTCTGACCTTCGTGTACGATGGTGTTTTGCAGGAAGCGCCTTCAAGGCGGGAAGCCGAGCCCGCGGCGGCTGACCAACAAAGGCCAGTCCAGACCAGTAGGCGGAAGAGGAGCGCAGTGCGGACTAAAACATCGCCGCAAAGGTATAGCTCACAGTTCATTATTCAAAGCAACATCCCTAGGAAGCGTTTGAGTGCTCATGACTTTTGCAGGAGAAAAAGCGCCCGCTGAACTGCGGGCGTGGAGGTTGCCAATCCAACCTCTACCAGCCAGGCTCCAGCACCTGGTCTGGAGGGGGAGGCGAGCGCAAGGCACGAGCCGGACACTCCTCCAACGGAAGATGCCGACAGACTGTCCGCCACCAAGCCTGAGGTGGAGAGCGCCATGAACCATAGGTGCCGCCGGATAGTATTTCGTGACGCGTGCTTCTCCCCTGAGGTGTTGAATGCCTTTAACGCGGGGGACGCGCACCTCCGTGCTGCTCAAGATGGTTTTACCAGAGCCACGGAGCAATATGTAAAAGACATACGGGTAAGAGAAATTAATAGCTATATATGCCAGTAGCCCCCGAGACTTAAAGTAGTTATGTTAACTGATTTAAGGATCATTTGAAACGCAGGATCTTACTGAGAAGAATACCCAACTGTCTCAGGAGCTGCAAGAGTGCAAGACCCAGCTTGAGGCCGCACTTGCTGCCGCAGGAGGAAACACAGAGACCCCTCCTGGTAACACATTTTTTTGTTTGAAAAATATAAGCGCTGTGCGGCGTGCGCGCAAGTCTAATAATGACATTGCAAGTGCTGCCGGACAAGATCCGGATAGGCAAGAATTACTACGCCAGCTGAAGGCCGGCAAGAGGGTGCTGAATAGAGTGCAGCAGGAGAGGAACAAGCTCCAGGATGCCCACGCCCAGCTTGGAGAAGAGCTGAAAGGCGTTCGGGCCGAGCTGTGCTGCTCCGTTAAGGAGAATCAGCGGCTTCGTCGCGGTATCTATAGTAAGTGCTTGAGCGGACTCCTTTGAAAAGAAGAGTTCGGCGAGGAAGTCAATTGACAAAATATGTCTTGTAGGTATACTCACAGGTCGCCCTGCGGAGGAGATGCCCGTATCGACGGGTGATCAACTTCCCGAGCTGTTGCAGCTGCTCGAACGAGTTCGGCGGGCAATGAGCGGCGTCGTCCAGGCTTTATGGCCAGCCCTCTCCCTACCCGAAGGCCTTGGGGAGCTTGCGGAGCTTGCGGAGAAGCTTTAGGGAGTGCGGCAGCGCTTCCGTTTGTGGAAGATTTCGGCCTGCCGCCAAGGTGCCAGGGAGGCTTGGGCCATGGTGAAGACGTGGTACAAGAAGGCGGATCCCAACCACATGGCCGAGGTCGGACCGGTGGGGCCCGATGGGAAGGAGATCCCTGTGAGTTTAGTATACGGCCAAGTAGAGTTGGCTGCTAAATTTTCCCAACGTGACTGTAAGTTAGACAGCCTGTTAGACGGGATTGAGGAGGAATACAGTCAGTAGATTTGACAATGTATTTTAAAATGACATGTGAAATGCCTTCTAGCCGGATTGTAGATCGTTTGTCTTTGCCGACCTTTTCGCTTCAACCTCGGGACCCTAGAGTTCGGAGTGTGTCCGAATACCTTCTTGGTTAAGAAACAACTGGGGTATGCATGGAGACCAGGCATAGGGGTCATTAGTGCTTTATCATACAAGTGCCCAACTAGTTATGTTATATTACATGGTTAGTAAGAAACATCTTCCAAGGAGAATAGTTCTGTTAAGGGTTCCTTTCCCTGGGAGGCATGCCCTAAAGTGCATGTCCGGACTGTGAAAAAAGCAGAAAAACATCTGGGGGCAGATAAATAAGTAGGTAAAAAATCATATTTCAAGTCACCGACCGAATATTCCCTTAAGAACGCTAGCTTTCGGCTTCACCCAGTCTGAGGTACACATCCGGCTGACCCAGCAGTAACAATCGCAGAGGTGCTCCCTTTACCTCCTAGCCGAACAATCGGGAACGTAGGGGTAAGCATAGGAGCCAGGCAACCTAGCTTGGCCAAAACTTAAGTCATATCGAAGCATATAATGGTGAGTGAAAGGTACATGTGGAAGCTTGACACATGTGCTGGGCATGAAGCCCTTACAATTGAGCTTCTGGAAAAGAAGCCCCCAGGTATAATGAGTGCGGATGGCACATCAAGTATGTGCGAATAATGCGCAAGTAGGGCCTTAAGGGCTTTTTAGGAAAGGTGTTAATAGAAGAAAGAGAAACAAAAGACAGTTGAAGTGTAAAAATTTGGACGGGGGAAGGGGACGAACTCTTAGTCCAGCGCTAGGCGTAGAATCTTCGGAGGCGGGCTGCGTTCCATGGGTTCGGCTCGAGTCGGTTGTTCGATACATTTCGTAGACGGTACGCTCCGCCGGTCAGGACTTGATCGATAATTAAGGGCCCCTCCCATTTGGGCTTGAGCTTGTCCTTTTTCTTGTCCGGCAGGCGTAGAACTAGTTCGCCAACGTTGTAAGTCTTGGCCCGTACTTCTCTGCTTTGATATCTTCGAGCCTGCTGCTGATAGAATGCGGAACGAGCCTTGGCGACGTCGCGTTCTTCCTCCAATGCGTCAAAGCTGTCCTGCCGATCCAGCTCGGCTTCTCTTTCTTCATACATGCGCACTCGAGGTGAGTCATGAATAATGTCGCAGGGCAGAACTGCCTCTGCGCCGTATACCATAAAAAATGGTGTGAATCCGGTGGTACGGTTGGGCGTTGTCCGCAGCCCCCAGAGTACGGAGTCGAGCTCCTCTACCCAGTGCGTGTCAGATTTCGTAAGTGACCGCACTAGTCTGGGTTTAATGCCGCTCATTATTAGACCATTTGCTCGTTCCACTTGACCGTTGGTTTGAGGATGATAGACTGAAGCGTAATCGAGCTTAATGCCCATGTTTTTGCACCATGACTTAACCTTGTCGGCCATGAAGTTCGTGCCGTTGTCGGTGATGATGCTGTGGGGGACACCATAACGGTGTACTACCCCGAATATGAAGTCTATCACTGGTCCGGACTCTGCCGTTTTGACTGGTTTGGCCTCTATCCATTTGGTGAATTTGTCCACCATGACCAATAGGTACCTTTGCTTGTGGGTTCCCCCTTTAAGGGGTCCAACCATGTCAAGCCCCCAGACCGCGAACGGCCAGGTAATGGGTATAGTTTTGAGGGCGGTGGGTGGCATATGGCTCTGATTAGCAAAGAGCTGACAACCGACGCATGTTTGGACTAGGTCCTGAGCATCTGCCCGGGCCGTCGGCCAATAAAATCCTGTACGGAATGCCTTTCCTACAAGGGGCCGAGATGCTGCGTGGTGTCCGCCTAGTCCGGCATGAATTTCAGCCAGGAGGTTTCGCCCTTCCTCTTCGGAGATACACCTTTGAAGGACTCCGGTTGTGCTTTTCTTATAAAGTTCTCCCTCATGGACCTTGTAGGCTTTAGATCGCCGGACTATGCAGCGGGCCTCATTTTGGTCTTCGGGAAGTTCTTGCCTAAGCAAGTAGGCTAGGAATGGTTCTGTCCACGGGGCGATTACTGCCATTATGTCGTGGGCTGAAGGTGTTATGTCATCGGCTGAATCGCCGGTTGGCGCGGTTTTTTCCGGTTTGTCGTTGCCGGACTCCTCTTCCCATAGTACGGATGGCTTGAAGAGCCGTTCCAGGAAGATGTTTGGAGGGACAGCGTCACGTTTTGCGCCGATGCGTGCCAGTACGTCGGCTGCTTGGTTATTATCTTGGGCTACGTGATGGAATTCAAGTCCTTCAAACCGAGCTGACATTTTTAGGACAGCGTTGCGATATGCTGCCATTTTCAGATCCTTGGCATCAAAGTCTCCATTTATTTGGGATATTGCAAGGTTTGAATCCCCGCGCACCTCTAGGCGTTGAATGCCCATGGAGATTGCCATCCGGAGACCATGTAAAAGGGCCTCGTATTCGGCTGCGTTGTTGGAGTCCATGTACATTATTTGAAGTACGTATTGGACTGTGTCCCCGGTTGGGGATGTCAATACGATGCCAGCCCCCAGTCCGGCCAACATTTTAGAGCCGTCGAAGTGCATAATCCAATTGGAGTATGCGCCGTACTCTTTAGGGAGTTCGGCTTCGGTCCATTCAGCGACAAAGTCAGCCAAGACTTGTGACTTTATAGCTCGCCGAGGTTTGTAAGTTATATCGAATGGTAAGAGCTCAATGGCCCATTTTGCAATCCTGCCTATCGCGTCGCGGTTGTTTATAATGTCGTTGAGTGGTACTTCGGAGGCCACCGTTATCGAACACTCTTGAAAGTAGTGTCGGAGCTTCCGGGATGCCATGAACACCGCGTACGCTATCTTTTGATAGTGAGGGTAACGGGACTTGTAGGGGGTTAACACAGTGGAGATGTAGTACACTGGTTTTTGAAGAGGGAATTTATGCCCTTCTGTCTCTCGTTCGACGACGAGTACCGCGCTTACAACTTGATGTGTTGCCGCGATGTATAACAGCATTGGTTCGCCCAGGTTGGGCGCAGCCAGGACCGGATTTGTTGCCAATATGGCCTTTATTTCTTCGAGTCCGGCAGTGGCAGCATCCGTCCACTCGAAGTGTTCGGTGCGCCTAAGGAGGCGATAGAGGGGCAGTGCCTTTTCTCCTAGACGGGAGATAAAGCGGCTTAGAGCCACCACACATCCGGTCAATTTTTGTATTTGCTTGAGGTCTTTTGGGATATCTAGCTGTGACAGAGCTCGGATCTTGGCTGGGTTTGCTTCAAATCCTCTACCGGATACAATGAAGCCCAGGAGCTTTCCGGCTGGTACGCCGAAAACGCATTTCTCCAGATTCAGCTTGATGTCATATGCTCTGAGGTTGTCGAATGTGAGCCTCAAGTCGTCTACTAGAGTTTCGACGTGTTTGGTTTTGACGACTACGTCGTCTACGTATGCCTCTACTGTTTTGCCGATCTGGGTGGCTAGACATGTTTGAATCATGCGCTGATATGTTGCGTCGGCGTTTTTAAGTCCGAAGGGCATCGTGTTGAAGCAGAATGGTCCATATGGAGTGATGAATGCCGTTGCGGCTTGGTCCACTTCCGCCATCTTGATTTGATGATAGCCCGAGTATGCGTCAAGGAAGCACAATGAATCGTGCCCTGCAGTAGCATCGATTATCTGGTCGATGCGGGGGAGGGGGAAGGGATCCTTTGGGCAAGCCTTGTTGAGGTCTTTGAAATCGACGCATAGGCGCCAAGATTTGTCCTTCTTTGGTACCATTACCAGGTTTGCTAGCCAATCCGGATGTTTGATATCTCTGATGAATCCGGCTTCCAATAGTTTGGCTAGCCCTTCTCCCATTTCCTGTCTTTGGGGTTCGGAAAATCGTCGAAGAGCCTGTTTGACTGGCTTGAATCCTTTTAGGATGTTTAGGCTGTGTTCTACCAATCTGCGTGGGATTCCGGGCATATCCGAGGGGTGCCAGGAGAAAATGTCCCAATTTTCCCGAAGGAATTCTCGCAGTGCGGCGTCTACATCAGGGTTCAATTGTGCCCCGATGGAGGCCGTCTTTGTTGGGTCCGTTGTATGGACCTGGAATTTTACTATTTCTTCCGCTGGTTTAAAGGAGGTGGACTTGGATCTCTTATCGAGTATCACGTCGTCCCTATTTACAGTAGAGCGCAGCGCGGTAAGTTCTTCTGCCGCTAGGGCTTCGGATAGTGCCTCCAGGGCTAATGTGGCTGTCTTGTTTTCGGCGCGGAGTGCTATGTCCGGATCACTAACGAGAGTGATTATTCCGCCGGGCCCAGGCATTTTGAGCTTCATGTACCCGTAATGGGGTACGGCTTGAAAAATTGTTAATGCCTCTCGTCCTAATATAGCGTGATATCCGCTATTGAACGGGGCCACTTGGAATGTGACTTCTTCGGATCTGTAATTATCCGGCGAGCTAAACACCACATCGAGTGTGATTTTTCCGGTGCAGCGTGCTTCTCGGCTAGGGATTATTCCTCTGAAGGTTGTGCTGCTTCGCTCAATGCAGCTCCAGTCTATTTCCATTTTTTGAAGAGTTTCCTCGTAAATGAGGTTTAGTCCGCTGCCGCCATCCATGAGGACCTTTGTAAGTCGAAAGCCGTCCACTATAGGACTAAGCACCAGTGCGGCTGGTGCTCGGGTTGTTCGGAATTTAGGTTCGTCGCTGGCGTTGAAGGTGATGGCTGTGTCGCTCCATGGATTTGTTGTTGCTACTTGGTAGACTTCGGCGAGGCCGCATGTCGGTGTCAAAACCGGCGGATCTCGGGTAGGGGGTCCCAAACTGTGCGTCTATGCGGATGGTAACAGGAGACGAGGGACACTATGTTTTTACCCAGGTTCGGGCCCTCTCGATGGAGGTAAAACCCTACGTCCTGCTTGATTAATATTGATGATATGGGTAGTACAAGGGTAGATCTACCACGAGATCAAGGAGGCTAAACCCTAGAAGCTAGCCTATGGTATGATTGTATGTTGTGTATGTTGTCCTACGAACTAAAGCCCTCCGGTTTATATAGATACCGGAGAGGGCTAGGGTTACACAGAGTCGGTTACAATAGTAGGAGATCTACGTATCCGTATCGCCAGGCTTGCCTTCCACGCCAAGTAAAGTACCTTCCGGACACGAGCCGGAGTCTTCAATCTTGTATCTTCGTAGTCTTGGAGTCCGGCGGACATTGATAGTCCGGCTGTCCGAACACCCCCTAGTCCAGGACTCCCTCAGTAGCCCCTGAACCAGTCTTCAATGACGATAAGTCCGGCGTGCATAATGTTCGGCGTTGCAAGGCGGGTTCCTCCCTTGAATAATCCAGAGAAGATAATGAACACCAGGATAGTGTCCGGCTCTGCAAAATAAATTCCACATTCCACCGTAGAGAGAATAAAATGTACACTTAGT
The DNA here is from genome assembly GCA_963921465.1 of Triticum timopheevii. Classification (NCBI taxonomy): domain Eukaryota; kingdom Viridiplantae; phylum Streptophyta; class Magnoliopsida; order Poales; family Poaceae; genus Triticum; species Triticum timopheevii. The sequence continues at coordinate 89,270,407 of OY997271.1, forward strand.
TCAATCTGCTGACGTATTATGCGGCGTGACATCACACTGCCACCAGGCCTTTGTTTGAATTACTATACCACCTCAGCATGTTTAGCGAAGCGGTTTCCTTGGCTCGTCTTGTCGAAGCAGAGATCGTGTTCCCCTTATTCCGGGATTCTCATCAATACGTGTGTGGGTAACCCAACCGCGCCATCAACGGTGGCGCTTGGGAGATAAGCGAGTTTTACCAGGCCGGTGGGGGACGCATAGTTTTGTCCGCCTATATATAAGGATTCACCTTCTCACCTACGCCTTCTTCCTCCTTTGCTTATCCATCCCCGCGAATTCAAGCTCCAACGCCCGAACTCGCGCATCTCACCTCGACTTCTCCGAATATGTCTGGAGCGGGAGGTAAATGGTTAGCCTCCACCGTCAAGGAGGAGGACATCACCAAGCTGCGCAGTGCCGGATACCTTTCCGGCGATATCGCGCATCGGCTGCCCGACGAGGGGCAGCTCATCCCTACCCCCGGGCCTCATGAGAGGGTCGTCTTCCTTCCCCACTTCCTCCACGGACTGGGCTTTCCGCTCCATCCATTTGTCCGGGGGCTCATGTTTTACTACGGCCTGGATTTCCACGATCTGGCGCCGAACTTTATCCTCAACATCTCGGCGTTTATCGTCGTGTGTGAGGCCTTTCTCTGCATCCGGCCCCACTTCGGCCTGTGGCTCAAGACCTTTAACGTCAAGCCGAAGGTTGTGAAGGGTACGCAAGCGAAATGTGGAGGCGCTATGTTGGGCAAATTGCCCAACGTCCCTTGGCTAGAAGGGACCTTCGTGGACTCTGTCAAGGGGTGGCAATCGGGGTGGTTGTACATCACCGAGCCGCGCAAATCCACATGGGTGGCGGCCCCCGAGTTTAGATCAGGCATCCCCACGCAGCTCACCTCCTGGAAAGAGAAGGGCTTGCAGTGGGGGAATCCGGTGGAGGTGACGGGACTCCGAGCATGTATCAAGAAGATGGTGAGCAATAGGCTCAGGCTCGTCGACGTGGTCCAAGTCATGCTCATCCGGCGGATCCTCCCATGCCAAGAACGGGCATTTAATTTGTGGGAGTTCAATCCGGAACAGCACCAGGCGCTAAACGGGCTCTTCGATACAACATACGAAGGCGCCTGGAGGGTGCTGTTCAAGGGCGCCGAAGCCCCCTTGTCCATGACCAAAGACCGCGGATTCAGCTGACACTTGTGATAATCCAACTGACGAGGTAAGTGATTCAACCCCATTACGGGACACTTGTGATAATTAGATTGACTCTAGTGAGGCTTCATTCTGCCTCTTCCTTTGACAGGAATGGATGGAGAAGGCCAAGCTGCTCATCAGCCCGGCTCCCATGCCAGAAGACCCAGCGAACGCCCTCTTAACAGGGCTGCTGGTTCCGGCACCGCACGTGGTGCCGGAGAAGAAGGCCAAGAAGGTGGCCGCGGGGACTCAAAAGAGTTCCCGCAATCAGGCGTCTGACGACGACGAGGACTCCTCTCCCAAAGACGAGGAGGAGGAGTACTCTCTCCCGGAGGAGGGAGAGAAGAAAAGGAAGGCTTCCCCCATCGGGGGGGCCGAAGGGTCCAAGAGGGGGAAAACTATCCCCCCGGACAGTTCCGCCAACATCAGCGTTGGTGAGGATGAGCGGCCTCCAAGGGCCAGGCGTCCGGCAAGATCGTAAGTATCCGGATCCTTGATGTGTAATTTCTTTTATGTCGCGTAGTATCCTTCTAACGCCGCATTCTGCCCGTAGTCCGGCCAATGATGATCTCCTCGACTCATCGAGCGGGTCATTGGCCTCGTCGGATGTGAATTCCATCCCGACTGCCTCCACCCCACGCGCCAACGAGGACGTCGAGGTGGGATCCCAAAGAGGGACCCATCAGGAGGAGGCTCCGGAGGCGCCGTCAGGCAGCCCCCCGGACTTCGTGCCAGACTCTACATCGGAACCCGCAGTGGTTCCAGAGTCCGGCAAGTGGCCCCTTTGAAAGAAGGGCAGGACCGTGACGCCGGCGGCCTCCGTCCAACCGGAGGCGCCGGATAACCTACTGGAGGCGCTTAAAGGCGCTTCCATTGAGGAAGAACACCGCACTATCATGAGTGCGGTGATTAAGAAGGTTCAGCTCACGAAAAGCGGGCTGACCGAAGCCTGCAGTAGCCTTTTAACAGGCTTTGAGGTAAGAAGTTAAAATTATGTAATATAATACCGCATAGACAGTAGCCCCTGATGCTTAGTTCGGTGTTCGGAAAGAAAAGCCGGACTAAGGATCTATAACAAGATATACGCAGGGTTGCCTAAAATATGTCAATATGGGTTTGCAGGCTGCACTGCTGACCTCTGCCGCACTAACGGTGGAGGTTGAGGTGTTGAAAAAGGATCTTGAGCGGTCCGAGCAAGAGCTCGGCCATGCAAAGAAGTAGCTCGAGGAAAAAGAAGGTGAGTAACACCTCTTTGAATAAGCACCTTACAGAAAAGGATTTTGGTTGCAAATAAAATTAACAAGGATAATATGTGCATTGCAGGGGCCACTAACGAGGTGGCAACCATGAAGGATGCTGTGTCCGCAGCCGAACGCAATGCGGCCGCGGAACGGGCTGAGCGAGAAAAGCAAGAGGCGCGGGTGGCGGAAGTTCGGCAAGAGCTCCAGGTTCTCATGGAAAAACATGAGAGTTTGGAGCGTGACTCCAAGACTCGAGAGTCCGAGCTTGCCTCAGCTCTCGAAAGTGCCAAGTCCGCCAAGGCCGAGGCCCATAAGGCCCTTCAGGAGGTTGAGGACATAAAGAAGATAGCGGCGGGTAAGGCATTTTTCATGCAAAGCAGGCATGTTAATGTGAACTACCTGACACTTACCCGAATTCGGAGCTCTCCAGGGGCATTTGCAGATCTGCCGCCACATTCTATCGTGGCGAGGAGGGGAGCTCGACGGAGAAGGTCTTCTGGTCTCAGTATACTGAGGCCGGCCATCCGGTGCCCCAAGCGACCAGCTAAAGCAGCTGGTCGAACTCCACAAAGTAGCTGAGGAGGCCATGAAGGGCCTCATAGTCTGGCTGTGGCCTGGACAGGCCATGCCTGGTAGCTACTTTGGCCTCGTGCGGCGGCTGGTGGATGCATGCCCTAGGCTGGATGTAGTCAAGCGCTCTGCCTGTATCGAAGGTGCTCGTCGGGCCCTTGCCCGCATAAAGGTGCAATGGGGCAAATTGGATGCGGAGAAGCTTCTCACGGACCCACCGCCACCGGGCAAGGAGTATCACACGCCGGAGAAGTATTATAATATTGTCCTGAAGGGAGCCTGCAATATTGCAGATGAGTGCTCCCGAAATGTAATCTTTGAGTGAACTCGCTGTTTATTTATCCTCTGCGCTGAAAACTTCGTTCATATGCACCATGAGCAACACTTGTTTAATTTAAAATATTACCTTCTGTACGGCCGTTTATAAAATCTGAGAGATGGCAAGTCGTTGGCTTCAGCCCCCAAGCCACAAGTGCTGGGGTGTTCGGTGATAAACTAGAGCACTCTTGTTCCCATATTTGGGTCCATCTAGGGAGGCGCTCAACACGACGAACAAGGCGACCGGACTTATAATGCTTGAACACTCTCACTTAGCCATAGAATTCTATAATTTTAAATTTTGGTGAAGCCCCTGGTATTCGGAAGACCGAATCCGGGGCGCTATCCACGCCTTCATCGGACATAATCCGGAACTTCGCTCGAAGCGGCGTGAGTCTTTAAGGACCCGAAAAAACCTCTCGAACAGCGACCCGTCTCTCGCCTTATCATGCCGGTCAGTTTTAGCTTTCTCCACTGAGGCGTTAACCCGGCTCAACCGGGGCGCAATCGCAATGGTTCTCCCAGTGCTACCTTAGCCGACAGAACAGAAACGTAAGGTGCCAAACATGGGAGCCGGGCAAACCCAACTATTGACCCAAGACATGATTCAGAGCCGATTCATATAATGCTATAAGTTCGGGGTGCCGCACTTGTGAAAGTGTTCGGACTTTATCACACCATAAAGTGGGGAACATAAGCCCCTGGTGTATTATGCCGTACCAAAATATACAGGTGCCAGATGTCATATAATGAGCATATATATATATAAAATGTAATGCAATTGCGATCATAAAGGTGCTGCATTATTAATGAAAGAAAAGTCTGCTAGTAGAGCGGACCGATACAAATAGTGCGGTAAGCAAGGTAATTGGACTAAATAAACATGTCCCCCTCCAGGGATGAGCTGCGGATTTGGTGTACATAATTTAATTTAATGCTTGTAATTGAGACCACCTGAGTGTTCGACGCGGCCTTCTTTAGTCCCCGACTATTGCATCATGAGTTCGGCAGGTTCACCGCCGGACAGGGCTTCTGGTTAACAGAGTCCTGTGTACAAAAAAGAAGAATAATAATAAAAGAGGAGCACATGTGCGAGCCCCTGGTGTGGTCGAACCGCACTCTGGGTCCGTTGTGATCGTGCCCCCTCCCCTGTGCCCATGGTATCTCCAAAGCATAATGATGTACGCGGAGTGTTGTTCTTGCGATCATACGCGGGCGAGGTTTGGGGCCGCATTGCTACGCGTGCTCTGATCGCGCCAGGTGGTCTTGGTTGATATTGCTCCGGGCGCACTTTGCTGTATCCGGCCTTTTAACGGCCGGACTCGAGAATTGCCTTAGAAGGCTGCTCTGTACTTCTGCCGCGAGAGCCGCTGTATGTTCCTCCGTTCGGAGGGAGCGTTCCGTATTCCCATTGACCATGATGACTCCACGAGGGCCTGGCATCTTGAGCTTTAGGTATGCATAGTGCGGCACTGCGTTGAATTTGGCAAACGCGGTTCGTCCGAGCAGGGCGTGATAGCCGCTGCGAAACGGGACTATGTCGAAGACTAACTTTTCGCTCCGGAAATTATCCGGGGATCCGAAGACCACTTCCAGTGTGACTGACCCTGTACAGTTGGCTTCCACTCCTGGTATGACACCTTTAAAGGTTGTCTTTGTAGGTTTAATCCTTGATGGGTCTATGCCCATTTTGCGCACTGTATCCTGATAAAGCAGGTTCAGGCTACTGCCGCCATCCATCAGGACTCTCGTGAGGTGAAACCCATCGACGATTGGGTCTAAGACCAATGCGGCGAATCCGCCATGGCGTATGCTGGTCGGATGGTCTCTTCGATCGAAAGTGATCGGACAAGAGGACCATGGGTTGAACTTTGGGGCTACTGGCTCCATCGCATAGACGTCCCTTAGTGCGCGTTTCCTCTCCCTCTTGGGTATATGGGTCGCGTATATCATATTCACCGTCCGTACTTGTGGGGGAAAACCCTTCTGTCCTCTTTTGTTCAGCGGCCGGGTCTCCTCCTCGTCGTCGCTATTTAGCCCCTTGTCATTGTTTTCGGCAATTAACTTGCCGGCCTGCTTGAACACCCAGCAATCTCTATTGGTGTGGTTAGCTGGCTTCTCAGGGGTGCCATGTATCTGGCATGAGCGGTCGAGTACTCGGTCCAAATTGGACGGACCCGGAATGGTTCTTTTAAATGGCTTCTTCCGTTGACCGGGTTTAGAGCCTCGGAATCCGGCATTGACTGCCGTATCCTCCTTGTCGTCGCCGTTAATTCGGCGCTTGCTTTTGTTTCGACGTGACCTGCCGTTGTTGTCCTTAGTATCCGGACTGCCAGAATTTTTACGGAGATTGTTGCTGCGGGCTAGCCAGCTGTCCTCTCCCGCACAAAAGCGGGTCATTAACGATGTGAGGGCTGCCATGGATTTCGGCTTTTCCTGCCCCAGGTGCCGGGCTAGCCATTCGTCCCGGATGTTATGTTTGAAGGCTGCAAGGGCCTCTGCGTCCGGACAATCGACGATTTGATTTTTCTTTGTCAAGAACCGTGTCCAGAATTGTCTGGCCGATTCGTCTGGCTGCTGAATGATGTGGCTTAGGTCATCGGCGTCTGGTGGTCGCACATATGTGCCTTGGAAGTTATCAAGGAATGCGGCCTCCAGGTCCTTCCAACACCCAATTGACTCTGCGGGCAAGCTGTTAAGCCAATGCCGAGCTGGTCCTCTAAGCTTGAGTGGGAGGTACTTTATGGCATGGAGATCGTCGCCGCGGGCCATACGGATGTGGAGAAGATAGTCTTCGATCCACACCGCGGGGTCTGTTGTGCCATCGTAAGATTCAATGTTTACGGGTTTAAACCCTTCGGGGATCTGATGATTCATTACTTCATCAGTGAAGCATAACGGGTGTGCGGCGCCCCTGTATTGAGCAATATCGCGACGCAGCTCGAGAGAGCGCTGTCCGCTGTGTTCGGTCCGGCCGGGGTTATTGTATCCGGCACGACGGTATTCGTCGTGGGTCTTAGGGCGCCCACGGGATCCATAGATGGATCTGGATTGCCTTGCTTTGTCCTCCAATATGTCTCGCAAGTCCGGCGCGTTCCCTCTTGGCTTCGTACTTTTGGAGCGATGCCGGGGTATGGTCTTGGCTGGGGGCCTGGATGCCTCTCTGTCACGACCACGGGGTGGTCGGTCAGCCATATCATGCGCTGGTGATGGATGTATGTATGCTTCCTCCTCTAATCGGGGGAGCAGCTTCCGTTTTGGGTAACTTTTGGAGGGACGTTCGAGTTTATACTCTTCGGCCGCGAGGACCTCGGTCCATCGATCGGCCAGCAGGTCCTGATCAGCTTGAAGCTGCTGCTGCTTTTTCTTTAGGCTGTTTGCTGTGGCAATAAGCCTGCGCTTGAAGCGCTCTTGCTCAACGGGATCCTCGGGTAGGACGAATTCGTCATCGTTGAGGCTTGCTTCGTCTTCGGAGGGAGGCGTATAATTATGATCCTCAACCTCTTCGTCTGCCGCCCCCTCATGGGGGCTTGCTTCTGCATCCTCCTGCGCTGAGTCTTGCGGGAGGGGATTGTCTTCGGCACTCTCTGGAGTATTATTATCTCCTGTGCCGGAATCTCCGTTTTTGCTGTGGCGAGATTTAGAGCGGCGCCGCTGACGCCGGCGCTTGGGCTGTTTCTTTAAGGAATCTGCCTCCGCTGTTCCTTCACCGTCCCCATCTTTTGGGGTATCCACCATGTGTACGTCATATGACGAGGTGGCCTTCCAGTGCCCTGTGGGCGCTGGTTCGTCTCTGGCATCGTCGTCCATAGCGTCGATGTCTTCGGAGTCGTAGTCTAGCATGTCGGTTAGATCGTCGACAGTGGCTACAAAGTGGGTGGTGGGTGGGCTCTGAATTTTTTCGTCGACCGCATCCCAACCATCCTGGCCATAATCCGGCCAGGACTCTCCTGATAACGAGAGATGCTTTAGTGAATTTAAGATATCGCCAAAAGGCGAGCATTGGAAGATGTCCGCGGCGGCGAATTCCATAACCGGCGCCCAATCTGGATCGATTGGTAGGGGCGCGGGAGGTTCGGAGTCCGGCGAGGAGTCCGGCACCTCGGAATCACGAGTTTCGCAGGGGACAGGATTAGTGTTCGGCTCCATCGCCGTGGATGTTGAAGCCCCCAGGGCGGCGTCTATCCACCGGCCCTCGATCTGGGCGACCGGCTCCGGGCTAATGGTCGGAGCGGATCCGTGTGCGGCCACCAAGGCACTGTTCGGCGGCAGAGCTAGATCATGCCCATCATCACAGTGCGGCGCGCTTGGCTGTGGCTCGAGTCCATCGAGGAACAAGTCTCCTCGGACATCGGCCGTGAAGTTTAAGCTTCCAAATCTGACCTGACGGCCGGGGGCGTAGCTTTCGATCTGCTCTAGATGGCCAAGTGAATTGGCCCGCAGTGCGAAGCCGCCGAATACGAAGATCTGTCCAGGGAGGAAAGTCTCACCCTGGACAGCGTTGCAGGTTGAAGATGCCATCAAGCCTATCGGTGACGACACAGAGGAACTCTTAATGAAAGCACCAATGTCGGTGTCAAAACCGGCAGATCTCGGGTAGGGGGTCCCGAACTGTGCGTCTAGGCGGATGGTAACAGGAGACGAGGGACACGATGTTTTTACCCAGGTTCGGGCCCTCTCGATGGAGGTAAAACCCTACGTCCTGCTTGATTAATATTGATGATATGGGTAGTACAAGGGTAGATCTACCACGAGATCAAGGAGGCTAAACCCTAGAAGCTAGCCTATGGTATGATTGTATGTTGTGTATGTTGTCCTACGGACTAAAGCCCTCCGGTTTATATAGATACCGGAGAGGGCTAGGGTTACACAGAGTCGGTTACAATAGTAGGAGATCTACGTATCCGTATCGCCAGGCTTGCCTTCCACGCCAAGTAAAGTACCTTCCGGACACGAGCCGGAGTCTTCAATCTTGTATCTTCGTAGTCTTGGAGTCCGGCGGACATTGATAGTCCGGATGTCTGAACACCCCCTAGTCCAGGACTCCCTCACCGCGGATTGTTCGTTTCCACATATTATTTGATGCGAAGGTCTCGAAGACTGTTGATACCGTACCGGTATTGTTGGAGTGGTTTTCCGGGGCTAGAAGCTCCTCGCCACTTTTGGCCACCTGCCGTAATATCCAACATGCTCGAAGGCTATGTGTTGGGATGGCGCCCTCTGTACTGTGAAGTTTACAGGGTCCGCTGAGCCATCCCTCCAGTACGGTTCCGTGCCCTCTATGGGGTTTTTGCTTTTTGGTTTTTGTATCTGGGTCCTGAGTGTGATGCACCCTTTTGTTGCAGACTAGGGTTCTATTCGAGGCCGGATTGTCCCAAAACTGGTTTTCGGTTTTCCGAAAACTCTCCATCACACAGTACTTTCATACTATGGACGCTAGATCGGCGAAGCATGTAATTTCATGACGGCTGATGGCGTTCAATATTCCCTTGTCCGTGCAATTATTGCAAAAGATTGAGATTGCGTTTTCCTCTCGGCAGTCCTTTATCCTGTCCATAACCAGGAGGAATCTAGCCCAGTAGTGATGTACTATTTCAGCGGGCTCTTGCCGTATTAGAGATAGATCGCATATGTCTGGGCGGGTGGGTGGATTAAAGTCCGGAACCCTACCCATCTCAAGGCTTGAAGGCCGTGAAGTTTCCAAATTTGGAAGCTTTGATTGCTGGACGTTGTCCAACGAGTCTGGTCCGATGCCTGACTTTAAGTTCAGTGCTTGATCGAAGTCCGTCCCTCCGCGGGAATCCGGCATAGAGGGTTCGGGAGCCCGGACATGACTAGTTTTCAATACAGGAGAAGAGTCGCCGCATTGTTCCTCTACCACTGCGACGTGGTGGGTGACCTAGGGAGAGTTAATCTCTCTCAGATCGGTTTTAAGCCCAATATGATCGTAGTCCGTAGCGACTCCCAGGGCGGCAATGCGATCCAAGAGCTCGTTGACAGACGAAAGCTCTATCGGATCCAGCTGCTCGGCAAATTCCGAGCTGACGTGAAGATTGCTTTTGACGACTTGAGAAGTCATTGTCGAAGCAGTGGCCGGACAGGCGGTCATAAGAAAACCACCTAGCCGGATAGTTTGGCCAGCGGCCAAGGCCCCTTTGGCGAAAATACCGTCCTTGAAGACGGGTGGAGGCATCCTTCCTATCGGCGACGGCACAGAGGAACTCTCAATGAAAGCACCAATGTCGGTGTCAAAACCGGCGGATCTCGGGTAGGGGGTCCCGAACTGTGCGTCTAGGTGGATGGTAACAGGAGACGAGGGACACGATGTTTTACCCAGGTTCGGGCCCTCTTGATGGAGGTAAAACCCTACGTCCTTCTTGATTAATATTGATGATATGGGTAGTACAAGAGTGGATCTACCACGAGATCAAGGAGGCTAAACCCTAGAAGCTAGCCTATGGTATGATTCTTGTAATGGATGTTGTGTCCTACGGACTAAAGCCCCCCGGTTTATATAGACACCGGAGAGGGCTAGGGTTACACAGAGTCGGTTACAATGGTAGGAGATCTACATATCCGTATCGCCAAGCTTGCCTTCCACGCCAAGGAAAGTCCCATCCGGACACGGGACGGAGTCTTTAATCTTGTATCTTCGTAGTCTTGGAGTCCGGCGGACGATGATAGTCCGGCTGTCCGGACACCCCCTAGCCCAGGACTCCCTCAGTCAAGATCGATCTACGGATCGCGTGGGCGCCCCATGATGCACGACGATGACCGTCGCGCCGGATAAAGCAATTCCGGCCGGGCCGAACACAGTAGACAAAGCTTGCTCAAGCTACGTCGTGATATAGCCCAATACAGAGGCGTCGCACACCCACTATGCTTCACAGATGAAGTAATGGATCATCAAATCCCCGAAGGGTTCAAACCCGTGAACATTGAATCCTACGATGGCACAACAGACCCCACGGTTTGGATCGAAGACTATCTCCTTCATATCCACATGGCCCGCGGTGATGATCTTCACGCCATCAAATACCTCCCACTCAAGCTTAAAGGACCAGCTCGGCATTGGCTTAATAGCTTGCCATCAGAATCAATTGGGTGTTGGGAGGACCTGGAAGCCGCATTCCTTGATAACTTCCAGGGCACATATGTGCGACCACCAGACACTGATGACCTAAGCCACATAATTCAGTAGCCAGACGAATCGACCAGACAATTCTGGACACGGTTCTTAACCAAGAAAAATCAAGTCGTCGACTGTCCGGATGCAGAGGCCCTCGTAGCCTTCAAACATAACATCCGCGACGAGTGGCTTGCCCGGCACCTAGGACAGGAAAAGCCGAAATCCATGGTAGCCCTCACATCACTCATGACCCGCTTCTGCGCGGGAGAGGACAGCTGGCTAGCCCGCAGTAACAACCTCAACAAAAATTCTGGCAGTCCGGATACCAAGGACAGCAATGGCAGGTCGCGTCGCAACAAGCACAAACGCCGCATTAACGGCAATAATACTGAAGATACGGCAGTCAACGCCGGATTCAGAGGCTCCAAACCCAGTCAGCGGAAAAAGCCATTCAAAAGAACTACTCCGGGTCCGTACAAGTTGGACCGAATACTCGACCGCTTGTGCCAGATACACGGCACCCCCGAAAAGCCAGCTAATCACACCAACAGGGATTGTTGGATATTCAAGCAGGCAGGCAAGTTAATTGCCGAAAACAATGACAAGGGGCTGCATAGCGATGACGAGGAAGAGACCCGGCCGCCGAACAATAGAGGATAGAAGGGTTTCCCCCCACAAGTGCGGATGGTGAACATGATATATGCAACCCACATACCCAAAAGGGAGCAGAAGCGTGCACTCAGGGACGTATACGCGATGGAGCCAGTCGCCCCAAAGTTCAATCCATGGTCCTCCTGCCCGATCACTTTTGATCGAAGGGACCACCCCACCAGCATCCGCCATGGCGGATTCGCCGCATTGGTTCTAGACCCAATCGTTGACGGGTTTCACCTCACTAGAATCCTGATGGACGGCGGCAGCAGCCTGAACCTGCTTTATCAGGATACAGTGCACAAGATGGGCATAGACCCCTCAAGGATTAAACCCACAAAGACGACCTTCAAAGGCGTCATACCAGGTGTAGAGGCCAATTGTACAGGCTCAGTCACACTTGAAGTGGTCTTCGGATCCCCGGATAACTTCCGAAGCGAGGAGTTAATCTTCGACATAGTCCCGTTCCGCAGCGGCTATCACGCACTGCTTGGATGAACCGCGTTTGCAAAATTCAATGCGGTGCCGCACTACGCATACCTCAAGCTCAAGATGCCAGGCCCTCGAGGAGTCATCACGGTCAACGGAAACACCGAATGCTCTCTCCGAATGGAGGAGCATACAGCGGCCCTCGCGGCGGAGGTTCAGAGTAGCCTCTTAAGGCAATTCTCGAGTCCGGCTGCTAAGCGACCGGACACCATCAAGCGCGCCAGGAGTAACCTACAACAAGACCACCCGACACGTTCCGAGCACGCGTAGCAATGCGGCCCCAACCCCAGCCCTTGCAAAATTGCAAAACCAGTACTCCGCGTACATCACTACACTCTGGAAATACCATGGGCAAAGTGGGAGGGGCACGACCACGGCAGGCCCAGAGTGCGGCTCAACCACACTAGGGGCTCCCAAATAGGTCATCATCTTTCTTTTTTCTTTTTTTTCTCAGTACTCCATTTACCAGAGGCCCTGTCCGGCAGTAGACCCGCCAGACTCACGATACAACAGCCAGGGAAGAAGAAAGGCCACGACGAATATCCAGGTGGTCTCCATTACGAGCATTATACCTATTTTATACACCATTCCGCAGCCTACCCCTGGAGGGGGACATGTTAAATAGTCCCACCCCTTGCTTATCGCACTATTTGTACCGTTCTGCATTCATGGCAGTATTTCTTGAATAAACAATGCATCGCTTTTTGCTTATAATTGCATTCCTTTCTTACACATATGTTCACTTATGACATGTTGCATCCGTACACTTTGGTACGGCTAAATACACCAGGGGCTTAAAGTTCCCCATACTATGGTGTGATAAGTCCGAACACTTTCACAAGTGCGGCACCCCGAACTTATAGCATTATATGAATCGGCTCCGAATCATGTCTTGGGTCAATAGTTGGGTTTGCCCGGCTCCCATGTTTTGGTACCTTACGTTCCGTTATATCGGCTAAGGTAGCACTGGGAGAACCACTGCGATTGTGCCCCGGTTGAGCTGGGCGAGCACCTCAGTGGAGAAAGCTAAAACTGACCGTCATGATGGGGCGAGAGCCGGTCGCTGTTCGAGAGGTTTCTTCGATTCCCTAAAGACTTATGCCACTTAGAGCGAGGAACCGGCTTTGTCCGGCCCAAGCGTGGATAGCGCCCCGAATTCGGCCTCCCGAACACTAGGGGCTTCGCCGAAATTTAAAATTATAGAATTCTATGGCTAAGTGAGAGTGTTCAAGCATTATAAGTCCGGTTGCCTCGTTCGTTGTGTTGAGCGCGTCCCTAGATGGACCCAAAAATGGGAACAAGAGCGCTCAAGTTTATCCCGAACACCCCAGCACTCGCGGCATGGGGGCTGAAGCCGACGACTTGCCATCTCTCAGATTTGATAAATGGCCGCACAGAAGGTAATATTTTAAATTAACAAGCATTGCTTAGCGCATATGAAAAAAAAATTCAGCACACAGGATAACAAAATGCGAGTCTACTAAAAAATTACATCTTTGGAGCACTCACCCGCAATAATGCGGGCACCCTTCAGGACACCCTTATAATACATCTCGGGCATGCGATACTCCTTGCCCGGCGGTGGCGCATCCATCACAAGCTTCTCAGCGTCCATCCTGCCCCAGTGCACTTTAGCACGGGCAAGGGCCCGACGGGCACCTTCAATGCAGGCGGAGTGCTTGATGACTTCAACCCATGGACAAGCATCCACCAGCTGCCGCACCAGGCCGAAGTAGCTCCCAGGCATGGCCTCTTTGGGCCACAGCCAAACTATGAGGCCCTTCATGGCCTGTTCGGCCACCTTGTGCAGCTCGACCAGCTGCTTCAGCTGGTCGCTAAGGGGCACCGGATGTCCGGCCTCAGCATACTAAGACCAGAACACCTTCTCCGTCGAGCTCCCCTCCTCGGCTCTGTAGAAAGCGGCAACATCGGACACGCTACCGGGCAGATCTGCGAATGCTCCTAGAGAGCTCCGAATTCGGGTAAGTAACAGGTAATTCACTTTTACATGCTTGCTTTGCATGAAGAATGCCTTACCCGCCGCTATCTTCTTTAATGCCTCGATTTCCTGGAGGGCCTTGTGGGCTTCGGCCTTAGCGGCTTTGGCACTCTCAAGAGTCGACGCAAGCTCGGACTCTCGAGTCTCCGAGTCACGCTCCAAACTCTCGTGTTTTTCCACGAGAGCCTGGAGCTCTTGCCGTACCTCCGCCACCCGCGCCTCCTGCTTCTCTCGCCCGGCGCGTTCCGCGGCCACATTGCGTTCGGCCGCGGACACCGCCTCCTTCAGGGTCGCCACCTTGTTCATAGCCCCTGGAGTACCCACGTTATCCTTGTCATTCCTCTTGCAACCAAATCCTTTTCTGTAAGGTACAACTTTAATAAGGTGTTACTCACCTTCCTTGTCCTTGAGTTGCTTCTTGGCACGGCCGAGCTCGCTCTCGGACCGCTCGAGGCTTTGCTTCAAGGCATTGACCTACACAGTCAGTGCGGCAGAGGTGAGTAGCGCAGCCTGCATTCCCATATTGACATATTTTTGTTAAGACTCCTGCGTATATCTTTTTAGATCCTCAGTCCGGCTTTTCTTTCCGAACACCGAACCGAGCATCAGGGGCTACTGTCTATGCGGTACTATTTTACATATCTTAAAATTCTTATCTCAAAGCCTGTTAGAAGGCTGCTGCTGGCTTCGGTCAGCCCGCTTTTGGCGAGCTGAACCTTCTGAATCACCGTACTCATGACAGTGCGGTGTTCCTCGTCGATGGAAGCGCCGTTGAGCGCCTCCAGCAAGTTATCCGGCGCCTTCGGTTGGACGGAGGCCGCCGGCGTCACAGTATTGCCCTTCTTATGAAGGGGCCGTCCACCGGACTCCGGAACCACTGAAGGTTCCGGTGCAGAGTCCGGCCCAAAGTTCGGGAGTTTGCCCTGCGGCACCTCCGGGGCCTCCTCCTCATGGTGGGTCCCTTTCTGGGATCCCACCTCGGCATCGTCGGCGTCACGGGGGAAGGAGGCGGTCGGAAGTGAAGTACTATTCACATCCGACGTACCCAAGGACCCGCTCAACGAAGCGGGAAGATCGTCCCTGGGCGGACTACAGGGTTGTATTTGGCGTTAGAAAGACACCATGCGATAAAAAGAAAAATTATGAGTTATTTAGGAGTCCGGATACTTACGATCTCGCCAGGGGCTTGGCCCTTGAGGGCCATTCCTCGTCGCCGTCGTTGGCGTTGGTGGAACAGTCCGGGGGAAGGGTCCTTCCCTTCTTGGACCCTTTGGCCTCCCCCGTTGGGGAAGCCTTCCTCTTCTTCTCTCCCCCCGCTGGGGGAGAGGCCTCTTTCTTCTCCTCCTCGTCTTCGTGGGAGGAGTTTGCCTTGGAGTCATCGGACAATGAATCCGATAACACCTAGCGCCGGGAACTCCTCCGGGTTCCCGTGGCCTTCTTCTTGGCCTTCTTCTCCGGCACCACGTAAGGCGCCGGGACCAGCAGCCCTGTCAAACGGGCATCCGCTGGGTCTTTTGGCAGGGGAGCCAGACAGTTAACCTGTCCGGACGTCTTCTGCCATGCCTGTTAAGGGTATTGGGAGCTTAGATCCCACATAGAGTCAAACTATGAAAAGCAAGTGTCCCATAAAGGATAACATAGCTTACCTCGCCAGCCGGACGCTGCGAGCTGAATCCGTGATCTTTGGTTGTGGATGCGAGAGCCTCGGCGCCCTTGAACAGCACCCTCCAGACCTCTTCGTACGTAGTGTCGAAGAGCCCGCTCAAGGTCTGGTGCTGTGCCGGATCGAACTCCCACAAGTTGAAGTCCCGCTGTTGGCAGGGGAGAATCCGGCGGATGAGCATGACCTGGATTACATTGACAAGCTTGAGCTTCTTGTTCACCAGGGTTTGGAGACAGGATTGGAGTCCGGTCATCTCTTCCGAATCACCCCACAGCAGGCCCTTCTCTTTCCAGGAAGTGGGCCGCATGGGGATGCCAGATCTGAATTCGGGGGCCGCTGCCCATTCAGGGTCACGCGGCTCGGTGATGTAGAACCACCCCGATTGCCACCCTTTGATGGTTTCCACGAAGGCACCCTCGAGCCAAGTGACGTTGGGCATCTTGCCCACCATGGCACCTCCGCACTCCGCTTGGCTGCCCTTCACAACCTTCGGCTTGACATTAAAGGTCTTTAGCCATAAGCCGAAGTGGGGCTGGATGCAGAGGAAGGCCCCACACACGATGATAAACGCCGAGATGTTGAGGATGAAATTTGGGGCCAGATCACGGAAATCTAGGCCATAGTAGAACATGAGCCCCCGAACAAAGAGGTGGAGTGGGAAGCCCAGTCCGCGGAGGAAATGGGGGAAGGAATACCACCCTCTCATGGGGCCCGGGGGTGGGGATGAGCTGCCCCTCGTCGAGGAGCCGGTGCGCGATATTGCTGGATAAATATCCGACATTGCGCAACTTCTTGATGTGCCCCTCCATAACGGAGGAGGCCATCCACTTGACTCCCGCTCCGGACATGGTTGGAGAAGGTTGAGGTGAGATGTGCAGACTTGGGCGCTGGAGCTCGAGTGCGCGGAGATGGATAAGCAAAGGAGGAAGAAGGCGTAGGTAAAAAGGTGGATTCTTATCCCCTTATATATGGGCGGACGAAACTATGCGTCCCCACCAGCCTGGTAAAACTCGCTTATCTCCCAAGCGCCACAATCAATGGCGTAGTTGGGTTACCCATGTCCGTATTGATGAGAATCCCGGAATAAGGGGACACGATCTCTGCTTCGACAAGACGTGCCAAGGAAACCGCTTCGCTAAACGCGCTGAGGTGGTATGACAAAAACGATTCGAGTAAAGGCTTGGCCGTGGTGTGACGTCACGCCACGAAATACGTCAGCAGATTGAACTTGTGTAAATATTATTCTCTCTACGGTGGTATGTGGAATTTATTTTGCAGAGCCGGACACTATCCTGGTGTTCACAATCTTCTATTAATTATTCGGAGGAGGAACCCGCCTTGCAATGCCGAAGACAATATGCGCGCCGGACTCGTCGTCATTGAAGCCTGATTCAGGGGCTACTGAGGGAGTCCTGGACTAGGGGGTGTCCGGATAGCCGAACTATCATCATTGGCCGGACTCCAAGACTATGAAGATACAAGATTGAAGACTTCGTCCCGTGTCCGGATGGGACTTTCCTTGGCGTGGAAGGCAAGCTTGGCAATACGGATATGTAGATCTCCTACCATTGTAACCGACTCTGGGTAACCCTAGCCCTCTCCGGTGTCTATATAAACCGGAGGGTTTTAGTCCATAGGACGAACGACAATCATACCATAGGCTAGCTTCTAGGGTTTAGCGTCCTTGATCTCGTGGTAGATCCACTCTTGTACTACCCATATCATGAATATCAATCAAGCAGGAGTAGGGTTTTACCTCCATCGAGAGGGCCCAAACCTGGGTAAAAACATCGTGTCCCTTGTCTCCTGTTACCATCCGCCTAGACGCATAGTTCGGGACCCCCTACCTGAGATCTGCCGGTTTTGACACCGACACCCCCCCCCCCCGGTCGCTCGACGCGACTCCAGGGTCGCCACGACTTGACAAGAAAGTTTGTACCCCAATCCTGTAAGTGCATCTAGTGCCACCCCTAGTTGGTTTTGGAGTATTGACGACAAACTTGGTTGAGGGACTAATGTGTTTGTGAGAATTGCAGTATAACACAGGTAGTAGTCCCATATTGATTCAGTTTACCTACCAGAGATGATCCCTAAAAATGTATGAAGACATTGAAGACAATGGTGGTCTGTGAAGACATTCACATTCAAGACTATGACAGGAGCGCGTGAAGACTATGGAGTGCGAATATATAGTTGTTTCGTAGTTTCCTTTTCTTCTTTGTTGAGTCATAGGAACCACCGTACTATTAAGTGGGGTCCAAGTGAACAAAGTCAGAGTGACTGATGTGATGCTCAACCAAATCCTATGTCTTCAAGCGAAGACAATAAGAGCAAATCTTATCCAGAGCTGGATTAGTCATCTTTACATGTAGCCCAAGTCAAGCTGCCGCGTGTGTTTGAAATCTGACCGTTGGACACGTGTCAGTTCCTTAGTGACACAGGGTCATTTCGGACAAGTCAGGTCGGGTTGCCTCCTGGCTATAAATAGCCCACCCCCTACACCATAAATTGGTGGCTGCTCGGAGTTAGTGCACGGCTTTTTTCGTTTGAGAGCAACCCACCTCCGAACCCTTTGAGAGAGAATCCTTGCGAGGACAAAGCCAAAACACCCAGAGCCAAAGAGTGTTAGGCATCCTCGTGATCTGAAGACTTATTACACATGAGGATTGTGAATCCTCCAGCCGGTTAGGCGTCACGTTCTGAGCATCCAAGAGTCGTTGTGGATTGCCGGTGAATGAAGTCTGTGAAGGTTTGGAAGTCTTCCTTGAAGACTTACCAGAGTGATTGGGCGAGGACTAAGTCTTCTTAGCTCAAGGGGAATAAGGTGAAGACACAGTCTTCTTAGTTGAATCTCAGCCTCCCTAACCAGACGTACAGTTGTCACAGCAACTGGAACTGGTCCAACAAATCCCTTGTCCTCTCCGAGCAACTGGTTCTATCCTACCTCTCTCGCCTTACTCACAGTTTATCATCATGAAGTCTTTGCCTACTTGCCTTATCTGTTTGACTTCACTGTGTGAAGACAGTTTTCTGTTTGGCTTCATACTATCTTCCATCCTGATTGAATCTACCTAGCTGCTCATAGTCTTCGTGCTTTCACTTCATTGCTTACTTGACTATGGCTTGTCTAGTGTAGTCTACCTTCCGCTGCAAATCAATAGGGTCATTTCTATCATTTGTCTTAAAAACATCCATGTTTTGAAGACTTTCATAAAAATTGCCTATTCACCACCCCTCTAGTCAAATACTAGCACTTCCAATTGGTATCAGAGCAAGGTGCTCCCTTGTTCTGTGTGATTTGGTTTAACCACCTAGAGTTTAGCTATGTCGACTGCAGGGATAATCAAAGTCTCCGCTGCATGCTCTATCTTCGATGGCACTGATTACCCCTACTGGAAGAATAAGATGTGCATGCATCTTGAAGCCATTGATGTTGATCTCTGGTATGTCGTCAAGAACGGCGTTCCCAAGACTTGTGAAGGTGTCACTCCTGTTGATGTCAAGAATTTCGTGCAACTGGACTCAACTGCCACGAACATTATCTGTGGTCATCTGACCAAGGGGCAGTATGGTCGTGTGAGTGCTCTGGAAACTGCAAAGCTAGTCTGGGACTGTCTCTCCAAGGTCAATGAAGGCATCTCAACACAGAGAGATTCAAGGATCAGTGTTCTTCGCAATCTCTTCAACCGCTTCAAGAGAAATGACAATGAGAATGTCCAGCTCACATTTGATCGCCTCACTGATGTCACCAGTGAGATTCATGCACTCGGGGCCACTGAGATCACCAAGTCCGAAATCGTCAAGACACTTCTGAGATCTCTCGACAGCTCATTTGACACCCTGGCCCTAATGATTCAAGAGCGCCCTGACTTCAAGACTCTCGTTCCGTCTGACATACTTGAGAGGCTCAACACACATGAGTTCCAGCTATCTGAGAAAAGTGATATCTATGGTCCCAACTATGGCCGTACTCGCACTTTGAAGGCAAAGGCCGTCTCCTCATCTGAAGAAGGATCTGACTGCAATTCTGGTAATCCTGAAGACACTGGAAAGGAGCTCGCTATGCTCGTGAAGAAGTTCCAGAAGTTCACCAAGAAGAAAGACTTCAGAAAGTCTTCAAGATCCTGCTCAAGGAATGATGAAGCTTCCTCTCGTTATCACAAGAAGAGAACCTGTCACAAGTGCAAGAAACCTGGTCACTACATCTCCGAGTGTCCACAGTGGGACAACAAGACAAAGAAGAAGAAGAAGAGCAAGTAATATGATTCTGATGACAACAAGAAGAAGAAATCCTCAAAGTCTTCTTCCAAGTCTTCATCGATGTCTTCTTCACATAAGAAGAGCTCATCTGGCAAGGCTCGTGCTTTTGTTGGCAAGGAGATGGATTTAGAGGAGGAGTCTGCATCTGAGGAGGCAGAGGTGGAGTCAGAAGAGGAATCTGATTCTGGAGTAGCAAGCCTGGCTCTAGCTTCTGCATACGTCGCCAAGTCCATCTTCAACACTAAAGACAATGGCCTCGTCACCAACGCTGATGCCAAGGATGAGGACGACTCTACTCCCACCTACTGCTTCATGGCACGTGGTGCCAAGTACCACAGCTAGCCGTATGTCTTCTAGCGAAAGCTTCAGAGTGAGAGGACGGGCTCCTCTCCTCTCCTCTCCTCCTAGGCGACTCCTAGGCGGCTCCACCGCCGGTGGCCACTCCGGCCCCGGCGTCCACCTCCCTGGCCGTCCAATGGCGCCTCCTCACCTTGACTTTGCTAGAGGTAAGGCTTTTCAGCTTGGCATGCGCCAAAAGTTTGGTCATCCGGTGGTTTTCTCTCCTGGTTTTCGCCAACGTGAGTTCAAGCTTGTGGTCTCTTTTGGTCGAGCGTGCTTTCGCCTGGATTGTCACAATGTGAGCATTGTGCTTCACTCTTGCTTTGGTGGTTACCCTCAAGGTTTTAGGGTTAAGTTTCTCCAGGACCGTTCTTTTCAGTTTTCGGTTGCTTCAAAATCTGTGGGTTTTGAACTCTACAACAGTGGCCGTATTTCTGAGAGGGATTTTGAGTTGGTTTTTAGTCTCTGGGGTGAAGGTGGTCCTAATTGGCGTCGAGAGGAGCGTCTGTTCTATCAAGAGGAGCAAAATTCATGGTCTTTGGTTACCCGAGGGCCTTCACGTTCTTCCTCCCAAAGCGGCTCCGGCGATCGCCGGAGGGAGTTGACCCACCGCGGCTCAGTTTTCCAATGGCTGGCGGGGTTACCGGACTCGTCTCCAGATTTACAAGTCACTACTATTGATGAAGGGCGCATTGAGTGTAATATTACACCTCCGATCAATGATCGCGTGGTTCAGGGGGATGAGGGCGCAAATTCAGGATCTTCAAATTTGGCCATTACTTGTTACGGTTGTGGCAATTTGGGCCACATGGCTTGGGCCTGCCCTGAACCTCGTCTGACTAGGCTCTGGCCGTTTTTTAGGGTGGCTTCTTTTCCCACCCCCCCCAGCTGAGGCCTCGGCCCCTGGGGTGGTGGATGATTGGTTTATGGCCGTTGGCCCAGCCCAGCCGGCAATTCGAGCTTCCTCTTTTAGACAGCTCTGTGAAAGCATGTTCCCGAACTTTCAGCCAAGATTCCCTCTTGCCTCTTCGTCTCCTCCCCTGCCTTCCACTGTTCAACCTCGGGCTCGTCATTCTTCCTCCTTGCAGTCTTCAGAGCCTGCTGCCGGCGTAGAGCTAACGATGGCCAACATTCCGTTTGATCCTCAGCCTTTTGTTCCCCATGGTTTCAATATTCTCAATGTTGAAGGCCGTAATGGTGTGGCCAGGGTGGTTCTCCCCCACCGTCAGAAGCGCCACGAGGACTGGGCCATCGTCACCATTGAACCGCTTCCGGATGAGGTACTTTTTCCAAATGTGCAAGAAGTTCTTGATGAGTTCTTTGCGGATGTTCAACAAGTGCAAATCAGAGAAAGGCAGCGCTGTCCGTTGGGGGAAGCTTATGTGCGCTTTGTCAATCCAAGAGACAGAGATAGGTTAGTGATCCAGAGTCCTCACCAGTTTGGAGATGTTTTTATCTCTTTCCATAACCATGATAATGGCCGCAACTGCCGAAGAACCAGTTTAATAGAACAGTTTGGCTGCTCATCCTTGCGGTCCCGTTTGATTTTCGCAATTCTGAAGATATTGCCAGGGCCATCAGTCATTTTGGGCGCCTTGTTTCTTGGGAGAATGACCCTCTTCATATGGGTAGAGTTATTGCAAAAGCTAAAGTTAGAGATCTTGACTCCATCCCTAAAAGTGTCAGGTGGTCTGAAGGTGAAGTCCTAGATGAAGATGCTTGGTCCTCTTCAGTGGAAATTCTTCTGCAACAGATGATGGGGTGGGGCCCCTGCCGGTGAGGACCCAATTCCACCTGACAATGTTGATCCTCACCCTCTACCAGGAAACAACAATGCTTTCCCTGGTTTTCATATTAATCCTCAGCCTATTCAGCAAGATGACATGGATGCAGAAGAGGTTCACTGGGCTCTGCAGCCTCCAGTTGGTAATAATGTTGAAGCTCAAGATGATTTTGATTTCCTGGAAGGTGTTCATCAAGAAGAAATTGCTTGGGCTGATGGGGAGGAGCTCCCACCACCTTTGGAGGGCCACAGCAGCATCACTACAACTGTCTCCTTGTCTGAAGGTTTTTCTTCCCATGCAAGTGAGGAAGTAAATCAACTTCCACCTATGATGCACATACAGGGCAATGGTCTTGAGCTTTTGATGCAGGACTACCAAGAGGAGGAGCAGGATGTTCCTGCAATCCCAGTTCCTCAGGCTCCTCTTGCTTTGGCAGTTCCTCAGGAAGTTTTACTACCAACAATTCCTGAGGTGGTCCCTCAGATTCAGCCAGTCTTGGAGGAAGTGATCCAACCTTCTGAGCCTGTTATTGGTAACAGTCCTGTTGTGCCTCAGGACCTGTCACTGGACCCTTGCAGAGACTCTCATGCTAATAAAGAGCCAGTAGGCCATGGCAAGGATCCTTTTCAGTTTAAAGCTGTTGATTTGGTTGGGGAAGCAGGAGCTACCTCTCATTCAGTGAACCCACTGCTTGTGGATCCTGCTGGGGTTGAAAATGCTAGCAAAAAAGGTAACTGGATTGCCCAAATTGAGGAGCATTTTGAGTTTGCACCCTCATTACTTGGTTTGAAATCTATTCAGTTAAAGGCTCTAGCTAATAAAGATACTATTCTGTCAGAAGAAGGCCTGGTAATTTGGAAGGAGCATTTTGCTCAAAAGCCTTTGGAGGATGTGCCTTCTCTTTATGTTCAAGTCCTAGTAAGTTGGTTCAATTTTATTGTGCATCTTCTAATGACACCAGACAAGTTTAACTGGACACTCAATATGCTTAAATCTCCTTTGTGGGAATTACTTGCTGAAGTAGAGGGCACTGAAAATTCTTATATCTTTCACATTCCTGATAAATGCACTGCTACTAGGGCTCCTACTTGCAAGCAGCTCATGGATCAATCTCATCAGCAGGATACAAACAAGGAAAATGAAGGAGATTCTTCCAACCAGCAGGACTTGGATTCCTTGGCCCTTCTTCAACCTTTTGGGGTTGAAAATTCTAAGAAAAGAAGGGGAGGAAAGACACCTCCTGTAGAAACAGAGGTAAGGAGGAGTGATAGGATAAAAAAAGACAATGCTGGGTTTAAAAGAGGTTCTTGCTCTAATAATATGTGTCTGCCTTGTAATGCTGCTCCACCAGTTGTTCAAAAATCAGTGGTTAAGAATCTCACATCCTCATTTTGCAAGGTTGCTGATCAGGAGTTGGAAGGGAAGCTCTCCAAGAAACCTAAGAGAAGGATGGGAGAGGACTTGGCTGGGGTGATCCCATCCAAGGAGGACAGGCAGGACAACCCCAAAAGTGTTTAGATGACCACATTAAATGCTCTTGTTGAGGAGAGGGAGGGGTTTTATATTATGAACTGTATGAATGTTCCTTTTGTTTGTAATTGCACCCTATGGGCCCTCTGGACTTGCTGTAATAGTTCATGTTCTTCTGTTAGTGCATTTTGCTTCCCTATCTCCATATGGGTAGTTTCATGTCTTGCTGTGCTGTGGATGATGTGGTTCCTGTACTTGCTCAATTTGCTTTCACTGCTGTCTGGTTGGACTGATTTCCTTGGGTTCTGGCCAAGTGATGGTGCTTGGTCCCTGGTTGTTCTCCTATACTGTTTCCATGAATAGTCATAACAGAAGCTGGAATATACTAAACTGGAACATCAGAGGAATTAACTCACCTGATAAATGGCTTGCTCTAGGGCAAAAAATTGAGGAAAGTGACTGTGCCATTCTGTGTCTTCAAGAAACCAAGAGGGAGCATTTTGATGCTGCTTACATTAAGAACTTTTGTCCCAACAGGCTCAATAAATTTGCCTTCCTGCCCTCAATTGGAGCTTCTGGAGGCCTTCTAATCACATGGAATGGTTCTCTGTTTGAGGGAGAGGTCATCTTCTAGAATAGATTCTCTCTCTCTCAATTAGTTTCACTAGTCTTTTGTGCAATCAATCCTGGGTCCTCACCAACATTTATGGGCCATGTGTGCAAGCAGAAAAAATGGAGTTTATTAATTGGTTTTCCAACATTCATATGCCACTAGACACAAATTGGATTCTAGTTGGTGATTTCAACTTTATTAGGGATCCTTCTGACAGGAACAGGCCTGGTGGGGATGTTAATGAAATGCTTCTTTTTAATGAAGCTATCAGCAATCTGGGTTTAATTGAGCTCCCTCTTCATGGGAGAAAATACAGCTGGAGTAACATACAACAGAGTCCTTTGTTGGAAAAGTTGGATTGGTTCTTCACCTCTGCCTCTTGGATGACTACTTATCCTGATACAGTTGCTATGCCTCTTTCTAGACCTATATCAGATCATCTTCCATGTGTTATCAAAATTGGGACTTCCATCCCAAAGGCCAGGGTCTTCAGATTTGAAAATTACTGGTTAAAGCACTCTGACTTTAAAGAGGTTGTTACTGCAGCTTGGAATATTCCTGTGGGTAATCTTGATGCAGCAAAAAGCCTAAATGCAAAGTTCAAAAATCTTAGAAGGGCTCTCAAACTTTGGGCCAAGAACCTATCTTGCCTAAAATCCAAAATTACTGCCATTAATGAGGTTATTTTCTTGTTTGACTTGTTTGAGGAATTCAGAGATTTGGGTGATTTTGAGTGGAATTGCAGGGTGATCCTAAAAGAACAATTGCTCTTGCTACTGAAGAACCAAAAAATCTATTGGAAGCAGAGAGGTAAAATCAAAGGTGTTAAGTTTGGTGATGAAAACACCAAATTTTTTCATACAAAGGCGTCTATAAATTATAGGCATAATTACATTGCTATGCTAAAAAATGAGGATCAAGTGGAAATCACAGACCATGCAAGTAAAGCTGCCCTGCTGTGGAATGCCTTCAAGAGCAGATTAGGAAGGTCAGAGCAAAACACCATGCACTTTCATTTGCCTACTCTTCTGCAACATCAAGCTAGTCCTTCAGACTTTGAACAGCTGGAAATTCCTTTCACTGAGGAAGAAATCAATGATGTTGTTAAGCAATTGCCCACTGATAAGTCTCCTAGTCCAGATGGATTTAACAATGAGTTTTTTAAGAGCTGCTGGGATATTATAAAGCATGATGTCACTAGACTGATACATGAGTTCTATGCTGGGCTAATTTCTCTTGAGAGCATCAACTCCGCTTTCATAACTCTAGCTCCAAAGGGGCCTTCTCCCAGTACTGCTAATGATTTCAGACCTATATCTTTGCTCAATTGCTGCCTCAAGCTCATTACCAAATTGCTTGCCAACAGGTTACAGAAAGTGATCCTCAAAATGGTGCATATAAATCAGTATGGTTTCCTTAAGGAAAGAGCTATTCATGACTGCCTTGGTTGGGCTTATGAGTACCTACATCAATGCCACAACTCTAAGGATGAAATTGTTGTGCTAAAGCTAGATTTTGAAAAAGCTTTCGACCTTATTGAGCATTCTACAACCATTGATATCCTCAGAGAAAGGGTTTTGGAGAAAGATGGATTGGACGGATTAAAACGCTATTTACCTCTGCTTCATCACAAGTGCTTCTTAATGGCATTCCTGGGAAAAAGTTTTATTGCCTCAGAGGAGTGAGACAAGGGGATCCTCTCTCTCCCCTTCTTTTTGTGTTGGCTGCTGACCTACTTCAATCAATCATGAACAGGGCAATGAACTTGGGCCTTCTCATTCCTCCTTTGCAAGTTCAGTCATGTCCAGACTTCCCCATAGTTCAATATGCAGATGATACCCTGATTCTCATGCAAGCTGATGCCCCACAACTCCATTGTCTTAAAGCCCTTCTTCACACATTTGCAGATTCTACTGGGTTAAAGGTGAACTACAGCAAATCAAATCTGATACCAATCAATGTGAGTGATGAAAAAATGGAAATTTTGACTGGTACTTTGAACTGTTTGAAAGGATCATTCCCCTTCAATTATCTGGGCATGCCTTTAGGACTTCAAAAGCCAACAGTGGAGCAGTGTTTGCCTTTAGTAAGAAGAATTGCAAAAAACTAGTGGGCTTATCTTCTTTTATGACTCTTGCTAGAAGGTTACTACTGGTCAAGTCAGTGCTAAGTTCTCTTATTATTTACTTCATGGGCTGTCTTGATGTTCCTATAACTATCAAAAACCAGGTTAACAAATATTTGAGACACTGTCTTTGGAGGGAACCAGATTTGGAGGATCACAGACCAGCTTTGGTAGCTTGGTCCACTGTTTGCAGGCCTAAAAATCAGGGAGGCCTTGGAGTTATGAACATCTTTGTACAAAACCAAGCCCTACTGCTCAAGAACCTCCACAAGTTCTACAATAGAGAAAACATCCCTTGGGTCAATCTCATCTGGGAGGCTTATTATGACAATGGCAACCTACCAGGACACAAATGGGAAGGGTCTTTCTGGTGGAAATGTAACCTCAAGCTCATTGATAGTTACAAATCCATGGCAAGATGCACAATAGGAGATGGTAAATCTGCTCTGTTTTGGTCTGATCTCTGGCACACTTCTTGTCTGAACCAATTATTCCCTCATCTTTACTCCTTTGTCAGAGATCAGAACCTCTCTGTGCAATCTGTGCTTATGTTTGAATACTTGGAAGATTTATTTCACCTACCTTTGACCCAGGAGGCTTTTCTGGAATTTGAACTCATGGAAGAAATTTGTGACACCCTCAAAATATCTGCTTCCAATGAGCACTTGGATACATGGAGTTATATGTGGGGAAATAGCATTTTTTCAGTGGCCAAAGCTTACAAAATTTTGATAGGTGTTAAAATTGTTCCAGCTCAGTTCAATTGGATTTGGAAATGTTCTTCCCAGCCAAAGCACAAGGTTTTCTTTTGGAGGCTTCTTCATGATAGGCTCAACACCAGGAATATGCTAAGAAGGAAATCTTTTCATCTTGACAACTATAATTGTGCTACACTCAATTGCCAGCAGGAAGAAACTCTCCAGCACCTCTTCTGGACCTGCCCTTTTGCTTCTGCTTGTTGGGATATTCTCTGCCCTAACAGACAAATGAACCTCACTATCATGGAAGCCATTCCATATTTAAGGAGCAACATACATCAACCTTTTTCCATGGAGATCATTATCATTGCATCTTGGCCATTTGGATAGTCAGGAATGATAAGATTTTCAATAGCATTCCAACCAGCATTGATAGATGGAAGTTCATTTTCCTCACAGAACTACACCTGCTCAAATTCAAAATTAAGGAGAAGTTCTCAGTTTCTTTCTGTTCCTGGTTGGACACCCTTGTCCTGTAGCTCTTGGAGTTTTAGTTAGTTTTATCTAGTTTCTTTACAATTCTTTCAGCTTTTTTAGGATAGTTTTTCTATTTTTGAGGGCTTTTCTCAAGCCTTGTTTGTTTGTACATTGCTTGTTATGATAATATAAAAATTGCAGTGGGGTTTTGCCCTACTGTGTACAGTCAAAAAAAAGCTTCAGAGTGCTAGCTCTGGCATCAGAGGCTAGGACATGCGGGCATGAGGAACTTGTACACTCTCGCGAAGAAGAAGCATGTCGTGGTCATTGAAGGCGTCAAGTTCAAGAAAGACCATTTGTGTGGTGCCTGTGAAGCTGGGAAGATTACTAGGGCCAAGCATCCCTCGAAGACAATTGTGACGACATCTCAACCCTTCGAGCTGCTTCACATGGAGTTATTCGACCCTACTCATTACTCTACTCTTACTACCACTGCTTGTGTATATGGTTTCGTTATTGCTGATGATTACTCAAGATATACCTGGGTTCATATAATTCTCTATAAGACTGAAGTGCAGGATGTCTTCAGATGCTTTGACAATCGTGCCATGATGAACTACGGTGTCAAGATCAAGCACATCAGAAGTGACAATAGCACAGAATTCAAGAACATTGGCCTCGACACTTACCTTGATACACTGGCATCACTCATGAGTTTTCTGCTCCCTACACACCTCAGCAGAATGGCATCGTGGAGCATAAGAACAGAACCCTCATCGAGATGGCTCGGACGATGCTAGATGAGTACAAGACTCCAAGGAAGTTCTGGCCTGAAGCCATTGACACTGCATGTCACATCATCAACCGAGTTTATCTTCACAAGCTTCTAAAGAAGACATCATATGAGCTGCTAACTGGTAAGAAGCCAAATGTCAGTTACTTTAGAGTATTTGGTGGTAGGTGCTGGATCAAGGATCCACATCATACTTCAAAATTTGCACCGAAAGCACATGAAGGTTTTATGCTTGGATACTGAAAGGACTCGCACTCCTACAGAGTCTTCAACCTCTTTCACTATAAAGTGGTTGAAACTGTAGATGTGCGGTTCGATGAGACTAATGGCTTGCAAAGAGAGCACCAGCCAAATGTGCTAGATGAAGTCCCCTGTAGTGAATCTATCAAGCTCATGGGTACTAGAGAGATCATACCGTCCGAACCTCAGGCTGAAGATGAACTCATCATTGCACCAAGTCAACCTGATGACAATGCTCAGCCTGAAGTCAATGCTGAAGCTGAAGACAATGATCTGCAAGGGCAAATTCTTTGTCCAGTACATCTCCGTGTTGTAAATGAAGTACAGATTGAGAAGATAATTGACAGCATCAATGCACCCGATCCACTCACTCGTTCAAGAGCAACACAACCGGCAAATTTCTGTGGGCACTTTGCATTTGTCTCTATATCTGAACCCAAGAAAGTTGTTGAAGCCTTTATGGAACCTGAATGGATTCAAGCCATGCAAGAAGAGCTTCATCAGTTTGAGCTGAATAATGTTTGGGAACTAGTCAAGCGTCCTGATCCTCGCAAGCATAATATCATTGGCACCAAATGGATCTATCGCAACAAACAAGATGAACATGGTCAAGTTGTCAGAAACAAGGCTCATCTGGTTTCTCAAAGTTACACTCAAATAGAAGGGATTGACTTCGATGAAACATTTGCTCCCATGGCAAGACTTGAAGCCATTTGCATACTGCTTGCATATGCCAACCATCATAACATCCTTCTGTACCAAATGGATGTGAAGAGTGCCTTTCTCAATGGTAAGATTGAAGAATAAGTGTATGTTGCACAACCACCTGGCTATGAAGATCCAAAACATCCTGATATGGTGTACAAGCTCAACAAGGCACCGTATGGTCTCAAACAAGCTCCTCGCGCTTGGTATGACACGCTCAAAGACTTCTTGAAGAGCAAAGGCTTCAAACCTGGTTCATTAGATCCAACACTCTTCACGAAGTCATAGGACGGTGAAATGTTTGTGTGCCAAATCTATGTGGATGACATTATCTTTGGCTGCATTGACAAGAGATACAGTGATGAGTTTGGACACATGATGCAAGAGCAATATCAGATGTCCATGATGGGTGAGCTGAAGTTCTTCCTTGGTCTTCAAATCCGTCAACAGAGAAATGGCATCTTCATATCACAAGAGAAATACCTCAAAGACCGCCTGAATAAGTTTGGAATGCAAGACTGCAAAGGATACACGACGCCAATGCCAACCAAAAATCATCTGGGTCCTGACGACAATGGTAAAGAGTTCGCTCAAAAGGTATACCGCTCCATGATTGGTTCCTTACTTTACTTATGTGCATCTAGGCCAGATATAATGCTTAGCGTTTGCATGTGTGCCCGATTCCAAGCGGCACCAAAGGAGTCGCATCACCTAGCGGTGAAGCGAATTCTCCGATATTTGGTTTACACCCCAACGATAGGATTATGGTATCCAAAGGGCTCAACATTTGATCTGATTGGGTATTCTGATGCTGATTATGTTGGTGACAAGGTTGATCGCAAGTCCACCTTAGGAACATGTCACTTTCTCGGTTGATCACTTGTCTGTTGGTCTTCAAAGAAGCAGAACTGTGTGTCGCTCTCCACTGCTGAATCTGAATACATTGCTGTTGGATCGTGCCGTGCTCAGCTTCTATGGATGAAGCAAACTCTCAAGGACTATGGCATCAACACAAAGAATGTGCCACTCCTCTGTAACAATGAAAGCGCCATCAAGCTTTCCAAGAATCCAGTTCAACACTCGAAGACAAAGCACATTCAGATACGTCATCACTTTCTCAGAGATCATGTCAACAAGGAAGACATTGATATCATTCACGTCAACACTGAAGAGCAATTGGCAGATATCTTCACTAAGCCCTTGGATGAGAAAAGGTTTTGCAAGTTGCGGTGTGAGCTAAATATCTTAGAGTCCTCGAATGTCCTGCGAATGGACACACATCCTAATGCTTATGCATGTTGACGACTTAGATGTTCAACACACGAAGTAATGTATATCTTCAATTAATGAAGACTTACCCTCTAAGTGTGAATACATTAATGTTGAATTTGACTTCGGAGAGCCACGATAATTGTGTGCTGTGTCTGGGTCTAATAATTCCTATATGGTGGGTAATGCCACCACCAAATTCTTATTGAAGTGTTTCTCTTGGCATTACAATTGCAAAGTCTTCGCATTTGGATTGTCTTTAACATTGATTTATCTTCACAATGTTGATTTGGTTATATATATTTTATACACACACACACACACACACACACACACACACACACACACACACATCTGGGCTATTCTGTTACGCGTAACAGAATATTATTCTATTACCCTTTTTGAACTGAAGAATTCGAGAGGTTGTACTGATGCTCTCATTTTTGTCGAACTGATCGTCTCCTTTATGAACTGATGCTCTTAGTTTGAACCTGTGTTACCGGGCTCATGGCGTTTTCATCCCCGCAGCATAGTTGCCACAGCCGCCGCCGCCGTCGAGGAGCTCGAGGTGCTCGCCCCGAGGGTCTTCACGGGCGCCGAAATGGAGAGCCATGACCTGGGCGCGTCCAGCGAGATCGACAAGACACCGCACGAGACCGAGCGCCGGACATGGAGTCGGAGCCGGCGGTGGAGCGCATGCTGTGGTGGTGCGAGCAGGTGACGGTCCGCTGGATGGTGGCAGTGCTGCTCATCGGCATGGTGTACACAGTGATCGTCATGAAGCTCGGCATCACCACGGGGCTCGTCCCCACGCTCAAAATCTCCACCGCACTGCTCGCGCCTCTCCATTGCCTATCGCCCCTTCACGCACCAGTAGAATACTGTTGTTCAGACCTTCACCATCGCCTGCTACACCATCAGCTTCGGTAGTAAGCTCCTCCCTCAATCTCTCTCGTGCCGGCCTGATCGAAATCAATTTATTACCCCCAATTCTACATCCCCGCTATTACCGAACCTTTTTTAGATCAAATCTTGATTAGCTTGCTAACTAACTAATTCTGGTCCTGTGCTGAATCCTAGGCATGCAGGTGGGTTCGGGTCCTTCTTGCTGGGGCTGGACAGGAAGACATACGAGCTGTCCAGGGTGAACACGCCGGGCAACGTGTCGGCGCGCTACAAGGAAACCGGCATCGGCTGGATGATGGGCTTCCTCCTCGGCGTCAGCTTCGTTCGCCTGCTCACCCTGCTCCCTCTTAGAAAGGTACTAACGATTCGATTTCCATACTCATGTGCCCCCCTTGGGTGATCACTCCGTGTCCATGGTGAGGCGCACTTCCTGATTTTTTATGGTCGTTAGTGTTACTGTCAGACTTACTGAAACTTTGGCATTGCTTGCAAGATCGTAGCTTCAGGGCTGTGGTCATTGACGGTGATTAGTCCCCCACCTCATACCCAAAAATTATTTCCCCCTGTTCTCATTTGTTAACCGGAATTTCAACATCAACGACCAACCCCCAAGTCATCATTTGCTACAATGCTGACGGAATCTAGCTAGTCTGCATTTTGTTTTGTTCTTGATGTGAAGAACATTTACAGTCGATTTCGTAGTCGCAGCCGGTCTTCAATTGAACTAACGATTTGGTGAAACCAAACACTTTCAGGTACTGGTGATCGACTACAAGCTAACTTACCCAAGTGGGATCACCGGCGTGGTGGGGTTGAACTGATGCTCTCATTTTGGTCGAACTGGTCATGTTTTTAGTACTGAGGTATTTTCACATACCTCAGTACTGACTTTAAAATAGCAGTTAGAAAAAATAAAGTACTTGTACTGATCTATGTGTATGTTTGTACTGAGGTATTTTTTGCAAAGTAATGTTGAATAAGGTGAGACTGGTCGTGTTGTTTTTTCCGTCCTGAAAACAGAGTACTCAAACTCATCTTTGTATGGGTTTGTACTGAGTACTCAAACTCATCTTTGTATGGGTTTGTACTGAGCATAATTTTCACAACCCGGACTTTACATTCTATTCCTCACTGCTATTTTGTCGATTTTGAAGTTCCAGTTTTTCTGTCCTTGAACTTATCCAAGTTTTTTCCTAGAAAAATGTGCACTCTCTTTTGGAAAGAGAATGTATGAACGTTCACATGGAGAGTAATTGAACTTTTGAGCAATTTATTTTTATATAAACATTCTTTTTCTGACCCTGGTTTATTAACTTCATGTGGAAGTGCCACATTTTCTTCCGCGGGTGAAACTTTTTTGCTGTGTGGGTTTTGGACTTATCTGTCTTTCTAGTTTGAACTCACCGACAATTTTTTTAACTGATGATAAAGCACATAGTGAATGTCTACACTTAGTGTATGTTTACTTGTACAACCATGGGGGCATACTATGTGAACATCTATTATATAAACATTTATTCACAAAATACAAAGAAGTCCATAAAGAGTACATCTCTCACGAAACTACCCATAAACACATCAGTTAATAAAGACTACATCTCCCAGGAAACTAGCCATGAACACATCAGTTCATAAAGTGTACATATCATTGAACATATAATGCAACTAGCGAAAAGTAACAACACAAAACATTTATTTTTTGAACACAAGAACATTTAATTTTTGTTTCTGGTGTCGCCAGATAACTGTCATTATTTGTCGGCAGCAAAGTCCTTGAACTTGGCCTACACCAGTAGTAGAAATAACTGGTTCTGTCACCTAAAATGCAAAACACACACAAAATTCTCAAGTAATCAAATCTGTAGCAAATTTCCACGTTGAACTTTCCTAGTTCAGATCATTGAACTCTCCCAGCTGGCGATGCTTCTCTCAGGACAGAACCCAGTGGACCTTGCACACGAAAAGCCCAGCATGGCAATGTTAGTACTTCCCAAGGTGTTGCATCTGTACTCACTATGGTGATGTGTTTGTACTGCCAAAAAACATAAGCAGGAGCACAGAGTAAACATTTTTTAAAACTTGTGCTCACAGGAATAGTGACAACACCTAAAGAGCATGTTCTTTTCACATCTTCCCAACTACTCAATTAGCAGAACAACACATCTATGCATTTGATGCACACAGAGGACTACCATCAACGCTCAACCTGGACGGCTGCCAGCAACCATGGTGGACGGGCTGGTGGTGGTGCCTTTACCTTTTTGTAAATCAAAGCTCCTACTTTTATGCTATACTTTCATGCAATTCTTCACTCAAGTAATAATTTCAGTTTAACCTTGAAGAACCAACTTTAGTGTTTGAATTAGTACCTTTTTCAGAGGTGCAGACGCAGCAAGAAAGAAGTTCTTGTGGAGCTTGAGGGAGCGTAGGACGTAGCATGACAGGGAGCATAGAACTACCCTCTACCAGGAGGTTGACCTACAGAGGAGCATCCATTGCCCACGGCGAGGCAGAGGTGCGCCGGCGAGTGACGCAGCCTCATTGGAAGTGGGCGGATGTGGGGCCGGTGTGACGTAGCCTCATTGGATCCAGGTGGCGCGGCGGCCGGAGAAGCACGTACTGCGCATGAATAGAGGGGGTGTGGAGATGATGTTTCTATGCATCAAATCTTCTAACAAAAATTGAGAGGAAATATTATAGGATGGTCTCAAAAATACTACATTAGGAACTAAACACCAGCTTGTAATTGAACTAACCTAAATTAAACTGAAACTATAACTATTGAACTGATCTGTAACTATAACAAGAATTGTACTGAACGAAATTTAGTAATTGAACTGAACCAAAAATATATTCAGTAATTTAGTAATTGAACTGATGGTCTTTTGTCGAATCACGCACTGAAGAACTGCTGCAGATCATATGGAAAATATACCAACAAGAAACCAGAGGTGTGGCGGCACCGCTGCAGCACTTGTGTCTTTTATAACATTTTCAAGAGAATCTGACCATACACTTGCTAGAAAAATGGAACTTCTAATAAATCTATTCGGCAAAAGGCATCATAGGGTATACTTTCTTTGCCCTATTATACCAAATACCAAACAACAAAAATTGGTTCTCATAAGCATTTCAACAAGCACCTAGACCATCAATTATTTTCATATAAGTAGCATGGAATCGAATGGAGCAATAGTAGGGCATGAGAAGAAAGAAGTAGCAGCAATACCACAAGATCCTACCATTTTTTGTACATGATGCATCTCCCCTGTCGTTCAGATAGGAGATCATTGAGTTCACTTATAGGAGATCATTCAGTTCAATTTGTGTACATGATCGCACGCTGCATCAGGCACCAGGCATGCACCAGCACACACGCCACAGCACCCCACGCAAGTTCTATTAGGCAACATGGATTATTTTGTTGCATCCATTGAACTGAAGGGAGCTCCTTCGCCCTGTAAGATGAACGGAAAAAAGAAAATGAAATTTGTCAAGGTCGAAATGACCATAATAATCATGTAAAAATAACGACAAGTTCATGCACAGTAACATTAGAAGTACACAAAAGAAACCTAAATAGAAGTTATGTACTTTGAAATACTTCATTTGTTTCAAAATATGAACATCTATATTTATGTTCTTAGAACTTATTATATTTTCCCTGCAAATTACATGCATGAGAGCATGGTGCTCCAATTCAATTGCATATATCTGAAACTCCACAGCGACCTGACCTTATGCATAACAGTATGAGTGCAGAATACTTGTAAGCATAAGAAAAAGACATAGAGCACACATATAATTTTCAAGATTTCCTTGATGTTCTGCATATTAAAGTTGATTTCTTGAAAAGAATGCAATTTTTGAATTGAAAATCAAGTAAAAGCTGAACTCATAAATTTCAAGGTCAAAGGAACCTCCACATCCATCAAAATTCATATCCTATTTCATTTCGAAAAGCTACAATGCTATCTTTCTTTTTAGAGTACATCCACTAGGAGATAGCAGCAGCAGCTCCTCACACAGAGTGAGAGAGAGAGAACACACCTATGGCCGAGCACAGATAGCGACGCCGTCCTGGTCATCACGGAGAAGTAGAGCTGCCCCGTCGTCTTCAGCAGCACCACCGACTCTTCGCAAGCCATGTGTGGGGAGGCGAGGCCGGCGCGCTGAAAGGAGGCGGCACTGCGGGGATGCGGCGTTGGCTTTTCCCTGATGTACCATGCTTTCTATTTTGATGCTCACACTAGCTAGGTCTGTAGAAGTTGTTCCATGAGTTGTTATGCAAGTGGAAACACATAATCTTTTAGAGCTCAATTTCTTGTGGAGGAAGTGGAAGAAGGATTAACTAATATTTGGTCTTGGCACAGTAAATATATTTAAACCTAGTAAATTTAACTGGTTGAACTGAGACAGTCAAACTGGTTAGCACATCTAGGTATAATGAGATTATTTAACTAGTTGAACTAAGACAGATTAGCACCACTAATCCACCATGTGATTTTGTTTGTAGTTTAGAAACATATACAGAAATGACTCCTATTACAGTAGCTCACCAAGCATCAAATTCTTCCTAAAACTTCGATTCCTAGAACGATAATCAGTGTACATTCTAACAAGAATTAACATCCTACCAAAAGGAACACACGCATACCAGTTTAGTAGCAACAATTACAATTAGCCAAGTTCATTTGAGGTAGCAGATGCACAAGTGTAGTGGCAGCTCGACGCACATACCTGGTCCACTGCTTCATGCATCCATCTCACTACTCCCTAGTACACTAGATGCCGACTTGATGTACCCTGCACACACACAACTGGCAATCAGCATGCACACACACAACCAGCCATACACCTAGGATTGCGTCTTCTCCACAATTTGCACCGGCGATGTAGCAACACAGAAAAAATCTGAAGGAGTCTTCACTATCGTCCTCCTCGCCGCCCGAGTGATGTAGCAACACAAAAAAAATCTGGCGATGGCCAATGCCAGGGGAAGATGGGGCGGCCGGCGGCTACCGCGATGTGTGGATGAGGCGGGTGTGGCGGCCAGCGCTAGGGGAGGACGGGGGGGTGGACTACGGCCAGGGAGCTGCGATAAGTGAACGGCCTGGGGCGGCCGGGTTGGACTACTGGTCGTAGCGGCAGCGAACCCAATGCCCTGGCCACACCAGGATGAGAGCCAACCAGAAGGAGATAGAGGGGCGTGTCCACGGCGGAAACATTGAATGACGCATGGTCGCACATTGAATTGCCTGCAGGCGATGGGGAAGAGGTCCGGACGGCGCACGCTGGGAAGGGAGGTCGTGGCGGCGGCACGCTGGGGGAGGGGGTGTGGCGGCGGCGCGTTGAGGAGGGTGGTCGTGGTGGCACCGGCGTCTGGCGGGGCGGGGGGGAGAGGTGGCGTCCGGCGGAGTGGGGGAGGGAGGCAGCGTCCGGCGGCGCAGGGGAGGTAGGCGGCGTCCGGCGTGCGGGGGAGGGAGGCGGCGTCCAGCGGCGGGGGGGGGGGGGAGGGAGGCGGTGTCCGACAGCACGGGGGAGGGAGGCGGTGTCCGGCGGCGCGGGGGAGGGAGGTGGCGGCTGGCGGTGCGGGAAGGTGGAGGTGGTGGGCGCTCGGGATGGAGAAGGTCGGGGATTGACAAGATGCAAGAGGTCCGGTGGGCTTTGGACAGACGGATCGCCTCCTCTATATAGGGCGCGAGGGTAACAAAATATTATTCTGTTACTAGTAACAGAATATAAACACTATTCTGATCATGGGATGAGAATAATATTCTGATCACAGCCTAACCTGCCCCGCTAGTAGTATGTTGAACTTCCCTGTGAACTAGGTTGAACTTCCGCCAACATTGCCCAAATGGGGCTTTGCGATATACCGTTGGAAAGCTATGGACACCAGTATCATGACCCAACTTAAATTTTTGGAAAAATGTAAGCGGTTTAAGAGCAGTTTTGAAAACCGTTTTTTCTTCACACAAAAAACGTGAATCGTATTTTCGATCGCATTTCTAAAGCGTTTATCGGAATGAGGCATATAATATGACGTTGGAAAGCTGCTGGAAAACCGCTACTTCCACATCTTAAAAGTTTTCTCTAATTCTCTATGGCTAAAAAGTAATTTGGAAAAATGTAAAATTTTGCAAATCGAACAGCCGAGTTCGTATTTTTGACGTCATTTCTAAACAGCTAATCCAATTGAGGCATATGATATGGCGTTGGTAAGCTTATGAAAATGCGCTACTCTTTCATTTTGAAAGTTTTTTCTAATTTTGAACGGTTTAAAAGTAATTTAGAAAACGGTACAAGTTCTATCGAGTTAGTATTTTCGAGCTAATTATTTAACCGTGCGTCCGAATGCAGCAAATGATATGGCGTTGGAAAGCTTGAACAAATGCGAAACTTTATGATATGTATTATTTCTCCCAATTCTTTACGGTTTTAAGTCAGTTTCGAAAATGGCGAAAAACATATTTTTGTCGTATTTTCTACATACTTTATCGGAATGGCGCAAATAATATACCATTGAAAAGCTATGGAAGATGGAAACGTTTTCATGTTGATAGTGTTCTCTGATTTGTAGCCGTTTTCAAGTAATTTCAAAAACGGCGAGATCATTCGTTCTACCTTTATCGCGAAACAGATTCGCCAAAAATGCATCGCGTGAAGTACGTGAAATTTTCGGTATGAAACCTTGAACTTTACCCTATTTTTCACGTGCTTTTTTTGCCCGTAGCTCTCCATCCACGCACCAAAACACTCACCGGAATTGAGCAAGTGATATACCGATGGAAAGCTGCTGTAGACACACAACTTTCCCGTGTTGATCATTTTTTCATGCTCGCAACGGTTTTACAAGTTTTTCATCTGAAATTCATTCAGTTTAGTAGTTGAACTTCCAGCTATTTTCATGTTGAACTTCCGCGACGTATTTTCGTTTGTAATTTTCTCATACATTCATCAATGTCACACAAATGATATTTCTTTTTTACAAACCTCTATCACAATAATTTTTTT
Organism: Triticum timopheevii; assembly: GCA_963921465.1. NCBI lineage: Eukaryota > Viridiplantae > Streptophyta > Magnoliopsida > Poales > Poaceae > Triticum > Triticum timopheevii. The sequence continues at coordinate 89,308,374 of OY997271.1, forward strand.
TAACTTTCTTCGACCGAGGACTTGAACTTACACAAATGATTTCCTACTGTTTTGAAGTAAATTAGAAAATGATGAGATCATGATTTCTGCCTTCATCGTGAATGGAAATACACTGCATGAAGTAGTTGAACTTCTCGTGCATGTCTGTTCAAACTTCACACTGTTTCTAATGTGTTGTTTTTGCACTGCATGAAGTAGTTGAACTTCTAGGACGTGTCTGTTCGAACTTCACTTTTGTTTTTGACATGCTGATTTTTTACGTGGTGTTTTTTGCACTACGTGAAGTAATTGTACTTCTGGGGCATCTGTGTTTGAACTTCACCCTGTTTCACTTTTTTTGTCTTTTTTCTTATATGAAATACACACCATGTAGTACGTGAACTTCCAGTTGTTATCACTTTGAACTTCTCTCTAGTTTGAGAGAATTATTTTAAAACACAAAAAATAACATATTTTTTATGTATTTTGGACATCTAAATACACGGTGAACCTCTCTCAGAAGAATTTCTCAACTTTTCCTCGCCGAGCGCTTGAACTTCTAGCAACCATTTTTTCCGTTTATGAGTTGTTTTTTAAAGTGTAAAAAATGGTGTTGTGTTTTTTATTTTTTGAACAGGTAAATCCTATGTTTTAATAAACTCTGAGCTTCTCTGTTATTTCAATTTGAACTTCACCTTTTTATATTGAGTAAAGAATTGTATTCAATTTTTATACGGAAAAAACCGAACATGGAAATACAAGGTGAACCTTTCTCGCAAATTTTTTTGAACTTCCCCGGAAAGAGCACTTGAACTTCTTTCAACAAACCTTTTAAACTTTTATTTTTCTATACTTTTATCCTCACCTGAAATGTATTCCTTGCAGTACTTGAATGAACTTCTCGTTGTTCTCACTATGAACTTCTTTCCACAGGTAAGAATTTTTTGAATGCATCAAAATGTGTTTTTAAATGGTATACATGAAAATTTTAAACTGTTCATCAAAATGTGGCACATAATATACCAGGTGGAAAGCTTATGAATCGCAGCAAATTTTTCATGTAGACATGTATTACAAATTCGTTGTCGTTTGAGAGAAGTTTTTAAAATGGCAAAACAACATTTTTTTTGCTTTTTAAAAACAACATATAAACGAACGACGGGCGTGTCATAAATATAATTTTTGAACCGTGCAGGGTGGAACAAGTGAATTTCTTGTAACAAACATTTTAGGCTTTTAGTTTTGTATTATTTTATTCTCTTTCGAAACGAAGTAGTTGAACTTCCCGCTATTTTCACCTTGAACTTCTGTCACATATTTTTGTTCAACCTCTCTCAGAAGAATTTTTGAACTTTCTCGGGTAGAGCACTTGAACTTCTAGCAACCGTTTTTAAGTAATTCCAAAAATAGCGAGATCATGCGTTCTGCCTTTATCGTGAAACAAATTCTTCGAAAATGCACCGCGTGAAGAACTTGAACTTCTCAGCATGTCTACCTGAACTTCACTCTGTTTCACGTGTTTTTTTGCTCGTAGATCTCCATCCACTGCTCGTAGCTCTCCATCCATTCACCGGAATTGAGCAGGTGATATATTGATGGAAAGCTGTTGTAAACACGCAACTTTCCCGTGTTGATCATATTTTCATACTCGCGGCGGTTTTAAAAGTTTTCATCTGAAATTCGGTCAGTGTAGCAGTTGAACTTTCTGCTGTTTTCACGTTGAACTTCTGTGACCTATTTTTGTTTGTAATTTTCTTATCCATTTTGTTAGTGTTACACGAATGATATTCCTTTTCTACAACCCTCTCTCACAATAATTTTTTAACTTTCCCCGACTGAGGACTTGAACTTATAACAAAAAAATTGGGACCTTGCCTTTTATTTCATTTTTCTCATATCAAACACACAACATGTAGTACATGGACCTTTTCCATTTTTATAATTTAAAATTTTTATTTCTTTTTGAAATCAAATTGCTCCCAAATAGTAATTGAACTTCTTTGTGGATTGAGAGAATTATTTTAAAACGCATAAAAACATATTCTTTTTGTGTTTTCGAACATGGAAATGCAAGGTGAACCTCTCTCGCAAGAATTTTTTAACTTTCCCGGACAGAGCACTTGAACTTCTTTCAACAAACCTTTTAAGCCTTTTATTTTCTATTCTTATATTCTTATGTGAAACGCATTCCATGTGGTAGTTGAACTTCCCGCTCTTTTCACCTTGAACTTCTGTCAACCTCTCTCACACGAATTTTTTAATTTTCTCGGGCTGAGCACTTGAGCTTGTAGAACCAAAACTTTCAGCCTTCGCTTTTTTCATTCTTTTTTTAATACAAAATGCACACCGTGTAGGTGAACTTCTAGCAGTTATCAATCTGAACTTTTCTTGGTTACGTGAAAATATTTGAATTTTTTATGAATTTTAATATGAATTTCTTAATCTTTTTTTTATGAATTTTGAAGCGCTCTATTTTTAAAAGCTGAACTTCTTGTTATTTAATTTTTGAACTTCTTGTTTCCATTCTTTAATAACAAGGAAAATCTGAGTTTTTTATAATCATTGAACTTCTCCATCTTTTTAATATGGACTTCCTAGTTTTATTTTCTTGATTTTTTTATGAAGAGCGCTCTATTTTTAAAAGTTGAGCTTCTTGTTATTTTATTTTTGAACTTCTTGTTTCCATTCTTTAATAACGAGGAAAATATTGGTTTTCTATAATCATCGGACTTCTCCATCTTTTTTAGAAACATGAAAAAAATCATTTTTATGAACCTTTGTTAAATTTGAACTTCATGCTCTTATTGTTTTAGAAACATGAAATAATGATTTTTTATAAACTAGTTTTACTGTATGTGAATGTGTGCTTTTTATATTCAAACTCCTAGCATGATTTCCTCGTAAACGGTATTTTTTGGCGTGATTTACATCTTGATATTTTTTTCATGAACTCCTCGAAAATCGAAACATTTATGCTTCACTACACATTTTTATCGTTCTTTAATTGCAATAGTTTTTAATATGTGTGAATGTGTGCTTACATTCGAACTTCCAAGGTGATTTTCATGTGAACTTTAAAAAGAAATTGATTGGGATTTTTTGTTCTCATTTTAGCTAACATTAAAGGCAACAAAATTACACCGCTCACACTTTTGTGCTCACTTATACATCTTGCATGCATTAGAGAACAAAACTGTGTTGCAAACATATGTCATTTATTTGTCCAACTTTTCTACAGAAAACAACAATCATCTGGCTAAAGCACCACCCATCGCATTCATATAATGAAGATGTTTTTTCTGTCATTTGAATTGCTCAAATATACGCACTAGAACTTCTGTCAAGAATATGTTGACAGGTACATATACAAACAACGCCCACGTGCCCCAAATGCCACCCGGCTACAGTAGCTCAATAAGCATAATTTCCTTTCTAAAGTTTTTTCTTCTATTTACTGTAACTTGATTCACATAACTTCAGAGACAAAAAAGAAGAAACAATAGCAATGACAGCTAATCTTTTCCCCTTGCTCACCTCACCATTCAGCAGCAACAAACGACAACACTTTATAATCATAGAAATGTAGCTTGATGTTGTTCAAGCCATGCGCCAAGTAGGAGACGAGCGGTGCTTCTGCCGGGTATTGGTGCGCCCAAGCTAGCTATTGGTGTGTGACTCTGTTCTCACCTTGATTTTGTTCTCACCTTGCCGTACAAGATCATAGCACAATGAGTTGCAGCTGAGCGCCTGCCATTTCTACAATTGATCAATGAACACAGTTTGGCCTGCTAAAAATCAACACATTGGACAGCAGCCGTACCAACTAATGTAGAAAATTGTGGTTTTGCCAAATCTACAGTGAACAGCTAACCTTTTGTGAAGAACAGCGACATAAAGAGCATGACACACACGCGAACACACAAAGCACCCACACAGTGAGCGCGCACACACATACGAGACACAAGACCTAGCACGGACGCAGCAACACATAACACTGTTTTTTTGAACTTTTGTGTAAGTCTACTTTGAACTTCTAAATATACTTTTACAAACTCAAGCCATCAGGTTCCAGCGGCCCAAAATACGATTATTTGAACTTTGAAGAATAATACTACAACTCTATATGAACTTCTTTCAGTCATCCATGCGTATTTTTGCAGCCACAACAGATATGCATAGCATTTCAAACAAATATAAATGATGTGATGCTCTACTACTAGCAAAGTTCCCCAAAAATCATGTTTCTCAAGCAGAATAGCATAGAAGCCACCAAATGTTTAAATGTATGACAAACATGTCCAAGAATTATCAAAAGAAGTTGTTTAGTCTCAAAAGTAAGCAGACTGGGTGAGTTACTTGTTCAGAAACAAACAATAATAGAGCAATGTAAGTCGAATCAAGTTCGTACATGCATAGTAAAGGAGCTACATTTGTGTGATTTACTCCCTGGTTCAGAGGTACCACAATATGGTGAATGAACTGTCATACTTTTTCAGACTAAAACCGTGTACATTTTTTCATTCACTTTCACAGAATAAACATTTTTAAACCTGTTTTTTCAACCCAACGCTTTTGCTTTTGTTAGTGGACTGCTAACCCAACAAACAGTTGACCCAGCAGCTTCCAACTATAAATTGACCAAAAGAAATGTGGTGATTACCAGTGAAACAATTGTACTATACAAGGGAAATGACTCAGTCTGATCATGCTAGAAACTAGTATAAAGATAACTGTAAGTTCTTGAGAAGGAGCTTATGTGGAAGAAATACAGGCAACTGAAATGTTCAAGGAGCGAAGTTCTTGGAGATCTCGGCGCTGCAGTGGTGACTGTCTTGGTGGTGTGTTGTTGAACGGCTCAAGGTGGCGGAGGTGAAATGTTTGGGAACTTGGGTGGCGGAGCCCCACCGGGAGGAGGCGGAAGGTCCCGCCCGAGCTCTGCCGTCCACCAGGGCATGAGGCAGCTGAAATTCATCCAACACATAGACATAGCACACACGCACACATCCATGGCAGAGAAAGCCGAAGAGAAAAAGCTGGTGGCAGCGCACCATGTATTCGATAGTGTCAGGTTGAAGGAGCGCAGACGGGCATCAGCACTTTGACCTATTGAATACTGCTAGAAGAGTAACCTCCTGCTGCCTATCTCCTCTCTCCCGGATGTGCCATCGATCTGCAGATGCAGGTCAAGACTTCCTGTAGCTGCAGGTCGAGGCCTCCTTCATCTGCAGGTCAAGGCAGGCCGATGAGTACAGTGCGAATGAATAAGAATATCAAGAGAAGCACAGAGAACCAAGGAGTTTCTCTCCTCACCTACGGGGAAAACTGCTCTTAAGAATGCATTTCCTCAGAAGCCAAATATACAGATACAATTATTTGCAGGGAACTTTTGTGCAAATCCAAAGAAGGTCAGATCTTTATGGGGAAAGAGTTAATTGTAGCCGGGAGGGGCAATACCTAACATTTGAAGACGAGCCACGTGGTTCGGGTGGAATGCCACGACCGTGGGGCTGCACCGGTGAAGCGCTGGGAGGGTGAGGTGTCGCCGGTGGAGCACTAAGAGAACGTTGGCCCCTGGGCGGTGGTGGGCGTGGTGCTCGGGGTCGGCACCATAGCCAAATCCTGGTGTTGGGTGGCATGGGGCCGCCGCAGGCCGGATCCAGGTGTGGTGGCGTCGCCGGGGCCGGATCCACATGAGGGGTGGTCGGGAACGGTGGGGGGCTATGCGGCGTGCGGGGGCGGGGGTGAGCATCACCGGCGGGTGGATCGGGATGTGGTGGTTGCTTCCGCCGGAGGTCCGGGACGGCGCCGAGGAAGAAGGAAGGGGAGGAGGGAGGACGCAGGACGGGGGAAGGGGCGGGACGTGGGGATAGCACGGCGGCGGCAGGGTCTCTTGGGAAGGCGCGCAGCAGCGAGGGTCTTTGGGGAAGGCGCGCGGCGGCGGGGATCGTTGGGGAAGGCACACGGCGGCGGGGAGTGGGCGCGCGGCGGTTGCGGGGGGTGGACACGCAGGGAGTGGGGAGGTTGGGGAAGACTGAAGAGAGTTGGGGCCGGGTGTTTTTTTATCGGGTGCTAATTGCGGGTTTTCAGATCTCACGAAGACCTCTGCGCGTCCTACATAGGATGATCGTGATCCAAATAGTTATTCTAATCCTGGGATTAGAATAGTGCTGTCCTATATATATATAATGAAAATCCATCCTACCACCCGGTGGTAGTTACCCCACATGTCTCATATACTACCATGTGGTACTATATATACTATTTTATTATTTTAAATATGTTCGTATATTATATCTAAGATATTTCAAAGCAAGTTACATGAAAAAATTGCATATGAGCCCATAGTTTTTGTTATATTTGTAAAATACGTACATATTTGTACGTAAAAATGAGCATACTCAAAAAATGGTACATACTACCTAAAAATTAGTATATACACTTCATAATCATTATTATATACTACATACTACATGTACATACTCTCGGTTCTAACAGATACTTCATACAACATACAATACGTAAGTGGTGGTAACTACCACTGCTTGTAGGAAACATTTGTCCTATATATATGTGTGTGTGTGTGTGTGTGTGTTCTGTCCTCTACAGCATTCACTTATTGCTATGTCTTCACTCTTGAATCTTTTGATCTATGTGAATGTGATCGGACCCTAACCTGTTCTATGCTTCTACCTCAACTCTATCTGTCCAAATCATATGCATTCTATTGAAGCCCGTCGATTGTCTTCTCCGAGTCCTTGTTAGCATTGACAAACATTTAATCTATTTTTAATGCTGCATCCTTATTGCCTGAAAACCGGAGAAGCTGGAATGACCACCCGACAATCCAGGCGTGCGTGGGAACATGGAACAACTTCCAATGTGTTGCATGTTTGCCACGTGTCCCTCAGATGTGAACCGCCAGGGGCACCTGAGTAATTGCTCTGCGTTGTCGCTTTCCTTATAACTACACATCACATCACGGTCAAAATCTTTCTCCCACCTCTACACCTCGCACAAACCCTAGCACCACCGCTAGCTCGTGACGATGCCGGCGACAAAGCGCTTAGCTGCCGCGACCTCACCGATGTCGTCCTCACACCGGCCGCGGACCTCGTCTTCTCCGTCGATGCCGTAGGTGTCTTCTGTCGCCAACTTAGGGCACGGGAGATTGAACTGCTAGGCCTCCTACTCCGTTCCGTCTAGCAGTTCTTCGTGTGGTAATTAAAACTTACTTTTTACTGCCTTTTTGATACGATAGATTCATCCTTCTCTACCAAAAGTGGTTTCTATGCTTACAAAATTGAATCTATCCTGTTCTGCATGTCATATTATGCCTAGTATATTCACTTATGCTTCACTACAAGTTATATTCCTCACTTGTACCCATTCTCGGATTTGTACAAATCTGGAACCAACTCTCAACAAATAAGTGAATGTCTTCGCGTTATGAGGTCAATATCGTCAAACTGATTTATCTTCAAAATCTTCTGAGAATGCATATGACCTCTTCCGCTTCCCTCGCACCTCTAATGCTGTCACAGGTACGTGTCCGTGGGAGAATCCCTTGGTTCTCATAGTCTGCATTCATTTGCAGAATTCTTACACTATCACATCAATTCTCCTGAAGCCAGTTCCTGTCTGACCAGCCGTCGGAAGCCTTTGCAAGTTTTGAAGCCATCCAGTTTAAACTTCATGGCCACAGAAAAGTCAGCTAGAAAGGGCGGCAGACAGCACCGTGGGAATACATCCAAAGATTTGCCACCAGATCTGTATGAAATGTACAAGACAAACCCTGAAGAAACCTATGGTGAACGCAAAACTCGAATCCAATGGATTCAAAGATATTGGACAGAGAAATGGTTTAAGTACAGATTCCTCACTGCTGAGTATGCCGAGAAGAATGCCATCAAGCGACCTTGGGGAGATATCTTATACAAAAATCTTGAACCCAAGTCTCAGACCGAAGCCATTGATCAAGGCTTCTACCCTTGCATGGTTCGCGAACCACAGCCAGAGAATGCTGACCCATCTTCTCTGCTATGGTGTTGTGAAGACAATCTGTTCAAGCGCAACTTCAAGTTTGCCAAGGATTCTTCTATGAAGAACAAGAAAGCATTTGGACTCGACTTCAACCCCCGTCCATCTCCTCCTCGGGCTGATGGCACCCGTGATGCCAATCCCAACATCATCGGCCCCTTCTATAACCTCGAAGGCCTCATCACTCACATTGCAGTTCAAGGGGCCGTCGTGGATCACTCAGCTGATAACGCAGATTCTGATGAAGCGCCAGCTCCTCCTAAGCCACAGAAGCAGAAGAAAACTAAGGCTTCAAAACCCTCTGTCACACCAAAAGCTTCACGTGTGAAGCCATTGGCAACTGCACCTCCTGCATCTAGTATGCAATCTGAAGACCTCTCTCGCATCTCCAAGAAGATTGAGAAGTCTATACAGAAGAAGAAGCCCATCCTGAGTTCTGGTCAAGCACTGACCCCAGCTACTGTTCTAAGGAACGGGAATGATGCCATTGATCTGTCTAGTGATGATGATCTTGGTGAGGATGCTCTTGAGCTGCTGATAAAGAGCAAACAAGAAGCGGAAATCTTCATCGATTTGCCCCTATTTGATGTGGACATCCTCAATAACTTCATTGATGAATGGTTTGCCAATCCAGACCTCAACATTGATGATCTTCAACTTCCCATTGGCATCAGTGTCGCTTTCCACAGTGCCATTGCAAATGAGCTAGCTCTGGCTCAGAAGATAGTTGAGCTGAAGAACAAGATTGACTATGAAAAGGCTCAATTCAAGAAGCACATGGCCAAGCTCAGTGTCGCTGATGTTCAGAACTTCAAGCAGTTGCTGCATGACCTCAAGGAAGCGTTTCACAAGAAACATGAAGAAGCAAAAGGTTCAAGAGAACAAATGAAACACCTCGCTGCAAAATGTGTGCAGGCTCACAATGAAGCTGAAAAGCACAAGGCTCTTGGGCGTCCAAGCATCGACCCCAAGATGGCTGCCAAAAAGAAGAAGCCGACTATGACCCAAGCTGAGGCGTCAGAACGGGAAGCACCTCGCATAGTCTTCCCTGCAAGCATGACTGGATCGAAGCCTAAGGTCCCCATAGTTGCTTCAGAACTGAAGAAGACAAGGGCAGCCGAGGCCGAAGCTAGGAAACGCAAGAACAAAAATATCTCTAATGATGCACCACTTACCAAGAAGCGGAAGACAAAGTTTTCAAAGAAGGATCGGGCTGCTCCCTCAGAGCCCCTTCTTGTCGAGCCCCTCTCAGTTGCTCGTCATGCATCTCCCCACCAAGAGCGTCAGCTAGTACTTCACGAGCCTGCTTCCACAGAGGCTCCTGAAGCTGAAGTTGTTCCAGCTGTTGACCCCACCGCAGCTGAAGACATTGGTCCTCAAGACAATGTAGTAGATGATGAAGTTCTTCCTCAGATCGAGCACCAAACGGTATCATCGCCTATTCTCACAAACAGCAAAATCATCAGCATTGGTCGTCCCTTGACGCCAATCGCTCAGGATGCATCGTGGGCTGATCGCCCCCAACAATAAACTCAAAGTCAATGTTCACCTAGTACTCCCCCACCTCAAGTCACCACTCCGGTGCTTGATGGATGACTATGTGGTCAAGACAACTCCCACTCCAAAAGTGACGCCTGCATTCCGTAGGCTTCGCAAAGGACCGAGGCCACAAGATTCTATGCCGAGCGTTCCAGCAGGAAAAGTGCAACCTAGCTCAGTAGCACGTCAAGAGTTTCCTAAAGCCACTCCTACTGTGAACGTCTCTGAGTCTGAAGCCAAGGCTGCTGAAGACATACCGGCTGCATCAGCCGAAGAACATCAAGAACCCCGTGAAGAAGAAGATAAAGTTGTCACACCCCCCACCAATCCAGAAGCTGTTCTTGAGGAGAACGAGTCTGTGCGCGACCCTCCAACTCCTCAAGTTGAGGTTGCAAATACTAAGGCGACCACCAACAACGCTACTGAAGCTAATGACGTTGTCATGGCTGAAGCTAATGTGGCTCCTACAGTGAATATGGTGTCTGAAGCAAATGATGCACCTGTAACCAATGTGCAGTATGAAGCCCATGTCAATGTCACTGCTCCTGTACCGCCTCCAAGCTCTCACACCATTGATCAAGCATTTTATCAGGGCAAGCTTGTCACTGTTTGATGGCCTATTCTGGTTCCTCCGCCTGCTCCCAGACCTCAATTTGATTATCATGTGGAGCACAGGCCTCAGGTCCAGAAGCCAAAACCGAGGCTCCAAGGTTTCCAGGTACTGCATCTTCGCCAGGATCGTTCAATGTGAATGGTTTCATTGAACACAACACCTTCTTTGATAGTGCCAAGAACCCATATTCAAGGCCAAGAATTTCATCTGATCGGTTATGGAGCTATCAGCAGCGCAGTTATTATTCTTGTGTCTTATACAATCAAGGGCACATTTTTCCACATATGCGTCTAGACTGCGAAGCCATTGCTAGACTGCCCTGCTTGGAAGAAGCCCTAGACTACTTCAGAGATGCTGGCCTTCTACAGTTTGTGACAGACGAAGAAAATTGGAATGAAGAGCTCTTGTTACAATTCTATGCTACTCTTCACATTCGCGGCTACAACAGGGATATGAAATCTTGGGTCCTTGAGTGGATGACAGGCAATGTACACCATGAAGCCAAAGCTCTTGATCTCACTGAGCTTACTGCCCGGCCCACTCTAGGTGAACTTTATGAACCTGGTTGTCAGCTTCACCGCAATGCTTTAGAGAGCATATTCCAGAAGCCTGAGCCCAATATGAGCCAAATGCTGAGTATGATGAAGCCACTGCCACAAGATGCTGAATATCCTATGGAATTCTTTGTTGAAGACCTAGAGTATCTGCCCCGCACCATCTATCATATTATAAGGCAAACTCTATGGCCCATCAAAGGACATTCTTCTGCAGCAAAGCTTGAAGGTTCAATGAAGACATTGGTCTTCTATATTCTCAATGGCATCAGCTTCAATGCTCAGAATTTCTTCATCAGACAACTTGCTGCATCTGGCTCTGATATATTTGGTCTAAAGTTTTATGCTCCATGGGTAATGCGTCTTATCAAGCTTCACTTTGCTATCAACTACCGGCCCTCTGGGCACAACCATCTCATATTCCTACCAAAGGTTGATATGTCTATCGAAGCCATATACCCAGAGCCTGCAAAGGAGCCCATTTATCTTCACAACATCGATCGTCAAAGTTTCAATCAACATATTGAGGGAGTTCATGCTGCAACTCATGTTTATCCTTTGGCCGGAAATACTCGTGCACCTCATCGTGCCCATAATGAAGCCACTAATAGCACTATTTCTCAAAGGCCTCGGAAGAGATCTCGTGTACTCAATGACCGAGAGCTTCTCGTGGCCTTGCATCAGAAACAAGATAAGCATCATGAATGGCTCAAGCGTCAGTTGCAGAGTCCCTTGGTGGATGTTAATCGCATTCGCAATCTAGCCACAAAGAATGCATTTGTCACTCATGAAACCTGTCGGCGGTCGTGGAAGAGTCTGACATTACTCAGTTCTGAAGATGATCTTCAGCAAGATGGCTTGACAGAGAGATTCAAATTTGATTCCACTCCTCCCAGGAACGCTGTCTTGCGTCGGACTCCATCACTCGAAGACTCTGAGTACTCCTCCTCAGCGGCCACTATCAATGCCAGAGTCATCGATGATGAAGATGATGCTACTTCACCTACTACCACTTTGATGCGTATCGACACTGCACCAGGCCCCTCTGCACCACCAAACTCCAACATCGACCCTGCTCCTCCTTCTGCTCCTTCTGGAAACGAGTAGATGCTCTATGTCTTCAAACCTTTTTGGTCCTTACTGACAAAAGGGGGAGAAGCATATGAGTTGATAGACTTCAAGCGGGTCCTTATGGGTGGCTACATTACTTTTTACCAAGTCTTACAACTCTCGTCTTTTGATACATTTGGTTCTCTGAGTTGTAACACTTAAATTTAATGGTCGTCTGCTACTTTATCTACTATTCTGTAATGCGATCATAAATTCCGCATGAAGTAATTTTGCGGACATCCATTTTCCATTATGCATATCATTATCTTTGTTATTTGCTTATATGCATAATGCATTATCTTCACACCTAGATGATGGCCTCCACAAAGCAAAACCTGACATGTGCATTTTCATTCAAATGCAAATCATTTATATGCACATCTTCAGGGGGAGCCTCGTCTTATGTATGAAGACAATACTCACAACACTAAACTTTCATATACTTTTATCCCTGTTGAAAACTTCAACAAGTTTGTCATCAATCACCAAAAAGGGGGAGATTGTAAGTGCATCTAGTGCCACCCCTAGTTGGTTTTGGAGTATTGACGACAAACTTGGTTGAGGGACTAATGTGTTTGTGAGAATTGCAGGATAACACAGGTAGTAGTCCCATATTGATTCGGTTTACCTACCAGAGATGACCCCTAAAAATGTATGAAGACATTGAAGACAATGGTGGTCTGTGAAGACATTCACATTGAAGACTATGACTGGAGAAGACATCGCGTGAAGACTATGGAGTGCGAATACATAGTTGTTTCGTAGTTTCCTTTTCTTCTTTGTTGAGTCATAGGAACCACCATACTGTTAAGTGGAGTTCAAGTGAACAAAGTTAGAGTGACTGATGTGATGCTCAACCAAATCCTATGTCTTCGAGCAAAGACAATGAGAGCAAATCTTATCCAGAGCTGGATGAGTCAGGTTTACTTGTAGCCCAAGTCATGCTGCCGCGTGTGTTTGAAATCTGACCATTGGACACGTGTCAGTTCGTTAGTGACCCAGGGTCATTTCGGACAAATTAGGTCGGGTTGTCTCCTGGATATAAATAGCCACCCCCCCACACCATAAATTGGTGGCTTCTCAGAGTTAGTGCATGGCTTTTGTCGTTTGAGAGCAACTCACCTCCGAACCCTTTGAGAGAGAATCCTTGCAAGGACAAAGCACATCAATGAAGTCTTTCTATCCGCGTGATCTGAAGACTTATTGCACTTGAGGACTACGAATCCTCCAGCTGGTTAGGCGTCGCATTCTGAGCATCCAAGAGTCGTTGTGGATTGCCAGTGAACAAAGTCTGTGAAGGTTCGGAAGTCTCCCTTGAAGACTTACCAGAGTGATTGGGGGAGGACTAAGTGTTCTTAGCTCAAGGGGAATAAGGTGAAGACACGGTCTTCTGAGTTGAATCTCAGCCTCCCTAACCAGACGTACAGTTGTCAGAGCAACTGGAACTTGTCCAACAAATCCCTTGTCCTCTCCGAGCAACTGGTTCTATCCCACCTCTCTCGCCTTACTTACAGTTTGTCTTCGTGAAGTCTTTGCCTACTTGCCTTATCTGTTTGACTTCACTGTGTGAAGACAGTTGTATGTTTGGCTTCATACTATCTTCCATCCTTATCGAATCTACCTAGCTGTTCATAGTCTTTGTGCTTTCACTTCATTGCTTACTTGACTATGGCTTGTCTAGTGTAGTATACCTTCCGCTTCATATCAATAAGGTCATTTCTATCGTTTGTCTTCAAAACATACATGTTTTGAAGACTTTCATAAAAATCGCCTATTCACCCCCCTCTAGTCGAATACTAGCACATTCAAATCCCCACCCCCTATGTAGTAAAAAAATAACCTATGAATCCTAGTAGCTGTCGATGCAGAATCGATTTATGGCCCCTCCCTAACTTTGAAATCGCGTGCTATAATCTAATCTAGCCTGAGTCGAAAGGACTGAATGTACAAAGAGGACGAGGTCTTAGCGCCATGGTCGATTCGCTCCGGTGGTTGCTACTGCCGTCTTGGATTGATTCGCACTAGAGCTCAGGTGGTCGCCGCCGTTGCCTATGTTGGTGTGAGTGGGGAAGAGGGGACAAAGCGGTGAGGAAGGGAGGTGAGGGTAATTTATGACGACGCGTCTAGAAAAAAGGAATGTCTCGGGACCGCACCCACGCGTGCAAGTGCCCACACCCACGTGCCTAGGGTTGCACCGCACGGGCCTGGCTCCACAAAAACGGCTCATTTGTGCGTTCCTCTGGATGCAGACCCAGAGGTGCTTTAATCTTCATGCTATGCAATCCCAATAGCAAATGCAGGTAACCAAATGAACCTTTTTCTTCCTGCGCGGGCCTTGCTGAGGTCTATGCAAGCTACCAAACGCGCCCTAAGAGCGTGTCTAGCAGATCCCGCAAAAACTCATTTAAGGACATCCACAAAACTTTTTTATGATACCGCGAGCGCTACGGCGGAATAGATCCCGTAAACCCATCCCGCAAATGTTTTGCGGTACGCGTTTATGGGGTCATGGTATCACAAATTTTGCATAGCAATGAACAAATTATAGATTTCAATTATGTGAACCGAATGGAATTATAATATGAATTAAACATATGAATACAAATGGTCCAAAATGCAATTCACAATACAACAATAGTTTTAACAAATGTTCAAATTTGAATAATTATTTCAATTTACATTACCAAATTATTTGAATCACACACAAATAGAAATGATAAAAATGGGGATCTATTTTCCCCCATAGAGTTGCCAACGATGCTCAATAAGATCATGCTTGACTTGGTTGTATGAATCACGGTTCTCGATCTTCCGGTGGGTCTCAAGAAATACAGTGATCTCATCCGCATCCCTGGGAGGCTTCGCTCGAACCTATTCCAGGTCAAATCAAGCACAAAACCGCGGGTATTGGACATACCTCGCCCGAAGCCGGCCGAAGAAAAACCATGCCACACATTTCTTCTCCCCTGTCGGCTGAAACAAAGCCGTGTCGCCCCTTTCTTCTCTTTGTCAGCTGAAGCAAAGCTGCGCCACCCACTATCACCGACGCGCGCGGGTGAGCCCCACCGATTTCAAGCCTCATCGGTGCCAAAACCAACCGGATCATCTTGCTACAAGGCCACGTACCAAGCTCCGGGGCAGATCCATGGCTCTGAAGGAAGTCGTGAGACATTGACACAAATGGGCACCCTCCCCCCATGCGCTGAAACTTGGTGGAATGGATGCAATGCGGGTTGGAATGGATGCGGTGCAGGGTGGTGGCGACCGGGAGTAGAGGCACGAATGGAAGCGGGCGAAAATGCATTCGCACCAAAGGACAGGGGAGCCGGAAAAATTGAGTGAAATCCCATACTATGGAGGAAATGAGCTCGCGGGATTCGGGAACCCACAAAAAAAATTGGGATGAACAAAATTAGGGATCTATTCGGGCCGGGCAAACCCTCGCTGTCCCGCAAACTGGCAGTTATTTTGCCGGATGGCACAGTTTGGGGGATCTACTAGAGATGCTCTAAGCTCCCTTGAAATAAGCTTTCCTAGTGAACCCACGGGTGTGAAAAGTGCATGGGCCCTGGGTGACAGTGGGCTAGACATGTTGGTGGGCAGCTCGGTCTCTTGCTTGTCCAGTTTTCTTGTGTACATGGGAAGTCAGCTAGCTGGTCCCTTGCACGTCGTTTTGTCTAGCCAAGAAAGAAAAAATACTGTTACGACACCTAGCCAATAAAAGATTCTCAACGGGAAAAACGGATTGAACAGACGAATCATCATTCGTGTGTCCAATCCTAAGTAGTAGTGATGTTCCTTTTGAATATCCATTTCTGAGCCCAGGCTCATCTACAACCGCTCTGATGAAAAAATAAAACAATTACTAGAAAAATTGAAAAAATTCCAAAAAAAGTTTCATGGTAGATAATTTGATGCGCGGGGACCGCTCTAATTTTTAGATCATTTGGACATCTAACCAGCTCTCGGCAAGAAGTCAAATTTGGGGTCTATAAGAAAGTTTGCTGTTCATGTATTGTTCTGACACAATTTGTCTTTTTTGCTGAGAGTTACTCAAATGTCCAAATTGTCTGAAAATTTTAGCGGTCATCATGCAATAAATTTGTCGGAATCGGGGCTCTGGGGACCCAAAGGTTGGAACTCTGTGGTGCGATTGTTCCTACCGCCCTACTCTTTCCTGCAGCTAACCACAGTGAGGCTAGGGCGAGAGCGAGATAGCGGGAGACCCTAATCCTGCTTGGTTTGGATTTCACTGGTGAGAGAGAGACAGGGGGAGAGAGAGGGAGAGAGAGAGAGAGAGAGAGAGAGAGAGAGAGTACAAGGGTGGAGGATCAAGTGGTCGACCGCCTCTACAGCGGCATCCTGCCCTCCTTTTATGTCTTCCTTGGTCCTCTTCCCCCGAAAACATTGGAATGAAGGGTTGCCACACAATGACAATTTGAAGGGGGATAGGGGCACAGTCTATCCTGACAAAAGGTGGTCTTCGCCTGCAAGGCCACCGTCCATGAAGCGCCGGTAGGCTCGGTGATGACCTCCGCCCTGCGCGCCCGTCGTCTTGGTCTTCTTGCACCGATTGGGCAACCTTTGGGGATTGCTTTGGGAGCCGGCATGCTGGCCTTGCTCCCTTAGCACAAAAGAGGAAATCCTCCTCATCCGTGCCTGGTGGCACGTCCTCTAGCACCGCTCCTCGCTGCGTGCGTCACCCATGTGAAGAACAAGGCCGCATAACCACGCTGAACAACCATTGACTTGCTTTCCTTTGAGAGGGGGCCTCGGGAGGCAGCCTCGGGAGGCCACCCCGCAAGAGGGCTTCGTGAGGCTCTTGGTGGAGCTGCATAGCCTGCTTGGGACGCCTGCCGAGGGAGGGTCTCGCGAGGAGTCTTGCTCGTGATGCTTGCTGGTGGCCACTCATTAGGTTCTTGATATGCATAGCGCCCTGAGCCATAGGCAGACGGGCCTGGGTACCCCCGGTCCCACGAGTCCGACAGTAGCCCCTGGACCCACTTTGCGCACGTCTCTGCTAGTTAGGGGGCGAAACAGTGTGGGACCTAACTGCCTGCGGTCCAGGCGCGACACGTGGCGCATGATGGAGCGGGGGACACTCCCACTTCTCCCACGATGCCTCGGTAATCGCCCGGGCTGATATAAAGCCTGCCCGCGCACGGCGCGAGGCCATCATTGCCTTCCTTGTTCACATCCGCCTTCCCGCGCCTCTTCTAGCGTACGACTCTCGCAGTTGAACCCCGAACGCCCCATATCTCCTCATCCCCACTTGCAAACCCGTGACGTGCGAATGGTGCTCGCTGGCAAGAAGGGGAAGGCGACGGCCCCGGTCCTAAGCTAGCCCGTCGTCGGGGCGATGCGCTTGCGCTCCACCATCTTCGACACGGGGGACTTGGACCCGGTGCTCCCGCTTGTGGCCGGTGGTCAGAATGAGGGACAGGAGACCAAGATCTGGTCGGGTTCGCGAGCGCGGGGTGTCCTGGGGACGACCGCCTACCCCTTCTTCCTCCATAACATTTATGCCGGGTTGGACTCTTCGTTCTCTGATTTCTTCTATGACATCCTGTCTCATTATCGGATTTACGCCCTCTACCTTCAACCCAATTCCGTCCTCCTCATGGACATGTTCGCCTTCTACCGCGAGGCCTTTGTAGGTGTGAGACCCTCGGTGGTGCTCTTTCATTATCTCTTCAGCTTGCGGGTGACCACCTCGGAGCAGCGCTCAGGATGAATCACTTTCCTCGCTGTCAAGGCGATGGAAGACGGCATCATCAGCCTAAAGTCCGCGAAGAAGGTGGAGGGCCACCGGCAGAGCTGTGTCTACATGGACGCACATTGGACCTACCCACTCCTGATGACCCAAGCAGACCCGGCTGACAAGAACTACAGATGGGGGCAAGCGAAGCTCACCGATACATGATCGAGCCTGTCCTGGAACGGATGGCTGCGCACGGGGACACGAAGTTGTTAGGGCCGATGGTCATCATGGAGTACCTGCGGCGGCGCATTGCGCCACTCCAAGACCACTCATGGCCCATGTGGGCGGACACCGGTGCAAGGGACACGATGAGGTTGCATGTTAGTGGCCTGAAGCCCGAGGAGCTGCACGAGGTCCTGGCAACCCTGCTCGGCAGCCCTCCTGAGGACCCTCCCGAGGATGCACTCCCACTCTACTGCTATCAGGAGAGGCTAGAGCTGGTCGTGGTGATGCCCCTTTTCGACCAGTGGGGGCTCATGCTAGATGGCCACATCGGGCCCCATGAGAACCCCCTCACGGTGGTGCTGGACTCCAGTGGTAGCGACAGCAATGAAGACTCGGAGGGGACTGCTAGAAGGGAGAGAGGGATTTGGTGGAATACTTGATTGTATTGCTTGAGCCTTCTGGGCGTATATATATAAGGCAAGGTAGAATAAATTCTACGCTATCCTACATTCCTAAATAGTAACAATGATACTCAACACCCCCCCCCCCCCGCAGTCACAACGGTAGTGACGTAGACAGTGAGACTGGAGAAGAATCCGAAGGTAAGCCGACGGACACTCCCCACAGTCGGAACGGTCGATGCATTGCGGATGTCATGGCTGGAGTGAAACCGATGAGGTTACTCAAGCAAGGTGGTAGCCCTTTGTGCCGATGTCGATGTAGGCACTACAAAAAATGACACATCCGTGACATTTTGGGACGAACGAATTTTTTTCTGTCATACTTATGAACTTCTATGACAATAATTGTGACAAAACCCGGTATCATCATAGATGTGTGAGCTCCTACTTCTATGACAAAAAATCATGAGAGAAAATGGGATTTTCGTCCTGGGCGGGCCAGAGACGCAGCTGCATGACATTCTTTGGGACGTCCATGATGGAAAAAACCGTGGGAGAAGCAAGGGCGAGGAAAATATCAGGGAGTTCCCGGTTATGGTGGGTGGTCGGGGGCCGAGCGATGCGCATTTCTCTCGTACACGTACGCGCTTGTGTGCAGGCGTTGGGCTCTAACTGAACCCGAGTGAGGCATTCACCTAACTGAACCCAAGCAATTGCACTGCAGTCTACGCATTACTGAACCCGAGCGATCGAGCGATTCCTTTGCTACTGCTGCTAACTGTAGCTGATCGATACTGCCTCTGGATGAACAGTGAGCGTTGCTGGGGGGTTTGGATGAACAGCTCCCGGTGGGGGTGGATGAACAGGACCCCGTGGTGTTGCCTCTGGATGAACAGGACCCCGATCGAGCCGGTTGGGGCTGGATGAACTGGACCCCGTGGAGGGCTGGATGAACAGGACGACCCCGTGGAGGGCTGGTTGAATAGTAGTCGGTGGAGGGCTGGATGAATAGTATCCCATCGAGGGGTGGTTGAACAGGAGCCTGTGGAGAGGGCTGGTTGAACAGTAGCTGGTGGAAGAGCACGGGGTGGAGGCTAGATGAACAGGAGCCCGTGGATGAACAGTCGTAGGTGGAGGCTGGAGGAGGTTGACAATGGATGAACAGTAGCCTGTGGAGGCTGGAGGAGGTCAACGGTGGAGATGAACAGTATCCCATGGAGTCCCGTTTTGCGGTACGCCACACCCCTCCCGATGAACAGGTCCTCCGTTTTGACCGTTGCGCTTCAACACAAGTCCGTTTCCTCCGTTTTTCGGTACACCACACCCCTCCCGATCAACAGGACCTCGTTTCGACTGTAGGAGGTCCAACAAAATTCTGTTTCCTCCATTTTGCGGTACGCCAGACCCCTCCGATGAACATGATCCCCTTTCGACCGTGGCCGGTCAAACACAAGGCTGTTTCCTCCATTTTGCGGTACGCCAGGCCTCGTTTCCATCGGTTGTTCCATCCAAGCCGGTTGGCTCCCACTCATTCTGTTGCCTCCCGATGAACATGCTGCATTCCGTTGCCTCCCCATGAACACGATGACGACGTAGTTTCTCTGTTCCGACCAAGCCATGTACACGAGCCCTAGCCGTACGTATGCGTGAGTAGGCATTCGAGACCTCGCCTGTATGTATGTACGTGGACGTATTTACTTTCTTTCACCCTGGCCGCTATACATATGTGTACATGCTACGTGCACGCTTATACTACGACACGTGCGCGCCTCTACATCAACCAGTATGTACGTACACGTTCGCGACCAGAATGACAACGCTACATATGCTTCGACCAGGTGGGTCCTGACTGTCAGGCACTTCCTTGCGTGCGAAGATGTAGCTGGTGGATCCCAGCAGTAGGGGGAGAATCATTTTTTTGCCTGTAATATGGACACACTTCCTTGCGTGAGAAGATGTAGCTGGTGGGTCCCAGCAGTCAGGGGGGAAATGTTTTTTTCACGAAATATGGTGGCCCGTCCGATGGGTCCCTGCAGTCAGGTGGAGGAATAATTATTTTGCGCGTAATAAGGAGGCACTTCCTTGCGGTTGCCGTGGACCTAGCTCTCAGCCTCTCCACGTACTGTACTCTTCCGATGGAAGTCGTTCCTTGACCACACTGACCACGCCGCGCCGAGAGCACTAGGGCGGTGGACGACGGCGAGGCCTAGGAAGGGGACAACGCGAAGCTGGGGAAGACACGGCAGTGGAAGTCCACACGGAGAGGAGTACGAGGGTTCACTGGTTTGGCTGCGTTGTGAGGCTGCCGTCGCCGTAGAATAACAGGGGGTGTGTGTGAGTAGGGGGATGGCCTAGCCAGCGGTGGGAGTAGTAGGGGGTAGTGAGGCCTTGGCGGCATCACAGCCGGCCACGGGAGGCAGGAGCACGCGGCACGACCGGCGCTGCTTTGGGCGGCTGGAGCAAGAAGACCAGAGGTTGAAGAAGCACTACGGCCGTTGGATGGACATCGTACGGTCACTGCAGCTAGAATCGTTTATATTGACTAAGTTGACAAAGCCCTTGGTACGCGTCAACTTAGTAGGCCCACAGGTCAGCCTCCAAAATGGTGCACCCTAGATGTCAGGGGGAGGAATCATTTTTTGTGCGGCTGAAGCAAGAATATCCGAGATTGAAGAAGAAGCACGACATCCATTGGATGGACATCCAGTGGCCACAGCTGCTAGAACCGTGTGTTGTTGACAAAGCCTTGCATACGCGTCAACTTAGTTTTTTTAGGGGACGCGTCAACTTAGAAGACCCACAAGTGTGTGGCGGAGAACTTATAGCCCATTTGCGATTTGTAAGAATGTACAACCCATTTTTTAGTTCTAATGGAATTTACTACAAACCATTTACAGTTTGTTAAAAGTACAGCCCATTTTCTAGCTAGGACAACGATTAATAATTTCAACCAACCGCTCAAAACAGAATTCAAATTTTTTTCCCACATTTTGATGGGATCCGAAATATTTTTATCTGAAATTTCTAGTCAGATTAAATATATTTTCAAAATAAAGTTGTATTACGTTAAGATCCAATGAAATATTACGCGCGCAACAAGTAATGAAATTAAAATTTTCAAATTCCAAAAACAATATATTTTTTAAACTAATTACGCGTTTGGTGCATTTTTTATAATTAGTGCTTAGTTATTATAATTACATCCCATTTATTATTTCTTAAAGTA
Organism: Triticum timopheevii; assembly: GCA_963921465.1. NCBI lineage: Eukaryota > Viridiplantae > Streptophyta > Magnoliopsida > Poales > Poaceae > Triticum > Triticum timopheevii. The sequence goes on from OY997271.1 coordinate 89,329,759, forward strand.
CATTTTCTTGTTAAGCCTAATGCATACCTCCTAGGAAAGTTTGCTGCCCAGCGCGGCGGAGAATAACAAGTTTACACGTATATTGTGTACAACTGTCGGCCGAGTTGCATTGCTGATGTTGAAAAAAGCCTGTGTAGTACAATAGAACCTAACATGGCTACTCGACCCACATTCAGCGACGCCGAAAAGGCCCAAACAAGGCTTCTGTATAACCTTTTGAAGTCACTGAGCTCAATTAATAACTGAAGGAAAAAGTTAGATTATAGTGGAACCTAATTAAAAGCTGTCACGAGCAAAGAAATAATTAACGGGTCCCACTTGTGCGTGTGTGTGCATGTGTGCGCGCGCGTGTGTGTGTGTGTGTGTGTGAGAGAGAGGGAGAGACCCATCGGTTGATGCTCGTAAATACATCTTTCAGCCATATGCATTGCTGATGCTCAGTAAAAACTTATATAGTTGACACAATCATATAGAACATCATAGCACACTGAACTTGCATACAAAAATTTCACGCAGGCGGCACAATCAGGATGGAAACAGTGGATCGGTACGGGTAGGGCTATGTTGAAACCAACGAACTCGTACATAATGGTTCATCATCTTTATCAATGACGGGGAAATATCTTGAATGATGTGCAAAGAAAACAGACAGACAACACAATAAGTTCTGCTAGCACATTAAGTTGACGTACAGTGTACCTGGCCATACCTCAGGTCGGGCCGGGCTTAAGGCCGGGCCTAGCCAAGCCCGACGCAAAAAACCTAGGCCCGGGCCCGGCCTGGCCTAGCCATCGGGCCCGGCCCGGCCTGGCCATCGGGCCTGTTTTCTGGACCCGAGCCCAGCCCGAACACATAAAAGCTCGTCGGGCTCCGGGCCGGCACGGCCTGACCTTCAGAAAAACGCAAAAACGACGGGCCCGGGCCGCCCTTCGGGCTCAAAATCTAGGTCCGAGCCCGGCCCGGGGGCAGCGTCGGGCCGGGCCGGGCTTCCCATGGCCAAGTATAACGTACATCCATTTCTAAAAAAAGTTCAGGTACAAAATTAGAACATGTCACAATCAAATGTACTGGCACATCAGTGCTTCACACCCATAGCTCGGATTTAACTAGTATCTGACAAGATTCATTTGTTACCTCAAATAAGAGCACATCCAGGCAGCCAGCCCTGCCTCTTCTCCCAAAGAAGCAGTGGCCTCCGCCGCGTGAGGGAGTAGGCCCTGTGCCATCCATCGTCCCGAGCAACAGGGGGAAAGTCTAACATTGACTCCTGTAATGGACGTCGTCGACGGACCCTGACACCAACGGCGGCGGCAGGACTTTGATTGATGGATTGACCACTTCTTTGACATGCACAAACACTCGATACAGGTACATCCCTAACATGGTCCGCGGCGGCCTTGGTGGCAACGAACAGTACAACCCCAGTTCCTGCATCGGTATCTCAACACCAATCACCTTAGGTATGGAGGATGGCTTCTTCATCCATGCCATAACCGTCAGAGCCCAGCTCACCTCCAAGGTTGTTGATAAGCTCATTCATGGACTCGCTGTTCCAAGCACGTCGAGGCATGCCGTGGAACGCAAGCTTTGTTAAAAACTCAAGCTCAGAGGGCACCAAGCCCTATCCTGGGTGCCACCAATCAAAGCTCACCAGTGCGCCCTCGCAGAACAAACGCCGGGAAGATTTGAACACACAACTGCAGTCGAAAGTTGTCCGGAACTTGATGAAGAAATCAGCCGGTCGCGGACAGACTTCGACGAGCAAGTCACTTATTTGGATGCTGTGCACAATGCCAAGAGCTTTGACAAGGTCGTCCGGCGAGATGGGAGGCCGGTCGCCGTTGATGGTTACCATCAGCACTTTGCCAGCAAACTGGTCGTCAAGCGCCGCCATGCCACTGTTGAGCGACAGCATGCAGCGACCGAAGGCAGGACGGACATCAGGATCTCTGGCTCGGTGATCCGCGTTGACCGGCGACATGATAGTGCACTTGAGTACAGGGAGTACAGGAGGGGGATTTGGGGGAACTGGAGTAGGAATCAAGATTCCAGAGGTGGGGGAGGGGCGGGAGATTGGGGATGAAAAGGTAGCATGATTTTTGAACACGCGCCAATATGCTCTCAGCGCTCAAGCGCACGAAAACATAGGTGGTGCCCACATGTCGGCCTAAGAGTCCTTACTCTTTCATTTTTGGAGAGCCCGGCTTTTTTTCGAGGATCTTTTGAGAGCCCGGCCTGAGAGTCATAATTGACCTATTTAGCATTGCGCTACTACTCGGCCCATATTCAACGACACCTCACTGGCCCAAACAAGTGTACATCATCGAAAAGACACTTTGCTCAAATTATATAACGTGAAAAAAGGAGATATACTCTGAACACTGGAGAATGGTGATGCCCTCATTTAGCCCACCAGTAGTTCGAGACAATAAACAGTTCGAAACAATGATATATACGACATTCAAACACTGACTAGTGACTACTATTGACATAAACATCAAGACATGATAGTTCATAAGAAGTCTTGCTATACCACCAAAACGCACCCATCTGCAGCGCTCAGACTCTCGTGATCCAAACGAGAATGACATTCTAAATAGAGGCAACTATTACATAGTAAGAGTGACATAGACGAGGATGACCAAATGAAAAGGAATATGCATAACAAAAGAAACAACTACCCATCCAGAACAAGCAGCAAAGACAAAAAAGTCATTCAAAGATATGATCCAACACCATCATAATTTGCAGCCCCGCTTCAGCGACCAATGATCCGGAGACACCAGTACTCCACCCTTTCGATGCAACAACCGAATTACCTATCAACCTAAAGGCTTGAACCACATCACAGCCTGTCGTAATTGAGACATCCAAGGATCAAAGTTAATCCAGATGCCTTTGTCATTCTCACCTTCTTTTGGCTACAGGCTGTATCATTGACAATCAGGGGAGTTTGACAATCAGGTTGTACGACGGATTCAGGGTGCCCTCTGTTACTGACAAGCGAGTCATGCCTTCTAAGGTCAAGCCTAGAAAGGACCCCTCTGTTACCTTCCCCTCTATTGCCACTAATCCTGATCTTGAACCAGCTGATAAGGTACATGATGCTATCCCACCTCCTACTACCATCACTGCTATACAATCCATAGGCACTCATATGTGTGGTATGCATTCGAGCCAGTTAAGCAAGCAGAAGCTGCTCTTTCTTCGAGGTGGGCAGAAGAGTGGTGATGCTGATCCTGATGTTGCATAAGCCGTGGAAGGTGCTCTGCTGGAACATTAGAGGAATCAACTCGGAACAGAAGCACTTAGCCCTTAGTAATGCTATCAATAGTAGTGGTTGTTCAGTTGTTTGTTTGCAAGAGACCAAACGTGCTACTTTTGATGTTGCTTTTGTGAAACTTTTCTGTCCTAAAAAGTTCGATAAATTTGGGATGATGCCCTCCCAGGGGGCCTCTGGTGGTTTGATTGTGCTCTGGGACAGTTCGGTGTTTTCTGGCGATGTGATATGCTCTGAATCTTTTGCATTGGGTATTCAGTTTACATCTTTGCAAACTGCCAAAAAATGGAGTCTGTTTAATATTTATGGACCGTGTATGGGCCCAGCTAGAGCTGATTTCACTTCTTCGTTGTTTGACTTGGACATACCTGATGACGAGGACTCGTTACTTTGTGGTGATTTCAACTATATTAGAGCACCAGATAATCGTAACAAGCCAGGAGGAGATGCTAATGATATGCTTACGTTTAATGATTTCATCATTTCGCAAGCGCTGGTCGAGCTGCCCATTAAGGGCAGGAAATACACATGGAGCAATATGTAGAGTGATCCTCTGCTTGAACAAATCGACTGGCTCCTTACCTTGGCTAACTGGACGTCCACGTATCCTAACACCATGGTGGGGCCCCTCCCAAAACCAGTTTCTGATCATATACCGTGTGTGGTTTAGATCAAAACTTCAGTTCCTAAAAGTAAGGTGTTTAGGTTTGAAAATTTCTGGATCTCCCACCCAGGTTTCTTTGATCTGGTGTATAAGTCTTGGGCCAAGTATTGTACGCGCCTAACTCTGTGGCAAGGTTATTTAAAAAACTCAAAAACTTGAGGTATGCCCTCAAGAAATGGAGTAAACAGATCTCTCGTTTGAATCTGTGCATTGACAATTTGAACTGGGCACTGCTGGAGCTAGACAATATTGAAGATAAAAGGCTTATAACATTACCTAAACCAAATTTTAGAGGGATTCTTAAAGAGCATTTGGTCACTCTCCTTGGGTATAAGAGAGATTACTAGAAGAAGAGATATACTGTGCGATTGTTCAAATTTGGTGGCGATAATACCAAATTCTTCCACTCCGCGGCTATGGAGAGATATCGCAAAAATTCTATTGCTTCTCTCAAACTCTAGGATGGATCTGTTGTCACTAACCATGTAGGTAAAGCTAAGGAGCTCTTTGAAACCAACAGGGAGAGATTGGGCAGGAAAGCGTCGTATGAAATGAAGTTTGATCAAGCTAGAATCGTTAAAAAGGTTGATGGGTTGGATGTGCTGACCACTCCATTCACGCATGAGGAGATTGACAAGGTGGTTCAGGAAATGCCCTCGGACAGAGCCCCCGGCCATGATGGGTTCAATGGCTGCTTCCTGAAATCTTGCTGGCATATTATCAAAGAATATTTTTACAAACCTACAAGGACTTCTATGATGGAAATTTAGATCGCCAAAGCCTCAACTCTGCATATATCACGTTGATCCCCAAAATACGGTCGCCCGAATCTACAAATGATTACAAACCCATCATGTTGCTAAATTGCTGCCTGAAGCTGGTCACTAAGCTGCTTGCTAATCGGCTATAGAAAATTGTCCTAAAGGTTATCCACAGGAACCAGTATGGGTTTCTCAAAGGGAGGTCCATCCAGGATTGCTTGGCCTGGGCATTCGAATATATCCACCAGTGCCAAGCCTCGGGAAGAGATTGCTGCATTCTTAAACTTGACTTTGCAAAAGCATTGGACACTATCCAACACGAGCCGATGATTGAGATCATGTGATGCATGGGTTTTGATGATAAGTGGTTGGGGTGGATTAACTGTATATTCTCCTCAGGGTGCTCTGAAGTGCTGCTTAATGGCACCCCTGGGAAGTAGTTCGGGTGTTTATGTGGACTTCGTCAAGGGGATCCACTGTCTCCGTTGATCTTCGTCCTTGCAGTAGACATTTTGCAGTCGGTGATCAATGATGCTTGCCAGTCGGGGCTAATTCAGCTTCCTATACCCACACCCCATAATGATTACCCCGTAATCCAGTATGCTGATGACATGATTGTGGTATTCCTGGCCTGTCCGCTTCAGGCGCAGGTGATGTGGGATATTTTGATGGATTATGCGACATCTGTGCGGCTCAGGATCAACTTTCATAAGTCCACTCTGGTGCCAATCAACTTGGCCTCAGGGGATGCTGCGAGGATGGCTGTTGTATTTGAATGTTCCATTGGCCAAATGCCATTCACGTATCTTGGTCTGCTCATGGGCACCACGCGCCCGCCTGTTGAGGATTTGATGCCACTGGTGTCATCGGTGCAGAGAAGAGTGCCGGTTGCTGCATCTCTGTTGGATTATGGATCGAATCTCACATTGCTAGAACTTAGTGGTCACCTCTCTTGCTATCTATCCTATGTGTTACATGAAAATAAACCCCAAGATCATCGAGCACCTGGACAAACTACGCAGGGCCTGCCTCGGGGTCAGGAAATATGATGATGGGCACAAAAGCAGCTCTTTGGCAGCTTGGGGTATGGTGTGCGGACCTAAAAATAGAGGAGGTTTAGGAGTCATTGATCTCAAAGTACAAAACTAGGGCCTGCTGCTGAAACATCTCCACAAATTCTACAACAAGGCAGATGTGCCTTGGGTGACCTTGATCTGGGAGGCTCATTAAGCTGGCAAAATACCTCATGCAACGGATCCTTGTGGAGGCATCTCATGCAACTCTCAGACATATACAGAGGAGTCACAAGTGTGGATGTGTCTGCAGGAGACACGATTCTCTTCTGGAAAGATATGTCGAAGCCTGAAATATTGCAGGATAAATTTCTGAGAGCCTTTTCGTTCGCCAGAAATCCAGACATCTCAGTCAGACAGCTGTTGTCCTCGGATCGGCTATGGGCGTGTTTCATCTTCCTCTTTCTCCACAAGCGAGACAAGAGGTACCGGGGCTGCAGTCTGACATTTTGGATGTTTCACTCAATATTGACAAAGGCACCTAGTCTTGTGTCTGGGGAGGGAATGACTTCAGGTCTTCATGGTTCTACAAGCATTGTTTCAGCTAGGTGCAAGGGGATGATGCATTTCGTTGGATATGGAAAACTAAATGCACCATGCAGTGGAACGTGTTTCTATGGTTACTCATGGCAGATAGGTTGAACACTAGAAACATGCTAAGGAGGAGACACTTCAAAATTCAGAATGATGACCACACTTTCCTGCTATGTCAAAACCCTCCGGAGGAGGATATAATACACCTGTTCTTCACATGCCCCTTCAGTCGGAGATGCTAGGATGCACTAGGGGTCCAATGGCCCAATAATACATGCTGGCTGAGAATGTTGCACCATGCCAAAGATAGATGGATTGGGCCGATGTTTCTAGAAGTCATCATGGTGGCAGCAGGGTAGATTTGGAAGGAGAGGAATGATTAACACTTCAGAGGGATCCAACCCTCTTTTGACTCCTAGAGGAACAGATTCAAACTAGACTTTGCAATGCTGGTTCATAGATCAAAGCAGGAGCTAGGTCCCTACATTTTATCCTTAGTTAGCTCCCTGTAATTCCTGTAATATCTACTTGGACACTCCACCCCCCCTCTCTCACCATGTAAATTGTAACTAACTGGATACTCTACCCCCCCCCCTATTTTTGTTCCCTCTTATTTATTAATTTAAAAGGCAGTGAGAGAATCTCACTTTCATCAGTTCTCAAAAAAAATCAGGGGAGTTTACTCCCGAACTCCTAGGGCTCGCCGTGTAGACACAGTTTTACATAGCAAACAGAGCCTCTCTGCCATCAAGGTCCTTGCCAACGGTGATCTCCTGGTTAATCGGATAACTGAGTCCAAGAAACAGAGAGTGTGAACCAAGGCTGTTTACCCGCCTCCAACTAAAAAAGCCTGAAGGCCCCAACAAGCTGGTATCCTGCTCATAGACGTAAGAGCCACTGTCCGGATACTCACGTATTTCACGGTGCTCGTATACAGTGGGTTTTTTGCAATATAACTTTTCTGTCTCATGTGTCTGAATGATCATCAGTCTTTTGCCGTCGTCTGATTGAGCAAGGAACCAGTTGTGCTTCCCTTTTTTGGCAAAGGTGGTGTGATTACAAAGGGCAGTAACTGTAGGGACACTGCATCATATCAAAAAGGACAGGCATTGTTAATGTAAGATCAGCATTGTTCAGAGTATGAGTAGGATAATGCAAGAAACAGCATTGATATGTCCCTGTTGGAACTGGTAGGAAAATACAGGGAAATGTATACTGGGTTCGAAAATATAGAAGTGTCATGCATTGTTATAATCATGTTATCTCGCAATCGATTCTTCACAGGAAACTACCATGTCATGCATGTTTTGTAATCATGTTATGTCCTCACAAACAAATTCTTCAAGGTAACTAACAAACCATGCATTGTTATATACTCATGCTCTGTGGGCAAATTTTTTGTGAGGATATTATTCTAGCCATTGATTGTTGAAGGGCGAATATAGGTATGTGCACATGGTAAGCATTACAGGATTTCAGTACTTCCAAATATAGAGTTCTCCATATGCACATTTACTTCCCTAATGTATGGTTAGATGAAACCAATAGTGTGGTGCATGTTTCTACATCATGAAAATGAGGAAACTAACGTGGCCATTGATACACACTCATATTTAGTAGTAGTATATAGATTATTGTAAAATAAGGAAATATCCATATATTCCTAACCGTTTGATTATTCAGGGGTACAAATTGGCTGTAATGACATGGTCACAATCACATGAATTAACTCATTCCAAATATAGCTGATTTACGGCGTCTCTAATACATTGCCATAGTTCTACTCAAATTCTGCTCAAACAGGGATATGACAATCATCACAAAAAGTTCAAACAGTGTCATGGCGTCATCATTCACATGAGATGGAAACAACTTACACGCACCATACAGCAATACGTGGTGCCATCTGCTTTGTCGATCGCGTAGATGATGCCATTGTGTTCAATAGCATCACAGATGTGTGTATCAGCTTTGACGATGATCCACTTTGAGCTGAGTTGTCTCCAGCTAAAGAAGGCACCGGCGTAAACATAGGAGAGTATGCGGTCGAACAAGGCAATTAGCTTGAAGTCTGCGTAATTCGCATGTCGTGTGGGCACTTGGAAGATTACAATCTTCTGCAAAACAAGGTCCATCCAACTGATGTGGTAATCTAGATGACTTGGACCGCGATGGTAAAACTCTATATAATCCAACAGAGGAAGGATAATCTCATGGGAGGTCTGGAAGTTCACGAGCACCAACTGTTTATCGTCTTCTCTGAAGGCAGCCATCCAGTGGGAGTTCATGCCGACCCGGTACATACCTGCCAAGAAATTTTGGGCAATGGTGATGGGATCAAAGTCAAGGGAAATGATGTAAGTTGACCCACTACATACATGCAAAGAAGTTTCGGCTAATGGAGATCGGATTGAAGTCGAGGGGCATCATGTACGCCTCCATATCATGGTGAGCTAATCTTGCAAGACCAGATAGCAGCAAGCAGGGTGTCTTGAAAAGCTTAGGCCTCGCTTCGACGATGGCCATGTGCATGTCCCTCGAGCATGCAGCCAGACGCAGGGCGCTCAACATATCCATACACGAACAATAGAGGTTGAGGATGTCACTAGGGAGATTGCTCCAATCGTGGCTCATATGGATGCTGCACGGTTCGCGTTCGGCCATGGTGGAGTTTGGAAGGTGGTTTTTTTTGGGGGATTGATTTACGGGAGAGAAGGCTGTCGGTGCTGGAGCGGCTAGTGAGGGAATAGTGGTACTGGGGAGGCGAGCGAGGCGACGGTACATAGGGGCACAGTGAGATGGAGACAGAGATGGAGATGGAGATGGAGTGGTGCTATGGGAGGAGAGAGGGAGACGAGGCGAGGCATGCTAATGTGCTGTATAGTAGCGGTGATAGACTGCACAGTGCACAGGGTGAGGCTGACTTTGGTAACCCGAACACGCCGCCTGGACTAGTGTTAGGCGCAGGGTGTTGTCACTTCACTGTGAGGACCGGATGAATAGTATTTTGACCATCAAGTGTACCACAGTGGTACTACTACTACTACTACTACTACTACTACTACTACTACTACTACTAGTACTACTACTACTACTACTACTACTACTACTAGTAGTAGTAGTAGTAGTAGTAGTAGTAGTAGTAGTAGTAGTAGTAGTAGATATAGTAGTAGGAACATGGGTACTCCAATACTTTATAGTGGAAATAGGTCTCCCGTGCTAGCATGTCTGTTCACTTCATCCTCCAGGTATCATCCATATTGAGAGCAGAACCAAATTCGCATGCATGCGGAAGCGCGAAGATTGGCCTTTTCTTTTTTGAGGATAACCGTGTATTCCTTAAACAGAGAATGTTGTGTCTCCCACGCATGCGCCAATATCCATCTAAACCAGCTAAGACACATCTTTTTATCTGTTTGCATAGGTCCCACCTATCAGGAAGGATGGGCACGTACACAAACAGGTACGACTCCTCAGTCTACCCGCATAGACTTTTCATTTAGTCTACCTAGCCGTCTAATCAACTACCTGCACGCCACTTCTCCCATGTACTTCTCCATCGGGAACCAATTTTCCTTGGCTTCTTCACCTCCCCTTCGTCTTCATTTGCATCAAAAACCCACTGCGTTCACATTGTTTTAACCTATTCACATACTCTTGGAGTAATTCTGAAGCCCCTTTAAATAATCATCTACTTCAGTTAGACTAGCCATCTAATCCTAACTCTCCAAACAATAGCCCTCCATTCCAGCGGTTCCAAATGGCGAAAGAAATCGAGATGCAGGTTTTTAGCGTCCAACATGTCCTCGTCGAAGGCTCGTTGAGCATAGTTTCCACCGTCACCGTCCACCAAGGGTTTTTTGGAAGTGGATCAACAATGTATCCAACTCCCTCGAAAAGGTAGAGATGAGGGTCATCGGACTCGACGCAGAGTACACGGAGCGTGCCATTGGGAAGAACCAACGCGTGGCCGTCCTTCAGTTCTGCCTCGAAGATGATGTTTTGGTGTACCACATCATACACACGCCCTTCATACCAGGTGAGCTTCACGATTTCTTGTCTCAGGAGGACATATACTTCTGTGGGGCAACCATCAAAGGGGACAAATAGAAGCTGGAGCCGTACAACCTTGATTTGAAAAGGATCACTGACCTACAAACCAGAATCAAAATTCATGTAGAAGATTGTGATAAACAGACACCATCCCTATTCGACGTAGCAAATTTTGTGCTCGGTACAAATCTTCAGAAGGGTGATGAGACGCTAGCATTAAGGTCGTCTGGATGGGAGAATTATCCCTTGACGTACGAGCAGATAAAATATGCTGCCCTCGATGCCTGTGTGAGTTTCGAGATAGCTACAAGGTCCAAAGAGCTTGTTGCGAAGCCGTCTCCCACAGAAAATGAGAAGAAGAAGAAGAAGAAGAAGAAGAAGAAGAAGAAGAAGAAGAAGAAGAAGAAGAAGAAGAAGAAGAAGAAGAAGAAGAAGAAGAAGAAGAAGAAGAAGAAGAACAGTCTGCACCAGCAGCAGGGCATTATGGATGGATGAACTATTTCCTCTCTTGTAAAAAAAATTCCCTCTGGTGTATATTGATATAGATGGACTATTTTGATGGTGTGCATGTCTTTGGAACAAGTAGTAGCATGGGTCCGCTTGACTATAAGGAACTATTTATCCACCTAGCTTTCTGTACTACTCATTCCAGTGACCGGTATGCAATGCATGTGTCCGTAGACATGACAGCTTGTCCATGGAAGTTCAACTATGGCGACCATCACGTTTCATCCACTGCCACTCGCGATTCCCACGACGCCGTTCCAACCCACGCCACCACGTCCCCCGACGTGCGCCTCACCCCTCTCAACCACACCGCCCCTCTGCCTTTGTGTGCATGACATGTGGGCCACCTTAGATGCAGTGAGCATCAAGTTTCTACCACAGCCACACGCGATTCCCACGACGCCACTCGAACCCATGAAACCACACGTCCCCCGACCTGCGGCTCACCCCTCTCGGCCCCACTGCCCCTCTGCCTTTGGGAGCATTACATGTGGACCAGCCACCTATCCGGTCCACATGTTATTGACTCAAAGGAAGGTGTAGTAAGGCGCTGAAGCTCAGTCCCGAGGGCCCTGAGAGGGAAATGTAACTCCTGCGCCAGGCCTGGTGGTGCTACCGCTGCATGAACTCGTGCCAAACTTGAGATTTGTTTCTTTACTATACATGCACGCAGTGATTTAATGGACATTGTAATCTCAAAATGTGATGGGGAGCTCTAAATTTGAATTTGAAACTTATAAAATGAAAAGATTCAAAACAAATAAAGTAGGAGAGAGGGAGTATATCGTAGGATGTGTCCCATACGAAACAAGTCCCCTGGTTTGTCACCGCGAAGATGCGGTTAGAAAGGAGCACAGCGTCTTCGTACTCGTATGGCTACAAATTGGCCGTGGACAGCATGGTCCACCTTTGACCGCCATGTGCAAGGTTCATGCTATCTTCTTCAATCTCACCGTGGTTTCATCATACCAATTCATGCGGTGGCATGTTGCATGGCTGATCCCAATGTTGGACAAAGGTTCTACAGGAACGATGTCACCATTGTAAATGTTGTGCAAATTGATGTTGGTACCCTCCCGTACATATGCAAGCCAATCTCCACTTGCACCGAGCCTAACCTGTGAAACAGTGGGGAGGGGAGAATTAGGAAATGGACACAGAAGTAGTCTTTAGAATGCATTTACTACGTGATTAAACTCATCTTACCTGCTCATAGGAGGAAATCCGAGTGCCCCTCAACGTCGGCATCTCAAGGGGCGTCAACTTGCAACTACGGCCACACCGCGCTGGAGAGACCCCGAAGGAAACATCCTCGTGCATTTGTATGAGTAGTTTATCTTGTGAGAGAAAAGGATGAAAGAGGAAAGGCCTCTAGAGATAGAGATAGAGACTACTACTACCAATGTGCTGGCCCGTGCATTGGAATGGATCCAAAGTAGTAGAATAATACTTGTTCACCAGCTTGAAATATAAAGACTCTAGTTTTGATATACATGTGTCAGCAGACATGACAGCTTGTCCATGGAAGTTGAACCATGGCGACCATCACGTTTCTTGTTTCTACCACTGCCAAACCCACACGCGATTCCCACGACGCCGCTCCAACCCACGGCACGATGTCCCCCGACGTGGACATGGATCCTCTGACGTGGCTATCACTGCCTTACCCTGCCTTTCCTTTGCTGACAGGTGGAACCCACGCTTGGGGGGACCCACATGTCAGTGACAGAATGGTAGGATTGTTCACATCAGGGGATCCTCATCCCCCCGACGTGCGCCTCATCCCTCTCGGCCCCACCGCTCCTCTGCCTTTGTGTGCATGACATGCGGGCCAGCTGAACTGCGGCGACCATCAACTTTCTACCACATCCACACCCGATTGGATGTGGTTTGCCTGCTCCGTTATTGTGCTCCGATCCGTACTCCCGCACCATCGAATTTTCATCTAGCGGCTGTGACACATTTCTTCTCGGGCATCAATCCTCAGCTGGAGTACTTTTGTACTATAGGTAGTACCTACCGGTGTGGCCTCTACGCCTCGTAACACCCCGACGCCCAGCTGTGGCACCCTCGCCACTGCCACGCCACCACCGACCGGTTCATCCGAAACGAGTGAGTCGCGAACCACACCACCACCATGAGAATGACATGTGGGCCAGCCGCATTTAAGGTCTGCATGTCATTGACTCATAGGCCGGTGCACTAAGCCACTGAAACTCGGTCCCGTGTGCCCCGAGAGGGAAATGTAACTCCTGCGACAGGCCTTGTGGTGCTCCTGCAGTACGAGCTCGTGCCAAACCCAAAATTTGTTTCTTACTACTACCAACTAGTAAGGTATACGTGCATTGCACGCATGAGATTCTGGTGCTTTGTGCATTATGCTTAAGGGCCTGTTTTGTTTGCAGCCTAAGATTGCCATGCCTAAGCTTAGGCGTGCTGATACTTCTCCAACATATCTATAATTTTTGATTGTTCCATGCTATTATATTACCCGTTTTGGATGTTTATGGGCTTTACTTTACACTTTTATATCATTTTTGGGACTAACCTACTAACCGGAGGCCCAGCCCGAATTGTTGTTTTTTTTTTGCCTATTTCAGTGTTTCGAAGAAAAGGAATATCAAATGGAGTCCGAACGGAATGAAACCTTCGGGAGCGATATTTTTGGAACAAACGCAATCCAGGGGACTTGGAGTGGAACTCAAGCAACAAGCGAGGCGGCCACGAGGGTGCCCAGCGCGCCCCCACCCTTGTGGGCCCCTCGAGCGTCCACCGACCTACTTCTTCCTCCTATATATATCCACGTACCCCAAAAACTTCCAGGAGCACCACGAAAACCTAATTCCACCGCCGCAACCTTCTGTATCCCCAAGATCCCATCTTGGAGCCTTCGCCGGCACTCCGCCGGAGGGGGAATCGACCATGAAGTTCCTCTACATCATCTCCAAGGCCTCTCCAATGAGTTGTGATTAGTTTACCACAGACCTTCGGGTCCATAGTTATTATCTAGATTGCTTCTTCTCTCTCTTTGAATCTCAATACAAATTTTCCTCGATCTTCTTGGAGATCTATTCGATGTAACTCTTTTTGCGTTGTGTTTGTCGAGATCCGATGAATTGTGGGTTTATGATCAAGTTTATCTATGAGAAATATTTGAATCTCCTCTGAATTCATTTATGTGTGCTTAAGTTATCTTTGCAAGTCTCTTCGAATTATCAGTTTGGTTTGGCCTACTAGATTGATCTTTCTTGCAATGGGACAAGTGCTTAGCTTTGGGTTCAATCTTGCGATGTCCTTTCCCAGTGATAGCAGGGGCGGTAAGGCACGTATTGTATTGTTGCCATCGAGGATAAAAAGATGGGGTTTATATCATATTGCTTGAGTTTATCCCTCTACATCATGTCATCTTTCTTAATGCGTTACTCTGTTCTTATGAACTTAATACTCTAGATGCAGGCAGGAGTCGGTCGATGTGTGGAGTAATAGTAGTAGATGCAGAATCGTTTCGATCTAGTTGTTATGGACGTGATGCCTATATACATGATCATGCCTAGATACTCTCATAATTATGAACTTTTCTATCAATTGCTCGACAGTAATGTGTTCACCCACCGTAATACTTATGCTATCTTGAGAGAAGCCACTAGTGAAACCTATGGCCCCCAGGTCTATATTTTATCATACAAGTTTTCATCTATCTTTTATTTGCATCTTTTACTTTCCAATCTATATCATAAAAATACGAAAAATATTTATCTTATCATATTATCTCTATCAGATCTCACTTTCGTAAGTTTCCGTGAAGGGATTGACAACCCCTTTATCGCGTTGGTTGCGAGGTTCTTGTTTGTTTATATAGGTGCGTGGGACTTTTGAGGAGCCTCCTACTGGATTGATACCTTGGTTCTCAAAAACTAAGGGAAATACTTACACTAGTTTGCTGCATCACCCTTTCCTCTTCATGGGAAAACCAACGTAGTGCTCAAGAGGTAGCAAGAAGGATTTCTGGCACCGCTGCCGGGGAGGTCTTCGCTCAAGTCAAGACATACCAAGTACCCATCACAAACTCATCTCCCTCGCATTACATTATTTTCCATTTGCCTCTCGTTTTTCTCTCCCGCACTTCACCCTTGCCCTTTTATTCGCCCTCTCTTTCTCGTTCGCCTCTCTTTTTCGCTTGCCTCTTGTTTGCTTGTGTGTTGGATTGCTTGTCACGATGGCTCAAGATAATACCAAATTGTGTGACTTTTCCAATACCAATAATAATGATTTCCTTAGCACTCAGATTTCTCCTCTTAATGAAGCTGAATCTTGTGAAATCAATGTTGCTTTGTTGAATCTTGTTATGAAAGATCAATTCTCCAACCTTCCTAGTGAAGATGCCGCTACTCATCTAAACAACTTTGTTGATTTGTCTGATATGCAAAAGAAGAAAGATACGGATAATGATATTGTTAAATTGAAGTTATTTCCATTTTCACTTAGAGATCATGCTAAAACTTGGTTTTCGTCCTTGCCTAAAAATAGTATTGATTCATGGAATAAGTGCAAAGATGCTTTTATCTCTAAGTATTTTCCTCCCGCTAAGATCATCTCTCTTAGAAAAGATATTATGAATTTTAAACAACTTGATCATTATCATGTTGCCCAATCTTGGGAAATAATGAGATTAATGATTCGGAATTGCCCTACTCATGGTTTGAATTTATGGATGATCATACAAAAAATTTATGCCGGATTGAATTTTGCTTCTAGAAATCTTTTAGATTCGGCCGCGGGAGGCACTTTTATGGAAATCACCTTAGGAGAAGCTACTAAACTCCTTGATAATATTATGGTTAATTATTCTCAATGGCACACCGAAAGATCTACTAGTAAGAAAGTTCATGCAATATAAGAAATTAATGTTTTGAGTGGAAAGATGGATGAACTTATGAAATTGTTTGCTACTAAGAGTGCTCCTATTGATCCTAATGATATGCCTTTGTCTACTTTGATTGACAATAATAATGAATCTATGGATGTGAATTTTGTTGGTAGGAATAGTTTTGGTAACAATGCTTATAGAGGAAACTTTAATCCTAGGCCATTTCCTAGTAATTCCTCTAATAATTATGGTAATTCCTACAACAACTCTTATGGAAATTTTAATAAGATGCCCTCTGATTTTGAGAATAGTGTTAAAGAATTTATGATCTCTCAAAAGAATTTCAATGCTTTGCTTGAAAAAAATTGCTTAAAGTTGATGGATTGGCTAGGAACGTTGATAGACTTTCTCTTGATGTTGATTCTTAGAAACTTAGATCTATTCCACCTAAGCATGATATCAATGAGTCTCTCAAAGCTATGATAATTTCCATTGATGAGTGCAAAGAAAGAACCGCTAGGATGCGTGCTAAAAAAGATTGCTTTGTAAAAGCGTGTTCTTCTAGTCTCCATGAAAATAATGATGAAGATCTAAAAGTTATTGATGTGTCCCCTATTAAATCTTTGTTTTGCAATCTGAATCTTGATAATGATGGGACTGGAGATGAGTCAACTTTAGTTAAAAGGCGTCCCAATGATTCGGAGTTTTTAGATCTTGATGCTAAATTTGGTAAAAGTGGGATTGGAGAGGTCAAAACTTTACATAGCAATGAACCCACTATTATGGATTTCAAGGAATTTAATTATGATAATTGTTCTGTAATAGATTGTATTTCCTTGTTGTAATCCGTGTTGAATTCTCCTCATGCTTATAGTCAAAATAAAGCTTTTACCAAACATATCGTTGATGCCTTGATGCAATCTTATGAGGAAAAACTTGAATTAGAAGTTTCTATACCTAGAAAACTTTATGATGAGTGGGAAACTACCATCAAAATTAAAATTAAAGATCATGAATGCTATGCTTTGTGTGATTTGTGTGCTAGTGTTTCCACGATTCCGGAAACTTTATGTGATGTGCTAGGTTTCCATGATTTTGATGATTGCTCTTTAAATTTGCACATTGCGGATTCCACCTTTAAAAAACCTATGGGAAGGATCAATGATGTTCTTATTGTTGCAAATAGGAATTATGTGCCCATAGATTTTATCATTCTTATATAGATTGCAATCTTTCATGTCCTACTATTCTTGGTAGACCTTTCCTTAGAACGATTGGTGCAATTATTGATATGAAGGAAGGGAATATTAGATTCCAATTTCCATTATGGAAAGGCATGTAACACTTCCCTAGAAATAAAGTCAAATTACCTTATAATCTATTATGCGGGCCACTTATGAATTGAATGCCAAAGATGGCAATACGTAGATCTATTCTCGCTTTTATGCCTAGCTAGGGGCGTTAAACGATAGCGCTACTTGGGAGGCAACCCAGTTTTTTTTGTTCCTTGCTTTTTTATTCTGTTTAGTAATAAATAATTCATCTAGCTTATGTTTACATGTGGTTTCAGGTTTTAATTAGTGTTTGTGCCGAGTAGAACCTATAGGATAACCTACGGTGATAGTTAATTTTATTCTGCTGAAAAACGGAAACTTTTGCGCGCACGAGAATAATTTTAGTAAATCACAGAAAAGTGATTTTGCATTGATTCTTTTTTAAGTAGATCAATAGGTAAATTTTCCAGGACTTCCTATTCTGGTAGGAATTTTAGAGTTCAATAAGTATTCGAAAGTTACAGATTGCTACAGACTGTTCTGTTTTTTACAGATTCTGATTTTCGTGTGTTGTTTGCTTATTCTGATGCATCTATGGCTAGTATCGGGGGGTATGAACCGTAGAGAATTTGGAATAAAGTAGGTTTAACACAAATATAAATAAATAATGAGTTCACTACAGTACCTTATGTGGTGGTTTTTCTTTCTTGCACTAACGGAGCTTATGAGATTTCCTGTTGAGTTTTGTGTTGTGAAGTTTTCAAGTTTTGGGTAAGGATTTGATGGACTATGGAATAAGGATTGGCAAGAGCCCAAGCTTGGGATGCCCATGTCACCCCAAGATATTCAAGGACAACCAAAAGCCTAAGCTTGGGGATGCCCCGGAAGGCATCCCCTCTTTCGTCTTCGTCTATCGGTAACTTTACTTGGAGCTATATTTTTATTCACCACATGATATGTGTTTTGCTTGGAGCGTCTTGTATGGTATTAGTATTTGATTTTTAGTTTACCACAATCATCCTTGCTGTACAAACCTTTTGGGAGAGACACACTTGATTTGAAATTTATTAGAATACTCTATGTGCTTCACTTATATCTTTTGAGCTAGATAGTTTTGCTCTAGTACTTCACTTATATCTTTTAGAGCACGGCGGTGGCTTTATTTTGTAGAAATTGTTGATCTCTCATGCTTCACTTATATCATTTTGACAGTCTTTTAGAACAACATGGTATTTTCTATGGTTAAAAAATTGGTCCTAGAATGATGAGCATCCAAGTTGGGTATAATAAAAACTGTCATAGGAAGTGAATTGGATGCTATGATCAATTTGATGCTTGATAATTGTTTGGAGATATAGAGGTGGTGATATTAGAGTCATGCTAGTTGGGTAATTGTGAATTTAAAAAATACTTGTGTTGAAGTTGGCAAGTCCCGTAGCATGCACGTATGGTAAAAGTTGTGTAACAAATTTGTTGCATGGGATGCTCTTTTGATTGCCTTCCATATGATTGGAGGTCGGGATCGCGCGATGGTTAACTCCTACCAACCCTTCCCCTAGGAGCATGCGTAGTAGTACTTTGCTTCGAGGGCTAATAATACTTTTGCAATAAGTACATGAGTTCTTTATGACTAATGTGAGTCCATGGATTATACGCACTCTTACCTTTCCTTCATTGCTAGCCTCTTCGGTACCGTGCATTGCCCTTTCTCACCTTGAGAGTTGGTGCAAACTTCGCCGGTGCATCCAAACCCCGTGATAGGATATGCTCTATCACACATAAACCTCCTTATATCTTCCTCAAAACAGCCACCATACCTACCTATTATGGCATTTCCATAGCCATTCCGAGATATATTGCCATGCAACTTTCCACCGTTCCGTTTATCATGACATGCGTCATCATTGTCATATTGCCTTGCATGATCATGTAGTTGACATCGTATTTGTGGCAAAGCCACCTTCATAATTTTACATACATGTCACTCTTGATTCATTGCCCATCCCGGTACACCGCCGGAGGCATTCATATAGAGTCATATCTTGTTCTAGTTTTGAGTTGTAATTCATGAGCTGTAAATAAATAGAAGTGTGATGATCATCATTATTAGAGCATTGTCCCTTATAAAAAAAGGCCAAATAAAAAAAAGAGGAAAGGCCCAAAAAAATAAAAAATAAAAAGGGGGACAATGTTACTATCTTTTTCCACACTTGTGCTTCAAAGTAGCACCATGTTCTTCATATAGAGAGTCTCATATGTTGTCACTTTCATATACTAGTGGGAATTTTTCATTATAAAACTTGGCTTGTATATTCCAACGATGGGTTTCCTCAAAACGCCCTAGGTCTTCGTGAGCAAGCAAGTTAGATGTGCACCCACTTAGTTTCTTTTGTTGAGTTTTCATACATTTATAGCTCTAGTGCATCCGTTGCATGGCAATCCCTACTCCTCATGTTGACATCAATTGATGGGAATCTCCATAGCCCATCGATTAGCCTCGTCAATGTGATACTTTCTCCTTTTTTGTCTTCTCCACACAACCTCCATCATCATATTCTATTCCACCCATAGTGCTATATCCATGGCTCACGCTCAAGTATTGCATGAGAGTTGAAAAAATCTGAAGCGCGTTAAAAAGTATGAACCAATTGAATGCTGAAACCGGGGTTGTTCTTGATGGGAGTATTTTTGTGTGATGAAAATGAAACATAGCCTAACTATATGATTTTGAAGGGATGAACCTTCTAATGCCATGTTATTTTGAGAAGACATGATTGCCTTGTTAGTATGCTTGAAGTATTACTATTTCTTATGTCAATATGAACTTCTATTTTGAATCATTTGGATCTGAACATTCATGCCACAATAAAGAAATATACACTGAGAATTACGCTAGGTAGCATTCCACATCAAAAATTCTATTTTTTTTCATTTACCTACTTGAGAACGAGCAGGAATTAAGCTTGGGGATGCTTGATACGTCTCCAACATATCTATAATTTTTTATTGTTCCATGGTATTATATTACCCGTTTTGGATGTTTATGGGCTTTACATTACACTTTTATATCATTATTGGGACTAACCTACTAACCGGAGGACCAGCCCGAATTGCTGTTTTTTTTGCCGATTTCAGTGTTTCGAAGAAAAGGAATATCAAACGGAGTCCAAACAGATTGAAACCTTCGGGAGCGCTCTTCTCGGAACAAACGCAATACAGGAGACTTGGAGTGGACGTCAAGCAGCAAACAAGGCAGCCACGAGCGTGCCCGATGTGCCCTAAGGGGGTGGGCGCGCTCCCACCCTCGTGGGCCCCTCGTGGCTCAACCGACCTACCTCCTTCTCCTATATATACTCCCGTACCCTGAAAACATCCAGGAGCACCACGAAAACCTATTTCCACCGCCACAACCTTCTGTATCCGCGAGATCCCATCTTGGAGCCTTCGCCGGCGCTCCACCGGAGGGGGAATCGACCACGGAGGGCCTCTACATCATCTCCAAGGCCTCTCCAATGAGTTGTGAGTAGTTTACCACAGACCTTCGGGTCCACAGTTATTAGCTAGATGGCTTCTTCTCTCTCTTTGAATCTCAATACAAAGTTCTCCTCGATCTTCTTGGAGATCTATTCGATGTAACTCTTTTTGCGGTGTGTTTGTCGAGATCCGATGAATTGTGGGTTTATGATCAAGTTTATCTATGAGAAATAATTGAATCTTCTCTGAATTCTTTTATGTGTGATTAGTTATCTTCGCAAGTCTCTTCGAATTATCAGTTTGGTTTGGCCTACTAGATTGATCTTTCTTGCAATGGGACAAGTGCTTAGCTTTGGGTTCAATCTTGCGGTGTCCTTTCCCAATGATAGCAGGGGCAGCAAGGCACGTATTGTGTTGTTTCCATCGAGGATAAAAAGATGGGGTTTATATCATATTGCTTGAGTTTATCCCTCTACATCATGTCATCTTTCTTAATGTGTTACTCTATTCTTATGAACTTAATACTCTAGATGCAGGCAGGAGTCGGTCGATGTATGTAGTAATAGTAGTAGATGCAGAATCGTTTCGATCTACTTGTTATGGACGTGATGCCTATATACATGATCATGCCTAGATAGTCTCATAACTATGCACTTTTCTATCATTTGCTCGACAGTAATTTGTTCACCCACTGTAATACTTATGCTATCTTGAGAGTAGCCACTAGTGAAACCTATGGCCCCCAGGTCTATCTTTTATCGTACAAGTTTTCATCTATCTTTTATTTGCATCTTTTACTTTCCAATCTATATCATAAAAATACCAAAAATATTTATCGTATCATATTATCTCTATCAGATCTCACTTTCACAAGTTTCCGTGAAGGGATTGACAACCCCTTTATCGCGTTGGTTGTGAGGTTCTTGTTTGTTTGTGTAGGTGCGTGGGAATTTTGAGGAGCCTCCTACTGGATTGATACCTTGGTTCTCAAAAACTAAGGGAAATACTTACGCTACTTTGCTGCATCACCCTTTCCTCTTCAAGGTAAAACCAACGCAGTACTCAAGAGCTAGCAACGCGCTTGTCCAAAATGTAGGGTGCGTTACAAAAGTACCCCCACCGATTTGAACTAGCAGACCTTTTGGCTCAGGGTTAGAAGGGGGATTTCATGTGTCGGGATTTGGCAGTTGGAGGGAGTTTTTGTGCGCGTTGTAATTTCGGGATAGCAAGGCATGGGTTGTGAAGGCGCCAGTTTTGGGAGCACGATATCTGAATTTTTGGGTTATAACAAGGCGCGGGTTGAATTTTATGGACAAGCCTAATGTGTAATATTGTACATGTATGTACCAAATCAATTCGCACTTCCCTCAACCAAAAAGAAAATGAAAAAAAAACTATTCGCACTACAGAAAGAGAGAGTCTTGCCCCATTTTACTATACAAATGCTATTCAAAGCTACTCCCTCCTTCCATCTATATAGGGCCTAATGCATTTTTCGATGCTAACTTTGACCAAATATTAGAGCAATAATATATGACATGCAACTTACACAAAGCACACCGTTAAATTCGTTTGTGAAGGAGCTTGCAATGATATAATTTTCACATTGTGCATGTCATGTACTATTAATCTTGTCAATAGTCAAAGGCGGTCTTAAAAAACGCATTACACTCTATATAGATGGAAGGAGGGAGTATGAATCCATGTTATGTCCAATAAATTTTTTTTGCTTGCTGTATAATGCATGTAACCTACTCATACCAACATTTCAGTGCATTCCAAATTTCTATACTACCACTGCAATTCGAATTGAATTTGAATTCGTTTCTCTATTTCAATAAGAATCTAGAATCATGATTGTTGCTAACTTCAACCATCATTCGTGTATTACCATAATAACACACCACATGATTACTATAGAGATAGATATGAACTATGTGTACTACATGAACTCAAATTCTATTTTTTGAATACACTTGATGTTGATTCCAAATAATAGTACATTTGATGTACTAACTATATATTCATAATCTAAACCATGTTCCTTACGTACACCGTGTTTATCACACAAAGTATAGTGCCTCGCCCCCTACATTATGACAAGTATTTAGACCTAAGCTGCAAAAGCCACACATTAGCCCAAATTATAATCAATGTTCTATATATTATACGTAGTACTAGCAAGATGCCCATGCGTTCCACAGAACACCAACATGATCAAGGGGATGCCTAATTTGCAAATATGGAGAGGGGTGTGGGTATCTTTTTTCAAAATTGGCATAGTTTCCTTCCTATCCGTCAGATATAAATCGGATGGCCTATATTGCAGGATTGCAGGCACACCATCATCAACAACTCCATTTTTTATAAGCATAGAGATAAAATATATTATATGTAGTATAACATGTTCATAACCACACCATGTGTATCACCGTTATATATATTCACACATGCGTTGGTTTAAAACACTATGATAAATTCTTCAAATATCTGAATTCAGTTTTTATAATGAAGTATGATCTCTATTCGTCTTTTACACCCACAAAATCCTCTTATCTTTGTAGCGAGCGCTAACTTTCTCTCGTGCATGCACATGCCCGCATCCCTCTCACCCTCCCTCAGCATTCTCTAGCTCCATCGCGCAAATTCGTCTTTTCACTTTAGGTCGTTCACCCACGGTGTGTGCAGGCCCCCTAGCTCCTTCTTTACGGCACACATCGATCGATATGCCTCTCTAGCCAGGTGTGCATAGCACAAACACAAGCTTCCCCTCTTCTCTTATCACCATTCATTCCTCACTCCCAACACTCTTTTCATCGATCTAGTACTCGCACACTCCTTCCCCCTCGATATAGTATGCCTCTCGCACCACCTCCTAGATGCATCCCTCTCTCTCTATCCTTCTCCCCGTGCCTCATTTTCTTCTAACACACACATGCATGTATACCGATCAATCTCCCAACATATACCTAGGTCGATTTTAACTATTCCCCCCATCGATCGACGTACCTCACAAGTTATGTCTCTCCTTTCTCTCACAAAGGATGATTGATCTTCCTATGTAGTTATGTCTGCTTACCACAGCCATATTGTCCCCCTTCATCATTCGTGCATGCCTCCTGACCCGTCTCTCACATGCACGTGCACAGACAGACAGCCATCCCCTCTCTTATTGATATTGCAGGCATGCTCTACGTTTGTCTAGCAAGCCTATCCCAACATTTGTTAGAAGCAACTCCACTACCACCCCCTCCAACACTCTAGCTCCGTCTCTCTCCCAACCTTATTCCTCACCTACACATATGCATGTATGCCGATCGATCTCCCTTAATACATGAGGTAGATCGATCTTCCTTAATACATGAGGTAGGCCTCTCTCCTCCTCCACACATATACCAGTCATTGTACCTCTATAGTTAATTTGGCCTCCCCCCCCCCCACCAGACACCAATAGTCGAGCACTGTAGGTAGGTATCCATGCCATAGAGACAAACTGCACCTGTCCCCTCTCACGTTCCAGTAGGCCAGCCACTCTATATCTTTGACGTGGGCACACACAAATTCGATCACACTCTTTATCAATCACGCGCGCGCACACACACATCATCCCTCTCTTCAATTCTATGGACACCTCAAGCCGATGATACCTCCACTCTCTTCTCGTGGATCGCCCCCTATATATATGATATATCCAGGACTCTATTTCACACACATTGCATATGTTACATTTTTTGATTGACCCCCCCCCCAAAAAAAAAACTCTCATGAACCCACACACTATATCTCTCTATGTTTGTATCTCTCTTACACAACCCCACGTAGGTGGTCTATGTATACAAGAAGAGAATAGGTGCACCGTGCACGTACTCACGCTTCGTGCCTAGCCACACCCGCGCGGGTACACGGTGGAGCTCATTTCTGTATGAAATGGCAGCCCACGTGCTAATTTGGACGCGTGTAGCGGTTGTTTACCTACGGAGGTCGTGTACCACGCGTGCACGAAACAAAGTTCGACTTGATGCATTGGCGCGTTATTTTTAAATAAAGTTATATCGCTCAATGGCACGTACGCAGAATATAAAACGATTTTTATGGAGAAAAAGGTAGTCCGCTCCACTATATACAATGGAGCCTGCCTGCCTGGTTTGTCTCTCTTCAGAGTATTTCACACAAGGCTGCGGTGGCCTCTCTCTCTATCTCTCACCATTGGTCACTGATCCGGCCGCATCCCGTCCTCTGGCGGAAAGGGAGGATGTGCATCATTTCTCCGTTCGACGGCGCCGAGGTAGCACGTCCCGATCTGCGGTACACGCTGTTCTCTCTGACCAAGCTCCGATGTGGTAGGGCCTATGCCACCTGTTCACTGCCGCAGTATGGGCAGATTCCGCCCGCCGCCGCTCACCTAGTTACATCCCGATGACCTCCAGGTATCCCCTCCGGCCTTGCTCCACTGCCCGTCTTCCCACGTCGCTGCATGTGGATCTTCCATAGTTCTTTGCCCAAAACGTAGCTCGTCCGGCGTACTTTCCATATTGCAATCTCGTCCTCACACCGTTTTAGACAAACACAATCGTGTTGTTATCTTTCCTTAGGACAAGGAATATGCTTCTTTTTTGTCGTCGCATGTGTCATCAACTGTTATTGGCCAGTAATTGTTTCCTTTCTACCTCTTTTTTTCCAAACAAGGCTATCCATTTCACCTCGTTGCTATTGCGACCTTTTGGTGAACTGCACAAATCACTTTTTTCTTAAGAGTGTTTTGTGCAGTTGTACTAAAATGTCACACGGGCAACGTCTCTACATTTCAGTGTGACTGCACAAACGGAGATTGGTTTTGCTCTATCCTCCTCATCCAACTCCGAGCCTAATCTTCTCCAACTAGTTAGTCTTAAGAGAGACTTCAAAGGTGACCGGCTTCTATTTGTGTGTTTATTGTTTCATCAGAAGTCCTCTATTATAGTAATCGCACTTAATATCTTTGGAACAGGGATGCTTGCTACGTCTTGTGTTTGCATTGGTTTTCCTTGAAGAGGAAAGGGTGATGCAGCAATAGTAGCGTAAGTATTTCCCTCAATTTTTGAGAACTAAGGTATCAATCCAGTAGGAGGCTCCTCAAAAGTCCCACGCACCTACACAAACAAACAAAGAACTCGCAACCAACGCAATAAAGGGGTTGTCAATCCCTTGACGGCACTTGCGAAAGTGAGATCTGATAGAGATAGTATGATAAGATAAATATATTTTTGGTATTTTATAATATAGATTGGAAAAGTAAAGATGCAAATAAAAGTAAATTGAAAGCTTATATGATAAAAGATAGACCCGGGGGCCATAGGTTTCACTAGTGACTTCTCTCAAGATAGCGTAAGTATTACGGTGGGTGATCGAATTACTCTCGAGCAATTGATAGAAAAGCGAATAATTATGAGATTATCTAGGCATGATCATGTATATAGGCATCACGTCCGCGACAAGTAGACCGACTCCTGCCTGCATCTACTACTATTACTCCACACATCGGCCGCTATCCATCATGCATCTAGAGTATTAAGTTCATAAGAACAGAGTAACGCATTAAGAAAGATGACATGATGTAGAGGGATAAACTCATGCAATATGATATAAACCCCATCTTTTTATCCTCGATGGAAACAATACAATATGTGCCTTGCTGCCCCGGCTGTCACTGGGAAAGGACACCGCAATATTGAACCCAAAGCTAAGCACTTCTCCCATTGCAAGAAAGTTCAATCTAGTACGCCAAACCAAACTGATAATTCGAAGAGACTTGCAAAGATAACTCAGTCATACATAAAAGAATTCAGAGGAGATTCAAATATTTCTCATAGATAAACTTGATCATAAACCCACAATTCATATATAAGCATTCTTAGGACGATCAGCCAAGACACTGGTCACTAGGAAGCGAGGTACCCCGCAAAAAAAGAAGTAGGAAGCGAGGTGTTTCATCAAGCCAGCTCTCAGCCACCTTCAAAGTGCAGCAAGCACGGTTCGCACAAAGATGCGCCGCAAAGGACTGTTGACCTGTTTACATGCTGAATAACAAAAAAAGAGGAAATATTATCGAGCGCTCCTATTTGTAACAGGATATGAGCCAGAATTAATTGAGAATTGTGGCGAGTGTTCCATGCAATCAACTTCCATTATCACATGCGAGAACGCTCGAAGAGAACCAAATGTGTTGAAGATTGCTTTATCACATTTTAAAAATATAATAAGAGTGCAGACGCTCCTCCATCGGTTCCTAGTAGTATAGTACATACCTCTGTAGACTATAGTTGTAGTACTAGTACTAGTAAACTTTGCGCTTGGCTGTTCGCCTCTTGGGAAAGGTGAACAATAATAGTACTAGTATAGTGTATGCTTCTCGCAATCTGACACCGAATTAACTGTTGCACGTCCACCGCCTGAGCGAGGGAGAGCTTCCATTAGTCAAAAGTTTCTCCTTGTCCTGTGAGCCACCGCGCACAAGCTTCTCCCATCCTGCTAGCTTCTCCTCATTTGGAAAGTTGACGGGACACAGCAAAGTAATGCTAGTCCATACTGCCTCCTCTCCGGTTAATATGGCTTAATTTCAAACGAGATAAATACACTGTATGTCACTGTATATTTGTAAAAAATACGGTCAGTGGACTTCATAATACGCTCATTGTGCTCAATATATACATTTTTTGGTGTTTATACGGTCAGTAGGTCACCCTGGCTGAGTATGTGTGTGCATGCACGTGTAGATTGAGCACTTGAGCGTGACCGTGTGTGTTCTATCGTGTGCTCGGACATGCATTCATTAGGGTGTCACGCGCGTTTTTGCGTCCATGTGTACGTGTGACTGTTGCATACACGTAGGGGGAGTACGTGTAGGGGCCACTAAGGAGCAGTCAAATCACACAGTAAGTTAGTCGGAAGATGCAACCATCATTTCACTGTTCAATGACACGTACGCAATATAAAATGGTTGATATGGAGAGAAAAATAAAACCACTATATATACACTAGCAGGAGCCTAAGCTACAAGCCTGCTTGCTTGGGTTGCTCTCTTCACAAGCATAGAACAACGGTGGCCACACCGCTGGTCACATATCCGGCCAGATCCCGCGGCTGGGGGAAGGGAAAAATGTTCTGCGTAGACGCGGTCGACATCCGCAAGGGAGAAAACCCCCAGTCGGTGCGTCCCAATCGGGGGTCACCGCGGTATGGGCCGATGCCGCGTCCCAACTGCCATTCTAGCTACAGCCCGACGTCCCAGGTAGTACATCTTCCTTTTGGAGCCGGCTTGCTCCATTGCCGCAGCTCCCCACGTAGCTCCATCTCCATGTCGATCTTTCTCTACTTCTACCGGCTTCTACTTGTGATGAGTTTATGTCTCATGAACAAGTGCCAGTACTATTATTCTAATCACACTTCTTCAATATCTTTGCCATCAGGGATGCTCAGCTCGATCTTACTGGAACTGCACAAAAGCATCATATGATCCGAGGGTGCCAGCCGTCTTTCCTTTGATAGGTTCTACCTAGCCAGGAAATTAAATCCTGTTTAGGGTTTAGGGTTTAAGTCGTAGTGACCCCATCAGTAGTTTTTCTTTCGTACACGCTCTCACAACTTTTGTCTTTAGTTGTGAAGTAAATATTAGCTATGATCTGTGAATCATTGAGATGCATCAGTGTGTTAGTTTTCCTTTTTATTTGATGGAATGTTGTAACGGGGCAACATTGGAGTAGGAATGAAAATGGAGTGGAAAGTTTCCGTTTTTCCAGAGAAAAAACGGAAACAGAGAGAAACCAATGTTTCGTTTTGTTGGATCGCGTCATCGAGCAAAACCAACATTTAAATCACGTTTGTCGCGTTCGTGTCTCACCCTCCTCCATGCGTCGACCCCACACGGTCGCTCGGCATGCCACTCACCGCAAACCGAGTATACGATAACTTCCCCCCTGCTTGTCGATGGATCGCGCCATGGAGTACTAGCACTACTGGAAGAGATTGATGAATTGGGGGAGGATAGCTAGCTGTAGCACGGACTCCCAAGAACTTTTTACATGCATGTTGTGGCTGGATATTGCGACCTTTGAACACGGAGCAGTCGTGTGCACCAGGAAGCGGCGCGGGTGACACTCTCTCGGTCGGCGTGCCGCTTCAATGCTGGCGCCAGTGAGAGGTCGCGTGCACTCTGGCCGGGCATGAATGTGGCACTGACCATTTCGGGCAGGAAACACACGCGGGTGATGAAGAGGGTTCGGGTTGATCAGGAGCGGCCGTGGCAGCGGTCCGGACGCCCGCAAATAAGAGATGGTGTACGTTAATATTGATGCGTATATAATTAACAACGTAAATAATGTGCTAGTTGGACAAATATGATTGGAGATGGAGATGGAAATGGAATGGAATTTTACGTAAACACGAATATGCATGTCTATGTCTATGTGTGTGCGCGCGATGACTCTCACGACCTGGAAGCGGGGGCGTGTTTTTGATCGAGTTTTCTTTCTTGGTACGTTAAAAAATTGTCTACCAATTTTTGTTTCCTTTTTCTGGGAACACGCGTATTCTATTGAAAACCAATGCTATGGAGAGATTTTTTTTACTCCATTAGAGCCTCTTGTTTGATAGAGTTTCTCGCGTGTCGCTCTCGCACCCTCTCCATATCAAAACAAGATAACAGTGTCCACTCTATCTCTCTCCTCACCGGTGGTCACAGATCCAACCGAATCCCATCCGCTACGGGAGGTGAGGAGGTGCAACATTGACGTTGTCGCCGTCAGCGATGGAGGAAGCCGATGCGCACCATCCTCTCAGAGCCGGCGCGGATGAAGGTCCTCCGTGCCCTTGTTTGCTGCTGTCGTGTGGGCAGATCCCGCCGCCCGCCTAAGCGACATCTCGCCCACCTGAGGTATAACTTCTTGTACTGGTCCAGCTCCCCAGGTTGCTGCATGCGGGTTTTCTTCTATGCAACTACTCCCCAGCTCCCCATATATAGTAGCTAGGGTTCGTCGACTGGTCCAACATCACCTACTATTATAGAGGAAATGCCACTCGAAAAGTTGTCCTGATTTGTGCCTCGGTGGAGGTATACATGTTGTTTCGACAAAAAGTACATGGTGGTTGTGCGGTCATTGTCCATATGCTCCTATTGCTGCTGCTAATCTAATACTATCACTGGTTAAATGAAGAAATGCTTTTTTCTTGGGTATCCTAGTTTAGTTCCCATCAAGATAATCATGATGCTTCTGTTTGTTGGTGTACTTTTCATTAATTCTTATTGACAATTGAGATGTCATTGTTAATCTTGCAAAACAGAGTAACAACACTATATCCCTTTTTTATATTTTTGGAAATAGCGATGCGTATCTCCATACCCGGGCATGTATTCCTCAATTTTAGTGGAACTGCACAAAATTGGATGGCCATTGTTGTTTCGCCTCACTGTCCTCTGCCACGTGGTTCTTCCTTCCTCGAGCTTGATTACTGACAAGAAACAGACCATAGTGAGGATTTGTCGAACTTCGTAGGTTCCTCACCCAAACTTGATGCCAAATGGATGATGCATCACCACAATGACCTATCGATGCTCATGGTTGCGCCTCATGGTTGCATAGGCTGGTGAAGCTGATCGATTTTTAATGAAAAACAAGCTGTCTTACATCAGTGCTCTTTGCTTGTTACCCACAAAGATGATATCCTTCGTCAGTTCACCTTGGTTGCGTTGGAGACGCAGTCGTCTTTCACGTTGGTGCAATTTTATCACACAATTGGCTATGAACCAAATGTTTCCTCGAAGAAGGATCGACGTTGGTACTAAGAGCATAAGTTTTGTATTGATTTCTAAGCCTTCTCACAACTTTGTCTCCAGCTACCATGTAATTTTATTTGTCCAGCTATTAGATTTACTCCGCATATTATATTTGACTGAAGTCAAACTTTGTAAAGTTTGACCAAGTTTAGGCCAACCACAACAAACCATAATTGTTAGAGAGGGCAAACTGTACATACTCTCAAACCTTTCCGATAATTAAAATTAAAATTCTTTATTTGTACACACTCTCACATGTTTCCGATAATTTGGCGCATTTGTGGTTGTTCACTTAAGGGAGGGTAGTGTACCGCACGTGAAGGACATGAAGTGCGACAAGGACGCATGGATCGTTAGTTCATCGGAAGTACTCCCTCAGTTCCTAAATATTTGTCTTTCAAGAGGTTTGAAATGGACTACCACATACGGATGTATATAGACATATTTTACGGTGTAGATTCACTCATTTTGCTCCGTATGTAGCCATTTGTTGAAATCTCTAGAAAGATAAATATTTAGGAATAGAGGGAGTAGTAGTTTGTTTCACTTGTATGTTAAATAAAGAGTTTCGTTTCGTACTTACACAATTTAAAACGATTGTTATGGAGAGAATAAGAAAACCACTCCACCATGTATTAGTCGTATACATGAGTACTATATGGACACAGCTTCATTGACTTGGTCCACCTGCCTTTGGGTTTATGATAGGTGGGCCCAAAATGTGGCCAGCCCACCTGTCATACAGCCAAAAGCAGGTGCAGTTAAGGTACCGGAGCTCAGTTCGTACTACAGTATATATATAAGTTGGAGCCTCAGCGCTTGTTCGTTAGGGTTTGCACTCTCCACTGTCGGCTGCGCTGTTCTCTTTCACCCAGCGCCTGTGCATACCCTAACGAAGACTGCAAACCCAGACCGACAGTGAAAGAGAACAGCGCAGTCCATACTACAGTATATATATATATATACGCGCTGGAGGCTCAGCGTTCCTTTGCTAGGGTTTTCTATATTCACAGTCTCTCACCCTCTTCACCAGATCTAAACAAGACTGCGTTGGCCTCTTGTCTCTCTCTCCCTCCTCGCAGCTGGTGAAGGAGGCGTCCGGATCCCGTCGCACCAAGAAGGGGAGGAGGTGCAGCGTTCACTTTATCGCCATCGGCGAGGGAGGCAATCCACTGTCGGCTGCGCTGTTCTCTTTCACCAAGCGCCTATGCGGGAGGCCACTGAACCCTTCTTCCTTGATGCCGTACGTAGTGTGGGCAGATCCGGCCTCCCGCCGCACGCCTTGCCACATCCCGACGACCCTAAGGTATAAGTTTTTTGAAACCGTCATTGCTCTAGCTGCATGAGGATCTTTTTCGATTCTATAGTTCAATCTAGGTCTTGGTTCAAAGAGGAAAGAGGGGTGCGGTGGGGTGGAGCATGAATCTAGGACGTGGTTCAATGAGGAAAGGAGGGAGGGAAAGTAGTATAGACTGGCTATCCAGCCGCTTTGTTGGTCAAAAAGGGAAAAAGGTGGTAATCCAAAACTGGTGGTCAGGTAGTTTGTGCACGACTAGATTTGCTGCCCTTACATGGGAAAAAGGTTCAAAGAGGACAAATATGGGACCAATGCAGCTATACTGCTTGGCTACATATTCTGCATCACCCATTTATACGTGTGGACGCACATGGTGCTGGCATGTCCGACGTCCCATGTCCCATACAACTATTTTGCTGTTGTTAATCGAAGAATGCTACCAGAAAATTGAAGCAATGCCACTGCTAAAAGTAAATTACATTTTTTAACGAAGTTGTTTTAAGAGAATGTCTCTGTTAATATGAATCAATGCAACCGTTTTAGAAATGCTACTATCCTACTTTCTTTTCCATCAAGATAAGTTAGATGCTTCTTTCTGTCACCGTTTGTTTCATCCTCCTTTATCGGCAAGTAATTGTTTCCTTTTTTGCCTCTGTTAAAACAGGGGTATCTATTCAACTTGTTGCTATTGCGACATTTTGCTTCGCTATGCGAAACACTTTGCTTGATTTCAGTGCAACTGCACAAAACGAGATTGGATTTCCTATTCGTGTTGGTAGATTCGTATTTTATCTTGGTCGTCTCATGAAAGGTCAGTACAGGCCTTCATCCACATGATTGTGCAGTGTGCTTTGAGATGTTGTGCTACTTGTATTGGTACTATTTTAAATAAATGTTGAATTGAAGCTATTGTATTGCTGTCTTTTCCCATTAAGTAGTGAACAAAAATGGGACCAACCCAGACATGATGCTTGTTGCTTTGTTACAACAAACTCTGCATCACCCCCTTTATAAGTAGATGGAAGCACATGTTGTTGTTGCGCCCACTCTCCCCTAGAAATGTTTATGCTTTTTGTTAATCTAATGCTGCTGGTAGAATTAAGCAATGCCACTTTCAGAATTAATTAACTACTGAATCTTAGTTCAAAACTGCAACACTTGTTAGGGATTGGCAGGATTACCATTTTTGTGGCCGCATGTTTCATCCTCCTTTATTAGCCAGTAATGGATTCCTTTTTTGCCTCTGTTAAAACAGGGATATCTATTCAACTTGTTGCTATTGCGACATTTTGCTTCGCTACGCGAAATACTTTTGTTTTAAGAGTGTTTTGTGCAGTTCAACTTGAATGTCACACCGTCGACTTTGCTTAATTTTGGTGGAACTGCACAAAAGGAGATCGGATTTTCATATATGTGTGGGATATGTTTCCAGTCTTCCTGGTGAGCTATTTCAAATCTTGGTCAAGAAAGGTCAGTACCGACTTTCATCCACATGATGCTGCAGTATGCTTTGAGATGTTGTGCTACTTGTATTGGTACTGTTTTGGATAAATGTTGAACTGAAGCTATTGAACTGTTGTCTTTTACCATTAAGTGAGCAAAAATTGTTCCAACCCAGACATGATGCTTGTTTCTTTGTTACAACAAAACTCTGCATCACCCCCTTTATAAGTAGATGGAAGCACATGTTGTTGTTGCACCCACTCTCCCCTAGGATTGTTTATGCTTTTTGTTAATCTAACCACGCTGGTAAAATTAAGCAATGCCACTCTCAGAATTAATTAACTACTGAATCTTAGTTCAAAACTGCAGCACTTGTTAGGGATTGGCGGGATTACCATTTTTGTGGCCGCATGTTTCATCCTCCTTTATTGGCCAGTAGTTGATTCCTTTTTTGCCTCTGTTAAACCGAATCAGTCGCATTGTTTTAGGAATGGTACTATCCTACTTTGTAGTTCTTTCTACATGTTTAACCAAGGTATTGTTAAGATAATGTCTCTATTAAAATGAATCAGTCGCATTGTTTTAGGAATGGTACTGTTCTGCTTTGTCGTTCTTTATACATGTTGAAACAAGGCATTGTTAAGATAATGCACTACAAAAAAAGACACATCTGTGACATTTTGGGCCGAACGAAATTTTTTCTGTCATACTTATGACACTTCTATGACGATAATTGTGACAAAACCCGGTATCATCATAGATGTGGTAGGCTCCTACTTCTAGGACAAAAAATCATGACAGAAAATGGGCTTTTTGTCCTGGGCGGGCCGGAGACGCAACTGCATGACATTCTTTGGGCCATCCATGACAGAAAAAACCGTGGTAGAAGCGAGGGCGAGGAAAATTTTGGGGTGTTCCCGGTTACCGTTGGTGGTCGGGGCCGAGAAATGCGCGTTTCTCTCGTACACGTATGCACGTGTGTGCGAGGTGTTGGGCTCTAACTAAACTTGAGCGAGGCGTTGGGCTCTAACTGAACCCGAGCGATTGCACTAGCTACGTTACTGAACCCGAGTGATTCCTTCGCTACTACTGCTAACTCAAGCCGATCGAACCCTGCTGCCTCCTTCCCTTGATGAACAGTGAGCATTGCTGGGGGTGGATGAACAGTTCCCAGTGGGGGTGGATGAACAGGACCCCGTGGTGTTGCCTCTAGATGAACAGGACCCTGATCGATCGAGCCGGTTGGGGCTGGATGAACAGGACCCCGTGGAGGTCTGGATGAACAGGACGACCCTGTGGAGGGCTGGATGAACAGTAGAAGGTGGAGAGGTGGATGAACAGTAGCCCCGTGGAGGGGTGGTTGAACAAGAGCCCATGGAGAGGGCTGGTTGAACAGTAGCCGATGGAGTAGCATGCGGTGGAGGCTAGATGAACAGGAGCCCGTGGATGAACAGTGGCAGGTGGAGGCTGGAGGAGGTCGACGGTGGATGAATAGTAGCCCGTGGAGGCTGGAGGAGGTCAACAGTGGAGATGAACAGTATCTCGTGGAGTCCCGTTTTGCGGTACGCCACTCCCCTCCCGATGAACAGGACCCCCGTTTTGACCGTAGCGCTCCAACACAAGTCCGTTTCCTCCATTTTGCGGTACTCCACACCCCTCTCGATCAACAGGACCCCGTTTCGACCGTAGGAGGTCCAACACAAGTCTGTTTCCTCCGTTTCGCGGTACGCCAGACCCCTCCTGATGAACAGGACCCCGTTTCGGACGTGGCCGGTCGAACACAAGCCTGTTTCCTCCATTCGGCGGTACGCCAGGCCTCATTTCCATCGGCTGTTCCGTCCAAGCCCTCCCGATGAACACGACGATGAGTTCCGTTCTGACCCAGCTCGTTGGCTCCCACGCGTTCTGTTGCCTCCCGATGAACACGACGCATTCCGTTGCATCCCGATGGACACGACGCATTCTGTTGCCTTCCCATGGACACGATTATGAAGCATTTTCTCCGTTCCGACCCAGCCATGTACACGAGCCCTGGCCGTACGTATGCGCGAGTAGGCGTTCGAGACCCCGACCGTATGTACGTACGTGGCCGTATTTTCTTTCTTGCACACTGGCCTATGTACGTACGTGTACATGCTACGTGTGCGCCTCTACTACGACACGTGCGCGCCTCTACATCGACCAGTATGTACGTACACGTTCACGACCTGAATGACAACGTTACGTATGCTTCAACCAGGTGGGTCCCGACTATCAGGCACTTCCTTGCGTGCAAAGATGTAGCTGGTGGGTCCCAGCAGTCAAGGGGGAGAATCGTTTTTCCCCGTAATATGGACGCACTTCCTTGAATGCGAAGATGTAGCTGGTAGGTCCCAGCAGTAAGGGGGAAACGTTTTTTTACGAAATACGGTGGCGCATCCGGTGGATCCCTCCTATCAGGTGGAGGAATCATTATTTTCCGCATAATAAGGAGCCACTTCGTTGCTATGGCCGTGGACCCAGCTGTCAGCCTCTCCACGTACAGTCCACGTCTGATGGAAGTCATTCCTTGACCACGCCGCACCGAGAGCACCAGGGCGGTGGACGACGGCGAGGCCTAGGAAGGGGACGACGCGGAGCCGGGGAAGACGCGGCAGTGGAAGCCCGTGTGGAGAGGAGTATGAGGGTTCACTGGTTCGGCTGCGGTGTGAGGCTACCATCGCCGCAGGGCCTGGCCAGCGGTGGGAACAGTAGGGGGTGAGCCCTCCGCGGCAGCACAGCTGGCCATGAGAGGCAGGAGCATGCTGCATGACCGGCGCTGGTTTGGGCGGCTGGAGCAGGAAGACCAGAGGTTGAAGAAGCACTACGGCCGTTGGATGGTCATCGTACGGTCAGTGGAGCTAGAATCATTCATATTGACTAAGTTGACAAAGCCCTCCATCCCCGTCAACTTAGTAGGCCCACAAGTCAGCCTCTCACCAAGGTGGGTCCCAGCTAGCAGGGGGAGTATTCATTTTTTGTGCGTAATAAGGAGGCACTTCCGGTCGGTCCGAGCTAACAGCGGGGGGAACGTTTTTTTCATGAAATACGGTGGCCCGTCCGGTGGGTCCCAACAGTTAGGGGGAAACATTTTTTTCACGAAATACGGTGGCCCGTCCGGTGGGTCCTTGCTGTCAGGTGGAGGAATAATTATTTTGCGTGTAATAAGGAGGCACTTCCTTGCGGCTGCCGTGGACCCGGCTGTCAGCCTATCCACATACAGTATTCTTCCGATGGAAGTCAGTCATTAACCACATTGACCACGCCGCGCCGAGAGCGCCACAGCGGTGGACGACGGTGAGGCCTAGGAAGGGGACGACGTGGAGCCAGGGAAGATGCGGCAGTGGACGCCCACGCGAAGAAGAGTACGAGGGTTCAACTGGTTTGGCTGCAGTGTGAGGCTACCGTTACCGCAGAATAACAGGGGGTGTGGGTGAGTAGAGGGATGGCCTGGCCAGCGGTGGGAGGTATGGGGCGGTGAGGCCTCCGTGGCAGCACAGCCGGCCACGGGAGGTAGGAGCAGGCGGCACGACCAGCGCTGCTTTGGGCGGCTGGAGCAACAAGACCAGAGGTTGAAGAAGCACTATGGCCATTGGATGGACATCGTACGTTCACTGGAGCTAGAATCGTTCATATTGACTAAGTTGACAAAGCCCTCTGTCCCCGTCAACTTAGTAGGCCCACAAGTCAGCCACCCACTATGGTGGGTCCCAGCTAGCAGGGGGTATTCATTTTTTTGTGCGTAATAAGGAGGCACTTCCTTGCGTGCGAAGATATAGCTGGTGGGTCTGACCTGTCAGCGGGGGGAATGTTTTTTTCATGAAATACAGAGGCCCTTCCAGTGGGTCCTCGCTCTCAGGTGGAGGAATCATTATTTTGCGTGTAATAAGGAGGCATTTCCTTGCGTGCGGCCGTGGACCCAGTTGTCAGCCTCTTCATGTACAGTCCACTTCCGATGGATGTCGTTCATTGACCACGTTGACCAGGCCGCGCCGAGAGTTGTGTGTATTTTGCATGGCCTATCGAGCCATCCCTCCAAAATGGTTCCGCGCCCCGTAATGGGCTTTGATTTTTTTTATTGGATCAGGCAACCGACGAGGGTGCATCCTTTTTGTCCGGACGAGGGGTTTAGTGGAAACTGGTGGCTCCCAAGAGGCTGCCTGAGTTTTCCAGGCACTTTCCATTGCGCAGTACTTCTGTACTATTGTTGCCAAGTTAACGAAGTGTGATACGTCATGGTGGTTGATTGCATTGAGGATTCCCTCGTTTGTGCAATTTTTGCAGAATAATGAGACTGTGTCTTCATCGCGACGGTCTTTGATCCTGTCCTTGACAAGGAGGAATCTGGCCCAAAAGTGATGGACCGTTTCCTGGGATTGATGTCTTATGTGGGTAAGATCGCCTGTGTCTGGGTGGGCGGGTATTTTTGAGTCTGAACCCTGACCCAATCTGGGATCTGGAGTTTGAGAAATTTCCGAGCTTAACAGCTCGGGCTCTGGAATATCAACCAATTTTTCCGGCCCACAGTCCGACTCTAGGTTTGGAATACAGGGTGTGTCCGCTCGAGGGCGGGTATCCAGCTATGTGAGCTCGGAAATACAAACATAGTTCGTCCTCAATATAGAGAAAGAGTCGTCGCATTGCTCCTCCACTACCGCTATCTGATGGGTGATCGGTGGACACTCAATTTCTCTCTGATTGGGTTTAAGCCCGATCCGATCATAGTCCGTAGCGACTCCCAAGGCGGCGATGCAATCCAGGAGTTTGTTTAAAGACGACAACTCCATCAGATCCATCTGTTCGGAGTATTCTGAGCTGATGCGGAGGTGATTTTCGATGACCCAAGAAGTCATCGTCAGCGCGGCGGCCGAACAGGCGGTCATAGTAAAGCCGCCCAGCCGGAGGGTTTGGCTTGAGGCCATGGCTCCTCCAGAGGTGATGTTGTCCTTGATAACAAGGCGAGCCATCAAGCCTATCTTCGACGTCACAACGGAACTCTCAATGAAAGCACCAATGTCGGTGTCAAAACCGGCGGATCTCGGGTAGGGGGTCCTGAACTGTGCGTCTAAGGCTAATGGTAACAGGAGGCGGGGGACACAATGTTTACCCAGGTTCGGGCCCTCTCTATGGAGGTAATACCCTACTTCCTGCTTGATTGATCTTGATGAATATGAGTATTACAAGAGTTGATCTACCACGAGATCGTAACGGCTAAACCCTAGAAGTCTAGCCTATGAGATTATGATTATCATCCTACGGACTAAACCCTCCAGTTTATATAGACACCGGAGGGGGCTAGGGTTACACAAAGTCGGTTACAGAGAAAGGATACATACCCGAATCGCCAAGCTTGCCTTCCACGCCTAGGAGAGTCCCATCCGGACACGGGACGAAGTCTTCTATCTTGTATCTTCATATAGACTATCCTCCGAGACCATAAATGGCAAGTTATAGCTTAGGAAATGACTATTTGCTGTAGAGGACGAAAGATTAAACATAGCAAAATGTTATTTGTCACCACAAAAAAGGGCTTTTTCGATGTGTGCGTTTTTTTTTCTTTTTTGTTTCTAGAGAGAAAAGGCCTGTAGAGCGACAGAAAGGGGCGTTTTGGCTTGGAGGCCTCTCCTCCCAAACGAAATCGTTCGTCGGGAGAACCTGTCGTATTGAACCTTTTGTTCAGTTTGGAAGGTCACTAGACCGAACATTCGGTGGTTATCGACATCCTAAAATTAAACCACTAAATGCACGAGCTATTGTGCCCCAGCCTATCCACCAGGCAACAAGAAAATGTATTGATTTTTTTAATCCAAGCACACAACATAAAGCAATGCCCTGCCCTCCTCATCTCTTCTTCCTTTTTCTCACCTTTTTTTCATTGTGATCATTTTCCATTTTTCTTTTCTCTACCCCCCCTCTCCCTCTTCTCATTTTCTTCCTACCCTCATGAAGCAACCGGCTTCTATGCAAGAGCCCGTCCGAGGCTTGGTCCCACACTCGATCCTAGTTGGCATGTGGGTGTCCGATTGAAGCCACCTATTGGCCATGCCCTAGACTTACCAAATAAACTTGTGTTTTATTGGCAAGTCAATAAATAATTACAAAATAAAATTCTAAAATACATTTAGGTTCCATAAAAAAATCATGAGGCCATACTTACTGAAGAAGAAAAGATGCTGACCACCACCAGTCGGGAAAGTAGGATCGCAGGAGGCCACTAGATCAAACCTTTTGTTCAGTTTGGAAGGTCACTAGACCGAACGTTCGGTGGTTATCGATGTCCTAAAGTTAAACCACTAAATGCACGAGCTATTGTGCCCCAGCCTATCCACCTAGGCAACAAAAAATGTACTCCTTCTGTTCATTTTTATAAGACCTTGAAGACATTTAAGACAATGTACAAAACAACACATGCTGAGTTGTCTGAAATAACTTACAAAAATGAACGGAGGGAGTATTGATTTTTTTAATCCAACCACACAACATAAGGCAATGCCCCGCCATCCTCATCTCTTCTTCCTTTTTCTCACATTTTTTCATTGTGATCATTTGCCATTTTCCTTTTCTCTACCTTTCCGCTCTCTCTCCCTCTTCTCATTTTCTTCCTTCCCTCATGAAGCAACCAACTCCTATGGAGCCCGTCCGAGGCTTGGTCCCACACCCGATCCTAGTTGGCATGCGGGGTGTTCGGTTGAAGCCACCCGTTGGCCATGGCCTAATTATTTTTGCCTTTTATTGACTTACCAAATAACTTATGTTTTATTGGCAAGTCAATAAATAATTACAAAATAAAATTCTAAAATACATTTAGGTTCCGTAAAAAAATCATGAGGCCATACTTACTGAAGAAGAAAAGATGCTGACCACCACTAGTCGGGAAAGTAGGATCGCAGGAGGCCAAGGAGGTGACGAGGGTTTCCT
Organism: Triticum timopheevii; assembly: GCA_963921465.1. Taxonomy (NCBI): domain Eukaryota; kingdom Viridiplantae; phylum Streptophyta; class Magnoliopsida; order Poales; family Poaceae; genus Triticum; species Triticum timopheevii. Next base: position 89,369,730 of record OY997271.1, read on the forward strand.
GCGCGCCGCCGGTGGCGCCGCCGGTTCCCTCTCTTTCCGTCGGCCGCTCCGGCCGCAGGAGGAAGGGGGAACCTCGGGTCTGTCCGCTAGGTGTGTGTGGTAGGGTTAGGGTTGAGGGTGACGCTGCCGAGGCCGTTGCGGTGGTGTCGCGTTGGAATAAGTTTCTCCGGGCTCCGTTCGTGGTCAGTCGAGGCTTTGGCCTTCGTCTAGGAGCCAGCGGGGTGGGGGATCCCCGGATCTCGTCGAGGTCGCGGGCTATAGTGACCGGAGGTCCGTTGGCACTGGCCGTTTGGGTCCTCAGATGGACGATGGATGCAGGGAGACGAAGACCCTTCTTCTTCCTTGTCGGTATGATTTGTTGTTGTTGTTCTTCTCCTTCCTCTGTGCTGATGCTGGAGGGAGATTCTGCTTTGCCCGGGCGAATGGCCCGACCGTGGGGCTGGACCGGTCGGATGACTCGAGTTCTCTTCCTTCCGGAAGGGACATTTTTCGCGGTACTCAAAGCCAAAGATGGCGACGGCTGTTGCAGGTGTGTTGGGTTGATGTCCATGCCCTCTCAGCGCTGGTGTCAAGAAAGGAGGAAGCAGCGTGGTGACAATTGTTCCGTGGTTGAAGATGATGACCTGCTTGCGCCTGGTTGCAGATCGTTCTGCTGCAGGGATCTTCTCTCAAGATTCAGGGATGATGACACAGAGCTCCGGAGATCTTCTTATGTTATGGTTGTCTTAGGGTACTTTAGGTGTTTATGGTCCTTTGTGTTTGCGTTTCAGTGTGCTTGTAAGAGTCAACTATTTTGTATTGTTTCGTGATTTGAATGCAAAAAATTCTCAAAAAAAAAAGATGCCGTCAAAAAAGAAATAAGTACCGAAGAAGAATAGAAATGACGCGTTTTGTTGGCTTTTCTCCAGTCTCCGGACCACGCGGTCTCTCCGTCTTGGATCCCAATTCAGAGCCCGCGATTCCGACAAACATCGGACAATCGCCCCTATATTTCCACTCGGCCGATCCTCCATCCAGTCGCCGCCACACCAAATTTCCTCCGAGGAGAGCGATGGCTAGAAAGGATCTGTCTTCTCGCCGGCGCCGGCTCTCCCTCCGTCGGCCGCGCGATGAGGACCGCCTCAATGCCCTCTCCGACGACCTGATCCTCCAGATCCTGGGCCGTCTCGACACCCGCAGCGCGCTTGGAGCCGCCGCGCTTTGCAGCCGCTGGGCCCACCTCCCTCGCGAGCTCCCCGCATTGGATCTCAAGGTCAGCGACGCGCTCCCGCCCCGCTACCGACGGTGGCTCGACCTCCTCAACGAGGCAGTCACATCGGACGCGCTACGCGGGTGTAGCCGGAGGCTACGCCCCATCGTCGGACGGTACGAGCGCCGCGCCATGCGCGCCATGGTCAGCTCCGTCAGGAGCCTCAGAGCCCGCCGCCACCGGCGTGCGTGCAGCAGGCTGTCGCTCGAGTTCTTCGCCTTCAGCACCTCCGCCAGCATCAACCGCTTGGTCGTGGACGCCGTAGATTCCTGGGGTGTTGAGGATCTGGAGGTCGTTGCCAAGTCGACGGAGCCGATCACACATCTTCGTCCGGTCTACACGTTCCCCCGTGGTCGTATCAGCAGGAAGCCCGGCGAGTCCCGCCTTCGAAGCCTCAAGCTTGTCAATTGCTTGCCCCCGCCGCTGGATGGGTTCACTGCTCTCACCACGCTCCTGCTGCAGGACCTGCCCTGCTCCACACCGGCGGCCGTCTACGAGGGCGTGGTCGCCGCGTGCCGGCAGCTGCGGGTTCTGCATCTCGTCTCCTGCTCCTTCGACAAGGATACAGCCAGTTGGCTGGTGTTCGACGCGCCCATGTCAGAAATCAGAGAGCTTGTCGCTGACGGCCCGTTGATGACGGTCAAGCTCCGCTGTCTCCCCAAGCTCGAGAGACTCACTGCTGTGGATGGCAGCGTTCTGTTGTGCTCCGACGCCAACGTCCCTTGCCTTGCGCATGTGAGCCTCGTCTTCTCCATTGGTCCACTGGACCACTCGATTGTGAACCACTTGATTGCAATGTTCATGCTCTTCTTGAAAGACGCAGCCATCAGCATGAGGAATCTCATTCTGCGCTTTACTGGGCCAGAGACGTGGATTCTGCCCAATCTGAGGAAGAAACAGTTCTCTCTGATGCCCAATCTGAAGAAGCTGCTTGTCGCGGATGTGCCATCCTCCTGGGATGTCTCATGGCCGCGCATCCTCATCCAGGCAGCACCACTGCTGGAGAGCCTTCATGTCCATGTTTCCCAATCCCATTGCCAACATGACGAGGAGCCAGATCGTCAGAGTATCTCCTCATACTTGCAGCAGTCATCATCATCTTCTTCCTGGCAGCGCCACCACCATTTGAAGGAGCTGGTGGTTGTTGGCTTTCAGAGCATGAGCAGGATACATCATCAGCTAATCTACCTCGTGAGGTTCGCGGTGGATACTTCAACGGCGCTGCGCCGTGTTGCGGTGTTCAAGCATGGTCATGTCGAGGACAAGGGGGGGCCCTGGGACTGGGAGATGGTGAGCAAGCAAAGCACCTGGAGCAACGAGGAGAAACTTGCCGTCCTGGACTGCTGTTCGACTTCGACGCCCCAAATTGAAGTGCTGCTAGGCTGAGCTAATCTCTTCTTAGTATAGATTATGTATTGTGATGCGTGATGATTCTGGATGCTCTTTGAGAAACTAGATTGACTGATGGATGTACGTCTCATTTGATTTATATATATATGCTGCTCTGTAACTGAAAGAAGTGTGCCCTATGTACGTCTCATTTGACTTATATGCCGTGTAACTGAAAGACAAGAAGTTGTTTTTTCAAGCCACTTTGCCCCCATTTGTTTTTCTTTTACTTTCAAGGAAGATGGCTGTGTGGCACAATTTGCTGCAAATCCAAGTCCCTGGGATAACTTCCATCTACCTTTATCCATTCAGTCCAGAGATGAGTTGGACAACTTGAATGTTTTGGTTAATGATCTGCTTCTTGATCCTCTAGTTTCTGATTATTGGATCATGTGTTTGCGAGATGTGCTTTTCAAGGCAAGAAGTTGCTTTCTGTTTCAAAGATATCAACGTTCCTGCCTATATAACCAGTATGTAGAAGTCCAAGTGCATCATGAGACACAAGGTTTTTGCCTGGTTAATGTTGGTTGAAGGCATTTTGATATTGGCGAGGATCACTCATGTCTCTTGTGCCCCACGGATGTGCTTGAAACATCCTTCCATATGTTCTTCACTTGCTCATTTAGTGCTTCCTGCTGGAATTACCTCATGCTGAGATTGCTCTTTTGCATATTAGTGAGAGCAATTCTGACATTGAAAAATTGGGTTGCCGTTTGTGTGGCGCACATTTTGTTGATGACACTCCGTACCTAGGTTGGGGACTGAAGAGTGACGACCCATGCGGGAATTTCACGGGAGAACGACCTCATCAGGTAGACGAGGACCTGCTGCTGACGAGCAAGCCATTGGGAGCGCGCGACGTAGACGAACTCCATCTCTTCTTCCCATCTGTGGTGATGGTAATGATGGCCGGTGATGCCGGGCTCTCGGAGTTGAGGAAGTGGTCCATCTGGGTGCCCATAATATGGGGCAAGAGCCTTCCATAGGAGGAAATTGTCCTCTTGAGCTTGGTTGGCCAAGGGACATGACAGAGGTGGAAGAGGCTGAGGATGTGGTGGAGATTATGGCACCAGCGGTGCCAATATAAGCAGAGGGTGTGATCAATGATCTCAGAGGAAAGGCTACTATCTCTACTCCTAAAGGGAGAGTCTGCGGTTGTGATGGTGTGCTTCGTAAGTCATTAGTTTGTTCGTCTCCCCTTTCGTCAGCATCTTATTGGTTTTTTTCCTTTTCTCCCTCTTATTATGTTCGTCTTGTGGGGAAACGATTTACCCATGATTAATGGGAATTTTCAAATCATCATCGCTATCTCTTTTCTTACCGAAGCCGCAATTTCTCTCATGCTGATCCGCTCCTCCCTCCTTCCCCTCCACGCTTCCATCCCACACCTCCATCATGCTGGCAACCACAGAGACGATCGCCACCTACCGCTCGCTCCGCCTCCGCCATCACTCTCTATTTGCTTCGTGCCTTCTGGTCCGGCACAACAGCAGTGTTGGCTTGAGCATCGGAGCAGTAGCTCACCTTGAGGTGAGTTTGATCCTGAGGGTGGTGATTTGCGGTGGATCTCCTCCCCGGTGCAGCCTCTTTCCCGCTGCACTTGGTGGCTTGCGGTCTCAGTCGTCGGCCTTGGTGTGTTCGTGGGGATGATAGAGGTGGCATCGGAATGAAGGAAACTCTGGATGGCTCGCTCATCCCGACGGTGGCGACGACCAAGGTCGTAGTTGTCCTCCTTGCAGGCGTCGTCGAGGTCCCTACCGTCTATCCTGACCCCATGCCCAGGTGAAGACCCAAAATCTCCTCATAATGGGTGGTGGCGGCACTACGTGTGTCATGCCCTTCTTGGAGGCGCCGCCTGGGGCGCTCAGGTGCTCGGCTAGAGGAACTGCAGGCGGAGGAGAGGGGACTATGGCAACAGGTGGTGTTCGCGAAGGAGGAGCAGTGTGGCATCTGGCACGTCGACAACGGTGTGTCTCGGCGGCATGGAGCAGCGGGGTCTCGGTGGTGGGCACGTGATGATGGACCAGCGCAAGATGGTGCCGTTGTCTGGCATCGTGGTGTCTGGACCTGGCAAAGTTGATGCGTCAGTACCTGCTCTGAAGATGGATCAGTGAAGGACGGTGAAGGCGGCCTCTGCAGCGTGCGCGTGCGGTGATCACTAAGAGTGCACCGGGCCGGTGTATGCCCCAGACCCGACAATGCGGCTTGGTTGGGGCTTCTGGATTTAGATGTCGGGCTTTGGGTGAGGTTTGGGTATGCGGCTCAGACAACCTGCACCCCTTCATCAAGTTGATAGGAGTAAAGACAGATGTTGCCGAGATGGTGGCTTCAGATTTATTGATATATTACTTTGTAATGTCTTGGTAAATAATTAATAAAATGGCTTCATGCATCACCCTACCCTCCTTTAAAAAAAGGAAATAAATAAATAAATTCGTCTTCACCATGTTCAGTTTAATGAGACTAGATGGTTTACAAAATACATATAATAAAAAAAACTGAGACACCTTACATTCCAAAATTACGATGGACCGACACAATCAGTGGTCACAGTACGGGTTACATCCAGAGGAAGTACTGGAGGCTAGAAAACCTGGCCCGTGGGCACTCCGGCTACCATGGTTCGCCAGCACATGCGCTCGTTGATTAAAGGTTCTCGGGAAATACATGACAGTGGACTTTATGAAACCTACCTGGAGAAGATATTTAGCTTCACGGAAAAGCACCCCGAAGGAAGACTGGTCTGATGATGTAGAGGTAATTGATTGTTTCAGACCTAGGGAATCGGTTTAAAAAATCACACGTCCCATCCTGTAAATTTCAGCAAACTGGATTGCATGCAGAAGGGTCGTTGCCTCAGGTTGCAAAGCATTAGATTGAGCAATTAGACGACCGGCAGCATCACAAATTATGTCTCCATTAGCATCCCTAGCAATCAGGCCCCACCCACCCCCATTTGAAGAGAAAAAACAAAAAGAGAGCACTTTATAATAGTAAAAAGAAGACACCAATGCATCCGGTTGCAACACATAGGCGTTCCACTAATCTATACAGTTACTAAGGGCGTGTTTGGTTACCTGCATCGTTTTTTCCCATTTGCATACTTGTCCCAGTTGGGCCTGGGCTGAGCACATGCAGGCAAAAAACCAACATCTACATGTTGATTGGTTGCCTGCATCCCCTCTAGACTGCATGTGCTAAAACGGAAGGCCTTCTATTTGGTTGCGGACTAATTTGAGGGGAAACACAAGTCCGATTGTTTGGTTACATTGTGGTAACCTTCTCCTCGATGTGGTGAGGTTACCAAAGGCACACATGAACTACTAACAACTAAACTAGTAGCAACATAACAATCTTAGGCACAAACACAAGTCTTAACCATGCACAACAAGTTTTAAACCAACATAGTAAGATAAGTTCTAAACGAAACCCAAGTCTTAAAGCAAAATCCAACAAGGAACATGCAACAGGAGCTCAGGCGGTCACGGCGAAGGCGTTGTCGTGTTCCTTGCACTTGGTGACCACCTCCACGCCCTTGTTGTTGAAGACGATCACCTTCATGGTGTTGGGGGTCAGCAGCTTGAATGTCAGCATGTACTTGATCATGATCTGGTGAACAACGGCGAAGGTGGCCCAACCCTGATCAAGGTGACCCTACCGTTGATCATCGTCACCGTCACCCTCCATGCGCAGCCGGTGTTCGTCCTGAGCTTGAACTCTGTAGGGATGGCGGGGAAGTGCTTCATGAAGTCAAGAGGCAATGGCAGACTCTCCAGCTTTGGAGCAAGTATAACCTTGCATAAGTGGTTTGGTCCTGACTCCTAATGGTAGAGGCCATACTTCCTCCACTTGGGGCTTGGGTGATCCTGCACTAGCACTTCGACCAATGGAGCACAACCTCATTGCCCTTCTCGAATGGTGGCACCACCTCCTTGCACTTGTCCATCTGCATTATGAACATCACATGGTTCAATGGTCAACATTCATTCGTATCGGCCTAACGCTCCTATATTAACCCATCCCACTAACCCAGCACCACACTCAAACCCCCTCTGTTTCACCACCTTCCCTCAGCATGAACTCCAACTCCAACCCCAACCCTTTCTCGTGGGGCATTAGATGGAGGGCCTTCTTCCTTGGGTGCTCACTCGGTGACAACATGGTGTGCTCGAACTTCAGCAACATCGATGACATGCACAAGGAGGCCGATGCTGTGATGAAGAAGTCTACGCCAAATGAGTTGAAGACACTGGTTCCGGACCCAGCTAAGGGCGTGTATGTTTGTGGACATCCTGCGCTTGGCCATGAATTAGGTAGGCTCCGACGATGCTGGACAGCGGGCAAGATGGGCCAAGTACAATCCGTTCAAGGCGCCTCAAGACCAGTGTGCAGTGTCGTACTCGAGTAGCACGATCAGGTCGCCGTAGGCCGAAAACAAGGAAGTGCAGATGTTGTCTAGGGCACTGGCCGTAGGTGACCGTGCAAGACCAATCCTTCTTGACGAAGATGATGAGGACGAAGATGGTGAAGAAGAAGATAAGATGGCTAACCCCCCTGAGGGAGTCCTGGACTAGGGGGTGTCCGGATAGCCGAACTATCATCATTGGCCGGACTCCAATACTATGAAGATACAAGATTGAAGACTTCGTCTCGTGTCTGGATGGGACTTTCCTTGGCGTGGAAGGCAAGCTTGGCAATACGGATATGTAGATCTCCTACCATTGTAACCGACTCTGTGTAACCCTAGCCCTCTCCGGTGTCTATATAAACCTGAGGGTTTTAGTCCATAGGACGAACGACAATCATACCATAGGCTAGCTTCTAGGGTTTAGCCTCCTTGATCTCGTGGTAGATCCACTCTTGTACTACCCATATCATCAATATCAATCAAGCAGGAGTAGGGTTTTACCTCCATCGAGAGGGCCCGAACCTGGGTAAAAACATCGTGTCCCTTGTCTCCTGTTACCATCCGCCTAGACGCACAGTTCGGGACCCCCTACCCGAGATCCGCCGGTTTTGACACCGACATTGGTGCTTTCATTGAGAGTTCCTCTATGTCGTCGCTCATAGGCCCGATGGCTCCTTCGATCATCAACAACAACACGGTCCAGGGTGAGACTTTCCTCCCCGGGCAGATCTTCGTATTCGGCGGCTTTGCACTGCGGGCCAGTTCGCTTGGCCATCTGGAGCAGATCGAAAGCTACGCCCCTGGCCATCAGGTCAGATTTGGAAGTTTGAACTATACGGCCGACGTCCGCGGAGACTTGATCTTCGACGGATTCGAGCCATAGCCGAGCGTGCCGCACTGTCGCGATGGGCATGATTTAGCTCTGCTGCCGGACAGTGACCTGGAGGCCGCACGAGAGTCCGCCCTGACCCTTAACTCGGAGCCGACTACGCCGATCGAGGATGGGTGGCTAGACACCGCCTCGGGGGCTGCTACCTCTACGGCGATGGAGCCGAATACCGATCCTGTCCCTTGCGAAGCTCGTGACTCCGAGGTGCCGGACTCCTCGCCGGACTCCGAACCTCCCGCGCCCCTACCAATCGAATCCGATTGGGCACCGATCATGGAGTTCACCGCTGCGGACATCTTTCAGCACTCGCCTTTTGGCGACATCCTGAATTCGCTAAGGTATCTCTCTTTATCAGGAGAGCCCTGGCCGGACCACGGTCAGGACGGCTGGGATGCGGACGACGAAAAAATTCAAAGCCCACCCACCACCCACTTAGTAGCCACTGTCGACGACCTAACCGACATGCTAGACTTCGACTCCAAAGACGATGCCGGAGACGACCAAGAACTAGCGCCTACAGGACACTGGAAAGCCACCTCGTCATACGACATATACATGGTGGACATCCCAAAGGATGGGAATGGCGATGGAACAGCGGAGGATGACCCCTCCAAAAAACAGCCCAAGCGCTGGCGTCAGCGGCGCCGTTCAAAATCCCGCCACAGCAAGAATGGAGATTCCGGCATCGGAGATAATAACACCCCGGACAGTGCCGAAGACAATCCCCTCCAGCAAGATTCAGCACAGAAGGATGAAGAAGCCAGCCCTCTTGAGAGAGCGGCAGACAAAGAGGTAGAGGACAACAATTATATGCCTCCCTCCGGAGACGAGACAAGCCTCGACGACGACGAATTCGTCGTGCCTGAGGATCCCGTCGAACAAGAGCATTTTAAACGCAGGCTCATGGCCACGGCAAGTAGCCTCAAGAAAAATCAGTAACAGCTTAGAGCTGATCAAGATTTGCTAGCCGACAGATGGATCGAAGTCCTCGCGGCCGAAGAGTACGAACTCGAACGCCCCTCCAAAAGCTACCCCAAACGCAAGCTGCTGCCCCAATTAGAGGAGGAAGCATATAAACCTACATCACCAGTGCATAATACGGCCGACCGGCCACCTCGTGGCCGCGATAGAGAGGCCTCTAGGCCTTCCACTAAAGCCGTACCCCGGCATCGCTCGAAAAGTACAAAGCCACGGGGGAATGCGCCGGACTTGCGAGACATATTGGAGGATAAGGCAAGACCGGCGGACGATGATAGTCCAGCTGTCCGGATACCCCCTAGCCCAGGACTCCCTCAGTAGCCCCCGAACCAGGCTTCAATGACGATAAGTCCAGCGCGTATATAGTCTTCGGCGTTGCAAGGCGGGTTCTCCTTTTAAGTTCCATGTACCTGCCGAACAGTGTCCAGCTTCCTTATAAATGCTGCGCTTCTTGGCTTCTGCGCCCAATAATGGCCTTCTTCCACGCGTCGCACGAATGCGAAAAGCCAGGGTATCTTTTATGTTTTACCCCCTAGTCGTGCAAATAATCTGCCTATAAGAGAGGCAAAAATCCAGATCCAAATCACACCATCTTCCGCGAATACTCATCGGAGCGCCTTTGACCCAGAATCCATTCCATCATGGACCGTCGACGCGGCTCCTCTTCTCGCGCTCCCAGCCCTCTGCCAGGAGATTGGAGGAGATGCTCTGTTCCGCACAACGAGCTGGTGAAGCTCCAAGCGGGGGGATATCTCCCTCCGGCCTTCATGGTTACGGTCCGAGCCGGGCTGGCCACCTACCAAGGTGGGAAGTAAGCGGAGGCTACCCCAAGTCCCAACAAAGGGGAGCGGGTATGCTTCATCCCCTATCTGATAAGGGGACTCGGATTTCCTATACATCCGTTCCTCCGCGGGCTCCTGGAGTTCTACGGACTCCAGCTCCATCACCTTACACCCGCCTCTATCCTGCATATCGCGGGTTACGTAGCTCTTTGTGAGCTATTTCTGGGCATCGAGCCCCATTTTGCACTGTGGAAGAGGTTGTTCTGCCTCGTTCCCTGTTCTCACGAGGGGTCTATATATCAAGTGGGCGGCGCCGAAATATGGCGCATTGCTGGGACCGGATATCCATCCAGAACCCCTAAGAAGGCATCCGAAGACTGGCCTTCGGAATGGTTTTACATAGAAGACGCTCCGCTGCCGGACCCAGTCCGGGTCGGCCTCCCGGAGTTCAGTACTGCTCCTCTGAAGAAATGCCTTAGTTGGCGCCCGCGGAGCCCCCAACTGGAGGAAGACAAGAGCGTCCATTATCTGATGGGCCGAATAAGATTACTGGCCCATTCCGGGTTGACCATGATTGGAGTCATGGCAACATGCATTACGCAGGGGGTGCAGCCACTGCAATACAGGGGCCACCCCATGTGGGATTTCAACGGGGAAGACGACGCCACCCGTCATGGCCGTAAAGGACCGGATTCGGCCGAGGATCTGGTGCAGATCCTTTCCGGCCTGTACAAGGGGGAGAAGGAGGACTTCCTTCAGACGAACCCGTTGAATGGGTTCTCCATGAATAACCCCCGTCGTTGGGTAAGCGAACACTTTAAGGGCCCGACCCGTGTTTTTGAAGTTTAAGCTTCTTATATTATGTCTTCGGCGCAGGAACTGCGTCGGATTGTGGAGGACATGATAAGTCCAGCTCCGCAACCCAAGGATCCAGAGAGATCCCAGGATCCGGCCTCCGAAGAGGATACGGACATTCAGGTGGAGCTAATCGACGGGGTGTTCCACCAGCTCAGCATGGATAATGCTTTAGTCGCCATTACGGCTGACTACCCCGGACTATATCCGGCTTCCCAGGTGATTGTGACGGAAGTCCGGACACCATTATCTCTTCCTTGCCCATTTCTGACCTTCGTGTACGATGGTGTTTTGCAGGAAGCGCCTTCAAGGCGGGAAGCCGAGCCCGCGGCGGCTGACCAACAAAGGCCAGTCCGGACCAGTAGGCGGAAGAGGAGCGCAGCGCGGACTAAAACGTCGCCGCAAAGGTATAGCTCACAGTTCATTATTCAGAGCAACGTCCCTAGGAAGCGTTTGAGTGCTCATGACTTTTGCAGGAGAAAAAGCGCTCGCCGAACTGCGGGCGTCGAGGTTGCCAATCCAACCTCTACCAGCCAGGCTCCAGCACCTGGTCTGGAGGGGGAGGCGAGCGCAAGGCACGAGCCGGACACTCCTCCAACGGAAGATGCCGACAGACTATCCGCCACCAAGTCTGAGGTGGAGAGCGCCATGAACCATAGGCGCCGCCGGATAGTATTTCGTGACGCGTGCTTCTCCCCTGAGGCGTTGAATGCCTTTAACGCGGGGGACGCGCACCTCCATGCTGCTCAAGATGGTTTTACCAGAGCCACGGAGCAATATGTAAAAGACATACGGGTAAGAGAAATTAATAGCTATATATGCCAGTAGCCCCCGAGACTTAAAGTAGTTATGTTAACTGATTTAAGGATCATTTGAAACGCAGGATCTTACTGAGAAGAATACCCAACTATCTCAGGAGCTGCAAGAGTGCAAGACCCAGCTTGAGGCCGCACTTGCTGCCGCAGGAGGAAACACAGAGACCCCTCCTGGTAACACATTTTTTTGTTTGAAAAATATAAGCGCTGTGCGGCGTGCGCGCAAGTCTAATAATGACATTGCAGGTGCTGCCGGACAAGATCCGGACAGGCAAGAATTACTGCGCCAGCTGAAGGCCGGCAAGAGGGTGCTGAATAGAGTGCAGCAGGAGAGGAACAAGCTCCAGGATGCCCACGCCCAGCTTGGAGAAGAGCTGAAAAGCGTTCGGGCCGAGCTGTCCGGCTCCGTTAAGGAGAATCAGCGGCTTCGTCGCGGTATCTATAGTAAGTGCTTGAGCGGACTCCTTTGAAAAGAAGAGTTCGGCGAGGAAGTCAATTGACAAAATATGTCTTGTAGGTATACTCACAGGTCGCCCTGCGGAGGAGATGCCCGTATCGACGGGTGATCAACTTCCCGAGCTGTTGCAGCTGCTCGAACGAGTTCGGCAGGCAATGAGCGGCGTCGTCCAGGCTTTATGGCCAGCCCTCTCCCTACCCGAAGGCCTTGGGGAGCTTGCGGAGAAGCTTCAGGGAGTGCGGCAGCGCTTCCGTTTGTGGAAGATTTCGGCCTGCCGCCAAGGTGCCAGGGAGGCTTGGGCCATGGTGAAGACGTGGTACAAGAAGGCGGATCCCAACCACATGGCCGAGGTCGGACCGGTGGGGCCCGATGGGAAGGAGATCCCTGTGAGTTTAGTATACGGCCAAGTAGAGTTGGCTGCTAAATTTTCCCAACGTGACTGTAAGTTAGACAGCCTGTTAGACGGGATTGAGGAGGAATACAGTCAGTAGATTTGACAATGTATTTTAAAATGACATGTGAAATGCCTTCTAGCCGGATTGTAGATCGTTTGTCTTTGCCGACCTTTTCGCTTCAACCTCGGGACCCTAGAGTCCGGAGTGTGTCCGAATACCTTCTTGGTTAAGAAGCAACCGGGGTATGCATGGAGACCAGGCATAGGGGTCATTAGTGCTTTATCAGACAAGTGCCCAACTAGTTATGTTATATTACATGGTTAGTAAGAAACATCTTCCAGGGAGAATAGTTCCGTTAAGGGTTCCTTTCCCTGGGAGGCATGCCCTAAAGTGCATGTCCGGACTGCGAAAAAAGCAGAAAAACATCTGGGGGCAGATAAATAAGTAGGTAGAAAATCATCTTTCAAGTCACCGACCGAATATTCCCTTAAGAACGCTAGCTTTCGGCTTCACCCAGTCTGAGGTACACATCCGGCTGACCCGGCAGTAACAATCGCAGAGGTGCTCCCTTTACCTCCTAGCCGAACAATCGGGAACGTAGGGGTAAGCACAGGAGCCAGGCAACCTAGCTTGGCCAAAACTTAAGTCATATCGAAGCATATAATGGTGAGTGAAAGGTACATGTGGAAGCTTGACACATGTGCTGGGCATGAAGCCCTTACAATTGAGCTTCTGGAAAAGAAGCCCCCAGGTATAATGAGTGCGGATGGCACATCAAGTATGTGCGAACAATGCGCAAGTAGGCCCTTAAGGGCTTTTTAGGAAAGGTGTTAATAGAAGAAAGAGAAACAAAAGACAGTTGAAGTGTAAAAATTTGGACGGGGGAAGGGGACGAACTCTTAGTCCAGCGCTAGGCGTAGAATCTTCGGAGGCGGGCTGCGTTCCATGGGTTCGGCTCGAGTCGGTTGTCCGATACATTTCATAGACGGTACGCTCCGCCGGTCAGGACTTGATCAATAATGAAGGGCCCTCCCATTTGGGCTTGAGCTTGTCCTTTTTCTTGTCCGTCAGGCGTAGAACTAGTTCGCAACGTTGTAAGTCTTGGCCCGTACTTCTCTGCTTTGATATCTTCGAGCCTGCTGCAGATAGAATGCGGAACGAGCCTTGGCGACGTCGCATTCTTCCTCCAATGCGTCCAAGCTGTCCTGCCGATCCAGCTCGGCTTCTCTTTCTTCATACATGCGCACTCGAGGTGAGTCATGAATAATGTCGCAGGGCAGAACTGCCTCTGCGCCGTATACCATAAAAAATGGTGTGAATCCGGTGGTACGGTTGGGCGTTGTCCGCAGCCCCCAGAGTACGGAGTCGAGCTCCTCTACCCAGTGCGTGTCAGATTTCGTAAGTGACCGCACTAGTCTGGGTTTAATGCCGCTCATTATTAGACCATTTGCTCGTTCCACTTGACCGTTGGTTTGAGGATGATAGACTAAAGCGTAATCGAGCTTAATGCCTATGTTTTTGCACCATGACTTAACCTCGTCGGCCGTGAAGTTCGTGCCGTTGTCGGTGATGATGCTGTGGGGGACACCATAACGGTGTACTACCCCGAATATGAAGTCTATCACTGGTCCGGACTCTGCCGTTTTGACTGGTTTGGCCTCTATCCATTTGGTGAATTTGTCCACCATGACCAATAGGTACCTTTGCTTGTGGGTTCCCCCTTTAAGGGGTCCAACCATGTCAAGCCCCCAGACCGCGAACGGCCGGGTAATGGGTATAGTTTTGAGGGCGGTGGGTGGCATATGGCTCTGATTAGCAAAGAGCTGACAACCGACGCATGTTTGGACTAGGTCCTGAGCATCTGCCCGGGCCGTCGGCCAGTAAAATCCTGTACGGAATGCCTTTCCTACAAGGGCCCGAGATGCTGCTTGGTGTCCGCCTAGTCCGGCATGAATTTCAGCCAGGAGGTTTCGCCCTTCCTCTTCGGAGATACACCTTTGAAGGACTCCGGTTGTGCTTTTCTTATAAAGTTCTCCCTCATGGACCTTGTAGGCTTTAGATCGCCGGACTATGCAGCGGGCCTCATTTTGGTCTTCGGGAAGTTCTTGCCTAAGCAAGTAGGCTAGGAATGGTTCTGTCCACGGGGCGATTACTGCCATTATGTCGTGGGCTGAAGGTGTTATGTCATCGGCTGAATCGCCGGTTGGCGCGGTTTTTTCCGGTTTGTCGTTGCCGGACTCCTCTTCCCATAGTACGGATGGCTTGAAGAGCCGTTCCAGGAAGATGTTTGGAGGGACAGCGTCACGTTTTGCGCCAATGCGTGCCAGTACGTCGGCTGCTTGGTTATTATCTCGGGCTACGTGATGGAATTCAAGTCCTTCAAACCGAGCTGACATTTTTAGGACAGCGTTGCGATATGCTGCCATTTTCGGATCCTTGGCATCAAAGTCTCCATTTATTTGGGATATTGCAAGGTTTGAATCCCCGCGCACCTCTAGGCGTTAAATGCCCATGGAGATTGCCATCCGGAGACCATGTAAAAGGGCCTCGTATTCGGCTGCGTTGTTGGAGTCCATGTACATTATTTGAAGTACGTATTGGACTGTGTCCCCGGTTGGGGATGTCAATACGACGCCAGCCCCCAGTCCGGCCAACATTTTAGAGCCGTCGAAGTGCATAATCCAATTGGAGTATGCGCCGTACTCTTTAGGGAGTTCGGCTTCGGTCCATTCAGCGACAAAGTCAGCCAAGACTTGTGACTTTATAGCTCGCCGAGGTTTGTAAGTTATATCGAATGGTAAGAGCTCAATGGCCCATTTTGCAATCCTGCCCGTCGCGTCGCGGTTGTTTATAATGTCGTTGAGTGGTACTTCGGAGGCCACCGTTATCGAACACTCTTGAAAGTAGTGTCGGAGCTTCCGGGATGCCATGAACACCGCGTACGCTATCTTTTGATAGTGAGGGTAACCGGACTTGCAGGGGGTTAACACAGTGGAGACGTAGTACACTGGTTTTTGAAGAGGGAATTTATGCCCTTCTGTCTCTCGTTCGACGACGAGTACCGCGCTTACAACTTGATGTGTTGCCGTGATGTATAACAGCATTGGTTCGCCCAGGTTGGGCGCAGCCAGGACCGGATTTGTTGCCAATATGGCCTTTATTTCTTCGAGTCCGGCAGTGGCAGCATCCGTCCACTCGAAGTGTTCGGTGCGCCTAAGGAGGCGATACAGGGGCAGTGCCTTTTCTCCTAGACGGGAGATAAAGCGGCTTAGAGCCGCCACACATCCGGTCAATTTTTGTATTTGCTTGAGGTCTTTTGGGATATCTAGCTGTGACAGAGCTCGGATCTTGGCTGGGTTTGCTTCAATTCCTCTACCGGATACAATGAAGCCCAGGAGCTTTCCGGCTGGTACGCCGAAAACGCATTTCTCCAGATTCAGCTTGATGTCATATGCTCTGAGGTTGTCGAATGTGAGCCTCAAGTCGTCTACTAGAGTTTCGACGTGTTTGGTTTTGACGACTACGTCGTCTACGTATGCCTCTACTGTTTTGCCGATCTGGGTGGCCAGACATGTTTGAATCATGCGCTGATATGTTGCGCCGGCGTTTTTAAGTCCGAAGGGCATCGTGTTGAAGCAGAATGGTCCATATGGAGTGATGAATGCCATTGCAGCTTGGTCCACTTCCGCCATCTTGATTTGATGATAGCCCGAGTATGCGTCAAGGAAGCACAATGAATCGTGCCCTGCAGTAGCATCGATTATCTGGTCGATGCGGGGGAGGGGGAAGGGATCCTTTGGGCAAGCCTTGTTGAGGTCTTTGAAATCGACGCATAGGCGCCAAGATTTGTCCTTCTTTGGTACCATTACCAGGTTTGCTAGCCAATCCGGATGTTTGATATCTCTGATGAATCCGGCTTCCAATAGTTTGGCTAGCTCTTCTCCCATTGCCTGTCTTTGGGGTTCGGAAAATCGTCGAAGAGCCTGTTTGACTGGCTTGAATCCTTTTAGGATGTTTAGGCTGTGTTCTACCAATCTGCGTGGGATTCCGGGCATATCCGAGGGGTGCCAGGCGAAAATGTCCCAATTTTCCCGAAGGAATTCTCGCAGTGCGGCGTCTACATCAGGGTTCAATTGTCCCCCGATGGAGGCCGTCTTTGTTGGGTCCGTTGTATGGACCTGGAATTTTACTATTTCGTCCGCTGGTTTAAAGGAGGTGGACTTGGATCTCTTATCGAGTATCACGTCGTCCCTATTTACAGTAGAGCGCAGCGCGGTAAGTTCTTCTGCCGCTAGGGCTTCGGATAGTGCCTCCAGGGCTAATGCGACTGTCTTGTTTTCGGCGCAGAGTGCGATGTCCGGATCACTAACGAGAGTGATTATTCCGCCGGGCCCAGGCATTTTGAGCTTCATGTACCCGTAATGGGGTACGGCTTGAAAAATTGTGAATGCCTCTCGTCCTAATATAGCGTGATATCCGCTGTTGAACGGGGCCACTTGGAATGTGACTTCTTCGGATCTGTAATTCTCCGGCGAGCTAAACACCACATCGAGTGTGATTTTTCCGGTGCAGCGTGCTTCTCGGCTAGGGATTATTCCTCTGAAGGTTGTGCTGCTTCGCTCAATGCAGCTCCAGTCTATTTCCATTTTTTGAAGAGTTTCCTCGTAAATGAGGTTTAGTCCGCTGCCGCCATCCATGAGGACCTTTGTAAGTCGAAAGCCGTCCACTATAGGACTAAGCACCAGTGCGGCTGGTGCTCGGGCTATTCGGAATTTAGGTTCGTCGCTGGCGTTGAAGGTGATGGCTGTGTCGCTCCATGGATTTGTTGTTGCTACTTGGTAGACTTCGGCGAGGCCGCGTGTCGGTGTCAAAACCGGCGGATCTCGGGTAGGGGGTCCCGAACTGTGCGTCTAGGCGGATGGTAACAGGAGACGAGGGACACGATGTTTTTACCCAGGTTCGGGCCCTCTCGATGGAGGTAAAACCCTACGTCCTGCTTGATTAATATTGATGATATGGGTAGTACAAGGGTAGATCTACCACGAGATCAAGGAGGCTAAACCCTAGAAGCTAGCCTATGGTATGATTGTATGTTGTGTATGTTGTCCTACGGACTAAAGCCCTCCGGTTTATATAGATACCGGAGAGGGCTAGGGTTACACAGAGTCGGTTACAATAGTAGGAGATCTACGTATCCGTATCGCCAGGCTTGCCTTCCACGCCAAGTAAAGTACCTTCCGGACACGAGCCGGAGTCTTCAATCTTGTATCTTCGTAGTCTTGGAGTCCGGCGGACATTGATAGTCCGGCTGTCCGAACACCCCCTAGTCCAGGACTCCCTCAGTAGCCCCTGAACCAGTCTTCAATGACGATAAGTCCGGCGTGCATAATGTTCGGCGTTGCAAGGCGGGTTCCTCCCTTGAATAATCCATAGAAGATAATAAACACCAGGATAGTGTCCGGCTCTGCAAAATAAATTCCACATTCCACCGTAGAGAGAATAAAATGTACACTTAGTTCAATCTGCTGACGTATTATGCGGCGTGACATCACACCGCCACCAGGCCTTTGTTTGAATTACTATACCACCTCAGCATGTTTAGCGAAGCGGTTTCCTTGGCACGTCTTGTCGAAGCAGAGATCGTGTTCCCCTTATTCCGGGATTCTCATCAATACGTGCGTGGGTAACCCAACCGCGCCACCAACGGTGGCGCTTGGGAGATAAGCGAGTTTTACCAGGCCGGTGGGGGACGCATAGTTTTGTCCGCCTATATATAAGGATTCACCTTCTCACCTACGCCTTCTTCCTCCTTTGCTTATCCATCCCCGCGAACTCAAGCTCCAACGCCCGAACTCGCGCATCTCACCTCGACCTTCTCCGAATATGTCTGGAGCGGGAGGTAAATGGTTAGCCTCCACCATCAAGGAGGAGGACATCACCAAGCTGCGCAGCGCCGGATACCTTTCCGGCGATATCGCGCATCGGCTGCCCGACGAGGGGCAGCTCATCCCTACCCCCGGGCCTCATGAGAGGGTCGTCTTCCTTCCCCACTTCCTCCGCGGACCGGGCTTTCCGCTCCATCCATTTGTCCGGGGGCTCATGTTTTACTACGGCCTGGATTTCCACGATCTGGCGCCGAACTTTATCCTCAACATCTCGGCGCTTATCGTCGTGTGCGAGGCCTTTCTCTGCATCCGGCCCCACTTCGGCCTGTGGCTCAAGACCTTTAATGTCAAGCCGAAGGCTGTGAAGGGTACGCAAGCGGAATGCGGAGGCTCTATGTTGGGCAAATTGCCCGACATCCCTTGGCTAGAAGGGACCTTCGTGGACTCCATCAAGGGGTGGCAATCGGGGTGGTTGTACATCACCGAGCTGCGCAAATCCACATGGGTGGTGGCCCCCGAGTTTAGATCAGGCATCCCCACGCAGCTCACCTCCTGGAAAGAGAAGGGCTTGCAGTGGGGGAATCCGGTGGTGGTGACGGGACTCCGAGCATGTATCAAGAAGATGGTGAGCAATAGGCTCAGGCTCGTCGACGTGGTCCAAGTCATGCTCATCCGGCGGATCCTCCCATGCCAAGAACGGGCATTTAATTTGTGGGAGTTCAATCCGGAACAGCACCAGGCGCTAAACGGGCTCTTCGATACAACATACGAAGGCGCCTGGAGGGTGCTGTTCAAGGGCGCCGAAGCCCCCGCGTCCGCGACCAAAGACCGCGGATTCAGCTCGCAGAATCCAACTGATGAGGTAAGTGATTCAACCCCATTACGGGACACTTGTGATAATTAGATTGACTCTAGTGAGGCTTCATTCTGCCTCTTCCTTTGACAGGAATGGATGGAGAAGGCCAAGCTGCTCATCAGCCCGGCTCCCATGCCAGAAGACCCAACGAACGCCCGCTTAACAGGGCTGCTAGTTTCGGCACCGCACGTGGTGCCGGAGAAGAAGGCCAAGAAGGTGGCCGCGGGGACTCGAAAGAGTTCCCGCAATCAGGCGTCTGACGACGACGAGGACTCCTCTCCCGAAGACGAGGAGGAGGAGTACTCTCTCCCGGAGGAGGGAGAGAAGAAAAGGAAGGCTTCCCCCATCGGGGGGGCGAAGGGTCCAAGAGGGGGAAAACTATCCCCCCGGACAGTTCCGCCAACATCAGCGTTGGTGAGGATGAGCGGCCTCCAAGGGCCAGGCGTCCGGCAAGATCGTAAGTATCCGGATCCTTGATGTGTAATTTCTTTTATGTCGCGTAGTATCCTTCTAACGCCGCATTCTGCCCGTAGTCCGGCCAATGATGATCTCCCCAACTCATCGAGCGGGTCATTGGCCTCGTCGGATGTCAATTCCATCCCGACTGCCTCCACCCCACGCGCCAACGAGGACGTCGAGGTGGGATCCCAGAGAGGGACCCATCAGGAGGAGGCTCCGGAGGCGCCGTCAGGCAGCCCCCCGGACTTCGTGCCGGACTCTACATCGGAACCCGCAGTGGTTCCAGAGTCCGGCAAGCGGCCCCTTCGAAAGAAGGGCAGGACCGTGACGCCGGCGGCCTCCGTCCAACCGGAGGCGCCGGATAACCTACTGGAGGCGCTTAAAGGCGCTTCCATTGAGGAAGAACACCGCACTATCATGAGTGCGGTGATTAAGAAGGTTCAGCTCGCGAAAAGCGGGCTGACCGAAGCCTGCAGTAGCCTTTTAACAGGCTTTGAGGTAAGAAGTTAAAATTATGTAATATAATACCGCATAGACAGTAGCCCCTGATGCTTAGTTCGGTGTTCGGAAAGAAAAGCCGGACTAAGGATCTATAACAAGATATACGCAGGGTTGCCTAAAATATGTCAATATGGGTTTGCAGGCTGCACTGCTGACCTCTCCCGCACTAACGGCGGAGGTTGAGGTGCTGAAAAAGGATCTTGAGCGGTCCGAGCAAGAGCTCGGCCATGCAAAGAAGCAGCTCGAGGAAAAAGAAGGTGAGTAACACCTCTTTGAATAAGTACCTTACAGAAAAGGATTTTGGTTGCAAATAAAATTAACAAGGATAATATGTGCATTGCAGGGGCCACTAACGAGGTGGCAACCCTGAAGGATGCTGTGTCCGCGGCCAAACGCAATGCGGCCGCGGAACGGGCTGAGCGAGAAAAGCAAGAGGCGCGGGTGGCGAAAGTTCGGCAAGAGCTCCAGGTTCTCATGGAAAAACATGAGAGTTTGGAGCGTGACTCCAAGACTCGAGAGTCCGAGCTTGCCTCGGCTCTCGAAAGTGCCAAGTCTGCCAAGGCCGAGGCCCATAAGGCCCTTCAGGAGGTTGAGGACATAAAGAAGATAGCGGCGGGTAAGGCATTTTTCATGCAAAGCAGGCATTTTAATGTGAACTACCTGACACTTACCCGAATTCGGAGCTCTCCAGGGGCATTTGCAGATCAGCCGCGTAGTGCGGCTGATGCCGCCGCATTCTATCGTGGCAAGGAGGGGAGCTCGACGGAGAAGGTCTTCTGGTCTCAGTATACTGAGGCCGGCCATCCGGTGTCCCAAGCGACCAGCTGAAGCAGCTGGTCGAACTCCACAAAGTAGCTGAGGAGGCCATGAAGGGCCTCATAGTCCGGCTGTGGCCTGGACAGTCCATGCCTGGTAGCTACTTTGGCCTCGTGCGGCGGCTGGTGGATGCATGCCCTAGGCTGGATGTAGTCAAGCGCTCCGCCTGTATCGAAGGTGCTCGTCGGGCCCTTGCCCGCATAAAGGTGCAATGGGGCAAATTGGATGCAGAGAAGCTTCTCACGGACCCACCGCCACTGGGCAAGGAGTATCGCACGCCAGAGAAGTATTATAATATTGTCCTGAAGGGAGCCTGCAATATTGCAGATGAGTGCTCCCGAAATGTAATCTTTGAGTGAACTCGCTGTTTATTTATCCTGTGCGCTGAAAACTTCGTTCATATGCGCCATGAGCAACGCTTGTTTAATTTAAAATATTACCTTCTGTGCGGCCGTTTATAAAATCTGAGAGATGGCAAGTCGTTGGCTTCAGCCCCCAAGCCACAAGTGCTGGGGTGTTCGGTGATAAACTTGAGCACTCTTGTTCCCATATTTGGGTCCATCTAGGGAGGCGCTCAACACGACGAACAAGGCGACCGGACTTATAATGCTTGAACACTCTCACTTAGCCATAGAATTCTATAATTTTAAATTTCGGCGAAGCCCCTGGTATTCGGAAGACCGAATCCGGGACTCTATCCACGCCTTCATCAGACATAATCCGGAACTTCGCTCAAAGCGGCGTGAGTCTTTAAGGACCCGAAAAAACCTCTCGAACAGCGACCAGTCTCTCGCCTTATCATGCCGGTCAGTTTTAGCTTTCTCCACTGAGGCGTTAACCCGGCTCAACCGGGGCGCAATCGTAGTGGTTCTCCCAGTGCTACCTTAGCCGACAGAACGGAAACGTAAGGTGCCAAACATGGGAGCCTGGCAAACCCAACTATTGACCCAAGACATGATTCGGAGCCGATTCATATAATGCTATAAGTTCGGGGTGCCGCACTTGTGAAAGTGTTCGGACTTTATCACACCATAAAGTGGGGAACATAAGCCCCTGGTGTATTATGCCGTACCAAAATATGCGGGTGCCAGATGTCATATAATGAGCATATATATATATAATGTAATGCAATTGCGATCATAAAGGTGCTGCATTATTAATGAAAGAAAAGTCTGCTAGTAGAGCGGACCGATACAAATAGTGCGGTAAGCAAGGTATTTGGACTAAATAAACATGTCCCCCTCGAGGGATGAGCTGCGGATTTGGTGTACATAATTGAATTTAATGCTCATAATTGAGACCACCTAAGTGTTCGACGCGGCCTTCTTTAGTCCCCGACTATTGCATCATGAGTTCGGCAGGTTCACTGCCGGACAGGGCTTCTGGTTAACAGAGTCCTGTGTACAAAAAAGAAGAATAATAATAAAAGAGGAGCACATGTGCGAGCCCCTGGTGTGGTCGAACCGCACTCTGGGTCCGTTGTGATCGTGCCCCCTCCCCTGTGCCCATGGTATCTCCAAAGCGTAATGATGTACGCGGAGTGTTGTTCTTGCGATCATACGCGGGCGAGGGTTGGGGCCGCATTGCTATGCGTGCTCTGATCGCGCCAGGTGGTCTTGGTTGATATTGCTCCGGGCGCGCTTTGCTATATCCGGCCTTTTAACGGCCGGACTCGAGAATTGCCTTAGAAGGCTGCTCTGTACTTCTGCCGCGAGAGCCGCTGTATGTTCCTCCGTTCGGAGGGAGCGTTCCGTATTCCCATTGACCATGATGACTCCACGAGGGCCTGGCATCTTGAGCTTTAGGTATGCATAGTGCGGCACTGCGTTGAATTTGGCAAACGCGGTTCGTCCGAGTAGGGCGTGATAGCCGCTGCGAAACGGGACTATGTTGAAGACTAACTCTTCGCTCCGGAAATTATCCGGGGATCCGAAGACCACTTCCAGTGTGACTGACCCTGTACAGTTGGCTTCCACTCCTGGTATGACACCTTTAAAGGTTGTCTTTGTAGGTTTAATCCTTGATGGGTCTATGCCCATTTTGCGCACTGTATCCTGATAAAGCAGGTTCAGGCTACTGCCGCCATCCATCAGGACTCTCGTGAGGTGAAACCCATCGACGATTGGGTCTAAGACCAATGCGGCGAATCCGCCATGGCGTATGCTGGTCGGATGGTCTCTTCGATCGAAAGTGATCGGACAAGAGGACCATGGGTTGAACTTTGGGGCGACTGGCTCCATCGCATAGACGTCCCTTAGTGCGCGTTTCCTCTCCCTCTTGGGTATATGGGTCGCGTATATCATATTCACCGTCCGTACTTGTGGGGGAAAACCCTTCTGTCCTCTTTTGTTCGGCGGTCGGGTCTCCTCCTCGTCGTCGCTATTTAGCCCCTTGTCATTGTTTTCGGCAATTAACTTGCCGGCCTGCTTGAACACCCAGCAATCTCTATTGGTGTGGTTAGCTGGCTTCTCAGGGGTGCCATGTATCTGGCATGAGCGGTCGAGTATTCGGTCCAAATTGGACGGACCCGAAATGGTTCTTTTAAATGGCTTCTTCCGTTGACCGGGTTTAGAGCCTCGGAATCCGGCATTGACTGCCGTATCCTCCTTGTCGTCGCCGTTAATTCGGCGCTTGTTTTTGTTTCGACGTGACCTGCCGTTGTTGTCCTTAGTATCCGGACCGGCAGAATTTTTACGGAGATTGTTGCTGCGGGCTAGCCAGCTGTCCTCTCCCGCACAAAAGCGGGTCATTAACGATGTGAGGGCTGCCATGGATTTCGGCTTTTCCTGCCCCAGGTGCCGGGCTAGCCATTCGTCCTGGATGTTATGTTTGAAGGCTGCAAGGGCCTCTGCGTCCGGACAGTCAACGATTTGATTTTTCTTTGTCAAGAACCGTGTCCAGAATTGTCTGGCCGATTCGTCTGGCTGCTGAATGATGTGGCTTAGGTCATCGGCGTCTGGTGGTCGCACATATGTGCCTTGGAAGTTATCAAGGAATGCGGCCTCTAGGTACTTCCAACACCCAATTGACTTTGCGGGCAAGCTGTTAAGCCAATGCTGAGCTGGTCCTCTAAGCTTGAGTGGGAGGTACTTTATGGCATGGAGATCGTCTCCGCGGGCCATATGGATGTGGAGAAGATAGTCTTCGATCCACACCACGGGGTCTGTTGTGCCATCGTAAGATTCAATGTTTACGGGTTTAAACCCTTCGGGGATCTGATGATCCATTACTTCATCAGTGAAGCATAACGGGTGTGCGGCGCCCCTGTATTGAGCAATATCGCGATGCAGCTCGAGAGAGCGCTGTCCGCTGTGTTCGGCCCGGCCGGGGTTATTGTATCCGGCACGACGGTATTCGTCGTGGGTCTTAGGGCGCCCACGTGATCCATAGATGGATCTGGATTGCCTTGCTTTGTCCTCCAATATGTCTCGCAAGTCCGGTGCGTTCCCTCTTGGCTTCGTACTTTTGGAGCGATGCCGGGGTATGGTCTTGGCTGGGGGCCTGGATGCCTCTCTGTCACGACCACGGGGTGGTCGGTCAGCCATATCGTGCGCTGGTGATGGATGTATGTATGCTTCCTCCTCTAATCGGGGGAGCAGCTTGCGTTTTGGGTAACTTTTGGAGGGACGTTCGAGTTTATACTCTTCGGCCGCGAGGACCTCGGTCCATCGATCGGCCAGCAGGTCCTGATCAGCTTGAAGCTGCTGCTGCTTTTTCTTTAGGCTGTTTGCTGTGGCGATAAGCCTGCGCTTGAAGCGCTCTTGCTCAACGGGATCCTCGGGTACGACGAATTCGTCATCGTTGAGGCTTGCTTCGTCTTCGGAGGGAGGCATATAATTATGATCCTCAACCTCTTCGTCTGCCGCCCCCTCATGAGGGCTTGCTTCTGCATCCTCCTGCGCTGAGTCTTGCGGGAGGGGATTGTCTTCGGCACTCTCTGGAGTATTATTATCTCCTGTGCCGGAATCTCCGTTTTTGCTGTGGTGAGATTTAGAGCGGCGCCGCTGACGCCGGCGCTTGGGCTGTTTCTTTAAGGAATCTGCCTCCGCTGTTCCTTCGCCGTCCCCATCTTTTGGGGTATCCACCATGTGTACGTCATATGACGAGGTGGCCTTCCAGTGCCCCGTGGGCGCTGGTTCGTCTCTGGCATCGTCGTCCATAGCGTTGATGTCTTCGGAGTCGTAGTCTAGCATGTCGGTTAGATCGTCGACAGTGGCTACAAAGTGGGTGGTGGGTGGGCTCTGAATTTTTTCGTCGACCGCATCCCAACCATCCTGGCCATAATCCGGCCAGGACTCTCCTGATAACGAGAGATGCTTTAGTGAATTTAAGATATCGCCAAAAGGCGAGCATTGGAAGATGTCCGCGGCGGCGAATTCCATAACCGGCGCCCAATCTGGATCGATTGGTAGGGGCGCGGGAGGTTCGGAGTCCGGCGAGGAGTCCGGCACCTCGGAATCACGAGTTTCGCAGGGGACAGGATTAGTGTTCGGCTCCATCCCCGTGGATGTTGAAGCCCCCAGGGCGGCGTCTATCCACCGGCCCTCGATCTGGGCGACCGGCTCCGGGCTAATGGCCGGAGCGGATCCGTGTGCGGCCACCAAGGCACTGTTCGGCGGCAGAGCTAGATCATGCCCATCGTCATAGTGTGGCGCGCTTGGCTGTGGCTCGAGTCCATCGAGGATCAAGTCTCCTCGGACATCGGCCGTGAAGTTTAAGCTTCCAAATCTGACCTGACGGCCAGGGGCGTAGCTTTCGATCTGCTCTAGATGGCCAAGTGAATTGGCCCGCAGTGCGAAGCCGCCGAATACGAAGATCTGTCCGGGGAGGAAAGTCTCACCCTGAACAGCATTGCAGGTTGAAGATGCCATCAAGCCTATCGGTGACGACACAGAGGAACTCTCAATGAAAGCACCAATGTCGGTGTCAAAACCGGCAGATCTCGGGTAGGGGGTCCCGAACTGTGCGTCTAGGCGGATGGTAACAGGAGACGAGGGACACGATGTTTTTACCCAGGTTCGGGCCCTCTCGATGGAGGTAAAACCCTACGTCCTGCTTGATTAATATTGATGATATGGGTAGTACAAGGGTAGATCTACCACGAGATCAAGGAGGCTAAACCCTAGAAGCTAGCCTATGGTATGATTGTATGTTGTGTATGTTGTCCTACGGACTAAAGCCCTCCGGTTTATATAGATACCGGAGAGGGCTAGGGTTACACAGAGTCGGTTACAATAGTAGGAGATCTACGTATCCGTATCGCCAGGCTTGCCTTCCACGCCAAGTAAAGTACCTTCCGGACACGAGCCGGAGTCTTCAATCTTGTATCTTCGTAGTCTTGGAGTCCGGCGGACATTGATAGTCCGGCTGTCCGAACACCCCCTAGTCCAGGACTCCCTCACCGCGGATTGTTCGTTTCCGCATATTATTTGATGCGAAGGTCTCGAAGACTGTTGATACCGTACCGGTATTGTTGGAGTGGTTTTCCGGGGCTAGAAGCTCCTCGCCACTTTTGGCCACCTGCCGTAATATCCAACATGCTCGAAGGCTATGTGTTGGGATGGCGCCCTCTGTACTGTGAAGTTTACAGGGTCCGCTGAGCAATCCCTCCAGTACGGTTCCGTGCCCTCTATGGGGTTTTTGCTTTTTGGTTTTTGTATCTAGGTCCCGAGTGTGATGCACACTTTTGTTGCAGACTAGGGTTCTATTCGGGGCCGGATTGTCCCAAAACTGGTTTTCGGTTTTCTGAAAACTCTCCATCGCACAGTACTTTCGTACTATGGATGCTAGATCGGCGAAGCGTGTAATTTCATGACGGCTGATGGCGTTCAATATTCCCTTGTCCGTGCAATTATTGCAAAAGATTGAGATTGCGTTTTCCTCTCGGCAGTCCTTTATCCTGTCCGTAACCAGGAGGAATCTAGCCCAGTAGTGATGTACTGTTTCAGTGGGCTCTTGCCGTATTAGAGATAGATCGCATATGTCTGGGCGGGTGGGTGGATTAAACTCCGGAACCCTACCCATCTCAAGGCTTGAAGGCCGTGAAGTTTCCAAATTTGGAAGCTTTGATTGCTGGACGTTGTCCAACGAGTCCGGTCCGATGCCTGACTTTAAGTTCAGTGCTTGATCGAAGTCCGTCCCTCCGCGGGAATCCGGCATAGAGGGTTCGGGAGCCCGGACATGACTAGTTTTCAATACAGGAGAAGATTCGCCGCATTGTTCCTCTACCACTGCGACATGGTGGGTGACCTGGGGAGAGTTAATCTCTCTCAGATCGGTTTTAAGCCCAATCTGATCATAGTCCGTAGCGACTCCCAGGGCGGCGATGCGATCCAAGAGCTCGTTGACAGACGAAAGCTCTATCGGACCCAGCTGCTCGGCAAATTCCGAGCTGACGTGAAGATTGCTTTTGACGACTTGAGAAGTCATTGTCGAAGCAGTGGCCGGACAGGCGGTCAGAAGAAAACCACCTAGCCGAATAGTTTGGCCAGCGGCCATGGCCCCTTTGGCGAAAATACCGTCCTTGAAGACGGGTGGAGGCATCCTTCCTATCGGCGACGGCACAGAGGAACTCTCAATGAAAGCACCAATGTCGGTGTCAAAACCGGCGGATCTCGGGTAGGGGGTCCCGAACTATGCGTCTAGGCGGATGGTAACAGGAGACGAGGGACACGATGTTTTACCCAGGTTCGGGCCCTCTTGATGGAGGTAAAACCCTACGTCCTTCTTGATTAATATTGATGATATGGGTAGTACAAGAGTGGATCTACCACAAGATCAAGGAGGCTAAACCCTAGAAGCTAGCCTATGGTATGATTCTTGTAATGGATGTTGTGTCCTATGGACTAAAGCCCCCCGGTTTATATAGACACCGGAGAGGGCTAGGGTTACACAGAGTCGGTTACAATGGTAGGAGATCTACATATCCGTATCACCAAGCTTGCCTTCCACGCCAAGGACAGTCCCATCCGGACACGGGACGGAGTCTTTAATCTTGTATCTTCGTAGTCTTGGAGTCCGGCGGACGATGATAGTCCGGCTGTCCGGACACCCCCTAGCCCAGGACTCCCTCAGTCAAGATCGATCTACGGATCGCGTGGGCGCCCCACGATGCGCGACGATGACCGTCGCGCCGGATAAAGCAATTCCGGCCGGGCCGAACACAGTAGACAAAGCTCGCTCAAGCTACGTCGTGATATAGCCCAATACAGAGGCGTCGCACACCCACTATGCTTCACAGATGAAGTAATGGATCATCAAATCCCCGAAGGGTTCAAACCCGTGAACATTGAATCCTACGATGGCACAACAGACCCCACGGTTTGGATCGAAGACTATCTCCTTCATATCCACATGGCCCGCGGTGATGATCTTCACGCCATCAAATACCTCCCACTCAAGCTTAAAGGACCAGCTCAGCATTGGCTTAACAGCTTGCCAGCAGAATCAATTGGGTGTTGGGAGGACCTGGAAGCCGCATTCCTTGATAACTTCCAGGGCACATATGTGCGACCACCAGACGCTGATGACCTAAGCCACATAATTCAGTAGCCAGACAAATCGACCAGACAATTCTGGACACGGTTCTTAACCAAGAAAAATCAAGTCGTCGACTGTCCGGATGCAGAGGCCCTTGCAGCCTTCAAACATAACATCCGCGATGAGTGGCTTGCCCGGCACCTAGGACAGGAAAAGCCGAAATCCATGGTAGCCCTCACATCACTCATGACCCGCTTCTGCGCGGGAGAGGACAGCTGGCTAGCCCGCAGTAACAACCTCAACAAAAATTCTGGCAGTCCGGATACCAAGGACAGCAATGGTAGGTCGCGTCGCAACAAGCACAAACGCCGCATTAACGGCAATAATACTGAAGATACGGCAGTCAACGCCGGATTCAGAGGCTCCAAACCCGGTCAGCGGAAAAAGCCATTCAAAAGAACTACTCCGGGTCCGTCCAAGTTGGACCGAATACTCGACCGCTCGTGCCAGATACACGGCACCCCCGAAAAGCCAGCTAATCACACCAACAGGGATTGTTGGATATTCAAGCAGGCAGGCAAGTTAATTGCCGAAAACAATGACAAGGGGCTGCATAGCGATGACGAGGAAGAGACCCGGCCGCCGAACAATAGAGGACAGAAGGGTTTCCCCCCACAAGTGCGGATGGTGAACATGATATACGCAACCCACATACCCAAAAGGGAGCGGAAGCGTGCACTCAGGGACGTATACGCGATGGAGCCAGTCGCCCCAAAGTTCAATCCATGGTCCTCCTGCCCGATCACTTTTGATCGAAGGGACCACCCCACCAGCATCCGCCATGGCGGATTCGCCACATTGGTTCTAGACCCAATCGTCGACGGGTTTCACCTCACTAGAGTCCTGATGGATGGCGGCAGCAGCCTGAACCTGCTTTATCAAGATACAGTGCGCAAGATGGGCATAGACCCCTCAAGGATTAAACCCACAAAGACGACCTTCAAAGGCGTCATACCAGGTGTAGAGGCCAATTGTACAGGCTCAGTCACACTTGAAGTGGTCTTCGGATCCCCGGATAACTTCCGAAGCGAGGAGTTAATCTTCGACATAGTCCCGTTCCGCAGCGGCTATCACGCACTGCTTGGACGAACCGCG
This sequence comes from Triticum timopheevii, assembly GCA_963921465.1. Taxonomy (NCBI): domain Eukaryota; kingdom Viridiplantae; phylum Streptophyta; class Magnoliopsida; order Poales; family Poaceae; genus Triticum; species Triticum timopheevii. Next base: position 89,399,098 of record OY997271.1, read on the forward strand.
TTTGCAAAATTCAATGTGATGCCGCACTACGCATACCTCAAGCTCAAGATGCCAGGCCCTCGAGGAGTCATCACGGTCAACGGAAACACCGAACGCTCTCTCTGAACGGAGGAGCATACAGCGGCCCTCGCGGCGGAGGTTCAGAGTAGCCTCTTAAGGCAATTCTCGAGTCCGGCTGCTAAGCGACCGGACACCATCAAGCGCGCCAGGAGTAACCTACAACAAGACCACCCGACACGTTCCGAGCACGCGTAGCAATGCGGCCCCAACCCCAGCCCTTGCAAAATTGCAAAACCAGTACTCCGCGTACATCACTATGCTCTGGAAATACCATGGGCAAAGGGGGAGGGGCACGACCACGGCAGGCCCAGAGTGCGGCTCAACCACACCAGGGGCTCCCAAATAGGTCATCATCTTTCTTTTTTCTTTTTTTTCTCAGTACTCCATTTACCAGAGGCCCTGTCCGGCAGTAGACCCGCCAGACTCACGATACAACAGCCAGGGAAGAAGAAAGGCCACGACGAATATCCAGGTGGTCTCCATTACGAGCATTATACCTATTTTATACACCATTCCGCAGCCTACCCCTGGAGGGGGACATGTTAAATAGTCCCACCCCTTGCTTATCGCACTATTTGTACCGTTCTGCATTCATGGCAGTATTTCTTGAATAAACAATGCATCGCTTTTTGCTTATAATTGCATTCCTTTCTTACACATATGTTCACTTATGACATGTTGCATCCGTACACTTTGGTACGGCTAAATACACCAGGGGCTTAAAGTTCCCCATACTATGGTGTGATAAGTCCGAACACTTTCACAAGTGCGACACCCCGAACTTATAGCATTATATGAATCGGCTCCGAATCATGTCTTGGGTCAATAGTTGGGTTTGCCCGACTCCCATGTTTTGGTACCTTACGTTCCGTTATATCGGCTAAGGTAGCACTGGGAGAACCACTGCGAATGTGCCCCAGTTGAGCTGGGCGAGCACCTCAGTGGAGAAAGCTAAAACTGACCGTCATGATGGGGCGAGAGCCGGTCGCTGTTCGAGAGGTTTCTTCGATTCCCTAAAGACTTATGCCACTTAGAGCGAGGAACCGGCTTTGTCCGGCCCAGGCGTGGATAGCGCCCCGAATTCGGCCTCCCGGACACTAGGGGCTTCGCCGAAATTTAAAATTATAGAATTCTATGGCTAAGTGAGAGTGTTCAAGCATTATAAGTCCGGTTGCCTCGTTCGTTGTGTTGAGCGCCTCCCTAGATGGACCCAAAAATGGGAACAAGAGCGCTCAAGTTTATCCCGAACACCCCAGCACTCGTGGCATGGGGGCTGAAGACGACGACTTGCCATCTCTCAGATTTGATAAATGGCCACACAGAAGGTAATATTTTAAATTAACAAGCATTGCTTAGCGCATATGAAAAAAGTTTTCAGCACACAGGATAACAAAATGCGAGTCTACTAAAAAATTACATCTTTGGAGCACTCACCCGCAATAATGCGGGCACCCTTCAGGACACCCTTATAATACATCTCGGGCATGCGATACTCCTTGCCCGGCGGTGGCGCATCCGTCACAAGCTTCTCAGCGTCCATCCTGCCCCAGTGCACTTTAGCACGGGCAAGGGCCCGACGGGCATCTTCAATGCAGGCGGAGTGCTTGATGACTTCAACCCATGGACAAGCATCCACCAGCTGCCGCACCAGGCCGAAGTAGCTCCCAGGCATGGCCTCTTTGGGCCACAGCCAAACTATGAGGCCCTTCATGGCCTGTTCAGCCACCTTGTGGAGCTCGACCAGCTGCTTCAGCTGGTCGCTAAGAGGCACCGGATGTCCGGCCTCAGCATACTAAGACCAGAACACCTTCTCCGTCGAGCTCCCCTCCTCGGCTCTGTAGAAAGCAGCAACATCGGACACGCTACGGGGCAGATCTGCGAATGCTCCTGGAGAGCTCCGAATTCGGGTAAGTAACAGGTAATTCACTTTTACATGCTTGCTTTGCATGAAGAATGCCTTACCCGCCGCTATCTTCTTTAATGCCTCGATTTCCTGGAGGGCCTTGTGGGCTTCGGCCTTAGCGGCTTTGGCACTCTCAAGAGTCGACGCAAGCTCGGACTCTCGAGTCTCCGAGTCACGCTCCAAACTCTCGTGTTTTTCCACGAGAGCCTGGAGCTCTTGCCGTACCTCCGCCACCTGTGCCTCCTGCTTCTCTTGCTCGGCGCGTTCCGCGGCCACATTGCGTTCGGCCGCGGACACCGCCTCCTTCAGGGTCGCCACCTTGTTCGTAGCCCCTGGAGTACCCACGTTATCCTTGTCATTCCTCTTGCAACCAAATCCTTTTATGTAAGGTACAACTTTAATAAGGTGTTACTCACCTTCCTTGTCCTTGAGTTGCTTCTTGGCACGGCCGAGCTCGCTCTCGGACCGCTCGAGGCTTTGCTTCAAGGCATTGACCTACACAGTCAGTGCGGCAGAGGTGAGCAGCGCAGCCTGCATTCCCATATTGACATATTTTTGTTAAGACTCCTGCGTATATCTTTTTAGATCCTCAGTCCGGCTTTTCTTTCCGAACACCGAACCGAGCATCAGGGGCTACTGTCTATGCGGTACTATTTTACATATCTTAAAATTCTTACCTCAAAGCCTGTTAGAAGGCTGCTGCAGGCTTCGGTCAGCCCGCTTTTGGCGAGCTGAACCTTCTGAATCACCGTACTCATGACAGTGCGGTGTTCCTCGTCGATGGAAGCGCCGTTGAGCGCCTCCAGCAAGTTATCCGGCGCCTTCGGTTGGACGGAGGCCGCCGGCGTCACAGTATTGCCCTTCTTATGAAGGGACCGTCCACCGGACTCCGGAACCACTGAAGGTTCCGGTGCGGAGTCCGGCCCAAAGTTCGGGAGGTTGCCCTGCGGCACCTCCGGGGCCTCCTCCTCATTGTGGGTCCCTTTCTGGGATCCCACCTCGGCATCGTCGGCGTCACGGGGGGAGGAGGCGGTCGGAAGTGAAGTACTATTCACATCCGACGTACCCAAGGACCCGCTCAATGAAGCGGGAAGATCGTCCCTGGGCGGACTACAGGGTTGTATTCGGCGTTAGAAAGACACCATGCGACAAAAAGAAAAATTATGAGTTATTTAGGAGTCCGGATACTTACGATCTCGCCAGGGGCTTGGCCCTTGAGGGCCATTCCTCGTTGTCGTCGTTGGCGTTGGTGGAACAGTCCGGGGGAAGGGTCCTTCCCTTCTTGGACCCTTCGGCCTTCCCCGTTGGGGAAGCCTTCCTCTTCTTCTCTCCCCCCGCTGGGGGAGAGGCCTCTTTCTTCTCCTCCTCGTCTTCGTGGGAGGAGTCTGCCTTGGAGTCATCGGACAATGAATCCGATAAGACCTGGCGCCGGGAACTCCTCCGGGTTCCCGTGGCCTTCTTCTTGGCCTTCTTCTCCGGCACCACGTAAGGCGCCGGGACCAGCAGCCCTGTCAAACGGGCATCCGCCGGGTCTTTTGGCAGGGGAGCCGGACAGTTAACCTGTCCGGACGTCTTCTGCCAGGCCTGTTAAGGGTATTGGGAGCTTAGATCCCACATAGAGTCAAACTATGAAAAGCAAGTGTCCCATAAAGGATAACATAGCTTACCTCGCCAGCAGGACGCTGCGAGCTGAATCCGCGATCTTTGGTTGTGGATGCGGGAGCCTCGGCGCCCTTGAACAGCACCCTCCAGGCCTCTTCGTACATAGTGTCGAAGAGCCCGCTCAAGGTCTGGTGCTGTGCCGGATCGAACTCCCACAAGTTGAAGTCCCGCTGTTGGCAGGGGAGAATCCGGCGGATGAGCATGACGTGGATTACATTGACAAGCTTGAGCTTCTTGTTCACCAGGGTTTGGAGACAGGATTGGAGTCCGGTCAGCTCTTCTGAATCACCCCACAGCAGGCCCTTCTCTTTCCAGGAAGTGGGCCGCATGGGGATGCCAGATCTGAATTCGGGGGCCGCTGCCCATTCAGGGTCACGCGGCTCGGTGATGTAGAACCACCCCGATTTCCACCCTTTGATGGTATCCACGAAGGCGCCCTCGAGCCAAGTGACGTTGGGCATCTTGCCCACCATGGCGCCTCCGCACTCCGCTTGGCTGCCCTTCACAACCTTCGGCTTGACATTAAAGGTCTTTAGCCATAAGCCGAAGTGGGGCTGGATGCAGAGGAAGGCCCCGCACACGATGATAAACGCCGAGATGTTGAGGATGAAATTCGGGGCCAGATCACGGAAATCCAGGCCATAGTAGAACATGAGCCCCCGAACAAAGAGGTGGAGTGGGAAGCCCAGTCCGCGGAGGAAATGGGGGAAGGAATACCACCCTCTCATGGGGCCCGGGGGTGGGGATGAGCTGCCCCGCACACGATGATAAACGCCGAGATGTTGAGGATGAAATTCGGGGCCAGATCACGGAAATCCAGGCCATAGTAGAACATGAGCCCCCGAACAAAGAGGTGGAGTGGGAAGCCCAGTCCGCGGAGGAAATGGGGGAAGGAATACCACCCTCTCATGGGGCCCGGGGGTGGGGATGAGCTGCCCCTCATCGGGGAGCCGGTGCGCGATATCGCTGGATAAATATCCGACATTGCGCAGCTTCTTGATGTGCCCCTCCATAATGGAGGAGGCCATCCACTTGACTCCCGCTCCGGACATGGTTGGAGAAGGTTGAGGTGAGATGTGCAGACTTGGGCGCTGGAGCTCGAGTGCACGGAGATGGATAAGCAAAGGAGGAAGAAGGCGTAGGTAAAAAGGTGGATTCTTATCCCCTTATATATGGGCGGACGAAACTATGCGTCCCCACCAGCCTGGTAAAACTCGCTTATCTCCCAAGCGCCACAATCAATGGCGTAGTTGGGTTACCCATGTCCGTATTGATGAGAATCCCAGAATAAGGGGACACGATCTCTGCTTCGACAAGACGTGCCAAGGAAACCGCTTCACTAAACGCGCTGAGGTGGTATGACAAAAACGATTCGAGTAAAGGCTTGGCCGTGGTGTGACGTCACGCCACGAAATACGTCAGCAGATTGAACTTGTGTAAATATTATTCTCTCTACGGTGGTATGTGGAATTTATTTTGCAGAGCCGGACACTATCCTGGTGTTCACAATCTTCTATTAATTATTCGGAGGAGGAGCCCGCCTTGCAATGCCGAAGACAATATGCGCGCCGGACTCGTCGTCATTGAAGCCTGGTTCAGGGGCTACTGAGGGAGTCCTGGACTAGGGGGTGTCCAGATAGCCGAACTATCATCATTGGCCGGACTCCAAGACTATGAAGATACAAGATTGAAGACTTCGTCCTGTGTCCGGATGGGACTTTCCTTGGCGTGGAAGGCAAGCTTGGCAATACGGATATGTAGATCTCCTACCATTGTAACCGACTCTGGGTAACCCTAGCCCTCTCCGGTGTCTATATAAACCGGAGGGTTTTAGTCCATAGGACGAACGACAATCATACCATAGGCTAGCTTCTAGGGTTTAGCGTCCTTGATCTCGTGGTAGATCCACTCTTGTACTACCCATATCATCAATATCAATCAAACAGGAGTAGGGTTTTACCTCCATCGAGAGGGCCCGAACCTGGGTAAAAACATCGTGTCCCTTGTCTCCTGTTACCATCCGCCTAGACGCACAGTTCGGGACCCCCTACCTGAGATCTGCCGGTTTTGACACCGACACCCCCCCCCCCCCGGTCGCTCGACGCGACTCCAGGGTCGCCACGACTTGACAAGAAAGTTTGTACCCCAATCCTGTAAGTGCATCTAGTGCCACCCCTAGTTGGTTTTGGAGTATTAACGACAAACTTGGTTGAGGGACTAATGTGTTTGTGAGAATTGCAGTATAACACAGGTAGTAGTCCCATATTGATTCAGTTTACCTACCAGAGATGACCCCTAAAAATGTATGAAGACATTGAAGACAATGGTGGTCTGTGAAGACATTCACATTCAAGACTATGACAGGAGAAGACATCGCGTGAAGACTATGGAGTGCGAATATATAGTTGTTTCGTAGTTTCCTTTTCTTCTTTGTTGAGTCATAGGAACCACCGTACTGTTAAGTGGGGTCCAAGTGAACAAAGTCAGAGTGACTAATGTAATGCTCAACCAAATCCTATGTCTTCAAGCGAAGATAATAAGAGCAAATCTTATCCAGAGCTGGATGAGTCATCTTTACTTGTAGCCCAAGTCAAGCTGCCGCGTGTGTTTGAAATCTGACCATTGGACACGTGTCAGTTCCTTAGTGACACAGGGTCATTTCGGACAAGTCAGGTCGGGTTGCCTCCTGGCTATAAATAGCCCACCCCCTACACCATAAATTGGTGGCTGCTCAGAGTTAGTGCACGGCTTTTTTCGTTTGAGAGCAACCCACCTCCGAACCCTTTGAGAGAGAATTCTTGCGAGGACAAAGCCAAAACACCCAGAGCCAAAGAGTGTTAGGCATCCTCGTGATCTGAAGACTTATTACACTTGAGGATTGTGAATCCTCCAGCCGGCTAGGCGTCACGTTCTGAGCATCCAAGAGTCGTTGTGGATTGCCAGTGAATGAAGTCTGTGAAGGTTTGGAAGTCTTCCTTGAAGACTTACCAGAGTGATTGGGCGAGGACTAAGTCTTCTTAGCTCAAGGGGAATAAGGTGAAGAAACAGTCTTCTTAGTTGAATCTCAGCCTCCCTAACCAGACGTACAGTTGTCACAGCAACTGGAACTGGTCCAACAAATCCCTTGTCCTCTCCGAGCAACTGGTTCTATCCTACCTCTCTCGCCTTACTTACAGTTTATCATCATGAAGTCTTTGCCTACTTGCCTTATCTGTTTGACTTCACTGTGTGAAGACAGTTTTCTGTTTGGCTTCATACTATCTTCCATCCTGATTGAATCTACCTAGCTGCTCATAGTCTTCGTGCTTTCACTTCATTGGTTACTTGACTATGGCTTGTCTAGTGTAGTCTACCTTCCGCTGCATATCAATAGGGTCATTTCTATCATTTGTCTTAAAAACATCCATGTTTTGAAGACTTTCATAAAAATTGCCTATTCACCACCCCTCTAGTCAAATACTAGCACTTCCAATTGGTATCAGAGCAAGGTGCTCCCTTGTTCTGTGTGATTTGGTTTAACCACCTAGAGTTTAGCTATGTCGACTACAGGGATAATCAAAGTCTCCGCTGCGTGCTCTATCTTCGATGGCACTGATTACCCCTACTGGAAGAATAAGATGCGCATGCATCTTGAAGCCATTGATGTTGATCTCTGGTATGTCGTCAAGAACGGCGTTCCCAAGACTGGTGAAGGTGTCACTCCTGTTGATGTCAAGAATTTCGTGCAACTGGACTCAACTGCCACGAACATTATCTGTGGTCATCTGACCAAGGGGAAGTATGGTCGTGTGAGTGCTCTGGAAACTGCAAAGCTAGTCTGGGACTGTCTCTCCAAGGTCAATGAAGGCGTCTCAACACAGAGAGATTCAAGGATCAGTGTTCTTTGCAATCTCTTCAACCACTTCAAGAGAAATGACAATGAGAATGTCCAGCTCACATTTGATCGCCTCACTGATATCACCAGTGAGATTCATGCACTCGGGGCCACTGAGATCACCAAGTCCGAAATCGTCAAGACACTTCTGAGATCTCTCGACAGCTCATTTGACACCCTAGCCCTAATGATTCAAGAGCGCCCTGACTTCAAGACTCTCGATCCGTCTGACATACTTGAGAGGCTCAACACACATGAGTTCCAGCTATCTGAGAAAAGAGATATCTATGGTCCCAACTATGGCCGTACTCGCACTTTGAAGGCAAAGGCCGTCTCCTCATCTGAAGAAGGATCTGACTGCAATTCTGGTAATCCTGAAGACACTGGAAAGGAGCTCGCTATGCTCGTGAAGAAGTTCCAGAAGTTCACCAAGAAGAAAGACTTCAGAAAGTCTTCAAGATCCTGCTCAAGGAATGATGAAGCTTCCTCTCGTTATCACAAGAAGAGAACCTGTCACAAGTGCAAGAAACCTGGTCACTACATCTCCGAGTGTCCACAGTGGGACAACAAGACAAAGAAGAAGAAGAAGAGCAAGTAATATGATTCTGATGACAACAAGAAGAAGAAATCCTCAAAGTCTTCTTCCAAGTCTTCATCGATGTCTTCTTCACATAAGAAGAGCTCATCTGGCAAGGCTCGTGCTTTTGTTGGCAAGGAGATGGATTTAGAGGAGGAGTCTGCATCTGAGGAGGCAGAGGTGGAGTCAGAAGAGGAATCTGATTCTGGAGTAGCAAGCCTGGCTCTAGCTTCTGCATACGTCGCCAAGTCCATCTTCAACACTAAAGACAATGGCCTCGTCACCAACGCTGATGCCAAGGATGAGGACGACTCTACTCCCACCTACTGCTTCATGGCACGTGGTGCCAAGTACCACAGCTAGCCGTATGTCTTCTAGCGAAAGCTTCAGAGTGAGAGGACGGGCTCCTCTCCTCTCCTCTCCTCCTAGGCGACTCCTAGGCGGCTCCACTGCCGGTGGCCACTCCGGCCCCGGCGTCCACCTCCCTGGCCGTCCAATGGCGCCTCCTCACCTTGACTTTGCTAGAGGTAAGGCTTTTCATCTTGGCATGCGCCAAAAGTTTGGTCATCCGGTGGTTTTCTCTCCTGGTTTTCGCCAACGTGAGTTCAAGCTTGTGGTCTCTTTTGGTCGAGCGTGCTTTCGCCTGGATTGTCACAATGTGAGCATTGTGCTTCACTCTTGCTTTGGTGGTTACCCTCAAGGTTTTAGGGTTAAGTTTCTCCAGGACCGTTCTTTTCAGTTTTCGGTTGCTTCAAAATCTGTGGGTTTTGAACTCTACAACAGTGGCCGTATTTCTGAGAGGGATTTTGAGTTGGTTTTTAGTCTCTGGGGTGAAGGTGGTCCTAATTGGCGTCGAGAGGAGCGTCTGTTCTATCAAGAGGAGCAAAATTCATGGTCTTTGGTTACCCGAGGGCCTTCACGTTCTTCCTCCCAAAGCGGCTCCGGCGATCGCTGGAGGGAGTTGACCCACCGCGGCTCAGTTTTCCAACGGCTGGCGGGGTTACCGGACTCGTCTCCAGATTTACAGGTCACTACTATTGATGAAGGGCGCATTGAGTGTAATATTACACCTCCGATCAATGATCGCGTGGTTCAGGGGGATGAGGGCGCGAATTCAGGATCTTCAAATTCGGCCATTACTTGTTACGGTTGTGGCAATTTGGGCCACATGGCTTGGGCCTGCCCTGAACCTCGTCTGACTAGGCTCTGGCCATTTTTTAGGGTGGCTTCTTTTCCCACCCCCCCCAGCTGAGGCCTCGGCCCCTGGGGTGGTGGATGATTGGTTTATGGCCGTTGGCCCAGCCCAGCCGGCGATTCGAGCTTCCTCTTTTAGACAGCTCTGTGAAGGCATGTTCCCGAACTTTCAGCCAAGATTCCCTCTTGCCTCTTCGTCTCCTCCCCTGCCTTCCACTGTTCAACCTCGGGCTCGTCATTCTCCCTCCTTGCAGTCTTCAGAGCCTGCTGCCGGCGTAGAGCTAACGATGGCCAACATTCCGTTTGATCCTCAGCCTTTTGTTCCCCATGGTTTCAATATTCTCAATGTTGAAGGCCGTAATGGTGTGGCCAGGGTGGTTCTCCCCCACCGTCAGAAGCGCCACGAGGACTGGGCCATCGTCACCATTGAGCCGCTTCCGGATGAGGTACTTTTTCCAAATGTGCAAGAAGTTCTTGATGAGTTCTTTGCGGATGTTCAACAAGTGCAAATCAGAGAAAGGCAGCGCTGTCCGTTGGGGGAAGCTTATGTGCGCTTTGTCAATCCAAGAGACAGAGATAGGTTAGTGATCCAGAGTCCTCACCAGTTTGGAGATGTTTTTATCTCTTTCCATAACCATGATAATGGCCGCAACTGCCGAAGAACCAGTTTAATAGAACAGTTTGGCTGCTCATCCTTGCGGTCCCGTTTGATTTTCGCAATTCTGAAGATATTGCCAGGGCCATTAGTCATTTTGGGCGCCTTGTTTCTTGGGAGAATGACCCTCTTCATATGGGTAGAGTTATTGCAAAAGCTAAAGTTAGAGATCTTGACTCCATCCCTAAAAGTGTCAGGTGGTCTGAATGTGAAGTCCTAGATGAAGATGCTTGGTCCTCTTCAGTGGAAATTCTTCTGCAACAGATGATGGGGTGGGGCCCCTGCCGGTGAGGACCCAATTCCACCTGACAATGTTGATCCTCACCCTCTACCAGGAAACAACAATGCTTTCCCTGGTTTTCATATTAATCCTCAGCCTATTCAGCAAGATGACATGGATGCAGAAGAGGGTCACTGGGCTCTGCAGCCTCCAGTTGGTAATAATGTTGAAGCTCAAGATGATTTTGATTTCCTGGAAGGTGTTCATCAAGAAGAAATTGCTTGGGCTGATGGGGAGGAGCTCCCACCACCTTTGGAGGGCCACAGCAGCATCACTACAACTGTCTCCTTGTCTGAAGGTTTTTCTTCCCATGCAAATGAGGAAGTAAATCAACTTCCACCTATGATGCAGATACAGGGCAATGGTCTTGAGCTTTTGATGCAGGACTACCAAGAGGAGGAGCAGGATGTTCCTGCAATCCCAGTTCCTCAGGCTCCTCTTGCTTTGGCAGTTCCTCAGGAAGTTTTACTACCAACAATTCCTGAGGTGGTCCCTCAGATTCAGCCAGTCTTGGAGGAAGTGATCCAACCTTCTGAGCCTGTTATTGGTAACAGTCCTGTTGTGCCTCAGGACCTGTCACTGGACCCTTGCAGAGACTCTCATGCTGATAAAGAGCCAGTAGGCCATGGCAAGGATCCTTTTCAGTTTAAAGCTGTTGATTTGGTTGGGGAAGCAGGAGCTACCTCTCATTCAATGAACCCACTGCTTGTGGATCCTGCTGGGGTTGAAAATGCTAGCAAAAAAGGTAACTGGATCGCCCAAATTGAGGAGCATTTTCAGTTTGCACCCTCATTACTTGGTTTGAAATCTATTCAGTTAAAGGCTCTAGCTAATAAAGATACTATTCTGTCAGAAGAAGGCCTGGTAATTTGGAAGGAGCATTTTGCTCAAAAGCCTTTGGAGGATGTGCCTTCTCTTTATGTTCAAGTCCTAGTAAGTTGGTTCAATTTTATTGTGCATCTTCTAATGACACCAGACAAGTTTAACTGGACACTCAATATGCTTAAATCTCCTTTGTGGGAATTACTTGCTGAAGTACAGGGCACTGAAAATTCTTATATCTTTCACATTCCTGATAAATGCACTGCTACTAAGGCTCCTACTTGCAAGCAGCTCATGGATCAATCTCATCAGCAGGATACAAACAAGGAAAATGAAGGAGATTCTTCCAACCAGCAGGACTTGGATTCCTTGGCCCTTCTTCAACCTTTTGGGGTTGAAAATTCTAAGAAAAGAAGGGGAGGAAAGACACCTCCTATAGAAACAGAGGTAAGGAGGAGTGATAGGATAAAAAAAGACAATGCTGGGTTTAAAAGAGGTTCTTGCTCTAATAATAAGTGTCTGCCTTGTAATGCTGCTCCACCAGTTGTTCAAAAATCAGTGGTTAAGAATCTCACATCCTCATTTTGCAAGGTTGCTGATCAGGAGTTGGAAGGGAAGCTCTCCAAGAAACCTAAGAGAAGGATGGGAGAGGACTTGGCTGGGGTGATCCCATCCAAGGAGGACAGGCAGGACAACCCCAAAAGTGTTTAGATGACCACATTAAATGCTCTTGTTGAGGAGAGGGAGGGGTTTTATATTATGAACTGTATGAATGTTCCTTTTGGTTGTAATTGCACCCTATGGGCCCTCTGGACTTGCTGTAATAGTTCATGTTCTTCTGTCAGTGCACTTTGCTTCCCTATCTCCATATGGGTAGTTTCCTATCTTGCTGTGCTGTGGATGATGTGGTTCCTGTACTTGCTCAATTTGCTTTCACTGCTGTCTGGTTGGACTGATTTCCTTGGGTTCTGGCCAAGTGATGGTGCTTGGTCCCTGGTTGTTCTCCTATACTGTTTCCATGAATAGTCACAACAGAAGCTGGAATATACTAAACTGGAACATCAGAGGAGTTAACTCACCTGATAAATGGCTTGCTCTAGGGCAAAAAATTGAGGAAAGTGACTGTGCCATTCTGTGTCTTCAAGAAACCAAGAGGGAGCATTTTGATGCTGCTTACATTAAGAACTTTTGTCCCAACAGGCTCAATAAATTTGCCTTCCTGCCCTCAATTGGAGCTTCTGGAGGCCTTCTAATCACATGGAATGGTTCTCTGTTTGAGGGAGAGGTCATCTTCTAGAATAGATTCTCTCTCTCTCAATTAGTTTCACTAGTCTTTTGTGCAATCAATCATGGGTCCTCACCAACATTTATGGGCCATGTGTGCAAGCAGAAAAAATGGAGTTTATTAATTGGTTTTCCAACATTCATATGCCACTAGACACAAATTGGATTCTAGTTGGTGATTTCAACTTTATTAGGGATCCTTCTGACAGGAACAGGCCTGGTGGGGATGTTAATGAAATGCTTCTTTTTAATGAAGCTATCAGCAATCTGGGTTTAATTGAGCTCCCTCTTCATGGGAGAAAATACAGCTGGAGTAACATGCAACAGAGTCCTTTGTTGGAAAAGTTGGATTGGTTCTTCACCTCTGCCTCTTGGATGACTACTTATCCTGATACAGTTGCTATGCCTCTTTCTAGACCTATATCAGATCATCTTCCATGTGTTATCAAAATTGGGACTTCCATCCCAAAGGCCAGGGTCTTCAGATTTGAAAATTACTGGTTAAAGCACTCTGACTTTAAAGAGGTTGTTACTGCAGCTTGGAATATTCCTGTGGGTAATCTTGATGCAGCAAAAAGCCTAAATGCAAAGTTCAAAAATCTTAGAAGGGCTCTCAAACTTTGGGCCAAGAACCTATCTTGCCTAAAATCCAAAATTACTGCCATTAATGAGGTTATTTTCTTGTTTGACTTGTTTGAGGAATTCAGAGATTTGGGTGATTTTGAGTGGAATTGCAGGGTGATCCTAAAAGAACAATTGCTCTTGCTACTGAAGAACCAAAAAATCTATTGGAAGCAGAGAGGTAAAATCAAAGGTGTTAAGTTTGGTGATGAAAACACCAAATTTTTCATACAAAGGCTTCTATAAATTATAGGCATAATTACATTGCTATGCTAAAAATGAGGATCAAGTGGAAATCACAGACCATGCAAGTAAAGCTGCCCTGCTGTGGAATGCCTTCAAGAGCAGATTAGGAAGGTCAGAGCAAACCACCATGCACTTTCATTTGCCTACTCTTCTGCAACATCAAGCTAGTCCTTCAGACTTTGAACAGCTGGAAATTCCTTTCACTGAGGAAGAAATCAATGATGTTGTTAAGCAATTGCCCACTGATAAGTCTCCTAGTCCAGATGGATTTAACAATGAGTTTTTTAAGAGCTGCTGGGATATTATAAAGCATGATGTCACTAGACTGATACATGAGTTCTATGCTGGGCAAATTTCTCTTGAGAGCATCAACTCCGCTTTCATAACTCTAGCTCCAAAGGGGCCTTCTCCCAGTACTGCTAATGATTTCAGACCTATATCTTTGCTCAATTGCTGCCTCAAGCTCATTACCAAATTGCTTGCCAATAGGTTACAGAAAGTGATCCTCAAAATGGTGCATATAAATCAGTATGGTTTCCTTAAGGAAAGAGCTATTCATGACTGCCTTGGTTGGGCTTATGAGTACCTACATCAATGCCACAACTCTAAGGAGGAAATTGTTGTGCTAAAGCTAGATTTTGAAAAAGCTTTCGACCTTATTGAGCATTCTACAACCATTGATATCCTCAGAGCAAAGGGTTTTGGAGAAAGATGGATTGGACGGATTAAAACGCTATTTACCTCTGCTTCATCACAAGTGCTTCTTAATGGCATTCCTGGGAAAAAGTTTTATTGCCTCAGAGGAGTGAGACAAGGGGATCCTCTCTCTCCCCTTCTTTTTGTGTTGGCTGCTGACATACTTCAATCAATCATGAACAAGGCAATGAACTTGGGCCTTCTCATTCCTCCTTTGCAAGTTCAGTCATGTCCAGACTTCCCCATAGTTCAATATGCAGATGATACCCTGATTCTCATGCAAGCTGATGCCCCACAACTCCATTGTCTTAAAGCCCTTCTTCACACATTTGCAGATGCTACTGGGTTAAAGGTGAACTACAGCAAATCAAATCTGATACCAATCAATGTGAGTGATGAAAAAATGGAAATTTTGACTGGTACGTTGAACTGTTTGAAAGGATCATTCCCCTTCAATTATCTGGGCATGCCTTTAGGACTTCAAAAGCCAACAGTGGAGCAGTGTTTGCCTTTAGTAAGAAGAATTGCAAAAAACTAGTGGGCTTATCTTCTTTTATGACTCTTGCTGGAAGGTTACTACTGGTCAAGTCAGTGCTAAGTTCTCTTATTATTTACTTCATGGGCTGTCTTGATGTTCCTATAACTATCAAAAACCAGGTTAACAAATATTTGAGACACTGTCTTTGGAGGGAACCAGATTTGGAGGATCACAGACCAGCTTTGGTAGCTTGGTCCACTGTTTGTAGGCCTAAAAATCAGGGAGGCCTTGGAGTTATGAACATCTTTGTACAAAACCAAGCCCTACTGCTCAAGAACCTCCACAAGTTCTACAATAGAGAAAACATCCCTTGGGTCAATCTCATCTGGGAGGCTTATTATGACAATGGCAACCTACCAGGACACAAATGGGAAGGGTATTTCTGGTAGAAATGTAACCTCAAGCTCATTGATAGTTACAAATCCATGGCAAGATGCACAATAGGAGATGGTAAATCTGCTCTGTTTTGGTCTGATCTCTGGCACACTTCTTGTCTGAACCAATTATTCCCTCATCTTTACTCCTTTGTTAGAGATCAGAACCTCTCTGTGCAATCTGTGCTTATGTTTGAATACTTGGAAGATTTATTTCACCTACCTTTGACCCAAGAGGCTTTTCTGGAATTTGAACTCATGGAAGAAATTTGTGACACCCTCAAAAGATCTGCTTCCAATGAGCACTTGGATACATGGAGTTATATGTGGGGAAATAGCATTTTTTCAGTGGCCAAAGCTTACAAAATTTTGATAGGTGTTAAAATTGTTCCAGCTCAGTTCAATTGGATTTGGAAATGTTCTTCCCAGCCAAAGCACAAGGTTTTCTTTTGGAGGCTTCTTCATGATAGGCTCAACACCAGGAATATGCTAAGAAGGAAATCTTTTCATCTTGACAACTATAATTGTGCTACACTCAATTGCTAGCAGGAAGAAACTCTCCAGCACCTCTTCTAGACCTGCCCTTTTGCTTCTGCTTGTTGGGATATTCTCTGCCCTAACAGAAAAATGAACCTCACTATCATGGAAGCCATTCCAGATTTAAGGAGCAACATACATCAACCTTTTTCCATGGAGATCATTATCATTGCATCTTGGCCATTTGGATAGTCAGGAATGATAAGATTTTCAATAGCATTCCAACCAGCATTGATAGATGGAAGTTCATTTTCCTCACAGAACTACACCTGCTCAAATTCAGAATTAAGGAGAAGTTCTCAGTTTCTTTCTGTTCCTGGTTGGACACCCTTGTCCTGTAGCTCTTGGAGTTTTAGTTAGTTTTATCTAGTTTCTTTACAGTTCTTTCAGCTTTTTTAGGATAGTTTTTCTATTTTTGAGGGCTTTTCTCAAGCCTTGTTTGTTTGTACATTGCTTGTTATGATAATATAAAAATTGCAGTGGGGTTTTGCCCTACTGTGTACAGTCAAAAAAAAAGCTTCAGAGTGCTGGCTCTGGCATCGGAGGCTAGGACATGCGGGCATGAGGAACTTGTACACTCTCGCGAAGAAGAAGCATGTCGTGGTCATCGAAGGCGTCAAGTTCAAGAAAGACCATTTGTGTGGTGCCTGTGAAGCTGGGAAGATTACTAGGGCCAAGCATCCCTCGAAGACAATTGTGACGACATCTCAACCCTTCGAGCTGCTTCACATGGACTTATTCAACCCTACTCATTACTCTACTCTTACTACCACTGCTTGTGTATATGGTTTCGTTATTGCTGATGATTACTCAAGATATACCTGGGTTCATATAATTCTCTATAAGACTGAAGTGCAGGATGTCTTCAGATGCTTTGACAATCGTGCCATGACGAACTACGGTGTCAAGATCAAGCACATCAGAAGTGACAACAGCACAGAATTCAAGAACATTGGCCTCGACACTTACCTTGATACACTGGCATCACTCATGAGTTTTCTGCTCCCTACACACCTCAGCAGAATGGCATCGTGGAGCATAAGAACAGAACCCTCATCGAGATGGCTCGGACGATGCTAGATGAGTACAAGACTCCAAGGAAGTTCTGGCCTGAAGCCATTGACACTGCATGTCACATCATCAACTGAGTTTATCTTCACAAGCTTCTAAAGAAGACATCATATGAGCTGCTAACTGGTAAGAAGCCAAATGTTAGTTACTTTAGATTATTTGGTGGTAGGTGCTGGATCAAGGATCCACATCATAATTCAAAATTTGCACCGAAAGCACATGAAGGTTTTATGCTTGGATACTGAAAGGACTCGCACTCCTACAGAGTCTTCAACCTCTTTCACTATAAAGTGGTTGAAACTGTAGATGTGCGGTTCGATGAGACTAATGGCTTGCAAAGAGAGCACCAGCCAAATGTGCTAGATGAAGTCCCCTGTAGTGAATCTATCAAGCTCATGGGTACTAGAGAGAGAATACCGTCCGAACCTCAGGCTGAAGATGAACTCATCATTGCACCAAGTCAACCTGATGACAATGCTCAGCCTGAAGTCAATGCTGAAGCTGAAGACAATGATCTGCAAGGGCAAATTCTTCGTCCAGTACATCCCCGTGTTGTAAATGAAGTACAGATTGAGAAGATAATTGACAGCATCAATGCACCCGATCCACTCACTCGTTCAAGAGCAACACAACCGGCAAATTTCTGTGGGCACTTTGCATTTGTCTCTATATCTGAACCCAAGAAAGTTGTTGAAGCCTTTATGGAACCTGAATGGATTCAAGCCATGCAAGAAGAGCTTCATCAGTTTGAGCTGAATAATGTTTGGGAACTAGTCAAGCGTCCTGATCCTCGCAAGCATAATATCATTGGCACCAAATGGATCTATCGCAACAAACAAGATGAACATGGTCAAGTTGTCAGAAACAAGGCTCATCTGGTTTCTCAAAGTTACACTCAAATAGAAGGGATTGACTTCGATGAAACATTTGCTCCCATGGCAAGACTTGAAGCCATTTGCATACTGCTTGCATATGCCAACCATCATAACATCCTTCTGTACCAAATGGATGTGAAGAGTGCCTTTCTCAATGGTAAGATTGAAGAATAAGTGTATGTTGCACAACCACCTGGCTATGAAGATCCAAAACATCCTGATATGGTGTACAAGCTCAACAAGGCACTGTATGGTCTCAAACAAGCTCCTCACGCTTGGTATGACACGCTCAAAGACTTCTTGAAGAGCAAAGGCTTCAAACCTGGTTCATTAGATCCAACACTCTTCACGAAGTCATAGGACGGTGAAATGTTTGTGTGCCAAATCTATGTGGATGACATTATCTTTGGCTGCATTGACAAGAGATACAGTGATGAGTTTGGACACATGATGCAAGAGCAATATCAGATGTCCATGATGGGTGAGCTGAAGTTCTTCCTTGGTCTTCAAATCCGTCAACAGAGAAATGGCATCTTCATATCACAAGAGAAATACCTCAAAGACCGCCTGAATAAGTTTGGAATGCAAGACTGCAAAGGATACACGACGCCAATGCCAACCAAAAATCATTTGGGTCCTGACGACAATGGTAAAGAGTTCGCTCAAAAGGTATACCGCTCCATGATTGGTTCCTTACTTTACTTATGTGCATCTAGGCCAGATATAATGCTTAGCGTTTGCATGTGTGCCCGATTCCAAGCGGCACCAAAGGAGTTGCATCACCTAGCGGTGAAGCGAATTCTCCGATATTTGGTTTACACCCCAACGATAGGATTATGGTATCCAAAGGGCTCAACATTTGATCTGATTGGGTATTCTGATGCTGATTATGTTGGTGACAAGGTTGATCGCAAGTCCACCTTAGGAACATGTCACTTTCTCGGTTGATCACTTGTCTGTTGGTCTTCAAAGAAGCAGAACTGTGTGTCGCTCTCCACTGCTGAATCTGAATACATTGCTGCTGGATCGTGCCGTGCTCAGCTTCTATGGATGAAGCAAACTCTCAAGGACTATGGCATCAACACAGAGAATGTGCCACTCCTCTGTGACAATGAAAGCGCCATCAAGCTTTCCAAGAATCCAGTTCAGCACTCGAAGACAAAGCACATTCAGATACGTCATCACTTTCTCAGAGATCATGTCAACAAGGAAGACATTGATATCATTCACGTCAACACTGAAGAGCAATTGGCAGATATCTTCACTAAGCCCTTGGATGAGAAAAGGTTTTGCAAGTTGCGGTGTGAGCTAAATATCTTAGAGTCCTCGAATGTCCTGCGAATGGACACACATCCTAATGATTATGCATGTTGACGACTTAGATGTGCAACACAGGAAGTAATGTATATCTTCAATTAATGAAGACTTACCCTCTAAGTGTGAATACATTAATGTTGAATTTGACTTCGGAGAGCCACGATAATTGTGTGCTGTGTCTGGGTCTAATAATTCCTATATGGTGGGTAATGCCACCACCAAATTCTTATTGAAGTGTTTCTCTTGGCGTTACAATTGCAAAGTCTTCGCATTTGGATTGTCTTTAACATTGATTTATCTTCACAATGTTGATTTGGTTATATATATTTTATACACACACACACACACACACACACACACACACACATCTGGGCTATTCTGTTACGCGTAACAGAATATTATTCTATTACCCTTTTTGAACTGAAGAATTCGAGAGGTTGTACTGATGCTCTCATTTTTGTCGAACTGATCGTCTCCTTTATAAACTGATGCTCTTAGTTTGAACCTGTGTTACCGGGCTCATGGCGTTTTCATCCCCGCAGCATAGTCGCCACAGCCGCCGCCGCCGTCGAGGAGCTCGAGGTGCTCGCCCCGAGGGTCTTCACGGGCGCCGAAATGGACAGCCATGACCTGGGCGCGTCCAGCGAGATCAACAAGACACCGCACGAGACCGGGCGCCGGACATGGAGTCGGAGCCGGCGGTGGAGCGCATGCTGCGGTGGTGCGAGCAGGTGACGGTCCGCTGGATGGTGGCAGTGCTGCTCATCGGCATGGTGTACACAGTGATCGTCATGAAGCTCGGCATCACCACGGGGCTCGTCCCCACGCTCAAAATCTCCACCGCACTGCTCGCGCCTCGCCATTGCCTATCGCCCCTTCACGCACCAGTAGAATACTGTTGTTCAGACCTTCACCATCGCCTGCTACACCATCAGCTTCGGTAGTAAGCTCCTCCCTCAATCTCTCTTGTGCCGGCCTGATCGAAATCAATTTATTACCCCCAATTCTACATCCCCGCTATTACCGAACCTTTTTTAGATCAAATCTTGATTAGCTTGCTAACTAACTAATTCTGGTCCTGCGCTGAATCCTGGGCATGCAGGTGGGTTCGGGTCCTTCTTGCTGGGGCTGGACAGGAAGACATACGAGCTGTCCAGTGTGAACACGCCGGGCAACGTGTCGGCGCGCTACAAGGAAACCGGCATCGGCTGGATGATGGGCTTCCTCCTCGGCGTCAGCTTCGTTGGCCTGCTCACCCTGCTCCCTCTTAGAAAGGTACAAACGATTCGATTTCCATACTCATGTGCCCCCCTTGGGTGATCTCTCCGTGTCCATGGTGAGGCGCACTTCCTGATTTTTTATGGTCGTTAGTGTTACTGTCAGACTTACTGAAACTTTGGCATTGCTTGCAAGATCGTAGCTTCAGGGCTGTGGTCATTGACGGTGATTAGTCCCCCACCTCATACCCAAAAATTATTTCCCCCTGTTCTCATTTGTTAACCGGAATTTCAACATCAACGACCAACCCCCAAGTCATCATTTGCTACAATGCTGACGGAATCTAGCTAGTCTGCATTTTGTTTTGTTCTTGATGTGAAGAACATTTACAGTCGATTTCGTAGTCGCAGCCGGTCTTCAATTGAACTAACGATTTGGTGAAACCAAACACTTTCAGGTACTGGTGATCGACTACAAGCTAACTTACCCAAGTGGGATCACCGGCGTGGTGGGGTTGAACTGATGCTCTCATTTTGGTCGAACTGGTCATGTTTTTAGTACTGAGGTATTTTCACATACCTCAGTACTGACTTTAAAATAGCAGTTAGAAAAAATAAAGTACTTGTACTGATCTATGTGTATGTTTGTACTGAGGTATTTTTTGCAAAGTAATGTTGAATAAGGTGAGACTGGTCGTGTTGTTTTTTTCGTCCTGAAAACAGAGTACTCAAACTCATCTTTGTATGGGTTTGTACTGAGTACTCAAACTCATCTTTGTATGGGTTTGTACTGAGCATAATTTTCACAACCCGGACTTTACATTCTATTCCTCACTGCTATTTTGTCGATTTTGAAGTTCCGGTTTTTCTATCCTTGAACTTATCCAAGTTTTTTCCTAGTAAAATGTGCACTCTCTTTTGGAAAGAGAATGTATGAACGTTCACATGGAGAGTAATTGAACTTTTGAGCAATTTATTTTTATATAAACATTCTTTTTCTGACCCTGGTTTATTAACTTCATGTGGAAGTGCCACATTTTCTTCCGCAGGTGAAACTTTTTTGCTGTGTGGGTTTTGGACTTATCTGTCATTCTAGTTTGAACTCACCCGACAATTTTTTTAACTGATGATAAAGCACATAGTGAATGTCTACACTTAGTGTATGTTTACTTGTACAACCATGGGGGCATACTATGTGAACATCTATTATATAAACATTTATTCACAAAATACAAAGAAGTCCATAAAGAGTACATCTCTCACGAAACTACCCATAAACACATCAGTTAATAAAGACTACATCTCCCAGGAAACTAGCCATGAACACATCAGTTCATAAAGTGTACATATCATTGAACATATAATGCAACTAGCGAAAAGTAACAACACAAAACATTTATTTTTTGAACACAAGAACATTTAATTTTTGTTTCTGGTGTCGCCGGATAACTGTCATTATTTGTCGGCAGAAAAGTCCTTGAACTTGGCCTACACCAGTAGTAGAAATCACTGGTTCTGTCACCTAAAATGCAAAACACACACAAAATTCTCAAGTAATCAAATCTGTAGCAAATTTCCACGTTGAACTTTCCTAGTTCAGATCATTGAACTCTCCCAGCCGGCGATGCTTCTCTCAGGACAGAACCCAGTGGACCTTGCACACGAAAAGCCCAGCGTGGCAATGTTAGTACTTCCCAAGGTGTTGCATCTGTACTCACTATGGTGATGTGTTTGTACTGCCAAAAAACATAAGCAGGAGCACAGAGTAAACATTTTTTAAAACTTGTGCTCACAGGAATAGTGACAACACCTAAAGAGCATGTTCTTTTCACATCTTCCCAACTACTCAATTAGCAGAACAACACATCTATGCATTTGATGCACACAGAGGACTACCATCAACGCTCAACCTGGACGGCTGCCAGCAACCATGGTGGACGGGCTGGTGGTGGTGCCTTTACCTTTTTGTAAATCAAAGCTCCTACTTTTATGCTATACTTTCATGCAATTCTTCACTCAAGTAATAATTTCAGTTTAACCTTGAAGAACCAACTTTAGTGTTTGAATTAGTACCTTTTTCAGAGGTGCAGACCCAGCAAGAAAGAAGTTCTTGTGGAGCTTGAGGGAGCGCTGGACGTAGCATGACAGGGAGCATAGAACTACCCTCTACCAGGAGGTTGACCTACAGAGGAGCATCCATTGCCCACGGCGAGGCAGAGGTGCGCCGGCGAGTGACGCAGCCTCATTGGAAGTGGGCGGATGTGGGGCCGGTGTGACGTAGCCTCGTTGGATCCAGGTGGCGCGGCGGCCGGAGAAGCACGTACTGCGCATGAATAGAGGGGGTGTGGAGATGATGTTTCTATGCATCAAATCTTCTAACAAAAATTGAGAGGAAATATTATAGGATGGTCTCAAAAATACTACATCAGGAACTAAACACCAGCTTGTAATTGAACTAACCTAAATTAAACTGAAACTATAACTATTGAACTGATGTGTAACTATAACAAGAATTGTACTGAACTAAATTTAGTAATTGAACTGAACCAAAAATATATTCAGTAATTTAGTAATTGAACTGATGGTCTTTTGTCGAATCGCGCACTGAAGAACTGCTGCAGATCATATGGAAAATATACCAACAAGAAACCAGAGGTGTGGCGGCACCGCTGCAACACTTGTGTCTTTTATAACATTTTCAAGAGAATCTGACCATACACTTGCTAGAAAAATGGAACTTCTAATAAATCTATTCGGCAAAATGCATCATAGGGTATACTTTCTTTGCCCTATTATACCAAATACCAAACAACAAAAATTGGTTCTCATAAGCATTTCAACAAGCACCTAGACCATCAATTATTTTCATATAAGTAGCATGGAATCGAATGGAGCAATAGTAGGGCATGAGAAGAAAGAAGTAGCAGCAATACCACAAGATCCTACCATTTTTTGTACATGATGCATCTCCCATGTCGTTCAGATAGGAGATCATTGAGTTCACTTATAGGACATCATTCAGTTCAATTTGTGTACATGATCACACGCTGCATCAGGCACCAGGCATGCACCAGCACACATGCCACAGCACCCCACGCAAGTTCTATTAGGCAACATGGATTATTTTGTTGCATCCATTGAACTGAAGGGAGCTCCTTTGCCCTGTAAGATGAACGGAAAAAAGAAAATGAAATTTGTCAAGGTCGAAATGACCATAATAATCATGTAAAAATAACGACAAGTTCATGCACAGTAACATTAGAAGTACACAAAAGGAACCTAAATAGAAGTTATGTACTTTGAAATACTTCATTTGTTTCAAAATATGAACATCTATATTTATGTTCTTAGAACTTATTATGTTTTCCCTGCAAATTACATGCATGAGAGCATGGTGCTCCAATTCAATTGCATATATCTGAAACTCCACAGCGACCTGACCTTATGCATAACAGTATGAGTGCAGAATACTTGTAAGCATAAGAAAAAGACATAGAGCGCACATATAATTTTCAAGATTTCCTTGATGTTCTACATATTAAAGTTGATTTCTTGAAAAGAATGCAATTTTTGAACTGAAAATCAAGTAAAAGCTGAACTCATAAATTTCAAGGTCAAAAGAACCTCCACATCCATCAAAATTCATATCCTGTTTCATTTCGAAAAGCTACAATGCTATCTTTCTTTTTAGAGTACATCCACTAGGAGATAGCAGCAGCAGCTCCTCACACAGAGTGAGAGAGAGAGAACACATCTATGGCCGAGCACAGATAGCGACGCCGTCCTGGTCATCACGGAGAAGTACAGCTGCCCCGTCGTCTTCAGCAGCACCACCGACTCTTCGCAAGCCATGTGTGGGGAGGCGAGGCCGGCGCGCTGAAAGGAGGCGGCACTGCGGGGATGCGGCGTTGGCTTTTCCCTGATGTACCATGCTTTCTATTTTGATGCTCACACTAGCTAGGTCTGTAGAAGTTGTTCCATGAGTTGTTATGCAAGTGGAAACACATAATCTTTTAGAGCTCAATTTCTTGTGGAGGAAGTGGAAGAAGGATTAACTAATATTTGGTCTTGGCACAGTAAATATATTTAAACCTAGTAAATTTAACTGGTTGAACTGAGACAGTCAAACTGGTTAGCACATCTAGGTATAATGAGATTATTTAACTAGTTGAACTAAGACAGATTAGCACCACTAATCCACCATGTGATTTTGTTTGTAGTTTAGAAACATATACAGAAATGACTCCCATTACAGTAGCTCACCAAGCATCAAATTCTTCCTAAAACTTCCATTCCTAGAATGATAATCAGTGTACATTCTAACAAGAATTAACATCCTACCAAAAGGAACACACGCATACCAGTTTAGTAGCAACAATTACAATTAGCCAAGTTCATTTGAGGTAGCAGATGCACAAGTGTAGTGGCAGCTCGACGCACATACCTGGTCCACTGCTTCATGCATCCATCTCACTACTCCCTAGTACACTAGATGCCGACTTGATGTACCCTGCACACACACAACTGGCAATCAGCATGCACACACACAACCAGCCATACACCTAGGATTGCGTCTTCTCCACAATTTGCACTGGCGATGTAGCAACACAGAAAAAATCTGAAGGAGTCGTCACTATCGTCCTCCTCGCCGCCCGAGTGATGTAGCAACACAGAAAAAAATCTGGCGATGGCCAACGCCAGGGGAAGATTGGGCGGCCGCGGCTAGCGCGATGTGTGGATGAGGCGGGTGTGGCGGCCAGCGCTAGGGGAGGACGGGGGGGTGGACTGCGGCCAAGGAGCTGCGATAAGTGAACGGCCTGGGGCGGCCGGGTTGGACTGCTGGTCGCAGTGGCAGCGAACCCAATGCCCTGGCCACACCAGGATGAGAGGCAACCAGAAGGAGGTAGAGGGGCGTGTCCACGGCGGAAACATTGAATGACGCATGGTCGCACATTGAATTGCCTGCAGGCGATGGGGAAGAGGTCCGGACGGCGCGCGCTGGGGAGGGAGGTCGTGGCGGCGGCACGCTGGGGGAGGGGGTGTGGCGGCGGCGCGTTGAGGAGGGTGGTCGTGGTGGCACCGGCGTCCGGCGGGGCGGGGGAGAGAGGTGGCGTCCGGCGGAGTGGGGGAGGGAGGCAGCGTCCGGCGTCGCAGGGGAGGTAGGCGGCGTCCGGCGTGCGGGGGAGGGAGGTGGCGTCCGGCGGCGGGGGGGAGGGAGGCGGCGTCCAGCGGCGGGGGGAGGGAGGCGGCGTCCGACAGCACGGGGGAGGGAGGCGGTGTCCGGCGGCACGGGGGAGGGAGGTGGCGGCTGGCGGCGCGGGAAGGTGGAGGTGGTGGGCGCTCGGGATGGAGAAGGTCGGGGATTGACAAGATGCAAGAGGTCCGGTGGGCTTTGGACAGACGGATCGCCTCCTCTATATAGGGCGCGAGGGTAACAAAATATTATTCTGTTACTAGTAACAGAATATAAACACTATTCTGATCACGGGATGAGAATAATATTCTGATCACAGCCTAACCTACCCCGCTAGTAGTATGTTGAACTTCCCTGTGAACTAGGTTGAACTTCCGCCAACATTGCCCAAATGGGGCTTTGCGATATACCGTTGGAAAGCTATGGACACCAGTATCATGACCCAACTTAAATTTTTGGAAAAATGTAAGCGGTTTAAGAGCAGTTTTGAAAACCGTTTTTTCTTCACATAAAAAACGTGAATCGTATTTTCGATCGCATTTCTAAAGCGTTTATCGGAATGAGGCATATAATATGACGTTGGAAAGCTGCTGCAAAACCGCTACTTCCACATCTTAAAAGTTTTCTCTAATTCTCTATGGCTAAAAAGTAATTTGGAAAAATGTAAAATTTTGCAAATCGAACAGCCGAGTTCGTATTTTCGACGTCATTTCTAAACAGCTAATCCAATTGAGGCATATGATATGGCGTTGGTAAGCTTATGAAAATGCGCTACTCTTTCATTTTGAAAGTTTTTTCTAATTTTGAACGGTTTAAAAGTAATTTAGAAAACGGTACAAGTTCTATCGAGTTAGTATTTTCGAGCTAATTATTTAACCGTGCGTCCGAATGCAGCAAATGATATGGCGTTGGAAAGCTTGAACAAATGCGAAACTTTATGATATGTATTATTTCTCCCAATTCTTTACGGTTTTAAGTCAGTTTCGAAAATGGCGAAAAACATATTTTTGTCGTATTTTCTACATACTTTATCGGAATGGCGCAAATAATATACCATTGAAAAGCTATGGAAAATGCGAAACGTTTTCATGTTGATAGTGTTCTCTGATTTGTAGCCGTTTTCAAGTAATTTCAAAAACGGCGAGATCATTCGTTCTACCTTTATCGCGAAACAGATTCGCCAAAAATGCATCGCGTGAAGTACCTGAAATTCTCGGTATGAAACCTTGAACTTTACCCTATTTTTCACGTGCTTTTTTTGCCCGTAGCTCTCCATCCACGCACCAAAACACTCACCGGAATTGAGCAAGTGATATACCGATGGAAAGCTGCTGTAGACACACAACTTTCCCGTGTTGATCATTTTTTCATGCTCGCAACGGTTTTAAAAGTTTTTCATCCGAAATTCATTCAGTTTAGTAGTTGAACTTCCAGCTATTTTCATGTTGAACTTCCGTGACGTATTTTCGTTTGTAATTTTCTCATACATTCATCAATGTCACACAAATGATATTTCTTTTTTACAAACCTCTATCACAATAATTTTTTTTAACTTTCTTCGGCCGAGGACTTGAACTTACACAAATGATTTCCTACTGTTTTGAAGTAAATTAGAAAATGACGAGATCATGATTTCTGCCTTCATCGTGAATGGAAATACACTACGTGAAGTAGTTGAACTTCTCGTGCATGTCTGTTCAAACTTCACACTGTTTCTAACGTGTTGTTTTTGCACTGCGTGAAGTAGTTGAACTTCTAGGACGTGTCTGTTCGAACTTCACTTTTGTTTTTGACATGCTGATTTTTTACGTGGTGTTTTTTGCACTACGTGAAGTAATTGTACTTCTGGGGCATCTGTGTTTGAACTTCACCCTGTTTCACTTTTTTTGTCTTTTTTCTTATATGAAATACACACCATGTAGTACGTGAACTTCCGGTTGTTATCACTTTGAACTTCTCTCTGGTTTGAGAGAATTATTTTAAAACACAAAAAATAACATATTTTTTATGTATTTTGGACATCTAAATACACGGTGAACCTCTCTCAGAAGAATTTCTCAACTTTTCCTCGCCGAGCACTTGAACTTCTAGCAACCATTTTTTCCGTTTATGAGTTGTTTTTTAAAGTGTAAAAAATGGTGTTGTGTTTTTTATTTTTTGAACAGGTAAATCCTATGTTTTAATAAACTCTGAGCTTCTCTGTTATTTCAATTTGAACTTCACCTTTTTATATTGAGTAAAGAATTGTATTCAATTTTTATACGGAAAAAACCGAACATGGAAATACAAGGTGAACCTTTCTCGCAAAATTTTTTGAACTTCCCCGGAAAGAGCACTTGAACTTCTTTCAACAAACCTTTTAAACTTTTATTTTTCTATACTTTTATCCTCACCTGAAATGCATTCCTTGCAGTACTTGAATGAACTTCTCGTTGTTCTCACTATGAACTTCTTTCCACAGGTAAGAATTTTTTGAATGCATCAAAATGTGTTTTAAATGGTATACATGAAAATTTTAAACTGTTCATCAAAATGTGGCACATAATATACCAGGTGGAAAGCTTATGAATCGCAGCAAGTTTTTCATGTAGACATGTATTACAAATTCGTTGTCGTTTGAGAGAAGTTTTTAAAATGGCAAAACAACATTTTTTTTGCTTTTTAAAAACAACATATAAATGAACGACGGGCGTGTCATAAATATAATTTTTGAACCGTACAGGGTGGAACAAGTGAATTTCTTGTAACAAACATTTTAGGCTTTTAGTTTTGTATTCTTTTATTCTCTTTCGAAACGAAGTAGTTGAACTTCCCGCTATTTTCACCTTGAACTTCTGTCACGTATTTTTGTTCAACCTCTCTCAGAAGAATTTTTGAACTTTCTCGGGTAGAGCACTTGAACTTCTAGCAACCGTTTTTAAGTAATTCCAAAAATAGCGAGATCATGCGTTCTGCCTTTATCGCGAAACAAATTCTTCGAAAATGCACCGCGTGAAGAACTTGAACTTCTCAGCATGTCTACCTGAACTTCACTCTGTTTCACGTGTTTTTTTGCTCGTAGATCTCCATCCACTGCTCGTAGCTCTCCATCCATTCACCGGTATTGAGCAGGTGATATATTGATGGAAAGCTGTTGTAAACACGCAACTTTCCCGTGTTGATCATATTTTCATACTCGTGGCGGTTTTAAAAGTTTTCATCTGAAATTCGGTCAGTGTAGCAGTTGAACTTTCTGCTGTTTTCACGTTGAACTTCTGTGACCTATTTTTGTTTGTAATTTTCTTATCCATTTTGTTAGTGTTACACGAATGATATTCCTTTTCTACAACCCTCTCTCACAATAATTTTTTAACTTTCCCCGACCGAGGACTTGAACTTATAACAAAAAAATTGGGACCTTGCCTTTTATTTCATTTTTCTCATATCAAACACACAACATGTAGTACATGGACCTTTTCCATTTTTATAATTTAAAATTTTTATTTCTTTTTGAAATCAAATTGCTCCCAAATAGTAATTGAACTTCTTTGTGGATTGAGAGAATTATTTTAAAACGCATAAAAACATATTCTTTTTTTGTTTTCGAACATGGAAATGCAAGGTGAACCTCTCTCGCAAGAATTTTTTAACTTTCCCGGACAGAGCACTTGAACTTCTTTCAACAAACCTTTTAAGCCTTTTATTTTCTATTCTTATATTCTTATGCGAAACGCATTCCATGTGGTAGTTGAACTTCCCGCTCTTTTCACCTTGAACTTCTGTCACGTTTTTTTGTTCAACCTCTCTCACACGAATTTTTTAATTTTCTCGGGCTGAGCACTTGAGCTTGTAGAACCAAAACTTTCAGCCTTCGCTTTTTTCATTCTTTTTTTTAATACAAAATGCACACCGTGTAGGTGAACTTCTAGCAGTTATCAATCTGAACTTTTCTTGGTTACGTGAAAATATCTGAATTTTTTATGAATTTTAATATGAATTTCTTAATCTTTTTTTATGAATTTTGAAGCGCTCTATTTTTAAAAGCTGAACTTCTTGTTATTTAATTTTTGAACTTCTTGTTTCCATTCTTTAATAACAAGGAAAATCTGAGTTTTTTATAATCATTGAACTTCTCCATCTTTTTAATATGGACTTCCTAGTTTTATTTTCTTGATTTTTTTATGAAGAGCACTCTATTTTTAAAAGTTGAGCTTCTTGTTATTTTATTTTTGAACTTCTTGTTTCCATTCTTTAACAACGAGGAAAATATTAGTTTTCTATAATCATCGGACTTCTCCATCTTTTTTAGAAACATGAAAAAAATCATTTTTATGAACCTTTGTTAAATTTGAACTTCATGCTCTTATTGTTTTAGAAACATGAAATAATGATTTTTTATAAACTAGTTTTACTATATGTGAATGTGTGCTTTTTATATTCAAACTCCTAGCATGATTTCCTCGTAAACGGTATTTTTTGGCGTGATTTACATCTTGATATTTTTTTCGTGAACTCCTCGAAAATCGAAACATTTATGCTTCACTACACATTTTTATCGTTCTTTAATTGCAATAGTTTTTACTATGTGTGAATGTGTGCTTACATTCGAACTTCCAAGGTGATTTTCATGTGAACTTTAAAAAGAAATTGATTGGGATTTTTTGTTCTCATTTTAGCTAACATTAAAGGCAACAAAATTACACCGCTCACACTTTTGTGCTCACTTGTACATCTTGCATGCATTCGAGAACAAAACTGTGTTGCAAACATATGTCATTTATTTGTCCAAATTTTCTACAGAAAACAACAATCATCTGGCTAAAGCACCACCCGTCGCATTCATATAATGAAGATGTTTTTTCTGTCATTTGAATTGCTCAAATATACGCACTAGAACTTCTGTCAAGAATATGTTGACAGGTACATATACAAACAACGCCCACGTGCCCCAAATGCCACCCGGCTACAGTAGCTCAATAAGCATAATTTTCTTTCTAAAGTTTTTTCTTCTATTTACTGTAACTTGATTCACATAACTTCAGAGACAAAAAAGAAGAAACAATAGCAATGACAGCTAATCTTTTCCCCTTGCTCACCTCACCATTCAGCAGCAACAAACGACAACACTTTATAATCATAGAAATGTAGCTTGATGTTGTTCAAGCCATGCGCCAAGTAGGAGACGAGCGGTGCTTCTGCCGGGTATTGGTGCACCCAAGCTAGCTATTGGTGTGTGACTCTGTTCTCACCTTGATTTTGTTCTCACCTTGCCATACAAGATCATAGCACAATGAGTTGCAGCTGAGCGCCTGCCATTTCTACAATTGATCAATGAACACAGTTTGGCCTGCTAAAAATCAACACATTGGACTGCAGCCGTACTAACTAATGTAGAAAATTGTGGTTTTGCCAAATCTACAGTGAACAGCTAACCTTTTGTGAAGAACAGCGACATAAAGAGCATGACACACACGCGAACACACAAAGCACCCACACAGTGAGCGCGCACACACATACGAGACACAAGACCTAGCACGGACGCAGCAACACATAACACTCTTTTTTTGAACTTTTGTGTAAGTCTACTTTGAACTTCTAAATATACTTTTACAAACTCAAGCCATCAGGTTCCAGCGGCCCAAAATACGATTATTTGAACTTTGAAGAATAATACTACAACTCTATATGAACTTCTTTCAGTCATCCATGCGTATTTTTGCAGCCACAACGGATATGCATAGCATTTCAAACAAATATAAATGATGTGATGCTCTACTACTAGCAAAGTTCCCCAAAAATCATGTTTCTCAAGCAGAATAGCATAGAAGCCACCAAATGTTTAAATGTATGACAAACATGTCCAAGAATTATCAAAAGAAGTTGTTTAGTCTCAAAAGTAAGCAGACTGGGTGAGTTACTTGTTCAGAAACAAACAATAATAGAGCAATGTAAGTCGAATCAAGTTCGTACATGCATAGTAAAGGAGCTACATTTGTGTGATTTACTCCCTGGTTCAGAGGTACCACAATATGGTGAATGAACTGTCATACTTTTTCAGACTAAAACCGTGTACATTTTTTCATTCACTTTCACAGAATAAACATTTTTAAATCTGTTTTTTCAACCCAACGCTTTTGCTTTTGTTAGTGGACTGCTAACCCAACAAACAGTTGACCCAGCAGCTTCCAACTATAAATTGACCAAAAGAAATGTGGTGATTACCAGTGAAACAATTGTACTGTACAAGGGAAATAACTCAGTCTGATCATGCAAGAAACTAGTATAAAGATAACTGTAAGTTCTTGAGAAGGAGCTTATGTGGAAGAAATACAGGCAACTGAAATGTTCAAGGAGCGAAGTTCTTGGAGATCTCGGCGCTGCAGTGGTGACCGTCTTGGTGGTGTGTCGTTGAACGGCTCAAGGTGGCGGAGGTGAAATGTTTGGGAACTTGGGTGGCGGAGCCCCACCGGGAGGAGGCGGAAGGTCCCGCCCGAGCTCTGCCGTCCACCAGGGCATGAGGCAGCTGAAATTCATCCAACACACAGACATAGCACACACGCACACATCCATGGCAGAGAAAGCCGAAGAGAAAAAGCTGGTGGCAGCGCACCATGTATTCGATAGTGTCAGGTTGAAGGAGCGCAGACGGGCATCAGCACTTTGACCTATTGAATACTGCTAGAAGAGTAACCTCCTGCTGCCTATCTCCTCTCTCCCGGATGTGCCATCGATCTGCAGATGCAGGTCAAGACTTCCTGTAGCTGCAGGTCGAGGCCTCCTTCATCTGCAGGTCAAGGCAGGCCGATGAGTACAGTGCGAATGAATAAGAATATCAAGAGAAGCACAGAGAACGAAGGAGTTTCTCTCCTCACCTACGGGGAAAACTGCTCTTAAGAATGCATTTCCTCAGAAGCCAAATATACAGATACAATTATTTGCAGGGAACTTTTGTGCAAATCCAAAGAAGGTCAGATCTTTATGGGGAAAGAGTTAATTGTAGACGGGGAGGGGCAATACCTAACATTTGAAGACGAGCCGCGTGGTTCGGGTGGAATGCCACGACCGTGGGGCTGCACCGGTGAAGCGCTGGGAGGGTGAGGTGTCGCCGGTGGAGCACTAAGAGAACGTTGGCCCCTGGGCGGTGGTGGGCGTGGTGCTCGGGGTCGGCACCACAGCCAAATCCTGGTGTTGGGTGGCATGGGGCCGCCGCGGGCCGGATCCAGGTGTGGTGGCGTCGCCGGGGCCGGATCCACATGAGGGGTGGTCGGGAACGGTGGGGGGCTATGCGGCGCGCGGGGGCGGGGGTGAGCATCACCGGCGGGTGGATCGGGATGTGGTGGTTGCTTCCGCCGGAGGTCCGGGACGGCGCCGGGGAAGAAGGCAGGGGAGGAGGGAGGACGCAGGACGGGGGAAGGGGCGGGACGTGGGGATAGCGCGGCGGCGGCGGGGTCTCTTGGGAAGGCGCGCGGCGGCGAGGGTCTCTGGGGAAGGCGCGCGGCGGCGGGGATCGTTGGGGAAGGCACACGGCGGCGGGGAGTGGGCGCGCGGCGGTTGCGGGGGGTGGACACGCGGGGAGTGGGGAGGTTGGGGAAGACTGAAGAGAGTTGGGGCCGGGTGTTTTTTTATCGGGTGCTAATTGCGGGTTTTCAGATCTCACGAAGACCTCTGTGCGTCCTACATAGGATGATCGTGATCCAAATAGTTATTCTAATCCTGGGATTAGAATAGTGCTGTCCTATATATATATAATGAAAATCCATCCTACCACCCGGTGGTAGTTACCCCACATGTCTCATATACTACCATGTGGTACTATATATATACTATTTTATTATTTTAAATATGTTCGTATATTATATCTAAGATATTTCAAAGCAAGTTACATGAAAAAATTGCATATGAGCCCATAGTTTTTGTTATATTTGTAAAATACGTACATATTTGTACGTAAAAATGAGCATACTCAAAAACTGGTACATACTACCTAAAAATTAGTATATATACTACCTAATCATTATTATATACTACATACTACATGTACATACTCTCGGTTCTAACAGATACTTCATACAACATACAATACGTAAGTGGTGGTAACTACCACTGCTTGTAGGAAACATTTGTCCTATATATAAATGTGTGTGTGTGTGTTCTATCCTCTACAGCATTCACTTATTGTTATGTCTTCACTCTTGAATCTTTTGATCTATGTGAATGTGATCGGACCCTAACCTGTTCTATGCTTCTACCTCAACTCTATCTGTCCAAATCATATGCATTCTATTGAAGCCTGTCGATTGTCTTCTCTGAGTCCTTGTTAGCAGATGACAATCTGACAAACATTTAATCTATTTTTAATGCTGCATCCTTATTGCCTGAAAACCGGAGAAGCTGGAACGACCACCCGACAATCCAGGCGTGCGTGGGAACATGGAACAACTTCCAATGTGTTGCATGTTTGCCACGTGTCCCTCAGATGTGAACCGCCAGGGGCACCTGAGTAATTGCGCTGTGCTGTCGCTTTCCTTATAACTACACATCACATCACGGTCAAAATCTTTCTCCCACCTCTACACCTCGCACAAACCCTAGCACCACCGCTAGCTCGTGACGATGCCGGCGACAAAGCGCTTAGCTGCCGCGACCTCACCGATGTCGTCCTCACACCGGCCGCGGACCTCGTCTTCTCCGTCGATGCCGTAGGTGTCTTCTGTCGCCAACTTAGGGCACGGGAGATTGAACTGCTAGGCCTCCTACTCCGTTCCGTCTAGCAGTTCTTCGTGTGGTAATTAAAACTTACTTTTTACTGCCTTTTTGATACGATAGATTCATCCTTCTCTACCAAAAGTGGTTTCTATGCTTACAAAATTGAATCTATCCTGTTCTGCATGTCATATTATGCCTAGTATATTCACTTATGCTTCACTACAAGTTATATTCCTCACTTGTACCCATTCTCGGATTTGTACAAATCTGGAACCAACTCTCAACAAATAAGTGAATGTCTTCGCGTTATGAGGTCAATATCGTCAAACTGATTTATCTTCAAAATCTTCTGAGAATGCATATGACCTCTTCCGCTTCCCTCGCACCTCTAATGCTGTCACAGGTACGTGTCCGTGGGAGAATCCCTTGGTTCTCATAGTCTGCATTCATTTGCAGAATTCTTACACTATCACATCAATTCTCCTGAAGCCAGTTCCTGTCTGACCAGCCGTCGGAAGCCTTTGCAAGTTTTGAAGCCATCCAGTTTAAACTTCATGGCCACAGAAAAGTCAGCTAGAAAGGGCGGCAGACAGCGCCGTGGGAATACATCCAAAGATTTGCCACCAGATCTGTATGAAATGTACAAGACAAACCCTGAAGAAACCTATGGTGAACGCAAAACTCGAATCCAATGGATTCAAAGATATTGGACAGAGAAATGGTTTAAGTACAGATTCCTCACTGCTGAGTATGCCGAGAAGAATGCCATCAAGCGACCTTGGGGAGATATCTTATACAAAAATCTTGAACCCAAGTCTCAGACCGAAGCCATTGATCAAGGCTTCTACCCTTGCATGGTTCGCGAACCACAGCCAGAGAATGCTGACCCATCTTCTCTGCTATGGTGTTGTGAAGACAATCTGTTCAAGCGCAACTTCAAGTTTGCCAAGGATTCTGCTATGAAGAACAAGAAAGCATTTGGACTCGACTTCAACCCCCGTCCATCTCCTCCTCGGGCTGATGGCACCCGTGATGCCAATCCCAACATCATCGGCCCCTTCTATAACCTCGAAGGCCTCATCACTCACATTGCAGTTCAAGGGGCCGACGTGGATCACTCAGCTGATAACGCAGATTCTGATGAAGCGCCATCTCCTCCTAAGCCACAGAAGCAAAAGAAAACTAAGGCTTCAAAACCCTCTGTCACACCAAAAGCTTCACGTGTGAAGCCATTGGCAACTGCACCTCCTGCATCTAGTATGCAATCTGAAGACCTCTCTCGCATCTCCAAGAAGATTGAGAAGTCTATACAGAAGAAGAAGCCCATCCTGAGTTCTGGTCAAGCACTGACCCCAGCTGTTGTTCTAAGGAACGGGAATGATGCCATTGATCTGTCTAGTGATGATGATCTTGGTGAGGATGCTCTTGAGCTGCTGATAAAGAGCAAACAAGAAGCGGAAATCTTCATCGATTTGCCCCTCTTTGATGTGGACATCCTCAATAACTTCATTGATGAATGGTTTGCCAATCCAGACCTCAACATTGATGATCTTCAACTTCCCATTGGCATCAGTGTCGCTTTCCACAGTGCCATTGCAAATGAGCTAGCTCTGGCTCAGAAGATAGTTGAGCTGAAGAACAAGATTGACTATGAAAAGGCTCAATTCAAGAAGCACATGGCCAAGCTCAGTGTCGCTGATGTTCAGAACTTCAAGCAGTTGCTGCATGACCTCAAGGAAGCGTTTCACAAGAAACATGAAGAAGCAAAAGGTTCAAGAGAACAAATGAAACACCTCGCTCCAAAATGTGTGCAGGCTCACAATGAAGCTGAAAAGCACAAGGCTCTTGGGCGTCCAAGCATCGACCCCAAGATGGCTGCCAAAAAGAAGAAGCCGACTATGACCCAAGCTGAGGCGTCAGGACGGGAAGCACCTCGCATAGTCTTCCCTGCAAGCATGACTGGATCGAAGCCTAAGGTCCCCATAGTTGCTTCAGAACTGAAGAAGACAAGGGCAGCCGAGGCCGAAGCTAGGAAACGCAAGAACAAAAATGTCTCTGATGATGCACCACTTACCAAGAAGCGGAAGACAAAGTTTTCAAAGAAGGATCGGGCTGCTCCCTCAGAGCCCCTTCTTGTCGAGCCCCTCTCAGTTGCTCGTCATGCATCTCCCCACCAAGAGCGTCAGCTAGTACTTCACGAGCCTGCTTCCACAGAGGCTCCTGAAGCTGAAGTTGTTCCAGCTGTTGACCCCACCGCAGCTGAAGACATTGGTCCTCAAGACAATGTAGTAGATGATGAAGTTCTTCCTCAGATCGAGCACCAAACGGTATCATCGCCTATTCTCACAAACAGCAAAATCATCAGCATTGGTCGTCCCTTGACGCCAATCGCTCAGGATGCATCGTGGGCTGATCGCCCCCAACAAGAAACTCAAAGTCAATGTTCACCTAGTACTCCCCCACCTCAAGTCACCACTCCGGTGCTTGATGGATGACTATGTGGTCAAGACAACTCCCACTCCAAAAGTGACGCCTGCATTCCGTAGGCTTCGCAAAGGACCGAGGCCACAAGATTCTATGCCGAGCGTTCCAGCAGGAAAAGTGCAACCTAGCTCAGTAGCACGTCAAGAGTTTCCTGAAGCCACTCCTACTGTGAACGTCTCTGAGTCTGAAGCCAAGGCTGCTGAAGACATACCGGCTGCATCAGCCGAAGAACATCAAGAACCCCGTGAAGAAGAAGATAAAGTTGTCACACCCCCCACCAATCCAGAAGCTGTTCTTGAGGAGAACGAGTCTGTGCCTGACCCTCCAGCTCCTCAAGTTGAGGTTGCAAATACTAAGGCGACCACCAACAATGCTACTGAAGCCAATGACGTTGTCATGGCTGAAGCTAATGTGGCTCCTACAGTGAATATGGTGTCTGAAGCAAATGATGCACCTGTAACCAATGTGCAGTATGAAGCCCATGTCAATGTCACTCCTCCTGTACCGCCTCCAAGCCCTCACACCATTGATCAAGCATTTTATCAGGGCAAGCTTGTCACTGTTCGATGGCCTATTCTGGTTCCTCCGCCTGCTCCCAGACCTCAATTTGATTATCATGTGGAGCACAGGCCTCAGGTCCAGAAGCCAAAACCGAGGCTCCAAGGTTTCCAGGTACTGCATCTTCGCCAGGATCGTTCAATGTGAATGGTTTCATTGAACACAACACCTTCTTTGATAGTGCCAAGAACCCATATTCAAGGCCAAGAATTTCATCTGATCGGTTATGGAGCTATCAGCAGCGCAGTTATTATTCTTGTGTCTTATACAATCAAGGGCACATTTTTCCACATATGCGTCTAGACTGCGAAGCCATTGCTAGACTGCCCTGCTTGGAAGAAGCCCTAGACTACTTCAGAGATGCTGGCCTTCTGCAGTTTGTGACTGACGAAGAAAATTGGAATGAAGAGCTCTTGTTACAATTCTATGCTACTCTTCACATTCGCAGCTACAACAGGGATATGAAATCTTGGGTCCTTGAGTGGATGACAGGCAATGTACACCATGAAGCCAAAGCTCTTAATCTCACTGAGCTTACTGCCCTGCCCACTCTAGGTGAACTTTATGAACCTGGTTGTCAGCTTCACCGCAATGCTTTAGAGAGCATATTCCGGAAGCCTGAGCCCAATATGAGCCAAATGCTGAGTATGATGAAGCCACTGCCACAAGATGTTGAATATCCTAAGGAATTCTTTGTTGAAGACCTAGAGTATCTGCCCCGCACCATCTATCATATTATAAGGCAAACTCTATGGCCCATCAAAGGACATTCTTCTGCAGCAAAGCTTGAAGGCTCAATGAAGACATTGGTCTTCTATATTCTCAATGGCATCAGCTTCAATGCTCAGAATTTCTTCATCAGACAACTTGCTGCATCTGGCTCTGATATATTTGGTCTAAAGTTTTATGCTCCATGGGTAATGCGTCTTATCAAGCTTCACTCTGCTATCAACTACCGGCCCTCTGGGCACAACCATCTCATATTCCTACCAAAGGTTGATATGTCTATCGAAGCCATATACCCAGAGCCTGCAAAGGAGCCCATTTATCTTCACAACATCGATCGTCAAAGTTTCAATCAACATATTGAGGGAGTTCATGCTGCAACTCATGTTTATCCTTTGGCCGGAAATACTCGTGCACCTCATCGTGCCCATAATGAAGCCACTGATAGCACTATTTCTCAAAGGCCTCGGAAGAGATCTCGTGTACTCAATGACCGAGAGCTTCTCGTGGCCTTGCATCAGAAACAAGATAAGCATCATGAATGGCTCAAGCGTCAGTTGTAGAGTCCCTTGGTGGATGTTAATCGCATTCGCAATCTAGCCACAAAGAATGCATTTGTCACTCATGAAACCTGTCGGCGGTCGTGGAAGAGTCTGACATTACTCAGTTCTGAAGATGATCTTCAGCAAGATGGCTTGACAGAGAGATTCAAATTTGATTCCACTCCTCCCAGGAACGCTGTCTTGCGTCGGACTCCATCACTCGAAGACTCTGAGTACTCCTCCTCAGCGGCCACTATCAATGCCAGAGTCATCGATGATGAAGATGATGCTACTTCACCTACTACCACTTCGATGCGTATCGACACTGCACCAGGCCCCTCTGCACCACCAAACTCCAACATCGACCCTGCT
Organism: Triticum timopheevii; assembly: GCA_963921465.1. Classification (NCBI taxonomy): domain Eukaryota; kingdom Viridiplantae; phylum Streptophyta; class Magnoliopsida; order Poales; family Poaceae; genus Triticum; species Triticum timopheevii. Next base: position 89,437,462 of record OY997271.1, read on the forward strand.
CCTCCTTCTGCTCCTTCTGGAAACGAGTAGATGCTCTATGTCTTCAAACCTTTTTGGTCCTTACTGACAAAAGGGGGAGAAGCATATGAGTTGATAGACTTCAAGCGGGTCCTTATGGGTGGCTACATTACTTTTTACCAAGTCTTACAACTCTCGTCTTTTGATACATTTGGTTCTCTGAGTTGTAACACTTAAATTTAATGGTCGTCTGCTACTTTATCTACTATTCTGTAATGCGATCATAAATTCCGCATGAAGTAATTTTGCGGACATCCATTTTCCATTATGCATATCATTATCTTTGTTATTTGCTTATATGCATAATGCATTATCTTCACACCTAGATGATGGCCTCCACAAAGCAAAACCTGACATGTGCATTTTCATTCAAATGCAAATCATTTATATGCACATCTTCAGGGGGAGCCTCGTCTTATGTATGAAGATAATACTCACAACACTAAACTTTCATATACTTTTATCCCTGTTGAAAACTTCAACAAGTTTGTCATCAATCACCAAAAAGGGGGAGATTGTAAGTGCATCTAGTGCCACCCCTAGTTGGTTTTGGAGTATTGACGACAAACTTGGTTGAGGGACTAATGTGTTTGTGAGAATTGCAGGATAACACAGGTAGTAGTCCCATATTGATTCGGTTTACCTACCAGAGATGACCCCTAAAAATGTATGAAGACATTGAAGACAATGGTGGTCTATGAAGACATTCACATTGAAGACTATGACAGGAGAAGACATCGCGTGAAGACTATGGAGTGCGAATACATAGTTGTTTCGTAGTTTCCTTTTCTTCTTTGTTGAGTCATAGGAACCACCATACTGTTAAGTGGGATTCAAGTGAACAAAGTTAGAGTGACTGATGTGATGCTCAACCAAATCCTATGTCTTCGAGCAAAGACAATGAGAGCAAATCTTATCCAGAGCTGGATGAGTCAGGTTTACTTGTAGCCCAAGTCATGCTGCCGCGTGTGTTTGAAATCTGACCATTGGACACGTGTCAGTTCGTTAGTGACCCAGGGTCATTTCGGACAAATTAGGTCGGGTTGTCTCCTGGATATAAATAGCCCACCCCCCACACCATAAATTGGTGGCTTCTCAGAGTTAGTGCACGGCTTTTGTCGTTTGAGAGCAACCCACCTCCGAACCCTTTGAGAGAGAATCCTTGCAAGGACAAAGCACATCAATGAAGTCTTTCTATCCGCGTGATCTGAAGACTTATTGCACTTGAGGACTACGAATCCTCTAGCTGGTTAGGCGTCGCGTTCTGAGCATCCAGGAGTCGTTGTGGATTGCCAGTGAACAAAGTCTGTGAAGGTTCGGAAGTCTCCCTTGAAGACTTACCAGAGTGATTGGGGGAGGACTAAGTGTTCTTAGCTCAAGGGGAATAAGGTGAAGACACGGTCTTCTGAGTTGAATCTCAGCCTCCCTAACCAGACGTACAGTTGTCAGAGCAACTGGAACTTGTCCAACAAATCCCTTGTCCTCTCCGAGCAACTGGTTCTATCCCACCTCTCTCGCCTTACTTACAGTTTGTCTTCGTGAAGTCTTTGCCTACTTGCCTTATCTGTTTGACTTCACTGTGTGAATACAGTTGTCTGTTTGGCTTCATACTATCTTCCATCCTGATCGAATCTACCTAGCTGCTCATAGTCTTTGTGCTTTCACTTCATTGCTTACTTGACTATGGCTTGTCTAGTGTAGTATACCTTCCGCTTCATATCAATAAGGTCATTTCTATCGTTTGTCTTCAAAACATACATGTTTTGAAGACTTTCATAAAAATCTCCTATCCACCCCCCTCTAGTCGAATACTAGCACATTCAAATCCCCACCCCCTATGTAGTAAAAAAATAACCTATGAATCCTAGTAGCTGTCGATGCAGAATCGATTTATGGCCCCTCCCTAACTTTGAAATCGCGTGCTATAATCTAATCTAGCCTGAGTCGAAAGGACTGAATGTACAAAGAGGACGAGGTCTTAGCGCCATGGCCGATTCGCTCCGGTGGTTGCTACTGCCGTCTTGGATTGATTCGCACTAGAGCTCAGGTGGTCGCCTCCGTTGCCTATGTTGGTGTGAGTGGGGAAGAGGGGACAAAGCGGTGAGGAAGGGAGGTGAGGGTAATTTATGACGACGCGTCTAGAAAAAAGCAATGTCTCGGGACCGCACCCACGCGTGCAAGTGCCCACACCCACGTGCCTAGGGTTGCACCGCATGGGCCTGGCTCCATAAAAACGGCTCATTTGTGCGTTCCTCTGGATGCAGACCCAGAGGTGCTTTAATCTTCGTGCTATGCAATCCCAATAGCAAATGCAGGTAACCAAATGAACCTTTTTCTTCCTGCGCGGGCCTTGCTGAGGTCTATGCAAGCTACCAAACGCGCCCTAAGAGCGTGTCTAGCAGATCCCGCAAAAACTCATTTAAGGACGTCCACAAAACTTTTTTATGATACCGCGAGCGCTACGGCGGAATAGATCCCGTAAACCCATCCCGCAAATGTTTTGCGGTACGCGTTTATGGGGTCATGGTATCACAAATTTTGCATAGCAACAAACAAATTACAGATTTCAATTATGTGAACCGAATGGAATTATAATATGAATTAAACATATCAATATAAATGGTCCAAAATGCAATTCACAATAAACAATAGTTTCAACAAATGTTCAAATTTGAATAATTGTTACAATTTACATTACCAAATTATTTGAATCACACACAAATAGAAATGATAAAAATGGGGATCTATTTTCCCCCATAGAGTTGCCAACGATGCTCAATAAGATCATGCTTGAGTTGGTTGTATGAATCACGGTTCTCGATCTTCCGGTGGGTCTCAAGAAATACAGTGATCTCATCCGCATCCCTGGGAGGCTTCGCTCGAACCTATTCCAGGTCAAATCAAGCACAAAACCGCGGGTATTGGACATACCTCGCCCGAAGCCGGCCAAAGAAAAACCATGCCACACATTTCTTCTCCCCTGTCGGCCGAAACAAAGCCGTGTCACCCCTTTCTTCTCTTTGTCAGCTGAAGCAAAGCTGCGCCACCCACTATCATCGACGCGCGCGAGTGAGCCCCACCGATTTCAAGCCTCATCGGTGCCAAAACCAACCGGATCATCTTGCTAGAAGGCCACGTGCCAAGCTCCGGGGCAGATCCATGGCTCTGAAGGAAGTCGTGAGACATTGACACAAATGGGCACCCTCCCCCCATGCGCTGAAACTTGGTGGAATGGATGCAATGCGGGTTGGAATGGATGCGGTGCAGGGTGGTGGCGACCGGGAGTAGAGGCACGAATGGAAGCGGGCGAAAATGCATTCGCACCAAAGGACAGGGGAGCCGGAAAAATTGAGCGAAATCCCATACTATGGAGGAAATGAGCTCACGGGATTCGGGAACCCACAAAAAAAATTGGGATGAACAAAATTAGGGATCTATTCGGGCCGGGCAAACCCTCGTTGTCCCGCAAACTGGCAGTTATTTTGCCAAATGGCCCAGTTTGGGGGATCTACTAGAGATGCTCTAAGCTCCCTTGAAATAAGCTTTCCTAGTGAACCCACGGGTGTGAAAAGTGCATGGGCCCTGGGTGACAGTGGGCTAGACATGTTGGTGGGCAGCTCGGTCTCTTGCTTGTCCAGTTTTCTTGTGTACATGGGAAGTTAGCTAGCTGGTCCCTTGCACGTCGTTTTGTGTAGCCAAGAAAGAAAAAATACTGTTACGACACCTAGCCAATAAAAGATTCTCAACGGGAAAAACGGATTGAACAGACGAATCATCATTCGTGTGTCCAATCCTAAGTAGTAGTGATGTTCCTTTTGAATATCCATTTCTGAGCCCAGGCTCATCTACAACCGCTCTGATGAAAAAATAAAACAATTACTAGAAAAATTGAAAAAATTCCAAAAAAAGTTTCATGGTAGATAATTTGATGCGTGGGGTCCGCTCTAATTTTTAGATCATTTGGACATCTAACCAGCTCTCGGCAAGAAGTCAAATTTGGGGTCTATAAGAAAGTTTGCTGTTCATGTACTGTTCTGACACAATTTGTCTTTTTTGCTGAGAGTTACTCAGATGTCCAAATTGTCTGAAAATTGGAGCGGTCATCATGCAATAAATTTGTCGGAATCGGGGCTCTGGGGACCCAAAGGTTGGAACTCTGGGGTGCGATTGTTCCTACCGCCCTACTCTTTCCTGCAGCTAACCACAGTGAGGCTAGGGTGAGAGTGAGATAGCGGGAGACCCTAATCCTGCTTGGTTTGGATTTCACTAGTGAGAGAGAGAGAGGGGGGGAGAGAGAGGGAGAGAGAGAGAGAGAGAGAGAGAGTACAAGGGTGGAGGATCAAGTGGTCGACCGCCTCTACAGTGGCACCCTGCCCTCCTTTTATGTCTTCCTTGGTCCTCTTCCCCCGAAAACATTGGAATGAAGGGTTGCCACACAATGACAATTTGAAGGGGGATAGGGGCACAGTCTATCCTGACAAAAGGTGGTCTTCGCCTGCAAGGCCACCGTCCATGACGCGCCGGTAGGCTCGGTGATGACCTCCGCCCTGCGCTCCCGTCGTCTTGGTCTTCTTGCACCAATCGGGCAACCTTTGGGGATTGCTTTGGGAGCCGGCATGCTGGCCTTGCTCCCTTAGCACAAAAGAGGAAATCCTCCTCATCCGTGCCTGGTGGCACGTCCTCTAGCACCGTTCCTCGCTGCGTGCGTCACCCATGTGAAGAACAAGGCCGCATAACCATGCTGAACAACCATTGACTTGCTTTCCTTTGAGAGGGGGGCTCGGGAGGCAGCCTCGGGAGGCCACCCCGCAAGAGGGCTTCGCGAGGCTCTTGGTGGAGCTGCATAGCCTGCTTGGGACGCCTGCCGAGGGAGGGTCTCGCGAGGAGTCTTGCTCGTGATGCTTGCTGGTGGCCACTCATTAGGTTCTTGATATGCATAGCGCCCTGAGCCATAGGCAGACGGGCCTGGGTACCCCCGGTCCCATGAGTCCGACAGTAGCCCCTGGACCCACTTTGCGCACGTCTCTGCTAGTTAGGGGGCGAAACAGTGTGGGACCTAACTGCCTGCGGTCCAGGCGCGACACGTGGCGCATGATGGAGCAGGGGACACTCCCACTTCTCCCACGATGCCTCGGTAATCGCGCAGGCTGATATAAAGCCTGCCCGCGCACGGCGCGAGGCCATCATTGCCTTCCTTGTTCACATCCGCCTTCCCGCGCCTCTTCTAGCGTACGACTCTCGCAGTTGAACCCCGAACGCCGCATATCTCCTCATCCCCACTTGCAAATCCGTGATGTGTGAATGGTGCTCGCTGGCAAGAAGGGGAAGGCGACGGCCCCGGTCCTAAGCTAGCCCGTCGTCGGGGCGATGCGCTTGTGCTCCACCATCTTCGACACGGGGGACTTGGACCCGGTGCTCCCGCTTGTGGCCGGTGGTCAGAATGAGGGACAGGAGACCAAGATCTGGTCGGGTTCGCGAGCGCGGGGTGTCCTGGGGATGACCGCCTACCCCTTCTTCCTCCATAACATTTATGCCGGGTTGGACTCTTCGTTCTCTGATTTCTTCTATGACATCCTGTCTCATTATCGGATTCACGCCCTCTACCTTCAACCCAATTCCGTCCTCCTCATGGACATGTTCGCCTTCTACCGCGAGGCCTTTGTAGGTGTGAGACCCTCGGTGGTGCTCTTTCGTTATCTCTTCAGCTTGCGGGTGACCACCTCGGAGTAGCGCTCAGGATGAATCACTTTCCTCGCTGTCAAGGCGATGGAAGACGGCATCATCAGCCTAAAGTCCGCGAAGAAGGTGGAGGGCCACCGGCAGAGCTGTGTCTATATGGACGCACATTGGACCTGCCCACTCCTGATGACCCAAGCAGACCCGGCCGAGAAGAACTACAGATGGGGGCAAGCGAAGCTCACCGATACATGATCGAGCCTGTCCTGGAACGGATGGCTGCGCACGGGGACACGAAGTTGTTAGGGCCGATGGTCATCACGGAGTACCTGCGGCGGCGCATTGCGCCACTCCAAGACCACTCATGGCCCATGTGGGCGGACACCGGTGCAAGGGACACGATGAGGTTGCATGTTAGTGGCCTGAAGCCCGTGGAGCTGCACGAGGTCCTGGCAACCCTGCTCGACAGCCCTCCTGAGAACCCTCCCGAGGATGCACTCCCACTCTACTGCTATCAGGAGAGGCCAGAGCTGGTCGTGGTGATGCCCCTTTTTGACCAGTGGGGGCTCATGCTAGATGGCCACATCGGGCCCCATGAGAACCCCCTCACGGTGGTGCTGGACTCCAGTGGTAGCGACAGCAATGAAGACTCGGAGGGGACTGCTAGAAGGGAGAGAGGGATTTGGTGGAATACTTGATTGTATTGCTTGAGCCTTCTGGGCGTATATATATAAGGCAAGGTAGAATAAATTCTACGCTATCCTACATTCCTAAATAGTAACAATGATACTCAACACCCCCCCCCCCCCGTAGTCACAACGGTAGTGACGTAGACAGTGAGACTGGAGAAGAATCCGAAGGTAAGCCGACGGACACTCCCCACAGTCGGAACGGTCGATGCATTGCGGATGTCATGGCTGGAGTGAAACCGATGAGGTTACTCAAGCAAGGTGGTAGCCCTTTGTGCCGATGTCGATGTAGGCACTACAAAAAATGACACATCCGTGACATTTTGGGCCGAACGAATTTTTTTCTGTCATACTTATGAACTTCTATGACAATAATTGTGACAAAACCCGGTATCATCATAGATGTGGTGAGCTCCTACTTCTATGACAAAAAATCATGAGAGAAAATGGGCTTTTCGTCCTGGGCGGGCCAGAGACGCAGCTGCATGACATTCTTTGGGACGTCCATGATGGAAAAAACCGTGGGAGAAGCAAGGGCGAGGAAAATATCAGGGAGTTCCCGGTTATGGTGGGTGGTCGAGGGCCGAGCGATGCGCATTTCTCTCGTACACGTACGCGCGTGTGTGCAGGCGTTGGGCTCTAACTGAACCCGAGTGAGGCATTCACCTAACTGAACCCAAGCAATTGCACTGCAGGCTACGCATTACTGAACCCGAGCGATCGAGCGATTCCTTTGCTACTGCTGCTAACTGTAGCTGATCGATACTGCCTCTGGATGAACAGTGAGCGTTGCTGGGGGGTTTGGATGAACAGCTCCCGGTGGGGGTGGATGAACAGGACCCCGTGGTGTTGCCTCTGGATGAACAGGATCCCGATCGAGCCGGTTGGGGCTGGATGAACTGGACCCCGTGGAGGGCTGGATGAATAGGACGACCCCGTGGAGGGCTGGTTGAATAGTAGTCGGTGGAGGGCTGGATGAATAGTATCCCGTCGAGGGGTGGTTGAACAGGAGCCTGTGGAGAGGGCTGGTTGAACAGTAGCTGGTGGAAGAGCACGGGGTGGAGGCTAGATGAACAGGAGCCCGTGGATGAACAGTCGCAGGTGGAGGCTGGAGGAGGTCGACGGTGGATGAACAGTAGCCTGTGGAGGCTGGAGGATGTCAACAGTGGAGATGAACAGTATCCCATGGAATCCCGTTTTGCGGTACTCCACACCCCTCCCGATGAACAGGTCCTCCGTTTTGACCGTAGCGCTTCAACACAAGTCCGTTTCCTCCGTTTTTCGGTACACCACACCCCTCCCGATCAACAGGACCTCGTTTCGACCGTAGGAGGTCCAACAAAATTCTGTTTCCTCCATTTTGCGGTACGCCAGACCCCTCCGATGAACATGATCCCCTTTCGACCGTGGCCGATCAAACACAAGGCTGTTTCCTCCGTTTTGCGGTACGCCAGGCCTCATTTCCATCGGTTGTTCCATCCAAGCCGGTTGGCTCCCACTCGTTCTGTTGCCTCCCGATGAACACGCTGCATTCCGTTGCCTCCCCATGAACACGATGACGACATAGTTTCTCTGTTCCGACCAAGCCATGTACACGAGCCCTAGCCGCACGTATGCGCGAGTAGGCATTCGAGACCTCGCCTGTATGTATGTACGTGGACGTATTTACTTTCTTTCACCCTGGCCGCTATACATATGTGTACATGCTACGTGCACGCTTATACTACGACACGTGCGCGCCTCTACATCAACCAGTATGTACGTACACGTTCGCGACCAGAATGACAATGCTACATATGCTTCGACCAGGTGGGTCCTGACTGTCAGGCACTTCCTTGCGTGCGAAGATGTAGCTGGTGGATCCCAGCAGTAGGGGGAGAATCATTTTTTTGCCTGTAATATGGACGCACTTCCTTGCGTGAGAAGATGTAGCTGGTGGGTCCCAGCAATCAGGGGGGAAATGTTTTTTTCACGAAATACGGTGGCCCGTCCGATGGGTCCCTGCAGTCAGGTGGAGGAATAATTATTTTGCGCGTAATAAGGAGGCACTTCCTTGCGGCTGCCATGGACCTAGCTCTCAGCCTCTCCACGTACTGTACTCTTCCGATGGAAGTCGTTCCTTGACCACACTGACCACGCCGCGCCGAGAGCACTAGGGCGGTGGACGACGACGAGGCCTAGGAAGGGGATGACGCGAAGCTGGGGAAGACGCGGCAGTGGAAGTCCACGCGAAGAGGAGTACGAGGGTTCACTGGTTTGGCTGCGTTGTGAGGCTGCCGTCGCCGTAGAATAACAGGGTGTGTGTGTGAGTAGAGGGATGGCCTAGCCAGCGGTGGGAGTAGTAGGGGGTGGTGAGGCCTTTGCGGCATCACAGCCGGCCACGGGAGGCAGGAGCACGCGGCACGACTGGCGCTGCTTTGGGCGGCTGGAGCAAGAAGACCAGAGGTTGAAGAAGCACTACGGCCGTTGGATGGACATCGTACGGTCACTGCAGCTAGAATCGTTTATATTGACTAAGTTGACAAAGCCCTTGGTACGCGTCAACTTAGTAGGCCCACAGGTCAGCCTCCAAAATGGTGCACCCTAGATGTCAGGGGGAGGAATCATTTTTTGTGCGGCTGAAGCAAGAATATCCGAGATTGAAGAAGAAGCACGACATCCATTGGATGGACATCCAGTGGCCACAGCTGCTAGAACCGTGTGTTGTTGACAAAGCCTTGCATACGCGTCAACTTAGTTTTTTTAGGGGACGCGTCAACTTAGAAGACCCACAAGTGTGTGGCGGAGAACTTATAGCCCATTTGCGATTTGTAAGAATGTACAACCCATTTTTTAGTTCTAATGGAATTTACTACAAACCATTTACAGTTTGTTAAAAGTACAACCCATTTTCTAGCTAGGACAACGATTAATAATTTCAACCAACCGCTCAAAACAGAATTCAAATTTTTTTCCCACATTTTGATGGGATCCGAAATATTTTTATCTGAAATTTCTAGTCAAATTAAATATATTTTCAAAATAAAGTTGTATTACGTTAAGATCCAATGAAATATTATGCGCGCAACAAGTAATGAAATTAAAATTTTCAAATTCCAAAAACAATATATTTTTTAAACTAATTACGCGTTTGGTGCATTTTTTATAATTAGTGCCTAGTTATTATAATTACATCCCATTTATTATTTCTTAAAGTACATTTTCTTGTTAAGCCTAATGCATACCTCCTAGGAAAGTTTGCAGCCCAGCGCGGCGCAGAATAACAAGTTTACACGTATATTGTGTACAACTGTCGGCCGAGTTGCATTGCTGATGTTGAAAAAAGCCTGTGTAGTACAATACAACCTAACATGGCTACTCGACCCACATTCAGCGACGCCGAAAAGGCCCAAACAAGGCTTCTGTATAACCTTTTGAAGTCACTGAGCTCAATTAATAACTGAAGGAAAAAGTTAGATTATAGTGGAACCTAATTAAAAGCTGTCACGAGCAAAGAAATAATTAACGGGTCCCACTTGTGCGTGTGTGTGCATGTGTGCGTGTGTGTGTGTGTGTGCGAGAGAGAGGGAGAGACCCATCGGTTGATGCTCGTAAATACATCTTTCAGCCATATGCATTGCTGATGCTTAGTAAAAACTTATATAGTTGACACAATCATATAGAACATCATAGCACACTGAACTTGCATACAAAAATTTCTCGCAGGCGGCACAATCAGGATGGAAACAGTGGATCGGTACGGATAGGGCTATGTTGAAACCAACGAACTCGTACATAATGGTTCATCATCTTTATCAATGACGGGGAAATATCTTGAATGATGTGCAAAGAAAACAGACACACAACACAATAAGTTCTGCTAGCACATTAAGTTGACGTACAGTGTACCTGGCCATACCTCAGGCCGGGCCGGGCTTAAGGCCGGGCCTAGCCAAGCCCGACGCAAAAAACCTAGGCCCGGGCCCGGCCTGGCCTAGCCATCGGGCCCGGCCCAGCCTGGCCATCGGGCCTGTTTTCTGGACCCGAGCCCAGCCCGAACACGTAAAAGCTCGTCGGGCTCCGGGCCGGCACGGCCTGACCTTCAGAAAAACGCAAAAACGACGGGCCCGGGCCGCCCTTCGGGCTCAAAATCTAGGTCCGAGCCCGGCCCGGGGGCAGCGTCGGGCCGGGCCGGCCGGGCCGGGCTTCCCATGGCCAAGTATAACATACATCCATTTCTAAAAAAAGTTCAGGTACAAAATTAGAACATGTCACAATCAAATGTACTGGCACATCAGTGCTTCACACCCATAGCTCGGATTTAACTAGTATCTGACAGGATTCATTTGTTACCTCAAATAAGAGCACATCTAGGCAGCCAGCCCTGCCTCTTCTCCCAAAGAAGCAGTGGCCTCCGCCGCGTGAGGGAGTAGGCCCTGTGCCATCCATCGTCCCGAGCAACAGGGGGAAAGTCTAACATTGACTCCTGTAATGGACGTCGTCGACGGACCCTGACACCAACGGCGGCGGCAGGACTTTGATTGATGGATTGACCACTTCTTTGACATGCACAAACACTCGATACAGGTACATCCCTAACATGGTCCGCGGCGGCCTTGGTGGCAACGAACAGTACAACCCCAGTTCCTGCATCGGTATCTCAACACCAATCACCTTAGGTATGGTGGATGGCTTCTTCATCCATGCCATAACCGTCAGAGCCCAGCTGTCTGGAGGAATAAACATACTTACGAGCTCACCTCCAAGGTCGTTGATAAGCTCATTCATGGACTCGCTGTTCCAAGCACGTCGAGGCATGCCGTGGAAGGCAAGCTTTGTTAAAAACTCAAGCTCAGAGGGCACCGAGCCCTATCCTGGGTGCCACCGATCAAAGCTCACCAGCGCGCCCTCGCAGAACAAACGCCGGGAAGATTTGAACACACAACTGCAGTCGAAAGTTGTCCGGAACTTGATGAAGAAATCAGCCGGTTGCGGACAGACTTCGACGAGCAAGTCACTTATTTGGATGCTGTGCACAATGCCAAGAGCTTTGACAAGGTCGTCCGGCGAGATGGGAGGCCGGTCGCCGTTGATGGTTACCATCAGCACTTTGCCAGCAAACTGGTCGTCAAGCGCTGCCATGCCACTGTTGAGCGACAGCATGCAGCAACCGAAGGCAGGACGGACATCAGGATCTCCGGCTCGGTGATCCGCGTTGACCGGCGACATGATAGTGCACTTGAGTACAGGGAGTACAGGAGGGGGATTTGGGGGAACTGGAGTAGGAATCAAGATTCCAGAGGTGGGGGAGGGGCGGGAGATTGGGGATGAAAAGGTAGCATGATTTTTGAACACGCGCCAATATGCTCTCAGCGCTCAAGCGCACGAAAACATAGGTGGTGCCCACATGTCGGCCTAAGAGTCCTTACTCTTTCATTTTTGGAGAGCCCGGCTTTTTTTTGAGGATCTTTTGAGAGCCCGGCCTGAGAGTCATAATTGACCTATTTAGCATTGCGTTACTACTCGGCCCATATTCAACGACACCTCACTGGCCCAAACAAGTGTACATCATCGAAAAGACACTTTGCTCAAATTATATAACGTGAAAAAAGGAGATATACTCTGAACACTGGAGAATGGTGATGCCCTCATTTAGCCCACCAGTAGTTCGAGACAATAAACAGTTCGAAACAATGATATATACGACATTCAAACACTGACTAGTGACTACTATTGACATAAACATCAAGACATGATAGTTCATAAGAAGTCTTGCTATACCACCAAAACGCACCCATCTGCAGCGCTCAGACTCTCGTGATCCAAACGAGAATGGCATTCTAAATAGAGGCAACTATTACATAGTAAGGGTGACATAGACGAGGATGACCAAATGAAAAGGAATATGCATAACAAAAGAAACAACTACCCATCCAGAACAAGCAGCAAAGACAACAAAGTCATTCGAAGATATGATCCAACACCATCATAATTTGCAGCCCCGCTTCAGCGACCAATGATCCGGAGACACCAGTACTCCACCCTTTCGATGCAACAACTGAATTACCTATCAACCTAAAGGCTTGAACCACATCACAGCCTGTCGTAATTGAGACATCCAAGGATCAAAGTTAATCCATATGCCTTTGTCATTCTCACCTTCTTTTGGCTACAGGCTATATCATTGACAATCAGGGGAGTTTGACAATCAGGCTGTACGACGGATTCAGGGTGCCCTCTGTTACTGACAAGCGAGTCATGCCTTCTAAGGTCAAGCCTAGAAAGGACCCCTCTGTTACCTTCCCCTCTATTGCCACTAATCCTGATCTTGAACCAGCTGATAAGGTACCTGATGCTATCCCACCTCCTACTACCATCACTGCTATACAATCCATAGGCACTCATATGTGTGGTATGCATTCGAGCCAGTTAAGCAAGCAGAAGCTGCTCTTTCTTCGAGGTGGGCAGAAGAGTGGTGATGCTGATCCCGATGTTGCATAAGCCGTGGAAGGTGCTCTGCTAGAACATTAGAGGAATCAACTCGGAACAGAAGCACTTAGCCCTTAGTAATGCTATCAATAGTAGTGGTTGTTCAGTTGTTTGTTTGCAAGAGACCAAATGTGCTACTTTTGATGTTGCTTTTGTGAAACTTTTCTGTCCTAAAAAGTTCGATAAATTTGGGATGATGCCCTCCCAGGGGGCCTCTGGTGGTTTGATTGTGCTCTGGGACAGTTCGGTGTTTTCTGGTGATGTGATATGCTCTGAATCTTTTGCATTGGGTATTCAGTTTACATCTTTGCAAACTGCCAAAAAATGGAGTCTGTTTAATATTTATGGACCGTGTATGGGCCCAGCTAGAGCTGATTTCACTTCTTCGTTGTTTGACTTGGACATACCTGATGACGAGGGCTCGTTACTTTGTGGTGATTTCAACTATATTAGAGCACCAGATAATCGTAACAAGCCAGGAGGAGATGCTAATGATATGCTTACGTTTAATGATTTCATCATTTCGCAAGCGCTGGTCGAGCTGCCCATTAAGGGCAGGCAATACACATGGAGCAATATGTAGAGTGATCCTCTGCTTGAACAAATCGACTGGCTCCTTACCTTGGCTAACTGGACGTCCACGTATCCTAACACCATGGTGGGGCCCCTCCCAAAACCAGTTTCTGATCATATACCGTGTGTGGTTTAGATCGAAACTTCAGTTCCTAAAAGTAAGGTGTTTAGGTTTGAAAATTTCTGGACCTCCCACCCAGGTTTCTTTGATCTGGTGTAGAAGTCTTGGGCCAAGTATTGTACGCGCCTAACTCTGTGGCAAGGTTATTTAAAAAACTCAAAAACTTGAGGTATGCCCTCAAGAAATGGAGTAAACAGATCTCTCGTTTGAATCTGTGCATTGACAATTTGAACTGGGCACTGCTGGAGCTAGACAATATTGAAGATAAAAGGCCTATAACATTACCTAAACCAAATTTTAGAGGGATTCTTAAAGAGCATTTGGTCACTCTCCTTGGGTATAAGAGAGATTACTAGAAGAGGAGATATACTATGCGATTGTTCAAATTTGGTGGCGATAATACCAAATTCTTCCACTCCGCGGCTATGGAGAGATATCGCAAAAATTCTATTGCTTCTCTCAAACTCTAGGATGGATCTGTTGTCACTAACCATGCAGGTAAAGCTAAGGAGCTCTTTGAAACCTACAGGGAGAGATTGGGCAGGAAAGCGTCGTATGAAATGAAGTTTGATCAAGCTAGAATCGTTAAAAAGGTTGATGGCTTGGATGTGCTGACCACTCCATTCACGCATGAGGAGATTGACAAGGTGGTTCAGGAAATGCCTTCGGACAGAGCCCCCGGCCATGATGGGTTCAATGGCTGCTTCCTGAAATCTTGATGGCATATTATCAAAGAATATTTTTACAAACTTACAAGGACTTCTATGATGGAAATTTAGATCGCCAAAGCCTCAACTCTGGATATATCACGTTGATCCCCAAAATCCGGTCGCCTGAATCTACAAATGATTACAAACCCATCATGTTGCTAAATTGCTGCCTGAAGCTGGTCACTAAGCTGCTTGCTAATCAGCTATAGAAAATTGTCCTAAAGGTTATCCACAGGAACCAGTATGGGTTTCTCAAAGGGAGGTCCATCCAGGATTGCTTGGCCTGGGCATTCGAATATATCCACCAGTGCCAAGCCTCGGGGAGAGATTGCTGCATTCTTAAACTTGACTTTGCAAAAGCATTGGACACTATCCAACACGAGCCGATGATTGAGATCATGTGATGCATGGGTTTTGACGATAAGTGGTTGGGGTGGATTAACTGTATATTCTCCTCAGGGTGCTCTGAAGTGCTGCTTAATGGCACCCCTGGGAAGCAGTTCGGGTGTTTATGTGGACTTCGTCAAGGGAATCCACTGTCTCCGTTGATCTTCGTCCTTGCAGTAGACCTTTTGCAGTCGGTGATCAATGATGCTTGCCAGTCGGGGCTAATTCAGCTTCCTATACCCACACCCCATAATGATTACCCCGTAATCCAGTATGCTGATGACATGATTGTGGTCTTCCTGGTCTGTCCGCTTTAGGCGCAGGTGATGTGGGATATTTTGATGGATTATGCGACATCTATGGGGCTTAGGATCAACTTTCATAAGTCCACTCTGGTGCCAATCAACTTGGCCTCAGGGGATGCTGCGAGGATGGCTGTTGTATTTGGTTGTTCCATTGGCCAAATGCCATTCACGTATCTTGGTCTGCTCATGGGCACCACACGCCCGTCTGTTGAGGATTTGATGCCACTGGTGTCATCGGTGCAGAGAAGAGTGCCGGTTGCTGCATCTCTGTTGGATTATGGATCGAATCTCACATTGCTGAACTTAGTGGTCACCTCTCTTGCTATCTATCCTATGTGTTACATCAAAATAAACCCAAGATCATCGAGCACCTGGACAAACTACGCAGGGCCTGCCTCGGGGTCAGGAAATATGATGATGGGCACAAAAGTAGCTCTTTGGCAGCTTGGGGTATGGTGTGCGGACCTAAAAATAGAGGAGGTTTAGGAGTCATTGATCTCAAAGTACAAAACTAGGGCCTGCTGCTGAAACATCTCCACAAATTCTACAACAAGGCAGATGTGCCTTGGGTGACCTTGATCTGGGAGGCTCATTAAGCTGGCAAAATACCTCATGCAACGGATCCTTGTGGAGGCATCTCATGCAACTCTCAGACATATACAGAGGAGTCACAAGTGTGGATGTGTCTGCAGGAGACACGATTCTCTTCTGGAAAGATATGTGGAAGCCTGAAATATTGCAGGATAAATTTCTGAGAGCCTTTTCGTTCGCCAGAAATCCAGACATCTCAGTCAGACAGCTGTTGTCCTCGGATCGGCTACGGGCGTGTTTCATCTTCCTCTTTCTCCACAAGCGAGACAAGAGGTACCGGGGCTGCAGTCTGACATTTTGGATGTTTCACTCAATATTGACAAAGACACCTAGTCTTGTGTCTGGGGAGGGAATGACTTCAGGTCTTCATGGTTCTACAAGCATTGTTTCAGCTAGGTGCAAGGGGATGATGCATTTCGTTGGATATGGAAAACTAAATGCACCATGCAGTGGAACATGTTTCTATGGTTACTCATGGCAGATAGGTTGAACACTAGAAACATGCTAAGGAGGAGACACTTCAAAATTCAGAATGATGACCACACTTTCCTGCTATGTCAAAACCCTCCGAAGGAGGATATAATACACCTGTTCTTCACATGCCCCTTCAGTCGGAGATGCTAGGATGCACTAGGGGTCCAATGGCCCAATAATACATGCTGGCTGAGAATGTTGCACCATGCCAAAGATAGATGGATTGGGCCGATGTTTCTAGAAGTCATCATGGTGGCAGCAGGGTAGATTTGGAAGGAGAGGAATGATTAACACTTCAGAGGGATCCAACCCTCTTTTGACTCCTGGAGGAACAGATTCAAACTAGACTTTGCAATGCTGGTTCATAGATCAAAGCAGGAGCTAGGTCCCTACATTTTATCCTTAGTTAGCTCCCTGTAATTCCTGTAATATCTGCTTGGACACTCCACCCCCCCCTCTCTCACCATGTAAATTGTAACTAACTGGATACTCTACCCCCCCTATTTTTGTTCCCTCTTATTTATTAACTTAAAAGGCAGTGAGAGAATCTCACTTTCATCAGTTCTCAAAAAAAATCAAGGGAGTTTACTCCCGAACTCCTAGGGCTCGCCGTGTAGACACAGTTTTACATAGCAAACAGAGCCTCTCTGCCATCAAGGTCCTTGCCAATGGTGATCTCCTGGTTAATCGGATAACTGAGTCCGAGAAACAGAGAGTGTGAACCAAGGCTGTTTACCCGCCTCCAACTAAAAAATCCTGAAGGCCCCAACAAGCTGGTATCCTGCTCATAGACGTAACAGCCACTGTCCGGATACTCACGTATTTCACGGTGCTCGTATATAGTGGGTTTTTTGCAATATAACTTTTCTGTCTCATGTGTCCGAATGATCATCAGTCTTTTGCCGTCGTCTGATTGAGCAAGGAACCAGTTGTGCTTCCCTTTTTTGGCAAAGGTGGTGTGATTACAAAGGGCAGTAACTGTAGGGACACTGCATCATATCAAAAAGGACAGGCATTGTTAATGTAAGATCAGCATTGTTCAGAGTATGAGTAGGATAATGCAAGAAACAACATTGATATGTCCCTGTTGGAACTGGTAGGAAAATACAGGGAAATGTATACTGGGTTCGAAAATATAGAAGTGTCATGCATTGTTATAATCATGTTATCTCGCAATCGATTCTTCACAGGAAACTACCATGTCATGCATGTTTTGTAATCATGTTATGTCCTCACAAACAAATTCTTCAAGGTAACTAACAAACCATGTATTGTTATATACTCATGCTCTGTGGGCAAATTTTTTGTGAGGATATTATTCTAGCCATTGATTGCTGAAGGGCGAATATAGGTATGTACACATGGTAAGCATTACAGGATTTCAGTACTTCCAAATATAGAGTTCTCCATATGCACATTTACTTCCCTAATGTATGGTTAGATGAAACCAATAGTGTGGTGCATGTTTCTACATCATGAAAATGAGGAAACTAACGTGGCCATTGATACACACTCATATTTAGTAGTAGTATATAGATTATTGTAAAATAAGGAAATATCCATATATTCCTAACCGTTTGATTATTCAGGGGTAAAAATTGGCTGTAATGACATGGTCACAATCACATGAATTAACTCATTCCAAATATAGTTGATTTACGGCGTCTCTAATACATTGCCATAGTTCTACTCAAATTCTGCTCAAACAGGGATATGACAATCATCACAAAAAGTTCAAACAGTGTCATGGCGTCATCATTCACATGAGATGGAAACAACTTACACGCACCATACAGCAATACGTGGTGCCATCTGCTTTGTCGATCGCGTAGATGATGCCATTGTGTTCAATAGCATCACAGATGTGTGTATCAGCTTTGACGATGATCCACTTTTAGCTGAGTTGTCTCCAGCTAAAGAAGGCACCGGCGTAAACATAGGAGAGTCCGCGGTCGAACAAGGCAATTAGCTTGAAGTCTGCGTAATTCGCATGTCGTGTGGGCACTTGGAAGATTACAATCTTCTGCAAAACAAGGTCCATCCAACTGATGTGGTAATCTAGATGACTTGGACCGCGATGGTAAAACTCTATATAATCCAATAGAGGAAGGATAATCTCATGGGAGGTCTGGAAGTTCACGAGCACCAACTGTTTATCGTCTTCTCTGAAGGCAGCCATCCAGTGGGAGTTCATGCCGACCCGGTACATACCTGCCAAGAAATTTTGGGCAATGGTGATGGGATCAAAGTCAAGGGAAATGATGTACGTTGACCCACTACATACGTGCAAAGAAGTTTCGGCTAATGGAGATCGGATTGAAGTCGAGGGGCATCATGTACGCCTCCATATCATGGTGAGCTAATCTTGCAAGACCAGATAGCAGCAAGCAAGGTGTCTTGAAAAGCTTAGGCCTCGCTTCGACGATGGCCATGTGCATGTCCCTCGAGCATGCAGCCAGCCGCAGGGCGCTCAACATATCCATACACGAACAATAGAGGTTGAGGATGTCACTAGGGAGATTGCTCCAATCGTGGCTCATATGGATGCTGCACGGTTCGCGTTCGGCCATGGTGGAGTTTGGAAGGTGGTTTTTTTTGGGGGATTGATTTACGGGAGAGAAGGCTGTCGGTGCTGGAGTGGCTAGTGAGGGAATAGTGGTACTGGGGAGGCGAGCGAGGCGACGGTACATAGGGGCACAGTGAGATTGAGACGGAGATGGAGATGGAGATGGAGTGGTGCTATGGGAGGAGAGAGGGAGACGAGGCGAGGCATGCTAATGTGCTGTATAGTAGCGGTGACAGACTGCACAGTGCACAGGGTGAGGCTGACTTTGGTAACCCGAACATGCCGCCTGGACTAGTGTTAGGCGCAGGGTGTTGTCACTTCACTGTGAGGACCGGATGAATAGTATTTTGACCATCAAGTGTACCACAGTGGTACTACTACTACTACTACTACTACTACTACTACTACTACTACTACTACTAGTACTACTACTACTACTACTACTACTACTAGTAGTAGTAGTAGTAGTACTACTAGTAGTAGTAGTAGTAGTAGTAGTAGTAGTAGTAGTAGTAGTAGATGTAGTAGTAGGAACATGGGTACTCCAATACTTTATAGCAGAAATAGGTCTCCCGTGCTAGCATGTCTGTTCACTTCATCCTCCAGGTATCATCCATATTGAGAGCAGAACCAAATTCGCATGCATGCGGAAGCGCGAAGATTGGCCTTTTCTTTTTTGAGGATAACCGTGTATTCCTTAAACAGAGAATGTTGTGTCTCCCACGCATGTGCCAATATCCATCTAAACCAGCTACGACACATTTTTTTTATCTGTTTGCATAGGTCCCACCTATCAGGAAGGATGGGCACGTACACAAACAGGTACGACTCCTCAGTCTACCCGCATAGCCTTTTCATTTAGTCTACCTAGCCGTCTAATCAACTACCTGCACGCCACTTCTCCCATTTACTTCTCCATTGGGAACCAATTTTCCTTGGCTTCTTCACCTCCCCTTCGTCTTCATTTGCATCAAAAACCCACTGCGTTCACATTGTTTTAACCTATTCACATACTCTTGGAGTAATTCTGAAGCCCCTTTAAATAATCATCTACTTCAGTTAGACTAGCCATCTAATCCTAACTCTCCAAACAATAGCCCTCCATTCCAGCGGTTCCAAATGGCGAAAGAGATCGAGATGCAGGTTTTTAGCGTCCAACATGTCCTTGTCGAAGGCTCGTTGAGCATAGTTTCCACCATCACCGTCCACCAAGGGTTTTTTGGAAGTGGATCAACAATGTATCCAACTCCCTCGAAAAGGTAGAGATGAGGGTCATCGGACTCGATGCAGAGTACACGGAGCGTGCCATTGGGAAGAACCAACGCGCGGCCGTCCTTCAGTTCTGCCTCGAAGATGATGTTTTGGTGTACCACATCATACACACGCCCTCCATACCAGGTGAGCTTCACGATTTCTTGTCTCAGGAGGACATATACTTCTGTGGGGCAACCATCAAAGGGGACAAATAGAAGCTGGAGCCGTACAACCTTGATTTGAAAAGGATCACTGACCTACAAACCAGAATCAAAATTCATGTAGAAGATTGTGATAAACAGACACCATCCCTATTCGACGTAGCAAATTTTGTGCTCGGTAAAAATCTTCAGAAGGGTGACGAGACGCTGGCATTAAGGTCGTCTGGATGGGAGAATTATCCCTTGATGTACGAGCAGATAAAATACGCTGCCCTCGATGCCTGTGTGAGTTTCGAGATAGCTACAAGGTCCAAAGAGCTTGTTGCGAAGCCGTCTCCCACAGAAAATGAGAAGAAGAAGAAGAAGAAGAAGAAGAAGAAGAAGAAGAAGAAGAAGAAGAAGAAGAAGAAGAAGAAGAAGAAGAACAGTCTGCACCAGCAGCAGGGCATTATGGATGGATGAACTATTTCCTCTCTTGTAAAAAAAATTCCCTCTGGTGTATATTGATATAGATGGACTATTTTGATGGTGTGCATGTCTTTGGAACAAGTAGTAGCATGGGTCCGCTTGACTATAAGGAACTATTTATCCACCTAGCTTTCTGTACTACTCATTCCAGTGACCGGTATGCAATGCATGTGTCCGTAGACATGACAGCTTGTCCATGGAAGTTCAACTATGGCGACCATCACGTTTCATCCACTGCCACTCGCGATTCCCACGACGCCGTTCCAAACCACGCCACCACGTCCCCCGACGTGCGCCTCACCCCTCTCAACCACACCGCCCCTCTGCCTTTGTGTGCATGACATGTGGGCCACCTTAGATGCGGTGAGCATCAAGTTTCTACCACAGCCACACGCGATTCCCACGACGCCACTCGAACCCATGAAACCACACGTCCCCCGACCTGCGGCTCACCCCTCTCGGCCCCACTGCCCCTCTGCCTTTGGGAGCATTACATGTGGACCAGCCACCTATCCGGTCCACATGTTATTGACTCAAAGGCAGGTGTAGTAAGGCGCTGAAGCTCAGTCCCGAGGGCCCTGAGAGGGAAATGTAACTCCTGCGCCAGGCCTTGTGGTGCTACCGCTGCATGAACTCGTGCCAAACTTGAGATTTGTTTCTTTACTATACATGCACGCAGTGATTTAATGGACATTGTAATCTCAACATGTGATGGGGAGCTCTAAATTTGAATTTGAAACTTATAAAATGAAAAGATTCAAAACAAATAAAGTAGGAGAGAGGGAGTATATCGTAGGATGTGTCCCATACGAAACAAGTCCCCTGGTTTGTCACCGCGAAGATGCGGTTAGAAAGGAGCACAGCGTCTTCGTACTCGTACGGCTACAAATTGGCCGTGGACAGCATGGTCCACCTTTGACCGCCATGTGCAAGGTTCATGCTATCTTCTTCAATCTCATCGTGGTTTCATCATACCAATTCATGCGGTGGCCTGTTGCATGGCTGATCCCAATGTTGGACAAAGGTTCTACAGGAACAATGTCACCGTTGTAAATGTTGTGCAAATTGATGTTGGTACCGTCCCGTACATATGCAAGCCAATCTCCACTTGCACCGAGCCTAACCTGTGAAACAGTGGGGAGGGGAGAATTAGGAAATGGACACAGAAGTAGTCTTTAGAATGCATTTACTACGTGATTAAACTCATCTTACCTGCTCATAGGAGGAAATCCGAGTGCCCCTCAACGTCGGCATCTCAAGGGGCATCAACTTGCAACTATGGCCACACCGCGCTGGAGAGACCCCGAAGGAAACATCCTCGTGTGTTCCATGGAATATCAAGATGCATTTGTATGAGTAGTTTATCTTGTGAGAGAAAAGGATGAAAGAGGAAAGGCCTCTAGAGATAGAGATAGAGACTACTACTACAAATGTGCTGGCCCGTGCATTGGAATGGATCCAAAGTAGTAGAATAATACTTGTTCACCAGCTTGAAATATAAAGACTCTAGTTTTGATATACATGTGTCAGCAGACATGACAGCTTGTCCATGGAAGTTGAACCACGGTGACCATCACGTTTCTTGTTTCTACCACTGCCAAACCCACACGCGATTCCCACGACGCCGCTCCAACCCACGGCACGATGTCCCCCGACGTGGACATGGATCCTCTGACGTGGCTATCACTGCCTTACCCTGCCTTTCCTTTGCTGACAGGTGGAACCCACGCTTGGGGGGACCCACATGTCAGTGACAGAATGGTAGGATTGTTCACATCAGGGGATCCTCATCCCCCCGACGTGCGCCTCATCCCTCTCGGCCCCACCGCTCCTCTGCCTTTGTGTGCATGACATGCGGGCCAGCTGAACTGCGGCGACCATCAACTTTCTACCACATCCACACCCGATTGGATGTGGTTTGCCTGCTCCGTTATTGTGCTCCGATCCATACTCCCGCACCATCGAATTTTCATCTAGCGGCTGTGACACATTTCTTCTCGGGCATCAATCCTCAGCCGGAGTACTTCTGTACTATAGGTAGTACCTACCGGTGTGGCCATCTACGCCTCGTAGCACCCCGACGCCCAGCTGTGGCACCCTCGCCACTGCCACGCCACCACCGACCGGTTCATCCCGAACGAGTGAGTCGCGAACCACACCACCACCATGAGAATGACATGTGGGCCAGCCGCATTTAAGGTCTGCATGTCATTGACTCATAGGCCGGTGCACTAAGCCACTGAAACTCGGTCCCGTGGGCCCCGAGAGGGAAATGTAACTCCTGCGACAGGCCTTGTGGTGCTCCCGCAGTACGAGCTCGTGCCAAACCCAAAATTTGTTTCTTACTACTACCAACTAGTAAGGTATACGTGCATTGCACGCATGAGATTCTGGTGGTTTGTGCATTATGCTTAAGGGCCTGTTTTGTTTGCAGCCTAAGATTGCCATGCCTAAGCTTAGGCGTGCTGATACTTCTCCAACATATCTATAATTTTTGATTGTTCCATGCTATTATATTACCCGTTTTGGATGTTTATGGGCTTTACTTTACACTTTTATATCATTTTTGGGACTAACCTACTAACCGGAGGCCCAGCCCGAATTGCTGTTTTTTTTGCCTATTTCAGTGTTTCGAAGAAAAGGAATATCAAATGGAGTCCGAACGGAATGAAACCTTCGGGAGCGATCTTTTTGGAACAAACGCAATCCAGGGGACTTGGAGTGGAAGTCAAGCAACAAGCGAGGCGGCCACGAGGGCGCCCAGCGCGCCCCCACCCTTGTGGGCCCCTCGAGCGTCCACCGACTTACTTCTTCCTCCTATGTATATCCACGTACCCCAAAAACTTCCAGGAGCACCACGAAAACCTAATTCCACCTCCGCAACCTTCTGTATCCCCAAGATCCCATCTTGGAGCCTTCGCCGGCACTCCGCCGGAGGGGGAATCGACCATGAAGTTCCTCTACATCATCTCCAAGGCCTCTCCAATGAGTTGTGATTAGTTTACCACAGACCTTCGGGTCCATAGTTATTAGCTAGATTGCTTCTTCTCTCTCTTTGAATCTCAATACAAAGTTCTCCTCGATCTTCTTGGAGATCTATTCGATGTAACTCTTTTTGCGTTGTGTTTGTCGAGATCCGATGAATTGTGAGTTTATGATCAAGTTTATCTATGAGAAATATTTGAATCTCCTCTAAATTCATTTATGTGTGCTTAAGTTATCTTTGCAAGTCTCTTCGAATTATCAGTTTGGTTTGGCCTACTAGATTGATCTTTCTTGCAATGGGAGAAGTGCTTAGCTTTGGGTTCAATCTTGCGATGTCCTTTCCCAGTGATAGCAGGGGCGGTAAGGCACGTATTGTATTGTTGCCATCGAGGATAAAAAGATGGGGTTTATATCATATTGCTTGAGTTTATCCCTCTACATCATGTCATCTTTCTTAATGCGTTACTCTGTTCTTATGAACTTAATACTCTAGATGCAGGCAGGAGTCGGTCGATGTGTGGAGTAATAGTAGTAGATGCAGAATCGTTTTGATCTAGTTGTTATGGACGTGATGCCTATATACATGATCATGCCTAGATACTCTCATAATTATGAACTTTTCTATAAATTGCTTGACAGTAATGTGTTCACCCACCGTAATACTTATGCTATCTTGAGAGAAGCCACTAGTGAAACTTATAGCCCCCGGGTCTATATTTTATCATACAAGTTTTCATCTATCTTTTATTTGCATCTTTTACTTTCCAATCTATATCATAAAAATACCAAAAATATTTATGTTATCATATTATCTCTATCAGATCTCACTTTCGTAAGTTTCCGTGAAGGGATTGGCAACCCCTTTATCGCGTTGGTTGCGAGGTTCTTGTTTGTTTATGTAGGTGCGTGGGACTTTTGAGGAGCCTCCTACTAGATTGATACCTTGGTTCTCAAAAACTAAGGGAAATACTTACACTAGTTTGCTGCATCACCCTTTCCTCTTCATGGTAAAACCAACGTAGTGCTCAAGAGGTAGCAAGAAGGATTTCTGGCACCGCTGCCGGGGAGGTCTTCGCTCAAGTCAAGACATACCAAGTACCCATCACAAACTCATCTCCCTCGCATTACATTATTTTCCATTTGCCTCTCGTTTTTCTCTCCCGCACTTCACCCTTGCCCTTTTATTCGCCCTCTCTTTCTCGTTCGCCTCTCTTTTTCGCTTGCCTCTTGTTTGCTTGTGTGTTGGATTGCTTGTCACGATGGCTCAAGATAATACCAAATTGTGTGACTTTTCCAATACCAATAATAATGATTTCCTTAGCACTCAGATTTCTCCTCTTAATGAAGCTGAATCTTGTGAAATCAATGCTGCTTTGTTGAATCTTGTTATGAAAGATCAATTCTCCAACCTTCCTAGTGAAGATGCCGCTACTCATCTAAACAACTTTGTTGATTTGTATGATATGCAAAAGAAGAAAGATACGGATAATGATATTGTTAAATTGAAGTTATTTCCATTTTCACTTAGAGATCATGCTAAAACTTGGTTTTCGTCCTTGCCTAAAAATAGTATTGATTCATGGAATAAGTGCAAAGATGCTTTTATCTCTAAGTATTTTCCTCCCGCTAAGATCATCTCTCTTAGAAAAGATATTATGAATTTTAAACAACTTGATCATGATCATGTTGCCCAATCTTGGGAAATAATGAGATTAATGATTCGGAATTGCCCTACTCATGGTTTGAATTTATGGATGATCATACAAAAAATTTATGCCGGATTGAATTTTGCTTCTAGAAATCTTTTAGATTCGGCCGCGGGAGGCACTTTTATGGAAATCACCTTAGGAGAAGCTACTAAACTCCTTGATAATATTATGGTTAATTATTCTCAATGGCACACTGAAAGATCTACTAGTAAGAAAGTTCATGCAATATAAGAAATTAATGTTTTGAGTGGAAAGATGGATGAACTTATGAAATTGTTTGCTACTAAGAGTGCTCCTATTGATCCTAATGATATGCCTTTATCTACTTTGATTGACAATAATAATGAATCTATGGATGTGAATTTTGTTGGTAGGAATAGTTTTGGTAACAATGCTTATAGAGGAAACTTTAATCCTAGGCCATTTCCTAGTAATTCCTCTAATAATTATGGTAATTCCTACAACAACTCTTATGGAAATTTTAATAATATGCCCTCTGATTTTGAGAATAGTGTTAAAGAATTTATGATCTCTCAAAAGAATTTCAATGCTTTGCTTGAAAAAAATTGCTTAAAGTTGATGGATTGGCTAGGAACGTTGATAGACTTTCTCTTGATGTTGATTCTTAGAAACTTAGATCTATTCCACCTAAGCATGATATCAATGAGTCTCTCAAAGCTATGATAATTTCCATTTATGAGTGCAAAGAAAGAACCGCTAGGATGCATGCTAAAAAAGATTGCTTTGTAAAAGCGTGTTCTTCTAGTCTCCATGAAAATAATGATGAAGATCTAAAAGTTATTGATGTGTCCCCTATTAAATCTTTGTTTTGCAATCTGAATCTTGATAATGATGGGACTGGAGATGAGTCAACTTTAGTTAAAAGGCGTCCCAATGATTCGGAGTTTTTAGATCTTGATGCTAAATTTGGTAAAAGTGGGATTGGAGAGGTCAAAACTTTACATAGCAATGAACCCACTATTATGGATTTCAAGGAATTTAATTATGATAATTGTTCTTTAATAGATTGTATTTCCTTGTTGTAATCCGTGTTGAATTCTCCTCATGCTTATAGTCAAAATAAAGCTTTTACCAAACATATCGTTGATGCCTTGATGCAATCTTATGAGGAAAAACTTGAATTAGAAGTTTCTATACCTAGAAAACTTTATGATGAGTGGGAAACTACCATCAAAATTAAAATTAAAGATCATGAATGCTATGCTTTGTGTGATTTGTGTGCTAGTGTTTCCACGATTCCGGAAACTTTATGTGATGTGCTAGGTTTCCATGATTTTGATGATTGCTCTTTAAATTTGCACATTGCGGATTCCACCTTTAAAAAACCTATGGGAAGGATCAATGATGTTCTTATTGTTGCAAATAGGAATTATGTGCCCGTAGATTTTATCATTCTTATATAGATTGCAATCTTTCATGTCCTACTATTCTTGGTAGACCTTTCCTTAGAACGATTGGTGCAATTATTGATATGAAGGAAGGGAATATTAGATTCCAATTTCCATTATGGAAAGGCATGGAACACTTCCCTAGAAATAAAGTCAAATTACCTTATAATCTATTATGCGGGCCACTTATGAATTGAATGCCAAAGATGGCAATACGTAGATCTATTCTCGCTTTTATGCCTAGCTAGGGGCGTTAAACGATAGCGCTACTTGGGAGGCAACCCAATTTTTTTTGTTCCTTGCTTTTTTATTCTGTTTAGTAATAAATAATTCATCTAGCTTATGTTTACATGTGGTTTCATGTTTTAATTAGTGTTTGTGCCGAGTAGAACCTATAGGATAACCTACGGTGATAGTTAATTTTATTCTGCTGAAAAACGGAAACTTTTGCGCGCACGAGAATAATTTTAGTAAATCACAGAAAAGTGATTTTGCGTTGATTCTTTTTTAAGTAGATCAATAGGTAAATTTTCCAGGACTTCCTATTCTGGTAGGAATTTTAGAGTTCAATAAGTATTCGAAAGTTACAGATTGCTACAGACTGTTCTGTTTTTGACAGATTCTGTTTTTCGTGTGTTGTTTGCTTATTCTGATGCATCTATGGCTAGTATCGGGGGGTATGAACCGTAGAGAATTTGGAATAAAGTAGGTTTAACACAAATATAAATAAATAATGAGTTCACTACAGTACCTTATGTGGTGGTTTTTCTTTCTTGCACTAACGGAGCTTATGAGATTTCCTGTTGAGTTTTGTGTTGTGAAGTTTTCAAGTTTTGGGTAAGGATTTGATGGACTATGGAATAAGGATTGGCAAGAGCCCAAGCTTGGGATGCCCATGTCACCCCAAGATATTCAAGGACAACCAAAAGCCTAAGCTTGGGGATGCCCCGGAAGGCATCCCCTCTTTCGTCTTCGTCTATCGGTAACTTTACTTGGAGCTATATTTTTATTCACCACATGATATGTGTTTTGCTTGGAGCGTCTTGTATGGTATTAGTATTTGATTTTTAGTTTACCACAATCATCCTTGCTGTACAAACCTTTTGGGAGAGACACACTTGATTTGAAATTTATTAGAATACTCTATGTGCTTCACTTATATCTTTTGAGCTAGATAGTTTTGCTCTAGTACTTCACTTATATCTTTTAGAGCACGGCGGTGGCTTTATGTTGTAGAAATTGTTGATCTCTCATGCTTCACTTATATCATTTTGATAGTATTTTAGAACAACATGGTATTTTCTATGGTTAAAAAATTGGTCCTAGAATGATGAGCATCCAAGTTGGGTATAATAAAAACTGTCATAGGAAGTGAATTGGATGCTATGATCAATTTGATGCTTGATAATTGTTTGGAGATATAGAGGTGGTGATATTAGAGTCATGCTAGTTGGGTAATTGTGAATTTAAAAAATACTTGTGTTGAAGTTGGAAAGTCCCGTGGCATGCACGTATGGTAAAAGTTGTGTAACAAATTTGTTGCATGGGATGCTCTTTTGATTGCCTTCCATATGATTGGAGGTCGGGATCGCGCGATGGTTAACTCCTACCAACCCTTCTCCTAGGAGCATGCATAGTAGTACTTTGCTTCGAGGGCTAATAATACTTTTGCAATAAGTACATGAGTTCTTTATGACTAATGTGAGTCCATGGATTATACGCACTCTTACCTTTCCATCATTGCTAGCCTCTTCGGTACCGTGCATTGCCCTTTCTCACCTTGAGAGTTGGTGCAAACTTCGCCGGTGCATCCAAACCCCGTGATAGGATATGCTCTATCACACATAAACCTCCTTATATCTTCCTCAAAACAGCCACCATACCTACCTATTATGGCATTTCCATAGCCATTCCGAGATATATTGCCATGCAACTTTCCACCGTTCCGTTTATCATGACATGCGTCATCATTGTCATATTGCCTTGCATGATCATGTAGTTGACATCGTATTTGTGGCAAAGCCACCTTCATAATTTTACATACATGTCACTCTTGATTCATTGCCCATCCCGGTACACCGCCGGAGGCATTCATATAGAGGCATATCTTGTTCTAGTTTTGAGTTGTAATTCATGAGCTGTAAATAAATAGAAGTGTGATGATCATCATTATTAGAGCATTGTCCCTTATAAAAAAAGGCCAAATAAAAAAAAGAGGAAAGGCCCAAAAAAATAAAAAATAAAAGGGGGACAATGTTACTATCTTTTTCCACACTTGTGCTTCAAAGTAGCACCATGTTCTTCATATGGAGAGTCTCATATGTTGTCACTTTCATATACTAGTGGGAACTTTTCATTATAAAACTTGGCTTGTATATTCCAACGATGGGCTTCCTCAAAACGCCCTAGGTCTTCGTGAGCAAGCAAGTTAGATGCGCACCCACTTAGTTTCTTTTGTTGATTTTTCATACATTTATAGCTCTAGTGCATCCGTTGCATGGCAATCCCTACTCCTCATGTTGACATCAATTGATGGGCATCTCCATAGCCCATTGATTAGCCTCGTCAATGTGATACTTTCTCCTTTTTTGTCTTCTCCACACAACCTCCATCATCATATTCTATTCCACCCATAGTGCTATATCCATGGCTCACGCTCAAGTATTGCATGAGAGTTGAAAAAATCTGAAGCGCGTTAAAAAGTATGAACCAATTGAATGATGAAACCGGGGTTGTTCTTGATGGGAGTATTTTTGTGTGATGAAAATGAAACATAGCCTAACTATATGATTTTGAAGGGATGAACCTTCTAATGCCATGTTATTTTGAGAAGACATGATTGCCTTGTTAGTATGCTTGAAGTATTACTATTTCTTATGTCAATATGAACTTATATTTTGAATCATTTGGATATGAACATTCATGCCACAATAAAGAAATATACATTGAGAATTACGCTAGGTAGCATTCCACATCAAAAATTCTGTTTTTTTTTCATTTACCTACTTGAGAACGAGCAGGAATTAAGCTTGGGGATGCTTGATACGTCTCCAACATATCTATAATTTTTTATTGTTCCATGGTATTATATTACCCGTTTTGGATGTTTATGGGCTTTACATTACACTTTTATATCATTATTGGGACTAACCTACTAACCGGAGGACCAACCCGAATTGCTGTTTTTTTTTGCCGATTTCAGTGTTTCGAAGAAAAGGAATATCAAACGGAGTCCAAATGGATTGAAACCTTCGGGAGCGCCCTTCTCGGAACAAACGCAATACAGGAGACTTGGAGTGGACGTCAAGCAGCAAACAAGGCAGCCACGAGCGTGCCCGATGTGCCCTAAGGGGGTGGGCGCGCCCCCACCCTCGTGGGCCCCTCGTGGCTCAACCGACCTACCTCCTTCTCCTATATATACTCCCGTACCCTGAAAACATCCAGGAGCACCACGAAAACCTATTTCCACCGCCGCAACCTTCTGTATCCGCGAGATCCCATCTTGGAGCCTTCGCCGGCGCTCCACCGGAGGGGGAATCGACCACGGAGGGCCTCTACATCATCTCCAAGGCCTCTCCAATGAGTTGTGAGTAGTTTACCACAGACCTTCGGGTCCATAGTTATTAGCTAGATGGCTTCTTCTCTCTCTTTGAATCTCAATACAAAGTTCTCCTTGATCTTCTTGGAGATCTATTTGATGTAACTCTTTTTGCGGTGTGTTTGTCGAGATCCGATGAATTGTGGGTTTATGATCAAGTTTATCTATGAGAAATAATTGAATCTTCTCTGAATTCTTTTATGTGTGATTAGTTATCTTCGCAAGTCTCTTCGAATTATCAGTTTGGTTTGGCCTACTAGATTGATCTTTCTTGCAATGGGAGAAGTGCTTAGCTTTGGGTTCAATCTTGCGGTGTCCTTTCCCAATGATAGCAGGGGCAGCAAGGCACGTATTGTGTTGTTTCCATCGAGGATAAAAAGATGGGGTTTATATCATATTGCTTGAGTTTATCCCTCTACATCATGTCATCTTTCTTAATGTGTTACTCTATTCTTATGAACTTAATACTCTAGATGCAGACAGGAGTCGGTCGATGTATGTAGTAATAGTAGTAGATGCAGAATTGTTTCGATCTACTTGTTATGGACGTGATGCCTATATACATGATCATGCCTAGATAGTCTCATAACTATGCACTTTTCTATCATTTGCTCGACAGTAATTTGTTCACCCACTGTAATACTTATGCTATCTTGAGAGTAGCCACTAGTGAAACCTATGCCCCCCAGGTCTATCTTTTATCGTACAAGTTTTCATCTATCTTTTATTTGCATCATTTACTTTCCAATCTATATCATAAAAATACCAAAAATATTTATCGTATCATATTATCTCTATCAGATCTCACTTTCACAAGTTTCCGTGAAGGGATTGACAACCCCTTTATCGCGTTGGTTGTGAGGTTCTTGTTTGTTTGTGTAGGTGCGTGGGAATTTTGAGGAGCCTCCTACTGGATTGATACCTTGGTTCTCAAAAACTAAGGGAAATACTTACGCTACTTTGCTGCATCACCCTTTCCTCTTCAAGGTAAAACCAATGCAGTACTCAAGAGCTAGCAACGCGCTTGTCCAAAATGTAGGGTGCGTTACAAAAGTACCCCCACCGATTTGAACTAGCGGACCTTTTGGCTCAGGGTTAGAAGGGGGATTTCATGTGTCGGGATTTGGCAGTTGGAGGGAGTTTTTGTGCGTGTTGTAATTTCGGGATAGCAAGGCGTGGGTTGTGAAGGCGCCAGTTTTGGGAGCACGATATCTGAATTTTTGGGTTATAACAAGGCGCGGGTTGAATTTTATGGACAAGCCTAACGTGTAATATTGTACATGTATGTACCAAATCAATTCGCACTTCCCTCAACCAAAAAGAAAATGAAAAAAAAACTATTCGCACTACAGAAAGAGAGAGTCTTGCCCCATTTTACTATACAAATGCTATTCAAAGCTACTCCCTCCTTCCATCTATATAGGGCCTAATGCATTTTTCGATGCTAACTTTGACCAAATATTAGAGCAATAATATATGACATGCAACTTACACAAAGCACACCATTAAATTCGTTTGTGAAGGAGCTTGCAATGATATAATTTTCACATTGTGCATGTCATGTACTATTAATCTTGTCAATAGTCAAAGGCGGTCTTAAAAAACGCATTACACTCTATATAGATGAAAGGAGGGAGTATGAATCCATGTTATGTCCAATAATTTTTTTTTGCTTGTTGTATAATGCATGTAACCTACTCATACCAACATTTCAGTGCATTCCAAATGTCTATACTACCGCTGCAATTCGAATTGAATTTGAATTCGTTTCTCTATTTCAATAAGAATCTAGAATCATGATTGTTGCTAACTTCAACCATCATTCGTGTATTACCATAATAACACACCACATGATTACTATAGAGATAGATATGAACTATGTGTACTACATGAACTCAAATTCTATTTTTTGAATACACTTGATGTTGATTCCAAATAATAGTACATTTGATGTACTAACTATATATTCATAATCTAAACCATGTTCCTTACGTACACCGTGTTTATCACACAAAGTATAGTGCCCCGCCCCCTACATTATGACAAGTATTTAGACCTCAGTTGCAAAAGCCACACATTAGCCCAAATTATAATCAATGTTCTATATATTATACGTAGTACTAGCAAGATGCCCATGCGTTCCACAGAACATCAACATGATCAAGGGGAGGCCTAATTTGCAAATATGGAGAGGGGTGTGGGTATCTTTTTTCAAAATTGGCATAGTTTCCTTCCTATCCGTCAGATATAAATCGGATGGCCTATATTGCAGGATTGCAGGCACACCATCATCAACAACTCCATTTTTTTATAAGCATAGAGATAAAATATATTATATGTAGTATAACATGTTCATAACCACACCATGTGTATCACCGTTATATATATTCACACATGCGTTGGTTTAAAACACTATGATAAATTCTTCAAATATCTGAATTCAGTTTTTATAATGAAGTATGATCTCTATTCGTCTTTTACACCCACAAAATCCTCTTATCTTTGTAGCGAGCGCTAACTTTCTCTCGTGCATGCACATGCCCGCATCCCTCTCACCCTCCCTCAGCATTCTCTAGCTCCATCGCGCAAATTCGTCTTTTCACTTTAGGTCGTTCACCCACGGTGTGTGTAGGCCCCCTAGCTCCTTCTTTACGGCACACATTGATCGATATGCCTCTCTAGCCAGGTGTGCATAGCACAAACACAAGCTTCCCCTCTTCTCTTATCACCATTCATTCCTCACTCCCAACACTCTTTTCATCGATCTAGTACTCGCACACTCCTTCCCCCTCGATATAGTATGCCTCTCGCACCACCTCCTAGATGCATCCCTCTCTCTCTATCCTTCTCCCCGTGCCTCATTTTCTTCCAACACACACATGCATGTATACCGATCAATCTCCCAACATATACCTAGGTCGATTTTAACTATTCCCCCCATCGATCGACGTACCTCACAAGTTATGTCTCTCCTTTCTCTCACAAAGGATGATTGATCTTCCTATGTAGTTATGTCTGCTTACCACAGCCATATTGTCCCCCTTCATCATTCGTGCATGCCTCCTGACCCGTCTCTCACATGCACGTGCACAGACAGGCAGCCATCCCCTCTCTTATTGATATTGCAGGCATGCTCTACGTTTGTCTAGCAAGCCTATCCCAACATTTGTTAGAAGCAACTCCACTACCACCCCCTCCAACACTCTAGCTCCGTCTCTCTCCCAACCTTATTCCTCACCTACACATATGCATGTATGCCGATCGATCTCCCTTAATACATGAGGTAGATCGATCTTCCTTAATACATGAGGTAGGCCTCTCTCCTCCTCCACACATATACCAGTCATTGTACCTCTATAGTTAATTCGGCCTCCCCCCCCCACCAGACACCAATAGTCGAGCACTGTAGGTAGGTATCCATGCCATAGAGACAAACTGCACCTGTCCCCTCTCACGTTCCAGTAGGCCAGCCACTCTATATCTTTGACGTGGGCACACACAAATTCGATCACACTCTTTATCAATCACGCGCGCGCACACACACACATCATCCCTCTCTTCGATTCTATGGACACCTCAAGCCGACGATACCTCCACTCTCTTCTCGTGGATCGCCCCCTATATATATGATATATCTAGGACTCTATTTCACACACATTGCATATGTTACATTTTTTGATTGACCCCCCCCCCCAAAAAAAAACTCTCACGAACCCACACACTATATCTCTCTATGTTTGTATCTCTCTTACACAACCCCACGTAGGTGGTCTACGTATACAAGAAGAGAATAGGTGCACCGTGCACGTACTCACGCTTCGTGCCTAGCCACACCCGCGCGGGTACACGGTGGAGCTCATTTCTGTATGAAATGGCAGACCACGTGCTAATTTGGACGCATGTAGCGGTTGTTTACCTACGGAGGTCGTGTACCACGTGTGCACGAAACAAAGTTCGACTTGATGCATTGGCGCGTTATTTTTAAATAAAGTTATATCGCTCAATGGCACGTACGCAGAATATAAAACGATTTTTATGGAGAAAAAGGTAGTCCGCTCCACTATATACAATGGAGCCTGCCTGCCTGGTTTGTCTCTCTTCAGAGTATTTCACACAAGGCTGCGGTGGCCTCTCTCTCTATCTCTCACCATTGGTCACTGATCCGGCCGCATCCCGTCCTCTGGCGGAAAGGGAGGATGTGCATCGTTTCTCCGTTCGACGGTGCCGAGGTAGCACGTCCCGATCTGCGGTACACGCTGTTCTCTCTGACCAAGCTCCGATGTGGTAGGGCCTACGCCACCTGTTCACTGCCGCAGTATGGGCAGATTCCGCCCGCCGCCGCTCACCTAGTTACATCCCGATGACCTCTAGGTATCCCCTCCGGCCTTGCTCCACTGCCCGTCTTCCCACGTCGCTGCATGTGGATCTTCCATAGTTCTTTGCCCAAAACGTAGCTCGTCCGGCGTACTTTCCATATTGCAATCTCGTCCTCACACCGTTTTAGACAAACACAACTGTGTTGTTATCTTTCCTTAGGACAAGGAATATGCTTCTTTTTTGTCGTCGCATATGTCATCAACTGTTATTGGCCAGTAATTGTTTCCTTTCTACCTCTTTTTTTCCAAACAAGGCTATCCATTTCACCTCGTTGCTATTGCGACCTTTTGGTGAACTGCACAAATCACTTTTTTCTTAAGAGTGTTTTGTGCAGTTGTACTAAAATGTCACACGGGCAACGTCTCTACATTTCAGTGCGACTGCACAAACGGAGATTGGTTTTGCTCTATCCTCCTCATCCAACTCCGAGCCTAATCTTCTCCAACTAGTTAGTCTTAAGAGAGACTTCAAAGGTGACCGGCTTCTATTTGTGTGTTTATTGTTTCATCAGAAGTCCTCTATTATAGTAATCGCACTTAATATCTTTGGAACAGGGATGCTTGCTATGTCTTGTGTTTGCATTGGTTTTCCTTGAAGAGGAAAGGGTGATGCAGCAATAGTAGCGTAAGTATTTCCCTCAATTTTTGAGAACTAAGGTATCAATCCAGTAGGAGGCTCCTCAAAAGTCCCACGCACCTACACAAACAAACAAAGAACTCGCAACCAACGCAATAAAGGGGTTGTCAATCCCTTGACGGCACTTGCGAAAGTGAGATCTGATAGAGATAGTATGATAAGATAAATATATTTTTGGTATTTTATAATATAGATTGGAAAAGTAAAGATGCAAATAAAAGTAAATTGAAAGCTTATATGATAAAAGATAGACCCGGGGGCCATAGGTTTCACTAGTGACTTCTCTCAAGATAGCGTAAGTATTACGGTGGGTGATCGAATTACTCTCGAGCAATTGATAGAAAAGCGAATAATTATGAGATTATCTAGGCATGATCATGTATATAGGCATCACGTCCGCGACAAGTAGACCGACTCCTGCCTGCATCTACTACTATTACTCCACACATCGGCCGCTATCCATCATGCATCTAGAGTATTAAGTTCATAAGAACAGAGTAACGCATTAAGAAAGATGACATGATGTAGAGGGATAAACTCATGCAATATGATATAAACCCCATCTTTTTATCCTTGATGGAAACAATACAATATGTGCCTTGCTGCCCCGGCTGTCACTGGGAAAGGACACCGCAAGATTGAACCCAAAGCTAAGCACTTCTCCCATTGCAAGAAAGTTCAATCTAGTACGCCAAACCAAACTGATAATTTGAAGAGACTTGCAAAGATAACTCAGTCATACATAAAAGAATTCAGAGGAGATTCAAATATTTCTCATAGATAAACTTGATCATAAACCCACAATTCATATATAAGCATTCTTAGGACGATCAGCCAAGACACTGGTCACTAGGAAGCGAGGTACCCCGCAAAAAAAGAAGTAGGAAGCGAGGTGTTTCATCAAGCCAGCTCTCAGCCACCTTCAAAGTGCAGCCAGCACGGTTCGCACAAAGATGCGCCGCAAAGGACTGTTGACCTGTTTACATGCTGAATAACAAAAAAAGAGGAAATATTATCGAGCGCTCCTATTTGTAACAGGATATGAGCCAGAATTAATTGAGAATTGTGGCGAGTGTTCCATGCAATCAACTTCCATTATCACATGCGAGAACGCTCGAAGAGAACCAAATGTGTTGAAGATTGCTTTATCACATTTTAAAAATATAATAAGAGTGCAGACGCTCCTCCATCGGTTCCTAGTAGTATAGTACATACCTCTGTAGACTATAGTTGTAGTACTAGTACTAGTAAACTTTGCGCTTGGCTGTTTGCCTCTTGGGAAAGGTGAACAATAATAGTACTAGTATAGTGTATGCTTCTCGCAATCTGACACCGAATTAACTGTTGCACATCCACCGCCTGAGCGAGGGAGAGCTTCCATTAGTCAAAAGTTTCTCCTTGTCCTGTGAGCCACCGCGCACAAGCTTCTCCCATCCTGCTAGCTTCTCCTCATTTGGAAAGTTGACGGGACACAGCAAAGTAATGCTAGTCCATACTGCCTCCTCTCCGGTTAATATGGCTTAATTTCAAACGAGATAAATACACTGTATGTCACTGTATATTTATAAAAAATACGGTCGGTGGACTTCATAATACGCTCATTGTGCTCAATATATACATTTTTTGGTGTTTATACAGTCACTAGGTCACCCTGGCTGAGTATGTGTGTGCATGCACGTGTAGATTGAGCACTTGAGCGTGACCGTGTGTGTTCTATCGTGTGCTCGGACATGCATTCATTAGGGTGTCACGCGCGTTTTTGCGTCCATGTGTACGTGTGACTGTTGCATACACGTAGAGGGAGTACGTGTAGGGGCCACTAAGGAGCAGTCAAATCACACAGTAAGTTAGTTGGAAGAAGCAACCATCATTTCACTGTTCAATGACACGTACACAATATAAAATGGTTGATATGGAGAGAAAAAGAAAATCACTATATATACACTAGCAGGAGCCTAAGCTACAAGCCTGCTTGCTTGGGTTGCTCTCTTCACAAGCATAGAACAACGGTGGCCACACCGCTGGTCACATATCCGGCCAGATCCCGCAGCTGGGGGAAGGGAACAATGTTCTGCGTAGACGCAGTCGACATCCGCAAGGGAGAAAACCCCCAGTCGGTGCGTCCCAATCGGGGGTCACCGCGGTATGGGCCGATGCCGCGTCCCAACTGCCATTCTAGCTACAGCCCGACGTCCCAGGTACTACATCTTCCTTTTGGAGCCGGCTTGCTCCATTGCCGCAGCTCCCCACGTAGCTCCATCTCCATGTCGATCTTTCTCTACTTCTACCGGCTTCTACTTGTGATGAGTTTATGTCTCATGAACAAGTGCCAGTACTATTATTCTAATCACACTTCTTCAATATCTTTGCCATCAGGGATGCTCAGCTCGATCTTACTGGAACTGCACAAAAGCATCATATGATCCGAGGGTGCCAGCCGTCTTTCCTTCGATAGGTTCTACCTAGCCAGGAAATTAAATCCTGTTTAGGGTTTAGGGTTTAAGTCATAGTGACCCCATCAGTAGTTTTTCTTTCGTACACGCTCTCACAACTTTTGTCTTTAGTTGTGAAGTAAATATTGGCTATGATCTGTGAATCATTGAGATGCATCAGTGTGTTAGTTTTCCTTTTTATTTGATGGAATGTTGTAACGGGGCAACCTTGGAGTAGGAATGAAAATGGAGTGGAAAGTTTCCGTTTTTCCAGAGAAAAAATGGAAACAGAGAGAAACCAATGTTTCGTTTTGTTGGATCGCGTCATCGAGCAAAACCAACATTTAAATCACATTTGTCGTGTTCGTGTCTCACCCTCCTCCATGCGTCGACCCCACACGGTCGCTCGGCATGCCACTCACCGCAAACCGAGTATACGATAACTTCCCCCCTGCTTGTCGATGGATCGCGCCATGGAGTACTAGCACTACTGGAAGAGATTGACGAATTGGGGGAGGATAGCTAGCTGTAGCACGGACTCCCAAGAACTTTTTACATGCATGTTGTGGCTGGATATTGCGACCTTTGAACACGGAGCAGTCGTGTGCACCAGGAAGCGGCACGGGTGACACTCTCTCGGTCGGCGTGCCGCTTCAATGCTGGCGCCAGTGAGAGGTCGCGTGCACTCTGGCCGGGCATGAATGTGGCACTGACCATTTCGGGCAGGAAACACGCGCGGGTGATGAAGAGGGTTCGGGTTGATCAGGAGCGGCCGTGGCAGCGGTCCGGACGCCCGCAAACAAGAGATGGTGTACGTTAATATTGATGCGTATATAATTAACAACGTAAATAATGTGCTAGTTGGACAAATATGATTGGAGATGGAGATGGAAATGGAATGGAATTTTACGTAAACACGAATATGCATGTCTATGTCTATGTGTGTGCGCGCGATGACTCTCACGACCTGGAAGCGGGGGCGTGTTTTTGATCGAGTTTTCTTTCTTGGTACGTTAAAAAATTGTCTGCCAATTTTTGTTTCCTTTTTCTGGGAACACGCGTATTCTATTGAAAACCACTGCTATGGAGAGATTTTTTTACTCCATTAGAGCCTCTTGTTTGATAGAGTTTCTCGCGTGTCGCTCTCGCACCCTCTCCATATCAAAACAAGATAACAGTGTCCATTCTATCTCTCTCCTCACCGGTGGTCACAGATCCAACTGAATCCCATCCGCTACGGGAGGTGAGGAGGTGCAGCATTGACATTGTCGCCGTCAGCGATGGAGGAAGCCGATGCGCACCATCCTCTCGGAGCCGGCGCAGATGAAGGTCCTCCGTGCCCTTGTTTGCTGCTGTCGTGTGGGCAGATCCCGCCGCCCGCCTAAGCGACATCTCGCCCACCTGAGGTATAACTTCTTGTACTGGTCCAGCTCCCCAGGTTGCTGCATGCGGGTTTTCTTCTATGCAACTACTCCCCAGCTCCCCATATATAGTAGCTAGGGTTCGTCGACTGGTCCAACATCACCTACTATTATAGAGGAAATGCCACTCGAAAAGTTGTCCTGATTTGTGCCTCGGTGGAGGTATACATGTTGTTTCGACAAAAAGTACATGGTGGTTGTGCGGTCATTGTCCATATGCTCCTATTGCTGCCGCTAATCTAATACTATCACTGGTTAAATGAAGAAATGCTTTTTTTCTTGGGTATCCTAGTTTAGTTCCCATCAAGATAATCATGATGCTTCTGTTTGTTGGTGTACTTTTCATTAATTCTTATTGACAATTGAGATGTCATTGTTAATCTTGCAAAACAGAGTAACAACACTATATCCCTTTTTTATATTTTTGGAAATAGCGATGCGTATCTCCATACCCGGGCATGTATTCCTCAATTTTAGTGGAACTGCACAAAATTGGATGGCCATTGTTGTTTCGCCTCACTGTCCTCTGCCATGTGGTTCTTCCTTCCTCGAGCTTGATTACTAACAAGAAACAGACCACAGTGAGGATTTGTCGAACTTCGTAGGTTCCTCACCCAAACTTGATGCCAAATGGATGATGCATCACCACAATGACCTATCGATGCTCATGGTTGCGCCTCATGGTTGCATAGGATGGTGAAGCTGATCGATTTTTAATGAAAAACAAGCTGTCTTACATCAGTGCTCTTTGCTTGTTACCCACAAAGATGATATCCTTCGTCAGTTCACCTTGGTTGCGTTGGAGACGCAGTCGTCTTTCACGTTGGTGCAATTTTATCACACAATTGGCTATGAACCAAATGTTTCCTCGAAGAAGGATCGACGTTGGTACTAAGAGCACAAGTTTTGTATTGATTTCTAAGCCTTCTCACAACTTTGTCTCCAGCTACCATGTAATTTTATTTGTCCAGCTATTAGATTTACTCCGCATATTATATTTGACTGAAGTCAAACTTTGTAAAGTTTGACCAAGTTTAGGCCAACCACAACAAACCATAATTGTTAGAGAGGGCAAACTGTACATACTCTCAAACCTTTCCGATAATTAAAATTAAAATTCTTTATTTGTACACACTCTCACACGTTTCCGATAATTTGGCGCATTTGTGGTTGTTCACTTAAGGGAGGGTAGTGTACCGCACGTGAAGGACATGAAGTGCGACAAGGACGCATGGATCGTTAGTTCATCGGAAGTACTCCCTCAGTTCCTAAATATTTGTCTTTCAAGAGGTTTGAAATGGACTACCACATACGGATGTATATAGACATATTTTACGGTGTAGATTCACTCATTTTGCTCCGTATGTAGCCATTTGTTGAAATCTCTAGAAAGACAAATATTTAGGAATAGAGGGAGTAGTAGTTTGTTTCACTTGTATGTTAAATAAAGAGTTTCGTTTCGTACTTACACAATTTAAAACGATTGTTATGGAGAGAATAAGAAAACCACTCCACCATATATTAGTCGTATACATGAGTACTATATGGACACAGCTTCATTGACTTGGTCCACCTGCCTTTGGGTTTATGACAGGTGGGCCCAAAATGTGGCCAGCCCACCTGTCATACAGCCAAAAGTAGGTGCAGTTAAGGTACCGGAGCTCAGTTCGTACTACAGTATATATATAAGTTGGAGCCTCAGCGCTTGTTCGTTAGGGTTTGCACTCTCCACTGTCGGCTGCGCTGTTCTCTTTCACCCAGCGCCTGTGCATACCCTAACGAAGACTGCAAACCCAGACCGACAGTGAAAGAGAACAGCGCAGTCCGTACTACAGTATATATATATACGCGCTGGAGGCTCAGCGTTCATTTGCTAGGGTTTTCTATATTCACAGTCTCTCACCCTCTTCACCAGATCTAAACAAGACTGCATTGGCCTCTTGTCTCTCTCTCCCTCCTCGCAGCTGGTGAAGGAGGCATCCGGATCCCGTCGCACCAAGAAGGGGAGGAGGTGCAGCGTTCACTTTATCGCCATCGGCGAGGGAGGCAATCCACTGTCGGCTGCGCTGTTCTCTTTCACCGAGCGCCTATGCGGGAGGGCCACTGAACCCTTCTTCCTTGATGCCGTACGTAGTGTGGGCAGATCCGGCCTCCCGCCGCACGCCTTGCCACATCCCGACGACCCTAAGGTATAAGTTTTTTGAAACCGTCATTGCTCTAGCTGCATGAGGATCTTTTTCGATTCTATAGTTCAATCTAGGTGTTGGTTCAAAGAGGAAAGAGGGGTGCGGTGGGGTGGAGCATGAATCTAGGACGTGGTTCAATGAGGAAAGGAGGGAGGGAAAGTAGTATAGACTGGCTATCCAGCCGCTTTGTTGGTCAAAAAGGGAAAAAGGTGGTAATCCAAAACTGGTGGTCAGGTAGTTTGTGCACGACTAGATTTGCTGCCCTTACATGGGAAAAAGGTTCAAAGAGGACAAATATGGGACCAATGCAGCTATACTGCTTGGCTACATATTCTGCATCACCCATTTATACGTGTGGACGCACATGGTGCCGGCATGTCCGACGTCCCATGTCCCATACACCTATTTTGCTGTTGTTAATCGAAGAATGCCGCCAAAAAATTGAAGCAATGCCACTGCTAAAAGTAAATTACATTTTTTAACGAAGTTGTTTTAAGAGAATGTCTCTGTTAATATGAATCAATGCAACCGTTTTAGAAATGCTACTATCCTACTTTCTTTTCCATCAAGATAAGTTAGATGCTTCTTTCTGTCACCGTTTGTTTCATCCTCCTTTATCGGCAAGTAATTGTTTCCTTTTTTGCCTCTGTTAAAACAGGGGTATCAATTCAACTTGTTGCTATTGCGACATTTTGCTTCGCTATGCGAAACACTTTGCTTGATTTCAGTGCAACTGCACAAAACGAGATTGGATTTCCTATTCGTGTTGGTAGATTCGTATTTTATCTTGGTCGTCTCATGAAAGGTCAGTACAGGCCTTCATCCACATGATTGTGCAGTGTGCTTTGAGATGTTGTGCTACTTGTATTGGTACTATTTTAAATAAATGTTGAATTGAAGCTATTGTATTGCTGTCTTTTCCCATTAAGTAGTGAACAAAAATGGGACCAACCCAGACATGATGCTTGTTGCTTTGTTACAACAAACTCTGCATCACCCCCTTTATAAGTAGATGGAAGCACATGCTGTTGTTGCGCCCACTCTCCCCTAGAAATGTTTATGCTTTTTGTTAATCTAATGCTGCTGGTAGAATTAAGCAATGCCACTTTCAGAATTAATTAACTACTGAATCTTAGTTCAAAACTGCAACACTTGTTAGGGATTGGCAGGATTACCATTTTTGTGGCCGCATGTTTCATCCTCCTTTATTAGCCAGTAATGGATTCCTTTTTTGCCTCTGTTAAAACAGGGATATCTATTCAACTTATTGCTATTGCGACATTTTGCTTCGCTACGCAAAATACTTTTGTTTTAAGAGTGTTTTGTGCAGTTCAACTTGAATGTCACACCGTCGACTTTGCTTAATTTTGGTGGAACTGCACAAAAGGAGATCGGATTTTCATATATGTGTGGGATATGTTTCCAGTCTTCCTGGTGAGCTGTTTCAAATCTTGGTCAAGAAAGGTCAGTACCGACTTTCATCCACATGATGCTGCAGTATGCTTTGAGATGTTGTGCTACTTGTATTGGTACTGT
Organism: Triticum timopheevii; assembly: GCA_963921465.1. NCBI lineage: Eukaryota > Viridiplantae > Streptophyta > Magnoliopsida > Poales > Poaceae > Triticum > Triticum timopheevii. The sequence goes on from OY997271.1 coordinate 89,480,212, forward strand.
TTTGGATAAATGTTGAACTGAAGCTATTGAACTGTTGTCTTTTACCATTAAGTGAGCAAAAATTGTTCCAACCCAGACATGATGCTTGTTTCTTTGTTACAACAAAACTCTGCATCACCCCCTTTATAAGTAGATGGAAGCACATGTTGTTGTTGCGCCCACTCTCCCCTAGGATTGTTTATGCTTTTTGTTAATCTAACCACGCTGGTAAAATTAAGCAATGCCACTCTCAGAATTAATTAACTACTGAATCTTAGTTCAAAACTGCAGCACTTGTTAGGGATTGGCGGGATTACCATTTTTGTGGCCGCATGTTTCATCCTCCTTTATTGGCCAGTAATTGATTCCTTTTTTGCCTCTGTTAAACCGAATCAGTCGCATTGTTTTAGGAATGGTACTATCCTACTTTGTAGTTCTTTCTACATGTTTAACCAAGGTATTGTTAAGATAATGTCTCTATTAAAATGAATCAGTCGCATTGTTTTAGGAATGGTACTGTTCTGCTTTGTCGTTCTTTATACATGTTGAAACAAGGCATTGTTAAGATAATGCACTACAAAAAAAGACACATCTGTGACATTTTGGGCCGAACGAAATTTTTTCTGTCATACTTATGACACTTCTATGATGATAATTGTGACAAAACCCGGTATCATCATAGATGTGGTAGGCTCCTACTTCTAGGACAAAAAATCATGACAGAAAATGGGCTTTTCGTCCTGGGCGGGCCGGAGACGCAACTGCATGACATTCTTTGGGCCATCCATGACAGAAAAAACCGTGGTAGAAGCGAGGGCGAGGAAAATTTTGGGGTGTTCCCGGTTACCGTTGGTGGTCGGGGCCGAGAAATGCGCGTTTCTCTCGTACACGTATGCGCGTGTGTGCGAGGCGTTGGGCTCTAACTAAACTTGAGCGAGGCGTTGGGCTCTAACTGAACCCGAGCGATTGCACTAGCTACGTTACTGAACCCGAGTGATTCCTTCGCTACTACTGCTAACTCAAGCCGATCGAACCCTGCTGCCTCCTTCCCTTGATGAACAGTGAGCATTGCTGGGGGTGGATGAACAGTTCCCAGTGGGGGTGGACGAACAGGACCCCGTGGTGTTGCCTCTAGATGAACAGGACCCTGATCGATCGAGCCGGTTGGGGCTGGATGAACAGGACCCCGTGGAGGTCTGGATGAACAGGACGACCCTGTGGAGGGCTGGATGAACAGTAGAAGGTGGAGAGGTGGATGAACAGTAGCCCCGTGGAGGGGTGGTTGAACAAGAGCCCATGGAGAGGGCTGGTTGAACAGTAGCCGATGGAGTAGCGTGCGGTGGAGGCTAGATGAACAGGAGCCCGTGGATGAACAGTGGCAGGTGGAGGCTGGAGGAGGTCGACGGTGGATGAATAGTAGCCCGTGGAGGCTGGAGGAGGTCAGCAGTGGAGATGAACAGTATCTCGTGGAGTCCCGTTTTGCGGTACGCCACTCCCCTCCCGATGAACAGGACCCCCGTTTTGACCGTAGCGCTCCAACACAAGTCCGTTTCCTTCATTTTGCGGTACTCCACACCCCTCTCGATCAACAGGACCCCGTTTCGACCGTAGGAGGTCCAACACAAGTCTGTTTCCTCCGTTTCGCGGTACGCCAGACCCCTCCTGATGAACAGGACCCCGTTTCGGACATGGCCGGTCGAACACAAGCCTGTTTCCTCCATTCTGCAGTACGCCAGGCCTCATTTCCATCGGCTGTTCCGTCCAAGCCCTCCCGATGAACACGACGATGAGTTCCGTTCTGACCCAGCTCGTTGGCTCCCACGCGTTCTGTTGCCTCCCGATGAACACGACGCATTCCGTTGCATCCCGATGGACACGACGCATTCTGTTGCCTTCCTATGTACGTACGTGTACATGCTATGTGCGCGCCTCTACTACAACACGTGCGCGCCTCTACATCGACCAGTATGTACGTACACGTTCACGACCTGAATGACAACATTACGTATGCTTCAACCAGGTGGGTCCCGACTATCAGGCACTTCCTTGCGTGCAAAGATGTAGCTGGTGGGTCCCAGCAGTCAGGGGGGAGAATCGTTTTTTCCCCGTAATATGGACGCACTTCCTTGAATGCGAAGATGTAGCTGGTAGGTCCCAGCAGTAAGGGGGAAACGTTTTTTTACGAAATACGGTGGCGCATCCGGTGGATCCCTCCTATCAGGTGGAGGAATCATTATTTTCCGCGTAATAAGGAGCCACTTCCTTGCTATGGCCGTGGACCCAGCTGTCAGCCTCTCCACGTACAGTCCACGTCTGATGGAAGTCGTTCCTTGACCACGCCGCGCCGAGAGCACCAGGGCGGTGGACGACGGCGAGGCGTAGGAAGGGGACGACGCGGAGCCGGGGAAGACGCGGCAGTGGAAGCCCGTGTGGAGAGGAGTATGAGGGTTCACTGGTTCGGCTGCGGTGTGAGGCTACCATCGCCGCAGGGCCTGGCCAGCGGTGGGAACAATAGGGGGTGAGGCCTCCGCGGCAGCACAGCCGGCCATGAGAGGCAGGAGCATGCTGCATAACCGGCGCTGGTTTGGGCGGCTGGAGCAGGAAGACCAGAGGTTGAAGAAGCACTACGGCCGTTGGATGGTCATCGTACGGTCACTGGAGCTAGAATCATTCATATTGACTAAGTTGACAAAGCCCTCCATCCCTGTCAACTTAGTAGGCCCACAAGTCAGCCTCTCACCAAGGTGGGTCCCAGCTAGCAGAGGGAGTATTCATTTTTTTGTGCGTAATAAGGAGGCACTTCCGGTCGGTCCGAGCTAACAGCGGGGGGAACGTTTTTTTCATGAAATACGGTGACCCGTCCGGTGGGTCCCAACAGTTAGGGGGAAACATTTTTTTCACGAAATACGGTGGCCCGTCCGGTGGGTCCTTGCTGTCAGGTGGAGGAATAATTATTTTGCGTGTAATAAGGAGGCACTTCCTTGCGGCTGCCGTGGACCCGGCTGTCAGCCTCTCCACATACAGTATTCTTCCGATGGAAGTCAGTCATTAACCACATTGACAACGCCGCGCCGAGAGTGCCACAGCGGTGGACGACGGTGAGGCCTAGGAAGGGGACGACGCGGAGCCAGGGAAGATGCGGCAGTGGACGCCCACGCGAAGAAGAGTACGAGGGTTCAACTGGTTTGGCTGCGGTGTGAGGCTGCCGTTACCGCAGAATAACAGGGGGTGTGGGTGAGTAGAGGGATGGCCTGGCCAGTGGTGGGAGGTATGGGGCGGTGAGGCCTCCGTGGCAGCACAGCCGGCCACGGGAGGTAGGAGCAGGCGGCAAGACCAGCGCTGCTTTGGGCGGCTGGAGCAACAAGACCAGAGGTTGAAGAAGCACTATGGCCATTGGATGGACATCGTACGTTCACTGGAGCTAGAATCGTTCATATTGACTAAGTTGACAAAGCCCTCTGTCCCCGTCAACTTAGTAGGCCCACAAGTCAGCCACCCACTATGGTGGGTCCCAGCTAGCAGGGGGTATTCATTTTTTTGTGCGTAATAAGGAGGCACTTCCTTGCGTGCGAAGATATAGCTGGTGGGTCTGACCTGTCAGCGGGGGGAATGTTTTTTTCATGAAATACAGAGGCCCTTCCCGTGGGTCCTCGCTCTCAGGTGGAGGAATCATTATTTTGCGTGTAATAAGGAGGCATTTCCTTGCGTGCGGCCGTGGACCCAGTTGTCAGCCTCTTCATGTACAGTCCACTTCCGATGGATGTCGTTCATTGACCACGTTGACCAGGCCGCGCCGAGAGCACCAGGGCGGTGGACGACGGCAAGGCCTAGGAAGGGGACGACACAGAGCCAGGGAAGTCTCGGCTTGGTATGGTATCCGGTGTTGTGTGTATTTTGCATGGCCTATCGAGCCATCCCTCCAAAATGGTTCCGCGCCCCATAATGGGCTTTGATTTTTTTTATTGGATCAGGCGACCGACGAGGGTGCATCCTTTTTGTCCGGACGAGGGGTTTAGTGGAAACTGGTGGCTCCCAAGAGGCTGCCTAAGTTTTCCAGGCACTTTCCATTGCGCAGTACTTCTGTACTATTGTTGCCAAGTCAACGAAGTGTGATACGTGATGGTGGTTGATTGCATTGAGGATTCCCTCGTTTGTGCAATTTTTGCAGAATAATGAGACTGTGTCTTCATCGCGACAGTCTTTGATCCTGTCCTTGACAAGGAGGAATCTGGCCCAAAAGTGATGGACCGTTTCCTGGGACTGATGTCTTATGTGGGTAAGATCGCCTGTGTCTGGGTGGGCGGGTATTTTTGAGTCTGAACCCTGACCCAATCTGGGATCTGGAGTTTGAGAAATTTCCGAGCTTAACAGCTCGGGCTCTGGAATATCAACCAATTTTTTCGGCCCACAGTCCGACTCTAGGTTTGGAATACAGGGTGTGTCCGCTCGAGGGCGGGTATCCAGCTATGTGAGCTCGGAAATACAAACATAGTTCGTCCTCAATATAGAGAAAGAGTCGTCGCATTGCTCCTCCACTACCGCTATCTGATGGGTGATCGGTGGACACTCAATTTCTCTCTGATCGGGTTTAAGCCCGATCCGATCATAGTCCGTAGCGACTCCCAAGGCGGCGATGCAATCCAGGAGTTTGTTTAAAGACGACAACTCCGTCAGATCCATCTGTTCGGAGTATTCTGAGCTGATGCGGAGGTGATTTTCGATGACCCAAGAATTCATCGTCAGTGCGGCGGCCGAACAGGCGGTCATAGTAAAGCCGCCCAGCCGGAGGGTTTGGCTTGAGGCCAGGGCTCCTCCAGAGGTGATGTTGTCCTTGATAACAAGGCGAGCCATCAAGCCTATCTTCGACATCACAACGGAACTCTCAATGAAAGCACCAATGTCGGTGTCAAAACCGACGGATCTCGGGTAGGGGGTCCTGAACTGTGCGTCTAAGGCTAATGGTAACAGGAGGCGGGGGACACAATGTTTACCCAGGTTCGGGCCCTCTCTATGGAGGTAATACCCTACTTCCTGCTTGATTGATCTTGATGAATTGAGTATTACAAGAGTTGATCTACCACGAGATCGTAATGGCTAAACCCTAGAAGTCTAGCCTATGAGATTATGATTATCGTCCTACGGACTAAACCCTCCAGTTTATATAGACACCAGAGGGGGCTAGGGTTACACAAAGTCGGTTACAGAGAAAGGAATCTACATACCCGAATCGCCAAGCTTGCCTTCCACGCCTAGGAGAGTCCCATCCGGACACGGGACGAAGTCTTCTATCTTGTATCTTCATAGTCCAACAGTATGGCCAAAGTACATAGTCCGACTGTCCGAGGACCCCCTAATCTAGGACTCCCTCACCCCTAAGTCCAAGACTCCCTCAGTCATGATGTCATCTTCCTTCTCTCTTCCTCTCTCCTGCGTGTAGTTCATCTGACCTCCCTGGATGACGATGCTTGCTAGCAACATGCTACAACACTGCCTTGGTGCTACATAGCTATCCCTAAGGTGCCTAGCCCTCTCTCTCCCCTTTCCCTATCCATCACCCTGCCTCTCGTGGCACAAATAGGGCGGCCCGCCCGCGCCCGTGTTTCAGCCACGACGTCGGCGGCGGAGGCAACACGACCATCGGCCTCCTCCAGCCACACCTCCTTTTCAAGAAGCTTTGTCGCGCCTCCCTCATCTACTCTGCCAAAGCAATTGAAGCTAGTCGCCCCCAAATCGCAGCCTAGATGTCGTGTTCCTTGTCTTTTGTATGTTGTTGTCTTGTCTGATTCCCTAGCTCTAACAAGTTCCAGCACCTCTGCCGCCTTCCCCGAGCTCCCTCTGGTATTCCTAATGCTCCTGGAGCCTCCCAACAAGACCACCGAGCCTGAGCTCCTTCCTCCATGGCCCGGTGCTCCAGTAGTCGCCTTAGCCTTCCATGGTGTCGTTGTCGTGTTTGATCATAATCTATTGGAAGTAACGATAGAGACTATCCTCCGAGACCATAAATGGCAAGTTATAGCTTAGGAAATGACTATTTGCTGTAGAGGACGAAAGATTAAACATAGCAAAATGTTATTTGTCACAACAAAAAAGGGCTTTTTCGATGTGTGCGTTTTTTTTTCTTTTTTGTTTCTAGAGAGAAAAGGCCTGTAGAGCGACAGAAAGGGGTGTTTTGGCTTGGAGGCCTCTCCTCCCAAACGAAATCGTTCGTCGGGAGCAACCTGTTGTATTGAACCTTTTGTTCAGTTTGGAAGGTCACTAGACCGAACGTTCGGTGGTTATCGACATCCTAAAATTAAACCACTAAATGCACGAGCTATTGTGCCCCAGCCTATCCACTAGGCAACAAGAAAATGTATTGATTTTTTAATCCAAGCACACAACATAAAGCAATGCCCTGCCCTCCTCATCTCTTCTTCCTTTTTCTCACCTTTTTTTCATTGTGATCATTTTCCATTTTTCTTTTCTCTACCCCCCCTCTCCCTCTTCTCATTTTCTTCCTACCCTCATGAAGCAACCGACTTCTATGCAAGAGCCCGTCCGAGGCTTGGTCCCACACTCGATCCTAGTTGGCATGCGGGTGTCCGATTGAAGCCACCTATTGGCCATGCCCTAATTATTTTTGCCTTTTATTGACTTACCAAATAAACTTGTGTTTTATTGGCAAGTCAATAAATAATTACAAAATAAAATTCTAAAATACATTTAGGTTCCGTAAAAAAATCATGAGGCCATACTTACTGAAGAAGAAAAGATGCTGACCACCACCAGTCGGGAAAGTAGGATCGCAGGAGGCCACTAGATCAAACCTTTTGTTCAGTTTGGAAGGTCACTAGACCGAACGTTCGGTGGTTATCGATGTCCTAAAGTTAAACCACTAAATGCACGAGCTATTGTGCCCCAACCTATCCACCTAGGCAACAAAAAATGTACTCCTTATGTTCATTTTTATAAGACCTTGAAGACATTTAAGACAATGTACAAAACAACACGTGTTGAGTTGTCTGAAATAACTTACAAAAATGAATGGAGGGAGTATTGGTTTTTTAATCCAACCACACAACATAATGCAATGCCCCGCCATCCTCATCTCTTCTTCCTTTTTCTCACATTTTTTCATTGTGATCATTTGCCATTTTCCTTTTCTCTACCTTTCCGCTCTCTCTCCCTCTTCTCATTTTCTTCCTTCCCTCATGAAGCAACCAACTCCTATGGAGCCCGTCCGAGGCTTGGTCCCACACCCGATCCTAGTTGGCATGCGGGGTGTTCGGTTGAAGCCACCCGTTGGCCATGGCCTAATTATTTTTGCCTTTTATTGACTTACCAAATAACTTATGTTTTATTGGCAAGTCAATAAATAATTACAAAATAAAATTCTAAAATACATTTAGGTTCCGTAAAAAAATCATGAGGCCATACTTACTGAAGAAGAAAAGATGCTGACCACCACTAGTCGGGAAAGTAGGATCGCAGGAGGCCAAGGAGGTGACGAGGGTTTCCTGCGCGCCGCCGGTGGCGCCGCCGGTTCCCTCTCTTTCCGTCGGCCGCTCCGGCCGCAGGAGGAAGGGGGAACCTCGGGTCTGTCCGCTAGGTGTGTGTGGTAGGGTTAGGGTTGAGGGTGACGCTGCCGAGGCCGTTGCGGTGGTGTCGCGTTGGAATAAGTTTCTCCGGGCTCCGTTCGTGGTCAGTCGAGGCTTTGGCCTTCGTCTAGGAGCCAGCGGGGTGGGGGATCCCCGGATCTCGTCGAGGTCGCGGGCTATAGTGACCGGAGGTCCGTTGGCACTGGCCGTTTGGGTCCTCAGATGGACGATGGATGCAGGGAGACGAAGACCCTTCTTCTTCCTTGTCGGTATGATTTGTTGTTGTTGTTCTTCTCCTTCCTCTGTGCTGATGCTGGAGGGAGATTCTGCTTTGCCCGGGCGAATGGCCCGACCGTGGGGCTGGACCGGTCGGATGACTCGAGTTCTCTTCCTTCCGGAAGGGACATTTTTCGCGGTACTCAAAGCCAAAGATGGCGACGGCTGTTGCAGGTGTGTTGGATTGATGTCCATGCCCTCTCAGCGCTGGTGTCAAGAAAGGAGGAAGCAGCGTGGTGGCAATTGTTCCGTGGTTGAAGATGATGACCTGCTTGCGCCTGGTTGCAGATCGTTCTGCTGCAGGGATCTTCTCTCAAGATTCAGGGATGATGACACAGAGCTCCGGAGATCTTCTTATGTTATGGTTGTCTTAGGGTACTTTAGGTGTTTATGGTCCTTTGTGTTTGCGTTTCAGTGTGCTTGTAAGAGTCAACTATTTTGTATTGTTTCGTGATTTGAATGCAAAAAATTCTCAAAAAAAAAAAGATGCCGTCAAAAAAGAAATAAGTACCGAAGAAGAATAGAAATGACGCGTTTTGTTGGCTTTTCTCCAGTCTCCGGACCACGCGGTCTCTCCGTCTTGGATCCCAATTCAGAGCCCGCGATTCCGACAAACATCGGACAATCGCCACTATATTTCCACTCGGCCGATCCTCCATCCAGTCGCCGCCACACCAAATTTCCTCCGAGGAGAGCGATGGCTAGAAAGGATCTGTCTTCTCGCCGGCGCCGGCTCTCCCTCCGTCGGCCGCGCGATGAGGACCGCCTCAATGCCCTCTCCGACGACCTGATCCTCCAGATCCTGGGCCGTCTCGACACCCGCAGCGCGCTTGGAGCCGCCGCGCTTTGCAGCCGCTGGGCCCACCTCCCTCGCGAGCTCCCCGCATTGGATCTCAAGGTCAGCGACGCGCTCCCGCCCCGCTACCGACGGTGGCTCGACCTCCTCAACGAGGCAGTCACATCGGACGCGCTACGCGGGTGTAGCCGGAGGCTACGCCCCATCGTCGGACGGTACGAGCGCCGCGCCATGCGCGCCATGGTCAGCTCCGTCAGGAGCCTCAGAGCCCGCCGCCACCGGCGTGCGTGCAGCAGGCTGTCGCTCGAGTTCTTCGCCTTCAGCACCTCCGCCAGCATCAACCGCTTGGTCGTGGACGCCGTAGATTCCTGGGGTGTTGAGGATCTGGAGGTCGTTGCCAAGTCGACGGAACCGATCAGACATCTTCGTCCGGTCTACACGTTCCCCCGTGGTCGTATCAGCAGGAAGCCCGGCGAGTCCCGCCTTCGAAGCCTCAAGCTTGTCAATTGCTTGCCCCCGCCGCTGGATGGGTTCACTGCTCTCACCACGCTCCTGCTGCAGGACCTGCCCTGCTCCACACCGGCGGCCGTCTACGAGGGCGTGGTCGCCGCGTGCCGGCAGCTGCGGGTTCTGCATCTCGTCTCCTGCTCCTTCGACAAGGATACAGCCAGTTGGCTGGTGTTCGACGCGCCCATGTCAGAAATCAGAGAGCTTGTCGCTGACGGCCCGTTGATGACGGTCAAGCTCCGCTGTCTCCCCAAGCTCGAGAGACTCACTGCTGTGGATGGCAGCGTTCTGTTGTGCTCCGACGCCAACGTCCCTTGCCTTGCGCATGTGAGCCTCGTCTTCTCCATTGGTCCACTGGACCACTCGATTGTGAACCACTTGATTGCAATGTTCATGCTCTTCTTGAAAGACGCAGCCATCAGCATGAGGAATCTCATTCTGCGCTTTACTGGGCCAGAGACGTGGATTCTGCCCAATCTGAGGAAGAAACAGTTCTCTCTGATGCCCAATCTGAAGAAGCTGCTTGTCGCGGATGTGCCATCCTCCTGGGATGTCTCATGGCCGCGCATCCTCATCCAGGCAGCACCACTGCTGGAGAGCCTTCATGTCCATGTTTCCCAATCCCATTGCCAACATGACGAGGAGCCAGATCGTCAGAGTATCTCCTCATACTTGCAGCAGTCATCATCATCTTCTTCCTGGCAGCGCCACCACCATTTGAAGGAGCTGGTGGTTGTTGGCTTTCAGAGCATGAGCAGGATACATCATCAGCTAATCTACCTCGTGAGGTTCGCGGTGGATACTTCAACGGCGCTGCGCCGTGTTGCGGTGTTCAAGCATGGTCATGTCGAGGACAAGGGGGGGCCCTGGGACTGGGAGATGGTGAGCAAGCAAAGCACCTGGAGCAACGAGGAGAAACTTGCCGTCCTGGACTGCTGTTCGACTTCGACGCCCCAAATTGAAGTGCTGCTAGGCTGAGCTAATCTCTTCTTAGTATAGATTATGTATTGTGATGCGTGATGATTCTGGATGCTCTTTGAGAAACTAGATTGACTGATGGATGTACGTCTCATTTGATTTATATATATATGCTGCTCTGTAACTGAAAGAAGTGTGCCCTATGTACGTCTCATTTGACTTATATGCCGTGTAACTGAAAGACAAGAAGTTGTTTTTTCAAGCCACTTTGCCCCCATTTGTTTTTCTTTTACTTTCAAGGAAGATGGCTGTGTGGCACAATTTGCTGCAAATCCAAGTCCCTGGGATAACTTCCATCTACCTTTATCCATTCAGTCCAGAGATGAGTTGGACAACTTGAATGTTTTGGTTAATGATCTGCTTCTTGATCCTCTAGTTTCTGATTATTGGATCATGTGTTTGCGAGATGTGCTTTTCAAGGCAAGAAGTTGCTTTCTGTTTCAAAGATATCAACGTTCCTGCCTATATAACCAGTATGTAGAAGTCCAAGTGCATCATGAGACACAAGGTTTTTGCCTGGTTAATGTTGGTTGAAGGCATTTTGATATTGGCGAGGATCACTCATGTCTCTTGTGCCCCACGGATGTGCTTGAAACATCCTTCCATATGTTCTTCACTTGCTCATTTAGTGCTTCCTGCTGGAATTACCTCATGCTGAGATTGCTCTTTTGCATATTAGTGAGAGCAATTCTGACATTGAAAAATTGGGTTGCCGTTTGTGTGGCGCACATTTTGTTGATGACACTCCGTACCTAGGTTGGGGACTGAAGAGTGACGACCCATGCGGGAATTTCACGGGAGAACGACCTCATCAGGTAGACGAGGACCTGCTGCTGACGAGCAAGCCATTGGGAGCGCGCGACGTAGACGAACTCCATCTCCTCTTCCCATCTGTGGTGATGGTAATGATGGCCGGTGATGCCGGGCTCTCGGGGTTGAGGAAGTGGTCCATCTGGGTGCCCATAATATGGGGCAAGAGCCTTCCATAGGAGGAAATTGTCCTCTTGAGCTTGGTTGGCCAAGGGACATGACAGAGGTGGAAGAGGCTGAGGATGTGGTGGAGATTATGGCACCAGCGGTGCCAATATAAGCAGAGGGTGTGATCAATGATCTCAGAGGAAAGGCTACTATCTCTACTCCTAAAGGGAGAGTCTGCGGTTGTGATGGTGTGCTTCGTAAGTCATTAGTTTGTTCGTCTCCCCTTTCGTCAGCATCTTATTGGTTTTTTTTTTCCTTTTCTCCCTCTTATTATGTTCGTCTCGTGGGGAAACGATTTACCCATGATTAATGGGAATTTTCAAATCATCATCGCTATCTCTTTTCTCACCGAAGTCGCAATTTCTCTCATGCTGATCCGCTCCTCCCTCCTTCCCCTCCACGCTTCCATCCCACACCTCCATCATGCTGGCAACCACAGAGACAATTGCCACCTACCGCTCGCTCCGCCTCCGCCATCACTCTCTATTTGCTTCGTGCCTTCTGGCCCGGCACAACAGCAGTGTTGGCTTCAACATCGGAGCAGTAGCTCACCTTGAGGTGAGTTTGATCCTGAGGGTGGTGATTTGCGGTGGATCTCCTCCCCGGTGCAGCCTCTTTCCCGCTGCACTTGGTGGCTTGCGGTCTCAGTCGTCGGCCTCGATGTGTTCGTGGGGGATGGTAGAGGTGGCATCGGAATGGAGGAAACTCTGGATGGCTCGCTCATCCCGACGGTGGCGACGACCAAGGTCGCAGTTGTCCTCCTTGCAGGCGTAGTCGAGGTACCTACCGTCCATCCTGACCCCATGCCCAGGTGAAGACCCAAAATCTCCTCATAATGGGTGGTGGCGGCAATACGTGTGTCATGCCCTTCTTGGAGGCGCCACCTGGGGCGTTCGGGTGCTCAGCTAGAGGAACTGCAGGCGGAGGAGAGGGGACTATGGCAGCAGGTGGTGTTCGCGAAGGAGGAGCAGTGTGGCATCTGGCACGTCGACAACGGTGGTTCTCGACGGCATGGAGCAGCGGGGTCTCGGCGGTGGGCACGTGATGATGGGCCAGCGCAAGATGGTGCCGTTGTCTGGCATCGTGGTGTCTGGATCTGGCAAGGTTGATGCATCAGTACCTGCTCTGAAGATGGATCAGTGAAGGACGGTGAAGGCGGCCTCTGCAGCGTGCGCGTGCGGTGATCACTAAGAGTGCGCCGGGCCGGTGTATGCTCCAGACCTGACAATGCGGCTTGGTTGGGGCTTCTGGATTTAGATGTCGGGCTTTGGGTGAGGTTTGGGTATGCGGCTCAGACAACCTGCACCCCTTCATCAAGTTGATAGGAGTAAAGACAGATGTTGCCGAGATGGTGGCTTCAGACTTATTGATATATTACTTTGTAATGTCTTGGTAAATAATTAATAAAATGGCTTCATGCATCACCCTACCCTCCTTTAAAAAAAGGAAATAAATAAATAAATTCGTCTTCACCGTGTTCAGTTTAATGAGACTAGATGGTTTACAAAATACATATAATTTTTTAAAAAAACTGAAACACCTTACATTCCAAAATTACGACGAACCGACACAATCGGTGGTCACAGTACGGGTTACATCCAGAGGAAGTACTGGAGGCTAGAAAACCTGGCCCGTGGGCACTCCGGCTACCATGGTTCGCCAGCACATGCGCTCGTTGATTAAACGTTCTCGGGAAATACATGACAGTGGACTTGATGAAACTTACCTAGAGAAGATATTTAGCTTCACGGAAAAGCACCCCGAAGGAAGATTGGTCTGATGATGTAGAGGTAATTGATTGTTACAGACCCAGGGAATCGGTTTAAAAAATCACACGTCCCATCCCGTAAATTTCAGCAAACTGGATTGCATGCAGAAGGGTCGTTGCCTCAGGTTGCAAAGCATTAGATTGAGCAATTAGACGACCGGCAGCATCACAAATTATGTCTCCATTAGCATCCCTAGCAATCAGGCCCCACCCACCCCCATTTGAAGAGAAAAAACAAAAAGAGATCACTTTATAATAGTAAAAAGAAGACACCAATGCATCCCGTTGCAACACATAGGCGTTCCACTAATCTATACAGTTACTAAGGGCGTGTTTGGTTACCTGCATCGTTTTTTTTCCATTTGCATACTTGTCCCAGTTGGGCCTGGGCTAAGCATATGCAGACAAAAAACCAACATCTGCATGTTGATTGGTTGCCTGCATCCCCTCTAGACTGCATGTGCTAAAACGGAAGGCCTTCTATTTGGTTGCGGACTAATTTGAGGGGAAACACAAGTCCGGTTGTTTGGTTACATTGTGGTAACCTCCTCCTCGATGTGGTGAGGTTACCAAAGGCACACATGAACTACTAACAACTAAACTAGTAGCAACATAACAATCTTAGGCACAAACACAAGTCTTAACTATGCACAACAAGTTTTAAACCAACATAGTAAGATAAGTTCTACACGAAACCCAAGACTTAAAGCAAAATCCAACAAGGAACATGCAACAGGAGCTCAGGCGGTCGCGGCGAAGGCGTTGTCATGTTCCTTGCACTTGGTGACCACCTCCACGCCCTTGTTGTTGAAGACGTTCACCTTCATGGTGTTGGGGGTCAGCAGCTTGAATGTCAGCATGTACTTGATCATGATCTGGTGAACAGCGGCGAAGGTGGCCCAACCCTGATCAAGGGTGACCCTACTGTTGATCATCGTCACCGTCACCCTCCATGCGCAGCTGGTGTTCGTCCTGAGCTTGAACTCTGTAGGGATGGCGGGGAAGTGCTTCATGAAGTCAAGAGGCAACGGCAGACTCTCCAGCTTTGGAGCAAGTATAACCTTGCATAAGTGGTTTGGTCCTGATTCCTGATGGTAGAGGCCATAGTTCCTCCGCTTGGGGCTTAGGTGATCCTGCACTAGCACTTCGACCAATGGAGGCACAACCTCCTTGCCCTTCTCGAATGGTGGCACCACCTCCTTGCACTTGTCCATCTGCATTATGAACACCACACGGTTCAATGGTCAACATTCATTCGTATCGGCCTAACGCTCCTATATTAACCCATCACCACACTCAAACCCCCTCTGTTTCACCACCTTCCCTTAGCATGAACTCCAACTCCAACCCCAACCCTTTCTCGTGGGGCATTAGATGGAGGGCCTTCTTCCTTGGGTGCTCACTCGGTGACAGCATGGTGTGCTCGAACTTCAGCAACATCGATGACATGCACAAGGAGGCCGATCCTGTGATGAAGAAGTCTACGCCAAATGAGTTGAAGACACTGGTTCCGAACCCAGCTAAGGGCGCGTATGTTTGTAGACATCCTGCGCTGGGCCATGAATTAGGTAGGCTCTGACGATGCTGGACAGCGGGCAAGATGGGCAAAGTAAAATCCGTACAAGGTGCCTCAAGACCAGTGTGTAGTGCCGTACTCGAGTAGCACGATCGGTTCACCGTAGGCCGACAACGAGGAAGTGCAGATGTTGTCTAGGGCACTGACCATAGGTGACCGTGCAAGACCAATCCTTATTGACGAAGATGATGAGGACGAAGATGGTGAGGAAGAAGATAAGATGGCTAACACCCCCCCGCCGCTCGACGCGACTCCAGGGTCGCCACGACTAGAAAAGAAAGTTTGTACCCCAATCCTATAAGTGCATCTAGTGCCACCCCTAGTTGGTTTTGGAGTATTGACGACAAACTTGGTTGAGGGACTAATGTGTTTGTGAGAATTGCAGGATAACACAGGTAGTAGTCCCATATTGATTCAGTTTACCTACCAGAGATAACCCCTAAAAATGTAGAAGACATTGAAGACAATGGTGGTCTGTGAAGACATTCACATTGAAGACTATGACAGGAGAAGACATCACGTGAAGACTATGGAGTGCGAAGATATAGTTGTTTCGTAGTTTCCTTTTCTTCTTTGTTGAGTCATAGGAACCACCGCACTATTAAGTGGGGTCCAAGTGAATAAAGCCAGAGTGACTGATGTGATGCTCAACCAAATCCTATGTCTTCGAGCGAAGACAATAAGAGCAAATCTTATCCAGAGCTGGACGAGTCATCTTTACTTGTAGCCCAAGTCAAGCTGCCGCGTGTGTTTGAAATCTGACCGTTGGACACGTGTCAGTTCCTTAGTGACACAGGGTCATTTCGGACAAGTCAGGTCGGGTTGCCTCCTGGCTATAAATAGCCCACCCCCTACACCATAAATTTGTGGCTGCTCAGAGTTAGTGCACGGCTTTTGTCATTTGAGAGCAACCCACCTTCGAACCCTTTGAGAGAGAATCCTTGCGAGGACAAAGCCAAAACACCCAGAGCCAAAGAGTGTTAGGCATCACTGAAGTCTTTCTGTCCGCGTGATCTGAAGACTTATTACACTTGAGGACCGTGAATCCTCCAGCCGGTTAGGCGTCACGTCCTGAGCATCCAAGAGTCGTTGTGGATTGCCGGTGAATGAAGTTTGTGAAGGTTTGGAAGTCTCCCTTGAAGACTTACCAGAGTGATTGGGCGAGGACTAAGTCTTCTTAGCTCAAGGGGAATAAGGTGAAGACACGGTCTTCTTAGTTGAATCTTAGCCTCCCTAACTAGACGTACAGTTGTCACAGCAACTGGAACTGGTCCAACAAATCCCTTGTCCTCTTTGAGCAACTGGTTCTATCCTACCTCTCTCGCCTTACTTACAGTTTATCTTCGTGAAGTCTTTTCCTACTTGCCTTATCTGTTTGACTTCACTGTGTGAAGATAGTTGTCTGTTTGGCTTCATACTATCTTCCATCCTGATTGAATCTACCTAGCTGCTCATAGTCTTCGTGCTTTCACTTCATTGCTTACTTGACTATGACTTGTGTAGTGTAGTCTACCTTCCGCTGCATATCAATAGGGTCATTTCTATCGTTTGTCTTCAAAACATCCATGTTTTGAAGACTTCCATAAAAATCCCATATTCACCGCCCCTTTAGCCGAATACTAGCACTTCCAATTGGTATCAGAGCAAGGTGCTCCCTTGTTCTGTGTGATTCGGTTTAACCACCTGGAGTTTAGCTATGTCGACTGCAAGGATAATCAAAGTCTTCGCTGCATGCTCTATCTACGATGGCACTGATTACCCCTACTGGAAGAATAAGATGCGCATGCATCTTGAAGCCATTGATGTCGATCTCTGGTATGTCGTCAAGAACGGCGTTCCCAAGACTGGTGAAGGTGTCACTCCTGCTGATGTCAAGAAGTTCGTGCAACTGGACTCAACTGCCAAGAACATTATCTGTGGTCATCTGACCAAGGGGCAGTATGGTCGTGTGAGTGATCTGGAAACTGGAAAGCTAGTCTGGGACTGGCTCTCCAAGGTCAATGAAGGCATCTCAACACAAAGAGATTCAAAGATCAGTGTTCTTCGCAATCTCTTCAACCGCTTCAAGAGAAATGACAATGAGAATGTCCAGCTCACATTTGATCGCCTCACTGATATCACCAATGAGCTTCATGCACTCGGCGCCACTGAGATCACCATGTCCGAAATCATCAAGACACTTCTGAGATCTCTCGACAACTCATCTGACACCCTGGCCCTGATGATTCAAGAGCACCCTAACTTCAAGACTCTCGATCCGTCTGACATACTTGAGAGGCTCAACACACATGAGTTCCAGCTATCTGAGAAAAGAGATATCTATGGTCCCAACTATGGCCGTACTCGCACTTTGAAGGCAAAGGCCGTCTCCTCATCTGAAGAAGAATCTGACTGCAGTTCTGGTAATCCTAAAGACACTAGAAAGGAGCTCGCTATGCTCGTGAAGAAGTTCCAGAAGTTCACCAAGAAGAAAGACTTCAGAAAGTCTTCAAGATCCAGCTCATGGAACGATGAAGCTTCTTCTCGTGATCACAAGAAGAGGACCTGTCACAAGTGCAAGAAACGTGGTCACTACATCTCCGAGTGTCCACAGTGGGACAACAAGACAAAGAAGAAGAAGAGCAAGGAATATGATTCTGATGACAACAAGAAGAAGAAATCCTCAAAGTCTTCTTCCAAGTCCTCATCGACGTCTTCTTCACATAAGAAGAGCTCATCTGGCAAGGCTCGTGCTTTTGTTGGCAGGGAGATGGATTCAGAGGAGGAGTCTGCATCCGAGGAGGCAGAGGTGGAGTCAGAAGAGGAATCTAATTCTGGATTAGCAAGCCTGGCTCTAGCTTCTGCATACGTCACCAAGTCCATCTTCAACACTGAAGACAATGGTCTCGTCACCAACGCTGATGCCAAGGATGAGGATGACTCTGCTCCCACCTACTGCTTCATGGCACGTGGTGCCAAGGACCACAGCTAGCCGTATGTCTTCTAGCAAAAGCTTCAGAGTGCTGGATCTGGCATCGAAGGCTAGGACATGCGGGAATGAGGAACTTGTACACTCTCGCGAAGAAGAAGCATGTCATGGGCATCGAAGGCGTCAAGTTCAAGAAAGACCATCTGTGTGGTGCCTGTGAAGCTGGGAAGATGACTAGGGCCAAGCATCCCTCGAAGACAATCATGACGACATCTCAACCCTTCGAGCTGCTTCACATGGACTTATTCGACCCTACTCATTACTCTACTCTTACTACCACTGCTTGTGTCTATGGTTTCGTTATTGCTGATGATTACTCAAGATATACCTGGGTGCATATAATTCTCTATAAGACTGAAGTGCAAGATGTCTTCAGATGCTTTGATAATCGTGCCATGACGAACTACGGTGTCAAGATCAAGCACATCAGAAGTGACAACAACACAGAATTCAAGAACATTGGCCTCGACACTTACCTTGATACACTGGGCATCACTCATGAGTTTTCTGCTCCCTACACACCTCAGCAGAATGGCATGATGGAGCGCAAGAACAGAACCCTCATCGAGATGTCTCGGACGATGCTAGATGAGTACAAGATTCCAAGAAAGTTCTGGCCTGAAGCCATTGACACTACATGCCACATCATCAACCGAGTTTATCTTCACAAGCTTCTAAAGAAGACATCATATGAGCTGCTAACTGGTAAGAAGCCAAACGTCAGTTACTTTAGAGTATTTGGTGGTATGTGCTGGATTAAGGATCCACATCACACTTCAAAATTTGCACCGAAAGCACATGAAGGTTTTATGCTTGGATACTGAAAGGACTCGCACTCCTATAGAGTCTTCAACCTCTTTCACTATAAAGTGGTTGAAACTGTAGATGTGCGGTTCAATGAGACTAACGGCTCGCAAAGAGAGCACCAGCCAAATGTGCTAGATGAAGTCCCTCCAAGTGAATCTATCAAGCTCATGGGTACTAGAGAGATCATACCATTCGAACCTCATGCTGAAGATGAACTTATCATTGCACCAAGTCAACCTGATGACAATTCTCAGCCTGAAGTCAATGCTGAAGCTGAAGACAATGATCTGCAAGGGCAAAATCTTCGTCTAGTACATCCCCGTGTTGCAAATGAAGTACAGATTGAGAAGATAATTGACAACATCAATGCACCTGGTCCACTCACTCGTTCAAGATCAACACAACTGGCAAATTTCTGTGGGCACTTTGCATTTGTCTCTATATCTGAACCCAAGAAAGTTGCTGAAGCCTTTATGGAACCTGAATGGATTCAAGCCATGCAAGAAGAGCTTCATCAGTTCGAGCTGAATAATGCCTGGGAATTAGTCAAGCGTCCTAATCCTCGCAAGCATAATATCATTGGCACCAAATGGATCTATCACAACAAACAAGATGAACATGGTCAAGTTGTTAGAAACAAGGCTCGTCTGGTTGCTCAAGGTTACAGTCAAATAGAAGGGATTGACTTTGATGAAACATTTGCTCCCGTGGCAAGGCTTGAAGCCATTCGCATATTGCTTGCATATGCCAACCATCATAACATCCTTTTGTACCAAATGGATATGAAGAGTGCCTTTCTCAATGGTAAGATTGAAGAAGAAGTGTATGTTGCACAACCACCTGGCTTTGAAGATCCAAAACAACCTGATATGGTGTACAAGCTCAACAAGGCACTGTATGGCCTCAAACAAGCTCCTCGCGCTTGGTATGACACGCTCAAAGACTTCTTGAAGAGCAAAGGCTTCAAACCTGGTTCACTAGATCCAACACTCTTCACGAATCATACGACGATGAACTGTTTGTGTGCCAAATCTATGTGGATGACATTATCTTTGGCTGCACTGACAAGAAATACCATGATGAGTTTGGACACATGATGCAAGAGCAATATTAGATGTCCATGATGGGTGAGCTGAAGTTCTTCCTTGGTCTTCAAATCCGTCAGCAGAGAAATGGCATCTTCATATCACAAGAGAAATACCTCAAAGACTGCCTAAAGAAGTTTGGAATGCAAGACTGCAAAGGATACACGATGCCAATGCCAACCAAAAGTCATCTGGGTCCTGACGACAATGGTAAAGAGTTCGATCAAAAGGTATACCGCTCCATGATTGGTTCCTTACTTTACTTATGTGCATCTAGGCCAGATATAATGCTTAGCGTTTGCATGTGTGCCCGATTCCAAGCGGCACCAAAGGAGTCGCATCACCTAGCGGTGAAGCGAATCCTTCGATATTTGGCTGACACCCCAACGATAGGATTATGGTATCCAAAGGGCTCAACATTTGATCTGATTGGGTATTCTGATGCTGATTATGCTAGTGACAAGGTTGATCGCAAGTCCACCTTAGGAACATGTCACTTTCTCGGTTGATCACTTGTTTGTTGGTCTTCAAAGAAGCAGAACTGTGTGCCGCTCTCCACTGCTGAATCTGAATACATTGCTGCTGGATTGTGCCATGCTCAGCTTCTATGGATGAAGCAAACTCTCAAGGGCTATGGCATCAACACGAAGAATGTGCCACTCTTCTGTGACAATGAAAGCACCATCAAGCTTTCCAAGAATCTAGTTCAGCACTCGAAGACAAAGCACATTCAGATCCGTCATCACTTTCTCAGAGAGCATGTCAAGAAGGAAGACATTGATATCATTCACGTCAACACTGAAGAGCAATTGACAGATATCTTCACTAAGCCCTTGGATGAGAAAAGGTTTTGCAAGTTGCAGTGTGAGCTAAATATCTTAGAATCCTCGAATGTCCTGTGAATGGACACACATCCTAACGCTTATGCATGTTGACGACTTAGATGTGCAACACACGAAGTAATGTATATCTTCAATTAATGAAGACTTACCGTCTAAGTGTGAATACATTAATGTTGAATTTGACTTCGGAGCGCCACGATAATTGTGCGCCGTGTCTGGGTCTAATAATTCCTATACGGTGGGTAATGCCACCACCAAATTCTTATTGAAGTGTTTCTCTTGGCGTTACAATTGCAAAGTCTTCGCATTTGGATTGTCTTCAACATTGATTTATCTTAAAATCCATCCTACCACCCGGTGGTAGTTACCCCACATGTCTCATATACTACCATGTGATACTATATATATACTATTTTATTATTTTAAATATGTTCATATACTATATTTAAGATATTTCAAAGCAAGTTACATGAAAAAATTGCATATGAGCCCATAGTTTTTAATTATATTTGTAAACTACGTACATATTTGTACGTAAAAATGAGCATACTCAAAAAATGGTACATACTACCTAAAAATTAGTATATATACTATCTAATCATTGTTATATACTACATACTAAACGTGCATACTCTCGGTTCTGACAGATACTTCATACAACATACAAAACGCAAGTGGTGGTAACTACCACTGCTTGTCGGAAACATTTGTCCTATATAGGGAAAATCCATGTGTTTGTGTGTGTGTGTTCTGTCCTCTACAACATTCACTTATTGCTATTTCTTCACTCTTGAATCTTTTGATCTAAGTGAATGTGATCGGACCCTAACCTGTTCTATGCTTCTACCTCAACTCTATCTGTCCAAATCATATGCATTCTATTGAAGTCTGTTGATTGTATTCTCTAAGTCCTTGTCAGCAGATGACAATCTGACAAACATTTAATCTATTTTTAATGCTGCATCCTCATTGCCTGAAAATCGGAGATGCCGGAACGACCACCCGACAATCCAGGCGTGCGTGGGAATATGGAACAACTTCCAATGTGTTGCATGTTTGCCACGTGTCCCTCAGATGTGAACCGCTAGGGGCACCTGAGTAATTGCGCTGTGCTGTCCCTTTCCTTATAACTACACATCACATCACGGTCAAAATCTTTCTCCCACCTCTACACCTCGCACAAACCCTAGTGCCACCGCTAGCTTGTGACGACGCTGGAGACAAAGCGCTTAGCTGCCGTGACCTCACCGACGTCGTCCTCACGCCGGCCGTGGACCTCGTCTTCTCCGTCGCCGCGTAGGTGTCTTCTGTCGCCAAGTTAGGGCACGGGAGATTGAACTGCTAGGCCTCCTACTCCGTTCCGTCTAGCAATTCTTCATGTGGTAATTAAAACTTACTTTTTACTGCTGAGGGAGTCCTGGACTAGGGGGTGTCCGGACAGCCGGACTATCATCGTCCGCTGGACTCCAAGACTACGAAGATACAAGATTGAAGACTCCGTCCCGTGTCCGGATGGGACTTTCCTCGGCGTGGAAGGCAAGCTTGGCGATACGGATATGTAGATCTCCTACCATTGTAACCGACTCTGTGTAACCCTAGCCTCCTCCGGTGTCTATATAAACCGGGGGGCTTTAGTCCATAGGACACAACGTACATTACAACAATCATACCATAGGCTAGCTTCTACGGTTTAGTCTCCTTGATCTCGTGGTAGATCCACTCTTGTACTACCCATATCATCAATATTAATCAAGCAGGACGTAGGGTTTTACCTCCATCGAGAGGGCCCGAACCTGGGTAAAACATCGCGTTCCTCGTCTCCTGTTACCATCCGCCTAGACGCACAGTTCGGGACCCCCTACCCGAGATCCGCCGGTTTTGACACCGACAACTGCCTTTTTGATACGATAGATTCATCCTTCTCTACCAAAAGTGGTTTCTATGCTTACAAAATTGAATCTATCCTGTTCTACATGTCCTATTATGCCTAGTATATTCACTTATGCTTCACTACAAGTTAGATTCCTCACTTGTACCCATTCTCGAATTTGTACAAATCTGGAACCAACTCTCAACAAATAAGTGAATGTCTTCGCGTTATGAGGTCAATATCTTCAAACCGATTTATCTTCAAAATCTTCTGAGAATGCATATGACCTCTTCCCCTTCCCTCGCACCTCTATTGCTGTCACAGGTACATGTCCGTGGGAGAATCCCTTGGTTCTCATAATCTGCATTCATTTATAGAATTCTTACACTGTCACATCAATTCTCCTAAAGCCAGTTTCCTGTCTGACCAGCCGTTAGAAGCCTTTGCAAGTTCTGAAGCCATCCAGTTTAAACTTCATGGCCACAGAAAAGTCAGCTAGAAAGGGCGGCAAACATCACCATGGGAATACATCCAAAGATTTGCCACCAGATCTGTATGAAATGTACAAGACAAACCCTGAAGAAACCTATGGTAAACGCAAAACTCGAATCCAATGGATTCAAAGATATTGGACAGAGGAATGGTTTATGTACAGATTCGTCACTGCTGAGTATGCCAAGAAGAATGCTATCAAGCGACCTTGGGGAGATATCTTATAAAAAAATCTTCAACCCAAGTCTCAAACCGAAGCCATTGATAAAGGCTTCTAGCCTTGCATGGTTCGCGGACCACAGCCAGAGAATGCTGACCCATCTTCTCTGCTATGGTGTCATGAAGACAATCTGTTCAAGCGCAACTTCAAGTTTGCTAAGGATTCTACTGTGAAGAACAAGAAAGCATTTGGACTCGACTTCAACCCCTGTCCTTCTGCTCCTCGGGCTGATGGCACCCGTGATGCCAATCCCAACATCATCGGCCCCTTCTATAACCTCGAAGGCCTCATCACTCACATTGCAGTTCAAGGGGCCGCCGTGGATCACTCATCTGATAATGCAGATTCTGATGAAGCGCCAGCTCCTCCTAAGCCACAGAAGCAGAAGAAAACTAAGTCTTCAAAACCCTCTGTCACACCAAAAGCTTCACGTGTGAAGCTATTGGAAACTGCACCTCTTGCATCCAGTATGCAATCTGAAGACCTCTCTCGCATTTCCAAGAAGATTGAGAAGTCTATACAGAAGAAGAAGCCCATCCTGAGTTCTGGTCAAGCACTGACCCCAGCTGCCGTTCTGAGGAACGGGAATGATGCCATTGATCTGTCCAGTGACGATGATCTTGATGAGGATGCTCTTGAGCTGCTGATAAAGAGCAAACAAGAGGCAAAAATCTTCATCGATTTGCCCCTCTTTGATGTGGACATCCTCAATAACTTCATTGATGAATGGTTTGCCAATCCAGACCTCAGCATTGATGATCTTCAACTTCCCATTGGCATCAATGTCGCTTTCCATAGTGCCATTGCAAATGAGCTAGCTCTGGCTCAGAAGATAGTTGAGCTGAAGAACAAGATTGACTATGAAAAGGCTCAATTCAAGAAGCACATGTCCAAGCTCAGTGTCACTGATGTTCAGAACTTCAAGTAGTTGCTGCATGACCTCAAGGAAGCGTTTCACAAGAAACATCAAGAAGCAAAAGGTTCAAGAGAACAAATGAAACACCTCGCTGCAAAATGTGTTCAGGCTCACAATGAAGCTGAAAAGCACAAGGCTCTTGGGCGTCCAGGCATCGACCCCAAGATGGCTGCCAAAAAGAAGAAGCTGACTGTGACCCAAGATGAGGCGTCTGGACGGGAGGCATCTCGCATAGTCTTCCCTGCAAGCATGACAGGCTTGAAGCCTAGGTCCCCATAGTTGCTTCAGAACTGAAGAAGACAAGGGCAGCCGAGGCCGAAGCTAGGAAACGCAAGAACAAAAATGTCTCTGATGATGCACCACTTACCAAGAAGCGGAAGACAAAGTTTTTGAAGAAGGATCGGGCTGCTCCCTCAGAGCCCCTTCTTGTCGAGCCCCTCTCAGTTGCTCATCCGGCATCTCCCCACCAAGAGCGTCAGCTAGTACTTCACGAGCCTGCTTCCACAGAGGCTCCTGAAGCTGAAGTTGTTCTAGCTGTTGACCCCACCGCAGATGAAGACATTGGTCCTCAAGACAATGTAGTAGATGATGAAGTTCTTCCTCAGATCGAGCACCAAACGGTATCATCGCTTATTCTCACAAACAGCCAAATCATCAGCATTGATCGTCCCTTGACGCCAATCGCTCAGGATGCATCGTGGGCTGATCACCCCCAACAAGAAACTCAAACTCGAAGTTCACCCAGTACTCCCCCACCTCAAGTCACCACTCCGGTGCTTGATGGATGACTATGTGGTCAAGACAACTCCCACTCCAAAAGCGCCGCCTGTATTCTGTAGGCTTTGCAAAGGACCGAGGCCACAAGTTTCTATGCCGAGCGTTCCAGCAGGAAAAGTGCAACCCAGCTCAGTAGCACGTCAAGTGTTTCCTGAAGCCACTCCTACTGTGAACGTCTCTGAGTCTGTAGCCAAGGCTGCTGAAGACATACCGGCTGCATTAGCCGAAGAACATTACGAACCCCGTGAAGAAGAAGAGCAAGTTTTCACACCCCCCCACCAATCTAGAAGCTTTTCTCGAGGAGAACGAGTCTGTGCCCGACCCTCCAGCTCCTCAAGTTGAGGTTGCAAATACTAAGGCGGCCATCAACAACACTACTGAAGCCAATGATGTTGTCATGGCTGAAGCTAATGTGGCGCCTATAGTGAATATGGTGTCTGAAGCAAATGATGCACCTGTAACCAATGTGCAGTATGAAGCCCATGTCAATGCCACTGCTCCTGTACCGCCTCCAAGGCCTCACACCATTGATCAAGCATTTTATCAAGGCAAGCTTGTCACTGTTCGATGGCCTATTCTCGTTCCTCCGCCTGCTCCCATACCTCAATTTGATTATCATGTGGAGCACAGGCCTTAGGTCCAGAAGCCAAAACCGAGGCTGCCAAGGTTTCCAGGTACTGCATCTTCGCTAGGATCATTCAATGCGAATGGTTTCTTTGAACACAACACCTTCTTTGATAGTGCCAAGAACCCATATTCAAGGCCAAGAATTTCATCTGATCGGTTCTGGAGCTATCAGCAGCACAGTTATTATTCTTGTGTCTTATACAATCAAGGGCGCATTTTTCCACATATGCGTCTAGACTGCGAAGCCATTGCTGGACTGCCCTGCTTGGAAGAAGCCCTAGACTGCTTCAAAGATGCTGGCCTTCTGTAGTTTGTGACTGACAAAGAAAATTGGAATGAAGAGCTCTTGTTACAATTCTGTGCTACTCTTCACATTCGCGGCTACAACAGGGATACGAAATCTTGGGTCCTTGAGTGGATGACAGGCAATGTACACCATCAAGCCAAAGCTCTTGATCTCATTTAGCTTACCGCCCTGCCCACTCTAGGTGAACTTTATGAACCTGGTTGTCAGCTTCTCCGCAATGCTTTAGAGAGCATATTCCAAAAGCCTAAGCCCAATATGAGCCAAATGCTGAGTATGATGAAGCAAGATGCTGAATATCCTAAGGAATTCTTTGTTGAAGACCTAGAGTATCTGCCCCGCACCATCTATCATATTATAAGGCAAACTCTATGGCCCATCAAAGGACATTCTTCTGCAGCAAAGCTTGAAGGCTCAATGAAGACATTGGTCTTCTATATTCTCAATGGCATCAACTTCAATGCTCAGGATTTCTTCATCAGACAACTTGCTACATCTGGCTCTGATATATTTGTTCTCAAGTTTTATGCTCCATGGGTAATGCGTCTTATCAAGCTTCACTCTGCTATCAACTATCAGCCCTCTGGGCACAACCATCTCATATTCCTGCCAGAGGTTGATATGTCTGTCGAAGCCATATACCCAAAGCCTGCCAAGGAGCCCATTTATCTTCACAACATCGATCGTCAAAGTTTCACTCAACATATTGAGGGAGTTCATGCTGCAACTCATGTTTATCCTTTTGCTGGAAATACTCGTGCACCTCATTGTGCCCATACTGAAGCCACTGATAGCACTATTGCTCAAAGGCCTTGGAAGAAATCTCGTGTTCTCAATGACCGAGAGCTTCTCGTGGCCTTGCATCAGAAACAAGATAAGCATCATGAATGGCTCAAGCGTCAGTTGCAGAGTCCCTTGGTGGATGTTAATCGCATTCGCAATCTAGCCACCAAGAATGCATTTGTCACTCATGAAACCTGTCGGCGGTCGTGGAAGAGTCTGACATTACTCAGTTCTGAAGATGATCTTCAGCAAGATGGCTTAACAGAGAGATTCAAATTTGATTCCACTCCTCCCAGGAATGCTGTCTTGCGTCGGACTCCATCACTCGAAGACTCTGAGTACTCCTCCTCAGCGGCCACTGTCAATGCCAGAGTCATCAATGACGAAGATGATGCTACTTCACCTACTACCACTTCGACGCGTATCGACACTGCACCAGGCCCCTCTGCACCACCAAACTCCAACATCGACCCTGCTGCTCCTTCTGCTCCTTCTGGAAACGAGTAGATGCTCTATGTCTTCAAACCTTTTTGGTCCTTACTGACAAAAGGGGGAGAAGCATATGAGTTGATAGTCTTCAAGCGGGTCCTTATGGGTGGCTGCATTACTTTTTGCCAAGTCTTACAACTCTCGTCTTTTGATACATTTGGTTCTCTGAGTTGCAACACTTAAATTGATGGTCGTCTGCTACTTTATTTGCTATTCTGTAATGCGATGATAAATTCTGCATGAAGTCATTTTGCAGACGTCCATTTTCCATTATGCATATCATTATCTTCATTATTTGCTTATATTCATAATGCATTATCTTCACACCTTGATGATGGCCTCCACAAAGCAAAACCTGACATGTGCATTTGCATTCAAATGCAAATCATTTATATGCACATCTTAAGGGGGAGCCTCGCCTTATGTATGAAGACAATACTCACAACAATAAACTTTCACATAATTTTATCCCCGTTGAAAACTTCAACAAGTTTGTCATCAATCACCAAAAAGGGGGAGATTGTAAGTGCATCTAGTGCCACCCCTAGTTGGTTTTGGAGTATTGACGACAAACTTGGTTGAGGGACTAATGTGTTCGTGAGAATTGCAGGATAACACAGGTAGTAGTCCCATATTGATCCGGTTTACCTACCAGAGATGACCCCTAAAAATGTATGAAGACATTCAAGACAATGGTGGTCTGTGAAGACATTCACATTGAAGACTATGACAGGAGAAGACGTTGCGTGAAGACTATGGAGGGCGAATACATAGTTGTTTCGTAGTTTCCTTTTCTTCTTTGTTGAGTCATAGGAACCACCGTACTATTAAGTGGGGTTCAAGTGAATAAAGTCAGAGTGACTGATGTGATGCTCAACCAAATCCTATGTCTTCGAGCGAAGACAATGAGAGCATATCTTATCCAGAGCTGGATGAGTCAGCTTTACTTGTAGCCCAAGTCAAGCTGCCGCGTGTGTTTGAAATCTGACCATTGGACACGTGTTAGCTCCTTAGTGACCCAGGGTAATCAGGTCAGGTTGCCTCCTGGCTATAAATAGCCCACCCCCACACCATAAATTGGTGGCTACTCAGAGTTAGTGCATGGCTTTTCTCGTTTGAGAGCAACCCACCTCCGAACCCTTTGAGAGAGAATCCTTGCGAGGACAAAGCACATCACTGAAGTCTTTCTGTCCGCATGATCTGAAGACTTATTACACATGAGGACTGTGAATCCTCCAGCCGGTTAGGCGTCGCATTCTGAGCATCCAAGAGTCGTTGTGGATTGCCGGTGAACGAAGTTTGTGAAGGTTTGGAAGTCTCCCTTGAAGACTTACCAGAGTGATTGGGGGAGGACTAAGTGTTCTTAGCTCAAGGGGAATAAGGTGAAGACACGGTCTTATGAGTTGAATCTCAGCCTCCCTAACCAGACGCACAGTTGTCAGAGCAACTGGAACTGGTCCAACAAATCCCTTGTCCTCTCCGAGCAACTGGTTCTATCCTACCTCTCTCGCCTTACTTACAGTTTGTCTTCGTGAAGTCTTTGCCTACTTGCCTTATCTGTTTGACTTCACTGTGTGAAGACAGTTGTCTATTTGGCTTCATACTATCTTCCATCCTGATCAAATCTACCTAGCTGCTCATAGTCTTTGTGCTTTCACTTCATTGCTTACTTGACTATGGCTTGTCTAGTGTAGTATACCTTCCGCTTCATATCAATAAGGTCATTTCTATCGTTTGTCGTCAAAACATACATGTTTTGAAGACTTCCATAAAAATCGCCTATTCACCCCCCTCTAGTCGAACACTAGCACATTCAAATCCCCACCCCCTATGTAGTCAAAAAATAACCTATGAATCGTAGTAGCTGTCGATGCAGAATCGATTTATGGCAATCCTCCACCCTCGAGGTGTTCAATCCCCTCCCTAACTCTGAAATCGCGTGCTATAATCTAATCTAGCTCGAGTCGAAAGGACTGAATGTACAAAGAGGACGAGGTCTTACCGCCATGGCTGATTCGCTCCGGTGGTTGTTGCTGCCGTCTTGGATCGATTCGCACTAGAGCTCAGGTGGTCGCCGCCGTCGCCTATGTTGGTGTGAGTGGGGAAGAGGGGACAGAGCGGTGAGGAAGGGAGGTGAGGGTCATTTATGATGACTGGAAACAACGCAATGTCTCAGGACCGCACCCACGCGTGCAAGCGCCCACACCCACGTGCCTGGCTCCACAAAAACGGCTCATTTGTGCGTTCCTCTGGATGCAGACCCAGAGGTGCTTTAATCTTCGTGCTATGCAATCCCAATAGCGAATGCAGGTAACCAAATGGGCCTTTTTCTTCCTGCGCGGGCCTGGCTGAGGTCTATGCAGGCTACCAAACGCGCCCTAAGAGCGTGTCTAGCAGATCCCGCAAAACTCGTTTAAGGACGTCCACAAAACTTTTTTATGATACCGCGAGCGCTACAACGGAATAGATCCCGTAAACCCATCCCGCAAATGTATGATTTACGGATTTCAATTATGTGAACCGAATGGAATTATAATATGAATTAAACATATGAATATAAATGGTCCAAAATGCAATTCACAATACAGCAATTGTTTTAACAAATGTTCAAATTTGAATAATTATTACAATTTACATTACCAAATTATTTGAATCACACACAAATAGAAATGATAAAAATGGGGATCTATTTTCCCCCATAGAGTTGCCAACGATGCTCAATAAGATCATGCTTGAGTTGGTTGTATGAATCATGGTTCTCGATCTTCTGGTGGGTGTCAAGAAATAGAGTGATCTCATCCGCATCCCTGGGAGGCTTTGCTCGAACCTATTCCGGGTCAAATCAAGCACAAAACTGCGGGTGTCGGTGTCAAAACCGGCGGATCTCGGGTAGGGGGTCCCGAACTGTGCGTCTAGGCGGATGGTAACAAGAGACGAGGGACATGATGTTTTACCCAGGTTCGGGCCCTCTTGATGGAGGTAAAACCCTACGTCCTGCTTGATTAATATTGATGATATGGGTAGTACAAGAGTAGATCTACCACGAGATCAAGGAGGCTAAACCCTAGAAGCTAGCCTATGGTATGATTGTTGTAATGGAGGTTATGTCCTACGGACTAAAGCCCTCCGGTTTGTATAGACACCGGAGAGGGCTAGGGTTACACAAAGTCGGTTACAATGGTAGGAGATCTACATATCCGTATTGCCAAGCTTGCCTTCCACGCCAAGGAAAGTCCCATCCGGACACGGGACGGAGTCTTCAATCTTGTATCTTCGTAGTCTTGGAGTCTGGCGGACAATGATAGTCCGGCTGTCCGGACACCCCCTAGTCCAGGACTCCCTCAGCGGGTATTGGACATACCTCGGCCGAAGCCGGCCGAAGAAAAACCGTGCTGCCCCTTTCTTCTCCCCTGTCGGCCGAAACAAGCCATGTCGCCCCTTTCTTCTCTTTGTCAGCTGAAGCAAAGCCGTGCCACACACTATCACCGACGCGCGCAGGTGAGCCCCACCGATTTCAAGGCTCATCGGTTCCAAAACCAACCGGATCATCTTGCTACAAGGCCACGTGCCAAGCTCCAGGGCAAATCCATGGCTCTGAAGGAAGTCGTGAGACATTGACACAAATGGGCACCCTCCCCCATGCGTCGAAACTTGGTGGAATGGATGCAATGCGGGTTGGAATGGATGCGGTGCAGGGTGGTGGCGATCGGGAGTGGAGGCGCGAACGGAAGCGGGCGAAAATGCATTCGCGCCAAAGGACAGGGGAGCCAGAAAAATTGAGTGAAATCCCATACTATGGAGGAAATGAGCTCGTGGGATTCGGGAACCCACAAAAAAATTGGGATGAACAAAACTAGGGATCTATTCGGGCCGGGCAAACCCTCACTGTCCTGCAAACTGGCGATTATTTTGCCGGATGGCCCAGTTTGGGGGATCTACTAGAGATGCTCTAAGCTCCCTTGAAATAAGCTTTCCTAGTGAACCCACGGGTGTGAAAAGTGCATGGGCCCTGGGTGACAGTGGGCTAGACATGTTGTTGGGCAGCTCGGTCTCTTGCTTGTCCAGTTTTCTTGTGTACATGGGCAGTTAGCTAGCTGGTCCCTTGCACGTCGTTTTGTCTAGCCAAGAAAGAAAAAATACTGTTATGACACCTAGCCAATAAAAGACTCTCAACGGGAAAAACTGATTGAACAGACGAATCATCATTTGTGTGTCCAATCCTAAGTAGTAGTGATGTTCCTTTTGAATATCCATTTCTGAGCCCAGGCTCATCTACAACCGCTCTGATGAAAAAAATAAAAGAAATACTAGAAAAATTGAAAAAATTCCAAAAAAAGTTTCATGGTAGATAATTTGATGCGCGGGGTCCGCTCTAATTTTTAGATCATTTGGACATCTAAGCAGCTCTCGGCAAGAAGACAAATTTGGGGTCTATAAGAAAGTTTGCTATTCATGTACTGTTCTGACACAATTTGTCTTTTTTGCTGAGAGTTACTCAGATGTCCAAATTGTCTGAAAATTGGAGCGGTCATCATTCAATAAATTTGTTGGAATCGGGGCTCTGGGGACCCAAAGGCTGGAATTCTGGGGTGCGATTGTTCCTACCGCCATACTCTTTCCTGCAGCTAACCACAGATAGGCTAGGGCAAGAGTGAGATAGCGGGAGACCCTAATCCTGCTTGGTTTGGATTTCACTAGTGAGAGAGAGAGAGAGAGAGAGAGTACAAGGGTGGAAGATCAAGTGGTCGACTTCCTCTACGGCGGCACCCTGCCCTCCTTTTATGTCTACCTTGGTCCTCTTCCCCCGAAAACATTGGAATGAAGGGTTGCCACACAACAACAATTTGAAGGGGGACAGGGGTACAGTCTATCCTGACAAAAGGTGGTCTTCACCTGCAAGGCCACCGTCCATGACGCGCCGGTAGGCTCGGTGATGACCTCCGCCCTGCGCGCCCGTCGTCTTGGTCTTCTTGCACCGATCGGGCAACCTTTGGGGATTGCTTTGGGAGCCGGTGTGCTGGCCTTGCTCCCTTAGCACAAAAGAGGA
The DNA here is from genome assembly GCA_963921465.1 of Triticum timopheevii. Taxonomy (NCBI): domain Eukaryota; kingdom Viridiplantae; phylum Streptophyta; class Magnoliopsida; order Poales; family Poaceae; genus Triticum; species Triticum timopheevii. The sequence continues at coordinate 89,511,874 of OY997271.1, forward strand.
AATCCTCCTCATCCGTGCCTGGTGGCATGGCCTCTGGCACCGTTCCTTGCTGCGTGCGTCACCCATGTGAAGAAGCAAGACCGCGTAACCACGCTGAACAACCACTGACTTGCTTTACTTTGGGAGGGGGCCTCGGGAGGCAGCCTCGGGAGGCAACCTCGGGAGGCCACCCCACAAGAGGGCTTCGCGAGGCTCTTGGTGGAGCTGCATAGTCTGCTCGGGATGCCTGCCGAGGGGGGGGCTCGCGAGGAGTCTTGCTCGTGATGCTTGCTGGTGGCCACTCATTGGGTTCTTGATATGCGTACCGCCCTGAGCCATAGGCAAACGGGCCTGGGTACCCCCAGTCCCACGAGTCCGACAGTAGCCCCTGGACCCACTTCGCGCACGTCTCTGCTAGTTAGGGGGCGAAACAGTGTGGGCCCTAACAGCCCACGGGCCAGGTGCAACACGTGGCGCATGATGGAGCGGGGGAGACTCCCACTTCTCCCACGATGCCTCGGCAATCGCACGGGCTGATATAAAGCCTCCGCGCACGGCAAGAGGCCATCATTGCCTTCCTTGTTCACATCTGCCTTCTCGCGCCTCCCTTCTCGCGTACGACTCTCGCGGTTGAACCCCGAACACCGCATATCTCCTCATCCCCACTTGCAAATCCGTGACGTGCTAATGGCGCTCGCTGGCAAGAAGGGGAAGGTGACGGCCCCGGCCCTAAGCTAGCCCGTCGTCGGGGTGATGCGCTTGCGCTCCATCATCTTCGACACGGGGGACTTGGACCCGGTGCTCCCGCCGGTGGCCGGTGGTCAGAATGAGGGGCAGGAGACCAAGATCTGGTCGGGTTCGCGAGCGCGGGGCGTCCTGGGGACGACCGCCTACCCCTTCTTCCTCCATAACATTTATGCCGGGTTGGACTCTTCGTTCTCGGATTTCTTCTATGCCTTGCTTTCTCATTATCGGATTCACGCCCTCCACCTTCAACCCAATTCCTCCCTCCTCATGGACATGTTCACCTTCTACTTCGAGGCCTTTGTAGGTGTGAGACCCTCGGTGGTGCTCTTTCGTTATCTCTTCAGCTTGCGAGTGACCACCTCGGAGCAGCTCTCAGGATGAATCACTTTCCTCGCCGTCAAGGCGATGGAAGACGACATCATCAGCCTGAAGGCCGCGAAGAAAGTGGAGGGCCACCGACAGAGCTGTGTCTATATGGACGCACCCCGGACCTGCCCACTCCTGATGACCCCAGCAGACCCGGCCGAGAAGAACCGCAGATGGGGGCAAGCGAACCTCACCGATACATGATCGAGCCTGTCCTGGAACGGATGGCTGCGCATGGGGACACGAAGTTGTCGGGGCTGATGGTCATCATGGAGTACCTGCGGCGGCGCATTGCGCCACTCCAAGACCACTCATGGCCCATGTGGGGGGACACCGGTGCAAGGGACACGATGAGGTTGCATGTTAGTGTCCTGAAGCCCGAGGAGCTGCACGGGGTCCCGGCAACCCTGCTCGGCAGCCTTGCTGAGGACCCTCCCGAGGATGCACTCCCACTATACTGCTATCAGGAGAGGCCAGAGCTGGTCGCGGTGATGCCCCTTTTCGACCAGTGGGGGCTCATGCTAGATGGCCACATCGGGCCCCGTGAGAACCCCCTCACGGCGGTGCTGGACTCCAGTGGTAGCGACAACAATGAAGATCAGAGGGGACTGTTATAAGGGAGAGAGGGATTTGGTGGAATACTTGATTGTATTGCTTGAGCTTTGTGGGCGTATATATAAGGCAAGGTAGAATAAATTCTACACTATCCTACATTCCTAAATAGTAACAATGATACTCAACATCCCCCCTGCAGTCACAACGGTAGTGACGCAGACAGTGAGACTGGAGAAGAATCTGAAGGTAAGCCGACGGACACCCCCCACAGTCGGAACGGTCGATGCATCACAGAAGTCATGGCTGGAGTGAAACCGATGAGGTTACTCAAGCAACGTGGTAGCCCTTTGTGCCGATGTCGATGTAGCCACTACAAAAAATGACACATCCGTGACATTTTGGGCCGAACGAATTTTTTCTGTCATACTTCTGAACTTCTATGACAATAATTGTGACAAAACCCAGTATCATCATAGATGTGGTGAGCTCCTACTTCTATGACATAAAATCATGAGAGAAAATGGGCTTTTCGTCCTCGGCGGGCCAGAGACGCAGCTGCATGACATTCTTTGGGACGTCCATGATGGAAAAAACCATGGTAGAAGCGAGGGCGAGGAAAATATTGTGGAGTTCCCGGTTATGGTGGGTGTCGGGGGCCGAGCGATGCGCATTTCTCTCGTACACGTACGCGTGTGTGTGCGAGGCATTGGGCTCTAACTAAACCCGAGTGAGGCGTTCTCCTAACTGAACCCGAGCGATTGCACTGCAGGCTACGCATTACTGAACCCGAGCGATGGAGCGATTCCTTTGCTACTACTGCTAACTGAAGCTGATCGATGCTGCCTCTGGATGAACAGTGAGCGTTGCTGGGGGATTGGATGAATAGCTCCCGGTGGGGGTGGATGAACAGGAACCCGTGGTGTTGCCTCTGGATGAACATGACCCTGATCGAGCTGGTTGGGGCTGGATGAACAGGACTCCGTGGAGTGCTGGATGAACAGGATGACCCGTGGAGGGCTGGTTGAATAGTAGTCGGTGGAGGGCTGGATGAACAGTAGCCCGTGGAGGGGTGGTTGAACAGGACAATGTGGAGAGGGCTGGTTGAACAGTAGCTGGTGGAAGAGCACGCCGTGGAGGCTGGATGAACAGGAGCCCGTGGATGAACAGTCGCAGGTGGAGGCTGGAGGAGGTCGACGGTGGATGAATAGTAGCCTGTGGAGGCTGGAGGAGGTCAACGGTGGAGATGAACAGTATCCCATGGAGTCCCGTTTTGCGGTACGCCACACCCCTCAAGATGAACAGGTCATCCGTTTTGACTGTAGCGCTCCAACACAAGTCCGTTTCCTCCATTTTGCGGTACACCACACCTCTCCCGATCAACAGGACCCCATTTCGATCGTAGGAGGTCCAACAAAATTTTGTTTCCTCCGTTTTGCGATACACCAGACCCCTTTGATGAACAGGATCCCCTTTCGACCATGGCTGGTCAAACACAAGGCTGTTTCCTCTGTTTTGCGGTACGCTAGACCTCGTTTCCATCGGCTGTTCCATCCAAGCTGGTTGGCTCCCACTCGTTCCGTTGCCTCCCGACGAACACGCCGCATTCCGTTGCCTCCCCATGAACCTTACGACGACACGGTTTCTCTGTTCCGACCCAGCCATGTACACGAGCCCTAGTCGTACATATGCGCGAGTAGGCATTCGAGACCCCGCCCGTTTGTACGTACGTGGACGTATTTACTTTCTTTCACCCTGGCTGCTGGACATGCGTGTACATGCTACGTGCATGCCTATACTACGACACGTGCGCGCCTCTACATCGACCAGTATGTATGTACACGTTCGCGACCAGAATGACAACGCTACATAAGCTTCGACCAGGTGGGTCCTGACTGTCAGGCACTTCCTTGCATGCGAAGATGTAGCTGGTGGATCCCAGCAGTAGGGGGGCGAATCGTTTTTTTGCCCGTAACATGGACGCACTTCCTTGCGTGAGAAGATGTAGCTGGTGGGTCCCAGCAGTCATGGGGGAAATGTTTTTTTCATGAAATATGGTGGCCCGTCCGATGGGTCCCTGCAGTCAGGTGGAGGAATAATTATTTTGCGCGTAATAAGGAGGCACTTCCTTGCGGGTGCCGTGGACCTAGCTGTCAGCCTCTCCACGTACTGTACTCTTCCGACGGAATTCGTTCCTTGACCACACTGACCACGCCGCACCGAGAGCACTAGGGCGGTGGATGAAGGCGAGGCCTAGGAAGGGGACGATGCGAAGCCGGGGAAGACGCGGCAGTGGAAGTCCACGCGGAGAGGAGTACGAGGGTTCACTGGTTTGGCTGCGTTGTGAGGTTGCCGTCGCCGCTGAATAACAGGGGGTGTGGGTGAGTAGAGGGATGTCCTAGCCAGCGGTGGGAGTAGTAGGGGGTGGTGAGGCCTCCGCGGCATCACAGCCGGCCACGGGAGGCAGGAGCACGTGGCACGACCGGCGCTGCTTTGGGCGGCTGGAGCAAGAAGACTAGAGGTTGAAGAAGCACTACAGCCGTTGGATGGACATCGTACGGTCACTGCAGCTAGAATCGTTTATATTGACTAAGTTGACAAAGCCCTTGGTACGCGTCAACTTAGTAGGCCCACAGGTCAGCCTCCGAAATGGTGCACCCTAGATGTCAGGGGGAGGAATCATTTTTTGTGCGGCTGAAGCAAGAATATCTGAGATTGGAGAAGAAGCACGACATCCATTGGATGGACATCCAGTGGCCACAGCTGCTAGAACCGTGTGTTGTTGACAAAGCCTTGCATACACGTCAACTTAGTTTTTGTAGGGGACGCGTCAACTTAGAAGGCCCACAAGTGTGTGGCAGAGAACTTATAGCCCATTTGAGATTTGTAAGAATGTACAACCCATTTTTTAGTTCTAATGGAATTTACTACAAACCATTTACAGTTTGTTAAAAGTACAACCCATTTTCTAGCTAGGACAACGATTAATAATTTCAACCAACCGCTCAAAATAGAATTCAATTTTTTCCCACATTTTGATGGGATCCGAAATATTTTTATCCGAAATTTCTAGTCAAATTAAATATAATTTCAAAATAAAGTTGTATTACGTTAAGATCCAATGAAAGATTACGCGCGCAACAAGTAATGAAATCAAAATATTCAAATTCCAAAAACAATATATTTTTTAAACTAATTACGCATTTAGTGCATTTTTTATAGTTAGTGCCTAGTTATTATAATTACATTCCATTTATTATTTCTTAAAGTCCATTTTCTTGTTAAGCCTAATGCATACCTCCTAGGAAAGTTTGCAGCCCAGCGCGGCGGAGAATAACAAGTTTACCCGGATATTGTGTACAACTGTCGGCCCAGTTGCATTGCTGATGTTGAAAAAAAGCATGTGTAGTACAGTACAACCTAACATGGCTACTCAGCCCACATTCAGCGACGCCGAAAAGGCCCAAACAAGGCTTCTGTATAACCTTTTGAAGTCACTAAGCTCAATTAATAACTTAAGAAAAAAGTTAGATTATAGTGGAACCTAATTAAAAGCTGTCATGAGCAAAGAAATAATTAACGGATCCCACTTGTGCGTGTGTGTGTGCATGTGTGTGTGCGCGCGCGTGTGTGTGTGAGAGAGAGAGGGAGAGACCCATCGGTTGATGCTCGTAAATACATCTTTCATCCATATGCATTGGCGATGCTCAGTAAAAACTTATATAGTTGACCCAATCATATAGAACATCATAGCACACTGAACTTGCATACAAAAATTTCACGCAGGCGGCACAATCAGGATGGAAATAGTGGATCGCTACGGGTAGGGCTATGTTGAAACCAACGAACTCATACATAATGGTTCATCGTCTTTATCAATGACGGGGAAATATCTTGAATGCTGTGCAAAGAAAACAGACAAAAAACACAATAAGTTCTGCTAGCACATTAAGTTGACGTACAGTGTAACTGGCCATACCTTGGGCCGGGCCGGGCTTCAGGCCGGGCCTAGCCAAGCTCGACGCAAAAACTTAGGCTCGGGCCCGGCCCGGCCTGGCCATCGGGCCAGTTTTTTGGGCCCGAGCCCGGCCCGAACATGTAAAAGCTCGTCGGGCTCCGGGCCGGCGCGGCCCGACCTTCAGAAAAATGCAAAAACGACGGGCCCGGGCCGGCCTTCGGGCTCAAAATCTAGGCCCGAGCTCGGCCTGGCGGCAGCGTCGGGCCGGGCCGGCCGAGCCGGGCTTCCCATGGCTAGGTATAACCTACATCCATTTCTAAAAAAAGTTCAGGTACAAAATTAGAACATGTCACAATCAAATGTATTGGCACATCAGTGCTTCACACCCATAGCTCGGATTTAACTAGTATCTGACAAGATTCATTTGTTACCTCAAATAAGAGCACATCCAGGCAGCCAGCCCTGCCTCTTCTCCCAAAGAAGCAGTGGCCTCCGCCACGTGATGGAGTAGGCCATGTGCCATCCATCGTCCCGAGCAACACGGGGAAAGTCTAACATTGACTCCTGTAATGGACGTCGTCGACGGACCCTGACACCAGCGGCGGCGGTAGGACTTTGATTGATGGATTGACCACTTCTTCAACATGCACGAACACTCGATACAGGTACATCCCTAACATGGTCCGCGGCGGCCTTGGTGGCAACGAATAGTACAACCCCAGTTCCTGCATCGGTATCTCAACACCAATCACCTTAGGTATGGTGGATGGCTTCTTCATCCATGCCATAACCGTCAGAGCCCAGCTGTCTGGAGGAACAAACATACTTACGAGCTCACCTCCAAGGTCGTTGATAATCTCATTCATGGACTCGCTATTCCAAGCACGTCGAGGCATGCCATGGAAGGCAAGCTTTGTTAAAAACTCAAGCTTAGAGGGCACCGAGCCCCATCCTAGGTGCCACCGATCAAAGCTCACCAGTGCGCCCTCGCAGAACAAACGCCAGGAAGATTTGAACACACGACTGTAGTCGAAAGTTGTCCGGAACTTGACGAAGAAATCAGCCGGTGGCGGACAGACTTCGACGAGCAAGTCACTTATTTGGATGTCGTGCACAATGCCAAGAGCTTTGACAAGGTCGTCCGGCGAGACGGGAGGCCGGTCGCTGTTGATGGTTACCATCAGCACTTTGCCAGCAAACTGGTCGTCAAGCGCCGCCATGCCACTGTTGAGCGATAGCACGCAGCGACCAAAGGCAGGACGGACCTCAGGATCTCCGGCTCGGTGATCCGCGTTGACCGGCGACATGATAGTGCGCTTGAGTACAGGGAGTATAGGAGGGGGATTTGGGGGAACTGGAGTAGGAATCGAGATTCCAGAGGTGGGGGAGGGGCGGGAGATTGGGGATGAAAAGGTAGCATGATTTTTGAACACGCGCCAATATGCTCTCGGCGTGCAAGCGCACAAAAACACAAGTGGTGCCCACATGTCGGCCTAAGAGTCCTTACTCTTTCATTTTTGGAGAGCCCGTCTTTTTTGAGGTTCTTTTGAGAGCCCGGCATGAGAGTCATAATTGACCTATTTAGCATTGCGTTACTACTCGGCCCATATTCAACGACACCTCACTGGCCCAAACAAGTGTACATCATCGAAAAGACACTTTGCTCAAATTATATAACGTGAAAAAAGGAGATATACTCTGAACACTGGAGAATGGTGATGCCCTCATTTAGCCCACCAGTAGTTTGAGACAATAAACAGTTCGAAACAACGATATATACAACATTCAAACACTGACTAGTGACTAGTACTGACATAAACATCAAGACATGATAGTTCATAAGAAGTCTTGCTACACCACCAAAACGCACCCATCTGCAGCGCTCAGACTCTCGTGATCCAAACGAGAATGACATTCTAAATAGAGGCAACTATTACATAGTAAGAGTGACATAGACAAGGATGACCAAATGAAAAGGAATATGCATAACAAAAGAAACAACTACCCATCCAGAACAAGCAGCAAAGACAACAAAGTCATTCGAAGAGATGATCCAACACCATCATAATTTGCAGCCCCGCTTCAGCGACCAGTGATCCGGAGACACCAGTACTCCACCCTTTCGATGCAACAACCGAATTACCTATCAACCTAAAGGCTTGAACCACATCACTGCCCATCGTAATTGAGACATCCAAGGATCAAAGTTAATCTGGATGCCTTTGTCATTCTCACCTTCTTTTGGCTACAGGTTGTATCGTTGACAATCAGGGGAGTTTGACAATCAGGTTGTACGACGGATTCAGGGTGCCCTCTGTTACTGACAAGCGAGTCACGCCTTCTAAGGTCAAGCCTAGAAAGGACCCCTCTATTGCCTTCCCCTCTATTGCCACTAATCCTGGTCTCGAACAGCTGATAAGGTACCTGATGCTATCCCACCTCCTACTACCATCACTGCTATACAATCCATAGGCACTAATGTGTGTGGTATGCATCCGAGCCTGTTAAGCAAGCAGAAGCTGCTCTCTCTTCGAGGTGGGCAGAAGAGTGGTGATGCTGATCCCGATGATGCATAAGCCGTGGAAGGTGCTCTGCTGGAACATCATAGGAATGAACTCAGAACAGAAGCACTTAGCCCTTAGTAATTCTATCAATAGTAGTGGTTGCTCAGTAGTTTGTTTGCAAGAGACCAAATGTGCTACTTTTGATGTTTCTTTTGTGAAACTTTTCTGTCCTAAAAAGTTCGATAAATTTGAGATTGTGCCCTCCCAGGGGGCCTCTGGTGGTTGGATTGTGCTCTGGGACAGTTCGGTGTTTTCTGGCGATGTTATATGCTCTGAATCTTTTGCATTGGGTATTCAGTTTACATCTTTGCAAACTGCCAAAAAATGGAGTCTGTTTAATATTTATGGACCGTGTACGGGCCCAGCTAGAGCTCATTTCACTTCTTCGTTGTTTGACTTAGACATACCTGACGACGAGGACTCGTTACTTTGTGGTGATTTCAACTATATTAGAGCACCAGATAATCGTAACAAGCCAGGAGGAGATGCTAATGATATGCTTACGTTTAATGATTTCATCATTTCGCAAGCGCTGGTCGAGCTGCCCATTAAGGGCAGGCAATACACATGGAGCAATATGTAGAGTGATCCTTTGCTTGAACAAATCGACTGGCTCTTTACCTCAGCTAACTGGACGTCCACGTATCCTAACACCATGGTGGGGCCCCTCCCAAAACCAGTTTCTGATCATATACCGTGTGTGGTTTCAATCAAAACTTCGGTTCCTAAAAGTAAGGTGTTTAGGTTTGAAATTTTTTGGATCTCCTACCCAGGTTTCTTTGATCTGGTGCAGAAGTCTTGGGCCAAGTATTGTTACACGCTTAAATCTGTGGCAAGGTTATGTAAAAAACTCAAAAACTTGAGGTATGCCCTCAAGAAATGGAAACAGATCTCTCGTTTGAATCTATGCATTGACAATTTGAACTGGGCACTGCTGGAGCTGGACAATATTGAAGATAAAAGGCCTATAACATTACCTAAAGCAAATTTCAGAGGGATTCTTAAAGAGCATTTGGTCACTCTCCTTGGGTATAAGAGAGATTACTAGAAGAAGAGATATACTGTGCGATGGTTCAAATTTGGTGGCGATAATACCAAATTCTTCCACTCCGTGGCTATGGAGAGATATCGCAAAAATTCTATTGCTTCTCTCAAACTCCAGGATGGATTTGTTGTCACTAACCATGCAGGTGAAGCTAAGGAGCTCTTTGAAACCTACAGGGAGAGATTGGGCAGGAAAGCGTCGTATGAAATGAAGTTTGATCAAGCTAGAATCGTTAAAAAGGTTGATGGGTTGGATGTGCTGACCACTCCATTCACGCATGAGGAGATTGACAAGGTGGTTCAGGAAATGCCCTCGGACAGAGCCCCCGGCCATGATGGGTTCAATGGCTGCTTCCTGAAATATTGTTGGCATATTATCAAAGAATATTTTTACAAACTTGTAAGGGCTTCTATGATGGAAATTTAGATCGCCAAAGCCTCAACTCTAGATATATCATGCTGATCCCCAAAATCCAGTCGCCCGAATCTACAAATGATTACAAACCCATCATGTTGCTAAATTGCTGCCTGAAGCTGGTCACTAAGCTGCTTGCTAATCGGCTGTACAAAATTGTCCTAAAGGTTATCCACATGAACTAGTATGCGTTTCTCAAAGGAAGGTCCATCCAGGATTGCTTGGCCTGGGCGTTCGAATATATCCACCAGTGCCAAGCCTCGGGGAGAGATTGCTGCATTCTTAAACTTGACTTTGCAAAAGCATTTGACACTATCCAACACAAGCTGATGATTGAGATCATGCGATGCATGGGTTTTGACGATAAGTGGTTGGGGTGGATTAACTGTATATTCTCCTCGGGGTGCTCTGCAGTGCTGCTTAATGGCACCCCTGGGAAGCAGTTCGAGTGTTTATGTGGACTTCGTCAAGCGGATCCACTGTCTCCGTTGATCTTCGTCCTTGTAGTAGACCTTTTGCAGTCGGCGATCAATGATGCTTGCCGGACGGGGCTAATTCAGCTTCCTATACCCACACCCCACAATGATTACCTCGTAATCCAGTATGCTGATGACACGATTGTGGTCTTCCCAGCTATCCGCTTCAGGCGCAGGTGATGTGGGATATGTTGATGGATTATGCGACATCTGTGGGGCTCAGGATCAACTTTCAAAAGTCCACTCTGGTGCCAATCAACTTGGCCTCAGGGGATGCTGCGAGGATGGCTACTGTATTCGGTTGTTCCATTGGCCAGATGCCATTCACGTATCTTGGTCTGCCCATGGGCACCACGCGACCGTCTGGTGAGGATTTGATGCCACTGGTGTCATCGGTGCAGAGAAGAGTGCCGGTTGCTGCATCTCTATTGGATTATGGATCGAATCTCACATTGCTGAACTTAGTGGTCACCTCTCTTGCTATCTATGCTATGTGTTCCATCAAAATAAACCACAAGATCATCGAGCACCTAGAAAAACTACGCAAGGCCTGCCTCTGGATCAGGAAATATGATGATGGGCACAAAAGCAGCTCTTTGGCAGCTTGGGGTATGGTGTGCAGACCTAAAAATAGAGGAGGTTTAGGAGTCATTGATCTCAAAGTACAAAACTAGGGCCTGCTGCTGAAACATCTCCACAAATTCTACAACAAGGCAGATGTGCCTTGGGTGACCTTGATCTAGGAGGCTCATTAAGCTAACAAAATACCTCACACAACGGATCCTTGTGGATCATTTTGGTGGAGGGATCTCATGCAACTCTCAGACATATACAGAGGAGTCACAAGTGTGGATGTGTCTGCAGGAGACACGATTCTCTTCTGGAAAGATATGTGGAAGCCTGAAATATTGCAGGATAAATTTCTGAGAGCCTTTTCGCTTGCCATAAATCTAGACATCTCAGTCAGACAACTGTTGTCCTCGGATCGGCTAGGGGACGTGTTTCATCTTCCTCTTTCTCCACAAGCGAGACAAGAGGTAGCGGGGCTGCAGTCTGACATTTTGGATGTTTCACTCAATATTGACAAAGACACCTGGTCTTGTGTTTGGGGAGGGAATGACTTCAGGTCTTCACGGTTCTACGAGCATTGTTTCAGCTAGGTGCAAGTGGGTGATGCATTTCGTTGGATATGGAAAACTAAATGCACCATGTAGTGGAACGTGTTTCTATGGTTACTCATGGCAGATAGGTTGAACACTAGAAACATGCTGAGGAGACACTTCAAAATTTAGAATGATGACCACACTTGCCTGCTCTGTCAAAACCCTCTGGAGGAGGACATAATACACCTGTTCTTCACATGCCCCTTCAGTCGGAGATGTTAGGATGCACTAGGGGTCCAATGGCCCAATAATACATGCTAGTTGAGAATGTTGCACCATGCCAAAGATAGATGGATTGGGCCGATGTTTCTAGAAGTCTTCACGGTGGTAGCATGGGAGATTTGGAAGGAGAGGAATGATTAACACTTCAGAGGGATCCAACCCTCTTTTGACTCCTGGAGGAACAAATTCAAACTAGACTTTGCAATGCTGCTTCATAGATCAAAGCAGGAGCTAGGTCCCTACATTTTATCCTTAGTTAGCTCCCTGTAATTCCTGTAATATCTGCTTGGACACTCCACCCCCCTCTCTCACCATGTAAATTGTAACTAACTGGATACTCTAACCCCCCTATTTTTGTTCCCTCAGATTTATTAATTTAAAAGGCAGTGAGAGAATCTCACTGTCATAAGTTCTCAAAAAAAAATCAGGGGAGTTTGCTCCCGAACTCCTAGGGCTCATCGTGTAGACACCATTTTCCATAGCAAACAGAGCCTCTCTGCCATCAAGGTCCTTGCCAACGGTGATCTCCTGGTTAATCGGATAACTGAGTCCGAGAAACAGAGAGTGTGAACCAAGGCTGTTTACCCGCCTCCAACTAAAAAATCCTGAAGGCCCCAACAAGTTGGTATCCTGCTCATAGACGTAATAGCCACTGTCCGGATACTCACGTATTTCACGGTGCTCGTATACAGTGGGGTTTTTGCAATATAACTTTTTTGTCTCATGTGTCTGAATGATCATCAGTCTTCTGCCGTCGTCTGATTGAGCAAGGAACTAGTTGTGTGCTTCCCTTTTTTTGGCAAAGGTGGTGTGATTACAAAGGGCAGTAACTGTAGGGACACTGCATCATATCAAAAAGGACAGGCATTGTTAATGTAGGATCAGCATTGTTCAGAGTATGAGTAGGATAATGCCAGAAACAACATTGATATGTCCTTATTGGAACTGGTAGGAAAATATAGGGAAATGTATACTGGGTTCGAAAATATAGAAGTGCCATGCATGGTTATAATCATGTTATCTCACAATTGATTCTTCACAGGAAACTACCATGTCATGCATGTTATGTAATCATGTTATGTCCTCACAAACAAATTCTTCAAGGTAACTAACAAACCATGAATTGTTATATACTCGTGGTCTATGGGCAAATTTTTGTGAGGATATTATTCTAGCCATTGATTGCTGAAGGGCGAATATAGGTATGTACACATGGTAAGCATTACAGGATTTCAGTACTTCCAAATATAGAGTTCTCCTTATGCACATTTACTTCCCTAATGTATGGTTAGATGAAACCAATAGTCTGGTGCACATTTATACATCATGAAAATGAGGAAACTAATGTGGCCATTGATACACTCTCATATTTAGTAGTAGTATATAGATTACTATAAAATAAGGAGAATATCCATATATTCCTAACCGTTTGATTATTCAAGGGTACAAATTGGCTGTAATGACATGGTCACAATCGCATGAATTAACTCATTCCAAATATAGCTGATTTACGGCGTCTCTAATACATTGCCATAGTTCTACTCAAATTCTGCTCAAACAAGGATATGACGATCATCACAAAAAGTTCAAACAGTGCCATGGCGTCATCATTAACATGAGACGGAAACAACTTACACGCACCATATAGCAATACATGGTGCCATCTGCTTTGTCGATTGCGTAGATGATGCCATTGTGTTCAATAGCATCACAGATGTGTGTATCAGCTTTGACGATGATCCACTTCGAGCTAAGTTGTCTCCAGGTAAAGAAGGCACCGGCGTAAAGATAGGAGAGTCCGTGGTCGAACAAGGCAATTATCTTGAAGTCTGCGTAATTCGCATGTCGTGTGGGCACTTGGAAGATTACAATCTTCTGCAAAACAAGGTCCGTCCAACTGACGTGGTAATCTAGATGACTTGGACCGCGATGGTAAAACTCTATATAATCCAACAGAGGAAGGATAATCTCATGGGAGGTCTGGAAGTTCACGATCACCAACTGTTTACCGTCTTCTCTGAAGGCAGCCATCCAGTGGGAGTTCATGCTGACCCAGTACATACCTGCCAAGAAGTTTTGGGCAATGGTGATCGGATCAAAGTCGAGGGAAATGATGTACAGTGACCCACTACATACCTGCAAAGAAGTTTCGGCTAATGGAGATCGGATTGAAGTCGAGGGGCATCATGTACGCCTTGATACGTCTCCAACGTATCTATAATTTTTGATTGCTCCATGCTACTTTATCTACTGTTTTGGACTATATTGGGCTTTATTATCCACTTTTATATTATTTTTGGGACTAACCTATTAACCAGAGGCCTAGCCCAGATTTGCTGTTTTATGCCTATTTCAGTGTTTCGAGGAAAAGGAATATCAGACGGAGTCAAAACGGAATGAAATCAACTGGAGAAGTTTTTTTTGGAAGGAAAGCAACCCACGGAACTTGGAGTGCATGTCAGGGGAGATACGGGCTGCCCACGAGGGTGGGGGGTGCGCCCACCCCCCCGGGACGCCCCCTACCTCGTGGGCCCCCATAGCTCCACCGACGTACTCCTTTCACCCATATATACCTACGTACCCTAAAACTTCCAAAACAGAAGATAGATCGGGAGTTCCGCCATCGCAAGCCTCTGTAGCCACCAAAAACCTCTCGGGAGCCCGTTCCGGCACCCTGCCGGAGGGGGATCCTATCACCGGTGGCCATCTTCATCATCCCGGCGCTATCCACGACGAGGAGGGAGTTGTTCACCCTTGGGGCTGAGGGTATGTACCAGTAGCTATGTGTTTGATCTCTCTCTCTCTCGTGTTCTCTCTCGTGTTCCCTCTATGGCACGATCTTGATGTATCCCGAGCTTTGCTATTGTAGTTGGATCTTATGATGTTTCTCCCCCTCTACTCTCTTGTGATGAATTGAGTTTCCCCTTTGAAGTTATCTTATCGGATTGAGTCTTTTGATGAGAACACTTGATGTATGTCTTGCCATGATTATCTGTGGTGACAATGGGATATCATGTGCCACTTGATGTATGTTTTGGTGATCAACTTGCGGGTTTCGTGACATTGGGAACCTATGCATAGGGGTTGGCACACGTTCTTGACTCTCCAGTAGAAACTTTGGGGCACTCTTTGAAGTACTTTGTGTTGGTTGGATGAATCTGAGATTGTGTGATGCATATTGTATAATCATGCCCACGGATACTTGAGGTGGCAATGGAGTATCTAGGTGACATTAGGGTTTTGGTTGATTTGTGTCTTAAGGTGTTATTCTAGTACGAACTCTTTTATAGATTGATCCAAAAGAATAACTTTGAGGTGGTTTCGTACCCTACCATAATCTCTACGTTTGTTCTCCGCTATTAGTGGCTTCGGAGTGACTCTTTGTTGCATGTTGAGGGCTTGTTATATGATCTATCTATGTTATTATTCTTGAGAGAACTTGCACTAGTGAAAGTATGAACCCTAGGCCTTGTTTCCTATCATTGCAATACCGTTTATGCTAACTTTTATCATTAGTTACCTTGCTGTTTTTATTATTTTAGATTACAAATACCTTTATCTACCATCCATATTGCACTTGTATCACCATCTCTTCGCCGAACTAGTGCACCCATACAGTTTACCATTGTATTGGGTGTGTTGGGGACACAAGAGACTTTTTGTTATTTGGTTGCAGGGTTGTTTGAGAGAGAGACCATCTTCATCCTACGCCTCCTACGGATTGATAAACCTTAAATCATCCACTTGAGGGAAATTTGCTACTGTCCTACAAACCTGTGCACTTGCAGGCCCAACAATGTCTACAAGAAGAAGGTTGTGTAGTAGACATCAAGCTCTTTTCTGGCGCCGTTGCCGGGGAGGTTAGCGCTTGAAGGTATATCTTTAGATCTTGCAATCGAATCTTTTTGTTTCTTGTTTTATCACTAGTTTAGTTTATAAAAGAAAACTACAAAAAAATGGAATTAAGGATGCCTCATATGCTTCATCTTTTTAATGTCTTTCGTGAGTATGATGGAAAGGAAAATTGTGCTCAAGTACTAGAAGAAGAATTACATAGAATGCTTGGCATAAAATATGTGAATGATGAGCATGATTGCAATATTGTTAGTATGAATTCCTTGAATATCCATGATGCTAATGATATGCAAAGCCACAAGCTTGGGGAAGCTATGTTTGATGAAGATGATATTTTTTGTGCCCCAAGCTTTGATGAGCAAATTTACTATGATGAAAGCATGCCTCCTATCTATGATGATTATTGTGATGACACGTATGCTTTAAAGAATAATGATAACCATGAAACTTGTCATCTTGATCTTAATTTTCAATCATATGATAGTTATTTTGTTGAGTTTGCTCCCACTACTATTCATGAGAAGAATTTTGCTTATGTGGAGAGTAGTAAATTTTCTATGCTTGTAGATCATGAAAATAATGCTTTAGGTGCTGGTTATATTGTTGAATTCATTTATGATGCTACTGAAAATTATTATGAGGGAGGAACATATGCTTGTAGGAATTGCAATAATATCAAGTTTCCTCTCTATGTGCTTAAAATTTTGAAGTTATGCTTGTTTTACCTTCCTATGCTTGTTGATTATTGTTCCCATAAGTTGTTTGCTCACAAAATTCCTATGCATAGGAAGTGGGTTAGACTTAAATGTGCTAGTCATATGTTTCATGATGCTCCCGTTATGTTTCAATTATTATCTTTTATGTGAGCATCATTGTCATCATCATGCCTAGCTAGAAAGGCATTAAAGAAAGCGCTTGTTGGGAGACAATCCAATATTTATCCTTACTGTTTTTGTGTGTTCACATGATTATGCTACTGTAGTAATCATGTTTTTTTAGTTTTTTTTCAATAAAGTGCCAAGTAAGACCTTTAGGATAGCTTACGGTGATAGTTGTGTTGATCCTGCTGAAAATCAGAAACTTTTGCACCCAGTAAATTAGTTTTGTTAATTCACAGAAACGTTCTGCTGATCTGATTCTTTTTGCTCTGGATTAGTACACGAATTGCTTAGGACTTCCTAATTTGTTAGGATTTTTGGAGTTCCAGAAGTATACGTTTGATACAGATTACTACAGACTGTTCTGTTTTTGACAGATTCTGTTTCTATGTGTTGTTTGCTTATTTTGATGAATCTATGAGTAGTATTGGAGGGTATGAACCATAGATAAGTTGGAGTACAGTATATATTACACCAATATGAATTTAGAATGATTTCATTACAGTACCTAAGTGGTGGTTTTATTTTCTTATACTAACGGAGCTTACGAGTATTCTGTAGAGTTTTGTGTTGTGGAGTTTTCAAGTTTTGGGTAACGATTCGATGAGCTATGGAATAAGGAGTGGCAAGAGCCTAAGCTTGGGGATGCCCATGGCACCCCAAGGTAGTATTAAAGTACAACCAAGTGCCTAAGCTTGGGGATGCCCCGGATGGCATCCCCTCTTTCGTCTTCGTTCATCGGTAACTTTACTTGGAGCTATATTTTTATTCACCACATGACATGTGTTTTGATTGGAGCATCATTTTTTGTTAAATATTAGCTTTCTGTTATTTAGAATAATGTTTTGCATCTTTAGTTTCAATAAAGAAGTCAAGGATAGCCTTTGCCATGCTTATTTTGCTAGTATACATGTTGCTGCTTGAAAAACAGAAAGTTTACCGCTGTTGCAAAAATTCCCTAGAAAAGTCAGAGAGTGGTATAATGTTGAATCTTTTTGCATATTGAGATCTGATAAATTTATTACAGTGGTAATTTTAGTTAATAATTTTTGGAGTCAGGGAAGTATTGATACTCTTGCATTCTTTACAGACTGTACTGTTTTAGCAGATTGCTGTTATGGTTGCATTGTTTGCATATGTTTGCTTGATTAATGATTCTATTTGAGGATAGGAGTATTAAATATGAAGATTCATTTAGTATGCAATGTTGAATAATTATTTAAGTGATTTGTTACAGTAGAAAATGATAAGGTTTTGCATTGGTTTATACTAACCTATCTCACGAGTTCTTGTTGTGTTTGTTGTGAATGAAGCTTTTGATAAAAAGAGAAACCATGATATGAGAGGAATTAAGGAGACACAAAAGCTCAATCTTGGGGATGCCCAAGGCACCTCAAGATAATATTTCAAGAAGTATCAAGCATCTAAGCGATGCCCGGTAGGCATCCCACCTTTCTTCTTCAACAACTATCGGTTAGTATCGGTTGAGCCTAAGTTTCTGCTTCTTCACATGAGTTGTGCTATCCTTGCAATGTAGTTTTCTTTAGCTTTGCTTGCTGTTTGAATAAAGTATCAAGATCTGAAATTATTAAATGAGAGAGAGAGAGTCTTTGCATAGTTGCATAATTATTTAGCTACACATTGACCTTCACTTATATCTTTCGGAGTAGTTTGTCATTTGCTCTAGTGCATCACTTATACCTTTTAGAGCATGGTGGTAGTTTTATTTTGAAGAAATAGATGAACTCTCATACTTCACTTATATTATTTTGAGAGTCGTTAATAGCATGGTAATTTATTTAATATTAATATACTTGGTATTCAAGATATGTGAAACTTTCTTATGAGTGTGTTGAATACTAAGAAAAGTTTGATACTTGATAATTGTTTTGAGATATGGAGGTAGTGATATTAAAGTCATTCTAGTTGGGTGATTATGAATTCAAAGAATGATTGTGTTGAAGTTAGCAAGTCCTGTAGCATGCACGTATGGTTAAAGTTGTGTAACAAATTTGAAACATGAAGTGTACCTGGCTTGTGCATCCTTATGAGTGGTGGTCGGGGACGAGCGATGGTCTTTTCCTACCAATCTATCCCCCTAGGAGCATGCACGTAGTACTTGATTTTTGATGACTTCTAAATTTTTGCAATAAGTATATGAGTTCTTTTGACTAATGTTGAGTCCATGGATTATACACACTTTTACCTTTCCGCCTTTGCTAGCCTCTTCGGTACCGTGCATTGACCTTTCTCACCTTGAGAGTTGGTGCAAACTTCGCCGGTGCATCCAAACCCCATGATACGATACGCTCTATCACACATAAACCTCCTTATATCTTCCTCAAAACAGCCACCATACCTACCTATCATGGCATTTCCATAGCCATTCCGAGATATATTGCCATGCAACTTCCATCATCATATTCATGACATACATTACTTTTGTCATATTGCCATTGCATGATCATGTAGTTGACATCGTATTTGTGGCAAAGCCACCATGCATTATTTTTCATACATGTCACTCTTGACTCATTGCACCATCCCGGTACACCGCCGGAGGCATTCATATAGAGTCATATCTTGTTCTAAGTTTCGAGTTGTAATCCTTATGTTGTAATCAATAGAAGTGTGATGATCATCATTATTAGAGCATTGCCCAAAAAAAAGAAAGGCCAAAAAAAAGAAAAAAAAGGGAAAATAAAAAAAAAGAAAAGAAAAAAGGGCAATGCTACTATCTCTTTTTCCACACTTGCTTCAAAGTAGCACCTTGTTCTTCATGTAGTGAGTCTCATATATTGTGCTTCAAAGTAGCACCTTGTTCTTCATGTAGTGAGTCTCATAAGTTGTCTTTTTATACTAGTGGGAATTTTTCATGATAGAACTTGGCTTGTATATTCCTACGATGGGCTTCCTCAAATGCCCTAGGTCTTCATGAGCAAGCGAGTTGGATGCACACCCACTAGTTTTCTTTTGTTGAGCATTCATAGCTCTAGTGCATCCGTTGCATGGCAATCCCTACTCCTCATGTTGACATCAATTGATGGGCATCTCCATAGCCCGTTGATTATCCTCGTCAATGTGAGACTTTCTCCTTTTTTGTCTTCTCCGCACAATCCCCATCATCATATTCTATTCCACCCATAGTGCTATATCCATGGCTCGCGCTCATGTATTGCGTGAAGGTTGAAATAGTTTGAGATTATTTGAGTATGAAACAATTGCTTGGCTTGTCATCGGGGGTATAGAAGTTGGGAACATCTTTGTGTGACGAAAATGAAGCATGACCTAACTATATGATTTTGTAGGGATGAACTTTCTTTGGCCATGTTATTTTGAGAAGACATGATTGCTTTGATTAGTATGCTTGAAGTATTATTATTTTTATGTCAATATGAACTTTTGTCTTGAATCTTATGGATCTGAATATTCATACCACAATTAAGAAGATTTACATTGAAATTATGCCAAGTAGCAATCCTCATCAAAAATTCTTTTTTATCATTCACCTACTCGAGGACGAGCAGGAATTAAGCTTGGGGATGCTTGATACGTCTCCAACGTATCTATAATTTTTGATTGCTCCATGCTATTTTATCTACTGTTTTGGACTATATTGAGCATTATTATCCACTTTTATATTATTTTTGGGACTATCCTATTAACCGGAGGCCCAGCCCAGACTTGCTATTTTATGCCTATTTTAGTGTTTCGAGGAAAAGGAATATCAGACGGAGTCAAAACGGAATGAAATCAACTAGAGAAGTTATTTTTGGAAGGAAAGCAACCCAGGGAACTTGGAGTGCACATCAGGGGAGATACGGGCTGCCCACGAGGGTGGGGGTGCGCCCACCCCCCCGGGCGCGCCCCCTACCTCGTGGGGCCCCCGTAGCTCCACCGACATACTCCTTTCACCCATATATACCTACGTACCCTAAAACTTCCAGAACAGAAGATAGATCGGGAGTTCCGCCGCCGCAAGCCTCTGTAGCCACCAAAAACCTCTCGAGAGCCCATTCCGGCGCCCTGCCGGAGGGGGATCCCATCACCGGTGGCCATCTTCATCATCCCGGTGCTATCCATGACGAGGAGGGAGTAGTTCACCCTCGGGGCTAAGGGTATGTACCAGTAGCTATGTGTTTGATCTCTCTCTCTCGTGTTCCCTCTATGGCACGATCTTCATGTATCCTGAGCTTTGCTATTGTAGTTGGATCTTATGATGTTTCTCCCCCTCTACTCTCTTGTGATGAATTGAGTTTCCCCTTTGAAGTTATCTTATCGGATTGAGTCTTTTTATGAGAACACTTGATGTATATCTTGCCGTGATTATCTGTGGTGACAATGGGATATCATGTGCCACTTGATGTATGTTTTGGTGATCAACTTGCGGGTTTCGTGACATTGGGAACCTATGCATTGGGGTTGGCAGACGTTCTTGACTCTCCGGTAGAAACTTTGGGGCACTCTTTGAAGTACTTTGTGTTGGTTGGATGAATCTGAGATTGTGTGATGCATATCATATAATCATGCCCACGGATACTTGAGGTGACAATGGAGTATCTAGGTGACATTAGGGTTTTGGTTGATTTGTGTCTTAAGGTGTTATTCTAGTACGAACTCTTTTATAGATTGATCTGAAAGAATAACTTTGAGGTGGTTTCATACCCTACCATAATCTCTATGTTTGTTCTCCGCTATTACTGGCTTCGGAGTGACTCTTTGTTGCATGTTAAGGGCTTTTTATATGATCTATCTATGTTATTATTGTTGAGAGAACTTGCACTAGTGAAAGTATGAACCCTAGGCCTTGTTTCCTATCATTGCAATACCGTTTACGCTCACTTTTATCATTAGCTACCTTGCTGTTTTTATTATTTTAGATTACAAATAGCTTTATCTACCATCCATATTGCACTTGTATCACCATCTCTTCACCGAACTAGTGCACCTATACAATTTACCATTGTATTGCGTGTGTTGGGGACACAAGAGACTTTTTGTTATTTGGTTGCAGGGTTGTTTGAGAGAGACCATCTTCATCCTACGCCTCCTACGGATTGATAAACCTTAGGTCATCCACTTGAGGGAAATTTGCTACTGTCCTACAAACCTGTGCACTTGCAGACCCAACAACATCTACAAGAAGAAGGTTGTGTAGTAGACATCACGCCTCCATATCATGGTGAGCTAATCTTGCAAGACCAGATAGCAGCAAGCAAGGTGTCAAGCTTAGGCCTCGTTTCGATGATGGCCGTGTGCATGTCCCTCGAGCATGCAGCCAGCCGTAGGGCGCTCAACATATACATTCACAAACAATAGAGGTTGAGGATGTCACTAGGGAGATTGCTCCAATCGCGGCTCATATGGATGCTGCACGGTTCGCGTTCGGCCATGGTGGAGTTTGGAAGGTGGGGTTTTCTGGGGGATTGATTTACGGGGGAGAAGGCTGTCGGTGCTGGAGCGGCTAGCGAGGGAATAGTGGTACTGGGGGAGGTGAGCAAGGCGACGGTACACGGGGGCACAGTGAGATGGAGATAGAGATGGAGATGGAGATGGAGATGGAGTGGTGCTATGGGAGGAGAGAGGGAGACGAGGCGAGGCATGCTAATGTGTTGTATAGTAGCGGTGACAGACTGCACAATGCACAGGGTGAGGCTGACTTTGGTAACCCGAACACGCCACTTGGACTAGTCTCAGGCGCAGGGTGTTGTCACTTCACTGTGAGGACCGGATGAATAGTATTTTGACCATCAAGTGTACCACAGTGGTACTACTACTACTACTACTACTACTACTACTACTACTACTACTACTACTACTACTACTACTAGTACTACTACTACTACTAGTAGTACTTTATAGCGGAAATAGGTCTTCCGTGCTAGCATGCCTGTTCACTTCATCCTCCAGGCATCATCCATATTGCAAGCAGAACCAAATTCACGTGCATGCGGAAGCGCGAAGATGGGCCTTTTCTTTTTTGAGGATAACCATGTATTCCTTAACCATAGAATGTTGTGTCTCCCACGCATGCGCCAATATCCATCTGAACCAGCTAAGACACATTTTTTTATCTGTTTGCATAGGTCCCACCTATCAGGAAGGATTGGTACGTACACGAACAGGTACGACTCCTCAGTCTACCCGCATAGCCTTTTCGTTTAGTCTACCTAGCCGTCTAATCAACTACCTGCACGCCACTTCTCCCATTTACTTATCCATCGGGAACCGATTTTCCTCGGCTTCTTCACCTCCCCTTCGTCTTCATTTGCATCAAAAACCCACTGCGTTCACATTGTTTTAACCTCTGCACATACTCCTGGAGTAATTCTGAAGCCCCTTTAAATAATCATCTACTTTAGTTAGACTAGCCATCTAATCCTAACTCTCCAAACAATAGCCCTCCATTCCAGCGGTTCCAAATGGCGAAAGAGATCGAGATGCAGGTTTTTAGCATCCAACATGTCCTCGTCGAAGTCTCGTTGAGCATAGTTTCCACCATCACCGTCCACCCAAGGGTTGTTCGGAAGTGGATCAAAAATGTACCCAACTCCCTCGAAAAGGTAGAGCTAAGGGTCATCGGTCTCGACGCAGAGTACATGGAGCATGCCATTGGGAAGATCCAACGCGTGGCCGTCCTTCAGTTGTGCCTCGAAGATGATGTTTTGGTGTACCACATCATACACACGCCCTCCATACCAGGTGAGCTTCACAATTTCTTGTCTCAGGAGGACATATACTTCTGTGGGGCAGCCATCGAAGGGGACAAACAGAAGCTGGAGCCGTACAACCTTGATTTGAAAAGCATCACTGACCTACAAACCAGAATCAAAATTCCTATAGAAGATTGTGATAAACAGACACCATCCCTATTCGATGTAGCAAATTTTGTGCTCAGTACAAATCTTCAGAAGGGTGACGAGACGCTGGCATTAAGGTCGTCTGGATGGGAGAATTATCCCTTGACATACGAGAGGATAAAATATGCTTCCCTCGATGCCCGTGTGAGTTTCGAGATAGCTGCAAGGTCCAAAGAGCTTGTTGCGGAGCCGTCTCCCATAGAAAATGAGAAGAAGAAGAAGAAGAAGAAGGAGAAGAAGAAGAACAGTCTACACCAGCAGCAGGGCATTATGGATGGATGAACTATTTCCTCTCTTGTAAAAAAATATTCCCTCTGGTGTATATTGATATAGATGGACTATTTTGATGGTGTGCATGTCTTTGGAACAAGTAGTAGCGTGGGTCCGCTTGACTATAAGGAACTATTTATCCGCCTAGCTTTCTGTACTACTCCTTCCAGTGATCGGTATGCAATGCATGTGTCCATAGACATGACACCTTGTCAATGGAAGTTCAACTACGGCGACCATCACGGTTCACCCACTGCCACCCGCGATTCCCACAACGCCGTTCCAACCTACGGCACCACGTCCCCCGACGTGCGCCTCACCCCTCTCAGCCACACCGCCCCTCTGCCTTTGTGTGCATGACATGTGGGCCACCTTAAATGTGGTGAGCATCAAGTTTCTACCACATCCACAAGCGATTCCCACGACGCCACACGAACCCATGAAACCACACGTCCCCCGACCTGCGGCTCACCCCTCTCGGCCCCACTACCCCTCTGCCTTCGGGAGCATTACATGTGGACCAGCCACCTATCGGGTCCACATGTTATTGACTCAAAGGCAGGTGTAGTAAGGCGCTGAAGCTCTGTCCCGAGGGCCCTGAGAGGGAAATGTAACTTCTGCGCCAGGCCTTGTGGTGCTACCGCTGCACAAACTCGTGCCAAACTCGAGATTTGTTTCTTTACTATACATGCACACAGTGATTTAATGGACATTGTAATCTCAACATGTGATGGGGAGCTCTAAATTTGAATTTGAAACTTATAAACCGAAAAGATTCAAAACAAATAAAGTAGGAGAGAGGGAGTATATCGTAGGATGTGTCCCATACGAAACAAGTCCCCTGGTTTGTCACCACGAAGATGTCGTTAGAAAGGAGCACAACATCTTCGTACTCGTACGGCAACAAATCGGCCGCGGACAGCATGGTCCACCTTTGACCGCCATGTGCATGGTTCATGCTATCTTATTCAATCTCACCGTGGTTTCATCGTACCAATTCATGCGGTGGCCTGTTGCATGGCTGATCCCAATGTTGGACAAAGGTTCTACAGGAACGGTGTCACCGTTTTAAATGTTGTGCAAATTGATGTTGGTACCCTCCCGTACATATGCAAGCCAATCTCCACTTGCACCGAGCCTAACCTGTGAAACAGTGGGGAGGGGGAGAATTAAGAAATGGACACAGAAGTAGTCTTTAGAATGCGTTTACTACGTGATTAAACTCATCTTACCTGCTCATAGGAGGAAATCCGAGTGCCCCTCAACGTCGGCATTTCAAGGGGCGTCAACTTGCAACTACGTCCACACTGCGATGGAGAGACCCCGAAGGAAACATCCTCGTGCGTTCCACGGAATATCAAGATGCATTTGTATGAGTAGTTTATCTTGTGAGAGAAAAGGATGAATGAGGGAAGGCCTCTAGAGATGGAGATAGAGACTACTACTACCAATGTGCTGGCCCGTGCATTGCAATGGATCCAAAGTAGTAGAATAATACTTGTTCACCTTCTTGAAATATAAACACTCTAGTTTTGATATACATGTGTCAGCAGACATGACAGCTTGTCCATGGAAGTTGAACCACATCGACCATCACGTTTCTTGTTTCTACCACTTCCAAACCCACACGCGATTCCCTCGATGCCGCTCCAACCCACGGCACGATGTCCCCCAACGTGGACATGGATCCTCTGACGTGGCTATCACTGCCTTACCCTGCCTTTCCTTTGCTGACAGGTGGGACCCATGTTAGGGGGGACCCACATGTCAGTGACAGAATGGTAGGATTGTTCACATCAGGGGATCCCCATCCCCCCGATGTGCGCCTCATCCCTCTCGGCCCCACCGCTCCTCTGCCTTTGTGTGCATGACATGCGGGCTAGCTGAACTATGGCGACCATCAACTTTCTACCACATCCACACCCGATTGGACATGGTTTGCCTGCTCCGCTATTGTGCTCCGATCCGTACTCCCGCACCATCAAATTTTCATCCAGCGGCTGTCACACATTCCTTCTCGGGCATCAATCCTCAGCTGGAGTACTTCTGTACTACAGGTAGTACCTACCGGTGTGGCCATCTACGCCTCGTAACGGCCCGACGCCCAGCTGTGGCACCCTCGCCATGGCCATGCCACCACCGCCCGGTTCATCTCGAACGAGTGAGTCGCGAACCACACCACCACCATGAGAATGACATGTGGGCCAGCCGCATTTAAGGTCCGCATGTCATTGACTCATAGGCCGGTGCACTAAGCCACTGAAACTCGGTCTCGTGGGCCCCAAGAGGGAAATGTAACTCCTGCGATAGGCCTTGTGGTGCTCCTGAAGTACGAGCTCGTGCCAAACCCGAAATTCGTTTCTTACTACTACCAACTAGTAAGGTACACGTGCAATGCACGCTTGAGATTCTGGTGGTTTGTGCATTATGCTTAAGGGCCTGTTTGGTTTGCAGCCTAAGGTTGCCATGCCTAAGCTTAGGCGTGCTGATACGTCTCCAACGTATCTATAATTTTTGATTGTTCCATGCTATTATATTACCCGTTTTGGATGTTTATGGGCTTTACTTTGCACTTTTATATTATTTTCAGGACTAACGTACTAACCGGAGGCCCAGCCCGAATTGCTGTTTTTTTTGCCTATTTCAGTGTTTCGAAGAAAAGGAATATCAAACGGAGTCCAAATGGAATGAAACCTTCGGGAGCAATCTTTTTGGAACAAACGCAATCCAGGGGACTTGGAGTGGAAGTCAAGCAACAAGCGAGGCGGCCACGAGGGTGCCCGGCGTGCCCCCACCCTCGTGGGCCCCTCAAGCTTCCACCGACCTACTTCTTCCTCCTGTATATATCCACGTACCCCGAAAACATCCAGGAGCACCACGAAAACCTAATTCCACCACCGCAACCTGTATCAGCAAGATTCCATCTTGGTGCCTTTGCCGGCGCTCCGCCGGAGGGGGAACCAACCATGGAGGGCCTCTACATCCTCTCCAAGGCCTCTCCAATGAGTTATGAGTAGTTTACCACAGACCTTCGGGTCCATAGTTATTAGCTAGATTGCTTCTTCTCTCTCTTTGAATCTCAATACAAAGTTCTCCTCGCTCTTCTTGGAGATCTATTCGATGTAACTCTTTTTGCGTTGTGTTTGTCGAGATCCGATGAATTGTGGGTTTATGATCAAGTTTATCTATGAGATATATTTGAATCTCCTCTGAATTCATTTATGTGTGATTAAGTTATCTTTGCAAGTCTCTTTGAATTATCAGTTTGGTTTGGCCTACTAGATTGATCTTTCTTGCAATGGGAGAAGTGCTTAGCTTTGGGTTCAATCTTGCGGTGTCCTTTCCCAGTGATAGCAGGGGCAGCAAGGCACGTGTTGTATTGTTGCCATCGAGTATAAAAAGATGGGGTTTATATCATATTTCTTGAGTTTATCCCTCTACATCATGTCATCTTTCTTAATGCGTTACTCTGTTCTTATGAACTTAATACTCTAGATGCAGGCAGGAGTCGGTCGATGCGTGGAGTAATAGTAGTAGATGCAGAATCGTTTCAATCTACTTGTTATGGACGTGATGCCTATATACATGATCATGCCTAGATACTCTCATAACTATGCACTTTTCTACCAATTAATCGACAGTAATGTGTTCACCCACCATAATACTTATGCTATCTTGAGAGAAGCCACTAGTGAAACCTATGGCCCTCGGGTCTATATTTTATCATACAAGTTTTCATCTATCTTTTATTTGCATCTTTTACTTTCCAATCTATATCATAAAAATACCAAAAATATTTATCTTATCATATTATCTCTATCAGATCTCACTTTTGCAAGTTTCCGTGAAGGGATTGACAAGCCCTTTATCGCGTTGGTTGCGAGGTTCTTGTTTGTTTGTGTAGGTGCGTGGGACTTTTGAGGAGCCTCCTACTGGATTGATACCTTGGTTCTCAAAAACTAAGGGAAATACTTACGCTAGTTTGCTACATCACCCTTTCCTCTTCATGGGAAAACCAACGCAGTGCTCAAGAGGTAGCAAGAAGGATTTCTGGCGCCGCTGCCGGGGAGGTCTTCGCTCAAGTCAAGACATACCAAGTACCCATCACAAACTCATCTCCCTCGCATTACATTATTTTCCATTTGCCTCTCGTTTTCCTCTCCCCCACTTCACCCTGGCCGTTTTATTCACCCTCTCTTTCTCGTTCGCCTCTCTTTTTCACTTGCCTCTTGTTTGCTTGTGTGTTGGATTGCTTGTCATGATGGCTCAAGATAATACCAAATTGTGTGACTTTTCCAATACCAATAATAATGATTTCCTTAGCACTCTTATTTCTCCTCTTAATGAAGCTGAATCTTGTGAAATCAATGCTGCTTTGTTGAATCTTGTTATGAAAGATCAATTCTCCAGCCTTCCTAGTGAAGTTGCCGCTACTCATCTAAACAACTTTGTTGATTTGTGTGATTTGCAAAAGAAGAAAGATACGGATAATGATATTGTTAAATTTAAGTTATTTCCGTTTTCACTTAGAGATCATGCTTAAACTTGGTTTTCGTCCTTGCCTAAAAATAGTATTGATTCATGGAATACATGCAAAGATGCTTTTATCTCTAAGTATTTTCCTCCCGCTAAGATCATCTCTCTTAGAAATGATATTATGAATTTTAAACAAGTTGATCATGAGCATGTTTCCCAATCTTGGGAAATAATGAAATTAATGATTCGCAATTGCCCTACTCATGGTTTGAATTTATGGATGATCATACAAAATTTTTATGCCGGATTGAATTTTGCTTCTAGAAATCTTTTAGATTCGGCCGCGGGAGGCACTTTTATGGAAATCGCCTTAGGAGAAGCTACTAAACTCCTTGATAATATTATGGTTAATTATTCTCAATGCCACACTGAAAGATCTACTAGTAAGAAAGTTCATGCAATAAAAGAAATTAATTTTTTGAGTGGAAAGATGGATGAACTTATGAAATTGTTTGCTACTAAGAGTGCTCCTATTGATCCTAATGATATGCCTTTGTCTACTTTGATTGAGAATAATAATGAATCTATGGATGTGAATTTTGTTGGTAGGAATAGTTTTGGTAACAATGGTTATAGAGGAAACATTAATCCTAGGACGTTTCCTAGTAATTCCTCTAATAATTATGGTAATTCCTACAACAAATCTTATGGAAATTTTAATAAGACGCCCTCTGATTTTGAGAATAGTGTTAAAGAATTTATGATCTCTCAAAAGAATTTCAATGCTTTGCTTGAAGAAAAATTGCTTAAAGTTGATGAATTGGCTAGGAACGTTGATAGACTTTCTCTTGATGTTGATTCTTAGAAACTTAGATCCATTCCACCTAAGCATGATATAAATGAGGCTCTCAAAGCTATGAGAATTTCCATTGATGAGTGCAAAGAAAGAACCGCTAGGATGCGTGCTAAAAAAGATTGCTTTGTAAAAGCGTGTTCTTCTAGTTTCCATGAAAATAATGATGAAGATCTAAAAGTTATTGATGTGTCCCCTATTAAATCTTTGCTTTGCAATATGAATCTTGATAATGATGGGACTGGAGATGAGTCAACTTTAGTTAAAAGGCGTCCCAATGATTCGGAGTTTTTAGATCTTGATGCTAAATTTGGTAAAAGTGGGATTGGAGAGGTCAAAACATTACATAGAAATGAACCCACTATTATGGATTTCAAGGAATTTAATTATGATAATTGTTCTTTAATAGATTGTATTTCCTTTTTACAATCCGTGTTGAATTCTCCTGATGCTTATAGTCAAAATAAAGCCTTTTACCAAACATATCGTTGATGCCTTGATGCAATGTTATGAGGAAAAACTTGAATTGGAAGCTTCTATACCTAGAAAACTTTATGATGAGTGGGAAACTACCATAAAAATTAAAATTAAAGATCATGAATGCTATACTTTGTGTGATTTGTGTGTTAGTGTTTCCACGATTCTGGAAACTTTATGTGATGTGCTAGGTTTCCATGATTTTGATGATTGCTCTTTAAATTTGCACCTTGTGGATTCCACCTTTAAGAAACCTATGGGAAGGATCAATGATGTTCTTATTGTTGAAAATAGGAATTATGTGCCCGTAGATTTTATCATTCTTATATAGATTGCAATCTTTCATGTCCTATTATTCTTGGTAGACCTTTCCTTAGAACGATTGGTGCAATTATTGATATGAAGGAAGGGAATATTAGATTCCAATTTCCATTATGGAAAGGCATGGAACACTTACCTAGAAAGAAATTCAAATTACCTTATAATCTATTATGCGGGCCACTTATGAATTGAATGCTAAAGATGGCAATACGTAGATCTATTCTTGCTTTTATGCCTAGCTAGGGGCGTTAAACGATAGCGCTAGTTGGGAGGCAACTCAATTTTATTTTTGTTCCTTGCTTTTTTCTTCTGTTTAGTAATAAATAATTCATCTAGCTTCTGTTTAGATGTGGTTTCATGTTTTAATTAGTGTTTGTGCCAAGTAGAACCTATAGGATAACCTATGGTGATAGTTAATTTGATTCTGCTGAAAAACGGAAACTTTTGCGCGCATGAGAATAATTTTAGTAAATCACAGAAACGTGCTTCTACGTTGATTCTTTTTGAAGTAGATCAATAGACAAATTGTCCAGGATTTCATATTTTGGTAGGAATTTTAGAGTTCCATAAGTATTCGGAAGTTACAGATTGCTACAGACTGTTCTGTTTTTGACAGATTCTGTTTTTCGTGTGTTGTTTGCTTATTTTGATGCATCTATGGCTAGTATCGGGGGGTATGAACCGTAGAGAATTTGGAATAAAGTAGGTTTAACACCAATATAAATAAATAATGGGTTCATTACAGTGCCTTATGTGCTGGTTTTTCTTTCTTGCACTAACGGAGCTTATGAGATTTCCTGTTGAGTTTTGTGTTGTGAAGTTTTCAAGTTTTGAGTAAGGATTTGATGGACTATGGAATAAGGAGTGGCAAGAGCCCAAGCTTGGGGATTCCCATGGCACCCCAAGATATTCAAGGACAACCAAAAGCCTAAGCTTGGGGAAGCCCCGGAAGGCATCCCCTCTTTCGTCTTCGTCTATCGGTAACTTTATTTGGAGCTTATATTTTTATTCACCACATGATATGTGTTTTGCTTGGAGCATCTTGTATGGTATTAGTATTTGATTTTTAGTTTACCACAATCATCCTTGCTGTACAGACCTTTTGGGAGAGACACAGTTGATTTGGAATTTATTAGAATACTCTATGTGCTTCACTTATATCTTTTGAGCTAGATAGTTTTGCTCTAGTACTTCACTTATATCTTTTAGAGCACGGCGGTGGCTTTATTTTGTAGAAATTATTTATGTCTCTTCTTCACTTATATCATTTTGACAGTCTTTTAGAACAGCATGGTATTTGCTATGGTTAAAAAATTGGTCCTAGAATGATGAGCATCCAAGTTGGGTATAATAAAAACTATCATAGGAAGTGAATTGGATGCTATGATCAATTTGATGCTTGATAATTGTTTTGAGATATAGAGGTGGTCATATTAGAGTCATGCTAGTTGGGTAATTGTGAATTTAAAAAATACTTGTGTTGAAGTTGGCAAGTCCCATAGCATGCACGTATGGTAAAAGTTGTGTAACAAATTTGTTGCATGGGATGCTCTTTTGATTGCCTTCCATATGAGTGGAGGTCAGGATCGCGCGATGGTTAACTCCTACCAACCCTTCCCCTAGGAGCATTCGTAGTAGTACTTTGCTTCAAGGGCTAATAAAACTTTTGCAATAAGTACATGAGTTCTTTATGACTAATGTGAGTCCATGGATTATACGCACTCTTACCTTTCATTGCTAGCCTCTTCGGTACCGTGTGCATTGCCCTTTCTCACCTTGAGAGTTGGTGCAAACTTCGCTGGTGCATCCAAACCCCGTGATAGGATATGCTCTATCACACATAAACCTCCTTATATCTTCCTCAAAACAGCCACCATACCTACCTATTATGGCATTTCCATAGCCATTCCGAGATATATTGCCATGCAACTTTCCACCGTTCTGTTTATCATGACACGCGTCATAATTTTCATATTGCCTTGCATGATCATGTAGTTGACATCGTATTTGTGGCAAAGCCACCTTTATAATTTTACATACATGTCACTCTTGATTCATTGCCCATCCTGGTACACCGCCGGAGGCATTCATATAGAGTCATATCTTGTTCTAGTTTTGAGTTGTAATTCACGTGTTGTAAATAAATAGAAGTGTGATGATCATCATTATTAGAGCATTGTCCCTTATAAAAATAAGGCCAAAAAAAGAAAGGCCAAATAAATAAAGAGGAAAGGCCCAAAAAAATAAAAAATAAAAAGGGGGACAATGTTACTATCTTTTCCCACACTTGTGCTTCAAAGTAGCACCATGTTCTTCATATAGAGAGTCTCATATGTTGTCACTTTCATATACTAGTGGGAATTTTTCATTTTAGAACTTGGCTTGTATATTCCAATGATGGGCTTCCTCAAAACGCCCTAGGACTTCGTGAGCAAGCAAGTTGGATGCACACCCGCTTAGTTTATTTTGTTGAGCTTTCATACATTTATAGCTCTAGTGCATCTGTTGCATGGCAATCCCTACTCCTCATGTTGACATCAATTGATGGGCATCTCCATAGCCCGTTGATTAGCCTCGTCAATGTGAGACTTTCTCCTTTTTTGTCTTCTCCACACAACCTCCATCATCATATTCTATTCCACCCATAGTGCTATATCCATGGCTCACGCTCATGTATTGCGCGAGAGTTGAAAAAAAATCTGAAGTGCGTTAAAAAGTTTGAACCAATTGCTTGGTTAAAACTGGGGTTGTTCTTGATGGGAGTATTTTTGTGTGATGAAAATGAAACATAGCCTAACTATATGATTTTGTAGGGATGAACCTTCTAATGCCATGTTATTTTGAGAAGACATGATTGCCTTGTTAGTATGCTTGAAGTATTACTATTTCTTATGTTAATATGAACTTCTATTTTGAATCATTTGGATCTGAACATTCATGCCACAATAAAGAAATATACATTGAGAATTACGCTAGGTAGCATTCCACATCCAAAATTCTGTTTTTTTATCATTTACCTACTTGAGATCGAGCAGGAATTAAGCTTGGGGATGCTTGATACGTCTCCAACATATCTATAATTTTTGATTGTTCCATGGTATTTTATTACCCGTTTTGGATGTTTATGGGCTTTACATTACACTTTTATATCATTCTTGGGACTAACCTACTAACCGGAGGCCGAGCCCGAATTGCTATTTTTTTGCCGATTTTAGTGTTTCGAAGAAAAGGAATAGCAAACAGAGTCCAAACGGATTGAAACCTTTGGGAGTGCTCTTTTCGGAACAAACGCAATCCAGGAGACTTGGAGTGGACGTTAAGCAGCAAACGAGGCGGCCACAAGCGTGCCCGGTGCGCCCTAAGGGGGTGTGCGCGCCCCCACCCTCATGGGCCCGTTGTGGCTCAACCGACCTACCTCCTTTGCCTATATATACTCCCGTACCCTGAAAACATCTAGGAGCACCACGAAAACCTATTTCCACCAACGCAACCTTCTGTATCCGCGATATCCCATCTTGGAGCCTTCGCAGGCGCTCCGCCGGAGGGGGAATCGACCATGGAGGGCCTCTACATCATCTCCAAGGCCTCTCCGATGAGTTGTGAGTAGTTTACCACAGACCTTTGGGTCCATAGTTATTAGCTAGATGGCTTATTCTCTCTCTTTGAATCTCAATACAAAGTTCTCCTCGATCTTCTTGGAGATCTATTCGATGTAACTCTTTTTGCGGTGTGTTTGTTGAGATCCGATGAATTTTGGGTTTATGATCAAGTTTATCTATGAGAAATAATTGAATCTTCTCTGAATTCTTTTATGTGTGATAAGCTATCTTTGCAAGTCTCTTCGAATTATCAGTTTGGTTTGGCCTACTAGATTTATCTTTCTTGCAATGGGAGAAGTGCTTAGCTTTGGGTTCAATCTTGCGGTGTCCTTACATATTGTATTGTATTGTTGCCATCGCGGATAAAAAGATGGGGTTTATATCATATTGCTTGAGTTTATCCCTCTACATCATGTCATCTTTCTTAATGCGTTACTCTGTTCTTATGAACTTAATACTCTAGATGCAGGCAGGAGTCGGTCGATGTGTGGAGTAATAGTAGTAGATGCAGAATCGTTTCGATCTACTTGTTATGGACGTGATGCCTATATACATGATCATGCCTAGATACTCTCATAACTATGCACTTTTCTATCAATTGCTCGACAGTAATTTGTTCACCCACTGTAATACTTATGCTATCTTGAGAGAAGCCACTAGTGAAATCTATGGCCCCCGGGTCTATCTTTTATCATACAAGTTTTCATCTATCTTTTATTTGCATCTTTTAGTTTCCAATCTATATCATAAAAATACCAAAAATATTTATCTTATCATATTATCTCTATCAGATCTCACTTTCATAAGTTTCCATGAAGGGATTGACAACCCCTTTATCGCGTTGGTTGCAAGGTTCTTGTTTGTTTGTGTAGGTGCGTGGGAATTTTGAGGAGCCTCCTACTGGATTGATACCTTGGTTCTCAAAAACTAAGGGAAATACTTACACTACTTTGCTGCATCACCCTTTCCTCCTCAAGGTAAAACCAACGCAGTACTCAAGAGGTAGCAACGCGCTTGTCCAAAATGTAGGGTGTGTTACAAAAGTACCCCCACCGATTTGAACTAGCGGCCCTTTCGGCTCAGGGTTAGAAGGGGGATTTCACGTGTCGGGATTTGGCAGTTGGAGGGAGTTTTTGCGCACGTTGTAATTTCGGGATAGCAAGGCGTGGGTTGTGAAGGCGCTAGTTTTGGGAGCACGATATCTGAATTTTCAGGATATAACAAGGCGCGGGTTGAATTTTATGGACAAGCCTAATGTGTAATATTGTACATGTATGTACCAAATCAATTCGCACTTCCCTCAACCAAAAAGAAAATGAAATAAAAACTATTCACACCACAGAAAGGGAGAGTCTTGCCCCATTTTACTATACAAATGCTATTCAAAGCTACTCCCTCCTTCCATCTATATAGGGCCTAATGCGTTTTTTGATGCTAACTTTGACCAAATATTAGAGCAATAATATATGACATGCAACTTACACAAAGCACACCGTTAAATTCGTTTGTGAAAGGAGCTTTCAATGATATAATTTTCACATTCTGCATGTCATGTACTATTAATCTTGTCAATAGTCAAAGGCGGTCTCAAAAAACGCATTACACTCTATATAGATGGAAGGAGGGAGTATGAATCCATGTTATGTCCAATTAATTTTTTTTGCTTGCTGTATAATGCATGTAACCTACTCATACCAACATTTTAGTGCATTCCAAATGTCTGTACTACCGTTGCAATTCGAACTAAATTTGAATTCATTTCTCTATTTCAATAAGAATCTAGAATACTGATTGTTGCTAACTTCAACCATCATTCGTGTATTACCATAATAACACACCACATGATTACTATAGAGATAGATATGAACTATGTGTACTACATGAACTCAAAATCTATTTTTTGAATACACTTGATGTTGATTCCAAATAATAGTACATTTGATGTACTAACTATATATTCATAATCTAAACCATGTTCCTTACGTACACCGTGTTTATCACACAAAGTATAGTGCCCCGCCCCCTACATTATGACAAGTATTTAGACCTGAGCTGCAAAAGCCACACATTAGCCCAAATTATAATCAATGTTCTATATATTATACGTAGTACTAGCAAGATGCCCATGCGTTCCACAGAACATCAACATGATCAAGGTGAAGCCTAATTTGCAAATATGGAGAGGGGTGTGGGTATTTTTTTCAAAATTGCCATAGTTTCCTTCCTATCCGTCAGATATAAATCGGACGGCCTATATTGCAGGATGGCAGGCACACCATCATCAACAACTCCATTTTTTGTAAGCGTAGAGATAAAATATATTATATGTAGTATAACATGTTCATGACCACACCATGTGTATCACCGTTATATATATATTCACACATGCGTTGGTTTAAAACACTATGATAAATTCTTCAGATATCTGAATTCAATTTTTATAATGAAGTATGATCTCTATTCGTCTTTTACACCCACACAATCCTCTTATCTTTGTAGCTAGCACTAACTTTCTCTCGTGCATGCACATGCCCGCATCCCTCTCACCCTCCCTCAGCATTCTCTAGCTCCATCGCGCAAATTCATCTTTTCACTTTAGGTCGTTCACCCATGGTGTGTGTAGGCCCCCCAGCTCCTTCTTTACGGCACACATCGACCGATATGCCTCTCTAGCCAGGTGTGCCTAGCACAAACACAAGCTTCCCCTCTTCTCTTATCACCGTTCATTCCTCACTCCCACCACTCTTTTCATCGATCTAGTACTCACACACTCCTTCCCCCTCGATATAGTATGCCTCTCGCACCACCTCCTAGATGCATCCCTCTCTCTCTATCCTTCTCCCCATGCCTCATTTTCTTCTAACACACACATGCATGTATACCGATCAATCTCTCGACATATACCTAGGTCGACTTTAACTATTTCCCCCATCGATTGACGTACCTCACAAGTTATGTCTCTCCTTTCTCTCACAAAGGATGATTGATCTTCCTATGTAGTTACGTCTGCTTACCACAACCATATCGTCCCCCCTCATCATTCGTGCATGCCTCCTGACCCGTCTCTCACACGCATGTGCACAGACAGTCAGCCATCCCCTCTCTTATTGATATTGTAGGCATGCCCTCCATTTGTCTAGCAAGCCTATCCTAGCATTTGTTAGAATCAACTCCACTACCACCCCCTCCAACACTCTAGCTCCGTCTCTCTCCCTACCTTATTCCTCACCTACACATATGCATGTATGCCGATCGATCTCCCTTAATACATGAGGTAGACCGATCTTCCTTAATACATGAGGTAGGCCTCTCTCCTCCTCCACACATATACCAGCCATTGTACCTCTATAGTTAATTCGGCCTCCCTCCCCCCACCAGACACCGATAGTCGAGCACTGTTGGTAGGTATCCATGCCATAGAGTCAAACTTCACCTGTCCCCTCTCACGTTCCAGTAGGCCAGCCACTCTATATCTTTGACGTGGGCACACACAAATTCAATCACACTCTTTATTGATCGCGCGCGTGCACACACACACACACACACATCATCCCTCTCTTTGATTCTATGGACACCTCAAGCCGATGATACCTCCACTCTCTTCTCGTGGATCGCCCCCTATATATATGATATATCCAGGACTCTGTTTCACACACATTGCATATGTTACATTTTTTGATTGACCCCCCCCCCCCCAAAAAAAAACTCTCACGAACCCACACACTATATCTCTCTACGTTTGTATCTGTCTTACACAACCCCACATAGGTGGTGTACGTATACAAGAAGAGAATAGGTGCACCGTGCACGTACTCACGCTTCGTGCCCAACCACACCCGCGCGGGTACACGGTGGAGCTCATTTCTGTACGAAATGGCAGCCCACGTGCTAATTTGAACGCGCGTAGTGGTTGTTTACCTACGGAGGTCGTGTACCACGCGTGCACGAAACAAAGTTTGACTTGATGCATTGGCGCGTTATTTTTAAATAAAGTTATATTGCGCAATGGCACGTACGCAGAATATAAAATGATTTTTATGGATAAAAAGATAGTCCGCTCCACTATATACAATGGAGCCTGCCTGCCTGGTTTGTCTCTCTTCAGAGTATCTCACACAAGGCTGCGGTGGCCTCTCTCTCTCTCTCTCTCTCTCTCTCTCTCTCTCTCTCTCTATCTCTCACCATTGGTCACTGACCCGACCGCATCCCGTCCTCTGGCAGAAAGGGAGGATGTGCATCGTTTCTCCATTCGATGGCGCCGAGGTAGCACGTCCTGATCTGCAGTACACGCCGTTCTCTCTGACCAAGCTCCGGCGTGGTAGGGCCTATGCCTCCTGCTCGCTGCCGCAGTATGGGCAGACTCCGCCCGCCGCCGGTCACCTAGTTACATCCCGATGACCTCCAGGTATCCCCTCCGGCCTTGCTCCACTGCCCGTCTTCCCATGTCGCTGCATGTGGATCTTCCATAGTTCTTTGCCCAAAACGTAGCTCATCCGGCGTACTTTCCATATTGCAATCTCGTCCTCACACCATTTTAGACAAACAAAACCATGTTGTTATCTTCCCTTAGGACAAGGAATATGCTTCTTTTTTGTCGTCGCATGTGTCATCAACTGTTATTGGCCAGTAATTGTTTCCTTTCTACCTCTTTTTTTCCAAACAAGGCTATCCATTTCACCTCGTTGCTATTGCGACCTTTTGGTGAACTGCACAAATCACTTTTTTCTTAAGAGTATTTTGTGCAGTTGTACTAAAATGTCACACGGGCAACGTCTCTACATTTCAGTGCAACTGCACAAACAGAGATTGGTTTTGCTCTATCCTCCTCATCCAACTCCGAGCCTAATCTTCTCCAACTACTTAGTCTTAAGAGAGACTACAAAGGTGACCGGCTTCTATTTGTGTGTTTATTGTTTCATCAGAAGTCCTCTATTATAGTAATCACACTTAATATCTTTGGAACAGGGACGCTTGCTACGTCTTGAGCTTCCATTGGTTTTCCTTGAAGAGGAAAGGGTGATGCAGCAATAGTAGCGTAAGTATTTCCCTCAGTTTTTGAGAGCCAAGGTATCAATCCAGTAGGAGGCTCCTCAGAAGTCCCACACACCTACACAAACAAACAAAGAACTCGCAATCAACGCAATAAAGGGGTTGTCAATCCCTTCACGGCACTTGCAAAAGTGAGATCTGATAGAGATAGTATGATAAGATAAATATATTTTTGGTATTTTATAATATAGATTGGAAAATTAAAGGTGCAAATAAAAGTAAATTGGAAGCTTATATGATAAAGGATAGACCCGGGGGCCATAGGTTTCACTAGTGGCTTCTCTCAAGATAGCATAAGTATTACGGTGGGTGATCGAATTACTGTCGAGCAATTGATAGAAAAGCGAATAATTATGAGATTATCTAGGCATGATCATGTATATAAGCATCACGTCCGCGACAAGTAGACCGACTCCTACCTGCATCTACTACTATTACTCCACACATCGACCGCTATCCATCATGCAT
This sequence comes from Triticum timopheevii, assembly GCA_963921465.1. Classification (NCBI taxonomy): domain Eukaryota; kingdom Viridiplantae; phylum Streptophyta; class Magnoliopsida; order Poales; family Poaceae; genus Triticum; species Triticum timopheevii. The sequence goes on from OY997271.1 coordinate 89,550,466, forward strand.
CTAGAGTATTAAGTTCATAAGAACAGAGTAACGCATTAATAAAGATGACATGATGTAGAGGGATAAACTCATACAATATGATATAAACCCCATCCTTTTATCCTCGATGGAAACAATACAATACGTGCCTTGCTGCCCCGGCTGTCACTGGGAAAGGACACCGCAAGATTGAACCCAAAGCTAAGCACTTCTCCTATTGCAAGAAAGTTCAATCTAGTAGGCCAAACAAAACTGATAATTCGAAGAGACTTGCAAAGATAACTCAATCATACATAAAAGAATTCAGAGGAGATTCAAATATTTCTCATAGATAAACTTGATCATAAACCCACAATTCATCGGATCTCGACAAACACACCGCAAAAAGAGTTACATCGAATAGATCTCTAAAAAGATCAAGGAGAACATGGTATTGAGATCCAAAAAGAGAGAAGAAGCCATCTAGGTAATAACTATGGACCCGAAGGTCTGTGCTAAACTACTCACAACTCATCGGAGGGGCTATGGTGTTGATGTAGAAGCCCTCCATGGTCGGTTCCCCCTCCAGCGGAGCGCCGACGAAGGCTCCAAGATGGGATCTCGCGGATACAGAAGGTTACGGTGGTGGAAATTGTTTTTCGTTGGACCCCCTGATGTTTTCGGGGTATGTAGGTATATATAGGAGGAAGAAGTACGTCGGTGGCCACCCAAGGAGCCCACAAGATAGGGGGGCGCGCCCTGTAGGGGTGGGCGCGCCCTCCACCCTCGTGGCCGGCTCGACTGCTTCTTGACTTGCACTCCAAGTCCTCCGGATCACGTTCGTTCCAAAAATCACTCTCCCGAAGGTTTCATTCCGTTTGGACTCCGTTTGATATTCCTTTTCTTTGAAATACTGAAATAGGCAAAAAAACAGCAATACGGGCTGGGCAAAAAAACAGCAATGAGGTCCCAAAAATGATATAAATGTGTAAACTAAAGCCCTTAAACATCCAAAACGGGTAATATAATAGCATGGAACAATCAAAAATTATAGATACGTTGGAGACATATCAACGCTCAGCTCTATTTAAGTGGAACTGCACAAAATGATCGGAATGTTGCATGCTCCAGACATCTACTTTTTTCCCAACATGCCTTGTTGATTTAGACAGAGCTGGGGGGGGGGGGGGGGCGTTGCTGCCAATAAAAGCATGGATCAATTTAAATTTAACACCTTCTCACAACTTTGTCTTGAGTTGCGATGTCAATATTACCTCTAATGTGCTAATAATTGAGATGCATTAGCAAGGAAGTTAGTTTTTTATTGTTTCTGAAAGAGTATCGATGGCAAGACACACGAAACAAAAGCTGAAAGCTCACACCATTGTACAATTTCATGTCACTGGAAAATTATTTGTATAGTACGTCAATTATGTAAACAAATATTGTAAGCTTGATAGCATTGCCAGAAGCCTCTTCAGCATCTGGGTCCATGTGCCATGCACAAAATTATACTCCTTCGTTCCTAAATATTTGTCTTTTTACAAATTTCAAATGGGCATATTTTAGAGTGTAGATTCACTCATTTTGCTTCGTATGTGTACTCCCTCCATTCCTAAATATTTGTCTTTCTAGAGATTTCAACAAGTTACTACATACGGAGCAACATGAGTGAATCTACACTCTAAAATATGTCTATATCCATATTTAGTAGTCCATTTGAATCTCTAAAAAGACAAATATTTGAGTAGTCACTTGTTGAAATATCTAAAAACACAAGTACTCCAGAGTATATTTAAGAACCGAGCGAGTAGTGCACCACCGCATGGGAGACTCAGCCCGATCGTTGCGCCACATTAATAGTGAGTAATGAGCAGTCAAATCATAAGCCCCACCTTTCCCACTGTAAGTTGCTCGGAAGAAGCAACCATCAATACACTCTTCTTTGAATCCGCTCATACTACTCCATCCGTCACTGTTTATAGAGCGCGCTTCAGAAAAAGAAAAAATCTCTAGGACCAAGGAGACTAGCGATCGGCCTAAAAAATAGCATAGGTAGTTATAGCATGACCTCTATTACTAGAGGAAATAATGCGTACACACATGCATGCAGTGCTTCCACCCCGGGTACACACATGCATGCACTTACTCCACTCCATAATAAATAGAGAGAAAATTGTGGACTTGATTGTGGTTACCACGCCCTAATTAATTGATCATTAAACCAAACACGTCTAAAGTCTCTCTGGTGGTGGAAATACATTGAGAGAAATGCATCATAATGAACCGCGCCCTGTAAACTTTGACGGAGGGAAGAGTAGTATGAAGGTGCAAAACCAAGTACGCGTAAGGCCAGTCGGTCAATGCACCTCCTCTTGGCATATCACTGACATGTGGGACCGGAGTGTGAGCAAACCGATGTCAATTGACGGCAAAATGGCCAACCCGCCTTTCCTTGAGAGAAACGAGGAGCGAGAATACACAGAAGGGCTCGCATGGAGGCCAAGATATATTCAAGCATGGTTGATTGATATCATCATTACATGTTGGGCTGCCATTTTCCGCCCTTCTCCTGAATAAATGTGTACTTTATCAGAGACTAAAAAAATAAGAGTACAGACGCTCTGCCATGCGGTTCTAGTACTACTCGTACTACTAAACCTTGCACTTGGCTCTTCGCCTCTTCGTGAAGTCGAACAATGATGGTACTCCGCATGTTCGGTACTACAGTGTATGCCTCTGGCAATCTGACACCGAATGAACTGATGCATGTCCACCACCTGGGCGAGGGTAGGTTGCATTAGTCAAAAGGCGTAAGTGAGCTTCACCTTGTCCTGCAAGCTTCTCCTTGTTCTGCGAGTTGACGGGAGACACCAAAAAGTAGTGCTAGTCCATACTCCCTCCTTTCCGGTTAATATGGCTTAATCTTTTTTGCAGGTAAATGAGAGAGATTTATTCATATATAAGCATTCTTAGGATGATCAGCCAATACACTGGTCACTAGGAAGCGAGGTACCCCGCAAAAAAAGAAGTAGGAAGCGAGGTGTTTCATCAGGCCAGCTCTCGGCCACCTTCAAAGTGCAGCAAGCACGGTTCGCACAAAGATGTGCCGCAAGGTTTGTTGACCTGTTTACATGCTGAATAACAAAAAAAGAGGTAATATTATCGAGCGCTCCTATTTGTAACAGGATATGTGCCAGAATTAATCGAGAATTGTGGCGAGTGTTCCATGCAATCAACTTCCATTATCACATGCGAGAACGCTCAAAGAGAACCAAATGTGTTGAAGATTGCTTTATCACATTTTAAAAATATAATAAGAGTGCAGAAGCTCCTCCATCCGGTTCCTAGTAGTATAGTACATACCTCTATAGACTATAGTTGTAGTACTAGTACTAGTAAACTTTGCGCTTGGCTGTTCGCCTCTTGGGGAAGGTGAACAATAATAGTACTAGTATAGTGTATGCTTCTCGCAATCTGACACCGAATTAACTGTTGCACGTCCACTGCCTGAGTGAGGGAGATCTTCCATTAGTCAAAATTTTCTCCTTGTCCTGCGAGCCAACACGCACAAGCTTCTCCCGTCCTGCAAGCTTCTCCTCGTTCGGAAAGTTGACGGGACACAGCAAAGTAATGCTAGTCCATACTGCCTCCTCTCCGGTTAATATGGCTAAATTTCAAACGAGATAAATACACTGTCTGTCACTGTATATTTGTAAAATTATGGTCAGTGGACTTCATAATACGCTCGTTGTGCTCAATATATATATTTTCCGGTGTTTATACGGTCACTAGATCACCCTGGCTGAGTATGTGTGTGCATGCACATGTAGGTTGAGCACTTGAGCATGACCGTGTGTGTTCTATCGTGTGCTCGGACATGCATGCATTAGGGCGTCACGCACGTTTTTGCGTCCATGTGTACGTGTGACTGTTGCATACACGTAGGAGGAGTATGTGTAGGGGCCACTAAGGAGCAGTCAAATCACACAGTAAGTTAGTCGGAAGAAGCAACCATCATTTCACTGTTCAATGACACGTACGCAATACAAAATGGTTGATATGGAGAGAAAAAGAAAACCACTATATATACACTAGCAGGAGCCTAAGCTACAAGCCTGCTTGCTTGGGTTGCTCCCTTCACAAGCATAGAACGACGGTGTCCACACCGCTGGTCACATATCCGGCCAGATCCCGCAGCTGGAGGAAGGGAACAATGTTCTGCGTAGACGTGGTCGACATCCGCGAGGGAGAAAACCCCCAGTCGGTGCATCCCAATCGGGGGTCACCGCGGTATGGGCCGATGCCGCGTCCCAACCGCCCTTCTAGCTACAGCCCGACGTCGCAGGTAGTACATCTTCCTTTTGGAGGTGGCTTGCTCCATTGCCGCAGCTCCCCATGTAGCTCCATCTCCATGTCGATCTTTCTCTACTTCTACCGGCTTCTACTTGTTTTGAGTTTATGTCTCATGAACTAGTGCCAGTACTATTATTCTAATCACACTTCTTCAATATCTTTGCCATCAGGGAGGCTCAGCTCAATTTTACTGGAACTGCACAACAGCGTTATATGATTCGAGGGTGCTAGCCGTCTTTCCTACGACAGGTTCTACCTAGCTAGGAAATTAAATCCTGTTTAGGGTTTAGGGTTTAAGTCGTAGTGACCCCATCAGTAGTTTTTCTTTCGTATACGCTCTCACAACTTTTGTCTATAGTTGTGAAGTAAATATTGGCTATGATCTGTGAATCATTGAGATGCTTCAGCATGCGTGTTAGTTTTCCTTTTTATTTGATGGAATGTTGTAACGGGGCAGCCTTGGAGTAGGAATGAAAATGGAGTGGAAAGTTTCGTTTTTCCAGAGAAAAAATGCAAACGGAGAGAAACCAACATTTCGTTTCGTTGGATCGCGCCATCTAGCAAAACCAATGTTTAAATCACGTCTGTCGCATTCGTGTCTCACCCTCCTCCACGCCTCGACCCCACATGGTCGCTCGACATGCCACTCATCACAAACCGAGTATATGATAACTTTCCCCCTACTTGTCGATTGATCGCGCCATGGAGTACTAGCACTACTGGAAGAGATTGACGAATTGGGGGAGGATAGCTAGCTGTAGCACGGACTCCCAAGAACTTTTTACATGCATGTTGTGGCCGGATATTGCGATCTTTGAACATGGAGCAGTCGCGTGCACCAGGAAGCGGCGCGGGTGACACTCTCTCGGCCGGCGAGCCGCTTCAATGCCGGCGCCAGTGAGAGGTCGCGTCCACTCTGGCCGGTCATGAATGTGGCACTGACCATTTCGGGCAGCAAAGATACGCCGGTGATGAAGAGGGTTTGGGTTGGTCAGGTGCGGCCGTGGCAGCGGTCCGGACGCCCGCAAACAAGAGATGTTGTACGTTAATATTGATGCGTATATAATTAACAACGTAAATAATGTGCTAGTTGGACAAATATGATTGGATATGGAGATGGAAATGGAATTTTACGTAAACACGGATATGCATGTCTATGTCTATGTGTGTGCACGCGACGACTCTCGCGACCTGGAAGTGGGGGCGTGTTTTTGATCGAGTTTTCTTTCTTGGTACGTTAAAAAATTGTCTGCCAATTTTTGTTTCCTTTTTCTGGGAACGCACATATTCTATTGAAAACCACTGCTATGGAGAGATTTTTTTACTCCATTATAGCCTCTTGTTTGATAGAGTTTCTCGCGTGTCGCTCTCGCACCCTCTCCATATCAAAACAAGATAATAGTGTCCACTCTATCTCTCTCCTCACCGGTGGTCACAGATCCAGCCGAATCCCATCCGCTGCGGGAGGTGAGGAGGTGCAGCGTTGACGTTGTCGCTGTTGGCGTTGGAGGAAGCCGATGCGCACCGTCCTCTCGGAGCCGGCGCAGACGAAGGTCCTCCACGCCCTTGTTTGCTACTGTCGTGTGGGCAGATCCCGCCACCCGCCTAAGCGACATCTCTCCCACCTGAGGTATAACTTCTTGTACTGGTCCAGCTCCCCAGGTTGCTGCATGCGGGTTTTCTTCTATGCAACTACTCCCCAGCTCCCCATATATAGTAGCTAGGGTTCGTCGACTGGTCCAACATCACGTACTATTATAGAGGAAATGCCACCCGAAAAGTTGTCCTGATTTATGCCTCCGTGGAGGTATACATGTTGTTTCGACGAAAAGTACATGGTGGTTGTGCGGTCATTGTCCATATGCTCCTATTGCTGCTGCTAATCTAATACTATCACTAGTTAAGTGAAGAAATGCTTTTTTTCTCGGGTATCCTAGTTTAGTTCCTATCAAGATAATTATGATGCTTCTGTTTGTTGGTGTACTTTTCATTAATTCTTATTGACAATTGAGATGTCGTTGTTAACCTTGTAAAACAGAGTAACAACACTATATCCCTTTTTATATTTTTGGAAACAGCGATGCGTATCTCCATACCCGGGCATGTCTTCCTCAATTTTAGTGGAACTGCACAAAATTGGATGGCCGTTGTTGTTCTGCCTCACTGTCCTCTTCCACGTGGTTCTTCCTTCCTCGAGCTTGATTACTGAGAAGAAATAGACCACAATGAGGATTTGTCGGACTTCGTAGGTTCGTCACCCAAACTTGATGCCAAATGGATGATGCATCACCACAATGACCTACCGATGCTCATGGTTGCGCCTCATGCTTGCGTAGGCTAGTGAAGCTGATCGATTTTTAATGAAAAACAAGCTGTCTTACATCAGTGCTCTTTGCTTGTTACCCACAAAGATGATATCCTTCGTTAGTTCACCTTGGTTGCATTGGAGACACAGTCGTCTTTCACGTTGGAGCAATTTTATCACACAATTGGCTATGAACCAAATGTTTCCTCGAAGAAGGATCAACGTTGGTACTAAGAGCATAAGTTTTGTATTGATTTCTAAGCCTTCTCACAAGTTTGTCTCCAGCTACCCTGTAATTTTATTTGTCCAGCTATTAGATTTACTCCACATATTATATTTGACTGAAGTCAAACTTTGTAAAGTTTGACCAAGTTTAGGCCAAACACAACAAACCATAATTATTAGAGAGGGCAAACTGTACATACTCTCAAACCTTTCCGATAATTAAAATTAAAATTCTTTATTTGTACACACTCTCACACGTTTCCGATAATTTGGCGCATCTGTGGCTGTTCACTTAAGGGAGGGTAGTGTACCGCACATGAAGGACATGAAGTGCGACAAGGACGCATGGATCGTTAGTTCATTGGAAGTACTCCCTCAGTTCCTAAATATTTGTCTTTCAAGAGGTTTGAAATGGACTACCACATACGGATGTATATAGACATATTTTATGGTGTAGATTCACTCATTTTGCTCCGTATGTTGTCATTTGTTGAAATCTCTAGAAAGACAAATATTTAGGAATAGAGGGTGTAGTAGTTTGTTTCACTGGTATGTTAAATAAAGAGTTTCGTTTCGTACTTACACAATTTAAAACGATTGTTATGGAGAGAATAAGAAAACCACTGCACCATATATTAGTCGTATACACGAGTACTATATGGACGCAGCTTCATTGACTTAGTCCACCTGCCTTTGGGTTTATGACAGGTGGGCCCAAAATGTGGCCAGCCCACCTGTCATACAGCCAAAAGCAGGTGCAGTTAAGGCACCGGAGCTCAGTCCGTACTATAGTATATATATAAGCTGGAGCCTCAGCGCTTGTTCGTTAGGGTTTGCACTCTCCACACTCTCGCCGCACTATATATATATATATATATATATAGATATATATAGACACACACACACACACACACACTGGAGGCTCAGCGTTCCTTTGCTAGGGTTTGCTATATTCACAGTCTCTCACCCTCTTCACCAGATCTAAACAAGACTGCGTTGGCCTCTAGTCTCTCTCTCCCTCCTCGCAACTGGTGAAGGAGGCGTCCGGATCCCGTCGCACCGGGAAGGGGAGGAGGTGCAACATTCACTCTATCGCCATCGGCGAGGGAGGCAATCCACTGCCGGCTGCGCTGTTCTCTTTCACCCAGAGCCTATGCGGGAGGGCCACTGACCCCTTCTTCCTCGGTGCCGTACGTAGTGTGGGCAGATCCGGCCTCCCGCCGCACGCCTTGCCACATCCCGACGACCCTAAGGTATAAGTTTCTTTGAAACCGTCATTGCTCTAGCTGCATGAGGATCTTTTTTGATTCTATAGTCCAATCTAGGTCTTGGTTCAAATAGGAAAGAAGGGTGCGGTGGGGTGGAGCATGAATCTAGGATGTGGTTCAGTGAGGAAAGGAGGGAGGGAAAGTAGTATAGTCTGGCTATCCAGCCGCTTTGTTGGTCGAAAAGGGAAAAAGGTGGTAACCCGAAACTGGGTGGTCGGGTAGTTTGTGCACGACTAGATTTGCTGCCCTTACATGGGAAAAAGGTTCAAAGAGGAAAAATATGGGACCAACGCAGCTATACTGCTTGGATACATATTCTGCATCACCCATTTATACGTGTGGACGCACATGGTGCTGGCATGTCCGACGTCCCATGTCCCATACAACTATTTTGCTGTTGTTAATCGAAGAATGCCGCCGGAAAATTGAAGCAATGCCACTGTTAAAAATAAATTACATTTTTTAACGAAGTTGTTTTAAGAGAATGTCTCTGTTAATATGAATCAATGCAACCGTTTTAGAAATGCTACTATCCTACTTTCTTTTCCATCAAGATAAGTTAGATGCTTCTTTCTGTGACCATTTGTTTCATCCTCCTTTATCGGCAAGTAATTGTTTGCTTTTTTGCCTCTGTAAAAACAGGGGTATCTATTCAACTTGTTGCTATTGCGACATTTTGCTTCGCTATGGCGAAACACTTTGCTTGATTTCAGTGCAACTGCACAAAACGAGATTGGATTCCCTATTCGTGTTGGTAGATTCGTATTTTATCTTGGCCGTCTCACGAAAGGTCAGTACAGGCCTTCATCCACATGATTGTGCAGTGTGTTTTGAGATGTTGTGCTACTTGTATTGGTAATATTTTAAATAAATGTTGAATTGAAGCTATTGTATTGCTGTCTTTTCCCATTAAGTAGTGAACAAAAATGGGACCAACCTAGACATGATGCTTGTTGCTTTGTTACAACAAACTCTGCATCACCCCCTTTATAAGTAGATGGAAGCACATGTTGTTGTTGCGCCCACTCTCCCCTAAAATTGTTTATGCTTTTTGTTAATCTAATGCTGCTGGTAGAATTAAGCAATGCCACTTTCAGAATTAATTAACTGCTGAATCTTAGTTCAAAACTACAACACTTGTTAGGGATTGGCAGGATTACCATTTTTGTGGCCGCATGTTTCATCCTCCTTTATTAGCCAGTAATGGATTCCTTTTTTGCCTCTGTTAAAACATGGATATCTATTCAACTTGTTGCTATTGTGACATTTTGCTTCGCTACACAAAATACTTTTGTTTTAAGAGTGTTTTGTGCAGTTCAACTTGAATGTCACACCGTCGACTTTGCTTAATTTTGGTGGAACTGCACAAAAGGAGATCGGATTTTCATATATCTGTTGGGATATGTTTCCAGTCTTCCTGGTGAGCTATTTCAAATCTTGGTCAAGAAAGGTCAGTACCAACTTTCATCCACATGATGCTGCAGTATGCCTTGAGATGTTGTGCTACTTGTATTGGTACTGTTTTGGATAAATGTTGAATTGAAGCTATTGAACTGTTGTCTTTTACCATTAAGTGAGCAAAAAATGTTCCAACCCAGACATGATGCTTGTTTCTTTGTTACAACAAAACTCTGCATCACCCCCTTTATAAGCAGATGGAAGCACATGCTGTTGTTGCGCCCACTCTCCCCTAGAACTGTTTATGCTTTTTGTTAATCTAATCCCGCTGGTAAAATTAAGCAATGCCACTCTTAGAATTAATTAACTACTGAATCTTAGTTCAAAACTGCAGCCCTTGTTAGGGATTGGCGGGATTACCATTTTTCTGGCCGCATGTTTCATTCTCCTTTATTGGCAAGTAATTGATTCCTTTTTTGCCTCTGTTAAAGCGAATCAGTCGCATTGTTTTAGGAATGGTACTATCCTGCTTTGTAGTTCTTTCTACATGTTTAACCAAGGTATTGTTAAGATAATGTCTCTATTAAAATGAATCAGTCGCATTGTTTTAGGAATGGTACTGTTCTGCTTTGTCGTTCTTTATACATGTTGAAACAAGGCATTGTTAAGATAATGCACTACAAAAAAAAGACACATCCGTGACATTTTGGGCCGAATGAAATTTTTTCTGTCATAGTTATAACACTTCTATGATGATAATTGTGACAAAACCCGGTATCATCATAGATGTGGTAGGCTCCTACTTCTAGGACAAAAAATCATGACAGAAAATGGGCTTTTCGTCCTGGGCGGGCCGGAGACGCAACTGCATGACATTCTTTGGGCAATCCATGACGGAAAAAACCGTGGTAGAAGCGAGGGCGAGGAAAATTTTGGGGTGTTCCCGGTTACCGTGGGTGGTCGGGGCTGAGCAATGCGCGTTTCTCTCGTACACGTATGTGCGTGTGTGCGAGGCATTGGGCTCTAACAGAACTCGAGCGATACGTTGGGCTGTAACTGAACCCGAGCGATTGCACTAGGTACGTTACTGAACCTTAGTGATTCCTTCGCTACTGCTGCTAACTGAAGCCGATCGAACCCTGCTGCCTCCTTTCCTTGATGAACAGTGAGCGTAGCTCGGGGGGTTTGGATGAACAGTTCCCGGTGGGGGTGGATGAACAGGACCCCGTGGTGTTGCCTCTGGATGAACAGGACCCCGTGGCGGGCTGGATGAATAGGACGACCCTGTGGAGGGCTGGATGAACAGTAGAAGGTGGAGAGGTGGATGAACAGTAGCCCGTGGAGGGGTGGTTGAACAAGAGCCCATGAAGAGGGCTGGTTGCACAGTTGCCGGTGGAGTAGCGCGGTGGAGGCTGGATGAACAGGAGCCCGTGGATGAATAGTCGCAGGTGGAGGCTGGAGGAGGTCGAGGTGGATGAACAGTAGCCCATGGAGGCTGGAGGAGGTCGATAGTGGAGATGAACAGTATCGCGTGGAGTCCCGTTTTGCGGTACGCCACTCCACTCCCGATGAATAGGACCCCCCGTTTTGACCGTAGCACTCCAACACAAGTTTGTTTCCTCCGTTTTGCGGTACTCCACACCCCTCCTGATAAACAGGACCCTGTTTCGACCATAGGAGGTCCAACACAAGTCCGTTTCCTCCGTTTCGCGGTACGCCAGACCCCTCCCAATGAATAGGATCCCGTTTCGAACGTGGCCGGTCGAACACAAGTCCGTTTCCTCCGTTCTGCGGTACGCCAAGCCTCATTTCCATCCGCTGTTCTGTCCAAGCCCTCCCGATGAACACGACAACGAGTTCCGTTCCGACCCATACGGTTGGCTCCCACGCATTCTATTGCCTCCCAATGAACATGACGCATTCCGTTGCCTCCCGATGGACACGACGCATTCTATTGCCTCCCCATGAACACGACGACGAAGTAGTTTCTCCGTTCTGACCCAGCCATGTACACGAGCCTAGGCCGTACGTATGCGTGAGTAGGCGTTCGAGACCCTGACCGTATGTACGTACATGGCCGTATTTTCTTTCTTGCACACTGGCCTATGTACGTACGTGTACATGCTACGTGCGCGCCTCTACTACGACACGTGCGCGCCTCTAGATCGACCAATATGTACGTACACGTTCACGACCAGAATGAGAATGTTACGTATGCTTCAACCAGGTGGGTCCCTACTGTCAGGCACTTCCTTGCGTGCGAAGATGTAGCTGGTGGGTCCCAGCAGTCAGGGGGGAGAATCGTTTTTCCCGTAATATGGACGCACTTCCTTGCGTGCGAAGATGTAGCTGCTAGGTCCCAGCAATCAGGGGGAAACACTTTTTTCATGAAACATGGTGGCGCATCCGGTGGATCCCTCCTATTAGGTGGAGGAATCATTATTTTCCGTGTAATAAGGAGCCACTTCCTTGCTGTGGCTGTGGACCCAGCTGTCAGCCTCTCCACGTACAGTCCACGTCTGATGGAAGTCATTCCTTGACCACGTTGACCACGCCACGCCGAGAGCACCAGGGCGGTGGACGACAGCGAGGCCTAGGAAGGGGATGACGCGGAGCCGGGGAAGACGCAACAGTGGAAGCCCGTGTGGAGAGGAGTATGAGGGTTCACTGGTTTGACTGCAGTGTGAGTCTACCATCGTCGCAGGGCGTGGCCAGCGGTGGGAATAGTAGGGGGGTGAGGCCTCCGCGGCAGCACAGCCGGCCATGAGAGGCAGGAGCATGCTGCACGACCGGCGCTGGTTTGGGCAGCTGGAGCAGGAAGACCAGAGGTTGAAGAAGCACTACGGCCGTTGGATGGTCATCGTACGGTCACTGGATCTAGAATCATTCATATTGACTAAGCTGACAAAGCCCTCCATCCCCGTCAACTTAGTAGGCCCACAAGTCAGCCTCTCACCAAGGTCGGTCCTAGCTAGCAGGGGGAGTATTCATTTTTTTGTGCGTAATAAGGAGGCACTTCCGGTCAGTCCGAGCTGACAGCGGGGGGAACATTTTTTTTCGTGAAGTATGGTGGTCCGTCCGGTGGGTCCCAGCAGTCAGAGGGAAACATTTTTGTCATGAAATACGGTGGCCCGTCCGGTGGGTCCCTGCTATCAGGTGGAGGAATAATTATTTTGCGTGTAATAAGGAGGCACTTCCTTGCGGCTGCCGTGGACCCAGCTGTCAGCCTCTCCACATACAGTACTCTTCCGATGGAAGTCAGCCGATGACCACATTGACCACGCCGTGCCGAGAGCACCACAGAGGTGGACGACAATGAGGCCTAGGAAGGGGACGACGCGGAGCCGGGGAAGACGCTACAGTGGACGCCCACGCGGAGAGGAGTACGAGGGTTCACTGGTTCGGCTGCGGTGTGAGGCTGCTGTCGCCGCAGAAAAACATGGGGTGTGGGTGAGTGGAGGGATGGCCTGGCCAGCGGTGGGAGTAGTATGGGGCGGTGAGGCATCCGCGGCAACACAGCTGGCCATGGGAGGTAGGAGCAGGCGGCACGACCAGCGCTGCTTTGGGCGGCTGGAGCAACAAGACCAGAGGTTGAAGAAGCACTATGGCCGTTGGATGGACATCATACGGTCATTGGAGCTAGAATCGTTCATATTGACTAAGTTGACAAAGCCCTCCGTCCCCGTCAACTTAGTAGGCCCACAAGTCAGCCACCCACTATGGTGGGTCCCAGCTAGCAGGGGGTATTCATTTTTTGGTGCGTAATAATGAGGCACTTCCTTGCGTGCGAAGATATAGCTGGTGGGTCTGACCTATCAGCGGGGGGAATGTTTTTTTCATGAAATACAGATGCCCTTCCCGTGGGTACTAGCTCTCAGGTGGAGGAATCATTATTTTGCACGTAATAAGGAGGCAGTTCCTTGCATGCGGCCGTGGACCTAGTTGTCAGCCTCTCTATGTACAGTCCACTTCTGATGGATGCCGTTCATTAACCATGTTGACCAGGCCGCGCCGAGAGCACCAGGGAAGTGGACGACGGCGAGGCCTGGGAAGGGGACGACACAGAGCCAAGGAAGACTCGGTAGTTGTTTTCCACGTGGAGGAGTACGAGGGTTTACTGGTTCGTCTGCCATCCCCGGAGAATAACAGCAGGTGTCACTACTAGGGAAAACCCTAGTAGTAGCGCGGGTTTTGAGGCTAGCAACAGCGCGGGTGGCCACGCTACTAATAAGGCGCTACAGCTAACTTATAGTAGTAGCGCGGCCCGTACCCGCGCTACTACTGTTGACGATATCAACAGCGCTTTTTGTGAACGCGCTACTATTACCTAGCTGTAGCGATTTCGCATTCCCTCACTACTGCTATATCTTTCATCATTTTCCCCCCGTACCCCCTTCCCTTTCTGTTTCCCTTTCAGATACTAGATACTAGGTACTGCTAGTAGATATCAAATTCATAAACCATTACTGGGTAGTACTCCCTTCATTCCAAATTACTCGTCGTGGTTTTAGTTCAAACCACGACGAGTAATTTGGAACGAAGGGAGTACTAGATAACAATTTCATGCATAGTCAACATGCATCCTCAAGCAGTACAAGGTCATATCAACGGCGATCATCATATGTAGTTCTAGATGATACCGACGACGATCATCATATGTAGTTCTAGATGACATCAAAGACAATCATCATCCTCAAGCCTGGGCGGTTGGTGTCCCTGATAGTAATTAGGATGGCCTGTCCAACACGAAGATTCTTGCCATCGAGGAATTTCTTCCACCCAACCGAGTTTAAGTGTGTGCGACCGTCCGTGTCCACGCGCTAAGTACAGGTTGTGACAGAGCCCCTTGTAGTAAGGCGTAGCCCAGTTGAGCCTTCTTCATCAGGCTCGATATCATAACTCACAGATATGCTCTTTGCCAATTTTTGACTAAGAAAAACATATCAATTAATAAATAGCCTCGCAAAGAAGTACATATGGAATATCTATACTATTAATAGTTTCCTTAGATTCTACACTAATAAGCATGTGATCGAACTCTACACTAAAACATATCATCGACTAGATTCCACACAACATACCATATCATTGGACTATACACTAAGTATTTCATCGGATAATTTGCATTTGTAAGTATAACATACCATATCATGTCGATCAACCATGGTATTTGTCAGTCGGGTCACGAATGGCACCCCGACAAAGTCAGCACGTGGCGGAATTATGTCCCACAGGTTGGACACCTCCTCCTCGCTCAGCCTTGTTCTTTGAGTACGATGGCTTCATGAAGTGGGTCCTCATCATCTTCATCAAGTGGGTCCTCATTATCTTCATCATCTTCATCATCTTCGTCATCTTCATCATCTTCCACCAGGTTGAGATAAATGATAGCCAACTTGGGTCTTTCTGCTCTGAAGGGGAAGCTGATCAACTCACCACCAGTAAGACGCATGCGGGCGAGAAAATGGGCCCATCCATCTCCTCCAATCTGTGACATATTGCGTCTTTTCTCGACCTCCATAGTGTACGGCCCCCAAGAGCCTCAAATGTCACAGTGTCTCCTGTTAGCTTGTTGAATTTCAACCTCACATTGCATGGGACGATCTGTGTAAGAAAAGCAAAATGACACAATGCAGTAATGCCAACACTAAAAATAAAATAGTTGTTACATTTCATCTAATTTCTTACCGCCGCATGACGAAAACTCGGCTGGAAGTAGATGCCGAACAGCTTGCCAGTTGCAAGTCTGCTGGCGCACCTTGACTTGCACAGTCGACATAGTGGTGGTGGTGGTGGCGCCATTTTCCAAAAGCAATATGAGCAAAGGATTAATGATTAGATGACAAGGTACCACCTACCAAAGCATTTCGATGGCACCTATTGCCTAAGATAATTGATTAAAAAACAATTTATCTAAATTGGCACCTACATTTTGCCAAAAAAATAACTTATTACAAAAAAACAAAAGCATCTACCTATCCATGTATAGAAAAAATAACAATAAAATGGTGCATACTAAATCAACTAGCATACTAAATCCACTAGCATACTAAATCAACTAAATGACACAATGTTCTAAATCAACTAGCCTACTAAATCAACTAAATCAACTAGCCTACTAAATCAACTAAATGAAAATGTTCTAAATCAACTAGCCTACTAAATCAACTGAATCATATCAACTAAATCAAAATGTTGCATATAAACTATCCTACTAAATCAAAATGTAGCAGGGAGGAGGGAGAAGGAGGGGTGACTCGACGAGCGAGTAGAGAGTATGATGGAGGAGGAAGGCGGAACGAGGAGGGGCCGGCTGGCGGCAAGTGGAGGGAGGACGGAGGAGGAAAGCGGAGCGAGGAGGGGCCGGCCAGCGACGAGTGGAGGGAGGACGGAGGAGGAGGCCGGTACCGAGTCCAGCGAGGAGGATGAGGTGATGGCGGCGCAGATCGGAGGAGGGGCGACGGGGGAGGACCGGCGGCGCGGGGGGTTCAGGGGGAGATCGAGTGAGTGTGTGGATCTGTGGGTTATTGCGACTAGTTAACTTAGCAGCAGCGGTTATTGCGTAAATGCGCTGCTGCTATGACTCGTAGTAGTAGCGCTCTTTGTATTAACGCGCTGCCGCTATAACTGGCCTCGCGGCGGCGCCGTGGGAATTTTATCAGTAGCGCGTCTTTGAGTGTACGCGCTACTGGTAAACTTGTTTCAGCAGCGAGTTTTGTCTGCGCACGCTACTGCTACTTAGCAGCAGCGCCTGATTTTAAAGCATGCTGCTGGTAAGATTCTGTGTATAGGCTTTTCCCTAGTAGTGGTGGGTGAGTAGAGGGATGGCTAGGCCAGCGACGGGAGTACGATGGGGCGGTGAGGCCTGCGCGGCAGCATAGCCGGCCACGGGAGGAGGGAGGAGACAGTCCTGCCGGCGCTTGTTTGAGTGGCTGGAGCAGGAAGAGCAGAGATTGAAGAAGCATGACAGCCGTTGGATGGACATCTAATAGTCACTGTTCTCTTGTGTTGACTAAGTTGACATGGCGTTGCGTGTGCATCAACCTTTTTTTTAGGAAAGCATACGGGTCAACCTGTAGTAGGCGCACAAGTCAGCCTCAAATCTGTGGAAAACAACATACAACCAATCTGCCATTATTTCTAATAATGTACAACCCATTTGCTTAAGATTTTTTTTGGAGCCCATCTTCTTTTTGTTAGCATTTCACCCCATATTGTGGGCACAGTTAAAAATTATACGAAATTTTGCATATTTCGGTGCGATCAACTGTTTTGATTCACATTCAAACTATTTTGAAAAATAATTTATTTAAATATAAAATCCAAATAATTGTCCACGCATAAAAAATCAATGGAATTTAAAATCTTGTGATGGAAAATTTTGAAACTAATTCCCGGTTTGATGTGTTTTTAAAATGTACAACCCATATCTGGGCAAACCGAATGAAACTCTCCTGGTCTTGAAAGATTTGCAGCCCAACAGGGCTGATAAAGCAAGTAGGCCTCGTTTGGGTATTTATTTTAAAAAAATAGAACTGGGCTAGCCATTTTTAGCAAGAAAAAAACACAACTGGGCTCATGATGTGGTAAACATAAATAAAACCCTGGCTAGATAGGCCACAGCCCCCGCACAGCCCCGTTGTTACCCTGATCCGTCACTAAAACTATATAAATAACAACTTCTTGTTCCCCAAAAAAAACTGCGCGACCTGCTGGGTCCCTGGTGTTGGCCGCTCATAGTGTAATTCTCTCGTTTATTGACTACGTTGACAATGGCATGAGCCCCAGATGTCCAACCATTAGGAGGAACCGTATTTTTGGGCTTGTAATATAGAGGAACTTGCTTGCGTACTGCCATGACGCTGGTGGGTCCCTACTCTCATCCTCTCCACGTACAGTCATCTCCTTGTTCCTCTCGGTTGTTGACGACATTGACAACGCAAGAGGGCGGCGCACCGCACACGGCAACTGAAGCAAGGCCGCAAGGCGGAGGACGACGGCGAGGCCTCGGACGGAAGAAACAGGAGCCGTGGAAGATGCGCTGGTCCAGTTGCTGGCAGATGGGAGTATGAGGGTTTACTGGTTCGGGTGCGAGTGCATGTTGGGGCTGACGTCGCCGAAGAATAACAGGACGTGTGGGGGAATAGAGGGAGGGACTGACCAACGTTGGAGCTTTCGTACGGTAGGGCGGCAGAGGCGCAGCCAGCCATGGGAGGCAGGAGCAGGCGGAGCCGACAGGGTGGTTTGGTTTGGGCGGCTGGAGGAACAAGAAGACAAGAGATAGAAGATACACGACAGATGTTGGATGTCAATCCAACGGCTGGTAGGCAGAATCGTTTGTTGACTGGCTAGTAAGTCGACACCACCTCGGATAGGCTATTTCCTCGTGGGACCCAAATGTCAAAATCCAAATCTGTCACGGTCATGCAGCCTTTCCTATGAAAATTTACAGCCCATTTGATGTGCTAGTTTGAAATAAGTTTGTGGGTGCTGGTGGGGGCTAATCACTTGGCTTCTGTAATGTATAGTGAGCTCAAGCAGCCGGCGAGAGTGATGTTATTTCCCTTGGTTGGGATTGGTTACAATAGTTCACTCTAAATTAAACGAATGGCAAGCCATTTGCCTTGTTTCAAAGAAAATATGACAGTCACAGCCGAGTTGAAAAGGGCATGAACATCTAACTCCAGCTTACAAACTGCACAAAAGCACGAGGGTTAATTGTTCATCAGGTTTACAAAAAAACCTATGTTGAAAAGGGCAACATCATCTAACTCCAGCACTATTTTCGGCAGTCACAGTCAAATGGATCGGTTAGGTCCATAGAATGAACATCCTAGGTCATAGAATTTACTGTATTATGACCACAATATGTTGTAAATAGAAGCCCGACACGTTCAGAAGCTCTTTTGCCCACCTGAAACTCCTTTTTTTCTCTTTGACATACCCATCATTCAAAACCATGCTCCTAATAAATTTAAGCCTGATGGACAATAGTAACCTCACATTCAGCAGGAAGAATGTGAAAAATCTAGTGTTTGCACGGTTGGCTACATATCGTTCTAGCGTTATTGTATCGAATCTCATGAGAAGTGAGAAAATCCCTATGCTTACGAATCCACCGATTGGTTACAACTTTCTTACCTAGTCCTGTTGCCTAAATAGACATGAAGATTGAAAACAGTTAAGGTCAAAAAAAAGGAGTGTCGAAAGAGCAACAACTGAATGGTTAATTCTAGTGCAGTATATGCGGGTTTCCAATGTGCATTCAGGATATATAAGATCTTGAGAGAATCCAGCACCATTGATAGGCCATCCATGGAGAAACTCTTCATTGAGCATAGAAAATAATATTAGTACAAAATGTGTACTCCAAGATGATATATAACTTATGCGCAGAAATTTAAAATGCAGCTTATGGTTACAAGTGTAGATGATAATATAAAGTACCTGAAGAACTGTGGAGCCAAACACCATATTGAAATGAGCACGGAGATCATGTATTACACCCAAGGTCTCCAATTTAGGCGTAGAGAGGACGGTTATTTGCAACTGTGAATAACTAGAATCAAGGATGAACCTTTGAAGTGAAGGAGTATCTTGGATGATGAGCTGCCTTCCGTCAAAAGAAATTCCAATTCTTACAAGGTTAGGCGACTTTATTTGGAGACAACCGATTCTAACTGTGAAAACAAGCACTAAGCACTCCAGGGTAGGGAAACTAGAGTCGATGATGCTGTGCAATGAGGCCTCCGATATACGAACCCGCACAAGTGAAAGTTTCTTGAGAAATGAGAGTCGAAGGTTTAGTACCAGATTGTCTAGTAGGTAGCACAACACAAAGGTGGCTGTCGGTGTCAAAACCGGCGGATCTCGGGTAGGGGGTCCCAACTGTGCATCTAGGCGGATGGTAACAGGAGACAAGGGACACGATGTTTTTACCCAGGTTCGGGCCCTCTCAATGGAGGTAAAACCCTACTCCTGCTTGATTAATATTGATGATATGGGCAGTACAAGAGTAGATCTACCACGAGATGAGAGAGGCTAAACCCTAGAAGCTAGCCTATGGTATGATTGTTGTTTGTCCTACGGACTAAAACCCTTCGGTTTATATAGGCACCGAAGAGGGTTAGGGTCACACAGAGTCGGTTACAATGGTAGGAGATCTACATATCTGTATCGCCAAGCTTGCCTTCCACGCTAAGGAAAGTCCCATCTGGACACGGGACGAAGTCTTCAATCTTGTATCTTCATAGTCCAGGACTCCGGCCAAAGGCTATAGTCCGGTCATCCGGACACCCCCTAATCCAGGACTCCCTCAGTAGCCCCTGAACCAGGCTTCAATGACGATGAGTCCGGCGCGCATATTGTCTTCGACATTGCAAGGCGGGTTCCTCCGAATACTTCATAGAAGATTTTGAACACAAGGATAGTGTCCGGCTCTGCAAAATAAGTTCCACATACCACCGTAGAGATAATAATATTTACACAAATTCAATCTGCTAATGTATTCCGTGGCGTGACATCACACCACGGCCAAGCCTTTATTCGAATCGTTTTTACTGTCCCACCTCAGCGCGTTTAGTGAGGCGGTTTCCGCGCACTCGAGCTCCAGCACCCAAGTCCGCACATCTCGCCTCAACCTTCCCCAGCCATGTCCGAAGCGGGAGGCAAGTGGATGGCCTCCTCTGTCACGGAGGGGCACATCAAAAAGCTGCGGATGGCCGGATACTTGTCCAGCGACATCGCGCATCAGCTCCCCGACAAGGGGCAACTTATCCCCACCCTCAGGCCCCATGAGAGGGTGGTGTTCCTCACCCACTTCCTCCCTGGACTAGGTTTTCCACATCACCCATTCGTCCGGGGCTCATGTTCTACTACGGCCTGGATTTCCACGATCTGGCCCCGAATTTCATCCTCAACATCTCGGCGTTCATCGTCGTGTGCGAGGCCTTCCTCTGCATCCAGCCCCACTTCGGCTTATGGCTGAAGACCTTCAATGTCAAGCCGAAGGTAGTGGGCGGCTGCCAAGCAGAGTGCAGAGGTGCCATGGTGGGCAAGATGGCCAACGTCCTATGGCTCGAGGGCTCCTTCGTGGAGACCATAAAGGGGTGGCAATCGGGGTGGTTCTACATCACCGAGCCTCGTGACCCTAAATGAGTTGCGGCCCCCGAATTCCGATCTGGCTTCCCTACACGGCTCACCTCCTGGAAGGAGACGGGCCTGACGTGGGGTAATTCAGAAGAGCTGACCGGACTCCAAACCTGCGTCCAAAACCTGGTGAAGAAGAAGCTCAAGCTTGTCAACGTAGTCCAGGTCATGCTCATCTGCCGGATCCTCCCGTGCCAACAACGGGCCTTCAGCTTGTGGGAGTTTGATCCGGCATAGCACCAAACCTTGAGCAGGCTCTTCGACACTACACACGAAAATGCCTGGAAGGTGCTGTTCAAGGGCGCCGAGGCTCCCGCATCTGCTACCGAAGATCGCGGATTCAGCTCGCAGCGTCAAGCCAGCGAGGTAAGCTACTTTACCCTTTACAGGACTCTTGTTTTCCATAGTTTGACTCTATGTGGGATCTAAACTCCCTTGCCTTTGATAGGATTGGCAGAAGACGTCCGGGCAGGTTGACTGTCCGGCTCCCTTGCCAGAAGACCCAGCGGACGCCCGATTGACGGGGCTGCTGGTTCCGGCACCTCACACGGTGCTGGAGAAGAAGGCCACGGGAACTCGATAGAGTTCCCGGCACCAGGTGTTGTCGGACTCATCGTCCGATGACTCCAAGGCGGACTCCTCCCGCAAAGACGATGAGGAGGAAAAAGAGGCCTCTGCCCCAGCGGGGGGAGAGAAGAAAAGGAAGGTCGCCCCAACTGGGGAAGCCGGAGGGTCCAAGAAGGGAAGGACCCTTCCTCCGGACTACTCCACCAACACCGACGACGACGAAGAGGAGTGGCCACCGAGGGCTAAGCCCCTGGAGACATCGTAAGTGTTCGGATACCAGAATAACTCATGGCGTTTCGTTTGTCGTACAGAATCTCCTAACGCTGAATATAACCCCCGAGCCCGCCCAAGGATGGGCTCGACGCTTCATCGAGTGGCTCCCTGGATTCGTCGGACGTGAATAGCACCTCACTCCCGGCTGCCTCCTCTCCTCGCGCTGCGGATGACGTCGAGATGGGGGTCCCAAAAGGGGCCCACCCAGGAGGAGGTGGTCCAAGAGGCTCCGCAAGGCAACCTCCCGGACTCCAGGCGCAAGGGGGATAAAACCCCAAATGGCTCTAAGTCCGGCCCTGGGCCGGACTCCGCACCGGAACCTTCAGTGGTTCCGGAGTCCGGCAGGCGGTCCCTTCATAAGAAGGGCGAGCCTGCGACACCGGTGACCTTTGTCCAACCGGAGGCACCGGATAAATTGCTGGAGGCGCTTAACGGCACCTCCATCGACGAGGAGCACCGCACTGTTATGAGTGTGGTGATCCAGAAAGTTCAGTCCGCCAAGAGCGGGCTGACTGAAGCCTGTGCTAGCCTTCTAACAGGCTTTGATGTATGTATTTAAGATAGGTAAAAATATTACCGCATAGACAGTAGCCCCAGATGCTCAGTTTGGTGTTCGGAAAGAAAAGCCGAACTGAGGATCTAAAAAGATGTACGCAGGAGTCTAACATAAGTATGTCAATATGGGAATGCAGGCTATGCTGCTGACCTCTTCCGCACTGACTGCGGAGGTCAATGCATTGAAGTAGAGCCTCGAGCAGTCCGAGAACGAGCTCGGCCTTGCCAAAGAGCAGCTCGAGGACAAGGAAGGTAAGTAATACCTTATGGAAGTATATAAAAGATGTGGTTGGAACAAATGATAGGAATAATGTGAGTATTGCAGGGACCACGAACGAGGTGGTGACCCTGAAGGAAGCAGTGTCCAAGGCCAAAAGCAATGCGGCCGCGGAGCGCACCGAGTGAGAGAAGCAGGAGGCTCGGGTGGCAAAGGTGCGGCAAGAGCTCCAGGCTCTCATGGAAAAACACGAGAGTTTGGAGCGTGACACAAAGACTCGAGAGTCCGAGCTCGCCTCGGCCCTTGAGAGCGCCAAAGCCGCTAAGGCTAAAGCCCAAAAAGCCCTCCAGGAAATTGAGGCAATGAACAAGATAGCGGCGGGTAAGGCATTCTTTATGCAAAGCAAGCACGTGAAAGTGAATTGCTTGTTACTTACCCGAATCCGGAGCTCTCCAGGAGCATTCACAGATCTGCCCTGCAGTGTGTCCGACGCTGCCGCATTCTACCAGGCCAAGGAGGGGAGCTCAACGGAGAACGTGTTCTGGTCCCAGTATGCTGAGGCCGGACACCCGGTGCCCTTGAGCGACCAGATGAAGCAACTGGTCGAGCTCCATAAGGTGGCCGAACAGGCCATGAAAGGCCTCATAGTTCGGCTGTGGCCCAAGGAAGCCATACCTGGGAGCTACTTCGGGCTGGTAAGGCGGCTGGTGGACGCCTGTCCATGAATTGAAGTCGTCAAGCGATCCGTCTGCATCGAAGGTGCCCGTAGGGCCCTTGCCCGTACTAAAGTGCACTGGGGCAAGATGGACGCTGAGAAGCTTGTGACGGAAAGACCACCGCCGGGTATGGAGTATCGCAAGCCTGAGATGTATTATGAGGGCGTCCTGAAGGGTGCCCGCCTTATAGCGGGTGAATGCTCCAAAGATGTAATTTTTGAGTAAACTCGCATTTGTTATCCTCTACGCTGAAAACTTGTTCATGTGCGCTAAGCAACGCTTGTGAATTTAAAATATTACCTTCTGTGCGGCCGTTTATTAAATTTTAGAGATGGCAAGTCGTCGGCTTCCGCCCCCATCCTACGAGTGCTGGGGTGTTCGGGATAAACTTGAGCGCTCTTTTTCCCATTCTTGGGTCCTTCGAGGGAGGCGCTCAACGCAACGAACAAGGCAACCAGGCTATAATGCTTGAACACTCTCACTTAGCCATAGAATTCTTTAATTTTAAATTTCGGCAAAGCCCCTAGTATTCGGAAGACCGAGTTCGAGGCGCTATCCACGCCTAGGCCGAACAAAGCCGACTCCTCGCTCTAAGCGGCATAAGTATTTAGGGACTCGAAAACCTCTCGAACAGCGACCGTCTCTCACCCAATCATGACGGTCAGTTTTAGCTTTCTCCACTGAGGTGCTTAACCCAGCTCAACCGGGGCACAATCGCTGTGGTTCTCCCAGTGCTACCTTAGACGATATAACGGAATGTAAGGTACCAAAACATGGGAGCCGGGCAAACCCAACTATTGACCCAAGACATGATTCGGAGCTGATGCATATAATGCTATAAGTTCGGGGTGCCGCACTTGTGAAAGTGTTCGGACTTATCACACCATATTTTGGGGTTCTTAAGCCCCTGGTGTATTTGGCCGTACCAAAGTGTACGGATGCAGCATGTCATAAGTGAACATATATAGATAAAAAAGGAATGCAATAATAGGCATAAGCTATGTATTGTTTATTCAAAAAGGCTGCGGTAAAAGCAGAACGATACAAATAGTGAGATAAGAAATGGACGGGACTATTTGACATGTCCCCCTCCAGGGACGAGCTGCGGGATGATATGTGAAAAAAGTATACTGCTCGTTATAGAGACCACCTAGACACTCGACGTAGCTTTCTGCTTCCCTGGTTGTTGCATCGTGTGTTCGGCGATTCTACTGCCAGACAGGGCTTCTTGAGAACGGAGTCCTGAAAGCAAGAAAAAAGGAATGACACAATCGGGAGCCCCTGGTGCGGTTGAGCCACATTCTGGGCCTGTCATGGTCGTGCCCCTTCCCCTATGCCCATGGTATTTCCAGAGCGTAATTATGTACGTGTAGTACTGGTTTCGCAATTTCGCGAGGGCTGGGGTTGGGGCTGCATTGCTACGCGTGCTCGGAACGTGCCAGGCGGTCTTGTTGTAGGTTACTCTATGCGCGCTTGACGGTGTCCGGACGTTAAATAGCTGGACTCGAGAATTTCCTTGAGAGGCTACTTTGTACTTCCTCCGCGAAGGCCGCCGTATGCTCCTCCGTTCGGAGAGAGTGATCTGTGTTTCCGTTGACCGTAATGACTCCTCGAGGGCCTGGCATCTTGAGCTTGAGGTATGCGTAGTGCGGCACCGCATTGAACTTTGCAAATGCGGCTCATCCGAGCAGTGCGTGATAGCCGCTGCGGAACGGGACTATGTCGAAGATTAACTCCTCGCTTCGGAAGTTATCCGGGGATCCGAAGACCACTTAAAGTGTAACTGAGCCTGTACAGTTGGCCTCTACACCTGGTATGCCGCCTTTAAAGGTCGTCTTTGTGGGTTTAATCCTTGAGGGGTCTATGCCCATTTTGCGCATTGTATCCTGATAAAGCAGGTTCAGGCTGCTGCCGCCGTCCATCAGGACTCTAGTGAGGTGAAATCCATCAACGATTGGGTCTAGAACTAATGCAGTGAATCCACCATGGCGGATGCTAGTGGGGTGGTCCCTTCGATCAAAAGTGATTGGGCAGGAGGACCACGGATTGAACTTTGGGGCGACTGGCTCCATCGCATATATCTCCCTGAGTGCACGCTTCCGCTCCCTTTTGGGTATGTGGGTTGTGTATATCATGTTCACCGTCCGCACTTGGAGGGGGAAGCCCTTCTGTCCTCTATTGTTCGGTGGCCGGGGCTCCTCCTCGTCGTCGCTATGCAGCCCCTTGTCATTGTTTTCGACATTTAACTTTCCTGCCTACTTGAACACCCAACAATCCCTGTTGGTGTGGTTGGCTAGTTTTTCGGGGGTGCCGTGTATCTGGCACGAGCGATCGAGTATTCGGTCCAAATTGGATGGGCCCGGAGTATTTCTTTTGAATGGCTTTTTCCGCTGACCGGGTTTAGAGCCTCTGAATCCGCCTTTGACTGTCGTGTCCTCAGCATTATCGCCATGAATGTGGCGCTTGTTCTTGTTGCGATGCGACCTGCCGTTGCTGTCCTTGGTATCCGAATTACCAGGGCTCTTGGTCATGTTGTTACTACGAGCTAGCCAGCTGTCCTCTCCGGCGCAAAAGCGGGTCATGACTGTTGTGAGGGCTGCCATGGATTTCGGCTTTTCCAGTCCTAGGTGTCGGGCAAGCCACTTGTCGCGGATGTTATGTTTGAAGGCTGCAAGGGCCTCTACATCCGGACAGTCGACGATTTGATTTTTCTTGGTTAGGAACCGTGTCCAGAATTGTCTGGCCGATTCCTCTGGCTGCTGAATTATGTGGCTTAGGTCGTCGGCGTCTGGTGGTCGCACGTAAGTGCCCTAGAAATTGTCGAGGAATGCGGCTTCCAGGTCTTCCCAACAACCAATTGACTCCACTGGCAAGCTGTTAAGCCAATGCCGAGCTGGTCCTTTAAGCTTGAGTGGGAGGTATTTTATGGCGTGTAGGTCATCACCGCGGGCCATGTGGATATGAAGGAGATAGTCCTCGATCCAGACCGTAGGATCTGTTGTGCCATCGTATGATTCAATGTTTACGGGTTTTAAACCCTCAGGGATTTGATGATCCATCACTTCGTCTGTGAAGCATAGTAGGTGTGCGGCGCCTCTGTATTGGGCTATATCACGACGCAGCTCAAATGAGCTTTGTCTATCGTGTTCGGCCCGGACGGAATTGCCATATCCGACGTGAAGGTTATCATCACGTATCGTGGGGCGCCTACGCGATCCGTAGATCGATCTTGTTTGCCTTGCCTTGTCCTCCAATATATCCCGCAGGTCTGGCGCATTTCCCCGTGCCTTGGTATTTTTTGAGCGGCGCCGGGGTGCGGCTTGAGTGGATGGCCGAGAGGCCTCTCTATCGCGGCCACGAGGTGGCCGGTCGGCCGTATCATGCGCTGGTGATGTAGGTTTAGGTGCTTCCTCCTCTAATCGGGGTGGCAGCCTGCGTTTTGGGTAGCTCTTGGAGGGCCGTTCGAGTTCATACTCTTCGGCCGTAAGGACTTCAGTCCATCTGTCGGCTAGCAAGTCTTGGTCAGCTCTAAGCTATTGCTGCTTTTTCTTGAGGCTGCTTGCCGTGGCCATAAGCCTGCGTTTGAAACGCTCTTGTTCGACGGGATCCTCAGGCACGACAAATTTGTCGTCGTCGAGGCTTGCCTCGTCTTCGGAGGGAGGCATGTAATTATCGTCCTCTACCTCTCTGTCTGCCGCTCTCTCATGAGGGCTGGCTTTTCCATCCTCCTGCACTGAATCCTGCTGGAGGGGGTTGTCTTCGGCACTGTCCGGGGTGTTATTGTCTCCCGTGCCGAAATCACCATTTTTGCTGTGGCGGGATTTAGAGCGGCGCCGCTGACGCCGGCGCTTGGGCTGTTTCTTGGAGGGGTCATCCTCCGTTGTTCCATCACCATTCCCATCTTGTGGGATGTCCACCATGTAAATATCGTATGACGAGGTGGCCTTCCAGTGCCCTGTAGGTGCTGGTTCTTGGTCGTCTCTTGCATCGTCGTCCATACCGTCGATGTCTTCGGAGTCGAAGCCGAGCATGTCGGTTAAATCATCGACAGTGGCTACGAAGTGGGTGGTGGGTGGGCTTTGAATTTCTTCATCGTCCGCATCCCAACCTTCCTGACCATAGTCTGGCCAGGGCTCTCAAGATAAAGAGAGAGACTTTAGCGAATTCAGGATGTCTCAAAAGGGCGAGTGCTGAAAGATGTCCGCAGCAGTGAACTCCATGATCGGCGCCCAATCGGATTCGATTGGCAGGGGCGCGGAAGGTTCGGAGTCCGGAGAGGATTCCGGCACCTTGGAGGCACGAGCTTCACAAAGGACAAGGTTGGTTTTCGGCTCAATCGCCGTAGAGATAGCAGCCCCCGAGGCGGTGTCCAGCCACCCGTCCTCGATTGGCGCAGTCGGCTCCGAGCTAAGGGTTAGAGTGGACACTTGTGCGACCTCTAGGGCACTGTCCGACGGCAAAGCTAGATCATGCCTGTCGTGACAGTG
This sequence comes from Triticum timopheevii, assembly GCA_963921465.1. NCBI lineage: Eukaryota > Viridiplantae > Streptophyta > Magnoliopsida > Poales > Poaceae > Triticum > Triticum timopheevii. The sequence continues at coordinate 89,577,939 of OY997271.1, forward strand.
CGGCGCGCTTGGCTGTGGCTCGAACCCGTCGAAGATCAAGTCTCCGCGGACGTCAGCCGTATAGTTCAAACTTCCAAATCTGACCTGATCGCTAGGGGCGTAGCTTTCAATATGCTCCAGATGGCCAAGCGAATTGGCCCGCAGTGCAAAGCCGCCGAATATGAAGATCCGTCCGGGGAGAAAAGTCTCACCCTGGACCGCATCGTTGTTGATGATCGGAGGAGCCATCGGGCCTAAAGATGACGACATAGAGGAACTCTCAATGAAAGCACAAATGTCGGTGTCAAAACCGGTGGATCTCGGGTAGGGGGTCCCGAACTGTGCGTCTAGGCGGATGGTAACAGGAGACAAGGGACACGATGTTTTTACCCAGGTTCGGGCCCTCTCGATGGAGGTAAAACCGTACTCCTGCTTGATTAATATTGATGATATGGGTAGTACAAGAGTAGATCTAACACGAGATCAGAGAGGCTAAACCCTAGAAGCTAGCCTATGGTATGATTGTTGTTCGTCCTACGGACTAAAACCCTCCGGTTTGTATAGGCACCGAAGAGGGTTAGAGTTACACAGAGTCGGTTACAATGGTAGGAGATCTACATATCCGTATCGCCAAGCTTGCCTTCCACGCCAAGGAAAGTCCCATCCGAACACGGGACGAAGTCTTCCATCTTGTATCTTCATAGTCCAGTAGTCCGGCCAAAGGCAATAGTCCGGCCATCTGGACACCCCCTAATCCAGGACTGCTTCAGTGGCGGTGTGGAGAGAGGAGGAAAACCGCGAGATCAACATCGGTGCTGAGGGCACAAGTATACATTGCGTTCGGTATGTGGTATCTGATTTCCAGGGAAATAGTAGAACTCAAGAAGCTGTAGTTCTGTGAATTTAGGGGATTTCAGCCAGGCGTCCACCGTGCAGGGCATGGTATGCTTGCTCAGGTAGCATGACGGGAGGTAGCGGCTTTGAACGGAGCCCTAGTGGGAGGAGATGATGGCTCTGGGGATTTCAAAATCATTGAAGAGAGATAGGTGACGACAGTCGAGATTAAGGGGCACGACGCGCCAGAGAGGGCATCACCGAATTGAGAGGATTTGGGTGCGGCAACAATCCTTGGTGGGGAGAAGTGACATGACCTCCCCAAGGACGGCGTCTGGGAGATCACTGATGCGGTCCACTCGAGATTCTATGGATTCCTGGGATCCGATGGGGCAGGGTCGATGCTTCTCCCCGCATTCCCGGGTGCGGGATCTACAATAGGCATTGCCGTTGGCGGGAGCCTCATCTTCTTAGCGTTGGGGTCAGCTGACTCCATTTTCCTCGAGGGCGTCGTGTCGCGCTCATGGATTTGAGCAGAGTAATGAATGACGAGCCTAGTTGTAGTGCGAGTGAAGAAGAAGGGGAGCTGGGGCTTTTCTATAGTAGTGAGGAAGAAGGGGAGCTGGGGTTTTCTGTAGGAGTGAGGTGAGGAATTTTGTGGTATGGGTGGAGCAAGCTGACATGAGGTGGGTGGGACTGAGGAGGAAGAAGAGCACCCAGGTTTTTTGGGGGGCGGTGTGTTGTGTGTGGATAGCGCCTCTCATTCAGTAAATATGTGGGCTTCTGAATTGATTTTACTGTTTACTTGGGTGGATGGGCTGTTTTGTCTTGGGCCCAGAGAAACAATTACTACTAGTACAGTGGAGACACTCTACAGCTACCCAGAAAAACAATTACTACTAGTACAGTGGATACAATATCGCTTCTGGCTCCTCCTAGGTCATCGAAACGTCTCCCTCTACTGAATGCCGTTATACTTTTGTTCAGCGACATGCGGGCCATGCCGCGCATGGGCCCAAATGCCATCCACCAAATTAGAAGGCAGTATGCAGGCGGAGAGTCACCCCGGTCGTAGCATGGCAGTAACGAGCCGTCGTATCACAAAACCCCACCTCCCCGCAGTCTAAGTTTGACGGACGAACCAACCATCATTTCACTCTTCGTTGAATCCCCTTCTCCCTCACCGTCTTCAAGAAAGGCAACACTCGCATTTGCCACTGTTTTTCTCTCCCAACGAAGGAAGGTAATCTGATCCGTGATGTTGGTATATTTTCAATCAGAGAAAAAAGGAACTTTTGCAAAGCAGTAACCGATCCTCACTATCTTTTTTGTATCATTGTCATTGCCATTATGTTTTCCTTTCAGTGGTCTCCTAGTATTCGTCAGTTTTATGATGGACCAAGGAGAACCAGGCAAGGATCTGCCGATATTGGAGCAGACGTGGGAGGCTGATCGCCACGAGACAGAGAGCTCCAAGAAGATGGAGGCAGCCACCAAGCCGACCCCACATACGCTCACGGCCACTACTGAGATGGTCAACGCCCTGTTTGAGGTTACAACCCCCGTGGCACTTCAGGAGCAGTTTTTCCCCTTCGAGGATGTTGAGGGAGTCCTGGATTAGGGGGTATCCAGACAACCGGACTGTATACTTTGGCCGGACTGTTGGACCACAAAGCTAGAAGACTCAAGACTCCGTCCCGTGTCCGGATGGGACTCTCCTTTGCGTGGAAGACAAGCTTGGCGATCCGGATATTATATTTCCTTCCTTTTAACCAACTCCATGTAAACCCTAGCCCTCTCCGGTGTCTATATAAACCGGAGGGTTTTAGTCCTTAGGGACAGAATCATAATTATCATAGGCTAGCTTCTAGGGTTTAGCCTCTACGATCTCATGGTAGATCAACTCTTGTACTACTCATATCATCAATATCAATCAAGCAAGAAGTAGGGTTTTACCTCCATCGAGAGGGCCCGGACCTGGGTAAACATTGTGTCCCTTGCCTGTTACCATTAGCCTAAGACGCACAGATCGGGACCCCCTACCCGAGATCCGCCAGTTTTGACACCGACATTGTTGCTTTCATTGAGAGTTCCTCTGTGTCATCGCTGCAAGGCTTGATGGTCCCTTAAATCGTCAACAACACGGTCCAGGGTGAGACTTTTCTCCCCGGACAGTTCTTCGTGTTTGGCGGCTTCGCACTGCGGGCCAGTTCGCTTGGCCAACTGGAGCAGATCGACAGCTACACCCCTGGCCACCAGGTCAGGTTCGGAAACCTGAACTACACGGCCGATATCCACGGAGACTTGATCTTCGACGGGTTCGGGCCTGCGGCAAGAGCGCCGGACAATCACGATGAGCACGGCTTAGACCTGCTGTCGGACAATGCTCGGGATATCGCCCCTGCAGGAGCCCCGGACCTAAATCCGGAGCAGATTGCGTTGCCCGAGGACGGGTGGATGGACCCCACCCCACAGTCCGCACACCCATCGGCGGTAGAGCCGAACACATGCCTCACCCCCAAAGAAGCCTGTGACACCGGACCCCCAGATTCGTATCCGGCTGTAGGTTCCAGTCTGCATGCTCCCGAGCCCACCGAACCTGGTTGGTCTCCGGTAATGGAGTTCACCACTGCGGATATCTTCCAGCACTCGCCCTTTGGAGACGTGCTGAACTCGATAAAGTCTCTCTCTTTGTCAGGAGACTCTTGGCCGAACTATGTCCAGCTCGAGTGGGAAGCGGACGGCGAAGGAATTCGTGGTCCACCCACCACCCATTTCATTGCCACGATCGATGATTTAACCGACGTGCTTGACTTCGACTCCGAAAACATCGACGGTATGGACGACGATGCAGGAGAAGAACAGGAACCACCGCTCACGGGGCGGTGGACAGCCACCTCCTCATATGATATATATATGGTGGAAAATCCGAAGGAAACTGTAGGACCTTAAAGTATGTCTAGAGGGGGGTGATTAGACTACTTGACCAATTAAAAACTTAACCTTTTCCCAATTTTATAGTTTGGCAGATTTTAGCTATCTTAGGACAAGTCAAGCAATCATCACATAATTCAAGCAAGCATGCAAAGAGTATATAGGCAGCGGAAATTAAAGCATGCAACTTGCAAGAAAGTAAGGGGAAGGGTTTGGAGGATTCAAACGCAATTGGAGACACCGATGTTTTTGGCGTGCTTCCGATAGGTGGTGCTATCGTACATCCACGTTGATGGAGACTTCAACCCACGAAGGGTAACGGTTGCACGAGTCCACGGAGGGCTCCACCCACGAAGGGTCCACGAAGAAGCAACCTTGTCTATCCCACCATGGCCGTCGCCTACTAAGGACTTGCCTCACTAGTGGTAGATCTTCATGAAGTAGACGATCTCCTTGCCCTTACAAACTCCTTAGTTCAACTCCACAATCTTGTCGGAGGCTCCCAAGTGACACCTAGCCAATCTAGGAGACACCACTCTCCAAGAAGTAACAAATGGTGCGTTGATAATGAACTCTTTGCTCTTGTGCTTCAAATGATAGTCTCCCCAACACTCAACTCTCTCACATAGGATTTGGATCAGGTGGAAAGAAGATTTGAGTGGAAAGCAACTTGTGGAAGGCTAGAGATCAAGATTCATATGGTAGGAATGGAATATCTTGGCCTCAACACATGAGTAGGTAGTTCTCTCTCAGAAATGGTAAGTTGGAAGTGTAGGTTTGTTCTGATGGCTGTCTCCACGAATGAAGAGGAGGTGGAGGGGTATATATAGCCTCCACACAAAATCTAACCGTTACACATAATTTACCAAACTCGGTGGGACCGATTCAACAGACTCGGTCAGACCGATTTAGTAAACCTAGTGACCGTTAGGATTTTCGGTGGGATTGACGTGGAACTCGGTAGGACCGATTCGGTTAGGGTTAGGGCATAACGTAATCTCGGTAAGACCGATCATTCAAACTCGGTGAGACCGATTTTGGTAATAAGCTTTCCAGAGAGTTGGTCAGGTAAACTCAGTGGGACCGATTTGCTCTTTTCGGTGAGACCGAAATGTTACAAAAGGGAAACAGAGAGTTTACATTGCAATCTCGGTGGGACCGATCGCTCACTTCGGTTAGACCAAAACGTTATGATGGGAAACAGAGATATTACAATCCCATCTCGGTGAGACCGAGATCCCTATCGGTAGGACCGATTTGCCTAGGGTTTGTGGCAGTGGCTATGATATTAGAACTCGGTGGCGCCGGATAGAAAAAATCGGTGTGACCGATTTTGGCTTTAGGTTTTGGTCATTTGTGGATGTGAGAAAGTAGTTGAGGGTTTTTGGAGCATATCACCAAGCACATGAAGCAAGAGGCTCATTAAGCAACACCTCATCCCTCCTTGATAGTATTGGCTTTTCCTATAGACTCAGTGTGATCTTGGATCACTAAAATATAAAATGAAGAGTGAGGGAGTCCTGGACTAGGGGGTGTCTGGATAGCCGAACTATCATCATCAGCCAGACTCCAAGACTATGAAGATACAAGATTGAAGACTTCGTCCCGTGTCCGGATGGGACTTTCCTTGGCGTGGAAGGCAAGCTTGGCAATACGGATATGTAGATCTCCAACCATTGTAACCGACTCTGTGTAACCCTAGCCCTCTCCGGTGTCTATATAAACCGGAGGGTTTTAGTCCGCAGGACACAACAACAACAACAACAATCATACCATAGGCTAGCTTCTAGGGTTTAGCCTCCTTGATCTCGTGGTAGATACACTCTTGTACTACCCATATCATCAATATCAATCAAGCAGGAGTAGGGTTTTACCTCCATCGAGAGGGCCCGAACCTGGGTAAAAACATTGTGTCCCTTGTCTCCTGTTACCATCCGGCTAGACACACAGTACGGACCCCCTACCCGAGATCCGCCGATTTTGACACCGACATTGGTGCTTTCATTGAGAGTTCCTCTGTGTCGTCGCTTATAGGCCCGATGGCTCCTTCGATCATCTTCAACAACGTGGTCCAGGGTGAGACCTTTCTCCCCAGACAGATCTTCGTATTCGGCGGCTTTGCACTGCGGGCCAATTCGCTTGGCCATCTGGAGCAGATTGAAAGCTACGCCCCTGGCCACCAGGTCAGATTCGGAAGCTTGAATTTCACGGCTGACATGTGCGGAGACTTGATCTTCGACTGATTCGAGCCACAGCCGAGCGCGCCGCACTGTCTCGATGGGCATGATTTAGCTCTGCTGCCGGACAGTGCCCTGGAGGCCGCACACGAGTCCGCTCTGATCCCTAATTCGGAGCCGACTGCGTAGATCGAGGATGGGTGGCTAGACACCGCCTTGGGGGCTGCTACACCTACGGCGATGGAGCCGAATACTGACCTTGTCCCTTGTGAAGCTCGTGACTCCGAGGTGCCGGACTCCTCGCCGGACTCCGAACCTCCCGCGCCCCCTCCAATCAAATCCGATTGGGCGTCGATCATGGAGTTCACCACTGCGGACATCTTTCAACACTCACCTTTCGGCGACATTTTGAATTCACTAAAGTGTCTCTCGCTATCTGGAGAGCCCTGGCCGGTTCACGGTCAGGACGGTTGGGATGCGGACGACGAAGAAATTGAAAGCCCACCCACCACCCACTTGGTAGCCACTGTCGACGACCTAACCGACATGCTAGACTACGACTCCGAAGACATCGACGATATGGACGACGATGCCGGAGACGACCAAGAACCAGCGCCTACGGGGCACTGGAAGACCACCTCGTCATATGACATATACATGGTGGATATCCCAAAGGATGGGAATGGCGAGGAAGCAGCGGAGGAAGACTCTTCTAAGAAACAGCCTAAACGCCAGTGTCAGCGGCGCCGCTCTAAATCCCGCCACAGCAAGAATGGAGATTCCGGCACCGGAGACAATAAGACCCCGGACAGTGCCGAAGACAACCCCCTCCAGCAAGATTCAGCATAGGAGGATGAAGAAGCCAGCCCTCATGAGAGAGCGGCAGACAAAGAGGTAGAGGATGATAATTACATGCCTCCCTTGGGAGACGAGGCAAGCCTCGACGACGACGAATTCGTCGTGCCTGAGGATCCCGTCGAACAAGAGCGTTTTAAATGCAGGCTTATGGCCACGGCGAACAGCCTCAAGAGAAAGCAGCAACAGCTTAGAGCTGATCAAGATCTACTAGCCGATAGATGGACTGAAGTCCTTGCGGCCGAAGAGCATGAACTCGAAAGCCCCTCCAAAAGCTACCCCAAACGCAAGTTGCTCCCCCGATTAGAGGAGGAGGCATATAAACCTGCATCACCAGCGCACAATATGGCTGACCGACCACCTCGTGGCCGCGATAGAGAGGCCTCTAGGCCCTCCACTAGAACCGTACCCCGGCACTGCTCAAAAAGTACGAAGCCACAGGGGAATGCGCCGGACTTGCGAGACATATTGGAGGATAAGGCAAGACAATCAAGATCGATCTACGGATCGCGTGGGCGCCCCGACGACCGTCGTGCCGGATACTGCAACTCTGGTAGGGCTGAACACAGTAGACAAAGCTCGCTTGAGCTACATCGTGATATAGCCCAATAAAGAGGCGCCGCACACCCACTATGCTTCACAGATGAAGTAATGGATCATCAAATCCCCGAAGGGTTTAAACCCGTGAACATCGAATCCTACGATGGAACAACAGACCCCGCGGTTTGGATCGAAGACTATCTCCTTCATATCCACATGGCCCGCGGTGATGATCTTCATGCCATCAAATACCTCCCACTCAAGCTTAAAGGACCAGCTCGGCATTGGCTTAACTGCTTGCCAGCAGAATCAATTGGGTGTTGGGAGGACCTGGAAGCCGCATTCCTTAATAACTTCCAGGGCACATATGTGCGACCACCAGATGCCGATGACCTAAGCCACATAATTCAGCAGCCAGACGAATTGGCCAGACAATTCTGGACACGGTTCTTAACAAAGAAAAATCAAATCGTCGACTGTTCGGATGCAGAGGCCCTCGTAGCCTTCAAACATAACATCCGCGACGAGTGGCTTGCCCGGCACCTAGGACAGGAAAAGCCGAAATCCATGGCAGCCCTCACATCACTCATGACCCGATTTTGCGCGGGAGAGGACAGCTGGCTAGCACGCATCAACAACCTCAGCAAAAATTCTGGCAGTCCGGACACCAAGGACCGTAATGGCAGGTCGCGTCGCAACAAAAACAAATGCCGCGTTAACGGCGATAACACTGGGGATACGGCAGTCAACGCTGGATTCAGAGGCTCCAAACCCGGTCAGCGGAAAAAGCCATTCAAAAGAACTACTCTGGGTCCGTCCAATTTGGACCGAATACTCGACCGCTCTTGCCAGATACACGGCACCCCCGAAAAGCCAGCTAATCACATAACAGGGATTATTGGGTATTCAAGCAGGCAGGCAAATTAATTGCCGAAAACAATGACAAGGGGCTACATAGCGATGACGAGGAAGGGTCCCGGCCGCCGAACAATAAAGGATAGAAGGGCTTCCCCCCACAAGTGCGGACGGTGAACATGATATACGCAACCCACATACCCAAGAGGGAGCGGAAGCGTGCACTTAGGGACGTATATGCGATGGAGCTAGTCGACCCGAAGTTCAACCCATGGTCCTCCTGCCCGATCACTTTTGATCGAAGGGACCACCCCACCAGTATCCACCACGGCGGATTCGCCGCATTGGTTTTAGACCCAATCGTTGATGGATTTCACCTCACCGCAGTCCTGATGGACGGCGGCAGCAGCCTGAACCTGCTTTATCAGGATACAGTGCGCAAGATGGGCATAGACCCCTCAAGGATTAAACCCACAAAGACAACCTTCAAAGGCGTCATACCAGGAGTAGAAGCCAATTGTACAGGCTCAGTTACACTGGAAGTGGTCTTCGGATCCCCGGATAATTTTCGAAGTGAGGAGTTAATCTTCGACATGGTCCCATTCCGCAGCGGCTATCATGCTCTGCTCGGACGGACCGTGTTTGCAAAGTTCAACGCGGTGCCACACTACGCTTACCTCAAGCTCAAGATGCCAGGCCCTCGAGGAGTCATTACGGTCAACGGAAACACGGAACGCTCTCTCCGAACGGAGGAACATACAACGGCTCTCGCGGCAGAAGTACAGTGCAGCCTCTTAAGGCAATTCTCGAGTCCGGCCGTTAAGCGACCGGACACGGCAAAATGCGCCCGAAGTAACCTACAACAAGACCACCTGGCACGTTCCGAGCACGCGTAGCAGTGCGGCCCCAACCCCAGCCCTTGCAAAATTGCAAGAATGGTCCTTCGCGTACATCATTATGCTCTGGAGATAGCATGAGCATAGGGGGAGGGGCACGACCACGACAGGCCCAGAGTGCGGCTTAACCACACCAGGGGCTCCCAAGTGCATCATCTTTTTTTATCAACAGGACTGCATTTACCAGAGGCCCTGTCCGGCAGCAGACCTGCCGAACTCACAATGCAACAGCCAGGGAAGGAGAAAAGCTACAACGAGTATCCAGGTGGTCTCCATTTCGAGCATTATACCTGTTTTATACACCATTCCGCAGCCTACCCCTGGAGGGGGACATGTTTAATAGTGCCATCCCTTGCTTACCGCACTATTTGTATCGTTCTGCATTCATGGCAGTATTTCTTGAATAAACAATGCATCGCTTTTTGCTTATAATTGCATTCCCTTCTTATACATATGTTCATTTATGACATGTCGCATCCGTACACTCTGGTACGGCTAAATACACCAGGGGCTTAAGTTCCCCACATTATGGTGTGATAAGTCCGAACACTTTCACAAGTGCGGCACCCCGAACTTATAACATTATATGCATCGGCTCCGAATCATGTCTTGGGTCAATAGTTGGGTTTTCCCGGCTCCCATGTTTTGGTACCTTACATTCCATTGTATCGGCTAAGGTAGCACTGGGAGAACCACTGCGACTGCGCCCCAGTTGAGCTGGGCGAGCGCCTCAGTGGAGAAAGCTAAAACTGACCATCATGATAGGGCCAGAGCTGGTCGCTGCTCGAGAGGTTTTTTCGAGTCCCTAAAGACTTATGCCGCTTAGAGCGAGGAACCGACTTTGTCCGGCCCAGGCGTGGATAGCGCCCCGAACTCGGTCTTCCGAACACTAGGGGCTTCGCCGAAATTTAAAATTATAGAATTCTATGGCTAAGTGAGAGTGTTCAAGCATTATAAGTCCGGTTGCCTCGTTCGTAGTGTTGAGCGCCTCCCTAGATGGACCAAAAAATGGGAACAAGAGCGCTCAAGTTTATCCCGAACACCCCAGCACTCGTGGCATGGGGGCTGAAGCCGACGACTTGCCATCTCTCAGATTTGATAAACGGCCGCACAGAAGGTAATATTTTAAATTAATAAGCGTTGCTTAGCGCATATGAACAAAGTTTTCAGCGCACAGGATAACACAATGCGAGTCTACTCAAATATTACATCTTTGGAGCACTCACCCGCAATCATGCGGGCACCCTTCAGGACACTCTTATAGTACATTTCGGGCGTACGATACTCCTTGCCCGCCGGTGGCGCGTCCGTCAAAAGCTTCTCAGCATCCATCCTGCCCCAGTGCACTTTAGCACGGGCAAGGGCCCGACGGGCACCTTCAATGCAGGCGGAGTGCTTGACGACTTCAACCCAGGCACACGCATCCACCAGCCGCCGCACCCGGCCGAAGTAGCTCCCAGGCATGGCCTCCTTGGGCCACAGCCGAACTATGAGGCCCTTCATGGCCTGTTCGGCCACCTTGTGGAGCTCGACCAGCTACTTCAGCTGGTCGCTAAGGGGCACCGAATGTCTGGCCTCAGCATACTGAGACCAGAAGACCTTGTCCGTCGAGCTCTCCTCCTCGACCCGGTAGAAAGCGGCAGCATCGGACACGCTGCGAGGCAGATCTGCGAATGCTCCTGGAGAGCTCCGAATTCGGGTAAGTAATAGGTAATTCACATTCACATGCTAGCTTTGCATGAAAAATGCCTTACCCGCCGCTATTTTCTTCAATGCCTCGATTTCCTGGAGGGCCTTGTGGGCTTCGGCCTTAGCGGCTTTGACACTCTCAAGAGCCGATGCAAGCTCGGACTCTTGAGTCTTCGAGTCACGCTCCAAACCCTCGTGCTTTTCCATGAGAGCCTGGAGCTCTTGCTGCACCTCCGCCACCCGCGCCTCCTACTTCTCTCGCTCAGCTCGCTCCGCGGCCGCATTGCGTTCGGCCGCGGACACTGCCTCCATCAGGGTCGCCACCTCATTCGTGGCCCCTAGAGTACCCACGTTATCCTTGTTATTTCTCTTGCAACCAAATCCTTTTCTATAAGGTACAACTTTAAATATGGTGTTACTCACCTTCCTTGTCCTCGAGCTGCTTCTTGGCACGGCCGAGCTCGCTCTCGGACCGCTCGAGGCTCTGCTTCAAGGTATTGACCTCCGCAGTTAGTGCGGCAGAGGTCAGCAGCGCAGCCTGCAATCCCATATTGACACATTTTTTCAGACTCCTTCGTATATCTTTTTAGATCTTCAGTCCGGCTTTTGTTTCCGAACACCGAACCGAGCATCAGGGCTACTGTCTATGCGGTATTATATTACATATCTTAAAATTCTTACCTCAAAGCCTATTAGAAGGCTGCTGCAGGCTTCGGTCAGCCTGCTCATGGTGAGCTGAACCTTCTGAATCACCGCACTCATGACAGTGCGGTGTTCTTCTTTGATGGAAGCGCCGTTGAGCGCCTCCAGCAAATTATCTGGAGACTCCGGTTGGACGGAGGCCGCCGGTGTCACAGTCTTGCCCTTCTTACGAAGGGGCCGCCTGCCGGACTCTGGAACCACTGCAGGTTCCGGTGCGGAGTCCGGTGCGAAGTTCGGGAGGTTGCCTTGCGGCACCTCCGGAGCCTCCTCCTCCTGGTGGGTCCCCTCCTGGGATCCCACCTTAGCGTCGTCAGCATCACGAAAGGGAATCCATATCCGATGTGCCCAAGGACCCGGTCGACGAAGCGGGAAGATCGTCCTTGGGCGGACTACAGGGTTGTATGCGGCATCAAAAAGACACTATGTGACAAAAAGAAAAATCGTAAATCATCTAGGAGTCCGGATACTTACGTTCTCGCCAGGGGCTTGGCCCTTGAGGGCCACTCCTCGTCGCCGTCGCCGACGTTGGCGGAATAGTCCGGAGGAAGGTCCTTCCCTTCTTGGACCCTTCGGCCTCCCTTGTTGGGGAGGCCTTCCTCTTCTTCTCTCCCCCCGCTGGGGGAGAGGCCTCTTTCTCCTCCTCCTCGTTGACGGTGTCCTGGACTAGGGGGTACTCACCACGTCATCTCCCGATCAGTTGGATTGGGCCGAGAACCCCCGTGGCCTTATACTCATGGGCCAGTTCGGACAGTTGCCACATACAAGGAAGATTCAACAAGACTCGGCGATCAAGACAAGGACTCCCCCACCGGCGTATTCGGCTAGGACTCTTGTTATCCTGGGCCTCTAGTGCATTATATAAACCGAGGCCAGGCTAGTCGATAGAAAACACAACAACAATCATACCATCGGCTAGCTTCTAGGGTTTAGCCTCTCTGATCTCATGGTAGATCAACTCTTGTACTACCCATATCATCAATATCAATCAAGCAGGAGTAGGGTTTTACCTCCACCGTGAGGGCCCGAACCTGGGTAAAAACATCGTGTCCCTTGTCTCCTGTTACCATTGATCCTAAGACGCACTGCTTGGGACCCCCTACCCGAGATCCGCCGGTGTTGACACCGACATTGGTGCTTTCGTTGAGAGTTCCGCTGTGTGATCGGCGAAAGGATCAATGGCTCGACTGCAGGTCAACTGCGACGTCGGTTTCTTCGTCACCAGCTCGACTGGTCACCTTGGCTTGACCGAGGACTGCGCCCTACCTCCGATCGTCATGTTTGGATGAGGGCCTTCATCAACACCAACTCCGATCTCTATCAAGATCATGGAGGAGTCATCCATGGAGCTCGGGGGCTCAACGTCAACATTGCCCTCAAGCGACCGTGCTGTTTTTCTGGACAGCAAACTTGTATCCGCCGCCACTGCCTCCTCGAGTGTCGCCTAAATGATTACTTCGGTGGAATTATGCGGAATTAAGTCTACAACAACCCTGCAAAAATTTCGTCGAGTTCCAGTGGAGGAATCTCCGGCAATCTCCGATATACCGGAGCCCTGTTGAATCTGGACGAGAATCCGACGAATTTAGGGCGTGGTATCCAGCATCTAGCTCAGATGTCCTTTGGAAGATCCAACCGTTGATTTGCTGCGGAATTACCATGTCTACCACCTGCCAAAAATTTAGCTCGATCCGACCGTCCAAACTCCAGAAAACTTCCGATTAGTGCATCACTTTTTGGATCTGTTTTCTGCGCGAGAACGAATCCGACCCGAATTCATCTTCTTTATGAACGGGATCTCGGACATCCTTTTTGAAGAAAGTTTTCGTATGGGGTGTTGTGTTTTATTCTCAAACACATCCCAGTAGTATTAAAAGTATTCTTGCAATACGAACTTCACCATCGCGCTGGTGTCAATCCAGCCCGACAACATCACTCCACGGCGGCCGACCTGCGTTAGACACACCGTCGCTTTGTTGAGCCGTGCTCAATTTCTTTGGATCATCATCTCGGCCAGCCGAAAAATAGTTTGACATCGCAAAGGATAAATCGTCACCAACATCGCCGCCCCACGGATTACACGGAGCGGGCACACCTGCATCGACCACGTCACGACCTGCATCGCTAGACCGGGGGCTTCATCATCTCTTCATCAACCTACTCCGGAGACTTCGGTGTAGCTGGCCGACTAGCTCCGTCACGTTAGTTGGACCGAGGGCTTTGCCTTGGCGAGCCAACCTTTGCCAGCATCGCCATGCCGTTGCTTTATCGCCCATCAGGCGATAGGTGTGCGGATCGAGTCCCAATTTTGGGAATCACCTTTCTTCGGATTGCTACAACAAATAAGCCAGGTGCTATTAATCCTAGTATTTTTTGCTTGTCAGGGTTCATTTTTTCCAATGAATTATTACTCTGGTTTGTCCGTCATATGTACGCAGGTCTATCAAATGTTGGCCGCATTAACGACGGTCGCATGGTGGTTCGGTTAGTTTCTGTACATAGTCCGGTGAACGCCGCATCTGGAACTCAAACCGACCTGTGAATTCAGGCCTTCCCATGCCTTTACCCCATCACGCCGCCGCCCTGCATCGACATTGACTTCGGTGCCAGGCCATATTTCTTTTATTACTCACTTTGCATAAATTATTTGTTATGCAACGATTTTTTTATATTATTATTACTATTATCTCCGGTTTGCACTATTTTTTGTGCACAGGAAAATGATCCAGCCGGACTATATCCTTTGGCGTCACCTCGGCTGGATGGGGGGCTTCATCAACACTTCATTACCCCAAGCCTGGGACTTCGGCATCACCCTGCCGTCCTGCATTGACCGTGCTATGTCACCACTTCGGAGTGCCGAGCTCTTTGCTCCCCCACCTCGGGACCGGCTCTGGGATGGAACCTTGTCCCACATCAAGCTCGGACCGCGTCATCAATACCGAACACATTAACCAGCTAAGTTGTCTTCATGCTCAAAGTTTTAAATTTTTAACTTGTGTTCGGCTCGGCCAAGCATTATACTTTTTTTTTGGAAAAAAGTTGCTTGTAAAAATTTCCTTGTCCAAACTTTGTTTTTGACGCGCAAATTCAAATACCCCGTTTACTTGGGGGCTTCCTTCATGAAGCTTTTTCCTCTTGCATATGGTTATACTTGTACGGCTTCGTTCCTTGTTCGTGTATTATGCCACAATATGCACCATATTGACTTAAGCGATTTGCAAGCTGGGTTGCCTGGCTCCTGTGCTTACCCCTACGTTCCCGATTGTTCGGCTAGGGAGTAAAGGGAGCACCTCTGCGATTGTCACGATCGGGTCAACCGAGCCGGACCTCATTCTGGGTGAAGCCGAAAGCTAGCGCTCTTATTGTTTTCAATCATGGTCGGCACACAACGGAACTCATGAGTACAAAAAATCTATTGCACAAGTCTCATAATAACAATGAGCACCAAAGAAAGGTATCGGTGGGGGTACTATTTTCTTCGAAGATGCTTCTTACTCTTCGCAGTAATATAGCATAAGTTCCCTGAGCGGGCTTTGTCTGTTACAGCCTTATGTCCTGATTGCCTGGTTATTGGAAACAACGTCGATATTCTCGACAGATGGAGTACATAGCACTTTTCGGTCCTTGACCGAAGAGGGAGAAGCCGATGGTCGGTTAAGATGCTTTTAAAGTTCGGTTGAACATAGATATGATATAAGTACTTCGGTACATGCAATCATTCTTTTACCCAAGTCACATGGGGGCTCTTAAATTTATATGAGCCGTTTTATAATAAGTGTTTTTCTTCTTAGTCGTTGCGGAGTTTTTATTATTATTTATCACTCCTTTTCTCGACACGTGTGCGCGGTCACTAGCCGGGGAGCCTAATTTCTCTCTCAAAACCGCTAGAGTTTAGTTTTCTAAACTGGCCTAATGAGAAGTACTCCGCCTTCGGGATGGAAGACTGAAGCCGTAGGCAGACCCGCTTGAAGTCTTGAGATAGGATGTGTCATGTTAAAGCACGGCAGAAGCACTTTTTTTTTCTAAAGTCCAATTTTCGGATTGGCACCGAACACTTGATCTTGTTCGGACGTCATGTTTTTACTGACGTTTTTTGGTTTTCCAAGCTTTTGGCACTTTTAAACTATTTGTGTGTTTTCAGCACAAGTCTCGCAGTGCAACGCCGGACACCTTTAGAGATTCGGCAAAAACATTCTCGGATATTGCTATATATGCATCAGTTTCGAATTGTGTCTTCGGTCAATAGTTGGGTTGCCCGGCTCCCGCGCTTGCCTCCTACGTTCCGCTTTGTTCGGCTAGGTGTGCAAAGGGAGAACCACTGCGATTGTGCTTCCAGCTCACATGGTCAAGCACCTCAGTGGAGAAAGCCGAAAACTGACTGTCACAATAGGTGTAAACTGGTCAGCGATCCGATGACTATATTAAAAGACGGGCCATTCATAACATTGGCCAAAGTGTTTTCGGCTTGACCTCGACTGTCGTCAAACACTACTGGGGGCTATTAACTGGCCTCCCAAACTAAATCCTCGATATTTTGCTCTTATATTGGAGCTGAGGTTTCATGATCATGCTTAGCATGACAACCCAAAGAAAGGAACCGATAGCGGGACTATTTTCTTTGGAAGCCATTTCTTCTGTTAAATAGTAATATAACATGTCTCTCCGCGTACCTTTGTTTATAAAAACCGTATGGCCAGATTGCCTTGTTTGTTGTAAATCTTTGCCCTCATAAAGGCTTTATAAGTAGTAGGACAAACACTCCTCGGCTATTGGACGAGGAGGTGGAAGCCGATGGTCGGTCAACAAAGTTTTGTACAATGCGGATCCGAGCATTAATGACGTAAAGTACTTGGATACATAGAGTCATTACACATAATTTGTGATTTTACTATGGATATCGATCCTTAATTCGGCTTCCCGTGCCCGCATTAAGGCTCGGGGGCTAATGGGCTTCGGCCTTATTATTTACAAATATTAAAGGGGCACATCGATCCCCTGATCTGGTGTTGCCACCCGACTAGTATCTCGGGGGCTACTGCATTGCCTGTTCTATGCAGAAAATTTTAAGTGCAATACAGTTTCCGAGGAGATTTTGATCCTCAGGTTGGTCGGCCGCACCCAACCTGAGTCTCGAGGACTGAGCACGCCGCTTTTTGTGTCCCGAAGTATTCTGCCGAGCTAGGACTTGATCCTCAGGCCGATTTTGCAAATCAACCTGAGTCTCAGCGGTTACTGGGATCAGCGGTCTTATGTCATCCTTCCGGTGCATCTCGGGTTTTAGACCGATACACACCTTGAGGGTACTGGCTATATATCTCGTCAGAGAATAAATTGCATCAATAAAAAATATCGACCAAAAATCAGCCCATGACCGAGGTGCAGAACCACCTCGGAAGCAGTTCGGCATATAGCTCGGATGCAAGTGGCTGGCTCCTTAGAGGGCATGTTCGGCATTAAGCTCGGCTAAACTCCTTCAACTTTTTTGGACCAAGATGATCTATGACATCTTGGATATAGTCCAGCGTTGGAGCTTGGACACAGTCCGGCGTTGGAGCTCAGATACATTTCAGCGTTGGAGCTCGAAAGCAGTCCGGCATTGGTGCTCGGCTGCAAAAGATACCTTGAATATAGTCCGGCGTTAGAGCTCGAATGCAAGAGGGCACTGCCTCCCGGGAACAACTACAAACCCGAGGTGTGGCATAAAAATAACAAGGCATTGATTAAGGCCGGAAACTTAAGGGGGCTCCTCGGATACCCGACGTATAAACTCGTCGAATGCATTTTGGCGATCCTCAAGATTGAAGATGAGAAGATTTGTTGAACCAGTTTTCAAGACCGGCAACCAAAGATGAAGAACAGTTCGGATTATCATCAATATCAATCAAGGAGGAGTAGGGTATTACCTCCACCGTGAGGGCCCGAACCTGGGTAAAAACATCGTGTCCCTTGTCTCCTGTTACCATTGATCCTAGGACACACTGCTTGGGACCCCCTACCCGAGATCTACGGGTTTTGACACCGACACTCGTCCTCGGGGGAGGAGTCCGCCTTGGAGTCATCGGACGATGAGTCCGATACCACATGACGTTGGGAACTCCTTCGGGTTCCCGTGGCCTTCTTCTTGGCCTTCTTCTCCGGCACTATGTAAAGTGCCGGAACCAGCAGCACTGTCAAACGGGCGTCCGCTAGGTCTTCTGGAAGGGGAGCCGGACAGTTAACCTGTCCGGATGTCTTCTGCCAGTCCTGTTAAAGATATTGGGAGTTTAGATCCCACATAAAGTCAAACTATGAAAAGCGAGTGTCCCATAAAGGATAACCCGGCTTACCTCGCCAGCGGGACGCTGCGAGCTGAATCCGCGATCTTCGGTAGTGGATGCGGGAGCTTCGGCGCCCTTGAACAGCACCCCCCAGGCCTCTTTGTACGTAGTGTCGAAGAGGCCGCTCAAGGTCCGGTGCTGTGCCGGATCAAACTCCCACAAATTGAAGTCCCGTTGCTGGCAGGGGAGAATCCGGAGGACGAGCATGACCTGGATCACGTTGACAAGCTTAAGCTTCTTGTTCACCAGGGTCTGGAGACAGGACTGGAGTCCGGTCAGCTCCTCCGAACTACCCCAAAGCAAGCCCTTCTCTTTCCAGGAGATGAGCTGCATGGGGATGCCAGATCTAAATTCAGGGGCCGCTGCCCATTTAGGGTCACATGGCTCGGTGATGTAGAACCACCGCAATTGCCACCCTTTGATGGATTCCACCAAGGCACCCTCGAGCCAAGTGACGTTGGGCATTTTGCCCACCATGGCGCCTCCGTACTCCACTTGGCTGCCCTTCACAACCTTCGGCTTGACATTGAAGGTCTTTAGCCACAAGCCGAAGTGGGGCTGGATGCAGAGGAAGGCCTCACACACGACGATAAATGCCGAGATATTGAGGATGAAATTTGGGGCCAGATCATGGAAGTACAGGCCGTAGTAGTACATGAGCCCCCGGACAAAGGGGTGGAGTGGGAAGCCCAGTCCGCGGAGGAAATGGGGAAGGAATACCACCCTCTCATGGGGCCTGGGGGTGGGGATGAGCTGCCCCTCGTCGGGCAGCTGATGCGCGATGTCGCTGGACAGATATCCGGCATTGCGCAGCTTCTCGATGTGCCCCTCCGTAACGGAGGAGGCCATCCACTTGCCTCCCGCTCCGGACATGGATGGAGAAGGTCGAGGTGAGATGTGCGGACTTGGGCGCTGGAGCTCGAGTGCACGGAGATGGATAAGAAAAGGCGGAAGAAGGCGTAGGTTAAAAGTGTGGATCCTTATCCCATTATATATGGGCGGACGAAACTGTGCGTCCCCACCGGCCTGATAAAACTCGCTTATCTCCCAAGCGCCACAATCAATGGCGCGGTTGGGTTACCCATGTCCGTATTGATGGGAATCCCGGAATAAGGGGAACATGATCTCTGCTTCGACAAGACGTGCCAAGGAAACTGCTTCGCTAAATGCGCTGAGGTGGTATAATAAAAACGATTCGAGTAAAGGCTTGGCCGTGGGTGACGTCACGCCACGAAATACGTCAGCAGATTGAACTTGTGTAAATATCATTCTCTCTACGGTGGTATGTGGAATTTATTTTACAGAGCCGCACACTATCCTGGTGTTCACAATCTTCTATGAATTATTTGGAGGAGGAACCCGCCTTGCAATGCTAAAGACAATATGCGCGCCAGACTCATCGTCATTGAAGCCTGGTTCAGGGGCTACTGAGGGAGTCCTGGACGAGGGGCTGTCCGGATAGCCGAACTATCATCATCGGCCGGACTCCAAGACTATGAAGATACAAGATTGAAGACTTCATCCCGTGTCCGGATGGGACTTTCCTTGGCGTGGAAGGCAAGCTTGGCAATACGGATATGTAGATCTCCTACCATTGTAACCGACTCTGTGTAACCCTAGCCCTCTTCGGTGTCTATATAAACTGGAGGGTTTTAGTCCTTAGGACACAACAACAACAACAACAATCATACCATAGACTAGCTTCTAGGGTTTAGCCTCCTTGATCTCGTGGTAGATCCACTCTTCTACTACCCATATCATCAATATCAATCAAGCAGGAGTAGGGTTTTACCTCCATTGAGAGGGCCCGAACCTGGGTAAAAACATTGTGTCCCTTGTCTCCTGTTACCATCCGCCTAGACGCACAGTTCGGGACCCCTACCCGAGATCCGCCGGTTTTGACACCGACAAAGAGTCTTGAGCTTTTGAGCTTGAGCCAATCCTTTGTCATTAGTATTTTGAGGGATCCACTTTCATCATCCATGCCATGCCATTCATTGAGCTTTCCTGAAATAATAGTCTTGGAACGGCATTAGCTCAATGAGCTATATGTTGTTATGAATTACCAAAACCACCTAGGGATAGTTGCACTTTCAATCTCCCCCTTTTTGGTAATTGATGACAACATATAGATCAAAGCTTCGACAAATGATAATAAGATTGAACAACATCGTCGCTTTGAGAAGTATGTGATAAGCAAGAGCTCCCCCTAAATTTGTGCATAGTTTAAGATTTGCTTTGGACTACAAATGCACAAGGAATTAGACTCATGGGTTACTCTTCCATGTCACATACATCTTGGTGGAGCGCTCAAAATGATAAAGATTGAATACATGCACTCATCACCAAGCAAAGTGAATGATCACATATGGATAGATAAGATAATATCATCAAACATGCATAAGTGTAGCTTATGATCAAACACATGATCATCAATGTCTCACAAAAACAGCATAGTATCTCAAGCGATCAAAATCAAACAAAGTTTTACCACCAAAGCAAGAG
This sequence comes from Triticum timopheevii, assembly GCA_963921465.1. Taxonomy (NCBI): domain Eukaryota; kingdom Viridiplantae; phylum Streptophyta; class Magnoliopsida; order Poales; family Poaceae; genus Triticum; species Triticum timopheevii. The sequence goes on from OY997271.1 coordinate 89,598,222, forward strand.
AGAACAAAAGCAAAAGCAACACACACACTCTCTCTCTCGAAGCCTATGATCTATACATTTTTCTCCCCCTTTGGCAACAAGTTACCAAAAAGTTCATAGAAAATGCATAGTGCTAGATCGACTCTCAGGCTTGATCTTCAGGTGGTGGTGTCCGGATAACTCCAAGAACGAAGGCTTCAGTTGAAGTGGATGGAGCTGGAGGAGTTGGTGCTGGAGCTGGTTGCACTGGAGCTGTAGGAGTTGTAGCTGGTGCAGATGATGTGGCTCTGGTGTCTGTCAGAGACACTGCAGCTGACCTCTGAGCTCTAGGCACTCTGGCAAATACATTAGTGATTGTCTTGCCCTTCCTCTCCTGCATGTCTCCTGTAGCTGCTCCACAACTGACTGAATCTCAGTTACTTTGACATCTAGATCATGGAATTTTTGTTCCATGATTCTTTCCAAGCTCTCCTGATTTTGAGTGAGGGTGGCCAATCCCTTCTCAATCCTCAGTGTTGATGCTATCAAGTAACCAAGCTGGTCCTGCTTGTTCTTCAAAAAGTACTCAGATGCCTCCTATTGAGTTGGCATCTTGGCAGCCTTCTCTTTCCTTGCCTTCTCCTTCTTCTCTGGAGCTTGTACTGATGATGGTTCATTCTCATTCATGACAACCTGATTGTCCTCAAAGTCTGGATAGAGAGGAAAATGTTCCTTATCCAATAGATATTTTCCTATGCCCATCTTTGAGTTAATCAACTCCTGAATCTGAGGGGCATATCCACAACTTCTCTTTTGGTCTGCTGCAGTCCTCTTAATGGTCTCTACCATAAGGCTCATGACCTTAAATTTCTGTGGCACATCAAACAAATGCAACATGTTGATTGCATGCCCTCTAATCATGTTGTGGTCACCAGACTTAGGCAATAGAGTGTGCCTTAGGATCCAGCTGATTGTTGGCAGCCCTGACAGAAGAAAGTGGACTGACCCAAACTGATGTGTCTCTATAGCTTTGTCTGGGATCTCCTTGTACATGTGTGCCATGGAATGGTGGTCCATCTTCTTCTTGGCATAGATATCCAAGTCATCTTCACTCTCTTTTGGGACATTGATCAGTTTTGCCCATTCCTCAACGGTTGACTGGTACCTTGTACCTTCAGACATCCAAACTATCCTCCCATCTGGATAGAGGTGTGCTGTGGAGTAGAATTGCATAATGAGTTCATCATTCCAGTTGGTGAGCTTTTGTCCAACAAAATCTGCAACTCCACAAGCAACAAAACTGTCTTGCACTACAGGATAGTGTTCTTCATTATCTTTCATGCAGGTCCAGTCGACCCACCTCATATCACACACTATGGGCTTCTTGTCCAACAAGATTGTCTCATAGAAGTCCTGTTGTTACTTTGTATGGAACCTGTAGTCAACAGCAGTCCTTCTCCTTGTGGCATATGGGTCTGTCATCCTCCATAGCCTCAACCCTAAGTCTCTTCTGATCTTCATGTCCTCAGCCACAGGATGGGCATCATTGTGGTCTGGTATCTTGGGCTTTGATGTTGCAGCCCCTGATCTAATAGCATCACCCATAAGCTTTTGTGCCTTGGGTGCTGGTGCAGCAACCTCTTTTTCCTCTTCAGAGTCTCTCCTCATTGAGGGATTTCCAAGAACCTGGGCAGTAGTGGTTCAGGCTCTTTTCTTCTTCTTATCCTGAGCAGCAGCTTCATCTTCTGATTCAATGGTAAACTTCATAGTTTCTCCAGTGGGAACTTTCTTGGGTTTGGAAGTTGTGACTCTCTTTGCAGGTGCCTCTTTGGGTTCAGTGTTTTCAGGCACTTGAGTAGATCCTCTGACCTTCAGCATAGGTGTCCTCTTGGCAGGAACCTTCCCATTGAGTCCAGGTTTAGTGTTTTGTGCTGAGGCATACTCCTTTTTGAGCACTACCTTCTTGGAGGTAGCCTCATCCTCTTCTGCTCTATAATCCTCATCCTCAAAATCTGAGGTTCTCTTCTTCCTTGTCCTGGTGGCAGCTTTAGGCAGATTGCTTGGGGTGCTCCTGCTGCCTTCATCTGAAGTGCTAGATGGACTAGTGCCCTCACTCATGTGATTGTGCTCTTCTGACCTGTTCTGACTATCACTTTGGTCTGACATGCTACAAACCACTGACTGCTGACCCTGTGAAGAGTTATAGATGAGATAGAGTGGATCAGCATCACAAAATGCAGTGATTTTTGCAAAAGAATGATTCAAAAATTCAGTTTTAGTTTTCCACAGAAAGCATTTCGGATCAACCGATTTTCAAACTCGGTGATACCGAAGCAGTTTTGGAACCTAAACTGATGAAGTCGGTTGGACCGAGTCACAGTTCGGTGGCACCGAGACTGCTAGGGTTTCACAAAGTCCTAAAATCGGTCTCACTGATTAGCAATTCTCGGTCAGACCGAGAGTTACTAGTGCAATGGTGTTAGCCAAATCGGTGGGACCGAGTTTTTCAAGTCAGTGGGTCCGAGATGGTTTCTGCGGAAACCTAACCCTAAATTTTCGAATCTCATCTAATCTAAGGATTGCATTGACTGGATAGGAGTGTTTCAATCGTGGCAAGAATCATTAAGAACACAATGTGCTAGGAATCAGACGAGGATAGCACTGTGATCGAGTCCATACCCTAGCTTGGCGATGAACTCACTATGGCGGCAACGGCGGGTGAGGGAGTCCTGGACTAGGGGGTGTCCGGATAGCCGAACTATCATCTTTGGCCGAACTCCTAGACTATGAAGATACAAGATTGAAGACTCCTTCCTGTGTCCGGATGGGACTTTCCTTGGCGTGGAAGGCAAGCTTAGCAATACGGATATGTAGATCTCCTACCATTGTAACCGACTCTGTGTAACCCTAGCCCTCTCCAATGTCTATATAAACCGGAGGGTTTTAGTCCGTAGGACGAACAACAATCATACCATAGGCTAGCTTCTAGGGTTTAGCCTCTCTGCTCTCGTGTACCCATATCATCAATATTAATCAAGCAGGAGTAGGGTTTTATCTCCATCGAGAGGGCCCGAACCTGGGTAAAAACATCGTGTCCCTTGTCTCCTGTTACCATCCGCCTAGACGCACAGTTCGGGACCACCTACCCGAGATCCGCCGGTTTTGACACCGACATTGGTGCTTTCGTTGATAATTCCTCTGTGTCGTCACCTTTAGGCCCGATGGCTCCTTCGATCATCAACAATGACGCGGTCCAGGGTGAGATTTTTCTCCCCGGACAGATCTTCGTATTCGGCGGCTTTGCACTGCGGGCCAACTCGCTTGGCCATCTGGAGCAGATTGAAAGCTACGCACCTGGCCATCAGGTCAGATTTGGAAGTGTGAACTATACGGCTGACATCCACGGAGACTTGATCTTCGACGGGTTCGAGCCACAGCCAAGCGCGCCGCACTGTCACGATGGGCATGATCTAGCTCTGCTGCCGGACAGTGCCCTGGAGGCCGCACAAGTGTCCGCTCCGACCCTTAGCTCGGAGCCGACTGCGCTGATCAAGGACGGGTGGCTGGACACCGCCTCGGGGGCTGGTACCTCTACTGTGATAGAGCCGAATACCAACCCTGTCCTTTGTGAAGCTCGTGACTCCAAGATGCCAGACTCCTCTCCGGACTCCGAACCTTCCACGCCCCTGCCAATTGAATCCGATTGGGCGCCGATCATGGAGTTTGCCGCTGCGGACATCTTTCAGCACTCGCCCTTTGGCGACATCCTGAATTCCCTAAAGTGTCTCTCTTTATCAGGAGAGCCCTGGCCAGATTATGCTCAGGACGGTTGGGATGCAGATGACGAAGAAATTCAAACCCCACCCACCACCCACTTCGTAGCCACTGTCGATGACTTAATCAACATGCTAGACTTCGACTCCGAAGACATCGATGGTATGGATGACGATGCAGGAGACGACCAAGAACCAGCGCCTACAGGGCATTGGAAGGCCACCTCGTCATACGACATTTACATGGTGGACATCCCAAAGGATGGGAATGTTGATGGAACAACGGAGGACGACCCCTCCAAGAAACAGCCTAAGCGCCGGCGTCAGCGGCGCCGCTCTAAATCCCGCCACAGCAAAAATGGAGATTCCGGCACCGGAGACAATAACACCCCAGACAGTGCCAAAGACAACCCCCTCCAGCAGGATTCAGCATAGGAGGATGGAGAAGCCAGCCCTCATGAGAGAGTGGCAGATAGAGAGGTAGAGGACGATAATTATATGCCTCCCTCCGAAGACGAGGCAAGCCTCGATGACGATGAATTTGTCGTGCCTGAGGATCCCGTCGAACAAGAGCGTTTCAAGCACAGGCTTATGGCCACGGCAAGCAACCTCAAGAAAAAGCAGCAGCAGCTTAGAGCTGACCAAGACTTGCTAGCTAACAGATGGACCAAAGTCCTTACAGCCGAAGAGTACAAACTCAATCGCCCCTCCAAGAGCTACCCAAAACGCAGGCTACTACCCCGATTAGAGGAGGAAGCACCTAAACCTACATCACCAACGCATAATACGGCCGACCGGCCACCTCGTGGCCGCGACAGAGAGGCCTCTCGGCCCTACACTCAAGCCGCACCCCGGCGCCGCTCAAAAAAATACCAAGGCGCGGGAAAGTGCGCCAGACCTATGGGATATACTCGAGGACAAGGCAAGGCAAACAAGATCGATCTATGGATCATGTGGGCGCCCCACGATACGGGATGATAACCGCCACGCCGGATATGGCAATTCCGGCCAGGCCGAACATAGTAGACAAAGCTCATTTGAGCTGCATCGTGATATAGCCCAATACAGAGGCGCCGCACACCCACTATGCTTCACAGACGAAGTGATGGATCATCAAATCCCTGAGGGTTTCAAACCCGTAAACATTGAATCATACGATGGCACAACAGATCCGGCGGTCTGGATCAAGGACTATCTCCTCCATATCCACATGGCCCGCGGTGATGATCTACACGCCAACAAATACCTCCCACTCAAGCTTAAAGGACCAGCGCGGCACTAGCTTAATAGCTTGCCAACAGAGTCAATCAGTTGTTGGGAAGACCTGGAAGCCGCATTCCTTGACAACTTCCAGGGCACTTATGTGCGACCACCAGACGCCGATGACCTAAGCCACATAATTCAGCGGCCATAAGAATCGGCCAGACAATTCTGGACACGGTTCCTAACCAAGAAAAATCAAATCGTCGACTGTCTGGATGCAGAGGCCCTTGCAGCCTTCAAACACAACATCCGCGACGAGTGGCTTGCCTGACACCTAGGACAGGAAAAGCCGAAATCCATGGCAGCCCTCACAACACTGATGACCCGCTTCTGCACGGGAGAGGATAGCTGGCTAGCTCGTAGTAACAACATGACCAAGAGCCCTGGTAATTTGGATACCAAGGACACCAACGGCAGGTCGCGTCGCAACAAGCACAAGCGCCGCATTAATGGCGACAATACTGAGGATACGGCAGTCAATGCCGGATTCAGAGGCTCTAAACCCTGTCAGCGAAAAAAGCCATTCAAAAGAAATACTTCAGGTCCGTCCAATTTGGACCGAATACTCGATCGCTCGTGGCAGATACACGGCACCCCCAAAAAGCCAGCCAAACACCAACAGGGATTGTTGGGTGTTCAAGCAGGCAGGCAAGTTAACTGCCGAAAACAATGACAAGGGGCTGCATAGCGATGACGAGGAGGAGACCCGGCCGCCGAACAATAGAGGATAGAAGGGTTTTCCCCCACAAGTGCGGACGGTGAACATGATATACGCAACCCACATACCCAAAAGGGAGCGGAAGCGTGCACTAAGGGATGCATATGCGATGGAGCCAGTTGCCCCAAAGTTCAATCCATGGTCCTCCTGCCCGATCACTTTTGATCGAAGGGACCACCCCACTAGCATCCGCCATGGCGGATTTGCCTCATTGGTTCTAGACCCAATCGCCGACAGATTTCACCTCACTAGAGTCCTGATGGACGGCGGCAGCAGCGTAAACCTGCTTTATCAGGATACAGTGCGCAAGATGGGCATAGACCCCTCAAGGATTAAACCCACAAAGACGACCTTCAAAGGCGTCATACCAGGTGTTGAGGCCAACTGTACAGGCTCAGTTACACTTGAAGTGGTCTTCGGATCCCCGGATAACTTCCGAAGCGAGGAGTTAATCTTCGACAGAGTCCTGTAACGTAGAGGCTATCATGCACTGCTCGGACGAACCGCATTTGCAAAGTTCAATGCGGTGCCGCACTAAGCATACCTCAAGCTCAAGATGCCAGGCCCTCGAGGAGTCATTACGGTCAACGGAAACACCGAACGCTCTCTCCGAACAGAGGAGCATACAGCGATTCTCATGGCGGAAGTATAAAGCAGCCTTTTAAGGCAATTCTCGAGTCCGGCTGTTAAGTGGCCGGACACCGTCAAGCGCGCCCGGAGTAATCTACAACAAGACCGCCTGGCACGTTCCGAACACACGTAGCAATGCGGCCCCAACCCCAGCGCCCGCGAAATTGCGAGACCAGTACCACGCGTACATAACTACTCTCTGGAGATACCATGGGCATAGGGGTAGGGGCACGACCACGACATGCCCAGAGAGCGGCTCAACCGCACCAGGGGCTCCCAATTGTGTCATTCTTTTTTCTCTTATTCGCAGGACTCCGTTTTCCAGAAGCCCTGTCCGGCAGTAGAATTTCCGAACTCACGATGCAACAGCCAGGGAAGCAGAAAAGCCACGTCGAGTGTCCAGGTGGTCTCTATTACGAGCAGTATACCTGTTTTACATACCATCCTGTAGCCTACCCCTGGAGGGGGACATGTTAAATAGTCCCATCCCTTGCTTATCGCACTATTTGTATCGTTCTACTTTCATTACAGTATTTTTTCGAATAAGCAATGCATCGCTTTTTGCCTATTATTGCATTCCTTTTTCTATCTATATATGTTAACTTATGACATGTTGCATCCGTACGCTTTGGTACGGCCAAATACACCAGGGGCTTAGGTACCCCAAAATATGGTGTGATAAGTCCGAACACTTCAACAAGTGCGGCACCCCGAACTTATAGCATTATATGCATCGGCTCCGAATCATGTCTTGGGTCAATAGTTGGGTTTGCCCGGCTCCCATGTTTTGGTACCTTACGTTCCGTTATATCGGCTAAGGTAGCGCTGGGAGAACCACTGCGATTGTGCCCCGGTTGAGCTGGGTTGAGCACCTTAGTGGAGAAAGCTAAAACTGACCGTCATGATAGGGCGAGAGCCGGTCGCTCTTCGAGAGGTTTTTCGAGTCCCTAAAGACTTATGCCGCTTAGAGCGAGGAGTCGGCTTTGTCCGGCCCAGGCGTGGATAGCGCCCCGAATTCGGTCTTCCGAACACTAGGGGCTTCGCCGAAATTTAAAATTATAGAATTCTATGGCTAAGTGGGAGTGTTCAAGCATTATAAGTCTGGTTGCCTCGTTCATTGTGTTGAGCACCTCCCTCGAAGGACCCAAAAATGGGAACAAGAGCGCTCAAGTTTATCCCGAACACCCCAGTACTCGTGGCATGGGGGCTGAAGCCAATGACTTGCCATCTCCCAAATTTGATAAACGGCCGCACAGAAGGTAATATTTTCAACTAACAAGCGTTGCTTAGCACATATGAACAAACTTTTCAGCGCACAGGATAACAAATGCGAGTCTACTAAAAAATTACATCTTTGGAGCACTCACCCGCTATAAGGCGGGCACCCTTCAGGACATTCTCATATTACATCTCGGGCTTGCAATACTCCCTGCCCGGCAGTGGAGCGTCCGTCACAAGCGTCTCAGCGTCCATCTTGCCCCAGTGCACTTTAGCACGAGCAAGGGCCCTACGGGCACCTTCGATGCAGACAGAGCGCTTGAAGACTTCAATCCATGGACATGCGTCCACTAGCCGCCGCACCAGCCCGAAGTAGCTCCCAGGCATGGCCTCCTTCGGCCATAGCCGAGCTATGAGGCCCTTCATGGCCTATTCGGCCACCTTATGGAGCTCGACCAGCTGCTTCATCTGGTCGCTCAAGGGCACCAGGTGTCCGGCCTCAGCATACTGAGACCAGAATACCTTCTCTGTCGAGCTCCCTTCCTCGGCCCGGTAGAATGCGGCAGCGTCGGACACACTATGGGGCAGATCTGCGAATGCTCCTGGAGAGCTCCGGATTCGGGTAAGTAACAAGTAATTCACTTTCACGTGCTTGCTTTGCATGAGGAATGCCTTACCCGTCGCTATCTTATTTATTGCCTCAATTTCCTGGAGGGCTTTTTCGGCTTCGGCCTTAGCGGCTTTGGCACTCTCAAGAGCCGAGGCGAGCTCAGACTCTAGAGTCTTCGAGTCACGCTCCAACCTCTCGTGTTTTTCCACGAGAGCCTGGAGCTCTTGCTGCACCTCTGCCACCCGCGCCTCCTGCTTCTCTCGCTCGGTGCGTTCCGCGGCCACATTGCTTTCGGCCTTGGACACCGCTTCCTTCAGGGTCGTCACCTCGTTCGTGGCCCCTGCAATTCTCACGTTATTCCTGTAAATTTTTGCAACTACATATTTTATAAGGTACTACTTACCTTCCTTGTCCCCGAGCTACTTCTTGGCAAGGCCGAGCTCGTTCTCGGACCGCTCGAGGTCCTGCTTGAATGCATTGAACTCCGTACTCAGTGCGGCAGAGGTCAGTAGCGCAGCCTGCATTCCCATATTGACATGCTTATGTTAGACTCATGCGTATATCTTTTTAGATCCTCAGTTCGGTTTTTCTTTCCGAACACCAAACTGAGCATCAGGGGCTACTGTCTATGCGGTACTATTTTTACATATCTTAATTGCATACCTCAAAGCCTGATAGAAGGCTGGTACAGGCTTCAGTCAGCCCGCTCTTGGCGGACTGAAATTTCTAGATCACCGCACTCATAACAGTGCGGTGCTCCTCGTCAATGGAGGCGCCGTTAAGCGCCTCCAGCAAATTATCCGGCGCCTCCGGTTGGACGGAGGTCACCGGCGTCGCAGTCTCGCCCTTCTTACGACAGGGCTGCCCACCGGACTCCGGAACGACTAAAGGTTCCGGTGCGGAGTCCGGCCCAGGGCCGAACTTAGAACCCTTTGGGGGTTGATCCCCCTCGTGCCCAAAGTCTGGGAGGTTGCCCTGCGGCACCTCCGGAACCTCCTCCTCCTGGCCGAGCCCCTTTTGGGACCCCACCTCAGCGTCATCCGCAGCGCGAGGAGAGGAGACGGTCGGACGTGAAGTGCTATCCACGACCGATGGCGCCAGGGAGCCGCTCGTCGAAGTATCGAGCCCGTTCTTGGGCGGGCTGCAGGGTTATGTTCGGCGTTAGGAGATTCTATGCAACAAATGAAGCACCATGAGTTATTTTGGTATCCGGACACTTACGAAGTCGCCAGGGGCTTAGTCCTTGGTGGCCACTCCTCTTCATCATCATCGGCGTTGGTGGAGTAGTCCGGGGGGAGGGTCCTTCCCTTCTTGGACCCTTCGACCTCCCCCGTTGGGGAGGCCTTCCTTTTCTTCTCTCCCCCCACTGGGGGAGAGGCTTCCTTTCTCTCCTCCTCGTCTTCGCGGGAGCAGTTCGCCTCGGAGTCATCGGACGATGAGTCCGATAACACCTGACGATGGGAACTCTTTCGGGTTCCCGTGGCCTTCTTCTTGGCCATCTTCTCCGGCACCACATAAGGCACCGGAGCCAGCAGCCCCATTAATTGGGCATCCACTGGGTCTTCTGGCAAGGGAGCCTGACAGTTAACCTGCCCGGACGTCTTTTGCCAGGCCTGTCAAAGGTAAAGGGAGTTTAGATCCCACATAGAGTCAGACTATGAACAACAAGCGTCCCGTAAAGGGTGAAATTGCTTAACTCGCCGGCTTGACGCTGCGAGCTGAATCCGCGATCTTCGGTAGCGGATGCGGGAGCCTCGGCGCCCTTGAACAGCACCTTCCAGGCGTCTTTGTACGTAGTGTCGAAGAGCCTGCTCATGGTCTGGTGCTGTGCCGGATCAAACTCCCACAAGTTGAAAGCCCGTTGTTGGCACGGGAGGATCCGGCGGATGAGCATGACTTGGACTACGTTGACAAGCTTGAGCTTCTTGTTCACCAAGGTTTGGACGCAGGATTGGAGTCCGGTCAGCTCCTCCGAATCACCCCATGATAGGCCCTTCTCTTTTCAGGAGGTGAGTCATGTGGGGATGCCAGATCAGAATTCGGGGGCCGCTGCCCATTTAGGGTCACGTGGCTCGGTGATGTAGAACCACCCCGATTGCCACCCCTTTATGGTCTCCACAAAGGAGCCCTCGAGCCATAGGACGTTGGGCATCTTGCCCACCATGGCACCTCCGCACTCCACTTGGAGGCCGCCCACTACCTTCGGCTTGACATTGAAGGTCTTCAGCCATAAGCCGAAGTGGGGCTGGATGCAGAGGAAGGCCTCGCACACGACGATGAACGCCGAGATGTTGAGGATGAAATTCGGGACCAGATCGTGGAAATCCAGGCCATAGTAGAATATGAGCCCCCGGATAAATGGATGAAGTGGAAAACCTAGTCCGCGGAGGAAGTGGGTGAGGAACACCACCCTCTCATGGGGCCCCAATGTGGGGATGAGCTGCCCCTCGTCGGGGAGCTGATGCGCGATGTCGCTGGACAAGTATCCGGCCTTTCGCAGCCTCTTGATGTGCCCCTCCGTGACGGAGGAGGCCATCCACTTGCCTCCCACCCCGGACATGGCTAGGGAAGGTTGAGGCGAGACGTGCGGACTTGGGTGCTGGAGCTCGAGTACGCGGAAATGGATAAGCAAAGGAGGAAGAAGGCGTAGGTAAAAAGGTGGATCCTTATTCGCTTATATGGATGGGCGAAACTATGTGTCCCCACCAGCCTGGTAAAACTCGCTTGTCTCCCAAGCGCCGTAATCAATGGCGCGGTTGGGTTACCCACGCCCGTATTGATGAGAATCTCGGAATAAGGGGACACGATCTCTGCTTTGACAAGACGTGGCAAGGAAACCGCTTCGCTAAACGCGCTGAGGTGGAACCATAAAAACGATTCGAATAAAGGCTTGGCCGTGGTGTGATGTCACGCCACGGAATACGTCAGCAGATTGAACTTGTGTAAATATTATTCTCTCTACGGTGGTACGTGGAACTTATTTTGCAGAGCCGGACACTATCCTTGTGTTCAAAATCTTCTATGAAGTATTCGAAGGAGGAACCCGCCTTGCAATGCCGAAGACAATATGCGCGCCAGACTCGTCGTTATTGAAGCCTGGTTCAAGGGCTACTGAGGGAGTCCTGGACTAGGGGGTGTCCGGATAGCCGAACTATCATCATCGGCCAGACTCCAAGACTATGAAGATACAAGATTGAAGACTCCGTCCCGTGTCAGGATGGGACATTCCTTGGTGTGGAAGGCAAGCTTGGCAATACAGATATGTAGATCTCCTACCATTGTAACCGACTCTGTGTAACCCTAGCCCTCTCCCGTGTCTATATAAACCGGAGGGTTTTAGTCCGTAGGACGAACAACAATCATAACATAGGCTAGCTTCTAGGGTTTAGCCTCTTTGATCTCGTGGTAGATCTACTGTTGTACTACCCATATCATCAATATTAATCAAGCAGGAGTAGGGTTTTACCTCCATCGAGAGGGCCCGAACCTGGGTAAAAACATCGTGTCCCTTGTCTCCTGTTACCATCCGCCTAGACGCACAGTTCGGGACACCCTATCCGAGATCCGCCGGTTTTGACACCGACAGCGGGGGTGAAATCTGTTGACGGCAGTGGAGACCAGCGACAGGAGCTGGATGGCAACGAGGAGACGATCCGGAGACCCTGATGGCAGAGCGAGCTATTGCACGGGCGAAGAGGTTTGGAGAAAATTCCAAATTTTTGCCCGTGACTATATATAGCCCGACCCTGTCGGTGTGACCGAGTGGAACAACTCGGTGGCACCGAGATGCATAACTGTGTACAGTTACAGCAACTCGGTGTGACCGAAAAGTTCAAATCGGTTGCACCAAGATTGAAAACCTAGATCAACTTAGTGATCTTGGTAGGACCGAAATGGAGGAATCGGTCAGACCGAGAATCACAAAGAAGTTTTGGAAGTCTAAGTCTATGACGAATCGGGAACTCCGAGTGCTCCTCACACAGAGTGGTTTGAATCTGACTTGATCAAATTTTGTGATGTAACATGAATAGAGTTTGAGACGAGAAAAGCATAGATAGATAGAGAAGGTTCTTAGGCATTCTTGTCCATCCACTTGGCAAAAAGAAAAGGAAGCCAATCACTCAAAACAACAACTGTATGTCCTTGAATGAGTAAAATATGCACCAACATGCTCACACAATAAGATGGCAAATGAAATATTTGGCAAAACATGCACAACCAATTCTAGCATCTATCAAACAATTGGCGATGACTAGGTCATCTATATATGAGCATATTGACTTAGGAGTCAAATGAAAACCATTTGATCATAGGTCATACTCATCGTTTAAGCTCAAGTGGGGTTACCACTTTTACATAATGCATTGATGTGTTCACACCATTAGAGTTGCTTTGACTCAATTCTTAGAGTTAAGCTCCCCCTAGATGTGAGATCCCCTTTTAGAGGGATGAACTAACCTTGGGTTTTGTCGATGATGACTTCATGTAGGTGTTGAAGATGTCGATGCTCAATGTTGATGTAGATCATTTGGAGCAATCCTTTGGAGTGAGTTGCACTTTCAACCTACCTACATGGGTTAGTCCCACAAGGAACAAACAAGAATATCCATAGACATAGAGTGAAGCACACACAAGATGATGTCCATGAAATCATTAGGTTATCTTGTCCCTTGCCTTACCAACATGAGGGTTTGTGACTCCTTGAACTAGTGCAATATGTGGAAGTTGATTGCACTTGTTCTTGCCATAATGATATGAGTGAAGAATGTTGGCGGAGTCACCCTCAAGAACTCTCTAGTTCTTTTTCTTCGGGATCCACATCATCTTGATGGGAATCCTTGGAGTTGTAGTTGTACTTGATGAAGTAGAACTTGACGTAGTCTTGGGAACCCACTTGACCGAGACCTTAGGCGCTTCTTCAAATGCATCAATCTCCTCTTGAAGCTTGTCCTTGCCTTTGTTCTTGTGGTCTTGTGGTGGAAGATCATCTTGTGCTTGTGTTCCTTTGAAGTAAGTAGGATCATACTTCTCTTGTTGAGGAACAAACTTCGTCTTGGGGTATTGATCTTCTTCCCACTCAACTCCATTGGCATTGAACTTTCATTCAAAACCAACACCTTGATTCTTCCGGTGCCTTCCTTGCTTGCGTACAATTTCCTCGAATTGCTTACTCCCGGCAAGGCTCTTGTAAACAACTTTCTCTATAATTCCCTTCAATAAGCTATTTTCTTGCTCAAGTGTAACTTGGCTAAGAGAATCATTAGTGGAATCAAGAGAACTACTAGAAGCCACAATATTGGATTTGACATTATTATTGTTACTACTAGAGGAAGGAGGAAGGATCTTTCTTGTACTTGTTACTAGACTTGACTTGAGGCATGTAAGTAGATAAGAGTAAACGCTTGGCAATGTAAGAAGAGCTTTTGTTACGGAGATCATCATTGATTGCTTTTAAGAACTCATGCTCTTGCTCAAGATTGAGCTTTTCAAAGCGTAACTTCTCATGAGCCCTTAAAAGTTCTCGATGATCTTCGAAGATAGTTTCATGAGCTAACTTAAGAGTGTTTAGTTCTTTAGTTAGAAGCTCAATCTGCTCCTTATCATTGTCATTTGTTTTATCTTGATTAGCATGATTAATTGACGTTTCATCATAGTATTCATCACTAGAGTTGTCAACAAGTAAATCATCATCCACAAGTAAGTCATCTTCATCACTATCGAAGTCAACATATTCAGGATGTGTTACCTTTGGATCTTTGGCCATGAAGCATCTTCCAATTCCTTCATTTGGTGAACCAAATATGTCATAGGAGTTGGTTGACACAAGTGCTAGACCGGCAACACCTTCATCTTGAGTATATTCGGAGTCGGAGTGATAGCTTCTCTTGGAGTGATTGTCGGAGTCGGATCTGGATACCCATTCACCAACATCAGCTTGATGTCTTCGTTTTGTGTAGCTCCTTGATGACTTGTCCTTCCTTTCCGAATCCTTCCTTCTCCGTGAGGGTCTTCGTTCATAACGATCATCTCTACTCCTCCTCTCTCTTGGTGGTGATTCTTCTGTTTTGCTTCTTCTTTTTGGAGAATCTTCTCTGCTTTTGTAGGGTGTCGTACACTCGTTGGAATAGTGTCCGGGTCTCCCACAATTGTAGCAATATCGCTCTCGACTAGAAGATCTTATGTCATTGTAAGACCTTGACTTGGAACTTCTTTCTTTGCTTCTACTCTTGTAGAATTTGTTGAAGTTCTTCACCATTAAGCTCAATTCTTCATTGAAGGTTTGTTTCTCACTTGATGATGTGGGGGATTCACTTGAGGCTTTGTAAGCACCACTTGACTTGTTGTGAAGTTCCTCCTTATCCTTGAGTGACATCTCATGAGCAACAATTCTTCCAGTGACTTCCGTTGGCTTGAGATCTTGGTAGTTTGGCATCATTTGGATCAATGTGCACACGGTATCATACTTTCCATCCAATGCTCTTAGGATCTTTTTGATGATGAATTTGTCGGTCATCTCTTCACTCCCTAAGGCGGCAATCTCATTTGTGATAAGTGCAAGCCTAGAGTACATTTCAGCGATGCCTTCACCATCCTTCATTTTGAACTTGTCAAGCTGACTTTGGAGCACATCCAACTTGGATTCCTTGATGGAGTCGGTACCTTCATGCATATCAATCAAAGTATCCAAAATTTCCTTTGCATTCTCAAGATGGCTGATTTTGTTGAATTCTTCGGGGCACAATCCGTTGAAGATGATGTCACAAGATTGAGCATTGTATTGCAACATCTTCAATTCTTCCGCATTAGCTTCACGGTTCGGCTCTCTCCCATCAAAGAATTCACCTTGCAAGCCAATACAAATAATTGCCGAAATGGCGGGGTTATGTCCGAGAATATGCATTTTCATCTTATGCTTCCAACTAGCAAAATTAGTACCATCAAAGCAAGGACCTCTACGGTGATAATTTCCCTCACTAGATGCCATACTCTCCTAGGTTGCGAGACCAAGGCTATGACCACCAAAAGCTATGGAAATCAAAGCAAATGGAGACCAAAGCTCTGATACCACTTGTAGGAACTTGAAGTATGTCTAGAGGGGGGGTGATTAGACTACTTGACCAATTAAAAACTTAACCTTTTCCCAATTTTAGAGTTTGGCAGATTTTAGCTATCTTAGGACAAGTCAAGCAATCATCACATAATTCAAGCAAGCATGCAAAGAGTATATAGGCAGCGGAAATTAAAGCATGCAACTTGCAAGAAAGTAAGGGGAAGGGTTTGGAGGATTCAAACACAATTGGAGACACGGATGTTTTTGGCGTGGTTCCGATAGGTGGTGCTATCGTACATCCACGTTGATCGAGACTTCAACCCATGAAGGGTAACGGTTGCGCGAGTCCACGGAGGGCTCCACCCACGAAGGGTCCACGAAGAAGCAACCTTGTCTATCCCACCATGGCCGTCGCCTACTAAGGACTTGCCTCACTAGTGGTAGATCTTCAGGAAGTAGACGATCTCCTTGCCCTTACAAACTCCTTAGTTCAACTCCACAATCTTGTCGGAGGCTCCCAAGTGACACCTAGCCAATCTAGGAGACACCACTCTCCAAGAAGTAACAAATGGTGCGTTCATAATGAACTCCTTGCTCTTGTGCTTCAAATGATAGTCTCCCCAACACTCAACTCTCTCACATAGGATTTGGATCAGGTGGAAAGAAGATTTTAGTGGAAAGCAACTTGTGGAAGGCTAGATATCAAGATTCATATGGTAGGAATGGAATATCTTGGCCTCAACACATGAGTAGGTAGTTCTCTCTCAGAAATGGTAAGTTGGAAGTGTAGGTTTGTTCTGATGGCTCTCTCCACGAATGAAGAGGAGGTGGAGGGGTATATATAGCCTCCACACAAAATCTAACCGTTACACATAATTTACCAAACTCGGTGGGACCGATTCAACAGACTCGGTCAGACCGATTTAGTAAACCTAGTGACCGTTAGGATTTTCGGTGGGACTGACGTGCAACTCGGTAGGACCGATTCGGTTAGGGTTAGGGCATAACGTAATCTCGGTAAGACCGATCATTCAAACTCGGTGAGACCGATTTTGGTAATAAGCTTTCCAGAGAGTTGGTCAGGTAAAATCGGAGGGACCGATTTGCTCTTTTCGGTGAGACC
Source organism: Triticum timopheevii (assembly GCA_963921465.1). NCBI lineage: Eukaryota > Viridiplantae > Streptophyta > Magnoliopsida > Poales > Poaceae > Triticum > Triticum timopheevii. The sequence goes on from OY997271.1 coordinate 89,614,566, forward strand.
GAAATGTTACAAAAGGGAAACAGAGAGTTTACATTGCAATCTCGGTGGGACCGAAACGTTACAAAGGGAAACAGAGATATTACAATCCCATCTCGGTGAGACCGAGATCCCTATCGGTAGGACCGATTTGCCTAGGGTTTGTGGCAGTGGCTATGACATTAGAACTCGGTGGCGCCGGATAGAAAGAATCAGGGTGACCGATTTTGGCTTTAGGTTTAGGTCATTTGTGGATGTGAGAAAGTTGTTGAGGGTTTTTGGAGCACATCACCAAGCACATGAAGCAAGAGGCTCATTAAGCAACACCTCATCCCTCCTTGATAGTGTTGGCTTTTCCTATAGACTCAATGTGATCTTGGATCACTAAAATATAAAATGAAGAGTCTTGAGCTTTTGAGCTTGAGCCAATCCTTTGTCATTAGTATTTTGAGGGATCCACTTTCATCATCCATGCCATGCCATTCATTGAGATTTCCTGAAATAATAGTCTTGGAATAGCATTAGCTCAATGAGCTATATGTTGTTATGAATTACCAAAACCACCTAGGGATAGTTGCACTTTCAGAAACCAACGACGATGAGGCAACGGAGGATAACCCCTCAGGTAAGAAAGCAAAGCATGGGCATCGTCAGCTCCGCTCCAAGCCCCGCCACAACAATACTGGCACAGGAGACAGAAACAATCCGAATGGTGCTGAAGATGAATACAACCCTGACCAGCCTTCCTTCGAGCAGGCCGAGCACGAAGACGGGCAGGTCAGCCCAGACGAACAGGCGACAGATGGATATCCGAAGGAGTACAACTACATGCCCCCCTCCGAGGACGAGATTAGCCTCGGTGACGACGACTTCGGCGTGCTTGAGGACCCCGTGGAGCAGGAGCGCTTCAAGCGCCGGCTTATGGCCACCGCGAGGAGCCTGAAAAAGAAGCAGCAGCAGCTCCAAGCTAATCAAGACCTTCTCACAGAAAGATAGACTGAAGTCCTGGAAGCTGAGGAATATGGACTAGCGCGCCAGACGGCTGACCGGCCACCTCATGGCCGGGATAAAACGGCATACCAACCCGAATACTAGCCCGCACCCCCACGCCAATACACTATGGCCTGGGGCAATAGGCAAGACCTGCAAGATATATTGGAAAACAAAGCAGGATAGCCAGGATCGATCTACGGATCGCGGGGGCGCGCCCCAACACGCGAAGATGATCGTCACGCCAGATACACTATGAACAAGTCCAGCCAGGCCGAATGCAGCCACCCAGATCATTCAAACTGCGTAGCCACATAGCCCGGCATAGAGGCGCCGCACACCCCCTCTGCTTCACTGACGAAGTGATGGATCATGAATTCCCAGAAGGGTTCAAACCTGTAAACATCGAATCATATGATGGCTCAACAGACCCCGCAGTATGGATCGAAGATTTCCTTCTCCACATTCACATGGCCCGCGGAGACGATCTACACGCCATCAAATATCTTCCCCTTACGCTCAAAGGACCTGCCTGGCATTGGCTAAACAGCCTGCAGGCAAATTCCATTGGCAGTTGGGAAAACCTGGAAGACGCGTTCCTCGATAACTTCCAGGGCACATATTGTTGGGGAACGTTGCAGAAAATTAAAATTTTTCCTACGGTTTCACCAAGATCCATCTATGAGTTCATCTAAGCAACGAGTCAAGGGAGTGAATTTGCATCTACATACCACTTTAGATCGCGTGCGGAAGCTTGCAAGGGGATGGTGACGATGGAGTCGTACTCGACGTGATTCAGATCTCCGATGTCCAAGTGCTGAACGGACAGCACCTCCGCGTTCAACACACGTAGGGTACGGGAGACGTCTCCTCCTTCTTGATCCAGCAAGGGGGGGAGGAGAGGTTGAGGAAGATCGCTCCAACGGCAGCACGATGGCATGATGATGGTGGAGTGACAGTTCTCCGGCAGGGCTTCGCCAAGCATACACGGAGGAGGAGAGGTGTTGGGGAGGGGAGGGGTTGTGCCTTCAATTTTTTTTGCAGCCCTCCCCTCGCCCCTCTATTTATAGGGGGAAGGGGCAAGGGGGCCGGCCCCTCTAGATAGGAATCTAGAGGGGGGGCGGCGACCAAGGGGAGGGGGGCTTGCCCCCCAAGCAAGGGGGCGCCCCCTCTAGGGTTCCCCCCCAAACCCTAGGCGCAAGGGCCCAAGGAGGGGGGGCGCACCCAGCCCACTTGCGGCTGGCTCCTGCCCCATGCAGCCCATGTGGTCCCCCGGGAGGGGTGGCCCCTCCCGGTGGACCTCCGGAACCCTTCCGGGTGGCCCCGGTACAATACCGGTATGCCCCCAAAACTTTCCGGTGTCCGTTTGACAACTTCCCATATATAAAACTTCACCTCCGGACCATTCCGGAACTCCTCGTGACGTCCGGGATCTCATCCGGGACTCCGAACAACATTCGGTAGTCACATACTAGTCTTCCTAATAACCCTAGCGTCACCGAACCTTAAGTGTGTAGACCCTACGGGTTCGGGAGACATGCAGACATGACCGAGACCACTCTCCGGTCAATCACCAACAGCTGGATCTGGATACCCATGTTGGCTCCCACATGCTCCTCGATGATTTCATCGGTTGAACCACGATGTCGAGGATTCGATCAAACCCTGTATACAATTCCCTTTGTCAATCGGTACGTTACTTGCCCGAGACTCGATCGTCGGTATCCCAATACCTTGTTCAGTCTCGTTACCGGCAAGTCACTTTACTCGTACCGTAATGCATGATCCAGTGGCCAACACCTTGGTCACCTTGAGCTCATTATGATGATGCATTACCGAGTGGGCCCAGAGATACCTCTTCGTCATACGGAGTGACAAATCCCAGTCTCGATCCGTGTCAACCCAACAGACACTTTTGGAGATACCTGTAGTGCACCTTTATAGTCACCCAGTTACGTTGTGACGTTTGGTACACCCAAAGCACTCTTACGGTATCCGGGAGTTACATGATCTCATGGTCTAAGGAAGAGATACTTGACATTGGCAAAGCTCTAGCAAACGAACTACACGATCTTTGTGCTATGCTTAGGATTGGGTCTTGTCCATCACATCATTCTCCTAATGATGTGATCCCGTTATCAACGACATCCAATGTCCATAACCAGGAAACCATGACTATCTGTTGATCACAACGAGCTAGTCAACTAGAGGCTCACTAGGGACATATGGTGGTCTATGTATTCACACGTGTATTACGATTTCCGGATAATACAGTTATAGCATGAATAAAAGACAATTATCATGAACAATAAAATATAATAATACTTTTATTATTGCCTCTAGGGCATATTTCCAACAGTCTCCCACTTGCACTAGAGTCACCAATCTTGTTACATTGTGATGAATTGAACACCCATAGAGTTCTGGTGTTGATCATCTTTTGCTCGCGAGAGAGGTTTAGTCAACGGATCTGCGACATTCAGACCCGTATGTACTTTGCAAATTTCTATGTCTCCATCTTGAACATTTTCATGGATGGAGTTGAAATGACGCTTGATGTGCCTGGTCTTCTTGTGAAACCTGGGCTCCTTGGCAAGGGCAATAGCTCCAGTGTTGTCACAGAAGAGTTTGATTGGCCCTGACGCATTGGGTATGACTCCTAGGTCGGTGATGAACTCCTTCACCCAAATTGCTTCATGCGCTGCCTCCGAGGCTGCCATGTACTCCGCTTCACACGTAGATCCCGCCACGACGCTCTGCTTGCAGCTGCACCAGCTTACTGCTCCACCATTCAACATATACATGTATCCGGTTTGTGACTTAGAGTCATCCAGATCTGAGTCGAAGCTAGCGTCGACGTAACCTTTTACGACAAGCTCTTCGTCTCCTCCATAAACGAGAAACATGTCCTTTGTCCTTTTCAGGTACTTCAGGATATTCTTGACCGCTGTCCAGTGTTCCTTGCCGGGATTACTTTGGTATCTTGCTACCAAACTTACGGCAAGGTTTACATCAGGTCTGGTACACAACATGGCATACATAATAGATCCTATGGCTGAAGCATAGGGGATGACACTCATCTCTTCTTTATCTTTTGCCATGGTCGGTGACTGAGCCGTGCTCAATCTCACACCTTGTAACATAGGCAAGAACCCTTTCTTGGACTGATCCATTTTGAACCTTTTCAAAATCTTATCAAGGTATGTGCTTTGTGAAAGACCTATGAGGCGTCTCGATCTATCTCTATAGATCTTGATGCCTAATATATAAGCAGCTTCTCCAAGGTCCTTCATTGAAAAACATTTGTTCAAGTAGGCCTTAATGCTGTCCAGAAATTCTATATTATTTCCCATCAAGAGTATGTCATCTACATATAATATGAGAAATGCTACAGAGCTCCCACTCACTTTCTTGTAAACGCAGGCTTCTCCATAAGTCTGCATAAATCCAAACGCTTTGATCATCTCATCAAAGCGAATATTCCAACTCCGAGATGCTTGCACCAGCCCATAAATGGATCGCTGGAGCTTGCATACTTTGTTAGCGTTCTTAGGATCGACAAAACCTTCCAGATGCATCATATACAGTTCTTCCTTAAGATGCCCGTTATGGAATGCCGTTTTGACGTCCATCTGCCATATCTCATAATCATAGTATGCGGCAATTGCTAACATGATTTGGACGGACTTCAGCTTCGCTACGGGAGAGAATGTCTCGTCGTAGTCAATCCCTTGAACTTGTCGATAACCCTTAGCGACAAGCCGAGCTTTATAGATGGTAACATTATCATCCGCGTCTGTCTTCTTCTTGAAAATCCATTTGTTTTCTATCGCTCGCCGATCATCGGGCAAGTCTGTCAAAGTCCATACTTTGTTTTCATACATGGATTCTATCTCGGATTTCATGGCTTCAAGCCATTTGTTGGAATCTGGGCCCGCCATCGCTTCTTCATAGTTCAAAGGTTCACCGTTGTCTAACAACATGATTTCCAGGACAGGGTTGCCGTACCACTCTGGTGCGGAATGTGTCCTTGTGGACCTACGAAGTTCAGTAGCAACTTCATCCGAAGTACCTTGATCATCATCATTGTTTTCCTCTTCAGTTGGTGTGGGCATCATAGGAACATTTTCCTGCGCTGCACCACTTTCCCGTTCGAGAGGTAGTACTTCATCGAGTTCTACTTTCCTCCCACTTACTTCTTTCGAGAGAAACTCTTTTTCCAGAAAGCATCCGTTCTTGGCAACAAAGATCTTGCCCTCGGATCTTAAGTAGAAGGTATACCCGACAGTTTCCTTAGGGTATCCTATGAAGACGCATTTTTCCGACTTGGGTTCGAGCTTTTCAGGTTGAAGTTTCTTGACATAAGCATCGCATCCCCAAACTTTTAGAAACGACAGCTTAGGTTTCTTCCCAAACCATAATTCATACGGTGTCGTATCAACGGATTTAGACGGTGCCCTATTTAAAGTGAATGTAGCTGTCTCTAGAGCGTATCCCCAAAATTATAGCGGTAAATTGGTAAGAGACATCATAGACCGCACCATATCTAATAGAGTGCGATTACGACGTTCAGACACACCATTATGCTGAGGTGTTCCAGGCGGCGTGAGTTGTGAAACGATTCCACATGTCCTTAAGTGTGTACCAAATTCGTGACTTAAGTATTCTCCTCCACGATCTGATCGTAGGAACTTTATCTTTCGGTCACGTTGATTCTCCACCTCATTCTGAAATTCCTTGAACTTTTCAAAGGTTTCAGACTTGTGTTTCATTAAGTAAACATACCCATATCTACTCAAGTCATCAGTGAGAGTGAGAACATAACGATATCCTCCGCGAGCCTCAATGCTCATTGGACCGCACACATCAGTATGTATGATTTCCAACAAGTTGGTTGCTCGCTCCATTGTTCCGGAGAATGGAGTCTTGGTCATTTTGCCCATGAGGCATGGTTCGCATGTGTCAAACGATTCATAATCAAGAGACTCTAAAAGTCCATCAGCATGGAGCTTCTTCATGCGCTTGACACCAATGTGACCAAGGCGGCAGTGCCACAAGTATGTGGGACTATCGTTATCAACTTTACATCTTTTGGCATCCACACTATGAACATGTGTAATATTACATTCGAGATTCATTAAGAATAAACCATTGACCATCGGAGCATGACCATAAAACATATCTCTCATATAAATCAAACAACCATTATTCTCAGACTTAAATGAGTAGCCATCTCGTATTAAACGAGATCCAGATACAATGTTCATGCTCAAACTTGGCACTGAATAACAATTATTAAGGTTCAAAACTAATCCCGTAGGTAAATGTAGAGGCAGCGTGCCGACGGCGATCACATCGACTCTGGAACCATTCCCGACGCGCATCATCACCTCGTCCTTCGCCAGTCTCCGTTTATTCCGCAGCTCCTGCTGTGAGTTACAAATATGAGCAACGGCACCGGTATCAAATAACCATGAGTTACTATGAGTACTGGTAAGGTACACATCAATTACATGTATATCAAATATACCTTTGGTGTTGCCGGCCTTCTTATCCGCTAAGTATTTGGGGCAGTTCCGCTTCCAGTGACCCTTCCCCTTGCAATAAAAGCACCCAGTCTCAGGCTTGGGTCCATTCTTTGACTTCTTCCCGGTAACTAGCTTACCGGGCGCGGCAACATCCTTGCCGTCCTTCTTGAAGTTCTTCTTGCCCTTGCCCTTCTTGACCTTAGTGTTCTTATTGACCATCAACACTTGATGTTCTTTCTTGATTTCAGCCTCTGCTGACTTTAGCATCGAGAACACTTCAGGAATGGTCTTTTCCATCCCCTACATGTTGTAGTTCATCACAAAGCTCTTGTAGCTTGGTGGGAGCGACTGGAGGATTCTGTCAATGACCGCATCATCTGGGAGGTTAATGTTCAGCTGGGTCATACGGTTGTGCAACCCAGACATCTTCAGGATGTGCTCACTGACAGAACTGTTTTCCTCCATCTTACAACTATAGAACTTGTCGGAGACATCATATCTCTCGACCCGGGCATGAGCTTGGAAAACTAGTTTCAGCTCTTCGAACATCTCATATGCTCTGTGATGCTCAAAACACTTTTGGAGCCCCGGTTCTAAGCTGTAAAGCATGCCGCACTGAACGAGGGAGTAATCATCAGCACGAGTTTGCCAAGCATTCATAATGTCTTGGTTCTCTGGGACGGGAGCGTCACCTAGCGGTCCTTCTAGGACATATTGTTTCCTGGCAGCTATGAGGATGATCCTCAGGTTCCGGACCCAGTCCGTGTAGTTGCTGCCGTCATCTTTCAGCTTGGTTTTCTCTAGGAACGCGTTGAAGTTCATGTTGACATGAGCGTTGGCCATTTGATCTACAAGAAATATTTGCAAAGGTTTTAGACTAAGTTCATGATAATTAAGTTCTAATCAAATTATGAACTCCCACTCAGATTAGACATCCCTCTAGTCATCTAAGTGTTACACGATCCGAGTCGACTAGCCCGTGTCCGATCATCACGTGAGACGGACTAGTCATCGTCGGTGAACATCTCCATGTTGATCGTATCTTCCATACGACTCGTGTTCGACCTTTCGGTCTCCATGTTCCGAGGCCATGTCTGTACATGCTATGCTCGTCAAGTTAACCCTAAGTGTTTTTGCTGTGTAAAACTATCTTACACCCGTTGTGTGTGAACGTAAGAATCCATCACACCCGATCATCACGTGGTGCTTAGAAGCGACGAACTGTAGCAATGGTGCACATTTAGGGGAGAACACTTCTTGAAATTTTTGTAAGGGATCATCTTATTTACTACCGTCGTCCTAAGTAAACAAGATGCATAAACATAATAAACATCACATGCAATTATATAGTTGTGACATGATATGGCCAATATCATATAGCTCCATTGATCTCCATCTTCGGGGCTCCATGATCATCTTGTCACCGGCTTGACACCATGATCTCCACCATCATGATCTCCATCATCGTGTCTTCATGAAGTTGTCACGCCAACGACTACTTCTACTTCTATGGCTAACGCATTTAGCAATAAAGTAAAGTAGTTTACATGGCATTCTTCAATGACACGCAGGTCATACAAAAATAAAGACAACTCCTATGGCTCCTGCCGGTTGTCATACTCATCGACATGCAAGTCGTGAATCCTATTACAAGAACATGATTTCATACATCACAATTCATCATTCATCACAACTTCTGGCCATATCACATCACATGATCAATCGCTGCAAAAACAAGTTAGACGTCCTCTAATTGTTGTTGCATCTTTTACGTGGCTGCAATTGGGTTCTAGCAAAAATGTTTTCTTACCTACGAATAACCACAACGTGATTTTGTCAACTTCTATTTACCCTTCATAAGGGCCCTTTTCATCGAATCCGCTCCAACTAAAGTGGGAGAGACAGACACCCGCCAGCCACCTTATGCAACTAGTGCATGTCAATCGGTGGAACCGGTCTCACGTAAGCGTACGTGTAAGGTTGGTCCGGGCCGCTTCATCCCACAATACTGCTGAAGCAAGAAAATACTAGTAGAGGCAAGCAAGTTGGCAAGATCCACGCCCACAACAAAATTGTGTTCTACTCGTGCATTAGAGAACTACGCATAGACCTAGCTCATGATGCCACTGTTGGGGAACGTTGCAGAAAATTAAAAATTTTCCTACGGTTTCACCAAGATCCATCTATGAGTTCATCTAAGCAACGAGTCAAGGGAGTGAGTTTGCATCTACATACCACTTGTAGATCGCGTGCGGAAGCTTGCAAGGGGATGGTGACGATGGAGTTGTACTCGACGTGATTCATATCACCAATGTCCAAGTGCTGAACGGACAGCACCTCCGCGTTCAACACACGTACGGTACGGGAGACGTCTCCTCCTTCTTGATCCAGCAAGGGGGGGAGGCGAGGTTGAGGAAGATCGCTCCAACGGCAGCACGACGGCGTGATGATGGTGGAGTGACAGTTCTCCGGCAGGGCTTCGCCAAGCATACGCGGAGGAGGAGAGGTGTTGGGGAGGGGAGGGGCTGCGCCTTCAATTTTTTTTTGCAGCCCTCCCCTCGCCCCTCTATTTATAGGGGGAAGGGACAAGGGGGCCGGCCCCTCTAGATGGGAATCTAGAGGGGGGGCGGCGGCCAAGGGGAGGGGGGCTTGCCCCCCAAGCAAGGGGGCGCCCCCTCTAGGGTTCCCCCCCAAACCCTAGGCGCAAGGGCCCAAGGAGGGGGGGGGGGGCGCACCCAGCCCACTTAGGGTTGGCTCCTGCTCCACGCAGCCCATGTGGTCCCCCGGGAGGGGTGGCCCCTCCCGGTGGACCTCCGGAACCCTTCCGGGTGTCCCCGGTACAATACCGGTATGCCCCTGAAACTTTCCGGTGTCCGTTTGACAACTTCCCATATATAAAACTTCACCTCCGGACCATTCCGGAACTCCTCGTGACGTCCGGGATCTCATCCGGGACTCCGAACAACATTCGGTAGTCACATACTAGTCTTCCTAATAACCCTAGCGTCACCGAACCTTAAGTGTGTAGACCCTACGGGTTCGGGAGACATGCAGACATGACCGAGACCACTCTTCTGTCAATAACCAACAGCGGGATCTGGATACCCATGTTGGCTCCCACATGCTCCTCGATGATTTCATTGGTTGAACCACGATGTCGAGGATTCAATCAAACCCTGTATACAATTCCCTTTGTCAATCGGTACGTTACTTGCCCGAGACTCGATCGTCGGTATCCCAATACCTTGTTCAGTCTCGTTACCGGGAAGTCACTTTACTCGTACCGTAATGCATGATCCAGTGGCCAACACCTTGGTCACCTTGATCTCATTATGATGATGCATTACCGAGTGGGCCCAGAGATACCTCTCCGTCATACGGAGTGACAAATCCCAGTCTCGATCCGTGTCAACCCAACAGACACTTTTGGAGATACCTGTAGTGCACCTTTATAGTCACCCAGTTACGTTGTGACGTTTGGTACACCCAAAGCACTCTTACGGTGTCCGGGAGTTACACGATCTCATGGTCTAAGGAAGAGATACTTGACATTGGCAAAGCTCTAGCAAACGAACTACACGATCTTTGTGCTATGCTTAGGATTGGGTCTTGTCCATCACATCATTCTCCTAATTATGTGATCCCGTTATGAACGACATCCAATGTCCATAGCCAGGAAACCATGACTATCTGTTGATCACAACGAGCTAGTCAACTAGAGGCTCACTAGGGACATATGGTGGTCTATGTATTCACACGTGTATTACGATTTCCGGATAATACAGTTATAGCATGAATAAAAGACAATTATCATGAACAATGGAATATAATAATACTTTTATTATTGCCTCTAGGGCATATTTCCAACACATATGTGCGACCACCGGACACCAATGACTTGAGCCACATTACTCAACAGCCCGGAGAGTTAACCAGGAAATTCTGGACTCGGTTCCTAACTAAAAAGAACCAAATAGTCGACTGTCCGCACACCGATGCCCTGGCGGCCTTTAAGCATAATAATCGCGATGAGTGGCCCGACACCTCGGCTAGGAAAAACCCAAGTCCATGGCGGCCCTCACGACACTGATGACCCACTTTTGCGCGGGCGAGGATAGCTGGTAGGTTCGCAGCAGCAGCACGCCACATTCTGGCACCTCGGATGTCCGCGACAATAACGGCAAGCCACGGCGCAATAGACATAAGCGACGGAACAACAACGACAACACTGAAGACACGACAGTCAACACCAGATTCAGCGGATCCAAATCCGGTCAGCGGAAAAAGCCATTCAAAAGAAACAGTCAGGGACCGTCCAGTCTGGACCGCATACTGGAACGCTCGTGCCAAATTCATGGCACACTAGACAAGCCAGCAAACCACACTAATAGAGACTGCTGGGTGTTCAAACAGGTCGGTAAAATAAACGCCGAAAACAAGGACAAGGGGCTGCACAGCGACGATGACGAGGAGCCCCGGCGTCCGAACATGGGGGGACAGAAGAAGTTTCCCCCCAGGTGAAAACGGTCAACATGATCTACGCCACTCACATTCCCAAACGGGAACGGAAGCGAGCACTACGGGATGTCTATGCGATGGAGCCAGTCGCCCCAAAATTCAACCCATGGTCAGCCTGTCCGATCACCTTTGATCGTAGGGATCACCCTACCAGCATCCGTCACGGTGGTTCAGCCGCATTGGTCCTAGACCCAATCATCGACGGATTCCACCTCACGCGAGTCCTTATGGACGGCGGCAGCAGCCTAAACTTGCTTTATCAGGACACAGTGCGCAAATTGGGCATCGACCCTTCAAGGATCAAGCCCACCAAAATCACCTTTAAAGGTGTAATTCTAGGATTAGCGGCCCGTTGCACGGGCTCTATAACATTGGAAGTGGTCTTCGGATCTCCGGATAACTTCCGAAGCGAAGAGTTAATCTTCGATATCGTCCCCTTCCGTAGTGGTTACCACGCACTGCTTGGATGAATCGCATTCGCTAGATTCAATGCGGTACCACACTATGCATACCTCAAGCTCAAGATGCCAGGACCTCGCGGGGCCATAACAGTCAACGGAAACATGGACTGCTCTCTCCATACAGAAGAACATACTACAGCCCTCGCGGTGGAAGTACAATGCGGCCTTCTCCGACAAACCACCAATCCGGCGACGACAGCCTCGAATACCATCAAGTGGGTCCGGAGCACCCCGCAACAGGATCGCCAGTCACGCCAAGAGCGCGACTAGCAATCCGGCCTCCGCTCAAGCCCCATCAAGCAGCATTTGTGCCAGGGGCTTCTTATTTAAATCCATACACCTTGGTACGTTCAGTTTTCCAGGGGCTTCTTATGGCGCCCCATAATACGGCAAGACAAGTCCGAACACTTTCAATTGTGCGGCACCTCGAACTTATAGCACTATACGGCAAGACAAGTCCGAACACTTTCAATAGTTGGGTTTGCCCGGCTCCCTTGTTTTGGTACCTTATGTTCCGTTATATCGGCTAAGGTAGCACAGGGAGAACTACTGCGATTATGTCCCGGTTCTTCCGGACGAGCACCTCAGTAGAGAAAGCCGAAAACTGACCGGCATGATGTGGCGAGAGTTGGTCGCTATTCGAGAGGTCTTAAAATCCTTAAAGATTTTTCCGCTTTACGCGAGGAATCGGCTTCGTCCAATTTAGGCGTATATAGCGCCCAAATTCGGCTTTCCGAATTCTAGGTGCTTCGCCAAAATTTAAAATTGTAGACTTCTATGGCTAAGTGAAAGTTATAAGGCCGCATAGTCCGATTGCCTTGTTCGCTGCACCAGATACCTCCTTTAGGGACCAAAAATTTGGATAAAGTCTGGGTTTTTCCAGGAACACCCCGGTACTAGTTACGTGGGGGCGGAAGCCGACGACTGGACTACTTTCGGAATTCTAGAAACAGCTGCACAGAAGGTAATATTTTAAATCAAAAAGCGCTATATAGCGCAAGTAGCTTCGTCTTTATATTACAACAACGACAGAAGTACATTTACTTAAGGATCGTGTCCTTGGTACATTCATCGGCCACGAGACGAGCGCCTTTCATAACACCATCATAATACTTTTTGGGACAACGATGCGCCTTGCCCTCCGGCGGCCCGTCTTTCACCAGCTTCTCCGCATCCAGCTTGCCCCAGTGCACCTTCGCACGGGCAAAGGCCCGGCGGGCACCCTCAATGCAAACGGATCGCTTGATCACCTCAAGCCGCGGACAGGCATTTACCATCCGCTTTATCAGGCCGAAGTAGCTCACAGGCAAGGGCTCACCAGGCCACATCCGGACTATGAAATCTTTCATAGCCACTTCGGCCGCCCTGTGGAGTTCAACCAACTGCTTCAGTTGGTCACTCAGAGGCACTGGGTGTTCGGCTCCAGCATACTGGGACCAGAACATCTTCTCCGTTGAACTCCCCTCCTTGGCACGTTAAAACTCCGCAGCATCAGATATGCTGCGTGGCAGATCTGCGAATGCCCCGAGAGAGCTCCGAATTCGGGTAAGTAAAAGAAATGGCTCCTCCACATGCTTGCTTTGCATAAAGAATGTCTTACCCGCCGCTATCATCTTGGCTGCCTGGATTTCCTACTGTGCCTTTTCGGCTTTGGCTTTGGCATCTTTCACACTCGCAAGGGCCTTCGCAAGCTCAGTCTCTTTCATCTTAAGATCATGCTCCAAGGACTCGAACTTCTTGACGAGCTCCTGGAGCTCTTGCTGTACCTCGCCCACTCTAGCTTCTTGGTTTTCGCGCTCCTTGCGCTCCAGGGCCGCCTTGTCTTCGGCCCCGGACAGCACTTTCTTCAGAGACGCCACTTCGGTGGTGGCCCCTATGACAAAGTCATGAGGCTTTATCATTAGAATCACCAATTTTTGTCTATTCTTTCTAAATATGCGAACGGGGTATCACTCACCTTTGTTCTCTTCGAGCTGCCTCTTCGTGAGGCCGAGCTCTCCCTATACCTGCTCCAGGTCCCGTTTAAGCCCAGCGACCTCGGCCGTGCGGGAAGCAGCGGCAAGCAGCACCGCCTGTTTATTAACATGTAAACCTACTATTAGACTCCTGCGGATTATAATCGACCCTCCGTTTGGCTTTTCGCTCCGAACACCAAACAGAGTATCAGGGGCTACTACCTATCGGGTGATAATTTCACATATTTTTGATTACTTACGTCAAAGCCCGTCAGGAGGCTGGTGCGCAGGCTTCGGTTAGTCCGCTCTTGGCAGACAGAACCTTTTGAATCACCGCACTCATAAGAGTACGGTGCTGTTCATCTATGGAAGCACCATGAAGCGCTTCCAGCAGACTATCCGTCGCCCCTGGTGTAACGGAAGTCATCGGCATGGACGGCTCGCCCTCCCTAGCGGGGGGCCGCCTGCTCGAGTCCGGAACCATCGGAGGTTCCGGTACAGTATCCGGCTGAGAGCCCGGCTGGCCGCGGCTCTCATCGGCATGATCCGCGGGGATCTTATACCCCGTGTGCCCGGCATCTGGAATTCCACCTTAGGGCGTCTCCAGAGTCACCTCCCCCTGCTCAGGGAGCCTGTGGGACAACACCTCTGTGTCATCCGCAGGCCGAGGAGTAGTGGCCGTCGGGAGCGAGTTCATCACTGAATCACTCAAGGACCCATCCGAAGATGATACCTCAGGATGGACCCTGGTCGGACTACATATATGTTCGGCGTTATAAAAAGACTATGAAGCAAAGTCGCACTAAAAATAGAGTGCAGATACTTATGATCTTCCTAGGGGCTTCCCCCTGGGCAACCACTCCTCCTCGCTATAGGTGGCAGTGGTGGAGTTATCCGGAAGGGACGCCTTTCCCTTCTTGGGCATCCTAGCCTCCCCCTCTGGGGCGGCTTTCCTCTTCTTCTCCTCCCCAGTGCAGGGAGGCAGAGTTTCTTTGTGTTTTCCCCCACCTCCGCGGGAGGAATCTGCCTCGTCGTCTTCGAATGACGAGGGTATGACGGCCTTGCACCGGGGACCCTTCTCGGTCCCCTAGCCCACCTTCTTAGTCCCCCATCCTCTCCGAATGGGGCGGCCCCTTCCTCTTCTTCCTCCCCTTCGGGGAGGAGTGTGCATCGTCATCTTCGGACGAGGCATCCGGTATAGCCTTACGCCGGAGACCCTTCCTGGTTCCCGGGGCCTTCTTTTCGGCCTTCTTCTCTGGTGCCGTGTAGGGCGCCGGGACTAGCATCTCCGCCAGGAGAGCATCTGCTGGAACTTCTGGCAGTGGAGCCGGACAGTCAATCCACTCCGCCATCTCCACATACTCATGATCAAATACACACAATGACTTAAGATTCCCCCATGAGTACATTGGGAAAAACCGCATCCGGTTGTAGTCAGAAAACTCACCGGACGGGGGAGCCGTGTGGCGTGAAATCTGCGGTCCTTGGATGTGGGAGGAGGTACTTCGGAGGCCTTGAACGAACCCTTCCATGCGCCCTTGTGCGTCATGCCGGAGAGCTTTTGAAGCGTCTAGTGTTCGGCCGGAGCAAACTCCCACAGATTAAAAGCCCGTCTTTGGCACGGAAGAATCCGGCAGACAAGTATGACCTGGACCACGTTGACAAGCTTGATTTTCTTGTCCTTCATATTCTTGATGCAGTTCTGAAGTCCGGTCAGCTCTACAGGTTCGCCACAGGCCATGCCCTTCTTTTCCCAGGAGGTGAGCTGCATGGGGATTCCGGATCGGAACTCGGGGGCCACCCCCCAGTTGGCGTCGCGTGGCTCGGTGATGTAGAACCACCCCGATTGCCACCTTTTCACGGTCTCTGCGAAGGAGCCGTCAAGCTAGGTGACGTTGGGCATCTTGCCCACCATGGAGCCTCCGCACTCCGCTTGCTGGCCACTCATGATCTTCGGCTTCACGCAGAAGATTCGTAGCCAAAGGCCGAAGTGAGGCCTGATGCGGAGGAAAGCCTCGCACACGACGATAAATGCCGAGATGTTGAGGACGAAATTTGGAGATAGATCATGGAAATCTAGCCCGTAGTAGAACATGAGCTCGCGGACGAAGGGATGAAGTGGAAATCCGAGTCCACGGACGAAGTGGGCAAGAAATACGACCCTCTCATGGGGTTCCAGAGTTGGAGTGACCCGCCCTTCATCCGGTAGCCGGTGTGCGATATCTGCAGCCAAGTATCCGGCCGCCCGGAGCTTCGCAATATGTTCCGCCTTCACGGTGGAGGCCACTTGCCTCCTGCTCCGGACATGTTTGGCTGTGCGGAGAAAGCGTGAACCAGGGCGCTGGAGCTCGAGGGTGTGGGAATGGATAAGCAGAGGAGGAAGAAGGCATGGGTGAAAATGGGGAATCCTTATCCCTTTATAGAGGCGACGAGAACGGTGCGCCTCCCCACTTTCCCGTTGAGAATCGCTTATTTCCCAAGCGCCACGATTGATTGCGCGGTTAGGTTACCCATACCTATATTGATGGAAATCCCGTAATAAGGGGACATGATCTCTCCTGTGACCAGACGTGCCAAGGAAACTGCCTCGCAATATGCGCTATGGCTGGTTGGGGGAAAACGGTTCGAATAATGACCCGATCGTAGTGTCATGTCACTTTGTCTAAAGTTGTCAGTAGATTATATTTGTGAAATATCATTCTCTTCTCTCTACGGTGGTGTATGAAGATCATCTTGCAGATCTGGACACGGTCCAAGTGTTCGATAATTATTTTGGAGTATTCGTAGAAGGAACCCGCCTTGCAATGCCGAAGATAAACTGCATGCCGGACTCATCGTCATTGAAGCCTGGTTCAGGGGCTACTAATGGAGTCATGGATTAGGGGGTATCCGGACAGCCGGACTGTATACTTTGGCCGGACTGTTGGACCACGAAGATACAAGACTCAAGACTCCGTCCCGTGTCCTGATGGGACTCTCCTTTGCGTGGAAGACAAGCTTGGCGATTCGAATATTATATTTCCTTCCTTGTAACCGACTCCATGTAAACCCTAGCCCTCTCAGGTGTCTATATAAACCGGAGGGTTTTAATCCTTAGGGACAGAATCATAATCATCCTAGGCTAGCTTCTAGGGTTTAGCCTCTAAGATCTCGTGGTAGATCAACTCTTGTACTACTCATATCATCAAAATCAATCAAGCAGGAAGTAGGGTTTTACCTCCATCGGGAGGGCCCGAACCTGGGTAAACATTATGTCCCTTGCCTCCTGTTACCATTAGCCTAAGACGCATAGATCGGGACCCCCTACCCGAGATCCGCCGGTTTTGACACCGACAGATGTGTCCCCTCCCCCCCCCCCCCCGCTGAGGTGCCCAAGGTGATTTTCTTCTTTGTCGATCTCGATTGTGGTTTTTCATCTAAGTATGTGGTGATGAATAATGCAAAAGTTTATTAGCTGTGATGCCATGCTATACATAGTGGTTTAAATAACTTGTGTTTCTTATACTCGAAAGTAATTCAGAATTTGTTTCTGTTTCAATTAGATCCATCATGCAGACAAGGATTGTGTGGTTGTATATGTTACTCGCTATGAGGCGGATGACCTGAATATATGCACTGGGAACACAGAGTTCTTATGCTGTTGGATCCTGGAAGCCATTTGCGCTTATACGAATGAAGAGTTGTATTTCAGCCTCACTGTTGTCAGGCGTGTTGTCTAGGTTGTACTGAAGCACAAGAAGTTCAAAGCTACTCCTTCGTTTGTGAGGCATACTGTTCTTGTCAAGCTTACGCAGGAAGATGACGTGGCATGCCTCCACAAACAAGTTTATCAGTGGCAAGGCCACAAGGTTGTCTTCATAAAGGCTCACAGGATTGAGCTATTGTGGGACGTCCTCGAGATGTTCATGGCAAGTACCGTCTTGTGTCCAGCCCAAATTAGATCGAGGCATGAAATAGTTGCCCTAGCTAGTGTTTAATAGTAGTTTGGATTGTGTTTAATTATTCAAACAACCTGTTATCGAGCCCTCTGGGGCTAGTACTCTATTTGAATCCGTCTATGGGACCTGCTACTACTTTTGTGTGCCCGTGAATCATGTGAGAATCATTGTAATTGTTGCCAAAATAGATGCGTCCTAACTAGTTTTTTCATGAATATGGCATGGTAAGACATAAGTTGTCACAGTTTATCATACGAGCAGTGTGTGTTTTGTCGAAATAGAGTACTCGTTCGAGAACTGTGCGCCGACGTATACATAAGTACTTGTAAACACTATTGGTGCTACCCCACTTGTAAGCTGTTGTGCAAAACACAACACATTGGCTCAGCTCGCTTCCACACTAGGCTATCGACCAGCTAACAATCAACAATGTGATGTCTAACATATAAGCAACTATGTATCTTGTTACAGTGGTTCATGCAGTTAACTGAGGCCACGATATAAATTCCAAACGTTCACACGCTAGTCCAGCGCTCATGTGGAACACTCACATTAAACTCGTCTTCATAAAAAATTGAAAAGCATAAGTTAAGCTTTATACATCTCAATGATTCATAGAAGATAACAAACATATACTAGTTCACAGCAAAAGACAAAGTTGTGAGAAGGTTTACAAATTAGGAAAAAACAAGCAAGGCTTCTCTGAGTAAAGGGCCTCCCGGCAGGCTTAAATTTCCTAGAGTTCACTCTAGTTTTTTCTTGTTGCCACCATCCAGGGTTAGGTTCTCTCATTCCAGAATAACCAATTAGAATTGTGGTCTCAACTGGAATGCTGAACTAAATCATGTAGTGTACTGACCAACTGAAATTCTTGTGCATTCCACTAAATTTAAGCACCGCTATTTGCAGAAATAAGCAGGCCACAATGCCTCTTGTCCGCGCACCTGTCCAAAAAACCGTCGTGCAGCCGTGACTAGCTCAACTTCTTTTAGATTGCGTTGGTCATTCTACCTCGGAGTTACCAATGTAGGAATACCTGGAAGACGGGTGGTTAGACGACGACAGCGAGGGATAGCCATCTCATTTTGTGCTATTCTACTAAAACTGAGGTGTGTGCTTTTGATAGAAACGATATGGAGATAGGCATCCTGAAACGATATGGAGACAGACATCCCTGTTTGTGCAAATACGAAATACAGTTATTTAAACAGTGACAGATATTTGCAGTGGCGTATGATTAACCGCAACATCTATTGTGTTATAATTGGCACTAGATTGACAGTATGAAAGTGTCCTTAAGTAAGTAGCATCACATCACATCAACACTGCCACTAGATTAACATGTAGAACAATAACATTAGTATTAATGTCATGAGAGTAGCTCATGGTCAGTAAATGTGCAATCAAATTTGTGTAGTTCCACTAGGATGAAGCAATGTTAGTGGTGTGAGATTTAAGTGTAACTGTAAAAGCACAATTCATGGGAAATAAAGCAAGACGGAAGCAGTTCACAAAATGGTGTGGCATTGCTTCAATTTATCGACGACACTAGACCATTACTTATAGTGACATTAGGTGGCATTGCTTAATGCTTCATGTGATTTTACATTAATGGTAGCGATATGGGCGTAGGGATAGCAGGGGCATAAAGTGGTGAGGCAGATGTGGCTGCCGAGAGCGGCAAACACTCAGGCAGCATGTTTGCATTTGTCCCATTTTTTATCTGCTCGGCGACATTTTCCTATGTGAGCACAGGAAATCTAGACCTGCTCATTCTCATTTGTGTTGTCCCCCAACACCCATCACTTTCTTTCCTTTTTCAACCAAGAGATAGGTCCACTTCCCCCATCCTTCGCCATCCACCATGCTTTCTTCGTTTTTTCAACCAAGAGAGCGGTTGGGTAGCCAGTATCTTCTACTTTCCCCGTTTCCTCTTAGAACTAAGTCCTAGATTCACGCTACAACTTTCCTAGTTTCTTCCATGTTTGAACCAACTCTTAGAGTCGACTGTATGAGCTTTACCTCTAATAATATTAAAAGTATAGGTGGCTTTGGAACAGCGGAAGGAAGTAGAAAAAGATCCACATGAAGCCAAGTGGTGAGCTGGGGCAGTAGAGCAAGGCAGGTTTCGAAGGAATATATACTTGAGGGTCGTCGGCATATGGCAAAGACGGCGTCGGGAGGCTACGTCTTGGCCACAAAACCGCAGGGAGGAAGAAGGGGTCGGAGGCCCTCCCGAGCCGGCGCGCGCTCTCTCGGAGAGAACAACACGGCCGCTGACTGGGACACACGGGCAGCCATTTTTCTCCTCCCTCGCCACTGACAATAGCGTGAACGATGCACCTACACCCCAGCCCCAGTCGAGGTTGTCCGGCCAGATTTGTGACCAGTCGTGAGCTAAGAGAGAGTGTGGCCACCTATGTCTTGCTCAGATCTGGAGAGCATGAGAGAGTGAACAAGAGGAACCCAAGTAAAGCAAGCGCTAAGGCTCCTGCTTATATATATAGTGGAGTGATTTTGTTGTACCAGCTTCAAAAAATGTGCTCCTACACGTACCCGCAAGTGGGTGTGAGAGAACTAGTGCGTGCGTGCATCGCTTC
Organism: Triticum timopheevii; assembly: GCA_963921465.1. Classification (NCBI taxonomy): domain Eukaryota; kingdom Viridiplantae; phylum Streptophyta; class Magnoliopsida; order Poales; family Poaceae; genus Triticum; species Triticum timopheevii. The sequence continues at coordinate 89,634,532 of OY997271.1, forward strand.
TCTTCGTGAGAGTACAATATACTATGCCCAAAGAACGTTCGCCACAAGAGTAATAGTATAAGTGTGTGGCGTGTGAGCTAACACAAAATGTGCGTGACGTCTTTTGTTTTTTAGAAGTTCTGAGGGTAGGGTGTGAAGAGCACATATGTGTGTGACGTCTACCTGCAGATAGACGGTGGGTGCAAGAGGAATCGGGAGAGTCATGACTCATGAGGGTGCGTGTGCGTGAGAGTGAGGGGGGCAAGTATCAATGCAATGCATGTGTCCATAAATCATTATCCGACAAACGTTCGCCACAAGCCTTTTCCTGACGAACGCTGTAAGAACCGTTAGGTCGGCATCCGACAGTATCAGTTTTGCCATGTCATTTAACAGAACAGCCACTCCTGCTACACACAAATCTTCCACGTGAGTGTTAGCAACTGCCGTATGCTCCCTCTGTTCCAAAATGCAGTGCATATAGCTTTATTGAAAATTCGAACCTCGCAAACTTTTACCGAGTTTTCGTGTACCAAATTGCACATGTAGAATACCCTGTATATATCATTTCATTCATCTTCGAGAGGTAACTATAAAGATGGGGAGGAGTCTACAAAGAAAGACCATCGTATCATCTGCAGCAATTTCAACCATTCTTTGGTGTGGAGGAATATCATAGGAACACTATATGATATGATTTTTATAGGATTTTTTCCTTTAGAGCCAATTGGTTCATAGGAATAGATTCATATACTCCACATTTTAGAGGAAATAAACATGATATCATTTCTATAGCTTTAGAGCCACTTGGTTCATATGAATGGATTCCTATACTCCCATAATTTCAAAGGAAAATAAACATTAGCGTATATTCAATAGAAAAGTTCCTATGATATGAACCAAATTACATCTCCTTTCTAATCGCTCCTCATAGGAATTGAGATACAAGTCATCTCTAGATTCAGTAGAAAAGTTCATATGATGTGAACCAAATGACATCTCTTTTCCAATCCCTACTCATAGGAATTGAGATACTCCATGCCATCTCTTTCTCTAGAACTTCCATGTATACATCTTCTATTCCTAAATAGCTAGTACAACCCACTAGTAGCTTATTTCCAATACATGCAACTATAGCACAATAACTACATAGTGTGCGAATAACTTTGAAAGATGGTCGCTGGATGAAGCTAATCCGACAGTGCAGAGATGGCAAATCCAAGCACTACTAGCCGTTGGATATCATCAACATTCCGCCAGATCTGCCATATGTACAATTTAGAAGACTCCATGGTTGAACTTAAGCATAATGCACAAACCTCAAAACACAAGCACTTCTCCTTTGTTCTAGAATCTTCCGTATCATAATTGATTTTTTTCTAAATGAAGTGCCATTATTTGTTTTTTACTTTATGCATTACAATGCACAACCCTATGAATCTTAACATTTTTATAAAACTAATTGATTTTGAATAAGATGAACTACAAGAACTAAACGAACATCTACATCATGCATATATGACTCAAAGCTTTACATGCTATAGTGTGTATTTATTCATAATTTAGTTTCGAAATCTCATGCGTTCAATGCATGTGTACCTTACAAGTTTTGAGTACAGTAGCAAATTTCACGCGGCCACAGGTATATCAAAATGCAGGGCCCATGCATCATTGCCTTTCGGTCAAAACTACGTCCACAATTTTTTGTACGTACTATATCTCCACTGGTCCCCGAACCCAAAATGCTACCTCGTTCCCGTAAAACCAAGCGGCCCACACATATTTAAGGTGTCGACTCAAACTCAATCCCTCCCCCATTTACTACGACGTGGCCCCGCACGCCGTAGTACTCCTACAAACCCTACCGCTGCACGCATCATCTTTTTCTTCAAGAGGACGAGGGAGAAGCCGATTTGTAGCGGAGACGCTTTCAAAAAAATAGGATCTGTAGTGGAGACCCCTACCCTAGGGTGCCCTAGGTAGCTGTCGCATGCATCATTTGTTTTCTATTTTCTTTATGCCCTTGCGCCCTAGAGTGAAATGATGGTTGCTTCGTCCATCCAGCTTAATGCGGGAAAGGTGGGGCTTTGTGATTTGACCCCTCATCGCTCATTTTCTACTACTGCGGCGCTATGACCAGGGTGCCTCCAATTCCAACCGCTGCTCCGAAATGTAATTTGGTGCATCACACGTGGAACAAGACGGAGGATGAGCCACATGTCGGCCAAAGGGGTCCTGTTAAGTGTGTCGCCATTTTGTGTGCGGACTGACCCTGCTTGAGTTGCTACGCCAACACGACAGGAGCAGCCTACCACTAGGTTTTGCTCCTTGGTGAATCCTGACTATATTGATCTAAAAACATACGTACTGAACTACCCTCTCCGTGTTGTTTTTTAGGCGTCTCGGTTTATAGGTCGCGCACGTAGTTCTAGGTCATCCATTTGACTAACTAAATATGAGTTATTATGTCACAAAAAGTATATCATTGGATTCTTAAGCGGATGTAGTTTCTAAACATATACTCCCTCCGTCTAGGTGTGTAAGTCGTATTACGAAAACCAAATAATCCCAAAACACTTAGGCGCGGTGCATTAACTTCTACCTCCTTTCTTGTTTCTTCACATATCAACCAATAAGAGACGAGGGGTGTGCATGCTTTTAATGACTTGAGACTACCAAATACGACATGCAGTGGTTAGTTCATTGCATGTGATGCTATTAATTAGCAAATAAACATTAAGGTCTCTTGCTTTCCCCTTCTCCTTGCTCACCTAGATAGAGGGAGTATTTAAAACTCGAGGGCGGGGCTTTTCCTGCGCGGTAGGTGGGGCAGTTCCACCTAGTCGGTTCGACAGAGACGCGAGAAGATGAGGGAGTAGGCTGCTGCAAACGTAGGGCAGTGTGATTTGATAGCGAGTTACTGCTGGACAAGTGGGGCCCCGTGATTTGACTTGCCATTATCATTTTAACTGTGGTGCTATGACCGACATGAGTCTCCCGATTCCTAACTACCTCCATACAGGTGCCTCTCCCAATGCTCCACCATGTAGAGGCTGGATCTTGCATGAGAGCCCACTTCTTCACTTTTTCATTGCCTCTTTCCTCCACATATGCAAAAATGCCATGTAAAGCGGGCTTATAGCCCACTATTGTACTTACTTGCTCCTACAGGTGCTAAGCTTGCCACATAGGCATAAAGTCTGATGTGGCAAGTTAATTAAGAAGAGAGATACTAGTTTGGTGACCCAAGGAAGAAACGGTGCTAAGCGCATGTACCTAGGTGAAAAGACAATTTTGAGTCTATATCTAATTAAATGAAGCAAACTTAGCAACAAAAACTAAGCACCTATGCATTGGGGACTTGATTGCTAAGCCATTTAATGCCCTTAGCACCTCATCTAAGCACCATTTCATTGGAAGAGGTCACTCCTTGGCAAATGCAATAATACTACTCCCTCTGTCCCATAATATAAGAACATTTTTGGCACTACACTAGTGTCAAAAACGTTCTTATATTATGGGACGGAGGGAGTACGAAGAAAGAGTTACAGAGAAGTAAAAAAATACACTTATAGCCAACCTTATAGCTAACCTTGTTGTAGTATGAGTGACCAAGTGGTGAATATGTATGACCTGCCAACATCAGATTGCCTAACGCATCGTGTTAAATTTCTAAGGGCGCGACCGTGCAAGCGACACGACAGTCGTGGTAGGCGCAACCATGATGCGGGCTGCTGGCAGTCCTTGGATCTGAGATCGAACGGTCGCATGCTAAGTTGCTGAAAATTTGTAGAATAACCATCCAGGATAGGATATTCACCCATAGGTCTAGAATCACGCCATGCAACCGTTCGATCTCAGATCCAAGGGCTCTCGAAAGCCCGTATCATGGGAGAATGGAAAGCCACTACCCTGCCGTTCGCACGCTGGCAGTTCGCTCCTACTCGTCCCTGCACATCCTTTAATATTACGGCGGTTCGCTCCTAGTCGTCCCGTCCTTTCACATTACGGCAGTTCCACTAATCCTAACCCTCCTCCCAAATCCATGGCGTCCCAAATCTCCATGATCGGCGGTGAGTACAAGGTTAGAACCGTCACTTGCGATGAGTTCGACGTCATCTACACCCGTTCTTCCGCGATGGTGAAAGGATGCCTTGCTCTCTTCAGACGCATGTACGAAAACTCAGATGATGAGTGGGTCGCTGGGCTAGATGTTGAGTACATCACAGTCCTGGGACGAGAGAAGGATCTAAAGGAGGAAGTGAAGGAAATATGCCCTAGAGGCAATAATAAAGTTATTATTGATTTCCTCATATCATGATAAATGTTTATTATTCATGCTAGAATTGTATTACCCGGAAACATGATACATGTGTGAATACATAGACAAACATAATGTCACTAGTATGCCTCTACTTGACTAGCTCATTAATCAAAGATGGTTATGTTTCCTAACCATAGACATGTGTTGTCATTTGATTAACGGGATCACATCATTAGGAGAATGATGTGATTGACTTGACCCATTCCGTTAGCCTAGCACTTGATCGTTTAGTATGTTGCTATTGCTTTCTTCATGACTTATACAAAGTTCCTACAACTATGAGATTTTGCAACTCCCGTTTACCGGAGGAACACTTTGTGTGCTACCAAACATCACAACATAACTGGATGATTATAAAGGTGCTCTACAGGTGTCTCTGAAGGTACATGTTGGGTTGGCGTATTTCGAGATTAGGTTTTGTCACTCCGATTGTCGGAGAGGTATCTCTGGGCCCTCTCGGTAATACACATCACTTAAGCCTTGCAAGCATTGTAACTAAAGAGTTAGTTACGGGATGATGTATTACGGAACGAGTAAAGAGACTTGCCGGTAACGAGATTGAACTAGGTATTGGATACCGACGATTGAATCTCGGGCAAGTAACATACCGATGACAAAGGGAACAACGTATGTTGTTATGCGGTTTGACCGATAAAGATCTTCGTAGAATATGTAGGAGCCAATATGACCATCCAGGTTCCACTATTGGTTATTGACCGGAAACAGTTCTCGGTCATGTCTACATAGTTCTCGAACCCGTAGGGTCCGCACGCTTAACCTTACGATGACAGTTTTATTATAAGTTTATAAGTTTTGATGTACCGAAGGTTGTTCGCAGTCCCGGATGTGATCACGGACATGACGAGGAGTCTCGAAATGGTCGAGACATAAAGATCAATATATTGGACGACTATATTCAGACACCAGAAATGTTCCGGGTGATTTCGGAGAAAACCGTAGTGCCGGAGGGGTTACCGGAACCCCCTGGGAAAGTATTGGGCCTTAGTGGGCCTGAGGAGAGAGAGAGGGCAGCAGCCCAGGAGGTGGCGCCCCCCCCCCATGGGGAGTCCAAATTGGACTAGGGAGGGGGGCGCAGCCGCTCTTTCCCTCTCCCTCTCCTTCTCTTTCCTTCCCCCTCTCTCTTCCTAGTTGGACTAGGAAAGGGGAGTCCTGCTCCCACTAGGAGGAGGACTCCCCCCTCCTTGGCGCGCCCCCTAGGGCCGGCTGGCCTCCTCCCTTGCTCCTTTATATACGAGGGCAGGGGGCACCCTAGAACACACAAGTTGATCATCGTGATCGTTCCTCAGCCGTGTGCGGTGCCCCCCTCCACCATATTCCACCTCGGTCATATCGTAGCGGTGCTTAGGCGAAGCCCTGCGTCGGTAGAACATCATCACCATCACCATGCCGTTGTGCTGATGGAACTCATCTCCGACACCCTGCTGGATCGGAGTCCGGGGATCGTCATCGAGCTGAACGTCTGCAGAACACAGAGGTGCCGTACGTTCGGTGTTTGGATTGGTCGGATCGTGAAGACGTACGACTACATCAACCGCGTTGTCATAACGCTTCCGCTTACGGTCTACAAGGGTACGTGGACAACACTCTCCCCTCTCGTTGCTATGCATCACCATGATCTTGCGTGTGCGTAGGAAATTTTTTGAAATTACTATATTCCCCAACAGTGGTATTAGAGCCAGGTTTTATGCGTTGATGTTATATGCATGAGTAGAACACAAGTGAGTTGTGGGCGATACAAGTCATACTGCTTACCAGCATGTCATACTTTGGTTCGGCGGTATTGTTGGATGAAGCGGCCCGGACCGACATTACGCGTACGCTTACACGAGACTGGTTCTACCGACGTGCTTTGCACACAGGTGGCTGGCAGGTGTCAGTTTTCTCCAACTTTAGTTGAACCGAGTGTGGCTACACCCGGTCCTTGCGAAGGTTAAAACAGCACTAACTTGACGAACTATCATTGTGGTTTTGATGCGTAGGTAAGAACGGTTTTTGCTCAGCCCATAGCAGCCACGTAAAACTTGCAACAACAAAGTAGAAGACGTCTAACTTTTTTTTGCAGGGCATGTTGTGATGTGATATGGTCAAGACATGATGCTAAATTTTATTGTATGAGATGATCATGTTTTGTAACCGAGTTATCGGCAACTGGCAGGAGCCATCTGGTTGTCGCTTTATTGTATGCAATGCAAACGCCCTGTAATTACTTTACTTTATCACTAAGCGGTAGCGATAGTCATAGAAGCAATAGTTGGCGAGACGACAACGACGCTATGATGGAGATCAAGGTGTCGCGCGGGTGACGATGTTGGTCATGCCGGTGCTTCGGAGATGGAGATCACAAGCACAAGATGATGATGGCCATATCATATCACTTATATTGATTGCATGTGATGTTTATCCTTTATGCATCTTATCTTGCTTTGATTGATGGTAGCATTTTAAGATGATCTCTCACTAAAATTATCAAGAAGTGTTCTCCCTGAGTATGCACCGTTGCCAAAGTTCGTCGTGCCCAGACACCACGTGATGATCGGGTGTGATAAGCTCTACGTCCATCTACAACGGGTGCAAGCCAGTTTTGCACACGCAGAATAATCAGGTTAAACTTGACGAGCCTAGCATATGCAGATATGGCCTCGGAACACGGAGACCGAAAGGTCGAGCATGAATCATATAGTAGATATGATCAACATAGTGATGTTCACCATTGAAAACTACTCCATCTCACATGATGATCGGTTATGGTTTAGTTGATTCGGATCACGTGATCACTTAGATGGCTAGAGAGATGTCCGGATTGAGAGATATGAAGTCTCCAATAAGTTCTATAGCTGCAAGATGGAGGAGAATAGTTCTGTCAGTGAGCATATACTCAAAATGTCTGGGTATAATAATCACTTGATTCAACTGGGAGTTAATCTTCCGGATCATAGCATCATTGACAGAATTCTCCAATCACTGCCACCAAGCTACAAGAGCTTCGTGATGAACTATAATATGCAAGGGATGAACGAGACAATTCCCGAGCTCTTCGCAATGCTAAAAGCTGCGGAGGTAGAAATCAAGAAGGAGCATCAAGTGTTGATGGTCAACAAGACCACTAGTTTCAAGAAAAAGGGCAAAGGGAAGAAGAAGGGAAACTTCCAGAAGAACAGCAAGCAAGTTGCTGCTCAAGAGAAGAAACCCAAGTCTGGACCTAAGCCTGAAACTGAGTGCTTCTACTGCAAGCAAACTGGTCACTGGAAGCGGAACTGCCCCAAGTATTTGGCGAATAAGAAAGATGGCAAGGTGAACAAAGGTATATGTGATATACATGTTATTGATGTGTACCTTACTAGAGCTCGCAGTAGCACCTGGGTATTTGATACTGGTTCTGTTGCTAATATTTGCAACTCGAAACAAGGACTACGGAATAAGCGAACACTGGCTAAGGACGAGGTGACGATGCACGTGGGAAATGGTTCCAAAGTCGATGTGATCGCAGTCGGCACGCTAGCTCTACATCTACCTTCGGGATTAGTTTTAGACCTGAATAATTGTTATTTGGTGCCAGCGTTGAGCATGAACATTATATCTGGATCTTGTTTGATGCGAGACGGTTATTCATTTAAATCAGAGAATAATGGTTGTTCTATATATATGAGTAATATCTTTTATGGTCATGCACGCTTAAAGAGTGGTCTATTTTTGACGAATCTCGATAGTAGTGATACACATATTCATAATTTTGAGGCCAAAAGATGCAGAGTTGATAATGATAGTGCAACTTATTTGTGGCACTGCCGTTTAGGGCATATCGGTGTAAAACACATGAAGAAACTCCATACTGATGGACTTTTGGAACCACTTGATTATGAATCACTTGGTACTTGCGAACCGTGCCTCATGGGCAAGATGACTAAAACGCCGTTCTCCGGTACTATGGAGAGAGCAACATATTTGTTGGAAATCATACATACAGATGTATGTTGTCCGATGAATATTGAGGCTCATGGCGGATATCGTTATTTTCTCACCTTCACAGATGATTTAAGCAGATACGGGTATATCTACTTAATGAAACATTAATCTGAAACATTTGAAAAGTTCAAAGAATTTCAGAGTGAAGATGAAAATCATCATAACAAGAAAATAAAGTTTCTACGATCTGATCGTGGAGGAGAATATTTGAGTTACGAGTTTGGTCTACATTTGAAAAATTGTGGAATAGTTTCTCATCTCACGCCACCCGGAACACCACAACGTAATGGTGTGTCCGAACGTCGTAATTGTACTTTACTAGATATGGTGCGATCTATGATGTCTCTTACCTATTTACCGCTATCGTTTTGGGGTTATGCTTTAGAGATGGCCGCATTCACGTTAAATAGGGCACCATCAAAATCTGTTGAGACGACTCCTTATGAACTATGGTTTGGCAAGAAACCAAAGTTGTCGTTTCTGAAAGTTTGGGGCTGCGATGCTTATGTGAAAAAGCTTCAACCTGATAAGCTCAAACGCAAATCAGAAAAATGTGTCTTCATAGGATACCCAAAGGAGACAGTTGGGTACACCTTCTATCACAGATCCGAAGGCAAGACATTCGATGCTAAGAATGGATCCTTTCTAGAGAAGGAGTTTCTCTCGAAAGAAGTGAGTGGGAGTGTCGGTGTCAAAACCGGCGGATCTCGGGTAGGGGGTCCCGAACTGTGCGTCTAGGCGGATGGTAACAGGAGACAAGGGACACGATGTTTTTACCCAGGTTCGAGACCTGTCGATGGAGGTAAAACCCTACTCTTGCTTGATTAATATCAATGATATGGGTAGTACAAGAGTGGATCTACCACGAGATCAAGGAGGCTAAACCCTAGAAGCCTATGGTATGATTGTTGTAATGGTTGTTCGTCCTACGGACTAAAACCCTCCGGTTTATATAGACACCGGAGAGGGCTAGGGTTACACAGAGTCGGTTACAATGGTAGGAGATCTACATATCCGTATTGCCAAGCTTGCCTTCCACGCCAAGGAAAGTCCCATCCGGACACGGGACAAAGTCTTCAATCTTGTATCTTCATAGTCTTGGAGTCCGGCCGATGATGATAGTCCGGCTATCCGGACACCCCCTAGTCCAGGACTCCCTCAGTAGCCCCTGAACCAGGCTTCAATGGCGACGAGTCCAGCGCATATATTGTCTTCGGCGTTGCAAGGAGGGTTCTCCTTTAAATTCCATGTGCCTGCCGAATAGTGTCTGGCACCCTTACAAATGTTGCGCTCCTTGGCTTCCACGCCCAATAATGGCCCTCTTCCACGCGTCGCACGAATGCGAAAGGCTAGGGTATCTTTTATATTTTTCCCCCTAGCTGCGCAAATAACCTGCCTATAAGAGAGGCAAGAATCCAGATCCAAATCACACCATCTTCCTTCCGCGAGTACTCATCGGAGCGCTTCTGACCAAAAATCCATTCCATCATGGACCGTCGACGCGGCTCCTCCTCTCGCGCTCCCAGCCCTCCGCCAGGAGATTGGAGGAGGTGTTCTGTTCCGCACAACGAGCTGGTGACGCTCCAAGCGGAGGGATACCTTCCTTCGGCCTTTATGGTCCCGGTCCGAGCCGGGCTGGCCACTAACAAAGGTGGAAAGCAAGCGGAGGCCACCCCTAGTCCCTCCAAAGGGGAGCGGGTGTGCTTCGTCCCTTATCTAATAAGGGGGCTCGGATTTCCCATTCATGCATTTCTCCGGGGGCTTCTGGAGTTCTACGGACTCCAGCTTCATCACCTCACGCCCGCCTCTATTCTGCACATCGCGGGTTACGTAGCTCTTTGCGAGTTGTTCCTGGGCATCGAGCCCCATTTTGCGCTGTGGAAGAGACTGTTCTGCCTCGTACCCCGTTCTCATGAGGGGTCAATATATCAAGTGGGCAGAGCCGAAATATGGCGCATCGCTGGGACCGGATATCTATCCGGAACCCCAAAGAAGGCGTCCAAAGACTGGCTTTCGGAATGGTTTTATGTGGAAGATGCTCCACTGCCGGACCCAGTTCGGATCGGCCTCCCGGAGTTTACCAAGGCTCCTCTGAAGAAGCGCCTAAGTTGGCGCCCACGGAGCCCTCAACAGGAGGAAGACAGGAGCGTCCATTACTTGATGGGCCGGATTAGGTTGATGGCCCATTCCGGATTAACCATGATCAGAGTCATGGCTGTATGCATCATGCGAGGGGTGCAGCCGCTCCAATATAGGGGCCACCCCATGTGGGATTTCAACGGGGAGAAGGACGCCACCCGTCATGGCCGTAAGGGGCCGGGATCGGCCGCGGATCTGGTCAAGATCCTGTCCGGCCTGTACAAGGGGGAGAAAGAGGACTTCCTCCAGACGAGCCCATTGAATGGGTTCTCCATGAATAACCCTCGGAGCTGGATAAGTGGACGTTTATTTATCCGACCGTGCTTTCAAAGTTAAGTACCTTACTTCATCGTTTTGACGCAGGAACTGCGCCGGAATCTGGAGAGCATACATAGTCCGGCTCCACAACCCGAGGATCCAGGAAGATCCCTTGATCCGGCCTCCGAAGAGGATCCGGACATAAAGGTGGAGCTAATTGACGGGGTGTTCCACCAACTCAGCATGAACAATGCTCTAGTCGCCATCACGGCTGACTACCCCGGCTTCACAGGTAATTATGACTGGAGTCCTGACACTATTACTTCATCCTTGCGTATTTCTAACCACCGTGTACAACGGTGTCTTGCAGGAGGTGCCTTCAAGGCGGGAAGCCGAACCCGCGGCGGCGGACCAACAAGGGTCAGTCCGGCCCCGCAGGCGGAAGAGGGGTGCGGTGCGAATCGAAACGTCACCGCAATGGTATAGCTCGCGACCGTTATTCAGGAAAAGGATTCCCAGGAGGTGTATTAACGCTCATGACTTTTCCAGGAGAAAGAGCACTCGCCGGACTGTGCCCGGGGAGGTTGCCAACCAAGCCTCTACCCACCAGGCTCCAACACCTGGTCTGGAGGGGGAGGCGAGCGCAAGGCGCGAGCCGGATACTCCTCCAGCGGAGGATGCCGACAGGCTGTCCGCCACCAGGTTTGAGGTGGAGAGCGCCATGAATCATAGGCGTCGCCGGACAGTTCTGCGTGACACGTGTTTCACCCCAGAGGCGTTGAATGCCTTTAATGCGGGAGACGCACACCTCCGTGCCGCTCAAGATGGTTTAACCAGAGCCACGGAGCAGTATGTAAAAGACATACGGGTAAGAGATTTTAATAGTTATATATGCCAGTAGCCCCCGAGACTTAAAGTAGTTAAAATAACTGATTTAAGGATCATTTGATATGCAGGATCTTACGGAGAAGAATACCCAATTGTCCCAGGAGCTACAAGAGTGCAAGCCCAACTTGAGGCCGCACTAGCTGCCGCAGAAGGAGGCACAGAGTCCCCTCCGGTAACACATTATTTCAAAAAGATAAGTGGTGTGCGGCGTACGTATAAATCTGACAATGGTATTGCAGATGTGGCCGGACTTGATCCGGACAAGCAACAACTTCTGCGCCAGCTGAAGGACGGCGAGAGGGTGCTTACGAAGGTGCAGCAGGAGAGGAACAAACTCCAGGATGACCACGCCCAGCTTGGAGAAGAGCTGAAAGGGGTTCGGGCTGAGTTGTCTGGCTCCGTGAAGGAGAATCAGCAGCTTCGTCGCGGCATCTATAGTAAGTGCTTGAGCAAACTCCTTTGAAAAGAGAAGTTCGACGAGGAAGTCAATTGACAGAAATATGTCGATAGGTGTGCTCATAGGTCGCCCTGCGGAAGAAATGCCCGGTTCAACGGGTGACCAACTTCCCGAGCTGGTGCAACTGCTCGAACGTGTTCGGCAGGCGATGAGCAGCGTCGTCCAGGCCTTATGGCCATCCCTCTCCCTACCCGAGGGCCTTGGAGAGCTTGCGGAGAAGCTTCAGGGAGCGCGACAGCGCTTCCGTTTGTGGAAGATGTCGGCCTGCCGTCAAGGTGCCAGGGAGGCCTGGGCCATGGTGAAGACGCGGTACAAGAAGGCGGATCCAAACCACATGGCCGAGGTTGGACCTATGGGGCCCGATGGGAAGGAGATCCCTGTGAGCTTAGTGTACGGCCAAGTAGATTTGGCCGCTAAGTATTCCCAACGGGACTGTAAATTAGACAGCCTGTTAGACGGGATTGAGGAGGAGTACAGTCAGTAGATTTGACAATGTATTTAAAATGACATGTAAAATGCCTTCTAGCCGGATTGTAGATCGTTTGTCTTTGCCGACCTTTTCGCTTCAACCTCGAGACCCTAGAGTCCGGAGTGTGTCCGAATACCTTCTCGGTTATGAAAAAACCGGGGCATGCATGGAGACCAGGCGTAGGGGTCATTAGTGCTTTATCAGACAAGTTCCCAACTAGTTATGTTATATTACATGGTTAGTAAGAAACATCTTCCAGGGAGAATAGTTCCGTTAAGGGTTCCTTCCCCTAGGAGGCATGCCCTAAAGTGCATGTCTGGACTGCGAAAAGAGCAGGAAAACATCTGGGGGCAGATAAATAAACGTGTAAAAAATCATCTTTCAAGTCACCGACTGAATATTCCCTTAAGAATGCTAGCTTTCGGCTTCACCCAGTCTGAGGTACACATCCGGCTAACCCGGCAGTAACAATCGCAGAGGTGCTCCCTTTACCTCCTAGCCGAACAATCGGGAACGTAGGGGTAAGCACAGGAGCCAGGCAACCTAGCTTGGCCAAAACTTAAGTCATATCGATGCATATAATGGTGAATAAAAGGTACATGTGGAAGTTTAACACATGTGCTGGGCATGAAGCCCGTATAAGTAAGCTTCTGTTAAAGAAGCCCCCAGGTATAATGAGTGCGGGTAGCACATCAAGTGTGTGCGAACAATGCGCAAATATGCCCTCAAGGGCTTTTATGAAAAAAGGTGGGAGAAAACAGAGAAACAAAAGACAGCTGAAGTGTGAAAATGTGGACGGAGGAAGGAGACGTACTCTTAGTCCGGCGCTAGGCGTATAATCTTCGGAGGCGGGCTGCGTTCCATGGGTTCGGCTCGAGTCGGTTGTCCGATGCATTTCGCAGACGGTATGGTCCACCGGTCAGAACTTGGTCGACGATGAAGGGACCTTCCCATTTGGGCTTGAGTTTGTCCTTTTTCTTGTCCGGCAGGCGTAGAACTAGTTCGCCAACGTTGTAAGTTTTAGCCTGTACTTCTCTGCTTTGATATCTTCGAGCCTGCTGCTGATAGAATGCGGAACGGGCCTTTGCCACATCGCGTTCCTCCTCCAATGCGTCCAAGTTGTCCTGCCGATCCAGCTCGGCTTCTCTTTCTTCGTACATGTGCACTCGAGGTGAGTCATGAATTATGTCGCAGGGCAAAACTGCCTCTGCGCCGTATAACATAAAGAATGGAGTGAATCTGGTAGTACGGTTTGGCGTGGTCCGCAGCCCCCAGAGTACAGAGTCAAGCTCCTCTACCCAGTGCGTGTTAGATTCCTTAAGGGTCCGCACTAGTCTGGGCTTGATGCCGCTCATTATCAGACCATTTGCTCGCTCAACTTGACCGTTGGTTTGAGGATGATAGACTGAAGCGTAATCGAGCTTAATGCCCATATTTTTGCACCAGAGTTTGACCTCGTCGGCTGTAAAGTTCGTGCCGTTATCGGTAATGATACTATGGGGGACGCCATAACGGTGTACTACCTCGGATATGAAGTCTATCACTGGTCCGGACTCTGCCGTTTTAACTGGCTTGGCCTCTATCCATTTGGTGAATTTGTCAACCATGACCAATAGGTACTTTTGCTTGTGGGTTCCCCTTTAAGGGGTCCAACCATGTCAAGCCCCCAAACCGCAAACGGCCAGGTAATGGGTATAGTTTTGAGGGCGGTGGGTGGCATATGGCTCTGATTAGCAAAGAGCTAACAACCGACGCATCTCTGGACTAAGTCCTGAGCATCTGCCCGGGCTGTCGGCCAATAAAATCCTGTACGGAAGGCCTTACCTACAAGGGCCCGGGCTGCAGCGTGGTGTCCGCCTAGTCCGGCATGAATTTCAGCCCGAAGATTTCACCCTTCCTCTTCGGAGATGCACCTTTGAAGGACTCCGGTTGTGCTTTTCTTATAAAGTTCTCCCTCATGGACCTTGTAGGCTTTAGATCCGAACTATGCAGCGGGCCTCATTTTGGTCTTCGGGAAGTTCCTGCCTAATTAAGTAGGCTAGGAATGGTTCTGTCCACGGGGCAATTACCGCCATTATTTCGTGGGCTGAAGGTGTTATTTCATCGGCTGAACCGCCGATTATGTCAGATTGTTCTGTGTTGGGTGGCGCGGTTGTTTCTGGGTTCTTGTTTCCGGACTCCTCTTCCCATAGTATAGATGGCTTGAAGAGCCGTTCCAGGAAGATGTTTGGAGGGATAGCGTCGCGTTTCGCGCTGATGCGTGCCAACACGTCGGCGGCTTGGTTATTATCCCGGGCTACGTGGTGGAATTCGAGTCCTTCGTACCGAGCTGACATTTTTAGGACAACATTACGATAGGCTGCCATTTTTGGATCCTTGGCGTCAAAGTCTCCATTTACTTGGGATATTGCAAGGTTTGAATCCCCGCGCACCTCTAGGCGTTGAATACCCATGGAGATTGCCATCCGGAGACCATGTAGGAGGGCCTCGTATTCGGCTGCATTGTTGGAGTCCGTGTACATTATCTGAAGTACGTATTGGACTGTATCTCCGGTTGGGTACGTCAGTACAATGCCAGCCCCAAAGCCGGCCAACATTTTGGAGCCGTCGAAATGCATAATCCAATTGGAGTATGCGCCGTACTCTTTAGGGAGTTCGGCTTCGGTCCATTCAGCGATGAAGTCAGCCAAGACCTGCGACTTTATGGCTCGCCGAGGTTTATAAGTTATATCAAATGGTAAGAGCTCAATGGCCCATTTTGCAATCCTGCCCGTCGCGTCGCGGTTGTTTATAATGTCGTTGAGGGGCACTTCGGAGGCCACTGTTATCAAACACTCTTGAAAGTAGTGTCGGAGCTTCCGGGATGCCATGAACACCGCGTACGCTATCTTTTGATAATGCGGGTAACGGGACTTGCAGGGAGTTAAGACAGTGGATACATAGTACACTGGTTTTTGAAGAGGGAATCTATGTCCTTCTGTTTCTCATTCGACGACGAGCACCGCGCTTACAACTTGATGTGTTGCCGCGATATATAACAACATTGGTTCGCCCAGGTTAGGCGCAGCCAAGACCGGATTTGTTGCCAATATGGCTTTTATTTCTTCGAGTCCGGCAGTGGCAGCATCCGTCCACTCGAAGTGTTCGGTGCGCCTGAGGAGGCGATAGAGGGGCAATGCCTTTTCTCCGAAACGGAAGATGAAGCGGCTTAGAGCCGCCATGCATCCAGTCAATTTTTGTATTTGTTTGAGGTTTTTTGGAATATCCAGTTGCGACAGAGCTCGAATCTTGGCTGAGTTTTCTTCAATTCCTCTACCGGATACAATGAAGCCCAGGAGCTTTCCGGCTGGTACGCCGAAAACGCATTTTTTCGGATTCATCTTAATGTCATATGCTCGGAGGTTGTCGAATGTGAGCCTCAAATCGTCTACTAGAGTTTCGACGTGTTTGGTTTTGATGACTACGTCATCTACGTATGCCTCTACTGTTTTGCCGATCTGGGTAGCCAGACATGTCTGAATCATGCGCTGATATGTTGCGCTGGCGTTTTTGAGTCCGAAGGGCATCGTGTTGAAGCAGAATGGTCCGTATGGAGTAATGAATGCCGTTGCGGCTTGGTCCGCCTCCGCCATCTTGATTTGATGGTAGCCGGAGTATGCGTCAAGGAAGCACAATGAATCGTGCCCTGCAGTAGCATCGATTATTTGGTCGATGCGGGGAAGAGGGAAAGGATCCTTTGGGCAGGCCTTGTTGAGGTCTTTAAAATCGACACATAGGCGCCAGGATTTGTCCTTCTTTGGTACCATTACCAGGTTTGCTAGCCAGTCCGGATGTTTGATGTCTCTGATGAATCCGGCTTCCAGTAGTTTGGCTAGCTCTTCCCCCATTGCCTGTCTTTTGGGTTCGAAAAATCACCGAAGAGCCTGTTTGACTGGCTTAAATCCTTTCAGGATGTTTAGGCTGTGTTCTGCCAATCTGCGTGGGATTCCTGGCATATCTGAAGGGTGCCAGGCAAAGATGTCCCAATTTTCCTGAAGGAATTCTCGTAGTGCAGCATCTACCTCAGGGTTCAACTGTGCCCCGATGGAGGCCGTCTTTGTTGGGTCCGTTGGATGGACCAGGAATTTGACTATTTCGTCCGCTGGTTTAAAGGAGGTGGACTTGGATCTCTTATCGAGTATCACATCGTCCCTATTCACCGTAGAGCGCAGCTCAGTGAGTTCCTCTACCGCTAGGGCTTCGGATAGTGCCTCCAGGGCTAATGTGGCTGTCTTGTTTTCGGCGCGGAGTGCTATGTCCGGATCGCTGACGAGAGTGATTATTCCGCCGGGCCCGGGCATCTTAAGCTTCATGTACCCGTAATGGGGTATGGCTTGAAAAATTGTGAATGCCTCTCGTCCTAATATAGCGTGATATCCGCTACTGAACGGGGCCACTTGGAACGTGACCTCCTCGGACCTGTAATTGTCCGGCGAGCCGAACACCACATCAAGTGTGATTTTTGCTGTGCAGCGTGCTTCCCGGCTAGGGATTATTCCTCTAAAGGTTGTGCTGCTTCGCTCAATGCGGCTCCAGTCTATTTCCATTTTTTGAAGAGTTTCCTCGTAGATGAGGTTTAATCCGCTGCCGCCATCCATGAGTACCTTGGTAAGACGAAAGCCGTCCACTATTGGACTGAGGACCAATGCGGCTGGTGCTCGGGCTGTTCGGAATTTAGGTTCGTCGCTGGCGTTGAAGGTGATGGCCGCGTCACTCCATAGATTTGTTGTTGCTACTTGGTAGACTTCAGCGAGGCTGCGGATTGTTCGTTTCCGCATATTATTTGATGCGAAAGTCTCGAAGACTGTTGACACCGTACTGGTACTGTTATAGTGGTTCTCTGGGGTTAGAAGCTCTTCGCCACTTTTGGCCACCTGCCACAGTATCCAACATGCTCGAAGGCTATGTGTTGGAGTGGCGCCTTCTGTACTGTGAATTTTACAGGGTCCGCTGAGCCACCCCTCCAGTACGGTTCCGTGCCCTTTATGGGGTTTTTGCTTTTTGGTTTTTGTACCTGGTGCCTGAGTATGATGCACCCTTTTGTTTCGGACTAGGGTTGTATTCGGAGCCGGATTGTCCCAAAACTTAGTTTCGGTTTTCCGGAAACTCTCCATTGCACAGTACTTGTGTACTATGGACGCCAGGTCGGCGAATTGTGTAATTTCACGACGACTTATAGCGTTCAAGATTCCCTTGTCCGTGCAATTATTGCAGAAAATTGAAATTGCATTTTCCTCATGGTAGTCTTTTATCCTGTCCATAATCAGGAGGAATCTGGCCCAGTAATGATGTACTGTTTCAGCGGGCTCTTGCCGGATTTGAGATAGATCGCATATGTTTGGGTGGGTGGGTGGAATTGAGTCCGGAACCCTACCCATCTCGAGGCTCAAGGGCCGAAAAGTTTCCGAATTTGGAAGGTTGGATTGCTGGACGTTGTCCAACAAGTCTGGTCCGATGTCTGACTTTAGGTTCAGTGCTTGATCGACGTCCGTCCCTCTGCGGAAATCCGGCATGGAGGGTTCGGGAGTCCGGACATAACTAGTTTTCAATGTAGAAGAAGAATCGCCGCGTTGTTCCTCTACGACAGCAACGTGGTGGGTAACCTGGGGAGAGTTAATCTCTCTCAGATCGGTTTTGAGCCCAATCTGATTGTAGTCTGCAACGACTCCCAGGGTGGCGATGCGATCCAAGAGCTAGTTTATGGACAAGAGCTCTATTGGATCCAGCTGCTCGGCGAATTCCGAGTTGACGTCAAGATTGCTTTTGATGACCCGAGAGGTCATCGTCGAAGCGGTGGCCGAACAGGCGGTCATGAGAAAACCACCTAGCCGGATAGTTTGGCCGGCGGCCAGGGCTCCTTTGGCGATGATACCATCTTTAAAGACGGGAAGAGGCATCCTTCCTGATCGCGACGGTACAGAGGAACTCTCAATGAAAGCACCAATGTCGGTGTCAAAACCGGCGGATCTCAGGTAGGGGGTACCGAACTGTGCGTCTAGGAGGATGGTAATAGGAGACAAGGGACACGATGTTTTTACCCAGGTTCGGGCCCTCTCAATGGAGGTAAAACCCTACTCCTGCTTGATTAATATCAATGATATGGGTAGTACAAGAGTGGATCTACCACGAGATCAAGGAGGCTAAACCCTAGAAGCTAGCCTATGGTATGATTGTTGCAATGGTTGTTCGTCCTACGGATTAAAACCCTCCGGTTTATATAGACACCGGAGAGGGCTAGGGTTACACAGAGTCAGTTACAATGGTAGGAGATCTACATATCCGTATTGCCAAGCTTGCCTTCCACGCCAAGGAAAGTCCCATCCGGACACGGGACGAAGTCTTCAATCTTGTATCTTCATAGTCTTGGAGTCCGGCCAATGATGATAGTCCGGCTATCCGGACACCCCCTAGTCCAGGACTCCCTCAGGGAGGAAAGTAAAACTTGATGAGGTAACTGTACAAGCTCCCTTATTGGAAAATAGTTCATCACAGAAATCGGTTCCTGCGACACCTACACCAATTAGTGAGGAAGTTAATGATGATGATCATGAAACTTCAGATCAAGTTGTTACTGAACCTCGTAGATCAACCAGAGTAAGAACCGCACCAGAGTGGTATGGTAATCCTATTCTGGAAGTCATGCTACTTGATCATGGTGAACCTACAAACTATGAAGAAGCGATGGTGAGCCCAGATTCCGCAAAATGGCTTGAAGCCATGAAATCTGAGATGGGATCCATGTTGAGAACAAAGTGTGGACTTTGGTTGACTTGCCCGATGGTCTGCAAGCAATAGAGAATAAATGGATCTTCAAGAAGAATACTGACGCTGACGTTAATGTTACTGTTTACAAAGCTCGACTTGTTGCAAAAGGTTTTCGACAAGTTCAAGGGGTTGACTACAATGAGACCTTCTCACCCGTAGCGATGCTTAAGTCTGTCTGAATCATGTTAGCGATTGCCGCATTTTATGATTATAAAATATGGCAGATGGATGTCAAAACTGCATTCCTGAATGGATTTCTGGAAGAAGAGTTGTATATGATGCGACCGGAAGGTTTTGTTGATCCTAAAGGAGCTAACAAAGTGTGCAAGCTCCAGCGATCAATTTATGGTCTGGTGCAAGCCTCTCGGAGTTGGAATAAATGCTTTGATAGTGTGATCAAAGCATATGGTTTTATACAGACTTTTGGAGAAGCCTGTATTTACAAGAAAGTGAGTGGGAGCTCTGTAGCATTTCTGATATTATATGTAGACGACATATTGTTGATTGGAAATGATATAGAATTTCTGGATAGCATAAAAGGGTACTTGAATAAAAGTTTTTCAATGAAAGACCTCGGTGAAGCTGCTTACATATTGGGCATCAAGATCTATAGAGATAGATCAAGACGCTTGATTGGACTTTCACAATGCACATACCTTGATAAAGTTTTGAAAAAGTTCAATATGGATCAGGCAAAGAAAGGGTTCTTGCCTGTATTACAAGGTGTGAAGTTGAGTCAGACTCAATGCCCGACCACTACAGAAGATAGAGAGAAAATGAAAGGAGTTCCCTATGCTTCAGCCATAGGCTCTATCATGTATGCAATGCTGTGTACCAGACCTGATGTGTGCCTTGCTATTAGTTTAGCAGGGAGGTACCAAAGTAATCCAGGAGTGGATCACTGGACAGCGGTCCGGACTAAGCACTAAGGATATGTTTCTCATTTATGGAGGTGACAAAGAGCTTGTCGTAAAGGGTTATGTCGATGCAAGCTTTGACACTGATCCGGACGATTCTAAATCACAAACCGGATACGTATTTATATTAAACGGTGGGGATGTCAGTTGGTGCAGTTCTAAACAAAGCGTCGTAGTGATATCTACATGCGAAGCGGAGTACATAGCTGCTTCGGAAGCGGCAAATGAAGGAGTCTGGATGAAGGAGTTCATTTCCGATCTAGGTGTCATACCTAGTGCATCGGGAACAATGAAGATCTTCTGTGACAGTACTGGTGCAATTGCCTTGGCAAAGGAATCCAGATTTCACAAGAGGACCAAGCACATCAAGAGACGCTTCAATGCCATCCGGGACCAAGTCCAGGTGGGAGACATAGAGATTTGCAAGATACATACGGATCTGAATATTGCAGATCCGTTGACTAAGCCTCTTCCACGAGCAAAACATGATCAGCACCAAGACTCCATGGGTGTTAGAATCATTACTATGTAATCTAGATTATTGACTCTAGTGCAAGCGGGAGACTGAAGGAAATATGCCCTAGAGGCAATAATAAAGTTATTATTTATTTCCTCATATCATGATAAATGTTTATTATTCATGCTAGAATTGTATTACTCGGAAACATGATACATGTGTGAATACATAGACAAACATAATGTCACTAGTATGCCTCTACTTGACTAGCTCATTAATCAAAGATGGTTATGTTTCCTAACCATAGACATGTGTTGTCATTTGATTAACGAGATCACATCATTAGGAGAATGATGTGATTGACTTGACCCATTCCGTTAGCCTAGCACTTGATCGTTCAGTATGTTGCTATTGCTTTCTTCATACGAAGTTCCTACAACTATGAGATTATGCAACTCCCGTTTAGTGGAGGAACACTTTGTGTGCTACCAAACGTCACAACGTAACTGGGTGATTATAAAGGTGCTCTACAGGTGTCTCCGAAGGTACATGTTGGGTTGGCGTATTTCGAGATTAGGTTTTGTCACTCCGATTGTCAGAGAGGTATCTCTGGGCCCTCTCGGTAATACACATCACTTAAGCCTTGCAAGCATTGTAACTAATGAGTTACTTACGGGATGATGTATTACGGAACGAGTAAAGAGACTTGCCGGTAACGAGATTGAACTAGGTATTGGATACCGACGATCGAATCTCGGGCAAGTAACATACTGATGACAAAGGGAACAACGTATGTTGTTATGCGGTTTGACCGATAAAGATCTTCGTAGAATATGTAGGAGCCAATATGAACATCCAGGTTCCACTATTGGTTATTGACCGGAAACAGTTCTCGGTCATGTCTACATAGTTCTCGAACCCGTAGGGTCGGCACGCTTAACGTTACGATGACAATTTTATTATTAGTTTATAAGTTTTGATGTACCGAAGGTTGTTTGGAGTCCCGGATGTGATCACGGACATGACGAGGAGTCTCGAAATGGTCTAGACATAAAGATCTATTTATTGGACGACTATATTCGGACACCAGAAATGTTCCGGGTGATTTTGGAGAAAACCGGAGTGCCGGAGGGGTTATCGGAACCCCCGGGGAAGTATTGGGCCTTAGTGGGCCTGAGGGGAGAGAGAGGGCAGCAGCCCAGGGGGTGGCGCCCCCCCCCATGGGGAGTCCGAATTGGACTAGGGAGGGGGGCGCGGCCCCTCTTTCCCTCTCCCTCTTCCTCTCTTTCCTTCCCCCTCTCTCTTCCTAGTTGGACTAGGAAAGGGGAGTCCTACTCCCCTAGGAGGAGGACTCCCCCCTCCTTGGCGCGCCCCCTAGGGCCGGCCGGCCTCCCCCCTTGCTCCTTTATATACGGGGGGCAGGGGGCACCCTAGAACACACAAGTTGATCATCGTGATCGTTCCTCAGCCGTGTGCGGTGCCCCCCTCCACCATATTCCACCTCGGTCATATCGTAGCAGTGCTTAGGCGAAGCCCTGCGTCGGTAGAACATCATCACCGTCACCACGCCGTCGTGCTGACGGAACTCATCTCTGACACCCTGCTGGATCGGAGTCTGGGGATCGTCATCGAGCTGAACGTGTGCAGAACACGGAGGTACCGTACGTTCGGTGCTTGGATCGGTCGGATCGTGAAGACGTACGACTACATCAACTGTGTTGTCATAACGCTTCCGCTTACGGTCTACGAGGGTACGTGGACAACACTCTCCCCTCTCGTTGCTATGCATCACCATGATCTTGCGTGTGTGTAGGATTTTTTTTGAAATTACTACGTTCCCCAACAGGAAGAGAGGAAGAAGCCCGCCGTGATCCAGGTTTGCGTGCATGACTTATGCTTGGTCTACCACGTATGCCATGCCGATGTTTAATGCCAGGATTTTAAGAACCTCCTCAAGAGCGACCTAGTCAAATTCGTTACTGTAGACTTTACGAACGACAAAAGAGTCCTAGGTCGGGTAGGCCTCATTGTAGGCAACCCCTTTGACCTCTAGAAGAATTGGCTGTTTCCCTACAGCGGTCAGCCTTCAATGATGACCCTGGCAGGAGCCATGGTTCATCCTTCGTACGGTAAATTGGAGAAACCTCATTACACGTTTCATCGTCATGCATGGAAGCGGAATGTACTAGATATAGACCACATCCACTATGCTGTAATGGATGGCTACCTTTGTTTCAATATCTACAAGGGTTGGATGAAGAGCAAGAGCCAGGTTTGCGGTTCAAGCGAAGAAGTATCGGCCAAGAGGAAGAGGGACAAGGACGAAGTCGAGGACGTGGACAAGGACTCCGAGTAAGGTGGCAGTGTCATTGCTCATGGTGGTTCTAATACAGTGTCTACCGGATTAGTTGCATAGTTTAATTTCAGGTGTGCTTAGTTTAATTTGAGGGGTGTGTTGTGCTGAGCCCCCAGCAGAACTATGTTATGTACATAGTAGTATTTATTTAATAGAATTTAGCACCCCATTTAAGCACGTACTAGCTTTTTTAATAGTACTATATGCATAATTTGGCGACGAGCGCTTTCTATATGTACCACCTTTTTTAATTTCAAGTTTTGCTCCATGGCGCAATCCATAGATACTACTACTATACAAAAGTGGAGTATACATTTTTTTAAAGGCTAGAGTACTGTTCATCACATATATAGCCAATTAAATTCTCAACCTGGAACGACGTGCATGCCATGTAAACCGATACGGAGGAATTATAGTAAAAAAGAGGAGATTTTACCGAGTGATCGGCGGGGGAGCATGGCCTGTCATGCGGTCCCACGTGTCCTGATGTACCAAGGCGATGCGCATGTCCCTCTTGAGGCAGAAGCAATACTACGTGGTATGAGATGACGGCGAACCGAAGTGTGAAATAATTGTTGCTTCGTCCATCTGGGAAGGTGTGGCATTGTGATTTGACGTCTCATTGCTCATTACTACTACTGGGGCGGTACGACTGGGGTGCGTGCCCCCTGCTGTTCTTCACTGTTATTTGGTGCTTGACACATCGACCCGGTTGCTATATGTCCCACATGTCGGCGACTGGAAGTACAGAATTCATGAAAGGGAGCAATGACGGAGGAGTACAAGACACGGCTTGGGTTTTTGCTGCCTCGCGCGATCCATCGATACAAACCCAGACTACAAAAAGGCGAGGGTGGGTCTTTTCCCGCACGGCAGGTAGGGGAGTTTGGCATAGTCTGTTCGAGGCAAGGAGGCAGGAAGAGAAACAAGCAAATAAAGTTGAGCGACTTAGTTTTGGGAAAATCTGATTTTACGGAGTAAGTACCCACTAGGGTTTATAGGGCTCATCTAAAAACATCCATTTTTCCGTTTTATATGTCTCAACTCTACTACTAGTAGTAGTACCATCACATGTTGGATTTCGAGGTGCGTTAGATCACCCGATGCAAGCAGTGTCAAGAGAAACCTCACCAATGCATGTAGAAGTTCATGGAAATTTAGTGATCATTCATGCATTCGTTCTAATTAATGCCTCGGTAAACATAACTTCTTGAGAAAAACGAGTGTACTAATTACTTGTGCAAATTACGAAATTAATTCGACCACTCACCGTCTACCTTGGTTGGAGAGATTTTGAAATTGAGCCATAAACTGGAAATGAGGGAGTAGTAACTTTTGTCTCGACTACTATTTGTGGCCTTGTATAGATGCAAAATGTATTTTTTTATAGTGGCCTTGTATAAGTAAATGGAGGTAGTACTAAAGGACATATATATTCCAAACAATATGATAATCTCTCTAACCAAGGTAGTCGGGACGAGGAGTAAACAGAGGGAGTAGTAAAATTTTCTCCTCGTCCTGCGAGCCACCGCGCCCATGGGCGAGGGAGCGGGCGTGAGGCGTACAGTAGTACTACTACTAGTAAGCAAGCTTCACCTCATCCTGCGAGCCACCGCGCCCGTGGGCGGGGGAGACGACGTCCTAAGCAAGTTTCTCCTTGTTCTGCCAATTGATGGGACACACCAATAGTACTCCACTGTATAGAGCCTTGCCTCTAAGGTAGGCCCCACATGGTTTGCCTCTATTTAACATAACGCGTCAAGTTGCAATTTGTTTGTTCACCCGTGGTAGACGATCCTCCCTCCATCAAATGGACAACCAGTACACGTGTAAATTACCATGTGGGCTGCCTTTTCGTACAGAAATGAGCTCCACCATGTACCTGCGGGTGTGGTTGGGAAAGAGATGGGAGTACGTGCGCCGCGCATGCACCTCTTCTCTTCTTGCACGTCCCCAACCTACGTGGTTCTGTGTGAGAGAGATACAAACCTAGACATAATGCACCGTCCATCCCCATGCCTCCGCCCAGTCTGACCACCAGTCACCACCACGCCCCACTCCTTCTCACCTTATCTCTCATCTTTCTCCCTCCATTTTTATATACAAGGCCACTATCAAAATTACAATTTGCAGATATACAAGGCCACCAACACTAATCGATGCAATATTAATGGTATTTTCCTCGTAGTACTAGAAAAGAAGGACATTATGTATCCCTTGCATGCATGCGGGAGTGTGAGCATTGGCTTGATGTGCATGAAAGAGAATAATACACATTAATTTACACGGCAAACAAGGAAACAAGGTGGCTTGCAACACTGACTTAGAAGACATTAATTTTTGCCTTGGTACCTGTAATATGGGTTTGTGGCCTTGTATACAAAAATGGAGTCCGATAAAATTCTCGAGATACCATTTATCCGATAAAATTCTCGAGATATCATTAGTTTTTACAAAATGGGATTACTCCTGCATGGGTCAATCATGACAGGTGTTTTAAAAAAAATGCATTTTGATGTTCCGTGCAATGCACGGGCATCTTGCTAGTCCATGAAAACAACACATGGAAAAATTCCACGGCGAACGAGGGATTTGCATCTGCTGGGAGGTGCTGTTGGATCTTGCCCGGGGTAGCCAAAATATTGGTGACCCTTTTGTCCACCGGTGCCTTTGCCACCGATGAACGAGGAAGGGCTCGGGTGCTTATGCATCCTCAAGTGCGCACGTTGGAGACGAGCTCGCACGAGCTGTGTTTTTTTTGTCCGACCACGCCGCCCGAGCTGCCCACAGACCAACCGGTGACCCGCAAATTACGCCATCCAACCGTAGCCGCACACATTATGACAACAACTCAACCAACCGGACGAAATTCATGCAAACACGGCGATATTTCATATAAAGAACGACGGAAATCATATAAAATACCGGATTTTCATACAAACATGACGGATTTCAATACATTCAAATGAACTACGCGGTGCTAGTTCTGGACAACACATGTATATAATACCTGGCCTAAATGGTCGCCTGCCGATCGATTTGTGTTCCTCATGACCGGCAGCACGATCATCGGACCGCCGTATGCTTCAGCGCAAAGGACGGCTAGCTTCCCCACTACCCAACTGATATCATTGGCTGATGCCGAAGATGATGGTGGAAGGGGGCTTCCAAGATTCCGTGGAGCCAATGCGGGGTCGACGAAGGTCCTCACAACAAAAGGATATGACAAGACACCTACTGTGTACGCCGGCATCGCCTCTGCGGTGGCCTTCATGGGACCCAAGCGGCGGCGACCTCCCGTGTTCTACTTCTCCTCGATGATGGCGGCGGACGCGGAGGCGCTGGCCACCGACTCGTCGCTCTCCGCGCACCCGTCTTCTGTTGCTGATTGCATGGCGCGGCCGCCTGCATGGGAGTCTCAGCCACAGTAATGGGAGACGCGGTATGAGGTGGCGACATGGACGGCAGCAACGACGTTCGTCCGTCGCTCCTCGTCGAGTTGGCCTGGAGCAACGAGTTGCTGAACCGCGCGCCGGCTTGGGGCGGCAACTGCCTCCGTCGGGCGAGGGGAGGGAGGTGGATTAGTGAGCTGCATAGCTCATATCCGGCGGGCTCGGCAGTACAGCCAGCCGGCTTGGATGCGGTATAGCTACTCTTCGTAAGCCATTGTAAGTGTGGACAAAATGGTGAAGGAGGAGATAGGGGAGCGGCGGAGGTGTGCGATTCTTGGCCGGCGTTTCGCCTCGTTTAAATAGGAGATTAAATAGACGGCGGACGGGAGGAGCTCGGCCCGCGTTGTGTTTAATGCCGGCCCGGTCATGAACGGACATGTGTCTAGAGTGGTTTTCTCGCTTCCACACAGGCGGGTTTCATGGAGGCGTTTGAATGCGGCAAGGAGGCATGTTCAGCCGGGCGTGCAGCAAGTGGCGCCCTCGACTCTGACGTAGGACACCGCGCCATTCTTCCACTGACGTGTGGGCTCTTTTGGTACATGGCCTGCATGTCAGTGACCCAACGCAAGCAGCGCACATCAGAGGAACCTTTGGTGGGCCAGGGCGGTCAGAAGCGGCATTTCATAAACCGATGATTGTTCATTGAGTGTGACGCCATCATTTTTATGTAGATAAGCCTACTATGTTGATAGCCCGTTCGATACGTTGATATTCATAAAGACCATTTCAAAGATTAATATTCTGCTTATCACAGATAAGATTGATTAATACCCGTAACAATCCATGTCCTTAACAAAGGGTGCATGCACGTATAAGTTGAGCATGTGTCTTGCGTCGTGTGCTATGTGCAGGCAGGCGTGCGAGTGTTGCGTGCGTGCAAGGGTACGTTTTAGTGTTGCATGCATGTGTGCATACGTGCATGTGTTTGTGTACGTGTCAAAGTTGCACGCCTGCATGCTTGTGTGTGTTCGTTATGTGTATGTGTCACTATTGCACACCTGCATGCGTGGGTGTCTTGCGTGCGTGCATGTGTACGTGCGGGGTGAGGCTACACGTCAGTCGACTAACTTTTTCATCTCTGGTCATTAGATTTTCCAGCCGTTGGATACGAAATCAAGGGCCTAGAGTTTATCATCAAACTCCACCCCCTTGAGCCGCCAGCCACCGCCCGCCGAACCGCTGACACCCGCTGCCCGCGGCTGGCTCGCGCCGCCACGCCGCCCCGCCCACCCCCGAAACCACTCACCACCGGCCATCCCTCAAGGTCCCCCCCTGCGCCGAGCTTTTTCTCCGACGATCCCCACCCCACCACCCAATCAACGCGCCCCCCACCGCCGGCGACTGGCAACGAAATGTCTCACGACTTCGAATACCCACCGACCACTAATTTATTACCATTTCTGTCCTTCATACATGCGCTGACGGGTGGGCCCTATGGTAATGTGCGCTGCTGAATGTGGACCGTTTGACTGGTCAATTGATCGTGTTATCAACAAATTATGGAGCTGTATGGTGAGCCAGTGATCGTATGATCAGCCTAAAATGTATTTTATTAACACAGTACAGACTCAAACTACCATTTCTTTCTTTCACATACGGCTGACAGGTGGGCCCCACGGTTACGCGCCCTGATGGTGCAACACTAGTTGCGCCACGTGGAACGTTTGACTGGTCAATTGATTATGTCATCAACAAAATACAGAGTTGTACGGGTGAGCCAGTGACGATATAATCATGACTTGTATTTTTTTAACACGGTACAGACACAAGAGCTCATATATACGTGCAAGCACTCACCGCTATAAGCGCACACATGCAGACCCTACCCCTATGAGCACCTTCGAGAGAGTGAGATAGCATATGATCTTGAGATTTTACGAAGTCTTCATAGGTGCCTCGTAGTCGAGTGGAACGTCTCCTCCCACTGAATGAACATCGCCGGAAAATACAGAAATTAACCCAGGATATGTGAGCACCGTGAATATAACCCTGTTGGGCTCGAGAAACCACTGTCTTCCTAACCATCCAACCACATGTTGGTTAGCACGACAAAATGTATGTGGTGACCGTGATGAGCTTATTCTGAAGTCCAGTGACCATATCGTGCTTTTGCTTCAAATACAATGACCGTAAGTGTCGTCAACGAAATACAGAGCACGCATCAAATGCAAAGTCCGTTAGTGTCATCAAGAAAATACGGAGATGTATCGTGAGCTAGATACTGTATGATCACCACGAGAATGTATACTGTGACCGTAATGAGCATATTCTGAAGTCAAGTGACCGTATAGTGCTTTAGCTTGAAATACAGTGACCGTCACGCGTGAATGTGTCGTGGCCATGCATACTTTTAGAGGGTCGAGAGATAGTTTGTGTGCATACGTGAAAGTGGTGTAGAAAGAGGGGGTGTCCAGTGGAGACAAGGAGAGATATGCCCTTCGTTTCTCTTTCCCGTGACTAATATTTTAGGAGAATATATAAACATTCACAATGCAGAACAAATATTTTTGGATGCATCATGCAATTAACTTTCATGTATGACATTGTACTATTGTATATGATTATTTTCTTAGTGGCTGATTGTATGTGTGGTGTGGTGGGCACATCATTTCTAGTTGTGGTGGGTCAACATGAGGACTCATGGGTCGGTTCCATCCTGTGCCACATAGGTTGGACCGAGACGCGTTATATGAAGACCCATGTGGAGGACTCGGCGTACAAGACGAAGCTACCAGAGTCGCGGAGGACTCTATCCCCACTGGTGATAAGCCAACTATATATGATTTGTAACCCTAGGCCCCCAGTATGTTATCGAAGCTTGGGGGCTAGTTCGTCGATAGTATACACGCATGCACAATGCCTGGTATTCACGTGTACTTTGTACACACCCCTATAACTAATATACAATACTAGGAATAGGCTTTTTCCTCAACTGCAAGGGTCTGAACTAGGGTAAAACTTTGCCTCGTATTACCATCCAGCCTAATAGTCACGGATATCCTACCGAATGATATGATGGAATCATAACTGGCAACTACTAAGAGAGAGGTGTGTCAGGGAGGGGGGAGGGGGTGCAATGTGTGCGAGAGAGGCCTAAAGATAATGTGCGTGCGGGAGACATGTAGGCACATATACGTGCGTATAGAGGGCTAGTAGAGACCGTGCGTGTGTATATATGCATGTGAGAGAAATAGTGTTTTCCAACTGAGATTAGTGAAAAGAGTGGTACATAGTAGTCAGAAAGAGAGAGAGAGAGAGGGAGATACAGAGAGAGCATGTGCGTGAGACACCCCGACACCCCGAGAGAGATTGTGAGTATGTGTGAAAGATAAATGCCGATGCATATGAAGTGTGTGCACTTATGCGTTAGATAGAGAGATATATAGCGCGTTTGTGAGAACGGGCCGAGGCATAGTGCATCTAGGTGTAAAAGGCGGTTCTACACATTAAATTAAAATATAAATGGCATTATTATTTTTGGATGAGATCATGAATTTTGCAAATTGCGTATGGACGAAAATCGGTCTATCAGACACCCATACTCTATTGAATTCTAGCATGTGCATTTGTTTATTTCATATTATCGATCCATAGAGTGAGAGCGGTTTGAAATTCAGGCAATGGATGCTTTTGCAGTTCATATATAAACATTAATTAGTGCACTACATGTTGTTAGTGTGAAGCACTTTTTACATTTGTCACTTGCATGGATACATTCCAAATTGCTAGTTACAAAATAAAATATATGTCGAATTCAACATAAAGGGGGTTTCGAAGATTCGAATTCGTAGGAAGTGCATTCATCTATTTGAACCCGAGATAATGGCATTTGTAAATCAGATGTAAAAGTGGGCATCAACCTTTGTTGTGTGTTTGAACATGCTATATATATTCATACGCATGTCTACCTTTTTTTTGCAACTAAGGAGATTATATCTGGAACCATGCATGTACTGAGGTAAGTTGCATATTTTTTAATATATACTCGTGTACAATGTATATTCAAATGTACCCCCTCCATTCCAAAATAATTGTAGCTTTAGGATTTTCAACAGTAAAGATTTGTGAAGTTTGACAAATCCTGAATGTTCAATTCAAGAGAACCGAAAACGTTAATGCTTCTGCTCCCAAATATTGAATGAAGCGCCAAATAGGCCTCTGGTCACCCGAAACCGCACGAGACTAATGTTTGGTGGTAGGAAATTACTGTCCTGACTCTGGCCCGTGTAGCCTATCGGCCCGATGTCCAAAGGTCTAAACCGGGGTAGGTTTGTAACTTCAGCATGAAGCCAGTCTCAGCCGCCTCTGAGAAGCATTCATACGCCGTGGGCGCTTAAACACCCATGCGCTCGGCCAAAATCTATCCCGCCCACATTTGGGACACCTAAGATTACCGTCCTACCCCCAACCCGCAATATGTCCGAAATTTTAGATGGGGGCAAAGTTTGTAACTTTCCCCAAATTTCAAACAAGCGCGTCCCAAAGCGAAACATTGTTCCCCCTTAGTTCCCCACATCCCTCCGTTTCCCCATTCATACTCCGTGGGTGCCAAAATGCCCTCTCCACCAGCCGTGAAACCCTAGCCTCCTTCGTCCTCCACCTGATAGCGCCCAATCCACCGCCTCCCTCCTCCATCACACCGGAGCCAGTACCCCGAAGTCGTCATCCAACGCAACCGCAACCGCAACGCCCTCAAGGACTTAGTAGCTGAAGCCGAGGCAGAGCTGCCTCCACGACGCCGACGCCGACGTGCACCGTACCAGAACCACTCCGACCACGCCATCCTTCGCCTCACTACTGCCGCTCCACTATCGCAACCGTCCACCACACCGGAGATGTTCCCGCTACGTCGTCGTTCACCGCCTCAGATCTGGTTCCCCGCCGACAGACGGCCACCTCACCACACTCAACAACTTGGCCATGGGTTCATCCAAGGCTCCACCTTCCTCCACAACTTCTCGTTTCCAGCAAACCACAAGAAGATCATTGCAAAAACTAAAGGAGTACACAACACTGCCAGCAGAAAGAGGTACTCCTCTTCCCTTATTCGTGCAAATCTTAAGTCTCTGCTCACACCGTATTCATCCCACGAAATAAACTAGTTGAGCACTTTTTACTGCATCTTCTTCGTGATACTAAATGCACAAGGTTTTATTCCTTTACTATTTCACCTTTGCTAGAGGTCAGTAGCCCTCCTGGGTTTCAATTCAGGGTTAGTCGAACCGCAGTTGAAAGAAAGAACACCCGCTTAGGCACGTGGAGCACCTCGTCCGCCTGTTCGCCGGAAAAGTGGCGCATCGGTGTCTATCATAGGGGTGTGGGGCGCAGGAGCTACTTGCGCCCGATCTGGAGGTCGGCGGGGCTTGAATTGATGGCGAGGGGGCGGTGCCAAGCACGGCAGTGTGGTGAGGTCAAGGGAAGGGCGCCGGCAGGGGACTGGGCCGGTGGTCGCTGGCGTTTCGAGAAAGATCGTCAACACTGACTGGCTGGAGGTAGATGAAGGCGATCTGCCCATTCTTTGTACATCGGACGGTGCAGAAAAAATGGAGTGACCTATTTGTTTTCAGTCGACTGTTATATTCATAGAATCATGTAGTAATTTAGTGCGCCATGCATGTTGTAGAGCTATCATATGCCTCCCGTCATTTATTTCTCACCAACCTGCTATCTGCTACCTTTACACTGTACTAATTGTGCATACACTTCACCCATACTCACACTATTGTTTTTTATGCACGGTTATTTCAGACTCTGACGCAATGTTGATGAATGCAGAAAAGAAATGAAAGAAGTCGCTCCAGTGTAATTCAAAGATAAGCACTGAGCATTTGATCGCTCTAAAGGGTGAAGTGTCAGTAGTTGGAGACAGTAAACGTAGCTCTGCAGTTGATGATCTCAATTGCCACACTTGCTTTAACTTCGCGCTGTCAAATGTGGTTGCATGTTGCATATGGTGTCTAGCTTGTATTGCTTCCAATTTGGTTAAATTGCATCTGCTTACTTTACACATTACTAGCAAAGTGGCCCGCTCGATGCGCGGGCTAGAACTTTACAAAGTTTAATTATAAAAACATATTATTTGATTTATCTAAAGAAAAATTTGACTTCTGTGAACATAGTTTTGTCTTAGTTATTTGTTTATTTGTCATGTAATTAATAATTTATATATATTTATATATATATATATATTGGCTTTTTTAATGTTGTATTGATTTTTTTTATTAAACACAAATTTAACACAGGCAACAACCTTATCATTTATAATACATGCTTACTAATATAATTGTCATCTCATTTGTATATAAAATTTAACAATGAGTGTGTGCTTGTAGTTGTTTGTACTCCAGCATAATAACATCCGAGTTTGTGTAATCTGAAAAATCTAAACCATCCATATATCTGACTGTGATGAGATGATTCGTGTTTTAGCATAGGTGTTGTACTGTACCAGCATATTTGCATGCTGCCTCTCCTAGTAAAATAATGCTAATTAGTTCATTGCCCATATAGATACTTTCTTTAGTCTTGATTCATATTCATCCATTTGCTATGCATGTTGGTCCCCTATGTCCTTTCTTGGTCCAATTTTATTTGTCCCCACTGCTCGCCACACCACGATTTTAATAGTCATTGAGTTTGTAATCCGAAGTCTCAGATATGAACTTTAAGAAACAATGATGGGTTTCCATTGCATCACTTGGATATAAAATTATATTTATATAAAATATTATTTCTAAATAAAAATTTTAGGTGGACATTGCAGTTAGTACGCAAGGACTTAATTACCCAAGGTAAAACATAAAGTTTTAGGTTAAAGCATGATAATGATATAGCTGAACCTATGATCTCACAAATTGCCTTAAGAAGATCGGTGAATTTACCGTATCTGCAACTCGGGCATGTGTCGGGCTCCATGTCGTCATCTGTTGGAGATATAATGAACTCTGGCGGTTGCGCCTAGTTCCGCTCTCCCTCTAAGGAGGGTGCACTATCGTAATCAGGCCAATTCAGCTGGCAGATAGTGGCCCTCACGCTTCCTTGGCCCTGGCTTGCTGAAAATCCATCTGTTGCCGCAGCCGGCTGTATTAGACCAATAGCACGTGCGCTCAGCCTGGGCTTTAGTAGACCATCAAGATTATCAGAAATGAAAAAAAGTAGGCCACAACTCCTATGTGTACTTCTTTTCCCAGAAACTTCAGTACTGAATAAGGGTTTGTACCTTTTAGCACATTTATCTGCCACTTAAAATTCATTTTAAAAAAATCATGCCATCATTTACTTTTTGAATCATGTTATTATATTTCTTTAGCCATGTATATCTCACATGTGCATGGAAAAGGCATCTCTGGGGCGAAATTGTTTATTCTTTCTTTTGGAAGAAACTTTGATTCCTCGCTACAATTGGGACCTAAAAGTCTAGTAATCGAATCTTCTAAATCAGATACTTAAGACACTTGTGGAGTAGTTAGGACTCATAGATCGAGAGTACATCACAATATGTGTATATTGTTAATGCAAAATTATATGATATACAATTCTATGTTTGAATTTCTATTTTCAATCATCGAAAGTTAGTTAGTATGGATAGTATATTAACTTTCAAGAGTATTCAAGGGTTAGATTTTTTCAATTATCACATAAGTTTAGTAAGTTCTTAGCTATTTGTATCTCGTGCTTACATCTAGCTATTATATATCTATAAAACATTTTTAACAAATAATCTACTACAACAATAATGATTACATTTACATGGCTTATATCTATATTTCCGATACTTGGGGTTCTCAGTAGACCAACATGTGAATTGTGGTTGTGGTGTGCCCAGACTTCCACAAAATGCTAGCTCCGCCACTAATTAAGAACCATGCATAGAAATGTAGCGATGGACTATACACAAAATGAAATCCAAAGCACTTTATCCTATGAAAATCTCTCCAAGGAGATGTTTAAACAACAGTTTAAAGCCTTTCAAGATACTCCAAAGAGTGATTTATACCATCTTCCATAGTTACATGAAGATCAGCTTGATTACTGCTTAGTGATTACATAACTTGGATGCCAACTTTGAATATACTGATATTACTAATTCCAACATTTCTCATTCAAGAGTTGGGACGCTAAGTATCAAGGGGCTAAATCCAATATACTTCAAATATTTATGACAAAGTACGAATTTCATATAGAGATTGATACATGTGGATCCAAATATTGACACACAATGTATAGGTCATAGTGATGACACATGTGCAGAAATTTGGAACCAAACTGTTACATTCAACACTTCCACTCTTATTAACTCAGTCCATATACTTTGGCAGACCAAGTTTCATTACCCTAAAATACCATGATTTTTTAAGTCATTATGTGCAATTTACTATCAGGAGCTCCATAGTCGTACAAAATGTGGAACTCCATGTTATTATGCATATGTATTCTTCTCCCGGACTTCTTGATGTTTTTCCCCTTCTATCTATACAAAATCATGCACTACAGAAAAAGAAAAAGAACGATGAAACAATGTTGCTTAAGTCTATTAGAAGTTACCATCCAATACCACATTCCTCGAGACTGAGTTCCTCCCCTCCACGCATACTACGCGAATGCGTTGTATATTATTATTCCTTGCTCCTTCACACCATGCATATCTCCCGCTCTCTATATAATAAGCGAGAGATTAGGATCATAAATATAGTTAAAAATAATATTATAAAACATCTGTGTGACAAATTAAATATATACTGTAAAACATCTTCTAAGCATTTGCTTAGTGATACACTGAGCAAGAAAATAGTCCTAGGACTTAAGTACACATACAGAGAGAGTTTTTGCGCCGTAAGAACAAATAGTTATGGCTTTATTTGCGTAAAAAAGCTACTTTGCAAGCACACGTCCTTGTATTTAGTGAATAATCAAAGCAAATATAGTTCATAATTACGTGTAAACATACATGATAGCCAAGAAGATTATTCATCATCAAGGAAACTGAACCCGTGTGTTTAGTGAAAGCGTGAAATCTATTAATATAACAACAACACATGGCTAAGTAATACTTGGAAAAGAAGATATCGTTCAGAGTACATAGTGTCAAAAACATTATGATGTGTGGTTCTAATCCACAATCTGACATGAAAGTAACAACTTAGTTCTATTTTCACTTTATGTGCTACCTGAACGCATAGACGTGCAACTACGATTCCAGTAGCAGAAGCCAGAACCTAGATTTGAAAATAATTACTTCGTTAATCAATGGCGAGCTAATCAGGACGTAAACATGAAAGCTTTTTAAGATAGCTAGATTTTATAAGTATAAAACGATATTCTAACTTAACAAAAAGGAGTTTTCGTGAATCCAGAGCACTGACAAACAACATCTCGCCCTATAAAACGTAACCCCCTCTAAACTTGACCAGATAAAAGCAATAGAAACCCAGGCGTGTGTTTCATGTGTGTTCTCATCCAGCCAAAGAACAATACAACTTCGCGTATTAGCGCATCTGGCCGGAACAAATAGTTGTGCCTCCAATCAAGCTTGTTCTTTGAGAAAATTCAAAAAAGAAGTTGTTGTTTGCCCTTGAGTATTCTATCGAAAGTAATCAGCAAGAAAAGGCAAAATATCAGGCATGTGGTAACAAAGATGATAATATTGCACCGATTGCTTTTTGGCCAAATGGGCACGTACGTCTCCATGAAAGCTGGGTGTACGGGTGAATGCTAACGCTAACATGTGCGTGAGTTGCCAGTTAGAAAGCAATCAGCAGCCTTGTGCACTTGAGGGTCTCAACGGAATCGATCAGCTTTCTGGAGTTTGATCGAACTTGTGCATGTGTAGTTTTCTGCCGAAGCACCGTTCAAAAGTGCATCTATCAGGCGATGCACACTTCCCTTTGGCGACTTGGGTCAGCTTTGTGGAGTTTGATCCAACTTGTACGTGTGTACTATTCTGCTGAAAGCACTGTCCAAAAGTGCATCTATCAGGCGATGCGCACTTCCTGTTCACGGAGAGAGACATTCTGCGACTTGGGTCAGCGGAGATCTAAATTTTGTCAACATGGAGGAGCATGAAGGGTAGAAAATTTCCAAGTTGAGATCACCACCAGGGCAATGGAGAGATGTGTTCGGCGGCTGACATGGCCTTGTGAACGCAAGGAGAGAGAGGACGGGTGGTGTGTTTTGGGGTTATTGATCTATTATGAATAATAGATGACTATGTGCTTGCTGGACAATGGTTTGATGGGGCTGTCGCTCCAGGCACCCGAGGGAATGACTCAACACTTGACATCGCGGCAACAACTACCTTTGCGCAGCATCTTCTTTGCCTTCGGTACCGACATCGGCAAGCTGTAGGACGGCGAGACGAGCAGAACCTAGCTAGCTAATCCTGATCCTTTGATCGATTCACACGTACGTACGGCTACCTATCAAGCTGATTTATTTCTTACCGGACGGAAAACAGATGCGCACACATGGGTAATCAATCTGATCTTCCTTTGATCGATTCACACATACGTATAGCTACCTAAGAAGCTGATTGAATAATTGCCGGCCGGAAAACAGAAGGACACATATTGGTAAATTAGTACCTGATCTGCCTTTGATGGGTTAACACCTACGAATCTGATTGATTTCTTGCCGGCCAAAAACATATGTGCACACAGAGACATGGATAGTCGATCTGATCTGGGAAGTGCACCTGTCGGGATGATTTCTTTGTTGCTTCAGCTTATGCGCCAGCAATCTAAATCGGAAGCAGGATGTGGTGGCTATTTGAACCTGCAAAGGCCGCAGCCTTTTCTCTTAGATGAGGCATTTGATTTTTTAGGGTTAGATAAGGGGATTGATTAGGTGCGTGCAAAGTAACGTGAAAGTTTCTTTTGAGTTGAAGTGAAGGTTTTTCTTAATATTTTAGGGGGACAGACGTGAATGTTTATTGGAAGGTAAAACATGAAAGGTTATTTTTCTAAACATAATGGCATTGGTGCATAATTTTCTTTAAACGATGGAACATTAGCATATCAAATGGTTTAGTCTTAAGTTAAAAAAAAGGTTTAGTCTTATGGGTGGCATTGGTGGGTAATTTTGTATAGAGTTATAATGATCTAACGGTTGTGATTTTATTAGCTAGTAAATTAAAGGTTGGCTGTTTCTAATTTTTGTGGGATTTTCTCTCTAATTCTCTAATTCTCTAATTCTCTAATTTCTGGTTAGCCCGTAAAGTACTTTTTATATATAATAGATAGATACCTTTGATAATGACATGCCTTCCTGTTTTTGATACACCCCCTACATATGTCTCTTAACCATGTTCGTACATCAAACTAATGCTCTTTTGTATCCCTCGTCAATCACTTATGATGAGACAGTCACCCCAGTGGGTTACTGTGAGACGCCCTACTCGTTTAAAGAGTGCAGTATCATCCTCCCCACATGATTCTCAAGAAACAGCAAGGCTAAATGAAGATAGTCAACATAGCTCTCTAGTTGATGACCGCAATTCCCCCACACCACCATCGCAGATGCTTGCTCTTACTTGGTAGTGTGATATGTGGTTGCATGTTGCATATGGTGTCTACCTTGTAATGCTTCTAATTAGGGTAAATTGCATCTACTTAGTTAACACATTATACCTGTGAATATGACATGCCTTCCTGTTTTTGGTACATACTACGTCTTTCTATTAACCATGTTCTTACATCAAACTACTTTTCTTGTGTATCCCTCATCAATCACTTCTGACGATACACCTTCAAGTTGACAGTGTAATATTGGTTGCATCTTGCATATCATTTCAAACATGTATTGCCTCTAATTTGTTGAAGTGCCACTTATAATGAAACACATCTAACTTGGTAGAGTGATTTTGGTTGGATCTTTCATATGATGTCCAGATTGCATTGCTTCCAATTTGTTGAAATGCCTTCTGCTTAGCGTTTTTCATACATATTCCATTCTCCTACAATGTGGTTGCCATGCATAAAAGTTGTGTTCGTCTGTATCATGCATCAACGAATTTGGATGTGCGAATTTTATTCCTTTTTCTTGTATGTTTACTTGACAAGGCAAAATCTGAAAGGACGAAGGCATGGAATGATGGTGGTCCTCTGGAGCAACCAAAACAGATGTTCTCTGCAGATTCTCCTGCTACTCGTACTGCAGTGCTAGTTCCAAATCTCATCTCCCCTACTCGACAACCCAAGGTGCTTTATCTAACATGGCAGTGTGATATCTGGTTGCATGTTGCATATTGTGCCTAGCTTGTATTGCTGCTAATTTGTTAAACTGCATCTCCTTAGCTTACAAATTATACATGTGAATACGACACACCTTCCTGTTTTTGGTACATACTACATCTGCCTATCACACCATGTTCTTACATCAAACTACTGTTCTTGTGTATCCTGCATCTATCGCTTATGATGAGACAGTCATGCCCGTGGGCTAAAATGAGACGCACTACTCTTATAAAGAATGCAATTTCATCCTCTCCACATGACTCTCAAGAAACAGCAAGCCTAAATGAAGATATTGAACGTAGCTATGTACTTGAAGACCGCACTTCCCCTACACCACCATCACAGGTGCTTGCACTAACTTCGCAGTGTGATATGTGGTTGCATGTTGCATACGGTGTCTAGCCTGTAATGCTTCTAATTAGGGTAAATTGCATCTGCTTAGTTTACACATTATACCTGTGAATATAAAATGCCTTCCTATTTTTGGTACACACTACATGTATGTGTTAACCTTGTTCTTACATGAAACTACCTCTCTTCTGTATCCTTCATCAATCACTTATCATGAGTCACCTTTATTAGTTGCATATGGCATATTATTTCTAGCCTGTTGCCATGTATTGCTTCTAATTTGGTCAAATATATTTGTTTGGGCACCCTTTTAATTTGTCAGAGTGATATTGGTTTCATCTTTCATATGGTTTCTAGCTTGCATTGATTCTAACAAGTTCAAGCACCTTGTGCTTAGTTTACACTTTATACATCATACATGTCAATATGTCACGTTGTCCTGTTTTTCATACATATTCCATCCTCCTATCATGCGGCTGCCTTACATAAAAGTAGTGTTCGTCAGTATCATGCATCAATGAGTACTGAAGAGCAAATTTTATTCCTTTTTCTTGTGGGTTTGACTTGACAAGGCAAAATCAAGAAAGGAAGGAAAATAGTAAGGAAGGCGATGATGGTGGTCCTCTACAGCAACGTAAACGGAGCATCTATACCGATTCTCCTTTTACTGATAGTGCATTACAAGGTCCAAGTCTCCGCTCCCCTACTTCACCATCCAAGGTGCTTGCTCTAACTTGGCAGTGTGATATCTTGTTGCATGTTGCATATGGTGTCTATCTTGTATTGCTCCTAATTAGTGTAAACTGCATCTTCTTAGCTTACACATGATACATGTGAATATGACACGCTTTCCTGTTTTTGGTACATACTATATCTGTCTATCAGAACATGTTCTTACATGAAACTACTCTTCTTGTGTATCGTGCATCAGTCACTTATGATGGGACACCTTTAAGTTGGCAGTGTGATATTGGTTTGCATCTTGAATCTGATTTCTAGCATGTATTGCTTCTAGTTTGATGAAGCCACCTACGACGAGATAATTTTAACTTGGCAGAGTGATATTGATTGCACCTTCCATATGGTGTCTAGTTTGCAGTGCTTCTAATTTGTTGAAGTGCCTTCTGCTTAGTTACCACATCATAGGTGTGAATATGTCAAGCTGTCCATTTTTTGTACGTATTCCATCCTCGTATCATGACTTTGCTTTTCATCAGAGTAGTGTTCGTCAGTATCATGCATGAATGAGTTCTAAAGAGCGAATTATATTCCTTTTTCTTATCGGTTTGACCTCACAATGCAAAATCAATAAAGGTGAAGGAAATTGGCAAAGCTTTGGATGATGGTGGTCCTTCTGATCAACTGAAATGGAGGTTCTCTACAAATTCTACTCCGCCATCCTCCCAACAAGATTCACAAGACAACACAAGGCTAGACAGTCAACGTAGCTGTGTAGATGATGAGCACATCTCCCCTACTCCACCATCACAGGTGCTTGCTCTTACTTGGCACTATTATATGTTGTTGCATGTTGCCTATGATGTCTAGCTTGTATTGCTTCTAACTTTGTTGAATTGCATCTGCTTACTTTAGACATAATGCCTGTGAATATGACATGTGTTCCTGTTTCTAGAACATACTATATCTGATCACACGATGTTCTTACATCAGACTACTGTTCTTGCATATCCTGCATCAGTCACTTATTATAAGGCACCATTAAGTCACCACTGTGATATTGGTTGTGTCTTGCATATGATTCTAGCATATACTTCTTCTAATTTGTTGAAACGCCATACAGTTTGAACTTGGCAGAGTGATATTGGTTGCATCTTTCATATGGTGTCTATCTTGCAGTGCTTCTAATTTGTTGAAATGTCGCCTACTTAGTTACCAGATCATAGGTGTGAATATGTCATGCCATCCTGTTTTTCATACGTATTCCATCCTCGCATCATGTGTTTGCCTTTCATCCGAGTAGTGTTCACCAGTATCATGCATGAATGAGTTCTGAAGAGCGAATTTTATTCCTTTTTCTTATCGGTTTGACTTCACAATGCAAAATCATTACAGCTGAAGGAAATTAGTCCGGCAGCCGATGATGGTGGTCCTTTGGAGCAACTCAAACAGGGGGTCTCTACAGATTCTACTCCGCCATCCTCCCAATAAGATTCGCAAGACAACACAAGGCTATACAGTCAACGTAGCTGTGTATATGATGAGCACATCTCCCCTACTCCACCATCACAGGTGCTTGCTCTAACTTGGCACTATTATATGTGGTCGCATGTTGTGTGTGATGTCTAGCTTGTATTGTTTCTAACTTTGTTGAATTGCATCTGCCTACTTTACACATAATGCCTGTGAATATGACACTATTCATGTTTCTAGAACATACGTGTACATGATGAGCACATCTCCCCTACTCCACCATCACAGGTGCTTTCTCTAACTTGGAACTGTTATATGTGAATTTGTTTTCTGTATGATGTCTAGTTTGTATTGCTTCTGATTATATTGAATTGCATCTGCGTAGCTTACAACTTATACCTGCAACAATCACTTACCCATAAGACACATTTAACTTGGGACTGTGATTTAGGTTGCATCTTGCATTGTCTTCTAGCTTGTACTACTTCT
Organism: Triticum timopheevii; assembly: GCA_963921465.1. NCBI lineage: Eukaryota > Viridiplantae > Streptophyta > Magnoliopsida > Poales > Poaceae > Triticum > Triticum timopheevii. Next base: position 89,676,237 of record OY997271.1, read on the forward strand.
AATTTCTTGAAATGGCACTTACGACGAGACACTTTTTACCTGATAGAGTGATATTGGTTGCATGTTCGTATGGTGCCTAGCTTTCATTTCTTCTAATTTTGTTGAAATGCCTTCCGCTTACTGTTTTTTCATACATATTCCATCCTCCTATCGTATGTGTGAATATGAAACGCTATCTTTTTTTTGTATATATTCCATCCTCCTATCCTGCGCTTGCCTTACATCAAAGTAGTGTTCGCCTGTATCATGCATCAACCAGTTATGCAAAGCTAATTTTATTCATCTTCTTGTGGTTTTGACTTCATAAGGCAATATCAGAAAATAGGAAGGAAAAGAGTAAGTTAGGGGATGTTGGTGGTCCTCCGCACCGAGGCAAACAGAGACTCTCTAGATTTGCCACTGCTACTGCTAATTAACTTGAAGTCCCAAGTCTACATGATGAGTTCATCTGCCGTACTCGACCATCGCAGGTGCTTGCTCTAAGTTGACAGTGTGATAATGGGTTTCATGTTGCATATGTTGTCTAGCCTGTATTTCTTCTATTTTGATTAAATTGCACCTGCTGAGTTTATGCGTTATACATGTGCATATAACATGGCTTTCTATGTCTAGAATACACTGCATCTATCTTTCATACCATGTTCTTACATCAAAGTACTACTCTTGTGTATCACGCATCAGTCACTCATGATTGGACGCATCTTGCATTGATTTCTACATTGTACTGCTTCTAATTTTTCGAATTGCCACTTATGACAAGACACTTTTAACTTGGCAGAGTAATATTGGTTGCATCTTTCATATGGTGTCTAGCTTGCATTACATCTATTTTCTTGAAAATCCTTCTGCTTAGTTTACACATCATAGCTGTGAATATGTCATGCCGTCCTGTTTTTTTTACATATTCCATCCTCATACGGTTGTCTTACATCAAAGTATTGCTTTGTCTGTATCATGCATCAATGTGTTCTGAAGAGCGATTTTATTCTTTTGTGTTGTGGGTACAGCTTGACATGGCAAAGTCAAAAAAGAGCAAGGAAAATAATATAGTAGGGAGTGGTGTTACTCGTCGGGTGAAACGGAAAAGGATCTGTCGTCGAGATTCTGCTGGTACTTATAGTGCGGTAGAAGGTCCAAGTCCACCGGCTAAATCTACAAACACAGTATCACCTACTCCACCTTCAACGAGTTACTCGTTCGTTTGCTCCGGAACTGGCCAGTTCCCAAGCTGCCTTCACACCTAACACTACTTCCGATGCACTACTGGCACAATAGGACTTGGCAAGATCAGATGAACCTCATGAGCATCAACACCAAGATGGTACCTGACCGAGTCAAGTTGCAGTTGCATGCTCCTTTATATGTACTCTCACAGTTTGATGTACACTAACACTTTCCATATTCGTTGTTGAACTAGCACCACGACACAAGCGGAAACAGAAATCAGGGATAATGCTTGACAGATTAACAAAATCTAGAGGAGGAAGAATGGTGATCCATTTTGAGGCAGGTTTAAAAAGGCCACGTGATGCTACAGAGTCATCCAAGTTAGTATCAGAGGCAGCCGTTGCCGTTTGGTGTCATGCACATATCCTCCCAACGTCGATCCAGTATAGGAATGAGAAAGACAAGACCCAGTTTAACACCTTCCTTGACCATTTATCTATAAGTAATGTTATTCATTGCAATTAGTAATATTGTCTTGCAATGTCCCATACTTTCTAGCTTCCTCCTAATAAGACTCACATTCTTTTTTCAACTGATGAGGTTCAAGTTGGATCCAAAAGATGATGCAACTAAACAAGCATGCACTCATGTTTTTCAGTCTGCTCTGCGACAATATCGGTACCACCTTAGAAAATCTCACTTTGAAGGCAAGGCTACCAATGAAATCGCCCAAACATCTCCCGTGGAATATATTACAGATGAAGACTGGACAGCCCTCGTTAAACACTAGTCTTATCCGAAGTATCAGGTAGGCTATATGTATTTGATCAGACCACATATTGAACGTGTATTTATGTATGTGCCTTACAAGTGTATCTTCTTCTAGGCTAACTGTTTGAAGAAGAAGACCAACCGTTCTAAAGTGAAATTCCAACAGACAACAGGATCTCGTAGCTCTATTGCACACTGCGAGGCTCTTGTAAATAGCTGCTACTTCCTTCTTTTTCTGTGCCATATTATCGTATCAATATTGACTTGTTCCAAATACAGAGGAAAGCCCGTGCGGACCAAAAAGAACCTGAACCGAATGCAGTGCAAATCTTCAAGGATTGCCACACCAGCAAGATGAAGGGCATGAGCACACCAGTTCAAGCCACTGTTGTAAGTCCTTACTCCTCCTGCCTTTGAACTGATTGGTACTGTGATGTGTTCATTTAACTACTTGGTTTGCAGCCAATGTCAGTGTCTCAATGTATCATTTCACCTTACATGGTCTAAAAGAGATTGTCGGTGTCAAAACCGGCGGATCTCGGGTAGGGGGTCCCGAACTGTGCGTCTAGGCGGATGGTAACAGGAGACGAGGGACACGATGTTTTACCCAGGTTCGGGCCCTCTTGATGGAGGTAAAACCCTACGTCCCGCTTGATTAATATTGATGATATGGGTAGTACAAGAGTAGATCTACCACGAGATCAAGGAGGCTAAACCCTAGAAGCTAGCCTATGGTATGATTGTTGTAATGGAGGTTATGTCCTACGGACTAAAGCCCTCCGGTTTATATAGACACCGGAGAGGGCTAGGGTTACATAGAGTCGGTTACAATGGTAGGAGATCTACATATCCATATCGCCAAGCTTGCCTTCCACGCCAAGGAAAGTCCCATCCAGACACGGGACGGAGTCTTCAATCTTGTATCTTAGTAGTCTTGGAGTCCGGCGGACGATGATAGTCCGGCTGTCCGGACACCCCCTAGTCCAGGACTCCCTCAGTAGCCCCTGAACATGGCTTCAATGACGATGAGTCCGGCGCGCATAATGTTCGGCATTGCAAGGCGGGTTCCTCCTCCGAATAATCCAAAGAAGATTGCGAACACCAGGATAGTGTCCGGCTCTGCAAAATAAATTCCACATTCCACCGTAGAGAGAATAAAATGTACACAAGTTCAATCTGCTGACGTATTTTGCGGCATGACGGCACACCACTACCAAGCCTTTACTTGAATCGTTTTTTATTATACCGCCTCAGCGCTTTTAGCGAAGCGGTTTCCTTGGCACGTCTTGTCGAAGCAGAGATCGTGTTCCCCTTATTCCGGGATTCTCATCAATACGGGCGTGGGTAACCCAACCGCGCCCGTCGCCACGCCTCCTCTATCGAAGGCGAATCCCGAACGGTCACGGAGGCGGCTCTTGGTATTCCCCCTCTTTATAACAGGACCAAGGCTCGTTTCTTTTCTTCAATCTTACATCGAATCCTCTCCTTGCTCCAAGTTCCAACACCCAGAGCCCCAGATTCGAGTGCTTCGGACCTTCAACAATGTCCGGCTTCGACCTTCAAGGCCGGTGGATGCCCTCCTCCGTCACGGAGGAGGACGTGCTAAAGCTGCGTGAGGCCAAGTACCTGTCTTACGAGATTTCGCACAGGTTGCCCGCCCAAGGGCAGGCCATACCCACTCCCGAGCCCGGTGAGTACGTCATCTTCGTATCCCACCTCTGTTGGGGTTTAGGCTTCTCGACAGATCCCTTCGTGAGAGGGCTCATGTTCTACTACGGGCTAGATTTTCATGACTTGGCTCAGGAGTCCATCCTCCATATTTCCGCATTTATTATCGTCTACGAAGCCTTTCTCCGTGTCGCCCCCCACTTCGGCCTGTGGCTGAAGACCTTCAATGTAGAGCCGAAGATGATTGGGGGGCGTCAAGCAGAGTGCGGCGGGGCGGTCATAAGCAGGAGGACCGATGCCCCATGGCTCGAGGGCTCCTTCCAAGAGGAGCTCGGCTTGTGGCAGCAGGAGTGGTTCTATATCACCGCTCCGAAGGGCAGCAGGCAAAAGCCGCCGCCTTCATTCCGCCCGGGACCTCCACGACGGTTAATGTCGTGGGTCAACCAAGGGCTCAATTGGGGGCCGTCAAAAGACGTGCCCCTATTGCAGGGCCGATTCGAGACCTCCAAGCAAGGGAGATCGATCTGGTCGTGGTGATGCAGGTCATGCTAATCAGGCGTCTTCTGCCCTGCAAACGCCGTCCTCTCCGGTTATGGGAGTTCAATCCGGAGGGACCACGGATTCTCTAACACTTCATGGGTATGACACCCGTGGAGATGTACAAGTTGTTCTTCGGACCGCAGGTGGCGTGTCCGGAATTGACCGAGGATGCAGGCCTAAGCTGCAATCGCCCGGATACTCAGGTAAGCAGCTCAGTGTCCGGACGTACCGTTTGTTTGCTTTTCTATAATTCGCCTCTTAACCCGTTATCCTTCATCAGGAGTGGGTAGCGCAAGCAAAGCTGATAAGGTGTCCGGCTCCCCTCCCAGAGACCGCACCGGAGCCCGTGCTGGTCAGAATGTTGGAGATCGCGCCTTCAGAAGAAGGCGAAGGGGAGAATAGAGGAGCTATCACCTCGCCCAAGGGGGCGCTTGAAGAAGGGGGGATCGAGAATCCCTCCCTCTAGGGGGAGAAGAGGACCGCCTCCGAAGACCCGGAGGCCCAAGCCCCTAAGCAGGGGAAGAAATCTTCACCGGAGGGTCCTGCGTCCGGGGAGGCCCCGGTCGCACAATCTTTTCAGCCCTCCAGTGAGCCGTGAGTAGAAAAAGGGGAGTTTATTAATAAGAAACATCCTTATTTGTGTTTCTGAGGATAACCAAAATTTTACCTTGTAATTCGGATCTGCGACCTTCTCAGATGAGCTCGTCTTCGGGGGATCTTCGTCCGGAGATGATGGAGAGCGAGACGCCTCCGTCTGCTGCGCCGTCCGGAGACAATTCGGATCTGCGAACATGCCTTTTGTTGTATTGTTGGTATTTATTTTGTTGTGATACAATATTTATGATGTTGCCAAAGGCTGCAGTAATTACGATGCTACTTTGTATAGTGTAGGTGTATCTTAGTAATGTATTGGGCCGAAAGCTTCGTAGGAGCCCAACATGCCAACATTCATCATGCCCATTCCAATTGTGATAAAAACGATTATGGGCCGAAATTTGCATGTAGCCAACTAAAAATATATGGGCCTAAATCAGCATAAGCTTTCATATTTTTTTGGTAGGCCTGTGCCCATAGTGGGCCTTTAATAGGCCTAAACATAATTTGGGCCCTCAGTAACAATAGGCCGTTTACAGGTGTAAATATCTCGAGCGCATAAAAAACATGGGCCTTTAATAGGACAAAAGTGAGATTGGGCCCTGATAGTTCCAAATAACCCACTGGTCTTAGCAGGCCGAAACGATGGCCCATTTATGATGCGGATCTTTCACAGGCCAAAATTCAGATGGGCCGTAAATGTGCCGACCTAATACATGGGACTTTAATAGGCCGGAAGTTCGGTTGAGCTAGATTATCGTCATTTTTATATGGGCCGTCACATTGGGCCACATATGGCCCTTTGATTTCGTCCGACGTTAACAGGCCGAATATCACAACAGGCCGAATATCACAACAGGCCGAAAGTGGCCCAAAATAGCGGGCCTCTAACAGGCCGAATGTCAGCATGGCCGAATATGACCCAAATCCTTCACGGTCGTTTATGGGCCGAAAGTATCAATGGCCTGTAAATGGGCCCAAATGAAACAGGACCTTTAACAGGCCGGAAATACACCGGGCCATAATTTGGCCCAAATACATAGCGGACTATTAACGGGCCAGAAGTGACCATGGGCCGTGATGATGACAAGTTTAGGATATGCAATTGACGGGCTGATTTGACACTAGCCGTACGGGCCTTAACGGAGAATGTTGGGCTTTAGCTGGGCCGACCCATTATGGTCTGCAAAATCTTGTGGGCCTTTAGCTGGGCTGGTCCATCGTGGTCGGTAAATCTTGTGGGCCTTTAGCTTGGTCGGCCCATTATGGTCTGCAAAATCTTGTGGGCCTTTAGCTGGGCCGGCCCATTATGGTCTGCTAAATCTTGTGGGCCTTTAGTTGGTCCGGCCCATTTAAACTTTATGGGCCACTTTTGGTCCGCCCATGTGTCAACATATCATAGGCCCATCTCGACCGTTGGATGAGTGACACATGTGCCAACGCGGAGATGACGCGTGGTTCTGTCGGCCAATGAGAATTTTACACGTGGAAAATCAACATTGGTCGTGGCTATTAGCGGGTTATCGGATCCAAGACTGAACCAGATAGCTTAACGGTGGTTAACGACATCTCGTTATGGTGGATGCCACGTGTCGGTCACCCTTAACGAAAGCAGTTCTATGATGCATGATTTATCGTCATGGAAGTGGACACTTCTATGATGATAATTTTGGTCATGTCATGGAACACTTCTACGACAACACATGTATGACTATCTTGATTCTGTCATAAAATTGTCATGGATGTACATGCATGACAAAAAATGCGACCTACTGTGACAAACACGTATCATCATGGAAATGTATTTTTTTGTAGTGATGTCTCAATCAATATGAATGAATCACACTGATGGAGAATTGCTACTCTCCTGCTTTGTTTCCCATTAAGATAAGGTAGATTAGTAGATGTTTTTCTTCTGGGAGTACAAGTCATCAACCGTTATTTCTCAGTAATTGTTTCCCTCATACCTATTGTTGCTTATAGGGATATCGAAATTAAAGCTCGGTTTTATTCCGACTTTGGTTTTAGTTTAACTGCACAAAAGAAGCCAGTTGGTCGTTCCACTTTGCAGAAAGAAGCAGTCACTATTTGCGCTACACTACAGAAGGAATGACCGAGAAGCTTTACAGAGTATTAGTAGATGCTGGTGACATGACTAGTGTGTACAGAGCATAGGCAACTCTACAACATGTGGAGTGCACTTGGAAAAAAGTGCGCAAACAAGTACAAGAAGCCATGACAGGACTCCACGATCATATGCATTACATATTTTGAATGGGAAAAGCTTGTCAAAGTTTAATCATTGATGTTAGCAAGAAGACATTAGTTTAATATACTGGAATTGGAAAACCTTGTCAAAATTTGCTCATTGATGTTAGCCATAAGAAATGCATTTGATATTTTTGAGTGGGATGCCCTTTGCTGTGAGCAGCGTCGATTGTTTTTTCCTATTCCTGTGTTCAGTTTAGAAGTAAATAGTTACTCTGCTAGATATTCCTATGTTAAGAGTTTGTTCTGAATATTGTCTATGTAATGCCAGGCCTTGTGTTTGATTGCAAAGTTGATCTTGGAATGTTGTGGCATTGATACGTCTCCAATGTATCTATAATTTTTGATTGTTCCATGCTATTATATTACCTGTTTTGGATGTTCATGGGCTTTACTTTACACTTTTATATCATTTTTGGGACTAACCTACTAACCGGAGGCCCAACCCGAATTGCTGTTTTTTTGCCCATTTTAATGTTTCCAAGGAAAGGAATACCAAACGGAGTCCAAGCGGAATGAAACCTTCGGGAGCGATCTTTTTGGAACAAACGCAATCCAGGAGACTTGGAGTGGACGTCAAGAAGCAGCCGAGGCGGCCATGAGGCATGAGGGCGTGCCCTAGGAGGGTGGGCACGCCCCCACCCTTGTGGGCCCCTCGTGGCTCCCCTGACCTACCTCCTTCGCCTATATATATCCACGTACCCTGAAAACATCCAAGAGCACCACGAAAAACTATTTCCACCGCCGCAACCTTCTGTATCCGCGAATCCCATCTTGGAGCCTTCACCGGTGCTCCACCGGAAGGCAAATCGACCATGGAGGGGCTCTACATCATCTCCATGGGCTCTCCGATGAGTTGTGAGTAGTTTACCACAGACCTTCGGGTCCCTAGTTATTAGCTAGATGGCTTCTTCTCTCTCTTTCAATCTCCATACCAAGTTCTCCTCGATCTTCTTGGAAATCTATTCGATGTAACTCTTTTTGCAGTGTGTTTGTCGAGATCTGATGAATTGTGGGTTTATGATCAAGTTTATCTATGAGAAATATTTGAATCTCCTCTGAATTCTTTTATGTGTGATTGGTTATCTTTGCAAGTCTCTTCGAATTATTAGTTTGGTTTGGCCTACTAGATTGATCTTTCTTGCAATGGGAGAAGTGCTTATCTTTGGGTTCAATCTTGCGGTGTCGGTTCCCAGTGGCAGCAGGGGCACCAAGGCACATATTGTATTGTTGCCATCAAGGATTAAAAGATGGGGTTTATATCATACTGCTTGAGTTTATCCCTCTACATCATGTCATCTTTCTTAATGCGTTACTCTGTTCTTCATGAACTTAATACTATAGATGTAGGCAGGAGTCGGTTGATGTGTGGAGTAATAGTAGTAGATGCAGAATCATTTCGATCTACTTGTTGCGGACGTGATGCCTATATACATGATCATGCCTAGATAATCTCATAACTATGCACTTTTCTATCAATTGCTCGACAGTAATTTGTTTACCCACCGTAATACTTATGCTATCTTGAGAGAAAGCACTAGTGAAACCTATGGCCCCTGGGTCTATCTTTTATCATATAAGTTTTCCATCTACTTCTATTTGCATCTTTTACTTTCCAATCTATATATCATAAAAATACCAAAAAAAATTATCTTATCATATTATCTCTATCAGATCTCACTTTTGCAAGTTACCGTGAAGGGATTGACAACCCCTTTATTTCGTTGGTTGCGAGGTTCTTGTTTGTTTGTGTAGGTGCGTGGGACTTTTGAGGAGCCTCCTACTGGATTGATACCTTGTTTCTCAAAAACTGAGGTAAATACTTACGCTACTTTGCTGCATCACCCTTTCCTCTTTAAGGGAAAAACCATCGCATGCTCAAGAGGTAGCAAAAAGGATTTCTGGCACCGTTGCCGGGGAGGTCTTCACTCAAGTCAAGACATACCAAGTACCCATCACAAACTCATCTCCCTCGCATTACATTATTTGCCATTTGCCTCTCGTTTTCCTCTACCCCACTTCACCCTTGCCGTTTTTATTCGCCCTCTCTTCGTTCGCCTTTCTCTTTCGCTTGCCCTCTTGTGTGCCTATTTTCCCTTATGGCTTTGCCTAAGAACACCGACCTTCATCTTAGAAGGTTGGAAGAGATTGAATTAAACAGTAGAAGCTTTATGACTTTACAATTTGATCATAATAATTTCTTTAGAAAAGAACTTAAAGAACAAAAAAGCTTTATGGAATACAAGAACAAAGAGCTTGGTGATATGTCTAAGGAATTTTATGGTTTGATTTCTCAGATTGCTCGTCTTGAAAAATTAATAGCCCGAATTTCTGATAAGCAAGCCACCTTTGTCAATAAGATGGCTGCCAAACCAGAAGGGTTTGATGAAAATAATGATGAAGATCTAAAAGTTATTGATGTGTCCCCTATTAAATCTTTGTTTTGCAATATGAATCTTGATGGGACTGGAGATGAGTCAACTTTAGTTAAAAGGCGTCCCAATGATTAGGAGTTCTTAGATCTTGATGCTAAATTTGGTAAAAGTGGGATTGGAGAGGTCAGAACTTTACATAGCATTGAACCCACTATTATGGATTTCAAGGATTTTAATTATGATAATTATTCTTTAATATATTGTATTTCCTTGTTGCAATCCCGTGTTGAATTGTCCTCATGCTTATAGTAAAAATAAAGCCTTTACCAAACATATTGTTGATGCCTTGGTGCAATCTTATGAGGAAAAACTTGAATTGGAAGTTTCTATACGTAGAAAACTTTATGATGAGTGGGAACCTGCTATAAAAATTAAAATTAAAGACCATGAATGCTATGCTTTGTGTGATTTGGGTGCTAGTGTTTCCACGATTCCGAAAACTTTATGTGATGCGCTAGGTTTCCATGATTTTGATGATTGCTCTTTAAACTTGCACCTTGCGGATTCTACCATTAAGAAACCTATGGGAAGGATCAATGATGTTCTTATTGTTGCAAATAGGAATTATGTGCCCGTTGATTTTATCATTCTTGATATAGATTGCAATCTTTCATGTCCTATTATTCTTGGTAGACCTTTCCTTACAACGATTGGTGCAATTATTGATATGAAGGAAGGGAATATTAGATTCCAATTTCCATTAAGGAAAGGCATGGAACAATTTCCAAGAAATAGATTCAAATTACCTTATGAATCTATCATGCGAGCTACTTATGAATTGAATACCGAAGATGGCACTACTTAGATCTATCTTCGCTTTTATGCCTAGCTAGGGGCGTTAAACGTTACGCTAGTTGGGAGGCAACCCAATTTTTTCTGTTTCTTGCTTTTTGCTTCTGCTTAGTAATAAATATTTCATCTAGCCTCTGTTTAGATGTGGTTTTATGTTTTAATTAGTGTTTGTGCCAAGTAGAACCTATAGGATAGCCTACGGTAATAGTTAATTTGATTGTGCTGGAAAACAGAAACTTTTGCAAGCACGAGAATAATTTTAATAAATCACAGAAACATGATTTTGCGTTGATCATTTTTGCAGTACATCAGTAGACAAATTTCACGGGACTTCCTATTTTGGTAGGAATTTTAGAGTTCCAGAAGTATTCGAAAGTTACAGATTGCTACCGACTGTTCTGTTTTTGACAAATTCTGTTTTTCGTGTGTTGTTTTCTTATTTTGATGCATCTATGGCTAGTATCGGGGGGTATGAACCATAGAGAAGTTGGAATATAGTAGGTTTAACACCAATATAAATAAAGAATGAGTTCATTACAGTACTTTATGTGGTGGTTTTTATATCTTGCACTAACGGAGCTTATAAGATTTCCTGTTGAGTTTTGTGTTGTGAAGTTTTCAAGTTTTGGGTAAAGATTTGATGGACTATGGAATAAGGAGTGGCAAGAGCCTAAACATGGGGATGCCCATGGCACCACAAGATATTCAAGGATAACCAAAAGCCTAATCTTGGGGATGCCCCGGAAGGCATCCCCTCTTTCGTCTTCGTCTGTCGCTAACTTTACTTGGAGCTATATTTTTATTCACCACATGATATGTGTTTTGCTTGGAGCGTCTTGTATAATATGAGTCTTTGATTTTTAGTTTACGATAATCATCCTTGATGTACACACCTTTTGGGAGACACACACTTGATTTGAAATTTATTAGAATACTCTATGTGCTTCACTTATATCTTTTGTGCTAGATAAGTTTTGCTCTAGTGCTTCACTTATATCGTTTAGAGGACGGCGGTGGCTTGATTTTGTAGAAATTGTTGATCTCTCATGCTTCACTTATATCATTTTGAGAGTCTTTTAGAACAACATTGTATTTGGTATGGTTGGTCCTAGAATGATGAGCATCCAAGTTGGGTATAATAAAAACTATCATAGAAAGTGCATTAAACACTAGGATCAATTTGATGCTTGATAATTGTTTTGAGATATAAAGGTGGTAATGTTAGAGTCATGCTAGTTGGGTAATTATGAAATTGAGAAATACTTGTGTTGGAGTTGGCAAGTCCCATAGCATGCACGTATGGTAAAAGTTATGTGACAAATTTGTTGCATGGGATGCTCTTTTAATTGTCTTCCTTATGCGTGGAGGTCGGGATCGTGGGATGGTTAACTCATACCAACCCTTCCCCTAGTAGCATGCGTAGTAGTACTTTGCTTCGAGGGCAAGTAGACTGTTGCAATAAGTATATGAGTTCTTTAGGACTAAAGTGAGTCCATGGATTATACGCACTCTCACCATTCCACCATTGCTAGCCTCTATTATACCGATCAACTTTCGCCGGTATTGTGTACCCATTATTTACCTTCCTCAAAACAGCCACCATACCTACCTATTATGGCATTTCCATAGCCATTCCGAGATATATAGCCATGCAACATTCCACCGTTCCGTTTATTATGACATGCCCCATCATTGTCATATTGCTCTTTGCATGATAATGTAGTTGACATCGTATTTGTGGCAAGGCCACCTTCATAATTTTTCATACATGTCACTCTTGATTCATTGCATATCCCGGTACACTACCGGAGGCATTCACGTAGAGTCATATTTTGTTCTAAGTATTGAGTTGTAATTGAGTTGTAAATCAATGAAAGTGTGATGATCTTCATTATTAGAGCATTGTCCCAAGAGAGGAAAGGATGATGAAGACTATGATTCCCCCCACAAGTCGGTATGAGACTTCGGACTTTATAAAAAAAAGAGGCCAAAGAAGCCCAAACAAATAAAAAAAGCAAAAAAAAGAGGCCAAAGAAGCCCACTAAATAAAAAAGGAAAAAATGAAAAAATGAGAGAAAATGAGAGAAAAGAGAGAAGGGACAATGCTACTATCTCTTTTCCACACTTGTGCTTCAAAGTAGCACCATGATCTTCATGATAGAGAGTCTCTTATGTTATCACTTTCATATACTAGTGGGAATTTTTCATTATAGAACTTGGCTTGTATATTCCAATGCGCTTCCTCAAAATGCCCTAGGTCTTCGTGAGCAAGCAAGTTGGATGCACACCCACTTAGTTTCTTTTGTTGAGCTTTGATATATTTATAGCTCTAGTGCATCCGTTGCATGGCAATCCCTACTCACTCACATTGATATCTATTAATGGGCATCTACATAGCTCGTTGATACGCCTAGTTGATGTGAGACTATCTTCTCCTTTTTTTGTCTTCAGAACCGCCACCCTATGCCTCATATAGTACCATGTCCATGGCTTGCGCTCATGTATTGCGTAAGAGTTGAAAAAGCTGAAGCGCGTTAACAAGTATGAACCAATTGCTTGGCTTAAACCGGGGTTGTGCATGATGGGAGTTTTTTGTGTACTAAAAATGAAGCATGGCCTAACTATATGATTTTGTAGGGATAAGCTTTCTTTGGCTATGCTATTTTGATAAGACATGATTACTTGGTAGTATGCTTAAAGTATTAATATTTTTATGTTTTATGGACTTTTATCTTGAATCATTTGGATCTGAACAATCATGCCACAATAAAGAAAATTACATTGAGAATTATGCTAGGTAGCATTCCACATCAAAAATTCTGTTTTTATCATTTACCTACTCGAGGACGAGCAGGAATTAAGCTTGGGGATGCTTGATACGTCTCTAACGTATCTATAATTTTGATTCTTCCAAGCTATTATATTACCTGTTTTGGATGTTTATGGGCTTTACTTTACACTTTTATACCATTTTTGGGACTAGCCTACTAACCGGAGGCCTAGCCCGAATTGCTGTTTTTTTGCCTATTTTAGTGTTTCGAAGGAAAGGAATATCAAACGGAGTCCAAACGGAATGAAACCTTCGAGAGCGATCTTTGTGGAACGAACGCAATCCAGGAGACTTGGAGTGGACGTCAAGAAGCAGCCGAGGTGGCCACAAGGCAGGAGGGCGCACCCTAGGAGGGTGGGCGCGCCCCCCACCCTCGTGGGCCCCTCGTGGCTCCCCCGACCTACCCCCTTCGCCTATATATATCCACGTACCCCGAAAACATCCAGGAGCACTACGAAAAACTATTTCCACTGCCGCAACCTTCTGTATCCGCGAGATCCCATCTTGGATCCTTTGTCGGGCTTCGTCGGAGGGGGAATCGACCATGGAGGGCCTCTACATCATCTCCAAGGCCTCTCGGATGAGTTTTGAGTAGTTTACCATAGACCTTCGGGTCCATAATTATTACATAGATGGCTTCTTCTCTCTCTATGAATCTCAATACAAAGTTCTCCTTAATCTTCTTGGAGATCTATTCGATGTAACTCTTTTTGCGGTGTGTTTGTCGAGACCCGATGAATTGTGGGTTTATGATCAAGTTTATCTATGGAAATATTTGAATCTCCTTTGAATTATTTTATGTGTGATTGGTTATCCTTGCAAGTCTCTTCGAATTATTAGTTTGGTTTGGCCTACTAGATTGATCTTTCTTGCAATGGGAGAAGTGCTTAGCTTTGGGTTTAATCTTGCGGTGTCCTTTCCCAGTGACAGCAGGGGCAACAAGGCACGTATTGTATTGTTGCCATCGAGCATAAAAAGATGGTGTTTACATCATATTGCTTGAATTTATCCCTCTACATCATGTCATCTTTCTTAATGCGTTACTCTGTTCTTCATGAACTTAATACTGTAGATGCAGGCAGGAGTTCGTCGATGTGTGGAGTAATAGTAGTAGATGCAGAATCATTTCGATTTACTTGTTGCGGACGTGATGCCTATATACATGATCATGCCTAGATAATCTCATAACTATGCACTTTTCTATCAATTGTTTTGGAGTAATGGGCCACGGGTAGCCTCACCCGAGTCCCTGAGCCTTTCAAGACTTTGGGCCGGCTTCGCCCCATGGGACCTCAGAATGAAGCGCCGCCTTCCGGTGGCCGGCTGGCTCAATGGCCGGCTACCCGAAGGCGGCCAAGCGTCAACAGACGGTACCAAGACTGGCCGGCTCCTAGCAGACGGCCTCCGAAGAGGCCGGCTCCTAGCAGGCGGCCACCCAGCGCCCTCAGAGTCTGCGCCGCTCATCAAGAGGACAAGACATGGTGAGGCTATAGTATAGTCCCTCACCCCCGAATCCTGGGCTTGGCATGGCTACTGTGCCCCATACAGGTGGAGATCTCCGCACGGCGCAGCACTATCGCCACTCCCCCTCGATGTCACTCCTGACAGGCGGAGCCCTGTTCCCCACGACGACGTGTCGATACGGCCTGCAGGCGGCGGGCCCTACCAGGCAGCAAGAGCCCGGAAGACGGCAGAAGACAGTCCAGCCGGATCTGAGGGAGGCCGGCCTCCAGCAGGCGGCCAGTTCCTCCCTCAGGGCTCGTGCTCCATTAACCAGATAAGACATGTTGTGGCTACAGTGATCTCCCACCAGGTGGTGGGACTGTAGCCACGCTCCACTGACCTAGCCTGCATCATTAGCAATACGACTACAGTGATCAACCACCAACAAGACCCACTCGCGGCGGGGGCGGCCTGTCGGCACCGTACCAGACCGGTCGGTCGGGCCCACCAGGCGGCGGGCCCCAGTAGCCGGCGGAAAAGCCGGCGGCCAGAGACACTGACAGCTGGGTCCAGCACCCGGCCAGATTACCTTGTACCCCTGGGGGGTAGGCCTATATAAACCCCCCCAGGGCACTCATGCAAATGGTTCCCACCCTGATAGAACTAGCCACTACCCTAGAGGAAGAAGAGAGCTAGCCCCGCCTCCTTCTACCTCTAGCACACAGCTCAAGGAGCACCATTTTATCACTTGTGCCTTCGTGATCATGCAGAGACCCCGTAGAGCAGGACTAGGGGTGTTATATCCTAGGAGAGTCTCGAACCTGGGTAAAGTGCGCTGGCGTTCGTGTCTACGCCTTATCCCGCTTCCAAGCACCGGAGACGTTCTACTCGCTCCCACCATGATAAGCCATCCGTTGGCATATGTCGCACCCAACCCCCGACATTTGGCACCAACCATGGGGCGAGGTGCACCTTCTTCCGGAGACCTGCTCTAGATGGGAACCTTGTTCCTTCCTGGCGATCGAAGCCATCCCAGCACGCCCGACAGCGTCAGCATCGGCGCGCTGCATGGCGTGCAGATCGCCTGCGCGGTGAGCTGCATCGCCGACATTGTCGGCGAGATCCACATCTCCAACGAGCCGACCTCCGACGCGGGCACCGACTGCCCCGAGAGCTGCCTCATCAGCCTACTCGATCAGCTCCACGTCACCAGCGAGCCTGTTGTGGACCTAGAGTCCATTGGCTCCACTGACCCGATGATCGTTGACTCCGACACAACATTGCTTGACGCGTTCCCCACCAACGTGGTGGTCTACGATGAGCCGCCTCCTCGCGAGCATAGCAGCGGGAGCACCATCACGGAGGTGTTTTTCATCAACAGTGGTGACCACTCGGATGGAGGAATCCGAGACCCACTCGATGCGACGCTGCGAGGCTTGGCAGCGCCCATCCCGGAAGGTGCAGACGCCGAGATGCTGGAGGCACGCCGCGTCCAGCTTATCGAGAGCGCCAACCGACTAGCCAGCATGCGACGCCTCTCGGAGGCCTATCGGCGCGAGATGGACCGAGCTGTCAGTGGTATGCTAGCTCCTGAGGGGCCTAGCCACATTGGGTCGATCCGGCAGCGTGCCGGACCATCGCCAGCATGCTCGGGACGGATTGTCCCATCTACGCCACGCCTGCAGAGAACATCCGGGCCGCCTAGGCGGTGATGGATGAGCTAGAGAAGTATGAGGGCGACGAGCGTCACCACATGATGGAGCGAGTCCAGCAGCTCCTAGACGCGGCCGCCATGCAGCATGAAGCCCGCTGCCGCGCTGAAGTGCCCGTCCAGCCAAACGATGAACCACCCCTTCGCCAGGACCATGGCGCGACATCCCGGACGCCGACTGCTTGCGCCCGCGGAAGAAGAGGCAATGAGCCGGCTGCCAGCCGCAGTCGGACTCACCTCTCCATTGAGCGTGACACAGACGGCCGCCCTCGGGCAGTGGAGCAGCGAGGCGACCCGCCTCCCCTTCCGCCTCACGGAGAAAGGCACCCCACTCCGTCGCCTGTCACGCACCCAACACTCGGCGACTGCCTTGGCCGCCGAGAGGGAGTCGGAGAGAATGACGCCCGTCATCGGATCGACCACCTCAACCGATCCCTGGCGCTAGAAGAAGAAGACGCATTGGGCCCGCCTTGTTTCGACCCACGAATCCGAGATGAGCCCTTCCCCAAAGGGTTCACACTCCCAAGAGATACGGCCAAGTACACCGGCTCCGTGAAGCCAGAGGACTGGCTAGTCGACTACTCCACTGTCGTCAGCATAGCGAATGGCAACAAGCACGTTGCTGTGAAGTACGTCCCACTCATGCTTCAGGGCATGACCCGGACGTGGCTTAACAGCCTGAAGCCCCGCAGCATCAACAGCTGGGTTGATTTCACTGAAGCCTTCATCCACAACTTCACCAGCACGTACATGTGGCCACCTAAGCCCCAACAGCTCTCCTTGTGCGTCCAAGGGCCCGGCGAATTGACTCGTGACTATCTCACGCGCTGGGCTGAGCTGCGCAACTCCTGCGAGGGTGTGCACGAGGTGCAGGCTATCGAATACTTCACCGCCGGGTGCCGAGAAGGCACCCTCCTCAAGCACTGACTTCTCTGCAACTAGCCTCCGACTCTCGACGAACTGCTGATCATCACCGACAAGCATGCCATGGCAGATTCCTCCATGAAGGAGGAGATCCTAGTTGATGCATCCGGTAAGGTGGCTCCTCAGGCCCCTCGGACTCCGGTTGGTGACACCATTCGGCGACAGCAACCAAGCGACAACAAGAGCAAGGCCACCCAGCCGGCTTCCACCAGCCGGCAGGTGGCGATAGTCATAGACCAGCAGCCGGAAGGGCAGCCAGCGCCCAAGCGTTAGAAGGGTGGCAAGCCCAATTGGTTGCCCGCATTCTCGTACGAGCAGACTCTTGATGCACCTTGCAAGTTCCATAGTGGTGAGAAGCCGTCCAACCACACCACTCGGAAGTGCCATTGGCTCACCAGAATTGCCAAGGGAGATGGACTCCTGCCTCCTCCGCCTGTCGGCCCTCCGCCACCTCCACCCCAGCAGCCGGCGGCTCGGCCAGTCGGCGCCATAAAAGATGAGTATCCCGAAGAGCACAAAGCCTACATTGTCTTCACCATTGTGGCCGATGACAGGCGCAGCAGGCGGCTGCAATAGCAAGAAGTACAAGCGGTGGCATCAGACACTCCAGAATTCATGCATTGGTCTGAAAAGCCCATCAATTGGAGCAGGGCTGACCACCCGGAGGTAATGCCCTCCCCTGGTTCCTACTCCCTGGTCCTAGATGCTACCTTTGCAACAGAGAGGCGGGCAGCTCGTTTCTCCATAGTCCTAATAGATGGCAGCAACAACATCAATATCCTGTACAGTGACATAATGGAGAAGTTAGGAATCAAGCAGAAGCAGCTCCACCCCAGTCGGACTGTATTCCATGGCATAGTCCCTGGCCTTTCCTGCTCACCAATCAGCAAGAACCAGATTGATGTTCTCTTTGGAGACAAGAATCATTTCCACCATGAGCTAGTTTGGTTTGAAGTGGTGGACCTTGAAAGCTCCTATCATGCGCTACTTGGCCGGCCTGCTCTAGCCAAGTTCATGGAGGCCCCCCACTATGCTTACCTCAAGATGAACATGCCGAGTACCAAGGGAATCCTGACCGTAGTCGGAGATTACAAGAAGTCGTCCGCCTGCGCTGCAGACAGCAGTCGGCTGGCCGAGTCCCTTGTGATTGTAGCTGAGTAGCGGCTCCTTGACCGGGTTATGGCGATGGCAGGCAAGAAGCCGGAAATGTCACCTATCCCCAAGGAGTCAGAAGTTGAGGGCTCGTTCAAGCTGGCAAAGGAAACAAAGAAGATACCCTTGGACCCAGAGCACCCGGAGAGGCACGCTATCATAGGTGCAAACCTTGACAGCAAATAGGAAAGTGAGCTCATCGATTTCCTCCGTGAGAATCGGGACATCTTCGCGTGGTTTCCCAAAGACATGCAGGGTGTTCCGACGGATTTCGCCGAGCACAAGTTACATGTCCTACCTGATGCCAAGTTGGTTAGGCAGCCCTTGTGCCGCCTGTCGGAAGAGAAGCGAAGAGTTGTCGGAGAAGAGATAGCCCGACTTCTAGCAGCCGGCCTCATCATGGAAGTATTCTTTCCAGAATGGTTGGCCAACCCAATTCTTGTGCTGAAGAAGAATAAGCAGTGGCGCATGTGTATTGATTATACCAGCCTCAACAAAGCTTGACCCAAAGATCCCTTTGCCCTGCCAAGAATTGACCAAGTGATAGACTCCACGGCCGGATGCGAGCTGCTGAGTTTTTTGGATGCGTACTCAGGGTACCATCAGATAAAGCTGAACCCGGCAGACAGGCTGAAGAACGCCTTCATCACACCATTTGGAGCCTTCTGCTACCTGACCATGATGTTCGGCTTGCGAAGTGCCGGCGCCACATTTCAGTGTTGCATACAGAAGTGTCTCCTCAAGCAACTCGGCTGCCTGGTGAAGACGGAGAAGCATGACACACTGCTGGAAGACCTCAAGGAGACTTTTGAGAACCTGTGCCGATTCCAGATCAAGCTCAACCCGGAGAAATGTGTCTTCAGAGTACCAGCCGTCCAACTTCTCGGCTTCCTGGTCCCACATCGCGACATAGAGTGCAACCCTGTGAAGATCAAGGCCATTGAGAAGATGGAGGTGCCCACTCGACTGCTGGACGTACAGAAGTTCACCGGCTGCCTGGCATCAATCAGTCGTTTCATCAGTCGGCTGGGCGAGAAGGATCTTCCCCTGTACCAGCTCATGAAGAAGACCACTTTTTTCGAGTGGAATGACAAGGCGGACGAAGCTTTTCTCCAGCTCAAGAAGATGTTGACCACCCCGCCTATATTGGCGGCCCCGACTGATAAAGAGCCCATGCTCCTCTACATCGCCGCCACCAGTCGGGTGGTTAGCTCAGTCATAGTGGTGGATTGCAAGAGGAGGGCCGAGCATTGCCGGACCAGAGGCATGTGTATTACTTGAGTGAAGTACTGTCTGCCTCCAAGCAAAACTACCCCCACTATCAGAAGATGTGCTATGGTGTGCACTTTGCCGCCAAGAAGCAGAAGCCTTACTTTCAAGAGCACCCAATTACTGTTGTCTGCACTGCTCCGCTTGCTGAGATCATTGGAAGCCGAGAAGCCTCAGGCCGAGTGGCCAAATGGGCCATTGACCTGCCCCCCATACACCATCTACTACCAGCCTCGCATCGCCATCAAGTCACAAGCGTTGGCCGACTTCCTCGTCGAGTGGGCCGAGACCCAGTACTTGCCGCTAGCGCCAGACTCTACCCATTGGCGGATGCACTTTGATGGTTCGAAGATGCGCACCGGGCTGGGCGTCGGCATCGTCCTCACCTCTCCCAAGGGCGACAAGCTCAGATATGTCTGGAAAATCCACTTTGCCGCCTCCAACAACGTAGCTGAATATGAGGCACTCATACACGGGCTCCGGCTTGCCAAGGAGCTCGGCATTCGATGGATCATGTGCCATGGTGACTCCGACTTGGTAGTCCAACAGTCATCAGGCGACTGGGATGCCAAGGATGCAAATATGGCAAGTTACCACTTCCTCGTGTAGCAACTCAGTGGATATTTTGACAGGTGCGAGTTCCTCCATGTGCCAAGAAACGACAACGAGCAAGAAGATGCAATGGCACGGATCGTCTCCACCCAGTAAGCAATACCAGTCGGCGTCGCCCTACAGCGCCTCCTTAAGCCGTCTGTCAGGATGTTACCAGAGTCTGACTCCATCTTCATGCCGGCCCCTCCTGAAGCAGTCAGATCTGACTTGAGGGCCCCAGAAGCCGGCGCAAAATTTTTGGCAGGCGACCCGGGGACTGGAGCTGTCGCACCCATCCCGGGGACTTCTTCAAATCAGCAGGCGGCGACCAACTCCAACCCACCGCCTCCCGGTCCAACCGCCCTTGTACAAGTTGCAGTCGTGGCAGTCGGAGAGATAGCAGCACCTTCATGGGCTCAGCCCATCCTCAACTTCCTGGTGAACAAAGAGCTGCCGACTGACGAGATCCTAGCACAGCAAGTGCAATGGTGGGCAGCAGCATACACCATAGTCAACAAAGAACTGGTACATCGCAGTGTCACTGGTGTGTACCAGCGCTACGTGCAGCCGGATCAGGGTCAAGCAATCCTCAAAGATATCCACCAAGGCGAATGCGCTCACCATGCGGCTTCAAGATCACTTGTTGCCAGAGCTTTCCGCCATGTTTTCTTCTGGCCGACTGCTCTAGATGACGCCAAGGAGTTGGTCCAGAAGTGCAAAGGGTGCCAGAAGTTCCGTTCTAAGCCACACTTGCCGTCTTCTGCGCTCAGGACCATCCCCATTGCCTGGCCCTTTGCCGTTTGGGGGCTGGACATGGTAGGGCCATTCAAGACAGCTCGTGGAGGCATGACTCATTTGCTTGTCGCTGTGGACAAGTTCGCCAAGTGGATAGAAGCAAAGCTAATCAAGAAGCTAAATGGGCCGACTGCCGTGACATTCATCGCCGACATCACCACTCGGTACGGCATACCACACAGCATCATCACCGACAACGGCACAAACTTCACCAAAGGAGCCTTGGCTTGTTTCTGCGCAACGCAGGGCATCCGACTGGACTTAGCGTCGGTTGCCCATCCGCAGTCAAATGGCCAAGTGGAGTGAGCAAACGGCCTCATCCTGTCCGACATCAAGCCCCGACTGGTCGAGCCTCTAGAGCGTTTGGCCGGCTGCTGGCTTGATGAGCTGCCGGCCGTCCTCTAGAGCCTTCGCACAAGTCCGAACAAGTCGACCGGCTTCACACCCTTCTTCCTGGTCTACGGTGCTGAAGCCGTCATCCCGACGGACATAGAATTCGACGACCCACGAGTCACCATGTACACTGAGGCGGACGCCAAGGAGGTACGAGAAGACAACGTCGATCTGCTGGAAGTGGGCCGGCTGTTGGCACTCAGCTGGTCCGCCATCTACCAGCAAAGTCTGCGCCGATACTACAACCGCAAGGTGAAGCCAAGATCCTTCCAAGAGGGAGACCTTGTGCTCCGGCTGATCCAGCGAATAGCCGGCCAGCACAAGCTCTCGGCGCCTTGGGAAGGCCCTTTCATCATCAGCAAACTACCGGGCAACGGTTCCTACTACCTGATCGACGCTTAGAAGCCCAGAGCATGCAAAAGAGATGACTCAGGCAAGGAGACAGGTAGGCCATGGAACGCAAACCTCCTCCAAAGATTTTTCAGTTGAAAGCAGTATGTATGACGCTATCTTTTGTATTAAGTACGAAGACTCTGGGTCCCCCAAGAAGAGCTCGAGAACTACCCTCTTTTATCTATATGATAAGTGTTCTACCTATGAATGTGTTTTTTTATTATTATTCGGCCTGGCACCGGGTTCGACCAATCGGCCCGGAGGCTCGCCGCCTTCTGCTATATGCCGCCTCCTGTAGTCGGACAAGTAGTGTGTCGGCACCAAAGCACTTCACCCGTCAGAAGCCGCAACTCGCAGAGCGACTGTACGACGGGTAGGGGTTGCAAAACAGTGCCCACATGAAAAATGGCTAAGGAAAGTACGCATATAGCCGAGGCCGGCATCCCTCCTTTTCAACCGGCTGCCGAGCAGCCGGCCGGCCGGCTCCTGCTTGCCTTGCCGACACTCCAAATGGCTAAGTACTTGCCCTACCACAAATAGCTAAGTACTCAACCCAGCCATAGTCCGCAGAGCGGCTGTTTGGCTGGCAAGAGGATAGCCAAGGGATGGCGGAAGGAAAAAAGCAAGGAGCAGAAAGCAATAAAAGTCAGAAGCTGGCAAAACAAAGCATGAATTGCGACAGAAATATTTACATATCAAAGGCCCGTTGGACAACATTCAACAGAGTTTGATATACACCCCGCGGGTGGAATTGTGCAAATTTAATCAAAGTTTATCCAGACTAGCGAGCAGAAAAAGATAAAGATAACACCCTAAGGGGCAGCAGAAGGATCCGACTAGACGGTGGAATCGGCGGTGCTGGTTGACGCAACAGAAGAATCCGGCTGGACGGTGGAGTCGGCGGTGCCGGTTGGTGCATCAGAGGGATCCGACTGGATGGCAGTGTCGACAGAACCAGTTGGGGCAGTGGATGGCTGGATGGTAGAGTCGGCGGCGTCCATCAGTGGAACGTGCGGCTGGTCGGTCTCCGCCTAGCTGCCTCCAGCAGCCGTCGGCGCATTTGAGCACGGGTCATTGCTCGAGGCCCGGTCAGGTTGAGGCTGGCCATCTGCTCCGACCTCCGGTGCGTCCTCCTCGCTTTCCTCGTCGTCCTCCTCCTCCCCCTCATCGCTGGAGTCGATCACTTCAGCCGAGTCCTTGCTGTCCTCCGGGTTCAGCCCGAGCCACTCCAGTGGCGCTTCGGCACCCTCTTCAACCACCTCCGGGATGAAGACGCTAGTGTCAGTGTAGTCGGCGATCGCCGCCACCCTACTAACAAGGTCAGCCTCCACCGCCACCAGTTCCTCCTGCGCCTCCAGTTGAAACGTGGTCAGCTGGGCTAGATCTAGCCTAGGGTACCATGCCTTGACGAACTCCAGGGCTCGGCGCGCTCCAGCCTGGGCCGTGGAGCCCTTCCATGCCTCCAGGCGGCTGGCCGCCACCTCCAGCCAGTCGGCAGTCCGACTGGGAGTGTGCGGATCCTGCATGTCTAGCCAGAGGGCGGAGATCGCCTGGGCCCCCAGGCACTGAAGGCGGCGCAACATCTTGTGGGCCGGATGAAGGTGGGCCTGGATGCTGAGGAGCTGCTCGTTGAGGGTCCGGGGGGCGTTGGCGGTAATTTGCACACCTTCCGCCCTCCGCTCCTGGTGTTGGGCCTCGATGATCTGGTTCGCGGCGACGGAGTGGCCTGGGAAGAAGTCTGTTTGAATGAAGGGCAAGAAGAGCCAAAGGTCAGAAGCCGGTAGTCGGCTTGAATAAGGGCCGGCGACTCAAAACAAGAAAGAAAGAATAAGAGGCCTACCGTCGACCAAGTCTTCAATGATGCTGAAGCAGGCAGTCAGATGCGCCTCCTTGTCGGCCCAGGCGGAGCGCTCAATCTCGAACTCAGCAAGGAGGTCGGTCTCCTTCGTCTTCGCCTCCTTCTGAGTCGTCTTGAGGGCCTCCAACTACTCCGCGATTTGCGTGACCAGTCGATCACGCTCGTCGGCCAGTTTGCTGCATTCCGCCTCCTTGCTGCGCAACACGGTGTTGGCTTCGCCCAGTTGCTGCGGCAAGGCAGCGTTGGCTTCTGCAAAGAGAAAAGAAGAGAAGACATCAGTCAATTAATAGAGAAGGGACGTAGTTGCCGGGAAGATCCGGCCCGACTGCTCAGCAGTCGGCCCGAATCTCGGGGACTACAGCTCGCGGGTGTGCCAGCGCGCCCCCACGAAGAGAGGAAGTCAAAACTTACTCTGGCTCTCGGATAAGTGGGTGGTCTACTTCTCCAGCTCCCGGACTCTGGAGTTGAAGGTGGCCGCGCGAAGATTGTGGTAATCCTGCGAAAAGGATGTCAGAAGAAGTTAGCATTCGATCTTGCAAGTTAAAGTTCCGGACCGCCTGCTCAGCAGCCGGCCCAAAACTTTGGGACTACACCCAGTGGGTGCGCTGGCATGCCCCTACGAAGGAAGCAAGAAGATCAAAAATAAAAGAGAAGTAAGAAACTTACTCGGATGGTTGTCCATGAATCCAGGAACGCCTAGTTGCATCGCTTCAGGGCTTCGGCTTCAGCCTGGAGCTTGGCCTGGACGTCGAGGGCTGCCTGGTTCAAGGCTCCCGTCCCACCTCCACGTACCCAGCCGGCGGGCGTGGCGCTGCTCGCCTCGGTGTCGGGGACTGACGAACTTGCAGCACCGGCCTCCAGCGGTCGTAGTGCCGAGGGCTCCTTCGAAAGACGATGGCGCACGGGTGTGCGGACCTCAAGAGTTAGGTCCATCACCACCTCGTTCCCGGCTGGTGGAGCTGGCGGGACGGCCGGCTGCCGGTCTTGCGCCCCGCTGGTTGGCGGTGGCGGAGGCACGACAACGTCCGGCATGGCCACGTCACTGCCCTCCCTCTCCATGACCGGCTGCTCATTGCTGGCTCCCCCAGTCGTCGCTACAAACTCTAGTGGAGGTGGCGCGGTGTTTAGTGGAGTCACGAGCAGCAGCTCCTGGCGGCGCGCGGCATCTGCAAGCCAATCCTTCACCGCGGCGTCAGCCTCCTCCTGCGCCAGCTTCCTCGCCACAGACGCCGCCGCCTTGTCAGCCTCCGCCTTCTCCAGGCGGGCGGCTTCCAGCTCCTCGGTCACCTCACGCGCGTTTGGCTCCTGCGCCTCCTGGTGGTCGGCGGCCTGATCGATTCGCCGGGTGG
This sequence comes from Triticum timopheevii, assembly GCA_963921465.1. NCBI lineage: Eukaryota > Viridiplantae > Streptophyta > Magnoliopsida > Poales > Poaceae > Triticum > Triticum timopheevii. The sequence continues at coordinate 89,701,180 of OY997271.1, forward strand.
TGGTGGAGGTTTCCGCCGACCTGATGACCTAGGCGGCGGCCGACTTTTCGAGGGTGAGCGGGGCCCTGAGATAAGAAAGCAAGATAAAGAAGTTTTTAGGCCACATCGGCAAAGAAGGGAAGCGTAAGAGAAATTTTTACGCTGACACCATGGGCGGCACCTTCGGTTTCCTCTGGAACTTGGCCACCTTTGTCGCGGCCTCTCTCCGCCTGGTCGCCGCGGCCGGGTTCTTGGGCTTCTTCGGCGCACTGCCAAATAGGACGGCGCCCTGCTTCCGCTTGCCGTTGCCACCTCAAATAGACGGCCCGGTAGAGGGGCCTGCGCCGGTGTTAGCGATGCTCCGAGAGGGGCGCGGCTCGTATTCGTCATCATCGTCGTCGGGCCAGGTCTCCATGCATCCCCCTTCCTCGGAGCCACCTGCTCCATCACCGCCTCCTACGACATCATCCTCCAACGCGGCCGCCCCCAAGTCAGGGTCGTCCACGTCGCTCACCTCCCGGTCCGGCTGGTAGTCACCACCCGACCCCATGATGGCGGTCGTCGCCGCAGACATGCAAATCTGCGCTCTAGAGAAGGAATCGTCTCATACCAAGAACAATACTAGAGCAAGAACTAAAAAAGCAGAGGCAAAGGGACTTACGGCAGGCGGCGGGTCGTCGTGGGAGTACGACCGCTTCCCGAATCGCCAGGATCCCTTCGACACCTTGAGGTCAGAGATCTCGTTGACCATCCTTGCCACCTCGGCAACTGGCATGTCCTTTGTGCACATCCTGCTCAGGTCACAATGCCCGCTCATCCGACAGATCAGTTGAGGGCGGCCTTGCAGCGGGAGAACCCGGCGCTCGACGAAGGCAATTAGCAGGTCGGATGCCACGAGACCCTCCAACTCCTGAAGCACCCAGAGCCGGCCGATTGCGCCAGCCGCGTCCGCCCACACGGGCTTCGGCTTGTAGACCCAGGTGGGCCGAAGCCCGACAGGGGGGCCGGCCTCGTAGGCCGGCAGGTTGATGAAGTCAACTGCCGAGTCGACGTTCTCAACATAGAAGTAAGATTGCTGCCACAGTTTCAGCGACTGTGACAGCTTGATGACCGACAAAGCCGCTGAACTTGTCCACCGTCTCCTCGGCGGAGGTGCCCAGTTTGCCGTAGAAGAAAGCTCCCCACAACTCGATGGTGCTGAGGATGCCGAGGTAGCCCTCGCATCCTGTGACGAAGGAGGACAGTAGTGTCACGGTGTTGGGCGTCATGTTGTGCGGCTGGAGGTGGTTGAAGTCCATGAACGAGCGGAGAAACCCGCTCGCCGGATGGCCGAAGCCGCGGAGGAAGTGCGAGCGGAAGACGAGCCGTTCGTCCCCCTGCGGCGCTGGCGAGATCTCCTCCCGCGGCAGCACCCATACCTTGACGAAGGCCGCGTTGGGCATTCAGCGCGTCGCCCAGAGGAAAGTGAGGTGATCCTCGATCACCGTCGAGCCATCCCAGTCGCCTCCCTTCTCACGCGCCATGGCTTCGAGCGGGGCTGCGTGGGGAGGAGGAGCACAACAGCGGTGAACTGCAGCGGACTACGACGAGCACTAAGCAGCAGTAGCGCAGAGAGAGAGAGGAGGAAGAGAGTGTGGGGACGAGGGTGCGCGTGCTCTGCCGCTCCCCAGCCTCCCCCAACTTATAGCCCTCGGGCTGTGAACCCGAGGGGGCGGGGCGTGGGATCGTGAAACTAACTGCGCCCACGACCACATGACCCCTCGATTACTGCGTGGAGTTACTGCGCCTTAATGTCCACGGGGATCGCAACCTCAAGCCTTGGCCGTAGTGGATCCGCCCGCGTGCTGAGGCCCGGTAGTGGTGGGCCCGACCCACTGTCACGTCCCATCAGGAGCGTGGGGTGGCAGGCTGGCCGGGCTGACATGCGCCGCGTGGCGTGCTCGTGGCGGGCGGCTGACCTGGGGAAGCTAAGCAGGCACGCCACCTATTTCCTGCCTGGATGTTAGAAATTGGCGGGCAAGCCCGCCTTGTCAAATTGACTCCGGCAGCCGGCGCGTCACAAGGAGGATCAAGCATTCGCTCAGAACGCGGTGAGATGGGAAGCTGCTGAGACTTCATGGCCCGTCCACCCCGACGCCTCACCAGCTTCGGGGACTACTATCGGAGTAATGGGCCACGGGTAGCATCAGCCGACTCCCTGTGCCTTTCAAGACTTTTGGCCAGCTTTGCCCCACGGGACCTCAGAATGAAGCGCCACCTTCCGGTGGCCGGCTGGCTCAATGGTCGGCTGCCCGAAGACGGCAAGCTTCAACAGACGGTACCAAGACTGGCCGGCTCCTAGCAGACAGCCTCCGAAGAGGCCGGCTCCTACCAGGCGGCCACCCAGCGCCCTCAGAGTTTGCGCATCTCATCAAGAGGACAAGACAGGGTGAGGCTAAAGTATAGTCCCTCACCCCCGAATCCTGGGCTTGGCATAGCTACAGTGCCCCGTACAGGTGGAGATCTCCGCATGGCGCAGCACTATCGCCACTCCCCCTCGATATCACTCGTGACAGGCGGAGCCCTGTTTCCCACGACGACCTATCGGTACGGTTTGCAGGCGGCGGGCCCTACCAGGCAGCAAGAGCCCGGAAGACGGCAGAAGACAGTCCAGCAGGACCTGAGGGAGTCCGGCCTCCAGCAGGCGGCCAGTTCCTCCCTCGGGGCCCATGCTCCAATAACCAGATAAGACATGGTGTGGCTACAGTGATCTCCCTCCAGGCGGTGGGATTGTAGCCACGCTCCACTGACCAAGCCTGCATCATTAGCAATACGACTACAGTGATCAGCCACCAACCAGACCCACCCGCAGTGGGGGCGGCCTGTCGGCGCCATACCAGACCGGTCGGCTGGGCCTACCAGGCGGCGGGCCCTAGTAGCCGGCGGAAAAGCCGGCGGCCAGAGACACTGACAGGCGGGTACAACACCCGGCCAGATTACCATTGTACCCCTGGGGGGTAGGCCTATATAAACCCCTAGGGTACTAATGCAAACGGTTCCCACCCTGATAGAACGAGCCAATACCCTAGAGGAAGAACCCTGCCTCCTTCTACCTCTAGCACACAGCTTAAGGAGCACCATTGTATCACTTGTGCCTTAGTGATCATGCGGAGACCCCGCAAAGCAGGACTAGGGGTGTTATCTCCTAGGAGAGCCCCGGACCTGGGTAAAGTGCACTGGCGTTTGTGTCTACGCCTTATCCCGCTTCCAGGCACCGGAGACATTCTACTCGCTCCCACCATGATAAGCCATCCGTTGGCATATGTCGCACCCAACCCCCGACAAATTCCTTGACAGTAGTTTGTTCACCCACCGTAATACTTATGCTATGTTGAGAGAAGCCACTAGTGAAACCTATGGCCCCCGGGTCTATCTTTTATCATATAAGTTTTCCATCTACTTTTATTTGCATCTTTTACTTTCCAATCTATATCATAAAAATACCAAAAATATTTATCTTATCATATTATCTCTATCAGATCTCACTTTTGCAAGTTACCCTGAAGGGATTGACAACCCCTTTATCGCGTTGGTTGCGAGGTTCTAGTTTGTTTGTGTAGGTGCGTGATACTTTTGAGGAGCCTCCTACTGGATTGGAACCTTGGTTCTCAAAAGCCGAGGGAAATACTTACGCTGCTTTGCTGCATCACCCTTCCCTCTTCAAGGGAAAAACCAACGCATGCTCAAGAGGTAGCAGGCATGCGGCATCATGAGCTATTCACCGTGCCTCCTGAGAATAATGCTTCGTATTGTTTTGCATGTCGATCTAATGCCATTGACTTGCTTGTTAAGAAGATCATCCTCTTCTGTTGTTTCCGTGCTTAAGAAGTTCATCGTCTTATGTTTCATTCATAGCCTATACGACAAGTCGGGTAGGTTAGACGTGAAACCATATGATCTTCCGACCAACTCATCATCTTAGGCCGTGATTGGATCGTCGTTTTCCAACCAAAACCGCTTGTAAAACTAACGCTTGTAAAGAAAAGTAGATGGTCTCGGGCGAAGCGCTTTGTTGGTCGATTTCTACTAGTAAAATATACACTGGTCACTCAAATTACACGCGTAACCCGCCGGTTTTACTTAAAGACCTCGGGCCCTCGGTTTCATTATGCCTGTATTTTACGCGTTGTTTCCGATGATGAGTAAATTACACTTGTATCTTAATACAGGTGTGAAATAAACCAGAGCTCCCAAGAGCGGCCTTACCGTTTCATGCCGTCTCAGTCTCTCAACGATGCTCATAGGTGTCCGATGATCCTGGCTTCCTGAATGAGCAGCGGGCACTGTATCAGACCATCCGTAGGGCCCGCGAGGCCCTTTCCGTCGTCCTTCGAGTTGTTGCGCTCGTAGTGGCGCCGAGCATTGTTAACATGGTCAACGAACATGAGGATTCAGGAGATGACTTTATTTTGACTGGATGACAGTAGGGACCCACTAGGGCCATAGCCGTACGTACGCAAGTGCCTCCTTATTATGTACAACTATATTTTTTTGCTTCCTACTGGTTTCTTGACATTAACAGTCCCACACCATTGTCAACCTATGTAGTCAATATAAATGAGAAAATTGCACAAGGTGCGGTCGACAGCTGGGACCAGGCAGCTCGAGCAGTATTTGTGTTTTTGAGGCGTGAGCACTGCAGAGTTTTTCTTGAGCGATATTTTCGTTGTTGTTGAAAGGAGAGCAGGGTATGAACTAGGCGAGCTGTGGCCTGTCTAGCCCAGGCCAGATATCCATCCTAGATATTAATTTTTCTCAAGATTAAAATCGCTAGCCCAGCTATACGTTTTTTTGAGGAATACCCTGGCAAGGTCAACTTGTTATTCTCTGCCCCATTGGGCTGCGAATGTTTCCTCGAAGGGATGCATTAGGCTTAACAGGAAAATGGGCTTTAAAAAATAATAAATGGGATGTAATTATAAAAACTGGGCAGTAACTATAAAAATGCACCAAATACGAAATTACTTTATAATTTATGGATTTTGAAAATCTTTTTAATTGTTGCGCGCGCAATGTTTCATTGGATTTTTATGTAATACATATTTATATTTAATCTGACTAGAAATTTCGGGATAAAAATATTTCGGATCCCATCAAAATGTCGGAAATTTTATTGAATTCTGTATTGAACGGTTGGTTGAAATTATTAATCGTTGTCCTAGGTAGAAAATGGGTTGTACTTGTAACAAATTGTAAATGGGTTGTAGTAAATTCCATTAGAATTCAAAAATGGGTTGTACATTTTTACAAGTCACAGATGGGCTATATGTTCTCTGACACAAACTTGTGGGCCTACTAAGTTGACGCGTCCCCTAAAAAAGAGAAGTTGACATGTATGCAAGGCTTTGTCAACTTATAGTCGACACACAGTTCTAGCAGCAGTGGCCGTTGGATGTCTATCAAACGGATGTCGTGCTTCTTCTTCAATCTCGGATATTCTAGCTTCAGCCGCCCAAAAAATGATTCCTCCCCCTGACATCTGGGGCGCACCATTTCGGAGGCTGACTTGTGGGCCTACTAAGTTAATGTGTACCAAGGGCTTTGTAAACTTAGTCAATATAAACGATCCTAACTGCTGTGACCGTACGATGTCTATCGAGCAGCCATCGTGCTTCTTCAACCTCCGGTCTTCTTGCTCCAGCCGCCCAAAGCAGCGCCGGTCGTGTCACCTACACCTGCCTCCCGTGGACGGCTATGCTGCCGCGGAGGCCTTACCGCCCCTACTACTCCCACAACTGGCCAGGCCATCCCTCCACTCACCCACACACCCTGTTATTCTGCGGCGACGGCAGCCTCACACCAAAGCCGAACCAGTGAACCCTTGTACTCCTCTCCGCGTGGGCATCCACTGCCGCGTCTTCCCCGGCTCCGCGTCCCCTTCCTAGGCCTCGCCTCCGTCCACCGCCCTGGTGCTCTCGGCGCGGCTTGGTAACCGTGGTCAAGGAAGGACTTCCATAGGACGTGGACTGTACGTAGAGAGGCTGACAGCTGAGTCCACGGACGCACATAAGGAAATGCCTACTTATTACATGCAAAATAATGATTCCTCCAGCTGACATCTAGGACCCACCGGAAGGGCCTCTGTATTTCACGAAAAAACGTCCCCCCCGCTGACAGGTCGGACCCACCAGCTATATATTCGCATGCAAGGAAGTGCCTCCTTATTACGCACAAAAAATGAATACTCCCCGTGCTAGGTGGGACCCAGCATAGTGGGAGGCTGACCTGTGGGCCTACTAAGTTTACGCGTACCAAGGGCTTTGTCAACTTAGTCAATATAAATGATTCTAGCTGCAGTGACCGTATGATGTCCATCCAATGGCCGTAGTGCTTCTTCAACCTCTGGTCTTCTTGCTCCAGCCGCCCAAAGCAGCGCCGGTCGTGCCGCCTGCTCCTGCCTCCCGTGGGCGGCTGTGCTGCCGCCACTGATAACCGACAAGTATACGGGATAAATTGTAGCCTCTTTGGATAAGTAAGAGTGTCGAACCCAACGAGGAGCTAAAGGTAGAACAAATATTCTTTCATGTCCTATCTACCACTGATACGACTCTACGCATGCTTAGTGTTCGCTTTACCGAGAACAAGTATAAAACTAGATGTACTTTGTAGGTGTTGTTGGATAGGTTTGCAAGAATATAAAGAGCACGTAAATAAAAAGTAGTAGCTGTTTAGATAAAGAAGAAGTAAAGTAAATATAGCGAGTGTGGAAAAGTGGTGGTAGGAGTTGTGAAATTGTCCCTAAGCAATTGACTACTTTACTAGACCGATAATCACTATTGCAATTTTATTTGAGGGAGAGGCATAAGCTAACATACTTTCTCTTCTTGGATCTTATGCACTTATGATTGGAACTCTAGCGAGCATTCGCAACTACTAAAGATCATTAAGGTAAAACCCAACCATAGCATTAAAGTATCAAGTCCCCTTCATCCCATACATAAACAACCTACTTACTCGGGTATGTGCATCTGTATCTCATGGCACCCACCATAAGCAAATCATGAACATATTACAAACCCTACAGCGGGGATCCCTCATACTTGCGCGACACGGAGAGCACCATAGGACAGCACCAATAATAAAACATGCAACTCAAACCAATCATAGCAATTCATCAATCATCGATAGGACAACAGAAATCTACTCAGACATCATAGGATGGCAACACATCATTGGATAATATAAAGCACCATGTTCAAGTAGAGGGTACAGCGGGTTGCGGGAGAGTGGACCGCTGAATATAGATGGGGGAAGGTGATGGAGATGTTGGTGAAGATGGCGGAGGTGTTGGTGTAGATCGTGGTGATGATGATGGCTGCCGGCGGCGTTCCAGCGCCACCAGAAGCAAGGGGGAGAGAGCCCCCCTTCTTCTTCTTCTTCTTCTTCTTCTTCTTCTTCTTCCTTGACCTTCTCCCTAGAGGGGAGATGGCGTGGGAGGGGCGAGAGCCCCTCGGGGATTGGATCTGTCTCTCTGTCTCTCTCTGTTTCTGCCCTCTAGGATTCTGCCCTTGCACCCTTTCTTTTATATCTGAAGATCCGTAACTCTGATTGGATTGAAACCTTCACCCATATATTTTTCCAAAAATTAGCTTTCTTGCAGCCAAAGAAGAGCAGCAACCGCCTTATGAGGGGCCCATGAGGGTCAGGGGCGCGCCCAGTATAAGTGGGTGTGAGGGCCACCCTCGTGGGCACCTCGGACACCATCTCACATTGATTCTTCCTCCAAAAAATCACAAATATTCCAAAATAATTCTCCATCCGTTTTTATCCCATTTGGACTCTGTTTGATATTGGGTTTCTGTGAAACATAAATCATGCAACAAACAGGAACTGGCATTGGGCACTGGATCAATATGTTAGTCCCAAAAAATAATATAAAAATGTGCCAAAAGTATATGAAAGTTGAATAATATTGGCATGGAACAATCAAAAATTATAGATACGACAGAGATGTATCAGCCACTAGTAGAAAAAGGGTCTAATGTGCAGCTCATTAGTCCCAGTTTGAAATTGAGCCGGCACTAATGTGACCATTAGTGCCAGTTCCAATGGCTAGGCGGGCCGCTCTCTTTAGTACCGGTTCGTGCGGAACCTTTAGCACCGGTTCATGCCACGAACCGGTACTAAAGGGTGTGGTGGCAGGATGTTCTCAGACTGGGGCCCGTCCAACACCTTTAGTACCGGTTCTTGCCACGAACCGATACTATAGGTCATCCTACATATAAACCCTTCGTCCAGCTCACTCTGTTCTCCCCCCTTTCCCCTCTCCTCCTCTCTGTTCTTTCTCTCTTGTCCCCTCGAGCTCATCACACATTTTGCCAAAATTTTGTCAAGATTTTAAGGCCCCCATCCATTCAAGTGATCACAAAGGTTAGCAACTTTGTCCTTTCATCTCTCATTGCTAGATTAGCTCTTGCAATGCTTTCTATAGTGATTAATTTGTGGGTTTTAGTAATTTTGGAGGAATTATATGTGGTAGTTTATTTGATTTATATGCAATTTGAGCTTAAAATAACTTTTAGTTTGCATATGTAGGTGTGGTTTACTTAGTGCCTTCCCGTCTCCGTCGTAACCACCGTCGATCGTCCGCACCGACCCGTCACCGGCACCACCTTTTGGTGAGCCTCTTGTTCTTATATTTTTTATATAAAAAAAATCATGTTTGTGTGATTTATATATATAGTTACTTGTATAATTATCTTACCCGTACGTTGTTTGTTATACATAGTGCCATGGTGTTGATATCCGTCCCCGTCGGCCCTCGTCCATGTTATGATTCGGATGTGGTATATTCTCTTTTAAAACAATTTGTTGCATTTCGTGTTTATGACAAATTGTGCCCATCAAGTTGACATAGATATTTTTATCTAGGAGGTATGTGAACCGGAAATTCCAACCGACCCTATTGTCAAGAGGTTAAATTATTTAAAAGATAAAATGAGTATTTGAAAGAAAAATTGAAAAGAATTGAGGGGGAGAAGATGGAATTGGAGTTGCATGTTGCCGATGTCATCGATGATCACAAGGTCTAGATGGAGAAAATGCGGTTGAAGATTAGAAAGATTAGAAAATATGCCATTGATAGTGTGGCTTGGTATCATTATACTGTTGGATCAATTGTTACCTTAGTTGCGATCTTGATCTCATTTGTTGTTGCATTTAAATGCTTTAGCTAGACAGTTATTTCTATGTTGCATTTAAGTGTTGTATGAACTTTATGATGAACTTTTATTAATGTGGTCTATTCGGTGGTGTGTAATGAAGATGCTCCAACAATGGATGTACGATGACCGATGCTCTCCCTAGTTCATTGATGGCGTGCATACTTTTCTGATTGCGGCTCAGGCAAACAAGCGGGCGGATGGTTTTATGCCTTTTCCATGTGCTAGCTGTAAGAATGATCACAATTACTCTAACTCAAGAACCATTCACGTCCAGCTGTTTGAGTCCGGTTTCATGCCCCACTATAATGTTTGGACCAAGCATGGAGAAAGAGGGATTATGATGGAAGACAATGAAGAAGAAGAGGACGATGATAGCTATCCTGGCCATGGGTTCCCTGAATACGGTGATACAACAATGGGGGAAGAAGATGAGCTGGCCATGCGGGAAGAAGCTGAAGAAGAGGCATCAGATGAGCCCACTGATGATCTAGGTCGGGCCATTGCCGATGCAAAGAGAAACTGCGCAAGTGAAAAGGAGAAGAAGAAGTTGCAGCGCATGTTAGAGGATCACAAGAAATTGTTGTACCTGAATTGCAAAGTTGAAAATAAAAAGCTGGGCACCACACTGGAATTGCTGCAATGGAAGGCAGAGAATGGTGTATCTGACAAGGGATTTGGAAAGTTGCTGGAAATGATAAACAATATGCTTCCAATGGACAACGAATTGCACAAGAGTACGTACGAAGCAAAGAAGGTTGTATTCCCTCTAGGTTTAGAGGTGCAGAAGATACATGCATGCCATAATGACTGCATCCTCTACCGCCGTGAGTACAAGGATTCGAAAGCGTGCCCGATATGCGGTGCATTGCGCTATAAGATCAGCCGCGATGACCCTGGTGATGTCGAGGGCGAGCGCCCCAGGAAGAAGATTCTTGCGAAGGTGATGTGGTATGCTCCTATAATACCATGGTTGAAACATTTGTTCCAAAACAAAGAGCATGCCAAGGGGATGTAATGGCACGGAGAAGACCGTAAGAAAGACAGAAAGTTGAGAGTACCCGCTGACTGGTCGCAGTGGAGAAAAATCGAGAGAAAGTACATGGAGGAGTTTGCAGGTGACCCAAGGAACGCATGGTTTGGTCTAAGCGCAGATGGCATTAATCCTTTTGGGGAGCAGAGCAGCAACCATATCATGTGGCCTATGACTCTATGTTTGTATAACCTTCCTCCTTGGTTGTGCATGAAGCGGAAGTTCATTATGATGCCAATGCTCATCCAAGGCCCTAAGCAACCCGATTACGACATTGATGTGTACCTATTAGTTCAAGAACTATTACAACTGTGGAATGGAAAAGGTGTATGTGAGTTGGATGAGCACAAACAGGAAGAATTTGAACTAAAGGCGTTGTTGTTCGTGACCATCAATGATTGACCTGTTCTCAGTAACCTTTTAGGACAGACAAACAAGGGATACCGCAGATGCATGCACTATTTGGATGATACCGATAGTATATATTTGGATAGTTGTGGGAAGAATGTGTACCTGGCACATCGTCGATTTTTTCCGAGCAGGCATCCCGTAAGAAAGAAAGGCAAGCATTTTAGAGGTGAGGCGGATTACCGGACGAAGCCTCGCCACTGTACTGGTGCTGACGTACATGATATGGTCAAGGATTTGAAGGTAATCTTTGGAAAGGGTCCTGGCGGACAACCTGTTCCGAAGGACGCTTACGGACGCGCATCCATGTGGAAGAAGAAAACTATATTTTGGGACCTGCCCTATTGGAAGGACCTAGAGGTCCGCTCCCAATCGACATGATGCACGTGACGAAGAATCTTTGCGTGACCCTGCTTGGCTTCTTGGGTGTGTATGGGAAGACAAAAGATACACCAGAGGGACGGGAGGACCAGCAACGTATGCACGGAAAAGACGGCATACATCAGGGTCATGCCAGCTACACTCTTACCAAAGAAGAGAAGGAAATCTTCTTTGAATGCCTGCTCAGTATGAAGGTACCGTCTGGCTTCTATGGATATAAAGGGAATAATAAATATGGCAGAGAAAAAGTTCCAGAACCTAAAGTCTCATGACTGCCACGTGATTATGACGTGACTGCTTCCGGTTGCATTGAGGGGGCTTCTACCGAAAAACGTTCGATTAGCCATTGTGAAGCTATGTGCATTCCTCAATGCAATCTCTCAGAAGGTAATCGATCCAGAAATCATACCAAGGTTACAGAATGATTTGGTGCAATGTCTTGACAGTTTTGAGTTGGTGTTCCCACCATCCTTCTTCAACATCATGATGCACGTCTTAGTTCACCTTTGCGAAGATATTAACGTTTTGGGTCCTGTATTTCTACACAATATGTTCCCCTTTGAGAGGTTCATGGGAGTCTTGAAGAAATATGTTCATAACCGTGCTAGGCCAGAAGGAAGCAACTCGAAGGGCCATGAAAATGAGGAGGTCATTGAGTTTTGTATTGACTTTATTCCTGACCTTAGGCCGATTGGTGTTCCTGAATCGCGGCATAAGGGCAGACTGGATAGAAAAGGCATGCTAGGAGGGGATCAAATAATATGTATGGACGGGCATTCTCTCACTGAAGCACACTACACAGTTCTACAGAATTCGGCCTTGGTGGCTCTGTATATGGAGGAACACGAGAATTTTCTACACTCCAAACACCCGGAGCAGTCTGACGACTGGATTACACGTGAACAAACGAGGACTTTTGCCAATTGGTTGCAGACTCGTGCCGTGCATGATGGCGATATTGAACATGACTTGTACTTGCTGTCCTAGTTACCATCTTCGAATATAATTACTTTCAAAGGGTACGAGATAAATGGGAATACATTTTACATGATCGCCCAAGTTAAGAAGAGCACCAACAAAAACAGTGGTGTCCGCTTTGATGCAACAACTAAGACGGGAAAGGAAACATATTATGGTTACATAGAGGACATATGGGAACTTAACTATGGAGGTGGTTTGAAGGTCCCTTTGTTTCGGTGCAAATGGGTCAATATGACACGAGCGGGGTAACGGAAGACCCGCAGTACCAAATGACAACAGTGGATATCAACAATCTTGCATATGCAGACGGACCATTTGTCCTAGCCAATGATGTGGCGCAGGTTTTCTATGTGAAAGACATATATACCAGCCCGAGAAAAAGAAAAGATAAGGAAGCGAATGCATCATACGATGAGACAGAGCGCCACATAGTTCTTTCAGGGAAAAGAAACATCGTGGGAGTGGATGACAAGACAGACATGTCAGAAGATTATGAAAAGTTTGATGAAATTGCTCCATTCAGAGTGAATATTGATCCGAGCATCCAGTTAAATGATGAAGATTGTCCATGGTTCTGGCATGTGATAGGCTTCACCGTCATCACTTTCTTCTGTAGTGACTTCCCGGACTTATATATCTGGGCAGTGCCTCTTCAAACAAACCGGAGGGAATCTTTGTAATAGTTAGGGTACTTATGTGTTTTGGTATTTGAAACGCGAAGAAATTTTATGTGCGAAAATTGGATGCACTTCGTCTACAAATTAGTTCGTTAAATAATTCAAATTTAAACTATTCAAATTTGAGAACTACTGGCACTAACAGAAAGTTTATAATTTTTTGTAACTATAGAAAAAATATTTAGAAATAAATAAATGAAAATAAATAAATTAGAAAAGAAAAAAAACTAAATTTTTGTTGATACAAAAACTAAATAAAAAAATTTAAACTATTCAAATTTGAAAACTACTCGCACTAACAAAAAGTTTGTAATTTTTTGTACATAAAGAAAAAATATTCAGAAATAAATAAATGAAAATAAATAAAGTAGAAAAGAAAAACACTAAACTTTTGTTGAGACAAAAACTAAATAAAAAAAGCCCACCTATTGGGCCACAGCGGCCTACATACGACTAGTAACCCAACCTGTAGTTGGGCCAGGATGCAGACCCGCAGGGCCCAGTAGGCCCACATGGCATTGTTAGGCCAAGAAGCCTGCTATAGAGAGGAGTTCGACAGAGCAGCCGCGCCGGGGCTTTTTAACAGGTGCGGGCGCCCCTCGGCTAGCAAGGTGGGACTACACTTGCCCGCACCCGCGCCAGCGCACCCCCTTTAGTACCGGGTCGTGGCTACAACCGGTACTAAAGGGGGGGCTTTAGTACCGGTTGTAGCCACGACCAGGTACTAAAGCAGGTGCGATTCCCACCGCTTCGCCTGGCCAAAATAGGCCTTTAGTAACGGTTAGTGGCTACAACCGGTACTAAAGGTGCCACCTATATAAGAAACACTTCAAAAAATTTCAGTTTCTCATCTCCCACTTCTCTCTGGCGCCGCCCTGTCCCGCGCCTCGCCGCCCCCGTTCCGCGCCGTCCCCGTCCCCGTCATCACCGTCCCCGTCGCGCCATCGCCCCATACCGCGCCATCACCGTCCAGCACCTTGCCTCGCCGTCACCGTCGCCTTGGATCGACCTCGCCTCGCCGTCGCCGTCGCCTGGACCTCGCCATCACCGTCGCCTCGACCTCGCCCGCGCGCGTGCTGTGAGCTCCTCCCCCGGCCTCTCCTCCCTCCAATCCACCGCGCCGCAGCCGGCGCCGGCCGCACGCGCACACACACACACACACTCACACTACACGCGCGCGCACACACACACACAATTTTTCTATTTTTAGTTTTTAGTTTTTTCAGTTTTTCTGTTTTTCATACAAAGTTTTAGATGAATTAATTAATTAGATTAGATTAATGTCAAATAGTATATAGAAATGCTAGAAATGTTATAGAAATTTTATAGAAATGTTAGAATTTTTTTATAAATGTTAGTGAGGGAGTCCTGGACTAGGGGGTGTCCGGACAGCCGGTCTATCATCGTCAGCCGGACTCCAAGACTATGAAGATACATGATTGAAGACTTCGTCCCGTGTCCGGATGGGACTTTCCTTGGCGTGGAAGGGAAGCTTGGCGATACGGATATGTAGATCTCCTACCAATGTAACTGACTCTGTGTAACCCTAGCCCTCTTCGGTGTCTATATAAACCGGAGGGTTTTAGTCCATAGGACACACAACCATTACAACAATCATACCATAGGATAGCTTCTAGGGTTTAGCCTCCTTAATCTCGTGGTAGATCCACTCTTGTACTACCCATATCATCAATATCAATCAAGCAAGAGTAGGGTTTTACCTGCATCGAGAGGGCCCGAACCTGGGTAAAAACATCGTGTCCCTTGTCTCCTGTTACCATCAGCCTAGACGCACAGTTCGGGACCCCCTACCCGAGATCCTCCGGTTTTGACACCGACATTGGTGCTTTCATTGAGAGTTCCTCTGTGTCGTCACCGATAGGCTTGATGGCTTCTTCAATCAACAACAACGCCGTCCAGGGTGAGACTTTTCTCCCTGGACAGATCTTCGTATTTGGCGGCTTCGCACTGCGGGCCAATTCGCTTGGCCATCTGAAGCAGATCGAAAGCTACGCCCCTGGCCATCAGGTCAGGTTTGGAAGCCTAAACTTCACGGCCGACGTCCGCGGAGACTTGATCTTCGACGGATTCGAGCCACAGCCGAGCGTGCCGTGCTGTCACGATGGGCACAATTTAGCTATGCCGCCGGACAGTGCCCTGGAGGCCGCACACGAGTCCGCTCTGACCTATAGTTCAGAGCAGACCGCGCAGATCGAGGACAGGTGGTTGGACACCGCCTCGGGGGCTGCAACTTCTACGGCGACGGAGCCGAATACTGACCTTGTCCCTTATAAAGCTCGTGACTCCGAGGCGCCGGACTCCTTGCCGGACTCTAAACCTCCCGCGCCCCTGCCAATCGAATCCGATTGGGCGCCGATCATAGAGTTCACCGCCGTGGACATCTTTCAGCACTCACCCTTTGGCAACATCCTAAATTCGCTAAAGCATCTTTCGTTATCAGGAGAACCCTGGCCGGACTGCGGTCAGGATGGTTGGGATGCGGACGACGAAGAAATTCAAAGCCCACCCACCACCCACTTTGTAGCCACCGTCGACAATCTAACCGACATGCTAGACTACGACTCCGGAGACATCAACGGTATGGACGACGATGCCGGAGATTACCAAGAACCAGCGCCTACCGACCACTGGAAGGCCACCCCAACCCATGATGTATATATGGTGGACACCCCAAAAGGAAGCGATAATGAGGAACAACGGGATGCGGCAAAGGATAATTCCGCCGACAAACAACCAAAACAGCAACGCAGATGCCGCCCTAAGTCCCGCCTCGACAAAAACAGCACTCCTAATGACCCAGCAATAGAGCAGGGCAAACCAGTGGACGACAAACATGCAACCAAGAAACCATCCGAACAGGACGAATCGGATAATCAACCCAAGCCCGGTGAAAACAACAGTCCAGAAGATCTCACGCCGGACACACCACCGGAGCATAAGAACCTTCACAAAAGACTCGTCGCCACTGCAAGAAGTCTGAAGAAGGAAAAACGGAAGCTCAAAACAGCGGAAGACATACTCAGAATGAGGTGGAGCAAAGTACTCAAGACCACGGACAAATATGGCAATGACCACCAAACGAAGAGCTACCCGAAGCGCAAGGTGCTGCCAGAATTCGATGAGGAGGCCATAGAGTCCCCACAGTCAAAAAGCAAAGAGGCCGCCTGGCAGGATAGACGACCAGATGACAGGACAAAAGCGATAAGCGGCGCCGCACACAAGCCGACTCATGATCCTCGGAAAACAGACGGCCCGGTCAGGTCCATTTATGGGCCAAAAAAGAGGGCCCCAGGAAGCAACACAACACGCCGAGTGTTCGAGGACAACGGCACACCCAAATACTGGGGCGCCGCACACCCACTATGTTTCACCGATGAGGTGCTGGATCATGAATTTCCAGTGGGGTTTAAACCCGTAAACATAGAGGCATACGACGGAACAACAGACCCTGGAGTCTGGATTGAGGATTACATCCTCCACATACACATGGCCAGAGGAGATGATCTCCACGCCATAAAATATCTACCCTTCAAGCTCAAAGGGCCATCTCGGCATTGTCTCAAAAGCCTCCCAGAAAGCACTATTGGAAGTTGGGAAGAGCTCGAGGACGCGTTTAGAGTACATCCGTGTGGTTTGCAGGCCTTCCAGGGGTACTGTGGATTTGACATATCCGACCCAAGATTTTGTTTAAGTTGGATAGCTCATCACTTTTGTCCGTAAGAGGCAGTGTTTTGTTGTTTGGCCGCGAGCTTTTGAATCCGGCGTTGACCGCCATGTTCTTTGGGCTTTTCTCTTTATTCTGGCGCTGATCTTTTTTGCGCCGTGATTTTCCGTTTCCATCTCTGATCTCGGATGTACTTGGATCGCTGGTGCTGCATCTTGCCAGCCAGCTATCTTTCCCCGCACAAAAGCGGGTCATGAGGCTTGTTAGCGTGGACATTGTCCTCGGCTTCTCTTGGCCGAGGTGCCTGGCGAGCCATTCGTCTCGGACGTTGTGTTTAAAAGCTGCTAAGGCCTCGGCGTCCGGACAGTCGACTATTTGGTTCTTTTTAGTAAGGAATCGGTTCCAGAATTTGCACGCTGACTCTCCGGGCTGTTGAGTTATATGACTTAAATCATCTGCATCCGGAGGGCGGACATAAGTCCCTTGAAAATTTGCTCTAAACGCATCCTCAAGCTCTTCCCAACTTCCAACAGTGTTTTCTGGGAGGCTTTTGAGCCAATGACAGGCTGGCCCTTTGAGCTTGAGGGGTAAATATTTTATGGCGTGGAGATCGTCTCCTCTAGCCATGTGTATGTGTAGTATATAATCCTCTATCCAGACTCCAGGGTCTGTTGTTCCGTCATAGGCCTCTATGTTTATGGGTTTGAACCCTGCTGGGAATTCATGATCCAGCACCTCATTGGTGAAACATAGTGGGTGTGCGGCGCCCCTGTATTTGGGTGTACCGCTGTCTTCGGACACTTGGCGTGTTGTGTTGCTTCCTGGGGCCCTCTTCTTTGGCCCGTAAATGGACCTGGCTAGGCCATCTGTTTTTCCAGGGTCATTAGTCGGCCTGTGTGCGGCGCCGCTTTTAGTTTTTGGCTTATCATCTGGTCGTGTATCCGACCAGGCGGCCTCTTTATTTTTTGACTGTGGGGGCTCTATGGCCTCCTCATTAAATTCTGGCAGTAGCTTGCGCTTCGGGTAGCTCTTTGATTGATGGCCATTGCCGTATTTGTCTGCGGTTTTGAGCACTTTGCTCCACCTCATTCTGAGTATATCTTCCGCTATTTTGAGCTTCCATTTTTCCTTCTTCAAACTTCTTGCTGTGGCGACGAGTCTTTTTCGAAGGTTTTTATTCTCCGGCGGTGTGTCCGGCGTGAGGTCGACTGGACTGTTGGTTTCACCGGGCATGGATTGATTATCCGATTCGTCCTGTTCGGACGGTTGCTTGTCCGCATGTTCGTCGTCCACTGTTTTGCCCTGCTCTATTGCTTGGTCATGAGGAGCGCTGTTGTTGTCGAGGCGGGACTTAGGGCGGCGTCTACGTCGCCGTTTTGGTTGTTTATCACCGGGATTATCCTTTACCATGTCCCGTTGGTCCTCGTTATCGCTTCCTTTTGGGGTATCCACCTTGTATACGTCATGTGTTGGGGTGGTCTTCCAGTGCCCTGTAGGCACTGGTTCTGGATCGTCTCCGGCATCGTCGTCCATACCGTCGATGTCTTCGGAGTCATAGTCTAGCATGTCTGTTAGATCGTCGATAGTGGCTACAAAGTGGGTGGTGGGTGGGCCTTGAATTTCTTTGTCGTCCGTATCCCAACCGTCCTGGCCATAGTCCGGCCAGGTCTCTCCGGAGAGCGAGAGATGTTTTAGCGAATTTAGGATGTCGCCAAAGGGCGAGTGTTGGAAGATGTCCGCGGCGGTGAACTCCATGACCGGCGCCCAATCAGATTCGATTGGCAGGGGCGCGGGAGGTTCGGAGTCCGGCAGGGAGTCTGGCACCTCGGAGTCATGAGCTTGGCAAGGGACAAGGTTAGTGTTCGGCTCCATCGCCGTGGAAGTTGCAGCCCCCGAGGCGGTGTCCAGCCACCGGTCCTCGATTTGGGCGATCGGCTCCGGACTAAGGGCCAGAGCAGACTCGTGTGCGGCCACCAAGGCACTGTCCGGCGGGAGAGCTAGATCATGCCCATCGTGACAGTGCGGCACACTCGGCTGTGGCTCGAGCCCGTCGAAGATCAAGTCCCCGCGGATGTCGGCCGTGAAGTTTAGGCT
This sequence comes from Triticum timopheevii, assembly GCA_963921465.1. NCBI lineage: Eukaryota > Viridiplantae > Streptophyta > Magnoliopsida > Poales > Poaceae > Triticum > Triticum timopheevii. Next base: position 89,719,618 of record OY997271.1, read on the forward strand.
TCCGAACCTAACCTGACGGCCAGGGGCGTAGCTTTCGATCTGCTCAAGATGGCCAAGTGAATTAGCCCGCAGCGCGAAGCCGCCGAATACGAAGATCTGTCCGGGGAGAAAAGTCTCACCCTGGACAGCGTTGTTGTTGATTGAAGAAGCCATCGAGCCTATCGGTGATGACACAGAGGAACTCTCAATGAAAGCACCAATGTCGGTGTCAAAACCGGCGGATCTTGGGTAGGGGGTCCTGAACTGTGCGTCTAGGCGGATGGTAATAGGAGACGAGGGACACGATGTTTTACCCAGGTTCGGGCCCTCTTGATGGAGGTAAAACCCTACGTCCTGCTTGATTAATATTGATGATATGGGTAGTACAAGAGTAGATCTACCACGAGATCAAGGAGGCTAAACCCTAGAAGCTAGCCTATGGTATGATTGTTGTAATGGAGGTTATGTCCTACGGACTAAAGCCCTCCGGTTTATATAGACACCGGAGAGGGCTAGGGTTACACAGAGTCGGTTACAATGGTAGGAGATCTACATATCCGTATCGCCAAGCTTGCCTTCCACGCCAAGGAAAGTCCCATCCGGACACGAGACGGAGTCTTCAATCTTGTATCTTCGTAGTCTTGGAGTCCGGCGGACGATGATAGTCCGGCTGTCCGGACACCCCCTAGTCCAGGACTCCCTCAGAGATGAAGGATATTCTTTTGGTCTTGATCTGTAATCTACTTGTTATGTTCACGTGCGCACACAATGATAAAATAGCTTGTGTGTTTTATATCTGTTTGCCATGATATGAATGATGTCATACTATGTTCATCCTACTCTAAACCATGTCTGTTTATCCTTAGATGTCAACGAATGTGAGGAAATAGACAATACAAGAGGCATGCTACATGGACATATGTTCCGAAAGTGATTTTATTATGTAGTTGGCACTACAATACATGCTAATGTATTACAGTAGTTCACCAAAATAAGTTATGTATAACGTGTAACCTACTTCATTTGTTTTTGTCTCATTAGTAACTTATCTGGTACACTAATCTACAAGTTCAAACTTTCATGATGCTATGGAACAAATGATTGAACAGCCACAGCCACCTGAAGGTGACGAGGCTACCACAGGCACAATGTCACCTCTTGCTGCAGTGCGTCAGTATCTCTCCACTAACAGTGCAAAAAGCACCTTCCTGCGTAATTCTGGGTTGGTTGTCAAGGTAACCTGGTCCAAATCGCGTACTGAAGAAAATCTTCCTGCTAGACGGAGTGATATATCCGTGCTCCAAACACAAGTCCAATCCCTAATGGATGTCGTTTCGGAAACAAGAATAGTGGTTGACAAATGTCATCAAGATATGAATGGTTTTGAAACCTGACTATCAGACATTCGCTTCATTGTTCAAGAGCAATGGCGAAAAAAGGTGAAGATCGGGCTGCTCCACCAGATTCTACAGCCTAAAACATTAGCACTCAGGTGAAATGATCTGTCCTTTTATACATCTGATGGTGCTTTTATCTGCAAGGACTGTATACTTTACGCCAACATGCCTTTTGTTGTATTGTTGGTATTTATTTTGTTGTGATACAACATTTATGATGTTGCCAAAGGCTGCAGTAATTACGATGCTACTTTGTATAGTGTAGGTGTATCTTAGTAATGTATTCGGCCGAAAGCTTCGTAGGAGCCCAACATGCCAACATTCATCATGCCAATTCCAATTGTGATAAAAACGATTATGGGCCGAAATTTGCATGTAGCCAACTAAAAATATATGGGCCTAAATCAGCATAAGCTTTCATATTTTTTTGGTAGGCCTGTGCCCATAGTGGGCCTTTAATAGGCCTAAACATAATTTGGGCCCTCAGTAACAATAGGCCGTTTATAGGTGTAAATATCTCGGGCGCATAAAAAACATGGGCCTTTAATAGGACAAAAGTGAGATTGGGCCCTGATAGTTCCAAATAACCCACTGGTCTTAGCAGGCCGAAACGATGGCCCATTTATGATGCGGATCTTTCACAGGCCGAAATTCAGATGGGCCGTAAATGTGCCGACCTAATACATGGGACTTTAATAGGCCGGAAGTTCGGTTGAGCTAGATTATCGTCATTTTTATATGGGCCGTCACATTGGGCCACATATGGCCCTTTGATTTCGTCCGACGTTAACAGGCCGAATATCACAACAGGCCGAATATCACAACAGGCCGAAAGTGGCCCAAAATAGCGGGCCTCTAACAGGCCGAATGTCAGCATGGCCGAATATGACCCAAATCCTTCACGGTCATTTATGGGCCGAAAGTATCAATGGCCTGTAAATGGGCCCAAATGAAACAGGACCTTTAACAGGCCGGAAATACACCGGGCCATAATTTGGCCCAAATACTTAGTGGACTATTAACGGGCCAGAAGTGACCATGGGCCGTGATGATGACAAGTTTAGGATATGCAATTGACGGGCTGATTTGACACTAGCCGTACGGGCCTTAACGGAGAATGTTGGGCTTTTGCTGGGCCGACCCATTATGGTCTGCAAAATCTTGTGGGCCTTTAGCTGGGCTGGTCCATCGTGGTCCATAAATCTTGTGGGCCTTTAGCTTGGTCGGCCCATTATGGTCTGCAAAATCTTGTGGGCCTTTAGCTGGGCCGGCCTATTATGGTCTGCTAAATCTTGTGGGCCTTTAGTTGGGCCGGCCCATTTAAACTTTATGGGCCACTTTTGGTCCGCCCATGTGTCAACATATCATAGGCCCATCTCGACCGTTGGATGAGTGACACATGTGCCAACGCGGGGCTGACGCGTGGTTCCGTTGGCCAATGAGAATTTTACACGTGGAAAATCAACATTGGTCGTGGCTATTAGCGGGTTATCGGATCCAAAACTGAACCAGATAGCTTAACGGCGGTTAACGGCATCTCGTTATGGTGGATGCCACGTGTCGGTCACCCTTGACGAAAGCAGTTCTATGATGCACGATTTATCGTCATGGAAGTGGACACTTCTGTGATGATAATTTTGGTCATGTCATGGAACACTTCTACGACAGCACAGGTATGACTATCTTGATTCTGTCATAAAATAGTCATGGATGTACATGCATGACAAAAAATGCGACCTACTGTGACAAACACGTATCATCATGGAAATGTAGTTTTTTGTAGTGATGTCTCAATCAATATGAATGAATCACACTGATGGAGAATTGCTACTCTCCTGCTTTGTTTCCCATTAAGATAAGGTAGATTAGTAGATGCTTTTCTTCTGGGAGTACAAGTCATCAACCGTTATTTCTCAGTAATTGTTTCCCTCATACCTATTGTTGCTTATAGGGATATCGAAATTAAAGCTCGGTTTTATTCCGACTTTGGTTTTAGTTTAACTGCACAAAAGAAGCCAGTTGGTCGTTCCACTTTGCAGAAAGAAGCAGTCACTATTTGCGCTACACTACAGAAGGAATGACTGAGAAGCTTTACAGAGTATTAGTAGACGCTGGTGACATGACTAGTGTGTACAGAGCATAGGCAACTCTACAACATGTGGAGTGCACTTGGAAAAAAGTGCGCAAACAAGTACAAGAAGCCATGACAGGACTCCACGATCATATGCATTACATATTTTGAATGGGAAAAGCTTGTCAAAGTTTAATCATTGATGTTAGCAAGAAGACATGAGTTTAATATATTGGAATTGGAAAACCTTGTCAAAATTTGCTCATTGATGTTAGCCATAAGAAATGCATTTGCTATTTTTGAGTGGGACGCCCTTTGCTGTGAGCAGCGTCGATTGTTTTTTCCTATTCCTGTGTTCAGTTTAGAAGTAAATAGTTACTCTGCTAGATATTCCTATGTTAAGAGTTTGTTCTGAATATTGTCTATGTAATGCCAGGCCTTGTGTTTGATTGCAAAGTTGATCTTGGAATGTTGTGGCATTGATACGTCTCCAATGTATCTATAATTTTTGATTGTTCCATGCTATTATATTACCTGTTTTGGATGTTCACGGGCTTTACTTTACACTTTTATATCATTTTTGGGACTAACCTACTAACCGGAGGCCCAACCCGAATTGCTGTTTTTTTGCCCATTTTAGTGTTTCGAAGGAAAGGAATACCAAACAGAGTCCAAACGGAATGAAACCTTCGGGAGCGATCTTTTTGGAACAAACGCAATCCAGGAGACTTGGAGTGGACGTCAAGAAGCAGCCAAGGCGGCCATGAAGCAGGAGGGCGTGCCCTAGGAGGGTGGGCACGCCCCCACCCTTGTGGGCCCCTCGTGGCTCCCCTGACCTACCTCCTTCGCCTATATATATCCACGTACCCCGAAAACATCCAAGAGCACCACGAAAAACTATTTCCACCGCCGCAACCTTCTGTATCCGCGAATCCCATCTTGGAGCCTTCACCGGTGCTCCACCGGAAGGCGAATCGACCATGGAGGGCCTCTACATCATCTCCATGAGCTCTCCGATGAGTTGTGAGTAGTTTACCATAGACCTGCGGGTCCCTAGTTATTAGCTAGAGGGCTTCTTCTCTCTCTTTGAATCTCAATACCAAGTTCTCCTCGATCTTCTTGCAAATCTATTCGATGTAACTCTTTTTGCAGTGTGTTTGTCGAGATCTGATGAATTGTGGGTTTATGATCAAGTTTATCTATGAGAAATATTTGAATCTCCTCTGAATTCTTTTATGTGTGATTGGTTATCTTTGCAAGTCTCTTTGAATTATTAGTTTTGTTTGGCCTACTAGATTGATCTTTCTTGCAATGGGAGAAGTGCTTATCTTTGTGTTCAATCTTGCGGTGTCCGTTCCCAGTGACAGCAGGGGCACCAAGGCACATATTGTATTGTTGCCATCAAGGATAAAAAGATGGGGTTTATATCATACTGCTTGAGTTTATCCCTCTACATCATGTCATCTTTCTTAATGCGTTACTCTGTTCTTCATGAACTTAATATTGTAGATGTAGGCAAGAGTCGGTTGATGTGTGGAGTAATAGTAGTAGATGCAGAATCATTTCGATCTACTTGTTGCGGATGTGATGCCTATATACATGATCATGCCTAGATAATCTCATAACTATGCACTTTTCTATCAATTTCTCGACAGTAATTTGTTCACCCACCGTAATACTTATGCTATTTTGAGAGAAAGCACTAGTGAAACCTATGGCCCCTGGGTCTATCTTTTATCATATAAGTTTTCCATCTACTTCTATTTGCATCTTTTACTTTCCAATCTATATATCATAAAAATACCAAAAAAAATTATCTGATCATATTATCTCTATCAGATCTCACTTTTGCAAGTTACCGTGAAGGGATTGACAACCCCTTTATTGCGTTGGTTGCGAGGTTCTTGTTTGTTTGTGTAGGTGCGTGGGACTTTTGAGGAGCCTCCTACTGGATTGATACCTTGGTTCTCAAAAACTGAGGTAAATACTTACGCTACTTTGCTGCATCACCCTTTCCTCTTCAAGGGAAAAACCAACGCATGCTCAAGAGGTAGCAAAAAGGATTTCTGGCACCGTTGCCGGGGAGGTCTTCACTCAAGTCAAGACATACCAAGTACCCATCACAAACTCATCTCCCTCGCATTACATTATTTGCCATTTGCCTCTCGTTTTCCTCTACCCCACTTCACCCTTGCCGTTTTTATTCGCCCTCTCTTTTCCGTTCGCCTTTCTCTTTCGCTTGCCCTCTTGTGTGCCTATTTTCCCTTATGGCTTTGCCTAAGAACACCGACCTTCATCTTAGAAGGTTGGAAGAGATTGAATTAAACATTAGAAGCTTTATGACTTTACAATTTGATCATAATAATTTCTTTAGAAAAGAACTTAAAGAACAAAAAAGCTTTATGGAATACATGAACAAAGAGCTTGGTGATATGTCTAAGGAATTTTATGGTTTGATTTCTCAAATTGCTCGTCTTGAAAAATTAATAGCCCGAATTTCTGATAAGCAAGCCACCTTTGTCAATAAGATGGCTGCCAAACCAGAAGGGTTAGATGAAAATAATGATGAAGATCTAAAAGTTATTGATGTGTCTCCTATTAAATCTTTGTTTTGCAATATGAATCTTGATGGGACTGGAGATGAGTCAACTTTAGTTAAAAGGCGTCCCAATGATTAGGAGTTCTTAGATCTTGATGCTAAATTTGGTAAAAGTGGGATTGGAGAGGTCAGAACTTTACATAGCATTGAACCCACTATTATGGATTTCAAGGATTTTAATTATGATAATTATTCTTTAATAGATTGTATTTCCTTGTTGCAATCCCGTGTTGAATTGTCCTCATGCTTATAGTAAAAATAAAGCCTTTACCAAACATATTGTTGATGCCTTGGTGCAATCTTATGAGGAAAAACTTGAATTGGAAGTTTCTATACGTAGAAAACTTTATGATGAGTGGGAACCTGCTATAAAAATTAAAATTAAAGACCATGAATGCTATGCTTTGTGTGATTTGGGTGCTAGTGTTTCCACGATTCCGAAAACTTTATGTGATGCGCTAGGTTTCCATGATTTTGATGATTGCTCTTTAAACTTGCACCTTGCGGATTCTACCATTAAGAAACCTATGGGAAGGATCAATGATGTTCTTATTGTTGCAAATAGGAATTATGTGCCCGTTGATTTTATCGTTCTTGATATAGATTGCAATCTTTCATGTCCTATTGTTCTTGGTAGACCTTTCCTTACAACGATTGGTGCAATTATTGATATGAAGGAAGGGAATATTAGATTCCAATTTCCATTAAGGAAAGGCATGGAACAATTTCCAAGAAATAGATTCAAATTACCTAATGAATCTATCATGCGAGCTACTTATGAATTGAATATCGAAGATGGCACTACTTAGATCTATCTTCGCTTTTATGCCTAGCTAGGGGCGTTAAACGATAGCGCTAGTTGGGAGGCAACCCAATTTTTTTTGTTTCTTGCTTTTTGCTTCTTCTTAGTAATAAATATTTCATCTAGCCTTTGTTTAGATGTGGTTTTATGTTTTAATTAGTGTTTGTGCCAAGTAGAACCTATAGGATAGCCTACGGTAATAGTTAATTTGATTGTGCTGGAAAACAGAAACTTTTGCAAGCACGAGAATAATTTTAATAAATCACAGAAACATGATTTTGCGTTGATCATTTTTGCAGTTCATCAGTAGACAAATTTCATGGGACTTCCTATTTTGGTAGGACTTTTAGAGTTCCAGAAGTATTCGAAAGTTACAGATTGCTACCGACTGTTCTGTTTTTGACAAATTCTGTTTTTCGTGTGTTGTGTGCTTATTTTGATGCATCTATTGCTAGTATCGGGGGGTATGAACCATAGAGAAGTTGGAATATAGTAGGTTTAACACCAATATAAATAAAGAATGAGTTCATTACAGTACTTTATGTGGTGGTTTTTATATCTTGCACTAACGGAGCTTATAAGATTTCCTGTTGAGTTTTGTGTTGTGAAGTTTTCAAGTTTTGGGTAAAGATTCGATGGACTATGGAATAAGGAGTGGCAAGAGCCTAAGCATGGGGATGCCCATGGCACCACAAGATATTCAAGGATAACCAAAAGCCTAATCTTGGGGATGCCCCGGAAGGCATCCCCTCTTTCGTCTTCGTCTGTCGCTAACTTTACTTGGAGCTATATTTTTATTCGCCACATGATATGTGTTTTGCTTGGAGCGTCTTGTATAATATGAGTCTTTGATTTTTAGTTTACGATAATCATCCTTGATGTACACACCTTTTGGGAGACACACACTTGATTTGAAATTTATTAGAATACTCTATGTGCTTCACTTATATCTTTTGTGCTAGATAAGTTTTGCTCTAGTGCTTCACTTATATCTTTTAGAGAACGGCGGTGGCTTGCTTTTGTAGAAATTGTTGATCTCTCATGCTTCACTTATATCATTTTGAGAGTCTTTTAGAACAGCATTGTATTTGGTATGGTTGGTCCTAGAATGATGAGCATCCAAGTTGGGTATAATAAAAACTATCTTAGAAAGTGCATTAAACACTAGGATCAATTTGATGCTTGATAATTGTTTTGAGATATAAAGGTGGTAATGTTAGATTCATGCTAGTTGGGTAATTATGAAATTGAGAAATACTTGTGTTGGAGTTGGCAAGTCCCATAGCATGCACGTATGGTAAAAGTTATGTGACAAATTTGTTGCATGGGATGCTCTTTTAATTGTCTTCCTTATGCGTGGAGGTCGGGATCGTGGGATGGTTAACTCATACCAACCCTTCCCCTAGTAGCATGCGTAGTAGTACTTTGCTTCGAGGGCAAGTAGACTGTTGCAATAAGTATATGAGTTCTTTAGGACTAAAGTGAGTCCATGGATTATACGCACTCTCACCATTCCACCATTGCTAGCCTCTATTATACCGATCAACTTTTGCCGGTATTGTGTACCCATTATTTACCTTCCTCAAAACAGCCACCATACCTACCTATTATGGCATTTCCATAGCCATTCCGAGATATATAACCATGCAACATTCCACCGTTCCGTTTATTATGACATGCCCCATCATTGTCATATTGCTCTTTGCATGATCATGTAGTTGACATCGTATTTGTGGCAAGGCCACCTTCATAATTTTTCATACATGTCACTCTTGATTCATTGCATATCCCGGTACACTACCGGAGGCATTCACGTAGAGTCATATTTTGTTCTAAGTATTGAGTTGTAATTGAGTTGTAAATCAATGAAAGTGTGATGATCTTCATTATTAGAGCATTGTCCCAAGAGAGGAAAGGATGATGAAGACTATGATTCCCCCCACAAGTCGGTATGAGACTTCGGACTTTATAAAAAAAAGAGGCCAAAGAAGCCCAAACAAATAAAAAAAGCAGAAAAAAAGAGGCCAAAGAAGCCCACTAAATAAAAAAGGAAAAAAATAAAAAATGAGAGAAAATGAGAGAAAAGAGAGAAGGGACAATGCTACTATCTCTTTTCCACACTTGTGCTTCAAAGTAGCACCATGATCTTCATGATAGAGAGTCTCTTATGTTATCACTTTCATATACTAGTGGGAATTTTTCATTATAGAACTTGGCTTGTATATTCCAATGCGCTTCCTCAAAATGCCCTAGGTCTTCGTGAGCAAGCAAGTTGGATGCACACCCACTTAGTTTCTTTTGTTGAGCTTTGATATATTTATAGCTCTAGTGCATCCGTTGCATGGCAATCCCTACTCACTCACATTGATATCTATTAATGGGCATCTACATAGCTCGTTGATACGCCTAGTTGATGTGAGACTATCTTCTCCTTTTTTTGTCTTCACAACCGCCACCCTATGCCTCATATAGTACCATGTCCATGGCTTGCGCTCATGTATTGCGCAAGAGTTGAAAAAGCTGAAGCGCGTTAACAAGTATGAACCAATTGCTTGGCTTAAACCGGGGTTGTGCATGATGGGAGTTTTTTGTGTAATAAAAATGAAGCATGGCCTAACTATATGATTTTGTAGGGATAAGCTTTCTTTGGCTATGCTATTTTGATAAGACATGATTACTTGGTAGTATGCTTAAAGTATTAATATTTTTATGTTTTATGGACTTTTATCTTGAATCATTTGGATCTGAACAATCATGCCACAATAAAGAAAATTACATTGAGAATTATGCTAGGTAGCATTCCACATCAAAAATTCTGTTTTTATCATTTACCTACTCGAGGACGAGCAGGAATTAAGCTTGGGGATGCTTGATACGTCTCTAACGTATCTATAATTTTGATTCTTCCAAGCTATTATATTACATGTTTTGGATGTTTATGGGCTTTACTTTACACTTTTATACCATTTTTGGGACTAACCTACTAACCGGAGGCCTAGCCCGAATTGCTGTTTTTTTTTGCCTATTTTAGTGTTTCGAAGGAAAGGAATATCAAACGGAGTCCAAACGGAATGAAACCTTCGAGAGCGATCTTTGTGGAACGAACGCAATCCAGGAGACTTGGAGTGGACGTCAAGAAGCAGCCGAGGTGGCCACAAGGCAGGAGGGCGCGCCCTAGGAGGGTGGGCGCGCCCCCCACCCTCGTGGGCCCCTCGTGGCTCCCCCGACCTACCCCCTTCACCTATATATATCCACGTACCCCGAAAACATCCAGGAGCACTACGAAAAACTATTTCCACTGCCGCAACCTTCTGTATCTGCGAGATCCCATATTCGATCCTTCGTCGGGCTTCGCCGGAGGGGGAATCGACCATGGAGGGCCTCTACATCATCTCCAAGGCCTCTCGGATGAGTTGTGAGTAGTTTACCATAGACCTTCGGGTCCATAGTTATTACATAGATGGCTTCTTCTCTCTCTATGAATCTCAATACAAAGTTCTCCTTGATCTTCTTGGACATCTATTCGATGTAACTCTTTTTGCGGTGTGTTTGTCGAGACCCGATGAATTGTGGGTTTATGATTAAGTTTATCTATGGAAATATTTGAATCTCCTTTGAATTATTTTATGTGTGATTGGTTATCCCTGCAAGTCTCTTCGAATTATTAGTTTGGTTTGGCCTACTAGATTGATCTTTGTTGCAATGGGAGAAGTGCTTAGCTTTGGGTTTAATCTTGCGGTGTCCTTTCCCAGTGACAGCAGGGGCAACAAGGCACGTATTGTATTGTTGCCATCGAGCATAAAAAGATGGTGTTTACATCATATTGCTTGAATTTATCCCTCTACATCATGTCATCTTTCTTAATGCGTTACTCTGTTCTTCATGAACTTAATACTGTAGATGCAGGCAGGAGTCCGTCGATGTGTGGAGTAATAGTAGTAGATGCAGAATCGTTTCGATCTACTTGTTGCGGACGTGATGCCTATATACATGATCATGCCTAGATAATCTCATAACTATGCAGTTTTCTATCAATTGTGTTGGAGTAATGGGCCACGGGTAGCCTCACCCGAGTCCATGAGCCTTTCAAGACTTTGGGCCGGCTTCGCCCCATGGGACCTCAGAATGAAGCGCCGCCTTCCGGTGGCCAGCTGGCTCAATGGCCGGCTACCCGAAGACGGCCAAGCGTCAACAGACGGTACCAAGACTGGGCGGCTCCTAGCAGACGGCCTCCGAAGAGGCCGGCTCCTAGCAGGCGGCCACCCAGCGCCCTCAGAGTCTGCACCCCTCATCAAGAGGACAAGACATGGTGAGGCTACAGTATAGTCCCTCACCCCCGAATCCTGGGCTTGGCATGGCTACTGTGCCCCGTACAGGTGGAGATCTCCGCACGGCGCAGCACTGTCGCCACTCCCCCTCGATGTCACTCCTGACAGGCAGAGCCCTGTTCCCCACGACGACGTGTCGATACGGCCTGCAGGCGGCGGGCCCTACCAAGCAGCAAGAGCTCGGAAGACGGCAGAAGACAGTCCAGCCGGATCTGAGGGAGGCCGGCCTCCAGCAGGCGGCCAGTTCCTCCCTCAGGGCTCGTGCTCCATTAACCAGATAAGACATGTTGTGGCTACAGTGATCTCCCACCAGGTGGTGGGACTGTAGCCACGCTCCACTGACCTAGCCTGCATCATTAGCAATACGACTACAGTGATCAACCACCAACAAGACCCACTCGCGGCGGGGGCGGCCTATCGGCACCGTACCAGACCGGTCGGCCGGGCCCACCAGGCGGCGGGCCCCAGTAGCCGGCGGAAAAGCCGGCGGCCAGAGACACTGACAGCTGGGTCCAGCACTCGGCCAGATTACCTTGTACCCCTGGGGGGTAGGCCTATATAAACCCGCCAGGGCACTCATGCAAATGGTTCCCACCCTGATAGAACTAGCCACTACCCTAGAGGAAGAAGAGAGCTAGCCCTGCCTCCTTCTACCTCTAGCACACAGCTCAAGGAGCACCATTTTATCACTTGTGCCTTCGTGATCATGCGGAGACCCCGTAGAGCAGGACTAGGGGTGTTACCTCCTAGGAGAGTCTTGAACCTGGGTAAAGTGCGCTAGCGTTCGTGTCTACGCCTTATCCCGCTTCCAAGCACCGGAGACGTTCTACTCGCTCCCACCATGATAAGCCATCCGTTGGCATATGTCGCACCCAACCCCCGACATTTGGCACCCACCATAGGGCGAGGTGCACCTTCTTCCGGAGACCTGCTCTAGATGGGAACCTTGTTCCTTCCTGGCGATCGAAGCCATCCCAGCACGCCCGACAGCGTCAGCATCGGCGCACTGCATCGCATGCAGATCGCCTGCGCGGTGAGCTGCATCGCCGACATTGTCGGCGAGATCCACATCTCCAACGAGCCGACCTCCGACGCAGGCACCGACTGCCCTGAGAGCTGCCTCATCAGCCTACTCGATCAGCTCCACGTCACCAGCGAGCCTGTTGTGGACCTGGAGTCCATTGGCTCCACCGACCCGATGATCGTTGACTCCGACATAGCATTGCTTGACGCGTTCCCCACCAACGTGGTGGTCTACGACGAGCCGCCTCCTCGCAAGCATAGCAGCGGGAGCACCATCACGGAGGTGTTTTTCATCAACAGTGGTGACCACTCGGATGGAGGCATCCGAGACCCACTCGATGCGATGCTGCGAGACTTGGCAGTGCCCATCCCGGAAGGTGCAGACGCCGAGATGCTGGAGGCACGCCGTGTCCAGCTTATCGAGAGCGCCAACCGACTAGCCAGCATGCGACGCCTCTCGGAGGCCTACCGGCGCGAGATGGACCGAGCTATCGGTGGTATGCCAGCTCCTGAGGGGCCTAGCCGCATTGGCTCGATCCGGCAGCGTGCCGGACCATCGCCAGCATGCTCGGGATGGATTGTCCCATCGACGCCACGCCTGCAGAGAACATCCGGGCCGCCCAGGCGGTGACGGATGAGCTGGAGAAGTATGAGGGCGACGAGTGTCACCACATGACGGAGCGAGTCCAGCAGGTCCTAGACGCGGCCGCCATGCAGCATGAAGCCCGCTGCCGTGCTGAAGTGCCCGTCCGGCCAAACGATGAACCACCCCTTCGCCAAGACCATGGCGCGACATCCCGGATGCCGACTGCTGGCGCCCGCGGAAGAAGAGGCAATGAGCCGGCTGCCAGCCGCAGTCGGGCTCACCTCTCCATTGAGCGTGACACAGACGGCCGCCCTCAGGCAGTGGAGCAGCGAGGCGACCCGCCTCCCCTTCCGCCTCACGGAGAAAGGCACCCCACTCCGTCGCCTGTCACGCACCCGACACTCGGCGACTGCCTTGGCCGCCGAGAGGGAGTCGGAGAGAATGACGCCCGTCATCGGATCGACCACCTCAACCGATCCCTGGCGCTAGAAGAAGAAGACGCATTGGGCCCGCCTTTATTCGACCCACGAATCCGAGATGAGCCCTTCCCCAAAGGGTTCACACTCCCAAGAGATACAGCCAAGTACACCGGCTCCGTGAAGCCAGAGGACTGGCTAGTCGACTACTCCACTGTCGTCAGCATAGCGAACGGCAACAAGCACGTTGCTGTGAAGTACGTCCCACTCATGCTTCAGGGCACGACCCGGACGTGGCTTAACAGCCTGAAGCCCCGCAGCATCAACAGCTGGGTTGATTTCACTGAAGCCTTCATCCACAACTTCACCAGCACGTACATGTGGCCACCTAAGCCCCAACAGCTCTCCTTGTGCGTCCAAGGGCCCGGCGAATTGACTCGTGACTATCTCACGCGCTGGGCTGAGCTTCGCAACTCCTGCGAGGGTGTGCACGAGGTGCAGGCTATCGAATACTTCACCGCCGGGTGCCGAGAAGGCACCCTCCTCAAGCACTGACTTCTCTGCAACTAGCCTCCGACTCTCGACGAACTGCTGATCATCACTGACAAGCATGCCACGGCAGATTCCTCCATGAAGGAGGAGATCCTAGTTGATGCATCCGGTAAGGTGGCTCCTCAGGCCCCTCGGACTCCGGCTGGTGACACCATTCGGCGACAGCAACCAAGCGACAACATGCGCAAGGCCACCCAGCCGGCTTCCACCAGCCGGCAGGTGGCGACAGTCGAAGACCAGCAGCCGGAAGGGCAGCCAGCGCCCAAGCGTTAGAAGGGTGGCAAGCCCAATTGGTTGCCCGCATTCTCGTACGAGCAGACTCTTGATGCACCTTACAAGTTCCATAGTGGCGAGAAGCCATCCAACCACACCACTCGGAAGTGCCATTGGCTCACCAGAATCGCCAAGGGAGATGGACTCCTGCCTCCTCCGCCTGTCGGCCCTCCGCCACCTCCACCCCAGCAGCCGGCAGCTCGGCCAGTCGGCGCCATAAAAGATGAGTATCCCGAAGAGCACGAAGCCTACATTGTGTTCACCATTGTGGCCGATGACAGGCGCAGCAGGCGGCTGCAATAGCAAGAAGTACAAGCGGTGGCATCAGACACTCCGGAATTCATGCATTGGTCTGAAAAGCCCATCAATTGGAGCAGGGCTGACCACCCGGAGGTAATGCCCTCCCCTGGTTCCTACTCCCTGGTCCTAGATGCTACCTTTGCAACAGAGAGGCGGGCAGCTCGTTTCTCCATAGTCCTAATAGATGGCAGCAACAACATCAATATCCTGTACCGTGACATAATGGAGAAGTTAGGAATCAAGCAGAAGCAGCTCCACCCCAGTCGGACTGTATTCCATGGCATAGTCCCTGGCCTTTCCTGCTCACCAATCGGCAAGAACTAGATTGATGTTCTCTTTGGAGACAAGAATCATTTCCACCATGAGCTAGTTTGGTTTGAAGTGGTGGACCTTGAAAGTGCCTATCATGCGCTACTTGGCCGGCCTGCTCTAGCCAAGTTCATGGAGGCCCCCCACTATGCTTACCTCAAGATGAACATGCCGAGTACCAAGGGAATCCTGACCATAGTCGGAGATTACAAGAAGTCGTCCGCCTGCACTGCAGACAGCAGTCGGCTGGCCGAGTCCCTTGTGATTGTAGCTGAGTAGCGGCTCCTTGACTGGGTTGTGGCGATGGCAGGCAAGAAGCCGGAAATGTCACCTATCCCCAAGGAGTCAGAAGTTGAGGGCTCGTTCAAGCTGGCAAAGGAAACAAAGAAGATACCCTTGGACCCAGAGCACCCGAAGAGGCACGCTATCATAGGTGCAAACCTTGACAGCAAATAGGAAAGTGAGCTCGTCGATTTCCTCCGTGAGAATCGGGACATCTTCGCGTGGTTTCCCAAAGACATGCAGGGTGTTCCGACGGATTTCGCCGAGCACAAGTTACATGTCCTACCTGATGCCAAGTTGGTCAGGTAGCCCTTGTGCCGCCTGTCGGAAGAGAAGCGAAGAGTTGTCGGAGAAGAGATAGCCCGACTTCTAGCAGCCGGCCTCATCATGGAAGTATTCTTTCCAGAATGGTTGGCCAACCCAGTTCTTGTGCTAAAGAAGAATAAGCAGTGGCCCATGTGTATTGATTATACCAGCCTCAACAAAGCTTCACCCAAAGATCCCTTTGCCCTGCCAAGAATTGACCAAGTGATAGACTCCACGGCCGGATGTGAGCTGCTGAGTTTTTTGGATGCGTACTCAAGGTACCATCAGATAAAGCTGAACCCGGCAGACAGGCTGAAGAACGCCTTCATCACACCATTTGGAGCCTTCTGCTACCTGACCATGACATTCGGCTTGCGAAATGCCGGCACCACATTTCAGTGTTGCATACAGAAGTGTCTCCTCAAGCAACTCGGCCGAAACACCCATGTTTATGTGGATGATGTGCTGGTGAAGACGGAGAAGCATGACACACTGCTGGAAGACCTCAAGGAGACTTTTGAGAACCTGTGCCGATTCCAGATCAAGCTCAACCCGGAGAAATGTGTCTTCAGAGTACCAGCCATCCAACTTCTCGGCTTCCTGGTCCCACATCACGACATAGAGTGCAACCCTGTGAAGATCAAGGCCATTGAGAAGATGGAGGTGCCCACTCGACTGCTGGACGTACAGAAGTTCACCGGCTGCCTGGCATCAATCAGTCGTTTCATCAGTCGGCTGGGCGAGAAGGATCTTCCCCTGTACCAGCTCATTAAGAAGACCACTTTTTTCGAGTGGAATGACAAGGCAGACGAAGCTTTTCTCCATCTCAAGAAGATGTTGACCACCCCGCCTATATTGGCGGCCCCGACTGATAAAGAGCCCATGCTCCTCTACATCGCCGCCACCAGTCGGGTGGTTAGCTCAGTAATAGTGGTGGAATGCAAGAGGAGGGCCGAGCATTGCCGGACCAGAGGCCTGTGTATTACTTGAGTGAAGTACTGTCTGCCTCCAAGAAAAACTACCCCCACTATCAGAAGATGTGCTATGGTGTGCACTTTGCCGCCAAGAAGCAGAAGCCTTACTTTCAAGAGCACCCAATTACTGTTGTCTGCACTGCTCCGCTTGCTGAGATCATTGGAAGCCGAGAAGCCTCAGGCCGAGTGGCCAAATGGGCCATTGACCTGCCCCCCATACACCATCTACTACCAGCCTCGCACCGCCATCAAGTCACAAGCGTTGGCCGACTTCCTCGTCGACTGGGCCGAGACCCAGTACTTGCCGCTAGCGCCAGACTCTACCCATTGGCGGATGCACTTTGATGGTTCGAAGATGCGCACCGGGCTGGGCGTCGGCATCGTCCTCACCTCTCCCAAGGGCGACAAGCTCAGATATGTCTGGAAAATCCACTTTGCCGCCTCCAACAACGTAGCTGAATATGAGGCACTCATACACGGGCTCCGGCTTGCCAAGGAACTCGGCATTCGATGGATCATGTGCCATGGTGACTCCGACTTGGTAGTCCAACAGTCGTCAGGCGACTGGGATGCCAAGGATGCAAATATGGCAAGTTACCACTTCCTCGTGTAGCAACTCAGTGGATATTTTGACAGGTGCGAGTTCCTCCATGTGCCAAGAAACGACAACGAGCAAGCAGATGCAATGGCACGGATCGTCTCCACCCGGTAAGCAATACCAGTCGGATCTAACTTGAGGGCCGCAGAAGCCGGCGCAAAATTTTTGGCAGGCGACCCGGGGACTGGAGCCGTCGCACCCGTCCCGGGGACTTCTTCAAATCAGCAGGCGGCGACCAACCTCAACCCACCGCCTCCCGGCCCAACCGCCCTTGTACAAGTTGCAGTCGTGGCAGTCGGAGAGATAGCAGCACCTTCATGGGCTCAACCCATCCTCAACTTCCTGGTGATCAAAGAGCTGCCGACTGACGAGATCCTAGCACAGCAAGTGCAATGGTGGGCAGCAGCATACACCATAGTCAACAAAGAACTGGTACATCGCAGTGTCACAGGTGTGTACCAGCACTACGTGGAGCCGGATCAGGGTCAAGCAATCCTCAAAGATATCCACCAAGGCGAATGCGCTCACCATGCGGCTTCAAGATCACTTGTTGCCAGAGCTTTCCGCCATGTTTTCTTCTGGCCGACTGCTCTAGATGACGCCAAGGAGTTGGTCCAGAAGTGCAAAGGGTGCCAGAAGTTCCGTTCCAAGCCACACTTGCCGTCTTTTGCGCTCAGGACCATCCCCATTGCCTGGCCCTTTGCCGTTTGGGGGCTGGACATGGTAGGGCCATTCAAGACGGCTCGTGGAGGCATGACTCATTTGCTTGTCGCTGTGGAATAGTTCGCCAAGTGGATAGAAGCAAAGCTAATCAAGAAGCTAAATGGGCCGACTGTCGTGTCATTCATCGCTGACATCACCACTCGGTACGGCATACCACACAGCATCATCACCGACAACGGCACAAACTTCACCAAAGGAGCCTTGGCTTGTTTCTGCGCAACGCAGGGCATCCGACTGGACTTAGCGTCAGTTGCCCATCCGCAGTCAAATAGCCAAGTGGAGTGAGCAAACGGCCTCATCCTGTCCGACATCAAGCCCCGACTGGTCGAGCCTCTAGAGCGTTTGGCCGGCTGCTGGATTGATGAGCTGCCGGCCGTCCTCTAGAGCCTTCGCACAAGTCCGAACTAGTCGACCGGCTTCACGCCCTTCTTCCTGGTCTACGGTGCTGAAGCCGTCATCCCGACGGACATAGAATTCGACGACCCACGAGTCACCATGTACACCGAGGCGGACGCCAAGGAGGCACGAGAAGACGACGTCGATCTGCTAGAAGTGGGCCGGCTGTTGGCACTCAGCTGGTCCGCCATCTACCAGCAAAGTCTGCGCCGATACTACAACCGCAAGGTGAAGCCAAGATCCTTCCAAGAGGGAGACCTTGTGCTCCGGCTGATCCAGCGAACAGCCGGCCAGCACAAGTGTCACACCCTAGCTAGTTATGCATTAGAGTGTTGCATCATGTCTATTTTTTTTTCATCAAAAACTTGAAATAGGGATGACAGAACCCCCAGCCCCCTCTGAAACCAACTAGGGTTTACTAAAAACTTTTTCAATGAACCTGAAATGCCCTTCTAAAATGTCCATCATTTTTGTCTTGGTTCAGAACCTCTGCCAAAAGTGATGCACAATTTCCTAGGTCATCTTAGGGTCTTTGAATTAAATCATAAATATTTGAATTTGGGCATTTAAAATTATATAAAATATTTCAAATGCTCAAATATCTCCAAACTAAAATGTTTCATGTTGGAAATAATCCAACTATGGACCAGGAGTAGTTTGGTGATTTTAGGAGTTGCCTAAGTATTTTTAATAATTCAACAAAGTTGCAGAAAAATAAAAAAGGGAAATAACAGGAAAAACTTACCTGGCGCCCGCTAACCAGCCCACCTGCCGGCCCAGCCCAGCGCCGCGCCAGCGAGCTGCTTGCCGGCCAGGCAGGCAGGCAGGTGCTCGACGGCGAGCACCGCATGGGTGCCACGCACTTGCTCGCCGCCTCGCCGCTCCACTCGCCCGGCTAACGCCGTGGATCGATCCCTCTCTCTCCCCCGAGCCCCCCAGACACTCCCTCTCCTCTCCAGCTCCTCCCCCTCGCGCTCCCTAGCCATGGCCGACGCCATCGCCGCCACCCCCTCGCCGTAGCCACGCCCTCCGTCAACCCCACGCCGTGCCGCCGTGTCCAGGAGCTCCGCCACCCTCCTCTCCTCCGAGCAAGCCGAGCCCCGAGCGCTCGCGTGCCCCGAAGCCGCCGCATCGACCTCGACCGAACCGCCGTCGCCGGAGATCCCCTTCGCCGTCGCCGTCGCTCCGGCCCGTCCCCAGCCGCACCAAGTGCTTCGTCGAACTCCCTGTGAGCTGGGCTAACTTCCCCTCCTTCTCTTTCTTGCTCTCGTGCACCACAGCGAGCACACGGAGCTCACCCGCACTCGCCGCCGCGGACCACGTCGCCGACGTGCCTCCGGCTAACCCCCGGCCACCTCACCTTGTCCATCGCACTAACCATGCCGCGTTGAGGCTAACCGTGCACTCCCCGCACCTCACCGCACACCCTAGCCCGAGTTTGCTTCCACCCGAACTCCGGCGGCCGCCAAAGTCGTCGCCGGCGCCAACTCCGGCCACCCCGACCCCAACGGACTCCACCAAGAGCTACGGCTCGTCCTCAGCTCCACTCCGATGCCCTCCACGGCTCGTTTGGTTGCCGGAACGGCCAAAACCACTTCCGCCGCCGTGTCGGGCTCGCCGGCGGCTAAACACCGGTGCAGCCATGTTGACTTTGACCACGGGTGGGCCCCGGTTGACCCTGTTGAGTCAATGACAGGTGGGGCCCCCTTCTGCTAATTATCCAGATCAGTTTAAACTAAATTAAATTAGTTAATTAGCCACTGACACCCTGGACCCACGCGTCAGGTTTGACCTGGACCGGTCTGTTGACTTGCTGAGGTCAGCATGACCTCATGCTGACGCAATAAATTAATTTCTGGATTTATTCTAATATAGGAAATTCCAGAATATAGTTTAAACTTCAAAAATTCATAACTTTTAATCTGTAACTCCAAATCAAACAAGTTATATATGAAAAATGATCAGAAAAATCCAATCTATCCATCTGTACTGTTTCCATGCATGATTAAACAAGTTAACTTGATGTTTAATGCAGAACAAGATAAAACACTTTAAAGGGCCATGTATGAGTTTGAAATTTGAATCTTTGGTTCAAATTGGTTCAAACCCTTCTGGTCTTAGTTGCATTAGCCCAACACACTCATATTGCCATGTTTCATGCATGCATCGTATTGTCGCACATTGTTTGGTGATGGCTATGTATCGGTGTTCTTTGCGGCAGGTTCTGCCTCCGAGGAGTACCGTGATTACCCTAGCGAAGAACCGTATCAGTGCATCGACCCATCAGGCAAGCAACCAACCGTTTGATCATATCGATACAATCCCATGTTCTCGCTCTTGCTCTCTTTTACTGCATTAAGACAACGCGTTTCAAACTGCTGTGTGCTTCGGTAATTGAACCCATTTCCTCTGCATGACCTGTCATTGCCACAGTAACTAGATGAAACCCACTAGCATGTGTAGGAGTTGTTTGAGCCATATGTATGTGTTGTTCCTACCTTGCTATGCCTGCTATGCTTAGAGTCGTGTCAGGTCTGGTTCATCTGGGTGATGGGCTAGAGTGAAATGATCATATCAGTTTGAGAGTGGTGTGTTGAACACGATTTGGTAAAGGTATCGATGAGAGGCCATGTAGGAGTACATGGTGGGTTGTTTCATTGAGGCCGTCCTTAAGCACTGAGATCTGTATGTGTGATTTAAGATTCAGCTACTACCATGCATTGGGCCCGAAACCAATGGACCCTCTCGGCTTCTTATTCACCCTAGTCTTGTGTCCAGGAGTGGCAAGTAGTTTCTGGTGTTTGTAGCCTACTGGAGGCCGTGGACAGCGCTGACCGTAGGGGTGGGCTGTGATGCGGTAGGTACGTGGCCGGGTGTACCGGATGCCCGTTTGGTATCTCGGGAACCCTGTTCACATCGTTTGGGGCCGTGAGCGAAACTTCGGCCGGATCTCCTCATGGATGGAACCCAAATAGGCGATAAACCTGGACTAGAGACTTAGGTGTCTAGGTAGGTCGTGGCCGACACCCACGTTGGGCTTCCGCTTGAAGGTTGCCTAGTACATGTCGTGTAAACGACGGTAAGTGGTGAGAGCGTGTATGAAGAAGTACACCCCTGCAGGGTTAACCTAATCTATTCGAATAGCCGCGTCCGCGGTAAAGGACTACTTGGTTGCCTATACAGTTCATAGACAAGTAAATGGAAACTACTAAAAGCCTCAAGATAAGCGTTAGTGCCGAGGATGGCTCTTCCGTAGGAAGACGGAGGTGGATCCTCGGTAGTGTATTGAGTGGTGAGTAGTGGACTCGTGTGCGCAAAACCATTTCAAGTTGGAGTCTCTTAGGATAGCCTAGCCAAGAGTCAAAGCTGGCTTGCTGCAATAACTCCACCAACCCTTCTTGATAATGTGCATGTATGTAGGATCTGATGTAAGTCTTGCTGAGTACCTTCGTACTCATGTTGCTATAATTTACATTTTTTTACAGAAGACGCTGCAACCCCTTCTGATGGGTTCTTCGTAGACGTTGACATCAATGAGTAGGCTAAGGCCCAGGTGGTGATCCTGAGCTTGTGAAGGACCACGTAGTATAGCTAGGCTTTCTAAGCCTCTTTTATTTTACTAGTTGTCTGTACTCAGACAAGTTACTTCCGCTGCTGGTTTGTATGGCTGTATGACTTGAATGTTGGGTCGTGTGACCCGTACTTGTGTGTATGCTATGTATGGCTCTCTGAGCCTTTAAATAAAGTACCTGTGTCATAGAGTCATGTTGTGATGCCTTGTTGTATTTGCACATATCGAGCATATTGTGTGTATGATTGAAATGCTTGGTATGTGTGGGATCTGACTATCTAGTTGTTTATCTTTAGTAGCCTCTCTTACCGGGAAATGTCTCCTAGTGATTCCACTGAGCCATGGTAGCTTGCTACTGCTCCGGAACACTTGGCTGGCCGGCATGTGTCCTTCTTCATTCCTGTGTCTGTCCCTTCGAGGAAATGTCACGCATTGAGTACCGGAGTCCTGTTAGCCCGCTACAGCCCGGTTTACCGGAGTCCTGCTAGCCCAGTGCTACAGCCCGGAACTTACTTGCTGATGACCGACACATTCGATGCTGGGTCATGGATGCCTGTCCCTGTAAGTCTGTGCCACTTTGGGTTTACAACTAGCCATGTCAGCCCGGGCTCCTTTTCATATGGATGCTAGCGACACTATCATATACGTGTGCCAAAAGGCGCAAACGGTCCCGGGCAAAGGTAAGGCGACACCCGTGGGGATACCGTACGTGAGGCCGCAAAGTGATATGAGGTGTTATAGGCTAGATCGATGTGACATTGAGTCGGGGTCCTGACAACAAGCTCTCGGCGCCTTGGGAAGGCCCTTTCATCATCAGCAAACTACCGGGCAACGGTTCCTACTACCTGATCAACGCTTAGAAGCCCAGAGCATGCAAAAGAGATGACTCAGGCAAGGAGACAGAGAGGCCATGGAACACAAACCTCCTCCAAAGATTTTTCAGTTGAAAGCAGTATGTATGACACTATCTTTTGTATTAAGTACGAAGACTCTGGGTCCCCCGAGAAGAGCTCGGGAACTACCCTATTTTATCTATATGATAAGTGTTCTGCCTATGAATGTGTTGGTTTATTATTATTCGGCCTGGCACCGGGTTCGACCAATCGGCCCAGAGGCTCGCCGCCTTATGCTATATGTCTCCTCCTGCAGTCGGACAAGTAGTGTGTCGGCACCAAAGCACTTCACCCGTCAGAAGCCGCAACTCGCAGAGCGACTGTACGACGGATAGGGGTTGCAAAACAGTGCCCACATGAAAAATGGCTAAGGAAAGTACGCATATAGCCGAGGCCGGCATCCCTCCTTTTCAACCGGCTGCCGAGCAGCCGGCCGGCCGGCTCCTGCTTGCCTTGCCGACACTCCAAATGGCTAAGTACTTTCCCTACCACAAATAGCTAAGTACTCAACCCAGCCACAGTCCGCAGAGCGGCTGTTTGGCTGGCAAGAGGATAGCCAAGGGATGGCGGAAGGAAAAAAGCAAGGAGCAGAAAGCAATAAAAGTCAGAAGCCGGCAAAACAAAGCATGAATTGCTACAGAAATATTTACATATCAAAGGCCCGTTGGACAGCATTCAACAGAGTTTGATATACACCCCGCGGGTGGAATTGTGCAAATTTAATCAAAGTTTATCCAGACTAGCGAGCAGAAAAAGATAAAGATAACACCCTAAGGGGCAGCAGAAGGATCCGACTAGACGGTGGAATCGGCGGTGCTGGTTGACGCAACAGAAGAATCCGGCTGGACGGTGGAGTCGGCGGTGCCGGTTGGTGCATCAGAGGGATCCGACTAGATGGCAGTGTCGGCAGAACCAGTTGGGGCAGTGGATGGCTGGATGGTAGAGTCGGCGGCGTCCATCAGTGGAACGTGCGGCTGGTCGGTCTCTGCCTGGCTGCCTCCAGCAGCCGTCGGCGCATTTGAGCACGGGTCATTGCTCGAGGCCCGGTCAGGTTGAGGCTGGCCATCCGCTCTGACCTCCGGTGCGTCCTCCTCGCTTTCCTCGTCCTCCTCCTCCTCCCCCTCATCGCTTGAGTCGATCACTTCAGCCGAGTCCTTGCTGTCCTCCGGGTTCAGCCCGAGCCACTCCAGTGGCGCTTCGGCGCCCTCTTCAACCACCTCCGGGATGAAGACGCTGGTGTCAGTGTAGTCGGCGATCGCTGCCACCCTACTAACAAGGTCGGCCTCCACCGCCACCAGTTCCTCCTACGCCTCAAGTTGAAATGTGGTCAGCTGGGCTAGATCTAGCCTAGGGTACCATGCCTTGACGAACTCCAGGGCTCGGCGCGCTCCAGCCTGGGCCGTGGAGCCCTTCTAGGCCTCCAGGCGGCCGGCCGCCACCTCCAGCCAGTCGGCAGTCCGACTGGGAGTGTGCGGAGCCTGCATGTCTGGCCAGAGGGCGGAGATCGCCTGGGCCCCAAGGCACTGAAGGTGGCGCAACATCTTGTGGGCCGAATGAAGGCGGGCCTGGATGCTGAGGAGCTGCTCGTTGAGGGTCCGGGGGGCGTCGGCGGCAGTTTGCACACCTTCCGCCCTCCGCTCCTGGTGTTGGGCCTCAATGATCTGGTTCGCGGCGACGGAGTGGCCTGGTAAGAAGTCTGTTTGAATGAAGGGCAAGAAGAGCCAAAGGTCAGAGGCCGGTAGTCGGCTTGAATAAGGGCCGGCGACTCAAAACAAGAAAGAAAGAATAAGAGGCCTACTGTCGACCAAGTCTTCAATGATGCTGAAGCAGGCAGTCAGATGCGCCTCCTTGTCGGCCCAGGCGGAGCGCTCAATCTCGAACTCAGCAAGGAGGTCGGTCTCCTTCGTCTTCGCCTCCTTCTGAGTCGTCTTGAGGGCCTCCAACTGCTCCGCGATTTGCGTGACCAGTCGGTCACGCTCGTCAGCCAGTTTGCTGCACTCCGCCTCCTTGCCGCGCAACACGGTGTTGGCTTCGCCCAGCTTCTGCGGCAAGGCGGCGTTGGCTTCTGCAAAGAGAAAAGAAGAGAAGACATCAGTCAATTAATAGAGAAGGGACGTAGTTGCCGGGAAGATCCGGCCCGACTGCTCAGCAGTCGGCCCGAATCTCGGGGACTACAGCTCGCGGGTGTGCCAGCGCGCCCCCACGAAGAGAGGAAGTCAAAACTTACTCTGGCTCTCGGATAAGTGGGTGGTCTACTTCTCCAGCTCCCGGACTCTGGAGTTGAAGGTGGCCGCGCGAAGATTGTGGTAATCCTGCGAAAAGGATGTCAGAAGAAGTTAGCATTCGATCTTGCAAGTTAAAGTTCCGGACCGCCTGCTCAGCGGCCGGCCCAAAACTTGGGTACTACACCCAGTGGGTGCGCTGGCGTGCCCCCACGAAGGAAGCAAGAAGATCAAAAATAAAAGAGAAGTAAGAAACTTACTCGGATGGTTGTCCATGAATCCAGGAACGCCTCGTTGCATCGCTTAAGGGCTTCGGCTTCAGCCCGGAGCTTGGCCTGGACGTCGAGGGCCGCCTGGTTCAAGGCTCCCATCCTGCCTTCACGTACCCAGCCGGCGGGCGTGGCGCTGCTCGCCTCGGTGTCGGGGACCGACGAACTTGCAGCACCGGCCTCCAGCGGTCGCGGTGCCGAGGCCGCCTTCGAAAGACGATGGCGCACGGGTCTGCGGACCTCAAGAGTTAGGTCCGTCACCACCTCGTTCTCGGCTGGTGGAGCTGGCGGGGCGGCCGGCTGCCGGTCTTGCGCCCCGCTGGTCGGCGGCGGCGGAGGCACGACAACGTCCGGCATGGCCACGTCACTGCCCTCCCTCTCCATGACCGGCTGCTCATCGCTGGCTCCCCCAGTCATCGCTACAAACTCCAGTGGAGGTGGCGCGGTGTTCAGTGGAGTCACGTGCAGCAGCTCCTGGCGGCGCGCGGCATCTGCAAGCCAATCCTTCACCACAGATGCCGCCGCCTTGTCAGCCTCCGCCTTCTCCAGGCGGGCAGCTTCCAGCTCCTCAGTCACCTCACGCGCGTTTGGCTCCTGCGCCTCCTGGTGGTCGGCGGCCTGATCGATTCGCCGCGTGGTGGTGGAGGTTTCCACCGACCTGATGACCTAGGCGGCGGCCGACTTTTCGAGGATGAGGGGGGCCCTGAGATAAGAAAGCAAGATAAAGAAGTTTTTAGGCCACATCGGCAAAGAAGGGAAGCGTAAGAGAAATTTTTACGCTGACACCATGGGCGGCACCTTCGGTTGCCTCTAGAACTTGGCCACCTTTGTCGTGGCCTCTCTCCGCCTGGTCGCCGCGGCCTGGTTCTTGGGCTTCTTCGGCGCACTGCCAAATAGGACGGCACCCTGCTTCCGCTTGCCGTTGCCACCTCAAATAGACGGCCCGGCAGAGGGGCCTGCGCCGGTGTTAGCGATGCTCCGAGAGGGGCGCGGCTCGTCTTCATCATCATCATCGTCGGGCCAGGTCTCCATGCTGCCCCCTTCCTCGGAGCCACCTGCTCCATCACCGCCTCCTACGACATCGTCCTCCAAGGCGGCCGGCCCCAAGTCAGGGTCGTCCACGTCGCTCACCTCCCGGTCCGGCTGGTAGTCACCACCCGACCCCATGATGGCGGTCGTCGCCACAGACATGTAAATCTGCGCTCCAGAGAAGGAATCGTCTCATACCAAGAACAAGACTAGAGCAAGAACTAAAAAAGCAGAGGCAAAGGGACTTACGGCAGGCGGCGGGTCGTCATGGGAGTACGACCGCTTCCCGAATCGCCAGGATCCCTTCGACACCTTGAGATCAGAGATCTCCTTGACCATCCTCGCCACCTCGGCAACTGGCATGTCCTTTGTGCACATCCTGCTCAGGTCGCAATGCCCGCTCATCCGATAGATCAGTTGAGGGCGGCCTTGCAGCGGGAGAACCTGGCGCTCGACGAAGGCGATTAGCAGGTCGGATGCCACGAGACCCTCCAACTCCTGAAGCACCCAGAGCCGGCCGATTGCGCCAGCCGCGTCCGCCCACACGGGCTTCGGCTTGTAGCCCTAGGTGGGCCGAAGCCCGACAGGGGGGCCGGCCTCGTAGGCCGGCAGGTTGATGAAGTCAACTGCCGAGTCGACGTTCTCAACATAGAAGTAAGATTGCTGCCACAGTTTCAGCGACTGTGACAGCTTGATGACCGGGAAGGCGTTCCTCTTTGCCGGCCGACGCACGGCGACAAAGCCGCTGCACTTGTCCACCGTCTCCTCGGCGGAGGTGCCCAGTTTGCCGTAGAAGAAAGCTCCCCACAACTCGATGGTGGGGAGGATGCCGAGGTAGCCCTCGCATCCCGTGACGAAGGCGGACAGTAGCGTCACGGTGTTGGGCGTCATGTTGTGCGGCTGGAGGTGGTTGAAGTCCATGAACGAGCGGAGAAACCCGCTCGCCGGATGGCCGAAGCCGCGGAGGAAGTGCGAGCGGAAGACGAGCCGTTCGTCCCCCTGCGGCACCGGCGAGATCTCCTCCCGCGGCAGCACCCATACCTTGACGAAGGCCGCGTTGGGCATTCAGCGCGTCGCCCGGAGGAAAGTGAGGTGATCCTCGATCACCGTCGAGCAGTCCCAGTCGCCTCCCTTCTCGTGTGCCATGGCTTCGAGCGGGGCTGCGTGGGGAGGAGGAGCACAACGGCGGCGAACTGCAGCGGCACTACGACGAGCACTAAGCAGCAGTAGCGCAGAGAGAGAGAGAGGAGGAAGAGAGTGTGGGGAGGAGGGCGTGCGTGCTCTACCGCTCCCCAGCCTCCCCCAACTTATAGCCCTCGGGCTGTGAACCCGAGGGGGCGGGGCGTGGGATCGTGAAACTAAATGCGCCCACGACCACATGACCCCTCGATTACTGCGTGGAGTTACTGCGCCTTAATGTCCACGGGGATCGCAACCTCCCGACTCGGCCGTAGTGGATCCGCCCGCGTGCTAAGGCCCGGTAGTGGTGGGCCCGACCCACTGTCACGTCCCATCAGGAGCGTGGGGTGGCAAGCTAGCCGGGCTGACATGCGCCGCGTGGCGTGCTCGTGGCGGGCGGCTGACCTGGGGAAGCTAAGCAGGCACGCCACCTATTTCCTGCCTGGATGTTAGAAATTGGCGGGCAAGCCTGCCTTGTCAAATTGACTCCGGCAGCCGGCGCGTCACAAGGAGGATCAAGCATTCGCTCAGAACGCGATGAGATGGGAAGCTGCTGAGACTTCATGGCCCGTCGACCCCGACGCCTCACCAGCTTCTGGGACTACTATTGGAGTAATGGGCCACGGGTAGCCTCAGCCGACTCCCTGTGCCTTTCAAGACTTTTGGCCGGCTTTGCCCCACGGGACCTCAGAATGAAGCGCCACCTTCCGGTGGCCGGCTGGCTCAATGGTCGGCTGCCCGAAGACGGCAAGCGTCAACAGACGGTACCAAGACTGGCCGGCTCCTAGCAGACAGCCTCCAAAGAGGCCGGCTCCTACCAGGCGGCCACCCAGCGCCCTCAGAGTATGCGCCCCTCATCAAGAGGACAAGACAGGGTGTGGCTAAAGTATAGTCCCTCACCCCCGAATCCTGGGCTTGTCATAGCTACAGTGCCCCATACAGGTGGAGATCTCCGCACGGCGCAGCACTATCGCCACTTCCCCTCGATATCACTCGTGACAGGCGGAGCCCTGTTTCCCACGACGACCTATCGGTACGGTCTGCAGGCGGCGGGCCCTACCAGGCAGCAAGAGCCCGGAAGACGGCAGAAGACAGTCCAGCAGGACCTGAGGGAGTCCGGCCTCCAGCAGGCGGCCAGTTCCTCCCTCGGGGCCCATGCTCCAATAACCAGATAAGACATGGTGTGGCTACAGTGATCTCCCACCAGGCGGTGGGATTGTAGCCACGCTCCACTGACCAAGCCTGCATCATTAGCAATACGACTACAGTGATCAGCCACCAACCAGACCCACCCGCAGCGGGGGCGGCCTGTCGGCGCCGTACCAGACCGGTCGGCTGGGCCTACCAGGCGGCGGGCCCTAGTAGCCGGCGGAAAAGCCGGCGGCCAGAGACACTGACAGGCGGGTACAACACCCGGCCAGATTACCATTGTACCCCTGGGGGGTAGGCCTATATAAACCCCTAGGGCACTAATGCAAACGGTTCCCACCCTGATAGAACTAGCCAATACCCTAGAGGAAGAAGAGAGCTAGCCCTGCCTCCTTCTACCTCTAGCACACAGCTTAAGGAGCACCATTGTATCACTTTTGCCTTAGTGATCATGCGGAGACCCCGCAAAGCAGGACTAGGGGTGTTATCTCCTAGGAGAGCCCCGGACCTGGGTAAAGTGCGCTGGCGTTTGTGTCTACGCCTTATCCCGCTTCCAGGCACCGGAGACATTCTACTCGCTCCCACCATGATAAGCCATCCGTTGGCATATGTCGCACCCAACCCCCGACAAATTGCTTGACAGTAGTTTGTTCACCCACCGTAATACTTATGCTATGTTGAGAGAAGCCACTAGTGAAACCTATGGCCCGCGGGTCTATCTTTTATCATATAAGTTTTCCATCTACTTTTATTTGCATCTTTTACTTTCCAATCTATATCATAAAAATACCAAAAATATTTATCTTATCATATTATCTCTATCAGATCTTACTTTTGCAAGTTACCGTGAAGGGATTGACAACCCCTTTATCGCGTTGGTTGCGAGGTTCTAGTTTGTTTGTGTAGGTGCGTGGTACTTTTGAGGAGCCTCCTACTGGATTGGTACCTTGGTTCTCAAAAGCCGAGGGAAATACTTACGCTGCTTTTCTGCATCACCCTTTCCTCTTCAAGGGAAAAACCAACGCATGCTCAAGAGGTAGCAGGCATGCGGCATCACGAGCTATTCACCGTGCCTCCTGAGAATAATGCTTCGTATTGTTTTGCATGTCGATCTAATGCCATTGACTTGCTTGTTAAGAAGATCATCCTCTTCTGTTGTTCCCGTGCTTAAGAAGTTCATCGTCTTATGTTTCATTCATAGACTATACGACAAGTCGGGTAGGTTAGACGTGAAACCATATGATCTTCCGACCAACTCATCATCTTAGGCCGTGATTGGATCGTCGATTTCCAACCAAAACCGCTTGTAAAACTAACGCTTGTAAAGAAAAGCAGATGGTCTCGGGCGAAGCGCTTTGTTGGTCGATTTCGACTAGTAAAATATACACTGGTCTCTCAAATTACACGCGTAACCCGCCGGTTTTACTTAAAGACCTCGGGCCCTCGGTTTCATTATGCTTGTATTTTACGCGTTGTTTCCGATGATGAGTAAATTACACTTGTATCTTAATACAGGTGTGAAATAAACCAGAGCTCCCAAGAGCGGCCTTACCGTTTCATGCCGTCTCAGTCTCTCAACGGTGCTCATAGGTGTCCGATGATCCTGGCTTCCTGAATGAGCAGCGGGCACTGTATCAGACCATCCGTAGGGCCCGCGAGGCCCTTTCCGTCGTCCTTTGAGTTGTTGCGCTCGTAGTGGCACCGAGCATTGTTAACATGGTCAACGAACATGAGGATTCAGGAGATGACTTTATTTTGACTGGATGACAGTAGGGACCCACTAGGGCCATAGCCGTACGTACGCAAGTGCCTCCTTATTATGTACAACTATATTTTTTTGCTTCCTACTGGTTTCTTGACATTAACAGCCCCACACCATTGTCAACCTATGTAGTCAATATAAATGAGAAAATTGCACAAGGTGCGGCCGACAGCTGGGACCAGGCAGCTCGAGTAGTATTTGTGTTTTTGAGGCGTGAGCACTGCAGAGTTTTTCTTGAGCGATATTTTCGTTGTTGTTGAGAGGAGAGCAGGGTATGAACTAGGCGAGCTGTGGCCCGTCTCTCCGAGGCCAGATATCCATCCTAGATATTAGTTTTTCTCAAGATTAAAATGGCTAGCCCAGCTATACGTTTTTTTGATGAATACCCTGGCAAGGTCAACTTGTTATTCTCTGCCCCATTGGGCTGCGAATGTTTCCTCAGAGGGATGCATTAGGCTTAACAGGAAAATGGGCTTTAAAAAATAATAAATGGTATGTAATTATAAAAACTGGGCACTAACTATAAAAATGCACCAAATACGAAATTACTTTATAATTTATGGATTTTGAAAATCTTTTTAATTGTTGCGCGCGCAATGTTTCATTGGATTTTTATGTAATACATATTTATATTTAATCTGACTAGAAATTTCGGGATAAAAATATTTCGGATCCCATCAAAATGTGGGAAATTTTATTGAATTCTGTATTGAACGGTTGGTTGAAATTATTAATCGTTGTCCTATGTAGAAAATGGGTTGTACTTGTAACCAATTGTAAATGGGTTGTAGTAAATTGCATTAGAATTCAAAAATGGGTTGTACATTTTTACAAGTCACAGATGGGCTATATGTTCTCTGACACAGACTTGTGGGTCTACTAAGTTGACGCGTCCCCTAAAAAAGAGAAGTTGACATGTATGCAAGGCTTTGTCAACTTATAGTCGACACAAAGTTCTAGCAGCAGTGGCCGTTGGATGTCTATCCAACGGATGTCGTGCTTCTTCTTCAATCTCGGATATTCTAGCTTCAGCCGCCCAAAAAATGATTCCTCCCCCTGACATCTGGGGCGCACCATTTCGTAGGCTGACTTGTGGGCCTACTAAGTTAATGTTTGCCAAGGGCTTTGTAAACTTAGTCAATATAAGCGATCCTAACTGCAGTGACCGTAGATGTCCATCGAGCAGCCATCGTGCTTCTTCAACCTCCGGTCTTCTTGCTCGAGCCGCCCAAAGCAGTGCCGGTCGTGTCACCTACACCTGCCTCCCGTGGCCGGCTATGCTGCCGCGGAGGCCTTACCGCCCCTACTACTCCCACCACTGGCCAGGCCATCCCTCCACTCACCCACACACCCTGTTATTCTGCGGCGACGGCAGCCTTACACCAAAGTCGAACCAGTGAACCCTTGTACTCCTCTCCGCGTGGGCATCCACTGCCGCGTCTTCCCCGGCTCCGTGTCCCCTTCCTAGGCCTCGCCTCCGTCCACCGCCCTGGTGCTCTCGGCGCGGCTTGGTAACCGTGGTTAAGGAAGGACTTCCATAGGACGTGGACTGTACGTAGAGAGGCTGACAGCTGGGTCCACGGCCGCACATAAGGAAATGCCTCCTTATTACATGCAAAATAATGATTCCTCCAGCTGACATCTGGGACCCACCGGAAGGGCCTCTGTATTTCATGAAAAAACGTCCTCCCCGCTGACAGGTCGGACCCACCAGCTATATATTCGCATGCAAGGAAGTGCCTCCTTATTACGCACAAAAAATGAATACTCCCCGTGCTAGGTGGGACCCAGCATAGTGGGAGGCTGACCTGTGGGCCTACTAAGTTTACGCGTACCAAGGGCTTTGTCAACTTAGTCAATATAAATGATTCTAGTTGCAGTGACCGTATGATGTCCATCCAATGGCCGTAGTGCTTCTTCAACCTCTGGTCTTCTTGCTCCAGCCGCCCAAAGCAGCGCCGGTCGTGCCGCCTGCTCCTGCCTCCCGTGGCCGGCTGTGCTGCCGCCACTGATAACCGACAAGTATACGGGATAAATTGTAGCCTCTTTGGATAAGTAAGAGTGTCGAACCCAACGAGGAGCTAAAGGTAGAACAAATATTCTCTCATGTCCTATCTGCCACTGATACGACTCTACGCATGCTTAGTGTTCGCTTTACCTAGAACAAGTATAAAACTAGATGTACTTTGTAGGTGTTGTTGGATAGGTTTGCAAGAATATAAAGAGCACGTAAATAAAAAGTAGGGGCTATTTAGATAAAGAAGAAGTAAAGTAAATATAGCGAGTGTGGAAAAGTGGTGGTAGGAGTTGTGAAATTGTCCCTAAGCAATTGACTACTTTACTAGACCGATAATCACTATTGCAATTTTATTTGAGGGAGAGGCATAAGCTAACATACTTTCTCTTTTTGGATCTTATGCACTTATGATTGGAACTCTAGCGAGCATCCGCAACTACTAGAGATCATTAAGGTAAAACCCAACCATAGCATTAAAGTATCAAGTCCCCTTCATCCCATACATAAACAACCTACTTACTCGGGTATGTGCTTCTGTATCTCACGCCACCCACCATAAGCAAATCATGAACATATTGCAAACCCTACAGCGGGGATCCCTCACACTTGCGCGACACGGAGAGCACCATAGGACAGCACCAGTAATAAAACATGCAACTCAAACCAATCATAGCAATTCATCAATCATCGATAGGACAACAGAAATCTACTCAGACATCATAGGATGGCAACACATCATTGGATAATATAAAGCACCATGTTCAAGTAGAGGGTACAGCGGGTTGCGGGAGAGTGGACCGCTGAATATAGATGGGGGAAGGTGATGGAGATGTTTGTGAAGATGGCGGAGGTGTTGGTGTAGATCGCGGTGATGATGATGGCTGCCGGCGGCGTTCAGCGCCACCGGAAGCAAGGGGGAGAGAGCCCTTCTTCTTCTTCTTCTTCTTCTTCTTCTTCTTCTTCCTTGACCTTCTCCCTAGAGGGTAGATGGCGTGGGAGGGGCGAGAGCCCCTCGGAGATTGGATCTGTCTCTCTGTCTCTCTCTGTTTCTGCCCTCTAGGATTCTGCCCTCGCACCCTTTCTTTTATATCCGAAGATCCATAACTCCGATTGGATTGAAACCTTCACCCATATATTTTTACAAAAATTAGCTTTCTTGCAGCCAAAGAAGAGCAGCAACCGCCTTATGAGGGGCCCATGAGGGTCAGGGGCGCGCCCAGTATAAGTGGGTGTGAGGGCCACCCTCGTGGGCACCTCGGACACCATCTCGCGTTGATTCTTCCTCCCAAAAATCACAAATATTCCAAAATAATTCTCCATCCGTTTTTATCCCATTTGGACTCTGTTTGATATTGGGTTTCTGTGAAACATAAATCATGCAACAAACAGGAACTGGCATTGGGCACTGGATCAATATGTTAGTCCCAAAAAATAATATAAAAATGTGCCAAAAGTATATGAAAGTTGAATAATATTGGCATGGAACAATCAAAAATTATAGATACGACAGAGATGTATCAGCCACTAGTAGAAAAAGGGTCTAATGTGCAGCTCATTAGTCCCAGTTTGAAATTGAGCCGGCACTAATGTGACCATTAGTGCCAGTTCCAATGGCTAGGCGGGCCGCTCTCTTTAGTACCGGTTCGTGCGGAACCTTTAGCACCGGTTCATGCCATGAACCGGTACTAAAGGGTGTGGTGGCAGGATGTTCTCAGACTGGGGCCCGTCCAACACCTTTAGTACCGGTTCTTGCCACGAACCAGTACTATAGGTCATCCTACATATAAACCCTTCGTCCAGCTCACTCTGTTCACCCCCCTTTCCCCTCTCCTCCTCTCTGTTCTTTCTCTCTTGTCCCCTCGAGCTCATCACACATCTTGCCAAAATTTTGTCAAGATTTTAAGGCCCCCATCCATTCAAGTGATCACAAAGGTTAGCAACTTTGTCGTTTCATCTCTCATTGCTAGATTAGCTCTTGCAATGCTTTCTATAGTGATTAATTTGTGGGTTTTAGTAATTTTGGAGGAATTATATGTGGTAGTTTATTTGATTTATATGCAATTTGAGCTTAAAATAACTTTTAGTTTGCATATGTAGGTGTGGTTTACTTAGTGCCTTCCCGTCTCCGTCGTAACCACCGTCGATCGTCCGCACCGACCCGTCACCGGCACCACCTTTTGGTGAGCCTCTTGTTCTTATATTTTTTATATAAAAAAATCATGTTTGTGTGATTTAGATATATAGTTACTTGTATAATTATCTTACCCGTACGTTGTTTGTTATACATAGTGCCATGGTGTTGATATCCGTCCCCGTCGGCCCTCGTCCATGTTATGATTCGGATGTGGTATATTCTCTTTTAAAACAATTTGTTGCATTTCGTGTTTATGACAAATTGTGCCCATCAAGTTGACATAGATATTTTTATCTAGGAGGTATGTGAACCGGAAATTCCAACCGACCCTATTGTCAAGAGGTTAAATTATTTAAAAGATAAAATGAGTATTTGAAAGAAAAATTGAAAAGAATTGAGGGGGAGAAGATGGAATTGGAGTTGCATGTTGCCGATGTCATCGATGATCACAAGATCTAGATGGAGAAAATGCGGTTGAAGATTAGAAAGATTAGAAAATATGCCATTGATAGTGTGGCTTGGTATCATTATACTATTGGATCAATTGTTACCTTAGTTGCGATCTTGATCGCATTTGTTGTTGCATTTAAATGCTTTAGCTAGACAGTTATTTCTATGTTGCATTTAAGTGTTGTATGAACTTTATGATGAACTTTTATTAATGTGGTCTATTCGGTGGTGTGTAATGAAGATGCGCCAGCAATGGATGTACGATGACCGATGCTCTCCCTAGTTCATTGATGGCGTGCATACTTTTCTGATTGCGGCTCAGGCAAACAAGCGGGCGGATGGTTTTATGCCTTTTCCATGTGCTGGCTGTAAGAATGATCACAATTACTCTAACTCAAGAACCATTCACATCCAGGTGTTTGAGTCCGGTTTCATGCCCCACTATAATGTTTGGACCAAGCATGGAGAAAGAGGGATTATGATAGAAGACAATGAAGAAGAAGAGGACGATGATAGCTATCCTGGCCATGGGTTCCCTGAATACGGTGATACAACAATGGGGGAAGAAGATGAGCTAGCCATGCGGGAAGAAGCTGAAGAGGAGGCATCAGATGAGCCCACTGATGATCTAGGTCGGGCCATTGCCGATGCAAAGAGAAACTGCGCAAGTGAAAAGGAGAAGAAGAAGTTGCAGCGCATGTTAAAGGATCACAAGAAATTGTTGTACCTGAATTGTGAAGGTGAAAATAAAAAGCTGGGCACCACACTGGAATTGCTGCAATGGAAGGCAGAGAATGGTGTATCTGACAAGGGATTTGGAAAGTTGCTGGTAATGATAAACAATATGCTTCCAAAGGACAACGAATTGCACAAGAGTACGTACGAAGCAAAGAAGGTTGTCTTCCCTCTAGGTTTAGAGGTGTAGAAGATACATGCATGCCATAATGACTGCATCCTCTACCGCCGTGAGTACAAGGATTCGAAAGCATGCCCGATATGCGGTGCATTGCGCTATAAGATCAGCCGCGATGACCCTGGTGATGTCGAGGGCGAGCGCCCCAGGAAGAAGATTCTTGCGAAGGTGATGTGGTATGCTCCTATAATACCATGGTTGAAACATTTGTTCCAAAACAAAGAGCATGCCAAGGGGATGTAATGGCACGGAAAAGACCGTAAGAAAGACGGAAAGTTGAGAGTACCCGCTGACTGGTCGCAGTGGAGAAAAATCGAGAGAAAGTACATGGAGGAGTTTGCAGGTGACCCAAGGAACGCATCGTTTGGTCTAAGCGCAGATGGCATTAATCCTTTTGGGGAGCAGAGCAGCAACCATAGCATGTGGCCTATGACTCTATGTTTGTATAACCTTCCTCCTTGGTTGTGCATGAAGCGGAAGTTCATTATGATGCCAATGCTCATCCAAGGCCCTAAGCAACCCAATTACGACATTGATGTGTACCTATTAGTTCAAGAACTATTACAACTGTGGAATGGAAAAGGTGTATGTGAGTTGGATGAGCACAAACAGGAAGAATTTGAACTAAAGGCGTTGTTGTTTGTGACCATCAATGATTGATCTGTTCTCAGTAACCTTTTAGGACAGACAAACAAGGGATACCGCAGATGCATGCACTATTTGGATGATACCGATAGTATATATTTGGATAGTTGTGGGAAGAATGTGTACCTGGGACATCGTCGATTTCTTCCGAGCAGGCATCCCGTAAGAAAGAAAGGCAAGCAGTTTAGAGGTGAGGCGGATTACCGGACGAAGCCTCGCCACCGTACTGGTGCTGACGTACATGATATGGTCAAGGATTTGAAGGTAATCTTTGGAAAGGGTCCTGGCGGACAACCTGTTCCGAAGGACGCTTACGGGCGCGCATCCATGTGGAAGAAGAAAACTATATTTTGGGACCTGCCCTATTGAAAAGACCTAGAGGTCCGCTCCCAATCGACATGATGCACGTGACGAAGAATCTTTGCGTGACCCTGCTTGGCTTCTTGGGCGTGTATGGGAAGACAAAAGATACACCAGAGGGACGGGAGGACCAGCAACGTATGCATGGAAAAGACGGCATACATCAGGGTCATGCCAGCTACACTCTTACCAAAGAAGAGAAGGAAATCTTCTTTGAATGCCTGCTCAGTATGAAGGTACCGTCTGGCTTCTATGGATATAAAGGGAATAATAAATATGGCAGAGAAAAAGTTCCAGAACCTAAAGTCTCATGACTGCCACGTGATTATGACGCGACTGCTTCCGGTTGCATTGAGGGGGCTTCTACCGAAAAACGTTCGATTA
Organism: Triticum timopheevii; assembly: GCA_963921465.1. Lineage (NCBI taxonomy): Eukaryota > Viridiplantae > Streptophyta > Magnoliopsida > Poales > Poaceae > Triticum > Triticum timopheevii. The sequence goes on from OY997271.1 coordinate 89,756,509, forward strand.
CCATTGTGAAGCTATGTGCATTCCTCAATGCAATCTCTCAGAAGGTAATCAATCCAGAAATCATACCAAGGTTACAGAATGATTTGGTGCAATGTCTTGACAGTTTCGAATTGGTGTTCCCACCATCCTTCTTCAACATCATGATGCATGTCTTAGTTCACCTTTGCGAAGATATTAACGTTTTGGGTCCTGTATTTCTACACAATATGTTCCCCTTTGAGAGGTTCATGGGAGTCTTGAAGAAATATGTTCATAACCGTGCTAGGCCAGAAGGAAGCAACTCGAAGGACCATGAAAATGAGGAGGTCATTGAGTTTTGTATTGACTTTATTCCTGACCTTAAGCCGATTGGTGTTCCTGAATCGCGGCATAAGGGCAGACTGGATAGAAAAGGCACGCTAGGAGGGGATCAAATAATATGTATGGACGGGCATTCTCTCACTGAAGCACACTACACAGTTCTACAGAATTAGGCCTTGGTGGCTCTGTATATGGAGGAACACAAGAATTTTCTACACTCCAAACACCCGGAGCAGTCTGACGACTGGATTACACGTGAACAACCGAGGACTTTTGCCAATTGGTTGCAGACTCGTGCCGTGCATGATGGCGATATTGAACATGACCTGTACTTGCTGTCCCAGTTACCATCTTCGAATATAATTACTTTCAAAGGGTACAAGATAAATGGGAATACATTTTACACGATCGCCCAAGTTAAGAAGAGCACCAACAAAAACAGTGGTGTCCGCTTTGATGCAACAACTAAGACGGGAAAGGAAACATATTATGGTTACATAGAGGACATATGGGAACTTAACTATGGAGGTGGTTTGAAGGTCCCTTTGTTTCGGTGCAAATGGGTCAATATGACACGAGCGGGGTAATGGAAGACCCGCAGTACCAAATGACAACAGTGGATATCAACAATCTTGCATATGCAGACGGACCATTTGTCCTAGCCAATGATGTGGCGCAGGTTTTCTATGTGAAAGACATATATACCAGCCCGAGAAAAAGAAAAGATAAGGAAGCGAATGCATCATACGATGAGACAGAGCGCCACATAGTTCTTTCAGGGAAAAGAAACATCGTGGGAGTGGATGACAAGACAGACATGTCAGAAGATTATGAAAAGTTTGATGAAATTGCTCCATTCAGAGTGAATATTGATCCGAGCATCCAGTTAAATGATGAAGATTGCCCATGGTTCTGGCATGTGATAGGCTTCACCGTCATCACTTTCTTCTGTAGTGACTTTCCGGACTTATATATCTGGGCAGTGCCTCTTCAAACAAACCGGAGGGAATCTTTGTAATAGTTAGGGTACTTATGTGTTTTGGTATTTGAAACGTGAAGAAATTTTATGTGCGAAAATTGGATGCACTTCGTCTACAAATTAGTTCGTTAAATAATTCAAATTTAAACTATTCAAATTTGAGAACTACTGGCACTAACAGAAAGTTTATAATTTTTTGTAACTATAGAAAAAATATTTAGAAATAAATAAATGAAAATAAATAAATTAGAAAAGAAAAAAAACTAAATTTTTGTTGAGACAAAAACTAAATAAAAAAATTTAAACTATTCAAATTTGAAAACTACTCGCACTAACAAAAAGTTTGTAATTTTTTGTACATAAAGAAAAAATATTCAGAAATAAATAAATGAAAATAAATAAAGTAGAAAAGAAAAACACTAAATTTTTGTTGAGACAAAAACTAAATAAAAAAAGCCCACCTACTGGGCCACAGCGGCCTACATACGACTAGTAACCCAACCTGTAGTTGGGCCAGGATGCAGACCCGCAGGGCCCAGTAGGCCCACATGGCAGAGTTAGGCCAAGAAGCCTGCTATAGAGAGGAGTTCGACAGAGCAGCCGCGCCGGGGCTTTTTAACAGGTGCGGGCGCCCCTCGGCTAGCAAGGTGGGACTACACTTGCCCGCACCCGCGCCAGTGCACCCCCTTTAGTACCGGGTCGTGGCTACAACTGGTACTAAAGGGGGGGCTTTAGTACCGGTTGTAGCCACGACCAGGTACTAAAGCGGGTGCGATTCCCACCGCTTCGCCTGGCCAAAATAGGCCTTTAGTACCGGTTAGTGGCTACAACCGGTACTAAAGGTGCCACCTATAAAAGAAACACTTCAAAAAATTTCAGTTTCTCATCTCCCACTTCTCTCTGGCGCCGCCCTGTCCCGCGCCGTCGCCGCCCCCGTCCCGCGCCGTCGTCGTCCCCGTCATCACCGTCCCCGTAGCGCCATCGCCCCGTACCGCGCCATCACCGTCCGGCACCTCGCCTCGCCGTCTCCGTCGCCTTGGATCGACCTCGCCTCGTCGTCGCCGTCGCCTGGACCTCGCCATCACCGTCGCCTCGACCTCGCCCGCGCGCGCGCTGTGAGCTCCTCCCCCGGCCTCTCCTCCCTCCAATCCACCGTGCCGCAGCCGGCGCCGGCCGCACGCGCACACACACACACACACACACACTCACACTACACGCGCGCGCACACACACACAATTTTTCTATTTTTAGTTTTTAGTTTTTTCAGTTTTTCTGTTTTTCATACAAAGTTTTAGATGAATTAATTAATTAGATTAGATTAAAGTCAAATATTATATAGAAATGTTAGAAATGTTATAGAAATTTTATAGAAATGTTAGAATTTTTTTATAAATGTTAGTGAGGGAGTCCTGGACTAGGGGGTGTCCGGACAACCGGACTATCATCGTCAGCCGGACTCCAAGACTATGAAGATACAAGATTGAAGACTTCGTCCCGTGTCCGGATGGGACTTTCCTTGGCGTGGAAGGCAAGCTTGGCGATACGGATATGTAGATCTCCTACCATTGTAACTGACTCTGTGTAACCCTAGCCCTCTCCGGTGTTTATATAAACCGGAGGGTTTTAGTCCGTAGGACACACAACCATTACAACAATCATACCATAGGCTAGCTTCTAGGGTTTAGCCTCCTTAATCTCGTGGTAGATCCACTCTTGTACTACCCATATCATCAATATCAATCAAGCAAGAGTAGGGTTTTACCTGCATCGAGAGGGCCCGAACCTGGGTGAAAACATCGTGTCCCTTGTCTCCTGTTACCATCAGCCTAGACGCACAGTTCGGGACCCCCTACCCGAGATCCTCCGGTTTTGACACCGACATTGGTGCTTTCATTGAGAGTTCCTCTGTGTCGTCACCGATAGGCTTGATGGCTTCTTCAATCAACAACAACGCTGTCCAGGGTGAGACTTTTCTCCCTGGACAGATCTTCGTATTTGGCGGCTTCGCACTACGGGCCAATTCGCTTGGCCATCTGGAGCAGATCGAAAGCTACGCCCCTGGCCATCAGGTCAGGTTTGGAAGCCTAAACTTCACGGCCGACGTCCGCGGAGACTTGATCTTCGACGGATTCGAGCCACAGCCGAGCATGCCGCGCTGTCACGATGGGCACAATTTAGCTATGCCGCCGGACAGTGCCCTGGAGTCCGCACACGAGTCCGCTCTGACCTATAGTTCAGAGCAGACCACGCAGATCGAGGACAGGTGGCTGGACACCGCCTCGGGGGCTGCAACTTCTACGGCGACGGAGCCGAATACTGACCTTGTCCCTTATAAAGCTCGTGACTCCGAGGCGCCGGACTCCTTGCCGGACTCTGAACCTCCCGCGCCCCTGCCAATCGAATCCGATTGGGCGCCAATCATGGAGTTCACCACCGTGGACATCTTTCAGCACTCACCCTTTGGCAACATCCTAAATTCGCTAAAGCATCTTTCGTTATTAGGAGAACCCTGGCCGGACTGCGGTCAGGGTGGTTGGGATGCGGACGACAAAGAAATTCAAAGCCCACCCACCACCCACTTTGTAGCCACCGTCGACAATCTAACCGACATGCTAGACTACGACTCCGAAGACATCAACGGTATGGACGACGATGCCGGAGATTACCAAGAACCAGCACCTACCGAGCACTGGAAGGCCACCCCAACCCATGATGTATATATGGTGGACACCCCAAAAGGAAGCGATAACGAGGAACAACGGGATGTGGCAAAGGATAATTCCGCCGACAAACAACCAAAACAGCAATGCAGACGCCGCCCTAAGTCCCGCCTCGACAAAAACAGCACTCCTAATGACCCAGCAATAGAGCAGGGCAAACTAGTGGACGACGAACATGCAACCAAGAAACCATCCGAACAGGACAAATCAGATAATCAACCCAAGCCCCGCGAAAACAACAGTCCAGAAGATCTCACGCCGGACACACCACCGGAGCATAAGAACCTTCACAAAAGACTCGTCTCCACTGCAAGAAGTCTGAAGAAGGAAAAACGGAAGCTCAAAACAGCGGAAGACATACTCAGAATGAGGTGGAGCAAAGTACTCAAGACCACGGACAAATATGGCAATGACCACCAAACGAAGAGCTACCCGAAGCGCAAGCTGCTGCCAGAATTCGACGAGGAGGCCATAGAGTCCCCACAGTCAAAAAGCAAAGAGGCCGCCTGGATGGATAGACGACCAGATGACAGGACAAAAGCGATAAGCGGCGCCGCACACAAGCTGACTCATGATCCTCGGAAAACAGACGGCCCGGTCAGGTCCATTTATGGGCCAAAAAAGAGGGCCCCAGGAAGCAACACAACACGCCGAGTGTTCGAGGACAACGGCACACCCAAATACTGTGGCGCCGCACACCCACTATGTTTCACCGATGAGGTGCTGGATCATGAATTTCCAGCGGGGTTTAAACCCGTAAACATAGAGGCATACGACGGAACAACAGACCCTGGAGTCTGGATTGAGGATTACATCCTCCACATACACATGGCCAGAGGAGATGATCTCCATGCCATAAAATATCTACCCCTCAAGCTCAAAGGGCCAGCTCGGCATTGTCTCAAAAGCCTCCCAGAAAACACTATTGGAAGTTAGGAAGAGCTCGAGGACGCGTTTAGAGCAAATTTTCAAGGGACTTATGTCCGCCCTCCGGATGCAGACGATTTAAGTCACATAACTCAACAGCCCGGAGAGTCAGCGCGCAAATTCTGGAACAGGTTATTTACCAAAAAGAACCAAATAGTCGACTGTCCGGACGCCGAAGCCTTAGCAGCTTTTAAACATAATGTCCGAGACGAATAGCTCGCCAGACACCTCGGGCAAGAGAAGCCGAGAACAATGGCCGCGCTAACAAGCCTCATGACCCGCTTATGCGTGGGGGAGGACGGCTGGCTAGCAAGATGCAGCACCAGCGACCCGAGTACATCCGAGATCAGAGATGGAAACGGAAAATCACGGCACAGAAAGGACCAGCGCCGAAATAAAGAAAAAAGCCCAAAGAATACGGCGGTCAACGCCGGATTCAAAAGCTCGCGGCCGAACAACAAAACACTGCCTCTTAAAGACGAGAGTGAAGAGCTATCCAACTTAAACAAAATTTTGGATCGGATATGTCAAATCCACAGCACCTCCGGAAGGCCTGCAAACTACACCCACCGAGATTGTTTTGTCTTTAAGCAGTCCGGCCGACTCAACGCCGAACACAAGGGGCTCGACGCGCCAAGCGAGGATGATGATGAACCCCACCAGCAGAGCGCCGGAAAATAGAAGACTTTCCTGCAAGAAGTCAAAACAGTAAACTCACTTCATGTGATAATACGTAAAAACAATACGGCACTCGCCAAAGTAGGTGTCGCACGGTCCACCCCAGTGGAACCTCGAGATTGGATGTCAAAACCAATTACTTTCGACCACCGGGACTATTCCAGAAGTATTCGAAACGCAGGATGGACTGCTCTGATATTGGATCCTATAATCGACGGACTACAATTTACAAAAGTCCTGATGGACGGCGGCAGTGATTTAAACCTGCTATACCCGGACACAATCCGCAAGTTGGGGATAGACCTTACTAAAATTCGACATAGTCGCACTTCCTTCAAAGGAGTGACGCCAGGCCCTTACGCCAAGTGCACGGGCTCCTTACTACTAGAAGTTGTGTTCAGGTCACCCGACAACTTCCGACGCGAAAAGCTAATCTTTCATGTCGCCCCATTCAAAAGTAGCCATCAAGCACTATTGGGACGTGAAGCTTTTGTCCGCTTTAATGCAATACCACACTACGCATCCCTTACACTTAAAATGCCCGGTCCACGCGGCATTATCTCACTAAAAGGTCGTTCAAGATTCCAGACACGGCTAGACGAGTCTGGCATAAATAAACTAGGGGCTCCCTAGCCGCACACCCCTTTACAAGGGGCTGTGCGTATGAGCTAATATAAGCTCAACTTTATTCATTCATTTATATTTTGATTTTTAATTCATTTTTTGCACAATTACTTTTCAATCTAAGTTCCTCTCTTTTACAGATGAACAGCGTGTTACACCCGTCCAGGATACAGCACAACGGAGACACAGGCGCAAACGTGCAGTAGGGACCCGTGGCAAGGATTTTTTTAGATTATGACCCTGCTGAGGTAGTCCTGGACTAGGGGGTGTCCGGACAGCCGGACTATCATCGTCCGCCGGACTCCAAGACCACGAAGATACAAGATTGAAGACTCCGTCCCGTGTCCGGATGGGGCTTTCCTTGGCGTGGAAGGCAAGCTTAGCGATATGGATATGTAGATCTCCTACCATTGTAACCGACTCTGTGTAACCCTAGCCCTCTCCGGTGTCTATATAAACCGGAGGGCTTTAGTCCGTAGGACATAACCTCCATTACAACAATCATGCCATAGGCTAGCTTCTAGGGTTTAGCCTCCTTGATCTCGTGGTAGATCTACTCTTGTACTACCCATATCATCAATATTAATCAAGCAGGACGTAGGGTTTTACCTCCATCGAGAGGGCCCGAACCTGGGTAAAACATCGTGTCCCTCGTCTCCTGTTACCATCCGCCTAGATGCACAGTTCGGGACCCCCTACCCGAGATTCGCCGGTTTTGACACCGACATTGGTGCTTTCATTGAGAGTTCCTCTGTGCCGTCGCCGATAGGAAGGATGCCTCCACCCGTCTTCAAGGACGATATTTTCGCCAAAGGGGCCTTGGCCGCCGGCCAAACTATCCGGCTAGGTGGTTTCCTTATGACCGCCTGTCCGGCCACTGCTTCGACAATGACTTCTCAAGTCGTCAAAAGCAATCTTCACGTTAGCTCGGAACTTGCCGAGCGGCTGGATCCAATAGAGCTCTCATCTGTCAATGAGCTCTTGGATCGCATCGCCGCCCTGGGAGTCGCTACGGACTACAATCAGATTGGGCTTAAAACCGATCTGAGAGAAATTAATTCTCCCCGGGTCACCCACCATGTCACAGTGGTAGAGGAACAATGCGGCGACTCTTCTCCTGTATTGAAAACTAGTCATGTCCGGGCTCCTGAACCCTCCATGCCGGATTTCCGCGGAGGGACGGACTTCAATCAAGCACTGAACTTAAAATCAGTCATCGGACCGGACTCGTTGGACAACGTCCAGCAATCCAAGCTTCAAAATTTGGAAACTTCACGGCCTTTAAGCCCTGAGATGGGTAGGGTTTCGGATTTTATTCCACCCACCCGCCCAGACATAGGCGATCTATCTCTAATACGGCAAGAGCCCGCCGAAGTAGTACATCACTACTGGGCCAGATTCCTCCTGGTTATGGACAGGATAAAGGACAGCCGAGAGGAAAACACAATCTCAATCTTTTGCAATAATTGCACGGACAAGGGAATACTGAACGCCATCAGCCATCGTGAAATTACACGCTTCGCCGATCTGGCGTCCATAGTACGAAAGTACTGTGCGATGGAGAGTTTCCGGAAAACCGAAAACCTATTTTGGGACAATCCGGCCCCGAATACAATCCCAGTCCGCAACAAAAGGGTGCATCACACTCAGGCCCCAGATACAAAAACCAAAAAGCAAAAACCGCATAGAGGGTACGGAACCGTACTAGAGGGATGGCTCAGCGGACCCTGTAAACTTCACAGTACAGAGGTCACCGTCCCAACACACAGCCTTCGAGCATGTTGGATATTACGGCAGGTGGCCAAAAGTGGCGAGGAGCTTCTAGCCCCGGAAAACCACTCCAACAATACCAGTACGGTATGAATAGTCTTTGAGACCTTCGCATCAAATAATATGCGGAAACGAACAATCCGCGGCCACGCCGAAGCCTACCAAGTAGCAACAACAAATCCATGGAGCGACACAGCCATCACCTTCAACGCCAGCGACGAACCTAAATTCCGAACAGCACGAGCACCGGCCGCACTGGTACTTAGTCCAATAGTGGACGGCTTTCGACTTACAAAGGTCCTCATGGACGGCGGCAGCGGATTAAACGTCATTTACGAGGAAACTCTTCAAACAATGGAAATAGACTGGAGCCATATTGAGCGAAGCAGCACAACCTTCAGAGGAATAATCCCTAGCCGGGAAGCGCGCTGCACCGGAAAAATCACACTCGATGTGGTGTTCGGCTCGCCGGACAATTATAGATCCGAAGAAGTCACGTTCCAAGTGGCCCCGTTCAACAGTGGATATCACGCTATATTAGGACGAGAGGCATTTACACTTTTTCAAGCAGTACCCCATTACGGGTACATGAAGCTCAAAATGCCTGGGCCCGGCGGAATAATCACTCTCGTTAGTGATCAGGATATAGCACTCCACGCCGAAAACAAGACAGCCGCACTAGCCCTGGAGGCACTATCCGAAGCCCTAGCGGCAGAAGAACTCACCGCGCTACGCTCTATGGTGAATAGGGACGATGTGATACTCGATAAGAGATCCAAGTCCACCTCTTTTAAACCAGCAGATGAAATAGTAAAATTCCAGGTCCACCCAACGGACCCAACAAAGATGGCCTCCATCGGGGCACAATTGAACCCTGATGTAGACGCAGCACTGCGAGAATTCCTTCGGGAAAATTGGGACATCTTCGCCTGGCACCCCTCGGATATGCCCGGAATCCCACGCAGATTGGCAGAACACAGCCTAAACATCCTAAAAGGATTCAAGCCAGTCAAACAGGCTCTTTGACGATTTTCTGAACCCAAAAGACAGGCAATGGGAGAAGAGCTAGCCAAACTATTGGAAGCCGGATTCATCAGAGATATCAAACATCCGGATTGGCTAGCAAATCTGGTAATGGTACCAAAGAAGGACAAATCCTGGCGCCTATGCGTCGATTTTAAAGACCTCAATAAGGCTTGCCCAAAGGATCCCTTCCCCCTCCCCCACATCGACCAAATAATCGATGCTACTGCAGGACACGATTCATTGTGCTTCCTCGATGCATACTCTGGCTACCATCAAATCAAGATGGCGAAAGCAGACCAAGCCGCAACGGCATTCATCACTCCATATGGACCATTCTGCTTCAACACGATGCCCTTCGGACTTAAAAACGCCGGCGCAACATATCAGCGCATGATCCAAACATGTCTGGCCACCCAGATCGGCAAAACAGTAGAGGCATACGTAGACGACGTAGTCGTCAAAACCAAACACATCGAAACTTTAGTAGACGACTTGAGGCTCACATTCGACAAACTTAGAGCATATGACATCAAGCTGAATCCGGAAAAATGCGTTTTCGGCGTACCAGCCGGAAAGCTGCTGGGCTTCATTGTATCCGGTAGAGGAATTGAAGCAAACCCGGCCAAGATCCGAGCTCTGTCATAGTTGGATATTCCAAAAGACCTCAAACAGATACAAAAATTGACTGGATGTGTGGCAGCTTTAAGCCGCTTTATCTCCCGCTTGGGAGAAAAGGCACTGCCCCTCTATCGCCTCCTTAGGCACACCGAACACTTCGAGTGGACGGATGCTGCCACTGCCGGACTCGAAGAAATAAAGGCCATATTGGCAACAAATCCGGTCCTAGCTGCGCCCAACCTGGGCGAACCAATGTTGTTATACATCGCAACAACACATCAAGTTGTAAGCGCGGTACTCATCGTCGAATGAGAGACGGAAGGGCATAAATTCCCTCTTCAAAAACCAGTGTACTACGTATCCACTTTGTTAACCCCCTGCAAGTCCCGTTACCCTCACTATCAAAAGATAGCGTATGCGGTGTTCATGGCATCCCGGAAACTACAACACTACTTTCAAGAGTGTTCGATAACAGTGGCCTCCGAAGTACCACTTAATGACATTATAAACAACCGCGACGCAACGGGCAGGATTGCAAAATGGGCCATTGAGCTCTTACCATTCGATATAACCTACAAACCTCGGCGAGCTATAAAGTCACAAGTTTAGGCTGACTTTGTCGCTGAATGGACCGAAGCTGAACTCCCTAAAGAGTATGGCGCATACTCCAATTGGACAATGCACTTCGACGGCTCTAAAATGTTGGCCGGACTGGGGGCTGGCATCGTATTGACGTCCCCGACCGGGGACACAGTCCAATACGTACTTCAAATAATGTACACGGACTCCAACAACGCAGCCGAATACGAGGCCCTTCTACATGGTCTCCGGATGGCAATCTCCATGGGCATTCAACGCCTAGAGGTGCGCGGGGATTCAAACCTTGCAATATCCCAAATAAATGGAGACTTTGACGCCAAGGATCCAAAAATGGCAGCATATCGCAACGCTGTCCTAAAAATGTCAGCTCGGTTTGAAGGACTTGAATTCCATCACGTAGCCCGAGATAATAACCAAGCAGCCGACGTACTGGCATGCATCGGCGCAAAACGTGACGCTGTCCCTCCAAATATCTTCCTGGAATGGCTCTTCAAGCCATCCATACTATGGGAAGAGGAGTCCGGAAACGACAAGCCGGAAAAAACCACACCAACCGGCGATTCAGCCGATGACATAACACCTTCAGCCCACGACATAATGGCAGTAATTGCCCCATGGATAGAACCATTCCTAGCCTACTTGCTTCGGCAGGAACTTCCCGAAGACCAAAATGAGGCTCGCTGCATAGTCCGGTGATCGAAAGCCTACAAGGTCCATGAGGGAGAACTTTATAAGAAAAGTACAATCGGAGTCCTTCAAAGGTGTATCTACGAAGAGGAAGGGCGAAACCTCCTGGCTGAAATTCATGCCGGACTAGGCGGACACCACGCAGCAGCTCGGGCCCTTGTGGGAAAGGCATTCCGTACGGGATTTTATTGGCCGACGGCCCGGGCAGATGCTCAGGACTTAGTCCAAAGATGCGTCGGTTGTCAGCTCTTTGCTAATCAGAGCCATATGCCACCCACCGCCCTCAAAACTATACCCATTACCTGGCCGTTCACGGTCTGGGGGCTTGACATGGTTGGAACCCTTAAAGGGGGAACCCACAAGCAAAGGTACCTATTGGTCATGGTGGACAAGTTCACCAAATGGATAGAGGCCAAACCAGTTAAAATGGCAGAGTCCGGACCAGTGATAGACTTTATATCCGGGGTAGTACATCGTTATGGTGTCCCCCACAGCATCATCACCGATAACGGCACGAACTTCACGGCTGATGAGGTTAAGTCATGGTGCAAAAACATGGGCATTAAGCTCGACTACGCTTCAGTCTATCATCCTCAAACCAACGGTCAAGTGGAACGAGCAAATGGTCTCATAATGAGCGGCATTAAACCCAGACTAGTGCGGTCACTTACAAAATCTGACACGCATTGGGTAGAGGAGCTTGACTCCGTGCTCTGGGGGCTGCGGACAACGCCCAACCGTACTACCGGATTCACACCATTTTTTATGGTATACGGCGCAGAGGCAGTTCTGCCCTGCGACATTATTCATGACTCACCTCGAGTGCGCATGTACGAAGAAAGAGAGGCCGAGCTGGACGCATTGGAGGAAGAACGCGACGTCTCCAAGGCTCGTTCCGCATTCTATCAGCAGCATGCTCGCAGATATCAAAGCAGAGAAGTATGGGCCAAGACTTATAACGTTGGCGAACTAGTTCTACGCCCGCCGGACAAGAAAAAGGACAAGCTCAAGCCCAAATGGGAGGGCCCCTTCATTATCGATCAAGTCCTGACCGGCAGAGCGTACCGTCTATGAAATGCGTCGGACAACCGACTTGAGCCGAACCCATGGAACGCAGCCCACCTCCGAAGATTCTATGCCTAGCGCCGGACTAAGAGTTCGTCCCCTTCCCCCGTTCAAATTTTTACACTTCGGCTGTCTTTTGTTTCTCTTTCTTCTCTTAACCCTTTTACTAAAAAGCCCTTAAGGGCCTACTTGCGCATTGTCCGCATACACTTGATGTGCCATCCGCACTCATTATACCTGGGGGCTTCTTTTTCAGAAGCTCAACTATAAGGGCTTCATGCCCAGCACATGTGTCAAGCTTCCACATGTACCTTTTACTCACCATTATATGCATCGATATGACTTAAATTTTGGCCAAGCTAGGTTGCCTGGTTCCTGTGCTTACCCCTACATTCCCGATTGTTTGGCTAGGAGGTAAAGGGAGCACCTCTGCGATTGTTACTGCCGAGTCAGCCGGATGTGTACCTCAGACTGGGTGAAGCCGAAAGCTAGCGTTCTTAAGGGAATATTTGGTCGGTGACTTGAAAGATGATTTTTTACCTACTTCTTTAACTGCCCCCAGATGTTTTTCTGCTCTTTTCGCAGTCCGGACATGCACTTTAGGGCATGCCTCCCAGGGAAAGGAACCCTTAACGGAACTATTCTCCCTGGAAGATGTTTCTTACTAACCATGTAATATAACATAACTAGTTGGGCACTTGTCTGATAAAGCACTAATGACCCCTACGCCTGGTCTCCATGCATACCCTGGTTGTTTCTTAACCAAGAAGGTATTCGGACACACTCCGGACTCTAGGGTCCCAAGGTTGAAGCGAAAAGGTCGGCAAAGACAAACGATCTACAATCCGGCTAGAAGGCATTTCACATGTCATTTTCAAATACATTGTCAAATCTACTGACTGTATTCCTCCTCAATCCCGTCTAACAGGCTGTCTAACTTACAGTCCCGTTGGGAAAATTTAGCAGCCAACTCTACTTGGCTGTATACTAAACTCACAGGGATCTCCTTCCCATCGGGCCCCACCGGTCCGACCTCAGCCATGTGGTTGGGATCTGCCTTCTTGTACCGCGTCTTCACCATGGCCCAAGCCTCCCTGGCACCTTGGCGGCAGGCCGAAATCTTCCATAAACGGAAGCGCTGCCACACTCCCTGAAGCTTCTCCGCAAGCTCCCCAAGGCCCTCGGGTAGGGAGAGGGCTGGCCATAAAGCCTGGACGACGCTGCTCATCGCCTGCCGAACTCGTTCGAGCAGTTGCAACAGCTCGGGAAGTTGATCACCCGTTGATACGGGCATCTCCTCCGCAGGGCGACCTGTGAGTATACCTACAAGACATATTTTGTCAATTGACTTCCTCACCGAACTCTTCTTTTCAAAGGAGTTTGCTCAAGCACTTACTATAGATGCCGCGACGAAGCCGCTGATTCTCCTTAACGGAGCCGGACAGCTCGACCCGAACGCCTTTCAGCTCCACTCCAAGCTGGGCGTGGGCATCTTGGAGCTTGTTCCTTTCCTGCTGCACTCTATTCGGCCTTCAGCTGGCGCAACAGTTCCTGCCTGTCCGGATCTTGTCCGGCAGCACCTGCAATGTCATTATTAGACTTGCGCGCACGCCGCACAACACTTATATTTAAAAGCTAATATGTTACCAGGAGGGGCCTTTGTGTCTCCTCCTGCGGCAGCAAGTGCGGCCTCAAGTTGGGCCTTGCACTCTTGCAGCTCCTGAGACAGTCGGGTATTCTTCTCGGTAAGATCCTGCATTTCAAATGATCCTTAAATCAGTTAACATAACTACTTTAAGTCTCGGGGGCTACGGGCATATGTAACTGTCAAATTCTTTTACCCGTATGTCTTTTACATACTGCTCCGTGGCTCTGGTAAAACCATCTTGAGCAGCACGGAGGTGCGCATCCCCCGCGCTAAAGGCATTCAACGCCTCAGGGGATAAGCACGCTTCACGAAATACTGTCCTGCAGCGCCTATGGTTCATGGCGCTCTCCACCTCAGACTTGGTGGCGGACAGTCTGTCGGCATCCTCCGTTGGAGGAGAATCCGGCCCGCGCCTTGCGCTTGCCTCCCCCTCCAGACCGGGCACTAGAGCCTGGCTGGTAGAGGTCGGATCGGCAACCTCTACGCCCGCAGTCCGGCGGGCGCTTTTTCTCCTGCAAAGATCATGAGCACTCAAACGCTTCCTAGGAACGTTGCTCCAAATAATTAATTACGAGCTATACCTTTGCGGCGACGTTTCAGTCCACGCCGCGCTCCTTTTCCGCCTACTGGTCCGGACTGGCCTTTGTTGGTCAGCCGCCGCAGGCTCGGCTTCCCGCCTTGAGGGCGCTTCCTGCAAAACACCATCATACGCGAAGGTCAGAAATAGGCAAGGAAGAAATAATGGTGTCCGGACTTCCGTCACAATTACCTGGGAAGCCGGACATAGTCCGGGGTAGTCGGCCGTATGGCGACTAAAGCATTATCCATGCTTAGCTGGTGGAACACCCCGTCGATTAGCTCCACCTGAATGTCCGGATCCTCTTCGGGGGCCGGATCCTGGGATCTCTCTGGATCCTCTGGTTGCGGGGCTGGACTTATCATGTCCTCCATAGTCCGACGCAGTTCCTGCGCCGGAGACGTAATATAAGAAGCTTAAACTTTGAAAACATGGTTCGGGCCCTTAAAGTGTCCGCTTACCCAACGGCGGGGGTTATTCATGGTGAACCCATTCAACGGGTTCGTCTGAAGGAAGTCCTCCTTCTCCCCCTTGTACAGGCCGGACAGGATCGTCACCAGATCCTCGGCCGAATCCGGTCCTTTGCGGCCATGACGGGTGGCGTCGTCTTCCCCGTTGAAATCCCACATGGGGTGGCCCCTGTATTGCAGTGGCTGCACCCCCCGCGTAATGGATGTTGCCATGACTCCAATCATGGTCAACCTGGAATGGGCCAGTAATCTTATTCGGCCCATCAGATAATGGACGCTCTTGTCTTCTTCCAGTTGGGGGCTCCGCGGGCGCCAACTGAGGCGTTTCTTCAGAGGAGCAGTACTGAACTCCGGGAGGCCGACCCGGACCGGGTCCGGCAGCGGAGCGTCTTCTATGTAAAACCATTCCGAAGGCCAGTCTTTGGACGCCTTCTTAGGGGTTCCGGATGGATATCCGGTCCCGGTAATGTGCCATATCTCGACGCCGCCCACTTGATATATAGACCCCCCGTGTGAACGGGGTACGAGGCAGAACAACCTCTTCCATAGTGCAAAATGGGGATCGATGCCCAGAAATAGCTCACAGAGAGCTACGTAACCCGTGATATGCAGGATAGAGGCGGGTGTTAGATGATGGAGCTGGAGTCCGTAGAACTCCAGGAGCCCGTGGAGGAACGGATGTATAGGAAATCCGAGTCCCCTTATCAGATAGGGGACAAAGCATACCCGCTCCCCTTTGTTGAGACTTGGGGTAGCCTCCCCTTGCTTTCCACCTTGATAGGTGTCCAGCCCGGCTCGAACCGGAACCATGAAGGCCGGAGGGAGATATCCCCCCGCTTGGAGCTTCACCAGCTCGGTGTGCGGAACAGAGCACCTCCTCCAATCTCCTGGCAGAGGACTGGGAGCGCGAGAAGAGGAGCCGCGTCGACGGTCCATGATGGAATGGATCCTTGGTCAGAAGCACTCCGATGAGTATTCACGGAGGGAGGAGGGTGTGATTTGGATCTGGATTTTTGCCTCTTTATAGGCAGATTACTTGCACGACTAGGGGGTAAAACATAAAAGATACCCTGGCTTTTCGCATTCGTGCGATGCGTGGAAGAAGGCCATTATTGGGCGTAGAAGCCGAGGAGCGCAGCATTTATAAGGAAGCCGGACACTGTTCGGCATGTACATGGAACTTAAAGGGAGAACCTGCCTTGCAACGCCGAAGACTATATACGCGCTGGACTTATCGTCATTGAAGCCTGGTTCGGGGGCTACTGAGGGAGTCCTGGACTAGGGGGTGTCCGGACAGCCGGACTATCATCGTCCGCCGGACTCCAAGACCACGAAGATACAAGATTGAAGACTCCGTCCCATGTCCGGATGGGGCTTTCCTTGGCGTGGAAGGCAAGCTTGATGATATGGATATGTAGATCTCCTACCATTGTAACCGACTCTGTGTAACCCTAGCCCTCTCCGGTGTCTATATAAACCGGAGGGCTTTAGTCCGTAGGACATAACCTCCATTACAACAATCATACCATAGGCTAGCTTCTAGGGTTTAGCCTCCTTGATCTCGTGGTAGATCTACTCTTGTACTACCCATATCATCAATATTAATCAAGCAGGACATAGGGTTTTACCTCCATCGAGAGGGCCCGAACCTGGGTAAAACATCGTGTCCCTCATCTCCTATTACCATCCGCCTAGACGCACAATTCGGGACCCCCTACCCGAGATCCGCCGGTTTTAACACCGACACCTGCGTAAACCTTTTTTACTGTCTCTTGTTGCTATATATCCCCTGGTTTCTCATTATAACCAAAGAGGAGACTGACGTTTTGGCATCGGCCGCGTCAGAGGACCTTGTGTGTACCTGGACACAAGGGGCCTAGGGCATTGTTCTGCCCGCTATCATAAAGACCGAATACCTTAGGGAGTGTTCGGCGTCTCGAGTTAGGCCTTATATGCATCAGCTCCGAATCATATCTTTGGTCAAATGTTGGGTTTGCCCGGCTCCTGTGTTTTGCTGCCTTACGTTCCATATCTCGGCTAACGTGGCACCAGGAGAACTACTGCGATTGTGCCCCGGTTCGGCCGGGCGAGCACCTCAGTAGAGAAAGCCAAAAACTGATTGTCATGATACAGTGAGAGACTGGTCAACCACTGGATCGACTACTAGAATGTTTAGAATTCCTCCGCTTTGACGAAGGACCGTTTCCCGGTCAGGCACATACGCGCCCCGAATTCGGAGAGCGCGGTGCCACTAGGGTCTATATCGTAGCCCCACCGTCGAACTCCTATGGCTAAGTGAAAGTGATAAAGCATTATAGTCTGGTTGCCTCGTTTGCTATGCTACCACCTCATTCACAGGAACGAGACGTCGGATCAAGTGTGAAAATGAGCTATTTTTGCGAACACCCCCACACCTTGTGCGTGGGGGCTAAAGCCGACAACTGCCATCTTTCAGGTTATACACATGTATACATAAATGGCCGCACAGGAGATATTTTAATACTTGAACGCACAAGTATAAAAAAGCGTTTACATCATAAACATCGTTTTACAAACCAAAACGTTCATTTGAACGTGAAATTTTTTGAGCACTACGACTCTATTACACGAGCACCACGCAGAACTTCCCCATAATATTGCTCGGCGGGTAACCGGCTCTCGTCCGAACCCTGGGTCGCAACAACGGTGGCATCCATCTCTGTCCAATGTGTATTCACACGGGCGAGGGCCATCCGTGCACCCTCTATGCAGGCCGACCGCTTCATCGCCTTAATATGCGGCACCGCCGCAAGAAATTGCTGCACTAAGCAAAAATAACTCTTCGGCTTGGGCCTATCCGGCCAGACATGAATCACGATATCCGTCATGGCAAGTCCGGATAATCTATTCAGCTCAGCCCACTCGGCCAACCGATCGGTCAACGGAAGTGAATGCTCCGAACTATGGAATTGAGACCAAAACAGCTCTTCCGTCTGGTGATCCTTCTGACTTCAGAAGTGCACAACGGCATCCGCCGCACTCGCCGCTAAGTCCATATAAGGATCCTACGGACCCCACAGCTGGCCAAGCTGAGCATACTTTGGATCTGTAAACCTTCGGTGCAACAGAAAGGGCTTGCCAGCCACAATGTCTCCGGCCTGGCGCAGCTCCTCCATTATAGCCCGCATTGCAGAACGGGCATCCTTGGCTTCGGCGGTGGCCTTCCCCAGGTCTTCTCGCTCCGCTAGGCGCTCCTTTTCAAGAACCTCATTGCGGTCGGTAGCATCTTTTAACTTCACGGCCATTTCAGCCATCTCCTCCATGCTTCGGCAGTGTGCAGCCCTTTCGGCTTCCAGCTCTTCGGCCGCCCTCGAGGCAGCCGCATCACTCCTTCTGGCTTGCTCCTTGGCTTGAGCAAGTTCTGCCCGAAGGCTCTCCACAGCAGCGGCACCATCTGCATTTAGCACACATGTTGTAAGGAATGGGCTTCGGCTCCCATACTAGGTGACCACAGAGAAAAAACCTACCTTGTGACTCATCAAGTCGTTTATTGACCAGCGCGATGTCTGCATCCGCAACATCGAGCTGTCGCTTTAGTTCGACAACTCCATCAGTCCGGCTAGCCACCGAACTATCCGCCACCTGCTTAGGAAAGGCGAAAATCAATACCTGGGATTTTGATCCTAGGCACGCTATCGTTCTCGACACCCTACCGAGTCTCAGGGGATACTATCTATACAGGGCGCACTTTATGTGTAAAACTGTCAAAGGGTATGTCATTTTTACTTACCTCAACCCCCGCCAGCAAACTCCTGACGGCATCACGCAATCCGCCTTCGGCGGATGAAATTCTTTCAATCACCGTACTCATCAGTGTACGGTGACCTTCTAATATGGACGCCCTCTCAAGCAGATCCTTCAGCTCCCCCGGCCGCACACCAGTTGGTGCCGAACTATTCGGCCCTGCCGGACTCAGGGATACCCTCCGTGATGACACTTCAGGCTCGTCCGCCCTATCCGATGGTGCGGCAGAAGGAGGCGTCTCGCTCTCCATCATCTTCGGACGGAGTTCCCCCGAAGACGAGCTCATCTGAGAAGGACGGAGATCCGAACTACAAGGTAAAAACTTAAGTTATCCTCAGAAGCACAAATAGGGATGTCCCTTATTACAAAACTCCCTTTTTTCTAATTACGGCTCGCTGGAGGGCTGATTCTTTAGGGGAGATTGTGCGACCGGAGCCTCTCCGGACGCAGGACCCTCCGGTGAAGATCTCTTCCCCCGCTTCGGGGCATTGGCCTCCGGGTTTTCGGAGGCGGTCCTCTTGTCCCCCTGGAAGGAGGGATTCTCGATCCCCCGTTCCTCAAAAGCCTCCTTGGTTGAGGCAGTAGTTCTTATGTTCTCCCCTTCGCCTTCCTTTGAAGGCGCAACCTCCAGCATCCTGACCAGCACGGGATCCGGCGCGGTCTCTGGGAGGGGGGCCGAACACCGTATCAGTTTTGCTTGCACTATCCACTCCTGTTTAGAGGGCAGTTGGTCAAAAGGTGAATCATAGAAAGGCAAACAAACAGTATGTCCAGACACAGAGCTACTTACTTGTGTATCCGGGCGATTGCAGCTCAGGCCGGCATCCTCAGTCAATTCTGGACACACCTCTTGTGATCCGAAGAACAATTTGTACATCTCCATGGGTGTCGTACCCATGAAGTGTTGGAGAATCTGTGGTCCCTCCGGATTAAACTCCCACAGCCGGAGAGGGTGGCGTTTGCAGGGCAGGAGACGCCTAATCAGCATGACCTGCATCACCATGACCAGGTCGATCTCCCTCGCTTGGAGGTCTAGAATCTGGCCCCGCAGTGGGGGCACGTCCTTTGACGGCCCCCAGTTGAGCCCTTGACTGACCCATGACATCAGCCGTTGTGGAGGGCCAGATCGGAAGATGGGCGGCGGCTTCTGCCTGCTGCCCCTGGGAGCGGTTATATAGAACCACTCCTGCTGCCACAAGCCGAGCTCCTCCTGAAAAGAGCCCTCGAGCCATGGAGCATCGGCCCTCCTACGTACAACCGACCTGCCGCACTCTGCTTGACGCCCCTCGATCATCTTCGGCTCCACGTCGAAGGTCTTAAGCCACAAGCCGAAGTGAGGGATAACACGGAGGAAGTCTTCGCAAACAACAATGAATGAAGAAATATGGAGGATGGACTCCGGAGCCAAGTCGTGGAATTCCAACCCATAGTAAAACATGAGCCCTCTCACAAAAGGATCCATCGGGAAGCCAAAACCCCGACGGAGGTGGGATACAAACACGACATACTCGCCGGGCTCGGGGGTGGGGATGACTTGCACTTCGGCGGGCAACCTATGCGAAACCTCGTAAGACAGGTACTTGGCCTCTCGCAGCTTTAGCACGTCTTCTTCCGTGACGGAGGAGGGCATCCACCGGCCCTGTAGGTCAGAGCCGGACATTGTTGAGGGTCCGAAGCACTCGAATCTGGGGCTCTGGGTGTTGGAACTCGGGGCAAGGAGTAGATTCGATTGTGGATTGAAGAAAATAAACAAGCCTTGGTCCCATTATAAAGAGGGAGAATACCAAGAGCCGTCCCCGTGACCGTTCGGGACTCGCCTCCGATAGAGGGGGCGTGGCAACAAGCACGGTTGGGTTACCCACGTCCGTATTGATGGGAATCCCGGAATAAGGGGAACACGATCTCTGCTTCGACAAGACGTGCCAAGGAAACCGCTTTGCTAAATGCGCTGAGGTGGTATAATAAAAAACGATTCAAGTAAAGGCTTGGTGGTGGTATGACGTCATGCCACAAAATACGTCAGCAGATTGAACTTCTGTGCATATTATTCTCTCTACGGTGGAACATCGAATTTATTTTGCAGAGCCGGACACTATCCTGGTGCTCACAATCTTCTATGAATTATTCGGAGGAGGAACCCGCCTTGCAATGCCGAACAATATGCGCGCCGGAGTCATCGTCATTGAAGCCTGGTTCAGGGGCTAATGAGGGAGTCCTGGACTAGGGGGTGTCCGGACAGCCGGACTATCATCGTCAGCCGGACTCCAAGACTATGAAGATACAAGATTGAAGACTTCGTCCCGTGTCCGGATGGGACTTTCCTTGGCGTGGAAGGCAAGCTTGGCGATACGGATATGTAGATCTCCTACCATTGTAACTGACTCTATGTAACCCTAGCCCTCTCTGGTGTCTATATAAACCGGAGGGTTTTAGTCCGTAGGACACACAACCATTACAACAATCATACCATAGGCTAGCTTCTAGGGTTTAGCCTCCTTGATCTCGTGGTAGATCCACTCTTGTACTACCCATATCATCAATATCAATCAAGCAGGAGTAGGGTTTTACCTCCATCGAGAGGGCCCGAACCTGGGTAAAAACTGCGTGTCCCTTGTCTCCTGTTACCATCTGCCTAGACGCACAGTTCGGGACCCCCTACCCGAGATCCGCCGGTTTTGACACCGACAGTTAGCTTTAGCTAGATGGATTAGATTAATTTCAAATTGTTATAGCAATGTTATAGAAATGTTAGTTCTTAGTTTCTTATAATTTTAGTTATATAAACTTGGAATTTGCATATAAGAAATCCCAATCCAATCATTTAAAAAAAGTTAATTTTGCGGCGCATAGTATTTGTTCTCGACGATGCTCGGCACGCATCCTCGCCATCGACCCGTTCACGATGACGTCCTGCTTAAGAGGACCCATTTTCGAGACTGGGCTCTGCCGGGCTGGCAGTGGGAGATGCTACCTTCAGGGGCTCGCCTCTTGATGAGGAACCCGGGTCCCATTGTCGACCCTGAGCTCCTTTGGTGGCGTTCCCGTGGGCCACTTTCAGTACGGAGGGAGCCGGCCCCGTAGGAGGTGGTGCGTCGTCGTGTCAGGGAGGAGGACGAGCACGTCCGTCGCGACATGGCTTCTATGGACGTCAGATTCTCCAATACCTAGCAGGGTCTTTGGGGAGATGACTAGAGCTATGATCCTGTGATGGTTCCTTCTCTTTGGGTGTCCACCGCTCGCGCCTCAGGAACCGTGAGTGGCCTAGATTATTCTGTAGTATTCAATCTTTATTAGCTAGCTAGCTAGTGATGTATTCGATATATAATATTCGAGACAATGTATTCGAGATTATATATTATTCGAGACGATGCATATTATGTACTGTGATTCAGGATTTCATCTTATTGATTGCATGCATGCATATTGTAATTTCAATACTAAATTGTTTTATATTTCTTCTGGATTTGTTAAATAAAAGCTATAGTGGACAATACCGACAGAGAGGTAGAAGAGGCCCTATTCGAGATCATACGCCCCCCTTCACGCGCCAGATAATCGAAATGAAGAAGATGACGGCTCCCAATATCTGAACAATACCGGGGAGGGTGATGATATGATATTCGATCACAATGACCGAATTGATGAATTCATGGATTATGATGGCGAAGAAATTAATGATTATGATGGCAAAGAAATTAATGATTATGATGGCCAAGAAAATGTTGATCTTGATAAAACAGAGACCGGCGAGGTATATTTATATAAGCAGGCATCTGGTGATCATCACATGTTTTTAATGATTTGAAGATATATTAACGAATTGATCTTTCTTCTTTCAGCCCTCCGGATCGAGCAAATCTTCTACAGGCAAAGTTCGAGGCCCGGGAAAAAAGTTGAAGGAGGGCGTAAAGTACAACATCGATGCCATCAAAACTAATGGCGAACCAATAGAGCCTAAGAACATTGCGAACAAGTTCGTTCGTTAGTGTGGAGTTCTTTTGAAGGACAAACTCCTGATCTCCCTTCAAGAATGAAAAGAGCCATCAAAGCCCCGTCCAAATCTTACTTTTTTTGATGACAGAGCAAAAAAGCGCTTTCGGAAGATCTCATGGAACATTTCACCCAACCAGATCATTTCACAGCTGCAGAGTCAAGGAAGCTGCTCTTAGGAAGATGGCAATTGCATTCAATAACCACAAGAAAACTGTATGGAATAACTACGTCAAAGCAGAAAAGAAGACTCCAGAATTCAAGGGAACACTGGAGAACCAAAGAGAACACTGGGACAATTTCGTGAAATTCAAGGAATCAGAATTATCTAAGGAACTGTCCCGAAAAAACAAGGCCAATGCCGCAAAAAAGCAGCAATTCCATAGGCTCGGGCCATGTGGCTACGCGGTGGCAATGCCTAAGTGGGATAAGTGTGAACAAAAGATGCTGGATGCACAGGTCACTCTAGTTACATTGAACTGGCCCCCCAGGTGCAGAAGTTGGTTCTATGCGCCTGGGGGGGGGGGCATTGGACCTGAAGATAGGCGAGGTTTCAAAGAAGGCATGTCTTAAAGAAGTCAATGATAAGTTAGTTGAAGCAATAGAAGAAGCTCGAAAGGGGGTGTTCACGCCCAACAGAGAGAACGACGAGCTTACGCGCGCCCTGGGAAATCCCGAACACCCGGGAAGAACATGAGGCAAGGGCGTTGTTTCGTGGTATGAGGGCTTTTCTGAGTGGAACGTCGACTACAAAAGCCGTGCGAGAAGGAAGATGGATGACCAGAAGAAGAAGAAGCTGGAGGACAAGCAGAGGAAGTAGGAAGCATAATGCTTTCAAGGCCTAGATACAGCGCACGTGGAGTTGGCACTCAAATTGCAGAGGCAGCAGCAGCAGATCAACTCGCTTAGCCAGGAAAGGGGGTCTCAGCAGCGGCCGCATCTAGCGGATGATCTAGCATTGGATAGCACTCTCCCATCCATGCCGAGAAGCAGCGTGGGTTCCGCCCTTGGCGATGCACTGCTGGATAGATACCCTGTGGATGACATCATGAAGAACACTAACTATGAGCTACACTTCAAAATAAAAAACATATCCATGAAGGCGGCGGATGCCGTTGCTTATACAAATCCCCCCCAGAGCAACCTGCCATTGCAGAACGATTCCAGCCGGCTATGCTCGTGTCGTGGCTGATGAGGTGGTGGACCAATATTCGGGGCTACAGCTTGACATTCCTGGAGGTGACGAGGAGCACACACTGGGAGAGGCCATACATCATATCATCCTATGGATAAAGGATTGCATCATCTTTTGAAGGCCACCGACACCGCGTCAGCTAGAGCATGAAATTCCAGGAGGTGACGAGGAGCAGACGACTCATGCTCCTCCAACGCGTGAGGCCACTCCTCCTGCTTCAACTCAGCCAACACGTGAGGCCACTCCTCCTACGTCAACTCAGCCAACGCGTGAGGCCACTCCTCCTCCTCCAAGTCCACCAACGCGTGCTACTCCTCCTCCAAGTCTGACACCGCGTCAGCCGTCTCCGCTACCTCAGCAATCGCGGAAGAGAACCGCCGCAGCTATGGTGCGTAGTGCTACAAGTCGATGTAGTACAGGAGGTACAGGCGGAGGCAAGCGATTTCAATATGTTCCGAAAAGCCTCGCGCCTTTTCCACAGAGGCCTTACAACATGACCAAGGAGCAAAATGAAGCCATGGTGAAGGCCCAAGTGGACGCCCATTTAGGACCAAAATGGGCACCGCCGCCAAGGGAGAAAGTGCCCGAGGATAAGATTGACCACTTTATTTGTATGGCACGAGCACCTCCTCCCAAGCCTATTGACTCAGACTATGAGCGCCAAATCAGGAAGGCACATCGAGCACGACAAAACGGGTCGAGCTCGAGCTCGAGCAAAGCAGCTGGCCAAAAATGCGGGAAAACCGTTCCCTAGCTAGGAGAACAGGCGACGCAATCGATCCCCCCTCTTGTTGTACTAACACATGAGAGTACCGGCACCAGTTAGCTGGTAACAACCAATGAGCATAGACAGAACGTTGAAATGCTCGGTATCACTGTTGGACAACTCTTCGAGATTGAGCCCATGCCTAAGCTTAAAGAGCAGGACACAAAACGGAAATATGTCCATGGCCAACCTTTGGTCAAGCCTGAGGAGGTCAAGAACCTCCCAACAAGAATGTATCAATTGCATGATTGGTACATGAAAATTACCAAGAGTAATAACCAAGAGGGCCTCGTGGTGAAAGTCAAGGAAGAGTATTACTTCAATAAGCTAGCTCTGTCCATTGAGTATTCGGAACTATTTCAGTTATTCAATCAAGACGCACTCGACAAATCCATCGTCAGTTGCTATTGTCTGTAAGTGATTTCTTTCTGTAATTCAAGTCTCAAGCTAGCTGTAGTGCTCATTGATCGATCATTACCTGTAATTATGCTCACTATATTCTTTTCTATGGGATTATGCGGGATGAAGATGTATGAAATGAAAAAAGCTGGACACTATGGCATTGGGTTCATTGAACCAAATACCATTAATGAAGAAACATGGACATATCAATGGTATCAAGCAGATGTAGAGAAAAACATGCTAGAGTTCTTGAAGCGCCTCAATACTAATGAACATATACTACTTCCTTACAACTACACTTGAGTCACACTGGCTTGTACTACAAATTCTGCTTTTACTTACTAGCTAGCTAGATGTTAATAATTAAGTGTATAGGGTTTAGGGTAGTTGATGAGTGTTATGCACATGCCCGCTTAATTAAGACATGCAAACGTGTGTGCATGCAGTTACCATTGGATCTTGTTAATCATTAAAGTTGACGAAGGAACAGTTGAAATACTGGACTCACTACTTAGATAAGAAAGACTAAACAATCGTGAAGGGCATAGTCGACAGGTAATTTCAATCATTATTAACTATATGTCGGCCTCTTTACTTCGTCATTTCCTAATATCAACTATTTAATAACTCTTTTATTCATTTTCTTTGCCGGTGGGCAGGGCTTAGGCAAAGTTCAGGAATTCAAAAGAGGTTCCAGGCGAATGGAGAGAAAAGCTGCATTGGTTTCGACCCAATGTATAATTAATTAAGTAGTACTATCTAGCTACCTACCATGCATCTCTTTAATTCTAGTTTCAATACTACTAATTATCATGCTTCATTAATTATTCTCCGATTAAATTGTATTATCGTAAAGGCCCTGTAGCAGGCGCAGGGGAGCGATGTGTGTGCATACTGCGTTTTTTAGAACGTTCGCATGATGACGTCCAAAAGAACAAAAACTGATAGACAGCTATGGGTACGCACGTTTGATAAAACAATATTCACAATTTTTACGCCATTATCGATATCTAGTCACATAACTAATACACATGCATATTGATCTCCTTCTTAACAGTTCGAATCGGTGCGGGAGACACTCCTACCAGTGGAGCACAAACGAGCACTTCAAGAGGAAATAGCGGGATTTTTGCTCGACGAGGTCATAGATCCCAAAGGAGAATTCTACTACGAGCTACCGCCCCAATGAACTACTCCCAATTGTCATCGTGCTCCGAAGGCACCAAGGCATATGCCACTGGCTCTGAAGGCTACATGTAGGAAGAACTATATATATATATATATATATATATATATATATATATATATATATATATATATATATATATATATATATATATATATATGCATAATGTGTACATAAATACCAGCAAACGAAAAAGAGTTAAATGGAAAACACAAAATTAAAGGAAAAATTAATAATAAAACCAAAACCACCCAAACTTTTTACTGTCGGTTGGTAACACCAACAAATAGTAAAGGTCTACCCACACCAGGCCCTGGCTTGTGCCACGTGGTGGCCCTTTAGCGGCGGTTCATGCTGAATCGGTACTAAAGGGCGGGGGCCCTTAGTCCCCACCCTTTAGAGCCAGTTCTAGAACCGACACTAAAGGCCCTTACAAACCGGGGCTATAGCCCGATTCTGCACTAGTGCACGGAGGCCTCACCGCCCCCTACTACTCCCACCGCTGGCTAGGCCATCCCTCCACTCACCCACACCCCTTGTTATTCTGCAGCGACGGCAGCCTCACACTGCAGCCGTACCAGTGAACCCTCATACTCCTCTTTGCATGGGCATCCACTGCCGCGTCTTCCCCGGCTCCATGTCGTCCCCTTCCTAGGCCTGGCCGTTGTCCACTGCCGTGGTGCTCTCGGCGCGGCGTAGTCAATGTGGTTAACGACCGACTTCCATCGGAAAAGTATTGTACATGGAGAGACTGACAGCTGGGTCCATGGCAGCCACAAGGAAGTGCATCCTTATTACGCGTAAAATAATTATTCCTCCACCAGACAGCAGGGACTCACCGGATAGGCCACCGTATTTCGCAAAAAATGTTTCCCCCCTGACTGCTGGGACCCACCGGATGGGGCACCATATTTCACAAAAAAATGTTCCCCGCGCTGTCAGCTCGGACCCGCCGGAGGTGCCTCCTTATTACGCACAAAAAAATGAATACTCCCCTGCTAGCTGGGCCCCACCTTGGTGGGAGGCTGACTTGTGGGCCTACTAAGTTGACGGGGACGGAGGGCTTTGTCAACTTAGTCAATATGAACGATTCTAGCTCCAGTGACCGTGCGATGTCCATCCAACGGCCGTAGTGCTTCTTCAACCTCTGGTATTCTTGCTCCAGCCGCCCAAAGTAGCGTCGATCATGCCGCATGCTCCTGCCTCCCATGGCCGGCTGTGCTGCCGCGGAGGCCTCACCACCCCCTACTATTGCCACCACTAGCCAGGCCCGGCGGTGACGGCAGCCTAACACCGCAGCCAAACCAGTGAACATTCCTACTCCTCTCTGCGCGGGCTTCCACTGTCGAGTCTTCCCCGGCTCTGTGTCATCCCCTTCCTAGGCGTCGCCATCGTCCACCAACCTGGTGCTCTCAACGCGGTGTGGGCAACGTGGTCAAGGAACGACTTCCATCTGAAGAGTACTATACGTGGAGAGGCTGACAGCTGGGTCCATGGCGGCCGCAAGGAAGTGCCTCCTTATTACGCGCAAAATAATTATTCCTCCACCTGACAGCAGGGCCCACCGGACGAGCCACCATATTTCATGAAAAAACGTTTCCCCCCTGACTGTTGGGACCCACTAGTTACATCTTCGCACGCAAGGAAGTGCATCTAGGCAAAAAAACAATTCGCCTCCAGACTGCTGGGACCCACCAGCTACATCTTCGCACGCAAGGAAGTGCCTCACAGTCGGGACAAACCTGGTCGAAGCGTATGTAGCGTTGTCATTATGGTCGCTAACGTGTACGTGCATACTGGTCGATGTAGACGCGCACGTGTCGTAGTAGAGGCGCACGTAGCATGTACACATATGTACAATGGCTAGGATGCAAGAAAGTAAATACAGCCACATACGTACATACGGACGGGGTCTCGAATGCCTACTGGCGCATACGTACAGCCAGGGCTCGTGTACATGGCTGGGTCGGAACGGAGAAACTGCATCATCGTTGTGTTCATGGGGATCCAACCGGCTGGGTCGGAATGGAATGTGTCATCATGTTCATCGGGAGGGCCTGGACGGATAAGCCAATGGAAATGAGGCCTGGCATACCGCAGAATGGAGCAAACGGCCTTGTGTTCGACCGGCCACGTTCAAAACAGGATCTTGTTCATCGGGAGGGGTCTAGCGTACCGCGAAATGGAGGAAACGAACTACTGTTGGACCTCCTATGGTCAAAAATGGGTTGTGTTGATCGGGAGGGGTGTGGCATACTGCAAAACAGAGGAAACAGACTTGTGTTGGAGCGCTACAGTCGAAACGGGGGTCCTGTTCATCGAGAGGGGTGTGGCATACCGCAAAACAGGACTCCACGGGATACTGTTCATCTCCATCGTCGACCTCCTCCGGCCTCCACGGGATACTTTTCATCCACCGTCGACCTTCTCCAGCCTCCACCTGCGACTATTCATCCATGATCTCTTGTTCATCTAGCCTCCACCGTGCGCTACTCCACCAGCTACTGTTCAACTAGCCCTCTCCACGGGCTCATGTTCATCCATCCCCATCGGGAACTGTTCATCCAAACCCCCCAGCAACACTCACTGTTCATCCAAACCCCCCCAGCAACGCTCACTGTTCATCTAGAGGCAGCATCGATCGGCTTCAGTTAGCAGCAGTTGCAAAGAAATCGCTCGATCGCTCGAGTTCAGTAACGCGTAGCCTGCAGTGCAATCGCTCAGGTTCAGTTAGGCGACGCCTTACTCGGGTTCAGTTAGAGCCCAATGCCTCGCATCCATGAGCGTACGGTACGAGAGAAACGCGCATCGCTCGGACCCCGACCACCCACCGTAACCGGGAACTCCCCAATATTTTCCTCGCCCTCGCTTCTACCATGGTTTTTTCCCTCATGGACGGCCCAAAGAATGTCATGCAACTATGTCTATGGCCCGCCCAGGACGAAAAACCATTTTCTATCATAATTTTTTGTCATAGAACTAGGAGCCCACCACATCTATGATGATACCGGGTTTTGTCACAATTATCGTCATAGAAGTGTCATAAGTATGACAGAAATATTTCTGTTCGACCCAAAATGTCACGGATGTGTCTTTTCTTTAGTGAGGATGGCAGGCACACCATCATCACCAACTCTGTTTTTTATCCCTACTCTTATAAAAAGCATAGTCGGTGATGATGGTGTGCCTGCCATCCTACAATATAGGTCGTTTGATCTATATCTAACGGATAGGAAGGAAACTATCGCAACTTACTCGCACTCCTCTCCACATTTGTAGATAAGGCCTTCCCTCGTTCATCCTTTTCTCCCACAAGATCTTGATGTTCCGTGCAACGCACGGGCATCTTGCTAGTAATAGTAGAAATTAGACATATACCACTTCTCTAATCTTGAAACCAACAACATTCCTCCTTTATATCATCAAAACGACCAAAGGAATATATTTTGCGTGAACCATAACATATATTTAGTGATATACGTATTTCAAATCTAGACTCTTTTTTCTATCAAATCGGTGAATATGTATTAATCTACTTTGATCATGTGGCAACACATTGGCACATTGCTAGTCGTTATTACCATTGTATAATAGTTTGGACACAAGACAAATGGTGGAGTACATATACGAAGAGAAGAGGTGCACACACGCAGTTGGTCTCTTGCTGTCTCGCACACATGAGAGTTACGTAAGGCACTGTTTACAAATAAACCCTAAAACCATAGGTGCACGATTGCTACATGCGCGGGCACCGGGTACGCGGTGGAGCGCACCTTTGTAGGAATAGTCAGCTCGCGTGGTAATTTGATCCATAGGAGTTGATGGTCGGGACCAGAGGTGAACGACCTGGATGTGGTGGCTTGCCAGCTTCCACAGATCGAGTAGCCATGTTTAAAATATCATTTTTTAGCGGGTTAAGAGTTCCGATTTTCAATGACGCGTTATAAGTACTAAGTACTTTTTAGAACGATTGGTATGGAGCAAAAATGGAATTAATAACTACTACCTCCTTGGCGTATGGTTGTATGGGTTTATGTTGCGAGATGTTGAACCTGGTAGTTCTAGGGTAAATACTATGGTTTAGTTGTTGGATTTCAGTAATAAAAAATGGAAGGGGGAAATCCTTCTATGATAAAAAAACTACTACCACCGTTCTGGTTTACTAGTCCCCATCGTATTTGAGTTGTCCATGAATTTTACTTGTAAAATGTGAATGGAAAACGAGATTAGTTTATACCCAAATAAAAAAGGGCTAGAGGGAGTGATTGCTCTGGAACGGACACGACCTCTCATAGCGCAGGCATTGAACCGGCGGGCTGGCCAAGCAGGGCCCCGCTCGCTACAGGCCCGGCTGAACATGCCTCCTAGCCGCATGCAACCGGCTTCAGACTGCCCCGCATGCCTCCATTGAATCCTCGCGTGTGCTGGGAACACGTCCTTCCGTGAGCCGGCCAACATTTTAGAACACAAAAATGACCAAAATATAATTAATTACGCATGGTCTGGACTTGCTGTGCTCGCACTGGTAGTAGGAACTAGAGGTTTTTCTTTATTTATAACTCTCCTCACATTTTTTTGGCTTTCAAGTGAATCATGGTTGTGGACATTATCTATGAATGTGGAGATATCTGTGAACATGAGTTTGATGTGGAAGTTGAATATGGAATGTCGGGCTTGCGCAAAAACTATACCATGTCCAATGCTTCATTTGTTATTGTTTGGAAAGTAATTCTGTTATTACATGACCCATTTTTTTATTTTGTGCCACATTAGTAGATACACGGACATCACAACAGGCATGCTTACTGGATAAACATTTGAACCTAGCTATTATGAAGGAAATTTTGTATTGTTAACAGTTTTAGATAGCAGGAGACGCCTAGCCCGCTCTGCCTCTACTAGCTTATTTATGGCTTCTTCCATCTCTTCATTGGCTTGGGTGAAGAGAGCATCTGATTGCTCTTTTCGCTTCTTCAGGAACTCAACGACATTCTCAAGGGTTGTTGCACGCTTTCTTTTAGCCTTTACTAGAGCCACGAGTACACAAACAGCTGACGACTCCACCTGGGTTGTGTGTAATCCAGCATCATCTGGGAATTTGCACCTTGAGTCTAATCCAGCATCATAAGGGAACTGGCACCTTGTGTGTAATCCAACCTCATTTTGGAAACATGATCTCGAGGTTGACCATACTTCCCTCCTCGCAGGAACAACATCCTGACATGAAGTTACTTATTTTTTCAATCAATACTCAGAGCAATAGATCCATTTAGTAGAAGCCAGATAAACAGGACTCGGAGAACTGAATTCAAAAGGAAAAATATAAAATCAGACTACAAGGTGAGAACACCCACTTCCTACATCAAGCTAAAAACGAAAGCATTAGGATGATTAAGACTCTTCTTATTACACATCGAAGAAGACGAGGCTAAGAGAAACAGAAACTGAAACATATACACATCGAAGAACATGAGGCTAAACGGAAGTAATTGAAAGGGCATTACTTACCAAAGCTTGTTTTACAGGTTCGGTGCAACTCCTCTTTAACTTGCCACGCTCCTTGAAGATGTCCCCAATATCCCGTGTTTGGTCTTCATTGCTCCTATGCATGTTCGCACTCATGGTTTTGAAATCTCAACATGGCAAGAAAAATATACTACTAGTAATACTCACGCATCTTGTGGGCAACATTAAAGCACTCGTCTGCCATGTTAGAGCACCTCCAACAGAAGCGCAACGCGCGGCACCTTCAAAAAGCGTTTACAGTGCTGAGATTGAGAACTAGAGATAGAGAGTAGAGACTAGAGGGTAGAGGATAGTTCTCAGCATAGATAGATAAAAATATAGATAGTTCAACTACTCCTTGTCGTCCGACTCCTCCTTAGTGATGTCCTCCTTCGATGTCTCAATGTAGGCGTGAAGATATTGATCGTCGTCGGATTCCCAGGGCGACGCTGCTCCTAGCCTCATGTTGAATTGAGCGTCCACTTTTCGTGTACGCTTGTCCTCGTGATAGGTGGCTCGCTCCGCCCACCTCTTCTCCCTCTCCGCCCTCCTTTGCGCGTAGAACTCGCGCTCGTTGATGATGTCCTGCACGAAGCGTTGGCGCCACAATGCCATGGCTTCCTCGGCTGTCTTGGCGATGCCGAGATGGTGCTCCCGCCTCCGGTTGTCGCGATGATCCTCGTCAGTGATATGCCACGGCAGAGGTGCAAGCTCCTGCGCCCACTCCCGCTTCAGTATGTTGGGGAAGTTCAATGTTCTATGAGGCCACCGGAGGCGCCACGCTGCCGTGTCGTACACGTGGATGGCATCGCTGGCGGTTTTTAAATTGGCGAGGCCGAGGTGCATCCCGCTGAACCGGATCTTGGAGGAGAAGATGCCGGAGGGGCGCGCACGGACGCCGCGGTATCCCCAAGTTTCTCGGCGACAAGGCAGCATGGTGGCGCGGGAGGAGCGAGGCGAGAAAGAGCAGGGAGAGAGTGGTGGCGAGGCATAGAGCGGGGAGAGGGCGGTGGCAAGGCATAGAGCGGTGGGAGGGCATTGGATTTTATAAAGCGCGTCGGATGACGTGCGCCAAAAATGGCGCGTGCCCGACCGCTTTTTCCCACGTGCGCAATCCTTTCCCGACGTCCCTGCTATCTCTACTCTCTTCTCTGCTGTTATATTTATTTTATATTTAATATTTATCTCTACTTCTGTACTCTCTACTTTTTTACTTTTAAAAAAATAGAGTTGGTGATGATGGTGTGGCTTCCATGCTGCAATATAGGCCGTCCGATTTATATCCAACGGATAGGAAGGAAACTATGGCAATTTTGCAGAGAGATACCCACACCCCTCTCCAGATTTGCAAATAACGCCTTCCCTCACTCATCATTTTCTCCCACAAGATAAACTACTCATACAAATGCATCTTGATGCGTGCAACGCATGGGCATCTTGCTAGTTCTAAAAAACTTTCCATCATTTGCCACACTGGTTGTAGATGAAGAACCTACCCAAGCACAACACGATACAGGAGTGACGCTTAATTACAAGCTAATATTCTGTTGGACAATGGAGGCTATAACCAATTACTTTTACGGGAACAATAGCAACCAGGAAATTTGAAGGGTAGGTATAAACAAAATTGGAACTGCACATGTACTGCTAAGTGATTCAATACACACATTACCAATCGAGGAGGAGAACGATGGTCGCGGCGGCCTCTGTGAATCATGGTCGGCAACGGGAGTCAGTTCATTGTCCATGACGGTGGTGCTTCTGCACTTGGTGTCAGCTTCCGGGAAGCAGATCCGAGACCGTGGAAGACAGTGCCAGGGAAGAGGCTCCGTGTATGACAATGACGCTGGACCGGCTCCAGTGCATCGTATGAGGTCGTCGATCAGGCAGATGCACTGCGGTGGACGAGTGCGCCGATGTAGAAGGGGAGGAGCATGAAGGCTACGGTGACGTGGAGAAGTCTATTTTGCGGTGGAGATAGAGAATGGGGAGTATTCAGGTGTACAACTCTGGGTGCCAAGGTGGGGTTGGCTGGGTAGGGTGAACCTGAAGTTACGAAAACAGCCCCCTGCCAAGCGTTATCTGTAGGCCTGTTCCAAAGGCTATGATGGTAACTTCCCATTGCTTGAATCAGGGTTGCGGGAGATTTTCCCGCTGACCTCAAAATTTTGTGACACTGAACTCCCCGTGTGGCATGCTGGGTGATTGGGCTAGGCAACTAAACAGTAGTACTAGTAACTACTAGTACTCCCTCCGTTTTTATTAACTCTGCATATTAGGTTTGACCAAAGTCAAACTTCCTATAGTTTGACCAAGTTTATAGAAAAATATAAACATTTACCATAACAAATATTTATGATGTGAAAGTACATTCAATAATGAATCTAATGGTATTTATTTGTTATTGTATATGTTAATATTTTTTGTTATAAACTTTCTGAGAGTTTATAAAACTTGACTTTGACCAATGCTAATACGCGGAGGGAGTACACATTTGTTTTCTTTGTTTGTAGTGAATTAATCATTTGTTGTAATCGTGAAATCAATATATTAGGCTACTGACTCTGAATGTAATGGTCCATACAATTCACTAGTTACAATCATTGTTGAATTCCAAGATGTATACGAGGTCTATAGTACTTCACAATGTGCTCAAACTCACATAATCCCAGTCAAATGAGAATCTAAATGCATTTCATAGTTATTACTTTGTAGGATGCAACAAAACCAACCATAACTCTACATCATCCATTATAAAAGCAACATTTTGAACACATCCCAATGTGTGAATGAAACGTGTAGAGAGAGCTTGCGAAGATGGAGCAGATAGGGCGGGAAAGATTGTATGTATGTGGACGAGAGAGTTGGAGACAAACCTAACAAGAAAGAAAGAGATAGAGAGAGGAATAAGTTAGGTCTGTGATAAAGTTGGAGACATTTAATATATGTGAGATGCATGTGCATCTTGATTCTGTACACGTGGAAGGATAAGAGACAACAGGTTTGATGAGGGAGCTGGAAAAACATGGACGAGAGGGGAAGGATGTCATGGGTTGAGGGATTGATAATTTTGTGCGCGGGAGAGAGGGATTGGTAATTTTCTGCAGGAGAGAGAGGGGGGGGGGGAGGAGTCAGTCAGCCGTCGTCACATCATCCTGCTTCCAAATGGCCCCGCATTTCTATTTCGTGTTGTGCATGCTGGGGTGCAGAGAAGCGCATGAAAGAGTGGTTGCCATATAACCTTGGATGGGGATGAAATGTGTGCTCGGGGGAGGTGGTGTGTGTGTGCGGTGTGTGTGTGCCTGTATGCGTGTGTTTGTTTGTGTGTGTGTGTGTGCATGTGCGTGTGTGTGTGAGAGAGAGAGAGACATTGAGAGAAATCAAACCTATGGAGAGAAATGTGTGTGTATGTGATGGAAAGCTACATGATAAATAGGGTTTTCCGGCGATCTCCCTCTCCAACAAGTAAAAATTGTTCTTTCTCCAACCATCTTCTCCGGTGTTCTCTGATCTATCACCCTATACCCATCTCACATGGGTTCTCATGGTGGATCAACTTTGGATCTGGATTTTTCCAAAAGAGTGGCTTTTGCGGAGGAGGTTTTTAGATCATGTGGGAAATGCATCCATCCCATTGATGACACGGGCAATTTCATCATGGTCGTGTGCTTCAGCAGGCACAATTTTCGCCTTAATGAAGATTCA
The DNA here is from genome assembly GCA_963921465.1 of Triticum timopheevii. Taxonomy (NCBI): domain Eukaryota; kingdom Viridiplantae; phylum Streptophyta; class Magnoliopsida; order Poales; family Poaceae; genus Triticum; species Triticum timopheevii. The sequence goes on from OY997271.1 coordinate 89,791,730, forward strand.
GTGGCGGAGGCATTGGAATCTGCAATTGGAGGATCAACAATTGATTTGTCTATTCATCTCATTAAAGGCAAGGTATTCTCATTTATTGTCTCTTGCAAACGTGTTGGCCTCCTTATTCTTCAGTTGCGATCTTTTGTGTGTCCGCATTTCAAATGCTTTTTCCATCTATGGGGTAATGGTGGCCCTAATTGGAAACATGATTTTATTATTTGGAAGGAAGAGTGTGATGCTGAGTGGATCTTAGTCAGTCCTTCTAAGAGGCGTGCTTCTCTCGGTATGATTGCCATGCATAAGCCACCTACCAAGTCTTCTCTGCGGTCGGGTTCTATGTCAACGAAGAAGATTTCTTTTGCCACCTTACAATAGTATGATGCGTGCAAGGGATATAGGTACCCAGCTTCACCACGTCTTGTTGATGCAATCTCTGACGTGGGTTATTCAGTTCTGCCAAGAGAGAGAGTCATTTTACCCTCGCACCAGCGACTGATCTCCGATGGACGATGGCGACACCACCCATCACTTTCGGAATGGTAAATGTCCAAGCCAAATCTTCGGCTGGGTTTTCAGTGGCCGCTCCAACCAGTTTGGACGTGAGTCTGCATGTGCATGGGGGTGAGTTGGTTGGATCAGTTTTGTCCCCATCCCAGGTTGTTTCTCCGGCCCAATCTGAGTTGGCCTTAACTCAATCTCCAGTATTATTGAGCTCGCTTGATGTCAATGTTTCTCCGGCTGATTTTAGCAATGAAGTGAATCTGGATAACCATTTAACGGACTCTCCTGGAGATTCTACTTGGTTAAATGATCTTATTGATGATATGGTTTTTAAAGTGTGGAAATGCCAGAATTGCTTATCTATGTTCTATTTAACAAACGCGTGCACTAGCCGGGTTAGGTGTCGTAGATGCTTTCAGTTGGGTCATCGGGTAAAGGGCTGTTAGGATTCTACCCCTTCTCCCACTTACAAGTGGGTCCCGTGGGTCAAAACCTGTGAGTCCACCCAGTAGCAGGAATTTCTATGCTGGACTCCTCGATTTACTCCCTAGCTAGCCCTGTTGGGTCATTGCCTAGTCGCGTCGAACCTGCCACCCCATCTATTCCACCATTGCCCGCAGAGCCACCACCCATAACGCCTCCTCCGCCTCCAACCACACTGCCATCGCCCACCACACCATCGTCACGCACCTCGCCCCTCCATTGCCACAACACCGATTCGAGCTGCCCGCCTACCTCGATGCCAGCAATGGCCAACTTCGAGCTTGATCCTATGGTTTGCTCCCCACGGCTTCGACATCGTCAATGGAGGCCCACAGCGTCTGCCCTGCACCTTCTTCTCGTCGGCGGTGGCCCCGGATCAGCATCATGAGGACTATGCCATCGCCATCGTTGAGCCAGCTCCTCTGCTGAAGAAATCACCATCTTCCGCAACATGGTCAGTGACTTTGTTGTCAATAATCTAGGAAGGACTGTTCTGGATGCTCAACCATGGATTCAAGGGGTTGGGCTCTTTCATTTCCGTAGTGCTCTTGCTCGTCAACCGCTAGTTGATCACCCCCCTACGATCTTGGCAACGACAGATTTGTTCGGTTTGTTCCACATGATGAGGGTATAAATTACAGAGCAACTCAAGGTTTTCGCCGCAGATGGGTCATGTTGATTGGTGTTCCCCTGGACTATAGGCGCATGCAATACATTGCTGATGCCATCAACACATTTGGCCGTTTTCATCATTGGCATCAGGAAGACCCAATGATGGTCCGGTATCTGGCATATGTTTCTTTCCTTGCACCCTCTTTAGTTCCAAGAGATGTGGTATACTGAGAATGTGCAGGTTTTGGTGGGGCTAGAATTTCTTGGACTACTCCTGTCTATGTTCTTTCTGTAGATTTTGCTGATGTCCTGCCAGCTGATGAGGACCCCATGCCATTCAATGGCAATCCACACCCCCTCCCTGATAATATGCAGTTTTATAACCACAATTGGGTCATGCCAGAGTTTCTAGAGCTTGGTTGGAACGATGTGCCACCACCTATCAATGAACAGCAGCCGGATGAACCCCCAGCAGTGCATGAAGCTATCCAGCATGATCATGTTGAGGATATTCAATCTCAAGATTCCATTGTTCTGCAGATCTTTGAAGGCTCAGTTAACAATGTTGATAATGCTGCAGATGTGGCTGTTTTCCTGCCCCCAATGGGACCGCAGCAACCTCCTCTGCTAATTGGGCAGGTGCTTACTATCTTTGGTCCGGTCTTGCCCCCTGTGATGCAGTGGCAGTGTATGTTTGAGAGGATGTTGCCTTTTATGTGGTCTGTAGAGATTCCTCAGTTAGTGTTCAAGCCTGAAATTGGGACCTTGCTGATGAACAAGCACTCCTGGGAGTTCTGTTGCAATGATTCTGCCTCCAACTTCATGCTCCAGCCTGCACCTAATTCCCCACACAACCCGTCTAGGCGTGTGTCACCAGTTAAAAGGCCAGTAGCACGGGCTCTCTGTTTTGACGATCTTTATGAACCTATTTCTGAAGCTTTTGAGTTCACTGTTGTTCCTATTGTCATCTTTAAGCATGGCAGGAAGTCTAAGACTTCAAAAATCGTTGTTGACGCTGAGGTTCGGGGCAGTGCACGTCTCAGCACTCTACGTGATGGCTTCCGTAAGATTGCGGCACTCCAACATCTCACGAGAAGTCTCAAACTATGAAGAAGCGCAAGACCAAGCCATCCCAGTCTGAAGGGGGCCCTTCTGTGCCACCTCCAACTGCTATAGCTGATCTCCAGTGCATTGGAGCTGGTCTTCACATTGCGCCAGAGAAGATTACCATGGATAAGCTTCTGGTTGATCCTGCTAAGTCCAACAACAACAAGAGTTCTGATGATTAACTACATCATGCAGGGTTTTAGGTCCATGGCCTACCGTAATCGCCATTTATCTTTATTTTCTTATATGGAACTATGTGGTGCTTTTCTCTTTAGTTGGTCGGTGTAGGTCATTGTGTGATCTACTTTTGCTGCTATTCCTTTTCGTCTGTAATGAATCAGTCAGGGTTTAAAGATTGGAAGGTACTCTGTTGGAATGTGCGTGGTCTTAACTCTGAAGCACGTCAATTTGCGGTTAGGCAAAAGATCGATGAAAGTGGTTGTTCTGTTGTTTGCCTTCAGGAAACAAAATGCATGCATATTGATCAAAGGTTCATTAGGAAATTCTGTCCTCGGCAATTCGATAACTTTGTTCATGTGCCATCGGCTGGTGCGTCTGCTGGGATGGTGGTTATTTGGAATTCATCCTTCTTTGTAGGCAACTTAATTAAGGCAAAACCCAATGGAATCATTGTGGAGTTCAATTCTAAGCACACCTCTGAAACTTGGTCTTTAGTTTCTGTCTATGGCATGTGTCAAGGTTCTGCCCGGGATGAGTTTGTGAGAATTGGCTTCTTTTGGGTGATTTCAATTTTATGCGATCGCTAGAGAACCGTAATCTTCCTGGTGGTGACATCAATGACATTTTTTTGTTTAATGAAATCATTGCCCATTTGGGTCTTGTTGAGCTGCCAATCAAGGGTCATCAATATACCTGGACTAATATGCAAACTTCACCGCTTCTAGAATAGATCGACTGGTTCTTCACCTCGGTTGTCTGGACTTCTGATCACCCCAACACGTTGGTTATTCCTCTTGCACGCACTGCCTCTGATCACGTTCCGTCTGTGGTCTCTATTTCCACATGCATACCTAAGGCAAAGGTTTTCTACTTTGAGAATTATTGGGTTGATCTGCCAAGTTTTACTGATTGTGTTTGTCAGGTTTGGAACAGGCCAGTGGGCAAAGCTACCATTGCCTTAACTATATCTGCTAAATTTAAAGCTCTCTGTTATGATCTCAAGAATTGGCATCTCAACCTGTCCACAGTCAAAGCCCTCATTGCTGATTGCAATAATGTGATTATTTTTCTTGATGATATTGAGGAAGTTAGGCCCTTGAGTTGGCCGGAGTTCAGTTTTAGCAGAATTGTTAAATTGCGTCTCGAGGATACACTGCATTGGCAGATTATTTATTGGAAACAACGTTGCATGATCAGAAACATCAAAGTTGGTGAGGAGAATTTGAAATTTTTTCATGCTATGGCAACGGAACGGTATCGGAGGAACACTATTTTTTCGATCAAGACTATAGTTGGTGACGCGGTCACTTACCATCAAGAGCTGGCATGGATGTTTTGGAGTGACTTTAATCAGAGAATGGGCCAATCCAAAGGCATTCAAATGGGTTTTGATTTGGACACATTAATTGCTCGAGTTGATGGGCTGGAGGAGCTATCTCTGCCGTTCTCGGATTCCGAGGAAGATGCAGTAATTAAGAACATGCCTACTGATCGTGCTCCGGGCCCAGACGGGTTCTCTGGCCCGTTTTTAATGAAATGTTGGTCTATCTTGAAGGATGATTTTATGAAACTTGTTCAAGAGTTTTATGATGGGAAATGCAATTTAGAATGTCTTAATACATCTCTTATCACCCTGATACCCAAGAAGTTGAGCCCAGAATATATTGGTGATTTTCGGCCCATATCATTGACAAATACTTGCTTGAATTTTTTAACGAAACTTTTGGCTAATCATCTCCTGGGAGTGATTCTACAACCAATACGGTTTTCTTCGTTGTCGGTCCATTCAAGACTGCCTGGCTTGGTGCTTTGAATATATTCATCAATGCAAAGCTTCCAAAAGGCCTATCATTCTTATCAACCTTGATTTCACGAAGGCATTTGACACCATCGAGTATGAGGTGATCCTTAGAATCTTGAAATGCAAGGGTTTTGTTAGCCGTTGGACAAGTTGGATTGAGAGCATTTTGTCCACGGGCTCCCCTTTGGTCCTCTTGAAATGCGTGCCGGGCAATCATTTTATCTGTAGAACGAGTGTTCGTCAAGGAGATCCGTTATCTCCATTGCTCTTTGTGATTGTTGTTGACTTACTTCAATCGGTGGTTAATGAAATGTGCTCCAGGAACATTCTCACCTTACCTATCCTGACAAAATCAAATGACTATCTGATTGTCCAGTACGCGGATGATACCCTCATTGTTCTTCCTGCGATTGACAGCCATCTCATTGCTTTCAAGGAAATGCTTGAGGTCTTTGCTAAATCAACTGGGCTAAGGGTGAATTTCAGTAAGTCCTCTCTGATACCAATCAATATGAGTGATGAAGAAGGTAAGCATGTTGCTAGTTTGCTTGGGTGTGATGTTGGTTCCATGCCATTCACTTACCTAGGGCTGCCCGTGGGCACATCTAGGCCAACGATCTATGATCTCATGCCATTGGTGGATTGCATTGAGAGACAATTATCTGTGTCTTGATGCTTGTTGAATGAAGGGAGCCGTCTTCAACTCTTGTAGTCCGTTCTTAGTTCTATGCCAATATATTTTTTGTGTACAATTTCTCTACCTTAGGGCATTTTGAAGCAAATCGAGAGAATCATGCGACAGTGTTTGTGGACAGGGAACACGGATACCCCACAGCAATCATTGGCGGCTTGGGATCTGCTTTGTCAGCCCAAGAAATTGGGAGGTCTTGGTGTTCTTGACTTAAGTGTACAAAATGATGCCTTGTTGATCAAGCATATCTTCAAGTTTTTTAACAAGATGGATGTGCCCTGGGTCACCCTCATTTGGGAAACATATTATGCCTCATCGCCGGCACAAGTCACCCAGAGCTGTGGTTCTTTCTGGTGGAGGGATGTTTTGAAGTTGTATGATAGTTTTTGCAAGTTGGTGGTACTACACGTGCATGCTGGTGATACAGTGGTTTTCTGGCTGGATCGATGGGAGCTTGGTAATAATGTTGTACTCATGCATCACCGGTTCTCGAGGCTGCATTACTTTGTGATTGATGATACGATCACAATTAAGGATCTTATGGAGCTTTCGGACCTAACCGACAATTTTCACCTGCCACTGTCGGCTGAGGCCTCTGAGGAGTTCAACCAGCTTCAATCTTTACTGCCTTTGATAAACCTTCGGGAGGATGTGAATGATGTTTGGAAATGGCCATCCAAGACTAGAGATTATCAGTCTTGGATTTACTACAAGTCTTGTTTCTCACATATTGTGGTTAATCCCACATTTAAGTGGATCTGGAAATGTTCTTGCACTCTCAAGTTCAAGGTTTTTGGCTTGCTCCTTTTGATGGATCGATTCAACACTAGATACATGATGGAGCGAGGACATTGGAATATTTACGGCGACACTTGTGTAATGTGTAATTCTGCCTCTCTTGAATACCGTGCACACCTTTTCTTTGCATGCAACTTCAATCAACGGGTCTGGAATTACCTGGGCATTTCATGGATTCTTCAACCTAACCAGACTACTTATGAGATGGCTTTATCTGCCACCTGGAATATTTGGATTCAAAGAAATGGGAAGATCTTAAGAAATGAGATGCCTTCTTTCAGATCTTGGAGGAGAAATATTGTCCATGACATTTCTCTTTTAGCTCATAGAATCAAATGTAAATATAGGAATAGCCTAACCTCGTGGATAGCTGCTTTATCTTAGTTTCTCTTTGTAAGTACCCTCTTTGCTCTTTTCTCCTGTAATTTGTAACTTTGTAACTTCTCTGGATTCTTTTTATAATAAAGAATTGTGAGGTTGTTGCCTTGTAGTACATAGTCAAAAAAATAGGGTTTTCACGAAGAGATTGTGCATGCAAGATAGAGAGCGATGTGCGGGCCTTGAGGTGGGTAGGGGCCAGGTGAGGGTATCAAAATGTGTGTGTTGATGCATATGTTACATGCAATCGTGCGAGGGATGGACAAATCGTGAGAGATGGTTGTTGTGTTACGGATGCTCCTCTGTCTCTCTCTCACAAACACACACACACACACGCAAGTAAAATAGAAGACTATTCTCTCATGTATACACAACGTAGCGGCATCTGTCTATGTCTCACTCATGCATGATCATTTGCACATTCACACCTCTCTATGTCTCTATCGCACGCACGCCATCTCCACATTGCCCTTCCCCCACAACTCACATATGGACACATACACACGTTCTCTCTCAATCACACAAACAAAATCAGTATTAAAAAAACTGCGGCGCACCTAAAACGTCCAAATCCAAATAAACATGAACTGGAGCTAAATTAAAATATATGGAAATATTGTAGGATCAAGAACTTTTCTAGGAAAGAAAGTTGAGTAATATTTGGGGATTGTTTTCACACACACAAAAAGGTTCGATGGATGTCCTTTGAGCGCAAAACAGTGACGAACCATTCAATCCGGTTCATGCGCTTGCACAGGATTCCGTATAGTGGCTGTGTTAGCGTGTACTAGTATAAGCACTGCCTCAGTCTAATGTTAGCGTGTACTAGTACGGTTTTCTTTTAAGTTTGACCAATCCTATATAAAACTAAACTAAGCTCCCATACGCGCACTGATCAATATGCCACCGCTGCCGTTTCCTATGCCGGTGCCCGCCTACACCAGCCAACAATTTCCCACCCATCACCGCCATGCCGCCGCCATCCCTATGCCATGAAGCCAAAGGCTCGCCCGCTCACGTCATCTGCAGTCCCTCCTCGCGATGTCGCCGCGCTGCCAAGCATGCGAGCAGCTGGTGGAGTCGCATCTATGCACACAACATACAAAGAGGAGGACGAGCACATGCTCCAGCACACCGGCGAGGAGAAACTAGCATGTCATTGTCGTCTCCGCCCGCGCGAAGGAGGCGCACATGGTGGCTGTCGCGGCGCAAGCCGGTCGCGCCTGCGCCGAGCCCGCAAACTTGGTGCGGACGCGGATTCTACCTTCGAGACCTTGAATGCCACGTGGATCCTGCAATCTAAAGGAGCAATTTGGGTTAGTCGACTCTTGTGAGCCGTTGGATGCAACGTGAATGGCTAGAAGGGCTTCTTCAGCCTCCAAAATTGATGCACTGTTCATCTTCTCAGCCCGCCACACACCTAACCGCCCTACCGCCGCCACCCCGCCCTCCCCTTAACCGCCTACCACCGCCATGACCCCCACCCCTGCCATCTGTTTAATCCCGAGCACGATCCATTTTTTCGGACGAACTGCATTCCACACCGAACACTCATAAGATAGATCATGGCCACCCTTCCACCCTAATATAGATATTGGGGTAGCTTCTCTGCCGTCTTCTTCCTTAGCTCTGTTGAACTACTCTTCTTTCACAAATTGACTGACCCAAATTATACTACTAGTACGAATGTATTAAGTACAGTAGGAACACAAAGATACCAGTAGTAGTACCAACTTCAAGAAGAACAGTAGTAAGACATAGTACTAGTACTACTGTATGTACTAAAGAATTCAAATAACGAGAAAGAACATAAAGTTCAAATAACATGAAAGAACATAAACATAGTTCAGCTGGGATCTCAACACAACACACCCTGAAATAAAACTAAGGAACTAGTCCGCTTGACACTGCAGTAGAACCAGCATGACCGATGGCACTGCCACCTTACTCGGAGTCCGAGTCCATGTCCTCAACTACGTCCTCGTTTCTCTTCCTCTTCCTCTTTGCCATGCTTCTTTGCTTGAAACGGACACTGGGCTCTGCTTCTTCATCCAACCCTTGTATGTTTTTAATCTCCAAATCTTTTCCTCTACATGTGTGAAAACAATATGCCTGCTTGACTCTCCTTCTCCCTCCGGCGGTCCCACCACTCCACACCGTGTGGAAAAAATGTCCATGCATGACTCTCCTCCCCCCACGGTCGTCCAATCCGTTGTGACCAGCAATATTTCCACCCCTTCCCTCCCCTGTAATTTACTCCAACAAATATGCCCACGTAGCTATTACGTTAATCATGCAACATATCTTACGGGACACTGGTTTAGTTACTTTACTCTAGGTGCATTGGGTCACCAACATATGGGCCCAACAGGGGTCTGGCCCACATGTCAATGATGCAACTGGACCTGCAGTTAAGTCAGTGCAGCTCAGTCCATATCTTACGTAGGTGTGCCATGGCTCACTACAAATACTACGCCTCCCACGACATTCGGAAAAATGCTCACGTTCATCGCTATCTCCTTCCCCTCCCTCTCACGTCAACCACCATGGCATCACCCCTCCCAAGCCCTAGGCGCCGCTCGCTGCACCGCACGGATGGTCACACATTGTCGCTCCATTCCTCACTGACACTAGTCGAGGAGGACGCGTCGGTGTTCCTCTCCTCGCCACGACGTGTCGAGGTGGACCCGTCGGCGTTCCAAATTAAGCCACCACACGTGTCGGAGGACGCGTCGGCTCCCCGCTACGAGGAGAACACCGCGCTGCCTGCCAAGCTCCGAGCCTTGAGGAGCTTAGGAAAGAAATGGATGTCGCCTTGTGGGAGGCTTTGCCTCCGACAGAGCACGCCAAAATAGAGGCGGAGAAGAAGGCAGAGGAAGAGAAGCGTCCTGCGGGGCAAGTTGCCTGGCAGGCCTATGTCATGTCCGAGAGAGTCATGCAACTGGCTTTTTGGTAGAAGGCTCGTGCAAGGGCCGTGAGGGTGGCGGAGGACGCCTGTGCCAAAGCCTTGAGTGTAGTCGGGCCCAATGGCCTCATCTACACTTGGCGGTACGTGGACCAGGTGCATGCTTCTAGCAAGGAGGAGTACCTGTTGGCGTCGGATCACCACACCATTGAGATCAGGCTCGCCCGCTGGCAAGCCACCAATAAGCACCTCACGAATTGCGAGGTTTAGGAAGAGGCATTCTTTCTGTGCACTCGTAAACGGCTGCGCACCAGGGAACTCGTGGTGTGCCGCAAGTGCTCCTGCGAGCGTCTTGGCTTTCAGTAGGAGTATAATTTAGTTTCATAAGGAGATCTTATTAGTTTTGGGACGCAAATGATAAATCTCGAACGTTCGGGAATTATTAGCGTCCTTAATTAAGTATGTAAAAGGGAATGTTTGGAAACCTTTTGTATCTGTACATGCATATAGCACAAAATTTACTATATACTATCGCACTACACGTCTCTCTCTATATATGCTTGCAGACTGTGCTACTCCCTCCGTCCAAGTGAATAAGTCATCTTTGGTTGTGCACCGTGACCAAGAAGGAGGGAAGACTTATACACCTAGACAGAGGGACTACTACTATTACTTATGTACGTGCAAATGCACGGTTTAACATTACGATGCGGTTTTCGTAAAAGTATAAAAACAACACTAGTCAAGCTTGTGAAACGATTCAATGCAAAACAAATGCAAAAATGACCGTTTGATTGTTTACTTTTAGCTTCCTTCTCTATGGTTATTTCTCTGTCGTACTTTGTATGGAATATCTCACTAGTCGGAAAGGCATGCAAATTCCCAAACCACTTCCTACACCCTGTATCGAATTTTTTTCCTAACATGTTGTGCCGTGCAATTGGAACTCCATCTTGAGTACTACTACCTCCATCCAGGTTTTTAAGTTCGTTCAACACCGCATGCATGTACGTGTTTACCAGGCCGCTATCGCTATCAGTCTGCGTAAGTAGTACAACTGGCCCCCTCAGTGGTATGTCTCCCTGCGCGTATTTAATTTGAGCCGCTAGGCTAGAGGTGGGAGCCTATGCATGCGAGAGAGTGAGCATTCTGGTTGGTTCATGGCCTTCACACTGTGTCTCGGGAGTATAGTTGCAAGCACACATGCGAGAGAAAGTAGGGTTCCTTGGTACCTGTGATTTGGTTGGGCTGGCTAATAATCCCGGACGGAGGTAGTACTACAAGCAGGAGTACCAGGGGCCAGTTCTTTCAGGCTTCTAGATTAGTAATCCTGTAACTACTACCTCCGTCCTGGTTTATTGGTCCCCATTGTAATCTGTGTCAATTTTTTATCATAAATTTAACTAATGAAATGTTTGTGCATGTCACATGCACTAACATTTTATCAGTTATATTTAGTCAAAATTTAGCACAAATTACAATGGTGACGAATAAGCCAGGATGAAGGTACTAGTAGTAGTTTAGAAGCCCACATAAATGAGCGAGGCACCTTAATGTTACTCTCCACTGTGACTAGTCTTATGGGAGAAGCTGGGGAAAAGATTGCTTATTCTTTAAGCCGCCAAAAGAACTGGCCCTGGGAGTAGTAGCTAGGGATACTAGGAGTAGTAGCTAGGGATTGAATGTGCGAGATGAACCAGAGAAAGTAAATGGAGAGAGATGAAATGCAAAAAAGACGGAGGGATGTGATGGTTGCTTGTCCATTTATTTTACCAGGTCAATTATTACTGGGAGTGGTTGGGTTTTGTGATATGACGGCTTTACTGTCGCGCCATGAGCGGGGTGAGACTCCCGTGCAGCGCCGCCCTCTACACTAGTACTACATCGGTCGTGGTTTATTAGTCCCCCGTTGAATTTGACTGAAGATATAACTGAAAAAATGTTAGTGCATGTCAACAAAAACTATATCGTTGGATTCATATTTGAGCAAGTTTTCAATGATATAATTTTTGGTGACATACATTAGCATTTATCATACTATATATAATGTTAGTTCAACTTTTGGTCGTAATAATCTATAGTAAGGTGCCCGTGCATTGCACGGAAGAGTGAAATGCATTTATCGGGGAGTTGTTTATTTTGTCAAAGGATGTGGAGGTCATCTCATGTGTAATGGGTATCAATAGGTTTCTTCGGATATTATTTCATCTCTAGAGCTCACAAACATCCGGGTGAAATACATAAAAAAGTATCTTTTGCAAACAAAAGCGTTCAACTGTTCAACCTGCATCCAAAACTTGTGAAGAAATAACACTTATTGTGCTTTGCAAGAAATGATCTTTAAGAATTAGTTTTTCAGTATTGATTGTTATACATGTTGGCTACAGATGACATGGCACTTTCTTATAGTCAACAGTTGGCTATACTATTAAGTATTAACCATGCCTTTACACCTAGATGGAGGGATTAAATCAGGATAACTTGGAATGGGGTAGAGGAGATGTAAGAAATGGTTCATCGTAAGTCTTTCACCATTACTGTAGTAAAAATTCATACTTGGAAGATTCTAGACAAAACCGTAAATGGATACACTTTTATTCATGCCGATACTCCAATAGAGCAAGATGATGCATGGAAGTCTCCACATGCTTAGACAGCGGATTACATTGAGCGAAGACTAATGATCAACATTTAACTTGGTAATGCAGATGTCCAGGTGAACCTCCTTGGAGTCCCCGTGCACAACATTGGGGGGGGGATCATACCATGCGTCTTCCATGTCCACATCGACGGGAAGGTCCTAGCTCAGCACAATCCTCGTCAGCTTCATGTAGCCAAAGTCACCGCACACGTACCTCTGAGGGGTAGTAATAGTGAGCACACACCCGTACATCATCCTCATGTCAGTGTAAGTGTCAGCGGCGTCTCCCCTAACGCACACTACAGAGACGGGACGGCAGCCTGAGTGGGACTCGCCGGTGCCCACGATCAAGAGGAAGACGCTGTCGTCCTCCTCTGAGACAAGCAGGCGGCGGTGATCCTCCAGCGACTCCAGCATGGTGAACGGGTAGCATGTCTCGTACTTGATGTTCTCCGCCAAGGGCCAGTAGTGATTGCCCCATGCCTGCATGATATGATGCACGATGTCCACCGGCGAGCCCCAAAATGGCATCGGGCACTCATAGCAGTAGATGAAGGGCTCCTTTGGAGGCATCGACCAGGCCGTCCATGGAACCGGAGTGGCTGTAGGGGACGTTGCGCTAGTTGAATAGATGAGCAAGTTACTACGAGATTTAGTCCGAATAAGAACAAAATAAATCATTACGACTATAACAAATATTAAACTAATCATGTGGACTAGCATAGTAGATGAACAGATAGAATCTAGGACACAGACTAGAAACATGAATTCTACCATGATTTTTGAACAGCAAGGACAAAAACACATACGGTGCAACAGGAGCAGCACCGTTGGCATTGAGGTTGTCGCCCATGTCGTTGAGGAAGAGGTTGCCGAGGTCGGGGAAGAAGTCGTCGTCGGTGAAGCCGTCGCTGCCACCAGTCACGACAGTGCGCTCCCCAAATTTCAACTGCGCCCGCCGAATGGAGCGCAGGAGGGAGTGGTTGTAGGGGACGTTGCGGCCGCCGAATGGAGCACAGGAGTAGCACACGAAGCAGTAGATGGTTCTCCTCCCTAAGTCTCTATCTCTTCTCTTATCTCTATCTCTACTACCACTTCTAGGGAAAAGCTTATACACAGGATCTTACCAGCAGCGAGTTTTAAATTAAGGCGCTACTGCTACTTACTAGTAGCACGCTATATTGACCCGCGCTACTAGTTAATATTACTCGTAGCGCATGGATAAAAAACACACGCTACTAGTAAATATCCCCAATCGTGTTCTGTGGATATGTCATAGTAGTAGCGTGGGTTTGCTGGGCCGTGCTAGTAATAGAAACGTAGTCGTAGCGCTGGTCACGAAAAGTGCTACAAATAACCCAGCCCAACCAGCCCAGCGAGACAACCAACCTAGCCTAGCGAACAACCACCATCGCTAGCTCTCTGACTTTCCCCTCTTCCTCGCGCGAACACTCTCCGCCGCCACCAACGACGGGTGATTCCGACTACTTCCGGCGGCCGTTGCCGGAACTGCACACCCACGAGCTCTCACGATAGTTCTTCCTTCCCTCCAACCAGATCCGCTCCTTGTGGCGGCAAGCGCTTGCGCGCGACCCCTCCCCGTGGCTAGGGTTTCGGCTGCCTCCAACTCCGGTGCGGTGCGATCTCCTCTCCCCTCGATTCATGCCCTCTCCTCTACCCTTCTTTCTTCTCTCCTAACCCCCTCACTTATTTCTTCGGTTCGGTGCAGCAACCGCCCTCCTCCATGGACGAGGACGACCACCACGGCACGCACGTGGTCAAGTTCACCATCGCCTACTCCGGTGCGGTGCTGGACCAAGGACCTCCGCCTCAACAGATCCTAGCTTGGGCAAGCACCCCCATCCCCATGGTTGTTTCACTTTCTTCCTCTGCCCCTCTTCTCTGTTCTTCCATGAATCCTCTGGTTTCAGTTAATTAGCAGCACAACCACAGCCACACAAAGGCGTAGGAGCGTTACTGCTTGTATAAAACTAAATCTCTGTAATGTTTTTTGTTATGTTACCATGGCTACCAAAGAGTGTTTGTGTCTTCTGTTTCTCAATATGATATGCTCACAAGTTTGTTGATACGTGCAGATTGGTGGTCTCTGACTTTGCAACAGATGTTATTGTGCATATCGGTGAAGTCAGATTCTACTTGCACAAGGTCAGTGTGCTAGTATTTTCAGCAATTTTTGTTGAGGTCAACACTAAGCATTTATATTTGCTTCTACAAATAACGACAAGGGTGGTGGAAGTAGATATGTGTTACATCCTGCAGCACGTAGTTCTTCAGACACAGAATGTTCAACTGTCGGGGTCTCTTTGTCAAGCCATCAAGAGTAGTAGCATCATCAACATTTATGCTTCACGTCTGATTGCTGTTGGGCTGTCTCTTTCCAATCTACTGGACCATTTTTCACACAAAAAATATTTTCACTGCCAAGCTGATTATCAAAACCACCTTAAAATATTTGTGATGGCCTAACAGACTGCCTTTGGCAACCTAACCAAACAAATCGAAGAATCATCCATTACATTTATGTTACCATTCTGCAGACTAAAAAACCTTATAGCAACCATATGCCGCTTTGGTGTTACCACCATACCAATTTTGTTCTTCAGATATGCAAAATTATTCATTGTTCATCGGCTGCTTAGGGGAACATGGTTACCTTGGTGAGTCATCTCTTGTGAATTAGGTGTTGAAAATGTTTTGTTATGTATGTTTTAGTGGGAAGTCCGATCATTTTGTGCTCAAAATCCGACAAATCGGAGGAGGAATGCGCGAGAAGCAATTCTATCATCAATGGCAAGGTTGGTCGTGTATTCCTATTCTTTGAGTTTTCTCTGTTTCAACCATACAATTCATCTAGCATACGGTATCGTCGTTGCAACCTTTCAATTTGGTAACTTGGAAGTAGTTTACAGTTACTGTATTGTGAGTGTGTAACCTGAAAATAAGGTAGCAAATTACTATAGATACTACCTCAAAACCATGTACTCCTACTCACTATTTTTGTGTGTCATGTGTACTACCAACTTACTGATGTTTCTTTAACTCCCACAGTCTACAAAATTCATGCTTTCTACTGTATGTTTGTGCCCCTAGCTTGAATGCTGATGTTGTATGTGCATGGTGGTGGCCTCGTTCCTATTGTTATTTGCTCCATATTGAGAATTGTTTTGTAAAAGATAATGAGATGGACGCAGTTAGGAGATGATGCTAGCAAGTTCAAACTCTCTTGAATAGATAGATCATAGTGCAGTTAGGAGAAGTGATGTTATGAATATGTTGTATGCAAGTTCAGTGTGTATTAGAAAAAGTTCAGCATTAAATTATATAGCAAATTCACTACACGGGGATTTGGCAAGCAGTTTTGTAAAAAACTTTATGGCGATTTGCTCTGACATGATTTTGTGTGTGTATTTTGGCAGCTCAACAAGATGAACCATACAGGCGAGGAACCTCCCAGGCGCAGCAAATCCTCCGTCCAAGTTGAGCGCTGGGGAAAGTGGTCTGTTTAGGTTGATGGAAAGCTAGGGAAAGTACCCACCTTTCAATGATAGTTGTGTGAGTATGACATGGGATGTCGTGATTTCATCCTGTTCAGATGTTCACTATTGTATCTATGAATGCTTCAAGTGTTAAAGATGGTTCTGTGACCTGAGCTTACTTTTCATTGGACGTGTCTCTGATGGAAGCAACTGCATCGAACTTTTATTTTTTTTAATTCGCAATTACATAGTAGTAGCGTGGGAAACAACAACTCGCTACTAGTATTTAGGATAGCAGCAGCGCACAGGAGAAGCACGCTGTCGGTGTCAAAACCGGCGGATCTCGGGTAGGGGGTCCCGAACTGTGCGTCTAGGCGGATGGTAACAGGAGACGAGGGACATGATGTTTTACCCAGGTTCGGGACCTCTCGATGGAGGTAAAACCCTACGTCCTGCTTGATTAATATTGATGATATGGGTAGTACAAGAGTGGATCTACCACGAGATCAAGGAGGCTAAACCCTAAAGCTAGCCTATGGTATGATTGTTGTAATGTATGTTGTCCTACGGACTAAAGCCCTCCAGTTTATATAGACACCGGAGGAGGCTAGGGTTACGGAGAGTCGGTTACAATGGTAGGAGATCTACATATCCGTTTCGCCAAGCTTGCCTTCCACGCCAAGGAAAGTCCCATCCGGACACGGGACGGAGTCTTCAATCTTGTATCTTCGTAGTCTTGGAGTCCGGCGGACAATGATAGTCCGGCTGTCCGGACACCCCCTAGTCCAGGACTCCCTCAGTAGCCCCTGAACCAGGCTTCAATGACGATTAGTCCGGCGCACATAATGTTCGGCATTGCAAGGCGGGTTCCTCCCTTGAATAATCCAGAGAAGATCATGAACACCAGGATAGTGTCCGCCTCTGCAAAATAAATTCCACATTCCACCATAGAGAGAATAAAATGTACACCAGTCCAATCTGCTGACGTATTATGCGGCGTAACATCACACCGCTACCAAGCCTTTGTTTGAATCATTTTTTACTATACCACCTCAGCACGTTTAGCGAAGCGGTTTCCTTGGCACGTCTTGTCAAAGCAGAGATCGTGTTCCCCTTATTCCGGGATTCTCATCAATACGTGCGTGGGTAACCCAACCATGCCCGTCGCCAAGCCTCCTCTATCGAAGGTGAATCCCAAACGGTCACGGAGATGGCTCTTGGTATTTTCCCCCTTTATAAGAGGACCAAGGCTCGTTCTTTTTCTTCAATCTCGCATCGAATCTCTTCCTCGCTCCCAGTTCTAACACCTAGGGCCTCAGATTCGAGCGCTTCGGATTCTCAACCATGTCCGGCTCCGACCTCCAGAGCCGGTGGATGCTCTCCTCCGTCACGGAGGAGGACATAGTGAAGCTACGTGAGGCCAAGTACCTGGCCCACGAGATTTCGCACAGGTTGCCTGCCCAAGGGCAGGCCGTGCCCGCCCATGAGCCCGGCGAATACGTTGTCTTCGTATCCCACCTCCGTCGGGGTTTAGGCTTCCCGACGGACCCCTTCGTGAGCGGGCTCATGTTCTACTACGGGCTGGATTTTCACGATTTGGCTCCGGAGTCCATCCTCCATATCTCCGCATTCATTATCGTCTGTGAAGCCTTCCTCTGCGTCACTCCCCACTTCGGCCTGTGGCTGAAGACCTTCAATGTGGAGCCGAAGATGATCGGGGGGCGTCAAGCAGAGTGCGGCGGGGCGGCCATAAGCAAAAAGGCCGATGCCCCGTGGCTCGAGGGTTCCTTCCAAGAGGAACTCGGACTGTGGCAGCAGGAGTGGTTCTATATCACCGCTCCGAAGGGCAGCAAGAAAAAGCCGCTGCCTTCATTCCGCCCGGGACCTCCACGTCAACTGATGTCGTGGGTCAACCAAGCGCTCAATTGGGGGCCGTCCGAAGATGTGCCCTCACTGCAGGGCCGGATTCGAGACCTCCAAGTGAGGGAGATCAATCTGGTCATGGTGATGCAGGTTATGCTAATCAGGCATCTTCTGCCCTGCAAACGCCGTCCTCTCCGTCTATGGGAGTTCAACCTGGAGGGACCTCAGATTCTCCAACACTTCATGGGTGCGACACCCGTGGAGATGTACAAGTTGTTCTTCGGACCGCAGGTGGCGTGTCCGGAATTGGCCGAGGACGCAGGCCTAAGCCGCAAACGCCCGGATACTCAGGTAAATAGCTCAGAGTCCGGACGTTCTGTTTATCTGCTTTTCTAGAGTTCGCCTCCCGACCCATTGCTCTTCACAGGAGTGGGTGGCGCGATCAAGGCTGATAAGGTGTCCGGCCCCCCTCCCAGAGACCGCACTGGAGCCCGTGCTGGTCAGAATGTTGGAGGTCGCACCCATGGAAGGGAGCGATGGGGAAAATACAAGAGCTATTATTTCGCCCAAAGGGGCATCTGAAGAGGGGGGAATCAAGAACCCCTCCTTCCAGGGGGAGAAGAGGACCGCCTCCGAAGACCCGGAGGCCAAAGCCCCTAAACGGGGGAAGAGATCTTCACCGGGGGGTCCGGCGTTCGGGGAGAATCCGGGCGCACAATCAGCGCCGAAGAATCAGCCCTCCAGCGAGCCGTGAGTATGAAAAGGGGATTTCATTAGTAAGAAAATACCTCCATTTGTGCTTCTGTGGGTGACTGAAATTTTTATCGTGCAGTTCGGATTTGCAGCCTTCGCAGATGAGTTCGTCCTCGGGGGACCTTCTTCCGGAGATGATGGAGAGCGAAACGCCCCCGTCTGCTGCGCCGTGAGATAAGGCAGACGAGCCTGAAGTATCGTCACGGAGGGTATCCCCGAGTCCGGAGGGGCCGGAGAGTTCGGAGCCCGCTGGTATCCGGCTGGGAGAACTGAAGAATCTGCTTGAGAGGGCGTCCATCTCAGAAGATCACCGTGCGTTGATGCACATGGTGATTGGAAGGATTTCGTCCGCCGAGAGCGGATTGCGTAATGCCGCTATGAGTTTGCTGGCGGGATTTGAGGTACACGAAAAGGACGCACCTTCTATTTTTGACAGTTTTGCGCATAAAAGTGTGCCCTGTATAGATAGTAGCCCCTGAGACTTGGTAGGTTGTCGAAGACATCAGCGTGCCGAGGATCGAAATCGCAAGTAATGAATTTCGCCGTTCCTATGCAGGTGGCGGATAGTCCGAGGGCTAGCCGGACTAGTGGGGTTGCCGAGTTAATGCGGCAACTTGACACGGCGGATGCGGACATCGCACTTGTCAACTGGCGACTTGACGAGTCGCAAGGTAAATGAGTTCTCCACGGTCACTTTATTAATGGGGTCAAAGCCCTCCTCTGATAAATTATATGCTGTTATACAGATGGTGTTGCTGCTGTGGAGAGCCTTCGGGCCGAACTTGCTCAAGCTAAGGAGCAAGCCCGAAGGAGTGACGCGGCTGCCTCGAGGGCGGCCGAGGAGTTGAAAGCCGAAAGGGCTGCTCACTGCCTAAGCAGGGAAGAGGTGGCCGAATTGGCCGTGAAAGTAAAAGATGCTGCCGACCGCAATGAGGCTCTTGAAAAGGAGCGCTTATCGGAGCGGGGAGACCTGAAGAAGGCCACCGCCGAGGCCAAGGATGCCCGCTCTGCAATGCGGGCCATGAGGGAGGAGCTACGCCAGGCCGGAGATATCGTGGCTGGCAAGCCTTATCTGCTGCGTCGCCGGTTTATGGATCAAAAGTATGCTCAATTTGATCGGCTGTGGAGTCCGGAGGATCCGTATATGGACTTTGCGGCAAGTGCGGCTGATGCCGTTGAGCACTTCCGAAGCCAGAAGGATCACAAGACGAAAGAGCTATTTTGGTCTCAATTCCATAGTCCGGATCGCTCACTTCCGTTGACCGACCGGTTGGCCGAATGGGCCGAGCTAAATAGATTATCCGGACTTGCCCTGACTGACATCGTGGCTCATGTTTGGCCAGAGAGGCCCAGGGCGACGAGCTACTTCGGCTTACTGCAGCAATTCCTTGGGGCGGTGCCGCATATCAAGGAGATGAAGTGGTCGGCCTGCATCGAAGGCGCGCGGATGGCTCTTGCCCGCGTGAAGGCGCATTGGACAGAGATGGATGCCACCGCTGTTGCTGCCCAGGGTTTGGATGAAAGCCGTTTCCCCGCCGAGCACTATTTCGGGGAAGTTATGCGTGGTGCTCATGTAATAGAGTCGCAGTGCTCAAAAAATGTCACGTTCAAATGAACGTTTTAGCTTGTAAAATGATGATTAAGTTATAACTGCTTTTTATACTTGTGCGTCCCAAGTAGTAAAACTTCTCCTATGCGGCCGTTTGCATATACTTTTGTATAACCTGAAAGATTGCAGTCTTCGGCTTCAGCCCCCACACACAAGGTGCGGGGGTGTTCGCAAAAATAGCGCGTTTTCACACTTAATCCGACATCTCGGTCCTGCTAAGGAGGTGGTAGCGTAGCGAACGAGGCAATCCGGACTATAATGCTTTATCACTTTCACTTAGCCAATGGAGTTCGAGGGTGGGGCTACGATATAGCCACTGGGGGCACCGCACTTCTCCGATTTCGGGGCGCGTGTGTGCCTGACCGGGAAACGGTCCTTCGTCAAAGCGGGGAATTCTAAACATTCCGGTAGTCGATCGAGTGGTTGACCAGTCTCTCGCTATATCATGACAGTCAGTTTTCGGCTTTCTCTACTGAGGTGCTCGCCCAGCCGAAATGGGGCACAATCACAGTAGTTCTCCTGGTGCCACATTAGCCGATGATACAGAATGTAAGGCAGCAAAACACAGGAGCCGGGCAAACCCAACATTTGACCAAAGACATGATTCGGAGCTGATGCATATAATGCCTAACTCGAGACGCCGATCACTCCCTAAGGTGTTCGGTCTTTATGATAATGGTCTTCTGACGTGGCCGATGCCAAAACGCAGGCTCCGCATTGGTTATAGGAGGAAACCAAGGGAGAATAACAACAAGAGATAGTAAAAAAGGTTTACGCAGGGTCTTAATCTGAAAAGAATCCTCGCAACGGGTCCCTACTGCACGTCTGCGCCTGTGTCTCCGTTGTGCCGTTATCCTGGACGGGTATGCACGTTGTTCATCTGTAAAAATAGAGGAACGCTTAGCTTGGAAACAATTCGTGCGAAAAAAGGAGAAGAAAAAGGGTATGTGTGAAAGAAGAAACATAAATAAGTAAAGCGGGGTTCATATGAACTCGTGATTCTTTGTGCACGCAACCCCTTGTCAAGGGTTGTGCGGCTAGGGAGCCCCTAGCCAACCAATGCCGGACTCGTCTATCCGTGTCCGGGGTCTTCAAGTGACCCTCGCACTGAAATGATGCCTCGAGGACCGGGCATCTTGAGTGTAAGAGACGCGTAATGCGGTATGGCGTTGAAGCGGACAAAAGCCTTTCGTCCCAAGAGTGCTTGATATCCATTTTTAAATGGGATGATATGAAAAATTAGTTTTTCGCGCCGAAAATTGTTCGGTAATCCGAACACGACTTCTAGTAATAGGGAGCCTGTGCACTTGGCATAAGGGCCTGGCATCACTCCTTTAAAGGAAGTGCGGGTGTGTCGAATTTTAGTAGGGTCTATCCCCATCTTGCGGATTGTGTTTGAATACAGCAGGTTTAAGTCGCTGCCTCCGTCCATTAGGACTTTAGTAAATTGTAATCCGTCGATTATGGGATTCAATATCAGGGCAGTCCGTCCCGCGTTTCGAACGCTTCTGGAATAGTCCAGGTGGTCGAAAGTGATTGGTTTTGAGATCCAATCTCTATGGTCTGCTGGGTTGGACCGTGCGAGGCTCTTTTTAGGAAGTGCCGCACTATTTTTCCGTATTATCACATGAAGTGAGTTTACTGCTTTGACCTCTTGTGGGAAAGTCTTTTGTTTTCCGGTGCTCTGCTGGTGGGGTTTATCTTCTTCGCTTGACGCGTCGAGCCCCTTGTGTTCTCTGTCATCCTTAAGAGGCGGTGTTTTGTTGTTTGGCCGCGAGCTTTTGAATCCGGCATTGACTGTCGTGCTCTTTGGGCTTTTCTCTTTATTCCGGCGCTGCTCTTTTCTGCGCCGTGATTTTACGTTTCCATCTCTTATCTCGGATGTACTTGGGTCGCTGGTGCTGCATTTTGCTAGCCAGCTATCCTCTCCCGCACAGAAGCAGGTCATGAGGCTCGTTAGCGCGGACATTGTCCTCGGTTTCTCTTGGCCGAGGTGTCTGGCAAGCCATTCGTCTCGGACGTTGTGTTTAAAAGCTGCTAAGGCTTCGGCGTCCGGACAGTCAACTATTTGGTTCTTTTTAGTGAGGAACCTGTTCCAGAATTTGCGCGCGGACTCTCCGGGCTGTTGAGTTATATGACTTAGATCATCTGCGTCTGGAGGGCGGACATAAGTCCCTTGAAAATTTGCTCTAAACGCGTCCTCGAGCTCTTCCTAACTTCCAACAGTGTTTTCTGGGAGGCTTTTAAGCCAATGACGGGCTGGCCCTTTGAGCTTGAGGGGTAGGTATTTTATGGCATGGAGATCATCTCCTCTGGCCATGTGTATATGTAGTATATAATCTTCTATCCAGACTCCAGGGTCTGTTGTTCCATCGTTGGCCTCTATGTTTATGGGTTTAAATCCTGCTGGGAATGCATGGTCCAACACCTCATTGGTCAAACATAGTGGGTGTGCGGCGCCCCTGTATTTGGGTGTGCCACTATCTTCGGACACTTGACGTGTTGCCTTGCTTCTTGGGGCCTTCTTCTTTGGCCCGTAGATGGACCTGGCTGGGCCATCTGTCCTTCCAAGTTCGTTGGTTGGTTTATGTGTGGCGCCGCTTTCAGAATTTGGCCTGTCATCCGGCCGTCTACCCAACCAGGCAGCCTCTTTATTTTTTGACTGTGGGGGCTCTATGGCCTCATCGTCGAATTCTAGTAGCAGCTTGCGCTTCGCGTAGCTCTTTGATTGGTGGCCATTGCCGTATTTATCCGCGGTTTTGAGTACTTTGCTCCACCTCATTCTGAGTGTGTCTTCCGCTGTTTTGAGCTTCTGTTTTTCTTTCTTCAAGCTTCTTGCAGTGTTGACGAGTCTTTTCCGAAGGTTTTTACCTTCCGGCGGCGTGTCCGGCGTGAGATCGTCCGAACCGTCATTTTCGCTGGGCCTGGACTGATTATCTGACTTGTCCCGTTCGGACGGTTGCTTATCTACATGCTCGTCATCCACTTTTGTGCCCTGCTATAATGCGGGGTCCTTAGGAGCGTTGTTGTTGTCGAGGCGGGGCTTAGGGCGGCGTCTGCGCCGCCATTTTGGTTGTTTATCGGCGGGGTTATCCTCTGCCGCGGCCCGTTGGTCCTCGTTATCGCTCTCTTTTGGGGTATCCACCATGTATATATCATATGATGAGGTGGTCCTCGCGTGCCCTATAGGCGCTGTTTCTTGTTCGTCTCCGGCGTCGTCGTCTATAGCGTCGATGTCTTCGGAGTCGTAGTCTAGCATGTCGGTTAGGTCGTCGACAGTGGCTACAAAGTGGGTGGTGGGTGGGCTCTGAATTTTTTCGTCGCCCGTATCCCAACCATCCTGGCCATAGTCCGGCCAGGGCTCTCCTGATAACGAGAGATGCTTTAGTGAATTCAGGATGTCGCCAAAAGGCAAGTACTAGAAGATGTCCGTGGCGGTGAATTCCATAACCGGCACCCAATCCGATTTGGTTTGTAGGGGCGCGGGAGGTTCGGAGTCCGGCAGGGAGTCCGGCACCTCGGAATCACGAGTTTTGCGAGGGACAAGATCAGTGTTCGGCTCCATCGTCGTGGAAGTTGAAGCCCCCGAGGCGGTGTCTATCCACCGATCCTCTATCCGGGTGATCGGCTCCGGACTAATGGCCGGAGCGGATTCGTGTGCGGCCACCAAGGCACTGTTCGGCGGCAGAGCTAGATCATGCCCATCGCGACAGTGCGGCGCGCTTGGCTGTGTCTCGGGTCCGTCGAAGATCAAGTCTCCGTGGACATCGGCCGTGAAGTTTAGGCTTCCGAATCTGACCTGAAAGCCAGGGGCGTAGCTTTCGATCTGCTCCAGATGGCCAAGCGAATTAGCCCGCAGTGCGAAGCCGCCGAATACGAAGATCTGTCCGGGGAGAAAAGTCTCACCCTGGACAGCGTCGTTGGTTGAAGATGCCATCGGGCCTATCGGTGACGACACAGAGGAACTCTCAATGAAAGCACCAATGTCGGTGTCAAAACCGGCGGATCTCGGGTAGGGGGTCCCGAACTGTGCGTCTAGGCGGATGGTAACAGGAGACGAGGGACACGATGTTTTACCCAGGTTTGGGCCCTCTCAATGGAGGTAAAACCCTATGTCCTGCTTGATTAATATTGATGATATGGGTAGGACAAGAGTGGATCTACCACGAGATCAAGGAGGCTAAACCCTAAAGCTAGCCTATGGTATGATTGTTGTAATGTATGTTGTCCTACGGACTAAAGCCCTCCGGTTTATATAGACACCGGAGGAGGCTAGGGTTACGCAGAGTCGGTTACAATGGTAGGAGATCTACATATCCGTATCGCCAAGGTTGCCTTCCACACCAAGGAAAGTCCCATCCGGACACGGGACGGAGTCTTCAATCTTGTATCTTCGTAGTCTTGGAGTCCGGCGGATGATGATAGTCCGGCTGTCCGGACACCCCCTAGTCCAGGACTCCCTCACACGCTATAGCTATTAGCAGCAGCGAGCTTCCGTTAAGCGCGCTGCTGCTACACTTGTGTAGCAGTAGCGCTGGTGAGCACGTGCTACTGCTACATGTTAGCTGTAGCGCCTTATTAGTAGCGCCGGTCCCCACGCTACTGATACACCGAAAACCCACGCTGCTGCTAGCCTTTTCCCTAGTAGTGTACTCTTCTTTGTTTTTTATAACAAATCATATAGTACTGCACCGTCCGCTACATGCCCGGCTGAACACGCCTCCTCGCCTCCGTTAAACCTGCATGCAAACTGAGAAACCTACTCCGGCCCGCGGGAGGAAATTTGCTGGTTGCCATTGGAGAATAATAGAGTTACGTCAAATCCATTTGAGTTAACTGCGTGTATGATTCTCCCTCTATAAAAATTTAATTGCATCCTTCATCTTGTATTCTATGTACTCTGTGGGTTCCACTGTTAGTACAATGTACATGACTTGCAGGCTGGCTATAGATTTGTACAGAAAGTTAAAAAGAAACAAATCCATCCTTAATCTTTTTGTCGGTGTACAAAAGTATGGGTACTTCTGTACCCCTTACTTGTGCGCGGACGGTCGCAGCCAGACCTACAACATGGATCGGTGAAGCAGAGGAGGATGCAAGGAAGCAAGATAGGAACAAGGAATATCAAAACAAATGCTTACAGTAACAATCAGCAAGAGGCAACCAGGGCCACGCCAGGCAACAAGCCACGCCGAGGCGACTTGCGAGGCCCCCGGCAACCTCCTTGTCGGGGCAGCTTGCAAAAGAGACCAACAGGGCAACCTCCCTTTGGGTTGAGAGCTCTAACACCATCGACAATGTTAAAGACTAAGATTTGGAGAGCACATGCCTGACGGCATGCATCCCCTCACAAATATTGGCAACCCACGAGCCCACGTGGGATCAGGAGACGAAGACCCCCGGCAAGATGATAATCCACAAGTATAGGGGATCAATTGTAGCCTCTTTCGATATGTAAGAGTGTCGAACCCAACGAGGAGCTAAAGGTAGAACAAATATTCCCTCAAGTTCTATCGACCACCGATACAACTCTACGCACGATTAACGTTCGCTTTACCTAAAACAAGTATGAAACTAGAAGTACTTTATAGGTGTTGTAGGCTAGGTTTGCAAGAATATATAGAGCACATAAATAAAAACTAGGGGCTCTTTAGATAAAGAAGCAATGAAGTTAGTATAACAAGTGTGGAAAAGTGGTGGTAGGAGTTGCGAAATTGTCCGTAAGCAATTGACTACTTTACTAGACCAGTAGCAAGTTTTATGTGGGAGAGGCCACTGTAGCATGTCATCCCTGACTTGGAATTCTATGCACTTATGATTGGAACTATTAGCAAGCATCCGCAACTAATAATGATCATTGAGGTAAAACCCAACCATAGCGTTTAGATATATTGGTCCCCCTTCAATCCCATATGCATCAATTTCTATGCTAGGCTAAAGCTTCTGTCACTCTTGCCCTCCAATGCATAGTCCTATCAACATACAACTAACCCTATGGTGTGATCCACGCGCGCGCTCATATGATGGGCACCAAAGGAAAACAACATAACCACAAGCAAATTAAACCAATCATAGCAATTCATCAATTACCGATAGGACAACGAAAATCTACTCAGACATCATAGGATGGCAACACATCATTGGATAATAATATGAAGCATAAAGCACCATGTTCAAGTAGAGGGTACAACGGGTTGCAGGACAGTGGACCGCTGAATATAGATGGGGGAAGGTGATGAATATGTTGGTCAGATTACAGATGTGTTGGTGTAGACTGGTGATGACGATGGCCCCGACAGCGTTCCGGCGCCACCGGGAAAGAGGGGGAGAGATCCCCCCTTATTCTTCTTCTTTTCCTTGGTCTTCTCCCTAGGTGGGAGAAGGATTTCCCCTCTGGTCCATGGTCTCCCTGGCGTGGGAGGGGCGAGAGCCCCTCCGAGATTGGATCTATCTCTCTGTCTCTCTCTATTTCTGCATTTTTAGATTCTGCCCTTTCACTGTTTCTTATATTCCCAGAGATCCATAACTCCGATTGGATTGAAACCTTCACCATGATTCATTTCCGGATATTAGCTTTCTTGCGGCAAAACAAGAGCAGCAAACACCTTACGGGGTATCCACGAGGGTTAGGGGCGCCCCCTGCCTCGTGGGCCCCTCGAGCATCGCCTCGCGTTGATTCTTCTTCTGAAAAATGATAAATATTCCAAAAATATTCACCGTCCGTTTTTATATCGTTTGGACTCTGTTTGATATGGGTTTTCTACGAAACATAAAACATGCAACAAAAAGGAACTGGCACTGGATCAATATGTCAGTCCCAAAAATAGTATAAAAAGTTGCCAAAAGTATATGAAAGTTGAATAATATTGGCACAGAACAATCAAAAATTATAGATACGATGGAGAAGTATCAACATCCCCAAGCTTAATTCCTGCTCGTCCTCAAGTAGGTAAATGATAAAAAGATAATGTTTGATGTGGAATGCTACCTAGCATAATCTTGATCATGTAATCTAATAATGGCATGAATATTAAGACACGAGTGATTCAAAGCAATAGTCTATCATTTGACATAAAAGAATTTAATACTCGGGCATCCCAACAAACAACCATGTCTTTCAAAATATCAAAGCTAAAGAATGTTATCCCTACAAAATCATATAGTCTTTTATGCTCGCTTTGCTTAACACAAGGTACCCCTCATGCCCATCCCGGTGTCAGCCAAGCAATTGGTTCATACTTTTTAACGCGCTTCAGCTTTTTCAACCCACGCAATACATGAGCGCAAGCCATGGATACAGCACTACAGGCGGAATAGTGTATGATGGTGGAGGTTGTGTGGAGAAGACAAAAAGGGAGAAAGTCTTACATCGACGCGGCTAATCAACAGGCTATGGAGATGCCCATCAATTGATGTTAATGCGAGGAGTAGGGATTGCCATGCAATGGATGCACTAATAGCTATAAGTGTATGAAAGATCAAACTGAAACTAAGTGGGTGTGCATCCAACTTTCTTGCTCATGAAGACCTCGGGCATTTGAGGAAGCCCATCATTGAAATATACAAGCCAAGTTCTATAATGAAAATTCCCACTAGTAGTATATGAAAGTGGTAACTAAAGAGACTCTCTATATGAAGAACATGGTGCTATTTTGAAGCACAAGTGTGGTAAAAGGATAGTACATTGCCCCTTCTCTTTTTTCTCTCATTTTTTATTTTCCATTTTTTTATTTTTTTATTTTCTTATCTTTTTGGTGGGCTTCTTTGGCCTCTTTTTTTATTTGGGCTTCTTTGGCCTCTTTTATTTTTCATAAAGTCCGGAGACTCATCCCTACTTGTCGGGGAATCATAGTCTCCATCATCCTTAACTCACCGGGGCAATGCTCTAATAATGACGATCATCACGATTTTATTTACTTACTACTCAACATTACAACTCGATACTAGAACAAAAGTATGACTCTATATGAATGCCTCCGGCAGTGTATCGGGATGTGCAATGATCTAGCATAGCCAAAATATCAAAAAAGGACAATCCATGAAAAAATCATGCTAGCTGTCTTACGATCATGCAAAGTAATATGACAATGAATGCTGAAGTCATATATATGATGATGATGGAAGTTGCATGGCAATATATCTCGGAATGGCTATGGAAATGCAATAATAGGTAGGTATGGTGGCTATTTTGAGGAAGATATAAGGAGGGTTATGTGTGAAATAGCTTATCGTATCATGGGGTTTGGATGCACCGGCGAAGTTTGCACCAACTCTCAAGGTGAGAGGGCAATGCATGGTACCGAAGAGGCTAGCAATGATGGAAGGGTAAGAGTGCGTATAATCCATAGACTCACATTAGTCATAAAGAACTCATATACTTATTGCAATAGTTTATTAGCCCTCGAGCAAAGTACTACTACGCATGCTCCTAGGGGGTTGAATGGTAGGAGTTAACCATCACACGCCCCCGACCTTCATGCAAAGATAAACAATCAAAATATAATGCGCACCAATTTGGTTACATAGTTAGGAGACCATACGTGCATGCTTCGGGAATCACAAACCTTAACACCGATATCCTAACTAAACACAACCATTTACTAGTTCCTCCCACATATTATCATCTCTATATCGCAAAACCATTGCAAGGAATGAAACATATCATATTCAGTGATCTACAAGTTTTATGTAGGATTTTATGACTAACCATGTGAATGACCAATTCCTGTCATCTCTCTAAATAGATATAAGTGAAGCAAGAGAGTTTAATTATTTCTACGAAAGATATGCCCACGCTCTAACAAATATAAGTGAAGCAAAAGAGCATTCTACAAATGGCGGGTTTCTATGTGAAGAGAAACAGGCAATCCAAACTTCAAATGATAGGAGCATTCTACAAATGGCGGGTTTCTAAGTGAAGCACATGAAGCATTTTATAAAGCCATACTCAAAAGATTTAAATGAAGTGCAAATAGAATTCTATAAATCAAGCAAGGATTATCACATACCAGCATGATGCATAAAATAAAAGTGAAAACTAAATGCAAAAGCCGCTCCAAGATTTGAACATATCACATGAATGAAACGAATCCGAAAACATAGCGATACTTGTTGAAGAAAGATGGGATGCCTTCCGAGGCATCCCCAAGCTTGATTCTCCTTGAATATTTACTTGGTGTGCCTTGGGCATCCCCAAGCTTGAGCTCTTGCGTCTCCTCCTTTTCCTCATATGGAGACCTCCTCGATCTTCG
Source organism: Triticum timopheevii (assembly GCA_963921465.1). Taxonomy (NCBI): domain Eukaryota; kingdom Viridiplantae; phylum Streptophyta; class Magnoliopsida; order Poales; family Poaceae; genus Triticum; species Triticum timopheevii. Next base: position 89,820,791 of record OY997271.1, read on the forward strand.
AACACTTCATCCACACAAAACTTCAACAGAAAACTCGGTAAGATACATTAGTATAAGAAAGCAAATCACTACTCTAAGTACTGTTGAAAACCAATTAATATTTTGTTTTTGCATTTTAGCTACTGTAACATAGCTTTTCCATGGCTTAATCCAATGATAGAAATTGATAGTTTCATCCAAACAATGAAACTATGCATCAAAAACAGAATCTGTCTTAAACAGGACAGTCTGTAATAATCTGAACATTCACCGTACTTCTTGTACCCCAAAACTTCTGCAAAAATTAGGAAAAATAAAAGATTTGTATAGAAATACAGTGCAAGACAGTTCAGTACCATTTGACGTTCCAGTAAAAAATGTAAAATCGCACAGTTCAGCCAAGTTTCTGTCCTGCACCGCACAAACCAACAAGCATTGTAAACATCCTATAGGCAAACCTTGGCACGTTATTTTTATAATACAATGGAATTGTACAAGGGGATAATTATTTTTTATGAAAATTTTCTGTAATTAAGATTCACAAAGTTTCCGTGAGCAGGAACAAAGTTCAAGGAGCTCTCCCACTTCAACAATGCTTGTCTCTCTCACTTTCACTTTCCTTTTTTTGAAAGGTTTTGGGTTCCCCTCTTTATTTCTTTGCTTTTAACCTCTATGAAAGCACTCAACATAAATAAATGATTCTCTAAACCTTCGGGGTTGTCCCCATGGCAGCCCTTTCTTCAAAGCCATTAAGCTAGGCATACAGTGCTCAATTAATGGATCCACCCGGATCCCGAGGTATATCAAAGCCAACTTTAATTAAGAATGATTTGTAATTTAGTAGTGAGCACAAAGTAACATATATCATGTAATGACGAAGTCTAACTACCTTCCTATGCATCGGCATGTCATGAAAGAATAATTCATGCACACCAAATAAAGGCCAATGCATAGTATAAGCAGTTTCTTGCAATTCTATCGTGTTGGAAACATAAAGAGGCGGAGATGTAGTTCTCTCTCATAATAATTGCAAGTTGGAGAAGCAATCACATTCATATTATATCTATTAAAATCATCATGTGCAATGGTAAAATGCAACCCATCAACATGATACTTAATAAGAGCAAACTTCTCTGATATAGTGTAGCTTGGAAATTCAAAAAGATAATAGGACTATTATGTGTGGGTGCAATAGCAACAATCTCATGTTTAACATAAGGAACTATAGCAAGTTCATATCCATAAGCATCATTCATGTTGGCATCATGGCAACAAGCATAGCAAGCATCATAAAAAAGGGGTATTTCAAGAGACTCAATGGGATCATAACAATCATCATAGCATTCATCCTTCGGTAAGCACGAAGGGAAATTAAACAATGTATGAGTTGAAGAGTTACTCTCATTAGAAGGTGGGTAAAGGTAGCTAATCCGCTCTTCCTCCTTTTGTTCTTCGCTCTCCTCATCATCTTTTTCATCTAATGAGCTCACATTTTCATCAATTCCTTCTTCCATAGACTCCTGCAAAATATTAGTCTCTTCTTCGATAGCGGAGGAGTCCTCAATATATGGTTTAACATAAGGATTAGAAGCATAATTTTCATAGCAATACTTAAGTATGGCAAAATTCTCAGATTTGTAAAGAGTAGCATCATACTTTTCAATCAAAGAAGCATTTTCATAAGCACCCTTAAAAGCAAAAAATTCTTCAATTTGTTGAACATCATAGTAATTATAAACACCCTTAGCATACGAAGATACGATTCCATTATCACTAAACTCACATTGGTAGTGAAGGTGTTTCTTAGGGTTTTTAGAAAAACAAGTAAAATCATATATTCCACATAAATTCCAAGGATACCACTCCAAACGATGAATTTGATCCAGTAAAAGTTTCCATTTTTGAGATAAGTGGTGTCGCACATAACAAGCATGCTCATCTAAATATTTTCCCTCAACTAAGCTAGTTGGGGTTTCTGCACGAGCACATAGAGATCGAAGATGATCCAAATAAAAAGCTTCAGGAGTGTGATAGATTTTGAGTGGTTCTTCAACCATTGGTGTAGTAGGTACAACTATTTCTTTTTTGGTATTTTGCATTTCCTACCCATAACTAAAGATAGAAAACAACTAAGAACAAAAAATAAAAATTACTTAGTGATAAAGGAAACAAGCACGCACGAGAATATTCACCCCACGCTATGACTCCCTGGCAACGGCTCCAGAAAAATGTCTTGATAACCCACAAGTATAGGGGATCAATTGTAGCCTCTTTTGATAAGTAAGAGTATCGAACCCAACGAGGAGCTAAAGGTAGAACAAATATTCCCTCAAGTTCTATCGACCACCCACTACTAGGGAAAATCCTAGCAGTAGCGCGGGTTTTGAGGCAAGCAGCAGCGCGGGTGGCCGCGCTACTAATAAGGCGCTACAGCTAACTTATAGTAGTAGTGCCGTCCGTACCCGCGCTACTACTGTTGACGATATCAGCAGCACTTTTTTTGAATGCGCTACTATTAATTAGTTGTAGCGATTTCGCAGTCCCTCGCTACTGCTATATCTTTCATCATTTTCCCCTCGTACCCCTTTCCCTTTCAGTTTCCCTTTCAGATACTAGATACTAGCTACTTCTAGTAGATATCAAATTCATAAACCATTACTGGGTAGTACTCCCTTCGTTCCAAATTACTCGTCGTGGTTTTAGTTCAAACCACGACGAGCAATTTGTAATGAAGGGAGTACTAGATAACAATTTCATGCATAGTCAACATGCATCCTCAAGTAGTACAAGGTCATATCAACGACGATCATCATATGTAGTTCTACATGATATAGCCACACACACATATGTAGTTCTAGATGATATAGCCACACACACATATGTAGTTCTAGATGATATCAAAGACAATCATCATCCTCAAGCCTAGGCGGTTGGTGTTCCTGATAGTAATTAGGCTGGCCTATCCAACACGAAGATTCTTGCCATCGAGGAATTTCTTCCACCCAACCGAGTTTAAGTGTGTGCAACCGTCTGTGTCCACGCGGTAAATACAGGTTGTGATGGAGCCCATTGCAGTAAGGCGTAGTCCAGCTGAGCCTTCTTTATCAGGCTCGATACCATAACTCACAGATATGCTCTTTGCCAATTTCTGAATAAGAAAAACATATCAATTAATAAATAGCCTCGCAAATAAGTACATATGGATTATCTACACTATTAATAGTTTCCTTAGATTCTACACTAATAAGCATGTGATCGAACTCTACACTAAAACATATCATCGACTAGATTCCACACAACATACCATATCATTGGACTATACAATGAGTATTTCATCGAATAATTTGCATTTGTAAGTATAACATACCATATCATGTCGATCAACCATGGTATTTGTCAGGTGGGTCACGAATGGCACCCCGACAAAGTCAGCACGTGGCGGAATTATGTCCCACAGGTTGGACACCTCCTCCTCGCTCAGCCTTGTTCTTTGAGCTACGATGGCTTCATGAAGTGGGTCCTCATCAACTTCATCGAGTGGGTCCTCATCATCTTCATCATCTTTGTCATCTTCATCATCTTCCACCAGGTTGAGATAAATGACAGCCAGCTTGGGTCATGCTGCTCTGAAGGAGAAGCTGATCAACTCACCACCAGTAAGACGCATATGAGCGACGAAACGGGCCCATCCATCTCCTCCAATCTGCGACATATTGTGTCCTTTCTCGACCTCCATAGTGTACGCCCCCCCAAGAGCCTCAAATGTCACAATGTCTCCTGACAGCTTGTTGAATTTCAACATCACATTGCATGGGACGATCTGTGTAAAATAAGCAAAATGACACAATGAGTAATGCCAACACTAAAAATAAAATAGTTATTACATTTCATCTAATTTCCTACCGCTGCATGACGAAAATTCGGCTGGAAGTAGATGCCAAACAGCTTGCCAGTTGCAAGGCTGCTGGCGCACCTTGACTTGCAGAGTCGACATACTGGTGGTGGTGGTGCCGCCATTTTTCCTAAAGCAATATGAGCAAAGGATTAACGATCCACTTCACAGGAAAGAAAAACAGTAGCATGTGATATTTTTGGTTCTTCCGCGAGAAGCAATTTGATGGACAATTATAATCCTAAGATCTAGTAACATATTAGATGACAAGGTACCACCTACATTTTGCTAAAAAGTAACTTATTAAAAAAACAAAAGCAACTACGTACCTATCCATGTACAGAAAAAATAACAATAAAATGGTGCATATTAAATCAACTAAATGAACTAGCCTACTAAATCAACTAAATCAAAATGTTCTAAATCAATTAAATGAACTAGCCTACTAAATCAACTAAATCAAAATGTTCTAAATCAACTTAATCAACTAGCCTACTAAATCAACTAAATAAAAATGTTCTAAATCAACTGAATCAACTAGCCTACTAAATCAACTAAATCATATCAACTAAACCAAAATGTTGCATATGAACTAGCCTACTAAATCAAAATGTAGCAGGCAAGAGGGAGGAGGGGCGACTTGAGGAGGGAGAAGAGAGTATGACGGAGGAGGAAGGCGGAGCGAGGAGGGGCCAACCGGCGGCCAGTGGAGGGAGGACGGAGGAGGAAGGCGGAGCGAGGAGGGGCCGGCTAGTGGCGAGTGGAGAGGGAGGACGGAGGAGGAGGCCGGTACCGAGTCCAGCAAGGAGGAGGAGGTGACGGCGGCACAGAGGGAGGAGGGGCGATGGGGGAGGACCGACGCGGGGGATTGAGAGGGGATCCAGTGAGTGTGTGACTGTGAGTGGATCGGATAGAGGAGATGGATGCGAGATGGAATGGCTTAGTAGTAGTGCACTATAGTGAAAGACGCTACTGCTAAACTACCTAGCAGCAGCGCCTTTCACAAAGAAGCGCTACTGCTATGTGTCAGCATGTAAAAATAGACATAGTTCAATGTATCAAAAATACATTGATCATCAACGATCTTTTTCTGTACAACCTGATTTGTCAATATGAGTCCTCACCGGTTTTGGAACAGGTGAAGACTCATATTGCAGCCACAAATTCTACACATAGAGTTCAATGAAGATCAAGTGCTTGACAAAGTTTGATAAGTAACATATTTAAGGTGGTAGAAACTCTCTTCACGGAGCGAGGTGGGACTAAGTTTTTGTAGTAAACTTAGCAGTAGCACTTATTGGCAAATTGCGCTGCTACCATGCTATGTAGCAGTAGCGCCCGTCATTATAACGCGTTGCTGCTATAACTAGCCTCGCAGCGGCCTCATGGGAATTATAGCAATAGCGCGTCTTTGAGCGTGCGCGCTACTGCTATATTTATTTCAGCAGCAACTTATTATTGAGCTCGCTACTGCTAATTAGCAGCAGCACCTTATTTTAAAGCACGCTGCTGATAAGATTCTGTGTGTAGGCTTTTCCCTTGTAGTGACTGATACAATTCTACGCATGCTGAACGTTCGCTTTACCTAATACAATATGAAACTAGAAGTACTTTGTAGGTGTTGTAGGCTAGGTTTGCAAGAATATAAAGAGCACGTAAATAAAAACTAGGGGCTGTTTAGACAAAGAAGCAATAAAGTTAGTATAACGAGTGTGGAAAAGTGGTGGTAGTAGTTGCGAAATTGTCCCTAAGCAATTGACTACTTTACTAGACCGATAGCAAGTTTTGTGTGGAAGAGGCCACAACTAGCATATCTTCCCTGACTTGGAATTCTATGCACTTGTGATTGGAACTATTAGCAAGCATCCGCAACTACTAACGTTCATTAAGGTAAAACTCAACCATAGCATTAAGATATATTGGTCCCCCTTCAATCCCGTATGCATCAATTTCTATGCTAGGTTGAAGCTTCTGTCATCTTGCCCTCCAATACATAGTACTATCAACATACAACTAACCCTATGGTGTGATCCACGCATGCGCTCATATGATGGGTAGCAAAGGATAGCAACATAACCACAAGCAAATTAAACCAATCATAGCAATTCATCAATTACCGATAGGACAATGAAAATCTACTCAGACATCATAGGATGGCAACACATCATTGGATAATAATATAAAGAATAAAGCACCATGTTCAAGTAGAGGGTACATCGGGTTGTGGGAGAGTGGAGCGCTAAATATAGATGGGGGAAGGTGATGAAGATGTTGGTGAAGATGACGGAGGTGTTGGTGTAGATTGCGGTGACTGTCAAAACCGGTGGATCTCGTGTAGGAGGTCCCAAGCTGTGCATTGTAGGATCGATGGTAACATGAACACGGGATATTACCCAGCTTCGGGCTCTCTTGATGGGATAATACCCTACAAGCTTGTAACGCCCCGAGACCGACGCTTCAGAAGACTTCCATATTTTTGTGACCTCCACATGTTTTTTTATTTGTGCTTGCTCTATTTATTTTTGCATTGCATGATGTCATCATGCTAGCATGTCATTTAATTTTTAAAACCTCAACTAAATAAGTTGCATAGATCGTTGATCTATTTAAATCGAGGGAAGGGTGACTTCTCTTTATAACATATCCTCCCAATATTAGGGAGCTATATTTAAATATTTCATTAATTTGGAATTCACCATAACGCACTTGCAAAATATCCCAATGCCTTTGTTATCTTAATTCTTGGTCTCCAACCTTGCCATATATTATTTCACCATATTCCAGAGCTCCACCAAAAATCCGAACATTTTTGGACCTTCCCAACCCTCACTTCCTATTCAAATCATTTGAATTTAAATCAAATGAGTTTGAATTTAAATCTTTGAATCATAGCCTTTTCTATTTTCTCGGAACAAGCACATTCTTGTGGGTCCGGGAAAATTATCCGCGTGTCCAACTTCTTCCCCTAACCTCTCTTTCTTTTCTTTCTTATCTCTGATTTTTTATTTTCTTTAGAGTGAGAGAGAGAAGAGAGCCTGCAGCCCGGCCGGCCCCTAAGCCCAAAGCCCAGTCGGCGCCCCCACCAGCTCTAACCCTAGCCCGATTGATTCCACCTCTGGACCCCTCGTCTCCTTCTCCTCGATCCCCTCCGCCGCCACCCACGCGCAGCCCTCGACGTCCCCTCGCTCCCGCATCCGCGCGCCTCCAGTGCGAGACCCGCGCTCCGCCCTCGCCGGAGAAGAGAGCCAGGCCGGAGCCCCGTCGGCCTCCTCGCCGCCGTCGCGCCCCCTTCCATCAGCAGCCGCGCCCTCGTCCCGTCCCCTCTGCCTTCTCCTCGTTGCCCGTCGCGCCATCTTCTGCGTCATCACCTCGCCATGTCACCTCGCCCGTGCCACCACTTCTCCACCTCTCCTGGAGCTCCGTCTGCCGGCCACCGGAGCCGCTGCTGGCTTCCGCCCCGCGCTCCTCGCTCCCCTTGCTAGCCAGGAGCTCGTCCCTGAGCTCGGTCAACTCCGGCAGCCCCGGCGCCCGCGCCAAGCTGCCATCAGGTCCCGCATCGCCATCCAAGACCCCGTCGCTCCCCTCGGCCTCCTGCAACAGCCTGTTTCGGGCCATCCCCATGGCTTGAGGAGCCCGAGCCTCTATCTGCTCCACTCGCCCTGAGCCCCCTGCATCCGCCATCTCTAATCACTCCCGCCTGCAACTCCTTCTCCATGCCTCGGTCACGAACCTCCAAGACCACCACAGCAATGGTGCATCGCGAGATTGCTGCACTGGACGCCAGGTACCACTACGGTCATCATCCGCCAAGTACACCTTCGGATCACCAAGTTCGACTACCATGGTCGTGAACCGCTTCCGTAACGTGTACGACTACTTCTCCTATGACCCGTGAACGACTACTTCCCTCGACGATTTTGAACCGCCCTGAAACGCACGCTTCAAAGGTATAACGACGAGACGACCGCCCGAGTACGAATGCATGTGTTGTATGAGATGCTCGTGATTGCATCATGTTCGAGAGGTCTTTGCATGTTCCTCCTCGTTTTCCATGCCGCCGTCCTGTGGGAACCTGGTAACCGGGAGCACCCCACCATCTTGCATGACTCGCTCACGTCACACTTCCTTTTGCACAGGTATCTCCTTGAGTTATCGGATCACCCGAATGTTGCCGTGGCACCATTTTCGTTTCGCCGCCATGGCACCCTTTTCGTTCCGCCATGGTGACAAATGCTTCATAACATGCTCATGTCAATGTTTTCATAAAATTGCTTAAGACTTGCATATGCCATCCGCACATGTTAAAAACATTTAAATGATTAAAATTGTGTTTGCATTATATTGCTAAATGACATATGGGGATTTTCGGAATTGCTGTTTGTTGTTTCCGGCCTCACTTAAACTTGCCTAGATAGGTAGTTTAATTATGCTTCACCCCTTGCCAGGTTTAATAACATTTAATATTGTTGGGTACATAAGCGAGAGAGAACTAAATAATTGATGTGGTGTTTTGTCAATATGCAACTCGTTGCATATTGAGCCCCACTTAACTTGTAGTATTGTTTGTTGCATTTTGCCATGCCATGCCTCATTAAACTGGACATGCATCATACTTGATTGTGCATCATGCCATGTTTATGTGATGGTTATTTACCATATTGTTTGCTTCTTTCCGGGTTGCTTCTCTCGTTAGCTTCGGTTTCGTTTCGGAGTTGTGAGGATTCATTCGACTACTCCCGTTCGTGTTCTTCATGGACTCATTCTTCTTCCTAGCGGGATTTCAGGCAAGATGACCGCTACCCTGGATCTCACTACTATCATTGCTATGCTAGTTGCTTCGTTCTATATCTTTGCCCCGCTACCTATCTCTTGTTGATTAAGCCTCCCAATTGCCATGAACCTCTAATCTTTGACACCCTTCCTAGCAAACCGTTGTTTGGCTATGTTACCGCTTTGCTCAGCCCCTCTTATAGCGTTGCTAGTTGCAGGTGAAGTTGAAGATTGCTCCATGGTGGACAAGATTATGGTTGGGATATCACAATATCTCTTATTTAATTAATGCATCTATATAGTTGGTAAAGGGTGGAAGGCTCGGTGTCGGTGTCAAAACCGGCGGATCTCGGGTAGGGGGTCCCGAACTGTGCGTCTAGGCGGATGGTAACAGGAGACGAGGGACACGATGTTTTACCCAGGTTCGGGCCCTCTTGATGGATGTAAAACCCTACGTCCTGCTTGATTAATATTGATGATATGGGTAGTACAAGAGTGGATCTACCACGAGATCAAGGAGGCTAAACCCTAGAAGCTAGCCTATGGTATGATTGTTGTAATGGAGGTTATGTCTTACGGACTAAAGCCCTCCGGTTTATATAGACACCGGCGAGGGCTAGGGTTACACAGAGTCGGTTACAATGGTAGGAGATCTACATATCCGTATCGCCAAGCTTGCCTTCCGCGCCAAGGAAAGTCCCATCCGGACACGGGACGGAGTCTTCAATCTTGTATCATCGTAGTCTTGGAGTCCGGCAGACGATGATAGTCCGGCTGTCCGGACACCCCCTAGTCCAGGACTCCCTCAGTAGCCCCTCAACCTGGCTTCAATGACGATGAGTCCGGCGTGCATAATGTTTGGAATTGCAAGGCGGGTTCCTCCTTCGAATAATCCAAAGAAGATTGCGAACACCAGGATAGTGTCCGGCTCTGCAAAATAAATTCCACATTCCACCGTAGAGAGAATAAAATGTACACAAGTTCAATCTACTGACGTATTTTGCGGCATGACGGCACACCACTACCAAGCCTTTACTTGAATCGTTTTTTATTATACCGCCTCAGCGCGTTTAGCGAAGCGGTTTCCTTGGCACGTCTTGTCGAAGCAGAGATCGTGTTCCCCTTATTCCGGGATTCTCATCAATACGGGCGTGGGTAACCCAACCGCGCCCGTCGCCACGCCTCCTCTATAGAAGGCGAACCCAAATGGTCATGGAGACGGCTCTTGGTATTCCCCCTCTTTATAACAGGACCAAGGCTCATTTCTTTTCTTCAATCCTCCATCGAATCCTCTCCTTGCTCCAAGTTCCAACACCCAGAGCCCCAGATTCGAGTGCTTCGGACCTTCAACAATGTCCGTCTTCGACCTTCAGGGCCGGTGGATGCCCTCCTCCGTCACGGAGGAGGACGTGCTAAAGCTGCGTGAGGCCAAGTACCTGTCTTACAAGATTTCGCACAGGTTGCCCGCCCAAGGGCAGGCCATACCCACTCCCGAGCCTGGTGAGTACGTCGTCTTCGTATCCCACCTCCGTCGGGGTTTAGGCTTCTCGACGGATCCCTTCGTGAGAGGGCTCATGTTCTACTACGGGCTGGATTTTCATGACTTGGATCCGGAGTCCATCCTCCATATTTCCGCATTTATTATCGTCTGCGAAGCCTTTCTCCGCGTCGCCCCCCACTTCGGCCTGTGGCTGAAGACCTTCAATGTAGAGCCGAAGATGATTGGGGGGCGTCAAGCAGAGTGCGGCAGGGCGGTCATAAGCAGGAGGACCGATGCCCCATGGCCCGAGGGCTCCTTCCAAGAGGAGCTCGGCTTGTGGCAGCAGGAGTGGTTCTATATCACCGCTCCGAAGGGCAGCAGGCAAAAGCCGCCGCCTTCATTCTGCCCGGAACCTCCACGACGGTTAATCTCGTGGGTCAACCAAGGTCTCAATTGGGGGCCGTCAAAAGACGTGCCCCTATTGCAGGGCCGGATTCGAGACCTCCAAGCGAGGGAGATCGATCTGGTCGTGGTGATGCAGGTCATGCTAATCAGGGATCTTCTGCCCTGCAAACACCGTCCTCTCCGGTTATGGGAGTTCAATCTGGAGGGACCACGGATTCTCCAACACTTCATGGGCACGACACCCGTGGAGATGTACAAGTTGTTCTTCGGACCGCAGGTGGCGTGTCCGGAATTGACCGAGGATGCAGGCCTAAGATGCAATCGCCCGGATACTCAGGTAAGCAGCTCAGTGTCCGGACGTACCGTTTGTTTGCTTTTCTATAATTCGCCTCTTAACCCGTTATCCTTCATCAGGAGTGGGTAGCGGAAGCAAAGCTGATAAGGTGTCCGGCTCCCCTCCCAGAGACCGCACCGGAGCCCGTGCTGGTCAGAATGTTGGAGATCGCGCCTTCAGAAGAAGGCGAAGGGGAGAATAGAGGAGCTATCATCTCGCCCAAGGGGGCGCTTGAAGAAGGGGGGATCGAGAATCCCTCCCTCCAGGGGGAGAAGAGGACCGCCTCCGAAGACCCGGAGGCCCAAGCCCCTAAGCGCGGGAAGAAATCTTCACCGGAGGGTCCTGCGTCCGGGGAGGCCCCGGTCGCACAATCTTTTCAGCCCTCTAGCGAGCCGTGAGTAGAAAAAGGGGAGTTTATATATAAGAAACATCCTTATTTGTGTTTCTGAGGATAACCAAAATTTTACCTTGTAGTTCGGATCTGCGACCTTCTCAGATGAGCTCGTCTTCGGGGGATCTTCGTCCGGAGATGATGGAGAGCGAGACGCCTCCGTCTGCTGCACCGTCGGATAGGGCGGACGAGCCTGAAGTGTCGTCACGAAGGGTGTCCCCGAGCCCTGCAGAGCCGAAGAGTTCGGCGCCGACTAGTGTTCGGCCGGGGGAGCTGAAGGATCTCCTTGAGAGGGCGTCCGTCTTAGAAGATCACTGTGCATTGATGAGCATGGTGATAGGAAGGATTTCGTCCGCCGAAAGCGGATTCCATAATGCCGTCAGAAGTTTGCTAGAGGGGTTTGAGGTACGTAAAAACGACGTGCCTTTTTGACAGTTTTGCACATGAAAGTGTGCCCTGTATAGATAGTAGCCCCTGAGATTCAGTAGGTTGTCGAAGGCGACAGCGTGCCGAGGATCAAAATCGTAGGTATTGAGTGTCGCCTTTCCTATGCAGGTGGCGGATAGTCCGGGGGCTAGCCGGACTGATGGAGTTGCCGAATTAGTGCAGCAGCTCGATGTGGCGGATGCGGACATCACGCTAGTCAACAAGCGACTCGATGAGTCGCAAGGTCAGTTGTCTCTCCGCAGTCACCTGTTTAAGCGAGTCAAAGCCCACCTCTTACAATATTTACGCTTGATGCAGATGGTGCTGCTGCTGTGGAGAGCCTTCGGGCAGAACTTACTCAAGCCAAGGAGCAAGCCAGAAGGAGTGATGTGGCTGCCTCGAGGGCGGCCGAAGAGTTAGAAGCCGAAAGGGCTGCACACTACCGAAGCAGGGAAGAGATGGCCGAATTGGCCATAAAATTGAAGGATGCTACCGACCGCAATGAGGCTCTTGAAAAGGAGCGCCTATCGGAGCGGGAAGACCTGGGGAAGGCCACCGCCGAGGCCAAGGATGCCCGTTCTGCAATACGGGCTATGAAGGAGGAACTGCGTCAAGCAGGAGATATTGTGGCTGGCAAGCATTTTCTGCTGCGTCGCCGGTTTACGGATCCAAATTATGCCCAGCTTGGCTAGCTGTGGGGTCCGGAGGATCCATATATGGACTTAGCGGCAAGTGCGGCGGATGCCGTTGTGCACTTCCGGAGTCAGAAGGATCACAAGACGGAAGAGCTATTTTGGTCTCAATTCCATAGTCTGGATCGTTCACTTCTGCTGACCGATCGGTTGGCCGAATGGGCTGAGCTGAACAGGTTGTCCGGACTTGCCATGACGGATATCGTGACTCATGTCTGGCCAAAGAGGCCCAAGGCGACGAGCTATTTTGGCTTATTGCAGCAATTTCTTGTGGCGGTGCCGCATATCAAGGAGATGAAGCGGTCGGCCTGCATAGAATGTGCGCGGATGGCCCTTGCCCATGTGAAGACACATTGGACGGATATGGAAGCCACCGCTGTTGCAACCCAGGGTTCGGACGAAAGCCGGTTACCCGCCGAGCACTATTTTGGGGAAGTTATGCGTGGTGCTCGTGTAATAGAGTCGCAGTGCTAGAAAAATGTCACGTTCAAATGAACGTTATATTTTATAAAACAATGGTTATGATGTAATCTCTTTTTATACTTGTGCGTTCCAAGTATTGAAATATCTCCTATGCGGCCGTTTATGTATACGTGTGTATAACCTGAAAGATGGCAGTCTTTGGCTTCAGCCCCCACGCACAAGGTGCGGGGGTGTTTGCAAAAATAGCGCATTGTCACTCTTAATCCGACGTCTCGGTCTTGTTGAGGAGGTGGTAGCGTAGCAAACAAGGCAACCGGACTATAATGCTTTATCACTTTCACTTAGCCATTGGAGTTCGAGGGTGGGGCTACGATATAGCCCCTGGGGGCACCGCGCTCTCCGAATGCGGGGCGCGTTTGTGCCTGACCAGGAAACGGTCCTTCGTCAAAGCGGGGGAATTCTAAACATTCCGGTGGTCGATCGAGTGGTTGACCAGTCTCTCACTGTATCATGACAGTCAGTTTTCGGCTTTCTCTACTAAGGTGCTTCGCCCAGCCGAACTGGGGCACAATCGCAGTAGTTCTCCTGGTGCCGCATTAGCCGATGATACGGAACATAAGGCAGCAAAACACAGGAGCCGGGCAAACCCAACATTTGACCAAAGACATGATTCAGAGCTGATGCATATAAGGCCTAACTCGAGACGCCGAACACTCCCTAAGGTGTTTGGTCTTTATAATAATGGGCAGAACAATAACCTAAGCCCCTAGTGTCCAGGTACGGGCAAGGTCATCTGACGCGGCCGATGCCAAAACGTCAGGCTCCACTCTAGTTATAATGAGAAACCAGGGGATTATAACAACAAGAGAGAGTAAAAAAGGTTTACGCAGGGTCTTAATCGGAAAAGAATCCTTGCGAAAATCGTGTGCCTGTGTCTCCGTTGTGCCGTTATCCTGGATGGGTGTGCACGCTGTTCATCTGTAAAAAGAGAGGAACTTAGTTTGAAAGGAAATCGTGCGAAAAGAAGGTATATGAAAAATATTAATAAATAAGTGAAGCGGAGTCTATATGAGCTCGTTGTTGCTTAAATGCACAGCCCCTTGTGAAGGGGTGTGCGGCTAGGGAGCCCCTAGCTTATTTATGCCAGACTTGTCTAGCCGTGTCCGGGGTCTTTAAATGACCCTTGCAATGAAATGATGCCACGTGGACCGGGCATTTTAAGTGTAAGAGACGCGTAATGTGGTATGGCGTTGAAGCGGACAAAAGCTTCACGTGCCAATAGTGCTTGATAGCTACTTTTGAACGGGGCGACATGAAAGATTAATTTTTCGTCGGAAGTTGTTCGGTGACCCGAACACAACTTCTAGTAATAAGGAGCCTGCGCATTTGGCGTAAGGGCCTGGCGTCACTCCTTTAAAGGAAGTGTGGCTATGTCGAATTTTAGTACGCTCTATCCCCAACTTGCGGATTGTGTTTGGATATAGCAGGTTTAGATTGCTGCCTCCGTCCATCAGGACTTGTGTAAATTGTAGTCCGTCGATTATAGGATCCAATATCAGAGCAGTCCATCCTGCATTCCGGACACTTCTGGAATAATCCATGTGGTCAAAAGTTATTGGTTTTGACATCCAATCTCGATGTTCCGCTGGGGTGGACCATACGGGACCCGTCTTAGCGGGTACCGCATTTTTCCGTATTATCACATGAAGTGAGTTTACTGCTTTCACTTCTTGTGGGAATGTCTTTTGTTTTCCGGTTCTCTGTTGGTGTGGTTTATCATCATCCTCGCTTGATGCGTCGAGCCCCTTGTGTTCGGCGTTTAATCGGCCGGACTGTTTGAAAACCCAACAATCTCGGTGGGTGTGGTTTGCAGGCCTTCTGGGGGTACTGTGGATTTGACATATCCGACCCAAGATTTTGTTTAAGTTGGATAGCTCATCACTGTTGTCCGTAAGAGGCAGTGTTTTGTTGTTTGGCCATGAGCTTTTGAATCCAGCGTTGACCGCCGTGTTCTTTGGGCTTTTCTCTTTATTCGGGCGCTAATCTTTTTTGCGTCGTGATTTTCTGTTTCCATCTCTGATCTCAGATGTACTTGGATCGCTGGTGCTGCATCTTGCCAGCCAGCTATCTTCCCCCGCACAAAAGCGGGTCATGAGGCTTGTTAGCGCAGACATTGTCCTCGGCTTCTCTTGGCCGAGGTGCCTGGCGAGCCATTCTTCTCGGACGTTGTGTTTAAAGGCTGCTAAGGCCTCGGCGTCCGGACAGTCGACTATTTGGTTCTTTTTAGTAAGGAACCGGTTCCAGAATTTGCGCGCTGACTCTCCGGGCTGTTGAGTTATATGACTTAAATCATCTGCATCCGGAGGGCGGACATAAGTCCCTTGAAAATTTGCTCTAAACGTGTCCTCAAGCTCTTCCCAACTTCCAACAGTGTTTTCTGGGAGGCTTTTGAGCCAATGACGGGCTGGCCCTTTGAGCTGGAGGGGTAAATATTTTATGGCGTGGAGATCGTCTCCTCTAGCCATGTGTATGTGTAGTATATAATCCTCTATCCAGACTCCAGGGTCTGTTGTTCCATCATAGGCCTCTATGTTTATGGGTTTAAACCCTGCTGGGAATTCATGATCCAGCACCTCATTGGTGAAACATAGTGGGTGTGCGGCGCCCCTGTATTTGGGTGTACCGCTGTCTTCAGACACTTGGCGTGTTGTGTTGCTTCCTGGGGCCCTCTTCTTTGGCCCGTAAATGGACCTGGCTGGGCCATCTGTTTTTCCAGGGTCATTAGTCGCCCTGTGTGCGGCGCCGCTTTTAGATTTTGGCTTATCATCTGGTCGTCTATCCGACCAGGCGGCCTCTTTGTTATTTGACTGTGGGGGCTCTATGGCCTCCTCGTCAAATTCTGGCAGTAGCTTGCGCTTCGGGTAGCTCTTTGATTGATGGCCATTGCCGTATTTGTCTGCGGTTTTGAGCAGTTTGCTCCACCTCATTCTGAGTATATCTTCCGCTGTTTTGAGCTTCCGTTTTTCCTTCTTCAAACTTCTTGCTGTGGCGACGAGTCTTTTCCGAAGGTTTTTATTCTCCGGCGGTGTGTCCGGCGTGAGGTCGACTAGACTGTTGGTTTCGCCGGGCATGGATTGATTATCCGATTCGTCCTGTTCGGACGGTTTCTTGTCCCCATGTTCGTCGTCCACTGTTTTGCCCTGCTCTATTGCTTGGTCATGAGGAGCACTGTTGTTGTCCAGGCGGGACTTAGGGCAGCATCTACGTCGCCGTTTTGGTTGTTTATCAGCGGGATTATCCTTTGCCGCGTCCCATTGGTCCTTGTTATCACTTCCTTTTGGGGTATCCACCATGTATACGTCATGTGTTGGGGTGGTCTTCCAGTGCCCTGTAGGCGCTGGTTCTTGATCGTCTCCGGCATCGTCGTCCATACCGTCGATGTCTTCGGAGTCATAGTCTAGCATGTCTGTTAGATCGTCGACAGTGGCTACAAAGTGTGTGGTGGGTGGGCCTTGAATTTCTTCGTCGTCTGTATCCCAACCGTCCTGGCCATAGTCCGGCCAGGTCTCTCCTTATAGCGAGAGATGTTTTAGCGAATTTAGGATGTCGCCAAAGGGCGAGTGTTGGAAGATGTCCGCGGCGGTGAACTCCATGACCGGCGCCCAATCAGATTCGATTGGCAGGGGCGCGGGAGGTTCAGAGTCCGGCAGGGAGTCCGGCACCTCGGAGTCACAAGCTTCGCAAGGGACAAGGTTAGTGTTCGGCTCCATCGTCATGGAAGTTGCAGCCCCCGAGGCGGTGTCCAGCCACGAGTCCTCTATCTGGGCGATCGGCTCCGGACTAAGGGCCGGAGCGGACTCGTGTGCGGCCACCAAGGCACTGTCCGGCGGCAGAGCTAGATCATGCCCATCATGACAGTGCGGCACGCTCGGCTGTGGCTCGAGCCCGTCGAAGATCAAGTCCCCGTGGATGTCGGCCGTGAAGTTTAGGCTTCCGAACCTGACCTGACGGCCAGGGGCGTAGCTTTCGAGCTGCTCCAGATGGCCAAGTGAATTAGCCTGCAGTGCGAAGCCGCCGAATACGAAGATCTGTCCGGGGAGAAAAGTCTCACCCTGGACAGCGTTGTTGTTGATTGAAGAAGCCATCGAGCCTATCGGTGACGACACAGAGGAACTCTCAATGAAAGCACCAATGTCGGTGTCAAAACCGGCGGATCTCGGGTAGGGGGTCCCGAACTGTGCGTCTAGGCGGATGGTAACAGGAGACGAGGGACACGATGTTTTACCTAGGTTCGGGCCCTCTTGATGGAGGTAAAACCCTACGTCCTGCTTGATTAATATTGATGATATGGGTAGTACAAGAGTGGATCTACCACGAGATCAAGGAGGCTAAACCCTAGAAGCTAGCCTATGGTATGATTGTTGTAATGGAGGTTATGTCCTACGGACTAAAGCCCTCCGGTTTATATAGACACCGGAGAGGGCTAGGGTTACATAGAGTCAGTTACAATGGTAGGAGATCTACATATCCGTATCGCCAAGCTTGCCTTCCACGCCAAGGAAAGTCCCATCCGGACACGGGACGGAGTCTTCAATCTTGTATCTTTGTAGTCTTGGAGTCTGGCGGACGATGATAGTCCGGCTGTCCGGACGCCTCCTAGTCCAGGACTCCCTCACTCGGCCTTATGCCTAGTGTTTTGTTCCACTCTTGCCGCCCTAGTTTCCGTCATACCGGTGTTATGTTCCCGGATTTTGCGTTCCTTATGCGGTCGGGTGACTTATGGGACCCCCTTGATAGTTCGCTTTGAATAAAACTCCTCCAGCAAGGCCCAACCTTGGTTTTACCATTTGCCTCACCTAGCCCTTTTTCCCTTTGGTTTCCGGAGCCCGAGGGTCATCTTTATTTTAGCCCCCCCAGGCCAATGCTTGTCTAAGTGTTGGTCCAAACCGAGCGATGTCCGGCGCCCCTGGGCAACCAGGGTCTATGCCAACCCGACGTCTTGCTCATCCGGTGTGCCCTGAGAACGAGATATGTGCAGCTCCTATCGGGATTTGTCGGCACATCGGGCGGCTTTGCTGGTCTTGTTTTACCATTGTCGAGATGTCTTGTAAACCGTGATTCCGAGACTGATCGGGTCTTCCTGGGAGAAGGTATATCCTTCGTTGATCGCAAGAGCTTATCATGGGCTAAGTTGGGACACCCCTGCAGGGTATAAACTTTCGAAAGCTGTGCCTGCGGTTATGTGGCAGATGGGAATTTGTTAATGTCCGGTTGTAGATAACTTGACACTAGATCCAAATTAAAATGCATCAACCGCGTGTGTAGCCGTGATGGTCTCTTCTCGGCGGAGTCCGGGAAGTGAACACGGTTTTGGGTTATGTTTGACGTAAGTAGGAGTTAAGGATCACCTCTTGATCATTACTAGTTGACGACTGTTCCTTTGCTTCTCTTCTCGCTCTTACTTGCGTATATTAGCCACCATATTATGCTTAGCCGCTGCTGCAACCTCACCACTTTACCCCTTCCTTTCCCTTTAAGCTTTGCTAGTCTTGATACCCGTGGTAATGGGATTGCTGAGTCCTCGTGGCTCACATATTACTACAACAAGATGATCACGACACGAGAGCGATGCTTGCTTGTTTTGGCGTTCTTCTTCTGCTTCTTCTTCGATCAGGGGATAGGTTCCAGATCGGCAGCCTGGGCTAGCAGGGTGGATGTCGTTTGAGTTTCTGTTTGTGTTTCATTCGTAGTCGGATGGTGCTCTTATGTAAGATGATATTGTATTCGTGTGGCATTGTACGCCTCTTATATGTATCCCCATCGATTATGTAATGTTGATGTAATGACATCCACCTTGCAAAAGCGTTTCAATATGCGGTTCTATCCTTGGTGGGACCTTCGAGTCTCTTTAGGATAGTATCGCATATTGGGCGTGACAAGTTGGTATCAGAGCCTCGACCGACCATAGGAGCCCCCGTGATTGTTGGCCGTTGTTGAGTCTAGAAGAAAACTATTTCGAGTCTTAGGATTATATATATCGAAGAGTAGGATTCTTTTTACTCCTCAGCGCCCTTCGTCACTCTGGTGAGGTCTCATGACGTAGATGTTTTGTCTTTCCTCTCCTCAAATTTCACTAATTTTTTTTAGGATCACGCAGGTATCTTGGAATCGTTCCGATGGTTTTGTGACGAGAACATTGTTCTTGGTGCCTCCTGACATTTAGGGGTTGTGGCAGTGTCCCGGGGAGTTGAGCTCCGAGGTGTTGTCGTCACAATTTTATCATTGCAGTTCTGGAATACCTGAGTTTTGCCGACATCGAAAATCTCTTTTATGCAGTTGTTGGTGAGATAACCTCGACGTCACCCAGTACTGGGGAGTTCGGGAGTATTGCCATAGCTTGTATAACGGATGCTTTTCGAAGGTTGAGGTACACAATTTCCTGAGTTTTCTTGGTTATGTGTTGACGGATGGATACAACTGGATGTAGGGATTGTTAGTTTGGGTGAGATATATTGCTTCCCCTGTATCCCCAACACCAGATTGCATAACCAGAAAGTTTCGGGAGTTTATAGGTGGGAATTCAAGTAGCTCCTAGAATATCTTTCCGACCGATGCATGATATGGGATTGGGTAAATCTCTATCATATGTTTGTTCCGGCTTATTCTGCAAGCCAAATCCTTTGTTTTGTTTTATTTGTGGTATTCGAGTTGCTTCGAAATCAAATGTTGAATCCATACCCTTTCTAAACGGTCTTCTCATATTTCTATGGGAGTGCTAATCCTTTTGATCATTGAGGTTGTCATGTTAATTCTTTTCCAACCGGTGCGCTTCTCTTCGAGATGATCCCATCATTCTCCCCATCTGCAAGATCAATTCTAAGTTTTCTCAATGGTGTTTGTTTCATCCGTCCCAAGTTGTCCTTGTTTTCCCGCCCTCCCACCCTTTTTCTTCAAGGACTCAGATTTCTTAATCATGCATCATTTTATTTGTGGGAAGTCTCTTCATTCTTTTCAATCAATATTCTTATCCGGGTGATTCTCAGGAAGATACTAACGGAGCTTCAAGTCTATTATTCTTCGTTCTCTTTTCTTCTCCGGTGGATTAATTTCAAGCTTTCAGTGTTGATCATATTCTTTTCCTCATGTCAAATGCTTTTTCATACCGGTGCACCTCTTAATCTTTCACTTCTCGCTATTCATTTGTTCTGGAGTGCTGAAGATATCTTGGAAGACTCGTGTTTCCATTCTCAATCCGTTCAAGCTACTTGGAGATTATTATCTCATTCAAGTCATTTAATTCAACCGGTACAATCTCTTTTTCAAGTAATCTTTTCCAATGGTGTTTCCTTTTGAGTGGGCCCTAACCCACAGGTCTTTTTCCAGGATCTTACCTGATTCTTCTAATTATTCTGGAGCCATTCCTAATTCTTTTCAAGTGTAACGTAAGAATGGATTTCATCAGTCACATGCCTTTTCAAGATCGATTTCAATTCTTTTCATTGCTAATTCAACCTTTGCTCTTCTCATTCTCCCAGAGTCTCTCATTAATTTTCGTGGTGTTTCTCGTCGTCATTCTCGAATTTTGAAGACCGAAGAAGATTTCCTCTTAAATCCTTACCCGTTCTTCCAAAGATGTGTAGTTCAAGCTTGATGCCATCCTCTCATAATTGTTTTCGATTGTGAGAATTCTTTTCTTACCATCCGGAGCAGTTCATGAGTTGTTTCCATTTCTTTCCTCCGAAGGCCATCATGTCATAATTCTTCATTCTAAGCGTGTAGCTATTGTTCTCCAAATCTTAATGTTGCGTCATTCAAATATCCTCTAATCAGTTCATGATCTCTTCGTTCTCATGTATCTAAATCCCCTCAAGTATCTTCATTCATTTTCCAATTCTTCCCGTGAATTGTGCCTTTGCTACTTTCTTTTCCAATTCGTACGGTAGTTCTTTCAACATTCCTCTTCTATTGTTATCGTATCAATTAATTCGTTCTTTCCAAATCCTACCGGTGGTTTGTTCAAGTTTTCCCAAGTTTTGCACTATATCTCTTTTAATCCTTTCTACGAGAATAAGTAGTATGCCAAATCAATTGCTTGCCATCAATTTAATTTGATGAAGGATAAGCATACAATAAATCTTATTCTTATTTCCTCGAGGTGACTCAATTCTTTTTACGGAGATTATTCATGATGAATAAATTCTTGATTACAAGTGATTCATCTTTCTTTCCAGAGTTTTTCATCATGTCACATTTCTCGGTTCGAGATGCTTCATCTTTTCCTTTTCTGGAGTTCCAAGTTTTCTCGGTTATATCATCACGAAGCTCCATCTAAATCATTGCAAGGCTTCACCTTTTGTTTTCAACTTTCCTTTCTTTGTATCATCCTTTTATTACCAGAGTTCTCCATGGAGGCTCTACATGGTGGTTCGTCAAGGATTCTTTTAATTATTCAATTGTTCTTCATGATTTCTCTCGGAGTTATGACCCGCCAAGCTATACTCTAAAATAAACATGGTGTTCAACACACATTTTGTTTTGAGGAGCTCAAGTATTCTTCTTCTTGCATTCCGAAGTGCAATTCTTTCTATCTTATCTTTTGAGGTGGTGTTATGTCACTCTTGACAATTTCCCTTCGTGATTCAAGTTGTCAAGAATGAGATATTTTAAATCCATCATTTTCTCTTCGTTCAAGAGATCTTTTCGACCAATCAACTTCTTCGTTGGAGTTATCTTGTGTCAGATTTCACCTAAAGCCTTCCCTAAGGAATGTTGCTATTGTGGTGCTTATCAATGATCTCATTTTCTCCTTCTCATCTCGGTAAAGAAGTTTTTCATCTCTTTGGTGCTCTCAGTCAAACCAATGGTTTTCATTGGTGGGTGGTTGTCACCTCATAGTGTTGAGATTTTTCCATAAGGCCACTACAAGCTTATTTGTTTCGTTGTTGGTTTTCCAACAACCCCGTTGACCTTCTTGTAAGGGTGCTTTTCGAGCTCATTTGTGGTAGAAGTTGGCATTTTCTCCTACATTCTCTTATTCCAATGATCTATCTTCTATTCTTTCTTTCAGAGACATTGTGATGTTGCTCCTTTCACTCATCATCTCGAATTGTGAGGATTGTGTTCTCTTCGTGCTTATCCATTTAACCGAAGAGTTGTATCACCTCTTCAATGTCTTTTCATCTCATCAAGTTTTCTTCTCTTTTCAGTCGGAGTGCTGTCAAAATTATATCAATCTTATTCCTTCTCTATCTAGTTTTAACCGGAGTGGTTTCAATATCTATCTTATCACCAAACCTCTTGGTTCTCATCGTATCCCTTGTGCCTCTTTTCTAACAGAGTGTTTTCAACTTTGTGCATCTTCGTGGTTTTCTTTCTTTCATTTTGCTTAACCTCTCAAGGTTCATGGTTTTCACTCTTTTGTCGAAGAAGCAACTTCTCTTCCTCTTCCGTTTCTCTTCGGTGCCATTCTGGATCTCGGGACGAGATCCTCTCGTAGTGGTGGAGTTTTGTAACACCCCGAGACCGACGCTTCAGAAGACTTCCATATTTTTGTGACCTCCATGTGTTTTTTTATTTGTGCTTGCTCTATTTATTTTTGCATTGCATCATGTCATCATGCTAGCATGTCATTTAATTTTTTAAACCTCAACTAAATAAATTGCATAGATTGTTGATCTATTTAAATCGAGGGAAGGGTGACTTCTCTTTATAACATATCCTCCCAATATTAGGGAGCTATATTTAAATATTTCATTAATTTGGAATTTACCATAACACACTTGCAAAATATCCCAATGCCTTTGTTATCTTAATTCTTGGTCTCCAACCTTGCCATATATTCTTTGATCACATTCCGGAGCTCCACCAAAAATCCGAACATTTTTGGACCTTCCCAACCCTCACTTCCTATTCAAATCATTTGAATTTAAATCAAATGAGTTTGAATTTAAATCTTTCAATCATAGCCTTTTCTATTTTCTCGGAACAAGCACATTCTTGTGGGTCCGGGAAAATTATCCGCGTGTCCAAATTCTTCCCCTAACCTCTCTTTCTTTTCTTTCTTATCTCTATTTTTTTATTTTCTTTAGAGTGAGAGAGAGAAGAGAGCCTGCAGCCCAGCCGGCCCCTAAGCCCAAAGCCCAGTCGGCGCCCCCACCAGCTCTAACCCTAGCCCGATCGATTCCACCTCTGGACCCTCGTCTCCTTCTCCTCGATCCCCTCCGCCGCCACCCACGCGCAGCCCTCGACGTCCCCTCGCTCCCGCATCCGCGCGCCTCCAGTGCGAGACCCGCGCTCCGCCCTCGCCGGAGAAGAGAGCAGCACGGAGCCCCGTCGGCCTCCTCGCCGCCGTCGCGCCCCCTTCCATCAGCAGCCGCGCCCTCGTCCCGTCTCCTCTGCCTCCTCCTCGTCGCCCGTCGCGCCATCTTCTGCGTCATCGCCTCGCCATGTCACCTCGCCCGCGCCACCACTTCTCCACCTCTCCTGGAGCTCCATCCGCCGGCCACCAGAGCCGCTGCTGGCTTCCGCCCCGCGCTCCTCGCTCCCCTTGCTAGCCAGGAGCTCGTCCCCGAGCTCGGCCAACTCCGGCGGCCCCGGCGCCTGCGCCAAGCTGCCGTCAGGTCCCGCGTCGCCATCCAAGACCCCGCCGCTCCCCTCGGCCTCCTGCAGCAGCCTGTTTCGGGCCATCCCCATGGCTTGAGGAGCCCGAGCCTCTATCTGCTCCTCTCGCCCTGAGCCCCCCTGCATCCGCCTTCTCTAATCACTCCCGCCTGCAACTCCTTCTCCATGCCTCGGTCACGAACCTCCAAGATCACCACAGCAACGGTGCATCGCGAGGTTGCTGCACTGGACGCCAAGTACCACTACGGTCATCATCCGCCAAGTACCCCTTCGGATCACCAAGTTCGACTACCATGGTCGTGAACCGCTTCCGTAACGTGTACGACTAGTTCTCCTACGACCCGTGAACGACTACTTCCCTCGACGATTTTGAACCGCCCCGAAACGCACGCTTCAAAGGTATAACGACAAGACGACCGCCCGGGTACGAATGCATGTGTTGTATGAGATGCTCGTGTTTGCATCGTGTTCGAGAGGTCTTTGCACGTTCCTCCTCGTTTGCGATGCCGCCGTCCCGTGGGAACCTGGTAACCGGGAGCACCCCACCATATTGCATGACTCGCTCATGTCACACTTCCTTTTGCACCGGTATCTCCTTGAGTTATCGGATCACCCGAATTTTGTCGTGGCACCATTTTCGTTTCGCCGCCATGGCACCCTTTTCGTTCCGCCATGGTGACAAATGCTTCATAACATGCTCATGTCAACGTTTTCATAAAATTGCTTAAGACTTGCATATGCCATCCGCATCATGTTAACAACATTTAAATGATTAAAATTGTGTTTGCATTATATTACTAAATGACATATGGGGATTTTCGGAATTGTTGTTTGTTGTTTCAGGCCTCACTTAAACTTGCCTAGATAGGTAGTTTAATTATGCTTCACCCCTTGCCAGGTGTAATAACATTTAATATTGTTGGGTACATAAGCGAGAGAGAACTAAATAATTGATGTGGTGTTTTGTCAATATGCAACTCGTTGCATATTGTGCTCCACTTAACTTGTAGTATTGTTGTTGCATTTTGCCATGCCATGCCTCATTAAAGTGGACATGCATCATACTTGATTGTGCATCATGCCATGTTTATGTGATGGTTATTTACCATATTGTTTGCTTCTTTCCGGGTTGCTTCTCTCGTTAGCTTCGGTTTCATTCCGGAGTTGTGAGGATTCATTCGACTACTCCCGTTCATCTTCTTCATGGACTCGTTCTTCTTCCTAGCGGGATTTCAGGCAAGATGACCGCTACCCTGGATCTCACTACTATCATTGCTATGCTAGTTGCTTCGCTCTATTGCTTTGCCCCGCTACCTATCTCTTGTTGATCAAGCCTCCCAATTGCCATGAACCTCTAATCTTTGACACCCTTCCTAGCAAACCGTTGTTTGGCTATGTTACCACTTTTCTCAACCCCTCTTATAGCGTTGCTAGTTGCAGGTGAAGTTGAAGATTGCTCCATGGTGGACAGGATTATGGTTGGGATATCACAATATCTCTTATTTAATTAATGCATCTATATACTTGGTAAAGGGTGGAAGGCTCGGCCTTATGCCTGGTGTTTTGTTCCACTCTTGCCGCCCTAGTTTCCGTCATACCGGTGTTATGTTCCCGGATTTTGCGTTCCTTACGCGGTCGGATGATTTATGGGACCCCCTTGACAGTTCGCTTTGAATAAAACTCCTCCAGCAAGGCCCAACCTTGGTTTTACCATTTGCCTCACCTAGCCCTTTTTCCCTTGGGTTTCCGGACCCCGAGGGTCATCTTTATTTTAGCCCCGCCGGGCCAATGCTTGTCTAAGTGTTGGTCCAAACCGAGCGATGTCCGGCGCCCCCTGGGAAACCAGGGTCTATGCCAACCCGACGTCTTGCTCATCCGGTGTGCCCTGAGAATGAGATATGTGCAGCTCCTATCGGGATTTGTCGGCACATCGGGCGGCTTTGCTGGTCTTGTTTTACCATTGTCGAGATGTCTTGTAAACCGGGATTCCGAGACTGATCGGGTCTTCCTGGGAGAAGGTATATCCTTCGTTGATCGCGAGAGCTTATCATGGGCTAAGTTGGGACACCCCTGCAGGGTATAAACTTTCAAAAGTCGTGCCCGCGGTTATGTGGCAGATGGGAATTTGTTAATGTCCGGTTGTAGATAACTTGACACTAGATCCGAATTAAGACGCATCAACCGCGTGTGTAGCCGTGATGGTCTCTTCTCGGCGGAGTCCGGGAAGTGAACACGGTTTTGGGTTATGTTTGACGTAAGTAGGAGTTCAGGATCACCTCTTGATCATTACTAGTTGACGACCGTTCCTTTGCTTCTCTTCTCGCTCTTATTTGCGTATGTTAGCCACCATATTATGCTTAGCCGCTGCTGCAACCTCACCACTTTACCCCTTCCTTTCCCTTTAAGCTTTGCTAGTCTTGATACCCATGGTAATGGGATTTCTGAGTCCTCGTGGCTCACATATTACTACAACAACAGTTGCAGGTACAGGTTATGTGATGATCGCGACGCGAGAGCGATGCTTGCTTGTTTTGGAGTTCTTCTTCTGCTTCTTCCTCGATTAGGGGATAGGTTCCAGGTCGGCAGCCTGGGCTAGCAGGGTGGATGTCGTTTGAGTTTCTGTTTGTGTTTCATTCATAGTCGGATGGTGCTCTTATGTAAGATAATGTTGTATTCATGTGGCATTGTATGCCTCTTGTATGTATCCACATCTATTATGTAATGTTGATGTAATGATATCCACCTTGCAAAAGCGTTTCAATATGCGGTTCTATCCTTGGTGGGACCTTCGAGTCTCTTTAGGATAGTATCGCATATTGGGCATGACAATGCTGCTTGATTGGCTTTAATGAGTATAGGGGTTACAAGAGTTGATCTACCCCAAGATCATATGTTGTGGTCTATACCCTGGAGGTATGATGATTAATGTCATAATGATCCATTGACTAGCCTGGCCTCGTTTTATATAATGTACTAGAGGCCTAGGATGACAAGAGTCCTAGCCGAATACGCTGGTGGGGAGGAGTCCTTGTCTTGATCACCAAGTCTTCTGGAATCTTCCTTGTATGCGGCAACTGTCTGAACTGGCCCATGAGTATACGTCCATGGGCTTCCTCGGCCGAATCTAACTGATCAGGGGATGATGTGGTGAGTACCCCCTAGTCTAGGATACCATCAGTAGCCCCCTGAATCGGTCTTCAAGTTGGGGGCGCTCCTCGATTCTTTCGCACTGTTTTTCATCTTCGGTCATCGGTCTTGAAAACGGGTTCAACAAATCTGCCGAAGTAAATCGATCTTGAGAATCGCCGAAGTAAATCCGAAGAGTTTACATGTCGGGTATCCGAGGAGCCCCTTTAACTTCTCGACCTTTATCAATGCCTTGTTATTTTAATGCCACGCCTTGGGTTTGAAGTTGTTCCCAGGCAGCAGTGTCCTCTTACGTCAGCGCTCCAACACTGAACTGCAATCGAGGTGTCTTTTGCAGCCGGGCACCAACATCGGACTGCTTCCAAGCTCCAACGCCGGAATGCGTCTGAGCTCGAAAGCCAGACTATATCCGAGCTCCAATGCGGGATTATATCCGAGGTGTCATAGATCACCATGGTTCAAAAAAGTTGAAAGAGTTTAGCTAAGCTTAATACCGGAAATGCCCTTTATGGAGCCAGCCACTAGCGCCCGAGCTTTATGCCGGACTGCTTCCGGGTGGTGCGCCACCTTGGCCACGGGCTGATTTTTATGAATTTAATTCCGAATTGTGCAACGTAATCTCTGACGAGATGTATAGCCAGTATATGTATATCAATAACCCTCAAGGTGCGTATTGGCCTAATATCCGGGATGCACCTGAAGGAAAAAATCAAACCGCTGACCCTAGTAGCCCTGAGACTCAGGTCGATGCGTAAAATCAGCCTGAGGATCAATTCCCAGATTGGCAGCATACTTAGGAATAAAAACACGGTGTGCAAAGTCCTCGAGACTCAGGTTGGGTGCGGCCGACCAAACTGAGGATAATAATCTCCTCGAACACTATATTGCACTTTAAATTTTCTGCATTGGATTGTCAATGCAGTAGCCCCCGAGCCACTGGTTGGGTGGCAACACCAGATCATGGGATCGATGTACCCCTTTAATATTTTTAAATGATAAGCACGAAGCCCAGTAGCCCCTGAGCTTTAATGTGGGCACGGGTGGCCGAATTAAGGATCGATATCCGTCGTAAAATCACAAATTATGTGTAATGATTCTATGTATCCAAGTACTTTTACATCATTAATGCTTGGATCCGCATTGTAAGAAAACTTTGTTCACCGACCATCGGCTTCCACCTCCTTGGCAGAAGCTGAGGACTGTGTGTCCTACTTTATGATGCCTTTATGAGGGCAAAGATTTACGTAAAACAAGGCAATTCGACCATAAAGTTTTATAAACAAAGGTACGCGGAGAGATATGTTATATTACTTTTAAACGTAAGAAAGATCTTCTAGCGAAAATAGTCCCGCTATCGTTCCTTTCTTTGGGTTGTCATGCTAAGCATGATCATGAAGCCTCAACTCCGATCAACGTGGGAGGAAAATATTGAGGACTTAGCGGGGAATGTTCCCGAACTCTATGGTATTAATGAACCAAAATTTTAACTTCCATCGTTGCCGACCAATGTGATCCTTTAAGATTGCTAGCTTTCGGCTATACCCTGTCTGAGGTACTAACTCGGATGACCCGGTAGTAACAATCACAGAGGTGCTCACTTTACCGCCTAGCCAAACAATCAGGAACGTAGGGGTAAGCACAGGAGCCAGGGAACCCAGCTTGGCCAAAATTTAAGTCAAATTGATGCAAATTTATGGCTTTATAACGATAATTACGGAAGGAAACGCTTGTATAATGAATACAAATGTTGATGATATATACTTCTTTCGAATCCATTGCGACTATTTATCAGTTGAAAGTGTCCCATCGTCGGCTTCTACCCCTTTGTAGATACTACGTAGGGTGTTTCTACAATAACCAGACAACCCTTAGCCGAAGTCTCGGAGCCCGGAGGCGGTTGTGTTAGCGGAAACGAGGCAATCAGATATCTTGGCTTTATAACTTTCACTTAGTCATAGGAGCTTTAAACTAGGGAAGCTAGCTACGAGCCCCCGGTTAGTGTTCGGCGACAGCAGTGGTCAAGCCATAAACATTTCGGCCAATGTTTATGAATGGCTCATCATTTAACACGGTCATCGGATTGCTGACCAGTTTGCGCCTATTGTGACAGTCAGTTTTCAGCTTTCTCCACTGAGGTGCTTAACCATGCGAGCTGCAATCACAATCAGTGGTTCTACCATTGCACACCTAGACAAACAAAGCAGAACGTAGGATGCAAGCACAGGAGCCGGGCAACCCAACTATTGACCGAAGACACAATTCGAAACCGATGTATATATAGCAACATCCGAGAATGTTTTTGCCGAATCTCTAAAGTTGTCCGGCGTTGCACTATGAGACTTATGTGAAAAACACACAAATAGTTTAAAAGTGCCAAAAGCTTGGAAAACCAAAAAACGCCAGTAAAAACATGACATCCGAACAAGATCAAGTGTTCGGTGCCAATCCGAAAATTGGAAAAAAATTGTGCTTCTCTCGACCAAGACGAAAACACATTTACAACTCATATATAAATTTTAAGAGCCCCCAAGTGACTTGGGCAAAAGGATTTTATGTACAGTGACTGTATGTACCGAAGTACTTATATCATATCTGTGTTCACCCGAACTTTATACGCGTCTTAACCGACCGTCGGCTTCTCCCTCTTCGGTCAAGGACCAAAAAGTGTTATGTACTCCCCTGTCGAGAATATCGACGGTGTTTTCGATAACCAGGCAATCAGGCCATAAGGCTGTAACAGACAGAGCGCGCTCAGGGAACTCATGCTATATTACCAACGAAGTGTAAGAAGCATCTTCGAAGAAAATAGTACCCCCACCAATACCTTTCTTCGGTTGCTCATTATTACAATGAGACTTGTGCAATAGATTTTTTGTACTCATGAGTTCCGTTGTGTGCCGACCATTATTGAAAATAGTAAGAGCACTAGCTTTCGGCTTCACCCAGTCTGAGGTCCGGCTCGGATGACCCGATCGTGACAATCGCAGAGGTGCACCCTTTAATCCCTAGCCAAACAATCGGGAACGTAGTGGTAAACACAGGAACAAGGCACCCAGCTTGCAAATCGCTTAAGTCAACATGGTGCATATTGTGGCGTAACACACGAACAAGGAACAAAGCCGTACAAGTATAATCATTTGCAAGAGGAAAGGCTTCATAAAGGAAGCCCCTGATACGTCTCCAACGTATCTACTTTTCCAAACACTTTTGCCCTTGTTTTGGACTCTAACTTGCATGATTTCAATGAAACTAACCCGGACTGACGCTGTTTTTAGCAGAACTGCCATGATGTTCTTTTATGTGTAGAAAAGGAAAGTTCTCGGAATGTCCTGAAAATCCACGGAGGCACTTTTTGCAATTAATAAGAATTTCTGGGCGACAGAAATACACCAGGGGGCCCACACCCTGTCCACGAGACAGGGGGGCACGCCCCCCTATCTCGTGGGCCCCCTGGACCTCCATCGACCTCAACTCCAACTCCATATATTCATGTTCGGGGAGAAAAAATCAGAGAGAAAGTTTCATCGCGTTTTACCACACAGAGCCGCCGCCACACCCTAATCTCTCTTGGGAGGGCTGATCTGGAGTCCGTTCGGGGCTCCGGAGAGGGGGATTCGTCGCTGTCGTCATCATCAACCATCCTCCATCACCAATTTCATGATGCTAACCTCCGTGCGTGAGTAATTCCATCATAGGCTTGCTGGACGGTGATGGGTTGGATGAGATTTACCATATAATCAAGTTAGTTTTGTTGGGGTTTGATCCCTAGTATCCACTATGTTCTGAGATTGATGTTGCTATGACTTTGCTATGCTTAATGCTTGTCACTAGGGCCCGAGTGCCATGATTTCAGATCTGAACCTATTATGTTTTCATGAATATATGTGTGTTCTTGATCCTATCTTGCAAGTCTATAGTCACCTATTATGTGTTATGATCCGACAACCCTGGAGTGACAAAAATCGGGATACTTCTCGGTGATGACCGTAGTTTGAGGAGTTCATGTATTCACTATGTGCTAATGCTTTGTTCCAGTTCTCTCTTAAAAGGAGGCCTTAATGTCCCTTAGTTTCCGCTAGGACCCCGCTGCCACGGGTGGGTAGGACAAAAGATGCCATGCAAGTTCTTTTCCATAAGCACGTATGACTATTTACGGAATACATGCCTACATTACATTGATGAACTGGAGCTAGTTCTGTGTCACCCTATGTTATAGATATTACATGAGGAATCTCATCCGGCATAATTATCCATCACTGATGCATTGCCTATGAGCTTTTAACATATTGTTCTTCACTTATTTACTTTTTTGTTGCTACTGTTACAACTACTACAAAAACCCAAAAAGTGTTAGCTTTACTTTTGCCACTGTTACCTTTATTATCATACCACTTTGCTACTAAATACTTTGCTGCAGATACTAAGTTATCCAGGTGTGGTTGAATTGACAACTCAACTACTAATACTCAAGAATATTCTTTGGCTCCCCTTGTGTCGAATCAATAAATTTGGGTTGAATACTTTACCCTCGAAAGCTGTTGCGATCCCCTACACTTGTGGGTTATCAGCCCCCAAGTAAATGGGGTATTTGAATTTGTGCGTCACAAACAAAGTTTTGACAAGGAACTTTGTCACAAACCACTTTGTGCCAAAAAGTATAATGCTTGGTCGAACCGAACAAAATTTAAAACTGAAAGTTTTTGAGCATGAAAGCAACTTAGCTAGTTAATGTGTTCGGTGTTGATGACGCGATGCAGGCATGTGGCGGGACGAAGACGCCAATTGAACCGACAAGGTTCGCAGTCCTTGGCATGGCCGAGGTTCCAGCCCCCAGGCCCAAGGTGTCCGAGTAAGGAGTTCGGCTGTCTGGAGTAGTGACCACGTAACGCGGTCAAAATCGATTCCCTGCACACATAAAATAGTGCGGTCCATTAAATAATAATAATATATATATGATCCTTGAATAATTGCTTTACACAAGAATAATTTATTTAAAGAGATGTGGCCTGGCACCGAAGCCAATGTCGATGCAGGGCATCGGTGTGATGCAGTGAAGGTGTGACAAAGCCTGAATTTGTAGGGTGGTCTGAGTTTCGGATGCGACGTTCACCGAACTATGAACGGAAATTGACCGAACCACCACGTGACCGTTTTTAATGTGGCCGCCATTTGGTAGACCCGTGTACAAATGATGAAATAGATCAGAGTAATAATTCCTTCAGAAAAATAAGCCCAACAAGCAAAAATTGTTAGGATTAATAGCACCTGGTTTATTTGTTGTAGTCGTCCGAAGAAAAGCGACTCCCAAAATTGGGAATCAATCCGCACACCCATTGCCTGATGGGCGATAAAGCAATGGCATGGCGATGCTGGCAAAGGTTGGCTTGCCGAGGCAAAGCCCCCGGTCCAGCTAACGTGACCAAGCTGGTCGGCTGGTGACGCCGAAGTCACCGGAGTATGTTGATGAAGAAATACCCAAGTCCCGGGCCTAGCCGAGGTGACGGAGCAGGCCGGTGAGGGGTTGTTGAAGCTGCCATGTCAGCCGAGGTGTTGAAGTAGTTTGGCGTGATGGATATTGGCTCAAAGAGGCAACAGTGCGGCTATGCCAACCCAGGTCGTCACTTGTGACGTGGTCAATGCTGGCTTGATGAAGTGACCGTGCAGCGATGCCGGTGTGCCCGCTTCGTGTAATCCGTATAGCGGTGATGTTGGTGACGATTTATCCTTCGCGATGCCGAACTATTGTTTGGCTGGCCGAAATGATGACCTGAATCAGTTGAGCTCGGCACAACAAAGCGACAACGTGTCTAGCGCAGGTCGGCCGCCATGGAGTGATGTTGTTGAGCCGGTTTGACACCGGCGCGATGGTGAAGATCGTATTGTAAAAATACTTTTAATATTAATGGGATGTGTTTGAGAATAAAACACAATACCCCATACAAAAACTTCCTTCAAAAAGGATGTCCGAAATACCATTCATAAAGAAGATGAACTCGGGTCGGATTCGTTCTCGCGCAGAAAACAGATCCGAAAAGTTATGCACTAATCGGAAGGTTCCCGGAGTTTGGACGGTCGGATCGAGCTGAATTTGTGACAGTTGCTGCATATAGGAATTCCGCAGTCGATGAACGGTTGGATATTCCAAAGGACATCCAAGCTAGATGCTGGACACCACGCTCCAAACTCGTCCGGATTCTCGTCAAGATTCAACAGGGCTTCGGTATATCGGAGATTGCCGGAGATTCCTCCATCGAAACTCGACGAAATTTTGCAGGATTGTTGTATACTCAATTCCGCACAATCCCACTGAAGCAATCGTTAAAACGACACTCGAGGAGGCGGTGACAGCATATACAAGTTTGTTGTCCAGAAAAACAGCACGGTCGCCCGTGGGCAATGTTGATGATGAGCCCCCGAGCTCCATGGATGATTCCTCCATGATCTTGATAGAGATCGGAGTTGGTGTTGATGAAGGCCCTCGTTCGAACATGACGATCAGAGGCAGGGCACAGTCCTATGTCAAGCCAAGTCGCAGGTGATCTGCAGTCGAGCCATTGATGCTTTTGCTGATCACACATCGGAACTCTTAATGAAAGCACCAATGTCGGTGTCAAAACCGGCAGATCTCTGATAGGGGGTCCCAAGCTGTGCATCTTAGGATCGATGGTAACATGAACACAGGATTTTACCCAGCTTCGGGCTCTCTTGATGAGATAATGCCCTACATGTTGCTTGATTGACTTTAATGACTATAGGGGTTACAAGAGTTGATCTACCCCGAGATCATATGTTGTGGTCTATACCCTGGAGGTATGATGATTAATGTCATAATGATCCATCGACTAGCCTGGCCTTGGTTTATATAATGTACCAGAGGCCTAGGATAACAAGAGTCCTAGCCAAATACGCCGGTGGGGAGGAGTCCTTGTCTTGATCACCAAGTCTTGTGGAATCTTCCTTGTATGCGGCAACTGTCCGAACTGGCCCATGAGTATACGGCCATGGGGGTTCTCGGCCCAATCTAACTGATCGGGGGATGACGTGGTGAGTACCCCCTAGTCCAGGACACCGTCAGTGACGATGATGGCCCCGACGGCGTTCCGGCGCCACCGGGAGAGAGGGGGAGAGAGACCCCCTTCATCTTCTTCTTCCTTGGCATTCTCCCTAGGTGGGAGAAGGGTTTCCCCTCTGGTCCATGGTCTCCATGGCGTGGGAGGGGCGAGAGCCCCTCCGAGTTGGATCTGTCTCTCTGTCTCTCTCTGTTTTTGCGTTTTTAGATTCTTCCCTTTCAGCGTTTCTTATATTCCCGGAGATCGGTAACTACGATTGGATTGAAACCTTCACCACGATTCATTTCTGGATATTATCTTTCTTGCGGCAAAAAAAGAGCAGCAACCGTCTTACGGGGTGTCCACGAGGGTCAGGTGCGCGCCCACCCCCTAGGGCACGCGCCCCTGCCTCGTGGGCCCCTCGAGCATCGTCTTGCGTTGATTCTTCTTCCCAAAAATCATATTCCAAAAATATTCTCCGTCCGTTTTTATCCTGTTTGGACTCCGTTTGATATGGGTTTTCTGCGAAACATAAAACATGCAACAAACAGGAACTCGCAATGGGCACTGGATCAATATGTTACTCCCAAATATAGTATAAAAAGTTGCCAAAAGTCTATGGAAGTTGAATAATATTGGCATGGAACAATCAAAAATTATAGATGTAACGAGACGTATAACAAGACCTTGTCGGGGACGACTCCAAGGTCCCTGGCAAGCTTTGCCGGGGACGATCACTAGGTCGCGGCCAGACCCGTGCCCGGAAAGGTTTCGCCACTTCACCACCACTCAAGTGCGATGATAAGCGTGCCGGCTAAGCAGGCGCCTGCGTGGCGGCATGCAGATCTACGTGGAAGCATAACTTCTTGCCAACACAGCAGCTGGTTGGCCAGTGTGGTGCTACATGCCTCGTCGACTCGGACGTGTGGCAAGGCGAGGAAGAGCAGCGAAGGATGAGATGGCCTCTGTTGCCATCCCCAATAAAGCGAGAGGACACGTAGGCAACACATTAAATGCGTTTGTCCTACGTGGATCGAGCGATAAGCTCGTATCTCTGTAGCTTGCCACTTCCTGTTTGCCACTGTAGCAACCCCTTTGTGTATAAAAGGACACCCAAGGCGCACAGAGAGAGGATTCGGACCTTTGGACAAAGCACACACCGTAGCTAGTTCAAAAGCTCAAGAACATATATATAACCATATAAAGCAGGACTAGGGTATTACACATCTCTGTTTCCCAAACCTAGATAAAAATTCTCTATGTGCTAACGACTCGACCTACTCTTCGTTCAACTAATCCCCCTTCAAACATAGAAGGGATCCTTGTGACCCCATAGGTGATCGGTTTCCCCGACATCTTTGGCGCGCCCGGTAGGGGTGATTAGTTGTGAGAATCTGGTCCGTTGGTTAGGGCAGTGGTTCCTTCGTCGCCGTGGTGCCGAAGAAGAAGGTAACCGCGACGGCCGGCCCGGTCGAGGTCATCCGCGCCATCCTGGTGCGAAGGGCCAGGCAAGCGACGGCGCCCACGGCCCCAACGGCGATTTGCATAGCCATCAAGTTAACTTAGAGTAATTTTTCCTTTCTATGAGGCTATCATCCATCAAGTTATTCAAGGGGCTAGCCTACTATTTTCGTGTGCCAAACAAGGTTATCACCGACAACGGCACGCGGTTTACAAGCGGCGCTTTCATGCAATACATCCAAGACCTCGGCGGCAAGGACAAAGACTTTGCACAAGCTACACAAGTGCGGAAGATCACTACTTGAATTAGCTTATTTGGCAAACGACAAAGAAGGTCTTTGCCGTCAGGCACAAGGAAACGGACGGCAAAGAAATGGCTGATGGCAAAAAAAATATGTCGTCAGCTAGCGGACGACAAAGAGGTTGGTGGGTCCAGTTATTTTGTAACCAACCCAAGCCCACCGGCCCCACCTCTTTGCCGTCTGCAAGCAGATGGCAAAGAATGTTTGACGACTGTTGGCGGATGGCAAAGAGGCAGGTACGTTAACGGCCGTCCCGCCCCCGTCCTCTGTCTCTTCTCTCCACTCTCTCTCTCGCTCTCGTTCCCTCCCGAACCCACAACCGCGCCGCCGACGCCTACCCCGTCGGCTGTAGCCGGCCGCCCCGCTGCCACGCACCCCTCCCCTATGGCGTCCCGACCTCCACCGCACCCCCGCCGCCCCTTCCACGTCACCCCACCCACACCGGCCCGCGCCGCCACCGTCGACCCCGTCTGGAGTAGCCGGCCGCCCCGCACCCCTCCCCGACCTCCACCGCGGCCACGCCGCTCCTTCCACATCCTCCAGCCGCGCCGCGGCCATCCCCACCCCCAGCCCCGACCAACCGTTGCGGCTGTTGCAGCCGCGGGTCGACCGCCCCCCGAGGAGCGCCGCCTAGCACCGCCCCTCCCCGCCCCATCGCCGCCCCGTCTTGTTGCCGCCCCGTCGCCGCCCCCTCCCAGCCCCGTCGCCGCCCCCCACGGTGAGCCCCTACCACCACCCTGTGTCCTATTTTCTTTTCTGTT
Organism: Triticum timopheevii; assembly: GCA_963921465.1. Lineage (NCBI taxonomy): Eukaryota > Viridiplantae > Streptophyta > Magnoliopsida > Poales > Poaceae > Triticum > Triticum timopheevii. Next base: position 89,856,923 of record OY997271.1, read on the forward strand.
TAGATTAGGTTTTTTAGATTAAGTTTTTTCAGTTTAGGTTTAATTAGTTTAGGTTAGTTAGTTTAATTAGTTTAGGTTTAATTAGTTTAAATAGTTTAGTTTTAATTAGTTTAGGTTTTTAGTTCAGGTTTAGGTTATATACTTAGCTAGATTAGATTAATTAGATTAGATTATATTAGACTAGTGTTAGGTTTTAGTTAAATAGTCATAATTAAAGGAAGTGAAAAAGATGAAAAAAAAGAAGAAAAGTAGAATAAGTAGAAGGGGGAAGAAGAAGAAGAAGAAGAAGAAGAAGAAGAAAAGAAGAAGAAGAAGAAGAAGAAGAAGAAGAAGAAGAAGAAGAGGAGGAGGAGGAGGAGGAGGAGGAGGAGGAGGAGGAGGAGGAGGAGGAGAAGAAGAAGAAGAAAGAGGAGAGGAGGAGGAGAAGAAGAAGAAGAAGAAGAAGAAAGAGGAGAGGAGGAGAAGAAGACAAGGAAAAAAGAGACCCCGACCCCCGACACCCCGACACCACGGCATGACACCCCGACCCCCGACACCCTGACACCACACCCCCACCCCGACCCTGACCCCCGACCAACCGACACCTTGACACCACACCCCAAACCACACCTCGACCCCGACACCCAGACAACCCGACCCCAACACGACACCCTGACCCTGACACCCTGACACCCGACCCCCAACACCCTGACACCACACCCCAATCCCGACACCCTCACACCCTTACCCCTGACCCCCAACACCCTGACACCACACCCCGACCCACACCCCGACCCCGACCCCGACACCCTGACACCCCAACCCCAACACGACACCCTGACCCCAACACTCCGACACCCGGACACCACACCCCGACCCCGACCGCCGACCATCAACACCCCCACACCTGACACCCCGACCACCAACACCCCGACCACCGACACCCCGACCCCGACAATGACACCCCGACACCCTGAGACCCCTACAATCGACACCCCGACCCCCCCACCCCGACCTCGACCCCCGACACCCTGACACCACACCCCGATAACCTAAAAGCACACCTCGACCCTGACAACCCGACACTCTGACACCCAGATCGACCCCGGACATGATGACAATACAAAAAATCATATATATTTGGGTTGTTCAGGTGTATTGTTATTATGTTCATGATGATGATACACTTAAATTATATACATATTATTATGTTCATGTCAGATATCCAATTTTTTTATGTTGTACTAATTTCGTTTACCTTTTGTCATTGCAAGTGTTGACAGGATGGTGGGCAAGGGTCCAGAGTGCCCTAAGCCTCCTACAAGCGCTACTGGGAGGGTTGGTTCCATTATTCCACCCCAGCCCCTCCGGAGAGCACTGCTAGATAGTATGCAGACAACTGCGATGGGCGCTTCTACTTCAGCTGGGAGAGGTTGGGGGAGAATGAAGAAGGCTGGTAGAGGTGGACGTGGCAGCGGGAGAGGTAGGAAGGCTGCTACGCCTTCCTCGCCACCACCCTCAGCTGATTCACTCGACCACAGGACTGCTCCATCTGACGTGGACCCGTCTCGGACTCCGGTCCATGAGCATCCGATCGCTGATCCTTCGCCCCACCAGACTCGGGTCGCCGATCCTTCGGCCCATGTGAGTCCGGTCCTAGAGTTTCGGCCCAGAAGACTCCGGTCACGGGGTCTTCGTCCTAGAAGATTTCGGTCACGGGGTCTTCGTCCCAGAAGACTCCGGTCTCGTCGTCTTCTTCCCACGAGACTTCGGCCCCGCCGTCTTCTTGCCACGAGACTCCGGAGGCTAGTGGCCCGGATGATGGTAGCAAGGACACCTTTTCAGATGATAGCTACAGCGAGGATGAGATGGTTGAGAAGGGCAAGAAGGTCTACAAGTGTGGCGGTACAAAGCTCCCGCCCATGATGACGAACCCTGACCAGAGGTGGTTGATTGTGCCTAAAGGGTTGAAGTAAGTGCATTTACTATTTTTTTAACCTTTTGCCTTCATGTTCCTTCAAATCAATATCTAATGTGTTTCCCTTGTCATACTGCAGGGGCTAGGATTACCCCCGTGACCGTAGTGTCCGTAGGCCCAACCAGGTCCTTGGCACACTTTGCCGGCAACACTTCCCTGGGTGGGTCTCGATGCCCGGTGAGGGTCAGGTTCCACAGATAGCACTGAGCTGGGAGTTGTACTCTATTCCCCCGGCCACTCCAAGGGAGATGGTCGCCGGTGTCGCATGCGAGACGGTGGTCGACATTGTGTTCCATCGGTTTTGGATAATTTCTCCTTTAGGGAATTAAAAATGAACACTACCTACCTAGTGATTGTACTAATCATTGTTGTCTTCTTTGATTGCAGACCTTCTACATGGTTTCAAAGGGAGAACAGGAGGCCGCGGCTATGGTTGTCAAAGCCGAGTGCTAGCGCCTACTTTAGAACTTATGGCAAGAGGCTCGGGTGCAGGCCGTTCGTGACTACTACCCCTCACAGGGTATTAGGAGGGCCAAAAAGAAGTGTCGCAGCAAGTTTCTGAGTAGGGAGAAGTACTTGTCGGTAATTATACCCATTCTTAAGGCCTTGAACTTAGTTTTCTTGATTTGATTCGTAGCGCTGAAATTTCTCTTGACTCATTTAGGTTCCCCCGAGATGGTGTGTCGATAAGATGGACTATTGGGAGGCGTTGCTGGATGCGTGGTGCTCTGCTGAAAGGCGGCTCGAACACCAAAGGGCCAAGGATAAGCGTGACCAAATGGAAGGTGTGCCACACCACCAAGGGAGCTCTAACCTGTTTGAGTATGGGGATAACCAGGTATGTGGTTTGCCACATGATTCATGCAATTTCTTTCTTCATGGTAGCATTTATCCTTTCCAAAATGACTTAATATGCTTAGATAGTTAAAATATAGCATAACTACCTTGGATAGCTCAATAATGACTTAATATGCTTTAGTTAGCTAAAAAATAGCATAACTACCTTGGATAGCTCAATAATGACATATTTAGCAATAAAATGACATAATAGCCTTTAGATAGCTCTATAAAATGACTTAAGATGCTTTAGTTAGTTAAAAAATGGCATAACTACCGTCAATAGCTCAATAATGACATAATTAGCATACTTTGGTCAAAAATGGCATAATAATCTTTCTTAGCTCCAAAATGACCTAAACTTAGCTTATTTTCCTCGAAAATGACATAATAACCTTTCTTAGCTCCAAAATGACCTAAACTTAGCTTATGTTCCTCGAAAATGACTTAATAACCTTTCTTAGCTCCAAAATGACATATTTACATAGTAATATCATTCTTAATGCTAGCTTGAGCTCTAATTAACCAATATTTTGTTCCTCTCTCTCAGGCGCACTACCACAAGAAGCATGTGCCTTCTGTGTTCGACCTCTATGGCATGGCCCATATGGCCCCATACAAGAAGGCCAAGGCATTCACGGAGTCTGACCTAGATCATCGAAAGAACTTCACCAACATCTCCTCCCACCACAAGCTTGTGAAGTACAGAGACGAGGGGATGACGAGGAAAGGGGAGGACTTTAACCCGAGCCAGGATCCTTTGGATACAGAGCTGGTGATGATATCTGGTGGCGGGAGGTCCCATGGCTCTCAAGCCATTGCTGATGGACTGATACGTTGTCCTAAGACTCCCCCGCAGATCAAGAAGTGCCAGAGTACCTCTGATCCTGAGATAACGCCTTGTACACGGCCCGAGGAGCTCGTCGTAGCGGTTAGTTATACGGACTCTCTGACCTTTCCTCCATTACATTGTGTGTGCGTCCGTCGATGATTACAATGCTAACGAAGAGTGTTTTGTTGCAGGCAGCGGTTCAGAACGAGAGACTGAAGACCCAGGAGCTTTTGGAGAAGGCAAAAAGGGAGGCGGCGGAGAGGGACAGGGAGAGGGAGGAGAAGACGGCTAACACTACAAAAAAAAGACACATCTGTGACATTTTGGGCCGAACAATTTTTTTCCTCTCATACTTATGACACTTCTATGACGGTAATTGTGACAAAACCCGGTATCATCATAGATGTGGTGGGCTCCTACTTCTATGACAAAAATCATGACAGAAAATGGGATTTTCGTCCTGGGTGGGCCGAGACGCAGCTGCATGACATTCTTTGGGCTGTCCATGACGAAAAAAACCATGGTAGAAGCGAGGGTGAGGAAAATTTCGGCGAGTTCCCGGTTACAGTGGGAGGTCGGGGGCCGAGCGATGCGCGTTTCTCTCGTACACGTACGCGCATGTGCGCGAGGCGTTGGCTCTACCTGAACCCGAGTGATCCATTGGGCTCTAACTGAACCCGAGCGATTGCATTGCAGGCTACGCATTATTGAACACGAGCGATCGATCGATGGCTGTTAACTGAACTCAATCGAGCGATTCCTTCGCTACTGTTGCTAACTGAAGCCGATCGATGCTACCTCTGGATGAACAGTGAGCGTTGCGGGGGGGGGGTGAACAGTGAGCGGTGGGGTTGGATGAAATGGACCCCGATCGATCGAGCCGGTTGGATGAACAGGACCCGATGGAGGGCTGGATGAACAGGACGACCCCGTGGAGGGCTGGATGAATAGTAGACGGTGGAGGGGTGCCCGTGGAGGGGTGTTCGAATAGTAGCCGGTCGAGTAGCGTGCGGTGGAGGCTGGATGAACAGGAGCCCGTGGAGGCTGGAGGAGATCAACGGTAGCCCATGGAGGCTAGAGGAGGTCGATGGTGGAGATGAACAGGTTCTCGTGGAGTCCCGTTTTGCGGTTTGCCACACCCCTGCCGATGAACAGGGACCCCGTTTCGACCGTAGCGCTCCAACACAAGTCTGTTTCGTCCGTTTTGTGGTACGCCACACCCCTCCCAATCAATAGGACCCCCGCTTCGACCGTAGGAGGTCCGTTTCCTCCGTTTTGGCCCGAACCAGGGTAAACATTGTGTCCCTTGCTTCCTATTACCATCAGCCTAGATGCACAGATTAGGACCCCCTACCCGAGATCCGCCGATTTTGACACCGACATTGGAGCTTTCATTGAGAGCTCCTCTGTGTCGTCGCCGCAAGGCTCGATGGCTCGTCTCGTCGTCAAGGAAAACATTACCTCAGGGGGAGCTCTGGCTGTAGGCCGAACTCTCCGACTTGGCGGCTTTATCATGGCTGCCCCATCGGCGGTTGCACCGACGATGGCCTCTCGGGTCATCAAGCATAACCTTCTCGTCAGTTCGGAACTCGCCGAACAGATGGATCCGATGGAGCTCTCCTCCCTTAATGAGCTCTTGGATCGCATCACCGTTTTGGGAGTCGCTACAGACTATGACCGGATCGGGCTTAAACCCGACCAAAGGGACATCAGATCCCCGCCGGCCACCCATGAGATAGCGGTAGTGGAAGAACCAAACACGGATTGCCCCTCAACTTTGAGGATGAATTATGTCCGGATCACCGAACTCCTTGAGCCAAACACCTGCTCAAAGGAAGACATGACCCGGGTCCCGAACTTAGAATCGGGCATTGGGCCGAAGAAATTGGGTAACACTCCGGATCCCGAGCTGTCAGGCTCGGAACCTCCCATGCCCCCGGGTGCTAGATCGGATCAGAATCCGAATTCAGCTAACAACACCACCCGGACTTAAGCCGTCTCTCCCGCATTAGCCAAGAGCCCCAGGAGACAGTACATCGCTACTAGGCCAGATTCCTCCTTGTGTTAAACAAGGTCAAGGATTGCCGCGAGGAGGACGTAGTCTCACTCTTCTGCAAAAACTGCACGGACAAAGGAATCCTTAATGCTATAAGTCGCCGTGACATAGTACACTTTGTGGACTTGGCAACCATAGTACAAAAGTATTGTGCGATGGAAAGTGCCTGGAAAACCCGAACAGAATTTTGGGATAGTACGGCTCTCACCGAAACCTTTGTCTGAGCTAAACGGGCGAACTCCCGTAAGTTGGCCGATCCAATTCCCAAGAAACCAAAGCCGCCCCGAGGCGGGGAATGGTATTCGAAGAATGGCTCAATGGGCGCGGCCATGTAAACTCCACAGCACTCCGGACATAACCCCAACTCATAGCCTCAGAGCATGTTGGATACTCCGGCAGGTTGCAAAAAGTGGCAAGGATCTTCTTGCAAGCCATAAAGCAGAACAACATCCTGCCAACGAACACAATACGATATTAACGGTCTTCGAGACTTTCGCCTCAAACAATAGGGGCAAGCGAGCACATCGAAGCTCCGCTAAAATTTGCCATGTGGCAAAGATAAACCCCTGGAACGACACTGCTATAACTTTCAATGCCAGTGATGAACCTCGATTCCAGACTGTCCAATCGCCGGCCGCTCTGGTCCTTAGCCCAATCATGGACGTCTTTCGGCTCACTAAAGTACTCATGGACGGCGGAAGCGGATTAAACTTGATCTATGAAGAAACACTCAAGAAGATGGAAATTGATAAAGGCCGCATTGAGCAAAGCGGCACCACCTTAAGGGGAATCATTCCTAGTCGGGAAGAGCGGTGTGCGGGAAAAATCACACTCGATGTGGTATTCGGCACCCCGGAAAATTACAGGTCCGAAGAAATCACATTCCAAGTGGCTCTTTTTAGCAGCGGATACCACGCCCTTCTAGGGCGGGACGCGTTCATGAGCTTTCGAGCCATACCCCACTACGGGTACATGAAGCTTAAAATGCCCGGGCCCAATGGAATCATCACTCTAGCCAGTGATCCGGACGTCGTACTTCGCGCCGAAAACAAAACCACAACACTTGCCCTGGAAGCATTATCCAAAGCCCTAGCAGCCGAAGAATTAACAATGCTACGGGCCACCGTGGATGATGACCCACAAGTATAGGGTATCTATCATAGTCCTTTCGATAAGTAAGAGTGTCGAACCCAACGAGGAGCAGAAGGAAATTATAAGTGGTTTTCAGCAAGGTATTCTCTGCAAGTACTGAAATAAGTGGTAACAGATTATGTGATAAGATAAATTGTAACGAGCAACAAGTAACAAAAGTAAATAAAGCGTAGCAAGGTGGCCCAATCCTTTTTGTAGCAAAGGACAAGCATGGACAAACTCTTATAGTAGGAAAAGCTCTCCCGAGGACACATGGGAATATCGTCAAGCTAGTTTTCATCACGCTCATATGATTCGCGTTCGGTACTTTGATAATTTGATATGTGGGTGGACCGGTGCTTGGGTGTTGTTCTTACTTGAACAAGCATCCCACTTATGATTAACCTCTATTTCAAGCATCCGCAACTACAACAAAAGTATTAAGGTAAACCTAACCATAGCATGAAACATATGGATCCAAATCAGCCCCTTACGAAGCAACGCATAAACTAAGGTTTAAGCTTTTGTCACTCTAGCAACCCGTCATCTACTTATTACTTCCCAATGCCTTCCTCTAGGCGCAAATAATGTTGAAGTGTTATGTAGTCGACGTTCACATCACACCACTAGAGGCTAGACAACATACATCTTATCAAAATATCGAACAAGTACCAAATTCACATGACTACTAATAGCAAGACTTCTCCCTTGTCCTCAGGAACAAACGTAATTACTCACAAAGCATATTCATGTTCATAATAAGAGGGGTAATAATATGCATAAAGTATCTGAACATATGATCTTCCACCAAATAAACAAACTAGCATCAACTACAAGGAGTAATCAACACTACTAGCAACCTACTAGCACCAATCCCGGACTTGGAGACAAGAATTGGATACAAGAGATGAACTAGGGTTTGGAGATGAGATGGTGCTGATGAAGATGTTTATGGAGATTGCGCTCTCCCGATGAGAGGAGCGTTGGTGATGATGATGGTGATGATTTCCCCCTCCCAGAGGGAAGTGTCCCCGGCAGAACAGCTCTGCCGGAGCCCTAGATTGGTTCCGCCAAGGTTTCGCCTCGTGGCGGCGGAGTCTCGTCCCGAAAGGTTGACTTGTCTTTTTTTCTCATCGAAAGACTTCATATAGGAGAAGATGGGCGTCGGAGAGCCACCAGGGGGCCCACGAGGTAGGGGGCGCGCCCCGGGGGGGGGGGGGGGGAGGGGCGCTCCCCACCCTCGCGAGCAGGGTGTGGGCCCCCTGGCCTTCATCTTTGGCAATGATTTTTCTTTATTTATTTTAAGATATTCCGTGGAGTTTCAGGACTTTTGGAGTTCCGCAGAATAGGCCTTCAATACTTGCTCCTTTTCTAGCCCAAAATTCCAACTGCCGGCATTCTCCCTCTTCATGTAAACCTTGTAAAATAAGAGAGAATAGCCATAAGTATTGTGACATAACGTGAAATAACAACCTATAATGCAATAAATATTGATATAAAAGCATGATGCAAAATGGACGTATCAACTCCCCCAAGCTTAGACCTCACTTGTCCTCAAGCGAAAAGCCGATAACAATAAATATGTCCTCATGTTTAGAGGTAGAGGCGTCGATTAAAATAAAATATGGACATGAAGGCATCATGATTATTTCATAAACATATATAGATTTTGTCATATGGTTACTTATGTTCAAGTGATGATATTTTCACAATGCAAAAGTATGAATCAGAAACCTTATTGAGCACCAAAAATTATAACCGCAGTCATTGAAGCAATTGCAATTTATCATAACATCAGAAAGAGTCTATGTCAGAGCTTAAAAGCAAGTCCACATACTCAACTATCACTTAGTCCTTCATAATTGCTAACACTCACGCAATACTTGTGGTTACGGAGTTTTAATCGGACATAGAGAAAGATAGGGGCTTATAGTTTTGCCCCACAACCTTTTACCTCAAGGGTAATGTCAACAATAATAATTCATGCTCCCCTACATCCAATTAGATATTGGGGGGGATCATACCATGCGTCTTCCATGTCCACATCGACGGGAAGGTCCTAGCTCGGCACAATCCTCGTCAACTTCATGTAGCCAAAGTCGCCGCACACGTACCTCTGAGGGATAGTAATAGTGAGCACGCACCCGTACATCATCCTCATGTCTGTGTAAGTGTCAGCGGCGTCGCCCCTAACGCACACTACAGAGACGGGACGGCGGCCTGAGTGGGACTCGCCGGTGCCCACAATCAAGAGGAAGACGCTGTCGTCCTCCTCTGAGACAAGCAGGCGGCGGTGATCCTCCAGCGACTCCAGCATGGTGAACGGGTAGCATGTCTCGTACTTGATGTTCTCCGCCAAGGGCCAGTAGTGATTGCCCCATGCCTGCATGATATGATGCACGATGTCCACTGGCGAGCCCCAAAATGGCATCGGGCACTCATAGCAGTAGATGAAGGGCTCCTTTGGAGGCATCGACCAGGCCGTCCATGGAACCGGAGTGGCTATAGGGGATGTTGCGCTAGTTGAATAGATGAGCAAGTTACTACGAGATTTAGTCCGAATAAGCACAAAATAAATCATGACGACTATAACAAATATTAAACTAATCATGTGGACTAGCATAGTAGATGAACAGATAGAATCTAGGACACAGACTAGAAACATGAATTCTACCACGATTTTTGAACAGCAAGGACAAAAACACATATGGTGCAACAGGAGCAGCACCGTTGGCATTGAGGTTGTCGCCCATGTCCTTGAGGAAGAGGTTGCCGAGGTCGGGGAAGAAGTCGTCGTCGGTGAAGCCGTCGCTGCCACCAGTGACGACAGTGCGCTCCCCAAATTTCAACTGTGCCTGCCGAATGGAGCGCAGGAGGGAGTGGTTGTAGGGGACGTTGCGGCCGCCGAATGGAGCACAGGAGTAGCACACGAAGCAGTAGATGGTTCTCCTCCCTAAGTCTCTATCTCTTCTCTTATCTCTATCTCTACTACCACTTCTAGGGAAAAGCTTATACACAGGATCTTACCAGCAGCGAGTTTTAAATTAAGGCGCTACTGCTACTTACTAGTAGCACGCTATATTGACCCGCGCTACTAGTAAATATTACTCATAGCGCGTGGATAAAAAACACACGCTACTAGTAAATATCCCCAATCGTGTTCTGTGGATATGTCATAGTAGTAGCGTGGGTTTGCTGGGCCGCGCTAGTAATAGAAACGTAGTCGTAGCGCTGGTCACGAAAAGCACTACAAATAACCCAGCCCAACCAGCCCAGCGAGACAACCAACCTAGCCTAGCGAACAACCACCATCGCTAGCTCTCTCACTTTCCCCTCTTCCTCCCGCGAACACTCTCCGCCGCCACCAACGCCGGGTGATTCCGACTACTTCCGGCGGACGTTGCCGAAACTGCACACCCACGAGCTCTCACGATGGTTCTTCCTTTCCTCCAACCAGATCCGCTCCTTGTGGTGGCAAGCGCTTGCACGCGACCCCTCCCCGCGGCTAGGGTTTCGGCTGCCTCCAACTCTGGTGCGGTGCGATCTCCTCTCCCCTCTATTCATGCCCTCTCCTCTCCCCTTCTTTCTTCTCTCCTAACCCCCTCACTTATTTCTTCGGTTCGGTGCAGCAACCGCCCTCCTCCATGGACGAGGACGACCACCACGGCACGCACGTGGTCGAGTTCACCATCGCCTACTCCAGTGTGGTGCTGGACCAAGGACCTCCGCCTCAACAGATCCTAGCTTGGGCAAGCACCCCCATCCCTGTGGCCGTTTCACTTTCTTCTTCTACCCCTCTTCTCTGTTCTTCCATGAATCCTCTGGTTTCAGTTAATTAGCAGCACAACCACAGCCACACAAAGGCGTAGGAGCGTACTGCTTGTATAAAACTAAATCTCTGTAATGTTTTTTGTTATGTTACCATGGCTACCAAAGAGTGTTTGTGTCTTCTGTTTCTCAATATGATATGCTCACAAGTTTGTTGATACGTGCAGATTGGTGGTCTCTGACTTTGCAACAGATGTTATTGTGCATATCGGTGAAGTTAGATTCTACTTGCACAAGGTCAGTGTGCTAGTATTTTCAGCAATTTTTGCTGAGGTCAACACTAAGCATTTATATTTGCTTCTACAAATAACGGCAAGGGTGGTGGATGTAGATATGTGTTACATCCTGCAGCACATAGTTCTTCAGACACAGAATGTTCAACTATCGGGGTCTCTTTGTCAAGCCATCAAGAGTAGTAACATCATCAACATTTATGCTTCATGTCTGATTGCTGTTGGGCTGTCTCATTCCAATCTACTGGACCATTTTTCACACAAAAAATATTTTCACTGCTAAGCTGATTATCAACACCACCTTAAAATATTTGTGATGGCCTAATAGACTGCCTTTGGCAACCAAACCAAACAAATTGAAGAATCATCCATTACATTTATGTTACCATTCTGCAGACTAAAAAACCTTATAGCAACCATATGCCGCTTTATTGTTACCACCATACCAATTTTGTTCTTCAGATATGCAAAATTATTCATTGTTCATCGGCTGCTTAGGGGAACATGGTTACCTTGGTGAGTCATCTCTTGTAAATTAGGTGTTGAAAATGTTTTGTTATGTATGTTTCAGTGAGAAGTCCGATCATTTGCTGCTCAAAATCCGACAAATCGGAGGAGGAATGCGCAAGAAGAAATTCTATCATCAATGGCAAGGTTGGTCGTGTATTCCTATTCTTTGAGTTTTCTGTGTTTCAACCATACAATTCATCTAGCATACGGTATCGTCGTTGCAACCTTTCAATTTGGTAACTTGGAAGTAGTTTACAGTTACTGTATTGTGAGTGTGTGACCTGAAAATAATGTAGCAAATTACTATAGATACTACTTCAAAACCATGTACTCCCAACTTACTGATGTTTCTTTAACTCCCACAGTCTACAAAATTCATGCTTTCTACTGTATGTTTGTGCCCCTAGCTTGAATGCTGATGTTGTATGTGCATGGTGGTGGCCTCGTTCCTATTGTTATTTGCTCCATATTGAGAATTGTTTTGTAAAAGATAATGAGATGGATGCAGTTAGGAGATGATGCTAGCAAGTTCAAACTCTCTTGAATAGATAGATCATAGTGCAGTTAGGAGAAGTGATGTTATGAATATGTTGTATGCAAGTTCAGTGTGTATTAGAAAAAGTTCAGCATTAAATTATATAGCAAATTCACTACATGGGGATTTGGCAAGCAGTTTTGTAAAAACTTTATGGCGATTTGCTCCGACATGATTTTGTGTGTGTATTTTGGCTGCTCAACAAGATGAACCATACAGGCGAGGAACCTCCCAGGCGCAGCAACTCCTCCGTCCAAGTTGAGCGCTGGGGAAAGTGGTCTGTTTAGGTTGATGGAAAGCTAGGGAAAGTACCCACCTTTCAATGATAGTTGTGTGAGTATGATATGGGATGTTGTGATTTCATCATGTTCAGATGTTCACTATTGTATCTATGAATGCTTCAAGTGTTAAAGATGGTTCTATGACCTGAGCTTACTTTTCATTGGACGTGTCTCTGATGGAAGCAACTGCATCGAACTTTTATTTTTTTTAATTCGCAATTACTTAGTAGTAGCGTGGGAAACAACAACTCGCTACTAGTATTTAGGATAGCAGTAGCGCACAGGAGAAGCACGCTATAGCTATTAGCAGCAGCGAGCTTCCGTTAAGCGCGCTGCTTCTACACTTGTGTAGCAGTAGCGCTGGTGAGCACGCGCTACTGCTACATGTTAGCTGTAGCACCTTATTAGTAGTGCCGGTCCCCACGCTACTGATACACCTAAAACCCGTGCTGTTGCTCGCCTTTTCCCTAGTAGTGTACTCTTCTTTGTATTTTATAACGAATCATATAGTACTGCACCGTCCGCTACATGCCCGGCTGAACACGCCTCCTCGCCTCCGTTAAACCTGCATGCAAACTGAGAAACCTACTCCGGCCCGCGGGAGGAAATTTTCCGGTTGCCATGGGAGAATAATAGAGTTACGTCAAATCCATTTGAGTTAACTGCATGTATGATTCTCCCTCTATAAAAATTTAATTGCATCCTTCATCTTGTATTCTATGTACTCTGTGGGTTCCACTGTTAGTACAATGTACATGACTTGCAGGCTGGCTACAGATTTGTACAGAAAGTTAAAAAGAAACAAATCCATCCTTAATCTTGTTGTCGGTGTACAAAAGTATGGGTACTTCTGTACCCCTTACTTGTGCACGGACGGTCGCAGCCAGACCTACAACATGGATCGGTGAAGCAGAGGAGGACGCAAGGAAGCAAGACAGGAACAAGGAATATCAAAACAAATGCTTACAGTAACAATCAGCAAGAGGCAACCAGGGCCACGTCAGGCAACAAGCCATGCCGAGGCGACTTGCGAGGCCCCCGGCAACCTCCTTGTCGGGTCAGCTTGCAAAAGAGACCAACAGGGCAACCTCCCATTGGGTTGAGAGCTCTGACACCATCGACAATGTTAAAGACCAAGATTTTGAGAGCACATGCCTGACGGCATGCATCCCCTCACAAATATTGGCAACCCACGAGCCCACGTGGGATCAGGAGACGAAGACCCCCGGCAAGATGATAACCCACAAGTATAGGGGATCAATTGTAGCCTCTTTCGATATGTAAGAGTGTTGAACCCAACGAAGAGCTAAAGGTAGAACAAATATTCCCTCAAGTTCTATCGACCACCGATACAACTCTACGCATGATTAACGTTCGCTTTACCTAAAACAAGTATGAAACTAGAAGTACTTTGTAGGTGTTGTAGGCTAGGTTTGCAAGAATATAAAGAGCACATAAATAAAAACTAGGGGCTCTTTAGATAAAGAAGCAATGAAGTTAGTATAACGAGTGTGGAAAAGTGGTGGTAGGAGTTGCGAAATTGTCCGTAAGCAATTGACTACTTTACTAGACCGATAGCAAGTTTTATGTGGGAGAGGCCACTGTAGCATGTCATCCCTGACTTGGAATTCTATGCACTTATGATTGGAACTATTAGCAAGCATCCGCAACTAATAATGATCATTGAGGTAAAACCCAACCATAGCATTAAGATATATTGGTCCCCCTTCAATCCCATATGCATCAATTTCTATGCTAGGCTGAAGCTTCTGTCACTCTTGCCCTCCAATACATAGTCCTATCAACATACAACTAACCCTATGGTGTGATCCACGCGCGCGCTCAGATGATGGTCACCAAAGGAAAACAACATAACCACAAGCAAATTAAACCAATCATAGCAATTCATCAATTACCGATAGGACAACGAAAATCTACTCAGACATCATAGGATGGCAACACATCATTGGATAATAATATGAAGCTTAAAGCACCATGTTCAAGTAGAGGGTACAACGGGTTGCAGGACAGTGGACCGCTGAATATAGATGGGGGAAGGTGATGAATATGTTGGTGAAGATTACAGAGGTATTGGTGTAGACTGGTGATGACGATGGCCCCGACAGCGTTCCGGCGCCACCGGGAGAGAGGGGGAGAGAGCCCCCCTTCTTCTTCTTATTTTCCTTGGTCTTCTCCCTAGGTGGGAGAAGGATTTCCCCTCTGGTCCATGGTCTCCTTGGCGTGGGAGGGGCGAGAGCCCCTCCGAGATTGGATCTATCTCTCTATCTCTCTCTGTTTCTGCATTTTTAGATTCTGCCCTTTCACTGTTTCTTATATTCCCAGAGATCCGTAACTCCGATTGGATTGAAATCTTCACCATGATTCATTTCCGGATATTAGCTTTCTTGCGGCAAAACAAGAGCAGCAAATGCCTTACGGGGTATCCACGAGGGTCAGGGGCGCCCCTGCCTCGTGGGCCCCTCGAGCATCGCCTCACGTTGATTCTTCTTCCGAAAAATGATAAATATTCCAAAAATATTCACCATCCGTTTTTATCCCGTTTGGACTCTGTTTGATATGGGTTTTCTACGAAACATAAAACATGCAACAAAAAGGAACTGGCACTGGATCAATATGTTAGTCCCAAAAATAGTATAAAAAGTTGCCAAAAGTATATGAAAGTTGAATAATATTGGCACAGAACAATCAAAAATTATAGATACGATGGAGAAGTATCAATATCCCCAAGCTTAATTCCTGCTCGTCCTCAAGTAGGTAAATGATAAAAAGATAATGTTTGATGTGGAATGCTACCTAGCATAATCTTGATCATGTAATCTAATCATGGCATGAATATTAAGACACAAGTGATTCAAAGCAATAGTCTATCATTTGACATAAAAGAATTTAATACTCGGGCATCCCAACAAACAACCATGTCTTTCAAAATATCAAAGCTAAAGAACGTTATCCCTACAAAATCATATAGTCTTTTATGCTCGCTTTGCTTAACACAAGGTACCCCTCATGCCCATTCCGGTGTCAGCCAAGCAATTGGTTCATAGTTTTTAACACGCTTCAGCTTTTTCAACCCACGCAATACATGAGCGCAAGCCATGGATATAGCACTACAGGCGGAATAGTGTATGATGGTGGAGGTTGTGTGGAGAAGACAAAAAGGGAGAAAGTCTTACATCGATGCGGCTAATCAACAGGCTATGGAGATGCCCATCAATTGATGTTAATGCGAGGAGTAGGGATTGCCATGCAACGAATGCACTAATAGCTATAAGTGTATGAAAGCTCAAACTGAAACTAAGTGGGTGTGCATCCAACTTTCTTGCTCATGAAGACCTCGGGCATTTGAGGAAGCCCATCATTGAAATATACAAGCCAAGTTCTATAATGAAAATTCCCACTAGTAGTATATGAAAGTGATAACTAAAGAGACTCTCTATATGAAGAACATGGTGCTATTTTGAAGAACAAGTGTGGTAAAAGGATAGTACATTGCCCCTTCTCTTTTTTCTCTCATTTTTTATTTTCCATTTTTTTATTTTTTTATTTTCTTATCTTTTTGGTGGGCTTCTTTGGCCTCTTTTTTTTATTTGGGCTTCTTTGGCCTATTTTATTTTTCATAAAGTCCAGAGACTCATCCCTACTTGTCGGGGAATCATAGTCTCTGTCATCCTTAACTCACTGGGGCAATGCTCTAATAATGATGATCATCACACTTTTATTTACTTACTACTCAATATTACAACTCGATACTAGAACAAAAGTATGACTCTATATGAATGCCTCCGGCGGTGTACCGGGATGTGCAATGATCTACCATAGCCAAGATATCAAAAAAGGACAATCCATGAAAAAATCATGCTAACTGTCTTACGATCATGCAAAGCAATATGACAATGAATGCTGAAGTCATATATATGATGATGATGGAAGTTGCATGGCAATATATCTCTGAATGGCTATGGAAATGCAATAATAGGTAGGTATGGTGGCTATTTTGAGGAAGATATAAGGAGGGTTATGTGTGAAAGAGCGTATCGTATCATGGGGTTTGGATGCACCGGCGAAGTTTGCACCAACTCTCAAGGTTAGAGGGCAATGCATGGTACCGAAGAGGCTAGCAATGATGGAAGGGTAAGAGTGCATATAATCCATAGACTCACATTAGTCATAAAGAACTCATATACTTATTGCAATAGTTTATTAGCCCTCGAGCAAAGTACTACTACGCATGCTCCTAGGGGGTTGAATGGTAGGAGTTAACCATCACGCGCCCCCGACCTTCACGCAAAGATAAACAATCAAAATATAATGCACACCAATTTGGTTACATAGTTAGGAGACCATAGGTGCATGCTTCGGGAATCACAAACCTTAACACCGATATCCTTACTAAACACAACCATTTACTAGTTCCTCCCACATATTATCATCTCTATATCGCAAAACCATTGCATGGAATGAAACATATCATATTCAGTGATCTACAAGTTTTATGTAGGATTTTATGACTAACCATGTGAATGACCAATTCCTGTCATCTCTCTAAATAGATATAAGTGAAGCAAGAGAGTTTAATTATTTCTACAAAAGATATGCCCACGCTCTAACAAATATAAGTGAAGCAAAAGAGCATTCTACAAATGGCGGGTTTCTATGTGAAGAGAAAAAGGCAATCCAAACTTCAAATGATAGGAGCATTCTACAAATGGCGGGTTTCTAAGTGAAGCACATGAAGCATTTTATAAAGCCATACTCAAAAGATTTAAAGGAAGTGCAAACAGAATTCTATAAATCAACAAAGTACTATCACATACCAGCATGGTGCATAAAATAAAAGTGAAAACTAAATGCAAAAGCCGCTCCAAGATTTGAACATATCACATGAATGAAACGAATCCGAAAACATACCGATACTTGTTGAAGAAAGATGGGATGCCTTCCGAGGCATCCCTAAGCTTGAGTCTCCTTGATTATTTACTTGGTGTGCCTTGGGCATCCCCAAGCTTGAGCTCTTGCGTCTCCTCCTTTTCCTCATATCGAGACCTCCTCGATCTTCGAACACTTCATCCACACAAAACTTCAACAGAAAACTCGGTAAGATACATTAGTATAAGAAAGCAAATCACTACTCTAAGTACTGTTGAAAACCAATTAATATTTTGTTTTTGCATTGTAGCTACTGTAATATAGCTTTTCCATGGCTTAATCCAATGATAGAAATTGATAGTTTCATCAAAACAATGAAACTATGCATCAAAAAACAGAATCTGTCTTAAACAGGACAGTCTGTAATAATCTAAACATTCACCGTACTTATTTTACCCCAAAACTTCTGCAAAAATTAGGAAAAATAAAAGATTTGTATATAAATACAGTGCAAAACAGTTCAGTACCGTTTGACGTTCCAGTAAAAAATGTAAAATCGCACACTTCAGCCAAAGTTTCTGTCCTGCACCGCACAAACCAACAAGCATTGTAAACATCCTATAGGCAAACCTTGGCACGTTATTTTTATAATACAATGGAATTGTACAAGGGGATAGTTATTTTTTATGAAAAGTTTCTGTAATTAAGATTCACAAAGTTTCTGTGAGCAAGAACAAAGTTCAAGGAGCTCTCCCACTTCAACAATGCTTTTCTCTCTCACTTTCACTTTCCTTTTTTTGAAAGGTTTTGGGTTCCCCTCTTTATTTCTTTGCTTTTAACCTCTATGAAAGCACTCAACATAAATAAATGATTCTCTAAAACTTCCGGGTTGTCCCCATGGCAGCGCTTTCTTTACAGCCATTAAGCTACGCATACAGTGCTCAATTAATGGATCCACCCGGATCCCGAGGTATATCAAAGCCAACTTTAATTAAGAATTATTTGTAATTTAGTAGTGAGCACAAAGTAACATATATCATGTAATGACGAAGTCTAACTATCTTCCTATGCATCGGCATGTCATGAAAGAATAATTCATGCACACCAAATAAAGGCCAATGCATAGTATAAGCAGTTTCTTGCATTTCTATCGTGTTGGAAACATAAAGAGGCGGAGATGTAGTTCTCCCTCATAATAATTGCAAGTTGGACAAGCAAGCAAATGCATATTATATCTATTAAAATTATCATGTGCAATGGTAAAATGCAACCCATCAACATAATACTTAATAAGAGCAAACTTCTCTGATATAGTGTAGCTTGGAAATTCAAAAGGATAATAGGACTATTATGTGTGGGTGCAATAGCAACAATTTCATGTTTAACATAAGGAACTATAGCAAGTTCATATCCATAAGCATCATTCATGTTGGCATCATGGCAACAAGCATAGCAAGCATCATAAAAAAGGGGTATCTCAAGAGACTCAATGGGATCATAACAATCATCATAGCATTCATCCTTCGGTAAGCACGAAGGGAAATTAAACAATGTATGAGTTCAAGAGTTACTCTCATTAGAAGGTGGGAAAAGGTAGCTAATCCGCTCTTCCTCCTTTTGTTCTTCGCTCTCCTCATCATCTTTTTCATCCAATGAGCTCACATTTTCATCAATTCCTTCTTCCATATACTCCTGCAAAATATTAGTCTCTTCTTGGATAGCGGAGGAGTCCTCAATATATGGTTTAACATAAGGATTAGAAGCATAATTATCATAGCAATACTTAAGTATGGCAAAATTCTCAGATTTGTAAAGAGTAGCATCATACTTTTCAATCAAAGAAGCATTTTCATAAGCACCCTTAAAAGCAAAAAATTCTTCAATTTGTTGAACATCATAGTAATTATAAACACCCTTAGAATACGAAGATACGATTCCATTATCACTAAACTCACATTGGTAGTGAAGGTGTTTCTTAGGGTTTTTAGAAAAACAAGTAAAATCATATATTCCACATAAATTCCAAGGATACCACTCCAAACGATGAATTTGATCCAGTAAAAGTTTCCATTTTTGAGATAAGTGGTGTCACACATAACAAGCATGCTCATCTAAAGATTTTCCCTCAACTAAGCTAGTTGGGGTTTCTGCACAAGCACATAGGGATCGAAGATGATCCAAATAAAAAGCTTCAGGAGTGTGATAGATTTTGAGTGGTTCTTCAACCATTGGTGTAGTAGGTACAACTATTTATTTTTTGGTATTTTGCATTTCCTACCCATAACTAAAGATAGAAAACAACTAAGAACAAAAAATAAAAATTACTTAGTGATAAAGGAAACAAGCACACATGAGAATATTCACCCCACGCTATGATTCCCTGGCAACGGCTCCAGAAAAATGTCTTGATAACCCACAAGTATAGGGGATCAATTGTAGCCTCTTTCGATAAGTAAGAGTGTCGAACCCAACGAGGAGCTAAAGGTAGAACAAATATTCCCTCAAGTTCTATCGACCACCCACTACTAGGGAAAACCCTAGTAGTAGCGCGGGTTTTGAGGCAAGCAGCAGCGCGGGTGGCCGCGCTACTAATAAGGTGCTACAGCTAACTTATAGTAGTAGCGCCGTCCGTACCCGCGCTACTACTGTTGACGATATCAGCAGCACTTTTTATGAATGCGCTACTATTAATTAGTTGTAGCAATTTCGCAGTCCCTCGCTACTGCTATATCTTTCATCATTTTCCCCCCGTACCCCTTTGCCTTTCAGTTTCCCTTTCAGATACTAGATACTAGCTACTTCTAGTAGATATCACATTCATAAACCATTACTGGGTAGTACTCCCTTTGTTCCCAATTACTCGTCGTGGTTTAGTTCAAACCACGACGAGCAATTTGTAACGAAGGGAGTACTAGATAACAATTTCATGCATAGTCAACATGCATCCTCAAGTAGTACAAGGTCATATCAATGGCAATCATCATATGTAGTTCTAGATGATATCAACGACGATCATCATATGTAGTTCTACATGATATAGCCACACACACATATGTAGTTCTAGATGATATAGCCACACACACATATGTAGTTCTAGATGATATCAAAGACAATCATCATCCTCAAGCCTAGGCGGTTGGTGTTCCTGATAGTAATTAGGATGGCCTATCCAACACGAAGATTCTTGCCATCGAGGAATTTCTTCCACCCAACCGAGTTTAAGTGTGTGCGACCGTCTGTGTCCACGTGGTAAATACAGGTTGTGACGGAGCCCCTTGCAGTAAGGCGTAGTCCAGCTGAGCCTTCTTTATCAGGCTCGATACCATAACTCACAGATATGCTCTTTGCCAATTTCTGAATAAGAAAAACATATCAATTAATAAATAGCCTCGCAAATAAGTACATATGGATTATCTACACTATTAATAGTTTCCTTAGATTCTACACTAATAAGCATGTGATCGAACTCTACACTAAAACATATCATCGACTAGATTCCACACAACATACCATATCATTGGACTATACAATAAGTATTTCATTGAATAATTCGCATTTGTAAGTATAACATACCATATCATGTCGATCAACCATGGTATTTGTCAGGTGGGTCACGAATGGCACTCCGACAAAGTCAGCACGTGGCAGAATTATGTCCCACAGGTTGGACACCTCCTCCTCGCTCAGCCTTATTCTTTGAGCTACGATGGCTTCATGAAGTGGGTCCTCATCAACTTCATCGAGTGGGTCCTCATCATCTTCATCATCTTCGTCATCTTCATCATCTTCCACCAGGTTGAGATAAATGACAGCCAGCTTGGGTCATTCTGCTCTAAAGGAGAAGCTGATCAACTCACCACCAGTAAGACGCATATGAGCGACGAAACGGGCCCATCCATCTCCTCCAATCTGCGACATATTGTGTCCTTTCTCGACCTCCATAGTGTACGACCCCCCAGGAGCCTCAAATGTCACAGTGTCTCCTGTCAGCTTGTTGAATTTCAACCTCACATTGCATGGGACGATCTGTGTAAAATAAGCAAAATGGCACAATGAGTAATACCAACACTAAAAATAAAATAGTTATTACATTTCATCTAATTTCTTACGACCGCATGACGAAAATTCGGCTGGAAGTAGATGTCGAACAGCTTGCCAGTTGCAAGGCTGCTGGCGCACCTTGACTTGCAGAGTCGACATACTAGTGGTGGTGGTGCCGCCATTTTTCCTAAAGCAATATGAGCAAAGGATTAACGGTCCACTTCACAGGAAAGAAAAACAGTAGCATGTGATATTTTTGGTTCTTCCGCGAGAAGCAATTTGATGGACAATTATAATCCTAAGATCTAGTAACATATTAGATGACAAGGTACCACCTACATTTTGCCAAAAAGTAACTTATTAAAAAAACAAAAGCAACTACGTACCTATCCATGTACAGAAAAAATAACAATAAAATGGTGCATATTAAATCAACTAAATGAACTAGCCTACTAAATCAACTAAATCAAAATGTTCTAAATCAATTAAATGAACTAGCCTACTAAATCAACTAAATCAAAATGTTCTAAATCAACTTAATCAACTAGCCTACTAAATCAACTAAATAAAAATGTTCTAAATCAACTGAATCAACTAGCCTACTAAATCAACTAAATCATATCAACTAAACCAAAATGTTGCATATGAACTAGCCTACTAAATCAAAATGTAGCAGGCAAGAGGGAGGAGAGGCGACTTGAGGAGGGAGAAGAGAGTATGACGGAGGAGGAAGGCGGAGCGAGGAGGGGCCAACCGGCGGCCAGTGGAGGGAGGACGGAGGAGGAAGGCGGAGCGAGGAGGGGCCGGCTAGCGGCGAGTGGAGAGGGAGGACGGAGGAGGAGGCCGGTACCGAGTCCAGCAAGGAGGAGGAGGTGACGGCGGCACAGAGGGAGGAGGGGCGATGGGGGAGGACCGACGCGGGGTATTGAGAGGGGATCCAGTGAGTGTGTGACTGTGAGTGGATCGGATAGAGGAGATGGGTGCGAGATGGAATGGCTTAGCAGTAGCGCACTATAGTGAAAGACGCTACTGCTAAACTACCTAGCAGCAGCGCCTTTCACAAAGAAGCGCTACTGCTATGTGTCAGCATGTAAAAATAGACATAGTTCAATGTATCAAAAATACATTGATCATCAACGATCTTTTTCTGTACAACCTGATTTGTCAATATGAGTCCTCACCGGTTTAGGAACAGGTGAAGACTCATATTGCAGCCACAAATTCTACACATAGAGTTCAATGAAGATCAAGTTCTTGACAAAGTTTGATAAGTAACATATTTAAGGTGGTAGAAACTCTCTTCACGGAGCGAGGTGGGACTAAGTTTTTGTAGTAAACTTAGCAATAGCACTTATTGGCAAATTGCGCTGCTACCATGCTATGTAGCAGTAGCGCCCGTCATTATAACGCGTTGCTGCTATAACTAGCCTCGCAGCGGCCTCATGGGAATTATAGCAATAGCGCGTCTTTGAGCGTGCGCGCTACTTCTATATTTATTTCAGCAGCGACTTATTATTGAGCTCGCTACTGCTAATTAGCAGCAGCGCCTTATTTTAAAGTGCGCTGCTAATAAGATTCTGTGTATAGGCTTTTCCCTAGTAGTGACCGATACAATTCTACGCATGCTTAACGTTCGCTTTACCTAAAACAATATGAAACTAGAAGTACTTTGTAGGTGTTGTAGGCTAGGTTTGCAAGAATATAAAGAGCACGTAAATAAAAACTAGGGGCTGTTTAGACAAAGAAGCAATAAAGTTAGTATAACGAGTGTGGAAAAGTGGTGGTAGTAGTTGCGAAATTGTCCCTAAGCAATTGACTACTTTACTAGACCGATAGCAAGTTTTGTGTGGGAGAGTCCACAACTAGCATATCTTCCCTGACTTGGAATTCTATGCACTTATGATTGGAACTATTAGCAAGCATCCGCAACTACTAACGTTCATTAAGGTAAAACTCAACCATAGCATTAAGATATATTGGTCCCCCTTCAATCCTGTATGCATCAATTTCTATGCTAGGTTGAAGCTTCTGTCATCTTGCCCTCCAATACATAGTACTATCAACATACAACTAACCCTATGGTGTGATCCACGCATGCGCTCATATGATGGGTAGCAAAGGATAGCAACATAACCACAAGCAAATTAAACCAATCATAGCAATTCATCAATTACCGATAGGACAATGAAAATTTACTCAGACATCATAGGATGGCAACACATCATTGGATAATAATATGAAGAATAAAGCACCATGTTCAAGTAGAGGGTACATCGGGTTGTGGGAGAGTGGAGCGCTAAATATAGATGGGGGAAGGTGATGGAGTTGTTGGTGAAGATGATGGAGGTGTTGGTGAAGATTGCTGTGATGATGATGTTGGTGAAGATGATGGAGATGTTGGTGAAGATGATGAAGATGTTGGTGAAGATGACGGAGGTGTTGGTGTAGATTGCGATGACTGGCAAAACCGGTGGATCTCGTGTAGGGGGTCCCAAGCTGTGCATCTTAGGATCGATGGTAACATGAACACGGGATATTACCCAGCTTCGGGCTCTCTTGATGGGATAATACCCTACATGCTTGTAACGCCCCGAGACCGACGCTTCAGAAGACTTCCATATTTTTGTGACCTCCATGTGTTTTTTTATTTGTGCTTGCTCTATTTATTTTTTCATTGCATCATGTCATCATGCTAGCATGTCATTTAATTTTTAAAACCTCAACTAAATAAATTGCATAGATCATTGATGTATTTAAATTGAGGGAAGGGTGACTTCTCTTTAAAACATATCCTCCCAATATTAGGGAGCTATATTTAAATATTTCATTAATTTGGAATTCACCATAACACACTTGCAAAATATCCCAATGCCTTTGTTATCTTAATTCTTGGTCTCCAATCTTGCCATATATTCTTTTATCATATTCCGGAGCTCCACCAAAAATCCGAACATTTTTGGACCTTCCCAACCCTCACTTCCTATTCAAATCATTTGAATTTAAATCAAATGAATTTGAATTTAAATCTTTCAATCATAGCCTTTTCTATTTTCTCGGAACAAGCACATTCTTGTGGGTCCAGGAAAATTATCCGCGTGTCCAACTTCTTCCCCTAACCTCTCTTTCTTTTCTTTCTTATCTCTGTTTTTTTATTTTCTTTAGAGTGAGAGAGAGAAGAGAGCCTGCAGCCCAGCCGGCCCTAAGCCCAAAGCCCAGTCGGCGCCCCCACTAGCTGTAACCCTAGCCTGATCGATTCCACCTCTGGACCCTCGTCTCCTTCTCCTCGATCCCCTCCGCCGCCACCCATGCGCAGCCCTTGACGTCCCCTCGCTCCCGCATTCGCGCGCCTCTAGTGCGAGACCCGCGCTCCGCCCTCGCCGGAGAAGAGAGCCAGGCCGGAGCCCCGTCGGCCTCCTCGCCGCCATCGCGCCCCCTTCCATCAGCAGCCGCGCCCTCGTCCCGACCCCTCTGCCTCCTCCTCGTCGCCCATCGCGCCATCTTCTACGTCATCGCCTTGCCATGTCACCTCGCCCGCGCCACCACTTCTCCACCTCTCCTGGAGCTCCGTCCGCCGGCCACTGGAGCCGCTGCTAGCTTCCGCCCCGCGCTCCTCGCTCCCCTTGCTAGCCAGGAGCTCGTCCCCGAGCTCGGCCAACTCCGGCGGCCCCGGCGCCCGCGCCAAGCTGCCGTCAGGTCCCGCGTCGCCATCCAAGACCCTGCCGCTCCCCTCGGCCTCCTGCAGCAGCCTCTTTTGGGCCATCCCCATGGCTTGAGGAGCCCGAGCCTCTATCTGCTCCTCTCGCCCTGAGCCCCCTGCATCCGCCATCTCTAATCACTCCCGCCTGCAACTCCTTCTCCATGCCTCGGTCACGAACCTCCAAGACCACCATAGCAACGGTGCATCGCGAGGTTGCTGCACTGGACGCCAAGTACCTCTACGGTCATCATCCGCCAAGTACCCCTTCGGATCACCAAGTTCGACTACCATGGTCGTGAACCGCTTCCGTAACGTGTACGACTACTTGTCCTACAACCCGTGAACGACTACTTCCCTCGACGATTTTGAACCGCCCCGAAATGCCTGCTTCAAAGGTATAACAACGAGACGACCGCCCGGGTACGAATGCATGTGTTGTATGAGATGCTCGTGTTTGCATCGTGTTCGAGAGGTCTTTGCACGTTCCTCCTCGATTGCCATGCCGCCGTCCTGTGGGAACCCGGTAACCGGGAGCACCCCACCATCTTGCACGACTCGCTCACTTCACACTTCCTTTTGCACCGGTATCTCCTTGAGTTATCGGATCACCCGAATGTTGCCGTGGCACCATTTTTGTTTCACCACCATGGCACCCTTTTCGTTCCGCCATGGTGACAAATGCTTCATAACATGCTCATGTCAACGTTTTCATAAAATTGCTTAAGACTTGCATATGCCATCCGCATCATGTTAACAACATTTAAATGATTAAAATTGTGTTTGCATTATATTGCTAAATGACATATGGGGATTTTCGGAATTGTTGTTTGTTGTTTCCATCCTCACTTAAACTTGCCTAGATAGGTAGTTTAATTATGCTTCACCCCTTGCCAGGTTTAATAACATTTAATATTGTTGGGTACATAAGCGAGAGAGAACTAAATAATTGATGTGGTGTCTTGTCAATATGCAACTCGTTGCATATTGAGCCCCACTTAACTTGTAGTATTGTTTGTTGCATTTTGCCATGCCATGCCTCATTAAACTGGACATGCATCATACTTGATTGTGCATCATTCCATGTTTATGTGATGGTTATTTACCATATTGTTTGCTTCTTTCCGGGTTGCTTCTCTCGTTAGCTTCGGTTTCGTTCCGGAGTTGTGAGGATTCATTCGACTACTCCCGTTCGTCTTCTTCATGGACTCGTTCTTCTTCCTAGCGGGATTTCAGGCAAGATGACCGCTACCCTGGATCTCACTACTATCATTGCTATGCTAGTTGCTTTGTTCTATCGCTTTGCCCCGCTACCTATCTCTTGTTGATCAAGCCTCCCAATTGCCATGAACCTCTAATCTTTGACACCCTTCCTATCAAACCGTTGTTTGGCTATGTTACCGCTTTGCTCAGCCCCTCTTATAGCATTGCTGGTTGCAGGTGAAGTTGGAGATTGCTCCATGGTGGACAGGATTATGGTTGGGATATCACAATATCTCTTATTTAATTAATGCATCTATATACTTGGTAAAGGGTGGAAGGCTCGGCCTTATGCCTGGTGGTTTGTTCCACTCTTGCCGCCCTAGTTTCCGTCATACCGGTGTTATGTTCCCGGATTTTGCGTTCCTTACGCGGTCGGGTGATTTATGGGACCCCCTTGACAGTTCGCTTTGAATAAAACTCCTCCAGCAAGGCCCAACCTTGGTTTTACCATTTGCCTCACCTAGCCCTTTTTCCCTTGGGTTTCCGGAGCCCGAGGGTCATCTTTATTTTAGCCCCCCCGGGCCAATGCTTGTCTAAGTGTTGGTCCAAACCGAGCGATGTTCGGCGCCCCCTGGGCAACCAGGGTCTATGCCAACCCGACGTCTTGCTCATCCGGTGTGCCCTGAGAACGAGATATGTGTAGCTCCTATCGGGATTTGTCGGCACATTGGGCGGCTTTGCTGGTCTTGTTTTACCATTGCCGAGATGTCTTGTAAACCGGGATTCCGAGACTGATCGGTATATCCTTCGTTTATCGCGAGAGCTTATCATGGGCTAAGTTGGGACACCCCTACAGGGTATAAACTTTCGAAAGCCGTGCCCGCGGTTATGTGGCAGATGGGAATTTGTTAATGTCCGGTTGTAGATAACTTGACACTAGATCCGAATTAAAATGCATCAACCGCGTGTGTAGTCGTCATGGTCTCTTCTCAGCGGAGTCCGGGAAGTGAACACGGTTTTGGGTTATGTTTGACGTAAGTAGGAGTTCAGGATCACCTCTTGATCATTACTAGTTGACGACCGTTCCTTTGCTTCTCTTCTCGCTCTTATTTGCGTATGTTAGCCACCATATTATGCTTAGCTGCTGCTGCAACCTCACCACTTTACCCCTTCCTTTCCCTTTAAGCTTTGCTAGTCTTGATACCCATGGTAATGGGATTGCTGAGTCCTCGTGGCTCACAGATTACTACAACAACAGTTGCAGGTACAGGTTATGTGATGATCGCGACGCGAGAGCGATGCTTGCTTGTTTTGGAGTTCTTCTTCTGCTTCTTCTTCGATCAGGGGATAGGTTCCAGGTCGGCAGCCTGGGCTAGCAGGGTGGATGTCGTTTGAGTTTCTGTTTGTGTTTCATTCGTAGTCGGATGGTGCTCTTATGTAAGATAATGTTGTATTCGTGTGGCATTGTATGCCTCTTGTATGTATCCCCATCTATTATGTAATGTTGATGTAATGATATCCACCTTGCAAAAACGTTTCAATATGCGGTTCTATCCTTGGTGGGACCTTCGAGTCTCTTTAGGATAGTATCGCATATTGGGCGTGACAAGTTGGTATCAGAGCCTCGACCGACCATAGCAGCCCCCTTGATTGTTGGCCGTTGTTGAGTCTAGAAGAAAACTATTTTGAGTCTTAGGATTATATATATCGGAGAGTAGGATTCTTTTTACTCCTGAGCGCCCTTCGTCGCTCTGGTGAGGTCTCCTGACGTAGATGTTTTGTCTTTCCTCTCCTCAAATTTCACTAATTTTTTTAGGATCACGCGGGTATCTTGGAATCGTTCCGATGGTTTTGTGACAAGAACATTGTTCTTGGTGCCTCCTGACATTTAGGGGTTGTGGCAGTGTCCCAGGGAGTTGAGCTCTGAGGTGTTGCCGTCACAATTTTATCGTTGCAGTTCTGGAATACCTGGGTTTTGCCGACATCGAAAATCTCTTTTATGCAGTTGTTGGTGAGATAACCTCGACGTCACCCAGTACTGGGGAGTTCGGGAGTATTGCCATAGCTTGTATAATGGATGCTTTTCGAAGGTTGAGGTACACGATTTCCGGAGTTTTCTTGGTTATGTGTTGACGGATGGATACAGCTTGATGTAGGGATTGTTAGTTTGGGTGAGATATATTGCTTCCCCTGTATCCCCAACACCAGATTGCATAACCAGAAAGTTTCGGGAGTTTATAGGTGGGAATTCAAGTAGCTCCTAGAATATCTTTCCGACAGATGCATGATATGGGATTGGGTAAATCTCTATCATATGTTTGTTCCGGCTTATTCTGCAAGCCAAATCCTTTGTTTTGTTTTATTTGTGGTATCCGAGTTGCTTCGAAGTCAAATGTTGAATCCATACCCTTTCTAAACGGTCTTCTCATATTTCTATGGGAGTCCTAATCCTTTTGATCATTGAGGTTGTCATGTTAATTCTTTTCCAACCGGTGCGCTTCTCTTCGAGATGATCCCATCATTCTCCACATCCGCAAGATCAATTCTAAGTTTTCTCAACGGTGTTTGTTTCATCCGTCCCAAGTTGTCCTTGTTTTCCCGCCCTCCCACCCTTTTTCTTCAAGGACCAGATTTCTTAATCATGCATCATTTTATTTGTGGGAAGTCTCTTCATTCTTTTCAATCAATATTCTTATCCGGGTGATTCTCAGGAAGATACTAACGGAGCTACAAGTCTATTATTCTTCGTTCTCTTTTCTTCTCCGATGGATTAATTTCAAGCTTTCAGTGTTGATCATATTCTTTTCCTCGTGTCAAATGCTTTTTCATACCGGTGCACCTCTTAATCTTTCACTTCTCGCTATTCATTTGTTCTGGAGTGCTGAAGATATCTCGGAAGACTCGTGTTTCCATTCTCAATCCGTTGAAGCTACTTGGAGATTATTATCTCATTCAAGTCATTTAATTCAACCGGTACAATCTCTTTTTCAAGTAATCTTTTCCAACAGTGTTTCCTTTTGAGTGGGCCCTAACCCACAGGTCTTTTTCCAGGATCTTACCTGATTCTTCTAATTATTCCGGAGCCATTCCTAATTCTTTTCAAGTGTAATGTAAGAATGGATTTCATCAGTCACATGCCTTTTCAAGATCGATTTCAATTCTTTTCATTGCTAATTCAACCTTTGCTCTTCTCATTCTCCCAGAGTCTCTCATTAATTTTGGTGGTGTTTCTCGTCGTCATTCTCGAATTTTGAAGACCTAAGAAGATTTCCTCTTAAATCCTTACCCGTTCTTCCAAAGATGTGTAGTTCAAGCTTGATGCCATCCTCTCATAATTGTTTTCGATTGTGAGAATTCTTTTCTTACCATCCGGAGCATTTCATGAGTTGTTTCCATTTCTTTCCTCCGAAGGCCATCATGTCATAATTCTTCATTCTCAGCGTGTAGCTATCGTTCTCCAAATCTTAATGTGGGTCATTCAAATATCCTCTAATCAGTTCATGATCTGTTCGTTCTCATGTATCTAAATCCCCTCAAGTATCTTCATTCATTTTCCAATTCTTCCCGTGAATTGTGCCTTTGCTACTTTCTTTTCCAATTCGTACGGTAGTTCTTTCAACATTCCTCTTCTGTTGTTATCGTATCAATTAATTCGTTCTTTCCAAATCCTACCGGTGGTTTGTTCAAGTTTTCCCAAGTTTTGCGCTATATCTCTTTTAATCCTTCTACGAGAATAAGTAGTATGCCAAATCCATTGCTTGCCATCAATTTAATTTGATGAAGGATAAGCATACAATAAATCTTATTCTTATTTCCTCGAGGTGACTCAATTCTTTTTACGGAGATTATTCATGATGAATAAATTCTTGATTACAAGTGATTCATCTTTCTTTCCAGAATTTTTCATCATGTCACATTTCTCGGTTTGAGATGCTTCATCTTTTCCTTTTCCGGAGTTCCAAGTTTTCTCGGTTATATCATCACGAAGCTCCATCTAAATCATTGCAAGGTTTCACCTTGTGTTTTCAACTTTCCTTTCTTTGTATCATCCTTTTATTACCAGAGTTCTCCATGGAGGCTCTACATGGTGGTTCGTCAATGATTCTTTTAATTATTCAATTGTTCTTCATGATTTCTCTCGGAGTTATGACCCGCCAAGCTATACTCTAAAATAAACATGGTGTTCAACACAAGTTTTGTTTTGAGGAGCTCAAGTATTCTTCTTCTTGCATTCCGAAGTGCAATTCTTTCTATCTTATCTTTTGAGGTGGTGTTATGTCACTCTTGACAATTTCCCTTCGTGATTCAAGTTGTCAAGAATGAGATATTTTAAATCCATCATTTTCTTTTCGTTCAAGAGATCTTTTTGACCAATCAACTTCTTCGTTGGAGTTATCTTGTGTCAGATTTCACCTAAAGCCTTCCCTAAGGAATGTTGCTATTGTGGTGCTTATCAATGATCTAATTTTCTCCTTCTCATCTCGGTGAAGAAGTTTTTCATCTCTTTGGTGCTCTCAGTCAAACCAATGGTTTCCATTGGTGGGCGGTTGTCACCTCATAGTGTTGAGATTTTTCCATAAGCCCACTACAAGCTTATTTGTTTCGTTGTTGGTTTTCCAACAACCCCGTTGACCTTCTTGGAAGGGTGCTTTTCGAGCTCATTTGTGGCAGAAGTTGGCATTTTCTCCTACATTCTGTTATTCCAATGATCTATCTTCTATTCTTTCTTCCGGAGACATTGTGATGTTGCTCCTTTCACTCATCATCTCGAATTGTGAGTATCGTGTTCTCTTCGTGCTTATCCATTTAACCGAAGTGTTGTATCACCTCTTCAATATCTTTTCATCTCATCAAGTTTTCTTCTCTTTTTAGTCGGAGTGCTGTCAAAATTATATCAATCTTATTCCTTCTCTATCTAGTTTTAACCGGAGTGGTTTCAATATCTATCTTATCACCAAACCTCTTGGTTCTCATCATATCCCTTGTGCCTCTTTTCTAACAGAGTGTTTTCAACTTTGTGCATCTTCGTGGTTTTCTTTCTTTCATTTTTCTTAACCTCTCAAGGTTCATGGTTTTCACTCTTTTGTCGAAGAAGCAACTTCTCTTCCTCTTCCGTTTCTCTCCGGTGCCATTCTGGATCTCGGGACGAGATCCTCTCGTAGTGGTGGAGTGTTGTGACGCCCCGAGACCGACGCTTCAGAAGACTTCCATATTTTTGTGACCTCCATGTGTTTTTTTATTTGTGCTTGCTCTATTTATTTTTGCATTGCATCATGTCATCATGCTAGCATGTCATTTAATTTTTAAAACCTCAACTAAATAAATTGCATAGATCGTTGATCTATTTAAATCGAGGGAAGGGTGACTTCTCTTTATAACATATGCTACCAATATTAGGGAGCTATATTTAAATATTTCATTAATTTGGAATTCACCATAACACACTTGCAAAATATCCCAATGCCTTTGTTATCTTAATTCTTGGTCTCCAACCTTGCCATATATTCTTTCATCATATTCCGGAGCTCCACCAAAAATCCGAACATTTTTGGACCTTCCCAACCCTCACTTCCTATTCAAATCATTTGAATTTAAATCAAATGAGTTTGAATTTAAATCTTTCAATCATAGCCTTTTCTATTTTCTCGGAACAAGCACATTCTTGTGGGTCCGGGAAAATTATCCGCGTGTCCAACTTCTTCCCCTAACCTCTCTTTCTTTTCTTTCTTATCTCTGTTTTTTTATTTTCTTTAGAGTGAGAGAGAGAAGAGAGCCTGCAACCCTGTCGGCCCCTAAGCCCAAAGCCCAGTCGGCGCCCCCACCAGCTCTAACCCTAGCCCGATCGATTCCACCTCTGGACCCTCGTCTCCTTCTCCTCGATCCCCTCCGCTGCCACCCACGTGCAGCCCTCGACGTCCCCTCACTCCCGCATCTGCGTGCCTCCAGTGCAAGACCCGCGCTCCGGCCTCGCCGGAGAAGAGAGCCAGGCCGGAGCCCCGTCGGCCTCCTCGCCGCCGTCGCACCCCCTTCCATCAGCAGCCGCACCCTCGTCCCGTCCCCTCTGCCTCCTCCTCGTCAACCGTCGCGCCATCTTCTGCGTCATCGCCTCACCATGTCACCTCGCCCGCGCCACCACTTCTCCACCTCTCCTGGAGCTACGTCCGCCGGCCACCGGAGCCGCTGCTGGCTTCCGCCCCGCGCTCCTCGCTCCCCTTGCTAGCCAGGAGCTCATCCCCGAGCTCGGCAACTCCGGCGGCCCCGGTGCCTGCGCCAAGCTTCCGTCAGGTCCCACGTCGCCATCCAAGACCCTGCCGCTTCCCTCGGCCTCCTGCAGCAGCCTGTTTCGGGCCATCCCCATGGCTTGAGGAGCCCGAGCCTCTATCTGCTCCTCTCGCCCTAAGCCCCCTGCATCCGCCATCTCTAATCACTCCCGCCTGCAACTCCTTCTCCATGCCTCGGTCACGAACCTCCAAGACCACCACAGCAACGGTGCATCGCGAGGTTGCTGCACTGGACGCCAAGTACCACTACAGTCATCATCCGCCAAGTACCCCTTCGGATCACCAAGTTCGACTACCATGGTCGTGAACCGCTTCCGTAACGTGTACGACTACTTGTCCTACGACCCATGAACGACTACTTCCCTCGACGATTTTGAACCGCCCTGAAACGCATGCTTCAAAGGTTTAATGACGAGACGACCGCCCGGGTACGAATGCATGTGTTGTATGAGATGCTCGTGTTTGCATCGTGTTCGAGAGGTCTTTGCACGTTCCTCCTCATTTGCCATGCCGCCGTCCTGTGGGAACCCGGTAACCGGGAGCACCCCACCATCTTGCATGACTCGCTCACGTCACACTTCCTTTTGCACCGGTATCTCCTTGAGTTATCGGATCACCCGAATGTTGCCGTGGCACCATTTTTGTTTCACCACCATGGCACCCTTTTTGTTCCGCCATGGTGACAAATGCTTCATAACATGCTCATGTCAACGTTTTCATAAAATTGCTTAAGACTTGCATATGCCATCCGCATCATGTTAACAACATTTAAATGATTAAAATTGTGTTTGCATTATATTGCTAAATGACATATGGGGATTTTCGGAATTGTTGTTTGTTGTTTCCGGCCTCACTTAAACTTGCCTAGATAGGTAGTTTAATTATGCTTCACCCCTTGCCAGGTTTAATAACATTTAATATTGTTGGGTACATAAGCGAGAGAGAACTAAATAATTGATGCGGTGTTTTGTCAATATGCAACTCGTTGCATATTGAGCCCCACTTAACTTGTAGTATTGTTTGTTGCATTTTTCCATGCCATGCCTCATTAAACTGGACATGCATCATACTTGATTGTGCATCATGCCATGTTTATGTGATGGTTATTTACCATATTGTTTGCTTCTTTCCGGGTTGCTTCTCTCGTTAGCTTCGGTTTTGTTCCGGAGTTGTGAGGATTCATTCGACTACTCCGATTCGTCTTCTTCATGGACTCGTTCTTCTTCCTAGCGGGATTTCAGGCAAGATGACCGCTACCCTGGATCTCACTACTATCATTGCTATGCTAGTTGCTTCGTTCTATCGCTTTGCCCCGCTACCTATCTCTTGTTGATCAAGCCTTCCAATTGCCATGAACCTCTAATCTTTGACACCCTTCCTAGCAAACCGTTGTTTGGCTATGTTACTGCTTGCTCAGCCCCTCTTATAGCATTGCTAGTTGCAGGTGAAGTTGAAGATTGCTCCATGGTGGATAGGATTATGGTTGGGATATCACAATATCTCTTATTTAATTAATGCATCTATATACTTGGTAAAGGGTGGAAGGCTCGGCCTTATGCCTGGTGTTTTGATCCACTCTTGCCGCCCTAGTTTCCGTCATACCGGTGTTATGTTCCCGGATTTTGCGTTCCTTACGCGGTCGGGTGATTTATGGGACCCCCTTGACAGTTCGCTTTGAATAAAACTCCTCCAGCAAGGCCCAACCTTGGTTTTACCATTTGCCTCACCTAGCCCTTTTTTCCCTTGGGTTTCCAGAGCCTGAGGGTCATCTTTATTTTAGCCCCCCCGGGCCAATGCTTGTCTAAGTGTTGGTCCAAACCGAGCGATGTCCGGCGCCCCCTGGGCAACCAGGGTCTATGCCAACCCGACATCTTGCTCATCCGGTGTGCCCTGAGAACGAGATATGTGCAGCTCCTATCGGGATTTGTCGGCACATCGGGCGGCTTTGCTAGTCTTGTTTTACCATTGTCGAGATGTCTTGTAAACCGGGATTCTGAGACTGATCGGGTCTTCCTGGGAGAAGGTATATCCTTCGTTGATCGCGAGAGCTTATCATGGGCTAAGTTGGGACACCCCTGCAGGGTATAAACTTTCGAAAGCAGTGCCCGCGGTTATGTGGCAGATGGGAATTTGTTAATGTCCGGTTGTAGATAACTTGACACTAGATCCGAATTAAAACGCATCAACCGTGTGTGTAGCCGTGATGGTCTCTTCTCGGCGGAGTCCGGGAAGTGAACACGGTTTTGGGTTATGTTTGACGTAAGTAGGAGTTCAGGATCACCTCTTGATCATTACTAGTTGACGATCATTCCTTTGCTTCTCTTCTCGCTCTTATTTGCGTATGTTAGCCACCATATTATGCTTAGCCGCTGCTGTAACCTCACCACTTTACCCCTTCCTTTCCCTTTAAGCTTTGCTAGTCTTGATACCCATGGTAATGGGATTCCTGAGTCCTCATGGCTCACAGATTACTACAACAACAGTTGCAGGTACATGTTATGTGATGATCGCGACGCGAGAGCGATGCTTGCTTGTTTTGGAGTTCTTCTTTTGCTTCTTCTTCGATCAGGGGATAGGTTCCAGGTCGGCAGCCTGGGCTAGCAGGGTGGATGTCGTTTGAGTTTCTGTTTGTGTTTCATTCGTAGTCGGATGGTGCTCTTATGTAAGATAATGTTGTATTCGTGTGGCATTGTATGGATCTTGTATGTATCCCCATCTATTATGTAATGATATCCACCTTGCAAAAGCGTTTCAATATGCGGTTCTATCCTTGGTGGGACCTTCGAGTCTCTGTAGGATAGTATCACATATTGGGCGTGACAATGCTGCTTGATTGGCTTTAATGAGTATAGGGGTTACAAGAGTTGATCTACCCCGAGATCATATGTTGCAGTCTATACCCTGGAGGTATGATGATTAATGTCATAATGATCCACTGACTAGCCTGGCCTCATTTTATATAATGTACCAGAGGCCTAGGATAACAAGAGTCCTAGCCGAATACGCTGGTGGGGAGGAGTCCTTGTCTTGATCACCAAGTCTTCTGGAATCTTCATTGTATGCGGCAACTGTCTGAACTGGCCCATGAGTATACGACCTTGGGGGTCCTCGGCCCAATCTAACTGATCAGGGGATGACGTGGTGAGTACCCCCTAGTCTAGGACACCGTCAGTAGCCCCCTGAACCGGTCTTCAAGTTGGGGGCGCTCCTCGATTCTTTCGCACTGTTTTTCATCTTCGGTCGTCGGTCTTGAAAACGGGTTCAACAAATCTGCTCCTCTTCGATCTTGAGAATCGCCGAAGTAAATCCGAAGAGTTTACACGTCGGGTATCCGAGGAGCCCCTTTAACTTCTCGACCTTTATCAATGCCTTGTTATTTTAATGCCACGCCTCGGGTTTGAAGTTGTTCCCAGGCAGCAGTGTCCTCTTACGTCCGAGCTCCAACACCGAACTGCAATCGAGGTGTCTTTTGCAGCTGGGCACCAATGTCGGACTGCTTCCAAGCTCCAACGCCGGAATGCGTCCGAGCTCCATTGCCGGATTATATCCGAGGTGTCATAGATCACCATGGTTCAAAAAAGTTGAAAGAGTTTAGCTAAGCTTAATACCGGAAATGCCCTTTATGGAGCCAGCCACTAGCGCCCGAGCTTTATGCCGGACTGCTTCCGGGTGGTGCACCACCTTGGCCATGGGCTGATTTTTATGAATTTAATTCTGAATTGTGCAACGTAATCTCTGACGAGATGTATAGCCAGTATATGTATATCAGTAACCCTCAAGGTGCGTATTGGCCTAATATTCGGGATGCACCTGAAGGAAAAAATCAAACCACTGACCCTAGTAGCCCTGAGACTCAGGTCGATGCGTAAAATCAGCCTGAGGATCAATTCCCGGCTTGGCAGCATACTTAGGAATAAAAACACGGTGTGCAAAGTCCTCGAGACTCAGGTTGGGTGCGGCCGACCAAACTGAGGATAATAATCTCCTCGAAAACTATATTGCACTTTAAATTTTCTGCATTGGATTGTCAATGCAGTAGCCCCCGAGCCACTGGTTGGGTGGCAACACCAGATCATGGGATCGATGTACCCCTTTAATATTTTTAAATGATAAGCATGAAGCCCAGTAGCCCCCGAGCTTTAATGTGGGCACGGGTGGCCGAATTAAGGATCGATATCCGTCGTAAAATCACAAATTATCTGTAATGATTCTATGTATCCAAGTACTTTTACATCATTAATGCTCAGATCCGCATTGTAAAAAAACTTTGTTCACCGACCATCGGCTTCCACCTCCTTGGCCAGAAGCTAAGGACTGTGTGTCCTACTTTATGAAGCCTTTATGAGGGCAAAGATTTACGTAAAACAAGGCAATCCCACCATACGGTTTTATAAACAAAGGTACGCGGAGAGATATGTTCTATTACTTTTTAACGTAAGAAATATCTTCCAGCGAAAATAGTCCCGCTATCATTCCTTTCTTTGGGTTGTCATGCTAAGCATGATCATGAAGCCTCAACTCCGATCAACGTGGGAGGAAAATATTGAGGACTTAGTTCGGGGAATGTTCCCGAACTCTATGGTATTAATGAACCAAAATTTTAACTTCCATCATTGCCGACCAATGTGATCCTTTAAGATTGCTAGCTTTCGGCTATACCCTGTCTGAGGTACTAACTCGGATGACCCGGTAGTAACAATCACAGAGGTGCTCACTTTACCGCCTAGCCGAACAATCAAGAACGTAGGGGTAAGCACAGGAGCCAGGGAACCCAGCTTGGCCAAAATTTAAGTCAAATTGATGCATATTTATGGCTTTATAACGATAATTATGGAAGGAAACGCTTGTATAATGAATACAAATGTTGATGATATATACTTATTTTGACTCCATTGCGACTGTTTATCAGTTGAAAGTGTCCCATCGTCGGCTTCTACCCCTTTGTAGATACTATGCAGGGTGTTTCTACAATAACCAGACAACCCTTAGCCGAAGTCTCGGAGCCCGGAGGCGGTTGTGTTAGCGGAAACGAGGCAATCAGATATCTTGGCTTTATAACTTTCACTTAGTCATAGGAGCTTTAAACTAGGGAAGCTAGCTACGAGCCCCCGGTTAGTGTTTGGCGACAGCAGAGGTCAAGCCATAAACATTTCGGCCAATGTTTATGAACGGCTCATCATTTAACACGGTCATCGGATTGCTGACCAGTTTGCGCCTATTGTGACAGTCAGTTTTCAGCTTTCTCCACTGAGGTGCTTAACCATGCGAGATGGAATCACAATCAGTGGTTCTACCGTTGCACACCTAGACGAACAAAGCAGAACGTAGGATGCAAGCACAGGAGCCGGGCAACCCAACTATTGACCGAAGACACAATTCGAAACCGATGTATATATAGCAACATCCGAGAATGTTTTTGCCGAATCTCTAAAGTTGTCTGGCGTTGCACTGTGAGACTTATGTGAAAAACACACAAATAGTTTAAAAGTGCCAAAAGCTTGGAAAACCAAAAAACGCCAGTAAAAACATGACATCCGAACAAGATCAAGTGTTCGGTGCCAATCCGAAAATTGGAAAAAAATTGTGCTTCTCTCGACCAAGAAGAAAACACATTTACAACTCATATATAAATTTTAAGAGCCCCCAAGTGACTTGGGCAAAAGGATTTTATGTATAGTGATTGTATGTACCGAAGTACTTATATCATATCTGTGTTCACCCAAACTTTATACGCGTCTTAACCGACCGTCGGCTTCTCCCTCTTCGGTCAAGGACCGAAAAGTGTTATGTACTCCCCTGTCGAGAATATCGACGGTGTTTTCGATAACCAGGCAATCAGGCCATAAGGCTGTAACAGACAGAGCGTGCTCAGGGAACTTATGCTATATTACCGACGAAGTGTAAGAAGCATCTTCGAAGAAAATAGTACCCCCACCAATACCTTTCTTCGGTTGCTCATTATTACTATGAGACTTGTGCAATAGATTTTTTGTACTCATGAGTTCCGTTGTGTGCCGACCATTATTGAAAATAGTAAGAGCACTAGCTTTCGGCTTCACCCAGTCTGAGGTCCGGCTCGGATGACCCGATCGTGACAATCGCAGAGGTGCACCCTTTACTCCCTAGCTGAACAATCGGGAACGGAGTGGTAAACACAGGAACAAGGCAACCCAGCTTGCAAATCTCTTAAGTCAACATGGTGCATATTGTGGCATAATACACGAACAAGGAACGAAGCCGTACAAGTATAATCATTTGCAAGAGGAAAGGCTACATAAAGGAAGCCCCTGATACATCTCCAACGTATTTACTTTTCCAAACACTTTTGCCCTTGTTTTGGACTCTAACTTGCATGATTTCAATGAAACTAACCCGGACTGACGCTGTTTTTAGCTGAACTGCCATGATGTTGTTTTATGTGTAGAAAATGAAAGTTCTCGGAATGTCCTGAAAATCCACGGAGGCACTTTTTGGAATTAATAAGAATTTCTGGGCGAAAGAAATACACCAGGGGGCCCACACCCTATCCACGATACAGGGGGGCATGCCCCCCTATCTCGTGGGCCCCCTGGACCTCCATCGACCTCAACTCCAACTCCATATATTCATGTTCGGGGAGAAAAAATCAGAAAGAAAGTTTCATCGCGTTTTACCACACGGAGCCGCCGCCACGCCCTAATCTCTCTTGGGAGGGTTGATCTGGAGTCCGTTCGGGGCTCCGGAGAGGGGGATTCGTCGTTGTCGTCATCATCAACCATCCTCCATCACCAATTTCATGATGCTAACCTCCGTGCGTGAGTAATTCCATCATAGGCTTGTTGGATGAGATTTACCATGTAATCAAGTTAGTTTTGTTGGGGTTTGATCCCTAGTATCCACTATGTTCTGAGATTGATGTTGCTATGACTTTGCTATGCTTAATGCTTGTCACTAGGGCCCGAGTGCCATGATTTCAGATCTGAACCTATTATGTTTTCATGAATATATGTGTGTTCTTGATCCTATCTTGCAAGTCTATAGTCACCTATTATGTGTTATGATCCGACAACCCCGGAGTGACAAAAATCGGGATACTTCTCGGTGATGACCGTAGTTTGAGGAGTTCATGTATTCACTATGTGCTAATGCTTTGTTCCGGTTCGCTCTTAAAAGGAGGCCTTAATATCCCTTAGTTTCCGCTAGGACCCCGCTGCCACGGGAGGGTAGGACAAAAGATGCCATGCAAGTTCTTTTCCATAAGCACGTATGACTATTTACGGAATACATGCCTACATTACATTGATGAACTGGAGCTAGTTCTGTGTCACCCTATGTTATAGATATTACATGAGGAATCTCATCCGGCATAATTATCCATCACTGATGCATTGCCTATGAGCTTTTCACATATTGTTCTTCACTTATTTACTTTTTTGTTGCTATTGTTACAACTACTACAAAAACCCAAAAACTGTTAGCTTTACTTTTGCCACCGTTACCTTTATTATCATACCACTTTGCTACTAAATACTTTGCTGCAGATACTAAGTTATACAGGTGTGGTTGAATTGACAACTCAACTACTAATACTCAAGAATATTCTTTGGCTCCCCTTGTGTCGAATCAGTAAATTTGGGTTGAATACTTTACCCTCGAAAGCTGTTCCGATCCCCTACACTTGTGGGTTATCAGCCCCCAAGTAAACGGGGTATTTGAATTTGTGCGTCACAAACAAAGTTTTGACAAGGAACTTTGTCACAAACCACTTTGTGCCAAAAAGTATAATGCTTGGTCTAACCGAACAAAATTTAAAACTGAAAGTTTTTGAGCATGAAAGCAACTTAGCTAGTTAATGTGTTCGGTGTTGATGACACGATGGAGGCTTGTGGCGGGACGAAGATGCCAATTGAACCGACAAGGTTCGCAGTCCTTGGCATGGCCGAGGTCCCAGCCCCCAGGCCAAAGGTGTCCGAGTAAGGAGTTTGGCTGTCCGGAGTAGTGACCACATAACGCGGTCAAAATTGATTCCCTGCACACATAAAATAGTGCGGTCCAGGAAATAATAATAATATATATATAATTCTTGAATAATTGCTTTACGCAATAATAATTTATTTAAAGAGATGTGGCCTGGCGCCGAAGCCAATGTCGATGCAGGGCGTCGGTGTGATGTAGTGAAGGTGTGACAAAGCCTGAATTTGTAGGGTGGTCTGAGTTTCGGATGCGACGTTCACCGAACTATGAACGGAAATTGACCGAACCACCACGCGACCATTTTTAATGTGGCCGCCATTTGGTAGACCCGTGTACAAATGATGAAACAGATCAGAGTAATAATTCGTTCAGAAAAATAAGCCCAACAAGCAAAAATTGTTAGGATTAATAGCACCTGGTTTATTTGTTGTAGTCGTCCGAAGAAAAGCGACTCCCAAAATTGGGAATCAATCCGCACACCCATTGCCTGATGGGCGATAAAGCAACGGCATGGCGATGCTGGCAAAGGTTGGCTTGCCGAGGCAAAGCCCCCGGTCCAGCTAACGTGACCAAGCTGGTCGGCTGATGACGCCGAAGTCACCGGAGTATGTTGATGAAGAAATAGCCAAGTCCCGGGCCTAGCCGAGGTGATGGAGCAGGCCGGTGAGGGGTTGTTGAAGCTACCATGTCAGCCGAGGTGTTGAAGTAGTTTGGCGTGATGGATATTGGCTCGAAGTGTTGAAGCTGCCATGTCACTTGTGACGTGGTCAATGCTGGCTTGATGAAGTGACTGTGCGGCGATGCCGGTGTGCCCGCTCCGTGTAATCCGTATAGCTGTGATGTTGGTGACGATTTATCCTTCGCAATGCCGAACTATTGTTCGGCTTGCCGAAATGATGATCTAAATCAGTTGAGCTCGGCTCAACAAAGCGACAACGTGTCTAGCACAGGTTGGCCGCCGTGGAGTGATGTTGTTGAGCCGGTTTGACACCGGCGCGATGGTGAAGATCGTATTGTAAAAATACTTTTAATATTAATGGGATGTGTTTGAGAATAAAACACAATACCCCATACAAAAACTTCCTTCAAAAAGTATGTCCGAAATACCATTCATAAAGAAGATGAACTCGGGTCGGATTCGTTCTCGCGCAGAAAACAGATCCGAAAAATTATGTACTAATCGGAAGGTTCCCGGAGTTTGGACGGTCGGATCGAGCTGAATTTGTGACAGTTGCTGCATATAGGAATTCCGCAGTCGATCAACGGTTGGATATTCCAAAGGACATCCAAGCTAGATGCTGGACACCACGCTCCAAACTCGTCCGGATTCTCGTCCAGATTCAACAGGGCTTCGGTATATCGGAGATTGCCGGAGATTCCTCCATCGGAACTCGACGAAATTTTGCAGGATTGTTGTATACTCAATTCCGCACAATCCCACTGAAGCAATCGTTAGAACGACACTCGAGGAGGCGGTGACGGCATATACAAGTTTGTTGTCCAGAAAAACAGCACGGTCGCCCGTGGGCAATGTTGATGATGAGCCCCCGAGCTCCATGGGTGATTCCTCCATGATCTTGATAGAGATTGGAGTTGGTGTTGATGAAGGCCCTCATTCGAACATGACGATCAGAGGCAGGGCACAGTCCTATGTCAAGCCAAGTCGCAGTTGATCTGCAGTCGAGCCATTGATCCTTTTGCTGATCACACATCGGAACTCTCAATGAAAGCACCAATGTCGGTGTGAAAACCGGCAGATCTCTGGTAGGGGGTCCCATGCTGTGCATCTTAGGATCGATGGTAACATGAACACGGGATTTTACCCAGCTTCGGGCTCTCTTGATGAGATAATACCCTACATGCTGCTTGATTGACTTTAATGAGTATAGGGGTTACAAGAGTTGATCTACCCCGAGATCATATGTTGTGGTCTAAACCCTGGAGGTATGATGATCCATCGACTAGCCTGGCCTTGGTTTATATAATGTACCAGAGGCCTAGGATAACAAGAGTCCTAGCCAAATACGCCGGTGGGGAGGAGTCCTTGTCTTGGTCACCAAGTCTTGTGGAATCTTCCTTGTATGCGGCAACTGTCCGAACTGGCCCATGAGTATACGGCCATGGGGGTTCTCGGCCCAATCTAACTGATCGGGGGATGACGTGGTGAGTACCCCCTAGTCCAAGACACTGTCAATGACGATGATGGCCCCGACGACGTTCCGGCGCCACCAAGAGAGAGGGGGAGAGAGACCCCATTCATCTTATTCTTCCTTGGCATTCTCCCTAGGTGGGAGAAGGGTTTCCCCTCTGTTCCATGGTCCCCATGGCGTGGGAGGGGCGAGAGCCCCTCTGAGTTGGATCTGTCTCTCTGTCTCTCTCTGTTTCTGCGTTTTTAGATTCTTCCCTTTCAGCGTTTCTTATATTCCCGAAGATCGGTAACTAGGATTGGATTGAAACCTTCACCACGATTCATTTCTGGATATTATCTTCTTGTGGCAAAAAAAGAGCAGCAACCGCCTTACGGGGTGTCCACGAGGGTCAGGTGCGCGCCCACCCCCTAGGGAACGCCCCCTGCCTCGTGGGCCCCTCGAGCATCGTCTTGCGTTGATTCTTCTTCCCAAAAATCATAAATATTCCAAAAATACTCTCCGTCCGTTTTTATCCCGTTTGGACTCCGTTTGATATGGGTTTTCTGCGAAACATAAAACATGCAACAAACAGGAACTCGCAATGGGCACTGGATCAATATGTTACTCCCAAATATAGTATAAAAAGTTGCCAAAAGTCTATGGAAGTTGAATAATATTGGCATGGAACAATCAAAAATTATAGATGCAACGAGACGTATAACAAGACCTTGTCGGGGACGACTCCAAGGTCCCTGGCAAGCTTTGCCGGGGACGATCACTGGGTCGCGGCCAGACCCGTGCCCGGAAAGGTTTGGCCACTTCACCACTACTCAAGTGCGATGATAAGTGTGCCGGCTAAGCAGGCGCCTGCGTGGCGGCATGCAGATCTGCGTGGAAGCATAACTTCTTGCCAACACAACAGCTGGTTGGCCAGTGTGGTGCTACATGCCTCGTCGACTCGGACGCGTGGCAAGGCGAGGAAGAGCAGCGAATGATGAGATGGCCTTTGTTGCCATCCCCAATAAAGCGAGAGGACACGTAGGAAACACATTAAATGCGTTTGTCCTATGTTGGTCGAGCGATAAGCTCGTATCTCTGTAGCTTGCCACTTCCTGTTTGCCACTATGGCAACCCCTTTGTGTATAAAAGGACACCCAAGGTGCACAGAGAGAGGATTCTAACTTTTGGACAAAGCACACACCGTAGCTAGTTCAAAAGCTCAAGAACATATATATAACCATATAAAGCAAGACTAGGGTATTACACATCTCTGTTTCCCAAACCTGGATAAAAATTCTCTATGTGCTAATGACTCGACCTACTCTTCGTTCAACTAATCCCCCTCCAAACATAGAAGGGATCCTTGTGACCCCATAGGTGATCGGTTTCCCCGACATCTTTGGCGCGCCAGGTAGGGGTGATTAGTTGTGAGAATCTGGTCCGTTGGTTAGGGCAGTGGTTCCTTCGTCGCCGTGGCGCCGAAGAAGAAGGTGACCGCAACGGCCGGCCCGGTCGAGGTCGTCCGCGCCATCCTGGTGCGAAGGGCTAGGCATGCGGCGGCGCCCACGGCCCCAACGGCGATTTGCATAGCCATCAAGTTAACTTAGAGTAATTTTTCCTTTCTATGAGGCTATCATCCATCAAGTTATTCAAGGGGCTAGCCTACTGTTTTGGTGTGCCAAACAAGGTTATCACCGACAACGGCATGCGGTTTACAAGCGGCGCTTTCATGCAATACATCCAAGACCTCGGTGGCAAGGACAAAGACTTTGGACAAGCTACGCAAGTGCGGAAGGTCACTACTTGAATTAGCTTATTTGCCGTCCGCTGGCGGACAGCAAAGAAGGTCTTTGCCGTCAGGCACAAGGAAACGGACGGCAAAGAAATGGCTGATGGCAAAGAAAATATGTCGTCAGCTAGCGGACGACAAAGAGGTTGGTGGGTCCAGTTATTTTGTGACCAACCCAAGCCCACCAGCCCCACCTCTTTGCCGTCCGCAAGCAAATGGCAAAGAATGTTTGACGACTGTTGGCGGACGGCAAAGAGGCAGGTACGTTAACGGCCGTCCCGCCCCCGTCCTCTATCTCTTCTCTCCACTCTCTCTCTCGCTCTCGTTCCCTCCCAAACCCACCACCGCGCCGCCGACGCCTACCCCGTCGGCCGTAGCCGGCCGCCCCGCCGCCACGCACCCCACCCCTATGGCGTCCCGACCTCCACCGCACCCCCGCCGCCCCTTCCACGTCGCCCCGCCCACACCGGCCCGCGCTGCCACCGCCGACCCCGTCCGGAGTAGCCGGCCGCCCCGCACCCCTCCCCGACCTCCACCGTGGCCACGCCGCTCCTTCCACATCCTCCAACCGCGCCGCGGCCATCCCCGCCCCCAGCCCCCGACCAACCGGTGTGGCCATTGCAGCCGCGGGTCGACCGCCCCCCGACGAGCGCCGCCTAGCACCGCCCCTCCCCGCCCCATCGCTGCCCCGTCTTGTTGCCGCCCCGTCGCCGCCCCCTCCCCGCCCCGTTGCCGCCCCCCACGGTGAGCCCCTACCACCACCCT
Organism: Triticum timopheevii; assembly: GCA_963921465.1. Lineage (NCBI taxonomy): Eukaryota > Viridiplantae > Streptophyta > Magnoliopsida > Poales > Poaceae > Triticum > Triticum timopheevii. Next base: position 89,901,865 of record OY997271.1, read on the forward strand.
GTGTCCTATTTTCTTTTCTGTTTAGATTAGGTTTTTTAGTTTAAGTTTTTTCAGTTTAGGTTTAATTAGTTTAGGTTAGTTAGTTTAATTAGTTTAGGTTTAATTAGTTTAAATAGTTTAGTTTTAATTAGTTTAGGTTTTTAGTTCAGGTTTAGGTTATATACTTAGCTAGATTAGATTAATTAGATTAGATTATATTAGACTAGTGTTAGGTTTTAGTTAAATAGTCATAATTAAAGGAAGTGAAAAAGATGAAAAAAAAGAAGAAAAGTAGAATAAGTAGAAGGGGGAAGAAGAAGAAGAAGAAGAAGAAGAAAAGAAGAAGAAGAAGAAGAAGAAGAAGAAGAAGAAGAAGAAGAAGAAGAAGAAGAAGAAGAAGAAGAAGAAGAGGAAGAGGAGGAGGAGGAGGGGGAGGAGGAGGAGGAGGAGAAGAAAGAGGAGAGGATGAGAAGAAGAAGAAGAAGAAGAAAGAGGAGAGGAGGAGAAGAAGACAAGGAAAAAAGAGACCCCGACCCCCGACACCACGGCATGACACCCCGACCCCCGACACCCTGACACCACACCCCCACCTCGACCCTGACCCCCGACCAACCGACACCTTGACACCACACCCCAACCCACACCTCGACCCCGACACCCAGACAACCCGACCCCGACACGACACCCTGACCCCGACACCCTGACACCCGACCCCCAACACCCTGACACCACACCCAGACCCCGACACCCTCACACCCTTACCCCCAACCCCCAACACCCTGACACCACACCCCGACCCACACCCCATCCCCGACCTCGACACCCTGACACCCTGACCCCGACACGACACCCCGACCCCGACACTTCGACACCCCGACACCACACCCCGACCCCGACCACCGACTATCAACACCCCCACACCTGACACCCCGACCACCAACACCCCGAGCACCGACACCCCGACCCCGACACCGACACCCCGACACCCTGAGACCCCTACAATCGACACCCCGACACCCCCACCCCGACCCCGACCCCCGACACCCTGACACCACACCCTGATAACCTAAAAGCACACCTCGACCCTGACAACCCGACACTCTGACACCCAGATCGACCCCAGACATGATGACGATACAAAAAATCATATATATTTGGGTTGTTCAGGTGTATTTTCATTACGTTCATGATGATGATACACTTAAATTATATACATATTATTATGTTCATGTCAGATATCCAATTTTTTTATGTTGTACTAATTTCGTTTACTTTTTGTCATTGCAAGTGTTGACAGGATGGTTGGCAAGGGTCCAGAGCGCCCAGAGTGGTGGTTCCATTATTCCACCCCAGCCCCTCCGGAGAGCACTGCTAGATAGTATGCAGACAACTGCGATGGGCGCTTCTACTTCGGCTGGGAGAGGTCGGGGGAGAATGAAGAAGGCTGGTAGAGGTGGACGTGGCAGCGGGAGAGGTAGGAAGGCTGCTACGCCTTCCTCGCCGCCACCCTCAGCTGATTCACTTGACCACAGGACTGCTCCATCTGACGTGGACCCGTCTCGGACTCGGTCCATGAGCATCCGATCGCTGATCCTTCACCCCACCAGACTCGGGTCGCCGATCCTTCGGCCCATGTGAGTCCGGTCCTAGAGTCTTTGGCCCAGAAGACTCCGGTCACGGGGTCTTCGTCCTAGAAGATTTCGGTCACAGGGTCTTCGTCCCAGAAGACTCCGGTCCCGTCGTCTTCTTCCCACGAGACTCCGGCCCCGCCGTCTTCTTGCCACGAGACTCCGGAGGCTAGTGGCCCGGATGGTGGTAGCGAGGACACCTTTTCAGATGATAGCTACAGCGAGGATGAGATGGTTGAGAAGGGCAAGAAGGTCTACAAGTGTGGCGGTACAAAGCTCCCGCCCATGACGATGAACCCTAACCAGAGGTGGTTGATTGCGCCTAAAGGGTTGAAGTAAGTGCATTTACTATTTTTTTTAACCTTTTGCCTTCATGTTCCTTCAAATCAATATCTAATGTGTTTGCCTTGTCATACTGCAGGGGCTAGGATTACCCCCGTGACCGTAGTGTCCGTAGGCCCAACCAGGTCCTTGGCACGCTTTGCCGGCAACACTTCCCTGGGTGGGTCTCGATGCCCGGTGAGGGTCAGGTTCCACAGCTAGCACTGAGCTGGGAGTTGTACTCTATTGCCTCGGCCCCTCCAAGGGAGATGGTCGCTGGTGTCGCATGCGAGACGGTGGTCGACATTGTGTTCCATTGGTTTTGGGTAATTTCTCCTTTAGAGAATTAAAAATGAACACTACCTACCTAGTGATTGTACTAATCATTGTTGTCTTCTTTGATTGCAGACCTTCTACAGGGTTTCAAAGGGAGAACAGGAGGCCGCGGCTATGGTTGTCGAAGCCGAGTACAAGCGCCTAGTTTAGAACTTACGGCAAGAGGCTCGGGTGCAGGCCGTTCGTGACTACTACGCCTCACAGGGTATTAGGAGGGCCAAGAAGAAGTGTCGCAGCAAGTTTCTGAGTAGGGAGAAGTACTTGTCGGTAATTATACCTATTCTTAAGGCCTTGAACTTAGTTTTCTTGATTTGATTCGTAGCGCTAAAATTTCTCTTGACTCATTTAGGTTCCCCCGAGATGGTGTGTCGATAAGATGGACTGTTGGGAGGCGTTGGTGGATGCGTGGTGCTCTCCTGAAAGGCGGCTCGAACACCAAAGGGCCAAGGATAAGCGTGACCAAATGGAAGGTGTGCCACACCACCAAGGGAGCTCTAACCTGTTTGAGTATGGGGATAACTAGGTATGTGGTTTGCCACATGATTCATGCAATTTCTTTCTTCATGGTAGCATTTATCCTTTCCAAAATGACTTAATATGCTTAGATAGTTAAAATATAGCATAACTACCTTGGATAGCTCAATAATGACTTAATATTCTTTAGTTAGCTAAAAAATAGCATAACTACCTTGGATAGCTCAATAATGACATATTTAGCAATAAAATGACATAATAGCCTTTAGATAGCTCTATAAAATGACTTAATATGCTTTAGTTAGTTAAAAATGGCATAACTACCTTCGATAGCTCAATAATGACATAATTAGCATACTTTGGTCAAAAATGGCATAATAATCTTTCTTAGCTCCAAAATGACCTAAACTTAGCTTATTTTCCTCGAAGATGACATAATAACCTTTCTTAGCTCCAAAATGACCTAAACTTAGCTTATGTTCCCCGAAAATGACTTAATAACCTTTCTTAGCTCCAAAATGACATATTTACATAGTAATAATGCTAGCTTGAGCTCTAATTAACCAATATTTTGTTGCTCTCTCTCTCAGGCGCACTACCACAAGAAGCCTGTGCCTTCTGTGTTCGACCTCTATGGCATGGCCCATATAGCCCCATACAAGAAGGCCAAGGCATTCACGGAGACTGACCTAGATCATCGAAAGAACTCCACCAACATCTCCTCCCACCACAAGCTTGTGAAGTACAGAGACGAGGGGAAGACGAGGAAAGGGGAGGACTTTAACCCGAGCCAGGATCCTTTGGATACAGAGCTGGTGATGATATCTGGTGGCGGGAGGTCTCATGGCTCTCAAGCCATTGCTGATGGACTGATACGTTGTCCTAAGACTCCCCCGCAGATCAAGAAGTGCCAGAGTACCTCTGATCCTGAGATAACGCCTCGTACACGGCCCGAGGAGCTCGTCGTAGCGGTTAGTTATACGGACTCTCTGACCTTTCCTCCATTACATTGTGTGTGCATCCGTCGATGATTACAATGCTAACGAGGAGTGTTTTGTTGCAGGCAGCGGTTCAGAAAGAGAGACTGAAGACCCAGGAGCTTTTGGAGAAGGCAAAAAGGGAGGCGGCGGAGAGGGAGAGGGAGAGGGAGGAGAAGACGGCTAACAGTACAAAAAAGACACATCTGTGACATTTTGGGACGAACAAATTTTTTTCCTGTCATACTTATGACACTTGTATGACGGTAATTGTGACAAAACCTGGTATCATCATAGATGTGGTGGGCTCCTACTTCTATGACAAAAATCATGACAAAAAATGGGATTTTCGTCCTGGGTGGGCCGAGACGCAGCTGCATGACATTCTTTGGGCTGTCCATGACGGAAAAAACCATGATAGAAGAGAGGGTGAGGAAAATTTCGGCGAGTTCCCGGTTACGGTGGGAGGTCGGGGGCCGAGCAATGCGCGTTTCTCTCGTACACGTACGTGCGTGTGTGCGAGGCGTTGGCTCTACCTGAACCCGAGTGAGCCATTGGGCTCTAACTGAACCCGAGCGATTGCATTGCAGGCTACGCATTACTGAACCCGAGCGATCGATCGATGGCTATTAACTGAACTCGATCGAGCGATTCCTTCACTACTGTTGCTAACTGAAGCCGATCGATGCTACCTCTGGATGAACAGTGAGCGTTGCGGGGGGGGGGGGATGAACAGTGAGCGGTGGGGTTGGATGAAATGGACCCCGATCGATCGAGCCGGTTGGATGAACAGGACCCGACGGAGGGCTGGATGAACAGGACGACCTGGTGGAGGGCTGGATGAATAGTAGACGGTGGAGGGGTGCCCGTGGAGGGGTGTTCGAATAGTAGCCGATCGAGTAGCGCTCGGTGGAGGCTGGATGAACAGGAGCCCGTGGAGGCTGGAGGAGATCGACGGTAGCCCATGGAGGCTGGAGGAGGTCGATGGTGGAGATGAACAGGTTCTCGTGGAGTCCCGTTTTGCGGTTTTCCACACCCCTGCCAATGAATAGGGCCCCCGTTTCGACCGTAGCGCTCCAACACAAGTCCGTTTCGTCCATTTTGTGGTACGCCACACCCCTCCCGATCAACAGGACCCCCGCTTCGACCGTAGGAGGTCCGTTTCCTCCTTTTGGCCCGAACCAGGGTAAACATTGTGTCCCTTGCTTCCTATTACCATCAGCCTAGACGCACAGATCAGGACCCCCTACCCGAGATCCGCCGGTTTTGACACCGACATTGGTGCTTTCATTGAGAGCTCCTCTATGTTGTCGCCGCAAGGCTCGATGGCTCGGCTCGTCGTCAAGGACAACATTACCTCGGGGGGAGCTCTGGCTGTAGGCCAAACTCTCCGACTTGGCGGCTTTATCATGGCTGCCCCATCGGCGGTTGCACCGACGATGGCCTCTCGGGTCATCAAGCATAACCTTCGCATCAGTTCGGAACTCGCCGAACAGATGGATCCGATGGAGCTCTCCTCCCTTAATGAGCTCTTGGATCGCATCGCCGATTTGGGAGTCGCTACAAACTATGACCGGATCGGGCTTAAACCCGACCAAAGGGACATCAGATCCCCGCCGGCCACCCATGAGATAGCGGTAGTGGAAGAACCACACACGGATTGCCCCTCAACTTTGAGGACGAATTATGTCCGGATCACCGAACTCCTTGAGCCAAACACCTGCTCAAAGGAAGACATGACCCAAGTCCCGGACTTAGAATCGGGCATTGGGCCGAAGAAATTGGGTAACACTCCGGATCCCGAGCTGTTAGGCTCGGAACCTCCCATGCCCCCGGGTGCTAGATCGGATCAGAATCCGAATTCAGCTAACAACACCCACCCGGACTTAAGCCATCTCTCCCGCATTAGCCAAGAGCCCCAGGAGACAGTACATCGCTACTGGGCCAGATTCCTCGTGTTAAACAAGGTCAAGGATTGCCGCGAGGAGGACATAGTCTCACTCTTCTGCAAAAACTGCACGGACAAAGGAATCCTTAATGCTATAAGTCGCCGTGACATAGTACACTTTGTGGACTTGGCAACCATAGTACAGAAGTACTGTGCGATGGAAAGTGCCTGGAAAACCCGAACAAAATTTTGGGATAGTACGGCTCTCACCGAAACCTTTGTCCGAGCTAAACGGGCGAACTCTCGTAAGTTGGCCGATCCAATTCCCAAGAAACCAAAGCCGCCCCGGGACGGGGAATGGTATTGGAAGAATGGCTCAATGGGCGCGGCCATGTAAACTCCACAGCACTCCGGACATAACCCCAACTCATAGCCTCAGAGCATGTTGGATACTCCGGCAGGTTGCAAAAAGTGGCGAGGATCTTCTTGCAAGCCATAAAGCAGAACAACATCCCACCAACGAACACAATACGATATTAACGGTCTTCGAGACTTTTGCCTCAAACAATAGGGGCAAGCGAGCACATCGAAGCTCCGCTAAAATTTGCCATGTGGCAAAGATAAACCCCTGGAACGACACTGCTATAACTTTCAATGCCAGTGATGAACCTCGATTCCAGACTGTCCAGGCGCTGGCCGCTCTGGTCCTTAGCCCAATCATGGACGTCTTTCGGCTCACTAAAGTACTCATGGACGGCGGAAGCGGATTAAACTTGATCTATGAAGAAACACTCAATAAGATGGAAATTGATAAAGGCCGCATTGAGCAAAGTGGCACCACCTTCAGTGGAATCATTCCTAGTCAGGAAGTGCGGTGTGCGGGAAAAATCACACTCGATGTGGTATTCGGCACCCCGGAAAATTACAGGTCCGAAGAAATCACATTCCAAGTGGCTCGTTTTAGCAGTGGATACCACGCCCTTCTAGGGCGGGACGCATTCATGAGCTTTCGAGCCATACCCCACTACGGGTACATGAAGCTTAAAATGCCCGGGCCCAGTGGAATCATCACTCTAGCCAGTGATCCGGACGTCGTACTTCGCGCCGAAAACAAAACCGCAACACTTGCCCTGGAAGCATTATCCGAAGCCCTAGCAGCCGAAGAATTAACAACGCTACGGGCCACCGTGGATGATGACCCACAAGTATAGGGTATCTATCGTACTCCTTTCGATAAGTAAGAGTGTCGAACCCAACGAGGAGCAGAAGGAAATTATAAGCGGTTTTCAGCAAGGTATTCTCTGCAAGTACTAAAATAAGTGGTAACAGATAGTTTTGTGATGAGATAAATTGTAACGAGCAACAAGTAAAAAAAGTAAATAAAGTGCAGAAAGGTGGCCCAATCCTTTTTGTAGCAAAGGACAAGCATGGACAAACTCTTATAGTAGGAAAAGCGCTCCCGAGGACACATGGGAATATCGTTAAGCTAGTTTTCATCACGCTCATATGATTCGCGTTCGGTACTTTGATAATTTGATATGTGGGTGGACCGGTGCTTGGGTGTTGTTCTTACTTGAACAAGCATGCCACTTATGATTAACCTCTATTGCAAGCATCCGCAATGTTGAGGTAAACCTAACCATAGCATGAAACATATGGATCCAAATCAGCCCCTTACGAAGCAACGCATAAACTAAGGTTTAATCTTCTGTCACTCTAGCAACCCATCATCTACTTATTACTTCCCAATGCCTTCCTCTAGGCCCAAATAATGTTGAAGTGTTATGTAGTCAACGTTCACATAACACCACTAGAGGCTAGACAACATACATCTTATCAAAATATCGAACAAATACCAAATTCACATGACTACTAATAGCAAGACTTCTCCCTTGTCCTCAGGAACAAATGTAATTACTCACAAAGCATATTCATGTTCATAATAAGAGGGGTAATAATATGCATAAAGTATCTGAACATATGATCTTCCACCAAATAAACCAACTAGCATCAACTACATGGAGTAATCAACACTACTAGCAACCTACTAGCACCCATCCCGGACTTGGAGACAAGAATTGGATACAAGAGATGAACTAGGGTTTGGAGATGAGATGGTGCTGATGAAGATGTTGATGGAGATTGCGCTCTCCCGATGAGAGGAGCGTTGGTGATGACGATGGTGATGATTTCCCCCTCCCAGAGGGAAGTGTCCCCGGCAGAACAGCTCTGCCGGAGCCCTAGATTGGTTCCGCCAAGGTTCCGCCTCGTGGCGGCGGAGTCTCGTCCCGAAAGGTTGACTTCTCTTTTTTTCTCATCGAAAGACTTCATATAGGAGAAGATGGGCGTCGGAGAGCCACCAGGGGGCCCACGAGGTAGGGGGCGCGCCCCGGGGGGGGGGGCGCTCCCCACCCTCGTGAGCAGGGTGTGGGCCCCCTGGCCTTCATCTTTGGCAACAATTTTTCTTTATTTATTTTAAGATATTCCGTGGAGTTTCAGGACTTTTGGAGTTCCGCAGAATAGGCCTTCAATATTTGCTCCTTTTCCAGTCCAGAATTCCAGCTACCGGCATTCTCCCTCTTCATGTAAACCTTGTAAAATAAGAGAGAATAGCCATAAGTATTGTGACATAACGTGAAATAACAACCCATAATGCAATAAATACTGATATAAAAGCATGATGCAAAATGGACGTATCAACTCCCCCAAGCTTAGACCTCACTTGTCCTCAAGCGAAAAGCTGATAACAATAAATATGTCCTCAAGTTTAGAGGTAGAGGTGTCAATAAAAATAAAATACGGACATGAAGGCATCATGATTATTTTATAACAGCAACATATATAGATTTTGTCATATGGTTACTTATGTTCAAGTGATGATCTTTTCACAATGCAAAAGTACGAATCAGAAACCTTGTTGAGCACCAAAAAATTATAACCTCAGTCATTGAAGCAATTACAATTTATCATAACATCAGAAAGAGTCTATGTCAGAGCTTAAAAGCAAGTCCACATACTCAACTATCACTTAGTCCTTCATAATTGCTAACACTCACACAATACTTGTTGTTACGGAGTTTTAATCGGACAGAGAGAAAGATAGGGGCCTATAGTTTTGCCCCACAACCTTTTACCTCAAGGGTAATGTCAACAATAATAATTCATGCTTCCCTACATCCAATTAGATATATACATCATGTTCTTTCCAACATGCTGAGCTTGCCAAAGGATAAAATGAAAAAGGAAAGGTGAAGATCACCGTGACTCTTGCATAAGGTAGAGGATAATAATAAAAGATAGGCCCTTCGTAGAGGGAAGCAGAGGTTTTCATGCGCGTTTAGGATTGATGCACAAAATCTTAATGCAAAAGAACATCACTTTATATTGCCCCTAGTATGTGGACCTTTATTATGTAGTCCGTCGTTTTTATTACGTCCACGACAAGTTCGTACAAAGCTTATTTCTCTGCACTAATAAGTCATGCATATTTAGAGAGCAATTTTTATTGCTTGCACCGATGACAACTTACTTGAAGGATCTTACTCAACCATAAGTAGATATGGTGGACTCTTATGGCAAAACTGGTTTAAGGGTATTTGGAAGCACCAGTAGTATTTCTACTTGGTCCTGAGAATTTGGCTAGCATGCGGGGGAAAGGCAAGCTCAACACGTTAGAGGATCCATGAAAACATACTTTATCTCATATGTAAGAAAACATAACTCATTATGTTGTCTTCCTTGTCCAATCTCAACTCTTTAGCATATCATATTTTAATGAGTGCTCCCAATCATAAAAGGTGTCAATGATAATATATCTATATGTGAAACCTCTCTTTCCTTATTACTTACTATTAATTGCAACGATGACCAAAGCTCTATTTGCCAACTCCCAACAACTTTTAGTCATCATACTCTTTCTATGTGAAGTCATTACTTTCAATAAGATCAATATGAACTCTTTGATTCTTTTTATTGTTTTTCTTCTAATCACCCAAGATCATGGCAAAATAATCAAGCCCTTGACTCAACACTAATCTTTATTATATAGCTCACGGACTCGATTACAAAGAAGGATCATAAAGAAAAACTCAAAACTAGATCATGCCATGACTTTATTTTACTAAATCAAGATACTACTAAAAGGATCGAACTAAGAAAAACGGTAAAGATAGGAGTTGTGATGGTGATACGATACCAGGGCACCTCCCCCAAGCTTGGCAGTTGCCAAGGGGAGTACCCATACCCATGTGATTATTTTCATGGAGGTGATGGAGGTGGTGATGATGACGATGGATAATCGCACATCGAGCGTAAAAGTTCCTCTAACTTGCGGATAATGCCCTTGAGCCCAGCAATATGATCCTTCAACAAAATATTCTCCTGTGTAAGATACTTATTCTGTATGCGGGCTAACTCAATCATCTTGAAGGCTTCAATCTCTGTTGGAGTGAAAAGGTTAGGTAAAGGTTGAGAGATGTCTTCTTCTTTTGCCACCGGAGCTTGAACCTCCATGGCCTTCTTTATCCTTCATCCTTGATGATCTCTTATGGTTCCTCTCTTTTCAACTCTATCTTCAATAGCCAAGCATCCTTGTCTTCATTGTTGGAGGAGGGAGAAGTCATGGTGCTCTAAATCTGCAACGGGAATAGCTCGAAACGAAAACAGAAGATATTTGCGTGATACGGGAGTCAAAACCTTCGGGAGTATATATAATTAATTTTTACCGACCAAAATACGTATCGTCCAAGAAGACGGAGTCTGGAGGGCACAGGAGGTGCTCACGAGGTAGGGGGGCACGCCCAGGGGGGTAGGGCGCGCCCTCCACCCTCGTGAAGGCCTCGTGTCCTTCCCGGACTGCCACAGATTTTTCTATTTTTCTAAATATTCCAAAACGGAGAAATATTGCTTTAAAAATTGTTTTGGAGTCGGTTTACTTACCGTAGTACATACATATTCCTTTTCGGGGCTGAAACGGGCTGGAAAGTGTCCCTTATGTATTCCTCTGGGGTTACAGTTTCAATAATATTGGTTTGAACATTTATAGGATTACCTGAGATATAGTGTTTGATCCTTTGACCGTTTACCACCTTCGGATTTGTGCCTTCGAAGTTGTTGATTTTTATGGCACCGGAACGATAGACCTCCTCGATAACGTAGGGACCTTCCCATTTGGAGAGAATTTTTCCTACAAAAAATCTTAAGTGAGAGTTGTATAGAAATACATAATCACCTACATTAAACTCACGCTTTTGTATCCTTTTGTCATGCCACCTTTTAACTTTTTCTTTAAACAACTTGGCATTTTCATAAACTTGGGTTCTCCATTCATCAAGTGAGCTAATATCAAATAACCTCTTCTCACCGGCAAGTTTGAAATCATAGTTGAGCTCTTTAATAGCCCAATATGCCTTATGTTCTAGTTCGAGAGGTAAGTGACATGCTTTTCCATAAACCATTTTATACGGAGACATACCCATAGGATTCTTATATGCAGTTCTATAGGCCCATAATGCGTCATTCAGTTTCTTGGACCAATTCTTTCTAGAGCTATTGACAGTCTTTGCAAAATTAATTTGAGCTCTGTATTGCTCTATTATACTTGACCACTAGACTTCGGGTGATATGGAGATGCAATTCTATGATTAACGTCATATTTAGCAAGCATTTTACGGAAAGCACCATGAATAAAGTGTGAACCACCATCAGTCATTAAATATCTAGGGACTCCAAACCTCGGAAAAATAACTTCCTTAAGCATTTTAATAGAAGTTTTATGATCAGCACTACTAGTTGGAGTAGCTTCTACCCACTTAGTAACGTAATCAACAGCATCTAAAACATGTGTATATCCATTAGAGGCAGGAAAAGGTCCCATATAATCAAAACCCGAAACATCAAATGGTTCAATAACAATTCAATAATTCATAGGCATTTCTTGACGTGTACTAATATTACCAATTCTTTGACTTTCATCACAAGACAAAACAAACTTACGGCATCCTTGAAGAGAGTAGGCCAGTAAAAACCGGATTGCAATACCTTATGTGCAGTTCTGTCTCCAGCGTGGTGTCCTCCAAAAGCTTCGGAGTGACACTTGTGTAGGATCTGTTCCTGTTCATGATCAGGTACACAACGTCTAATAACACCATCTACTCCTTTATAAAGATGTGGGTCATCCCAAAAGTAATGTCGCAAATCATAGAAAAACTTTTTCTTTTGTTGGTATGTGAAGCTAGGTGGTATAAATTTAGCAACAATATAATTAGCATAATCAGCATACCATGGAGTGCTACGAGAAGTGCATATGACATTTAATTGTTCATCAGGAAAGCTACCATCAATAGGTAGTGGGTCATCAAGAACATTCTCTAACCTAGATAAGTTTTCTGCAACGGGGTTCTCCGCTCCTTTTCTATCAACAATATGCAAATCAAATTCTTGCAGCAAGAGAACCCATCTAATGAGTCTAGGTTTTGCATCTTTCTTTTCCATAAGATATTTAATAGCAGCATGATCAGTGTGAATAGTTACTTTAGAATCAACAATATAGTGTCTAAATTTATCACAAGCAAATACACTGCTAAAAGTTCCTTTTCGGTAGTAGCATAATTTCTTTGAGCATTGTCTAGAGTCTTACTTTCATAATGGATAACATTTAATTTCTTATCAACTCTTTGCCCTAAAACAGCTCCTACAGCATAATCACTAGCATCACACATAATTTCAAAGGGAAAATTCCAATTAGGTGGCTGAACAACTGGTGCAGAGACTAATGCTTTCTTAAGTATTTCAAATGCTTCTACACAGTCATCATCAAAGACAAATGGTACATCTTTTTGTAGTAAATTAGTCAGAGGCCGAGAGATTTTAGAGAAGTCCTTGATGAACCTCCTATAAAATCCAGCGTGACCAAGAAAACTTCTTATACCTTTGATGTCCTTGGGACATGGCATCTTTTCAATAGCATCAACCTTGGCTTTATCAACTTCAATACCTCTTTCAGAAACTTTGTGCCCCAAGACAATACCTTCATTAACCATAAGGTGGCAATTTTCCCAATTCTAGACAAGATTAGTTTCTTCACATCTCTGCAAAACTCGAGCAAGATTGCTCAAGCAATCATCAAAAGAGGAACCATAGACGGAAAAGTCGTCCATGAAAACCTCACAAATCTTTTCGCAAAAGTGGGAGAATATAGCCATCATGCATCTTTGAAAGGTAGCAGGTGCATTACATAAACCAAAAGGCATACGTCTATAAGCAAAAGTACCAAAAGGGCATGTAAAAGTAGTCTTTGATTGATCTTTAGCCGACACAGGTATTTGAGAAAAACCAGAATAACCATCTAGAAAGCAATAGTGTGTATGTTTGCATAATCTTTCTAGCATTTGATCAATAAAAGGTAAGGGGTAATGATCTTTCTTAGTAGCCTTATTTAATTTGTGGAAATCAATTACCATCCTATAACCTATGATAATTCTTTGCGGAATCAATTCATCTTTATCATTAGGGACAACAGTAATACCTCCCTTCTTAGGGACACAATGGATAGGACTTACCCACTGACTATCAGCAACATGATAAATTATACCTGCCTCCAGAAGCTTGAGTATTTCTTTTCTTACCACTTCTTTCATTTTAGGATTCAAACGTTGTTGCGGATCACGAACTGGTTTGGCATCCACTTCCAAATTTATTTTATGTTGACATAGAGTGGAACTGATGCCCTTAAGATCATCAAGAGTATATCCAATAGCGGCACGGTGCTTCTTCAGAGTTTTCAATAATATTTCTTCTTCATGCTCTGAAAGGTTAGCACTAATAATGACAGGATATATTTTCTTTTAATCAAGATAAGCATATTTAAGATTATCAGGAAACGGTTTAAGCTCAAACACGGGATCACCCTTGGGTGGAGGAGGATCCCCTAGGATTTCAACAGGCAAATTGTGTTGCAGAATAGGTTCCTGTTTAAAGAATACTTCATCTATTTCCCTTCTTTCATTCATGAACATATCATTTTCATGGTCTAGCAAATAGTGTTCTAAAGGATCACTAGGAGGTACGGCAATAGAAGCAAGAACGATAATTTCATCCCTACTAGGCAATTCTTCCTCACGATGTTGTTTACTAAATTTAGAGAAATTAAACTCATGAACCATATCATCCAAGCCAATAGTAACAACATTCTTTTCGCAGTCTATGTTAGCATTAACAGTATTCAAGAAGGGTCTTCCAAATATAATAGGGCAAAAGCTATCTTGTGGAGAACCAAGAACAAGAAAATCAGCGGGATATTTGGTTTTTCCACACAAGACTTCAACATCTCTAACAATTCCTATTGCAGATATAGTATCTCTATTGGCAAGTTTAATTGTAACATCAATATCTTCTAACTCAGCAGGTGCAATATCATGCATAATTTTTCTTCATACAAGGTATTAGGTATAACACTAGCACTGGCACCCATATCACATAAGCCATGATAACAATGATCTCCTATTTTAATAGAAATAACAGGCACGCCTACAAAAGGTCTATGTTTATCTCTAGCACAAGGTTTAGCAATTCTAGCAGTTTCAACACGGAATTGAATAACATGCCCGTCAATATTATCAGACAAGAGATCTTTGACAATAGCAATATTGGGTTCTACTTTGAGTTTCTCAGGCGGTGTATAAGTTCTAATATTGCTTTTACGAACAACAGTTGAAGCTTTAGCATGATCCTTCACTCTAACACGAAAAGGTGGTTTCTCAACATAAGAAGTGGGAACAATAGGATCAATATAAGTGACAGTCTTTTCTTCAACTTTAATAGGTGCAGCTACTTTTACTTCTATAGGAGGATGATATTAAACCACTTCTCCTTGGGTAGATCAACATCAGTAGCAAAAGATTCACAGAAAGAAGCTACTATCTCAGAGTCAAGTCCATATTTAGTTGTAAACTTATGGAAAATATCGGTATGCATAAAATATTTAACACAATCAAACTTAGGTGTCATATCTGACTCCTTACCTTCGTCGAGGTCCCAATATTCAGAGTTGCGTTTAATTCTATCCAATAAATTCCATCTAAATTCAATAGTCTTCATCATAAAAGAGCCAGCACAAGAAGTATCGAGCATGGTGCGATTGTTATCAGAAAGCCGAGCATAAAAACTTTGCATAATTACTTCTTGAGAGCACATGATTGGGGCATGAATATAACACTGATTTAAGCCTCCCCCAAGCTTGAGCGATGCTTTCTCCTTCGCGGGGTCAAAAATTATATATATAATTGCGATCACGATGAACAAGATGCATAGGGTAATACTTCTGATGAAATTCCAATTTCAATCTTTTATAGTTCCATGTTCTCATATCATCACATAGCCTATACCGTGTCAATGCGTCTCTCTTCAAAGATAAAGGGAAAGCCTTCTTCTTAACAACATCATCGGGTATACCTGCAAGCTTAAATAGTCCACAAACTTCATCCACATAGTGTAGATGTTCATCAGGATGCTTTGTTCCATCACCTGTAAAAGTGTCAGCTAGCAGTTTTTCCATCAAACCCGAAGGAATTTCAAAAGGAGTTTCATTTGAAATAGGTTCAGTACGTTCAGTAGGTTGAGGAGCAACTCTTTGCTCTACTGGACGGAGTGAAGATACCCCGAACAAGCCCCTCAGACAATTACTTTCCATAGTAACAAGTGACAGAAAATTTCAGCACACTAAATAAATTTTTCCTTACGAAATTCCACCTACCAATGGCGCTTCACTCCCCGGCAACGGCGCCAGAAAAGAGTCTTGATGACCCACAAGTATAGGGGATCTATCATAGTACTTTTGATAAGTAAGAGTGTCGAACCCAACAAGGAGCAGAAGGAAATGATAAGCGGTTTTCAGCAAGGTATTCTCTGCAAGTACTAAAATAAGTGGTAACAGATAGTTTTGTGATAAGATAAATTGTAACGAGCAACAAGCAACAAAAGTAAATGAAGTGAAGCATGGTGTCCCAATCCGTTTTGTAGCAAAGGACAAGCCTGGAAAAACTCTTATAGTAGGGAAAGCGCTCCCGAGGACACATGGGAATATCGTCAAGCTAGTTTTCATCACGCTCATATGATTCGCGTTCGGTACTTTGATAATTTGATATGTGGGAGGACCGGTGCTTGGGTGCTTTTCTTACTTGAACAAGCATCCCACTTATGATTAACCTCTATTACAAGCATCCGCAACTACAACAAAAGTATTAAGGTAAACCTAACCATAGCATGAAACATATGGATCCAAATCAGCCCCTTACGAAGCAACGCATAAACTATGGTTTAAGCTTCTGTCACTCTAGCAACTCATCATCTACTTATTACTTCCCAATGCCTTCCTCTAGCCCCAAATAATGGTGAAGGGTTATGTGGTCGACGTTCACGTAACACCACTAGAGGCTAGACAACATACATCTTATCAAAATATTGAACGAATACCAAATTCACATGACTACTAATAGCAAGACTTCTCCCTTATCCTCAGGAACAAAAATAATTACTCACAAAGGATATTCATGTTCATAATCAGAGGGGTAATAATATGCATAAAGGATCTGAACATATGATCTTCCACCAAATAAACCAACTAGCATCAACTACAAGGAGTAATCAACACTACTAGCAACCTACTAGCACCAATCCCGGACATGGAGACAAGAATTGGATACAAGAGATGAAATAGGGTTTGGAGATGAGATGGTGCTGATGAAGATGTTGATGGAGATTTCCCTCTCCCGATGAGAGGAGCGTTGGTGATGACGATGGTGATGATTTCCCCCTCCCGGAGGGAAGTGTCCCCGTCAGAACAGCTCTGCCGGAGCCCTAGATTGGTTTCGCCAAGGTTCCGCCTCGTGGCGGCGGAGTCTCGTCCCGAAAGGTTGCCTTCTCTTTTTTTTCTCATAGAAAGACTTCATATAGGAGAAGATGGGCGTCAAAGAGCAACCAGGGGGCCCACGAGGTAGGGGGCGCGCCCCCGGGGGGGGGGGGGGGGGGGGGCGCCCCGCACCCTCGTGAGCAGGGTGTAGGCCCCCTGGCCTTCATCTTTGGTGACAATTTTTCTTTATTTATTTTAAGATATTCCGTGGAGTTTTAGGACTTTTGGAGTTGCGCAGAATAGACCTTCAATATTTGCTCCTTTTCCAGCCCAAAATTCCAGCTGCCGGCATTCTCCCTCTTCATGTAAACCTTGTAAAATAAGAGAGAATAGCCATAAGTAATGTGACATAACGTGAAATAACAGCCCATAATGCAATAAATATTGATATAAAAGCATGATGCAAAATGGATGTATCAGTGGACAGGGACGACGTGATACTCGACAAGCGATCCAAGTCCACCTCATTTAAACCCGCAGACGAGATAGTCGAATTCCAAGTCCATCCAACGGACCCCACGAAGACAGCTTCCATCGGGACACAGTTGAGCCCCGCAATGGACGCCGCACTACAAGACTTTTTACGCGAGAATTGGGACATTTTCGCCTGGCACCCGTCGGACATGCCGGGCATCCCGTGTGGATTGCCGAACACAGCTTAATGTACTAAAAGGATACAAACATGTCAAACAAACCCTAAGGCGATTTTCAGAGCCCAAATGACAAGCAATGGGGGAAGATCTAGCCAAGCTACTCGAGGCCGGATTCATCAGAGATATTAAACATCCGGATTGGCTGGCAAACTTGGTAATGGTACCAAAGAAGGACAAATCCTGGCGCCTATGCGTCGACTTGAAAGACCTCAACAAGGCTTGCCCCAAGGATCCCTTTCCCCTCCCTCGCATCGATCAGATTATCGACGCCAAAGCTGGACACGACTCGCTGTGCTTTCTCAACACATACTCTGGATACCATCAAATAAAGATGGCAGAGTCTGACCAAGCTGCAACAGGTTTCATAATGCCATATGGCCCTTTTTTGCTTCAACACTATGCCTTTCGGGCTGAAGAATGCCGGTGCAACCTATCAACGCATGATTCAAACATGCCTGGAAAAACAAATCGGCAAAACAGTGGAAGCATATGTGGATGATGTGGTCATAAAAACAAGACACGTCAAAACCCTAATAGATGACTTGAGGCTTACATTCGATAACCTCCGGACATATGACATCAAGTTGAATCCGGAAAAATGCGTTTTTGGCGTCCCCTGCTGGGCTTCATCGTTTCCAATAGAGGAATTGAAGCGAATCCGGCAAAAATCCGAGCTCTATCGCAGTTGGATATACCAACAGACCTCAAGCACATCCAGAAACTAGGTGGATGCATGGCCGCTTTGAGCCACTTTATCTCCAGGTTAGGAGAAAAGGCATTACCTCTTTACCGCCTCCTTCGGCGCACCGAACACTTCATGTGGAAGGATGCAGCCACGGCCAGACTCGATGAAATAAAGACCTTACTAGCCAGTTATCTAGTCCTAACAGCGCCAAATATCAGCGAGCCCATGCTACTGTACATTGCTGCAACACATCAAGTTGTAAGCGCAGTGCTCGTCGTCGAACGAGAGGTTGACGGATACAAATTCCCGCTCCAAAAGTCGGTTTATTACGTATCCACAGTACTCACCCCATGCAAATCCCAATACCCACACTATCAAAAAATAGCATACGCGGTCTTCATGGCATCCCGGAAGTTACGACACTACTTTCAAGAGTGTTCAATTACGGTGGCCTCCGAAGTTCCACTCAATGACATAATAAATAACTGCGACGCTACGGGCTGGATTGCTAAATGGGCTATCAAGCTCCTTCCGTTCGACATAATATACAAACCACGGCGGTCCATCAAGTCGCAAGTACTGGCTGACTTTGTCACCGAATGGACAGAAGCCGAACTCCCTAAAGAGTACGGTGCGTACTCCAACTGGATCAAGCACTTCGGCGACTCTAAAATGCTGGCCGGACTGGGAGCAGGTGTAGTCCTGACGTTTCCCATCGGAGACACGATCCAGTACGTCCTCCAAATATTATACACAGACTTCAACAATGCAGCCGAATATGAGGCTCTGTTGCATGGTCTTCGGATGGCAGTCTCTATGGGCATGCAACGCTTGGAAGTGCACGGGGATTCGAACCTTGCAATATCACAAATGAAAGGAGACTTTGATGCCAAGGTTCCGAAAATGGCGGCCTACCATAATGCCATCCTCAAAATGTCAGCTCAGTTCGTGGGGCTCGAATTCCACCATGTGGCTCAAGAAAACAATCACGCGGCTGACGTTCTCGCCCGCATCGGTGCTAAACCCGACCCCGTCCCACCAAACATATTCCTAGAAAGGTTGTTCAAGCCGTCCATGGTATGGGAAGGGGAGTCCGGCAATACTAGCACGGATCCGAACACACCCCCAGATTCCGAACCATCAGACATAATCGGAGGCTCTGCCACCGAAATAACATTTTCGGCCCACGAAATCATGGCCGTAGTCTCCCCATAGACCGAGCCTTTCTTGGCCTACCTAAATAGGTAGGAGCTCCCAAAAGACCAAAATGAAGCACGCTGCATCGTCCGACGTTCTAAAGCTTACAAAGTCCATGAGGGGGAACTCTACAAGAAATGTGCCTTCGGAGTGCTCCAAAGATGCATCTCCGAGGAGGAAGGGCGGCAGCTCTTGGCTGAAATCCATGTCGGACTGGGCGGGCACCACGCCGCGGCTCGGGCACTAGTCAGCAAGGCTTTTCGTACAGGCTTCTATTGGCCGACGGCCCGAGCAGACGCACAGGACCTTGTCCAACACTGCGTCGGTTGCCAGCTCTTCGCCAATCAGAGTCATATGCCCCCTACCGCCCTCCGAACAATCCCCATAACCTGGCCCTTCGCGGTCTGGGGGCTGGATATGGTCGGACCTCATAAAGAGGAAGCCATAAGAAAAAATACTTATTGGTCATGGTGGACAAGTTCACCAAATGGATAGAAGCCAAACCAATCAAAACGACCGAATCCGGACTAGTCATAGACTTCATATCTGGGGTCGTACACCGATACGGCGTCCCCCACAGCATCATCAGTGATAACGGCTCCAATTTCACAATCGATGAGGTGAAAACTTGGTGCGGCAAAATGGGCTTTAAGCTCGACTACGCTTCCGTCTACCATCCCCAAACAAACGGCCAGGTCGAATGAGCAAACGGTCTCATCATGAGCGGCATCAAACCCAGACTAGTGCGATCTTTGACAGAATCAGATACGCACTGGGTCGAGGGGCTCGACTTCGTACTCTGGGGGCTGCGGACCACGCCGAATCGCACCACCAGATATACACCATTTTTTATGGTGTTCGGCGCGGAAGCAGTTATAACCTGCGGCATAATACATGATTTGCCACACGTACGCATGTACGAAGAGAAGGAAGCCGAGCTAGATCGGCAGGACAACTTGGATGCCCTGGAGGAGGAGCGCGATGTCATAAAAGCCTGCTCCGCATTCTATCAACAGCAGGCTCGACGATACCAAAGAAGAGAAGTACGGGCCAAAACTTGCAATATTGGCGAACTCGTTCTACGCCTACCGGAGAAGAAGGACAAGCTCAAACCCAAGTGGGAAGGTCCCTTTGTCATCGACAAAGTTCTCACCGGAGGAGCCTACCTCTTACGTAATGCATCCGATAACAGGCTTGAGCCGAACCCATGCAACGCGGCCAGACTCCGGAGATTCTACGCCCAACGCCGAACTCAATGTTCATCTCCTTACTCCCTCCCTTTTATTTATGCTCCATCCCTTCTCCTTTCTCGACTTTTTCTTCCTCTTCAGAACATTTTCCAGAATGGAATATATTTTAAAATTCTAAACATTTTTGAACATTCAATTTTTTGGATATTATGAACTTTTTTGAAAATTTTGAATTTACAAAAAAGGGAGAACTAAAGATAAATTTGAAAAGAAAAAGGACAAAAGAAACATGAATGAAAATAGAATGAAATGGAAAATGAAAAATAGCAACATAACACAGAACCAAAAATAATGCTTCAGCCCAGCTTGGGCGCACTATGCGAATTTGCGAATATTTTCAAATGACAATAAAGAATTAATGTTTTGAATATCTTATAAAACAGAATACATTTTAAAATTCAGAACATTTTTTAAAAACTGGAATTTTTATGATATTGTGAACTTTTTTGAAAAAATGAATTGAGGAAAAAAGGGAGAAAGAAATGTAAACTTGAAATGAAAAATGGAAAAAGAAAAAGCAAAGAAAAAGAGAAAGAAATGGAAAAAGAAAAAAATGAATCATATCACACAAAAAACGGTTCAGCCACAGCTTGAGCGCCCTGTGTGAATTTGCAACTATTTGATGCTCATTGCGATAAATATGGTTTCCTCACCTGCGTGTGCACGAAAATTAGTGGGCTGACTTTGCTAGGCCACACTGTGGGCAGCCCATGTACGAAATTCAGGCGTTTTTCCTTTTCTAATAGGCGAAAGACGAATATAAAAAATCTTTTTCGTGGTGAACGGATGAAAAAATTAGAGAAACCCACCTTGCTTTATTAATAGGTATAGATTCTTATTACTGTTGACTCATGGTGTGACCTTCTCTCGAGCTGGGCCCTTATCCGCGGGCGTGGCTATCGATAGATTTAATATACACTTTGTAGAGGTTAGTACACTGTACCCACACTACGGAACCCATGGCCTCGCCCTCCTAGTCGGGTGGACCAACGGTGTTATGACAAAATCGATCTACTGTCATGACACTCTCCCGGCCATTCCAACTCACTCCTCACTGAGCTAAGTCATGGGTGGCCCCGTGTCTACGTCCAGACACAACAACCACCGTCGTGGCCCGATCCACTCTGGGACCCTTGCGCAAAATCAAATCAAAACCGGGCACACAAGGTTATGCTCCTCCTACATGATCAGGGTAGCACGCGCCCATAACCTTCCCTCGTTGGAGGCATCGGCGAGAGGCACGACAATAGACCCAGTTAGGACCGTCCCATACCGGTAAGCGTGGTTGCACTGGTCAACATCGATTCAGCGGCACCATGACTCAGCCAACAGGTGTTCAAGTTCAGTTTAATCCCGTTAACTTGAATGCAAATATGCTGAGCCATGATAAAATAACATGATGCCAACTATAATACATGAACATGATATCAACATCATCATGAGAGTATCACATAGCTTTCCACCATATCAACAATAAATCATATCCACTAGGCATGGCATACTTGCTAGCATGGCCATCTCCAACATCAACATGTACTACTAAGCAGCATAATCACAGAGTATAAGACAACATAGCACAAAAGTGAACATGCAAATCTGAAC
The DNA here is from genome assembly GCA_963921465.1 of Triticum timopheevii. NCBI lineage: Eukaryota > Viridiplantae > Streptophyta > Magnoliopsida > Poales > Poaceae > Triticum > Triticum timopheevii. The sequence continues at coordinate 89,923,761 of OY997271.1, forward strand.
ATCACCGAAACAACGATAACCATCTTTTCAACAAGCAAATATTTATTAAAGATTCAAGTTGAAAACCATGGCTACTGCATGACTATCATGCAAGTGGGTATTGTGGCTTGCCTGGGGATGAAGAAGGCACCAGGGAGAAGTGCGGTGAAGCCGCGGAAAGATTCGCCGGAAATCGTTCTCTCTCGGAGGGGGCTTATTAAGGGTAGGGGAAAAATGGTCATTTTAAGTATGCCAAAACATAATGAAAGTGACACCAACAAAAAGGGCTCGGTGAAACAAAGAAGTGGGCATTGGTTTCACCTCATTCGGAGTTACAGATCAAAAGATATAAGGGTTGAAGTTCAGGGACTTTTCTATAAAAATTTCATCACAAATAAGTCCCTGAGTGGATAAGACAGAAGCGTAAAATGGGAAATACGCTTTCGGAAAATGAAGATGTAATCAGTGGATTACGCCTCCACTTATCCACGTCAGCATACCTGGGTCAACGCGGGGCCGGCGGTTGTGAGGCCCGCAGGGAGGTGGGACCCGCCACTTATCCATGCTAGCAACGGGGTCAACGCCCGTGTCACTGCCAGCGGGGCCCACCAGATCTCACTCTCTCCTCCTCGCTTCTTCCCTTCTTCCTCCCGACACCGGCTCTAGAACAGAGGAGGCCGCGCGCTCCAGCGAGGAGCCCGGGCGGCATAGGCCACCGTTCGAGGCGCTCCGGCCACCGGGGTGCTCGGGGAGGAACGGCGCGTCCAGCCAGGCGGGGTACGGAGGGTGGGGAAGTCAGGGGAGCACGTGATCTAGGTCGGGGCGCATGGCGGCAATGGCGGGGCTCAGGCGACCTTGGGGAGGACGGAGGAGCCGCGGAGAGGAGGGGCTGGGCGTCGGGAGGCTCTAGGGGTGTGGTGTAGGGCTCTGGTGGTGCTAGAGTGGAGAGAGAGGGCTCGACTTGCTCCAATTTAGGAGGAAAGCCGTGGCGGCCATGGCGGCAATGATGGCCACCGAGAGCTCCTCGAGCTCGTTTGACTGGTCAGGGAGGTCTAGTGGAGGGCGTGGAAGAGGCTGGTGAGCTCGGGAGGACTCGGGGGTCTTTATATAGGCGGGGGCGAGGGAGGCCGAGCTCGGGTGGCGCCGTGGGGATCCGGCCAACGCTCTGGCAAGGCCATCAAGCACAGTGTGGCATGGGTTCACGATGAGGGAGATGCGGACGAGCCACAGAGCTCACGGGCAGAAGAGGTCGAGGTGAGGGAAGCAGCCAAGTGCCATTAATGCATGTCGGGGTACTGCTCACCCGTGGGCATGTGGGGACGAGCGCCGACGAGGAAGCGGATGGAGGGGGAGAGGGCTCCAGGAGGACAGCGACGACGAGGGCAATCTACTGGACATGCTCACGGGCGCGAAGACAGCAAGAGGGGGAGGGCCCGAGCACAAACGACCACTAGACGCGCTCATGTCATGCCAAAACGGTGGTCACCACCAGTGCTGGCATGTGGGGGAGGCAAATAGCTGGAATTTGATGTCTAGTGGTAAGTCCTTCGAAGATGGGTTTGCACTGAGGTGGTAACTTGGCTAAAAAGGCTCTGGTTAAAATGTTAGAGAGCTCTAAAGTTTACTGCAGTAAACTTCACCAGCTCAATGTGATCAACAGGGAGTTACTTGAAGCCAAGGAAGTTGTCTGGGGTGTTTAGGATAGGAAGGACTACAGTCCTAGGGAGGTTGACGGTCAAATGATCAAGATTTACTGCAGTTGCTTCACAACTGCATACTTGGTCCAGAAATGAAGATGATGATGGTTCACTCACATGGAGTGTCCACTTGAGCTCAAATTGGGCAAGGCTTAGTCAAATAATCATATGATGATGTTGTAAAAAGATCATGCTAAATGGACAAGCCAAAATAGCACTTGCTTCATAAACATCTCTGCTGACCAGAAACTTGGAATAATTATGGAGGTCAAATGGATCAATGAAATGATGCCAAAATGGTTGGAGAGATGTTTTATGGGTATAAGAATGATCTGGTAATTTATCAGGATTTTTTAAGCAATATAAAATATACTTGCTTCACAACCTGAAAATATTGCCAGAAACAAAGATTGGCTCTTGTGCTCACATAGATAATTGGATGGGGCTGCAAATGTGTGGAAGGGATTAATATGAGCACATTAAGGAGTGTTCAAAAGCTCAACTCATTTGGGTACTCATAGCTAGCACTTCCTTCACAAAGCCTTCTCTTAGACAAAAACTTTGAAAATTCACTAAGGAAGTTTCGCTAGGAAAGTAAAGTTGAACTTGTGCATGAGGCAATTATTTGGACATATAAACATGCCCAAAAAGGTTTGGAGTCAATAGGATAAATATAAATGACACTTCCTTCACAAAGTTCCATTTAGGGCAGAATAGGAAATGCATTATTGGGGAATTATTTATGAACATGGCAATGAAAAGTATTCCATATTTGATCAAGATTTGACCCAAACAATTTATGAGAATTATTTGGGAATTTAGGAGTGAGGGAAATATAGGTTTCTTCACAACCTAGGGCAATTGGAGTTATTCCATAAATAGAAATGGAATATTCCCAATAAAAAGAATATTGAAATTTGGGCTAGGATGGAAATGATAGGGTCTAGGGCTGGATTTGGGAATGATAGGCTACTCTGGAAGCAAAGAAGAGGTCATCTTCTTCAGTTTCCAGACCACATAGCCACGGAAAAAAGAAAACTTGGGCAAAAACCTCAGAAAAACAAAAGAAAAAGAAAGGGCCAAAAATCAGGCTGTCACAGCCTATACCATGTCAATGCATCTCCCTTCAAAGATAAAGGGAAGACCTTACTTTTGACAACATCATCGGGAATACCTGCAAGCTTAAATAATCCACAAACTTCATCCACAAAGATAAGGTGTAAATCGGGATGCAATGTTCTGTCTCCTGCAAATGGATTAGCTAGCAGTTTCTCTATCATACCCGAAGGAATCTCAAAGTAAATATTTTCATAAAGTTCAGTAGGTTGAGGAGCAACTCTTTGCTCTTCTGGTTGGGGTGAAGATACCCCAAACAAGCCCCTCAAAGGATTAGTTTCCATAGTGACAAGTAACAGAAAATTTCAGCACACTATATAAATGTTTCCTTACCAAGTTCCACTCACCAAAAGCGCTACACTCCCTGGCAATGGTGCCAGAAAAGAGTCTTGATGATCCACAAGTGTAGGGGGTAAATCGTAATCCTTTTGATAAGTAAGAGTGTCGAACCCAACGAGGAGCAGAAGAAAATGATAAGCGGTTTTTAGTAAGGTTTTCTCTGCAAGCACTGAAATTGTAGGTGATAGATAGTTTTCTGATAAGATAAATTGTAACGAGTAACAAGTAAATAATGTAAATAAAGTGCAGCAAGGTGGCCCAATCCTTTATGTAGCAAAGGATAAGCATGGAAAACTTCTAATAATGATAAAGGAGCTCCCGAAGACACATGGGAATTATCGTCGAGCTAGTTTTCATCACATTCATATGATTCGCGTTTGGTACTTTGATAATTTGATATGTGGGTGGACCGGAACTTGGGTACTGCCCTAACTTGGACAAGCATCCCACTTATGATTAACTCCTATTGCAAGCATCCGCAACTACAAAAGAAGTATTAAGGTAAACCTTACCACATCATTAAACATATGGATCCAAATCAGCCCCTAACGAAGCAACGCATAAACTAGGGTTTAAGCTTCTATCACTCTAGCAACCCATCATCTACTTATTACTTCCCCATGCCTTCCTCTAGGCCCAAATAATGGTGAAGTGTCATGTAGTCAACATTCACATAACACCACTAGAGGATAAAACAACATACATCTCATCAAAATATCAAACGAATACCAAATTCACATGACTACTAATAGCAAGACTTCACCCATGTCCTCAGGAACAAACGTAACTACTCACAAAGCATATTCATGTTCATAATCAGAGGAGTAATAATATGCATAAAGGATCTGAACATATGATCTTCCACCAAGTAAACCAAATAGCATCAACTACAAGGAGTAATCAACACTACTAGCAACCCACCGGTACCAATTTGTGGTTTTGATACAAGATTGGATACAAGAGATGAATTAGGGTTTTGAGAGAAGATGGTGCTAGTGAAGATATTGATGGAGATTGACCCCCTCCCGATGAGAGGATCGTCGGTGATGATGTTGGTGATGATTTCCCCCTCCCAGAGGGAAGTGTCCCCGGTAGAACAGCTCCGTCGGAGCCCTAGATTGATTCCGCCAAGGTTCCGCCTCGTGGCGGCGGAGTTTCGTCCCGTAAGCTTGCCCACAATTTTTTCCAGTGTAAAAGTGATGATATAGTAGAAGATGGACGCCGGAGGCCAACCAGGGGGCCCAGGAGATAGGGGGCGCGCCCCTTGTCTCCTGGACTGGGTGTGGGCCCCCTGGCATATTTCTTTCACTCAGAAATTCTTATTATTTCTAAAAAGTTGTTTCGTGGAGTTTCAGGACTTTTGGAGTTGTGCAGAATAGGTTTCCAACATTTGCTCCTTTTCCAGCCAGAATTCCAGCTGCCGGCATTTCCCCTCTTCATGGTAAACCTTGTAAAATAAGAGAGACTAGCCATAAGTATTGAGATATAATGTGTAATAATAGCCCATAATGCAATAAATATTGATATAAAAGCATGATGCAAAATGGACGTATTATAGCTCGCCGAGCTGAGCGACGACAATCAGGCGATGGACGTAGCTTTCGACCAGGAGCCGGCGCCACTGTCCAAGCCGGTTCATGCCGTGTTCACCATAGAGCAGGTGCGGCCGCACTTCGAGGCCCTAATGGCAGAAGAGCTACCAGTGCAGGAGGACCTGTGCTGCAACCTTCGTCTCCTTAACGAGCACTGGTGAACAAGTGAACGACAATGTCGTCGTGGACATGTGGCCCTATGATCCTTGCTTCCTGAATGAGCAGCGGGCGCTGTATAAGACCATCCATAAGGCCCGCGAGGCCCTTTCCGCCGTCCTTCGAGTTGTTGCGCTCGCCGTGGCGCCGCCATCTCTCGTTGTCAACATGGTCAACTCACATGAGGAATGAGGAGATGACTTTACTTGGAGAGGATGACACTGGGGATCCACCAGGGCCGTTGCCGCACGTACGCAAGTGCCTCCTTATTATGTAAAACTATAATTTTTTTTGCTTCCTCCTAGTTTCCTGACATCACGGTCCCACACCATTGTCAACCTATGTAGTCAATAAACGAGAGAATTGCCCAAGGAGCAGCCGGCAACTGGGACCAAGCAGCTCGAGCAGTATTTGTGTTTTTGAGGTGTGAGCACTTCAGAGTTTTTCTTGAGTGATGTTTTCATTGTTGTTCATAGGAGAGAGTAGGGTATTAACTGGGCGGGCTATGGCCCGTCTAGCCCAGGCCAAATATCCAGCCCAGATATTAAATATTTTCAAGCTGAAAATGGCTAGCCCAGCTATACTTTTTTTAGGAATACCCAAGAAAGGTCAAGTTATTGTTCTCCGCCCCGCTAGGATGCAAATCTTTCCTAGGAGGGATGCATTAGGCTTAACAAGAAAATGGTCTTTAAGAAATAATAAATGGGATGTCATTATAAAAACTGGGCAGTAACTATAAAAAAATGAATCAAACACATAATTACTTTATAAAATATTGTTTTAGGATATTGAAAATTTTAATTTCATTAATTGTTGCGTGCACAATGTTTAGTTTCACCCGCCCAAAAAATGGTACCTCCCCCTGACATCTGGGGCGCATCGTTTCTGAAGCTGACCTGTGGGCCTACTAAGTTGACGCGTACCAAGGGCTTTGTCTACTTAGTCAATATAAACGATTCTAGCTGCAGTAACCATACGATGTCCATCCAACGGTCGTCGTTCTTCTTCAACCTCTGGTCTTCTTGCTCTAGACGCCCAAAGCAGCACCGGTTGTGCTGCCACAGAGGCCTCACCGTCCCCTACTACTCCCACCGCTGGCCAGGCTATCCCTCCATTCACCCACACCCCTGTTATTCTACGGTGACGGCAGCCTCACACCACAGCCAAACTAGTGAACCCTCATACTCCTCTCCGCGTGGGCATCGACTACCGCATCTTCCCCGGCTCTGCGTTGTCCCCTTCCTAGGCCTCGCCGTCGTCCACCGCCCTGGTGCTCTTGGCACAGCGTGGTCAATGTGGTCAAGGAACGACTTCCATCGGAAGAGTACTGTACGTGGACAAGCTGACAGCTGGGTCCACTGCGACCGCAAGGAAGTGCCTCCTTATTACGTGCAAAATAATTATTCCTACACCTGATAGCAGGGACCACCGGACGGGCCATCGTATTTCATGAAAAAACATTTCCCCCTAACTGCTGGGACCCACCAGCTACATCTTCGCACGCAAGGAAGTGCGTCCATATTACGGCCAAAAAATGGTTCGCCCCCCTGACTGCTAGGACCCACCAGCTACATCTTCGCACGCAAGGAAGTGCCTGACAGTCGGGACCCACCTATTCGAAGCGTACGTAGCGTTTTCATCCTAGTCGTGAACGTGTACGTACATACTGGTCGATGTAGAGGCGTGCACATATCGTAGTAGAGGCGCGCACGTAGCATGTACACGTACGTACAACGGCTAGTGTGCAAGAAAGAAAATACGGCCACGTACGTACATACGGGCGGGGTCTCGAACGCCTACTCGTGCATACGTATGGCCAGGGCTCGTGTACATGGCTGGGTCGGAATGGAGAAACTGCGTCGTCGTCGTGTTGATGGGGAGGCAATGGAATGCGTCGTGTTCATCGGAGGCAACAAAACGCGTGGGAGCCAACCGGCTTGGACGGCATAGCCGATGGAAATGAGGCCTGGCATACCGCAAAACAAAGGAAATGGCCTTGTGTTCGACCGGCCACGGTCGAAACAGGATCCTGTTCATCCTGAGGGGTCTAGCGTACCGCAAAACAGAGGAAAGGGACTTCTGTTGGACCTCCTACGGTCGAAACGGGGTCCTGTTGATCGGGAGGGGTGTGGCATACCGCAAAAATGGAGGAAACGGACTTGTGTTGGAGCGCTACGGTCGAAACGGGGGTCCTGTTCAACGGGAGGGGTATGGCGTACCGCAAAATGGGACTCCACGGAATACTTTTCATCTCCACCGTGGACCTCCTCCAGCCTCCACGGGCTACTGTCCATCCACCGTGGACCTCCTCCAGCCCCCACCAGTGACTGTTCATCTACGGGCTTCTGTTCATCAAGCCCTCCATGGGGTCCTGTTCATCCAGCCCCAAACCGGCTCGATCGATCGGGGGCCTGTTCATCCACAGGCAACACCACGGGGTCATGTTCATCCACCCCCACCGGGAACTGTTCATCCAAACCCCCCAGAAATGCTCACTGTTCATCCAAACCCCCCTAGCAACGCTCACTGTTTGTCACACCCTAGCTAGTTATGCATTAGAGTGTTGCATCATGTCTATTTTTTTTCATCAGAAACTTGAAATGGGGATGACAGAACCCCCAGCCCCCTCTGAAACCAACTAGGGTTTACTAAAAACTTTTTCAATGAACCTGAAATGCCCTTCTAAAATGTCCATCATTTTTGTCTTGGTTCAGGACCTCTGCCAAAAGTGATGCACAATTTCCTAGGTCATCCTAGGGTCTCTGAATTAAATCATAAATATTTGAGTTTGGGCACTTAAAATTATATAAAATATTTCAAGTGCTCAAATATCTCCAAACTAAAATGTTTCATGTTGGAAATAATCCAACTATGGACCAGGAGTAGTTTGGTGATTTTAGGAGTTGCCTAAGTATTTTTATTAATTCAACAAAGTTGCAGAATAATAGAAAAAGAAAAAAAATAAAAGGGAGAAGCTTACCTGGGCTCCTCCACTGTGCAGCCCATCCAGCTGGCCGGCCCAGCCAGCAGGCGGCCCAGCCCGTCTCCCTCCTCTGTCGTCTTCGTCCCGACAGAGGGAGGGGAGTGTGGCCGGCGCGCGCGCGCGCCACCGCGCCACGCCACCTCTCTCCCTGCCTGCCTGCCCTCTCCTCCTCGCCTCGATGCCCTGGACGACGCCACGCCTCCCCCCCTGCTCTCTCTCACTCGCCCTCGGCTCCTCCCTCCTCTCCCTCGCTCTCTCTCTCACGGCCGAACACCACCGTCGCCGCCGTTCGCCTTAGCAGCCGTCTCCGGCCACCCCTCGCTCCCCCGACTAGCTCAGGAGCTCCGCCACAACCCCCTCTTCCTCCCCACCGCTCCACGGGCCTCCGGAAGCCCTGCATCGCCGCCACGTCGCCGTTCCCCTCTTCGGGCTCCGACCATCATCGCCGTCGAATTCGCCGTCTCCAGCGCGTCCCCGAGCCCGCTTCGACGCCCACTGCAACCGCGGTGAGCTACGCCACCGTTTCCCCCTCTTCTCCCCCTCGTTCCCTCACCGTAGCCTCCTCCCCACCACGGTCGAACCTCCGCCGTCGCCGAGCTCGCCGTCGACGCAGCTCCGGTGACCATTTGGTCACCCCGGCGAGTCCAACGAGTTCGTAAGGCTCCATAGAGCATCCCTAGCGCCTCGCTTCGCTCGCCTTCGAGCTCTAACCCCGTTTCCGTGCACGACCGAACTCCGGCGGCCGCAGCCGAGCTCGCCGCCGTCGACTCCGGCCACCTCAGGCACGGCCACCACCACCGTTCGACGCGCGGGAGCAAGGGCTCTCCAACGAGCCCAAGCACAGCCTCGCCCGTGCCCTGTAGCGCGATCCCGCTCCACGCCGCCGTCTCGGACCTCGCCGGCGTCTTGTCGCCGGTGGGGTTTGACTTGTCCGACCTGGGGTTTGACCCCCCAGGGTCACCGACGCGTGGGCCCCGTCGGCCAGGTGGACATCATCAGCGCTAACCACTGTTAGTTAACCCCCTGACACTGACCAGTGGGCCCCAGCGCCACTAATTAGTAATTAGGATTAATTTAACCCTGTTTAACCCCTCTGTCACTGACGTGTGGGCCCCACACGTCAGGTTTGACCTCAGCCAGCCGCAGTTGACCACTGACGTCATGCTGACGTCATGCTGGCGCAATAATTATATTTCTGGATTTAAATTAAATCAGGAAATTCCAGAATATTATTTAAACTTCAAAAATTCATAACTTTTATTCTGTAACTCCAAATTGGACAAATTATATATGAAAAATGGTCAGAAAAATCCAATCTATCCATCTGTACTATTTTCATGCATGATCAAACAAGTTAAATTGATGTTTCAAGCAGAACAAGGAAAAGCACCTTAAAAGGCCATATTTGAATTTGAAATTTGAATCCTTGATTCAAATTTGTTCAAACCCTTCTGGTTTTAGTTGCATTAGCCCAACACACTCATATTGCCATGTTTCATGCATGCATCATATTGTTGCACATTGTTTGGTGATGTTGTGTATCGATGTCCTTTGCGACAGGTTCTGCCTCCGAGGAGTACCGTGATTACCCTAACGAAGAATCGTATCCGTGCATCGAACCATCAGGCAAGCAACCAACCGTTTGATCATATCGACACAATCCCATGTTCCCGCTCTTGCTCTCTTTTACTGCATTAAGACAACGCGTTTCAAACTGCTGTGTGCTTCGGTAGTTGAACCCATTTCCTCTGCATGACCTGTCATTGCCACAGTAACTAGATGAAACCCACTAGCATGTGTAGGAGTTGATTGAGCCATATGTATGTGTTGTTCCTACCTTGCTATGCCTGCCTGGCTTAGAGTCGTGTCAGGTCTGGTTCATCTGGGTGATGGCTAGAGTGAAATGATTATATCGGTAATGAGAGTGGTGTGGTGAACACGATTTGGTAAAGGTATCGATGAGAGGCCATGTAGGAGTACATGGTGGGTTGTTTCATTGAAGCCGACCTTAAGCACTGAGATCTGTATGTGTGATTTAAGATACAGCTACTACCATGCATTGGGCCCTGAAATATGACCCCGCTCGACTTCTTATTCACCCTAGCCCTCTGTCCAGGAATTGCAAGTAGTTTCTGGTGTTTGTAGTCTACTGGAGGCCGTGGACAGCGCTGACCGTAGGGGTGGGCTGTGATGCGGTAGGTACGTGGCCGGGTGTACCGGATGCCCGTTTGGTATCTCGGGAACCCTGTTCACATCGTTCGGGGCCGTATGGGAAACCTCGGCCGGACTCCCTGCGGATGGAACCTGAATAGGCGATAAACCTGGACTAGAGGCTTAAGTGTTTAGGTAGGTCGTGGTCTACACCCACGTCGGCTTTCGCTTGAAGTCTGCCGAGCACATGTCGTGTGCAGACGCTAAGTGGTGGAAACATGTATGAAGAAGTACACCCCTGCAGGGTTAACATGATCTATTCGAATAGCCGCGTCCGCGGTAAAGGACTACTTGGTTGCCTATACAGTTCATAGACAAGTAAATGGAAACTACTAAAAGCCTCAAGATAAGCGTGAGTGCCGAGGATGGCTCTTCCGTAGGAGGACGGAGGCGGATCCTCGATAGTGTATTGAATTGGTGAGTAGTGGACTCGTGTGCGCAAAACCATTTCAAGTTGGAGTCTCGTAGGATAGCTTAGCCAAGAGTCAAAGCTAGCTTGCTGCAATAACTCCACCAACCCTTCTTGATAATGTGCATGTATGTAGGATCTGATGTAAGTCTTGCTGAGTACCTTTGTACTCATGTTGCTATAACTTACATTTTTACAGAAGACGCTGCAACCCCTTCTGATGGGTTCTTCGTAGACGTTGACATCAACGAGTAGGCTAAAGACCCAGGTGGTGACCCTAAGCTTGTGAAGGACCACGTAGTATAGTTAGGCTTTCTAAGCCTCTTGTATTTTACTAGTTGTCTGTACTCAGACATGTTACTTCCGCTGCTGGTTTGTATGACTGTATGACTTGAGTGCTGGGTCGTGTGACCCGTACTTGTGTGTATGCTATGTATGGCTCTCTGAGCCTTTAAATAAAGTACTTGTGTCATAGAGTCATGTTGTGATGCCTGGTTGTATTTGCACATATCGAGCATATTGTGTGTATGATTGAAATGCTTGGTATGTGTGGGATCTGACTATCTAGTTGTCTATCCTTAGTAGCCTCACTTACCGGGAAATGTCTCCTAGTGATTCCACTGAGCCTGGTGGCTTGCTACTGCTCCGGAACACTTGGCTGGCCGGCATGTGTCCTTCTTCGTTCCTGTGTCTGTCCCTTCGGGGAAATGTCACGCTTTGAGTACCGGAGTCCTGTTAGCCCGCTACAGCCCGGTTTACCGGAGTCCTGCTAGCCCAGTGCTACAGCCCGGACCCACTTGCTGATGACCGACACGTTCGAAGCTGGGTCATGGATGCCTGTCCCTGTAAGTCTGTGCCACTTTGGGTTTACGACTAGTCATGTCAGCCCGGGCTCTTTATCATATGGATGCTAGCGACACTATCATATACGTGAGCGAAAAGGCGCAAACGGTCCCGGGCAAAGGTAAGGCGACACCCGTGGGGATACCGTGCGTGAGGCCGCAAAGTGATATGAGGTGTTACCGGCTAGATCGATGTGACATCGAGTCGGGGTCCTGACAGCGTTGGCATCAGAGCCGGACTGCCTGTAGGTTCTCCAAGCCAAACTGGTCGATGTTGAGTCTAGAAATTCTTTAGTTATATGTAGGGGAATTGTTTGTGGGTTGGAACGTAAGGCTCTTTTTACTCCTTTATCTTATGACATTCTGATCTGAGTCAGTCCATTCTTCCACCGGGGGTTAAGGAATTAGGATCTATACTCTCTATCAGGATCACGTGTTACTAATCAGTAGTACCTTATAGGTATGATGGATACAAGCCTAGTTCAGTTCTTTTACCACATTATGTTGCTAGGATGGTCTCAGAACTTTGATATGATGATGTTGAGTGTGTATGAAATCCTTTGTCAATGTCTCAAATCCTTCTTGAGCATTTACAGCTGTTATGCTGCCGAAATTTTGCTAGAAATTCTAATGCCTTTGCATTATGATTGTGCTTTCAGATGGCCACTCGCGACCTCAATCAAGTGGTTCGCCTGACTCGATGCCTAGATGTACCCGGCCATACTGCCAAGTTGGTCAGGGTAATGACTGAGGCTGGATACCGCTGGTATCCTGAGTACACGGTCGAAGAGCAATTTCGGGACTTTAATCAAAGCCAGTATCTCTGCACTGTCAGGATATTTCCATCTTATCCTGGATCCACCGAGCCCCTTCACTGCTCTTATGGACTCGGGGTTACTATTGAGATGGCTGTGCAGGACGCCGCCTACTCTATGATGACCATTATGCGAGTCAGATCTGGTATATTTCGGGACTCTGATTTCCGGTATATGCCAGGATCACTTCCGGGAGCACAAGGGTATCTCCAGGCTATTTATGCTGACCCCACTCAGGAGGATTCACTAACTCGCACCACTTCTGAGTTGCTCGAGGATAAGGACCGTGAAAACCGGGCCTTGAGAATGGAGCTCTTCAACACCCGCGCTGATCATTGGGCCACCTTGACTCGGTTTGCACCGGCTGTGCAAGCTGGATACATGGATATGAGAGATCTGTATCCTGTTAGGTCTGCTCTGCCGGACATGATGGATTGGCGTGATGTGGGAGGCATCACCCCACCTCGTGGTCCCCGCAGGCCACCGTTTGTTGGTCCAAGACCTCACCCTAGCCCTTTTGGTCCACAAGCTCTGCGAGATCGTCTGTTTCCGGATGCTCACGTTGAACTTCCAGGTTATGGAGGTGACTTCTACGAGGACTACTACGGAGACGTCTGAGTTAGTAGTAGTTCCACTAGTAATGTAACAGTTGTATTTCCGCTGTCCTGCGTGACTTGTGGAATATGACTTAGTGTGTAGTCATTCCGGAGGTGTATGAAAAATAATGTATAGGAGCTTGGAATGCCTTCGATGAGATGTAATCTCCCTTTCACCGTAGTAGTACTTTGTTTGGTCTTGTACTAAAACCTTGTATGGTGTGTATGACGATGGAATAAAGAGGCAGTTCTGTATCTACCATGTCATACGGATGATCATCCTGCATTCCGAGTTATCCATTACATTCTACATTTCTGTGCCAAATCTTATCATCCTGGACCTAACCATTGTCTTGTTTTCCTAGGATGGTTAACACGCGCAAAAACCCTGCTCCCCAAGAGCAGGCCGAAGGCAGTGAAGTCAGGAATGCAAATCTGCCTCACCCTCCTTCTCTAGCCGAAGTTATGCTGGAAGCCGAGAGAAACAAGCGGGAGACCAATCGTTTGTTGGAGCGCATCGAACAGAACACAGCACTCCATCAGAGAAATAACTTGGTGTCACTCAGTGATTTCATCAAGTTACACCCGCCTACCTTCCACCACTCAGTCGAGCCTCTCGACGCCGATGACTGGCTTCGCAGCATTACTCACAAACTGCGTTCTGCGCTGGTAGCTGAGGCTGATAAGGTCACCTTTGCTGCGTATCATCTTGAAGGCCCCGCCAGTCTCTGGTGGGAGAATTATGAAGCTATGCGCCCAGCGGGCCACGTCACTACTTGGGCTGAATTCAGCGAGGCTTTCCGTGAACATCACATTCCGGAGGGTCTCATGGATCGTAAACGTGAGGAGTTCTGTAGCTTCACTCAAGGTCGACTCTCTGTTGACGCTTACAGCAGGGAGTTCGGTAACCTTGCACGTTATGCAACTGAGGAAGTTTCTACCGATGCCAAGAAGCAGGCAAGGTTCCGTAAGGGACTTAGTCCTGAGCTCCGCCGTGACCTCCGTCTGCATGAGTGCACCTCTTTTCAGAAGCTTGTGAATAAAGCCATCAGTGCTGAGACGGGACAGACTGATTTCGATGCATTACGCAAGCATGGCCGTGATTTGGGTTCTTCATCCGGTGCTGGACCCCAGAAGCGCCGCGTGTGGGTGCCTAACACTGCCCTGCCACCCAGATATACACCGAGGCCATCCTTTCAGGCGCATCGCCCAGCTCAACAATATGCACCAGCCAAGCCCTATGGTGGTCCAACCAATAATGCTCCTCCACGCACCAGTTCCGTGACTTGTTTCAAGTGTGGGGAATCAGGCCACTATATGCGCGAGTGCCCCCAAACCAACCCCAACCAGACAGCAAAAACTGTTGGCCGTGGCAAGCCGACAGGGAAAGTGTTCTACGCCAAGCCGGCCACTGCTGCACGTGGCCATGTCAACTGTATCTCTGCCGAAGAAGCTCAAGAGGACCCCAACGTCGTTCTCGGTACGCTCCTTGTTAATTGCCACCCGGCATCTGTTCTTTTCGATACTGGAGCATCTCATTCATTCATATCCGAAAACTATGCTCGCTTGCATAACACCGCCTTCTGTGACATGCCTTCTACCATGGAAATTTCCACTCCTGGTTCTAGATGGCAAACTTCTAGAGTAAGCCATGGAAATGAAATCCAAGTCGACAGACTTGTTTTCCTTGCATCTTTGATAGCTCTCAAATCTTCGGATATTAATATCATTTTGGGTATGGACTGGATGTCAGCCCATCATGCCAAAATTGATTGCTTCTCTAGGACTGTTCAACTCACCCATCCTTCGGGGAAGATAGTCAATGTCTTGACCCAAATAGCTAAGCGACAATTATATTCTCTTAACGCCAGCCCTTTGCCAGACCTTGAGGACGTTCCGGTAGTCCGTGACTTCCCGGATGTCTTCCCAGAAGAATTGCCAGGTGTTCCACCTGACAGGGATGTTGAGTTCGTAATAGACCTCATTCCGGGAACCGTTCCGAATGCTAGAAGACCCTATAAGATGGCACCCCTAGAACTAGCCGAGCTTAAGAAACAACTCGATGAGTCCTTGAAAAAGGGTTTCATCCGACCTAGTTCATCTCCTTGGGCTTGCCCCGTTCTCTTCGTCAAGAAGAAGGATGGTACGGACCGGATGGTTGTAGATTACCGACCGGTTAATTTGGTCACAATCAAGAACAAATATCCGCTTCCCAGGATCAACGACCTGTACGATCAGCTCGCTGGATCCTCAGTCTTCTCCAAAATGGATTTGAGGTTGGGCTACCATCAAATCAAAATCAGAAACGGGGACATTCCTAAAACGGCCTTTGTTACTCGTTATGGCCAATACGACTACACCGTCATGTCCTTCGGGTTAACCAACGCTCCAGCCACTTTTTCTCGGTTAATGAACTCAATCTTCATGGAGTATTTGGATAGATTCGTTGTAGTTTACCTCGATGATATACTCATCTACTCCAAGAACGAGGAAGAACATGCCGAACATCTAAGGCTAGTGTTGAAGAAACTTCGAGAGCATCGCCTTTATGCCAAATTTTCTAAATGTGAATTCTGGTTGTCAGAAGTGACCTACCTGGGTCATGTAATATCTGGTAAAGGTATTGCTGTCAACCCTGAGCGAGTTCAAGCCGTTCTTAACTGGACTCCACCTGAATCGGTCAAGCAAGTTCGGAGTTTTCTAGGCTTAGCGAGCTATTGTCGTCGCTTTGTCGAGAACTTCTCCAAGGTTGCCAAACCTCTAACCGAACTCCTCAAGAAAGATAAGAAGTTCGAGTGGACTCCACAATGTGAGCACAGCTTTCAGGAACTGAAAAGACGCCTGACTTCTGCTCCCGTACTGGTACCGCCAGACTTCTCCAAGGATTTTGTTATCTACTGCGACGCCTCGCGACAAGGACTAGGTTGCATTCTCATGCAAGATCGACACGTAATTGCCTACGCTTCACGGCAATTGCACCCACATGAGGAGAATTATCCTACTCATGATCTAGAGCTTGCAGCTGTAGTCTATGCACTTAAAACCTGGCGACATTACCTCCTCGGTAATCGTTGCGAAATATTCACTGATCACCAAAGTTTGAAGTACATCTTCACCCAACCGGATCTGAACCTCAGGCAAAGACGTTGGATTGAATTGATCACAGATTTCGATTTAGGAATAACCTACACCCCAGGGAAAGCCAACGTCATGGCTGATGCGCTAAGTCGTAAATCTTATTGCAATAATCTAATGTTGCAACAAAGTCAACCACTTCTCCATGAGGAATTTCGAAAACTTAATCTCCACATTGTTCCTCAAGGATTCCTTTCCACCTTGGTGGCGAAACCCACTCTTACGGATCAAATCATCGCTGCCCAAAAGCGAGATAAGGGTATATCTAAAATCAAAGAGAACATTGCTAGCGGAGGTGCTAGTTGTTTCTCCACAAATGATCATGGTGTTGTGTACTTTGAGAACCGTCTAGTGGTTCCCAAGAACCAGCATCTACGGCAGTTGATCCTTAAGGAGGCTCATGAATCCCCTCTCACCAT
The DNA here is from genome assembly GCA_963921465.1 of Triticum timopheevii. Classification (NCBI taxonomy): domain Eukaryota; kingdom Viridiplantae; phylum Streptophyta; class Magnoliopsida; order Poales; family Poaceae; genus Triticum; species Triticum timopheevii. The sequence goes on from OY997271.1 coordinate 89,940,050, forward strand.
TCATCCCGGTAGCACTAAGATGTATCAGGACCTACGCCAGAGGTTCTGGTGGACTAGGATGAAGAGAGAAATTGCTCAGTATATTGCAAATTGCGACGTCTGTCGTCGTGTAAAAGCAGAGCACCAACGGCCTGCTGGCACCCTTCAACCCTTAGCTATTCCTGAATGGAAATGGGATAAAATTGGTATGGATTTCATTACCGGTTTTCCCAGGACCAAGAGAGGGAATAATGCTATTTTCGTCGTGGTCGACCGTCTTTCCAAAGTAGCCCATTTCCTACCTGTTCGAGAGTGTATAACCGCTAGTCAGCTGGCAGACTTATACATCTCCCGAATAGTGTCTCTCCATGGTGTTCCGTTGGAAATTAACTCGGATCGAGGAAGTCTTTTCACCTCTCGATTTTGGGAAAGTTTCCAAAATGCTATGGGAACCCGCCTTTCCTTTAGCACCGCTTTTCACCCTCAATCAAGTGGTCAAGTAGAACGCGTCAACCAGATTCTAGAAGACATGCTTCGAGCCTCTGTTATCTCATTCGGAATGGACTGGGAAAAGTGCCTTCCATTTGCCGAATTCGCTTACAACAACAGCTATCAATCTAGCTTGGGTAAAGCCCCTTTTGAAGTTCTCTATGGACGACGGTGTCGAACACCCCTTAACTGGTCAGAGACCGGGGAAAGACAATTCTTTGGCCCGGACATGATTCAGGAAGCAGAAGAACAAGTTCGCATCGTTCGTGAAAAGTTGAAAACAGCCCAATCTCGTCAAAAGAGTCAATATGACCGAAAACATAAGGCTATGACTTTCGAGGTTGACGAGAAGGCATATCTTCGGGTCACCCCTCTGAAGGGAACCCATCGTTTCGGTATCAAAGGCAAATTGGCTCCTCGTTACATTGGACCTTTTCGCATTCTCGCCAAACGAGGAGAAGTTGCCTACCAATTGGAACTACCTCCGCATCTCTCCAGAGTTCACGATGTCTTCCACGTTTCTCAACTCAGGCGTTGCTTCTCGGATCCTATCCGTGGAGTGGACCACGAAACGCTTGATCTCCAAGATAACCTCACGTATCGAGAGTACCCCGTTCGTATCCTCGATCGGGCCGAGCGTACCACTCGACGTCATAATATCAAGTTTCTCAAAGTTCAATGGTCGCACCATTCTGAGACGGAAGCAACTTGGGAAAGGGAGGATCGTCTTCGACTTGAGTATCCCGCCTTCTTCCGGAGGAACCCAAATCTCGGGACGAGATTCTTTTGAGTGGGGGTGAGTTGTCACACCCTAGCTAGTTATGCATTAGAGTGTTGCATCATGTCTATTTTTTTTCATCAGAAACTTGAAATGGGGATGACAGAACCCCCAGCCCCCTCTGAAACCAACTAGGGTTTACTAAAAACTTTTTCAATGAACCTGAAATGCCCTTCTAAAATGTCCATCATTTTTGTCTTGGTTCAGGACCTCTGCCAAAAGTGATGCACAATTTCCTAGGTCATCCTAGGGTCTCTGAATTAAATCATAAATATTTGAGTTTGGGCACCTAAAATTATATAAAATATTTCAAGTGCTCAAATATCTCCAAACTAAAATGTTTCATGTTGGAAATAATCCAACTATGGACCAGGAGTAGTTTGGTGATTTTAGGAGTTGCCTAAGTATTTTTATTAATTCAACAAAGTTGCAGAATAATAGAAAAAGAAAAAAAATAAAAGGGAGAAGCTTACCTGGGCTCCTCCACTGTGCAGCCCATCCAGCTGGCCGGCCCAGCCAGCAGGCGGCCCAGCCCGTCTCCCTCCTCTGTCGTCTTCGTCCCGACAGAGGGAGGGGAGTGTGGCCGGCGCGCGCGCGCGCCACGCCACCTCTCTCCCTGCCTGCCTGCCCTCCCCTCCTCGCCTCGATGCCCTGGACGACGCCACGCCTCCCCCCCTGCTCTCTCTCACTCGCCCTCGGCTCCTCCCTCCTCTCCCTCGCTCTCTCTCTCACGGCCGAACACCACCGTCGCCGCCGTTCGCCTTAGCAGCCGTCTCCGGCCACCCCTCGCTCCCCCGACTAGCTCAGGAGCTCCGCCACAACCCCCTCTTCCTCCCCACCGCTCCACGGGCCTCCGGAAGCCCTGCATCGCCGCCACGTCGCCGTTCCCCTCTTCGGGCTCCGACCATCATCGCCGTCGAATTCGCCGTCTCCAGCGCGTCCCCGAGCCCGCTTCGACGCCCACTGCAACCGCGGTGAGCTACGCCACTGTTTCCCCCTCTTCTCCCCCTCGTTCCCTCACCGTAGCCTCCTCCCCACCACGGCCGAACCTCCGCCGTCGCCGAGCTCGCCGTCGACGCAGCTCCGGTGACCATTTGGTCAGCCCGGCGAGTCCAACGAGTTCGTAAGGCTCCATAGAGCATCCCTAGCACCTCGCTTCGCTCGCCTTCGAGCTCTAACCCCGTTTCCGTGCACGACCGAACTCCGGTGGCCGCAGCCGAGCTCGCCGCCGTCGACTCCGGCCACCTCAGGCACGGCCACCACCACCGTTCGACGCGCGGGAGCAAGGGCTCTCCAACGAGCCCAAGCACAGCCTCGCCCGTGCCCTGTAGCGCGATCCCGCTCCACGCCGCCGTCTTGGACCTCGCCGGCGTCTTGTCGCCGGTGGGGTTTGACTTGTCCGAACTGGGGTTTGACCCCCCAGGTTCACTGACGCGTGGGCCCCGTCGGCCAGGTGGACATCATCAGCGCTAACCACTGTTAGTTAACCCCCTGACACTGACCAGTGGGCCCCAGCGCCACTAATTAGTAATTAGGATTAATTTAACCCTGTTTAACCCCTCTGTCACTGACGTGTGGGCCCCACACGTCAGGTTTGACCTCAGCCAGCCGCAGTTGACCACTGACGTCATGCTGACGTCATGCTGGCGCAATAATTATATTTCTGGATTTAAATTAAATCAGGAAATTCCAGAATATTATTTAAACTTCAAAAATTCATAACTTTTATTCTGTAACTCCAAATTGGACAAATTATATATGAAAAATGGTCAGAAAAATCCAATCTATCCATCTGTACTATTTTCATGCATGATCAAACAAGTTAAATTGATGTTTCAAGCAGAACAAGGAAAAGCACCTTAAAAGGCCATATTTGAATTTGAAATTTGAATCCTTGATTCAAATTTGTTCAAACCCTTCTGGTTTTAGTTGCATTAGCCCAACACACTCATATTGCCATGTTTCATGCATGCATCATATTGTTGCACATTGTTTGGTGATGTTGTGTATCGATGTCCTTTGCGACAGGTTCTGCCTCCGAGGAGTACCGTGATTACCCTAACGAAGAATCGTATCCGTGCATCGAACCATCAGGCAAGCAACCAACCGTTTGATCATATCGACACAATCCCATGTTCCCGCTCTTGCTCTCTTTTACTGCATTAAGACAACGCGTTTCAAACTGCTGTGTGCTTCGGTAGTTGAACCCATTTCCTCTGCATGACCTGTCATTGCCACAGTAACTAGATGAAACCCACTAGCATGTGTAGGAGTTGATTGAGCCATATGTATGTGTTGTTCCTACCTTGCTATGCCTGCCTGGCTTAGAGTCGTGTCAGGTCTGGTTCATCTGGGTGATGGCTAGAGTGAAATGATTATATCGGTAATGAGAGTGGTGTGGTGAACACGATTTGGTAAAGGTATCGATGAGAGGCCATGTAGGAGTACATGGTGGGTTGTTTCATTGAAGCCGACCTTAAGCACTGAGATCTGTATGTGTGATTTAAGATACAACTACTACCATGCATTGGGCCCTGAAATATGACCCCGCTCGACTTCTTATTCACCCTAGCCCTCTGTCCAGGAATTGCAAGTAGTTTCTGGTGTTTGTAGTCTACTGGAGGCCGTGGACAGCGCTGACCGTAGGGGTGGGCTGTGATGCGGTAGGTACGTGGCCGGGTGTACCGGATGCCCGTTTGGTATCTTGGGAACCCTGTTCACATCGTTTGGGGCCGTATGGGAAACCTCGGCCGGACTCCCTGCGGATGGAACCTGAATAGGCGATAAACCTGGACTAGAGGCTTAAGTGTTTAGGTAGGTCGTGGTCTACACCCACGTCGGCTTTCGCTTGAAGTCTGCCAAGCACATGTCGTGTGCAGACGCTAAGTGGTGGAAACATGTATGAAGAAGTACACCCCTGCAGGGTTAACATGATCTATTCGAATAGCCGCGTCCGCGGTAAAGGACTACTTGGTTGCCTATACAGTTCATAGACAAGTAAATGGAAACTACTAAAAGCCTCAAGATAAGCGTGAGTGCCGAGGATGGCTCTTCCGTAGGAGGACGGAGGCAGATCCTCGGTAGTGTATTGAATTGGTGAGTAGTGGACTCGTGTGCGCAAAACCATTTCAAGTTGGAGTCTCGTAGGATAGCTTAGCCAAGAGTCAAAGCTAGCTTGCTGCAATAACTCCACCAACCCTTCTTGATAATGTGCATGTATGTAGGATCTGATGTAAGTCTTGCTGAGTACCTTTGTACTCATGTTGCTATAACTTACATTTTTACAGAAGACGCTGCAACCCCTTCTGATGGGTTCTTCGTAGACGTTGACATCAACGAGTAGGCTAAAGACCCAGGTGGTGACCCTGAGCTTGTGAAGGACCACGTAGTATAGTTAGGCTTTCTAAGCCTCTTGTATTTTACTAGTTGTCTGTACTCAGACATGTTACTTCCGCTGCTGGTTTGTATGACTGTATGACTTGAGTGCTGGGTCGTGTGACCCGTACTTGTGTGTATGCTATGTATGGCTCTCTAAGCCTTTAAATAAAGTACTTGTGTCATAGAGTCATGTTGTGATGCCTGGTTGTATTTGCACATATCGAGCATATTGTGTGTATGATTGAAATGCTTGGTATGTGTGGGATCTGACTATCTAGTTGTCTATCCTTAGTAGCCTCACTTACCGGGAAATGTCTCCTAGTGATTCCACTGAGCCTGGTGGCTTGCTACTGCTCCGGAACACTTGGCTGGCCGGCATGTGTCCTTCTTCGTTCCTGTGTCTGTCCCTTCGGGGAAATGTCACGCTTTGAGTACCGGAGTCCTGTTAGCCCGCTACAGCCCGGTTTACCGGAGTCCTGCTAGCCCAGTGCTACAGCCCGGACCCACTTGCTGATGACCGACACGTTCGAAGCTGGGTCATGGATGCCTGTCCCTGTAAGTCTGTGCCACTTTGGGTTTACGACTAGTCATGTCAGCCCGGGCTCTTTATCATATGGATGCTAGCGACACTATCATATACGTGAGCCAAAAGGCGCAAACGGTCCCGGGCAAAGGTAAGGCGACACCCGTGGGGATACCGTGCGTGAGGCCGCAAAGTGATATGAGGTGTTACCGGCTAGATCGATGTGACATCGAGTCGGGGTCCTGACACTGTTCATCCAGAGGCAGCATCGATCGGCTTTAGTTAGTAGCAGTAGCAAAGGAATCGCTCGCTCGCTCGGGATCAGTAACGTGTAGCCTGTAGTGCAATTGCTCCGGTTCAGTTAGGTGATGACTCGCTCGGGTTCAGTTAGAGCCCAATGCCTCGCACCCACGCACGTACGGTATGAGAGAAATGCGCATCGCTTCGTCCCCGACCACCCACCGTAACCGGGAACTCCCCAATATTTTCCTTGCCCTCGCTTCTACCACGGTTTTTTTCCTCATGGACGGCCCAAGGAATGTCATGCAGCTGCGTCTCCGGCCCGCACAGGACGAGAAGCCCATTTTCTATCATGACTTTTTGTCATAGAAGTAGGAGCCCACCACATCTATGATGATACCGGGTTTTGTCACAATTATCATCATAGAAGTGTCATAGGTATGACAGAAAAAAAGTTTGTTCGGCCCATAATGTCACGAATGTGTCTTTCTTTATCAGTGTACTCTCGGCATGACGGTCAAACTAGTGCACTCGAATCATCCAGATGAGGTACTCCCTCCTTGTCAAAAATGATTCCACCACTCATCATTTACCCTGGTTGGTGAGATTTTTGAATTGAGCCCTGCAAACTAGAAAGGAGGTAGTACATGCGTGATCTGCTATTTGTACGTGTAGGATTGAGTAGGTCGGATAGTGTACATGTAGGATCGAGTAGGTCGGATAGTGTACGTGTAGGATAGCATTAGCTGATGAACATTCGTTGGGAGATAAGGCATTTGCGAACGTTTTTGCTGGCAGTTTCTTCAGATATGCATGGCATTTTCTTCAAAATAGCTTGTTAGTTTCTTCAGATTCGCATGGCATTTTCTTCAGAACAGATTGTCAGTTTCTTCAGGGATAGGCATTTTTATTCAGAAAACTGCCACCATTGGATCTCGCATCGCAGCTAAAACTGCCAAGAGCCTATTAGTAGGCTAGCTAGTGATCGATAAGTAACTTGTAAACACTGAGCGTAAAGAAATAAGGTACTACTAGTAACTTGTAAACACTGAGAACACATAAATCAGGATCATGCTGTGCACAGTAGTAAGAGCCGATCCATTCGAAATGTTCACACGAGACTCACAGGCCTAGCATTGTAATATGTTCACATTAGGAGCCAAAATTCACAAGCAAGTAGTAACTTGTTAATGCATCTCAATGATTCATAGATCATATACAAATATGTAGCTCCAAAAGAAAGTATCTAGAAAAAAAATCCGTTCTTCCTACTAACATGGATGCTTCTCTGGGCGAACATTCAGTACAGAGTGAAAGACAAATTTGTTTGTGAAGTGTACAACTCCTCTTGCAAACATAAGTGGTTTCACCAATAGCTATAACCATGAGAATGAACCACACATGACGGAGGAACATCCACTGCAATCTCGATCACACGGCGAGACTAATTTTGGAATACAAACTTTAACTTAGGCAAAATGATGCCAGTTGTATAATCAGACCAAAGCAATGAAGCACCTAGTGTTGGCCAATAAATAGTACAATACTACTTTTGTGCTGTCCATGAAGTGACTATCCAGTCTTTCTGTGTCTATTTTCAAATGGCACTGCATGCAGTGACAATACTATTCTTTTGTGCAGTTCCACCAAAATTGCAGTCACTTTGTTTGTTCGGGCAGACATCTGTCTGCACAAATATCAACCAGCTAGTAAACATATACCCCACCTTGTATTTTCGGTCTAAACATGCCTCTTCCGCTTAGCATCTGTCATGTTTTGAACTGTACAATTTGATACTATCATGTTTGGCCCTGGACAATTTCGTACTGAATTGATTTGCTGGTCCAGAGGAGAAATATGGTGCCTATTCTTCATCAGACCAAGGATATCCATGTTCGCAGTGATGGAAGAGGTGAAATCGATACAACCGAAATTGAGCATCCAATCATTGAATCATGTTCCGCACCTCCAATGTAGGTCCACCCTGCCAATAAATCACATGCAAACCACTAATATTACTATCTAATGACAGTACAAAAAGAGTAGCAAGATAGTAGCAAACCATGTACCTTCGTAATGAATAGCTCATAGTGCCACCAATTGGATATAAAGGTTTGGAAGAGAACATGCTCCTAATGTTGACCCATTTGGACTTTTTGTGTAGTTCCACTAAAATCGAGCATCCCTGTTTGCATAGATATTGAAAGTGTGATTACTATAAAAGTGGCACTAGTTAAAGCGTAGAATAAAAAATATAAGCTATCCAATTTCTTAATGGGAAAAGGTAGTAAGACATTTCTAACCACCTGTTTGAAGGAATAAATAAGGCAACATCAGCTGATGTTAGGAAGGCATATATAGTTCTTTCTGAAAAATGATCGATTCCTGACCTTTCCTCTTCTTTCAAGCATATTTTGTGTAGTTCAACTAAAATAAAACGCCATCACCACCTTGACAATTCAGTGACACTGTACAAAAGGAAATGACTTAACATTACATCATGATGTCAGTTATGTAATCTACATGTATGTAATCTATAAACATTAACAGTGCAAAAATCTGAAGGTAGTAACAAGTTTCATCGTTGGTATACTGGCTATGCAACAGCATCAGAAAGTCTTAGCTAAAAAATCTTAAATACATCCACAATCAACAGCTAACCCTGAACTAATCCAGTGACACTAAATGGCATTGCTTAAATTTATCAGTGGCATTAGACTGAGTGCGGCATTAGTTAAATGTGGCATCACTTTAGCAGTAGCATTGCTTGACTTTACCACTGGCATTATATTAATAGCAAAAAGTTGCAATAAGAGCATGGGATGCCCATTCGGACGATGGGCGCACCAGTACTATGTACCTCCATGGACGCATAGAGTGGTGCCCAGAGCAACAAATATCCAGGCAGCATATGTGGATTACGTCCCATTTTTTGTTCTCTTTATTCACCTTTTTCCTATGTGAGGACAACAAACTGATTGACCTAGTCATTCTCTATTGAGTTGTCATGCCTTTCTACCCTTTTTCAACCAAGAGACACGAGACTCGTTCCTTAGCTACTGATTTTCCCCTTTTCAACCTAGATGCGGGTTCGATGCCTAGTCTGTTGGACAGTACTTTCTCCCTTCCTTTCCTTATTCATCCCGGACATGGATTATTCTGCATGAAGTAGGGTTTCCTTTAATAGTGCAAATTAAGGTTTTCGTCTGTGTGAGCAGCAGAGCAGAGGATAGCAAATTGGAAAGATGGTGGAGTGGAAAAAGATCCACATGCAGTGACGTGGCAGATGGGACACTAGAACAAGGGTATGGTTCGAAAAGAGGTAGCATACCTGAGGGTCAGCAGGAAGTGGCTTCGCTTGTGGTCGTCGTCCTCCGCACACACTACGGCAGCGAGCTTGGGGACGGAGGCCATCCCACGAGGGCGCTAGCACTACAAAAAAAAGACACATCCGTGACATTTTTGGCCGAATGAATTTTTTTCTGTCATACATATGACACTTCTATGACGATAATTGTGACAAAACACAGTATCATCATAGATGTGGTGGGCTCCTACTTCTATGACAAAAAATCATGACAGAAAATGGGCTTTTTATCCTGGGCGGGCCGAAGATGTAGCTGCATGACATTCTTTGGGCCGTCCATGACGGAAAAAACCATGGTAGAAGCGAGGGGGAGGAAAATTTCAGGGAGTTGCCGGTTATGGTGGGAGGTCGGGGGAGGAGCGATGCGCGTTTCTCTCGTACACGTACGCGCGTGTGTGCGGGGCGTTGTCTCTAACTGAACCCGAGCGAGGCGTTGGGCTCTAACTGAACCTGTGCGATTGCAATGCAGGCTACGCGTTACTGAACTCAAGCGATCGAACGATGGCTGTTAACTGAACCCGATGGAGCAATTCCTTCGCTACTGCTGCTACCTAAAGCTGATCGATTGGATGAACATTGAGCATTGCGGGGGGGGGGGGGGGGTTTGGATGAACAGTGAGCGGTGGCGTTGCCTCTGGATGAACAGGACCCCGTGGTGTGGAGGGCTGGATGAACAGTGGACGGTGGAGGGGTGGCCATGGAGGGGTGGTTGAACAGGACCCCATGGTGTGGAGGGCTGGATGAACAATAGACGGTGGAGGGCTGCCCGTGGAGGGGTCGTTGAACAGTAGCCGGTGGAGTAGCGCGCGGTGGAGGCTGGATGAACAGGAGCCCGTGGAGGCTGGAGGAGGTCGACGGTGGAGATGAACAGTATCCCGTGGAGTCCCGTTTTGCGGTATGCCACACCCCTCCCGATGAACAGGACCCCCGTTTCGACCGTAGAAGGTCCGTTTCCTCCGTTTTGCGGTATGCCACACACCTCCCGATGAACAGGACTACCGTTTCGATCGTAGGAGGTCCTTTTCGTCCGTTTTGCGGTACGCCACACCCCTCCCGATCAACAGGACCCCCGTTTCGACCGTAGGAGACCCGTTTCGTCCGTTTTGTGGTACACCACACCCCTCTCGATCAACACGACCTCCGTTTCGACCGTAGGAGGTTCGTTTCCTCCGTTTTACGGTACGCCACACCCCTCCCGATCAACAGGACCCTGTTCCGAATGTGGCTGGTCGAACACAAGGCCGTTTCCTCCATTCTGCGGTATGCCAGGCCTCGTTTCCATCGCCTATTTCGTCCAAGCCGGTTGGCTCCCACGCATTCTGTTGCCTCCCGATGAACACGACGCATTCTGTTGCCTCCCGATGAACATGACGCATTCCGTTGCCTCCCCATGAGCACGACGCATTCCGTTGCCTCCCCATGAACACGACGAGGACTCTGTTTCTCTGTTCCGACCCATGCATGTACGTATGCGTGAGTAGGCGTTCGAGACCCCGCCCGTATGTACGTACGTGGACGTATTTTCTTTCTTGCACCCTGGCCACTGTACGTACGTGTACATGCTACGTGCGCGCCTCTACTACGACACGTACGCGCCTCTACTATGACACGTGCGTGCCTCTACATCGACCAGTATATATGTACGTACACGTTTGCGACCAGAATGACAACGCTACATACGCTTCGACCAGGTGGGTCCCGACTGTCAGGCAGTTCCTTGTGTGCGAAAATCTAGCTGGTGCGTCCCAGCAGTCAGAGGGGTGAATCGTTTTTTTGCCCGGACGCACTTCCTTTGCGTGCGAAGATGTAGCTGGTGGGTCCCAGCAGTCAGGGGGGCAAATCGTTTTTTTTGCCCGGACGCACTTCCTTGTGTGCGAAGATGTAGCTGCTGGGTCCCAGCAGTCAGGGGGCGAATCGTTTTTTTTGCCCGGACGCACTTCCTTGCGTGCGAAGATGTAGCTGGTGGCTCCCAGCAGTCGGGGGGAACTTTTTTTCACGAAATACGGTGGCCCGTCCGGTGGGTCCCCACTGTCAGGTGGAGGAATCATTATTTTCCGCGTAATACGGAGGCACTTCCTTGCTGCAGCCGTGGACCCAGCTGTCAGCCTGTCCACGTACAGTCCATGTCCGATGGAAGTCGTTCCTTGACCACGTTGACCACGCCACGCCGAGAGCACGACGGCGGTGGACGACGGCGAGGCCTAGGTAGGGGACGACTCGGAGCCGGGGAAGACGCAGCAGTGGATGCCCGCGCGAAGAGGAGTACGAGGGTTCACTGGTTCGGCTATGGTGTGCGGCTCCTGTCGCTGCAGAATAACAGGGGGTGTGGGTGAGTAGAGGGATGGCCTGGCCAGCGGTGGGAGTAGTAGGGGGCGGTGAGGCCTCCGCGGCATCACAGCCGGCCATGGGAGGCAGGAGCACGCGGCACGACCGGCGCTAGTTTGTGCGGCTGGAGCAAGAAGACCAGAGGTTGAAGAATCACTACAACCGTTTGATGAACATCATACAGTAACAGGAGCTAGAATCGTTCATATTGACTAAATTGACAAAGATCTCCGTCCCCGTCAACTTGGTAGGCCCACAAGTCAGCCTCCCAGTATGCTGGGTTCCAGCTGGCATGGGGAGTATTCATTTTTTTGTGCGTACTAAGGAGGCACTTCCTTGCGTGCGAAGATAGCTGGTGGGTCCAACAAGTTAGCGGGGGGCATGTTTTTTTCGCGAAATACAGAGGCCCTTCTGGTGGGTCCCAGATGTCAGGTTGAGGAATCATCATTTTGCGCGTAATAAGGAGGCATTTCCTTGTGTGCGGCCGTGGACCCAGTTACCCGCCTCTCCACGCACAGTCTACTTCCGATGGTGTCGTTCATTGACCACGTTGACCACGCCGCGCCGAGCGCATCCAAGGTGTGGGACGACGGCGAGGCCCCGGACAGCAACGAGCCAGAGATGGAAGACGCGGGAGTAGAGTCGCAGACGGATAGGTGTATGAGGGTTAACTGGTTCTAGTGCGGTGTGGTTCAGCAGTCGGCGGAGAAGAATAGGAGGTGTGGAGGGGTGGAGGGATGGCCTGGCCAACGGTGGAGTAGCACATCATAGCGAAGCGTGCTAAGCAGAGCTGCTAGCAGCAGGAGGCGGGAGGTGGTCCCGGCGGCTCTGGAGGAAGAAGACGAGAGATTGAAGATGGATGCCGATCGTTGGATGTAAATCCAACGGCTAACATGTCAAAATCATTTGTTGACTAAATTGACAACGACTTGCGTTGGCTTCGACCTATTGGCCCACATTTTAGCCTCCAAAAATGTGGCACGTATTCAACCCATTTTTTTAGAATTTACAGTCTATTTTTGCATGGTAGAATTTACAATCAATTTGATCATTTTTTGAATTACAGCCATTAGCTGGGCTGGTTGAACAATTAATGTAGCGCCCATGCGGCCCATTTATTTTATTTTCTCAAAAATTACAGGCCATTTGCACTTTATCTAGATACATGATTTTGCTGGGCTGATTCTAATTATAATGTTGGGTTGGGCCAGCAATGTTATCAAAAAATAAAAAAGGGCTGAGCATTTTGTTATAAATATATTTAAATAATAAGTGATATTATTGTATTCATCCTTAAATCTTACCAAGCTTTTGTACACAATCACTAGGATTTTCGTGCCAAAACAATCCAGGGTTTTATTTGTTAAGAAATTATTTTTATAAGTTAATAAGATGTGGGATATTGTTTTCTTACATATGTAAGTATCTGTTAAATATATGATGACAATAAAAATAATATATAATAACATATAAAATAATTTAAATATATATAATATAGTTAGAAGGGAAACATAAGTTGTACCTGGCATTCCTATTCTTATATAGAAAAATAGAACAGATCTTTGCGTTTTCTTCAAAAAAATACATAAATTGGGCTGCCAAAAATAAAACCTCAGATGGGAGGTCCATAGGCCGGTCGATACATGACGGCCCTAAGAAAATACAAACAGGCCCTCCCATCCGAGGTCGTGGGCTACGCATGTTAAAAATGAAAGCCTAGACGGGGCAGCCCAAAACCACGTCCAACACTTGCCAAAACTTCGTCCCTCGTTTTCTCTGTGTTTCGCACACTCGACATTGTGTGGGCATTTTGACTGTGCATCATATGAAGATGTGCTATGCATGAATGTTGATCAACATGATGTTAACTGGCTGGTAGTTCCATTTTAGACCATGAATAAAACTTCCAACATGATGTTAACCCTGTTTGAAAAGGCCGTGTTAATATAAATGCTCTGCCTCTGAAAGTTACAGTTTCTTATCTAAAACAGAACTTGCAGTTTCTTATCTGAAACTGAAACTTGCAGTTTCTTCTCGTCTGCACTTTTATACTCCTATGAAACTACATTTTTTGAAGTGCTAAAAATAGATCTCTAGAATTCATGAAATTCTTCATATGCTCAATACTGCAAATCTGAAATTCAAAAGACATTCATATATGAAAGTACTCTCAAAATACACAACACAAAACACAATTCACAACCTGCAAATACTGACAACCCTAAGCTCCTCCTGACAATTCACAACCTGCCCGACTATTGGGCTGGGGCGGGCAGCCCCCTCCTATTCCTCGGCGGCAGAAAGCCGCCCCGTGAGACGATGTGAACGGTGATGGAGACGATGGCGGGGAAGCGTCGTCGGGCCAACTGCTTTTCTCCTCTTGCAGTTGGGTTCGGTCGACGAAGACTCCACCGGCTCGCTCTGGCAGGACACCCTCACAAACGGCACCCTGTAGATGCTCGATCCATCAATCTCTGGTGGATGCTCCATCTGGGATCGATACTCCCACCACCGCTCCCTCACGATCGGATTCAGTGAATCTGTTTGCTCCATGGCCCGGAGGAGCAGCTCTATGTACTCCGGCGCGACTCCCTCTAGGAGTATCGCCGCCTTTTCGCTCTGTTGCAGATATTTGGCCATGGATGTCGCCGTCGCCGCTAGTTGGTCCTTGTTGTCAAACCAAGACTGTATCTCCAACATCCTAGTTAGCTTCACAGGGCCACCATCTACGATCCTCATGTATCGGTTGTACTCCTCCATTGATCTACTTCTCCACAGGACCTTCACTCACCGGCGGTGGTATTTGAATGGAAGAGGAGAGGAGCAGCGCTGGTTTTGGATTAGAACGGGAGAGGAGCGACGCTGGTTTTGGGCTGGAACAGGAGAAGAGGGGCAGTGGTTTTGAAATGGAAGAGGAGAGGAGCGGCGCTGGATTTAGATTAGAATAGGAGAGGAGCGGCCGTGGTTTAAGAGGAGAAGAGCAGAAGTTGGCGCTGGTCTTGGAAGTATTTTTTTGTTGTTTTGCGTATTTTGGGTGAAAGTTTGACCACATACTGTATGTGACAAGCAAAATGTGAATGCATGTCACCAAAAATTGTATCGTTTGGTTCGTATCTGAATGTAATTTCAAATTATATTATTTTTGCAACATATAACATATATTTTATGTGCGAAAATCATGGTCAATTATGACCCAGAATAAAAGGGAGACTAGTTAATGTGGGGTCGCTTTCTTAATTGAAGGGTAAACTGATTTTGATTTTGATCCAGTCACAGCGCGCCGGCCCTCTTGCGCAATCCTAAATCGCTGTCGCACGCTCCTCTCCCTCTTCTCCGTTGCAAAACCACCTCCTCTCCTCTCCATCATCTCCATTCCAAAACCACCGTCTCGCCTCTCACTAGTAGAAAAGGGGGCAATGGTCCAGGCCGGTCCAGCCCATTAGTCCCGGTTCAATACAGAACCGGGACCAATGGGAGCATTTGACCCGGTTCGTGAGCCCCGGGGGCCGGCCGGGCCACGTGGGCCATTGTTCCCGGTTCGTCTGGACCTTTTGGTCCCGGTTGGTGGGGCGAGCCGGGACCAATGGGCCGCACTCCTGGCCCACCACAATTGGTCCCGGTTGGTGGCATGTACCGGGACCGAAGGCAAACCTTTAGTCCTGGTTCGTGCGACTAACCGGGACCAATGCTGGTGCCTATATATACCCCCCTCACGCAAGAGCAGAGCACACTGCTCTATTTTTTCTGGCCGAGGGGGAGAGGGCTTGGTGGTGCTCTAGCTCACCTCCTATGCACACAAGGTGTTCGATGGAATGCCCGAGCCACACTACTTAAGGTTTCTCCTCTCCAAGCTCGACCGCCAAGCACCATTTTCCTCCATATTTGTCTAGGTTTAGCGGTCCGTCACGCCCCGTCCCCGTATTCAACGTCGTCGATCACCCGCACCGATCTCATCGTCGGCACCACCGTGGTGAGCCTCTTGTTCTTATTTTCTTTCTGAAAGGAAAAATATTCTTATTTGTATGTTTAGATAGATATATACTTGTATAATTTTCTTACTTTTATTATTGCATCTTATATAGTGCGATGGTTTTGGTATCCGCCCCCGTCGGCCCTCGTCCTGTCTATGATTCGGATGTGGTATATATTATCTTTTCATAACTATTGGTTCATTTATTGTTTCTGACAATTATGCCGACCAACGTGACATAGATTTTATTCATTTAGGAGGTTGTTGAACCGGAAATTCCAACCGACCCTATTGTCGAGAGGTTAAATTTAGTTGAAGAAGAAAACAATGTGTTAAAGGAAAAAATTAGAAAAATTGAGGAGGAGAAGATGATATTGGAGTTGCATGTTGCGGATGTCGTCGATGATCACAAGATCAAGATGGATGCAATGCGCTTGAAGATTAGAAAGATTAGAAAATATGCCATTCATACCGAGGCTTGGTATCATTATGCCGTTGGATCAGTTGTTACATTGGTTCCGATTATGATCGCATTTGTTTTCGCATTGAAATGTTTTACATAGTTTTAGTGTATGGTTTAATTAATTTAGATGCTCTGCAGAGCTTTATGTTGCTAGATGAGAACTATGTATGTACTTTGGTTTTAATGTGATGATGAACTTCTATTAATTTGGTCACTTAATTATCTATTCATGATGTTCTGTAATGATTTTTGACACACTTAATGATATATAATGCACACAGATGAACCGGCAATGGATGTACGGTTCAAGACACACCTCCGAGTACATTAAGGGCGTGCATAATTTTCTCGAAGTGGCTGAGGCAAACAAGCAGAATGGTTTTATGTGTTGTCCATGCCCTATATGTGGGAATACGAAGTCTTACTCTGACCGGAATATCCTCCACACCCACGTGCTTTACAAGGGTTTCATGCCACACTATAATGTTTGGACGAGGCACGGAGAAATAGGGGTTATGATGGAAGACGGCGAAGAAGAAGAGTACGATGACAACTATGTGCCCCCTGAATACGGTGATGCTCCAGAAGATCAAGAGGAACCAGACGATGTGCACGATGATGCTGCAATGGGCGAAGCTGCTGAAGATCAAGAGGAACCAGACGATGTGCCCGATGATGATGATCTCCGCCGGGTCATTGTCGATGCAAGGATGCAATGCGAAAGTCAAAAGGAGAAGTTGAAGTTCGATCGCATGCTAGAGGACCACAAAAAAGGGTTGTACCCCAATTGCGAAGATGGCAACACAAAGCTCGGTACCGTACTGGAATTGCTGCAGTGGAAGGCAGAGAATGCTGTGCCTGGCAAAGGATTTGAGAAGCTACTTAAAATATTGAAGAAGAAGCTTCCAAAGGATAACGAATTGCCCGACAGTACATACGCAACAAAGAAGGTCGTATGCCCTCTAGGATTGGAGGTGCAGAAGATACATGCATGCCCTAATGACTGCATCCTCTACCGTGGTGCGTACAAGGATCTGAACACATGCCCGGTATGCGGTGCATTACGTTATAAGATCAGACGAGATGACCCTGGTGATGTTGACGGCGAGCCCCCCAGGAAGAGGGTTCCTGCGAAGGTGATGTGGTATGCTCCTATAATACCACGGTTGAAACGTCTGTTCAGAAATGGAGAGCATGCCAAGTTGATGCGATGGCACAGTGAGGACCGTAAGAAAGACGGGAAGTTGAGAGCACCCGCTGACGGGTCGCAGTGGAGAAAAATCGAGAGAAAGTACTGGGATGAGTTTCCAAGTGAGCCAAGGAACGTATGGTTTGCTTTAAGCGCGGATGGCATTAATCCTTTCGGGGAGCAGAGCAGCAACCACAGCACCTGGCCCGTGACTCTATGTATGTATAACCTTCCTCCTTGGATGTGCATGAAGCGGAAGTTCATTATGATGCCAGTTCTCATCCAAGGCCCTAAGCAACCCGGCAATGACATTGATGTGTACCTAAGGCCATTAGTTGAAGAACTTTTACAGCTGTGGAATGGAAACGGTATACGTACGTGGGATGAGCACAAACAGGAGGAATTTAACCTAAAGGCGTTGCTGTTCGTGACCATCAACGATTGGCCCGCTCTCAGTAACCTTTCAGGACAGACAAACAAGTGATACCACGCCTGCACGCACTGTTTACTTGACACCGATAGTATATACCTGGCAAGCTGCAGGAAGAATGTGTACCTGGGCCATCGTCGATTTCTTCTGACCAGCCATCAATGTCGAAAGAAAGGCGAGCATTTCAAAGGCGAGGCAGATCACCGGAAGAAGCCCGCCATGCGTACCGGTGATCACGTACTTGCTATGGTCAATGATTTACACTTAATCTTTGAAAAGGGTCCCAGCGGACTAGCTGTTCCGAGTGACGCTGGGGGACACGCACCAATGTGGAAGAAGAAATCTATATTTTGGGACCTACCCTACTGGAAAGACCTAGAGGTCCGCTCTTCGATCAACGTGCTGCACGTGACGAAGAACCTTTGCGTGAACCTGCTAGGCTTCTTGGGCGTGTATGGGAAGATAAAAGATACAGCTGAGGCACGGGAGGACCTGCAACGTTTGCACGAAAAAGACGGCATGCCTCCAAAGCAGTATGAAGGTCCTGCCAGCTATGCGCTTACCAAAGAAGAGAAGGAAATCTTCTTTGAATGCCTGCTTAGTATGAAGGTCCCAACTGGCTTCTCGTCGAATATAAAAGGAATAATAAATATGGCAGAGAAAAAGTTTCAGAACCTAAAGTCTCATTGCTGCCACGTGATTATGACGCAACTGCTTCCGGTTGCATTGAGGGGGCTTCTACCGGAAAACGTCCGATTAGCCATTGTGAAGCTATGTGCATTCCTCAATGCAACATCTCAGAAGGTGATCGATCCAGAAATCATACCAAGGCTAAGGAGTGATGTGGTGCAATGTCTTGTCAGTTTCGAGCTGGTGTTCCCACCATCCTTCTTCAATATCATGACGCACGTCCTAGTTCATCTAGTTGACGAGATTGTCATTCTGGGCCCCATATTTCTACACAATATGTACCCCTTTGAGAGGTTCATGGGAGTCCTAAAGAAATATGTCCGTAACCGCGCTAGGCCAGAAGGAAGCATCTCCATGGGCCATCAAACAGAGGATGTCATCGGGTTTTGTGTTGACTTCATTCCTGGCCTTAAGAAGATAGGTCTCCCTAAATCGTGGTATGAGGGGAGACTGACTGGAAAAGGCATGCTTGTAAAGGACTCAATAATATGTAGGGACGGATATTCTTGGTCTCAAGCCCACTACACAGTTCTATAGAACTCTACCTTGGTGACCCCGTATGTCGATGAACACAAGAACAGTCTGCGCTTCAAACACCCGGAGCAGTGCGACGACTGGATTACATGTGAACACGTCAGGACTTTCAGCAGTTGGTTGGAAGCACGTATCAGAGGTGACAACACTGTTTGTGATGAGCTGTACTTGTTATCCAGGGGACCATCTTTGACTGTATTGATTTGTAAAGGATACGAGATAAATGGGAATACATTTTACACGATTGACCAAGATCAAAAGAGCACCAAGCAAAACAGCGGTGTCCACTTTGATGCAACAACCGAGAGGGGAAAGGACACATATTATGGTTACATAGTGGACATATGGGAACTTAACCACGGACATGATTTTAAGGTCCCTTTGTTTAAGTGCAAATGGGTCAATCTGTCAGGAGGCGGGGTACAGGTAGACCCACAGTACGGAATGACAACAGTGGATCTGAAAAATCTTGGGTACACTGACGAACCGTTCGTCCTAGCCAATGATGTGGCACAGGTTATCTATGTGAAGGACATGTCCAGCAGACCGAGAAAGAGAAAAGATAAGGAAGCAAATACATCATACGATGAGCCAAAGCGCCACATAGTTCTTTCAGGAAAAAGGGACATCGTGGGAGTGGAGGACAAGACAGACATGTCTGAAGATTATGAAAAGTTTCATGAAATTCCTCCCTTTAAAGTCAAGGCTGACCCCAGCATCCTGATAAACGATGAAGATTATCCATGGTTACGGCGCAATAAGCAAATGACACAAGCGAAGAAAAAGTGAAGACTTTCTCCCGCAACAATTATGATAATACCATGCCAACTTTTGTAACTAACGAGTATGATACCATTGTTCGTTTTGTACATGCACATGCTATGTGTGGGTCAATTTATGATACCATGCCAACTTTCAACTTTTTCAGAGTTCATTTGAAATGCTTTAATGTCTTATGGTTCGGCCCTTGTAATAATTAAAAATAGCAGCAATAAGTATTTTGTTGTAAGTAGAAACAAAATAAAATAAATAAACTAAGAAAGAAAACAAAAAAACAAAAAAGTGGAAATTTATAATTTTCCTAAAACTAAAAGCAAAAAGAATTAAAAAATAAAGCAAAAAACAAAAGAAAATAAATAATGCAGAAAACAAAACAAAAAAACAACAATAAGTATTTTGTTGTAAGTAGAAACAAAATAAAATAAATAAAGCAAGAAAGAAAACAAAGATAAGTGTTTTCAAATTTGAAAAGTAATGGCACTAACAGAAAGTTTATAATTTTCCTAAAACTAAAAGCAAAAAGAATTAAAAAATAAAGCAAAAAACAAAAGAAATAAATAATGCAGAAAACAAAACAAAAAAACAACAATAAGTATTTTGTTGTAAGTAGAAACAAAATAAAATAAATAAAGCAAGAAAGAAAACAAAAAAAAGTGTTTTCAAATTGGAAAAGTAATGGCACTAACAGAAAGTTTATAATTTTCCTAAAACTAAAAGCAAAAAGAATTAAAAAATAAAGCAAAAAACAAAAGAAAATAAATAATGCAGAAAACAAAACAAAAAAATGGAAAAAAATAAAAATAGCAACAATAAGTAAAGAAAAAAAACAATAAAAAGTGCCCCCTACTGGGCCCCCACGGCCTGAATACGACTTGAATCCCTACTTTGGGCCAGGATTCAGGCCCGCAAAAGGCCCAGAAGGCCCATCGAGCAAAGGAGTAGCAAGTAGGCCCATAAGCCTGCAGTAGAGAGGAGTTCAAGAGGGGAGCGGCAGTGGGGCTTATAAACGACTGCACTCCCCTCTCAACTAGCGAGGTGGGACTAAACTTTGGCCCCGATGCGGGCAGCACAGGGGCCTTTGGTCCCGGTTGGTGGCACCAACCGGGACTAAAGGGGGGGCATTGGTCCCGGTTGGTGCGGCATTAGTCCCGGTTGGAGCCACCAACTGGGACCAATGCTCCTTGTATATAAGTAGCACTTCGCAGTTTTGCATAGTTCATCGCCATCAGTTGCCCCCCGACGACGCCGAGCACATCGAGGCCGCCAGGCTGCCCCGACACCACCAGCCGTCCGCGCCGTCGCCGTCGCCGTCGCCCGCGCCCGTCGTCGTCGCCGGCCTCCCCGAGCCCGCGCCGTCCTCCCCGAGCCCGCGCCCACCATCGTCGCCGCCAGGCTCCCCCATCGCCGTCGCCCGCCCCCGCGCCCC
The DNA here is from genome assembly GCA_963921465.1 of Triticum timopheevii. Taxonomy (NCBI): domain Eukaryota; kingdom Viridiplantae; phylum Streptophyta; class Magnoliopsida; order Poales; family Poaceae; genus Triticum; species Triticum timopheevii. The sequence continues at coordinate 89,960,611 of OY997271.1, forward strand.
GCGCCCCTGCCCCGTCGCCGTCACCCGCCCCCGCGCGCCGCCACCGCTGTGAGCCGCCGCGCCGCACCGGCTCTATTTTTTTTTCATTTTTATTAGTTTAATTTTTTTGTTCAATGTATATATATATGTGTATGTATGTGGCTATATATATATATATATATATATATATATATATGCGGCTCTGTTTTTTTTAATTTTTATTAATTTAGTTTTTTTGTTCATATATATATATATATATATATATATATATATAATGTATATGTGTATGTATGTGGCTATGTGTATGTAATGTTCAAAAATTGTTCAGATTATGTTTTTGTTGATATATGTATTTATTGTTCATATGTGTATTAACGTTTTCATATATGCAAAAGATAGATTTTTAGAAAAGTTAGGGTTTTTTTCTGTTCATAGATTTTTTTGTTGATATTAATTATTGTAGAATATGCAAATGTTTGTATATTCATATGAACAATGCATTAGGCAAAACCTTTGTTTTTTTTCGAAATTTTCTATTTGAACATTTTTTTTAAAACAAGCAATACTAAACGAATGAGAGGCAAAAGGAAAATAAGAAGAGGAAGAAAGGAGAAAAAGAGGAGAGGAAGAAGAGGAGAAATAAATAAGAAGAGGAAAAAAGAAGAAAAAGAAGAGGAGAAGAAGAAAGGAATAGAGGAGAAAGAAGAAATTCTATTTTTTCTTCTTCTCCTCTATTCCTTTCTTCTTCTCCTCTCTTTTTTCTTCTTTTACTTCTTCTTCTTCTTCCTTCTTCCTTCTTCCTCTTTTCTTCCTTTTCCTTAATTATTTTCCTTTCTCGAGGGAAAAGAAGAAAAAGAAGAGGAGAAGAAGAAAGAAAGGAAAGGAGAAAGAAGAAACTTCAACATGAGGGGGTGGTACCGATACCCCCTCCCCGATAACATTATTTTCCCATGTATATGTATGTCGCGTCGTTGTCGATATAACCCCCTCTAGATACAACTGCAGCACCCCCCTCGGCCCTCTTGCTCGACCAAAACTCTCGAGGACACCCAAACCCTAGAGAGAAAACGATGTTGCAGGTCTCCTACGTACCCCCTCCCGCCGCGCCCCTACCCGACAAATTAACTCTCTCGAGGCCACCCAAATTTATCAAGTTAAAAGAGCGTTATCGTCGAGGCCACCCCAAACCCTTGAAGCTTTGTGTCGAGGCGACCCCAAACCCTAGAGAAGCAGTGTCGAGGCTACTAACATGATTCCTTATTGTGATTAGCTAGCTAGTTCTACGTTTGCCACTATGTACCATGTTTGAATAATAATTGACATGTTGTCAATATTTGCAGAAACTATGGAGCACTCCCGAGACGAAGAAACAGAAGCGATGTTGGGGGAAATAATCGCAAATGGAAGTGATGATGTTGCGTCATTTCTCATCGACACCGTTGGTCAGCTGGATGAAGAAGAGGGCTATGATTATGATGGCTTCGACCCATTAATGCCGGTACAAGAGGAGGAGTATGTTCATGATGGCTCCGGTGACACAATGGAGGTACAAGACGAAGGAGACCGTGCTGACTGCTCTGGTCACCGAACCGAGTCCGGCCAGGTATATATATATTAGTTAAGCCCGTGCTGACAAGTTAATTGATGCATCCATTGTTTTGGTATATGTACACATATTAATTACTGTCGTCTTTCTTCCTTATAATTTCTAGCCCTCCGGATCGAGCACAACTTCGGTAAGGAGACGAGGCCCGAAGAAAAAGTTGAGCTCGGATGAAAAGTTTGAGATCATAGAAATCGCGCCCGACGGCGAACCGATTGAACCCATCCGGACAAAGAAGGCATTTTCTGCTCAGTGCGGGGTTCTTGTTAGGGACAGGATCCCGATCAGCATCCAGCAATGGTATAAGCCTGCTAAGGATGAAGACGCTGAGGTGTCTTATGTCAATGATATGCAGAAAGAAGATCTTTGGACTGAGCTGAAGGCAAATTTCACCCTACCGCCAGAGGAGGATCCGGAGAAGCCAGTTAAAGAGCAATTAATCAAGTCTTGTGCTCTTAAGAAGATGGCAGGCCTAATGAGAAGGTGGAGGAAAGAGCTGAACCAGTTTGTCAAGAAAAAAGAGACACCGGAATTAATCGGCAAATATGAGAAGATCAAAGATCACTGGCCCGCATTTGTGGCCCACAAGACATCGGAAAAGAGTAAGAAGATGTCGGAGACAAACAAGAAAAATGCTGCGAAGAAGACGCTTCACCATTGCACGGGGTCAGGTGGCTACCTCAAAGCCCGGCCTAAGTGGTCCAAGGCTGAGCATGATCTGCTTGAAAAAGGGATCGAACCAGAGACAACGCGCTGGCCAGACCGATGCCGGACTTGGTTCTTCGGGGCTGGCGGAACCTTGGACCCTGTAATAGGGCAGTGTCAGTGGACGGACGAGCAACTGCAAACACCAGTCAAGAACCTTCGACACTATATCGATGCAGCGCAGTGAGGGCGTTCCATCCAAACAGGGAGAAGGACGAGCTCACAATGGACCTTGGGAATCCCGAGCACCCTGGACGGACACGAGGCACGCCAGGTTCCCTTCCATGGAAGGTTGGTTTTCCGGACGCAGGGGGTTACAAAACCCACGAGAGGAGGAAGAAACTGGAGCAGTACCAAATGCAGGCGCTGCTTGGAAGGGTAATGGGGCTAGAGGATCGAGAAGAGGAACGAGAAGCAGCAGATCGCAACAAACGACATGCCGAAGCTTCCCCCGAAGCTACCCCGCCATCTCAGCGGAGAAGGAACGTTGCTTCCACCGAGCTGCTTCAGCCGGAGCATGTCTTGACGGCTCCTGCCAGCTATCCCGTGGATGGTATCACGGAGTCTCAAAATTGCCACATTATGGCGCGATGCATGAATTTGAAGGTCAAGGCGGCTGTTGGCCAAGTTTATCCTAGTGGACCCGACACAACTTATCACTGCCAGCCGATTCCAGAAGGATTTGCTAAGGTGATGGTGGATGAAATAATGGAGGGATTTGAGGACCTCGCGCTTGAGAACCCTACCGGTGAAGGGGAGACTAGGCTTGGTTCTGCTCTGAAGACTCCATGCCTATGGCGGAAGGAGCTCATCGACCTTCTGAACTGGACGCCTCCGCCTCCTCCTCCTCCTCCGGCGAGTCAGGGCACTCCGCCTCCTCCACCGCCTCCTCCTCCTGCGAGTGACGATCAGGGCACGCGTGGCGGCACTCCGCCTCCTCCACCGCCTCCTCCTCCGGCAAGTGACGATCAAGGCATGCGTGGCGGCACTCCGCCTCCTTCTCCCGCGCGTGGCGGCACTCCGCCTCCTCCTTCTCCACCTCGCCAGCAAGGGCGAAAGAGACCCGCCGCCGCCCCGGCTGCTCCGACGCGTCGTAGTCCTTCTCCTCCGCCTCGTAAGCAAGCACGAAAGAAGACAGATGCCACAGCCGCTCCGTCTACTCCCGCGTCTAGCAGCACAAGAATAGAGAGGCAATACAGATACGGTCCACCTCTAAAGCCTGTAGAGAAGTTACCGTACGAGAGGACCAAGGAGGAAAACAATACGATCGTGCAGGCCCAAGTGAAGGAGTTCTTTGAAGGGGTGAAAGCAAAGATACATCCACCTCCGGAGGAGAAGGTAGATCCGGTGAAAGCAAAGCGCACTCTCGATGCCCTGAGGAAACCACCAAAGTCTCCGCTGAGAACCAACTATGAGCGCATTACTGAACAGACATATCTCCAAGCCAAGCGGTCGGGAACTACTGTCAGTGATAAAAGATCAAAAGAACAACGAGCAAAGGGGAAAAAATTGCCCAGCTCGGCGAACAAGCACAGCAATCGTGCCCCCCGCTCAATGTGTCTAATCCTCCGGGGAGGGTGGCCGGTTATGGTAATCTTGAAGATTACCTGCCTGACGATGTACTTCCTGATTTCATGGAGGTGGACTTATTCAGATACGAGTACGGGAAGCCTCTCGTCAAAGATGAAAAGTCTCTGACAACAATGATGCGAAGATTCCATAGTTGGTACATGAAAACCTGTAGAGAGTCTGAGGGGACGAACACTTTGTATCTGAAAATTAAAGAGGAGCATGACCTCGTTTTAAATGATGTGTTGGCTATTCCATTTGAGGAGTTCTTCGAGTTCTTCAATCAAAAGGCCCTCGATAAATTAATGGTCTTTTGCTACTGCCTATAAGTACTATTTCTGTCATTAGTCTGTATATATAGCTCGGCTCTTTCATTGCATGTATTTATAATTAATTATCCTCAATATATTATGCAGATTGAAGATCGTCGAGTGCAAAAAAAAATGAAGTCTATGATATTGGGTTCATTAACACAAATATCATAGATGTATTTCTGGTTGAAAAGAACGTCGAAGAGGCCGAAGACAACTTGCTAAAATCGTTAATCAAAAATCAAAACAAAGATACCATACTCTTTCCTTACAACGGCCCATGAGTGTTACTGTCGTGTGCATATTCGGTTTCCCTTATTACTCGAGCGAGGTTAATGTAACTGATGAGTTATGCATGCGTGTGCAGGTACCACTATATTCTTCTGTAGATTAAGCTTGAGCGTGGACTAGTAACCGTCTTAGACTCCAGACGGAAAGATCCCAGCACCTATGCGGACATGACTGAAATGCTCAGCAAGTAAGTTCAATCGATCATTATCGCACCATATCGGCAACTTTTTGTTCATTTCCTAATATCTCAAGTAATAATAATTATTTTCTTTGTCTTGCAGGGTTTGGAAACAGTTCACCGCACAAGCTCCGGGACTGTCGAAGGAGCTGCAATATGTATACCCAAAAGTAAGTACTACTGGCGCGCATCTCCCGTTGATTCTATAGCTATACTTTCATCAATGCCATTTATATAATGCTTCATTATTAGTTTGATTGACCTCTGTTTCTCGTAAAGTGCTTGTGGCAGGAGGAAGGGAATGATTTCTGTGGATACTACGTGTGCGAGTTCATCCACAACGCGACTTTGAAAAACAAGCGGGGCTACTCTAGAAGACAATATGAAGTGCGTAAGCAATAATATTCACAATTTCATTTTATTACACCATCATTTCTGTTGAGTTTCATTCATATATATGTATTAATTAACCCCCTTCTTCAAATTAATTAGACGTGGCAGATGCGGGACGAACTCCTACCACCAGATTGCATGAAAGCAATTCAAGAGGAGTTGGCGGGATTCTTTCTTGAACACATCATCAGTAAAGCCGGAGAATACCATGTGGAACTTCATTTCAAATGCTAGTGGTTTGTAATTAAGAGATCTTATATAGAATGTACATGTATGTAGCCAGTAAAACTTGTTGTTCGACCAATCTCTCGGAGAAGGAGAGGTCGATCGATCACTTCTCTTGGTATGCATGACGAACTTCTGTACTGAATGGTTCTCTCGATCACTTATGTATATATACTACGTAGCTTCGACCAAGCACGGACATAAGAGAGGACACTTCTCTCTATTAATTAGCTAGCTAACACAATATACGAAACACCTAAATTAACCCCCCAATACCCCCAACCCCCCTTCTTTAAAAAAAAACAAAAACCCCAGCCACTGGAATGCAGACACGTGGATGCCTTTTGGTCCTGGTTGGAGCCACCAACCGGGACCAAAGGCCCCCTGACTGGGCTCGGCGCATAGGGCCACATGGAGGCACATTGGTCCCGGTTCGTGTTTGAACCGGGACTAATGGGTTGAGGTATTAGTAACGACCCATTAGTCCCGGTTCCCGAACCAGGACTAAAGGCCCTTACGAACCGGGACTAATGGGTGGTTTTCTACTAGTGTCTCCCGCTTCTGATATTCTCCATTGCAAAACCACCTCCTCTCCTCTCCATCATCTCCATTCCAAAACCACCTCCTCTCCTCTCCATCATCTCCATTCCAAAACCACCGTCTCGCCTCTCCCTCTTCTGATCTTCTCTCCATTGCAAAACCACCTCCTCTCCTCTCCATCACCTCCATTCCAAAACCACCTCCTCTCCTCTCCCTCTTCTCTATTGCAAGACCACCGTCTCTCCTCCCTTCTTCCAAAGCTAGCACCGGACCACTCAGAACGACATGTGTGGAGAGGATGCAGCAGCGAATCAGGCAGATCGCCGGAGGCGACCAGGCAAAGTTAGCCTGGTTGAAGGAGATCCTTAGTTGGTTTGACAATGAGTGGGAGATTTCGAGGATGGTGCGGGCCATGTGGCAATGTATGCGAAAGAGTGAGACGGCGGTGATGAGGGCAGCGATGTACATGTACTCCTCGGTGGCAGTCACGCCGCAGTCCTCCGAGTTGATCGAGTATCTCCTATGGGCGATGGAGCAGACAGATTCGCCCGAGGCGACAGTCAGGCGGAGGTGGTGGGCGTACAGGTCGAAGGTCGAGCACCCAGAGGATAACGAATCAATCGAGTATGGTGTGTCGTTCGTGAGGGTGCAGAGCCTGCCGGAGCCACATGAGTATTCGTTCTCCCACCGCAAGAGGAGGCCGGATGGCGCGAGGTCGCTTCCCCGCCGTTCTCCACGGTTCCCTCGACGCTCGCCTCATTTCAACGGCGGCGGTAGGGTTTAAGGTAAGCTTCACACTAACCTAATCTTCCACCTGCTCATGCTTACAATCAGTGTGACAGCTAATGAAAATCATGCTTGCAATCAGTCTCCGAGTACTACGCCAATCACCCTAAAATAACTCTGGACCTTTGGGTCAAAGTTGTGACACAGTGTACAAATAAAGAAAAATATATTGGTGCTTCTTTTAGAAAAGAGTACTCCCTAGAAAACTGCCAATATAAGCTACTAGTATTTGGTTAGAGGATTTGTTGCCAAGAAAGATCCATCCACAGAGAGCGCCACACATCCCACTGGTTGTGGTGGATGCCAATGCGTGCATGCAGCATGGTTGGTGTCGGTAATTTTTACTTGGCACACCTTGCACTCTGCATATATGCCGGTTCCATACGTACATTTGTGTAGTTCCACCAAAATGCAGCTGAATAACCCTATTTGCACTGATAACGAAAAAGCGTGATTACATTATAGTGGCACTAGTTGATGAAACACACAAAATAAATAGAAGAAAATATTGCGATAGTATCATAGTATGCCATGCTGCAACGGTGAGATGGGCCCTGCGACACCTCGTACGGTACGCCTCATACTGGACATCGTCCCAAGTCCCCCAGATACAACTTCTGCTAGTGATGAACATCAGTGTACAACACTAGTACAAGGAGGCGCCTTGAGACATTCAAATCTCTATTTTTGTACATATCAACTAAAATTAAGCACCCCAGTTTGCCGAAACGCTTAAACATTAACAATGGGACTAGTTGATGAAACATACTTTAACAAAGAGAAGCACTTTCTGTTGGAAATATGCCCTAGAGGCAATAATAAAAGTATTATTATATTTCATTGTTCATGATAATTGTCTTTTATTCATGCTATAACTGTATTATCCGGAAATTGTAATACACGTGTGAATACATAGACCACAATATGTCCCTAGTGAGCCTCTAGTTGACTAGCTCGTTGTGATCAACAGATAGTCATGGTTTCCTGGCTATGGACATTGGATGTCGTTGATAACGGGATCACATCATTAGGAGAATGATGTGATGGACAAGACCCAATCCTAAGCATAGCACAAAGATCATGTAGTTCGTTTGCCAGAGCTTTGCCAATGTCAAGTATCTCTTCCTTCGACCATGAGATCGTGTAACTCCCGGATACCGTAGGACTGCTTTGGTTGTATCAAACGCCACAACGTAACTGGGTGACTATAAAGGTGCACTACAGGTATCTCTAAAAGAGTCTGTTGGGTTGACACGGATCGAGACTGGGATTTGTCACTCCATATGATGGAGAGGTATCTCTGGACCCACTCGGTAATGCATCATCATAATGAGCTCAAAGTGACCAAGGGGTTGGTCACGGGATCATGCATTACGGTACGAGTAAAGTGACTTGCCGGTAACGAGACTTAACAAGGTATTGGGATACCGACGATCGAGTCTCGGGCAAGTAACGTACCGATTGACAAAGGGAATTGAATACGGGGTTTTTGATCGAATCCTCGACATCGTGGTTCAACCGATGAAATCATCGTGGAACATGTGGGAGCCAACATGGGTATCCAGATCCCGCTGTTGGTTATTGACCGGAGAGTGGTCTCGGTCATGTCTGCATGTCTCCCGAACCCGTAGGGTCTACACACTTAAGGTTCGGTGACGCTAGGGTTATTAGGAAGACTATTATGTGACTACCGAATGTTGTTCGGAGTCCCGGATGAGATCCCGGACGTCACGAGGAGTTCCGGAATGGTCCGAAGGTGAAGTTTTGTATGTGGGAAGTTGTCATACGGACACCGGAAAGTTTTGGGGGCTTATCGGTATTGTACCGGGGCCACCGGAGAGGTTCCGGGGGTCCACCGGGAGGGGCCACCCCTCCCGGAGGGCCACATAGGCCGCAAAGGGGAGGGAGCCAGCCCCTGGAGGGCTGGGCGCGCCCCCCACCTTGGGCCCATGCGCCTAGGGTTGGGGGGAAACCCTAAGGGGGGCGCCCCCCCTTGCTTGTGGGGCAAGTCCCCCCTCCCTGGCCGCCGTCCCCCTCTAGATCCCATCTAGAGGGGTTGGCCCCCCTTGCTCCTTCCCCTATAAATAGAGGGTTGAAGGGAGGGCTGCTGCACAAATCTTCCAGGAGCAGCCCCTCCCCTCCCCAACACATCTCCTCCTCCGTTACGTGCTTGCGAAGCCCTGTCGGAGTACTGCTGCACCAACACCACCACGCCGTCGTGCTGCCGTTGGAGCGATCTTCCTCAACCTCTCCTTCCCCCTTGCTGGATCAAGAAGGAGGAGACGTCTCTCGTCCCGTACGTGTGTTGAACGCGGAGGTGCTGTCCGTTCAGCACTTGGACACCTGTGATCTGAATCACGTCGAGTACGACTCCATCATCACCATCCCCTTGCAAGCTTCCGCACGTGATCTACAAGTGGTATGTAGATGCAAACTCACTCCCTTGACTCGTTGCTTAGATGAACTCATAGATGGATCTTGGTGAAACCGTAGGAAAATTTTTAATTTTCTGCAACGTTCTCCAACAGTGGCATCATGAGCTAGGTCTATGCGTAGTTCTCTAATGCACGAGTAGAACACAATTTTGTTGTGGGCGTGGATCTTGTCAACTTGCTTGCCACTACTAGTCTTTTCTTCCTTCAGCGTTATTGTGGGATGAAGCGGCCCGGACCAACCTTACACGTACGCTTACGTGAGACCGGTTCCACCGATTAACATGCACTAGTTGCATAAGGTGGCTGGCGGGTGTCTGTCTCTCCCACTTTAGTTGAAGCGGATTCGATGAAATGGGTCCTTATGAAGGGTAAATAGAAGCTGACAAAATCATGTTGTGGTTATTCGTAGGTAAGAAAACGTTCTTGCTAGTACCCAATTGCAGCCACGTTAAAGATGCAACAACAATTAGAGGACGTCTAACTTGTTTTTGCAGCGATTGTTCATGTGATGTGATATGGCCAGAAGTTGTGATGTATGAGATCATGTTCTTGTAATAGGATTCACGACTTGCATGTCGATGAGTATGACAACCGGCAGGAGCCATAGGAGTTGTCTTTATTTTTTGTATGACCTGCGTGTCATTGAAGAATGCCATGTAAACTGCTTTACTTTATTGCTAAACGCGTTAGCCATAGAAGTAGAAGTAGTTGTTGGTGTGACAACTTCATGAAGACAGGATGATGGAGATCATGATGATGGAGATCATGGTGTCAAGCCGGAGACAAGATGATCATGGAGCCCCGAAGATGGATATCAATGGAGCTATATGATATTGGCCATATCATGTCACAACTATATAATTGCATGTGATGTTTATTATGTTTATGCATCTTGTTTACTTAGAACGACGGTAGTAAATAAGATGATCCCTCATAACAATTTCAAGAAGTGTTCTCCCCTAACTGTGCACCGTTGCTACAGTTCGTTGTTTCGAAGCACCACGTGATGATCGGGTGTGATAGATCCTTACGTTCACATACAATGGGTGTAAGACAGTTTTACACAGCAAAAACACTTAGGGTTAACTTGACGAGCCTAGCATGTGCAGACATGGCCTCGGAACACGGAGACCGAAAGGTCGAACACGAGTCGTATGGAAGATACGATCAACGTGAAGATGTTCACCGACGATGACTAGTCCGTCTCACGTGATGATCGGACACGGACTAGTCGACTCGGATCGTGTAACACTTAGATGACTAGAGGGATGTCTAATCTGAGTGGGAGTTCATAATTTGATTAAATGAACTTAATTATCATGAACTTAGTCTAGAACCTTTGCAAATATGTCTTGTAGATCAAATGGCCAACGCTCATGTCAACATGAACTTCAACGCGTTCCTAGAGAAAACCAAGCTGAAAGATGATGGCAGCAACTATACGGACTAGGTCGGGAACCTGAGGATCATCCTCATAGCTGCCAGGAAGCAATATGTCCTAGAAGGACCGCTAGGTGACGCTCCCGTCCTAGAGAACCAAGACGTTATGAACGCTTGGCAAACTCGTGCTGATGATTACTCCCTCATTCAGTGCGGCATGCTTTACAGCTTAGAACCGGGGCTCCAAAAGCGTTTTGAGCATCACGGAGCATATGAGATGTTCGAAGAGCTGAAACTAGTTTTCCAAGCTCATGCCCGGGTCGAGAGATATGATGTCTCCGACAAGTTCTACAGTTGTAAGATGGAGGAAAATAGTTCTGTCAGTGAGCACATCCTCAAGATGTCTGGGTTGCACAACCGTATGACCCAGCTGAACATTAACCTCCCAGATGAGGCGATCATTGACAGAATCCTCCAGTCGCTCCCACCAAGCTACAAGAGCTTTGTGATGAACTACAACATGCAAGGGATGGTGAAGACCATTCCTGAAGTGTTCTCGATGCTGAAGTCAGGAGAGGCTGAAATCAAGAAAGAACATCAAGTGTTGATGGTCAATAAGACCGCTAAGTTCAAGAAGGGCAAGGGCAAGAAGAACTTCAAGAAGGACGGCAAGGATGTTGCCACGCCCGGTAAGCCAGTTATCGGGAAGAAGTCAAAGAATGGACCCAAGCCTGAGACTGAGTGCTTTTATTGCAAGGGGAAGGGTCACTGGAAGCGGAACTGCCCCAAATACTTAGCGGATAAGAAGGCCGGCAACACCAAAGGTATATTTGATATACATGTAATTGATGTGTACCTTACCAGTACTCGTAGTAACTCCTGGGTATTTGATACCGATGCCGTTGCTCATATTTGTAACTCACAGCAGGAGCTGCGGAATAAATGGAGACTGGCGAAGGACGAGGTGACGATGCGCGTCGGGAATGGTTCCAGAGTCGATGTGATCGCCGTCGGCACGCTGCCTCTACATTTACCCACGGGATTAGTTTTGAACCTTAATAATTGTTATTTAGTGCCAAGTTTGAGCATGAACATTGTATCTGGATCTCGTTTGATACGAGATGGCTACTCATTTAAGTCTGAGAATAATGGTTGTTCGATTTATATGAGAGATATGTTTTATGGTCATGCTCCGATGGTCAATGGTTTATTCTTAATGAATCTCGAGCGTAATATTACACATGTTCATAGTGTGGATGCCAAAAGATGTAAAGTTGATAACGATAGTCCCACATACATGTGGCACTGCCGCCTTGGTCACATTAGTGTCAAGCGCATGAAGAAGCTCCATGCTGATGGACTTTTAGAGTCTCTTGATTATGAATCGTTTGACACATGCGAACCATGCCTCATGGGCAAAATGACCAAGACTCCATTCTCCGGAACAATGGAGCGAGCAACCAACTTGTTGGAAATCATACATACCGATGTGTGCGGTCCAATGAGCGTTGAGGCTCGCGGAGGATATCGATATGTTCTCACTCTCACTGATGACTTGAGTAGATATGGGTATGTCTACTTAATGAAACACAAGTATGAGACCTTTGAAAAGTTCAAGGAATTTCAGAATGAGGTAGAGAATCAATGTGACCGAAAGATAAAGTTCCTACGATCAGATCGTGGAGGAGAATATTTAAGTCACGAATTTGGCACACACTTAAGGAAATGTGGAATCATTTCACAACTCACGCCGCCTGGAACACCTCAGCGAAACGGTGTGTCCGAACGTCGTAATCGCACTCTATTGGATATGGTGCGGTCTATGATGTCTCTTACCGATTTACCGCTATCATTTTGGGGATATGCTCTAGAGACAGCTACATTCAATTTAAATAGGGCACCGTCTAAATCCGTTGAGACGACACTGTATGAATTATGGTTTGGGAAGAAACCTAAGCTGTCGTTTCTAAAAGTTTGGGGATGCGATGCTTATGTCAAGAAACTTCAACCTGAAAAGCTCGAACCCAAGTCGGAAAAATGCGTCTTCATAGGATACCCTAAGGAAACTATCGGGTATACCTTCTACTTAAGATCCGAGGGCAAGTTCTTTGTTGCCAAGAACGGATGCTTTCTGGAAAAACAGTTTCTCTCGAAAGAAGTAAGTGGGAGGAAAGTAGAACTCGATGAAGTACTACCTCTCGAACGGGAAAGTGGTGCAGCTCAGGAAAATGTTCCTGTGATGCCCACACTAACCGAAGAGGAAAACAATGATGATGATCAAGGTACTTCGGATCAAGTTGCTACTGAGCTTCGTAGGTCCACAGGGACACGTTCCGCACCAGAGTGGTACGGCAACCCTGTCCTAGAAATCATGTTGTTAGAAAACGGTGAACCTTCAAACTATGAAGAAGCGATGGCGGGCCCAGATTCCAACAAATGGCTTGAAGCCATGATATCCGAGATAGAATCCATGTATGAAAACAAAGTATGGACTTTGACAGACTTGCCCGATGATCGGCGAGCGATAGAAAACAAATGGATTTTTAAGAAGAAGACGGACACGGATGGTAATGTTACCATTTATAAGGCTCGACTTGTCGCTAAGGGTTATCGATAAGTTCAAGGGATTGACTACGATGAGACATTCTCTCCCGTAGCGAAGCTGAAGTCCGTCCAAATCATGTTAGCAATTGCCGCATACTATGATTATGAGATATGGCAGATGGACGTCAAAATGGCATTCCTTAACGGACATCTTAAGGAAGAGCTGTATATGATGCAGCCGGAAGGTTTTGTCGATCCTAAGAACGCTAACAAAGTATGCAAGCTCCAGCGATCCATTTATGGGCTGGTGCAAGCATCTCGGAGTTGGAACATTCGCGTTGATGAGATGATCAAAGCGTTTGGGTTTATGCAGACTTATGGAGAAGCCTGCGTTTACAAGAAAGTGAGTGGGAGCTCTGTAGCATTTCTCATATTATATGTAGATGACATACTCTTGATGGCAAATGATACAAAACTTCTCGACAGCATTAAGGCCTACTTGAATAAGTGTTTTTCAATGAACGACCTTGGAGAAGCTGCTTATATATTAGGCATCAAGATCTATAGAGATAGATCGAGACGCCTCATAGGTCTTTCACAAAGCACATACCTTGATAAGATTTTGAAAAGGTTCAAAATGGATCAGTCCAAGAAAGGGTTCTTGCCTATGTTACAAGGTGTGAGATTAAGCTCGGCTCAGTCACCGACCATGGCAAAAGATAAAGAAGAGATGAGTGTCATCCCCTATGCTTCAGCCATAGTATCTATTATGTATGCCATGCTGTGTACCAGACCTGATGTAAACCTTGCCGTAAATTTGGTAGCAAGATACCAAAGTAATCCCGGCAAGGAACACTGGACAACGGTCAAGAATATCCTGAAGTACCTAAAAAGGACAAAGGACATGTTTGTCGTTTATGGAGGAGACGAAGAGCTCGTCGTAAAGGGTTACATCGACGCTAGTTTCGACTCAGATCTGGATGACTCTAAGTCACAAACCGGATACGTGTATATGTTGAATGGTGGAGCAGTAAGCTGGTGCAGCTGAAAGCAGAGCATCGTGGCGGGATCTACGTGTGAAGCGGAGTACATGGCAGCCTCGGAGGCAGCGCATGAAGCGATTTGGGTGAAGGAGTTCATCACCGACCTAGGAGTCATACCCAATGCGTCGGGGCCGATCAAACTCTTCTGTGACAACACTGGAGCTATTGCCCTTGCCAAGGAGCCCAGGTTTCACAAGAAGACCAGGCACATCAAGCGTCGTTTCAACTCCATCCGTGAAAATGTTCAAGATGGAGACATAGAAATTTGCAAAGTGCATACGGATCTGAATGTCGCAGATCCGTTGACTAAACCTCTCTCGTGAGCAAAACATGATCAACACCAGAACTCTATGGGTGTTCGATTCATCACAATGTAACTAGATTGGTGACTCTAGTGCAAGTGGGAGACTGTTGGAAATATGCCCTAGAGGCAATAATAAAAGTATTATTATATTTCATTGTTCATGATAATTGTCTTTTATTCATGCTATAACTGTATTATCCGGAAATCGTAATACACGTGTGAATACATACACCACAATATGTCCCTAGTGAGCCTCTAGTTGACTAGCTCGTTGTGATCAACAGATAGTCATGGTTTCCTGGCTATGGACATTGGATGTCGTTGATAACGGGATCACATCATTAGGAGAATGATGTGATGGACAAGACCCAATCCTAAGCATAGCACAAAGATCGTGTAGTTCGTTTGCCAGAGCTTTGCCAATGTCAAGTATCTCTTCCTTCGACCATGAGATCGTGTAACTCCTGGATACCGTAGGAGTGCTTTGGGTGTATCAAACGTCACAACGTAACTGGGTGACTATAAAGGTGCACTACAGGTATCTCTGAAAGAGTCTGTTGGGTTGACACGGATCGAGACTGGGATTTGTCACTCCGTATGACGGAGAGGTATCTCTGGGCCCACTCGGTAATGCATCATCATAATGAGCTCAAAGTGACCAAGGGGTTGGTCACGGGATCATGCATTACGGTACGAGTAAAGTGACTTGCCGGTAACGAGACTGAACAAGGTATTGGGATACGACGATCGAGTCTCGGGCAAGTAACGTACCGATTGACAAAGGGAATTGAATATGGTGTTTTTGATCGAATCCTCGACATCGTGGTTCAACCAATGAAATCATCATGGAACATGTGGGAGCCAACATGGGTATCCAGATCCTGCTGTTGGTTATTGACCGGAGAGTGGTCTCGGTCATGTCTGCATGTCTCCCAAACCCGTAGGGTCTACACACTTAAGGTTCGGTGACGCTAGGGTTATTAGGAAGACTAGTTTGTGACTACCGAATGTTGTTCGGAGTCCCGGATGAGATCCCGGACGTCACGAGGAGTTCCGGAATGGTCCGGAGGTGAAGTTTTATATATGGGAAGTTGTCATACGGACACCGGAAAGTTTCGGGGGCTTATCGATATTGTACCGGGGCCACCGGAGAGGTTCCGGGGGTCCACCGGGAGGGGCCACCCCTCCGGAGGGCCACATGGGCCACAAAGGGGAGGGAGCCAGCCCCTGGAGGGCTGGGCGCGCCCCCCACCTTGGGCCCATGCGCCTAGGGTTGGGGGGAAACCCTAAGGGGGGCGCCCCCCCTTGCTTGGGGGGCAAGTCCCCCCACCCTGGCCACTGCCCCCCCTCTAGATCCCATCTAGAGGGGTCGGCCCCCCTTGCCCCTTCCCCTATAAATAGAGGGGTGAGGGGAGGGCTGCTGCACAAATGTTCCAGGCGCAGCCCCTCCCCTCCCCAACACATCTCCTCCTCCGTTACGTGCTTGCGAAGCCCTGTCGGAGTACTGCTGCACCAACACCACCACACCGTCGTGCTGCCGTTGGAGCGATCTTCCTCAACCTTTCCTTCCCCCTTGCTGGATCAAGAAGGAGGAGACATCTCTCGTCCCGTACGTGTGTTGAATGCGGAGGTGCTGTCCGTTCAGCACTTGGACATCGGTGATCTGAATCACGTCGAGTACGACTCCATCATCACCATCCCCTTGCAAGCTTCCGCACGTGATCTACAAGTGGTATGTAGATGCAAACTCACTCCCTTGACTCGTTGCTTAGATGAACTCATAGATGGATCTTGGTGAAACCGTAGGAAAAATTTTAATTTTCTGCAACGTTCCCCAACACTTTCTTTATCTACATTGGAAAGGAAATGATAGAGATGACACTCGCTCTATTTTAACTGTATTATTACTTCATTTTATCAGTGACACTAGGGTCGAGCAGGTGGAAAACAAGGTGTACCATGCATCGCAAGGATGGAGGACGGGGTGCTTAGACTGGGATGCTGAAGTTGGCTCTATCAGTCACCAACATGGATGATTCAATTCATGGGACCTTTTGGTGAAGTTCACCTAAAATGAAGCAATGTCCCGTGAGCTAGCAGCTTCTTCTTCAAAAAATTTTAAGAAAAGGGCTCCAGCCTCGGTTCCATTTCCATCAGAAAACGAAACCCACAGAGCAATAAAATTAGTTGCAATAAAATTGAGCAACATCAAGGTTGGTTGTGAAGCTCCTGGAATGCTCAACTATAATTTGGATATCATTTGTGTAGTTCAACTAAGATCGAGCGTGAAATGTATATTTCTGTTTGCACAAAAAAGGTGGAAAGGAGGGTGACTAACAAGTGATAAACATGCATCAAATGAAAAGATGCATGTTCCTTATATGAACGGCAATCCTACAAGGACAGTAGCAATTTCTAAAGCAGTGGCATTGCTAGATATTAGTGTGGGCATTAGGATTAACTATGACAACCGTTAAATACGACATTACTTTGGGCACGGGAGAGTAGGCGGACCAGGACAGTTGCATTTCTAACAAAAAGAACGAACTTATCTTAATGGGAAACTTTAGCAGGACATGTAAAGAAGTGCCATTGATTCATATTACTGGAGGCATTACATTGAAAACAACATTGGTTTAACCTGTCCTTACTTTTAACAGTGTGACTGCTACATTCTACCAGTGGCATTACATAAGAGTAGCTCGGGGCAACAAACATCAAAACAGGATATCTGGGTTGGTCCCATTTTTTTCGATATAGCCACCTTATACTGTGTGAGGCTAGAAAATCTAGTGCTGGACTTACTCTGTTGACTTGTCCCCCAGTCCCCACTTTCTTTCCTTTTTCAATCAATAGATCGGGTTCATATTGAGTTTGTACTGCGTTTCCCTTTATTTCCCTATTAGACCTAGAGACCAGTTGGATAGCCAGTCTCTTCTACTTTTTGCCCTCATTATTTCCTCTTTCGACCAAGTCCTAGATTCAGGTAACAAATCCTCCCCCACCCCCCACCCCTTTCTTCCTTGTTTGAACCAAGTAGTAGTAGATTCGAGTGCATGAACTAGTTTTACCTCTTAAACAAAAAAAAATTAGGTGGTTTTCGAACAGCCGATCGTTCCTATCTATGAGGGGGCCTGAGAAATAGTAAAAGTTACAAATTCAGCGACGTCAGGAGCTCGGGAAGTAGAGCAAGGCCGGTTTCGAAGGAAGTTATACCTGATGGTCGCCAGGATGTCGCTAGGTGGGCGGCGGGAGGCCGGATCTGCCCACACTACGGCAGCAAGGAAGAAGGGGTCAGAGGCCCTCCCTCGCCAGCGGTGCTTGGGAGAGAACGGAAAGGCAGGCTGATCGGGACGCGCCCAGCAGTGGGTAAGAGCCGTCGGCGAGGACGACCGCGTGAACGTTGCACCTTCACACCTTCCCCGGCAGAGAGGATCCTGCTGGATCTGTGACCAGCGGTGAGCAGAGAGAGAGAGAGTGTGGCCACCGCTGTCGTGTTTCGATCTGGAGAGGCCGAGACAGTGTGAAGATAGCAACACTAGCAAGCAAGCGCGGAGGCTCCTGCCTATATAGTGGAGTAGTACTTACTTTTCTTTTGTCTACCGAAGCCGGCTTGACCTCGTCAATGACTGTCGAGAAGTCTTCATGCACATGGCCCAGAGGCACTGTTGTCGTCATTTTGATCTGAAGCGCCGGATTATAACATATAACACGAAAAAAATGCTACATGACAAGAAATCATAACCTCACTGCCCAAAGGAGACAACATGAATCCCGACGGACATACTAGACGAGGAACAAAGCTCAAATTAAAGTTAGCTCATAGAAAAGGGGTCCATCGATAGATGTCCTAATTAACATAGCCGGCTTGACCTAGATGGCAGCCGAGTAGTCACTGTTCGTGCATGTGCCCCAAATGACTAGCCCAACTCAGTTGTCGCTGTTTAACCCTCGCAGTGATCTGAAGCACATGACACCTAATTTTGCGAGATGACAAGAAACCTTTTTTAGATTTCTCACCGCAACTACAGCCATGTACAACACAGCCTGCATGATATGTAGACGATAGCCAATCCAGGCGTGTCTGCTGGAGTCTGGTCACATGCATGGACGAACTGATCTTTCGTGTCTTGCAGGGATCGTCCAGGCATCAACGTAGTACAACACTTATCTAGTACTATCGCTCGTCTCCCTCTTCTATTAAGTCACCCGACTTGCGGGGCCGGGGAGTGTGCCTATGGTCGGTTCTCAATAGCCTCCCACATGTGTGTGCGAACGCAATATGACGTGAGTTCCATTTGGAGAGTAGCATGCCAGACCGACCGACCGTCTAGGGTGCGACGCGAATGCGATGGGCGTGCTGTATACTCCGTATATGTGTACCACCGTTTTCTAGACGCTTTGCTCCATGGCGCGGGCGCAATCAATGGACACAAAATTAGTATACTGTATACTATTTAAAAGCCGAGGGCGGGGCTTTTCCTGCCCGGTAGGCGGCGGGACAGTTCCGCTTAGTCGGTTCGACAGAGACGCGCGAAGATGAGGGAGTAGGCTGCTGCAAACGTAGGGCTGTGTGATTTGACAGCGAGTTACTACTGGACAGGTGGGGCCCCGTGATTTGACTTGCCATTATCATTTTAACTGCGGCGCTACGACCGGCGTGAGTCTCCCGATTCCTGACCACCTCCATACAGGTGCCTCTCCCAATGCTCCACCATGTAGTAGTAGAGGCTGGCTATTGCATGAGAGCCCACTTCTCCACTTTTTCCTTGCCTCTCTTTCCTCCACATATGCAAAAATGCCATGTAAAGCGCACTATTGTACTTACTTGCTCCTACAGGTGCTTAAGCTTGCCAGATAGGCATAAAGTCTGATGTGGCTAGTTAATCAGGAAGAGAGAGACTAGTTTGGTGACCCAAGGAAGAAACGGTGCTAAGCGTGTGTACCAAGGTGAAAACACAATTTTGAGTCTATAGCTAATTAAATGAAGCAAACTTAGCAACACCATTTCATTGGAAGAGGTCACTCCTTGGCAAATGCAATAATTACTAGTACTCCCTGTGTCCCATTATATAAGAACGTTTTTGACACTACACTAGCTAGTGTCAAAAACGTTCTTATATTATGGGACGGAGGGAGTACAAAGAAAGAGATAGAGAGGAGTAAAAAAATATATACTTATAGCCAACTTTATAGCCAACCTTGTTGTAGTATGAGTGACTAAGAGGGTGCTTGGATACATTTTAGTCCCATGACTAAAAGTAGTGGGACGAAGACTTGCTAGCCTCACCCATGCTTGGATCCAAGTACTAAAGAGACTAGAATCAAGTTAATGAGCATTTATTATCCTTCAAACCCTCCAATCTAGAACTCGCATGTGTTAAAGGAGAGGAGTTAAATGAGGAGAGAGAGAGGACTAATCCACATTTTAGTAGGGGTACCCCTGAGTAAAAAAATTTAGTCTCAAGACTAGTTTTAGCCCCTCTTTAGTCAAGGGGGCTTGGAAATTTAGCCTCTTAAAGAGACTATTTTTAGTCAGACTAAAATAAGTCCCTTGGATCCAAGAACCCTCTAAGTGATGTCTATGTATGACATGCCAACATCAGATAGCCTAACGCACCATGTTAAATCTCCAAGGGCGCGACCACGCGAGCGACGCGACGGTCGTGGTAGGCGCGACCATGATACGGGCTGCTGGCAGCCCTTGGATCTGAGATCAAAAGGTCGCATGCTAAGTTGCTGAATATTTGCAGAATAACCCTCCAGGATAGGATATTCACCCATAGGTCTAGAATCACGCCATACAACCGTTCGATCTCAGATATAAGGGCTCTCGGAAACCCGTATCATGGGAGAATGGAAAGCCACTACCCTGCCGTCCGCACGCCGGCAGTTCGCTCCTACTCGTCCCCGCACGTCCTTTAATACTACGGCGGTTCGCTCCTAGTCGTCCCATCCATTCACATTACGGCAGTTCCACTAATCCTAACCCTCCTTCCAAATCCATGGCATCCCAAATCTCCCCGATCGGCGGTGAGTACAAGGTTAGAACCATCATCGGCAATGAGTTCGACGTTATCTACACCCGTACTTCCGCGACGGTGAAAGGATGCCTTTCTCACTTAAGACGCATGTTCGAAAACTCACATGATGAGTGGGTCGCTGGGCTAGATGTTGAGTACACCACAATTGTGGGACGAGAGAAGGATCTAAAGGAAGAAGAGAGGAAGAAGCCCACCGTGATCCAGGTTTGCGTACATAACATTTGCTTGGTCTACCACATATGCCATGCCGACGTTGAGTGCCAGGATTTTAAGAACTTCCTCGAGGACAAAACAGTCAAATTTGTTACTGTAGACTTTAAGAACGACAAAGAAGTCATGTGTCAGATAGGCCTCGTTGTAGGCAACCCCTTTGACCTCCAGAAGAATCGGTAGGTACCCTCTCGTCAGCCCTCAATGCTGACCCTGGCAGGAGCCATGGTTCATCCTTTGTACCGCAAACTAGAGAAACCTCATTACACGTTTCATCGTCATGCATGGCAGTGGAATGTACTAGATATAGACCACACGAGTACGCTACAATGGATGGCTACCTTTGTTTCAATATCTACAAGGGTTGGATGAAGAGCAATAGCCAAGTTGGCGGTTCAAGCAAAGAAGTATCGGCCAAGAGGAAGAGGGACAAGGACGAAGTCGAGGACGTGGACGAGGACTCCGAGTAAGGTGGCAGTGTCGTCGCTCATGGCGGTTCTAAACTTCTAATGCAGTGTCTACCGGAATATTTGCATAGTCTAATTTCAAGTGTGCTTAGTTTAATTTGAGGGGTGTGTTGTGCTGAGCCCCCAGCAGAACTACGTTATGTTTCTTCTTGTTACTTTAACTCTTTAGTATGTACATATCTACTAGTATTTCTTTAATAGAATTTAGCACCCCAATTAAGCACGTACTAGCTTTTTTAATAGTACTATATGCATAATTTGGCGACGAGCGCTCTCTATATGTAGCACCTTTTTTTAAATTTCAATTTTTGCTCCATGGTGCAATCTATCGATAGTGGAGTACTACTGTACAAAAGTATACATTTTTTAAAAGGCTAGCGTACTGTTCATCACATATATATATATATAGCTAGTTAAATTCTCAACCTAAAACGACGTGCATGCCATGTAGTAAACCGATCAGGAGGAAGTATAGTAAAAATGAGGTGATTTTACCGTGCGATCGGCGGGGGAGCATGGCCTGTCATGCGGTCCCACGTGTCATGATGTACCAAGGCGATGCGCGTGTCCCTCTTGAGGCAGAAGCAATACTAGTACCTGGTTTGAGATGATGTCGAACCGAAGTGTGAAATAATGGTTGCTTCGTCCGTCTGGGAAGGTGCGGCATTGTGATTTGACATCTCATTGCTCATTACTAATACTGGGCCAGTACGAGTGGGGTGCGTCCCCCTTGCTGTTATGCACTGTTATTTGGTGCTTGACACGTCGACCCGGTTGCTATATATCCCACATGTCGGTGACAGGAAGTACAGAATTCATGAAAGGGAGCGTCGACGGAGGAGTATACTACAGAATTCATGAAAGGGAGCGACTTAGTTTTGGAAAAATCTGTTTTTACGGAGTACGTACCCACTAGGGTTTATAGGGCTCATCTAAAAAACATTCGTTTTTCTGTTTGATAAGTCTCAATTCTACTATACTAGTAGTAGTACCATTACATGTTGGATTTCGAGGTGCGTTAGATCACCCGACGCAAGTAGTGTCAAGAGGAAACTAACCAATGCATGTACAAGTTCATGGAAATTTAGTGGTCATTCATGCATTCGTTCTAACTAATGCCTCAGTAAACATAACTTCTTGAGAAAAACGAGCGTACTGTGCAAACTACGAAATTAATTCGACCACTCACCGTCTACCTTGGTTGGAGAGATTTTGAAATTGAGCCATAAACTGGAAAGGCTCGATTACTATTTGTGGCCTTGTATAGATGCAAATTGTATTTTTTTTATAGTGGCCTTGTATAAGTAAATGGAGGGAGTACTAACCAAAGTACATACGTAGTAGGGACGAGGAGTAAACAGAGGGAGTAGTAAAATCTTGTCCTAAGTGATGACTAACCTTATAGCTAACCTTGTTGTAGTATGAGTGACTAAGTGATGACTATGTATGACATGCCAACATCAGATAGCCTAACACACCATGTTAAATCTCCAAGGGCGCGACCGCGCGTGCGACGCGACAGTTGTGGTAGGTGCGACCATGATACACGGTGCTGGCAGCCTTTGGATCTGAGGTCAAACGGTCGCATGCTAAGTTGCTGAAAATTTGCAGAATAACCCTCCCGTGGCAACCGGCAAATTTCCTCACGTGGACCGGAGTAGGCTTCTCAGTTTGCATGCGGGTTTAATGGAGGCGAGGAGGCGTGTTCAGCCGGGCGTGCAGTGGACGGCGCAGTACTATTCGATTTGACAACTACAACTAGTATATTATAAAAAACAAAGAAGAGTATTAGAGATAGAGATAAGAATAGAGACTAGGGAGGAGCACCGTCTACTGCTTCGTGGGCTACTCCCGCGCTCCATTCAGCGACCGCAACGTCCCCTACACCCACTCCCTCATGCGCTCCATTCGGCGGGCGCTATTGACATTTGGGGAGTGCACTCTCGCAACTGCTAGCAGCCACGACTTCACCGACGACGACTTCTTCCCTGACCTTGGCAACCTCTTCCTCAACGACATGGGCGACAACCTCAACGCCAATGGTGCTTTTCCCGTTGCACCGTATGTGTTTCTGTCCTTCCTGTTCGAAATCGTTGTAGAATTCATGTTTCTAGTCTGTGTCCTAGACTCGATCTGTTCATGTACTATGCTAGTCCGCATGATTAGTTTAATCTCTGTTATAGCCGTCATGATTTATTTTGTAGTAAATCTCGTAGTAACTTGCTCATATATTCAACTGGCGGAACGTCCCCTACAGCCACTCCCGTTTCATGGATGGCATGGTCGATGCCTCCAAGGAGCCCTTCATCTACTGCGATGAGTGCCCGGTGCCATTTTGGAGCTCGCCGGCAGACATCGTGCATCACCTAACGCAGGCGTGCGGAGATCACAAATGGCCCTTGGCGAAGAACATCAAGTACGAGAGGTGCTACCCGTTCACCGTGCCGGAGTCGCTGGAGGATCAGCGCCGCCTGCTAGTCTCGAAGGAGGACGGCAGCTTCTTCCTCTTGATCGTGGCCACCGGCGAGGCTCGCGCAGGCCGCTGCCACATCTCTGTTGTGTGCATCAGGGGCGATGTCGCTAATGCTAACACTGACACGAGGCCGATGTACGGGTGCGTGCTCACTACTACTACCCCTCGGAGGTCCGTGGGCGGCGACACTGGCTACGTCAAGATGACTTGGACTCTGCCGAGTTGGGACCTTCCCGCCGATGTGGACATGGAAGACGCATGGTATTATTTGACCCCCAACAATGTGCATGGGGAATCCAAGGAGGTTCACCTGGACATATGCATTACTAAGTTAAATGTTGATCATTAGTCTTCGCTCAATGTAATCTGCTGTCTAAGCATGTGGAGACTTCCATGCATGATCTTGCTCTATTGGAGTATCGCGCATGAATAAAAGTGTATCCATTTATGGTTTAGTCTAGAATCGTCCATGTATGAATTTTTGCTATAGTATCGATGAAAGACTTATGATGAACCAGTTCCTGCAAAGCACAATAAGAGTTATTTCTTCACAAGTTTTGGATGCCGGTTGAACAGATGAACGCTTTTGTCTGCAAAAGATACCCATTTATCTATTTCACCCTGATGTTTTTGAGCTCTAGAGATGAAATAATATTCGAAGAAACCTATCGATACCTGTTACACATGAGATGACCCCCACATCCTTTGTCAAAATAAACAACACCCTAATCAATGCATTTCACTCTTCCGTGCAACGGACGGGCACCTTACTTGCTCCTACAGGTGCTTAAGCTTGCCACATAGGCATAAAGTCTGGTGTGGCAAGTTAATCAAGAAGAGAGAGACTAGTTTGGTGACCCAAGGAGGAAACGGTGCTAAGCGCGTGTACCTACGTGAAAAGTCAATTTTGAGTCTATAGCTAATTAAATGAAGCAAACTTAGCAACACCATTTCATTGGAAGAGGTCACTCCTTGGCAAATGCAATAAATACTAGTACTCCCTATGTGCCATAATATAAGAACGTTTTTGGCACTACACTACTGTCAAAAACGTTCCTATATTATGGGACAAAGGGAGTATGAAGAAACAGATAGAGAGGAGTAAAAAAATACACTTATAGCCAACCTTATGGCCAACCTTGTTGTAGTATGAGTGACTACGTGATGACTATGTATGACATGCCAACATCAGATAGCCTAACGCACCGTGTTAAATCTCCAAGGGCACGACCGCGCGAGCGACGCGACGGTCGTGGTAGGCGCGACCATGATACGGGCAGCTGGCAGCCCTTGGATTTGAGATCAAACGGTCGCATGCTAAGTTGCTGAAAATTTGCAGAATAACCCTTTAGTATAGGATATTCACCCATAGGTCTAGAATCACGCCATGCAACCGTTCGATCTCCGATCCAAGGGATCTCGGAAGCCCGTATCATGAGATAATGGAAAGCCACTACCCTTCCGTTCGCACGCTGTCAGTTCTCTCCTACTCGTCCCCGCACGCCCTTTAATACTACGGCGGTTGGCTCCTAATCGTCCCGTCCATTCACATTACGGCAGTTCCACTAATCCTAACCCTCCTCCCAAATCCATGGCGTCCCAAATCTCCCCGATCGGCGGTGAGTACAAGGTTAGAACCATCACCAGCGATGAGTTCGACGTCATCTACACCCGTTCTTCCGCGGCGGTGAAAGGATGCCTTTCTTGCTTCAGACGCATGTTCGAAGACTCAAATGATGAGTGGGTCGCCGGGCTAGATGTTGAGTACACCACAGTCATGGATGCCTTTCTTGCGTGCATGACTTATGCTTGGTCTACCACATATGCCATGCCGACGTTGAGTGCTAGGATTTTAAGGACTTCCTCGAGAGCAACCTAGTCAAATTCGTTACTGTAGACTTTGGTAACGACAAAGAAGTCCTGCGTTCATCAGCCTTTAATGCTGACCTTGGCAGGAGCCATGGTTCATCCTTCATACGGTGAACGGAGAAACCTGCATACACTTTTCATCGTCATGCATGGCAGCGGAATGTACTAGATATAGACCACATCCAGTACGCTGCAATAGATGGCTACCTTTGTTTCAATATCTACAAGGGTTGGATGAAGAGAAACAGCCAAGTTGGCGGTTCAAGCAAAGAAGTATCGGCCAAGAGGAAGAGGGAGAAGGACGAAGTCAAGGATGTGGACGAGGACTCCGAGTAAGGTGGCAGTGTCGTTGCTCATGGTGGTTCTACTGTAGTGTCTACCAGAATAGTTGCAAAGTTTAATTTCAGGTGTGCTTAATTTAATTTGAGGGGTGTGTTGTGTTGAGCCCCCAGCAGAACTATGTTATGTTTCTTCTTGTTACTTTAACTCTTTAGTAAGTACATACTAGTTTTTCTTACATTTCATGTTTTAGTTCGTATAGTACTACCACTCATTTATTCACATTATATACGTACAATATATATGGCCAACATCATATAGCCAGCAGTTTAGTTGTCAAAGAATTTCAGGGTGCTTAGTTTTGTCAAAGAATTCCAGGGTGCTTAGTTTTATTTGAGGGGTGGGTTGTGCTGGACACCATTATTGTGACTAGCCTTTTTAATAGTACTATATGCATAATTTGGCGACGAGCGCTCTCTATATGTACCACCTTTTTTTAATTTCAAGTTTTGCTCCATGGCGCAATCCATCGATACTACTGCTGTACAAAAGTATACATTTTTTTAAAAGGCTAGAGGGCGAGGCAGTCTAGCTTGGTCGGTTTCACGAGAGGCGAGGGCCTTTGTGATTTGATGGCTCATTACTACTGGAAGGCGGGGCCTTGTGATTTGACTGCTCGTATAAATGCGCCGACGACCTGATCGAGGAGGAGCAAAGAACCGTGCGTTATACTCAAGTTTTCCACTGGAGTAGTACTGCGATGGAGGAGCACGAAACACGGCAGCCCAGTGCCATATGGCGATAAAAAATGATCTAATATGCTAGTCATATCATTGTTAGCATTGTTCTATTCATTCCCTCCAAAAACAAAAACCATTGTTCTATTCAGGCCTCGCAGAGAACGTGACACGTGCGGCGAAACACCCAAAGCAAAAGATGAAACACAACAGCAAAAGAAGAAGGAAGACTATCACCCCAAATGATCTAATTCGCCGCGGAGTCGTAACTGCTTCTTCATCGCCTCCACGACCTCCATCTCCCTGCGCGTCTCCTCCGCCATCTTCTTCATTCTGTCCATGACGCGGGATTTCTCGATGCGAGCCTTCACCATCTGTTCCACGGCCGCATTACGTACCATGACAGCAGCCAGGTGCTCGATGCAGAGCTTCGCCAACTCCTCCTTCTGTTCCATGACGAGGGCCTGCAGCATCTTCATCGAGGAACTACTATTCTCATGCAACTTCTTCCACCCAGCGTTCTTCTCCTTCAACAGGTCGATCTCGTGGCAGAGCTTCACCTTGTCCTCCTGAACTCGCAGGATTTCGCCGGTCGCCTTCTTCTCCGAGGCAATGCTCTTCTTCAGCAGCATCACCAAGCCGGCGGTCAACTCCCCCTACTAATTGAGCTCAGCGGGCATGTCGTCGACGCTCTCCTTCAGCAACTCCATCAAGCCTTGGATGAACTCCTTCTGCTTATTGAGGTGCTTATTGAGCTGATCGGGCATGCCGTCGAGGGATAACGACTCTAGCTCCGTCGGCTCAGCATGTTCCCCTCCGCGACTAGGGCGCTCCTGGGAGCCATCGCCTGCCGTGAGAGATCTTTTGAGGTCTCTGCGTGGCGGCGAGCCCTCTCTTTTTTTCCTCAGCCTTGGTTGCCGCTCCCTTGTTACGAGTAGTTCTCAACCTAGAGCTCTGCTCACCGGCCATGGCAACGACGGACGAAGAAGAAGCACTTATGAGGAGGAAAGGTAGAGTAATTTTCGGTTAGGTAGTTCCCCTTTTTATAACCTAAGTACTAGCACTAGTAGTAGTACTAATACCTGCATAGTGGGAACACGTTCAGGTTTGGTACGTACTAGTAGGTGTGAGCAGGCTTTCGAATGTGATGGGAACAAGGTAAAGATTAATTGATGGTTTTGGTTTCGAGGCCCGAAACGGCTCCCGATGAGTTTAGCGGAACATAAATTTCAAGTACTACTACACTGCTCAAATGCATCAATATTATGTTACTGTCAAAAATTGTCACAAAATACCAAGGAGACCAATGGAAGTACTACTAGCAACCCACGACTTAACTACTCGCATGCGCGCAGTGGAGTAATAATGTCTTTCTTCCGCCCTCACGTCCACTCAATTTGCATGCGTTGTATTAATTGACCATCAATGAAATGAACGACTTTACATGTGTCAAATTATCACAAGGGGTGGATCTTGGTACAAAATTGCGTGTGCGTGCGAGGGAATGAGTGCATGCGTGGCGTGCGTGCACATCTTCACTTCGTGCATGTACCGCCAGTATGGCTCAGGGAGGACGAGTACATTCTTCTGGAACCAGCAGCACGTAACTGTGATCAATCCATGCAAGGAGGTCGTGACAACGCCTCCACATGTGCCACGTGGCTTCATGAACTGTAAGAGAGACACTGTGTAGCGTGCCATTGGTATTCTAATTTACATGTTTTACACATACTCGAAGTACTAGTAATGTACACATGCATTGCACGCATCAGATTTTGCAACCAAACTATGAATAAATACCACACTATAGCATGTAAGCTTTGAGTCATATATGCGTGTTGTAGCCCTTCGTTTAATTCCTATAGTTCATCTCATTCAAAATCAAATTAGTTTTTATAAAAAAGCTAAGAACGCGTGAATAGGAAAAACATGGGATTATAGTGGAATGTCGTCTTGAATCCTACAGGATTGTACGAGTGTTTGATTGTGGATAGAAAAAATGCAGAATTCTTTCAAAGAGGTTTGAGTGGATGGGATGTTTCCTATGAAATCTAGTGCAAATGAATCATATGGAAAAATTCCTATGGTTTACAATCCTACGAATCAAACGACCAATGATAGGAAAAATTCCTAATGATTAGAATCCTCCAAAATTCCTTTGAGAATCCTTTGAATCAAAGAAGCCCTTAATCTATTTTATGATTCATGGAATTGTGCGTTGTAAAGCATAAAGTAAAAAAAATAATGGCTATTCAACTAGAAAAAAAGTTTGGGCAGTTACGATATGGAAGATTCTAGAACAAAAGAGAACCACTGTTGTTTTGAGGTTTGTGCATTATGCTTAAGTTCAACCATGGAGTCTGCTAGATTGTACATGTGGAAAAATCCGGTGGGGGGCTAGAAGATGGTGCGAGGGGTTGAATGGAGGGAGACTATGAAGGAATGCACAAGTGCTAGATCGATATTTAGAGAGAGGGGGCAAACACGTGCGCTGTTGCACGCACTGGTGGAGCCATGAAAAATAAATGAGCTAGGGGGCCAAGCATTGCTAATCCTTTACAAGGAGGGTCAATTCATGAAATTAAACCTTTTTTAGCAGCAATTGTCTAATGATCACATTCATATTAGCCTCGATATATAGTGATGTTAGGGGGGGCAGGGCCCTTACTGCCCCATGTCTTCGCCATTGTGCACGCGTCTGAGAGATGAAGCGCAAGGCATGGATGATGAGTGGGGGACGTTGGATATATAATTAATGTGGGTGTATTAGCTATTTATGTTAATCCTATATAGAGAGGTATAGATTGATCGATGTGGACGTGGGAAAGAGGTGAGACCTCACTGGATATATCGATTGACCGGTTTGTGTGGAAAACTATGAAAGACCTAGCTATATACACACATACATAGAGGAACATCGATCGTTGCACATGCAGGCGTGAGAGATAAAGAATGCCCGGTATGATGGAGAGGGGGATGTGTGTGGGTGTGTGTGCCTTCATGGGAGACCGACTTGAAGAAAAAGATTGCATGCGTGCGATAGATAATGCCGACTGGTAGTGTGTGTGCATGCATGCACGAGAGAAAGTTAGTGGTACAATTATAAAGATAAGACTACTGTGTGGGTGTAAAAGAATAGGTGAGGTCATAATCAATGTAAAGTTGAATTCAAATATTTGAATAAGAGATCCTGATGTTTGAAACCCATGCATGCATGAATATAACGGAGATCTGCGCGGTGTGGTTTGGAAACGAGCATGTTGTAATGTATACACATTGAACAAGGTCGGACTGATTTGAATTTGAGATACCGATGGCAGACATCATTTGCCCACGTCGCATCCGTGCATGGACACACTATTCTAATTGGAGATGATGGGCGGCTTTCACATCACATATCTATATCTATACCCCTATATATATATATATTATATATATTTTTTTATATTGTGTGCAGGTAACTTTAACTTTGAAAGATGGTCGTTGGATGAGGCGCATCTGATGGTCCAAAGATGGTAAATTGGAGCACTATTGGCCGTTGGTTATCATCTAGATTCCACCAGATTTCGCCACATGTATAATCTAGAAGACTCCATGGTTGAACTTAAGCATAATGCACAAACATCAAACCACAAGCACTTCTTATTTGTTCTAGAATCTTCCGTATCAGAATTACCCAAATGTTTTTCTACATGATTTTCCATTATTTGTTTTTACTTTGTGTCTTACAACGCACACAATTCCATGAATCTTAAAATAGATTAGCTTTCCTATAAAAACTAGATGATTTTGAATGAAATGAACTATAAGAATTAAACGAACATCTACATCATGCATATATGACTCAAAGCTTGCATGCTATAATGTGGTATTTATTCATAATTTGGTTGCCAAATCTCATGCGTGCAATGCACGTGTACCTTACTCTAGTCTAAATGGTGTTTGTGTGTGTGTTGTGCGTGTTGAGGTGCAAATTGTCTTTTTTTTGGGGTACACGTTAAGCTTGTTCTTCCGAAATTTCAAGCCACGCCTTGTTATGCCGAAAATTGAAGCTAGCATCTCTGTCTATCATGCTGCGAAACTCCCGCCTCTTCAACCCACGCCTTGTTAGCCCGAAATATTTAAGATATATCTTTGTCTGGTTGTGCTTCGACAACTCCCTCCATCTCAACCCGCGCCTTGCTATACCGAAATTACAACGTGCGCGAAAACTCCCACCTCCTGTGAAATCCCGACATGCGAAATGCCCATGGTACCCCTAAACCAAAAGAACCGCCTAAAATCGGTGGGTGGTACTTGTGTAACTTACCCCACATTTCGGACAAGCGTGTCTCTAAGCAATGGTTCAACACTGCCATCCCATCTGCCCACCCATTCGTACATCGAGGCCGTGAAAACCCGCAACAAAACCCCACACCCTGCTCCGTCCGCCACCTAGCCGGAGCCTCTTCCCCGACGACATCGTCCACAGCAACACCTCGACGTCCCTAATCCACCGTACCGGATGAGGATCCGTCGTCGATCTCATTGTCCCGCCGGTTCAGCCACCCCGTCCTCCACCTCCAAGGAGCTGCCCTGACATTCCCCTCGTCTTTCACGCCACTTCCATTCCCACACCGCCGTCTTCACCTGCACCACCGGAAGAGCATCATCATCACCGTTTCCTCGGATGAAGCTGCAGCCTAATCGGCGCCACCAAAGAGGTTGTACACTAATCGTCGCATTTTCTTCTTGATTCGATCTCACGGTGCTGCCGGCGCTTGGTCCCGAGCCGACACGGCGCGGCTCCATCCACGGCGGCATCGCCGGCCACTTCCTCCATGCTGTCGCTCCCTCGGCGGTGACGTCCACATCAGTAGGAGCTGGTGCTGCTTTAGCTCTCGCTCGCGCTGCTGCTCTGCTCTTGCTCTCGGTCCCCTGCCTGGTCTGTTCATGCTATTGCTCTTGCTCGCGTTGCTGCTCTCGCTCTTGCTCTTGCTTGCGATGCTGCTCCAATTTGGCTACACTTCAGTCAACTGAATCGACTTTTGGGTCAGTCGATTTTCAAGGGATGGGCTCGCCGGGGTGAAGGAAGAACCAGCCGCAGCGGGGAGGGGGCTCGCCGGAGAGGTACCCCACTATCTATCTTAGGGTTCAGGATGGGGGAAGTGGTCGCAGGCGGTGGCGGGGCATTGGCGGGGCGGTGGCGTGGGGATCGCCGGAGAAAAAGCTCGGCACTTGGGGGGCTAGAGGTATGGCCGGGGCGGCGGCGGACCGGCGGTGGGGAGTGTTTTTGGGGTGGGCGGGGTGGCGCACCGCAGTCCGCGGGCGGCGGGGGGCTGCTGTTTCGCCGGTGGTGGCTGGCGGCTCAGGGGGTGGAGGTTGAAGATGAACCGCAGGCCCTTGATTTCGAATCCAACGGCTGCAAAATCGACTGACCAGAGATGGAAAAGTCAGTCGACCGACGTGTAGCCTCACCTTGCTAGTGCGTTCACTTTCGACAGCAAAATTCAGTTTCGACAACAAAATTCAGTTTTGATAGTTAGGTTCAGTTTTGACAGTTAAGTTCAGTTTCGACAGTTAAGTTCAGTTTCAACAGTTAAGTTCAGAGATGAGCGGCTGATGTATTTTACATCTAGCACTTTGTGGTTATGTATTTTACGTCATGTATTGGAGATGCTATTAGAATTCCACTCAGGTTAACGTTGTTCATTGTCTCTCTTGTCCTACTTCAGCCTCGGCGTCGTACAACTCACCGGAGCTGCTCCAACGACGAAACCCTCCATCACAGCAGAGCAGTACCTCGGGCTCCATATCCAGACGCCTAAGATCTTCTTCCCCTCCTCCGACAGCAAAGGCAGCCGGAGCATCCTCACCGGCCAACCCAATCACGCTGAGATCGACATGGCTTCGCCAAAGAGGTTGTACACTTGCTGGATCTCTTTTTTAATCTACATGTTATATATATTGTCCACTGAGCACTCGTAGTAACGGGAAATACGATTATTTTATCCTACTATATGACAAGAAGTGAGGTACCAGGAAACTTAGCTATCGGTGATGGACTCTCTTGAATGCCATCATTATTTATCTCTGCGCGTTTGAGCTGTGCATTTGTCGATGGGCCTGGCAGTTGAGCTAGTATGGCAGTGGCCTAGGTCCAAAGTAATAGAAGTAGCACAAAAACATTTTTTTAGTGTAGGATTTTCCTTGCTCAAGCTTGCCTACTAGAATCGCCAGTGCTTGAAAGAAAAAGTGAATGAAAAACATAGGAATTGGAAAGTTTCCTATGGTACTACTTTTCATGAATTTGGTGCAAAGGAATGGAGCAAAGGAAAACTGTAGGATTTGTTCCTTTAGTGTCTCGTTGAAAGAAAAAAATGTAGGAATTCTAATTTCCACTTCTCCTCCTTTTCATATTCCTATTCATCAAGCACAAGACTATGAGATAGTAGCATAATAGCATTATAACCATACATTTTCTTGTGGTTTGACTTAATCTCACCATGCTTTTTTGCATCCTGTGATCTTCCAATTGTTGTGAATCAAACACCCAGATTGGCAGAAATCCTGTGTTTTTAAATTCTCTATTTTGCACATGCATTCCTATCCTATTCCTGCCTATTTCCAATCCCTGCATTGTTAGAATCCTCAAATTCAAACAAGCCCTTACTCAATTACTTCTGTTACAGATATGTGTCAAAGAAAACCTTGTGTGGTTTGTCCTGCTCCTGCAGCGTTGTGTTCTACCCCAGCTCAGCTGCTCCAACGACGGAAGGGTTCACCACAGCAGGGATCCTCTCTCCAGACTGTCTTTCGCCGCCTCAGATCTTCTTCCCCGCCACCGGCAGCCACGACAACTGCATTACCATCATCAACTGAGCACATGACCTTGAGGACTACACGGGTCCGCAAGAGAGGTCGCACTCTTCCGTGTCTGCTTATGTTATGCATCACTTAATATGATGACATCCTACATTATCATCGTGTTCACCTATTAGACTCCGAGTCAGGTCCAAACTAATGCTGAAACTTGAGTTTTTAAATGGTTGTGGGGTACATATTGGGGCAGCAATCAGTACTATCTATCTACTATCTAGTTAATCTCCGGTGTCTACTATGAGTTTCATGTTGGGTGCAAACAAACATTAAAGGAGCCATTATCTGTATTTTTTAACTAAAGCTATTATCTGCCTGCTATCATTAGTTTTGGGTCTATCCACAGTTTGCTACCATCACTCTGGATTTGTGCATGCACTCCTTACATAATCTCACTATGTTTTATTCCTATGCATGTCAGTTATTGTACACAATGGAACTGATCATGTAGAGCAAAAGCGACGAGCCTTGCGTGGCAATAAAATTTCATGCAGACGTCGTTCAATGGTGGGTGCAAAGGCAGTCCCCCTCCACCCATTTCGGATCGTAATCAAGAGGAAGATAACTGTTCTGAGGGGGATTCAGAAGGAGAAGACCACTCCTATTTACCCCATGAAGTCTTTGCTCTAACTTGGCATGCTGATGTTGCTAATATCGTGCATATGGTGCCTTGCATTGCTTACTGTATACATTAAAGATGTCATCTGCTTAGTTTAGACAAGCTCTGTGTCAATGCCATCTGTTTAGTTTCTTTATCGTATATTTGAATCATGCAATGCCATCTTGTCTAGCCAGGCATCATATATGTGAATTTTGCAATGCCACCCTGGTTAGCCAGTCATCTTATATGTGAATTATATCATGCCATCATTTTTTTATTATGTGTTAAATTTGTGAACAATTTTAGTACATTCAATTACTCTTCCTGTGCATCAGCCATTCGGCACGGTCATGGAAAAATCTGGAGTGGAAACAAGGTCTTTAGAGCAGACAATGCTATCTGATGAAGCGCATGTCTTGCTGGTTACCGATAGCTCCTCAGAGGAGGATTTAGAGACAGATGACCAGTCATATTTCCCCCCTGAGGTGCATGCCCTAACTTGGCAGGGTTATGTTACTCATATCGTGCGTATGGTATCTTGCATTGCTATGTCATTTGCTTTGTTTAGACATGCTTTGTGTGAATGTCACATGTTTAGTGTCTAATTACCATATATGTGAATTATGTAATGCCATCTTGTTGCAAGACATTATATATGTGAATTATGCAATGTTATCTTGTTGCAAGGCATTATGTATGTGAATTATGCAATGCCATGCTGTTTAGGCAAGCGTCATATATGTGAATTATATCATGTCGCCCTTTTTTTGTATTTCTCATTGCTTTTGTCGACAATGTTTGTATATTCAACTGCTCTTCCTATGCATCAGCCATTTGAGTTGGTGATGGAGAAATCTGGAGTGAAAACAAGGTCTTCAGAGCAGACAATGCTACCTGCTGAAGCAGATATCTTGCTGGTTACAGATAGCTCTTCAGAGGAGGATTCAGAGGCAGATGACTAGTCCTATTATCCCCCTGAGGTGTATGCTCAAACTTGGCAGGGTTATATTACTCATATAATGCATATCTTGTATTGCAATGCTTAGTTTTTACATCATATACACAATATTGAATGCCATCTCCTTAGTTGACACATCATATATGCAATTGCCCTTTGCTCACTTCCTTAGTATATAAATCATATATTTGAATAATGTCATGCCATGATGTTTACATAGATAGCATGTACCTGAATTATGGCTTGCAAACA
This sequence comes from Triticum timopheevii, assembly GCA_963921465.1. Classification (NCBI taxonomy): domain Eukaryota; kingdom Viridiplantae; phylum Streptophyta; class Magnoliopsida; order Poales; family Poaceae; genus Triticum; species Triticum timopheevii. The sequence continues at coordinate 89,995,645 of OY997271.1, forward strand.
CATTTTCTAAAGACATAATATAGTTATATCATCTCATCCTGTTTACATAGTCATCATATTTTAAATTATGTCATTCAATCCGTGAATTATATCATGCCATCATGTTTCCATTGACGGCATGTTTGTGATTTATGGCATGCCAACCACTTTAATAGACACATCGTATAGTTATATCATGTCATCCTATTTACATAGTCATCATATTTTGAAGTATGTCATTCTATCCTGTTTAGTTAGCCATCATAATGTGAAAATTTGTCATGCTATCCTGTTTAATTAGCCATCATATATGTGAAATTATGTCATACTATTCTGTTTGCTTAGACAACATAAATGTGAATTATTTCATGCCCTGTTTTCTTCCCTACTATCCATTGCACCTGTCTATCTTACAATGTCTGTACATTCAGTTACTTTTCTTGTTTATCAGCCATTTCAATAGGAGGGAGTGATGGCAGTATCTCTGGGAGTAAAAACACGGTCTTCAGAAAAGATCTTGCTACCTGTCGATGCAGTTAGAACCACGGTTGTACTTGCCCAAGAATCAGCCCCACCACACATAACCCACACTCATGTAGATTATACCCCTACCTAGTTGGACCGAGAACCAGCTACACCCATTCTAACCCCAACCCAGCATATAGACACCTAGTTCCCGTTGACACAGCACCGTGTCCACCACAGAGCACCCAAACACGAGCAGTTAGTAAGGCAACTACATTGCCCAAATCACGAGGACCACCACTCCGAACCCGAAGTCAACGCCCAAAGCAGAAGAAGAATTGTTCTCAGGTCAGGTTCCGTAGATATGGTTCATACTACTTTGCTCTTGCATCATTGTATTTACTGATACCAACCAATTTCAAATTTGAAGGATGCAATTGAAACTCCAATGGCGCAACAGGTATGTTTTAAACCTGTTTCTTCAACGTGTTTGGCTGTTTGCTGTTGTAACTTGCTCTATGTTGATTTCAGTTTCAATTGAATAAATAGTTATGTTCTCATGCCATGCACATTACAAGTGTTGTTATTGCTGTGTAGTTTCCCACACTTATATTCTGTCTATGATGCTTTGTCATAAATAGATATGATTCAAACTGTATCTATCTTGATTTGGCAACATAAACTAGAATGATATAGACCATGCAGTGACCATACTACATAGATACATGTTTTTTTCATGCTGTTATCCTGTCCACCTTACTACTGAACTTGTTTACCAAAATGAGTTTCATATACTACATTGTAAACCTGAGATGTGTTTGTTTGTTTCTCTTTTAGAACGCGGATAAAATATTGGAGAAGAGTACGCTGTTATGCAATGGTAAAGGAAGTAATGCAGATAAGGTTCAAGATAGTGAGATATCCCTGTTGGTCTCCAAGAAAGCTGATAAAAACTATATTGAGGACACTGAGCCAACCCCAAAGTCATGTCTTGATGTAGTGTTCGAGTTACTGGCTACCACTGCTGGCACCATCTCTTCAAACTCATTGCCTGAATCAGTTCGGCTTCTTGAGTCTCAACTTCAAGTTGAAAGACATCAATAAGATGTTATGCGACAGGAAGCCGAAGGACTGAGGAAGTCCCTACAGAATTCAGATGCATACTTTCTGGTGCAACAGCAAGCGCTGGAGGACTTAAGCGCCAAACAAGAGAAAGTAAATAAGCTTGCTAAGCATCTTGCCAGCATTATGGGTACCCAGGATATTGTTTCTTGAGCTCTTCTGAAGTGGTTTCAGTTCTGGACTTGTTTTGCTGCGGCGTTTATATGCTGTTGTGTTCCCTATATTTGCACTGGTGGTGAACTTTGATGCCCAGTGGATGTAATATGTGTAATAGCCGTGATAGCCTAGTGTAAGTTGCTTGCTTGTTTATTTCCTTGTTGTCTTGTTTATTTGTTTGTTTGTAGTCAGTGCAGTTCTTTTTCTGCGGTTTGCTAGTGGCTGCAATAACCTATTTTTTAGAACTAGGCCACAATAACCATGGGCTAATAATTACTGTAGTGACACTGGACCTATGGGCCGTAGAAACAGTGGGCCTTCTACGGGCCATATAAACAGTGGGCCTTCTACGGGCCATAGTAACAATGGTCCTTCTACGGGCCGCAGAAACAATGGGCCTTCTACGGGCCGTATCATCAATGGGCCATCTACGGGCCGTATCATCAATGGGCCTTATACGGGCAGTATGATCGATTGGCCAAACATGGGCTAATAACAGACCTCATTATGGCCGTAAACGGGCTAGAGTAGGAATCGTCCATTCATGGGCCGACCATAATGGGCCATCGTTAATAGGCCGTATTTCATGACGCTATGAAAACGGCCCAATGTGTTAACGGACCACAAACGGGCCGACTGTAACCATGGGCTGAATTTGGCCCATAAGCGGAAAATGACAGTAACGGGCCGTAAGTAAACGAATGCTGGAAATGAGCCCAAGATTAAATGGGCTCTGAGAAGGCCGAAAGATAACATAGGCTGGAAACGGCCCAACGGAATAACGGGCCCTTAATGGGTATAAAGTGATACACTGTTCATTATGGGACAGTTTCACCGCGGGCCGTTAATGGTTGTAAAGTAATACACTGTTCATTACGGGCCAGTTTCTCCACGGGCCGTTAATAGGCCAAGAATTACATAGGGCCTCATATGGGCCGAAAGACATCATGGGCCATACATGGGCCAGAAGTGAAAACGGGCTGGAATCATATTGGGTGGCCCAAATGACAATACTGGGCCTAATTCGGATAGGGCGTAACGGGCCTTGGGTTAGCGGGCTGTAAATGGGCTATATGCGATCAGGCCGTTAATAGGCTTTCCATGGGCGGGCCCGCCACCTTTTGACCAAGTCAAATGGGCTGGCCTTTTAACAGGAATGGGCCTCTATTGGGCCGTGCCACGTGTCGACGTATCATAGGCGCCTTCGGTCCAATGAGTGGATGACATATGTCCCAACAGTGATCTGACACATGTTTCCTCCAGCCAATGATGATTTTACACGTGGAAAATCCCGATTGGTCGGGGATGTTAACGGGTTATTGGATCCAAAATCCAACCCGATAGCTTAAAGGCGTTCCGTTACGGTGGATGCCACGTGTCGGTCACCCTTGACGAAAGCACTTCTGTGACGCGTGATTTATCGTCATGGAAGCGGACACTTCCGTGATGATAATTTTGGTAATGTCATGGAAAACTTCTACGATAGCACATGTATGACTATCTTGATTCTGTCATAAATTTGTCATGGATGTACATGCATGACAAAAAACGCGACCTACTGTGACAAACACGTATCATCACGGAAGTGTATTTTTTTTGTAGTGTAGGTCTGAGAGGATGGCCTTGTCGTTAGTGCTTGACCTCGCTCGCCGACGATGAGTGCGTCAATGCTGCACGTCTTTTTCTTCCCCGACGGATCTGAGACCACCGGTGAGGAGGGAGAGAGAGGCTACCTTTTTTAGATCTGGAGAGAGGGTGATAGTGTGAGAAGCAAGTGGGCAGCCCTTAGCAAGAAAGCACGGAAGCTACAGCCTATATATCTCTTTTGATACAAGTACTAGAGGTGGAGTAGTGACAGAGTAGTTTATATTTTCTATGCATACATTACCAGTTAGTCATGCTTCAAAACTGAAAGGCATGCCATTAAAAAAATAAAGGTCGATAACTAATGCGGCACCTCGGGCCAATGCAGCCAGATCGCATTTTGCACGAGAAATTACACACCATGTTTCGTTGACATGTGGTCCCGTTCCAACATGTCAGTGAGACGAAGGCGAGTCCTTTTGTACAATTTCCAAACTGACGTCTATGTAGGCCGGGGCACCTCTTTATGTACCATGGCAAACATCCACCGCCTGTTCGCCTTTACCTCTCAATTTGGAACTATTGTCGCACACTCTTCCTCCCTCCTCCATTTGCCTTCACCCTTCCTTCTGCCATTGTTCGATCATCTTCTCCATGGAGGGAACAAGCCAGAAACGACCCCGTTAATCTTGCCCCGATCTGAAGATTACGTGATGACGTGATGAAGGTTCGTTCAAGACCATTCTTGATTCAACTAATAACATCATTACAAACAACCCAAGGGTCCAGGAGCAGTTTGATCTCCCCTATCTTCTTCGCCGTGACCCTACTGATTGGCACGCGGACGACGGAAGCCTCGCCTTGTGCAAGTTGATGCCGCATGATAATGATACGTGTGATGTTAAGATGCCATTGCTTGAGGGTAAGGCTTGGGCAGGCGCAAATGGATATTGGGTTGTTTATATTGGGTCCAACTACGAGTGGGAACTTGTGAATGTGTACACTCGTCACCGGGTTCCACTTCCAAAAATCTCAGACTGCCCAGCGGTTGAGCACACCAGTATTCTAATACGCAACCTTCTTCTTGTAACGTTGTTGGGCCTCCAAGTGCACAGGTTTGTAGGACAGTAGCAAATTTCTCTCCAGTCGATTACCTAAGGTTTATCAATCCATGGGAGTGCTACGTCTTGAGCTTGCGTTGGTTTTCCTTGAAGAGGAAAGGATGATGTAGAAATAGTAGCGTAAGTATTTCCCTCAGATTTTGAGAACCAAGGTATCAATCCAGTAGGAGGCTCCTCAAAAGTCCCAAGCACCTACACAAACAAACAAAGAACTCGCAACCAACGTAATAAAGGGGTTGTCAATCCCTTCACGGCCACTTGCGAAAGTGAGATCTGATAGAGATAGTATGATAACATAAATATATTTTTGGTATTTTATAATATAGATTGGAAAAGTAATGATGCAAATAAAAGTAGATTGAAAACTTATATTATAAAAGATAGACCCGGGGGCCATAGGTTTCACTAGTGGCTTCTCTCAAGATAGCATAAGTATTACGATGGGTGAACAAATTACTGTCGAGCAATTGATAGAAAAGTGAATAATTATGAGATTATCTAGCCATGATCATGTATATAGGAATCACGTCCGCGACAAGTAGACCAACTCCTACCTGCATCTACTACTATTACTCCACACATCGACCGCTATCCAGCATGCATCTAGAGTATTAAGTTCATAAGAACAGAGTAACGCGTTAAGAAAGATGACATGATGTAGAGGGATGAACTCATGCAATATGATATAAACCCCATATTTTTATCCTAGATGGCAACAATACAATACGTGCCTTGATGCTCCTGTTGTCACTGGTAAAGGACACTGCAAGTATGAACCCAAAGCTAAGCACTTCTCCCATTGCAAGAAAGATCAATCCAGTAGGCCAAACCAAACTGATATTTCGAAGAGACTTGCAAAGATAACTCAATCATACATAAAAGAATTCAGAGGAGATTCAAATATTTCTCATAGATAAACTTCATCATAAACCCACAATTCATCAGATCTCGACAAACACACCGCAAAAAGAGTTACATCGAATAGATCTTCAAGAAGATCAAGGAGAACATGGTATTGAGATCCAAAAAAGAGATAAGAAGCCATCTAGCTAATAACTATGGACCCGAAGGTCTATGGTAAACTACTCACAACTCATCAGAGGGGCTATGGTGTTGCTGTAGAAGCCCTCCGTGGTTGATTCCCCCTCCGGTGGAGCGCGGGCGAAGGCTCCAAGATGGGATCTCGCGGATATAGAAGGTTACGGCGGTGGAATTTGTTTTTCGTTGGCTCCCCTTATGTTTTCGGGGTACGTGGGTATATATAGGAGGAAGAAGTAGGTCGGTGGCTGCTCGAGGGGCCCACGAGATAGGGGGCGCGCCCTGTAGGAGTGTGCGCACCCTCCACCCTCGTGGCCGCCTCGGCTGCTTCTTGACTTGCACTCCAAGTCCTTTGGATCAGGTTCGTTCCAAAAATCACGCTCCCGAAGTTTCATTCCATTTGGACTTTGTTTGATATTCCTTTTCTTCGAAATACCGAAATAGGCAAAAAAACAGCAATACGGGCTGGGCCTCCGGTTAGTAGGTTAGTCCCAAAAATGATATAAATGTGTAAAGTAAAGCCCATAAACATCCAAAACAGGTAATATAATAGCATGTAACAATCAAAAATTATAGATACGTTGGAGACGTATCAAGCATCCCCAAGCTTAATTCCTGTTCATCGTCGAGTAGGTAAATGATAAAAACTAATTTTTTTATGTGGAATGCTACCTAGAATAATTCTCAATGTAATTTCTTTATTGTGGCAAGAATGTTCATATCCAAATGATTCAAAATAAAAGTTCATATTGACAAAAGAAATAGTAATACTTCAAGCATACTAATCAAAGCAATCATGTCTTCTCAAAATAACATGGCTAAAGAAAGTTCATCCCTACAAAAATCATTTGGTTAGGCTATGCTTCATTTTTGTCACACAAAAATGCTCCCAAATTCTACACCCCCGATGACAAGCCAAGCAATTGTTTCGTACTTAAATAATCTCAAACTTTTTCAACTTTCATGCAATACATGAGTGTGAGCCATGGATATAGCACTATGGGTGGAATAGAATATGATGATGGGGATTGTGTGGAGAAGACAAAAAGGAGAAAGTCTCACATTGACGAGGATAAACAATGGGCTATGGAGATGCCCATCAATTGATGTCAACATGAGGAGTAGGGATTGCCATGCAATGGATGCACTAGAGCTATAAATGTATGAAAGCTCAACAAAAGAAACTAAGTGGGTGTGGATCCAACTTGCTTACTCATGAAGACCTAGGGATTTTTGAGGAAGCCCATCGTAGGTACATACAAGCCAAGTTCTATAATGAAAAATTCCCACTATTATATGAAAGTGACAACATATGAGACTCTATATATGAAGAACATGGTGCTACTTTGAAGCACAAGTGTGGAAAAGAGATAGTAACATTGCCCCCTTTTATTTTCTTATTTTTTTCTTTTTTTCTTTTCTTTTCTTTGGCCTTTCTTTTTTTTGGCCTTTCCTTTTTTTTCTTTTTGGGGACAATGCTCTAATAATGATGATCATCACACTTTTATTGATTTACAACTCATGAATTACAACTCAAACCTGGAACAAGATATGACTCTATATGAATGCCTCCGGCGGTGTACCGGGATGGGCAATGAATCAAGAGTGACATGTATGAAAAATTATGCAACATGGCCTTGCCACAAATACGATGTCAACTATATGATCATGCAATTTCAATATGACAAAAGTAATGCGTGTCTTGATGATAAACAGAACGGTGGAAAGTTGCATCGCAATATATCTCAGAATGACTATGGAAATGCTATAATAGGTAGGTATGGTGGCTGTTTTGAGGAAGATATAAGGAGGTTTATGTGTGATAGAGCATATCATATCACGGGTTTTGGATGTACCGGCGAAGATTGTACCAACACTCAAGGTGAGAAAGGGCAATGCACGGTACCAAAGAGGCTAGCAACGATGGAAAGGTAAAAGTGCGTATAATCCTTGGACTCAACATTAAGAACTCATATACTTATTGCAAAAATTTAGAAGTCATCAAAAACCAAGCACTACGTGCATGCTCCTAGAGGGATCGATTGGTAGGAAAAGACCATCGCTTGTCCCCGACCGCCACTCATAAGGATGCACAATCCAAGGACACTTCATGTTTCAAATTTGTTACACAACTTTAACCATACGTGCATGCTACGGGACTTCCTAACTTCAACACATGTATTCTTTAAATTCATAATCACCCAACTGGCATGTCACGCCCAATATGCGACCCTATCCAAAAGGAACACGAAGGTTCCACCAAGGATAGACCCGCATATTGAAACTCTTTTGCAAGGTGGATATCATTACATCAACATTACATAATAGATGGGGATACATACAAGAGGCATACAATGCCACACGAATACAACATCATCATACAAGAACAACATCCGACTACGGATGAATCATAAACAGAAACTCAAACAATATCCACCCTGCTAACCCAGGCTGCCGACCTGGAACCTATCCCCTGATCAAAGACGAAGCAGAAGAAGAACTCCAAAACAAGCATACATCGCTCTCGCGTCATGATCATCGCATAGCCTGTACCTGCAACTGTTGTTGTAGTAATCTGTGAGCCACGAGGACTGAGCAATCCCATTACCATGGGTATCAAGACTAGTAAAGCTTAATGGGAAAGGAAGGGGTAAAGTGGTGAGGTTGCAGCCGCGACTAAGCATGATATGGTGGCTAACATACGCAAATGAGAGCGAGAAGAGGAGAAAAGGAACGATCGTCAACTGGCAATGATCAAGAGGTGATCTTGAACTCCTACTTACGTCAAACATAACACAGAAACTGTGTTCACTTCCCGGACTCCGCCGAGAAGAGACCATCACGGCTACACACGCGGTTGATGCGTTTTAATTCGGATCTGGTGTCAAGTTATCTACAACCGGACATTAACAAATTCCCATCTGCCACATAACCGCGGGCACGGCTCTCGAAAGTTTAAACCCTACAGGGTTGTCCCAACTTAGCCCATGACAAGCTCTCGCGATCAACGAAGGAATAGACCTTCTCCCAGGAAGACCCGATCAGTCTCGGAATCCCGGTTTACAAGACATTTCGACAATGGTAAAACAAGACCAGCAAAGCCGCCCGATGCGCCGACAATCCCGATAGGAGCTGCACATATCTCGTTCTCAGGGCAACACCGGATGAGACATCCTACGAGTAAAACCAGACCTCGAGTTTCCCCGAGGGGGCCCCACAGTCTACTCGGTTCGAACCAGCACTTAGACAAGCACTGGCCCGGGGGGGCTAAAATAAAGATGACCCTCGAGAGAGCGACTCCCAAGGGAAAAAGTAGGTGGTGGTGAGGCAAATGGTAAAACCAAGGTTGGGCCTTGCTGGACAAGTTTTATTCAAAGCGAACTGTCAGGGGGGTCCCATAAATCACCCGACCGCGTAAGGAACGCAAAAATTCGGGAACATAATACCGGTATGACAGAAACTAGGGCGGCAAGAGTGGAAGAAAACACCAGGCATAAGGCCGAGCCTTCCTTCCTTTACCAAATATATAGATGCATTAATAATATAAGAGATATTGTGATATCCCAACATAAACCCTGTCCACCATGGAGCAATTTTCAACTTCACCTGCAACTAGCAACGCTATAAGAGGGGCTGAGCAAAAGCGGTAACATAGCCAAACAACGGTTTGCATAGGACAGGTGTCAAAGGTTAGAGGTTCATGGCAATATGGGATGGCTTGACAAACGGGTAATAGGTAGCGCAGCATAGCGATAGAACGAAGCAACTAGCATAGCAATGATAGTAGTGAGATCCAGGGTAGCGGTCATCTTTCCTGAAATCCTGTAAGGAAGAAGAACGAGTCCATGAAGAAGATGAAGCCACGAAGACGAACCACACGTAGACGAACGAATCCTCACGATCGCAACGAAACGGGAACTATCGAGAAGAATCACACAACATAGTGAACACACCACACATGAACAAGACATGATGCACAACAAGCATGATGCATGACAAGGCTACATGAAGCTACTCATGGCAAGAGATGATGCAAACAAGAACAACACATCAAGGCAAGTTTAAATGAGGCCGGGAACAACATATAACAATTCCGGTAAGTCCTCATATGCAAATTTCGAAATTGGTCCAGAACTGAATAAACATTATGTTCAAGTTGTTAAACAGCAAGTTAAGATGCACCAAGATGATCTACACGAGATTCTAGTCAAGTTACATATAAAGTTCATTAGATTTGGAGCTACGGCTAGAAGATATAAGCAAAACAAGTTAAGCATGGAATTGATGCAAAATGCACCCAAACATCAAGCAAACACCTCAAAACAAGGATGCAACATGATAATATGAGACAACATGCAAAATCAAGCAAGTTTCATATAGAGCACACTCAAAACGGAGCAACGGTTCAACACATGCACTCTATACAAGTCATAACAACAATCTGTCCAAAACAGTAACTAGGCATATTGCAAGTATCAAAACAATATGCTACAGCACCCCAACATATTAACAAAAGGCATGGGCATGAAGTACAGGTAAAGCATAACAAAACATGAACACTGAGCTATCTCCAGAAATCACTAGAACATGCTCCAAATGACATGGAAAAATTGCAAATCATAACAGTTTCAGACTTAGCAGAAATAACATCCGGTTGCAATGTTTAGAGCTATCAAACAACATGTTACAGGAACATATCATGGCAAACAAAGGCATGGCATGAATCTAATAAAAGCATAGATCAAAAGTCCCTTACTGACCATGAGCCAAAAAGGACACAGAAAATATGATGGCACCCATGTAAACATGGCAAGTTATATTACATATTCATACATGGCAGGAACAACAATAAGTAGGCATGTTGGTGAGCTTGAACCACTCACCACAGAGCAATACATGGCATGGCAAGGCAACCAACAGTAATAAGACATGTTTATGAAGCTAAGCATGGCAATAGCAAGGTCATAGGGTTCATGGATCACTAGGAAAACACATGGAAACAACTGAACTTAATGTAAACAGGCTGACAGCAACATTATGAAGTAACTATAGAGCAAGATTACAACAAGCTACAGCAACCTATAAATGCAACCAGGGGCATGTATGGATAGAGCATGACATGTAGATCAAAACATGTTTATAGAGCATCTCCAGATTATGCGTAGAATGATTAGTAGAAACATGTTTATATAGCATTACGAAATAACAGATTCAGCCTAGCAAAACAGCAACAACAAGTACACTACTTAACAAGCTCTATTCACTCACCACAAGTCATTGCATGACAAGATAAGCATAGCATCATCAAGAAGACATGTTTGTGAAACAAACCAAGGCAAGAACAAGTCGATAGCATGCAAGGATCAACTGTAGCAACCTTGGCCAAATTGAATAACAAGTAAACAATCTGCCAGGAAACATTTTGAAGCAAAAGTAGAGCACTCGAATGACATGCTAGGCTACTCCATAATTGCAAACAAGGGCATGAATGGATAGACAATAACCATATGTTCAAAACACCCTTACTGAAGTATCTCAAAATATGCATGGATCTCTCTGTAGCATCAAGTTTACATGGCATCAAAATAACAGCAGAACAGGGACTAAAATCAGCAATATCACGAAGCCTAGTTTGCATGCTTGTGCTAGTCACCATATTGATCACAAAAATACATGGCATACAACCCTGGAAAGATGGCATGACATAGATCAAAACACATGAAGACATCAACCTCATAGGATGCACACATCAATCATGGCAAAAATGACAAATGAGCATGTTATAACAGTTTCAACAGATTAACATCAACATGCACTCTTCCAACAGCATTTCGGGCATCAAGATGAGCTCAAATGAAAATGATGCAATGAAATGAAGTACTCGTCGAGGCGAACAATTTGACATATTACACGCATGAAACAGACCTACGAATGCAGAGATACAATGCGATGAACATGGCATGATTATGCAAAAATCAGGGACTTAGTGGATTTCGGGGTCAACCTCGTTTTGCACGGATTTTGAAGCAGGAGGAGGCTCGCCGGATTTGCTCGCCGGGGTTGAGGTAGACGGCGGCCGGAGAGGAAGAGGGTGGCGCCAGCGGGGAAGAGACACTGGGGGCCGACGCCGGAGGGCGCAGCGCGCGGATCCGTGGCCGGGGAGGCCGGATCCGGCGGCCGGCGGAGCTCCAGCTCGGCGGGGCGCGGGGTGCCGGGCCGGCGGCGCGGGGCGCCTCGGCGGCCGGCGGCGCGGGGCCGGGGAGGCGCGGGCGGAGGCGGTGCACGGGCCGGGCACGGCGGCGGCGAGGCCGCAGCCGACGGCGGCGGCGCGGGCGGAGCACGGCGGCGGGGAGACGGCGCTCGCGGGCGGAGGCGCGGCCCAGATCGGGCCCGGGGCGGGCCGGCCTTGGGCCCCGACGGGCCTGGCGGCGGGGCGCGGCAGCTGGCGACGGGGATGACGGCGGGAGGCCGCGTGGCGCTCCCTGATTGGGCGAGGGGTCGGCGGCGGACGCGTCCGGCTCCATCCGGACGTGTCCGGCGGCGCGGAGAGGGATTCGTCTAGGGTTTGCCCGTGAATTTCGGAGGGGGAGGCATATATATAGGTAGAGGGAGCTAGGAGTGTCCAAATGAGGAGCGGTTTTCGGCCACGCGATCGTGATCGAACGACTGAGAGCATGGAGGGGAGTTAGATGGGTTTTGGGCCACTTTGGAAGGGGTGTTGGGCTGCAACAAAAGGGGGCTTTGCGGTTACCCGGTTAACCGTTGGAGTATCAAACGACCTCCAAATGGCACGAAACTTGACAGGCGGTCTACCGGTGCTATACCAAGGCCGCTTGGCAAACCTCGGTCCATTCCGAGAACGTTTAACACCCGCACACGAAAAGAGTCAAGAAGGGGACGCCGGATGACATAGGAGTGCCGGATTGCAAAATGGACAACGGGGAAAAGGCTCGGATGCATGATATGAACACGTATGCGACGCAATGCAATGCACATGATGACACAATGCGAATGATGACATGATAAAATTCAACACGCAAGCAGATGACATGGCAACGACGGCGAATAACTGGCAGACACCTGGCGCATCGAATCCGGGGCGTTACAACACTCCTCCACTAACAAGAGATCTCGTCCCGAGATCTTAGGACCGACACGGAAGGGAAAAGGGATGAGGTGAAACAAGAACTCAATAGAAGAAGCGAAGAATCGAGAGCACTCGAGAAGAAGAGAGAAACGACGAGAATGACGAGAATCGAAGGCTCATGGAATCAGATAGACTATGAAACCACTCGTTCTAACCGGAGTGGTTAGAATGAGAAAAGAAACGGATAAGACTGAAAGGATTTAGGAAGCACTCCGGCTGAAACATGGAGGAATAGAACACGAACTTAAGAAGATGGAATGAAACTTGATGAGCTCTTGAAGAATGAATTAAATCAAGACGAACCACCATGAAGACTCCGGTAAGAAAAGATGATGAGATAGAGTTCAAGGATGGAAAGAATAAGACTAAAAGCCTTGCGATGATTTAGATGGAGGTTCCGGCGAAATGGCCGAGGGAATATGAACTCCGGAAAAGAAAAGATGAAACACTTGGAACTAGAGTTTATTCATCAAGAACAAACTCTGAAGGAAGGGGGTCACTCACTTGGATGAAATAAGAATAAGATTTATAGTATGCTTATCCTTCATCAAATTAAGTTGATGACAAGCAATTGATTTTGCATACTACTTATTCTTCTTGAAAAGGATTGAGAAGTGACATATCGCAAACTTGAGATTGTCTTCACGAACCACCGGTAGGATTGAAAAGAACGATTGGATTAATATGATAATCCAGGAAAAGAATCTGAAAGAACCACCGTTAGAATTCGGAAATGACTATCGAAGGAGAAAGAATCACCGGGAAGAATTAGAAGAACAAATATGCTTGAGGGGATTTGGATGCAAAAGAATAAAGAGATCATGAGCTTATTAAAGAACACTTGAACGAAGCACCGGGATGATTGGATAACGTTAGCTGAAATGCGAGGACGAAGAATTTTTCTGGAACGATGGTCTCCGGTGAAAAGAAAGAGAAATCCACTCCTGAAATGCTCCGGATGGATGAAAAGAATTGTCACAATCAAAACAATTATGATAGGATGGCATAAAGCTAGAATCATGAATCTGGAAGAACGGGTAAGGATTGAGAGGAGAACTCTTCTTCGGTCTTCGAATGCCGACGAGAAAAAACCACCAAAATTACTAAGATAACTCCGGGAGAATGAAAAAAAAATGAGGAGGTTGAGCCAACAATGAAATGATTTGAAATCGATCTTAGAAAATCCTCTGACTGATGAAATCCATTCTTACGTCACACTTGAAAAGAATTGAGAATAACTCAGGGGAATAAGAAGAGTTAGGTAAGATCCTGGGAGAAGACCTGTGGGTTAGGGCCCACTAAAAGAAAACACCGTAGAAAAGGATTGTTGAACAAATAGATGATGCACCGGAATGATTGAAATATTTGAATGAGGTGGTAACCTCGAATTAATTCGAACATAGATGAATCTCTTGAGATGTCTTGAGCACTCCGGAATGATAAACTAGCGAGAGGCGAACGAGCAGGGAAAACACTTGACCCAAGGAAAAAGAATATGGTCAACCTGAATAACTTGAATTGAATCCACCGAAAAAGGAAAAGAGATGAAGAATGTCGAACGAGACGAGAATTCACCAGTTGAAATAATTGAGGGAAGATTGAAGGGGCTCCGCAGGAATGAAATAGCTTCTCGAAAAGATGCTCAAACTCCTGGAAGAAAAAGGGTGGGAGGGCGGGAAAACAAAGGCAACTTGGAAGGGGAAAACCGACGAATATCTTGAAGAGAAGACACCGGTTGAAATAATTGAGGAAAGAAAGCAAAGACTTTGCACGAGTAGGATGGATACTCGATTACGGACTCCGGCTCCGAGAAGGGAAAGGGGTGGGCTGGTGGGAAAAGAAGACAACTGAGGATTGAACTTGGCAAAGATGAAGAGGCTCGAGTCAACTTGACAAGAAATGCATCGGATGAAAAGAGCTGAGAACCAACGAATGAAAAACCAACTGCGTGAATCCTAAAGAAAAATTTGAAGGGGAAGAGGAGTAATTCAAAACATCTACGTCAAGATCCCTCACCAGAGCGACGAAGGGGCTGAGGAGTAAAAAGAATTCCTACTCTCCGATATAACTAGACTCCAAAAACAGTTTTCTTCTAGACTCAACAACGGCCAAACTACACGATCAATCAAGGGGGGCTCCTAGGGTCGGTCGAGGCTCTGATACCAACTTGTCACGCCCAATATGCGACCCTATCCAAAAGGAACTCGAAGGTTCCACCAAGGATAGACCCGCATATTGAAACGCTTTTGCAAGGTGGATATCATTACATCAACATGACATAATAGATGGGGATACATACTAGAGGCATACAATGCCACATGAATACAACATCATCATAAAGTACAACATCCGACTACGGATGAATCATAAACAGAAACTCAAACAATATCCACCCTGCTAACCCAGGCTGCCGACCTGGAACCTATCCCCTGATCGAAGAAGAAGCAGAAGAAGAACTCCAAAACAAGCATACATCGCTCTCGCGTCATGATCATCGCATAGCCTGTACCTGCAACTGTTGTTGTAGTAATCTGTGAGCCACGAGGACTCAGCAATCCCATTACCATGGGTATCAAGACTAGCAAAGGTTAATGGGAAAGGAAGGGGTAAAGAGGTGAGGTTGCAGCCGCGACTAAGCATGATATGGTGGCTAACATACGCAAATGAGAGCGAGAAGAGGAGCAAAGGAACGATCGTCAACTGGCAATGATCAAGAGGTGATCTTGAACTCCTACTTACGTCAAACATAACACAGAAACCGTGTTCACTTCCCAGACTCCGCCGAGAAGAGACCATCACGGCTACACACGCGGTTGATGCGTTTTAATTCGGATCTGGTGTCAAGTTATCTACAACCGGACATTAACAAATTCCCATCTGCCACATAACCGCGGGCACGGCTCTCGAAAGTTTAAACCCTACAGGGGTGTCCCAACTTAGCCCATGACAAGCTCTCGCGATCAACGAAGGAATAGACCTTCTCCCAGGAAGACCCGATCAGTCTCGGAATCCCGGTTTACAAGACATTTCGACAATGGTAAAACAAGACCAGCAAAGCCGCCCGATGCGCCGACAATCCCGATAGGAGCTGCACATATCTCGTTCTCAGGGCAACACCGGATGAGACATCCTACGAGTAAAACAAGACCTCGAGTTTCCCCGAGGGGGCCCCGCAGTCTACTCGGTTCGAACCAGCACTTAGACAAGCACTGGCCCGGGGGGGGCAAAAATAAAGATGACCCTCGAGAGAGCGACTCCCAAGGGAAAAAGTAGGTGGTGGTGAGGCAAATGGTAAAACCAAGGTTGGGCCTTGCTGGACAAGTTTTATTCAAAGCGAACTGTCAAGGGGGTCCCATAAATCACCCGACCGCGTAAGGAACGCAAAAATCCGGGAACATAATACCGGTATGATGGAAACTAGGGCGGCAAGAGTGGAACAAAACACCAGGCATAAGGCCGAGCCCTCCACCCTTTACCAAATATATAGATGCATTAATAATATAAGAGATATTGTGATATCCCAACATAAACCCTGTCCACCATGGAGCAATCTTCAACTTCACCTGCAACTAGCAACGCTACAAGAGGGGCTGAGCAAAAGCGGTAACATAGCCAAACAACGGTTTGCATAGGACAGGTGTCAAAGGTTAGAGGTTCATGGCAATATGGGATGGCTTGACAAACGGGTAATAGGTAGCGCAGCATAGTGATAGAACGAAGCAACTAGCATAGCAATGATAGTAGTGAGATCCAGGGTAGCGGTCATCTTGCCTGAAATCCTGCAAGGAAGAAGAACGAGTCCATGAAGAAGATGAAGCCACGAAGATGAACCACACGTAGACGAACGAATCCTCACGATCGCAATGAAACGGGAACTATCGAGAAGAATCACACAACATAGTGAACACACCACACATGAACAAGACATGATGCACAACAAGCATGATGCATGACAAGGCTACATGAAGCTACTCATGGCAAGAGATGATGCAAACAAGAACAACACATCAAGGCAAGTTTAAATGAGGCCGGGAACAACATATAACAATTCCGGTAAGTCCTCATATGCAAATTTCGAAATTGGTCCAGAACTGAATAAACATTATGTTCAAGTTGTTAAACAGCAAGTTAAGATGCACCAAGATGATCTACACGAGATTCTAGTCAAGTTACATATAAAGTTCATTAGATTTGGAGCTACGGCCTAGAAGATATAAGCAAAACAAGTTAAGCATGGCATTGATGCAAAATGCACCCAAACATCAAGCAAACACCTCAAAACAAGGATGCAACATGATAATATGAGACAACATGCAAAATCAAGCAAGTTTCATATAGAGCACACTCAAAACGGAGCAACGGTTCAACACATGCACTCTATACAAGTCATAACAACAATCTGTCCAAAACAGTAACTAGGCATATTGCAAGCATCAAAACAATATGCTACAGCACCCCAACATATTAACAAAAGGCATGGGCATGAAGTAAAGGTAAAGCATAACAAAACATGAACACTGAGCTATCTCCAGAAATCAATAGAACATGCTCCAAATGACATAGAAGGATTGCAAATCATAACAGTTTCAGACTTAGCAGAAATAACATCAGGTTGCAATGTTTAGAGCTATCAAACAACATGTTACAGGAACATATCATGGCAAACAAAGGCATGTCATGAATCTACTAAAAGCATAGATCAAAAGTCCCTTACTGACCATGAGCCAAAAAGGACACATAAAATATGATGGCACCCATGTAAACATGGCAAGTTATATTACAGATTCATACATGGCAGGAACAACAATAAGTAGGCATGTTGGTGAGCTTGAACCACTCACCACAGAGCAATACATGGCATGGCAAGGCAACCAACAGTAAGAAGACATGTTTATGAAACTAAGCATGGCAATAGCAAGGTCATAGGGTTCATGGATCACTAGGAAAACACATGGAAACAACTGAACTTAATGTAAACAGGCTGACAGCAACATTATGAAGCAACTTTAGAGCAAGATTACAACAAGCTACGGCAACCTATAAATGCAACCGAGGGAATGTATGGATAGAGCATGACATGTAGATCAAAACATGTTAATAGAGCATCTCCGGATTATGCATAGAATGATTAGTAGAAACATGTTTATATAGCATCACGAAATAACAGATTCAGCCTAGCAAAACAGCAACAGCAAGTACACTACTTAACAAGCTCGATTCACTCACCACAAGTCATTGCATGACAAGATAAGCATAGCATCATCAAGAAGACATGTTTGTGAAACAAACCAAGGCAAGAGCAAGTCCATAGCATGCAAGGATCAACTGTAGCAACCTTGGCCAAATTGAATAACAAGTAAACAATCTGCCAAGAAACATTTTGAAGCAAAAGTAGAGCACTCGAATGACATGCTAGGCTACTCCATAATTGTAAACAAGGTCATGAATGGATAGAAAATAACCATATGTTCAAAACACCCTTACTGAAGTATCTCAAAATATGCATGGATCTCTCTGTAGCATCAAGTTTACATGGCATCAAAATAACAGCAGAACAGGGACTAAAATCAGCAATATCACGAAGCCTAGTTTGCATGCTTGTGCTAGTCACCACATTGATCACAAAAATACATGGCATACAACCCTGGAAAGATGGCATGACATAGATCAAAACACATGAAGACATCAACCTCATAGGATGCACACATCAATCATGGCAAAAATGACAAATGAGCATGTTATAACAGTTTCAGGAGATTAACACCAACATGCACTCTTGCAACAGCATTTCGGGCATCAAGATGAGCTCAAATGAAAATGATGCAATGGAATGAAATGTAGTACTCGTCGAGGCGAACAATTTTACATATTACACCCACGAAATGGAGCTACGGATGCAGAGATACAATGCGATGAACATGGCATGATTATGCAAAAATCTGGGACTTAGTGGATTTCGGGGTCAACCTTGTTTTGCACGGATTTTGAAGCAGAAGGAGGCTCGCCGGAGTTGCTCGCCGGGGTTGAGGTAGACGGCGGCCGAAGAGGAAGAGGGTGGCGCCGGCGGGGAAGAGACACCGGGGGCCGATGCCGGAGGGCGCAGCGCGCGGATCCGTGGCCGGGGAGGCCGGATCCGGCGGCCGGCGGAGCTCCAGCTCGGCGGGGCGCGGGGTGCCGGGCCGGCGGCGCGGGGCGCCTCGGCGGCCGGCGGCACGGGGCCGGGGAGGCGCGGGTGGAGGCGGTGCGCGGGACGGGCGCGGCGGCGGCGAGGCCGCAGCCGGCGGCGGCGGCGCCGGCGGAGCACGGCGGTGGGGAGATGGCGCTCGCGGGCGGAGGCGCGGCCCAGATCGGGCCCGGGGCGGGCCGGCCTCGGGCCCCGACGGGCCTGGCGGCGGGGCGCGGCGGCTGGCGGCGGGGATGACGGCGGGAGGCCGCATGGCGCTCCCTGATTGGGCGAGGGGTCGGCGGCGGACGCGTCCGGCTCCGTCCGGACGTGTCCGGCGGCGCGGAGAGGGATTCGTCTAGGGTTTGCCCGTGAATTTCGGAGGGGGGGCATATATATAGGTAGAGGGAGCTAGGAGTGTCCAAATGAGGAGCGGTTTTCGGCCACGCGATCATGATCGAACGACCGAGAGCATGGAGGGGAGTTAGATGTGTTTTGGGCCACTTTGGAAGGGGTGTTGGGCTGCAACAAAAGGGGGCTTTGCGGTTACCCGGTTAACCGTTGGAGTATGAAACGACCTCCAAATGGCACGAAACTTGACAGGCGGTCTACCGGTGCTATACCAAGGCCGCTTGGCAAACCTCGGTCCATTCCGAGAACGTTTAACACCCGCACACGAAAAGAGTCAAGAAGGGGACGCCGGATGACATAGGAGTGCCGGATTGGAAAACGGACAATGGGGAAAAGGCTCGGATGCATGAGATGAACACGTATGCGATGCAATGCAATGCACATGATGACACAATGCGAATGATGACATGATAAAATGCAACACGCAAGAAGATGACATGGCAACGACAGCGAATAACTGGCAGACACCTGGCGCATCGAATCCGGGGCGTTACATGGCATGTCTTTAATATCACTACCTCCATATCTCAAAACAATTATCAAGTATCAAATTGATCATAGCATCTGTCTGTGTCAAAACCGGCGGATCTCGGGTAGGGGGTCCCAAACTGTGCGTCTAGGCGGATGGTAACAGGAGACAAGGGACACGATGTTTTTACCCAGGTTCGGGCCCTCTCGATGGAGGTAAAACCCTACTCCTGCTTGATTAATATTGATGATATGGGTAGTACAAGAGTAGATCTACCACGAGATCAGAGAGGCTAAACCCTAGAAGCTAGCCTATGGTATGATTGTTGTTCGTCCTACGGACTAAAACCCTCCGGTTTATATAAGCACCGAAGAGGGTTAGGGTTACACAGATTCGGTTACAATGGTAGGAGATCTACATATCCGTATCGCCAAGCTTGCCTTCCACGCCAAGGAAAGTCCCATCCGGACATGGGATGAAGTCTTCAATCTTGTATCTTCATAGTCCAGGAGTCCGGCCAAAGGCCATAGTTCGGCCATCCAGACACCCCCTAATCCTGGACTCCCTCAGCATCCAATTCACTTCCTATGATAGTTTTTATTTTACCCAACTTGGATGCCTACCATTCTAGGACCAATTTTATAACCATACCAAATACCATGCTGTTCTAAGAGACTCCCAAAATAATGTAAGTGTAGCATGAGAGACTAGCAATTTCTACAAAATTAAGCCACCGCCGTGCTCTAAAGGATATAAGTGAAGCACTAGAGCAAAAACTATCTAGCTCAAAAGATATAAGTGAAGCACATAGAGTATTCTAATAAATTTCAATCAAGTGGGCTTCTGCCAAAAGGTGTGTACAGCAAGGATGATTGTGGTAAACTAAGAAGCAAATACTAATATCATACACGACGCTCCAAGCAAAACACATATCATGTGGCGAATAAAAATATAGCTCCATGTAAAGTTACCAATGAACGAAGATGAAAGAGGGGATGCCTTCTGGGGGCATCCCCAAGCTTAGGCTTTTGCCACTCCTTATTCCATACACCATCAAATCTTTACCCAAAACTTGAAAACTTCACAACACAAAACTGAACAGGAAATCTCATAAGCTCCGTTAGTGCAAGAATGCAAAACCACCACATAAAGTACTGTAATGAACTCATTCTTTATTTATATAGATGTTAAACCTACTGTATTCCAAGTTCTCTATGGTTCATACCAGTTAATACTAGCCATAGATGCATCAAAATAAGCAAACAACACACGAAAGGCAGAATCTATCAAAAACAGAACAGTCTTTAGCAATCTGTAACTAACGCAAACTTATGGAACTCTAAAAATCCTACCAAAATAGGAAGTCCTGGATAATTTGTCAATTGATCTATGGAAAAAAGAATCAATGCAAAAGCACGTTTCAGTGATTTATTGAATTTTTTCTCGTGAGCGCAAAGTTTCTGTTTTTCAGCAGAATCAAATTAACTATCATCATAGGTTATCCTATAGGTTCTACTTGGCACAAACACTAAATAAAACATGAAAACACATTTAAACAGAAGGTAGATGTAAAATTTAATACTAAACAGGAACAAAAACAAAAAACACAAAGAAAATTGGGTTGCCTCCCAACTAGCACTATCGTTTAACGCCCCGAGCTAGGCATAAAAGCGAAGATAGATCTAAGTAGTCCCATCTTTAATTTTCAGTTTTTAGCGGAGTCATGCTCGAATCCGGGAGGTTCTTTACGTTTCCCTTCATAATCAGAAATTTTTAGATCTAAAGAATCCAACCGCTTATTGCAAAGAGTAATCAACATATTCATGCGGTGAAGATTTCCGCTAACACTTTTGAGAGGCTCAAGAGACTTTTGTAATATTTTTGTTACTTCGCAAATCTTTCCAAACACTTGTGTTTCTTCTTGGATAGGATGCGATCCCCCTTTTTGAGGTAGTGTTCCCACTATTCCCTCCATTATTTCATGCGCAATACTAGGATCAATTTCAATAAAATTTCCCTTGGCATTGCAATCCAAGAGTTGTCTATGCGACATATTTAGCCCAACATATATAAAATTTGTGAAGTAAAATTCTAAAATTCACCTGTAGGGTGCAATTGCAATAAGATTCCATCATCCTATACCAAGCATCTTTTAAGTTTTCTCCTTGCCTTTGCTTGAAGTGAAGAACTTCAAACTCGGGGGACATAGGAGTGGATAAGGAACTAGACATAACGTTGAACGAAAAGACAAGCGAAAGAGAGAGAGAAGGAGATTGGGAAAGTGAGGGCGAATAAAACGGCAAGGGTGAAGTGGGGGAGAGGAAAACGAGAGGCAAATGGCAAATAATGTAAATGCGAGGGAGATGAGTTTGTGATGGGTACTTGGTATGTCTTGACTTGAGCGAAGACCTCCCCGGTAACGGCGCCAGAAATCCTTCTTGCTACATCTTGAGCTTGCGTTGGTTTTCCTTGAAGAGGAAAGGGTGATGCAACAATAGTAGCATAAGTATTTCCCTCAGTTTTTGAGAACCAAGGTATCAATCCAGTAGGAGGCTCCTCAAAAGTCCCACGCACTTACACATACAAATAAAGAAATCGCAACCAATGCAATAAAGGGGTTGTCAGTCCCTTCACGGCCACTTGCGAAAGTGAGATCTGATAGAGATAGTATGATAAGATAAATATATTTTTGGTATTTTATAATATAGATTGGAAAAGTAAAGATGCAAATAAAAGTAGACTGAAAGCTTATACGATAAAAGATAGACCCGGGGGCCATAGGTTTGACTAGTGGCTTCTTTCAAGATAGCATAAGTATTACGGTGGGTGAACAAATTACTGTCGAGCAATTGATAGAAAAGCGAATAATTATGAGATTATCTAGGCATGATCATGTATATAGGCATCACGTCCGCGACAAGTAGACTGACTCCTGCCTGCGTCTACTACTATTACTCCACACATCGACCGCTATCCAGCATGCATCTAGAGTATTAAGTTCATAAGAACAGAGTAACGCGTTAAGAAAGATGACATGATGTAGAGGGATAAACCCATGCAATATGATATAAACCCCATCTTTTTATCCTTGATGGCAACAATACAATACATGCCTTGCTGCCCCTGCTGTCACTGGGAAAGGACACCACAAGATTGAACCCAAAGCTAATCACTTCTCCCATTGCAAGAAAGATCAATCTAGTAGGCTAAACCAAACTGATAATTCGAAGAGACTTGCAAAGATAACTCAATCATACATAAAAGAATTCAGAGGAGATTCAAATATTTCTCATATATAAACTTGATCATAAACCCACAATTCATCGGATCTCGTCAAACACGCCGCAAAAAGAGTTACATCAAATAGATCTCCACAAGAGAGGGGGAGAACATGGTATTGAGATCCAAAAAGAGAGAAGAAGCCATCTAGATAATAACTATGGACCCGAAGGTCTGTGGTAAACTACTCAGAACTCATCGGATGGGCTATGGTGTTGATGTAGAAGCCCTCCGTGGTCAATTCCCCCTCCGGCAGAGCACCGGCGAACACTCCAAGATTGGATCTCACGGATACAAAAGTTTACAGCGGTGAAAATTGTGTTTTGTTGGATCCCTAGATGTTTTCATGGTACATGGGTATATATAGGAGGAAGAAGTATGTCGGTGGCCGCCCGAGGGGCCCACGAGACGGGGGGACGCCCCCTATAGGGGTGGGCTCGCCCTCCACCCTCGTGGTCGCCTCGACTGCTTCTTGGCTTGCACTCCAAGTCCTCTGGATCACGTTTGTTCCAAAAATCACGCTACCGAACGTTTCATTCCGTTTAGACTCCGTTTGATATTCCTTTTCTTCAAAATACTGAAATAGGCAAAAAAACAGCAATACAGGCTAGGCCTCCGGTTAGTAGGTTAGTCCCGAAAATGATATAAATGTGTAAAGTAAAGCCCATAAACATCCAAAACGGGTAATATAATAGCATGGAACAATAAAAAATTATAGATACGCTGGAGACGTATCACGTGGTTGCACTGGTCTGCTCGATATGGTGGCACCATGACTCAGCCAACAGTTGTTCAAGTTCAATTTAATGCGGTTAAACTTGAATGCAAATATGCTGAGCTATGATAAAATAGCATGATGCAATTACAATGCAAGAGCATGATATCAACATAAGCATGAGGGTACAACATAACTATCGACCATATCAAAAATGAATCACATCCAACTAAGCATGGCATAATGACGTGCATGAATATAACAAGTACAACACAACTCATAGAAACCTAGCATGACCACTAGCATCAACAATAAATATCATGCAAGAACATATCAAGAATGCTACCATGCAAGCATTTAACCAACTGAATCCAATGGAACATGCATACGACGGCAATCGGAACAGACGATAGTCATGTACCGAAAACCATCACCAACATCAGCATGTACTACTAGCAAGTATAAGCATATGAAAGGAATACTAGCAACTAGTACAAGATAACCAGGTGCAAGACAACATACCATGAGAGTCAACATGAAACTCTAAGCAGCACCGGAACAACGATAACCATGTTTTAAACAAGCAAACATTTATTAAATATTCAAGTTGAGGACCATGGCTACTGCATGACTATCATGCAAGTGGGTATTGTGGCTTGCCTGGGGATGAAGAAGGCACCCGGGAAAAGTGCGGAAGCCACGGAAATATTCGCCGGAAACAGTCCTCTCCCAGAGGGGCTGTTTACGTGCAAGGGAAAAATGGTCCTTTTCAGAATGTAAACACATGGAGAAAGTGTGACCAATAGAACAGGCTCGACGAGACGAAGAAATGGGCTTTGGATTCACCTTAAATGGAGTTACAAGAAAAACGTTGCGAGGTGAGGAAGTTGAGGGACTAATCTACAAGAATATCATCACAAACAAGTCCCTGAGTGGATAAGGCAGAAGCAGATTTCAGAAAATACGCTTTCTAGAGAGGAAAGCACATTTGCGCCCGAAGAACAAAAGAAGTACGCTTACCCAAAGAGGAAGCGCACTTCACGCGATACACTTTCTGCAGATGAAAACACACGTGCCCAAATGCGTCTCCACTTGCCACGTCAGCATCAGCGGGGCCAACCCCCTGGGTCACTAACTGGTGGGGCCGCGGGGTCCACGCACTTGGTAAACTCCCTCCTCTCTCTCCTCCCGCTCCTCCTCTTCTTCCTCTCCACGCGGGCAGCGAACAGAGGGAGGGGCGCCGTCACCAGCGCTAGCCTCACGGCTCCATCCAACTCTGTCCATGGGGAGGCCACCGCCGAGAGTGGCGCGGCCCACCGCATCCATCCAGGGGAAAACAAGCCCCGGGGAGGAGTGGGGAGGCGGCGACGGTTAGTGGGAGAAGGAAACAGAGGCAGTGGCGCTCTTCGGGGCACGACCCTAAAGGGGCTCCAGTGAAGAACTGGGGTGAGGGGGAGAGTCGCCGGAGTGTGGTGAAGGCGATGGTGGTGGCTAGAGGTGGAGGAGGCCTCGGCAGTGCCAGAATTTAGCCGGAAACGAGCGACGGGCATGGCGGTCAACCGACGCGATGAGACGCTGTGTAGTCGAACGAATGGGCTGGGGAGGAGTAGTGGAGAGAGGAGAAGAGCTTGGCGCGGTCGGGAGGCCTCGGGGCTGCTTAAATAGCTGCGGGAAGGAGCTGCCACACTGGCGTCGCCGCGGATGCGTGGACGGTGCCGTGGACGTGTGTGCTCGCACATGAGCTCGGGGAAGGCCACAAGGGAGGTGTAGACGAGCTAGAGAGGTGCACAGGGACGAGCAGAGCCCGGTGACAATAGAAGGAAGAAGACACGACACGAACAGAGACGGTCGGCTACAGGTTACCTGTGGGCGCGCAGCGACGAGCGCTAATGGAGGGTGAGGGAGTCCCGGACTAGGGGGTGTCCGGACAGCCGGACTATCATCGTCCGCCGGACTCCAAGACTACGAAGATACAAGATTGAAGACTCCGTCCCGTGTCCAGATGGGACTTTCCTTGGCGTGGAAGGCAAGCTTGGCGATACGGATATGTAGATCTCCTACCATTGTAATCGACTCTGTGTAACCCTAGCCTCCTCCGGTGTCTATATAAACCGGAGGGCTTTAGTCCGTAGGACACAACATACATTACAACAATCATACCATAGGCTAGCTTCTAGGGTTTAGCCTCCTTGTTCTCATGGTAGATCGACTCTTGTACTACCCATATCATCAATATTAGTCAAGCAGGATGTAGGGTTTTACCTCCATCGAGAGGGCCCGAACCTGGGTAAAACATCGTGCCCCTCGTCTCCTATTACCATCCGCCTAGACGCACAGTTCGGGACCCCCTACCCGAGATCCGCCGGTTTTGACACCGACATTGGTGCTTTCATTGAGAGTTCCTCTGTGTCGTCACCAATAGGCTTGATGGCATCTTCAACCAACAACACTGTCCAGGGTGAGACTTTTCTCCCCGGACAGATCTTCGTATTCGGTAGCTTCGCACTGCGGGCTAATTCGCTTGGCCATCTGGAGCAGATCGAAAGCTACGCCCCTGGCCGTCAGGTCAGATTCGGAAGCCCAAACTTCATGGCCGATGTCCACGGAGACTTGATCTTCGACGGACCCGAGCCACAACCAAGCGCGCCGCACTGTTGCGATGGGCATGATCTAGCTCTGCCGCCGAACATTGCCTTGGTGGCCGCACACAAATCCGCTCCGGCCATTAGTCCGGAACCGATCGCCCGGATAGAGGATCGGTGGATAGACACCGCCTCGGGGGCTTCAACTTCCTCGGCGATGGAGCCGAACATTAATCTTGTCCCCCGCGAAACTTGTGATTCCGAGGTGCCGGACTCCTTGTCGGACTCCGAACCTCCCACGCCTCTGCCAATCGATTCGGATTGGGCGCCGGTTATGGAATTCACCGCCGCGGACATCTTCCAATACTCGCCTTTTGGCGACATCCTGAATTCACTAAAGCATCTCTCATTATCAGGAGAGCCCTGGCCGGACTACGGCCAGGATGGTTGGGATGCGGATGGCGAAGAAATTCAGAGCCCACCCACCACCCACTTTGTAGCCACTATCGACGATCTAACCGACATGCTAGACTACGACTCCGACGACATCGACACTATGGACGACAATGCCGGAGACGAACAAGAAACAGAGCCTATAAGGCACGGGAGGACCACCTCGTCATATGACATATACATGGTGGATACCCCAAAGGAGAGCGATGACGAGGACCAACGGGCCGCGGCAGAAGATAACCCCGCCGATAAACAACCAAAACAGCGACGCAGACGCCACCCTAAGTCCCGCCTCGACGACAACAACGCTCCCAATAAGCCCGTAATACAGCAGGGCTCACAATTGGACGACGAACATGCAGACAAGCAACCGTCCGAACATGACGAGTCAGATAATCAGTCCAGGCCCGGCGAAAACGACTGTCCGGACGACCTCATGCCGGACACGCCGCCGGAGAGCAAAAACCTTCGGAAAAGACTCGTCAACACTGCAAGAAGCCTGAAGAAGGAAAAGCGGAAGCTCAAAACAGCGGAAGACACCCTCAGAATGAGATGGAGCAAAGTGCTCAAAACCGCAGATAAATACGGCAATGGCCACCAATCAAAGAGCTACCCGAAGCGTAAGCTGCTACCAGAATTCGACGAGGAAGCCATAGAGCCTCCACTGTCAAAAAATAAAGAGGCTGCCTGGTTGGATAGACGGCCAGATGATAGGCCAAATTCCGAAGGCGGCGCCACACATAAACCAACCAACGAACTTGGAAGGACAGATGGCCCAGCCAGGTCCATCTACGGGCCAAAGAATAAGGCCCCAAGAAGCAAGGCAACACGTCAAGTGTCCGAAGATAGCGGCACACACAAATATAGGGGCGCCGCACACCCACCATGTTTCACCGATGAGGTGCTGGACCATGAGTTCCCAGCAGGATTTAAACCCATAAACATAGAGGCCTACGATGGAACAACAGACCCTGGAGTCTGGATAGAAGATTATATACTGCATATACACATGGCCAGAGGAGACGATCTCCACGCCATAAAATACCTACCCCTCAAGCTCAAAGGGCCAGCCCGTCATTGGCTTAAAAGCCTCCTAGAAAACACTATTGGAAGTTGGGAAGAGCTCGAGGACGCGTTTAGAGCAAATTTTCAAGGGACTTATGTCCGCCCTCCGGATGCAGATGATCTAAGTCATATAACTCAACAGCCCGGAGAGTCAGCGCGGAAATTCTGGAACAGGTTTCTCACCAAAAAGAACCAAATAGTCGACTGTCCGGACGCCGAAGCCTTAGCAGCTTTCAAACACAATGTCTGAGACGAATGGCTTGCCAGGCACTTCGGTCAAGAGAAACCGAGGACAATGTCCGCACTAACAAGCCTCATGACCCGCTTCTGCGCGGGAGAGGACAGCTGGCTAGCAAGATGCAGCACCAGCGACCCAAGTACATCCGAGATAAGGGATGGAAACGGAAAATCAGGGCGCAGAAAAGAGCGCCAAAATAAAGAGAAAAGCCCAAAGAGCACGGCAGTTAACGCCGGATTCAAACGCTCGCGGCCAAACAACAAAGCAACGCCTCTTAAGGATGACAACGACGATCTGTCCAGCTTAAATAAGATTCTGGGTCGGATATGTCAAATCCACAATACCCCCGGAAGGCCTGCAAATCACACCCACAGGGATTGTTGGGTTTTTAAATAGTCCGGCCGACTAAATGCCGAACACAAGGGGCTCGACGCGTCAAGCGAAGAAGATAAACCCCACCAGCAGAGCACCGGAAAACAAAAGACTTTCCCACAAGAGGTCAAAGCAGTAAACTCACTTCATGTGATAATACGGAAAAATAGTGCGGCACTTTCTAAAAAGAGCTTCGCGCGGTCCAACCCAGTAGACCATAGAGATTGGATATCAAAACCAATCACTTTCGACCACCTGGACTATTCCAGAAGCGTTCGAAATGTGGGACGGACTCCCCTGATATTGAATCCCATAATAGACAGATTACAATTCACTAACGTCCTAATGGACGGAGGCAGCGACTTAAACCTTCTGTATTCAAACACAATCCGTAAGATGGGGATAGACCCTACCAAAATTCGACACAGCCGCACTTCCTTCAAAGGAGTGACGCCAGGCCCTTACGCCAAGTGCACAGGCTCCATATTACTACAAGTCGTGTTCGGATCGCCGAACAATTTTCGACGCGAAAAATTAATTTTTCACATCATCCCATTTGAAAGTGAATATCAAGCACTCTTGGGACGAAAGGCTTTTGTCTGCTTCAATGCCATACCGCATTACGCGTCTCTTACACTCAAGATGCCCGGTCCACGTGGCGTCACTTTAGTGCGAGGGTCACTTAACGACCCCGGACTCGGATAGACGAATCCGGCTTCAGCAGGCTAGGGGCTCCCTAGCCCCATACCTCTTCACAGGGGCTGCGCGCATAAATAACCGCGGGTTCATACAAACCCCGCTTTAATCATTTATATTTCTTCTTTTACATATATATTTTTCGCACACATCGTTTTCAAACTGAGCGTTCCTCTCTTTTTACAGATGAACAACGTGCATTCCCGTCCAGGATAACGGCGCAACGGAGACACAGGCGCAGACGTGCAGTAGGGACCCGTTGCGAGGATTCTTTTCAGATTAAGACCCTGCGTAGACCTTTTTTAAATGTCTCTTGTTGTTATTCTCCCTTGGTTTCTTCCTATAGCCAAAGCGGAGCCTGACGTTTTGGCATCGGCAGCGTCAGAAGACCATGCCCGTACTTGGACACTAGGGGCTTAGGGCATTGTTCTTCCCATTATCATAAAGACCGAACACCTCAGGGAGTGTTCGGCGTCTCGAGTTAGGCATTATATGCATCAGCTCCGAATCATGTCTTTGGTCAAATGTTGGGTTTGCCCGGCTCCTGTGTTTTGCTGCCTTACGTTCCGTATCATCGGCTAACGCGGCACCAGGAGAACTACTGTGATTGTGCCCCAGTTCGGCTGGGCGAGCACCTCAGTAGAGAAAGCCGAAAACTGACTGTCATATTACAGCGAGAGACTGGTCAACCACTCGATCGACCACCAGAATGTTTCGAATTCCCCGCTTTGACGAAGGACCGTTTCCCGGTCAGGCACACACGCGCCCCGAATTCGGAGAAGTGCGGTTCCCCAAGGGGCTATATCGTAGCCCCACCCTCGAGCTCCACTGGCTAAGTGAAAGTGATAAAGCATTATAGTCCGGATTGCCTCGTTCGCTACGCTAACACCTCCTTAACAGGACCGAGACGTCAGATTAAGTGTGAAAACGCGCTATTTTTGCGAACACCCCCGCACCTTGTGCATGGGGGCTGAAGCCGAAGACTGCAATCTTTTAGGTTATACAAGTGTATACGTAAACGGCCGCATATGAGAAGTTTTACTACTTGAGACGCACAAGTATAAAAAGCAGTTATAGCATAATCATTGTTTTACAAGCTAGAACGTTCATTTGAACGTGACATTTTTTGAGCACTGCGACTCTATTACACGAGCGCCACGCATAACTTCCCCGAAATAGTGCTCGGCGGGGAGCCGGTCTTCATCCGAGCCCTGGGCGGCAACAGCGGTGGCATCCATCTCTGTCCAATGCGCCTTGACGCGGGCAAGTGCCATCCGCGTGCCCTCGATGCAGGCCGACTGCTTCATCTCCTTGATATGCGGCACTGCTCCAAGGAATTGCTGCAGTAAGCCGAAGTAGCTCGTCGCCTTGGGCCTCTCTGGCCAGACATGAGCCACGATGTCAGTCATGGCAAGTCCGGACAACATATTTAGCTCGGCCCATTCGGCCAACCGGTCGGTCAACGGAAGTGAGCGATCCGGACTATGGAATTGAGACCAAAATAGCTCTTCCGTCTTGTGATCCTTCTGGCTCCGGAAGTGCTCAACGGCATCAGCCGCACTTGCCGCTAAGTCCATATACGGATCCTCCGGACTCCACAGCCGATCAAATTGAGCATACTTTTGATCCATAAACCGGCGACACAGCAGATAAGGCTTGCCAGCCACGATATCTCCGGCCTGGCGCAGCTCCTCCCTCATGGCCCGCATTGTAGAACGGGCATCCTTGGCCTCGGCGGTGGCCTTCTTCAGGTCTTCCCGCTCCGATAAGCGCTCCTTTTCAAGAGCCTCATTGCGGTCGGTAGCATCTTTCACTTTTACGGCCAATTCGGCCACCTCTTCCCTGCTTAGGCAGTGAGCAGCCTTTTCGGCTTTCAACTCCTCGGCCGCCCTCGAGGCAGCCGCGTCACTCCTTCGGGCTTGCTCCTTAGCTTGAGCAAGTTCGGCCCGAAGGCTCTCCACGGCAGCAGCACCGTCTGCACAACAGCATATAATTTATCAAGAGGAGGGCTTTGAGCCCATTAATAAAGCGACCGTGGAGAACTCATTTACCTTGCGACTCGTCAAGTCACTGATTGACAAGTGCGATGTCCGCATCCGCCGCGTCAAGTTGCCGCATTAACTCGGCAACCCCACTAGTCTGGCTAGCCCTCGGACTATCCGCCACCTACATAGGAACGGCGACATTCGTTTCTTGAGATTTCGATCCTCGGCACGCTGTCGTCTTCGACAACCTACCGAGTCTCAGGGGCTACTATCTATACAGAGCACACTTTTATGTGCAAAACTGTCAAAAATAGATGGTGCGTCATTTTCGCGTACCTCAAATCCCGCCAGCAAACTCATAGCGGCGTTACGCAATCCGCTCTCGGCGGACGAAATCCTTCCAATCACCATGTGCATCAACGCACGATGATCTTCTGAGACGGACGCCCTCTCAAGCAGATTCTTCAGTTCTCCCGGCCGGATACTAGCGGGCACCGAACTCTCCGGCCCCTCCGGACCCGGGGATACCCTCCATGACGATACTTCAGGCTTGTTTGCCTTATCTCATGGCGCAGCTGACAGGGGCGTTTCGCTCTCCATCATCTCCGGAAGAAGGTCCCCCGAAGACGAACTCATCTGCGAAGGCTGCAAATCCGAACTGCAAAATGAAAATTTCGGTCACCCACAGAAGCATAAATGGAGGTATTTTCTTACTGATGAAATTCCCTTTTCATACTCACGGCTCGCTGGAGGGCTGATTCTTTGGCGATGATTGTGCGTCCGGATTCTTCCCGGACCCTGGACCCCCCGGGGAAGATCTCTTCCCCCGTTTAGGGGCTTTGCCCTCGGGATCTTTGGAGGCGGTCCTCTTCTCCCCCTGGAAGGAGGGGTTCTTGATTCCCCCCTCTTCAGACGCCCCTTTGGGCGAAATATTAGCTCCTCTGTTTTCCCCTTCGCTCCCTTCTGTGGGCGCGACCTCCAACATTCTGACCAGCACGGGCTCCAGTGCGGTCTCTGCGAGGGGGGCCGGACACCTTATCAGCCTTGATCGCGCCACCCATTCCTGTGAAGGGTAATGGGTCAGGAGGCGAACTCTAGAAAGGCATATAAACAGAATGTCCGGACTCTGAGCTATTTACCTGAGTATCCGGGCGATTGCGGCTTAGGCCTGCGTCCTCGGCTAATTCCGGACACGCCACCTGCGGTCCGAAGAGCAACTTGTACATCTGCACGGGTGTCGCACCCATAAAGTGTTGGAGAATCCAAGGTCCCTCCGGGTTGAACTCCCATAGACGGAGAGGACGGCGCTTGCAGGGCAGAAGATGCCTGATTAGCATAACCTGCATCACCATGACCAGATTGATCTCCCTCGCTTGGAGGTCTCAAATCCGGCCCTGCAGTGAGGGCACGTCTTCGGACGGCCCCCAATTGAGCCCTTGGTTGACCCATGACATCAGTTGGTGTGGAGGTCCCGGGCGGAATGAAGGCGGCGGCTTTTGTTTGCTGCCCCTCGGAGCGGTGATATAGAACCACTCCTGCTACCACAGCCCGAGTTCCTCTTGGAAGGAACCCTCGGGCCACGGGGCATCGGCCTTTTTGCTTATGGCCACCCCGCCGCACTCCGCTTGACGCCCCCCGCTCATCTTCGGCTCCACCTTGAAGGTCTTCAGCCACAGGCCGAAGTGGGGAGTGACGCGGAGGAAGGCTTCGCAGACGATAATGAATGCGGAGATGTGGAGGATGGACTCCAGAGCCAAGTCGTGGAAGTCCAGCCCATAGTAGAACATGAGCCCTCTCACGAAGGGGTCCGTCGGGAAGCCTAAACCCCGACGGAGGTGGGATACGAAGACGACGTATTCGCCGGGCTCGGGGGCGGGCACGGCCTGCCCTTGGGCAGGCAACCTGTGCGAAACCTCGTAGGCCACGTACTTGGCCTCACGTAACTTCAATATGTCCTCCTCCTCACCGGCCCTGGAGATCGGAGGCGGACATGGTTGAGGATCCGAAGCGCTCGAATCTGAGGCTCTGGGTGTTGGAACTGGGAGCGAGGAGGAGATTCGATGCGAGATTGAAGAACAAGAACGAGCCTTGGTCCTCTTATAAAGGGGGAAAATACCAAGAGCCATCTCCGTGACTGTTTGGGATTCACCTTCGATAGAGGAGGCGTGGCGACGGGAACGGTTGGGTTACCCACCCACGTATTGATGAGAATCCCGGGATAAGGGGAACACGATCTCTGCTTCGACAAGACATGCCAAGGAAACCGCTTCGCTAAACGTGCTGAGATGGTATAGTAAAAAACGATTCAAACAAAGGCTTGGTAGCGGTGTGATGTCGCGCCTCATAGTACGTCAGCAGATTGAACTAGTGTACATTATATTCTCTCTATGGTGGAATGTGGAATTTATTTTGCAGAGCCGGACACTATCCTGGTGTTCATGATCTTCTCTGGATTATTCAAGGGAGGAACCCGCCTTGCAATGCCGAACATTATGCGTGCCGGACTTATCGTCATTGAAGCCTGGTTCAGGGGCTACTGAGGGAGTCCCGGACTAGGGGGTGTCCGGACAGCCGGACTATCATTATCCACCGGACTCCAAGACTACGAAGATACAAAATTGAAGACTCCGTCCCATGTCCGGATGGGACTTTCCTTGGCATGGAAGGCAAGCTTGGCGATACGGATATGTAGATCTCCTACCGTTGTAACCGACTCTGTGTAACCCTAGCCTCCTCCGGCATGGTTTATATAGACACCGGAGGAGGCTAGGGTTACACAGAGTCGGTTACAACGGTAGGAGATCTACATATCCGTATCGCCAAGCTTGCCTTCCACGCCAAGGAAAGTCCCATCCGGACACGGGACGGAGTCTTCAATCTTGTATCTTCGTAGTCTTGGAGTCCGGTGGATAATGATAGTCCGGCTGTCCGGACACCCCCTAGTCCAGGACTCCCTCAGTAACCCCTGAACCAGGCTTCAATGATGATAAGTCCGGCGCGCATAATGTTCGGCATTGCAAGGCGGGTTCCTCCCTTGAATAATCCAGAGAAGATCATGAACACCAGGATAGTGTCCGGCTCTGCAAATAAATTCCACATTCTACCGTAGAGAGAATAAAATGTACACTTAGTTCAATCTGCTGACGTATTATGCGGCGTGACATCACACAGTTACCAAGCCACTGTTTGAATCGTTTCTCACTATACCACCTCAGCACATTTAGCGAAGCGGTTTCCTTGGCACGTCTTGTCGAAGCAGAGATCGTGTTCCCCTTATTCCGGGATTCTCATCAATACGGACGTGGGTAACCCAACCGTGCCATTGATGGTGGCGCTTGGGAGATAAGTGAGTTTTATCAGGCCGGTGGGGGACGCACAGTTTCGTCCGCCTATATATAAGGGATAAGGATTTACCTTCTCACTTACGCCTTCTTCCTCCTTTGCTTATACATCTCCGCGCACTCAAGCTCCAACGCCCAAGCTCGCGCATCTCGCCTCGACCTCCTCCGAATATGTCCGGAGGGGGAGGCAAGTGGTTGGCCTCCACCGTTAAGGAGGAGCACATCACCAAGCTGCGCAACGCCGGATCGGCTGCCCGATGAGGGGCAGCTCGTCCCTACCCCTGGGCCTCACGAGAGGGTCGTCTTCCTTTCCCACTTCCTCCGCGGACTGGGCTTTCCGCTCCATCCATTCGTCCGGGGGCTCATGTTCTATTATGGCCTGGATTTCCACGATTTGGCGCCGAACTTCATCCTCAACATCTTGGCGTTCATCGTCGTGTGTGAGGCCTTCCTCTGCATCCGGCCCCACTTCGTCCTGTGGCTCAAGACCTTCAACGTCAAGCCGAAGGTTGTGAAGGGCACGCAAGTGGAATGCGGAGGCGCCATGTTGGGTAAATTACCCAACATCCTTTGACTCGAAGGGGCCTTTTTGGACTCCGTCAAGGGGTGGCAATCGGGGTGGTTCTACATCACCGAGCCGCGCAAGCCCACATGGGCGGCGGCCCCCGAGTTTAGATCTGGCGTCCCCACGCAGCTCACCTCCTGGAAAGAGAAGGGCTTGCTATGGGGTGATCCGAAGGAGGTGACTGGACTCCGAACCTGCATCCAGAAGCTGGTGAGCAATAAGCTCAGGCTCGTCGACGTGGTCCAAGTCATGCTCATCCGCCGGATTCTCCCATGCCAAGAACGGGCATTCAATCTGTGGGAGTTCAATCCGGAACAGCACCAGGAGCTGAGCGGGCTCTTCGATACGACATACGAAGGCGCCTGGAGGGTGCTGTTTAAGGGCGCCGAAGCCCCCGCATCTGCGACGGAAGATCGCGGATTCAGCTCGCAGTATCCAACTGACGAGGTAAGTGATTCAACCCCATTACGGGACACTTTGTAGTAATCGAATTGATTATAAGAGGGTTTCATCCCTTCCTTTCCTTTGACAGGAATGGATGGAGAAGGCCAGGCAGCTTATCAGCCTGGCTCCCATGCCAGAAGATCCAGTGGACGCCCTCTTAGCAGGGCTGCTGGTTCCGGCACCGCACATGGTGCCGGAGAAGAAGGCCAAGAAGGTGGCCGCAGGGACTCGAAAGAGTTCCTGCAATCAGGCATCTGATGACGACGCAGACTCCTCCCCCGAAGACGACGAGGAGGAGGAGTACTCTCTCCCGGAGGGGGGAGAGAAGAATAGGAAGGCTTCCCCAATAGGGGAGGCCGAAGGGTCCAAGAGGGGGAGAGCTATCCCCCCGGACAGTTTCGCCAACACCAGCGTTGGCGAGGATGAGTGGCCTCCAAGGGCCAGGCGTCCGGCGAGATCGTAAGTATCCGGATCCTTTATATGCAATATCTTTCATGTCACGTAGTGTCCTTCTAACGCCGCATTCTGTTCGTAGTCCGGCCAATGACGATCTCCCCGACTCATCGAGCAGGTCGTTGGCCTCGTTGGATGTGAATTCACTTCCGACTGCCTCTACCCCACGCACCGACGAGGACGCCGAGGTGGGATCCCAGAGAGGGACCCATCAGGAGGAGGCTCCGGAGGCGCCATCAGGCAGCCTCCCGGACTTTGCGCCGGACTCTACATCGGAACCCGCAGTGGTTCCGGAGTCCGGCAAGCGGCCCCTTCAAAAGAAGGGCAAGACCGTGACACCGGCGGCCTCCGTCCAACCGGAGGCGCCGGATAACTTGTTGGAGGCGCTTAAAGGCACTTCCATCGAGGAGGAACACCGCACTATCATGAGTGCGGTGATTCAAAAGGTTCAGCTCTCCAAAAGCGGGCTGACCGAAGCCTGCAGCAGCCTTTTAACAGGCTTTGAGGTAAGAAGTTAAAATTATGTAATGTAATACCGCATAGACAGCAGCCCCTGATGCTCAGTTCGGTGTTCGGAAAGAAAAGCCGGACTGAGGATCTAACAAGATATGCGCAGGGTTGCTAAAAATATGTCAATATGGGTTTGCAGGCTGCGCTGCTGTCCTCTGCCGCATTAACGGCGGAGGTCGATGTGCTGAAGCAGGATCTCGAGCGGTCCAAGCGAGAGCTCGGCCATGCGAAGAAGCAGCTCGAGGACAAAGAAGGTGAGTAACACCATTTTGAATAGGTACCTTACAGAAAAAGATTTTTGTTGCAATAAAATTAACAAGGATAATATGTGTATTGCAGGGGTCACTAACGAGGTGGCAGCCCTGAAGGATGCTATGTCCACGGCCGAACACAGTGCGGCCGTGGAACGTGTAGAGTGAGAAAAGCAGGAGGCACGGGTGGCGGAAGTTCGGCAAGAGCTCCAGGCTCTCATGGAAAAGCATGAGAGTTTGGGGCGTGACTCCAAGACTCGAGAGTCCGAGCTTGCCTCGGCTCTCGAAAGTGCCAAGTCCGCCAAGGCCGAGGCCCATAAGGCCCTTCAGGAGGTTGAAGATATAAAGAAAATAGCGGCGGGTAAGGCATTTTTCATGCAAAGCAAGCATGTTAATGTAAAATACCTGACACTTACCAGCATTCGGAGCTCTCCAGGGGCGTTTGCAGATCTGCCGCGTAGTGCGTCCGATGCCGCCGCATTCTATCGTGGCGAGGAGGGGAGCTCGATGGAAAAAGTCTTCTGGGCTCAGTATGCTAAGGCCGGACACCCGGTGCCCCCAAGCGACCAGCTGAAGCAGCTGGTCGAACTCCACAAGGTAGCTGAGGAGGCCATGAAGGGCCTTATAGTCCGGCTGTGGCCTGGACAGGCCATGCCTGGGAGCTACTTTGGCCTCGTGCGGCGGCTGGTGGATGCATGCCCCTGGGTGGATGTCATCAAGCGCTCCGCCTGTATTGAAGGCGCTCGCCGGGCTCTTGCCCGCACAAAGGTGCAATGGGGCAGGTTGGATGCGGAGAAGCTTCTCACGAACCCACCGCCACCGGGCAAGGAGTATTGCACGCCCGAAATGTATTATAAAACTGTCCTGAAGGGAGCCCGCAATATTGCGGATGAGTGCCCCAGAAATGTAATCTTTGAGTGAATTTGCTATGTATTATCCTGCGCGCTGAAACTTTGTTCATGTGCGCGTTAAGCAATGCTTGTTTAATTTAAAATATTACCTTCTGTGCGGCCGTTTATAAAATTTGAGAGATGGCAAGTCGTTGGCTTCAGCCCCCAAGCCACGAGTGCTGGGGTTTCGGGATAAACTTGAGCACTCTTGTTCCCATTGTTGGGTCCATCGAGGGAGGCACTCAACACAACGAACAAGGCAACCGGACTTATAATGCTTGAACACTCTCACTTAGCCATAGAATTCTATAATTTTAAATTTCGGCGAAGCCCCTGGTATTCGGAAGACCGAATCCGGGGCGCTATCCACGCCTTCATCGGACATTGTCCGGAACTTCGCTCGAAGCGGCGTGAGTCTTTAAGGACCCGAAAAAACCTCTCGAACAGCGACCAGTCTCTCGCCTTATCATGCCAGTCAGTTTTAGCTTTCTCCACTGAGGTGCTCGCCCGGCTCAACCGGGGCGCAATAGCAGTGGTTCTCCCAGTGCCACCTTAGCCGACGGAACGGAACATAAGGCACCAAAACGTGGGAGCCGGGCAAACCCAACTATTGACCCAAGACATGATTCGGAGTCGATTCATATAATGCTATAAGTTCGGGGTGCCGCACTTGTGAAAGTGTTCGGACTTATCACACCATAGAGTGGGGAACATAAGCCCCCGACGTATTAGGCCGTATCAAAATATACGGGTGCAAGATGTCATATAATGAGCATATATATATAAAAGGTAATGCAATTGCGATCAAAAAGGTGCTGCATTATTTATGAAAGAAAGTCTGCTAGTAGAGCGGACTGATACAAATAGTGCGGTAGGCAAGGGATTTGGACTAAGTAAACATGTCCCCCACCAGGGATGAGCTGCGGACTTGGTGTATATAATCGAATTCAATGCTCGTAATTGAGACCATCTGAGTGTTCGTCGCGGCCTTCTTTAGTCCCTGACTATTGCATCATGAGTTCGGTAGGTTTGCCGCCGGACTGGGCTTCTGGTTAACAAAGTCCTGTGTACATAAAAGAAAAAATAAAAAATAAAAAAAAGGGGGGCACACTTGCGAGCCCCTGGTGTGGTCGAACCGCACTCTGGGTCCGTTGCGATCGTGTGTGATCATGCGCGG
Organism: Triticum timopheevii; assembly: GCA_963921465.1. Lineage (NCBI taxonomy): Eukaryota > Viridiplantae > Streptophyta > Magnoliopsida > Poales > Poaceae > Triticum > Triticum timopheevii. Next base: position 90,034,316 of record OY997271.1, read on the forward strand.
GCTAGGGTTGGGGCCGCATTGCTACGCGTGCTCTGATCGCGCCAGGTGGTCTTGGTTGGCATTGCTCCGGGCGCGTTTTGCTGTATCCGGCCTTTTAACGGCCGGACTCGAGAATTGCCTTAGAAGGCTGCTCTGTACTTCTGCCGCGAGAGCCGCTGTATGTTCCTCCGTTCGGAGGGAGCGTTCCGTATTCCCATTGACCGTGATGACTCCACGAGGGCGTGGCATCTTGAGCTTTAGGTATGCATAATGCAGCACCGCGTTGAATTTTGCAAATGCGGTTCGTCCGAGCAGAGCGTGATAGCCGCTGCGAAACGGGACTATGTCGAAGATTAACTCTTCGCTCCGGAAATTATCCGGGGATCCGAAGACCACTTCCAGTGTGACTGAGCCTGTACAGTTGGCTTCCACTCCTGGTATGACACCTTTAAAGGTTGTCTTTGTAGGTTTAATCCTTGATGGGTCTATGCCCATTTTGCGCACTGTATCCTGATAAAGCAGGTTCAGGCTACTGCCGCCGTCCATCAGGACTCTCGTGAGGTGAAATCCATCAACGATTGGGTCTAAAACCAATGCGGCGAATCCGCCATGGCGTATGCTGGTCGGATGGTCTCTTCGATCGAAAGTGATCGGACAAGAGGACCATGGATTGAACTTCGGGGCGACTGGCTCCATCGCATAGACGTCCCTTAGTGCACGTTTCCTCTCCCTCTTGGGTATGTGGGTCGCATATATCATATTCACCGTCCGCACTTGTGGGGGAAAACCCTTCTGTCCTCTATTGTTCGGCGGTCGGGTCTCTTCCTCGTCGTCGCTGTTTAGCCCCTTGTCATTGTTTTCGGCAATTAACTTGCCGGCCTGTTTGAACACCCAGCAATCTCTATTAGTGTGATTAGCTGGCTTTTCAGGGGTGCCATGTATCTGGCATAAGCGGTCGAGTATTCGGTCCAGATTGGACGGACCCGGAATGGTTCTTTTGAATGGCTTCTTCCGCTGACCGGGTTTAGAGCCTTGGAATCCGGCGTTGACTGCCGTATCCTCCTTATCATCGCCGTTAATGTGGCGTTTGTTTTTGTTTCGATGTGACCTGCCGTTGTTGTCCTTAGTATCCGGACTGGCAGAATTTTTACGGAGATTGTTGCTGCAGGCTAGCCAGCTGTCCTCTCCCGTGCAAAAGCGGGTCATTAACGATGTGAGGGCTGCCATGGATTTAGGCTTTTCCTGCCCCAGGTGCCGGGCTAGCCATTCGTCCCGGATGTTATGTTTGAAGGCTGCAAGGGCCTCTGCATCCGGACAGTCGACGATTTGGTTTTTCTTTGTCAAGAACCGTGTCCAGAATTGTCTGGCTGATTCGTCTGGCTGCTGAATAATGTGGCTTAGGTCATCGGCGTCTGGTAGTCGCACATACGTGCCCTAGAAGTTGTCGAGGCATGCGGCTTCCAGGTCTTCCCAGCACCCAATTGACTCTGCGGGCAAGCTGTTTAGCCAATGTCGAGCTGGTCCTTTAAGCTTGAGTGGGAGATACTTGATGGCATGGAGATCATCGCCGCGGGCCATATGGATGTGGAGAAGATAGTCTTCGATCCAAACCGCGGGGTCTATTGTGCCATCGTAAGATTCGATGTTTACGGGTTTAAACCCTTCGGGGATCTGATGATCCATTACTTCGTCAGTGAAGCATAGCGGGTGTGCGGCGCCTCTGTATTGAGCAATATCGCGACGCAGCTCGAGAGAGCGCTGTCTGCTGTGTTCGGCCCGGCCGGGGTTATTGTATCCGGCGCGACGGTATTCGTCATGGGTCGTGGGGCGCCCACGTGATCCGTAGATGGATCTGGATTGCCTTGCTTTGTCCTCCAATATGTCTCGCAAGTCTGGCGCGTTCCCTCTTGGCTTCGTACTTTTGGAGCGATGCCGGGGTACGGTCTTGACTGGGGGCCTGGATGCCTCTCTGTCACGACCACGGGGTGGTCGGTCAGCCATATCGTGCGCTGGTGATGGAGGTATGTATGCTTCCTCCTCTAATCGGGGGAGCAGCTTGCGTCTTGGGTAACTTTTGGAGGGGCATTCGAGTTTATACTCTTCAGCCGCGAGGACCTCGGTCCATCGATCGGCCAGCAGGTCCTGATCAGCTTGAAGCTGTTGCTGCTTTTTCTTTAGGCTGTTTGCTGTGGCGATAAGCCTGCGCTTGAAGTGCTCTTGTTCGACGGGATCCTCAGGTACGACGAATTCATCATCGTTGAGGCTTATTTCGTCTTCGGAGGGAGGCATATAGTTATGATCCTCGACCTCTTCGTTTGCCGCCCTCTCATGAGGGCTTGCTTCTGCATCCTCCTGCGCTGAGTCTTGCTGGAGGGGATTGTCTTTGGCACTCTCTGGAGTATTATTATCTCCTGTGCCGGAATCTCCATTCTTGCTGTGGCGGGATTTAGAGCGGCGCCGCTGACGCTGGCGTTTGGGCTGCTTCTTTAAAGAGTCTGCCTCCGCTTCTTCTTCGTCGTCCCCGTCTTTTGGGGTGTCCACCATATATATGTCGTATGACGAGGTGGTCTTCCAGTGCCCTGTAGGCGCTGGTTCCTGTCCATAGCGTCGATGTCGTCGGAGTCGTAGTCTAGCATGTCGGTTAGATCATCGATAGTGGCTACAAAGTCGGTGGTGGGTGGGCTCTGAATTTCTTCGTCGTCCGTACCCCAACCATCCTGGCCATAGTCCGGCCAGGACTCTCCTGATAATGAGAGATGCTTTAGTGAATTCAGGATATCGCCAAAAGGCGAGTATTGGAAGATGTCCGTGGCGGTGAATTCCATAACCGGCGCCCAATCCGGATCGATTGGTAGGGGCGCGGGAGGTTCGGAGTCCGGCAAGGAATCCGGTGCCTCGGAATCACGAGTTTCGCAGGGGACAAGATTAGTGTTCGGCTCCATCGCCGTGGATGTTGAGGCCCCTGGGGCGGCGTCTATCCACCGGCCCTCGATCTGGGCGATCGGCTCCGGACTAATGGCCGAAGCGGATCCGTGTGCGGCCACCAAGGCACTGTTCGGCGGCAGAGCTAGATCATGCCCGTCGCCACAGTGCGGCGCGATTGGCTGTGGCTCGAGTCTGTTGAAAATCAAATCTCCGCGGACATCGGCAGTGAAGTTTAGACTTCCGAATCTGACCTGACGGCAAGGGGCATAGCTTTCAATCTGCTCCAAATGGCCAAGTGACTTAGCCCGCAGTGCGAAGCCGCCGAATACGAAGATCTGTCCGGGGAGAAAAGTCTCACCCTTGACAGCGTTGTTGGTTGAAGATGCCATCAAGCCTATCGGTGACGACACAGAGGAACTCTCAATGAAAGTACCAATGTCGGTGTCAAAACCGGCGGATCTCGGGTAGGGGGTCCCGAACTGTGCGTCTAGGCGGATGGTAACAGGAGACGAGGGACACGATGTTTTTACCCAGGTCCGGGCCCTCTCGATGGAGGTAAAACCCTACGTCCTGCTTGATTAATATTGATGATATGGGTAGTACAAGAGTGGATCTACCACGAGATCAAGGAGGCTAAACCCTAGAAGCTAGCCTATGGTATGATTGTTGTAATGTATGTTGTCCTACGGACTAAAGCCCTCCGGTTTATATAGACACCGGAGGAGGCTAGGGTTACACAGAGTTGGTTACAACCGTAGGAGATCTACATATCCGTATCGCCAAGCTTGCCTTCCACGCCAAGGAAAGTCCCATTCGGACACGGGACGGAGTCTTCAATCTTGTATCTTCGTAGTCTTGGAGTCCGGCGGATAATGATAGTCCGGCTGTCCGGTCACCCCCTAGTCCAGGACTCCCTCAATGGCTTTAAAGGTGAACGAGCAGACTGGGAAACTGAAAAAGCAACTTTGCTAAAGCGGGCGAAGGATGCTGAAGCAGCCCTTAAACCGGTAACAGAAGAACTGACTGGCTTGAAACGGCAGATCAATACTATGACTTCTGCTGTCTTCGGTAAATGACCTCTTCATAAACTGTACATAAATAACATCCATGAACCTGCCGGTTTAATAATATTCTGATCACTGTAGGTATCCGGGTTACTCATCTTGGCTCGGATATGCGCAAAAAACTGAAAGCTGCCCATATGTTGATAGAGCAACTATATACTAGCGTTCAACAGGTCATCTGCATAGCTTCACATAATAAACCGCCCCCAACATTGATCAAAGACACATTGGAAAAGTTATCCATGATGCCTGCTCATCTTGAGGATTTGAAGAAATCATCTGCAAGGGCCGGTGCTCTGGCTACATTGACTCGGGCCAAGGCCTGGATATCTGATCTTGATCTGGAGGATATTGGAAACGGCTATCCCAGCCAAAAAGAGGACGGGTTAGATTTTGACAATGACGACCTCAGGGCTTTGACGAAAGAAATGCGTCCACTTGCAAGTAAACTGGCTGAAGAGACTGATTTGTCTTTTTACCGGTCGGTTTCTGACGCAGACAACAAACGGGTTGATGCACCTTTATATGATGTGAAAAATCTTATCCCTCCAATCCATAAGCATACCTACACCCCTGATGTTGAACCGTCCGATCTTATAAGCGATGAAGCTGTCTTCCAAACTTTAACTGGGATTGACTGGGCAACCATTGACTTCCATCCACTGGGTGGAGAGGCGGAGGTTGAACCGGCGCAGGATGACCCACAACTATCAAGTCAGCTTGAGGAAGAATCATGATCCGGAGGCCGGTTTAGCTTCTGCATACGGACATATCGGTGATAAACAATTATTCCTTTGGGTGTCTGCTGCCTTGTAATAGGCTAGTTTTAAACACTTGGTCTGCTATGCCGTCGTGCATATTGACTTTGCATCATACTGTTATTCCACCATGATTATGCTTATGTCTTCTTATGATCTTTAGTAGCTTTATGCAGTCCTATTTCTGCATAGAATAAACTTAAATTGCCCTTGCGATTTACCACCGGATGGGTCATAACACCCAATATAAAGCCAGGGTTTATAACCAAGGCTGTATTTTCAAGAATAACTAAATATGAAATATATCATACCTGTGACATTGAATCACATCATTGATTTACCGCCTTTATTGTATTGAGGGTGATAACCCAAATCTTGAGTGCTGATAACTCCCACCATGCTTTGCTGGTTTATGATGAAGCCATGCCGGGTTATAATAAACACCGGATGATCATTCTGGCAACTTATAGTCAAAGTAAGACCGGTTTAACAAATACCGGATTATAATTGATAGTGTACTGAAAACTTATAGTTGAAAGCCAAGCCGGGTCAATTGACACCGGTGATCTTATAAGTTTGCACTTGGCAACTCAAAAAACAGTCCGGGTTAGTGAGCACCAGATTTAACATAAACCTTATCGGAATAAACATCGAAAAGAAAGATTTACAAAGAAAATATGCAAAAAAGGCGAGGCCTTTCTTGGGCTGCCAGGCCACTGAGTTAAACCATTTTACAAAGCCTTCTAAGATGGACCTCGCATTAACCAATCGTCAATTTAACTATGACAGTTCAGGGTCTTTATAAGATTGACTGCCAAGCAATATTTTGAGCTGTGCTCAGTGGACGCCTATGTTTGAGTTGTGCTTTGCAATAAACTCTCTTTGGCTCCTTATGATGTTGGGTATTAAGCCCCCAAGCTTATGTTTTGAGCTGTGCTCTTTATTTTGTTTTTTTGTAGCTTTATAAGTTGGATCAATGGACAATCAGAACTCTGTTTTATAAGCAGGAGCCCTCATGTAATCAAGAAATACTGTTTGGAAGAATGGCAGAGGTCCCGCTTTAGCAAGGATTCCGGTTTATTATATTGATCATAATATATACATTGTCAAAAATATGTACATAATAGGAGCCTATGGCTCAGGTGTAGTAAGGCCGAAGATGAGCAATATTCCACGGCCAGCGGGTCTCCTCCTCCGACTTGCGTGAGTCTTTGTGCTCTCGAACATCGATAAGGTAGTATAACCCGTTGTTCAGATTCTTGCTGACCACAAAGGGCCCTTGGTGGAGATAACTTGTGCATATCGGTTTGATCCTAGATAAGCCGGAGCACTAAGTCGCCTTCTTGAAAAGTTTTGGTTTTAACCCGGCAGCTGTGATAACACCGCAGGTCTTGCTGATAAATCGCCGAACGAGCTGCCGCTATGTCCCGTTTTTCATCTAACAGGTCCAATGCATCTTGGTGTGTTCTTTCGTTGTCCGCTTCAACATAAGCTGCCACTCGGGGTGAGTCATCGCGAATATCACTTGGGAGAACTACTTCTGCTCCATAAACATGAAGAAGGGTGTATAACCCATAGATCTATTGGGGGTGGTATTAGTGCTCCATAACATGGAAGGCAACTCTTCCACCCAACAACTCGGCGTCCTCTGCAAAGGAACCATAAGCCGGGGCTTGATGCCTTTCAAGATTTCTTGATTGGATCTCTTAGCTTGGCCATTAGACTGGGGGTGAGCCACTGATGACACATCAAGATGGATGTGCTCTCGATGATAAAAATCTTCCATAACCCCCTTGGAGAGGCTCGTGCCATTATCTATTATGATGTTGTGTGGAAAACCAAAACGGAAAATCACCTTCTTCATGAATTGAACTGCCGTGAATACATCACACTTGCTGAGTGGCTCTGCCTCTACCCACTTAGTGAACTTATCAACCGCCACCAGAAGGTGGGTCCTCTTATCCTTGGACCTCTTAAAGGGTCCAACCATATCCAGCCCCCAAGTTGCAAACGGCCAGGTGATTGGAATCATCCTCATTTCCTGGGCCGGAACGTGGGCTCGGCATGAAAATTTCTGACAACCATCACACTTCCTGACCAGATCCTCAGCATCAGCATGAGCTGTTAACCAGTAAAAACCAAGTCGGAAAGCCTTAGCCACAAGGGATTTTGAACCGGCATGATGATCGGAATCCCCTTCGTGGATTTCACACAAAATCTCACAGCCTTCTTCAGGAGAAACGCAGCCCCCGAGACATTGCAGTGATGTAACTCGCCATTGACAATAATCATGGACTTGGACCGCCGGATTGTCTGTCTGGACAAAACTTCATCCTCAGGTAATTTGCCCCAGGTCATATACGCAAGGTATGGCACCGTCCAATCAGGGATAGCATGAAGAACCGCCACCAATTGAGTCTCCGGGTCAGGAACAGCCAGATCCTCCTCCGTCTGTAGTTTGACCGACGGGTTATGCAAAACGTCAAGAAAGACATTGGGTGGCACCGGTTTACGCTAGGACCTCAGCCGGCTTAAAGCATCCGCCGCTTCATTCTTGCACCATTCAATGTGCTCGACCTAGTGCCACTCGAGCCCCCGAGCCCTCCAATTGTCTAGGCCCGTCTAAGTGAATAGTCCAGTATGTTTTATCCGGTTTATCCTCCGGCGCCTGCAATTCTGTCCAGTCATAGATGAAATCCACAAGCTCTTGGGACTTGATTGCCGTATGGGGCATATATTTTAACCCGTGAGGTCCAGGCTCGATAGCCCACTTAGCAAACCGGCTAGTTGCTTCCCTGTTCTGGATGATATCTCCTAAAGGAGCGAAACTGACCATAGTGATGGGATGGCCCTGAAAGTATTGCTTAAGCTTCCGGCTTGCCATAAAAACTCCATACACAAGCTTCTACCAATGTGAATATCTCTGCTTCGACTCAATAAGCACCTCGCTGATGTAATAAACCGGCCGCTGAACCGGATACTCCTTACCTGCCTCCTTGCGCTCCACCACAATAGCCACGCTGACAGCCCGGGCGTTAGCAGCCACATATAACAACAATGGTTCTTTATCAATGGGGGCAGCAAGAACAGGCGGCTCGGCTAACTGCTTCTTCAGATCATCAAACGCGGCATTAGCAGCATTATTCCAGACAAAATTGTCTGTCTTTTTCATCGTCTGATATAGAGGGATAGCCTTCTCTCCCAACTGGTTGATAAACCGGCTTAACGTTTCAATGCGATCCGCCAGACATTGAACATCATTGACACATGCCGGTTTAGCCAGGGACGTGATAGCTCTGATCTTTTCTGCATTAGCTTCAATGCCCCTCTTATACACCAGAAAACCCAAGAGCTTGCCTGCCGGTACACCAAAAACACACTTGGCCGGATTAAGCATCATCTTATAAACCCGGAGATTGTCAAAGGTTTCCTTCAAATCAGCTATTAATGTCTCTGCTTTCCTGGATTTCACCACGATATCATCCACAAAAGCATGAACATTGCGCCCAACCTGATTATGAAGACAATTCTACACACATCGCTGATAAGTCGCCTGGGCACTCTTGAGCCCAAAAGGCATAGACACATAGTAGAAGGCTCCGAAGGGAGTTATGAAGGTTGTCTTCTCCTGGTCCTTAACTGCCATTTTGATCTGATGATAACTAGAATAAGCATCCAGAAAGCTCAAACACTCACAACCCGCCGTAGCATCAATAATTTGATCAATACGAGGGAGAGCAAAGGGATCAGCTGGACAGGCCTTGTTCAAATCTGTGTAATCCACACACATACGCCAAGTGCCGTTCTTCTTGAGTACCAGCATTGGATTAGCTAACCACTCAGGGTGAAAAACCTCCACAATAAACCATGCTGCCAAGAACTGGGCTACCTCCTCACGGATGGCTCTGCGTCTTTCTTCATTGAAACAGCGGAGAAACTGCTTGAGCAGTTTAAACTTAGGATCGATATTAAGAGTGTGCTCAGCGAGTTCCCTCGGTACACCTACCATATCAGAAGGTTTCCATCCAAAGATGTCCCGGTTCTCACGGATGAACTCGATGAGCGCGCTTTCCTATTTTGGATCTAGGTTAGCGCTGATGCTAAACTGCTTGGATGAATCACCAGGAACAAAATCAACCAACTTAGTCTCATTAGTCGATTTAAACTTCAAAGATGGATCATGCTCTGTAGTTGGTTTTTCCAACGAAGTCATATCCGCCGGATCAACATTGTCTTTGTAGAACTTCAACTCGTCTATTGCACAAACCAACTCAGCATACGCCGCATCACCTTCCTCACAATTCCAAAGCGATCTTTTGGCTTCCATGTACTGTGATGGTCCCCTTTTGACCCGGCATCTTGAGCTGCAGATAAACACAACAGGGCCTTGCCATGAACCTAGCATAAGTCAGCCATCCAAACAGGGCATGGTACGGGCTCCTGATTTTCACCACTTCAAAAGTCAATGTCTCTGATCTCGAATCATGATCATCTCCAAAAGCAACCTCCAAAGCTATCTTACTGACCGGATAAGCTGATTTACCAGGCACCACACCGTGAAAAATGGTGTTCGACGGTTTAAGGTTCTTGTCTGTCAACCCCATACGACGGAAGGTTTCATAATACAAGATGTTGATACTGCTCCCTCCATCCATGAGCACCTTGGTGAACATAGAACCTCCAACCTGAGGTGCCACCACCAATGCCAGATGACCCGGATTGTCAACCCGGGGAGGATGATCCTCCTGACTCCACACAATAAGATGTTCAGACCAACACAAGTAACGGGGCACCGCCGGTTCAACGGAGTTCACTACCCTTTTATGAAGCTTCTGATCGTGCTTGCACATGCTAGTGGTGAAGACATGATACTGCCCACTATTCAACTTCTTCGGGTGACTCTGGTAACCTGACTGTTTCTGCTGCTGATTTCCCTGTTGATTATAACCACCCTGGTTGCCCTGAATGCCTTGATTGCCATGTCCACCCTAATTACCTTGTAATCCTGAACCGGAGTTACCTCCACCATAACCCGGCCCATGAGATCCGGGTCCTGAACCGCCGGACGGTCCATGATCATATCGGAAAAGATTTGAGTTTTTGAACTCCCGCATAATAAAGCAATCCTTCCAGAGGTGCGTAGCCGAATTCTCTTGCGTCTCGTGCCTCGGGCAAGGCTGATTTAACAGGCACTCAAGATTAACACCTTATCCTCCACTCCGCGGGGGTGGTTTACCCTTAAGACGCTGGCCATTGTGCTGCGCATTGGTGTTAGCGACAAAATCTGAATTACTATCCGCTTTACGTTTACCATTGTTCCCATGGCCCGCCTGGTTATGCTACTGCCCTTTTGCACCGTTGTTCCTCTTTCCCTCCCCCGACTTCTCATCATCAGACTCGGGATCCTTGGTACTATCAGAGTCGGCATACTTAACCAGAGCTATCATAAGTGTTCCCATGTCATTGTAGTGACGCTTGAGACGTCCCAACTTCAGCTTCAAAGGCTTAAACCGGCAATTGCCCACCAACATTATAATTGTTGAATCGGCATTGATGCGGTCTGATGAATGCAAGATCTCTAAAACCCGGTGCACCCAATGGGTGGTCTATTCACCTTCTTCCTGGACGCAGGCAGCTAAATCCACAATTGACATGGGTTGCTTGCACGTGTCCTTGAAGTTCAGTATAAACTAGGCCTTTAACTCGGCCCATGACCCAATGGAGTTAGCTGGCAAACTTTTCAACCAAGTGCGAGCCGTTCCATCCAACATCATGGTGAAGTACTTCGCACATGCTGCTTCATCCACATCCAGCATCTCCATTGCCATCTTATGCAGACCCTTGAAACCCTTGGGCAGCCGCACATTTCGTAGAGCCAGGGTGAGACATGGCACCCCCCAAGAGCTGAAAGCAAGACCTAGTTCCACGGAGGTTGTCGGACGAACCGGAGTAAGCTGATGGCCCACATACTGCGCTGCTAACTCGGCTTCTCGATGCGCTCTACCGTTATCCACCACGTCCTGAGCATTTGCACCACCGCCCGCCGGGTTAAGCCTTTCAAGGGGCGTTACGGTTCTGCGCACTGTTCGATACAGCTGGTTCATCGATGTGTCTGCTGTAACTCCAGCTCGGGTGAGGGGTTGAATGAATTCTGTCTCGACTATACGAATAGGCCTGCTGCTATACCATAGCGGTTTGAAGGAGATCTCTGGCCTGCCGCATCTCAACCGCCGCTGGAGACTCGCCCTCCATTGGAATAGCTGCCAATCGTGATGCCGCGGCGATCATGTTATCCAGAGGGGTGGAGAAGTGACTCGACGGTGTCAGCATGTACTGCGTCGAGTCATGGTTCCATCAAGGTGGGTCCGTCGCCCGTGGCTGATCCGGCGCTCCTATCCCAAGTGCTTCAATCCAGTTTACTGCTGCCAGTTTACTGGTTCCTGCTCCTGGTGTGTTGAAGAGATTCATTGCTTTATAAACCGGTGGCAGACAAGACCGATGCCTCCTCCGCAACATGTCATTTGAAGCGTTCTGATCCAGCATGAGCCGGTAATTTTCTGCCTGAATCCGCTGTGGCTGAGCATCTAAAGAGGCCCGCTCATCAGCCATCCTGTTTTCCTCAGCCGCCAGGTCCTCCTTGGCCTGAGCTATCTAATCTCGCAGCTTTGTGACCTCCGCGTTATGCTAATATTGATTATCCGGGGTAGCCTCTGTGGTCAGCAATGTCGTCCAGGCGTCCAATAAACTGAACAGGACTTGAGCCAATCGGCGCGCGGGGCCTCCTGCCCCGGCTGCCGATCCGGAAATCATCGCTGCTGCAGCCGATGATTGCTGCGTGGGCTGCATACAGGCCATGAAGATCGCAACCCGGCTTGGCGGTTCAAGGGGATCAGGGATACTATCACCATCGGAGCAACCCCCAAACCGGCCATCTTGCATTTGGTACAGTGACTCGGTCTCACCGGTGGATGATTCGCCATCTGAATAAATGACTGTCTCACCATCGGACACCGGTTCAGACTTTGCACCATTGATGAATCCTACGAACGCATTCATGGCAGGCTGAACCCAGGCAGGGCTTGCACGCTGAGCCATCTCGACAAGGTCGATGCAGATGTCTGGCTCAAGGCCCGGTTTACCGATATTGCCAATGAAGACATGAATTCCTTCGATGGGGACCCGGTACCCATAATCGATTGAGCCGGCATCGGGGCCCCAGCCTGTGTCGTCGATGTAGAGCTTGCCGCGACGACTCTTGGTCATCCGGCCCACTGCATATCCCTGGAGTCCTTCAAAAATGCCCTTTTAGAACTCGAAACCATCGTGCGATAGCCCCACGGTGGGCGCCAACTGTCGTGGAATTATCACGTCAGATGTCCTAGTGTGAGGACTTAGTCGTGGAGCCATCACAATGAGATTAGCTTGAAGGGGTTAAACTGGACAAAGGACACAGGGAGTTTATACTGGTTCGGCCCCTTGTGGTGAAGGTAAAAGCCTACGATCCAGTTGTGGTGGAATAGATGGGGTCTCGATGATCAGGGAGCGAATCCCCTTTACCTGGCTCTCGAGTTTTTGTTCTTTTTCTTGAACCGCCGCTGGGTCGTCCCTTTATATACACAGGTTGACGCCCGGCGGTTTACAGAATCCCGACGCCGGCTCATACACGTGTTCGTCTTGGTTTCTACCCTTTCCTATCTTACAATACAAGTTACATATCACATGGCGGTTTATATCTATGGGCCCTAATCCGCCTTTGGGCCCATGGCCTTTAAATCTACATAGTAAAGTGCCATACTCCTTGTCTTCATGGGTTTCAATACGGATGACTCCTTATGAGTATAGCCCGGCCCCTCCTGGGCGGTTTATACTCAATAGTTATATCCCCAACAATCACCGAAATAATATGGGTAGGTGGTGAAAAAATATACGCGATACGTGAGCATAACTCCTGCAAATGGTGTCTGGAACACTTGGGACTAGGGCATCACTCTACTAGGACAGAGATACCGCCAAACACCAAAGAGCAGGCATGCTAAGAAGGAGGGTGCAGGCGGTGGATCGAAAACGATGCCACCTACACTCACAAGATTAACCATTAGTGACAAAATAATAATTTATATGCATGCTATACGACAAACAAATGCAGCAATCAAGTGCAACAAACCAACTGGGGTCTATACTACCACTTTCTAATGTTCGCACGTTCTAGGGTGTCCTACAGCCAGACCTGCTCTGATACCAAGCTTGTGGCACCCCGGCTCAGAGAAAACCGGAACGCCCCATACTCCAGCCCAGAGATTGAGATGAAGTCTTCTGGAATCCGGCACTGCTTAGCATAGAACAAACCATCTTTTTATCACAATCTATTTGGGTACGAGGGTTACATCGGCATGACGACACTATGGCTACCACTGTTGCTCTATGCAAGTAGAAGACAACTTGAAGCAGCGGAATAACTCTAGCAGTGGAACAACGACGACGGTGGTGAACTCCACTCCACAGGGACTCTGACTGGAACGCTTATCCTCGCTCGCACACAAGGGACCCATGGCAAACAAGCAATCAAATCCAGTATGACCTGCAAACTGGCATGACACGCCAGGTCAATACATTGAATGTACTTGCAAGCTCACAATAATCCAGAAGCATTCAAGACAAACAACAGCATGGAAATTACAGGTTAAGCAGAAATTAACATGATGACATTAATAACATGAACCTGATACAACTAGCACAATATGAGCCTGGCAAGAACATATGAATCTGACAATACTAGCATGCAACAAGATGACACTATAATGCACACTTATGCTGTTTGGATTACCTCATAATCATCACATGCATCACTTGCCCACTTCGGACATCACACGATCATCTTAGGATCAAATCAAGCTTGGTATAAACAATACCAAAGTAATCATTAAATGACCACTGGGAGCTTGATCTTTACCCATGATTCTTGCACAACGTCACGAATATCCAACAACTCGGTATCCTCGATACCACGATGATCACTCACGGATCACAAACGGAACCACACTTGGTTCAACGGGTTACCCCGTAACCAAACGGTGATCGTTCACGGGGGAACCACACTTGGTTCAACTGGTTACCTCATAACCAAACGGTGATTGTTCACGGATCACAAATCCAACTTATCTCATCATCGAACCGGGGTTGTTATTAAGCACATCATTATTATTACTATTGACCCATAGTGTGACCAGCACAAACTGGGCCCTTATCCGCGGGCACAGCTATCAATAGATTTAGTATAAACTCTACAGAGGTTAGCACAATGTACCCACACCATGGAACCCATGGCCTCGCACTCCCATTCGGGTGGACCAATGGTGTTCCGACAAAAACGTCCTACTGCCATGACACTCTCCCGGCCACTACAACTCACTCCCCACTAGGCTAACTCATGGGTGGCCCCGTGTCTACCCCAGACACCAACGGCCACCATCGTGGCAAAACTATAAACGGTCCTAAACGGGGACATGTGCACATAACCAAACTTGGGATCACAAGGCTTATGCCATCCTACCTGGCCAAGGTAGCGCCCGCGCATAACCTTCCCTCGTTGGAGGCACCGGCGAGAGGCACAACAATAGACCCAGTTAGGACCCTCCCATAAAGGCAAGCGTGGTTGCACTGGTCAGCTCGATATGGTGGCACCATGAGTTAGCTAACAATTGTTCAAGTTCAATTTAATCCGTTAAACTTGAATGCAAATATGCTGAGGCATGATAAAATAATATGATGCAATTACAATGCATGAGCATGATATCAACATAAGCATGAGGGTACAACATAACTATCGACCATATCAACAATGAATCATATCCAACTGAGCATGGCATAATGACGTGCACGAATATCACAAGTACAACACTACTCATAGAAACCTAGCATGACCACTATCATCAACAATAGTTATCATGCAAGAGCATATCAACAATGCTACCATCCAAGCATTTAACAAACTGAATGCAATGGAACATGCATACGACGGCAATCGGAACAGACGATAGTCATGCACCAAAAACCATCACCAACATCAACATGTACTACGAGCAAGCATAAGCATATGAAAGTAGTACTAGCAACTAGTACAAGATAACCAGGTGCAAGACAACATAACAGGAGAGTGAACATGAAACTCTAAGCAGCACCGAAACAATGATAACCATGTTTTAAACAAGCAAACATTTATTAAATACTCAAGTTGAAAACCATATCTACTGCATGACGATCATTCAAGTGGTTATTGTGGCTTGCTTGGGAATGAAGAAGGCACCGGGGAAAAGTGCAGTGAAGCCGCAGAAAGATTCGATGGAAACAGTCCTCTACCGAAGGGGCTGTTTACGTGCAAGGGCAAAATGGTCATTTTCAGAATGTTAATACATGGATAAAGTGTGAACAACATAACGGGCTCGATGAGGCGAAGAAATGGTCTTTTGATTCACCTTAAACGGAGTTACGAGCAAAAAGTTGTGAGGTGAGGAAGTTCAGGGACTAATCTGCAAAATATCATCACAAACAAGTCCCTGAGTGGATAAGGCAGAAGCAGATTTCAGAAAATACGCTTTCCAGAGAGGAAAGCAATTTTGCACCCGAAGAACAAAAGAAATACGCTTACCCAAAGTGGAAGCGCATTTCATGCGGTACACTTTCTGTAGATGAAAACGCACACACCCAAATGCGTCTCCACTTGCCACGTCAGCGTCAGCGGGGTCAACCCCCCGGGTCACTGACTGGTGGAGCCATGGGGTCCATGCACTTGCTCAACTCCCTCCTCTCTCTCCTCCCGCTCCTCCTCTTCTTCCTCCCGATGCGGGCGCCGAACAGAGGGAGGGGCGCCGGCGCCGGCACTAGCCTCGTGGCTTCGACCAACTCTGGCCAAGGGGAGGCCACCGGTGAGTGCGGCGCGGCACACAGCATCCATCCAAGGGAAAACAAGCCCCGAGGAGGAGTGGGGAGGTGGTGCAGTTTGTGGGAGAAGGAGACAAAGGCGGTGGTGGTCTTCGGGGCACGACCCTTAAGGGGCTCCGGCGAAGAACTGGGGTGAGGGGGAGAGTCGCCGGTGTGTGTTGAAGGTGATGGTGGTGGCTAGAGGTGGAGGAGGGCTCGGCAGTGCCGGACTTTAGCCGGAACCGAGCAGCGGGCATGGCGGTCAATCGAGGCGATGAGACGCTCTGGAGTCGAACGAATGGGCTGGGGAGGAGTAGTGGAGAGAGGAGAAGAGCTTGGCGCGGTTGGGAGGCCTCTGGGCTGCTTAAATAGCCGCGGGGAGGAGCTGCCGCGCTGGCGTCGTCGCGGACGCGTGGACGGTGTTGTGGACGCGTGTGCTCGCGCATGAGCTCGGGGAAGGCGGCAGGGGAGGTGCGGACGAGCTACAGAGGTGCACAGGGACGAGCAGAGCCCAGGGACAATAGAAGGAAGAAGCCACGATGCAAACAGAGACGGTCGGCAACAGGTTTCCCGTGGGCGCGCGGCGACGAGTGCTGACGGAGGGGTTTACGGAGAGGGAGGTGGCTCCAGGAGGACAGCGACGACGCGGGCTAGCTGCCGGACACGCTCACGCGCGCGAAGACGACGAGAAGGGAAGGGGACCGAGCAAGAAACCATTCACCTCACGTCCATGGCATGACAGAGAGGTGGTCTCCTCACACACTGGTGCACACAGTGCCACAAGCGATGCCAAACAATGTCAGGGGTGGAGTCTGAGGGAGTCCAGGACTAGGGGATGCCCGGACAGCCGGACTATCATTGCCAGCCGGACTCCAAGACTATGAAGATACAAGATTGAAGACTTCGTCCCGTGTCCGGATGGGACTTTCCTTGGCGTGGAAGGCAAGCTTGGCAATACGAATATGTAGATCTCCTACCATTGTAACCGACTCTGTGTAACCCTAGGCCTCCCCGGTGTCTATATAAATCAGAGGGTTTTAGTCCGTAGGACACAACAACCACTACAACAATCATACCATAGGCTAGCTTCTAGGGTTTAGCCTCTTTGATCTCGTGGTAGATCCACTCTTGTACTACCCATATCATCAATATCAATCAAGTAGGAGTAGGGTTTTACCTCCATCGAGAGGGCCCGAACCTGGGTAAAAACATCGTGTCCCTTGTCTCCTCTTACCATCCGCCTAGACGCACAGTTAGGGACCCCCTACCCGAGATCCGCCGGTTTTGACACCGACATTGGTGCTTTCATTGAGAGTTCCTCTGTGTCGTCACCGATAGGCTCGATGGCTTCTTCAATCAACAACAACGCCGTCCAGGGTGAGACTTTCCTCCCCGGACTGATCTTTGTGTTCGGCGGTTTTGCACTGCGGGCCAATTCACTTGGCCATCTGGAGCAGATCAAAAGCAACGCCCCTGGCCATCAGGTCAGGTTTGGAAGCCTAAACTTCATGGCCGACATCCGTGGAGACTTGATCTTCAACGGATTCGAGCCACAGCCGAGCGTGCCACGCTGTCACGATGGGCATGATTTAGCTCTGCCGCCGGACAATGCCCTGGTGGCCGCACACGAGTCCGCTCTAACCCATAGTTCGGAGCAGACCGCGCAGATCGAGGGCAGGTGGCTGGACACCGCCTCGGGGGCTGCGACTTCTACGGCGATGGAGCCGAATACCGACCTTGTCCCTTATAAAGCCCGTGAATTTGAGGCGCCGGACTCCTTGCCAGACTCCGAACCTCCTGCGCCCCTACCAATCGAATCCGATTGGGCGCCGATCATGGAGTTCACCGCCGCGGACATCTTTCAGCACTCACCCTTTGGCGACATCCTAAATTCGCTAAAGCATCTCTCATTATCAGGAGAGCCCTTGCCGGACTGCGGTCAGGATGGTTGGGATGCGGATGACGAAGAGATTCAAAGCCCACCCACCACCCACTTTGTAGCCACTGTCGACGATCTAACCGACATGCTAGACTACGACTCCGAGGACATCAACGGTATGGACGACGATGCCGGAGACGATCAAGAACCAGCCCCCATAGGGCACTGGAAGACCACCTCGTCATATGACATATACATGGTGGACACCCCAAAGGATGGGGACGACGAAGAAGCAGTGGAGGCAGATTCCCTAAAGAAACAGCCCAAGCGCCGACGTCAGCGGCACCGCTCTAAATCCCGCCACAGCAAGAATGGAGATTCCTGCACAGGAGATAATAACACCCCAGAAAGTGCCGAAGACAATCCCCTCCAGCAAGACTCAGCGCAGGAGGATGCAGAAGCCAGCCCTCACGAGAGAGCGGCAGACGAAGAGGTCGAGGATGATAATTACATACCTCCCTCCAGAGACGAGGCAAGCCTCAACGGCGACGAATTCGTCGTGCCTGAGGATCCCGTCGAACAAGAGCATTTTAAATGCAGGCTTATGGGCACAGCAAATAGCCTAAAGAAAAAGCAGCAACAGCTTCAAGCTGATCAAGACCTGCTGACCGACAGATGGACCGAGGTCCTCGCGGCCGACGAGTATGAACTCGAATGCCCCTCCAAGAGCTACCCAAAACGCAAGTTGCTCCCCGACTAGAGGAGGAAGCATACATACCTTCATCACCAGCGCACAATACGGCAGACCGACCACCCCGTGGTCGCGACAGAGAGGCATCTAGGCCCTCCATCAAGACCGTACCCCGGCACCACTCGAAAAGTACGAAGCCACGAGGGAATGCGCCGGACTTGCGGAATATATTGGAGGACAAGGCAAGACAATCCAGATCTATTTACGGATCACGTGGGCGCCCCACGACCCACGACGACTACCGTCGCGCCGGATACAACAACTCCGGCCGGGCCGAACAAAGTAGACAACGCTCCCTCGAGCTACATCGTGATATTGCTCAATACAGAGGCACCGCACACCCACTATGCTTCACTAAAGAAGTTATGGTTCATCAAATCCCGGAAGGGTTTAAACCCGTGAACATTGAATCCTACGATGGCACAACAGACCCCGTGGTTTGGATCGAAGACTATCTCCTTCATATCCATATGGCCCGCGGCGACGATCTCCACGCCATCAAGTATCTCCCACTCAAGCTTAAAGGACCAGCTCGACGTTGGCTTAACAGCTTGCCCGCAGAGTCAATTGGGTGTTGGGAGGACCTGGAAGCCGCATTCCTCGACAACTTCCAGGGCACATATGTGCGACCACCAGACGCCGATGACCTAAGCCACATAATTCAGCAGCCAGACGAATCGGCCAGGCAATTCTGGACACGGTTCCTAACAAAGAAAAATCAAATCGCCGACTATACGGATGCAGAGGCCCTCGCAGCTTTCAAACATAACATCCGCGACGAGTGGCTAGCCCGACACCTAGGACAGGAAAAGCCGAAATCCATGGCAGCCCTAACATCACTCATGACCCGCTTCTGTGCGGGAGAGGATAGCTGGCTAGCTCGCAGCAACAACCTTAGTAAAAATGCTGGCAGTCCGGATACTAAGGACCACAATGGCAGGTCGCGTCGAAACAAAAACAAACGCCTCATTAATGGCGACAATAATGAGGATACGGCAGTCAACGCCGGATTTCGAGGCTCTAAACCCGGTCAGTGGAAGAAGCCATTCAAAAGAACCACTCCGGGTCCGTCCAATTTGGACCGAATACTCGACCGCTCTTGCCAGATACATGGCACCCCCGAAAAGCCAGCTAATCACACCAACAGAGATTGTTGGGTGTTCAAGCAGGCAGGCAAGTTAATTGCCGAAAACAATGACAAGGGGCTGCACAACGATGACGAGGAAGAAACCCGGCCGCCGAACAGTAGAGGACAGAAGGGCTTCCCCCCATAAGTGCCACTACTAGGAAAAGGGCTATAGATGGAATTGACACTAATGGCGCACCAGACATGTGGTGCGCCATTACTATATACTAATGGCGCACCACATCCACGGTGCGCCATTAGTAAAAATATTTAAAAAAAAAATTCAAAACTACTAATGGCGCACCGTGGGAGTGGTGCGCCATTACTAGTTGAACTAGTAATGGCGCACCATGCCACGGTGCGCCATTAGTAACTTGGCCACCACTTCCACCGAATGCACCCCCCCCCTCCCCCCCCGTGGATCGCCTTTTCAGTTTTAAAAAAATAAAAGAAAATGATGAAAATGTCAAAAAAATAAAAGAAAATAAGTTTCCCATGTGATATGTGGTCTAGTTGTTGGGAAAATTTGCAAATATGAATTTCGACTTCATTTGCAAAATCTCGCGAGAATTTGTAAAAATGGGCATAACTTTTGCATACTAACTCGGATGAAAAAGTTTTTTATATGAAAAATCATCTAGTCGAAAAGTTACATCCAAATTTTCAAAATCCTCAAAAACCTAACAGAAAAAAAGATACGGGGCTTTTAAGATCTGGAGAGGAAAAAATTCAAAAAATTCAAACTTACTAATGGCGCACCTACACATGGTGCGCCATTAGTATCTTCCCTCCTTCAAAATTCAAAATAAGTCAAAAAAATAAAAAAAAATTACTAATGGCGCACCTGCCCATGGTGCGCCATTAGTATCTTCCCGCCTTCAAAATTCAAAATAAATCAAAAAAATAAAAAAAGTTACTAATGGCGCACCTGCCCGCGGTGCGCCATTAGTATGCCGTATATAGCTGGCCGTGGTCCTCTCCTCCTTATCTCTTCATTCCACCTGTCCTACACTCCATCTCCTCCTCTCCTCCACTCCATCTTCCCTCCTCTCCTCCAC
This sequence comes from Triticum timopheevii, assembly GCA_963921465.1. Taxonomy (NCBI): domain Eukaryota; kingdom Viridiplantae; phylum Streptophyta; class Magnoliopsida; order Poales; family Poaceae; genus Triticum; species Triticum timopheevii. The sequence continues at coordinate 90,054,773 of OY997271.1, forward strand.
CATACTACCCTCCTCCTCTCCGGCGACCTCCTCCTCCCTCCTCTCCTCCCCTCCCTCCCCTCCCCTCCCCTCATGGTTTCTTCTCCCTCCTCTTCGATGAGCTCATCCTCCCTCCTCTCCGGTGAGCTCCTCCCCCCTTCTCTCCGGTGAGCTCCTCCTCCCTCCTCTCCGGTGAGCTCCTCCTCCTTCCTCTCCTCCCATCCCCTCATGGTTTCTCCTTCCTCCTCTCCGATGCTCCGGTGAACTCCCCTCTGCGACCTCCTCCTCCTCCTCTCCGGCGATGTAGGCGAGCGCCTCTCCGGTGACCTCCTCCTCCTCCTCTCCGGCGAACTCCTCTCCGGTGAGCGCCTCTCCGGTGACCTCCTCCTCCTCCTCTCCGGCGAACTCCTCTCCGGCAAAAGAACACGGCAAAAGAACGTACAAGATCCAAAAACAGGAACAAAATTTGAAATAATGTCGTGCCAAAAAACGAGCAAAAAAAACGAGCAAAAAATGGGCAAAAAATCACGATCCAGATCCAGATCCAGATTCAAAATTCAAAATGGGCAAAAATACTAATGGCGCACCGGTGGCCTATACTAATGGCGCACCGGTGGCCTATACTAATGGCGCACCATCGGTGCGCCATTAGTAATAAATACTAATGGCGTGGTACTAATGGCGCACCGGTGGTGCGCCATTAGTAGGCAAAACCGGTGCGCCATTAGTAGGCCTTTTTCTAGTAGTGTGCGGACGGTAAACATGATATACGCAACCCATATACCCAAGAGGGAGTGGAAGCGTGCACTTAGGGACGTATATGCGATGGAGCCAGTCGCCCCGAAGTTCAATCCATGGTCCTCTTGCCCGATCACTTTCGATCGAAGAGACCACCCGACCAGTATCCGCCATGGAGGATTCGCCGCATTGGTTTTAGACCCAATCGTCAATGGATTTCACCTCACGAGAGTCCTGATGGATGGCAGCAGTAGCCTGAACCTGCTTTATCAGGATACAGTGCGCAAGATGGGCATAGACCCCTCAAGGATTAAACCTACAAAGACGACCTTCAAAGGCGTCATACCAGGTGTTGAGGCCAATTGTATAGGCTCAGTCACACTGGAAGTGGTCTTCGGATCCCCGGATAATTTCTGAAGCGAGGAGTTAATCTTCGACATAGTCCCCTTCCGCAGCGGCTATCACGCTCTGCTCGGATGAACCGCATTCGCAAAGTTCAACGCGGTGTCGCATTATGCATATCTCAAGCTCAAGATGCCAAGCCTTCGTGGAGTCATCAAGGTCAACGGAAATACGGAACGCTCCCTCCGAACGGAGGAACACACAGCGGCTCTCGCGGCAGAAATATAGAGTAGCCTTTTAAGGCAATTTTCTTGTCCGGCCGTTAAACGACCGGACACGGCCAAACGCGCCCGGAGCAACATCAACCAAGACCACGTGGCACATTCCGAGTACGCATAGCAATGCGGCCCCAACCCCAGCCCTTGCATGATTCCAAGACCAGCTCTCCGCGTACATCATTACGCTCTGGAGATACCATGGGCATAGGGGGAGGGGCACGACCACAACAGGCCCAGAGTGCGGCTCGACCACACCAGGGGCTCCCAAGTGTGTTGCTCTTTTCATTTTTATTTTCCTTCTTTTTATACACAGGACTCCGTTCACCAGAGGCCCTGTCCGACGGCGAACCTGCCAAACTCATGATGCAACAGCCAGGGAGGGAAAAAGGCTGCGACGAACACTCAGGTGGTCTCCATTACGAGCATTAAATTTGTTAAATACACCAGTCCACAGCCCACCCCTGGAGGGGGGCATGTTTAATTAGTCCAATCCCTTGCTTACTGCACTATTTGTATCATTCCGCACTCATGGCAGAATTCCTTGAATAAACAATGCAGCACCTTTTGCCTATAATTGTATTACTTTACATATATGTTCATTAATGACATCTCGCACCCGTATATTTTGGTACGGCCGAATACACCAGGGGCTTATGTTCCCCGCATTATGGTGTGATAAGCCCGAACACTTTCACAAGTGCGGCAACCCGAACTTATAGCATTATATGAATCGGCTCCGAATCATGTCTTGGGTCAATAGTTGGGTTTGCCCGGCTCCCATGTTTTGGTACCTTACGTTCCGTTCTGTCGGCTAAGGTAGCACTGGGAGAACCACTGCGATTGCACCCCGGTTGAGCTGGGCGAGCGCCTCAGTGGAGAAAGCTAAAACTGACTGTCATGATAAGGCGAGAGACTGGTCGCTGTTCGAGAGCTCTTTTTGAGTCCCTAAAGACTTATGCCGCTTCGAGCGAAGAACCGGATAATGTCCGGCCAAGGCGTGGATAGCACCCCGAACTCGGTCCTCCGAATATTAGGGGCTTCGCCGAAATTTAAAATTATAGAATTCTATGGCTAAGTGAGAGTGTTCAAGCATTATAAGTCCGGTTGCCTTGTTCGTTGTGTTGAGCGCCTCCCTAGATGGACCGAAAAATGGGAACAAGAGTGCTCAAGTTTATCCCGAACACCCCAGCACTCGTGGCATGGGGGCTGAAGCCGATGACTTGCCATCTCTTAGATTTTATAAACGGCCGCACAGAAGGTAATATTTTAAATCAATAAGCGTTGCTTAGCGCATATGAACAAAGTTTTCAGCGCACAGGATAAGAAATTGCGAGTTTACTCAATAAATACATCTCTGGGGCACTCATCCGCAATCTTGCGGGCACCCTTCAGGACAGTCTTATAGTACATCTCGGGCGTACGATACTCCTTGCCCGCTGGCGGTGCGTCAGTGATAAGCCTCTCCGCATCCAGCCTGCCCCAGTGCACCTTTGCGTGGGCAAGGGCCCGACGGGCACCTTCAATACAGGCGGAGCGCTTGATGACCTCCACCCAGGGGCACGCATCCACCAACCGCCGCACGAGGCCGAAGTAGCTCCCAGGCATGGCCTCTCCAGGCCACATCCGGACTATGAGGCCCTTCATGGCCTGCTCGGCTGCCTTGTGGAGCTCGACCAGCTACTTCAGCTGGTCGCTAGGGGGCACCGGATGTCCGGCCTTAGCGTACTGAGACCAAAAGACCTTCTCCGTTGAGCTCCCCTCCTCGCCACGGTAGAATGCGGCGACATCAGACACGCTGCAAGGCAGATCTACAAACGCCCCTGGAGAGCTCCGAATTCGGGTAAGTAACAGGTAATTTACATTAACATGCTTGCTTCGCATGAAAAATGCCTTACCCGCAGCTATTTTCTTCACATCCTCAACCTCCTGGAGGGCCTTATGGGCCTCGGCCTTCGCGGCTTTGGCACTTTCAAGAGCCGAGGGAAGCTCGGACTCTCGAGTCTTCGAGTCACGCTCCAAACTCTCATGCTTTTCCATGAGAGCCTGGAGCTCTTGCCGCACCTCCGCCACCCGCGCCTCCTGCTTCTCTCGCTCCGCTCGTTCCGCGGCCGCATTGCGTTCGGCCGCGGACACGGCCTCCTTCAGGGTCGCCACCTTGTTCGTGGCCCCTGCAGTACCCACGTTATCCTTGTTATTTTTATTGCAACCAAAATCCTTTTCTGTAAGGTACAAATTTTAAAGTGGTCTTACTCACCTTCTTAGTCCTTGAGCTGCTCCTTGGCAAGGCCGAGCTCTTGCTCGGACCGCTCGAGGTCCTACTTCAAAGCACCGACCTCCGCAGTCAGTGCGGCAGAGGTTAGCAGCGCAGCCTGCAAACCCATATTGACATAATTTTTAGCACTCCTGCATATATCTTTTTTAGATCCTCAATCCGGTTTTTCTTTCCGAACAGCGAACCGAGCATCAGGGGCTACTGTCTATGCGGTATTACATTACATATTTTAAACTTCTTACCTCAAAGCCTGTTAGAAGGCTACTGCAGGCTTCAGTCAGCCTGCTCTTGGCGAGCTGAACCTTCTGAATCACCGCACTCATAATAGTGCGGCGTTCTTCCTCGATGGAAGCACCGTTGAGCGCCTCCAACAAGTTTTCCGGCGCCTCCGGTTGGACAGAGGCTGCCGGTCTCACGGTCTTGCCCTTCTTACGAAGGGGCCGCCTGCCGGACTCCGGAACCACTGCGGGTTCCGGCGCGGGGTCCAGCGCAGAGTCCGGGAGGTTACCTTGCGGCACCTCCGGAGCCTCCTCCTGATGGGTCCCCTCCTGGGATCCCACCTTGGTGTCGTCAGCACCGCGAGGGGTGGAGGCGGTCGGAATGGAATCCACGTCCAATGGGGCCAAGGACCCGCTCGATGAAGCGGGAAGATCATCATCGGCCGGACTGCAGGCAGTATGCGGCATTAGAAGGACACTATGTGACACAAAAGATAAAGTATGAATCATTCAGGAATCCGGATACTTACGATCTTGCCGGAAGCCTAGCCCTTGAGGGCCACTCTTCGCCGCCAACGTTGGCGTTGGCGGAGCTGTCCGGGGGAATAGTCCTTCCCCTCTTGGACCCTTCGGCCTCCCCCATTGGGGGAGCCTTCCTCTTCCTCTCTCGCTCCTCTGGGAGAGAGTCCTCTTTCTCCTCCTCGTCTTCGGGGGAGGAATCCGCCTCGGAGCCATCGGACGATGAGTCCGATATCACCTGGCGCCGGGAACTTCTTTGAGTTCTCGCGGCCTTCTTCTTGGCCTTCTTCTCCAGCACCACATAAAGTGCCGGGACTAGCAGCCCCGCTAACCGGGCGTCCGCTGGTTCTTCGGGAAGGGGAGACAGACAGTCTACCTGTCCGGACGTCCTATGCCAGTCCTGTCAAAGGCATTGGGAGTTTTAGAGCCCACATAACATTAAATTGTGAAAGAAAATAAATGTCCCATAGAGGATAACGAAGCTTACCTCGCCGGCCAGGCGCTTGGTGAGCTGCATCGGGATACCAGATCTAAACTCGGGGGCCGCCACCCATTTTGGGTCACGCGGCTCAGTGATGTAGAACCACCCCGAGTGCCACCCCTTGACGGACTCCACGAAGGCCCCTTCGAGCCAGATGACGTTGGGCATCTTGCCCAACATGGCACCTCCGCACTCCGCTTGGACGCCCTTCACTACCTTCAGCTTGATGTTGAAGGTCTTGAGCCACAGGCCGAAGTGGGGCTAGGTGCAGAGGAAGGCCTCGCACACGACGATAAATGCCGAGATGTTGAGGATGAAGTTTGGCACCAGATCATGGAAATCCAGGCCGTAATAATAGTACATGAGCCCCCGGACGAAGGGATGCAACGGGAAGCCCAGTCCGCGGAGGAAGTGGGGAAGGAATACGACCCTCTCATGGGGCCTGGGGGTGGGGATGAGCTGCCCCTTGTCGGGCAGCTGGTGCGCGATGTCGCCAGACAGGTATCCGGCATCGCGCAGCTTTTTGACGTGCTCCTCCGTAATGGAGGAAGCCAACCACTTGCCTCCCGCTCCGGACATGACTGGAGAAGGTCGAGACGAGATGTGCGGGCTTGGGCGCTGGAGCTCGAGTGTGCGGAGATGGATAAGCAAAGGAGGAAGAAGGCGTAGGTAAAAAGGTGGATCCTTATCCCCTTATATATGGGCGGACGAAGGCCATGCATCCCCACCGGCCTGGTAAAACTCGCTTATCCCCCAAGCGCCACCATCGATGGCGCGGTTGGGTTACCCACGTCCGTATTGATGAGAATCCCGGAATAAGGGGAACACGATCTCTGCTTCGACAAGACATGCCAAGGAAACCGCTTCGCTAAACGCGCTGAGGTGGTATAATAAAAACGATTCAAGTAAATACATGGTGGTGGTGTGACATCGTGCCACAAAATACGTCAGCGGATTGAACTTGTGTACATATTATTCTCTCTACGGTGGAATGTGGAAATTATTTTGCAGAGCCGGACACTACCCTGGTGTTCACAATCTTCTATGAACTATTCGGAGGAGGAACCCGCCTTGCAATGCCGAACAATATGCGCGCCGGACTTGTCGTCATTGAAGCTTGGTTCAGGGGCTACTGAGGGAGTCCTAGACTAGGGGGTGTTCGGACAGCCGGACTATCATCGCCAGCCGGACTCCAAGACTATGAAGATACAAGATTGAAGACTTCGTACCGTGTCCAGATGGGACTTTCCTTGGCATGGAAGGCAAGCTTGGCAATACGGATATGTAGATCTCCTACCATTGTAACCGACTCTATGTAACCCTAGCCCTCCCCGGTGTCTATATAAACCAGAGGGTTTTAGTCCGTAGGACACAACAACCACTACAACAATCATACCATAGGCTAGCTTCTAAGGTTTAGCCTCTTTGATCTCGTGGTAGATCCACTCTTGTACTACCCATATCATCAATATGAATCAAGCAGGAGTAGGGTTTTACCTCCATCGAGAGGGCCCGAACCTGGGTAAAAACATCGTGTCCCTTGTCTCCTGTTACCATCTGCCTAGACGCACAGTTCGGGACCCCCTACCTGAGATCCGCCGGTTTTGACACCGACAGAGTCCTTCCTGGGTAGGTTGCAACTGAGGTGGTAACTTTGCTAAAGACGCAATGGTTAAATGGTAGTCATCATCTGAAGTTTACTGCAATAAACTTGGCCGTGCACTGGTGATCAACAAGGAAGTGATTGAGGTCAATGGAGTTGTCTGCGATGATTAACTAAAGAAGAACTACAATCCTGGAGAGTTTCGCAGGAAATGGACCAAGATTTAATGCACTTGCTTTGGAACTGCATAATCTGGTCCAGAAACTTGATCAGGAAGGGGCACTCATAGGGAGTGTCAAATTGAGCTCAAATTGGGCAAGACAGAGTTATTTGGTCCTATGAAGATGCTCACAAAGTCTCATACAAATTGGCCAAGCCAAACTGGTACTTGCTTCACAAACATCTCCTCTGGACAGAAACTTGCAAAAATTCTAGAGGAATAATGGCTTGATGAAATATGCCCAAAATGGGTGGAGATAGGTTATATGGACACTAGAAGGCCTAGAAAAAATTGCAGCTATAATGGAGCAAGATACAATATACTTGCTTCACAAACTGAAATTTTGACCAGAAACTAAGAATTGAAGATGAGCTAACATGGAGGCATTACATGAGCTCAACTTTGTTGGAGATCTATCATATGATTATATGAAGGGTCATGCAAGATTGCAACTCATTTGGATATTCCTATCTTGTACCTCCTTCACAAAGCTTCTTTCTGGACAGAAACTTTGGAAAATCATAATTAAATTACTACTAGGCAAATGAGGTTGCATGTTGGCATGTGGCAATGATATGGATAGGAAAAGATGTCCAAGGAGTTTGAGGTCAATTGGGAAAAGGAGAATGGCACTTGCTTCACAATGTCCCATTTATGGAAGAATAGGAAATTAATTATTTGAGCATAATGATAAACATGACTGTCGGTCGCTTGGAACGGGCACCTATGGGGCAGGGCCCCTTTCTTTGTCCGGCAAGGGGGCGAAGGGCGCACGAAGAGCAGATCGAGGCGGAGCGCGCGGGGGATTTTTACCCAGCTTCGGAGCTCTCCGGAGAGATAAAACTCCTACTCGTGCTTTGTGTTTCTCTATTGTTCTTGCTTGAGAGTGTGGGTGTCTAACCAACCAACCGAACCCCTTCTACATGCGCATGGGCCTCCTTTTTATAGGCTAAAGGGGTCACCGACAGGTGGCAGCGTAGAAACAGGGGTGGAAGGATAAAAACGCGGGTTGGTACAACTGCTATCAACAGTGCCCCCTACCTAACTCTGACGGCAGGGGACAAGGGCATTTAATGCCCGTCCGGTCGCCCAAACAGTGTATGAAACGACCGTTAGGGGCGCCACCGATCGCCACGATAGTCTTCTTGCCAGCGTCTGCTTGCCACCTCGCACCACTAGCTGCACGGCCTCCTGCCATGTGTGCTTGGGAAGGTCCCAGAGCGACACGTTGGCAGGTGTGCTGGAGCGCGGGCGCGAAGTGGGGGTTTCCCGCGGCAAGCTCCTTGCCGCGGTCGTCGTCTTGTCGTGTTCGGGAGCTTGTCGCTCACCGGGCCTTGCCGGGGCGCGCGGTGCGTCGCGGCAAGTTTTCTTGGAATGCCTTGAGTGGCCTTCCCGGCAAGCTCCTCTTGCCGGGGCCTTGTTCTTCCCGGCCAACTTTTCTTGCCGGGGACTTGGTTGGCCTTCCCTGTAAGCTCCTCTTGCCGGGGCCTTGTTCTTCCCGGCCAGCTTCTCTTGCCGGGGCCTTGGTTGGCCTTCCCGGTAAGCTCCTCCTGCCGGGGCCTTGGTTTGAGTACTTTGTTCTTGAAAGGCATCAATATGAGCTACGGAGGGTCTTGGCGGACGCCAGGCAAGCCTTGCCGCGGGATGCTGCGACTACCCGTGCACAAGTTCGGGATACTAAGGTACCCCTACTTTAGTACACCGACAGGAGCCCCCGGGCCTGGGCCATACACGGTGCCGAGCGCTGTTGGGCCAGGCCCAAAATAGTGCACGGGCACACGCGGCCTGGGTCCAAACCAAATTCACACCATATCCACCGCGCCCTCCCGTAACGGCACGCGTCAAACGCGGCGTCGTGGGAGAGATCGTGGGCAATTCTTTAATTAGGAAAGGCGTAACGTCCGCCCCCCCTGTTTATAAGCAAGGGAAACAGGGCCGTTCCCCCACCTTCGCCACTTGCAGTTCCTTCCTCAGAAAGCTCCGCCGCCCCCCCCCCCCCCCCCCCCCCGCTTCCCAAGCTGAAAGAGAGCGGCGCTCCGCCGCCCGTCGCCGCCGCTGTCAACCTCCTCCACTGCTCCCGCCATGGCTCCGAAGACTGGGAAGAGCGTGAAGTCGGCCGAGGCGCTGCGGCTGGAGGCGCTGCGCAAGGAGCGAGCACTTTTCCTCCCCGAGCTCACCCCGAAGGCGCCGCGGGAGGAGTTCTATCTCTTCTGGTCGACGGAGACGCAGGCACATCCGCGCACGCAGGTGCTCTCCACCGAAGCTTCCACTTCAAAGTGGTGCCCAAAAGGGTACTATTTCTTTCCGGTGTTCTTCTATTGTGGGCTTTGCCCAACTTTTTCTGATTTCTTCTGTGACGTCATGAATACCTACGGGTTTCATCTTCTTGATTTCACCCCCAACGCCGTTCTGACAATGGCGGTTTTCGCACACCTCTGCGAGAACTTCGTTGGCATCCACCCAAATGTTGCTCTTTTTCGCCACTATTTCACCCCCCGAGCCGAGAAAGGAGAGCCATTGGCTGGCGGAATCGCCTGGACCTCACGAATCGGTATGAAGGAGGTGTATCTGGCGGGCGAGCTCCGCAGCAAGTTGGACGAGTGGAGGGCGGAGTGGTGCTGGATCGTTGAGGCCAATCCGTAGCCATTCACCAACCTGCGCCAGACCAGGGAGAGGCCTGCCTGGCTGTTTGGAGGCCCGGGGGATATCATGAGGCTGTTGCCAGGCCTCAACTTCAACTTCACAGTTCTGGAGCTTGACGGGATGCTGAAGGAGCTGTTCAAACATGACGCCAACCATCCAGAGTGGTTCAGGCTGCCGCGGGGCGTCATCCCATTGTGCAACAACTCCCAGCGCGATCGCATCTGCGCAATGATGCCAGAGTGCGACTCGCACGGGATAAGCCCAACTTGGATGGAGCCCGCCGACGACGTCGTGCAGCAATTCTTCGATGGCTTGACGGAGGTAGCAGTCAACGCCGACGAGCAGAGGCTCCTCACCCGCGACACCACCGACGACAAGATGCGGTACATCGCCACCAGGGATGAAGAGGCGGCGGCAGCCGCCACCGCGGGTGAGTTTGGCTTCACTTTGGAGGAGGCAGATGCGGCCGAGGCGGAAAGCCTTGCCGACCAGGAGGAACTTGCCGGAAGGGTCGTTGGCGAGGGGGAGCCCGAGGACGAAGCGAGCACGCCCGCCGAGGGCGCGGGCGGCCAGCCGTCCTCGAGCAGCTTGCCGCAGGCGGAGCCCCCAGCGCAGTCCCAATTCCAACCAAGAAGGCGCCTCCGTCGAGTTGGAGACATAGCAAAGCGGCAAGCGGGCCAACAGCCGCAGCGTCATGGGACGCGCTCCACCGTGGCAAGTACCGTTGCCGCGGGAGCGTCTCAGGCCGTGCCGGCGACTGAGGCGGGGTGTTCCCGGGCTGCTACGCCCGATCCAGCCGCAGCTTTCGGCAAACGTCCAAGGGAGCCTACTCCTCCGCCTCGCCACGCAGAAAGGGTACCGGATTTTGACCTCTCTGCGCTGAGTTCCGACGAGGGGGAAGAAGAGGAGGAGGAGTAAGGCTTTCTTCCCTGTACTTGTTTTTCTTTTGATCTTTGTTGTTGGTTATCTTGTATCTGATTTGCTTCCCTTTGAATCCTTGTTCCATTTCAGGACTCTGGCCGAGAGAGTGGTGAAGAGGGCCAGGATTCCTGTGGTTGTCATCGAGGACGATCCTGCTGTGACGGCAGAAGACACGCCCGAGACCACCTTGACGGACCCGATTCCCTCTCCTCGCAGCAGCCCCCAGCACAGCCCCCATCGTGAGTGTTTGGTTCATTTACTGTTGTGGGGTGTGCATGGGTGTTTCTTCTTTTGCTGACATCTCGATTGTTGATTTGCTCGTGTAGGAGTAGAGCGAGCCCATTAGGAGGAACCAGAAGCCGCTCCAGATGTGCCGTCTGCTTCAACTACGCCGCCAAGGGGCGAATTTCCGACAAGGGAGCGCTCTCCGGCAAGGGAGCGGTCCCCGGCAAGGGGCAGTTCCCCGGCAAGGGGCGGGACCAGCGAGCCTTTGGTGGTGGAGCCCATGGTCATAGAGCCCAGCACAGGTAACCCTCCTTGTCGGAAATTTTCCCTTGGGCTTCTCTTCTTCTGATCTTCTTTTTGGATCTTTGCTTGACTTTTTCTTCCTCTTCCTGTCTTCTGATCCCCCTCTCACAGATCCGATGGAGACTGAGGCCACCGGTGAGGAAGGCGCACACGACAATACTGAAGATGCCGCCGGGGACGAGGAAGAGGCCGGCGCTGATGAACCCGCCGACGAAGAAGGCGCCAAGGCTGCTGGCGCAGGAGCTGGCGAGGGGTCCGGCAATCGTAATGGCGACCCTGAGGGTGCAGGAGTGCAGGGCGCTACACCGACTGCCGACCCCTCCGCCGCTGATGAAGTGCCGGGCTCCGAGGAGCCCCAGCCAGGCGCCTACTTAAAGGCCGGCGAGGGCGTATACATAAAGCTTCCCTGGGCGTCGAGTTCCAGGGCGCCGGTCGAAGGAGAAGAATTTGACAGAGAAGTACTCGCCTCTGCTGGCTGGCAGTGGTTGACACGCCCAGCAGCAGCAGTGGCGTGTCCGAGGAGGAGCAGTTGCTCCGGAAGTTGGTGTCAGTCTACCGCGCCCGTCAAGTGAAGCTTGAGTCCTGGGAAGCGCTTGTCGCGCGGGCGGGAGTTGACATAGAAAAGCATGCGGAGGAGCTCAAAAGCCGCAACCAGGAGGCCCTCCGATCCATTGCGGAGGAAAGGGAGCAACTTGACGAGGCGAAGAAGGCGTTCATCCTGGAAAAGGCTGAAGCCGAGGAGCAGCAGAGGCTCGCCGCCGAGGAGCTGTCCAGGCGGGAAGGTGAACTGACACAGAAAAAGGTTAATCTGGACAGCCATGAGGAGGAGCTCGAGTCCCTGGAGTAGTCACTTGGCGGGGCACTCAAGGAGGCGAAAGATGCCGCCGCAGCTGCTGAGGCCGCCAAGAAGGAGCTAGAGGTGAAGGTGATGCAGCTGGAGGCGGACATGAAAGGGAAGAATGAAGAGCTTGCCCCACTCCAGCGTGAACGCGAGAAGGATGCACTTGCCCATGGCGATCTGCAAGTTCAACTCGCCGAGAAGATCAAGGAACTGAACGCCGCCAAGGACTCGAGCGCTGATCTGAAGTTAAAGTTGGCCATCTTGACGGAGACGCTGGATGCCGCCAAGAGGCGAGAGGATGACTTGAAGAAAGAGGTCGAGGGCAACGAAGAACTGCTGACGAGGGCTGCCGAGACTCAGAACACGTTCAAGGTCACGGTGGAGCTCTGGACGAAGGGCCTCGTCAACATCGCTGCATCCATCGATGAGGAGCTGGCGGAACTGGACTTGGCGGGCTTTGGGTACTCCACTGACGAAAATCTCCCGCCCAGCGCCAAGCTTACTTTTTCTTCAAGGGCGTGGTGACGGCCCTCCAGCAACTCCGGGAAAGGATCCTGAAGAAGCTGGCGGACGAGTCGTGCGCAATCTGCGCCAAGGTCTTGGAGAAGGTGTTGGTGAAGATACTCTTCCGTAACCCAGGCCTCGACCTCACCCGCGTCCTTAAGAAGCTTCCGGCGGGTGCTGATCTTGAAGAACTCAAAGCCATTGTCGCACCCATCGTGGACAAGGTGAATGAGGTCAAGAGGGTTGACAGCGAGCGCGTGGATTAGACCATCTTTCTTCTCCTTTCCTTGTCGCTGTTTATCTAAGTCATGAGAACAATTCAGTTAGTGCCGCAACAAGTTACTTTTGAAATATAACTTCATTCTGGGCAATGCTTGCTATTCTATCTCCTTTACTTGGTCCTTTCTTTATATGTTTTTACCCTACACTTTTAGGGAACTTGCCGGCACGGGCACGCTTGCCGCGAGTGCTGAGTGCGGAACATCAGCAGCTTGCTGGCGGTGCCCGAGCACGCTTGCCGCGAGTGCTGAGTGCGGAACATCAGCAACTTGCTGGCGGTGCCAGTTCCGGCAAGAAACCTTGCCGCAACTAGTTGCAGCACACTTAAGTTGTTGAGCCGACTCGAAACAACGTAAGGGCGCAACTAGCTACGAGCAGGTTCCCCCGCGCACAGGTTTTCCATACAAAGCACAGTCGTTCAAGGAGGATAGCTTAAAATTTTAAGAACTGATCATGCTCAAACTTCGGCAACTTAGCTTTTCTGTCGTCTGTGTCCCGGCAAGGCCATACTTCTTTGAATGACGCCCGGTCCACGCCTTTATCCTCTCCTCCCCCCCCACCCCCCCGTGAACTTGTGGGCGAAGGAACCTTCTTTTTGAGAGAAGAGGAAATAAAGATGTGGAGCCTTGTGGCTCGTTATTGCTTACCGAAGGCGAGTGCGGAAATCCATCTTCGGTCTCAAGGCGGATAGCGCCAGGCCTAGTGACTCGTTTCACCCGATAAGGGCCTTCCCACTTCGGCGTCAACTTGTTGGAATTCTTGGCGGATTGAACGCGCCGAAGAACAAGGTCGCCTTCCTCAAAGCTTCTGGCATTAACTTTGCGGCTGTGGTAGCGGCGGAAAGCTTGCTGGTAGCGAGCAGCTCGTACAGCAGCATAAAGACGATCTTCCTCGAGGAGCAGCGCGTCATCTTGCCGCAGCTGCTCTTGCTCAAGCTCATCATAAGCGAGCACTCGAGGCGATCCATATACGAGTTCTGTGGGGAGAACTGCTTCTGCTCCATATACTAGAGCAAAAGGTGTCTGGCCAGTGGCTCGATTTGGTGTCGTTCTTGGAGAACTTGGCGTTGATCGCGGCGAGCTCGCGGGTCTGACGACGCGGTGGAGTCGGTGTCGAGATTGGCCCGGCGAGTAGGCGATCTTGGCCTTCGTGGTGGCGAGTGCACGGTGGTGGCACCCCCAGCGGTCTTGTCGGCGTCGGCTTGCGCCTGGGCGTCTCTCCGGGGCTTCGATGTGCTCGGTTGCCGGGGCTTATCGCCGTTGGCGAAGCCGATAAGGCTCTGAATGGTGGCCCTCCAGTCGTCGATCTTGTCTGGCGTTGGAGGGTAATCTAGAAGCAGCTGGGCTCGGGCCAGCGCTTCCTCTGGAGTCTTGGGTGGCGGTGGCGAGCGACGCGAGGTGCGGGATATGCTCAGGCTTCTAACATTGTTAGAAGGAGCAACATCTCGTCCAGGCGACCGTCCCGTGCTCGTGCCGGCATGTCGACGCGCATGTTGGCCTGGAGCGTCCCGCGACCCACCAGCTTGGCCTTGTTCTAACGCGAGTACGGTGCCAGGAGCACCGTGGCGTTGTCGATCCTGCACCTCCTGGGAGGGGTGCGGCGGATGTACAGACGCTGAAGCTTGCGGGGCCTTGTCCTTGGACCGAGTGACGATGTGAGTCCCTCCGCTGGCGCCCGCTCCTCAGCCGGCGTCCACCCCACCGCCCGTTTGCTCCGGTGGCGGTAGGATAGATGTGGACGGAGCGGCCACCTCCGAAGCCTTCTGGTTCGCACAAACTCGACGCTCCACTACCTGGCGCGCCAGAGATGTCGGTCGCTGGGAACGAGCACCTACGGGGCAGGGCCCCTTTCTTTGTCCGGCAAGGGGGCGGAGGGCGCACGAAGAACAGATCGAGGCGGAGCGCGCGGGGGATTTTTACCCAGCTTCGGAGCTCTCCGGAGAGATAAAACTCCTACTGCTACTTTGTGTTTCTCTATTGTTCTTGCTTGAGAGTGTGGGTGCCTAACCAACCAACCGAACCCCTTCTACATGCGCATGGGCCTCCTTTTTATGGGCTAAAGGGGTCACCGACAGGTGGCAGCGTAGAAAGAGGGGTGGAAGGGTAAAAACGTGGGTTGGTACAACTGCTATCAATAGTGCCCCCTACCTAACTCTGACGGCAGGGGACAAGGGCATTTAATGCCCGTTCGGTCGCCCAAACAGTGTATGAAACGACCATTAGGGGCGCCATCGATCGCCATGATGGTCTTCTTGCCAGCGTCTGCTTGCCACCTCGCACCCCTAGCCGCACGGCCTCCTGCCACGTGTGCTTGGGAAGGTCCCAGAGCGACACGTTGGCAGGTGTGCTGGAGCGCGGGCGCGAAGTGGGGGTTTCCCGCGGCAAGCTCCTTGCCGCGGTCGTCTTCTTGTCGTGTCGTTAGCTTGTCGCTCACCGGGCCTTGCCGGGGCGCGCGGTGCGTCGCGGCAAGTTTTCTTCGAATGCCTTGAGTGGCCTTCCCGGCAAGCTCCTCTTGCCGGGGCCTTGTTCTTCCCGGCCAGCTTTTCTTGCCGGGGCCTTGGTTGGCCTTCCCGGTAAGCTCCTCTTGCCGGGGCCTTGTTCTTCCCGGCCAGCTTCTCTTGCCGGGGCCTTGGTTGGCCTTCCCGGTAAGCTCCTCTTGCCGGGGCCTTGGTTTGAGTACTTTGTTCTTGAAAGGCATCAATATGAGCTACGGAGGGTCTTGGCGGACGCCCGACAAGCCTTGCCGCGGGATGCTGCGACAGCCCGTGCACAAGTTCGGGATACTAAGGTACCCCTACTTTAGTACACCGACAATGACAAATGAAATATTTTGCCATATTTGAGAAAGATATGACCCAAAATTTATGAGAATTATTTTGGGAATTTTAGGAGTGATGGAAATATAGGTTGCTTCACAACCTAGGGCAATTTGAGTTATTCCTTTAATACAAAAGGAATATTCCCAATAAAAAGAATATTGGGATTTGGGCTAGGATGAAAATGACAGGGTCTAGGGAAGGATTTGGGAATGACAAGCCACTCTGGAAACAAATAAGAGGGCATCTTCTTCAGTTTCCAAACCACAAAGCCACGAAAAAAGAAAACTCAAGCAAAAACCTCAGAAAAACAAAAGAAAAATAAAGGGCCAAAAATCAGGCTGTCACACGGCGGCCGAGGTGGGGGTTTGCTGATAGTCAGTTTCCTCAATTTCGGACCCACGTGGGACATCCAGCATCTAGGTCGTGCCATGCAAGAAAATGGAGTGCTAGTTGAAGCCACGTGATGTGCATCTTGGGTTAAACTGTAAATAGAATCTTACTCTTGAGTAACTCCAAAAGCGGCCACCGAAGATATATATTGGATTTGTTTTTCATCACCAGCACGTCAAGGTGAAAGATGGCAGGTTTAGTGGGTCGTCTTGCATTTTCACTAACATGTGGGACCGCATGTGAGAAAATAGACGATGGGCCCTGTGCGTCTGCTGGCTGGCTAAGAAGAGAGAGAGAGAGGAGGGATGAGCACGGACTCCAGGAAATTTGTTCTACATAATTAGGAACTCGATATAGGCTCGATATAGTGGGGTGGCATGGGCCACAACTAGCATTCATGTCTAGCAGTACGACACATGCCAGACACACGAGTTGCATCTGACACCAATTTTCTTGGAGTCTGTGCTACAACCATCTCTTCTCCCTCCTGTTTTCTTCGCCATCGAGCGGCGGGCGAGGTGGCGGTTTGCCAATAGTAGGTTTGCTCAACTGCGGTCCCACTTCTAAGTGAAAATGCAACATAGCACGCATTCCCCTTCAGTGGCGTGCCGGACCAACCGTGTGGGGGTGCAACACGAACACAACAGGCTTTTCCTTTTGAAGTTGTAACTTGTAAAATTTGGTTCTGCTCCATGGTGAGACTGATAGATACAAATAACGATTTTCCCTAGAGTAATGAGAAGTTTGGTTCTGGCGCGGTTCATGCATGGAGTACGTATGGAAATTATAAAGTTGATGTGAAAGGTAAGATAATTACTAGCAGTACAATATACTACTACATGGATTTGATGGAAAGATAAAAATACATACGGATCCATCAATGGCATCCTCACGCCCTAGTGCGCTGGGTCACCAACCGACGTGTGAGGAGCAGCAGCATTGGCGGCAAGCTCAACGTGCTTCTGGACAATGCCATCCAAGGTTGCCTTGTGGTCCAAGAAGGCCAGCGACCTATCGTCCTCCTCTATCATGTAGTAGTCCTTGTAGACGATTTGTGCGTAGACGTGGGTGATTATGTCGATGGTGTCTTGCTGCGCCAGGCGCTGCGCGGCGAGCGCCACCTCGAGGTGGACATTCTTCGGTGCGATGGCGGGCACTCGCAGGGCCACCAGTGCGTCAAAGAGATTGTGACCATAGAGGATGTTGAGGGTGGCGAGCATCGCACACCCTGGGCGCGGTGGGCTGGAGGCGTACGTCAAGGTCGACCGCGAGCTTCTTGACGATGGTGAACTTGTCGAGTAAGCCGACAAGGATCTCGTCGAACAAGGAGACAAATCTGTCATCCAAGCAGCCTCTCGCCCTGGTGGCCTCAAGCATGACCTGGAGACGTTCCTTGGTGCCAAGCCGCAGGCCGGTGTTGTGGACCATTTGGCATAGCCAGCTGATGCTCGCGCTCATCGCCTCCATGGGTTTAGCTTCTAGTCAACTGATCTTGCGATTGGAGTGAGCACTCTTGCCCTTGGTTAGGGTGCATAGGTGCATAGGATTTCATAGATTGGACTGGCGGGGAGCCTTTATATGAGAAGTGCAGACTGCGTTGCATTCGGGCACAGCTTCATTGACTTACTGCACCTACCTTTGGTGTATGACAGGTGGCCCAATAGGTGGCTGGCCCACCTGTCATATAGTCAAAGCCAGGTGAAGTAAAGTGCCGAGGAGTAGATGTCCAACACACATATGAATACCATGGACTGAGCTCTAATGCCTTAACTGCACCTGCCTTTGGTTGTATGATAGGTGGACCAGCCACCCGTTGGGCCCACCTGTCATATACCCAAAGGCAGGTGCAGTAAGTCAATGAAGTTGGGTACCCCCCTCCGTGCTGGTGTAGTATAGTCATCTCATCGGATCTCTCGTTGGGGCCAAACAAGAGAACTTTGATGCTTACTGGTTCATTGGCCCCCTTTGCATTTTGCGTCAAGTTTTGACCTTTGATTTAACTAATAAAATGTTAATGCATGTAACCAAAAATGTTGCGCTAAGTAGTCTCTAGTCATTGGATGCATACACATCCCACGTCTCGTATTCGGTGATTTCTTTTTTCTTGGGAAAATCAGGGAACAAGGTAGGTAGTTAATGCACCGTGCCTAAAAGTTTTGGAATTACTAGTATTTGGTTTTCGTAACGTGACTAATGCACCAGTACGAAGGGAGTACAGTAGTAGTCCTCGATTGCAATTTTTTGTTGGTAGTTTACCAAGCTGAGTGCTCGGTGAGTACAATAGTAGTCTAACTGATGAGACTTTAGATTTGAGCCATCTACCGGAAGGAATAAAACAATACACCATGTATTTATTTACAGAGGGAGTAGTATATTTTTTGTGACATGCATTAATAGGCTAGCCATTACTAGATATTGCTAGTCAAATACTAAATCCATACGGACGTGGTAGTACTACTAAATCCTGATGGTGGTGCTAGTACTAGTAGTAATACTAGCAATAGTAGTACTGTACTACCCGTTTGTCAAATTATTACATGCTGCTCCTCATAGTGAAGTGACAAGATCCTGCACCGGAGATGACACCTGAGTGTAGGCGCTGTGTTCGGCATACCAAAGTTAGCCTCACCATCTGCAGTCACTATCATCATGGTTGTACAGCTATCCTTCTTACAACTAGCCGTGTTCGACATAATTTCCCGTGCGTACATGCTCATGCATTGCACGGAACACCAAGATTGGGGCTAGACGGCAACGGCAGCAGCCATCACACCGGATTTTTCCATGGCCTTCTAGATGTGGTGGGGGAGGAGATAAGGCTAATTGTGAGAGACAAGGAGTTGCTTGTTAATAGGAAACTAGTGCGGGCGTCTTTTTGCAAAAGTATAGAAGTTTGGTTTGTATGTGTCAGATCTAGATCGGACGGCTATTGGTGAAAGATGGCAGGCACAACATCATCACCAACTCAGGACCTCTTTGATTTGCAGGATTTTGAAAACGCAGGAATAGGACATGGCAGTACGTACAAGTTTCAAACTGATATTACAAATGTTAGGACTAATGCTGCACCTACGAAGAGGGAATTACTAGGAAGTTTACGTAAGATCTTTTGTTACTTTAGGTGGATGCAGCATTATCGTACAAACTAAAATCCACCTCCCTGACAAGTCACTAATGGGCAAATAAATTTTTGAGTATCTGGCCACTTGATGTTTCAAAACCAAATTCAACTTTTGTGGCGACTTTGTCATTTAGGCTTAGACGCTTGCGGTGATCAACACGCCATTCATTGTTGCGCTAGAGAACGCCAAACCTCATTACCTTGAGCACACTTGCCTCCAGAACAAAGAACCTGGTCAATTTTATCTCAGATGCGCTGCCTCGGTTGTTGATCAAATCAACTTCTGTCAAATGGAAATCAAGGCATTCGATGAGATTGTCATAGTGTAGCACATTTTTCACTTTTGGGTCTTTTTTTGTCTGCAAAAGAAGAGAACATATTAGAGCAGCTGGCTGGATAAGATTGTCGTGTCATCAAGAGGTACCAATATCATTCGCTCATACGATAGGTTTTTTTTAAACAAGGCATACGATAGCGTTGGCTGGCTAGTGATATTTTTTGACTCTCTGTCTCTTTCCTCTCATTTACCTAGGAGCACATGAAGAGCTTGGGAATTTGTTGCCTTCCACTATCTGGCTGATGCCATATTTCTCAAAAGTAAGCCACATAATACGCATCGATGTCCAATCAAAAGATTTTGGCACCGCTCTAGCGATGTGAGAGAGTTGACACCATTGTGCACACAAACCCACATGTATAAACAAATCAATCAAAGCAACTACACCAGCCTCTCACTCTCCCAAACAAGTGTTTTTTTATTGCCTCGGTCCTCTCCCTCTCCCACGCATGTGTTTTTTCATTATGTGACTTAATTTGGCACCGGAGCAAAGTAGGTGATCCAGACTGGGGCACCATGTGAGCAATGGAGGGGCATCGATGCCAAATGCATCACAAGTGAATTTGGCACGTGTTTTGGCCGACATAGTGGAGGGCCGTTATAGCCCACTTTTGTGCTACCTCGTATTTAGTGTAAAAGTTTGACCATATATTTACCTAAGTAAATGCCAATGCATGTCACCAAAAATTATACCATTTGAAATTATGTTCAAATATGAATCCAATGATATAATTTTTAGTGGCATGCATTAACATTTTTTCAGTTAAATCTATGGTCAAATTTTGATACTACAAAATAGGAAGAGTAAACCAGGACAAAGGTAGTACTTTCTCTTAGGGTAACCATAGAGTTACTAGTCTAAGTTACTTGCCACTATGACTAGCCTAGGCTACTTAGTAGTACTACAACAAAAAAACAATGCAGGTGATGAAGTCAGAAAAAATACTAAAAACATTGCTTTCGGTGCAGTGCGTAGATGCAGTTTTGCACACTACACTTGTCATCGTAATTTGGGAAAATTACAAAAAATTGAGCTACATTGTGATTACCGTTTACTAATAGGAAAGAAGTTTCACCTTAATGAGTAGCTTCTCCGTGCACGGAAAGCATGTAAGGAATCCATCAACTTGATCCAGATTCGGGCCGATAGATTTTATTGCCAAGATCTTCATTGTGCGCATAGACTGGGTCAAGCATGTGCGAATCATTTTCTGGATGACAGTCGTAAATACATCAAGAAGAAATTTAAAAATATGAATTTCAAGAAGACGAAGAAGGAAATGAGTGATGTACCTAAACAATTACAGATCCAATAAAGAGTTCAGAGAATTTGGCAGATGAGTACACCAACGCTGTCAATTTTGGCGCGTCAATGACACTAATTTTTGTTGGACCTTCTAGATCAGATACAAGCAATCTCTCAAGGAAAGGTGCATTCTCAATGACCATAACATGGAACAGCTGGAGTGATCTGTTCCCAATTGATGTCTTGTTGCGGGGCCAGCAAGACAAATAAATCCATTGGAGATTCGTCGAGGTGATTGTCGGTGTCAAAACCGGCGGATCTCGGGTAGGGGGTCCCGAACTGTGCATCTAAGGCTAATGGTAACAGGAGGCGGGGGACACAATGTTTACCTAGGTTTAGGCCCTCTCTATGGAGGTAATACCCTACTTCCTGCTTGATTGATCTTGATGAATATGAGTATTACAAGGGTTGATCTACCACGAGATCGTAATGGCTAAACTCTAGAAGTCTAGCCTATGAGGGTATGATTGTTGTGACTAAACCATAGAAGTCTAAACCATCCGGTTTATATAGACACCGGGGGGGATAGGGTTGTACAAAGTTGGTATGGAGAAAGGAATCTACATATCCGAATCACCAAGCTTGCCTTCCACGCAAAGGGGAGTCATATCCAGACACGGGACGAAGTCTTCTATCTTGTATCTTCATAGTCCAACAATCCAGCCAAAGTATATAGTGTGGCTGTCCGAGGACCCATTAATCCAGGACTCCTTCACCGATGTGGAGGCTAATAACCTGTGGATTTGCTGAAGAAGAAGGTACTCGAGCACAGTACTGCTGTGGAGTAGGTCCTCCATAGCCTTCTTCGAGATGCCAACGTTGAAGAGGTCGAGCTGCTTGAGTTGAGGGAGAAGAAGGGCGGGAGCGGCATTAATCTTGGGAAGATAGCAGGAGCTGAAGCTGGCGCGGTGCAGCATTGGCATGAGGTGGAGCACGGAGGGCTGCATAGAACGACATCGTCCAGCTTCAAAGCTAAGCTCCTCGAGCTGATCTAGGGCAGGGGATAAGAACCACTTGTCGAACTTGTATTGGACCTTGCAGGTGGTACTGAACATGGGGATGTCAAGGCGTCTGGCTGGCCCAGGGTGCGATGAAAGGATCTTGGAGACCGCGGCCATGCGTTTGCATTCCCCATCGCAGAGGCAGTTGTTGATGGTGAGGTAGAGTGGGACGCGACGCCAGAGGGGGCTCCACCACCGGGAGAGCAGGGTGGTCCGCATGACAGATTTGGTGGGGAGGAGGCCGATGATGACGAGCAGCATGTCATCAGGGAGGCTGCTGATGAAGTCCAGGCTTGCCGAATGCGGTTTTGGCTTGAGTCGCCTCCTGTCGGTGTCAAAACCGGCGGATCTCGGGTATGTTGGGGAACGTCGCAGAAATTCAAAATTTTCCTACGAGCCACCAAGATCTATCCATGGAGAGACTAGCAAAGAGGGGAAGGAGAGTGCATCTACATACCCTTGTAGGTCGCTAAGCGGAAGTGTTCAAGAGAACGGGGTTGAAGGAGTCGTACTCGTCGTGATCCAAATCACCGGAGATCCTAGTGCCGAATGGACGGCACCTCCGCGTTCAACACACGTACAGCCCGGTGACGTCTCCCATGCCTTGATCTAGCAAGGAGAGAGGGAGAGGTTGAGGAAGACTCCATCTAGCAGCAGCACCATGGCGTGGTGGTGGTGGAGGAGCGTGGCAATCCTGCAGGGCTTCGCCAAGCACCGCGGGAGAGGAGGAGGACTTGGGAGAGGGGGAGGGCTGCGCCAGAACTTTGTGTGAAGCTCCCATGCGCCTCCTCACTTTATATAGGGGTGGAGGGGCTGGTTTCTTGCCCTCCAAGTCCATTGGGGCATCGGCCAAGGTGGGAGGAAAGAAATCCCATCATTTCCTTCCCCACCGATTGTTATCCCCCCTTTTTAGGGATCTTGATCTTATCCCTTCGGGATATGATCTTATTCCTTCTAAGGGGGGATCTTGGTGCGCCTTGACCAGGGGTGTGGGGCCTTTCCCCCACTACCCATGTTCATGTGGGTCCCCCTATGCAGGTGGGCCCCACTCCGGAACCTTCTAGAACCTTCCCGGTACAATACTGAAAAATCCCGAACATTTTCCGGTGGCCAAAATAGGAATTCCCATATATAAATCTTTACCTCCGGACCATTCCGGAACTCCTCGTGACGTCCGGGATCTCATCCGGGACTCCGAATAACATTCGGTAACCACATACAAACTTCCTTTATAACCCTAGCATCATCGAACCTTAAGTGTGTAGACCCTACGGGTTCGAGAGACATGTAGACATGACCGAGACGTTCTCCGGTCAATAACCAACAGCGGGATATGGATACCCATGTTGGCTCCCACATGTTCCACGATGATCTCATCGGATGAACCACGATGTCAAGGACTCAATCAATCCCGTATACAATTCCCTTTGTCTAGCGGTATTGTACTTGCCCGAGATTGGATCGTCGGTATATCGATACCTTGTTCAATCTCGTTACCGGCAAGTCTCTTACTCGTTCCGTAACACGTCATCCCGCGATCAACTCTTTGATCACATTGTGCACATTATGATGATGTCCTACCGAGTGGGCCCAGAGACACCTCTCCGTCACACGGAGTGACAAATCCCAGTATCGATTATTGCCAACCCAACAGACACTTTCGGAGATACCTGTAGTGCACCTTTATAGCCACCCAGTTACGCTGTGACGTTTGGTACACCCAAAGCATTCCTACGGTATCCGGTAGTTGCACAATCTCATGGTCTAAGGAAAAGATACTTGACATTAGAAATGCTTTAGCATACGAACTACATGATCTCTGTGCTAGGCTTAGGATTGGGTCTTGTCCATCACATCATTCTCCAAATGATGTGATCCCGATATCAACGACATCCAATGTCCATGGTCAGGAAACCATAACCATCTATTGATCAACAAGCTAGTCAACTAGAGGCTTACTAGGGACATGGTGTTGTCTATGTACCCACACGTGTATCTGAGTTTCCTGTCAATACAATTATATCATGGATAATAAACGATTATCATAAACAAGGAAATATAATAATAACTAATTTATTATTGCCTCTAGGGCATATTTCCAACAGTCTCCCACTTGCACTAGAGTCAATAATCTAGTTCACATCGCCATGTGATTAACACTCACACGTCACATCGCCATGTGACCAACAACCAAAGAGTTTACTAGTGTCATTAAACTAGTTCACATCATCATGTGATTAAGACTCAATGAGTTCTGGGGTTTGATCATGTTTTGCTTGTGAGAGAGGTTTTAGTCAACGGGTCTGCAACATTCAGATCCGTATGTACTTCGCAAATCTATAGGTCATATTGTAAATGCTGCTTCCACACTCCACTTGGAGCTATTCCAAATGGTTGCTCCACTATACATATCCGGTTTGCTACTCAGAGTCACTCGGATAGGTGTTAAAGCTTGCATCAACGTAACCCTTTACGCAGAACTCTTTATCACCTCCATAATCGAGAAACATGTCCTTATTTACTCCAAGGACAATATTGACCGCTGTCCAATGATCCATTCCTGGATCATTCTTGTTCCCCTTGACTGACTCATGGCAAGGCACACTTCTGGTGCGGTACACAGCATAGCATACTATAGAGCCTACGTCTGAAGCATAGGGGACGACCTTCGTCCTTTCTCTCTCTTCTGCCGTGGTTGAGCTTTAACTCTTAACTTCATACCTTACAACTCAGGCAAGAACTCCTTCTTTGACTGATCCATCTTGAACACCTTCAAGATCATGTCAAGGTATGTGCTCATTTGAAAGTACCATTTAGCGTTTTTGATATACTCATAGATCTTGATGCTCAATGTTCAAGTAGCTTAATCCAGGTTTTCTATTGAAAAACACTTTTCAAATAACCCTATATGCTTTCCAGAAATTCTACATCATTTCTGATCAACAACATGTCAATAACATATACTCATCAGAAATTCTATAGTGCACCCACTCACTTCTTTGGAAATAAAAGTTTATCATAAACTTTGTATAAACCCAAAATCTTTGGTCATCTTATCAAAGTGCATATTCCAACTCCGAGATGCTTACTCCAGTCCATGGAAGGATTGCTGGAGCTAGCATACCTTTTAGCATCCTTGGGATCGACAAAATCTTTCTGATTGTATCACATACAACCTTTCCTTACGAAAACTGGTAAGGAAACTTGTTTTGACATCCATCTGCCAGATTTCATAAATGCAGCTAATGCTAACATGATTCCGACGGACTTAAGCATCGCTACGGATGAGAAAATCTCATCGTAGTCAACTCCTTGAACTTGTGAGAAACTCTTCGCCACAAGTCGAGCTTCATAGACGGTGACATTACCGTCCACGTCCGTCTTCTTCTTAAAGATCCATTTATCTCAATGGCTTGCCGATCATCGGGCAAGTCCACCAAAGTCCATGCTTTGTTATGATACATGGATCCTATCTCGGATTTCATGGCTTCTAACCATTTGTCGGAATTTGGGCCCACCATCGCTTCTCCATAGCTCGTAGGTTCATTGTTGTCTAGCAACATGACCTTCAAGACAGGATTGCTGTACCACTCTGAAGTAGTACGCATCCTTGTCACCCTACGACGTACGGTAGTGACTTGATCCAAAACTTCATGATCACTATCATAAGCTTCTACTTCAATTGGTGCAGGCGCCACAAGAACAACTTCCTGTGCCCTGCTACACACTTGTTGAAGTGACGGTTCAATAACCTCATCAAGTCTCTACCATGCTCCCACTCAACTTTTCGAGACAAACTTTTCCTCGAGAAAGGACCCGATTCAAGAAACAATCCCTATTGCTTTCGGATCTGAATTAGGAGGTATACCCAACTGTTTTGGGTGTCCTATGAAGATGCATTTTATCCGCTTTGGGTTCGAGCTTATCAACCTGAAACTTTTTCACATAAGCGTCGCAGCCCCAAACCTTTAAGAAATGACAGCTTAGGTTTCTCTAAACCATAGTTCATACGGTGTCATCTCAACGGAATTACATGGTTCCTTATTTAAAGTGAATGTGGTTATCTCTAATGCCTAACCCATAAACGATAGTGGTAATTCGATAAGAGACATCATGGTACGCACCATATCCAATATGGTGCAACTATGATGTTCGGACACACCATCAAACTATGGTGTTCCAGGCGGTATTAATTGTGAAACAATTTCCACAATGTCTTAATTGCGTGCCAAAGCTTGTAACTCAGATACTCATCTCTATGATCATATCATAGACATTTTGTCCTCTTGTCACGATGATCTTCAACTTCACTCTGAAATTACTTGAACCATTCAGTAATTCAGACTTGTGTTTCATCAAGTAAATATACTCAACATCTACTCGAATCATCTGTGAAGTAAGAACATAACGATATTAACTACATGCCTCAGCACTCATTGGACTGCACATATCAAAATGTGTTACTTCCAACAAGTTGCTATCTTGTTCCATCTTACTGAAAACGATGCTTTTCAGTCATCTTGCCCATGTGGTATGATTTGCATATCTCAAGTGATTCAAAATCAAGTGAGTCGAAACGATCCATCTGCATGGAGTTTCTTCATGCGTATACACCAATAGACATGGTTCGCATGTCTCAAACTTTTCAAAAACGAGTGTGTCCAAAGATCCATCAATATGGAGCTTCTTCATGCATTTTATACCAATATGACTTACATGGCAGTGCCACAAGTAAGTGGTACTATCATTACTATCTTATATCTTTTGGCATGAAAATGTGTATCACTACGATCAAGATTCAATAAACAATTCCTTTAGGTGCAAGACCATTGAAGGTATTATTCAAAATAGAGTAACCATTATTCTCGTTAAATGAATAACCTTATTGCGATAGACATAATCCAATCATGTCTATGCTCAACACAAACACCAAATGACAATTATTCAGGTTTAATACTAATCTTGATGGTAGAGGGAGCATGCGATGTTTGATCATATCTAACTTGGAAACACTTCCAACACATATCGTTAGCTCACCTTTAGCTAGTCTCCGTTTATTCCGTATCTCTTTTATTTCGAGTTACTAACACTTAGTAACCAAACCAGTATCTTATACCCTGGTGCTACTAGGAGTACTAGTAAAGTACACATTAACATAATGTATATCCTATATACTTCTATCGACCTTGCCAGCCTTCTTATCTACCAAGTATTTAGGGTAATTCTGCTCCAGTGGTTGTTCCCCTTATTACAGAAGCACTTAGTCTCGGGTTTGGGTTCAACCTTGGGTTTCTTCACTAGAGCAGCAGCTGATTTGCCGTTTCATGAAGTATCCCTTCTTGCCCTTGCCCTTCTTGAAACTAGTGGTTTCACCAACCATCAACACTTGTTGCTCCTTCTTAATTTCTACTTTCGCGGTGTCAAACATCGTGAATACCTCAAGGATCATCATATCTATCCCTGATATGTTATAGTTCATCACAAAGCTCTAGCAGCTTGGTGGCAATTACTTTGGAGAAACATCACTATCTCATCTGGAAGATCAACTCCCATTCGATTCAAGTGATTCTTGCACTCAGACAATCTGAGCACAAGCTCAATGATTGAGCTTTTCTCCCTTAGTTTGTAGGCTATGAAAATCGTCAGAGGAATCATACCTCTTGACGTGGGCACGAGCCTGAAATCCCAATTTCAGCCCTCGAAACATTTCATACGTTCCGCAACGTTTCGAAAACATCTTTGGTGCCTCAACTCTAAACCGTTTAACTGAACTATCACGTAGTTATCAAAACGTGTATGTCCTATGTTCGCAACATCCACAAACGAAGTTTGGGGTTCAGCACACTGAGCAGTGCATTAAGGACATAAGCTTTCTACTGTCCGCATAATCGCTACTGTCAACTTTCAACTATATTTTCTCTAGGAACATATCTAAACAGTGGAACTAAACCGCGGGCTTACGACATAATTTGCAAAGATCTTTTGACTATGTTCAGGATAATTAAGTTCATCTTATGAACTCCCACTTAGATAGACATCCCTCTAGTCATCTAAGTGATTACATGATCCGAGTCAACTAGGCCGTGTCTGATCATCACGTGAGACGGACTAGTCATCATCGGTGAACATCTTCATGTTGATCGTATCTACTATACGACTCATGCTCGACCTTTCGGTCTCTGTGTTCCGAGGCCATGTCTGTACATGCTAGGCTCGTCAAGTTAACCCTAAGTGTTCTGCATGTATAAAACTGTCTTACACCCTTTGTATGTGAACGTAAGGATTTATCACACCCGATCATCACGTGGTGCTTCGAAACGACGAACTTTAGCAACGGTGCACAGTTAGGGGAGAACACTACTTGAAATTGTTGTAAGGGATCATCTTATTTACTACCGTCGTTCTAAGTAAACAAGATCCATGAACATAATAAACATCGGATGCAATTATATAGTAGTGACATGATATGGCCAATATCATATAGCTCCATTGATCTCCATCTTCGGGGCTCCATGATCATCTTGTCACCGGCATGACACCATGATCTCCATCATCATGATCTCCATCATCGTGTCTTCATGAAGTTGTCACGCCAATGACTACTTCTACTTCTATGGCTAACGTGTTTAGCAATAAAGTAAAGTAATTTACATGGCATTCTTCAATGACACGCAGGTCATACAAAAATAAAGACAACTCCTATGGCTCCTGCCGGTTGTCATACTCATCGACTTGCAAGTCGTGATTCCTATTACAAGAACATGATCAGTATCATACATCACATATCATTCATCACATTCTTCTTGGCCATATCACATCACATAGCATACCCTGCAAAAACAAGTTAGACGTCCTCTAATTGTTGTTTGCATGTTTTACGTGGCTTGCTATGGGTTTCTAGCAAGAACGTTTCTTACCTATGCAAAAACCACAACATGATATGTCAATTGCTATTTACCCTTCATAAGGACCCTTTTCATCGAATCCGATCCGACTAAAGTGGGAGAGACTGGCACCCGCTAGCCACCTTATGCAACAAGTGCATGTCAATCGGTGGAACCTGTCTCACGTAAGAGTACGTGTAAGGTCGGTCCGGGCCGCTTCATCCCACGATGCCGCCGAATCAAGATTGGACTAGTAATGGTAAGCATATTGAACAACATCAACGCCCACAACTACTTTGTGTTCTACTCGTGTAAAGAGTCTACGCAATAGACCTAGCTCTGATACCACTGTTGGGGAATGTAGCAGAAATTCAAAATTTTCCTACGAGTCACCAAGATCTATCCATGGAGAGACTAGCAACGACGGGAAGGAGAGTGCATCTACATACCCTTGTAGATCTCTAAGCGGGAGTGTTCAAGAGAATGGGGTTGAAGGAGTCGTACTCGTCATGATCCAAATCACCGGAGATCCTAGTGCCGAACGGACGGCACCTCCGCGTTTAACACACGTACAACCCGGTGACGTCTCCCATGCCTTGATCCAGCAAGGAGAGAGGGAGAGGTTGAGGAAGACTCCATCCAGCAGCAGCACGACGGCATGGTGGTGGTGGAGGAGCGTGGCAATCCTACAGGGCTTCGCCAAGCACCGCGGGAGAGGAGGAGGACTTGGAAGAGGGGGAGGGCTGCGCCAGAACTTCGTGTGAAGCTCCCATGCGCCTCCCCACTTTATATAGGGGTGGAGGGGCTGGTTTCTTTCCCTCCAAGTCCATTGGGGTATTGGCCAAGGTGGGAGGAAAGAAATCCCATCATTTCCTTCCCCACCGATTGTTATCCCCCCTTTTTAGAGATCTTGATCTTATCCCTTCGGGATATGATATTATTCCTTCTAAGGGGGGATCTTGGTGCACCTTGACCAGGGGTGTGGGGCCTTTCCCCCACTACCCACGTTCATGTGGGTCCCCCCATGCAGGTGGGCCCCACTCCGGAACCTTCTAGAACCTTCCCGGTACAATACCGAAAAATCCCGAACATTTTCCGGTGTCCAAAATAGGACTTCCCATGTATAAATCTTTACCTCCGGACCATTCCGGAACTCCTCATGACGTCTGGGATCTCATCCGGGACTCCGAACAACATTCGGTAACCACATACAAACTTCCTTTATAACCCTAGCGTCATCGAACCTTAAGTGTGTAGACCCTACGGGTTCGGGAGACATGTAGACATGACCGAGACGTTCTCCGGTCAATAACCAATAGCGGGATCTGGATACCCATGTTGGGTCCCACATGTTCCATGATGATCTCATCGGATGAACCATGATGTCAAGGACTCAATCAATCCCGTATAAAATTCCCTTTGTCTAGCGGTATTGTACTTGCCCGAGATTCGATCGTCGGTATACCGATACCTTGTTCAATCTCGTTACCGGCAAGTCTCTTTACTCGTTCCGTAACACATCATCCTGCGATCAACTCTTTGATCACATTGTGCACATTATGATGATGTCCTACCGAGTGGGCCCAGAGACACCTCTCCGTCACACGGAGTGACAAATCCCAGTCTCGATTCGTGACAACCCAATAGACACTTTCGGAGACCTGTAGTGCACCTTTATAGCCACCCAGTTACGTTGTGACGTTTGGTACACCCAAAGAATTCCTACGGTATCCGGGAGTTGCACAATCTCATGGTCTAAGGAAAAGATACTTGACATTACAAAAGCTTTAGCATACGAACTACACGATCTCTGTGCTAGGCTTAGGATTGGGTCTTGTCCATCACATCATTCTCCAAATGATGTGATCCCGATATCAACGACATCCAATGTCCATGGTCAGGAAACCATAACCATCTATTGATCAACAAGCTAGTCAACTAGAGGCTTACTAGGGACATGGTGTTGTCTATGTACCCACACATGTATCTAAGTTTCCTGTCAATACAATTATAGCATGGATAATAAACAATTATCATGAACAAGGAAACATAATAATAACTAATTTATTAGTGCCTCTAGGGCATATTTCCAATAGGGTAGGGGGCCCCTAACTGTGCATCTAGGCGGATGGTAACAGGAGACAAGGGACACAATGTTTTTACCCAGGTTCGGGCCCTCTCGATGGAGGTAAAACCCTACTCCTGCTTGATTAATATTGATGATATGGGTAGTACAAGAGTAGATCTACCATGAGATCAAAGAGGCTAAACCTTAGAAGCTAGCCTACGGTATGATTGTTGTTCGTCCTACGGACTAAAACCCTCCGGTTTATATAGACACCGAAGAGGGGTAGGGTTACACAGAGTCGGTTACAATTGTAGGTGATCTACATATCCGTATCGCCAAGCTTGCCTTCCACGCCAAGGAAAGTCTCATCCGGACACGGGACGGAGTCTTCAATATTGTATCTTCATAGTCTAGGAGTCCGACCAAAGATGATAGTTCGGCTATCCGGACACCCCCTAGTCCAGGACTCCCTCAGTAGCCCCTGAACCAGGCTTCAATGACGACGAGTCCGGCGCGCATATTGTCTTCGGCATTGCAAGGCGGGTTCCTCCTCCGAATACTTCATAGAAGATTTTGAACACAAGGATAGTGTCCGGCTCTGCAAAACAAGTTCCACATACCACCGTAGAGAGAATAATATTCACACAAGTTCAATCTACTGAAGTATTCTGTGGCGTGACATCACATCACGACCAAGCCTTTATTCGAATCGTTTTTATGGTTCCACCTCAGCGCGTTTAGCGAAGCGGTTTCCTTGGCACGTCTTGTCAAAGCAGAGATCGTGTCCCCTTATTCCGGGATTCTCATCAATACGGGCGTGGGTAACCCAACCACGCCATTGATTATGGCGCTTGGGAGACAAGCGAGTTTTACCAGGCTGGTGGGGACACATAGTTTCGCCCGTCCACATAAGGGGATAAGGATCCACCTTTTTACCTACGCCTTCTTCCTCCTTTGCTTGTCCATTTCCGCGTGCTCGAGCTCCAGCGCCCAAGTCCGCACATCTCGCCTCAACCTTCCCCAGCCATGTCCGGAGCAGGAGGCAAGTGGATGGCCTCCTCCGTCACGGAGGGACACATCAAAAAGTTGAGGAAAGCCGGATACCTGCACAACGACATTGCGCACCGGCTTCTAGACGAGGGGTAGCTCGTCCCCACCCCAGGCCCCATGAGAGGGTGGTGTTCCTTCCCCATTTCCTCCGCGGACTGGGGTTCCCACTCCACCCCTTTGTCCGGCGGCTCATGTTCTATTACGGCCTGGATTTCCACGATCTGGCCCTGAATTTCATCCTCAACATATCAAAGTTTATCGTTGTGTGCGAGGCCTTCCTCCGCATCAAACCCCACTTCGGCTTATGGCTGAAGACCTTCAATGTCAAGCTGAAGGTAGTGGGTGGCCAGCAGGCGGAGTGCGGAGGCGCCATGGTGGGCAAGATGCCCAACGTCATATGGCTCGAGGGTGCCTTCGTGGAAACCATCAAAGGGTGGCAATCAGGGTGGTTCTACATCACCGAGCCGCGTGACCCTGAATGGGCAGCGACCCCCAAATTTAGATCTAGCATCCCCACACGGCTCACCTCCTGGAAAGAAAAGGGCCAGACATGGGGTGATTTGGAAGAGCTAACCGGACTCCAAACCTGCGTCCAAAACCTTGTGAACAAGAAGATCAATCTTGTCAACGCAGTCCAAGTCATGCTCATCCGCCGAATCCTCCCATGCCAACAACGGGCTTTCCACTTGTGGGAGTTTGATCCGGCACAGCACCAGACCTTGAGCAGGCTCTTCGATGCTACGTATGAAGACGCCTGGAAGGTGCTCTTCAAGGGCGTCGAGGCTCCCACATCTGCTACCGAAGATCGCGGATTCAGCTCGCAGTGTCAAGCCGGCGAGGTAAGCTATTTCACCCTTTACGGGACGCTTGTTGTTCATAGTTTGACTCTATGCAGGATCAAAACTCCCCTACCTTTGACAGGCCTGGCAAAAGAAGTCCGGGTAGGTTAACTGTCCAGCTCCCTTACCAGAAGACCCAGCGGACGCCCGATTGACGGGGCTGCTGGTTCTGGCGCCTTACATGGTGCCAGAGAAGAAGGCCAAGAAGAAGGCCACGAGAACTCGAAGGAGTTCCCGGCGCCAGGTGTTGTTGGACTCATCGTCCGATGACTCCGAGGCAGACTCCTCCCGCGAAGACGGGAAGGAGGAAAAAGAGGCTTCTCCCCCAGCGGGGGGAGAGAAGAAAAGGAAGGCCTCCCCAACTGGGGAGGCCGGAGGGTCCAAGAAAGGAAGGACCCTTCCTCTGGACTTTTCCACCAATGTCGACGATGGCGAAGAGGATTGGCCCTCGAGGGCCAAGCCCCTGGCGAGATCGTAAGTGTCCGGATTCCAGAATAACTCATGGTGCTTCACTTGTTGCATATAATCTCTTAACGCCGAACATAACCCTGCAGCCCGCCCAAGGGCGGGCTCGATACTTCGACAAGCGGCTCCCTGGCGCCATCGGACGTGGATAGCACTTCACGTCCGGCCGTCTCCTCTCCTCGCGCTGCGGATGATGCTGAGGTGGGGTCCCACAAGGGGCTCGGCCAGGAGGAGGAGGTTCCGGAGATGCCGCAGGGCAACCTCCCGGACTTTGGGCATGAGGGGGATCAACCCCTAAAGGGTTCTAAGTTCGGCCCTTGGCCGGATTCCGCACCGGAACCTCTAGTGGTTCCGGAGCCCGGCGGGCGGCCCCTTCGTAAGAAGGATGAGACTACGACACCGGTGACCTCCGTCCAACCGGAGGCGCCGGATAATTTGCTGGAGGCGCTTAACGGCGCCTCCATCGACGAGGAGCACCGCACTGTTATGAGTGCGGTGATCCAAAAAGTTCAGTCCGCCAAGAGCGGGCTGACTGAAGCCTCTACCAGCCTTCTATCAGGCTTTGAGGTATGTAATTAAGATATGTAAAAATAGTACCACATAGACAGTAGCCCCTGATGCTCAGTTTGGTGTTCGGAAAGAAAAACCGAACTGAGGATCTAAAAAGATATACGCGGGAGTCTAACATAAGCATGTCAATATGGGAATGCAGGCTGCGCTGCTGACCTCTGCCGCACTGACTGCGGAGGTCAATGCATTGAAGCAGGACCTCGAGCGGTCCGAGAACGAGCTCGGCCTTGCCAAGAAGCAGCTCGGGGACAAGGAAGGTAAGTAGTACCTTATAAAATATGTAATTGCAAAAAATTACAGGAATAACGTGAGAATTGCAGGGGCCACGAACGAGGTGACAACCCTGAAGGAAGCGGTGTCCAAGGCCGAAAGCAATGCGGCCGCGGAACGCACCGAGCGAGAGAAGCAGGAGGCGCGGGTGGCGGAGGTGCGGCAAGAGCTCCAGGCTCTCGTGGAAAAACACGAGAGGTTGGAGCATGACTCGAAGACTCGAGAGTCCGAGCTCGCCTCGGCTCTTGAGAGTGCCAAAGCCGCTAAGGCCGAAGCCCAAAAAGCTCTCTTCAGGAAATTGAGCCAATAAAGAAGATAGCGGCGGGTAAGGCATTCTTCATTCAAAGCAAGCACGTGAAAGTGAATTACTTGTTACTTACCCGAGTCCGGAGCTCTCCAGGAGCATTCGTAGATCTGCCCCATAGTGTGTCCGACGCTGCCGCATTCTGCCGGGCCGAGGAAGGGAGCTCGACGGAGAAGGTATTCTGGTGTCAGTATGCTGAGGCTGAACAGTCGGTGCCCTTGAGCGACCAGATGAAGCAGCTGGTCGAGCTCCATAAGGTGGCCGAACAGGACATTAAGGCCCTCATAGCTCGGCTGTGGCCGAAGGAGGCCATGCCTGGGAGCTACTTCGGGCTGGTGCGGCGGCTAGTGGACGCCTGTCCATGGATTGAAGTCGTCAAGCGCTCCGTCTGCATCGAAGGTGCCCGTCGGGCCCTTGCCCGCACTAAAGTGCACTGGGGCAAGATGGACGCCGAGAAGCTTGTGACGGACGCGCCACCGCCGGGCAAGGAGTATCGCACGCACGAGATGTACTATAAGGGTGTCCTGAAGGGTGCCCGCCTTATAGCGGGTGAGTGCTCCAAAGATGTAATTTTTGAGTAGACTCGCATTTGTTATCCTATGCGCTGAAAACTTTGTTCATATGCGCTAAGCAACGCTTGTTAATTTAAAATATTACCTTCTGTGCGGCCGTTTATCAAATTTGAGAGATGGCAAGTCGTTGGCTTCAGCCACCATGCCACGAGTGCTGGGGTGTTCGGGATAAACTTGAGCGCTCTTGTTCCCATTTTTGGGTCCTTCGAGGGAGGCGCTCAACATAACAAACGAGGCAACCGGACTTATAATGCTTGAACACTCCCACTTAGCCATAGAATTCTATAATTTTAAATTTCGGCGAAGCCCCTAGTGTTCGGAAGACCGGATTCGGGGCGCTATCCACGCCTGGGACGGACAAAGCCGACTCCTCGCTCTAAGCAGCATAAGTCTTTAGGGACTCGAAAAACCTCTCGAACAGCGACCGGCTCTCGCCCTATCATGACAGTCAGTTTTAACTTTCTCCACTGAGGTGCTCAACCCAGCTAAACCGGGGCACAATCGCAGTGGTTCTCCCAGCGCTACCTTAGCCGATATAATGGAACGTAAGGTACCAAAACATGGGAGCCGGGCAAACCCAACTATTGACCCAAGACATGATTCGGAGCCGATGCATATAATGCTATAAGTTCGGGGTGCCGCACTTGTTGAAGTGTTCGGACTTGTCACACCATATTTTGGGTTACTTAAGCCCCTGGTGTATTTGGCTGTACCAAAGCGTACGGATGCAACATGTCATAAGTTAACATATATAGATAGAAAAAGGAATGCAATAATAGGCAAAAAGCGATGCATTGCTTATTGAAAAAATACTGCAATGAAAGCAGAACGATACAAATAGTGCGATAAGCAAGGGATGGGACTATTTAACATGTCCCCCTCCAGGGGTAGGCTGCGTGATGGTATGTAAAACAGGTATACTGCTCGTAATAGAGAACACCTGGACACTCGACGTGGCTTTTCTGCTTCCATGGATGTTGCATCGTGAGTTCGGCAATTCTACTGCCAGACAGGGCTTCTGGAAAACGGAGTCATGCGAATAAGAGAAAAAAAAGAATGACGCAATTGGGAGCCCCTGGTGCGGTTGAGCCGCTCTCCGGGCATGCTGTGGTCGTGCCCCTACCCCTATGCCCATGGTATCTCTAGAGCGTAGTTATGTACGCGTGGTACTGGTCTCGTGATTTTGCGAGGGCTGGGGTTGTGGCCGCATTGCTACGCGTGCTCGGAACGTGCCAGGCAGTCTTGTTGTAGGTTACTCTGGGCGTGCTTGACGGTGTCCGGCCGCTTAACAGCCGGACTCGAGAATTGCCTTAAGAGGCTGCTTTGTACTTCCGCGGCGAGAGCTGATGTATGCTCCTCCGTTCAGAGAGAGCGTTCGGTGTTTCCGTTGACCGTAATGACTCCTCGAGGGCCTGCCATCTTGAGCTTGAGGTATGCGTAGTGCGGAACCGCATTGAACTTTGCAAATGCGGTTCGTCCGAGCAGTGCATGATAGCCGCTGCAGAACGCGACTATGTTGAAGATTAACTCCTTGCTTGGGAAGTTATCCGGGGTTCCGAAGACCACTTCAAGTGTAACTGAGCCTGTACAGTTGTCCTCTACACCTGGTATGATGCCTTTGAAGGTCGTCTTTGTGGGTTTAATCCTTGAGGGGTCTATGCCCATATTGCACACTGTATCCTGATAAAGCAGGTTTAGGCTGCTGCCGCCGTCCATCAGGACTCTAGTGAGGTGAAATCCATTGACGATTGGGTCTAGAACCAATGCAGCGAATCCGCCATGGCGGATGCTAGTGGGGTGGTCCCTTCGATCAAAAGTGATCGGCCAGGAGGACCACGGATTGAACTTTTGGGCGACTGGCTCCATCGCATATACGTCCCTGAGTGCACGCTTCCGCTCCCTTTTGGGTATGTGGGTTGCGTATATCATGTTCACCGTCCGCACTTGCGGGGGGAACCCTTATGTCCCCTATTGTTCGGCGGCCGGGTCTCCTCCTCGTCATCACTATGCAGCCCCTTGTCATTGTTTTCGGCAGTTAACTTGCCTGCCTACTTGAATACCCAACAATCCCTGTTGGTGTGATTGGCTGGCTTTTCGGGGGTGCCGTGTATTTGGCACGAGCGATCGACTATTCGGTCCAAATTGGACGGACCAGGAGTATTTCTTTTGAATGGCTTTTTCTGCTGACCGGGTTTAGAGCCTCTGAATCCGGCATTACTGCCGTATCCTCAGTATTGTCGCCATTAATGCGGCGCTTGTGCTTGTTGCGACGCGACCTGCCGCTGGTGTCCTTGGTATCCGAATTACCATGGCTCTTGGTCATGTTGTTACTACGAGCTAGCCAGCTATCCTCTCCCGCGTAGAAGCGGGTCATGAGTGTTGTGAGGGCTGCCATGGATTTCGGCTTTTCCTGTCCTAGGTGCCGGGCAAGCCACTCGTCGCGGATGTTGTGTTTGAAGGCTGCAAGGGCCTCTGCATCCGGACAGTCGACGATTTGATTTTTCTTGGTTAGGAACCATGTCCAGAATTGTCTGGCTGATTCTTCGGGCTGCTGAATTATGTGGCTTAGGTCATCGGCGTCTGGTGGTCGCACATAAGTGCCCTGGAAGTTGTCGAGGAGCGCGGCTTCCAGGTCTTCCCAACAACTGATTAACTCTGCTGGCAAGCTGTTAAGCCAGTGCCGCGCTGGACCTTTAAGCTTGAGTGGGAGGTATTTGATGGCGTGTAGATCATCACCGCGGGCCATGTGGATATGGAGGAGATAGTCCTCGATCCAGACCGCCGGATCTGTTGTGCCATTGTATGATTCAATGTTTACGGGTTTGAAACCCTCAGGGATTTGATGATCCATCACGTTGTCTGTGAAGCATAGTGGGTGTGCGGCGCCTCTGTATTGGGCTATATCACGACGCAACTCAAATGAGCTTTGTCTACAACGTTCGGCCCGGCCGGAATTGCCATATCCGGCATGGCGGTTATCATCACGTATCGTGGGGCGCCCACGCGATCCGTAGATCGATCTTGTTTGCCTTGCCTTGTCCTCGAGTATATCCCGCAGGTCTGGCGCACTTTCCTGCGCCTTGGTATTTTTTGAGCGGCGCCGAGGTGCGTCTTGAGTGTAGGGCCGAGAGGCCTCTCTGTCGCGGCCACAAGGTGGCCGGTAGGCCGTATTATGCGCTGGTGATGTAGGTTTAGGTGCTTCCTCCTCTAACCGGGGTAGCAGCCTGTGTTTTGGGTAGCTCTTGGTGGGGCGATCGAGTTTGTACTCTTCGGTTGTAAGGACTTCGGTCCATCTGTCAGCTAGCAAGTCTTGGTCAGCTCTAAGCTGCTGCTGTTTTTTCTTGAGGCTGCTTGCTGTGGCCATAAGCCTGCGCTTGAAACGCTCTTGTTCGACGGGATCCTCAGGCACGACAAATTTGTTGTCGTCGAGGCTTGCCTCATCTTCGGAGGGAGGCATATGATTATCGTCCTCTACCTCTCTGTCTGCCGCTCTCTCATGAGGGCTGGCTTCTCCATCCTCCTGCGCTGAATCCTGCTGGAGGGGGTTGTCTTCGGCACTGTCCGGGGTGTTATTGTCTCCGGTGCCGGAATCTCCATTTTTGCTATGGCGGGATTTAGAGCGGCGCCGTTGACGCTGGCGCTTAGGCTGTTTCTGGGAGGGGTCGTCCTCCGTTGTTCGGTCGCCATTCCCATCCTTTGGGATGTCCACCATGTAAATGTCGTATGACGAGGTGGCCTTCCAATGCCCTATAGGCGCTGGTTCTTGGTCGTCTCCTTTATCGTTGTCCATACCGTCGATGTCTTCGGAGTCGAAGTCTAGCATGTCGGTTAAGTCATCGACAGTGGCTATGAAGTGGGTGGTGGGTGGGCTTTGAATTTCTTCGTCATCTGCATCCCAACCGTCCTGACCATAATCCGGCCAGGGCTCTCCTGATAAGGAGAGACACTTTAGGGAATTCAGGATGTCACCAAAGGGCGAGTGCTGAAAGATGTCCGCAGCGGTGAACTCCATGATCGGCGCCCAATCGGATTTGATTGGCAGGGCGCGGAAGGTTCGGAGTCCGGAGAGGAGTCCGGCACCTTGGACGGGGTTGGTATTCAGCTCTATCGCCGTAGAGGTAGCAGCCCCCGAGGCGGTGTCAAGCCACCCGTCCTCGATCGGCGCGGTCGGCTCCGAGTTAAGGGTCAGAGCAGACACTTGTGCGGCCTCTAGGGCACTGTCCGGCAGCAGAGCTAGATCATGCCCATCGTGACAGTGCGGCACGCTTGGCTGTGGCTCGAACCCGTCGAAGATCAAGTCTCCGTAGACGTCAGCCGTATAGTTCAAACTTCCAAATCTGACATGATGGCCAGGTGCGTAGCTTTCAATCTGCTCCAGATGGCCAAGCGAGTTGGCCCGCAGTGCAACGCCACCAAATACGAAGATCTGTCCGGGGAGAAAAATCTCACCCTAGACTACGTCATTGTTGATGATCGAAGGAGCCATCGGGACTAAAGGTGACAACATAGAGGAACTCTCAGTGAAAGCACCAATGCCGGTGTCAAAACCGGCGGATCTCGGGTAGGGGGTCCCGAACTGTGCGTCTAGGCGGATGGTAACAGGAGACAAGGGACACGATGTTTTTACCCAGGTTCGGGCCCTCTCGATGGAGGTAAAACCCTACTCCTGCTTGATTAATATTGATGATATGGGTAGTACAAGAGTAGATCTACCACGAGATCAAAGAGGCTAAACCCTAGAAGCTAGCCTATGGTATGATTGTTGTTCGTCCTACGGACTAAAACCCTCCGATTTATATAGACACCGAAGAGGGTTAGGGTTACACAGAGTCGGTTACAATGGTAGGAGATCTACATATCCGTATCGCCAAGCTTGCCTTCCACGTCAAGGAAAGTTCCATCCAGACACGGGACGGAGTCTTCAATCTTGTATCTTCATAGTCTAGGAGTCTGGCCAACGATCCATCTCAGCCAACGGCGACGCCAGTGTACACGTGTGCTGGTGTGTGTTGTGTGTTGGGTGTGTGCGAGTGCATCCTTCTGTGCATGCCGTCACGAAGTGAAGTGTGCACGAGTGCGTCCGTAATGCGGAAAAAGTGTGCCCTCAATTTAATAGCGTGTGGGGTGCTACCCCGAGTGGTTTTAACTTTGTTTACTTCACCCAGTGTCAAATGGGCCTCTAGTTTACTTATTTTCACCCACTGCCACATGGGCCAGCACACAAAGAGAGTACACGAGCTGAGAAGGCAGCATGTGGACTGGTTGACCGGTTAACTAAACAATATACGGAGTGGGAGGGGAGGCCCGTGAGAGATAGCAGAGAGAGAAAAAGAGCTACTCCCTCCGTTTGATAATGCAGTGCCTACATTTTTTTAAGTCAATCTTTTGAAACTTTGACCAAGTTTATAAAGAACTTACTTGTATATACAGTGCCAAAGATAAACGATAGTATGAAGTAAGTACATGTTCTGGTGAATCTAACGATCGTTCCAGATGTAAATGTTTTTCTCCACGTATACCCGGTCAAACTTTTCTAAGATTTGACTTTTCAAAACATCATATGCTTATGGACGCGAGAGAGTACCTAACTAGAGAGAGAGTGAGAGTGAAATAGAAAGAGTGACTAAAAAAAGTGTATGTGAGTGTGTGAAAGAGACATGGACAACACATGATAAAAGTAGAGAAAAAGCGTGTGTGTCTTATGCAAACATATCACACATCGACAGTGGAAAAAGCTGAGGAGATAGTGTCGTGGAGTCACGGCAGATGTCCTAGTGAAAGGACTTAGTCGTGGAGCCATCGCTACGGGTTTACTTGAAGGGGTTAAAGCGGACACAAAGACACGAGGGTTTTATACTAGTTCGGCCCCTTCGATGAAGGTAAAAGCCTACGTCTAGTTGTGATGGAATTGATGTGATCTCGATGGCTAGGGAGCAGACAAGCTTCGCCTAGGCTCGAGTTGTGGTTGTCTGTCTTGAACCGCCGCCGGGTCGTCCCCTTATATACACGGGTGACGCCCGTCGGTCCATAGAATCCCAACCAGTTCATACTCGTATCCCGGTTGGTATCTCTCTATTCCTAACTTACAATACAAGTTACACATCAGGCCGGTTTACGGCTACAGGTTCTAAACCGACTACAGGACTTGGGCCTTCATCTGCTTATACCACTAATGAAGTTAACCCGGCCCAAGTAGGCCGGTTTACGCCTAGTGGTAATATCCCCAACATTAGGCCCCAGA
Source organism: Triticum timopheevii (assembly GCA_963921465.1). NCBI lineage: Eukaryota > Viridiplantae > Streptophyta > Magnoliopsida > Poales > Poaceae > Triticum > Triticum timopheevii. The sequence goes on from OY997271.1 coordinate 90,095,375, forward strand.
TTGATTTGAACCGGTTCATGTCAATCCTTCACAAAATCTGGTGTTTTGGACATCTTCGGGTAATTGGTAAACCGCCATGTCGTCATCATTTCTGGTTGCTGTAAACCGGCATGACGTCATCATGAAATTTATCCTTTATAACGCCCTCCTTTAATAATAGCTCCTGGATTCGCGCGCTTGACCTAACTCTGTTGCCTTATAAATGAGACCGAAGGGTCATTTCCTTTCCTTTCCCTTCGTCCCTTATTCTTCGTCTTCCTCACGTCGCCAGCCTTGGAGCTCCGCCACCGCCGTCGACCTCTCCCTCGTCTTGGGCCGCTGCATCAGCCTGAACGCACCAGAGCACTGCGGTATCTTTCCGCATCTTCTCCGTTTCCGGTAAGCATTCTCCTCTTCCTGACCTAGATCTGTTCTTAGGGTTCCATGTTCGTGCTGTGTTAGTCGCTTGCTCATACCTGTTCTCTGACTCTTGAACGAATATGTGAACCCCTGCTGTGTTTAGTAGTAATCTCTAAGCATCCTCCTGTAATTTCTCATCTAAGTCCATAGATCTCACGCACATACCCGCTCAATGGTTCACTTCTGTTCTGCCTTACTCTTCGGAATATTTTCTGTTTTTGTGAGCTCGCTGTAGATCCGCGGCCGTAATAAGATCTTGTGAAACCTGTTTCTGCATACCTAGTTGTCCATAGCTTCAATTGCTTCCGATGCTTAGGTCAGGCGGTTTAACTTACCATAGAAAAAAGTTACTAAACCGGTATATACCATTAGTCCCCTGGTTGAACCGCCAGAATCCATATGATGCCGCATTGTAGAAGACCGGTTTATAGGTATTGCCTCCGGTTTATCGTAGTTTAGATCAACACCTTCTTTTATCCAGCATATTCTCGAACCGGATCACCTATTTCTTGTAGATCCCACCATGGCCAAACAAGTATATGAGTGCAATTGGGTTCCCTCTCGCGTCACAGAATCTCAGTTGGATATTCTAGTCCTGATCGGCGCTTTAGACAATAAAGATACGGTCCACTGGACGGTTCCTGGAAATGAATGTCCTCCCGCACCTCAGGAGGGAGAGGTTGTGGTCTTTGCAGATCACTTGGCCCGGGGATTCAAACCGCCTGGTTCAAAATTTTACCGGGATGTGTTAGCCAACTTTCAGCTCCGTCCACAGGATATTAGCCCCAATTCTGTTACCAATCTATGTCACTTTCAAGTGCTCTCTGAGGTATACCTTCAAGAGGAGCCTTCAATCGATTTGTTTAGAGATTGCTTCCATTTAAACCGTCGCACTGAGTTTACCGACGGCCCCAATACTGAATTGGGCGGTATGGCCATCCAGAAGAGGAAAGAGATCACTTATCCCCACGTAAAACTCCATACTCACCCCAAAGAGTGGAATGCAACTTGGTTTTATTGCAAGGACACCTCACCTGTCAATGAAAATCCCTTGCCCGGCTTCTGTCCGGAACGGCTCAGCAACACTCACCCTTTTCCACAAAGACTGAACGCCAAGGAGAGAATTAAATATGCTCCGCAACTGTCCAAGCTCCGAGCCTTTATGGCCAACGGTTTAACAGGAATAGACCTTGCACGCTGTTGGATATCATGGAGCATACTGCCTCTGAGCCGGCGCCCCAATTTGATGTGCAAATATACTGATAGCGTCGATGACCCACTCCGACACACCAAAATCCAACTCTTCAATGATGAAGTCAAAGATTCTGTAAAGAAGATGTTGAATGAACCGGAGCACCTCTGTGCTCAAACCGGCCTGCTTCCTTACTGCACCACCAACAAACCGCCAGCGGTAAGATTTTAATTTCTCTATTGTTGAACCTGTTACCGCTTTATCCGTCTGATATTTGATTACTGCTGATCCAGGGCGATAATCCATTTTGGAGCAAGAAGCTTCCACAAGACAAAACGGAGAAAGCAGGGCGGTCAACCCGGCCCAAGACCAAGGTTATCAAGAAACCAGCTCACAAGAGAAAAACCACCGCTTCATCTGATCCAGCTATTGATGATGATGTGGGTAATCCGGACCTTGAGTTAGAACTTGATTCACTTGGCTTACTTTTTACACGCCTTATTGATGATGATGCTTGTCAGGACGACGCCGAAGCCAGCAATTCGGAATTTGCTGAGGTAATTATTCTCTCTTCCGATTTAGAAATCTTGCCTTTGCCAAAATTTCGCCAGGCAAACCGGTAAGTTAAATTTTCTCATCCTCTTGCTTATTTGGATCCCAAATTTCTTATGAAGACTCAGCAACATGAAGCTCGCCGCACAACCCGGCACAGTGGTCAGGTAGTTACCTCTGCCGGTTTACCAAACAGTCCAGTTCGAAAACGCCGCTCCGAGGTCTCCGACCTTTTTATTGATTTAAATTCTAAAGCGGGTTTCTTCCGTCAACCTCTTAATCCATCCGACTCCGATTATCAGGTTACTTCGCATTCATCTTCTGGTGAATCGTCGGCCACTCAGCTGCCACCATTGAAAATAGTTCTTGGGTAAGCTAAACTGAACATATGCTTCCAGTATACTGTGTAATGGCTTATGCTTTTCCTTGACTCTTTGTTTTTCTTTCAGGGCCAAACCAAAACCAAGCAAGAAGGCCCGCTTGGATAAAGCGGCTGAAGAAGATGTAGCCCCAGAACATGACAAAGCGCCAGATCTTGAAGAGTTTGCTCCTGAAGATATTCCCAATGAACCTCCTTTGCAAGATGATGCTATTCCCGAAGAGAGGCCTATTAACACTTCAGTCTCTGCCGATCCGCCTGCCAGCTCCGCCCGGATTGAGAAATCCCACAGTCCTGCTGACAAACCGACCGCACCAACACAAACCAGCGAGTCCAAAGATGATGATGTTGTGATTACCGGTGTAGGCCGCTTTGAACCCGGGAATCCTGTTACCTTAACCAAGCATACCGTAAAAGAGGATTTTTCTGCTCTGAACAAAGGAAAATGGGATGTTGAACTGGAGACATATGCTGCTCTGAGTGCCCAAGATCTTCATTCCGGCTATTTAAACCGGCTTTATACTAGCCATGACTGTGAAGCTGGTCTGGTAAAGATGATGAGGGATAAATTTGAGGTAAGTCACTTCTTTACTTACTGCCATTGTATCAATCCTCCTAGCCCCCAAGGGTCGGTTTGTAACCTTCGTCAAACCGGGACTTGAACACAATCCTCAACACTTTGAAATCCATCAGTATAGCCCCCAAGGGCCGGCTTAACTTAGCATAATTAAACCGGGGCTCCGATAGAAAACTTAGGACATAATTTGATCAAATAATCATTAGCCCCCAAGTGCCAAGTTGAATACCTGTATTGAGCTTGGGACTTTGCAATCTAGTAATATATAAAAATTGAAGGTGCATTAGCCCCCAAGTATCAGGCGTATAACTTTGTTATGTGGTTGATACTTCGATATCTTGGACCGCTTGTTTAAAGCTAAATGCTGTCTGTATGCAGGCTGAGGTGAGAATCAAGGAGGACCGGATTGCCGATTTGCAGGAGATCTTGAAAACCCAACAGGCCGAAATAGACAAGGCAAGGGAAGAATTAACCAACGCCTTGAGCATCGCTGAACAGCTGAAGGAAGGCTTCAAGAAAGAGCGGGCTGATTGGGCCACTGAGAAGGCCGCTTTAACCAAAAGAGCAGAAAATGCTGAAGCTGCCCTTAAACCGGTGGTGGATGAACTTACGGCCGTAAAGCGGCAAATACACTCCATGACCGCTGCGATCTTTGGTAAGCTCCTTTTAACTTCTGTGATAATTTGAACCTGCTGTAGTATAAATCCGGTTTGAGACCGTCCCTATATTGTTGTAGGCACACGCATCGGGCACTTAGGAAACGATGTGCGGAAGAAACTGAAGGCTGCCTCCACCTTAGTGGAACAATTATATACCGGAGCCTAGCGGATCATCACCACAGCCTCTCATAACAACCCGACACCTTCTTTAATCCAGTACACACTTAACAGGTTGTCGATGCTTCGGGCCCGGATTGAGGAGCTGAAAAAATCTGCTGCTCGAACCAGAGCTATTAACGCCTTGATCCGGGCAAAGGCATGGGTGCCAGATTTTGACCCTGTGGAAGCAGCTCAAGGCTATCCCAGCCTGAAGGAAGACGGCTCTGAATTTAACGAAGATGATCTGAGGGTAATAAACCGTGCAGTGCGACCTCTGGCTTGTCAATTAGCTGAAGAGGCAGACTTGACGCATTATCAAGCGCAATACAACAATCAGAACAAGCGAGTGCCTGCCCCAACTCTTGAAGCGGAGAATCTGATTCCTCCAATCCGTAAGCATACTTACGCTCCTGATATTGAACCGTCTTCCCTAATCCATGAAGAGGCTGTTTTCCAAGCTTTAATGGGAATCGACTGGACCACTGTTGATTTCCAGCCAATGGGTAGAGACAAGGAAGCTGAAGTGGACGATGATGAGGAGCAGGCTTGAACCGGAAGCCGGTTTGGATAGCTATCTTTGTCATCTTTCCAAAATAACAATGATCTTATTCAGGCACCGTGTTGCCTTGTAATAGGATATTTAATACTTCTACCTTGGATATGCTTTCGTGCATAAGTACTGAAGCTTTTGTTCGAAAAACCTCAACTCATATTTCCTGCAATTAGAAAAATTTGAACTTCGGTGGCGGTTATACCGCCAGCCGGTTTATGATCTTGATATGTGTATCAGCAATATAACAAATAGGTGATACAAAATACCTGCCATGTCTGGGCATGAAGCTGGCTTAGCCAAGCTTGAAGCGGAGGTTTCATAAACCATTACCGTCAACAAGGGGGGAGAAAACAGCTCCCGTATAAACCGTACTGAGTCAATACAAACCCCCTTGTTACTCCATGATGTTAACAGGAAAAGGTAAACCGGGCATACTTCTCCGGATTAAAGGGGAATCAAATCCATCGGCTGAACCGAAAAAAGGTGTTTGTTGACTTAAAATAAATCCAACAAAAACAAAGAACAAACAAGCCATGAAAATAACATGGAAGCAAAGGCAATGATAAAAACCGTTTGCAAAAATATGCTATACTGAGCTGATCAGATGGTGTTACCATGGTCGGACAGGACCAAGCCCCCAATAGGAGTGACAATGATTCAAGTCAGCCATGGTCCCCAAATGAAACCGTGGCATATATGCCAAATCAAGAGGCGTGGCAATGGTTCGGGTTCGACCAAGCCCCCAAGTGATTTTGTGGCCTTAGGCCGATCAAGAGGCGTGACTGGTTCAGACTTGACCATGTCCCCAAGTGATCTGGTGGCTGTCACCTATCAAAAGGTGTCACGTTGGTTCGGACACGACCAAGGCCCCAAGTGATATATAAAAAGCAAATGTCAAGGGGTAAACCGGAGGCCGCTTTAAAAACAGAGCCACTCCATGTAACCACGCATGATAAGAAAGACAGAGACCCCGCTTTAGCTGAGGCTCCGGTTTTATTATATCAAAGATAATATATACACACTGTCATGATATGTACATAGATAGAGCCGATGGCTCAAGTGTAGTAAGGCCGAAGATGAGCTATGTTCCACGGCCTGTTGGTCTCCTCCTCTGATGTGCATGAGTCTTGATGCTCTCGAATATCAATCAGATAGTACGACCCGTTGTGCAGATTCTTGCTGACCACAAAAGGTCCCTCCCAAGGTGGGGATAACTTGTGCATATCTGTCTGGTCTTGGATGAGTCGAAGCACCAAATCTCATTCTTGAAAAGTACTGGTTCTAACCCGGCGACTGTGATAGTAGCGAAGATCTTGTTGGTAAATCGCCGAACAAGCAGCCGCTATATCACGCTCCTCGTCCAATAGGTCCAAAGCGTCTTGCTGTGCTGTCTCATTGTCCGCTTCAACATAAGCTGCCACACGAGGCGAATCGTGCCGGATATCACTAGGGAGAACTGCCTCTGCTCCGTAGACCATGAAAAATGGTGTGTATCCTGTGGATCGGTTTGGCGTAGTATTGATACTCCATAGCACAGATGGTAGCTCTTCAACCCAACATCCTGGTGTTCTTTGCAATGGGACCATAAGTCGGGGTTTGATGCCTCGCAAGATCTCTTGATTAGCTCGTTCTGCCTGTCCATTGGACTGGGGGTGTGCCACTAACGACACGTCAAGTCGGATGTGCTCACGTTCACAGAACTCCTTCATAGCGCCCTTGGATAAATTGGTACCATTGTCAGTAATGATACTGTGTGGAAAGCCAAACCGGAAAATCACCTTTTTTATGAACTGCACCGCTGTTGCTGCATCACACTTGCTGACAGGCTCCGCTTCAACCCATTTGGTAAATTTGTCAACCGCCACCAAAAGGTGGGTTTTCTTATCCTTGGATCTTTTAAAAGGTCCGACCATATCCAGCCCCCAAGTTGCAAACGGCCACGTTATTGGGATCATCCTCAATTCTTGAGCCGGCACATGAGCACGCCTTGAAAATTTCTGACATCCATCACACCGTTTAACAAAGTCCTCCGCATCAGCATGCGCTGTCAACCAGTAAAACCCATGACGAAACGCCTTTGCCACCAGAGACTTTGAACCGGCGTGGTGTCCACAATCCCCTTCATGGATTTCTCTTAAGATTTCACAGCCTTCCTTAGGAGAAACACAACGTTGAAATGCCCCTGATACACTGCAATGATGCAATTCACCATTGACAATCGTCATAGACTTGGATCGCCGGACTATCTGCCTAGCTAAAATCTCATCCTCTGGTAACTCCCCCCGGTTCATATACGCAAGATAAGGAACTGTCCAATCCAGAATAACATGCAGGGCTGCCACCAATTGAGCCTCCGGATCAGGAATAGCCAAATCCGCTTCACTTGGGAGCTGGACTGACGGGTTGTGCAACACGTCCAGAAAGACATTAGGCGGGACCGGTTTGCGCTGAGAACCCAACCGGCTTAAAGCGTCCGCCGCTTCATTCTTCCGACGGTCCACATGATCCACTTGATAACCCTTGAAGCAACCCGCAATATTATCCACTTCCCGACGATATGCAGCCATGAGCGGGTCCTTAGAATCCCAAGTGCCAGACACCTGTTGAGCCACGAGGTCCGAGTCACCGAAGCACTTAACCCGGCTTAAGTTCATCTCCTTAGCCATCCGGAGACCATGGAGAAAGGCTTCGTACTCAGCTGCATTATTAGTACAAGGGAACATTAAGCGGAGAACATAACAAAACTTATCACCTCGTGGGGAAGTTAATACGACTCCAGCCCCCGAGCCTTCCAGTTGCCTGGATCCATCAAAATGAATAGTCCAATATGTGTGATCCGGCTTCTCCTCTGGTGCTTGTAACTCCGTCCAGTCATTGATGAAATCAACAAGTGCTTGAGACTTCACCGCCGTCCGGGGTACATACTTTAGTCCGTGTGGCCCAAGCTCTATAGCCCACTTGGCAATCCGGCCAGTCGCCTCCCGGTACTATATGATATCACCCAGGGGAGCTGAACTGACCACTGTGATGGGGTGCCCTTGAAAATACTGCTTCAACTTCCGGCTGGCCATGAAGACACCATAGACCAGCTTCTGCCAATGCGGATACCTTTGCTTGGATTCAATAAGCACCTCGCTGATATAATAAACCAGCCGCTGAACCGGATATTCCTTGACTGCCTCCTTGCGTTCCACCACAATAGCCACGCTAACTGCCCGAGCATTGGCTGCTACGTATAATAATAGTGGCTCCTTGTCAACCGGAGCTGCAAGAACAGGCGGATTGGCTAATTGCCGCTTCAAGTCCTCAAATGCTTCATCAGCAGCCGGACTCCAGACGAAATTGTCTGTCTTCCTCAGCATTTGGTACAAAGGAATGGCCTTCTCTCCGAGGCGGCTGATAAACCGGCTCAGTGCAGCGATTCGGCCCGCCAAACGCTGAACATCGTTGATACACTTCGGTTTAGCCAGGGAGGTAATGGCCGTAATCTTCTTCGGATTAGCCTCAATTCCTCTGTTAGACACCAGGAAACCCAGTAACTTGCCTGCCGGAACACCAAAGACACACTTGGCCGGATTAAGCATCATCTTGTAAACGCGCAAGTTGTCAAAGGTTTCCTTCAAATCATCCACCAGCGTCTCCTTTTGCCTTGATTTCACTACAATATCATCCACATAGGCGTGCACGTTGCGGCCGATCTGTTTATGCAAGCAATTCTGTACACACCGTTGATAGGTGGCTTGGGCACTCTTGAGCCCGAAGGGCATAGATACATAGCAGAAGGCTCCAAAGGGAGTAATAAACATTGTCTTCTCCTGGTCCTTAACCGCCATTTTGATCTGATGATATCCAAAATATGCATCCAAAAAACTCAAACGCTCACAACCCGCCGTGGCATCAATGATCTGGTCAATGCGGGGGAGGGCAAAAGGATCCGCTGGACAAGCCCTGTTAAGATCTGTGTAATCCACACACATACGCCAAGTGCCGTTTTTCTTAGGAACCAGCACCGGATTAGCAAGCCACTCTGGATGGAACACCTCAATGATAAAGCCAGCTGCTAAAAGCCTGGCCACTTCCTCTCCAATGGCTTTGCGCCTTTCTTCATTAAACCGGCGGAGGAATTGTTTCACCAGTTTATACTTAGGATCCACATTAAGAGTGTGCTCAGTGAGTTCCCTCGGTACACCTGGCATGTCGGACCGTTTCCATGCAAAGATGTCCCGATTCTCACGGATGAGCTCGATGAGCGCGCTTTCCTATTTGGGATCCAGATTGGCACTAACAGTGAACTGCTTGGACGAATCGCCGGGCACGAAGTCAACAAGCTTGGTCTCAGCTGCCGATTTGAACTTCAGATCCGAATCATGCTCTGTAGTTGGCTTCTTCAAAGGGGTCATATCCGCCGGATCAACATTGTCCTTATAGTACTTCAACTCCTCCGTGGCACAGACCGAATCTGCATAAGACGCATCACCTTCCTCACATTCCAAAGCGACCCTACGGCTCCCATGAACCGTTATTGTCCCCTTGTAACCCGACATCTTGAGCTGCAAGTAGATATAACAAGGCTGCGCCATGAACTTGGCATAAGCCGGCCGGCCAAACAAGGCGTGATACGGGCTCCGGATCTTTACCACCTCAAATGTTAGTTTTTCCGACCGGGAGTCGTGCTTGTCCCCAAAAGCCACATCCAAGGCTATCTTACCAACAGGATATGCAGATTTACCAGGCACCACACCATGGGACACCGTATTAGACGGTCTGAGATCCTTGTCTGTTAGACCCATGCGGCGGAATGTCTCATAGTATAGTATGTTAATACTGCTCCCTCCATCCATGAGTACCTTGGTGAATTTATAACCCCCCACCTGAGGGTCTACCACTAATGCTAGCTGGCCCGGATTATCAACCCGGGGCGGGTGATCCTCTCTGCTCCACACGATAGGCTGCTCTGACCAGCGTAAGTAACGTGGTAAGGCCGGTTCAACAGAATTCACCACTCGCTTGTGGAGTTTTCGGTCGCGTTTATCCAAGCTAGTTGTGAAAACATGATATTGCCCATTGTTCAACTGTTTTGGCAGGCTCTGATAACCCGACTGCTGCTGCTGGCCGTTCTGATTATTCTGGTTGTTGTGACCGCCCTGATTGAGACCTGAACCGGAAGCTCCATCGTGACCCGGCCCATGGAAACCGGATCCTGAACCGCCACCTGACCCATGGTCATACCGGAAGGCATTAGAGTTTTTAAACTCCTGCATAATATAACAATCCTTCCAAAGGTGGTTAGCCGGCGCCTCCTTCGTCCCGTGCTTTGGGCAAGGCTGATTCAACACATTATTCAAACGGTTTGCGTTAGGATTGGGAGCCCCATTACGATTTGCCGCTTTACCTCTGCGCCACTGCCCCCTGTCCTATGCATTAGTGTTGGCCACAAAGTCCATGCTGCCATCCGCCTTGCGCTTGCCTCCATTTCCATGACCCGCCGGTTTGTACTGCTACTGCTTGGAGTTGCTATTCTTCTTTCCCTTCCCTGCTTCATCATCATCAGTCTTGGGATCCTTGGTACTGTCCGAATCAGCATACTTCACTAAAGCGGCCATGAGAGTTCCCATGTCATTACAGAACCGCTTCATGTGTCCCAGCTTCAATTTTAAAGGCTTAAACCGGCAGTTGCCTTCCAGTGTTAAGATCGCAGAGTCAGCATTGATCCTATCAGACGAGTGCAAAACTTCTGAAACGCGGCGCACCCAATGGGTCGTTGATTCTCCGTCCTCCTGGACACAAGCCGCCAGATCTACTATGGACTTGGGCTGCTTACATGTATCCTTGAAATTCTGGATAAACCGGGCCCACAACTGGGCCCATGAGCTGATAGAATTGGGCGGTAGGCTCTTCAACCAAGTACGAGCCGTGCCTTCAAGCATCATGTTAAAGTATTTTGCACACGCAGTCTCATCCACATCTAGCATCTACATGGCCATCTCATAACTTTCTACCCACGCTTCGGGAGATAAATCAGCGGTGTAATTCAGCACCTTGCACGGACCCTTGAAATCTTTGGGCAGGCGCACATTGCGTAAAGCAGGAATTAAACAAGGCACTCCCAAAGCAGATGCGACCCCTGGTCCGGCGGAGGTGGTAGGACGAACCGGTGTCGGTTGACCCGCATCATTCTGTGCTGCTAACTCGGCCTCCCTTCGTGCTCGGGCCCGGTCCACCACATCCTGAGGATCGCGAACACCACCTACCGGGTTATTGCCACGGGCCGCTTCACGGCCTCGCACATTGCTCGATATGGCCGGTTCATCCAGGCACCTGCTATAGCTCAGGCTTGGACGGGGCGTGGAGTGAATCAACGTGGTCCGGAGAAGCTCCTTAACCCGGCGCGTCTCTATCGCTTGCGGAGAGTCCCCTTCAACCGGGATAGCCTCTAACCGCGCGGCGGCTGCAACAAGGTTGTCCATAGGATTAGAATAATGACCCGGGGCGTCTGGACCGGCGGAGGAACCACAATGTTCTATTGAGGAGGTTCCATCAGGAGAGGTTGGACCGTCGCCCTGGTCCTGGTGCCTCAATCCGGTTTGTCTCCAGGTACTGCGGCGGATTACTGGGTCCAGCTCCTGGAGTGTGAAAGAGATTTTGAGGGTCAAACCCTAACGGCAGGCGTGATCTGTGCTTCCGCTTCAAAACCTCCTGTGATGCGTTCTGGTCAAGCATGAGTTTATAGGCCTGGGCGTCCAAAGCGGCTCGCTCTGCAGCCATCCTGTCTTTTTCTGCTGCCAGATCCGCTCTGGCTTGCACGATCTGCTCTCTCACCTTTGCAATCTCTGCATCATGGGCCTCCTGATCCGCCGGATTGGCCTCTGCCATAAGCGCGGCTAGTGCATCAAACAGATCAGATAGAACCTGAACCGGTGGGCGCACAAGGCCTCCTGCCCCTGCTGCCGCTGCCGCTACTGATCCGGAGAGCATTGCAGCGGCGGTCGAAGAGTGATTCGCCGGCTGTGTGCCGGCTATGAATATTCCAACCCGGTTGACCTGGCCTGGAGGGTCCAGAATACTGTCGCCATCGGAACAGCCCCTAATCTGGTCGTCTTGCAACTGGTACAGCGATTCGGTCTCTCCGGTCGAGGACTCGTCACCGGAATAGACGACGGTGTCGCTACCGTGTTCTGATTCATCCTCACGCTCTCCTTCGTGGACGACTCCAACGAAGACACGCTTCACGACCGGTTTAGCCTGGGTAGATCTCGCACGCTGAGCCGTCTCGACGAGGTCGGTGCAGATGTCCGGCTCAGGCCCAGGCTCACCGATCTTGCCAATGAAAACGTGTATGCCACAAAAGGGGACCCGGTACCCATAGTCGATCGAATCGGCCTCGGGACCCCATCCTGCGTCGTCGATGTAGATCTTGCCACGACGACTCTTGGTCATCCGGCCCACAACATAGCCTTCGAGTCCTTTGAGCTTGCCCTCCAAGATCGTCAAACCATCATGCGATAGCCCCACGGTGGGCGCCAACTGTCGTGGATTTTTCACGGCAGATGTCCTAGTGAAAGGACTTAGTCGTGGAGCCATCGCTACGGGTTTACTTGAAGGGGTTAAAGCGGACACAAAGACACGAGGGTTTTATACTAGTTCGGCCCCTTCGATGAAGGTAAAAGCCTACGTCTAGTTGTGATGGAATTGATGTGATCTCGATGGCTAGGGAGCAGACAAGCTTCGCCTAGGCTCGAGTTGTGGTTGTCTGTCTTGAACCGCCGCCGGGTCGTCCCCTTATATACACGGGTGATGCCCGTCGGTCCATAGAATCCCAACCGGTTCATACTCGTATCCCGGTTGGTATCTCTCTATTCCTAACTTACAATACAAGTTACACATCAGGCCGGTTTACGGCTACAGGTTCTAAACCAACTACAGGCCTTGGGCCTTCATCTGCTTATACCACTAATGAAGTTAACCCGGCCCAAGTAGGCCGGTTTACGCCTAGTGGTAATATCCCCAACAGATAGTGTGTGGTTTTTTGCAACCGAGAGAGAAAGATCCCTAGCACGTGGCCAATAGGGGTCTGACACAAAAGGGAGAGAGGTCGAGAGAGACGTACAGAGGAAATGCAGACATGGGGAGGAGAGAGTGTATGTTTGTCATAGAGAGATCCCCTGGAGATTGTGATGGGACTACATGGGTGGGAGATCGAGTGACAAGTTGTGTGCGCGATAGAAGATACCCCAAGAGATATCGAGATGGACGTATGGATGGAAGGAGACAATACATGTATTCCTGATGACTAGTGAGAGATAGTCATACTTAGGGGGGAGTGTGTGCGCCTATGATGGAGTGAGGGATTATGGTACTTAGGGGGGTGTGTGTCACATAGAGGAGAACGAGGGTGGAGAGTGTTAGATGGGTATATGTAGCGCAAGCGAGACATGTGTATGTGTGAACCAAGGAGATATAAAGTTTAAGAGAGATAGAGGAGCCCCGATAAGGCTGAATGGTGCGTCAGATAGCTGAGAGGGGGAAAGAGATATTCCATCCACTCGATAATGCAGTGCATATAAATTTTATAGAAGTCAAACTATGGAAACTTTGACCAGGTTTACACAAATATTATTTATATGTACAATACCAAAGATACATCATACGAAACTACATCTCATGTTGAATCTAATGGTATATCTTTGTCGTTCTAGATGTAAATTTCTTTCTCCGCATACATGGTCAAACTTTGTGAAGTTTGACTTTTCAATAAATCTATATGCTATGGACTGAAGAGAGTGCCTAAGTCGAGAGAGATCAACTGCGTGTGAAGGAGAATGAGTGAGTGTGCAAAAAGAGTATGTGTGTGAAAGAGAAAGGGACAACAAACGATAAATTAGAGAGAGAGTGTGTGTGTTCGCTTCTTATGCAAACATATCACGCATGCATCTCCGAGATAGAAAAGCGAGGTGAGGAGATACACGAAGATAGCTAGTGTGTGATTGTTTGCAATGGAGAGAGACACCCCTATAGCACATGTCCAATAGAGGTTTGGCCAACAAGGAACAAAGGTCGAGAGGGACGCATGGAGAAGATGGATGCATGGGGAGGGAGAGAAGCTGTGTTTGTGATAGAGAGATCCCCTCGAGATCGTGAGGGGACTATATGGGTGGGAGATCGAGGGATGAGGTGCGTGTGTGATAGAAATATGCCCGGAGAGAAATCGAGATAGACCATCCACATGTTTGTGATGGAAACTAAGAATTAGCTAGTCATATACATACGGGGGGACTGTGTGTGACTACAATTGAGTGAGAGACCATCATACTTGGCTAGGCATGAGATTGTGTGTGTGCGTGTGATATGGAGAGAGAACGAGGGAGAGAGGTAGAGTTTTAGATGGGTCTATCGAGTGCGGGTGAGATATGCATGTGTATGTGTGACCCAGGGAGATGGAGAGTTTGAGAGAGAGAAAGAGAGAGGGAGGGAGGGAAGAGCTCCGATACGATAGAGTGGTGCGTGAGAGAGTTACGGGAAATGAGCCAGGGAATTTGTGTGCGTGCGATGAGTGCACCCAAGATATTTATCTTGGACTAGAGAATCATACATAGTGTGCGAGAGAGACCTATACATGGAGTATATATGCATGCGAACTAGAAAGCCCCCCCCCCCACACACAAAGGGAGAGAGAGAGAGAGAGAGAGAGAGAGAAAGGGAGAGGGACCAACAAGGTTTGTGTGTTGGATGCGTGCGACAGAATTGAAGATTGTCGGCGGGAGAGAGAGCAGGAGTCCGTGAAAGGGGGAGGTCGCCTTTTGTACATCAAATACTGATATAAACCATGTTTCGATATAAACTGCATTCAAATATTTAAATTGGAGAACATGTTGTGTGCAATCCACACATGAATGAAGATATCGTATCAAACAAGTTCATTAATTTGACTTTCAACATGTTCATGGAGTACTATAATATTGTACAACATGCTACTCGATTGAGGTGTTCAATTTTGGATTAAGTTCACTATTTTGACCTGGTGAACGAGCTATTTCATTGAATTGAGCTATTTCATTTTGGGTTTGATTCCCGCTTTTGAGTGGGTCAACTATTTGTCATATAGTAAATCGTTAGCAATGAGCATGTAAAAACACATTAGTCCCGAGCATCATCTCTCCGTCTAAAAAAGAAGTCGCAAGCTAATATTTCAAAATTTGATTGGAACTGACTTGGTAAGGTAGACGTGGATGTTCGTTCTCCCAAAAATTTAACGAGCCGCTAAACACCCTCTGCTCGGTGGAATTCACCCAAGAAAATAAATGGGAGACGCGAAATTACCGGCCTATGTGGGACACTTATCAATTGGCCCGTTGTACATCGAGGGTAGGTTCGTAACTTCATCTAAGCGCGCATTCTCCTTGGCCGAAATGACATGTGACAAATAATTTATAAGCCATGGGCGGCAAAACACCCTCTCCTCGCCCGAAATCACTCGCGCCGACTATTTCAAAACACGCCCTCCTCGCCCGAAATCGCTCGTGCCCACTATTTCAAAACATGCCCTCCTCGCCCGAAATCGCTCGCACCCACTATTTGGAGAAGCAAATTTACTCTACTATCCCCGACCCTCAGTACACAGACCCAAGCCTAGAAGCCTAAAGGCAGGGGTAGAACTATAACTCCCCCGACATTCCAGAAAAATGCGTCCGTAAGACATGGTCCCCCTCCCAATTCCCCATTCATACCTCGTGGGCGCCAAATCACCTTCTCCCCGGAAGCTTCCTTCTCCCCAGCCGCGAAACCTCAGCCCCTCCTCCATGGCACCCCACATCGCACCAAATTGACCGCCACCATCCTCACCAATGCCGAAGACACTGTCCGTTTGCCGTCATGCACTGGGCCATGTGCCTCTTACTCTATGCTGCTGGAGCTGCGTCAATGACGGCCGTGTGAACCGTACTAGAGCCGATTCACTCCCGCCATTGTGCGTGGCGCCGGAGCGGCTCCAACTTCGGAAGCGTCCAGTAGGGTCCCAATGCTAGTTCACCATAGTCGTGGACCGTCATGACATCTCTGCTTTCCTGCCGCCGGTAGCCACCGCAACCGCGGCGGCCATACCGACTCGGCAGCTGGAGCTGCCTAATTCACCGGGCTGCAAGATACGTCGTACACTCATCTCAAATCACTTTATTTTGGCGTCAGTTTTCTGAATTTTTATTCTGGGCCAATCGATTCCCAATGGGAAGCAGCATCCATCGAGGCGACGGAGCTCCTAGGCTGTCGATTGGCTGGTGTCTAAAGTAAGGGTGCAGGGGTGCAAGTTCGCTATGGACGCAACGCCTACATGGATATCTTAGAGTTGCCTGGGTTGAAGGTACTACCGCCGCCGGATCTGGATGACTGCCAGTCTTCGTGGATTTGCCGAGGGTGGCGCAACCACTTCAGTGCGGTGGGGCAGGGAGCGGGGTTTTGGTCGGAGCTCTCGCAGCCACGGACGGCGGAGGTAGGCTACTCTGCCGGTGGTCGCTGGCTCTTTGGGGATGATTCCGAACAGTGTCAGCCGGGAGGCACAAGACGGCCATCAAGCCATCTGGTTTAGATTGGACAGTACCAAAATAAAATAAAATCCTGTGACCCCAATTTAGTCTTCAGTCAACACACGTGTGACCACTCTCGTACCTTACTGTTGATCACTTAGGGTATTTCTTCAGATCATAGATATGTGTCATTCTTAACATTATGTTATTTTTCCATCTTCAGCCACACCGTCTTCCTTCTCACCGGAGCTGCTCCAACAAGGGAAGCATACACCAGAAGGGATCTATAGTCCCCACTCAACAGTTCCCTGCATCGAATGTACTGTAACATCCCAAATTTTCAATTTGGAATGTTATACATAGATCATCATTGCATATCATAGTTTTGTTGCATTGTTGGCTCGATCCTAGAAATTCTACGCAACTCAAGGACCCACGGAGAGAGTTGGGGATTTCGTTATTTTCATATTTGAGTTTTTCTCAAATTTTGAAAATAGGATCATTTGATTTTATTTATTTTATCCTCAATTATTTCTACTACCAAAATTTCAGAGAGGGAATAAAATGACATTCCCAAATAAAGAAATAATGAAGATTTAATAAAAAAATCAAATAAGATTTATTTTGGAGTTTTTCGCCTTTTATTTGAATTTAGGAAAAATGCGCGTTTTTCAAAATTGCATTTAGGCCCCAAATAAATGTTCATCTTATCCGGCTTGATTGTAGAAGCCGGGGAAAATTTATTTCGGGATTTTTGGAGTCCTTTTAGTATTTCTTTTTATTTTTCTTCTGCGCGGAATTATTTAAAAAAAAATGCGAACCGCCTCTGGGCCATGCCCGAGCTGGACTCCGCTTGGGGGGGGCACTATATAAAGCGCCACCCCGGCGCCCCCAGGCCCGTCAGTTGCCCCGCCCCAGGCCCAAGTCGCCGTCGCCGCCAGCCCAGCCGCCACCCGCACCCAAACCCTAACCCTACACGCCGCCGCAGCCAGATACGCCGCCGCCGCCGCCGCCGCCGGACATCACCGCCGCCGCCGCCGAGGTTCGCCGCGGCCTCGATCCGCGTGCCGCCGGTTTTTTTTATAAAAACCGAGCGGTTTTTCTTCGTTTTTTTTGGTTTTTCGTTAGATCGGTTTTTTCTTTCGGTTTGGTTAAATAGCCAGCGTTCGCTCGTTCGTTCGTTTCAAAAAATGTGTTCGTCAGATTAGTTTAGTTAACAAACGTTCGTTCGTTAACCCGTTCGTCGTTTTCTTTTTCTCGGATTTAATCCGCGATTTTTCTGATCGCGATTCCTGATCCGATTTTCGTTTAGTATAACTTGTTGCTCGTTTATTGGAATCAGGCGATTCAAGCGCCTGGAGTTTCGTCTCGAAACCCTCTTTCCGAATAATCTACTTAAACAAGTTTTTGCTGCTGTAAAATTTGACTTAGATCCATATTAGTAAAATGAAGCTGTTTTCTTTCGCCGTTTGACTTTTGTTGCTTTGTTTCTTTTTGCAAACCGGAGTTCTTAAGTTGAACATTCTGGTTAGATCTTTTATTTCGAGTTTTACCTGTGCATTAGATGAGTACTTATTGTAGGCTTGTTTGTTTGTCTGCGATAGAATACCCGGAGTGCGCCGCCTGTTACTTCGAGTCTCTAGGTTTCGCGGATCGTCAGCAAGGCAAGTAACACTTTGATCATACCTTTTCTACTACCCAGTTTTATGCATTAGATCAATCCTCCAACATTGCATGATTAGGATCTAATTAAATTGTGGGATGGGTAGTAGATGAGGTAGTACCTATTACCTGTTTTATTATCAAACCTTCGGGAGCTACTTCTATGTTTGCTTATTATGCCATGCTATGCTAGTAGACGTGGATTGGGTGAGTGAATTTCCATGACAGATGTGAGATTGTTAATTAATGGTTTATTTAAGGTGGCAACTTAAACACACATCTGCCTGGATTGAGGCACCTGGTTTCTATCAAGACTTGCCTGTATTTCTTCGGACCGCCACCCAGACTCAAAGGGATCATGAGATTATTCAAACTAGAAACTTCCGTGTGCAGCCACATGCTATTATGGGCTCTAGCATAGTTGACTAAGTTGTGCGAACTCTTACGGGGTGGACTAGCAGATGTAGGGGATGTAGGTTGGTACGGTCTACCCCTTACGTAAGGTGCAAGCGCTTCTGAAAGATTATGTCTCAGTCATCCGTTTCTCAAACACCATGTAGTGCGAGAAATCAAACGGAGGAGATCGAGTCATATGGAGAAAAGTGCGCAAACCTCTGCAGAGTGTATAAACTAATCATGGTTAGGCGTGTCCCCGGTTATGGACATCTTGAGTATCTAGTACTTGGAAATCATGTGAATCTCATCATGTTACTTCTAAATTAATATTGTTGGGATGTTAATGAGTACTTTTAATTGGGATTGAGAATGCTGTCAACCACTCTCAATGTTTAACAACCACCATGATAGCTAAATAAATTTATTCCTTTGCAGTAGGGAAAAATTGGCTTTATGCAAAACTATAACCATAGAGCTTTTCCACCAGCCATATATGCATGTAGTATAGCTTATTTAATTGTTATTCTCTATGTGTTACATTGCCAGCATATTCCATGTGCTGACCCGTTTTCGGGCTGCAACATTTCATGTTGCAGACTTTTGAGACGACGAGTAAGATGCTTTTCGGTCGTGGTTCTATACTCAGTGATGCCGTTGGAGTTGATGGACTCGCTTATCTTCCAAGCCTTCCGCTGTTATCGATTTTAGATGGCCTTTAGCCATATTTATCTCAATAAGTTCTCTCTTGAGACATTTGATGTAATAAGTGTGTGATTGCTACTCTGTTATAAATCCTCCAAGCACTGTGTGGTGTCAGCATTACTGATCCAGGGATGACACTGAGCACAGAGTTCATACTGTTTGAGGTCTGGTCGCTACAAAGGTGGTATCAGAGCACACGCTGACTGTAGGACACGGCCACTACGCTTAAGACCTAGATCACTACTCTTTCTTCTCATTTCTGACTCCTCATCTTTTCTATTCTTTAGGATGGCGGATGCAAGGATCAAGTTCACACAACCAGATGAGAACTCACCTTTTGGATATCACTTGAAGGAAGCCACTAGATACCTGAACATAGGAGTACCAAGCTTCACCGGGACTTTCAACGCCACTTTACCCAAAGAGGAGCGCTGGAGGATTCAAGTCTACATTCCAGGAAGGACATTTGCACCAGCCACGGAACCAATAGAGTTTACCTTTGATGCACCAACATGGAGCCTAGGAAAGAGCATGGCAGCTCACATCGCCATGGGACGAATTGGAGAAGTTTACCACAACGATGTCAAGAATACTATCTACCAGATTTGTGGACGCCGAGATGAGCATTGGGAGATGATCACCACCAGGAAGGACAGATCAATCGCAGCTTATATTCAGGAGTTAAACCAACACATTCGAAGCTAGGAGAATCAGATGTGCGCAGATATGGAGGAACTGCAGAAGGCTATGACCAAGATCAAGGAGCTAGAAGAAGAACTCAAGGCTACACATAAAGACTACATGGAAGAAATCGTCGCTCTAGTAAGACAGAACGGTGACCTTAAGGAGAAGATTGGAGTATTCATGGGAGGATCAGCACCCTTAGGAGAAGAGGATGAACCTACTTGTCCAGAGAATTATATCATCATCGACGACACCGACTCAGATCCCGACGACAGCGATGATGACTATGTTGATGAAGCTGGAGCAGATATCATGGAATCTGCATCGGAGAAGTTTTTCTAGTTGACCACCACAACAGTAGTAGAATTTTCCACCATTTAAATTAGTTTTAGTCCAAGCACTTTGTAACGATAGTTAGACCGTTGTATGCCCTTGTTTGAATTGATTGGAGTGATATTGTGTGTTTTTTGTCTCATGTGCATACGGGTAGTGTTATCTCACTAGACCACATTCTATTCTTAACTCTCCTCTCCCCTTTAAACCCTCAGATGCCTCCGAGACGCGACCCCGAGTTTGTTTTTCCACCAGAGATCACTCAGTTGATTCAGCAGCAGAATAACTTGATTCAAACATTGGTACAGAACCAAGGCAACAACAACAACAACAACCCACCACCACCACCTGTTGATCATCTGGCACGCTTCTTAAGGTGGAATCCGCCGGTGTTTTCCAGTAGCACCGAGCCGACAGTAGCAGATATTGGCTTCATAAGATAGGGAGGGAGTTGACCACTGCAGGATGCACAGATGGAGAAAAGGTGAAGTTTGCCGCACACCAGCTTGACGCAGCAGCAGAATACCTTGATTCAAACATTGGTACAGAACCAAGGCAACAACAACAACAACAACCCACCACCACCACCTGTTGATCATCTGGCACGTTTCTTAAGGTGGAATCCGCCGGTGTTTTCCAGTAGCACCGAGCCGACAGTAGCAGATATTGGCTTCGTAAGATAGGGAGGGAGTTGACCACTGCAGGATGCACAGATGGAGAAAAGGTGAAGTTTGCCGCACACCAGCTTGACGGACCCGCAGCAGCATGGTGGGAGAATTTTACAACCACTTACCCTGTAGACACTGTCACATGGAATCAGTTTCAGCAAGCTTTTCGTACTGCCCATGTTTCAGCAGGAGCTATGGCCATGAAGAAGCGGGAGTTTCGCAACTTACGCCAAGGAGGACGGACAGTTGGCCAGCATGTGGATGATTTTAGTAAGCTAGCACGTTATGTCCCAGATGACGTTGCTACGGATGCAGCTAAGAAGGAGAAGTTTCTAGAAGGACTGAATGATGAGCTGAGCATGCAGTTGATGGTAGCCACTTTCAATAACTACCAAGAATTAGTAGATCATGCTCTTATGATTGAGGAGAAGCAGCAGCTGATTGACAATCGTAAGAGGAAGTATGCCCAGGGGAAGTACAATTCTGGAGCTCAGCAGAAACCCCGCTTTACCCCAAAGTCAGGAGGACACTTTCAGCATACTCATGGAGGAGGCAGCTCGCACAATCATAATGGCACAAAGAATGGAAACGGGAATGGAGGAAGCAATGGACAAAGCCGCACCAACCCGTCAACACCATCCAAGGTAGACCTAAGCCATATCACTTGTTATAAGTGCCGTAAGACGGGGCATTATGCAAATGATTGTCCTGAAGCCCAAAATGGTAATGGCAATGGAAGCTCAGGAAAGAAGCCGAACCCTTTCAACAGGGGGCAAGTGAACCATGTTACCGTGGAGGAGGTTGAAGCTCAGCCAGACGCAGTAATACGTAAGACATTTACTGCAGTTGTTCTTTTTGATACTGGTGCTTCGCATTCATACATATCAAGGGGATTTGTGGATAAATATAAACTACCAACCCAAGCACTTAGGTCACCCATGCTAGTAACCTCACCCAGAGCAGAGTATACGGCTAGTATATGGTGTGATCGACTGCCATTAAGGATTGGACACCATGTATTTCCCTCGGACCTAATAGTTTTGGAACCACAAGGTTTGGATGTGATATTAGGCATGGATTGGTTATCAAAGTATGGAGGGAATATAGAGTGCGCCAGTAAGTCGATTTTGCTTACCACCCCTGAAGGAAGAAGAATCAAGTATGTATCACGGCATGAGCCGAGAAGAGCACATGTAAATTCCTTATCAGGAGTTGTGCAGGAGGAAGTACCAGTGGTAAGGGATTTCCCCGATGTATTTCCAGAAGAGTTGCCAGCATGCCACCGGATAGAGACATTGAGTTCCTAATTGAACTACTGCCAGGCACTGTGCCGATATCCAAGAGACCGTATAGGATGCCAGCCCAAGATTTGGAGGAAATTAAGAAGCAGATTAAGGAGTTGTTGGACAAAGGTTTTATACGCCCAAGTTCTTCGCCTTGGGGATCGCCAGTGCTTCTGGTGGAGAAGATGGATGGATAGTTAAGAATGGTTGTTGATTATCGCATATTGAATGAAGTAACGATCAAGAACAAGTACCCACAAGCAATGATCAATGATCTGTTTGATCGGTTGCAAGGAGCTAAGGTGTTTTCCAATATCGATTTGCGATCAGGGTACCATCAGTTGAAGATTCGGGAGCAGGATATATCGAAGACGGCTTTTACCACCAGGTACGGGCTGTATGAGTATACCGTTATGTCATTTGGTATGACTAACGCGCCAGCCTATTTTATGAACATGATGAACAAGGTGTTTATGGAGTTTCTAGATAAGTTCGTCGTGGTGTTCATTGATGATATTTTGGTTTACTCGAAGAATGAAGAGGAACATAAGGAGCACTTGCGTTTGGTACTCGAAAAGCTCACAGAACATCAGCTATACGCCAAGTTCAGCAAGTGTGAGTTTTGGTTGAAGGAAGTTGGATTTCTCGGACATGTTATATCCGGAGAAGGTATCGCAGTAGACCCCACTAAAGTTGTCACTGTGACAAACTGGGAAGCACCAACAACAGTTGGAGAAATCCAGAGTTTCCTTGGACTCGCAGGATACTACCGGAGATTCATTGAAAATTTCTCGAAGATTGCCAAGCCTATGACAGAATTGTTGAAGAAGGATACCAAGTTCATTTGGAGGGAGGAGTCTGAGGCTAGTTTCCAAGAGCTGAAGAAACGTTTGGTTACCTCACCCGTATTGATTTTGCCAGATTAGGCCAAGGATTATGAAGTGTGTTGTGACGCTTCACGCGCGAGGACTTGGAGCAGTGCTTATGCAGGAGGGAAGAGTTGTTTCGTATGCTTCACGATAGCTTAAGCCTCATGAGTTGAATTATGCTACTCATGATTTGGAGTTAGCAGCCGTAGTGCATGCATTGAAAACATGGAGACATTTTCTCATTGGAAATCATTGTGAGGTGTACACGGATCATAAGAGTTTGAAGTACATCTTCACGCAGAAGGAGTTAAATCTCAGGCAGAGGAGATGGTTGGAGCTTATTAAGGATTATGATATGAGATTGCATTATCACCCCGGGAAGGCTAACGTTGTAGCAGACGCGTTGAGCCGCAAGAGCCATGTCAATACACTAATGACGGGAGAAATAACCAAGGAGTTAGCCGAGGATCTTCATGAACTATGTTTGGAAATAGTTCCGAGAGGCTATGTAGTAGCACTGGAGATTCATTCTACTTTGATGGATAAAATCAGAGAAGCTCAAAAGGCAGATAAGGAAGTTGCTTCCTATCGGTGTACTAAAGTAGGGGTACCTTAGTATCCCGAACTTGAGAACGGGCAGTCGCAGCGTCCCGCGGCAAGGCGTGCCGGGCGTCCGCCAAGACCCTCCGTAGAAGGCCCCGGCAAGAGGAGCTTACCGGGAACAAAGGCCCCGGCAAGAGGAGCTTACCGGGAAGGCCAACCAAGGCCCCGGCAAGAGAAGCTGGCCGGGAAGAACAAGGCCCCGGCAAGAGGAGCTTGCCGGGAAGGCCACTCAAGGCATTCCAAGAAAACTTGCCGCGACGCACCGCGTGCCCCGGCAAGGCCCGGTGAGCGACAAGCTCCCGAACACGACAACACGACGACCGCGGCAAGGAGCTTGCCGCGGGAAACCCCCACTTCGCGCCCGCGCTCCAGCACACCTGCCAACGTGTCACTCTGGGACCATCCCAAGCACACGTGGCAGGAGGCCGTGCAGCTAGGGGTGCGAGGTGGCAAGCAGGCGCTGGCAAGAAGACCATCGTGGCGATCGGTGGCGCCCCTAACGGTCGTTCCATACACTGTTTGGGCGACCGGACGGGCATTAAATGCCCTTGTCTCCTGCTGTCAGAGTTAGGTAGGGGGCACTGTTGATAGCAGTTGTACCAACCCGTGTTTTTACTCTTCTACCCCTCTTTCTACGCTGCCACCTGTCGGTGACCCCTTTAGCCTATAAAAAGGAGGCCCATGCGCACGTAGAAGGGGTTGGTTTTCGGGTTGGTTTTCGACGGGGTTTCGGTTGGGTTCGGTTCGGTTGGACTCATTCGAAACTAGAGGACACCCACACTCTCAAGCAAGAAGAATAGAGAAATACAAAGCAGCAGTAGGAGTTTTATCTCTCCGGAGAGCTCCGAAGCTGGGTAAAATCCCCCGCGCGCTCCGCCTCGATCTGCTCTTCGTGCGCCCTCCGCCCCTTTGCCGGACAAAAAAAGGGGCCCTGCCCCATAGGTGCTCGCCCCCCACGGCGACATCTCTGGCGCGCCAGGTAGGGGCGCGGCAAGGCTATACTTCTTTGAACGACGCCCGGTCCACACCTTTATCTTCTCGCGGCAAGGCTATCTCGGGTAGGGGGTCCCGAATTGTGCGTCTAGGCGGATGGTAACAGGAGACGAGGGACACGATGTTTTTACCCAGGTTCGGGCCCTCTCGATGGAGGTAAAACCCTACATCCTGCTTGATTAATATTGATGCTATGGGTAGTACAAGAGTAGATCTACCACGAGATCAAGGAGGCTAAACCCTAGAAGCTAGCCTATGGTATGATTGTTGTAATGTATGTTGTCCTACGGACTAAAGCCCTCCGGTTTATATAGACACCGGAGAGGGCTAGGGTTACACAGAGTCGGTTACAATGGTAGGAGATCTACATATCCGTATCGCCAAGCTTGCCTTCCACGCCAAGGAAAGTACCATCCGGACACGAGCCGGAGTCTTCAATCTTGTATCTTCGTAGTCTTGGAGTCCGGCGGATAATGATAGTCCGGCTGTCCGGACACCCCCTAGTCCAGGACTCCCTCAGTAGCCCCTGAACCAGTCTTCAATGACGATAAGTCCGACGTGTACAATGTTCAGCATTGAAAGGCGGGTTCCTCCCTTGAATAATCCAGAGAAGATCATGAACACCAGGATAGTGTCCGGCTCTGCAAAATAAATTCCACATTCCACCGTAGAGAGAATAAAATGTACACTTAGTTCAATCTGCTGACGTATTATGCGGCGTGACATCACACCGCCACAAGGCCTTTGTTTGAATTACTATACCACCTCAGCATGTTTAGCGAAGCGGTTTCCTTGGCACGTCTTGTCGAAGCAGAGATCGTGTTCCCCTTATTCCGGGATTCTCATCAATACGTGCGTGGGTAACCCAACCGCGCCATTGATGGTGGCGCTTGGGAGATAAGAGAGTTTTACCAGGCTGGTGGGGGACGTATAGTTTTGTCCGCCTATATATAAGGGATAAGGATCCACCTTCTCACCTACACCTTCTTCCTCCTTTGCTTGTCCATCCCCGTGAACTCAAGCTCCAACGCCCGAGCTCGCGCATCTCGCCTCGACCTTCTCCGAATATGTCCGGAGCGGGAGGTAAATGGTTAGCCTCCACCGTCAAGGAGGAGGACATCACCAAGCTGCGCAGCGCGGGATACCTCTCCGGCGATATCGCGCATCGGCTGCCCGACGAGGGGCAGCTCATCCCTACCCCCGGGCCTCATGAGAGGGTCGTCTTCCTCCCCCACTTCCTCCGTGGACTGGGCTTTCCGTTCCATCCATTTGTCCGGGGGCTCATGTTTTACTACGGCCTAGATTTCCACGATCTAGCGCCGAACTTTATCCTCAACATCTCGGCGTTTATCGTCGTGTGCGAGGCCTTGCTCTGCATCCGGCCCCACTTCGGCCTGTGGCTCAAGACCTTTAACATCAAGCCGAAGGTTGTGAAGGGTACGCAAGCGGAATGCGGAGGCGCCATGTTGGGCAAATTGCCCAACGTCCCTTGGCTGGAAGAGACCTTCATGGACTCCGTCAAGGGGTGGCAATCGGGGTGGTTTTACATCACCGAGCCGCGCGAATCCACATGGGCGGTGGCCCCCGAGTTTAGATCTGGCATCCCCATGCAGCTCACCTCCTGGAAAGAGAAGGGCTTGCAGTGGGGGAATCCGGTGGAGGTGACGGGACTCCGAGCATGTATCAAGAAGATGGTGAGCAAGAGGCTCAGGCTCGTCGACGTGGTCCAAGTCATGCTCATCCGGCGGATCCTCCCATGCCAAGAACGGGCATTTAATTTGTGGGAGTTCAATCCGGAACAGCACCAGGCGCTAAGCGAGCTCTTCGATACAACATACGAAGGCGCCTGCAAGGTGCTGTTCAAGGGCGCCGAAGCCCCCGCGTCCGCGACCGAAGACCGCGGATTCAGCTCGCAGTATCCAACTGATGAGGTAAGTGATTCAACCCCATTACGGGACACTTGTGATAATTAGATTGACTCTAGTGAGGTTTCATTCTGCCTCTTCCTTTGACAGGAATGGATGGAGAAGGCCAAGCTGCTCATCAGCCCGGCTCCCATGCCAGAAGACCCAGTGGACGCCCGTTTAACAGGGCTGCTGGTTCCGGCACTGCACGTGGTGCCGGAGAATAAGGCCAAGAAGGTGGCCGCGGGGACTCGAAAGAGTTCCCGCAATCAGGCGTCTGATGACGACGAGGACTCCTCCCCCGAGGAAGAGGAGTACTCTCTCCCGGAGGAGGGAGAGAAGAAAAGGAAGGCTTCCCCCATCGGGGAGGCCGAAGGGTCCAAGAGGGGGAGAACTATCCCCCCGGACAGTTTCGCCAACATCAGTGTTGGTGAGGATGAGTGGCCTCCAAGGGCCAGGCGTCCGGCAAGATCGTAAGTATCCGGATCCTTGATGTGTAATTTCTTTTATGTCGCGTAGTATCCTTCTAACGCCGCATTCTGCTTGTAGTCCGGCCAATGATGATCTCCCCGACTCATCGAGCGGGTCATTGGCCTCGTCAGATGTGAATTCCATCCCGGCTGCCTCCACCCCACGCGCCGATGAGGACGTCGAGGTGGGATCCCAAAGAGGGACCCATCAGGAGGAGGCTCCGGAGGCGCCGTCAGGCAGCCTCCCGGACTTCGTGCCGGACTGTACATCGGAACCCGCAGTGGTTCCAGAGTCCGGCAAGCGGCCCTTCGAAAGAAGGGCAGGACCGTGACGCCGGCGGCCTCCGTCCAACCGGAGGCGCCGGATAACCTGCTGGAGGCGCTTAAAGGCGCTTCCATCGAGGAAGAACACCGCACTACCATGAGTGCAGTGATTAAGAAGGTTCAGCTCGCTAAGAGCAGGCTGACCGAAGCCTGCAGCAGCCTTTTAACAGGCTTTGAGGTAAGAAGTTAAAATTATGTAATATAATACCGCATAGACAGTAGCCCCTGATGCTTAGTTCGGTGTTCGGAAAGAAAAGCCGGACTAAGGATCTTTAACAAGATATACGCAGGGTTGCCTAAAATATGTCAATATGGGTTTGCAGGCTGCGCTGCTGACCTCTGCCGCACTAACGGCGGAGGTTGACGTGCTGAAGAAAGATCTCGAGTGGTCCGAGCAAGAGCTCGGCCATGCAAAGAAGCAGCTCGAGGAAAAAGAAGGTGAGTAACACCTCTTTGAATAAGTACCTTACAGAAAAGGATTTTGGTTGCAAATAAAATTAACAAGGATAATATGTGTATTGCAGGGGCCACTAACGAGGTGGCAGCCCTGAGGGATGCTGTGTCCGCGGCCGAACGCAGTGCGGCCGCAGAACGGGCTGAGCGAGAAAAGCAAGAGGCATGGGTGGCGGAAGTTCGGCAAGAGCTCCAGGTTCTCATGGAAAAACATGAGAGTTTGGAGCATGTTTCCAAGACTCGAGAGTCCGAGCTTGCCTCGGCTCTCGAAAGTGCCAAGTCCGCCAAGGCCGAGGCCCGTAAGGCCCTTCATGAGGTTGAGGACATAAAGAAGATAGCGGCGGGTAAGGCATTTTTCATGCAAAGCAGGCATGTTAATGTGAACTACCTGACACTTACCCGCATTCGGAGCTCTCCAGGGGCGTTTGCATATCTGCCGCGTAGTGCATCTGATGCCGCCGCATTCTATCATGGCGAGGAGGGGAGCTCGACGGAGGTCTTCTGGTCTCAGTATACTGAGACCGGCCATCCGGTGCCCCCAAGCTGGTCGAACTCCACAAGGTAGCTGAGGAGGCCATGAAGGGCCTCATAGTCCAGCTGTGGCCTAGAAAGGCCATGCCTGGTAGCTACTTTGGCCTTGTGCGGTGGCTGGTGGATGCATGCCCCAGGCTGGATGTAGTCAAGCGCTCCGCCTGTATCGAGGGCGCTCGTCGGGCCCTTGCCCGCATAAAGGTGCAATGGGGCAAATTGGATGCGGAGAAGCTTCTCACGGACCCACCGCCACCGGGTAAGGAGTATCGTAGGCCGGAGAAGTATTATAAAATTGTCCTGAAGGGAGCCTGCAATATTGCAGATGAGTGCTCCCGAAATGTAATCTTTGAGTGAACTCGCTGTTTATTTATCCTGTGCGCTGAAAACTTCGTTCATATGCGCCATGAGCAACGCTTGTTTAATTTAAAATATTACCTTCTGTGCGGCCATTTGTAAAATCTGAGAGATGGCAAGTCGTTAGCTTCAGCCCCCAAGCCACAAGTGCTGGGGTGTTCGGGATAAACTTGAGCACTCTTGTTCCCATTTTTGGGTCCATCTAGGGAGGCTCTCAACATGACGAACAAGGCAACCGGACTTATAATGCTAGAACACTCTCACTTAGCCATAGAATTCTATAATTTTAAATTTCGGCGAAGCCCCTGGTATTCGGAAGACCGAATCCGGGGCGCTATCCACGCCTTCATCGGACATTATCCGGAACTTCGCTCGAAGCGGCGTGAGTCTTTAAGGACCCGAAAAAACCTCTCGAACAGCGACCAGTCTCTCGCCTTATCATGCCAGTCAGTTTTAGCTTTCTCCACTAAGGCGTTAACCCGGCTCAACCGGGGCGCAATCGTAGTGGTTCTCCCAGTGCCACCTTAGCCGACAGAACGGAACGTAAGGCACCCAAACATGGGAGCCGGGCAAACCCAACTATTGACCCAAGACATGATTCGGAGCCGATTCATATAATGCTATAAGTTCGGGGTGCCGCACTTGTGAAAGTGTTCGGACTTTATCACACCATAGAGTGGGGAAGGTAAGCCCCCGGTGTATTATGCCGTACCAAAATATACGGGTGCCAGATGTCATATAATGAGCATATATATAAAAATGTGACGCAATTGCGATCATAAAGGTGCTGCATTATTAATGAAAGAAAAGTCTGCTAGAAGAGCGGACTGATACAAATAGTGCGGTAAGCAAGGGATTTGGACTAAATAAACATGTCCCCCTCCAGGGATGAGCTACGGATTTGGTGTATATAATCGAATTTAATGCTCGTAATTGAGACCACCTGAGTGTTCGGCGCGGCCTTCGTTAGTCCCTGACTGTTGCATCATGAGTTCGGCAGGTTCATCGCCGGACAGGGCTTCTGGTTAACAGAGTCCTGTGTACAAAAAAGAAGAAAAATAATAAAAAAAAGAGGGGCACATTTGTGAGCCCCCGGTGTGGTCGAACCGCACTCTGGGTCCGTTGTGATCGTGCCCCCTCCCCTATGCCCATGGTATCTCCAAAGCGTAATGATGTACGCGGAGTGTTATTCTTGCGATTATACGCGGGCGAGGGTTGGGGCCGCATTGCTACGCGTGCTCTGATCGCGCCAGGTGGTCTTGGTTGGGATTGCTCCGGGCGCGCTTTGTTGTATCCGGCCGTTTAACAGCCGGACTCGAGAATTGCGTTAGAAGGCTGCTCTGTACTTCTGCCGCGAGAGCCGCTGTATGTTCCTCCGTTCCGAGGGAGCGTTCCATATTCCCATTGACCGTGATGACTCCACAAGGGCCTGGCCTCTTGAGCTTTAGGTATGCATAGTGCGGCACCGCGTTGAATTTGGCAAACGCGGTTCGCCCGAGCAAAGCGTGATGGCCGCTGCGAAACGGGACTATGTCGAAGATGAACTCTTCACTCCGGAAATTATCTGGGGATCCAAAGACCACTTCCAGTGTGACTGAGCCTGTGCAGTTGGCTTCCACTCCTGGTATGACACCTTTAAAGGTTGTCTTTGTAGGTTTAATCCTTGATGGGTCTATGCCCATTTTGCGCACTGTATCCTGATAAAGCAGGTTTAGGCTACTACCACCGTCCATCAGGACTCTCGTGAGGTGGAACCCATCGACGATTGGGTCTAAGACCAATGCGGCGAATCCGCCATGGCGTATGCTGGTCGGATGGTCTCTTCGATTGAAAGTGATCGGACAAGAGGACCATGGGTTGAACTTTGGGGCGACTGGCTCCATCGCATAGACGTCCCTTAGTGCGCGTTTCCTCTCCCTCTTGGGTATGTGGGTCGCGTATATCATATTCACCGTCCGTACTTGTTGGGGAAAACCCTTCTGTCCTCTGTTGTTCGGCGGCCGGGTCTCTTCCTCGTCGTCGCTATTTAGCCCCTTGTCATTGTTTTCGGCAATTAACTTGCCGGCCTGCTTGAACACCCAGCAATCTCTATTGGTGTGGTTAGCTGGCTTTTCAGAGGTGCCATGTATCTCGCATAAGCGGTCGAGTATTCGGTCCAGATTGGACGGACCCGGAGTGGTTCTTTTAAATGGCTTCTTCCGCTGACCGGGTTTAGGGCCTCGGAATCCGGCATTGACTGCCGTATCCTCCTTATCGTCGCCGTTAATTCGGCGCTTGTTTTTGTTTCGACGTGACCTGCCGTTGTTGTCCTTAGTATCCGGACTGCCAAAATTTTTACGGAGATTGTTGCTGTGGGCTAGCCAGCTGTCCTCTCCCGCACAAAAGCGGGTCATTAACGATGTTAGGGCTGCCATGGATTTCGGCTTTTCCTGCCCCAGGTGCCGGGCTAGCCATTCGTCCCGGATGTTATGTTTGAAGGCTGCAAGGGCCTCTGCGTCCGGACAATCGATGATTTGATTTTTCTTTGTCAAGAACCGTGTCCAGAATTGTCTGGCCGATTCGTCTGGCCGATTCGTCTGGCTGCTGAATGATGTGGCTTAGGTCATCGGCGTCTGGTTGTCGCACATATGTGCCTTGGAAGTTATCAAGGAATGCGGCCTCCAGGTCTTCCCAACGCCCAATTGACTCTGCGGGCAAGCTGTTAAGCCAATGCCGAGCTGGTCCTTTAAGCTTGAGTGGGAGGTACTTTATGGCGTGGAGATCGTCGACGCGGGCCATATGGATGTGGAGAAGATAGTCTTCGATCCACACCGCGGGGTCTGTTGTGCCATTGTAGGATTCGATGTTTACGGGTTTAAACCCTTCGGGGATCTGATGATCCATTACTTCGTCAGTGAAGCATAACAGGTGTGCGGCGCCCCTCTATTGAGCAATATCGCGACGCAGCTCGAGAGAGCGTTGTCTGCTGTGTTCGGCCCTGCCGGGGTTATTGTATCCGGCACGATGGTATTCGTCGTGGGTCGTAGGGCGCCCACGTGATCCATAGATGGATCTGGATTACCTTGCTTTGTCCTCCAATATGTCTCGCAAGTCCGGCGCATTCCCTCTTGGCTTCGTACTTTTGGAGCGATGCTGGGGTATGGTCTTGGCTGGGGGCCTGGATGCCTCTCTGTCACGACCACGGGGTGGTCGGTCAGCCAAATCGTGCGCTGGTGATGGAGGTACGTATGCTTCCTCTTGTAATCGGGGGAGCAGCTTGCGTTTTGGGTAACTTTTGGAGGGACGTTCGAGTTTATACTCTTCGGCCGCGAGGACCTCGGTCCATCGATCGGCCAGCAGGTCCTGATCAGCTTGAAGCTACTGCTGCTTTTTCTTTAGGCTGTTTGCTGTGGCGCTAAGCCTGCGCTTGAAGCTCTCTTGTTCGACGGGATCCTCGGGTATAACGAATTCGTCATCGTTGAGGCTTGCTTCGTCTTCGGAGGGAGGCATATAATTATGATCCTCAACCTCTTCGTCTGTCGCCCCCTCATGAGGGCTTGCTTCTGCATCCTCCTGCGCTGAGTCTTGCTGGAGGGGATTTTCTTCGGCACTCTCTGGAGTATTATTATCTCCTGTGCCGGAATCTCCATTCTTGCTGTGGCGAGATTTAGAGCGGCGCCGCTGATGCCGGCGCTTGGGCTGTTTCTTTAAGGGATCTGCCTCTGCTGTTTCTTCGCCGTCCCCATCTTTCAGGGTATCCACCATGTATACGTCATATGACGAGGTGTCCTTCCAGTGCCCTGTGGGCGCTGGTTCCTGTTCGTCTCCGGCATCGTCGTCCATAGCGTCGATGTCTTCGGAGTCGTAGTCTAGCATGTCGGTTAGATCGTCGATAGTGGCTACAAAGTGGGTGGTGGGTGGGCTCTGAATTTCTTCGTCGTCTGTATCCCAACCATCCTGGCCATAGTCCGGCCAGGACTCTCCTGATAATGAGAGATGCTTTAGTGAATTCAAGATATCGCCGAAAGGCGAGCATTGGAAGATGTCCGCGGCGGTGAATTCCTTAACCGGCACCCAATCCGGATCGATTGGTAGGGGCGCGGGAGGTTCGGAGTCCGGCGAGGAGTCCGGCGCCTCGGAATCACGAGTTTCGCAGGGGACAAGATTAGTGTTCGGCTCCATCGCCGTGGACGTTGGAGCCCCCAGGGCGGCGTCTATCCATCGGCCCTCGATCTGGGCGATCGGCTCCGGGCCAATAGCCGGAGCGGACCCGTGTGCGGCCACCAAGGCACTGTTCGGTGGCAGAGCTAAATCATGCCTGTCGTCACAGTGCGGCGCGCTTGGCTGTGGCTCGAGTCCGTCGAAGATCAAGTCTCCGCGGATGTCGGCCGTGAAGTTTAAGCTTCCAAATCTGACCTGACGGCCAGGGGCATAGCTTTCGATCTGCTCCAGATGGCCAAGTGAATTGGCCCGCAGGGCGAAGCCCCCGAATACGAAGATCTGTCCGGGGAGAAAAGTCTCACCCTGGACAGCGTTGTAGGTTGAAGGTGCCATCAAGCCTATCGGTGACGGCACAGAGGAACTCTCAATGAAAGAACCAATGTCGGTGTCAAAACCAGCGGATCTCGGGTAGGGGGTCCCGAACTGTGCGTCTAGGCGGATGGTAACAGGAGACGAGGGACATGATGTTTTTACCCAGGTTCGGGCCCTCTCGATGGAGGTAAAACCCTACGTCCTGCTTGATTAATATTGATGATATGGGTAGTACAAGAGTAGATCTACCACAATATCAAGGAGGCTAAACCCTAGAAGCTAGCCTATGGTATGATTGTTGTAATGTATGTTGTCCTACGGACTAAAGCCCTCCGGTTTATATAGACACCGGAGAGGGCTAGGGTTACACAGAGTCGGTTACAATGGTAGGAGATCTACATATCCGTATCGCCAAGCTTGCCTTCCACGCCAAGGAAAGTACCATCCGGACACGAGCCGGAGTCTTCAATCTTGTATCTTTGTAGTCTTGGAGTCCGGCGGATAATGATAGTCCGGCTGTCCGGACACCCCCTAGTCCAGGACTCCCTCACCCGGTCCACACCTTTATCTTCTCGCGGCAAGGCTATACTTCTTTGAACGACGCCCGGTCCACACCTTTATCTTCTCCTCCCCCCCCCCCCCCCGTGAACTTGTGGGCGAAGGGACCTTCTTTTTGAACAAAAGAAAGAAGAGAGAATAAAGATATGGAGCCTTGTGGCTCGTTATTGCTTACCGAAGGCGAGTGCTGCACAAAGTGTCAGATAATACATGCATAAAAGAAAAATGCATGAAATTTGACAACATGTGCTGAGCACATAAACTTTATGCACAGGATCTGCGCCCGGCTCTGTACAAAGGATTATATGCAACAGCGGCAAGACTTGTACAGAAAGGTGGTTGCCGGAACAGGTTCCGACAACCGCGCCTTATGGGTAAAACTTACGAAGATGCTCTATGTTCTAGGAGTTGCTCACCAGAAATCCATTTCGGTCTCAAGGCGGACAGCGCCAGGGCTAGTGACTCGTTTCACCCGATAAGGGCCTTCCCACTTCGGCATCAACTTGTTGGAATTCTTGGAGGATTGAACGCACCGAAGAACAAGGTCGCCTTCCACGAAGCTTCTGGCATTAACTTTGCGGCTGTGGTAGCGGCGCAAAGCTTGCTGGTAGCGAGCAGCTCGTACAGCAGCCTGAAGACGATCTTCCTCGAGGAGCAGCGCGTCATCTTGCCGCAGCTGCTCTTGCTCAAGCTCATCATAAGCGAGCACTCGAGGCAATCCGTATACAAGTTCTGTGGGGAGAACTGCTTCTGCTCCATATACTAGAGAAAAAGGTGTCTGGCCAGTGGCTCGATTTGGTGTCGTTCTGATCGACCAAAGAACCACCGGCAGCTCCTCGATCCAATTTCTTCCGCACTTGTGCAGCCTGTCGAAAGTTATGGTCTTGAGCCCGCGCAGCACTTCAGCGTTTGCCCTCTCCGCTTGACCGTTGCTTCTCGGGTGAGCAACAGAAGCAAAGCAGATCTTGGCGCCAAGACCTTGGACGTACTGCATCAAGGTGCGGCTCGTGAATTGTGTGCCATTGTCGGTGATGATCCTGTTAGGGATTCCGAAACGGCAAACAATTGACCTGAAGAACTTGACTGCTGACTGTGCTGTCACCTTCCTCACTACTTCCACTTCAGGCCACTTTGTGAACTTGTCGATTGCAACGTACAAGTACTCAAAGCCCCCGACAGCTCGGGGAAAGGGGCCGAGGATGTCGAGCCCCCAGACCGAAAATGGCCAGGATAAAGGGATCGTTTGGAGAGCTTGAGCTGGTTGATGTATCTGCTTGGAGTGGAACTGGCACGCTTCACACTTGGTTACTTGTGCAGTTGCATCCTGGAGGGCTGTCGGCCAGAAGAAACCTTGCCGGAAAGCTTTGCTGGCAAGTGCTCTTGCGCCAATGTGGTGACCACATATGCCTCCATGTATCTCTGCCAACAGCTCCTGTCCATCTTCCCGGGAAATGCACTTCAATTTCACTCCGTTGAATCTTCTTCTGTACAGTATGTCATCGACAAACTGGTACATACTTGATTGCCGGGCTACTCTCTCCACTTCTTCCTGCTCTTCGGGGAGTTCTCCTGTTTGAAGAAAATGGACAATCCGCTGTGCCCATGCCGGAGCCTGTGGCTCGACGACAAGGACTAAGGGCGCAAATGCTGCTGCGGGAACATCTGCCTCCACGGCCAGAATCTGTGATTCAGCCGAAGCGTGATGCTCCCCGGCAAGCGTGTCGGGACACAGCTTATCGGGAGCGTCTGCTTCAACGAAACAAACCCTGGGGCTTGTCGGAGCAGACTGCCCCTCAGAATTTTTTCTGTTGATCTCGGGGACCTTCTTGACGGCGACTTCTGGGAGCTCTGCCGGAAGGTAGTCGCCAGTAATCAACTTCCTCTTCTTGCTCTGTCCAGTTGATGGTGTTACAGATGGTTGAATCAACTTGAGCACAAAAATCCCTGGTTCCACAGGTAACTTGAGTGCGGCGCACTTTGACAGGCCGTCTGCAATGTCATTTTGAGCTCTTGGAATATGTTCCATTTGCAGGCCATCAAAATGCTCTTCCAACTTCCTCACTTCATCGATGTAGGCTTCCATCAGCAAACTCTGATAATCTTTGTTTACTTGACGGACGACAAGCTGCGAGTCACCCCTGACAAATAAGCTTCCTGATCCCAAGGTCTGCCGCGATCCTAAGTCCGGCAAGCAAGCCTTCATACTCTGCAGTATTGTTTGTTGCTTGCTCCTTGGGAAAGTGCATCTGGATCACGTACTTGGGGTGCTCTCCGGTGGGTGCGACAAGTAGCACGCCCGCACCGGCGCCTTGCAGCGAGAAGGCACCGTCAAAGTACATGATCCATTCTTTGCTTGCTTCCTTGACAGAGATGCTCCTCTCCGGAGTTTCTTCATTAGGTGTTGGCGTCCATTCTGCTATGAATTCTGCCAATGCTCGGCTCTGGATAGTTGAAGTACTTTCAAACTTGAGGCCAAAGCTTGACAATTCCAGCGCCCACTCGACAATCCTGCCTGTTGCTTCTGGATTCTGCAGTATCCTCTTCAACGGAAAGCGAGTGACAACTGTGATTTCATGTGCTTGAAAGTAATGGCGCAGCTTCCTCGAGGCCATGAGAAGGCCGAAAAGCAATTTCTGCACACCAGAGTACCTTGATCTAGCCCCCTGCAGAAGGGAACTGACAAAGTAAACTGGGCGCTGCACCATCTTCTTCTGTTTCTCTTCTTGTGGCTGCGCAGATCCATCCTTGTCGGAACCAGAACTTGTCGGGGAAGCCCCCTGCTTGTCGTTGGACTCGCATGCCGCGGTCGCTGGCTCATCATCTGCCTCCCTCTCCGCTACTAATGCAGCACTAACCACTTGATTGGTTGCCGCCAGATATAGCAGCAACTTCTCTTGTGGCTTAGGTGCGACAAGTATTGGAGTGGCGGATAGGTATCTCTTCAAGTCCTGCAGCGCGGCCTCCGCTTCCGGAGTCCATTTCATTGGACCTGCCTTCTTCAAAATTTTGAAGAATGGCAGGGCGTGCTCGGCAGACTTAGAGATGAACCTACTGAGAGCAGCAACACAGCCGGCAAGCCTTCGCACATCCTTGATGCGCTTCGGTGCTTCGATCTGTTCAATGGCTTCGTCCTTGTCGGGATTGGCCTCGATCCCCCGCTGAGACACAAAGAATCCGAGAAGCTTGCCGGAAGGGACTCCAAACACGCACTTCTCGGGATTCAACTTGAGATTGATCTTGCGCAGATTTGCAAAAGTCTCATCCAGATCTTGGATCAAAGTTTCTTTGACCTTGCTCTTGACCACTATGTCATCCATGTAAGCCTCTACATTTTTGTGCAGCTGTGTCTCAAAAGCATGACTGACTACTCTTGCAAATGTTGAACCAGCATTCTTTAGTCCGAAGGGCATCCGTACAAAGCAGTACGTGCCACATGGAGTAATGAATGCGGTTTTCTCTTCATCCTCTTCCGCCATGAAGATCTGATGATATCCTGAGTATGCATCAAGGAATGAAAGCAGATCACATCCTGCCGTGGAGTCGACAATCTGGTCAATGCGCAGCAAGGGAAATGGATCCTTGGGACAAGCTTTATTAACATCAGTGAAGTCAATACAAAGCCTCCACTTCCCGTTTGCTTTGCGTACGACTACTGGATTGGCTAACCACGTTGGATGGAGTACTCCTCGGACCAAGCCTGCTGCTTCCAATTTCTTGATTTCCTCTACAATGAACTCTTGGTGTTCTACTGCTTGTTTTCTGACTCTCTGCTTGACGGGCCGCGCGTGAGGGCAGACGGCAAGGTGGAGCTCAATTACTTTCCTGGGAACACCGGGGATGTCAGATGGTTGCCATGCAAATACATCGACATTCGTCCGCAGGAAAGCAACGAGCGCGCTTTCCTATTTAGGGTCAAGCGTAGCACTAATGGTGAAGGTACCACCAGTGCCGTCCTCCTTGGCCGCCACTTTCTTGGTCTGTGGTGAAGTTGTGTTTGCCTTCTTGCACTTGCCGGTGGAGCTCGATGGTGCGTCCTCGACGGTAGCGCAGCACTCCGAAGAGGTGCGCTTGCCAGAGTGGGCATCAGAGCTACTCTTGTCGGGCTTGGTCTTCTTCTTCCCTTCGGGAGCTTCAGTGGCAAGTGGTTTGTGTTCTGCTGCGGCTGCTGCTTCCCGGTAGATTTTGTCGGTACAGATAAGTGCATCTTTCTTGTCGCCATGGACAGAAATGACACTTATCAGACCGGGCGTCTTGAGCACGTTGTAGGCGTGATGAGAGGCTGCCATGAACTTAGCAAGCGTTGGACGGCCAAGTATCCCATTGTAGGGCAATGGAAAATCAGCAACGTCGAATGTGACTCTCTCTGTCCTGAAGTTCAGCTCACTGCCAAACGTTACTGGCAGCGTGATCTTCCCCTTCGGCTTGCTCCTTCCCGGGTTGATCCCTTGAAAGGTGCCGGTTTCTTCGAGCTCGCTGTCGGGGATCTGGAGCTTCTTGAGTACCGCGGAAGAGATCAGATTCAGGCTAGCCCCGCCGTCAACCAGCATCTTCGTGACCTTGAGGTTGCGGATTGTTGGCCAAACCAACATCGGCAAGCACCCGACCGCAGTTATGCGGTCAGGGTGATCCTCAATGTCGAAGATGATGGGCGTGCTGGACCACTTCAGGGGCTTGCGCGACTCAACGGACGGTTCTGCTGCGTTCACTTCCCGCATCCACTGTTTGAGTTGGCGGTGCGAGGTGTGCAGACAAGCACCGCCGTCGACGCACAAAACTTCCATCGCCTTCTGAAACTCCTGCTCGTCGGCCTCATCCTCCTCCATCTCATCATCTTCATCTTCGTCTTCGTCCTTGTCGCGGCCGTGGGGAGGCCTGTCTCCTTGCCGCTCCTTGGCCTTGCCGCGGCGCCCTCCCCGGGTGGGACGCTTCTTGCCGGATCCTCCGCCACCTTCCTGGGCCTTCTCCTTGTCGCGGAGCTCCTATTTAGCTTTCTGTAGCTCAACAAGCTGCTCAACCTTCTTGCAGGCCTGGAGGTCATGGCCCTTGGTGCGGTGGATCTTGCAGTACTGCTTGCCTGAGCCGTCCTGCTTGTCGGCGGCCACCACAGCCTCGCCGGAGTCACCAGCTTTGGCCTTCTCGGCGCCACCTCCATTGCCGGACTGCTCGACAACTAGCACATCCTTAGATCTTCTCTTCCTGTTGTTCCGCCTCCGGTTCTTCTTTGCCGGGGCGGCATCCTCACTGTCAGATCCTTCTGCTCCTGCATTCTCTCCGGGGAGTTTCCTCCCCTCCTCAGCACGTGCACACTTGTCGGCCAGAGCATATAGCTCGCCGACATCTCTGATTTTGCACATCGCCATCTCCTCCCTCATCCTGTGGTTACGCACGTTCTGATGGAACATGCTGATAACCGCGGCAGGGTGGACGTCTGGGATGTTGCGCTGCACCTGGCTGAATCTTTGTATGTACTTGCGCAGGGGTTCCCCTTCCTTCTGGGCGAGCAGATGAAGATCGCTCTCCTGGCCATGAGGTTTGTGGCCGCCTGTGAAGGCGCCGACAAACTGGTGACACAGGTCCGCCCACGAAGAGATGGAGTTGTCTGGCAAGTGCATTAGCCAAGATCTGACATTGGGCTTGAGCACCAGCGGGAAGTAGTTGGTGAGGATCTTCTCATCGCGCCCCCCGGCAGCCTGCACCGCGATGGTGTAGACGCTGATGAACTCCGACGGATGTATACTGCCATCGTACTTCTCGGGTACATCTGGCTTGAAGTTTTTGGTACTAGGCAACTGGACCTGCCGCAGCTCATGGGTGAACGCAGGGCAACCTACCGCGTACGGCAAGTCGCCCGGTTCCCCTGGCGCATGCACATCAATAGTGGGCCCAGCGCACTGGTCTGACTGATGCCGCGCTTCTCTTCGGCGCTCGATGCGAGTACGAGCGTTTTCTTATCGTCGTTCTTGGAGAACTTGGCGTTGATTGCGGCAAGCTCGCGGGTCCGACGATGCGGTGGAGTCGGTGTCGAGATTGGTCCGGCGAGTCAGCGATCTTGGCCTTCGTGGTGGGGAGTGCACGGTGGTGGCACCCCCAGCGGTCTTATCGGCGTCGGCTTGCGCTTGGGCGTCTCTCCGGGGCTTCGATGTGCTCAGTTGCCGGGGCTTGTCGCCGTTGGCGAAGCCGATAAGGCTCTGAATGGTGGCCCTCCAGTGGTCGATCTTGTCTGGCGTTGGAGGGTAATCTAGAAGCAGCTGGGCTCAGGCCAGCGCTTCCTCTGGAGTCTTGGGTGGCGGTGGCGAGCGACGCGAGGTGCGGGATATGCGCAGGCTTCTAACATTGTTAGAAGGAGCAACATCTCGTCCAGGCGACCATCCCGCGCTCGTGCCGGCATGTCGACGCGCATGTTGGCCTTGAGCGTCCCGCGACCCACCAGCTTGGCCTTGATCTAACGCGAGTACGGTGCTAGGAGCACCGTGGCGTTGTCGATCCTGCACCTCCTGGGAGGGGTGCGGCGGATGTGAGTCCTTGTCCTTGGACCGAGTGACGATGTGAGTCCCTCCGCTGGCGCCCGCTCCTCCGCCGGCATCCACCCCACCACCCGTTTGCTCCGGTGGCGGTAGGATAGATGTGGACGGAGCGGCCACCTCCAAAGCCTTCTTCTTCGGTGGCATGTCGATGAAGATGTTGATGTAGCGCACGCAAACGCCGGATCTGGTTCGCACAAACTCGACGCTCCCCTACCTGGCGCGCCAGAGATGTCGCCGCGGGGGGGCGAGCACCTATGGGGCAGGGCCCCTTTTTTATGTCCGGCAAGGGGGCGAAGGGCGCACGAAGAGCAGATCGAGGCGGAGCGCGCGGGGGATTTTACCCAGCTTCGGAGCTCTCCGGAGAGATAAAACTCCTACTGCTACTTTGTGTTTCTCTATTGTTCTTGCTTGAGAGTGTGGGTGTCCTCTAGTTTCGAATGAGTCGAACCGAAACGAACCCCACCGAAACCCCACCGAAAACCCACCTCAAAACCAACCCCTTCTACGTGCGCATCGGCCTCCTTTTTATAGGCTAAAGGGGTCACTGACAGGTGGCAGCGTAGAAAGAGGGGTAGAAGAGTAAAAACGTGGGTTGGTACAACTGCTATCAACAGTGCCCCCTACCTAACTCTGACGGCAGGGGACAAGGGCATTTAATGCCCGTCCGGTCGCCCAAACAGTGTATGAAACGACCGTTAGGGGCGCCACCGATCGCCACGATGGTCTTCTTGCCAGCGCCTGCTTGCCACCTCGCACCCCTAGCTGCACGGCCTCCTGCCACGTGTGCTTGGGAAGGTCCCAGAGCGAGACGTTGGTAGGTGTGCTGGAGCGCGGGTGCGAAGTGGGGGTTTCCCGCGGCAAGCTCCTTGCCGCGGTCGTCGTCTTGTCGTGTTCGGGAGCTTGTCGCTCACCGGGCCTTGCCGGGGCGCGCGGTGCATCGCAACAAGTTTTCTTGGAATGCCTTGAGTGGCCTTCCCGGCAAGCTCCTCTTGCCGGGGCCTTGTTCTTCCCGGCCAGCTTCTCTTGCCGGGGCCTTGGATGGCCTTGCCGGTAAGCTCCTCTTGCCGGGGCCTTGGTTTGAGTACATTGTTCTTGAAAGGCATCAATATGAGCTATGGAGGGTCTTGGCGGACACACGACAAGCCTTGCCGCGGGACGCTGCGACTGCCCGTGCACAAGTTCGGGATACTAAGGTTCCCCTACTTTAGTACACCGACAGGTAGAGATGTCGCCGCGGGGGGTGAGCACCTATGGGGCAGGGCCCCTTTTTTTGTCCGGCAAGGGGGCGGAGGGCGCACGAAGAGCAGATCGAGGCGGAGCGCGCGGGGGATTTTACCCAGCTTTGGAGCTCTCCGGAGAGAGAAAACTCCTACTGCTGCTTTGTGTTTCTCTATTCTTCTTGCTTGAGAGTGTGGGTGTCCTCTAGTTTCGAATGAGTCCAACCGAACCGAACCCAACCGAAACCCCCTCGAAAACCAACCCGAAAACCAACCCCTTCTACGTGCGCAAGGGCCTCCTTTTTATATGCTAAAGGGGTCACCGACAGGTGGCAGCGTAGAAAGAGGGGTAGAAGAGTAAAAACGCGGGTTGGTACAACTGCTATCAATAGTGCCCCCTACCTAACTCTGACGGCAGTGGACAAGGGCATTTAATGCCCGTTCGGTCGCCCAAACAGTGTATGAAACGACCGTTAGGGGCGCCACCGATCGCCACGATGGTCTTCTTGCCAGCGCCTGCTTGCCACCTCGCACACCTAGCTGCACGGCCTCCTGCCACGTGTGCTTGGGAAGGTCCCAGAGCGACACGTTGGTAGGTGTGCTGGAGCGCGGGCGCGAAGTGGGGGTTTCCCGCGGCAAGCTCCTTGCCGCGGTCGTCGTCTTGTCGTGTTCGGGAGCTTGTCGCTCACCGGGCCTTGCCGGGGCGCGTGGTGCGTCGCGGCAAGTTTTCTTGGAATGCCTTGAGTGGCCTTCCCGGCAAGCTCCTCTTGCCGGGGCCTTGTTCTTCCCGGCCAGCTTCTCTTGCCGGGGCCTTGGTTGGCCTTCCCGGTAAGCTCCTCTTGCCGGGGCCTTGGTTTGAGTACTTTGTTCTTGAAAGGCATCAATATGAGCTACGGAGGGTCTTGGCAGACGCCCGGCAAGCCTTGCCGCGGGACGCTGCGACTGCCCGTGCACAAGTTCGGGATACTAAGGTACCCCTACTTTAGTACACCGACAGGAGCACCCGGGCCTGGGCCAGACATGGTGCCGAGCGCTGTTGGGCCAGGCCCAAAACAGTGCACGGGCACACGTGGCCTGGGTCCAAACCAAATCCACTCTGTATCCACCGCGCCCTCCCATAACGGCACGCCTCAATCGCGGCGTCGTGGGAGAGATCGTGGGCAATACTTAAATCCAGGAAATGTGTAACGTCCGCCCCCCTGCTTATAAGCAGGGGAAACAGGGCCGTTCCCCCACCTTCGCCACTTGCAGTTCCTTCCTTAGAAAGCTCCCCCCCCCCGCTTCCCAAGCTGAAAGAGAGCGGCGCTCCGCTGCCCATCGCCGCCGCCATCGCCGCCGCCGCCATCGCCGCCGCCGCCGCCAACCTCCTCCACTGCTCCCGCCATGGCTCCGAAGACCGGGAAGAGCGTGAAGTCGGCCGAGGCGCTGCGCAAGGAGCGAGCACTTTTCCTCCCCGAGCTCACCCCGAAGGCGCTGCGGGAGGAGTTCTATCTCTTCTGGTCGACGTAGACGCGGGCGCATCCGCGCACGCAGGTGCTCTCCGCCGAAGCTTCCACTTCAAAGTGGTGCCCAAAAGGGTACTATTTCTTTCCGGTGTTCTTCTATTGTGGGCTTTGCCCACCTTTTTCTGATTTCTTCTGTGATGTCATGAATACCTACGGGTTTCATCTTGTTGATTTCACCCCCAACGCCGTTCTGACAATGGCGGTTTTCGCACACCTCTGCGAGAACTTCGTTGGCATCCACCCAAATGTTGCTCTTTTTCGCCACTATTTCACCCCCCGAG
The DNA here is from genome assembly GCA_963921465.1 of Triticum timopheevii. NCBI lineage: Eukaryota > Viridiplantae > Streptophyta > Magnoliopsida > Poales > Poaceae > Triticum > Triticum timopheevii. The sequence goes on from OY997271.1 coordinate 90,138,187, forward strand.
CCGAGAAAGGAGAGCCATTGGCTGGCGGAATCGCCTGGACCTCACGAATCGGTATGAAGGAGGTGTATCTGGCGGGCGAGCTCCGCAGCAAGTGGGACGAGTGGAGGGCGGAGTGGTGCTGGATCGTTGACGCCAATCCACAGCCATTCACCAACCTGCGCCAGACCCGAGTAGTGCGCGGCGGCGACTGGAGCGCTCTGTCGCCGGACGACGCCAAGCTGAAGATTGCCACCACCCGAATCTTCCGGCTCAGGCTTGCCGGGCCCACAGCAGGGGCAGTTGGTGCGGATTTCCTTCGCCGTCGTATCGCCCCTCTGCAGAAGAGGGGGAGGCCTGCCTGGCTGTTTGGCGGCCCGGCGGATATCATGAGGCTGCGTCCAGGCCTCAACTTCAACTTCATAGTTCTGGAGCTTGACGGGATGCTGAAGGAGCTGTTCAAGCATGACGCCAACCATCCAGAGTGGTTCAGGCTGCCGCGGGGCATCATCCCATTGTGCAACAACTCCCAGCGCGATCGCATCTGCACAATGATGCCAGAGTGCGACTCGCACGGGATAAGCCCAACTTGGATGGAGCCCGCCGATGACGTCGTGCAGCAATTCTTCAATGGCTTGACGGAGGTAGTAGTCAATGCCGACAAGCAGAGGCTCCTCACCCGCGACACCACCGACGACGAGATGCGGTACATTGCCACCAGGGCTGAAGAGGCGGCGGCAGCCGCCGCCGCGGGCGAGTTTGGCTTCACGTTGGAGGAGGCAGATGCGACCGAGGCGGCAAGCCTTGCCGACCGGGAGGACCTTGCCGGAGGGGTCATTGGCGAGGGGGAGCCCGGGGCCGAAGCGAGCGAGCCCGCCGAGGGCGCGGGCGGCTAGCCGTCCTCGAGCAGCTTGCCGCAGGCGGAGCCCCCAGTGCAGTCCCAATTCCAACCAAGAAGGCACCTCCGTCGAGTTGGAGACATAGCAGAGCGGCAAGCAGGCCAACACCCGCAGCGTCGTGGGACGCGCTCCACCGCGGCAAGTACCGTTGCCGCGGGAGCGTCTCAGGCCGTGCCGGCAACTGAGGCGGGGTCTTCCCGGGCTGCTATGCCCGATCCTGCCGCAGCTCCCGGCAAACGTCCAAGGGAGCCTACTCCTCCGCCTCGCCGCGCAGAAAGGGTACCAGATTTTGACCTCTCTACGCTGAGTTCCGACGAGGAGGAAGAAGAGGAGGAGGAGTAAGGCTTTCTTCCCTGTACTTGTTTATCTTTTGATCTTTGTTGTTGCTTATCTTGTATCTGTTTTGCTTCCCTCTGAATCCCTGTTCCATTTCAGGACTCTGGCAGAGAGAGCGGCGAAGAGGGCCAGGATTCCCGTGGTTGTCATCGAGGACGATCTTGCTGTGACAGCAGAAGACATGTCCGAGACCGCCTTGACGGACCCGATTCCCTCTCCTCGCAGCAGCCCCCAGCACAGTCCCCAGCGTAAGTGTTTGGTTCACTTCCTGTTGTGGGGCGCGCATGGGTGTTTCTTCTTTTGCTGACATCTTGATTGTTGATTTGCTCGTGTAGTAGCAGAGCAAGCCCATCAGGAGGAACCAGAAGCCGCTCCAGGGGTGCTGTCTGCTTCAACTATGCCGCCAAGGGGCAATTTTCCGACAAGGGAGCGCTCTCCGACAAGGGAGTGGTCCCCGGCAAGGGGCATTTCCCCGGCAAAGGGCGGGACCAGCGAGCCTTTAGTGGTGGAGCCCACGGTCACAGAGCCCAGCACAGGTAACCCTCCTTGTCGGAAATTTTCCCTTGGGCTTCTCTTCTTCTGATCTTCTTTTTGGATCTTTGCTTGACTTTTTCTTCCTCTTCCTGTCTTCTGATCCCCCTCTCACAAATCCGATGGAGACTGAGGCCACCGGTGAGGAAGGTGCACGCGGCAATACTGAAGATGCCGCCTCGGACGAGGAAGAGGCCGGCGCTGATGAACCCGCCGACGAAGAAGCCGCCAAGGGTGCTGGCGCAGGAGCTGGCGAGGGGTTCGCTAATCGTACTGGCAACCCGGAGGGTGCAGGAGCGCAGGGCGCTACACCGACTGCCGACCCCTCCGCTGCTGATGCAGTGCCGGGCTCCGAGGAGCCCCAGCCAGGCGCCTACTTGAAGGCCGGCGAGGGCGTATACATCAAGCTTCCCTGGGCGTCAAGTTCCAGGGCGCCGGTCGAAGGAGAAGAGTTTGACGGAAAAGTACTCGCCTCTGCTGGGCTGGCAGTGGTTGACGCGCCCAGCAGCAGAAGTGGCGAGTCCGAGGAGGAGCAGTTGCTCCGGAAGTTGGTGTCACTCTACCGCGCCCATCAAGCGAAGCTTGAGTCCCGGGAAGCGCTTGTCGTTCGGGCGGGAGTTGACATAGAAAAGCATGCGGAGGAGCTCAAGAGCCGCAACCAGGAGGCCCTCCGATCCATTGCAGAGGAAAGGGAGCAACTTGACAAGGCGAAGAAGGCGTTCATCCTGGAAAAGGCTGAAGCCGAGGAGCAGCAGAGGCTCGCCGTCGAGGAGCTGTCCAGGCGGGAAGGTGAACTGACACAGAAAAAGGTCAATCTGGACAGCCATGAGGAGGAGCTCGAGGCCCAGGAGCAGTCACTTGGCGGGGCACTCAAGGAGGCGAAGGATGCCGCCGCGGCTGCTAGGGCCGCCAAGAAGGAGTTAGAGGTGAAGGTGATGCAGCTGGAGGCGGACATGAAAGGGAAGAACGAAGAGCTTGCCGCACTCCAGCGTGAACGCGAGAAGGATGCACTTGCCCATGGCGATCTGCAAGTTCGTCTCGCTGAGAAGATCAAGGAACTAAACGCCGCCAAGGACTCGAGCGCTGATTTGAAGCTAAAGTTGGCCACCTTGACAGAGACGCTGGATGCCGCCAAGAGGCGAGAGGATGACTTGAAGAAAGAGGTCAAGGGCAACGAAGAACTGCTGATGAGGGCTGCCGAGACTCAGAACACCTTCAAGGTCACGGTGGAGCTCTGGACGGAGGGCCTCGTCAACATCGCTGCATCCATCGACGAGGAGCTGGCGGAACTGGACTTGGCGGGCTTCGGGTACTCCACTGACGAAAATCTCCCGCCCAGCGCCAAGCTTAATTTTTTCTTCAAGGGCGTGGCGATGGCCCTCCAGCAACTCCGGGAAAGGATCCCGAAGAAGCTGGCAGACGAGTCGCGCGCAATCTGCGCCAAGGTCTTGGAGAAGGTGTTGGTGAAGATACTCTTCCACAACCCGGGCCTCGACCTCACCCGCGTCCTCAAGAAGCTGCCGGCCGGTGCTGATCTTGAAGAGCTCAAAGCCATTGTCGCACCCATCGTGGACAAGGTGAATGAGGTCAAGAGGGTTGACGGCGAGCGCGTGGATTAGACCATCTTTCTTCTCCTTTCCTTGTCGCTATTTATCTAAGTCATGAGAACAATTTAGTCAGTGCCGCAACAAGTTACTTTTGTAATATAACTTTATTCTGGGCAATGCTTGTTATGCTATCTCCTTTACTTGGTCCTTTCTTTGTATGTTTTTACCCTACGCTTTTAGGGAACTTGCCGGTACGGGCACGCTTGCCGCGAGTGCTGAGTGCGGAACATCAGCAGCTTGCTGGCGGTGCCGGAGCATGCTTGCCGCGAGTGCTGAGTGCGGAACATCAGCAGCTTGCTGGCGGTGCCGGCTCCGGCAAGAAACCTTGCCGCAACTAGTTGCAGCACACTTAAGCTGTTGAGCGGACTCGAAACAAAGTAAGGGCGCAACTAGCTACGAAGAGGTTCCTCCGCGCACAGGTTTTCCATACAAAGCACAGTCGTTCAAGGAGGATAGCTTGAGAATTTAAGAACTGATCATGCTCAAACTTTGGCAACTTAGCTTTTCTGTCGTCTGTGTCCCGGCAAGGCCATACTTCTTTGAACGACGCCCGGTCCACACCTTTATCTTCTCCTCCCCCCCCCCCCCCGCCCCGTGAACTTGTGGGCGAAGGGACCTTCTTTTTGAACAAAAGAAAGAAGAGAGAATAAAGATATGGAGCCTTGTGGCTCGTTATTGCTTACCGAAGGCAAGTGCTGCACAAAGTGTCAGATAATACATGCATAAAAGAAAAAGGCATGAAATTTGACAACATGTGCTGAGCACATAAACTTTATGCACGGGATCTGCGCCCGGCTCTGTACAAAGGATTATATGCAACAGCGACAAGACTTGTACAGAAAGGTGGTTGCCGGAACAGGTTCCGGCAACCGCGCCTTATGGGTAAAACTTACGAAGATGCTCTATGTTCCAGGAGTTGCTCACCGGAAATCCATCTTCGGTCTCAAGGTGGACAGCGCCAGGCCTAGTGACTCGTTTCACCCGATAAGGGCCTTCCCACTTCGGTGTCAACTTGTTGGAATTCTTGGCGGATTGAACGCGCCGAAGAACAAGGTCGCCTTCCTCGAAGCTTCTGGCATTAACTTTGCGGCTGTGGTAGCGGCGCAAAGCTTGCTGGTAGCGAGCAGCTCGTACAGCAGCCTGAAGACGATCTTCCTCGAGGAGCAGTGCGTCATCTTGCCACAGCTGCTCTAGCTCAAGCTCTCCGAACGATCCCTTTATCCTGGCCATTTTCGGTCTGGGGGCTCGACATCCTCGGCCCCTTTCCCCGAGCTGTCGGGGGCTTTGAGTACTTGTACGTTGCAATCGACAAGTTCACAAAGTGGCCTGAAGTGGAAGCAGTGAGGAAGGTGACAGCACAGTCAGTAGTCAAGTTCTTCAGGTCAATTGTTTGCCGTTTCGGAATCCCTAACAGGATCATCACCGACAATGGCACACAATTCACGAGCCGCACCTTCATCCAGTACGTCCAAGGTCTTGGCGCCAAGATTTGCTTCGCTTCTATTGCTCACCCGAGAAGCAACGGTCACGCGGAGAGGGCAAACACTGAAGTGCTGCGCGGGCTCAAGACCAGAACTTTCGACAGGCTGCACAAGTGCGGAAGAAATTGGATTGAGGAGCTGCCGGTGGTTCTTTGGTCGATCAGAACGACACCAAATCGAGCCACTGGCCAGACACCTTTTGCTCTAGTATATGGAGCAGAAGCAGTTCTCCCCACAGAACTCGTATATGGATCGCCTCGAGTGCTCGCTTATGATGATCTTGAGCAAGAGCAGCTGCGGCAAGATGACGCGCTGCTCCTCGAGGAAGATCGTCTTCAGGCTGCTGTACGAGCTGCTCGCTACCAGTAAGCTTTGCGCCGCTACCACAGCCGCAAAGTTAATGCCAGAAGCTTCGAGAAAGGCGACCTTGTTCTTCGGCGCGTTCAATCCGCCAATAATTCCAACAAGTTGACGCAGAAGTGGGAAGGCCCTTATCGGGTGAAACGAGTCACTAGGCCTGGCGCTGTCCGCCTTGAGACCGAAGATGGATTTCCAGTGAGCAACTCCTGGAACATAGAGCATCTTCGCAAGTTTTACCCATAAGGCGCGGTTGCCGGAACCTGTTCCGGCAACCACCTTTCTGTACAAGTCTTGCCGCTGTTGCATATAATCCTTTGTACAGAGCCGGGCGCAGATCCCATGCATAAAGTTTATGTGCTCAGCACATGTTGTCAAATTTCATGCCTTTTTATTTTATGCATGTATTATCTGACACTTTGTGCAGCACTCGCCTTCGGTAAGCAATAACGAGCCACAAGGCTCCATATCTTTATTCTCTTTCTTTCTTTTGTTCAAAAAGAAGGTCCCTTCGCCCACAAGTTCACGGGGGGGGGGGGGGGGGGGAGGAGAAGATAAAGGTGTGGACCGGGCGTCATTCAAAGAAGTATGGCCTTGTCGGGACACAGACGACAAAAAAGCTAAGTTGCCAAAGTTTGAGCATGATCAGTTCTTAAATTCTTTATGTTATACTCCTTGAACGACCATGCCTTGTATAGAAAACCTGTGCGCGAAGGAATCGACTCGTGGCTAAGTTGCGCCCTTAATTTGTTTCGAGTCCGCTCGACAATGAAAGTATGCTGCATCTAGCCCCGACAAGATTTCTTTCCGGAACCAGCACCGCCAGCGAGCTGCTGATGTTCCGCACTCAGCACTCGCGGCAAGCGTGCTCCGGCACCGCCAGCAAGCTGCTGATGTTCCGCACTCAGCACTCGCGGCAAGCGTGCCCGTCCCGGCGAGTTCCCTAAAAGCGTAGGGTAAAAACATGCAAGGGATGGAATTGAGTAAAGGATATAACATAACAAGCATTCCCTCTTTCATTAAAAAAAATCCCCCTCGGGTACAATCCATGGAGGATGAAAAACATGAAAGGGAGGATTACAAGTTTTAGATGCAGCTAAGGCCCGGAGGCTTACAAATTAAAAAAGATAAGATGCCCGTAATCCCTTTCCTGTCCCTCTCTTCAGGAGATAGGTCAAGGAGGTGAAAAGGGCAAAAGAGGCACCTAGGCGAGCTACAGGTGCCAGAAGACACCAAGAGAACAGCCCGGGGGCTGTCCGAAGGCTGAACGGTGATGGCGGCGCCGGAAGCGGGGCTCGAAGACGGGGCGGCAGGACGTCAGCACGTTGTCGAGGGCACCACGCCCTCGTACTCCGACCTGGCGGCCTTGTCACCAGCCCTCTTCCCCTTCCGCAGCCTCCCTACGCCAGCCGCCCAAGGAGACGACCTCGGGGAGTTCAAGGAGCCGGCGACACGGATGATGGGGTCGCCGGTGCCGCACAAAGCGGCGCCCGACACCTAGTCGGACTCGCCATCCTGCCGCCCGCTACCCTCATCGTCGCTGTCGCTCCCCTCCTCGTCACTCTCGCTCGAGGGAGAGCCTTCGCTATCGGAGGAGCTGTCCACACAGCACTTCGCCCGAGTGCCGAAGCACCCGAAGACCTTGACGGAGTGGAGATCGCCCTCCATCAACTTAAAATGGAGGCTGAACCCCTCCATCAGGCTGTGGATACGGGCGAACGTCTTCCACCCTCGATCAAGATACATCACACTGGGGGCTGGGAATACAACGCGGACTCGTGTGCCGCTGATCCCACAGCCCCTCATCTGCAGTCTCAGTGTCTCGGGCGGGTCCGACTCCATCGCGCTCGCGAACGGAGCTGGAAGCCGGAGGCGACGTCGAGGCGCCCGGTGCAGCCTGACGAAGAACTCGCAAGGGTCCTCCCCTATGTGGACCGCCGTGGGGGGAGGAACCGCCGGCGGAGGCGAAGCTGGCGCGCCGCCCCGTCCGCCCCTTCCCCGAGCGCCTCGACCTCGTCCTCGACCTCGTCCGCGACCTCGCCCCCTCCCACTTCCCCTTGTGACTGGCTCTGCCACCACGGTCGTGAGAGAGGGAGAGGTGCGCTGTCTGGCAGCGACCCTCGCCGCCACTGATAAAGGGCCAGGGTTCCCTTTCTCCATGGCGAATGGGAGAAAGGGGAGCAGAAGCTGAAGAAAGGAGGAGATGAGAGAGTGCGGGCTTCTGTGCTCCCCTCCCGCTCTTTATAAAGGAGCGAGGTGGGGGCTCGGCCGCCCCACTCAGCGAATCAAGGCACGGGAAAAGCAGGGAGCCAGGGCCGACCCGCTGCCTCTGCTCGCGACGGCCCAGATTCCCACTTCCACCGTCCGCGACCCCAAGCGCATGGGAGCCGCGTGGCGGGGATGCAGAGCTGAGGCGACGGATGAGGCGGCCTTGCCCCACCCCGTGATCGTGGGAGTGGACGCCTCAAAAACCGCGCACCGGCCCCGTCCAGTAAATGCACCACGCCCCCACACCTACCTCCGTTTAGGTAGGAGGGCGCGAACCGTCCCCTTCATCATGGCTTGACGCATGCTCACAGGGCTTAGCCCCGCGCACGCCGCCCACGTCACCCACGATGCCGCATTTGACGCGTGCCGTTCTGGGCGTGCGCGGTGGAAGCGGAAAGATATGCGGTGTGACCTAGGCCGCGCATGCCCGTGCACTGTTTTGGGCCTGGCCCAACAGCGCTCGGCACCGTGTATGGCCCAGGCCCGGGGGCTCCTGTCGGTGTACTAAAGTAGGGGTACCTTAGTATCCCGAACTTGTGCACGGGCAGTTGCAGCGTCCCGCGGCAAGGCTTGCCGGGCGTCCGCCAAGACCCTCCGTAGCTCATATTGATGCCTTTCAAGAACAAAGTACTCAAACCAAGGCCCCGGCAAGAGGAGCTTACCGGGAAGGCCAACCAAGGCCCCGACAAGAGAAGCTCGCCGGGAAGAACAAGGCCCCGGCAAGGGGAGCTTGCTGGGAAGGCCACTCAAGGCATTCCAAGAAAACTTGCTGCAACGCACCGCGCGCCCCGGCAAGGCCCGGTGAGCGACAAGCTCCCGAACACGACAAGACGACGACCGCGGCAAGGAGCTTGCCGCGGGAAACCCCCACTTCGCGCCCGCGCTCCAGCACACCTGCCAACGTGTCGCTCTGGGCCCTTCCCAAGCACACGTGGCAGGAGGCCGTGCAGCTAGGGGTGCGAGGTGGAAAGCAGGCGTTGGCAAGAAGACCATCGTGGCGATCGGTGGTGCCCCTAACGGTCATTTCATACACTGTTTGGGCGACCGGACGGGCATTAAATGCCCTTGTCCCCTGCCGTCAGAGTTAGGTAGGGGGCACTATTGATAGCAGTTGTACCAACCCGCGTTTTTACTCTTCTACCCCTCTTTCTACGCTGCCACCTGTCGGTGACCCCTTTAGCCTATAAAAAGGAGGCCCATGCGCACGTAGAAGGGGTTGGTTTTGAGGTGGGTTTTCGGTGGGGTTTCGGTGGGGTTCGTTTCGGTTCGACTCATTTGAAACTAGAGGACACCCACACTCTCAAGCAAGAACAATAGAGAAACACAAAGCAGCAGTAGAAGTTTTATCTCTCCGGAGAGCTCCGAAGCTGGGTAAAATCCCCCGCGCGCTCCGCCTCGATCTGCTCTTCGTGCGCCCTCCGCCCCCTTGCCGGACAGAAAAAAGGGGCCCTGCCCCATAGGTGCTCGCCCCCCGCGGCGACATCCCTGGCACTTTAGTATCCTGAACTTGTGCACGGGCAGTCGCAGCGTCCCGCGGCAAGGCTTGTTGGGCGTCCGCCAAGACCCTCCGTAGCTCATATTGATGCCTTTCAAGAACAAAGTACTCAAACCAAGGCCCCGGCAAGAGGAGCTTGCCGGGAAGGCCAACCAAGGCCCCGGCAAGAGAAGCTGGCCGGGAAGAACAAGGCCCCGGCAAGAGGAGCTTGCTGGGAAGGCCACTCAAGGCATTCCAAGAAAACTTGCCGCGACGCACCGCGTGCCCCGGCAAGGCCCGGTGAGCGACAAGCTCCCGAACACGACAAGACAACGACCGCGGCAAGGAGCTTGCCGCGGGAAACCCCCACTTCGCGCCCGCGCTCCAGCACACCTGCCAACGTGTCGCTCTGGGACCTTCCCAAGCACACGTGGCAGGAGGCCGTGCAGCTAGTGGTGCGAGGTGGCAAGCAGGCGCTAGCAAGAAGACCATCGTGGCGATCGGTGGCGCCCCTAACGGTCGTTTCATACACTGTTTGGGCGACCGGACGGGCATTAAATGCCCTTGTCCCCTGCCGTCAGAGTTAGGTAGGGGGCACTGTTGATAGCAGTTGTACGAACCCTCGTTTTTACTCTTCTACCCCTCTTTCTACGCTGCCACCTGTCGGTGACCCCTTTAGCCTATAAAAAGGAGGCCCATGCGCACGTAGAAGGGGTTGGTTTTGAGGTGGGTTTTCGGTGGGGTTCGTTTCGGTTCGACTCATTTGAAACTAGAGGACACCCACACTCTCAAGCAAGAACAATAGAGAAACACAAACCAGCAGTAGAAGTTTTATCTCTCCGGAGAGCTCCGAAGATGGGTAAAATCCCCCGCGCGCTCCGCCTCGATCTGCTCTTCATGCGCCCTCCGCCCCCTTGCCGGACAGAAAAAAGGGGCCCTGCCCCATAGGTGCTCGCCCCCCGCGGCGACATCCCTGGCACCTTAGTATCCTGAACTTGTGCACGGCCAGTCGCAGCGTCCCGCGGCAAGGCTTGTCGGGCGTCCGCCAAGACCCTCCGTAGCTCATATTGATGCCTTTCAAGAACAAAGTACTCAAACCAAGGCCCCGGCAAGAGGAGCTTACCGGGAAGGCCAACCAAGGCCCTGGCAAGAGAAGCTGGCCGGGAAGAACAAGGCCCCGGCAAGAGGAGCTTGCCGGGAAGGCCACTCAAGGCATTCCAAGAAAACTTGCCGCGACGCACCGCGCGCCCCGGCAAGGCACGGTGAGCGACAAGCTCCCGAACACGACAAGACGACGACCGCGGCAAGGAGCTTGCCGCGGGAAACCCCCACTTCGCGCCCGCGCTCCAGCACACCTGCCAACGTGTCGCTCTGGGACCTTCCCAAGCACACGTGGCAGGAGGCCGTGCAGCTAGTGGTGCGAGGTGGCAAGCAGGCGCTGGCAAGAAGACCATCGTGGCGATCGGTGGCGCCCCTAACGGTCGTTTCATACACTGTTTGGGCGACCGGACGGGCATTAAATACCCTTGTCCCCTGCCGTCAGAGTTAGGTAGGGGGCACTGTTGATAGCAGTTGTACGAACCCTCGTTTTTACTCTTCTACCCCTCTTTCTACGCTGCCACCTGTCGGTGACCCCTTTAGCCTATAAAAAGGAGGCCCATGCGCACGTAGAAGGGGTTGGTTTTGAGGTGGGTTTTCGGTGGGGTTTCGGTGGGGTTCGTTTCGGTTCGACTCATTTGAAACTAGAGGACACCCACACTCTCAAGCAAGAACAATAGAGAAACACAAACCAGCAGTAGAAGTTTTATCTCTCCGGAGAGCTCCGAAGCTGGGTAAAATCCCCCGCGCGCTCCGCCTCGATCTGCTCTTCGTGCGCCCTCTGCCCCCTTGCCGGACAGAAAAAAGGGGCCCTGCCCCATAGGTGCTCGCCCCCCGCGGCGACATCCCTGGCACCTTAGTATCCTGAACTTGTGCACGGCCAGTCGCAGCGTCCCACGGCAAGGCTTGTCGGGCGTCCGCCAAGACCCTCCGTAGCTCATATTGATGCCTTTCAAGAACAAAGTACTCAAACCAAGGCCCCGGCAAGAGGAGCTTACCGGGAAGGCCAACCAAGGCCCCGGCAAGAGAAGCTGGCCGGGAAGAACAAGGCCCCAGCAAGAGGAGCTTGCCGGGAAGGCCACTCAAGGCATTCCAAGAAAACTTGCCGCGACGCACCGCGCGCCCCGGCAAGGCCCGGTGAGCGACAAGCTCCCGAACACGACAAGACGACGACCACGACAAGGAGCTTGCCGCGGGAAACCCCCACTTCGCGCCCGCGCTCCAGCACACCTGCCAACGTGTCGCTCTGGGACCTTCCCAAGCACACGTGGCAGGAGGCCGTGCAGCTAGGGGTGCGAGGTGGCAAGCAGGCGCTGGCAAGAAGACCATCGTGGCGATCGGTGGTGCCCCTAACGGTCATTTAATACACTGTTTGGGCGACCGGACGGGCATTAAATGCCCTTGTCCCCTGCCGTCAGAGTTAGGTAGGGGCACTGTTGATAGCAGTTGTACCAACCCGCATTTTTACTCTTCTACCCCTCTTTCTACGCTGCCACAGGTCGGTGACCCCTTTAGCCTATAAAAAGGAGGCCCATGCGCACGTAGAAGGGGTTGGTTTTGAGGTGGGTTTTCGGTGGGGTTTCGGTGGGGTTCGTTTCGGTTCGACTCATTTGAAACTAGAGGACACCCACACTCTCAAGCAAGAACAATAGAGAAACACAAACCAGCAGTAGAAGTTTTATCTCTCCGGAGAGCTCCGAAGCTGGGTAAAATCCCCCGCGCGCTCCGCCTCGATCTGCTCTTCGTGCGCCCTCCGCCCCCTTGCCGGACAGAAAAAAGGGGCCCTGCCCCATAGGTGCTCGCCCCCCGCGGCGACATCCCTGGCACCTTAGTATCCTGAACTTGTGCACGGCCAGTCGCAGCGTCCCGCGGCAAGGCTTGTCGGGCGTCCGCCAAGACCCTCCGTAGCTCATATTGATGCCTTTCAAGAACAAAGTACTCAAACCAAGGCCCCGGCAAGAGGAGCTTACCGGGAAGGCCAACCAAGGCCCCGGCAAGAGAAGCTGGCCGGGAAGAACAAGGCCCCGGCAAGAGGAGCTTGCCGGGAAGGCCACTCAAGGCATTCCAAGAAAACTTGCTGCGACGCACCGCGCGCCCCGGCAAGGCCCGGTGAGCGACAAGCTCCCGAACACGACAAGACGACGACCGCGGCAAGGATCTTGCCGCGGGAAACCCCCACTTCGCGCCCGCGCTCCAGCACACCTGCCAACGTGTCGCTCTAGGACCTTCCCAAGCACACGTGGCAGGAGGCCGTGCAGCTAGGGGTGCGAGGTGGCAAGCAGGCGCTGGCAAGAAGACCATCGTGGCGATCGGTGGTGCCCCTAACGGTCATTTAATACACTGTTTGGGCGACCGGACGGGCATTAAATGCCCTTGTCCCCTGCCGTCAGAGTTAGGTAGGGGGCACTGTTGATAGCAGTTGTACCAACCCGCATTTTTACTCTTCTACCCCTCTTTCTACGCTGCCACCTGTCGGTGACCCCTTTAGCCTATAAAAAGGAGGCCCATGCGCTCGTAGAAGGGGTTGGTTTTGAGGTGGGTTTTCGGTGGGGTTTCGGTGGGGTTCGTTTCGGTTCGACTCATTTGAAACTAGAGGACACCCACACTCTCAAGCAAGAACAATAGAGAAACACAAAGCAGCAGTAGAAGTTTTATCTCTCCGGAGAGCTCCGAAGCTGGGTAAAATCCCCCGCGCGCTCCGCCTCGATCTGCTCTTCGTGCGCCCTCCGCCCCCTTGCCGGACAGAAAAAAGGGGCCCTTCCCCATAGGTGCTCGCCCCCCGCGGCGACACTTCCATTAAGGAATGGATGAGCAAGGGAAAGGCTAAAGGATTTCGTGAGGATGAGCACGATACCTTATGGTTTGAGGACCGTGTTTATGTGCCCAATGACCCGGAGATCAGGAAGTTGATTCTGCAGGAGGCACATGATTCACCATATTCGATTCACCCCGGAAATACCAAGATGTATTTGGATTTGAAGGAAACTTTCTGGTGGACCGGAATGAAGAAAGATATTGCAGAGTATGTAGCAGTTTGTGATGTATGTCAGAGGGTGAAGGCAGAACATCAGAAGCCAGCAGGATTGTTACAGCCATTGCCTATACCCGAATGGAAGTGGGATAAACTAGGCATGGATTTCATCACGGAATTGCCCAGGACTCGTTTAGGCTATGACTTGATTTGGGTTGTAGTCGATCGTTTGACGAAGGTAGCTCATTTCATTCCAGTAAAGACTACCTATAGCAGTGCCAAATTGGCTAAGATATACATGACAAGGATTGTATGTTTGCATGGAGTTCCGAGGAGTATCGTATCAGATAGAGGAACCCAATTCACCTCAAAGTTCTGGAAGCAGTTACACGAAACATTGGGAACCAGGCTGGAATTTAGCACAGCTTTCCATCCACAAACAGATGGACAGACCGAGAGAGTCAATCAGATTTTGGAGGATATGCTTAGAGCTTGTGTTTTGGATTATGGATCAAGTTGGGATGACATCTTGCCATACGCAGAGTTTTCTTACAACAACAGTTATCAGTCCAGTTTGAAGATGGCCCCTTTCGAAGCCTTGTACGGAAGGAGGTGTAGAACCCCGTTGCTGTGGGATGAGGTTGGAGACCGCTAGTTGTTTGGACCGGATTTGATGAAGGAGTCTGAACAGAAAGTAAAGTTAATTCGCGATAGGCTCAAGGTAGCCCAGTCAAGGCAGAAAAGCTATGCCGATTCAAAACCTAAGGGGACAAAATATGAAGTCGGGGACAGAGTTTATCTTCGAGTATCTCCACTTCGAGGAGTTAAGCATTTTGGAGTTAAAGGAAAGTTAGCACCACATTTTGTTGGACCATACAAAGTTCTGGAACGCATGGGAGATGTCGGTGTACTAGAATAGGGGTACCCTAGTACCCTGAACTTGTGCACGGGCAGTCGCAGCACCCCACGGCAAGGCTTGCCGGGTGACCGCCAAGGTCCTCCGTGGTACCTTTGGAGCCATTCAAGAATAAAGTCTTTAAGCGAAGGCGACAAGACCCCGGCAAGAGGAGCTTGCCGGGGAGGCCAACCAAGGCATATCAAGGAACTTGCCGCGACGCGCCATGCATCCCGGCAAGGCCCGGTGAGCGAGAAGCTCCCAGACGCGACAAGACAACGACCGCGGCAAGGCGCTTGCCGCGACAAGCTACCTCTCTGTACCGGCGCTCCAGCACATCCACCAACGTGTCTCCCTGAGACCTTTCTAGGCGCGCGTGGCAAGAGGCTGTGCAGCCAGCGGTGCGAGGTGGCAAGCGACGCTGACAAGATTGCCATCGTGGCGAGCGGTGGCGCCCCTGACGGTCCCTTTTCTGCACTATTTGGGCGACACAGACGGGCACTCAATGTCCTTGTCCCCTGCCATCAGGGTTAGGTAGGATACACTGTTTAGGTAGTTGAACCAACCACAATTCCTTTCCAATTTTACCCTTGCATACGTTGCCACCTGTCGGTGACCCCTTGAGCATATAAAAGGAGGCCCATGCGCAACGTAGAGGGGGGTTCGAGGCCAGAATACGCTGACGCTCGGTCTCGTTAGCAGCTAGAGTGTACTGTAGCATTCAGCGCTCCCGAGCAAGAACACAATACAAACCACAAAGCAGCAGTAGGAGTATTATCTCTCCGGAGAGCTCCGAAGCTGGGTAAATCGCTCGTGTGCTTCGCCTCGATCCGCTCTTCGTGCGATCTCCGCCCCCCGCCGAACCGAAAGGGGCCCGGCCCGCCGGCCCCATAGGTGTTCGTTCCCACGACATCTTTGGCGCGCCAGGTAGGGGGCGTCGAGGTTGTGTGAACCTGATCCGGCGTTCAAGCGAGCTAGATCTTCATCATCTTCATCGACATGCCACCGAAGAAGAAGGCTTCGGAGGAGGCTGCTCCGTCCACGTCGATCCCACTGCCACCGGAGCAAACGGGTGGTGGGGTAGACGCCGACGGAAGAACGGGCGTCGACGAGGGAGCTCACGCAGCTGCCAGGTCCAAGGACAAGGCTGCGCAGACCTCGGCATCCGTACATGCACCGCGCCCATCTCAGGAGGTGCGGAGCCAACAGCGTCATGATACTCGTGGTACCATACGTTCGTTGGACCGAGATCGACCTGGTGGATCTCGGGATGCTCAAGACCAGCATGCGCGCCAACATGCTGGCACGAGAAAGACACGGTTGCCTGGACGGGATGCTGCTCCTTCTAACATAGTTAGAAGTCCGAGCATATCCCGCTCCTCGCACCGTTCACCACTGCCGCCAAGCGCTCCAGCAGAAGCTTTGGCGAGAGCTCGGCTGCTCCTGGATTACCCTCCAACGGCGGACAAGATCGACGAATGGAGGGCCACCATTCAGAGTCTCATCGGCTTCGCCAACGGCGACTGAGGGAGTCCTGGACTAGGAAAAGAGAGATTGAGACCCGAACTTGATAAGGTGTTCAATACCTATCAAGCAGTGGTGAACGGCAGGGGAAGGGCCTTGGCGTAGTATACCAATACCTTGGCGTAGTTTAGTCCCCGCATTCCCTTACCCACGAGTGAATGGAAGATTGGAGGCCGTTCACCACCTCTACAGGGAGTAGTCCGAGATCCTGTCCGAGATCCACCTGAGGGTTTAGTACAATGGTGATATAAACTACGCGTCTCTTACACTCAAGATGCCCGGTCCACGTGGCATCATTTCAGTACGAGGGTCACTTAAAGACCCCGGACACGGTTGGACGAGTCCGGCATAAGTAAACTAGGGGCTCCCTAGCCGCACACCCCTTTACAAGGGGCTACGCGCACAAAGAACAGCGAGCTTATACAGACTCCGCTTTACTTATTTTTATTTGTTCTTTCGTATATATTCTTTTCGCACGAGTTCCTTTCAAGCTAAAGTTCCTCTCTTTTTACAGATGAACAACGTGCACACCCGTCCAGGATAATGGCACAATGGAGACACAGGCGCAGACGTGCAGCAGGGACCCGTCGCGAGGATTCTTTTCAGATTAAGACCCTGCGTAAACCTTTTTTACTGTCTCTTGTTGCTATAATCCCTTGGTTCCTCATTATAACCAAAGCGGAGCCTGAGGTTTTGGCATCGGCCGCGTCAGAAGACCATGCCCGTACTTGGACACTAGGGGCTTAGGGCATTGTTCTGCCCATTATTACAAAGACTGAACACCTTAGGGAGTGTTCGGCATCTCGAGTTAGGCCTTATATGCATCAGCTCTGAATCATGTCTTCGGTCAAATGTTGGGTTTGCCCGGCTCCTGTGTTTTGCTGCCTTACGTCCCGTATCATCGGCTAACGCGGCACCAGGAGAACTACTGCGATTGTGCCCCAGTTCGGCTGGGCGAGCACCTCAGTAGAGAAAGACGAAAACTGACTGTCATGATACAGCGAGAGACTGGTCAACCACTCGATCGACTACCGGAATGTTTAGAATTCCTCGCTTTGACGAAGGACCGTTTCCCGGTCAGGCACAAACGCGCCCCGAATTCGGAGAAGCGCGGTGCCCCAAGGGGCTATATCGTAGCCCCACCCTCGAACTCCACTGGCTAAGTGAAAGTGATAAAGCATCATAGTCCAGATTGCCTCGTTCGCTATGCTACCACCTCCTTAACAGGACCGAGACGTCGGATTAAGTGTGAAAACGCGCTATTTTTGCGAACACCCGCGCAGCTTGTGCGTGGGGGCTGAAGCCAAAGACTGCAATCTTTTAGGTTATACAAATGTATACATAAACGGGCATAGGAGATATTTTAATACTTGGAACGCACAAGTATAAAAAGCGATTACATCATAATCATTGTCTTACAAGATAAAAAGTTCATTTGAACGTGACATCTTTTGAGCACTGCGACTCTATTACACGAGCGCCACGCATAACTTCCCCAAAATAGTGCTCGGCGGGTAATCGGCTTTCGTCCGAACCCTGGGCCGCAATAGCGGTGGCATCCATCTCTGTCCAATGTGTCTTCACACGGGCAAGAGCCATCCGCGCGCCTTCTATGCAGGCCGACCGCTTCATCTCCTTGATGTGCGGCACCGCTCCAAGAAATTGCTGCAACAAGCCGAAATAGCTCGTCGCGTTGGGCCTCTCTGGCCAGACATGAGCGACAATATCAGTCATGGCAAGTCCGGACAACCTGTTTAGCTCAGCCCATTCGGCCAACCGATCGGTCAATGGAAGTGAACAGTCCGGACTATGGAATTGAGACCAGAATAGCTCTTCCGTCTTGTGATCCTTTTGGCTTCGGAAGTGTACAACGGCATCAGCCGCACTTGCCGCCAAGTCCATATATGGATCCTCCGGACCCCACAGCTGGCCAAGTTGGGCATACTTTGGGTCCGTAAACCGGCGACGCAGCAGAAAAGGCCTGCCAGCCACAATATCTCCGGCCTGGCGCAGCTCCTCCTTCATAGCCCGCATCGCAGAACGGGCATCCTTGGCTTCGGCGGTGGCCTTTCCCAGGTCTTCCCACTCCGATAGGCGCTCCTTTTCAAGAGCCTCATTGCGGTCGGCAGCATCCTTCAATTTCACGGCCAATTCGGCCATCTTTTCCCTGCTTAGGCAGTGTGCAGCCTTTTCGGCTTCCAACTTCTCGGCCGCCCTCAAGGCAGCCGCATCACTCCTTCGGGCTTGCTCCTTAGCTTGAGCAAGCTCGTCCTGAAGGCCCTCCATAGCAGCAGCACCGTCTGTATCACAGTATATATCTTGTCAGAAGCGGGCTTTGACTCCCTTAAACAAGTGACTGCGGAGAATGAATTTACCTTGCGACTCGTCAAGTCGCCGGTTGACAAGAGCGATGTCCGCATCCGCCACGTCAAGTTGCCGCATTAACTCGGAAACTCCACTAGTCCTGCTAGGCCCCGGACTATCCGCCACCTGCATAGGAACGGCGACGTTCATTACTTGAGATTTTGATCCTCAGCACGCTGTTGCTTTCGACAACCTACCGAGTCTCAGGGGCTACTATCTATACAGGGCGCACTTCTATGTGCCAAACTGTCAAAAAGGTGCGTCGTTCTTGCGTACCTCAAATCCTGTCAGTAAACTCTGGACGGCATTATGCAATCCGCTTTCGGCGGACGAAATCCTTCCAATCACCATACGCATCAAAGCACGGTGATCTTCTGAGATGGACGCCCTCTCAATCAGATTCTTCAGCTCCCCCGGCCGGATACTAGTGGGCGCCGAACTCTTCGGCCCCTCCGGACTCTGGGATACCCTCCGTGACGATACTTCAGGCTCGTCAGCCCTATCCGACGGCGCAACAGACGGAGGCGTTTCGCTCTCCATCATCTCCGGAAGAAGATCCCCCGAAGACGAACTCATCTGAGAAGGTCGCAGATCTGAACTGCAAGGTAAAAATTTCGGTCATCCACAGAAGCACAAATAGGGGTATTTTCTCATTAATGAACCCCCCTTTTTACTCACGGCTCGCTGGAGGGCTGATCCTTTAGAGACGATTGTACGTCCGGACTTTACCTGGACGCAGGACCCTCCGGTAAAGATTTCTTCCCCCGCTTAGGGGCTTTGGCCTCCGGGTCTTCTGAGGCGGTCCTCTTCTCCCCCTGGAAGGAGGGATTGTCGATCCCCCCCTCTTCAGGCGCCCCCTTGGGCGAGCTGATAGCTCTTCCATTTTCCCCATCGCCCCCTTCTACGGGCGCGACCTCCAACATTCTGACCAGCACGGGCTCCGGTGCGGTCTCTGGGAGGGGGGCCGGACACCTTATCAGCTTCGATCGCGCTACCCACTCCTGATGAAGAATAATGGGTTAGAAGGCGAATTTCAGAAAAGCAAACAAACAGAACGTCCGGACTCTGAGCTACTTACCCGTGTATCCGGGCGATCGCGGCTTAGGCCTGCGTCCTCGGTCAATTCCGGACAAGCCACTTGCGGTCCGAAGAAGAACTTGTACATCTCCACGGGCGTCATACCCATGAAGTGTTGGAGAGTTCGTGGCCCCTCTGGATTGAACTCCCATAACCGGAGAGGACGGCGTTTGCAGGGCAGAAGAAGCCTGATTAGCTTGACTTGCATCACCACAACCAGATTGATCTCCCTCGCTTGGAGGTCTCGAATCCGGCCCTGCAATAAGGGCACGTCTTCGGACGGTCCCCAATCGAGCCCTTGGTTGACCCATGACATCAATCGGCGTGGAGGTCCCGGGCGGAATGAAGGCGGCGACTTTTGCTTGCTGCCCTTCGGAGCGGTGACATAGAACCACTCTTGCTGCCACAAGCCGAGATCCTCTTGGAAGGAGCCCTCGGGCCACGGGGCATCGGCCCTTCTGCTTATGGCCGCCCCGCCGCACTCCGCTTGACGCCCCCCGATCATCTTCGGCTCCACATTGAAGGTCTTCAGCCATAGGCCGAAGTGGGGGGTGACGCGCAGGAAGGCTTCACAGACAATAATGAATGCGGAAATATGGAGGATGGACTCCAGAGCCAAGTCGTGAAAATCCAGCCCGTAGTAGAACATGAACCCTCTCACAAAGGGGTCCGTCGAGAAGCCTAAACCCCGACGGAGGTGGGGTACGAAGACGACGTACTCACCGGGCTCGTGAGTGGGTACGGCCTGCCCTCGGGCGGGCAACCTGTGCGAAATCTCGTAGGACAGGTACTTGGCCTCACGCAGCTTTAACACGTCCTCCTCCGTGACGGAGGAGGGCATCCACCGGCCCTGAAGGTCGGAGCCGGACATTGTTGAAGATCCGAAGCGCTCGAATCTGGGGCTCTGGGTGTTGGAACTTGGAGCAAGGAGAGGATTTGATGGAAGATTGATAAAAAGAAACGAGCCTTGGTCCCCTTATAAAGGGGGAACATGCCAAGAGCCGTCTCCGTGACCGTTCGGGATTCACCTTCGATAGAGGAGGCGTGGCGATGGGCACGGTTGGGTTACCGACGCTCGTATTGATGAGAATCCCAGATAAGGGGAGCACGATCTCTGCTTCGACAAGACGTGCCAAGGAAACCGCTTCGCTAAACGTGCTGAGGTGGTATAATAAAAAACGATTCAAGTAAAGGCCTGGTAGCTGTGTGATATCATGCCGCTAAATACGTCAGGAGATTGGATTCATGTGCACTATTCTCTGTACGGTGGAATGTGGAATTTATTTTGCAGAGCCGGACACTATCCTGGTGTTCATGATCTTCTCTGGATTATTCAAGGGTGGAACCCGCCTTGCAATGCCGAACATTATGCGCGCCGGACTTATCGTCATTGAAGCCTGGTTCAGGGGCTACTAAGGGAGTCCTGGACTAGGGGGTGTCCGGACAGCCGGACTATCATCGTCCGCCGGACTCCAAGACTACGAAGATACAAGATTGAAGACTCCGTCCGGTGTCCGGATGTGACTTTCCTTGTCGTGGAAGGCAAGCTTGGGGATACAGATATGTAGATCTCCTACCATTCTAACCGACTCTATGTAACCCTAGCCTCCTCCAGTGTCTATATAAACCAGAGGGCTTTAGTCCGTAGGACACAACATATATCAACAATCATACCATAGGCTAGCTTTAGGGTTTAGCCTCCTTGATCTCATGGTAGATCCACTCTTGTACTACCCATATCATCAATATTAATCAAGCAGGACGTAGGGTTTTACCTCCATCAAGATGGGCCCGAACCTGGGTAAAACATCGTGTCGCTTGTCTCCTGTTACCATCCGCCTAGATGCACAGTTCGGGACCCCCTACCCGAGATCCGCCGGTTTTGCCACCGACAACGACACTCCACGGCAGCCGAATGCATCGCAGCCGCGGCAAGACTGCCAGGCGCGAGCCGATGGCGACAAAACCGGTGGGGGTGCAACCACCATGCACTCTCCGCCCCGAAGGCCAAGATCGCTGACTCGTCGGATCCACCTCGACGACGACTCCACCGCGTCATCAGATACACGAGCTCGTCGCGATCAGCGCCAAGTTCTTCACGAACGACAGCAAGAAGACGCTCGTACTCGTATCGAGCGTCGAAGAGAGGCGCGGCGTCAATCGGACCAGCGCGCTGGGCCCGCTGTCGACATGCATGCGCTAGGGAAACCAGGCGACTTGCCGTACGCAGTAGGTTGCCCTGCGTTCACTCGTGAGCTGCGGCAAGTCCAGTGGCCCAGCATGAAGAATTTCAAGCCAGACGTACTAGAGAAGTACGACAGCAGGTTGCATCCGTCAGAGTTCCTCAGCATCTACACCATCGCGGTGCAAGCTGCCGGGGGGCGCGACGACAAGATCCTTGCCAACTACTTCCCGCTGGTGCTCAAGCCCAATGTCAGGTCCTGGCTCATGCACTTGCCGGACAACTCCATATCCTCCTGGGCAGATCTGTGCCATCAGTTTGTCGGCGCCTTTACAGGCGGCCACAAGCCTCATGGCCAAGAGAGCGACCTTCATCTGCTCGCCCAGAAGGAAGGAGAGCCCCTGTGCAAGTACATTCAGAGATTCAGCCATGTACAGCGCAACATCCCAGATGTCCACCCTGCAGCGGTCATCAGCGTGTTCCATCAGAACGTGCGAAACCGCAGGATGCGGGAGGAGATGGCGATGTGCAAGATCAGAGACGTCAGTGAGCTATACGCCCTGGACGACAAGTGTGCACGTGCTGAGGAAGGGAGGAGACTCCCCGGAGAGAATACAGGAGCAGGAGGATCTGATAGCGAGGATGCTGCCCCGGCAAGGAAAAACCGGCGGCGGAACAACAGGAAGAAGAAAGGCAAAGATGTGCTAGTCGTTGAGCAGTCCGGCAACGGAGGTGGCGCCAAGGAATCAGAAGCTATGGCGGCCGCCGACAAGCAGGACGGCTCCGGCAAGTAGTACTGCAAGATCCACCGCACCAAGGGGCATGATCTCCAGAGCTGCAGGAAGGTCGAGCAGCTTGTCGAGCAGCAAAAGGCTGAGTACGAGCAACGCGACAAGGAGAAGGCCCAAGAAGGTACTGGAGGATCCGGCAAGAAATGTCCCGGCCGGGGAGGACGCCGCGACAAGGCCAAGCAGCAGCAAGGAGACAGGCCTCCCCGCGGCCGCGACAAGGATGAAGATGACGATGAAGACGAAGATATGGATGATGATGAGACCGATGAGCAGGAGTTCCAGAAAGCCACAGAGGTCCTGTGTGTTGACGGTGGTGCTTCTCTGCATACTTCACACCGCCAGCTCAAGCAGTGGGTGCGGAAAGTCAATGCGGCAGAACCACCCGTTGAGTCACGCAAGCCTCTGAAATGGTCCAGCACGCCTATCATCTTTGATATTGAGGACCACCCTGATCGCATAACTGCGGTCGGGTGTTTGCCGATGTTGGTTTCACCAACTATCCGCAACCTCAGGGTTACTAAGATGCTAGTTGACAGCGGGGCCGGCTTGAACCTGATCTCATCCGCGGTACTCCAGAAACTCCAGATCCCTGACAGCGAGCTCGAAGAGACTGGCACATTCCAAGGAATCAACCCGGGAAGGAGCAAGCCAAAGGGAAAGATCACGTTGCCAGTGACATTTGGCAGCGAGTTGAACTTCAGAACTGAGAGGGTCACCTTTGACGTTGCTGATTTTCCATTGCCTTACAATGGGATACTCGGCCATCCAGCACTCGCCAAATTCATGGCAGCCTCTCACTATGCCTACAACGTGCTCAAGATGCCAGGCCCGATAAGTGTTATCTCTGTCCCTGGCAACAAGAAGGATGCCCTTATCTGCGCTGACAAGATCTACCGGGAAGCAGCAGCCGCAGCTGAACGCAAGTCACTTGCCCCTGAAGCTCCCGGAGGGAAGAAGAAGGCCAAGTCCGGCAAGAGTTCTGGTGCCCACTCCGGCAAGCGCACCTCTTCGGAGTGCTGCGCTACCGTCGAGGATGCACCATCGAGCTCCACCGGCATGTGTAAGAAGGCAATGGCAGCTCCGCCAGAGACCAAGAAGGTGTCCGCCAAAGTGCGTCAAGGATGTACGAAGGCTTGCCGGTTGCGTGGCTGCTCTCAGCAGGTTTATCTCTAAGTCTGCTGAGCGCGCCCTGCCGTTTTTCAAAATACTGAAAAAGGCAGGTCCAATGAAATGGACTCCGGAAGCGGAGGCTGCACTGCAGGACTTGAAGAGATACCTGTCCTCCACTCCAATACTTGTCGCACCTAAGCCACAAGAGAAGTTGCTGCTGTATATAGCGGCAACCAATCAAGTGGTTAGTGCTGCGTTAGTAGCGGAGAGGGAGGCGGATGATGAGCCAGCGACCACGGCAGATGCATCCAGCGACAAGCAGGGGGCTTCCCCGACAAGCTTTGGTCCCAACAAGGATGGATCTGCGCAGGCACAGGAGGAGAAACAGAAGAAAATGGTGCAGCGCCCAGTTTACTTTGTCAGTTCCCTTCTGCAGGGGGCTAGGTCAAGGTACTCTGGTGTGCAGAAATTGCTTTTCGGCCTTCTCATGGCCTCGAGAAAGCTGCGCCATTACTTCCAAGCACATGAGATCACAGTAGTCACTCGTTTTCCGCTAAAGAGGATACTATAGAATCCAGAACCAACAGGCAGGATTGTCGAGTGGGCACTGGAACTGTCAATCTTTGGCCTCAAGTTTGAGAGCACTCCAACTATCCAGAGCCGGGCATTGGTAGAATTCATAGCAGAGTGGACGCCAACACCAGATGAAGAAATTCTAGAGATGAGCATCCCCGTCAAGGAAGCAAGCAAAGAGTGGCTGATGTACTTTGATGGTGCCTTCTCGCTGCAAGGCGCCGGTGCGGGCGTGCTACTTGTCGCGCCCACCAGAGATCACCTCAAGTACGTAGTCCAGATGCACTTTCCCAAGGAGCAAGCAACAAACAATACTGCAGAGTATGAAGGTTTGCTTGCCGGTCTCAGGATCGCAGCTGACCTTGGGATCAAGAAGCTCATTGTCAGGGGTGACTCGCAGCTTGTCGTCCGCCAAGTCAACAAGAATTATCAGAGTCCGTTGATGGAAGCCTACGTTGACGAAGTGAGAAAGTTAGAAGAGCACTTTGACGGCCTACAGATGGACCATGTTCCGAGAGCTCAGAACGACATCGCTGATGGCCTGTCGAAGTGCGCCGCACTTAAGTAACCTGTGGAACCAGGGATTTTCGTGCTCAAACTAACTCAACCGTTCGTAACAACATCAACTGGACAGAACAAGAAGAGGAAGTTGATTTCTAGTGACTATTTTCCGGCAGAGCTCCCCAAAGCCGCCGCCAAGAAGTTCCCCAAGATCAACACCAAGAGTGCTGAGGAGCAGTCTGCTCTGGCAAGCCCTAGGGTTTGTTCCGTTGAAGCAGACGCTCCCGACAAGTTTTGCTCCGGCAAGCTTGCCGGGGAACATCAAGCTCCGGCTGAGCCGCAGGTTCTTGCCGTAGAAGCGGATGTTCCCGCAGCAGCATATGTGCCTTTAGTCCTTGTTGTCGAGCCACAGGCTCCAGCATGGGCACAGCAGATTGTCCGTTTCCTTCAGACAGGAGAACTTCCCAAAGAGCATGGAGAAGCGGAAAGAGTAGCCCGGCAATCAAGTATGTACTAGTTTGTCGACGACACACTGTACAGAAGAAGATTCAACGGTGTGAAATTGAAGTGTATTCACCGGGAAGATGGACAGAAGCTGTTGGCAGAGATACATGGAGGCATATGTGGTCACCACATTGGCGCAAGAGCACTTGCCGGCAAAGCGTTCCGGCAAGGTTTCTTTTGGCCGACAGCCCTCCAGGATGCAACTGCACAAGTAACCAAGTGTGAGGCGTGCCAGTTCCATTCCAAGCAGATACACCAACCAGCTCAAGCTCTCCAGACGATCCCTTTATCCTGGCCATTCTCAGTCTGGGGGATCGACATCCTTGGCCCCTTTCCCCGAGCTGTCGGGGGCTTTGAGTACTTGTATGTTGCAATCGATAAGTTCACAAAGTGGCCGGAAGTGGAAGAAGTGAGGAAGGTGACAGCACAGTCAGCAGTCAAGTTCTTCAGGTCAATTGTTTGCCGCTTCGGAATCCCTAACAGGATCATCACCGACAACAGCACACAATTCACGAGTCGCACCTTCATGCAGTACGTCCAAGATCTTGGCGCCAAGGTCTGCTTCGCTTCTGTTGCTCACCCGAGAAGCAACGGTCAAGTGGAGAGGGCAAATGCTGAAGTGCTGCGCGGGCTCAAGACCAGGACTTTCGACAGGCCGCACAAGTGCGGAAAGAACTGGATTGAGGAGCTGCTGGTGGTTCTTTGGTCGATCAGGACGACGCCAAATCGAGCCACTGGCCAGACACCTTTCGCTCTAGTCTATGGAGCAGAGGCAGTTCTCCCCACGGAACTCGTATACAGGTCGCCTCGAGTGCTCGCTTATGATGAGCTTGAGCAAGAGCAGCTGCGACAAGATGACGCGCTGCTCCTTGAGGAAGACCGTCTTCAGGCTGCTGTACGAGCTGCTCGATACCAGCAAGCTTTGCACCGCTACCATAGCCGCAAAGTTAATGCCAGAAGTCTCGAGGAAGGCGACCTTGTTCTTCAGCGTGTTGAGTCCGCCAAGAATTCCAACAAGTTGACGCCGAAGTGGGAAGGCCCATACTGGGTGAAACGAGTCACTAGGCCTAGCGCTGTCCGACCGAAGATGGCTTTCCGGTGAGCAACTCCTGGAACATTGAGCATCTTCGTAAGTTTTACCCGTAAGGCGCGGTTGCGGGAACCTGTTCCGGCAACCACCTTTTGTACAAGTCTTGCCGCTGTTGCATGTAATCCTTTGTACAAAGCCGGGCACAGACCCCGTGCATAAATAAAGTCCATGTGCTCTGCACGTCTTGTCAATTTCATGCTTTCTATTTTTTGCATGTGTTACCTGACATTTTGTGCAGCACCTGCCCCCGGTAAGCAATAACGAGCCGTAAGGCTCCATATCTTTATTTTCTCTTCTTTCTCTTTCTCAAAAGAAAGGTTCCGCGCCCACAATTTTGCCGGGGGGGAAGGAGAAGATAATGGTGTGGACCAGGCGTCGTTCAAGAAAGTTTCGCCTTGCCAGGACACAAACGACAGAAAAGCTAAGTTGCCAAAGTTTGAGCAATCAGTTTTAAAGTTTTTAAGTTATCTTCCTCGAACGACCGTGCTTTGTATGGAAAACTTGTGCGCGGAGGAACCAACTCGTAGCTAGTTGCGCCCTTACTTTGTTTCCAGTCCGCACAACAACTTAAGTGAGCTGCGACTAGTTGCGACAAGGTTTCTTGTCGGTAGCGGCACCGCCAGCAGGCTGCTGACGTCCCGCACTCAGCACTCGCGGCTAAGGTGCCTGCACCGGCAAGTTCCCTAAAAGCGTAGGGCAAAAACATACAAAGGAAGGAATCAAGTAAAGGAAATAACATAGCAATCGATATCCAAAATAAAGTTATATTACAAGATAGCTTGTCGCAGCTCTAATAGATTGTTCTCGTAACATGACTAGCAGCGGCAAGAAAAGGAGAAAACAGGCGGCCTAATCTACGTGATCGCCGTCAACTCTCTTGACTTCGTTCACCTTGTCCACAATGGGTGCGACAAGGGCCTTGAGCGCTTCCAGATCAGCATCCGGCGGCAGCTTCTTGAGGACGTTGGTAAGGTTGAGGCCCGGGTTGCGGAAGGCCACCTTCACCAACACCTTTTGAAGAACTCCCGCGCAGATCATGCGCGACTCATCGGCCAGCTACTTTGGGATCCTCTCCCGGAGTCGCTGGAGGGCAGTCGCCACGCCCTTGAAGAACAAAGTGAGCTTGGCGCTGGGCTGGAGGTTCTCATCGGAGGAATACCCGAAATCCTCCATCCCCAGCTGCGCCAGCTCCTCATCGATAACTGCGGCGATATTCACGAGACCCTCTGTCCAGAGTTCCACCGTCTCCCTAAAAGTGTTCTGGGTTTCGGCGGCCCTCGTCAGCAGTGCTTCGTTGGCCTTGATCTCCTCCTTCAAGGCCACCTCTCGCTCCTTGGCGCCGTCTAGAGTCTTGGTCAAAGTAGCCAGCTTCAACTCAAGATCTGCATTGGAGTCCTTGGCGGTGCTAAGCTCCTTGCCCTTCTCGACGAGATGACCCTGCAGCTCGCCATGGGCGTAGGCATCCTTCTCGCGCTCGCGATTGAGCGCGGCAAGCTCTTCATCCCTCGCCTTGAGATCGGCCTCTAGCTACGCCACCTTCACCTCCAGCTCCTTCTTGGCGGCCTCAGCAGCTGCGGCAGCATCCTTTGCCTCCTTGAGAGCCCCACCAAATGTCTGCTCTCGCGCGGCAAGCTCCTCCTCGTGGCTGTCAAGATTAACCTTTCGCTGCACCAACTCGCCCTCCCGCGCAAATAGCTCCTCGGCAACAAGCCGCTGTTGCTCTTCAGCTTCGGCCTTCTCGAGGAGGAAGGCTTTCCGTGCCTCGGCGTGTTGCGCCCGCTCCTCTGCAATGGACCGGAGGGCTTCCTAGTTGCGACTCCGGAGCTCCTCCGCATGCTTCTCAATATCCACTCCCGCCTGCGCGACAAGCGCTTCCCGGGATTCCACCTTGGCTTGTCGGGCGCGGTAGGGTGACACCAGCTTCCGCAGCAGTTGCTCTTCCTCAGACTCGCCGCTGCTACTGCTTGGAGCGTCAACCAGCGTCAGCCCAGCGGAGGCGAGCACCTCTCCATCAAAAGTTTCTCCTTCGACCGGTGCCCTGGAGCTTGACGCCTAGGGGAGCTTGATGAAGACGCCATCGTCGGCCTTCAAATAGGCGCCGAGCTGGGGCTCTTCGGAGCCTGACGCTGCGGCAGTAGCAGAGGGATCGGCGGTCGGCGTAGAGCCTTGCGCTCCTGCGGCCTCAGGGTCGTCAGTGCGATCGCCGGACCCCTCGCCAGCTCCTGTGGCGGCAGCTTTGGCGGCCTCTTCGCCGGCAGGATCATCGGCGCCGGCTCCTTCCTCGGTGCCGGGGGCGTCGTCGGTGTTGCCGCGCGCGTTCTCCTTGCCGGTGGCCTCGGTCTCCATCGGCTCCGTGGAAGATGGATCTGACGGCCAGGAAAAGAGAGAAAAAGTCAAGCAAATATCCAAAAAGAAGATCAGAAGAAGAAGAACACAAGGGAAGTTTTCAAGCAAGAAGGGTTACCTGTACTGGGATCTGCAGTCATGGGCTCCACCGCCGGGGGGTCGCTGGTGCTGTCCCTTGCCGGAGAACCGTCCCTTGCCGGAGAACTGCCCCTTGCCGGAGACTTCTCCCTTGCCGGAGAACGCTCCCTTGCCGGGGAATCCTCCCTTGGCGGTGTAGTCGAAGCAGATAGCATCTCGGGGGCGGCTTCCGGTTGCCCCTGGTGAGGCTGCTCTGCTCCTACACAAACCAGTAATCAGATGTCAGCAAAGAAAGAGCACCCATGCGCGCCAAACAGCAGGAAGTAAACCATATACTTACGCTGGGGGCTGCGCTGGGGGCTGCTTCGGGGAGTAGTTGCCGGGTCCGGCAAGGTGGTCTCGGGTGCACCCCCTGCTGTCGCGGTGGGCTCGTCCTCGATGACAATCATCGGAGCCTTGGCTCTCTTTGCCGCTCTCTGGGCCAGGGTCCTGAAAAGGAATGAGTTCAGAGTAAAGTAAATCAGATACAAGACAAAAACAGCAAGAATTGAAGAACTACAAGTACAGCAAAGAATCTTACTCTTCTTCTTCCTCGTCGGAGCTGAGAGCGGAGAGGTCGAAGTCCGGCCCAGCTCCAGCACGACGAGGCGGAGGAGTAGGTTCCCTTGACCGCTTGGCGGGGGCAGCGGCAAGATCAGAAGCGGCGGTCCGGGAGGACCCCGCTCCAGTTGCCGCAGCGGCGTGAGGTGCTCCTGCGGCAACAGTGCTTGTCGCGGCAGAGTGCGTCACGCGGTGCGATGGCTGTTGTGTCGTCTGCCGCCCTGCTACGTGCCCGGCCTTGCGGAGACGCCTTCTTGGTGGAGCTGGGGGCTGCGCTGGGGGCTCTGCTTGCGGCAAGCTCCCTGGAGATGGCGGGCCACTCGCACCCTCGGCGGGCTCGCTCGACTCGGCTTCAGGCTCGGCAAGCTCTCCCTTGCCGGCAAGCTCTCCGGCATGCTCATCTCGATCGGCAAGGCTTGCCGCCTCTGCTGCCTCTGCCTCCTCCACGGTCAATCCAAACTCGCCCGCGGCAGCGGCTGCCGCCGCCTCTTCCGCCCTAGTGGCGATGCGCCGCATCTCCGCATCGGTGGTGTCGCGGGTGAGGCTTTTCTGCTCATCGGAGCGGACCGCCACCTCCACCAGGCCGTCGAAGAACTGCTGCACGACGTCGTCTGCGGGCTCTTGCCAAGTTGGAACAATTCCATGTGAATCGCACAACGGCATCATTTTGCACGGATGCGGTCGAGCGAGGAATTGTTGCACAGCGGGATGACGCCCTGTGGCAGCCTGAACCATTCGGGATGTTGAGGATCATGCTTGAACAGCTCCTTGAGCATCGCATCCAGTTCCAAGACGGTGAAGTTGAAGTTGAGGCCCGGGCGCAGCCTCATAATGTCCGCTGGACCCCCGAATTCCCAGGCGGGTCTCCTCCTCTCCTGCAGGGGGCGATGCGGCGGCGAAGAAAATCTGCGCCAACGGCGCATACAGTGAGCCCGGCAAGCCTGAGGCGCAAGATCCGGGTGACGGAAATCTTCAACCTGTCATCTTCCGGGGCTAGGTTGCTCCAATCGTTGCCGCGCACTGCTGTTGCTTGGCGCTGAGCAGTAAACGGCTGCAGGTTCTCCTCGACGATCCAGCACCAGTCTGCTCTCCACTCCTCCCATTTGCTGCGGAGCTCCCCCTCCAGATAAGCTTCCTTCTTGCCGGCTCTCGAGATCCAGGCGATTCCGCCGGATAAAGGCTCTCCTCTCTCGACCCGGGGCATAAAGAAGTGGCGGAAAAGAGCTACGTTTGGGTGGACTCCGACAAAGTTTTCGCAGAGATGCGCGAAAACTACCATGGTCAGAACAACATTTGGGGTGAAATCAAGGAGGTGGAACCCGTAGGTGTTCATGATATCGCAGAAGAATTCAGAGAAAGGTGGGCAGAGCCCGCAGTAGAAGAACAGCGCGAAGAAGGGATATTCATTCGGAGCCCATTCAGAAGCAGCGGCAGAGAGTACCTTCGTGCGCGGATGCGATCGCGTCTCCGTCGACCAGAAGAGGTAGTACCACTCCCTCAGCTCCTTCGCGGCGAGCTCGGGGGGGGGGGGGGAAGTTGCCCGCTCCTTTCGCAGCGCCTCGAGCCGCAGCGCCTCGGCCGACTTCACAGCCTTCCCGGCTTTCGGAGCCATGGCGGAGGTAGTGGGGGAGATCGAAGGCGTTGGTGGCGCCGGCGGCGATGGGGGGAGGAGCGCTGCTCTCTCTCGGCTTTGGAAGAAGGGGGGAGCGGCGGAGATTTCTGAGATTGGAAGTAGCAACTGGCGAGATGGAGGAACTGCCCCTGTTTCCCCTTCTTATAAAGAGGGAGGGGGCGGACGTTCCATTTTTCCGAATAAAGAACCACCCACGATCTCTCCCACGATGCCGCATTCAACGCGTGCTGTTAGGGAAGGGCGCGGTGGATACGGAGTGAGATACGGCGTAAACCAGGCCGCGCGTGCCCGTGCCCTGTTTTGGGCCTGGCCCAACAGCGCTCGGCACCATGTGTGGCCCAGGCTCGGGGGCTCCTGTCGGTGTACTAGAATAGGGGTACCCTAGTACCCCGAACTTGTGCACGGGCAGTCGCAGCACCCCGCGGCAAGGCTTGCCGGGTGACCGCCAAGGTCCTCCTTGGTTCCTTTGGAGCCATTCAAGAACAAAGTGTTTAAGCCACGGCGACAAGACCCCAGCAAGAGGAGCTTGCCGGGGAGGCCAACCAAGGCATATCAAGGAACTTGCCGTGACGCGCCACGCAACCCGGCAAGGCCCGGTGAGCGACAAGCTTCCGGACGCGACAAGACAACAACCGCGGCAAGGCGCTTGCCGCGGCAAGCTACCTCTCCGTACTGGCGCTCCAGCACATCCACCAACGTGTCGCCCTGAGACCTTTCCAGGCGCACGTGGCAAGAGGCTGTGCAGCCAGCGGTGCGAGGTGGCAAGCGACGCTGACAAGATTGCCATTGTGGCGAGCGGTGGCGCCCCTAATGGTCCCTTTTCTGCACTGTTTGGGCGACACAGACGGGCATTTAATGCCCTTGTCCCCTGCCGTTAGGGTTAGGTAGGATACACTGTTCAGGTAGTTGTACCAACCACAATTCCTTGCCAGTTTTACCCTTGCCTACGTTGCCACCTGTCGGTGACCCCTTGAGCAAATAAAAGTAGGCCCATGCGCAACGTAGAGGGGGGTTCGAGGCCAGAATACGCTCACGCTCAGTCTCGTTAGCAGCTAGAGTGTACTGTAGCATTCAGCGCTCCCGAGCAAGAACACAATACAAACCACAAAGCAGCAGTAGGAGTATTATCTCTCCGGAGAGCTCCGAAGCTGGGTAAATCGCTCGTGTGCTTCGCCTTGATCCGCTCTTCATGCGATCTCCGCCCCCCACCGAACCGAAAGGGGCCCGGTCCGCCGGCCCCATAGGTGTTCGTTCCCACGACAGGAGAAGTAGCGTACAAGTTGGAATTACCTGAGGGATTGTCAGGAGTTCACGTTGTGTTCCATGTTTCACAGTTGAAGAAGTATCACGCAGAGATGGCTGATATACCACTGAGAGATACAGTGCCTCTGGAAGCGATTCAGTTGAAAGATGATTTGACCTATGAAGAGAAACCCGTTAAGATTCTGGAGTATGCCAGCCGAGTTACCCGCAGTAAGGTTATCAAGTTTTGCAAAGTTCAGTGGAGCCACCACACCGAGGAGGAAGCCACCTGGGAGCGAGAGGAAGATCTGCTCAAGGCCCACCCTCACCTATTTGCTAGCCAACCCGAATCTCGAGGGCGAGATTCATCTTAAGGGGGGTAGGTTTGTAACATCCCAAATTTTCAATTTGGAATGTTATACATAGATCATCATTGCATATCATAGTTTTGTTGCATTGTTGGCTCGATCCTAGAAATTCTACGCAACTCAAGGACCCACGGAGAGAGTTGGGGATTTCGTTATTTTCACATTTGAGTTTTTCTCAAATTTTGAAAATAGGATCATTTGATTTGATTTATTTTATCCTCAATTATTTCTACTACCAAAATTTCATAGAGGGAATAAAATGACTTTCCCAAAATAAAGAAATAATGAAGATTTAATAAAAAAATCAAATAAGATTTATTTTGGAGTTTTTCGCCTTTTATTTGAATTTAGGAAAAATGCGCGTTTTTCAAAATTGCATTTAGGCCCCAAATAAATGTTCATCTCGTCCGGCTTGATTTTAGAAGCCGGGGAAAATTTATTTCGTGATTTTTAGAGTCCGTTTAGTATTTCTTTTTATTTTCCTTCTACGCAGAATTATTTAAAAAAAACGTGAACCGCCTCTGGGCCGTGCCCGAGCGGGACTCCGCTCGGCGGGGGGGGGGGGGGGCACTATACAAAGCGCTAGGCTACTTAGTAGTAGTACAACAAAAAAACAATGCAGGTGATGAAGTGAGAAAAAATACTAAAAACATTGCTTTCAGTGCAGTGCGTAGATGCAGTTTTGCACACTACACTTGTCATCGTAATTTGGGAAAATTACAAAAAGAAATTGAGCTACGTTGTGATTACCGTTTACTAATAGGAAAGAAGTTTCACCTTAATGAGTAGCTTCTCCATGCACGGAAAGCATGTAAGGAATCCATCAACTTGATCAAGATTTGGGCCGATAGATTTTATTGCCAAGATCTTGTGTGCATAGACTGGGCCAAGCATGTGCGAATCATTTTCTGGATGACAGTCGTAAATACATAAAGAAGAAATTTAAAAATGTGAATTTCAAGAAGACGAAGAAGGAAATGAGTGATGTACCTAAACAATTACGGATCCAATAAAGAGTTCAGAGAATTTGGCAGACGAGTACACAAACGCTGTCAATTTTGGCGCGTCAATGACACTAATTTTTGTTGGACCTTCTAGATCAGATACAAGCAATCTCTCAAGGAAAGGCGCATTCTCAATGACCATAACATGGAATAGCTGGAGTGATCTGTTCCCAATTGATGTCTTGTTGCGGGGCCAGCAAGACACATAAATCCATCGGAGATTCGTCGAGGCAATTGTCGGTGTCAAAACCGGCGGATCTCGGGTAGGGGGTCCCGAACTGTGCATCTAAGGCTAATGGTAACAGGAGGCGGGGGACACAGTGTTTACCTAGGTTCAGGCCTTCTCTATGGAGGTAATACCCTACTTCCTGCTTGATTGATCTTGATGAATATGAGTATTACAAGGGTTGATCTACCACGAGATCGTAATGGCTAAACTCTAGAAGTCTAGCCTATGAGGGTATGATTGTTGTGACTAAACCATAGAAGTCTAAACCATCTGGTTTATATAGACACCGAGGGGGCTAGGGTTGTACAAAGTTGGTATGGAGAAAGGAATCTACATATCCGAATCACCAAGCTTGCCTTCCACGCAAAGGGGAGTCATATCCAGACACGGGACGAAGTCTTCTATCTTGTATCTTCATAGTCCAACAGTCCAGCCAAAGTATATAGTGTGGTTGTCCGAGGACCCCTTAATCCAGCACTCCTTCAGCAATGTGGAGGCTAATCAACCTGTGGATCTGCTGAAGAAGAAGGTACTCGAGCACAATACTGCTGTGGAGTAGGTCCTCCATAGCCTTCTTCGAGATGCCAACGTCGAAGAGGTCAAGCTGCTTGAGTTGAGGGAGAAGAAGGGCGGGCGCGGCATTAATCTTGGGAAGATAGCAGAGCTGAAGTTGGCGCGGTGGAGCATTGGCATGAGGTGGAGCACGGACGGCTGCAGAGAGCGACATCGTCCAGCTTCAAAGCTAAGCTCCTCGAGCTGATCTAGGGCGGGGGATAAGAACCAATCGTCGAACTTGTCTTGGACCTTGCAGGTGGTACTGAACATGGGGATGTCAAGGCGTCTGGCTGGCCCAGGGTGCGATGAAAGGATCTTGGAGACCGCGGCCATGCGTTTGCAATCCCCATCGCAGAGGCAGTTCTCGATGGTGAGGTAGAGTGGGACGCGACGCCAGAGGGGGCTCCACCACCGGGAGAGCAGGGTGGTCAGCATGACAGATTTGGTGGGGAGGAGGCCGATGATGACGAGCAGCATGTCATCAGGGAGGCTGCTGATGAAGTCCAGGCTTGCCGAATGAGTTTTTGGCTTGAGTCGCCTCCTGTCCGTGTCAAAACCGGCAGATCTCGGGTAGGGGGTCCCGAACTGTGTGTCTAGGTGGATGGTAGCAGGAGACAAGGGACACGATGTTTTTACCCAGGTTCAGGCCCTCTCGATGGAGGTAAAACCCTACTCCTGCTTGATTAATATTGATGATATGGGTAGTACAAGAGTAGATCTACCACGAGATCAAAGAGGCTAAACCTTAGAAGCTAGCCTATGGTATGATTGTTGTTCATCCTACGGACTAAAACCCTCCGGTTTATATAGACACCGAAGAGGGTTAGGGTTACAACAGAGTCGGTTACAATGGTAGGAGGCCTACATATCCGTATCGCCAAGCTTGCCTTCCACGCCAAGGAAAGTCCCATCCAGACACGGGACGGAGTCTTCAATCTTGTATCTTCATAGTCTAGGAGTCTGGCCAAAGATGATAGTTCGGCTATCCGGACACCCCCTAGTCCAGGACTCCCTCACCTCCGCTTGTTGGCTACCTCGCCATCCATCTCAGCCAACGGCGACGCTAGTGTACACGTGTGCTGGTGTGTGTTGTGTGTTGGGTGTGTGCGAGTGCATCCTTCTGTGCATGCCGTCATGAAGTGAAGTGTGCACGAGTGCGTCTGTCATGCGGAAAAAGTGTGCCCTCAATTTAATAGCGTGTGGGGTGCTACCCCGAGTGGTTTTAACTTTGTTTACTTCACCCCGTGTCAGATGGGCCTCTAGTTTACTTATTTTCACCCACTGGCACATGGGCGAACACACAAAGAGAGTACACGAGCTGACAAGGCAGCATGTGGACTGGTTGACCAGTTAACTAAACAATATACGGAGTGGGAGGGGAGGCCCATGAGAGATAGCAGAGAGAGAAAAAGAGCTACTCCCTCCGTTTGATAATGCAGTGCCTACATTTTTTTAAGTCAATCTTTTGAAACTTTGACCAAGTTTATAAAGAACTTACTGGTATATACAGTGCCAAAGATAAACGATAGTATGAAGTAAGTACATGTTCTGATGAATCTAATGATCGTTCCAGATGTAAATGTTTTTCTCCACATATACCCGGTCAAACTTTTCTGAGGTTTGACTTTTCAAAACATCATATGCTTATGGACGTGAGAGAGTACCTAACTGGAGAGAGAGAGTGAGAGTGAAATAGAAAGAGTGACTGAAAAAAGTGTATGCGAGTGTGTGAAAGAGACATGGACAACACACGATAAAAGTAGAGAAAAAGCGTGTGTGTCTTATGCAAACATATCATACATCGACAGTGGAAAAAGCTGAGGAGATAGTGTGTGGTTGTTTGCAACCGAGAGAGAAAGATCCCTAGCACGTGGCCAATAGGAGTCTGACACAAAAGGGAGAGAGGTCGGGAGAGACGTACGGAGGAAATGCAGACATGGGGAGGAGAGAGTGTATGTTTGTCATAGAGAGATCCCCTGGAGATTGTGATGGGACTACATGGGTGGGAGATCGAGTGACAAGTTGTGTGCGCGATAGAAGATACCCCAAGAGATATCGAGATGGACGTATGGATGGAAGGAGACAATACATGTATTCCTGATGGCCAGTGAGAGATAGTCATACTTAGGGGGGAGTGCGTGCGCCTATGATGGAGTGAGGGATTATGGTACTTAGGGGGGTGTGTGTCACATAGAGGAGAACAAGGGTGGAGAGTGTTAGATGGGTATATGTAGAGCAAGCGAGACATGTGTATGTGTGAACCAAGGAGATATAAAGTTTAAGAGAGATAGAGGAGCCCCGATAAGGCTGAGTGGTGCGTCAGATAGCTGAGAGGGGGAAAGAGATATTCCATCCACTCGATAATGCAGTGCATATAAATTTTATAGAAGTCAAACTATGGAAACTTTGACCAGGTTTACACAAATATTATTTATATGTACAATACCAAAGATACATCATACGAAACTACATCTCATGTTGAATCTAATGGTATATCTTTGTCGTTCTAGATGTAAATTTCTTTCTCCGCATACATGGTCAAACTTTGTGAAGTTTGACTTTTCAATAAATCTATATGCTATGGACTGAAGAGAGTGCCGAAGTCGAGAGAGATCAACTGCGTGTGAAGGAGAATGAGTGAGTGTGCAAAAAGAGTATGTGTGTGAAAGAGAAAGGGACAACAAACGATAAATTAGAGAGAGAGTGTGTGTGTTCGCTTCTTATGCAAACATATCACGCATGCATCTCCGAGATAGAAAAGCGAGGTGAGGAGATACACGAAGATAGCT
Organism: Triticum timopheevii; assembly: GCA_963921465.1. Lineage (NCBI taxonomy): Eukaryota > Viridiplantae > Streptophyta > Magnoliopsida > Poales > Poaceae > Triticum > Triticum timopheevii. The sequence continues at coordinate 90,174,640 of OY997271.1, forward strand.
AGTGCGTGATTGTTTGCAATGGAGAGAGACACCCCTATAGCACATGTCCAATAGAGGTTTGGCCAACAAGGAACAAAGGTCGAGAGGGACGCATGGAGAAGATGGATGCATGTGGAGGGAGAGAGGGTGTGTTTGTGATAGAGAGATCCCCTCGAGATCGTGAGGGGACTATATGGGTGGGAGATCGAGGGATGAGGTGCGTGTGCGATAGAAATATGCCCGGAGAGAAATCGACATAGACCATGCACATGTTTGTGATGGAGACTAAGAATTAGCTAGTCATATACATACGGGGGGACTGTGTGTAACTACAATTGAGTGAGAGACCATCATACTTGGCTAGGCATGAGATTGTGTGTGTGTGCGTGTGATATGGAGAGAGAACGAGGGAGAGAGATAGAGTTTTAGATGGGTCTATCGAGTGCAGGTGAGATATGCATGTGTATGTGTGACCCAAGGAGATGTAGAGTTTGAGAGAGAGAGAGAGAGCGGGGGAGGGAAGAGCTCCGATATGATAGAGTGGTGCGTGAGAGAGTTACGGGAAACGAGCCAGGGAATTTGTGTGCGTGCGATGAGTGCACCCAAGATATTTAGCTTGGACTAGAGAATCATACATAGTGTGCGAGAGAGACCTATACATGGAGTATATATGCATGCGAACTAGAAAGGGCCCCCCCACACACAAAGGGAGAGAGAGAGAGAGAGAGAGAAAGGGAGAGGGACCAACAAGGTTTGTGTGTTGGATGCGCGCGACAGAATTGAAGATTGTCGGCGGGAGAGAGAGCAGGAGTCCGTGAAAGGGGGAGGTCGCCTTTTGTACATCAAATACTGATATAAACCATGTTTCGATATGAACTTGCACTCAAATATTTAAATTGGAGAACATGTTGTGTGCAATCCACACATGAATGAAGATATCGTATCAAACAAGTTCATTAATTTGACTTTCAACATGTTCATGGAGTACTATAATATTGTACAACATGCTACTCGATTGAGGTGTTCAATTTTGGATTAAGTTCACTATTTTGACCTGTGAACGAGCTATTTCATTGAATTGAGCTATTTCATTTTGGGTTTGATTCCCGCTTTTGAGTGGGTCAACTATTTGTCATATAGTAAATTGTTAGCAACGAGCATGTAAAAACACATTAGTCCTGAGCATCATCTCTCCGTCTAAAAAAGAAGTCGCAAGCTAATATTTCAAAATTTGATTGGAACTGACTTGGTAAGGTAGACGTGGATGTTCGTTCTCCCAAAAATTTAACGAGCCGCTAAACACCCTCTGCTCGGTGGAATTCGCCCAAGAAAATAAATGGGAGATGTGAAATTACCGGCCTATGTGGGACACTCATCAATTGTCCCGTTGTACATCGAGGGTAGGTTCGTAACTTCATCTAAGCGCACATTCTCCTCGGCCGAAATGACATGTGACAAATAATTTATAAGCCATGGGCGGCAAAACACCCTCTCCTCGCCCGAAATCACTCGCGCCGACTATTTCAAAACGCGCCCTCCTCGCCCGAAATCGCTCGTGCCCAGTATTTCAAAACATGCCCTCCTCGCCCGAAATTGCTCGCACCCACTATTTGGAGAAGCAAATTTACTCAACTATCCCCGACCCTGAGTACACAGACCCAAGCCTAGAAGCCTAAAGGCAGGGGTAGAACTATAACTCCCCCGACATTCCAGAAAAATGCGTCCGTAAGACATGGTTCCCCCTGCCAATTCCCCATTCATACCTCGTGGGCACCAAATCACCTTCTCCCCAGAAGCTTCCTTCTCCCCAGCCGTGAAACCTCAGCCCCTCCTCCATGGCACCCCACATCGCACCAAATTGACCGCCACCATCCTCCCCAATGCCGGAGACGCTGTCCATTTGTCGTCGTGCACTGGGCCGTGTGCCTCTTACTCTATGCTGCTGGAGCTGCGTCAATGACGGTCGTGTGAACCGTACCAGAGCCGATTCACTCCCACCATTGTGCGTGGCGCCGGACGGCTCCAACATCGGAAGCATCCAGTAGGGTCCCAATGCTAGTTCACCGTAGTCGTGGACCGTCGCGACATCTCTGCTTTCCTGCCACCGGTAGCCACCGCAACCGCGCCGGCCTTACCGACTCGGCAGCTGGAGCTGCCTAATTCACCGGGCTGCAAGATACGCCGTACACTCATCTCAAATCACTTTATTTTGGCGTCAGTTTTCTGAATTTTTATTCTGGGCCAATCGATTCCCAATGGGAAGCAGCACCCATCGAGGCGACGGAGCTCCTAGGCTGTCCATTGGCTGGTGTCTAAAGTAAGGGTGCAGGGGTGCAAGCTCGCTGTGGACGCAACGCCTACATGGATATCTTAGATTTGCCTGGGTTGAAGGTACTACCGCCGCCGGATCTGGATGACTGCTAGTCCTCGTGGATTTGCCGAGGGTGGCGCAACCACTGCAGTGCAGTGGGGCAGTGAGCGGGGTTTTGGTCAGAGCTCTCGCAGCCACGGACGGCGGAGGTAGGCTACTCTGCCGGTGGTCGCTGGCTCTTTGGGGAAGATTCCGAACAGTGTCAGCCGGGAGGCACAAGACGGCCATCAAGCCATCTGGCGTAGATCGGATAGTACCAAAATAAAATAAAATCATGTGACCCCAATTTAGTCTTCAGTCAACACACGTGTGACCACTCTCGTACCTTACTGTTGATCTCTTAGGGTATTTCTTCAGATCATAGATATGTGTCATTCTTAACATTATGTTATTTTTGCATCTTCAGCCACACCGTCTTCCTTCTCACCGGAGCTGCTCCAACAAGGGAAGCATACACCAGAAGGGAGCTATAGTCCCCACTCAACAGTTCCCTGCATCGAATGTACTGTAACATTTCAAATTTTCAATTTGGAAGTTATACACAGATCATCATTGCATATCATAGATTTGTTGAATTGTTGGCTCGATCCTAGAAATTCTACGCAACTCAAGGACCCACGGAGAGAGTTGGGGATTTCGTTATTTTCATATTCGAGTTTTTCTCAAATTTTGAAAATAGGATCATTTGATTTTATTTATTTTATCCTCAATTATTTCTACTACCAAAATTTCAGAGAGGGAATAAAATGACTTTCCCAAATATAGAAATAATGAAGATTTAATAAAAAAAAATCAAATAAGATTTATTTTGTAGTTTTTCGCCTTTTATTTGAATTTAGGAAAAATGCGCATTTTTCAAAATTGCATTTAGGCCCCAAATAAATGTTCATCTTATCCGGCTTGATTTTAGAAGCCGGGGAAAATTTATTTCGGGATTTTTGGAGTCCTTTTAGTATTTCTTTTTATTTTTCTTCTGCGCGGAATTATTTTTAAAAAAACGCGAACCGCCTCTGGGCCGTGCCCGAGCGGGACTCCGCTCGGGGGGGCACTATATAAAGCGCCACCCCGGCACCCCCAGGCCCGTCAGTCGCCCCGCCCTAGGCCCAAGTCGCCACCGCCGCAAGCCCAGCCGCCACCCGCGCCCAAACCCTAACCCTAAATGCCACCGCAGCCAGATCCGCCGCCGCCACCGCCGGAGCGTCGCCGGACTTCGCCGCCGCCGCCGCCAAGGTTCGCCGTGGCCTCGATCCGCGTGCCGCCGGTTTTTTTTTATAAAAACCGAGCGGTTTTTCTTCGTTTTTTTTTGGTTTTTCGTTAGATCGGTTTTTTCTTTCGGTTCGGTTAAATAGCGAGCGTTTGCTCGTTCGTTCGTTTCAACAAACGTGTCCGTCAGATTAGTTTAGTTAACGAACGTTCGTTCGTTAACCCGTTCGTCATTTTTCTTTTTCTCGGATTTAATCGCGATTTTTCTAATCGCGATTCCTGATCCGATTTTCGTTTTAGTATAACTTTTTGCTCGTTTATCGGAATCAGGCGATTCAAGCGCCTGGGGTTCCGTCTCGAAACCCTCTTTCCGAATAATCTACTTAAACAAGTTTTTTGCTTCTGTAAAATTTGATTTAGATCCAGATTAGTAAAACGAAGTTGTTTTCTTTCGCCGTTTGACTTTCGTTGCTTTGTTTCTTTTTGCAAACCGGAGTTCTTAAGTTGAACATTCTAGTTAGATCTTTTATTTCGAGTTTTACCTATGCATTAGCTGAGTACTTATTGTATGCTTGTTTGTTTGTCTGCGATAGAATACCCGGAGTGCGCCGCCTGTTACTTCGAGTCTCTAGGTTTCGCGGATCATCAGCAAGGCAAGTAACACTTTGATCATACCTTTTCTACTACCTAGTTTTATGCATTAGATCAATCCTCCAACATTGCATGATTAGGATCTAATTAAATTGTGGGATGGGTAGTAGATGAGGTAGTACCTATTACCTGTTTTATTATCAAACCTTCGGGAGCTACTTCTACGTTTGCTTATTATGCCATGCTATGCTAGTAGACGTGGATTGGGTGAGTGAATTTCTATGACAGATGTTAGATTGTTAATTAATGGTTTATTTAAGGTGGCAACTTAAACACACATCTGCGTGGATTGAGGCACCTGGTTTCTATCAGGACTTGCCTGTATTTCTTCGGACCGCCACCCAGGCTCAAAGGGATCATGAGATTATTCAAACTAGAAACTTCCGTGTGCAGCCACATGCTATTATGGGCTCTAGCATAGTTGACTAAGTTGTGCAAACTCTTACGGGGTGGACTAGCAGATGTAGGAGATGTAGGTTGCTACGGTTTACCCCTTACGTAAGGTGCAAGTGCTTCTGAAAGACTATGTCTCGATCATCCGTTTCTCAAACACCATGTAGTGCGAGAAATCTAACGGAGGAGATCAAGTCATGTGGGGAAAAGTGCGCAAACCTCTGCAGAGTGTATAAACTAATCATGGTTAGGCGTGTCCCCGGTTATGGACATCTTGAGTATCTAGTACTTGGAAATCATGTGAATCTCATCATGTTACTTCTAAATTAATATTGTTGGGATGTTAATGAGTACTTTTAATTGGGATTGAGAATGCGTTCAACCATTCTCAATGTTTAACAACCACCATGATAGTTAAATAAATTTATTCCTTTGTAGTAGGGAAAAATTGGCTTTATGCAAAACTGTAACCATAGAGCTTTTCCACCAGCCATATATGCATGTAGTATAGCTTATTCCATTGTTATTCTCTATGTGTTACATTGCCAGCATATACCATGTGCTGACCCGTTTTCGAGCTGCAACGTTTCATGTTGCAGACTATTGAGACGACGAGTAAGATGCTTTTCGGTCGTGGTTCTGTACTCAGTGATGCCGTTGGAGTTGATGGACTCTCTTATCTTCCAAGCCTTCCGTTGTTATCGATTTTAGATGGCCTTTAGCCATATTTATCTCAATAAGTTCTCTCTTGAGACATTTGATGTAATAAGTGTGTGATTGCTACTCTGTTATAAATCCTCCAAGTACTGTGTGGTGTCAGCATTGCTGATCCAGGGATGACACTGAGCATAGAGATCATACTGTTTGAGGTCTGGTCGCTACAAAGGTGGTATCAGAGCACACGCTGACTGTAGGACACGGCCACTAAGCTTAAGCCCTAGATCACTACTCTTTCTTCTCATTTCTGACTCCTCATCTTTTCTATTCTTTGGGATGGCGGATGCAAGGATCAAGTTCACACAAGCAGATGAGAACTCACCTTTTGGATATCACTTGAAGGAAGCCACTAGATACTTGAACATAGGAGTACCAAGCTTCACCGGGACTTTCAACGCCACTTTACCCAAATAGGAGCGCTGGAGGATTCAAGTCTACATTCCAGGAAGGACATTTGCACCAGCCACGGAACCAATAGAGTTTACCTTTGATGCACCAACATGGAGCCTTGGAAAGAGCATGGCAGCTCACATCGCCATGGGACGAATTAGAGAAGTTTACCACAACGATCTCAAGAATACTATCTACCAGATTTGTGGACGCCGAGATGAGCATTGGGAGATGATCACCACCAGGAAGGACAGATCAATCGCAGCTTATATTCAGGAGTTAAACCAACACATCTGACGCCAGGAGAATCAGATGTGCGCAGATATGGAGGAACTGCAGAAGGCTATGACCAAGATCAAGGAGCTAGAAGAAGAACTCAAGGCTACACGTAAAGACTACATGGAAGAAATCGTCGCTCTAGTAAGACAGAACGGTGACCTTAAGGAGAAGATTGGAGTATTCATGGGAGGATCAACACCCAGAGGAGAAGAGGATGAACCTACTTGTCCAGATAATTATATCATCATCGACGACACCGACTCAGATCCCGATGACAGCGATGATGACTATGTTGATGAAGCTGGAGCAGATATCATGGAACCTGCATCGGAGCAGTTTTTCTAGTTGACCACCACAACAGTAGTAGAATTTTCCACCATTTAAATTAGTTTTAGTCCAAGCACTTTGTAACGATAGTTAGACCGTTGTATGCCCTTGTTTGAATTGATTGGAGTGATATTGTGTGTTTTTTGTCTCATGTGCATATGGGTAGTGTTATCTCACTAGACCTCATTCTATTCTTAACTCTCCTCTCCCCTTTAAACCCCCAGATGCCTCCGAGACGCGACCCCGAGTTTGTTTTTCCATCAGAGATCACTCAGTTGATTCAGCAGCAGAATACCTTGATTCAAACATTGGTACAGAACCAAGGCAACAACAACAACAACCCACCACCACCACCTGTTGATCATCTGGCACGTTTCTTAAGGTTGAATCCGCCGGTGTTTTCCAGTAGCACTGAGCCGATAGTAGCAGATGATTGGCTCCGTAAGATAGGGAGGGAGTTGACCACTGCAGGATGCACAGATGGAGAAAAGGTGAAGTTTGCCGCACACCAGCTTGACAGACCCGCAACAGCATGGTGGGAGAATTTTACAGCCACTTACCCTGTAGACACTGTCACATGGAATCAGTTTCAGCAAGCTTTTTGTATTGCCCATGTTTCAGCAGGAGCTATGGCCATGAAGAAGCGGGAGTTTCACAACTTACGCCAAGGAGGACGGACAGTTGGCCAGTATGTGGATGATTTTAGTAAGCTAGAACGTTATGCCCCAGATGACGTTGCTACGGATGCAGCTAAGAAGGAGAAGTTTCTAGAAGGACTAAATGATGAGCTGAGCATGCAGTTGATGGTAGCCACTTTCAATAACTACCAGGAGTTAGTAGATCGTGCTCTTGTGATTGAGGAGAAGCAGCAGCAGATTGACAATCGTAAGAGGAAGTATGCCCAGGGGAAGTACAATTCTGGAGCTCAGCAGAAATCCTGCTTTACCCCAAAGTCAGGAGGACACTTTCAGCATACTCATGAGGAGGCAGCTCGCACAATCATAATGGCACAAAGAATGGAAACGGTAATGGAGGAAGCAATGGACAAAGCCGCACCAACCTGTCAACACCATCCAAGGTAGACCTGAGCCATATCACTTGTTATAAGTGCCGTAAGACGGGGCATTATGCAAATGATTGTCCTGAAGCCCAAAATGGTAATGGCAATGGAAGCTCAGGAAAGAAGCCGAACCCTTTCAACAGGGGGCAAGTGAACCACGTTACCGTGGAGGAGGTTGAGGCTCAGCCAGACGCAGTAATACGTAAGTTTTTGGTTAAGACATTTACTGTAGTTGTTCTTTTTTATACTGGTGCTTCGCATTCATACATATCAAGGGGATTTGTGGATAAATATAAACTACCAACCCAAGCACTTAGGTCACCCATGCTAGTAACCTCACCCAGAGCAGAGTATACGGCTAGTATATGGTGTGATCGACTGCCATTAAGGATTGGACACCATGTATTTCCCTCGGACCTAATAGTTTTGGAACCGCAAGGTTTGAATGTGATATTAGGCATGGATTGGTTATCAAAGTATGGAGGGAATATAGATTGCGCCAGTAAGTCGATTTTGCTTACCACCCCTGAAGGAAGAAGAATCAAGTATGTATCACGGCATGAGCCGAGAAGAGCACATGTAAATTCCTTATCAGGAGTTGTGCAGGAGGAAGTACCAGTTGTAAGGGATTTCCCCGATGTATTTCCAGAAGAGTTGCCAGGCATGCCACCGGATAGAGACATTGAGTTCCTAATTGAACTACTGCCAGGCACTGGGCCGATATCCAAGAGACCGTACAGGATGCCAGCCCAAGATTTGGAGGAAATTAAGAAGTAGATTAAGGAGTTGTTGGACAAAGGTTTTATACGCCCAAGTTCTTCGCCTTGGGGATCGCCAGTGCTTCTGGTGGAGAAGAAGGATGGATCGTTAAGAATGGTTGTTGATTATCGTGGATTGAATGAAGTAACGATCAAGAACAAGTACCCACTACCAATGATCAATGATTTGTTTGATCGGTTGCAAGGGGCTAAGGTGTTTTCCAAGATCGATTTGCGATCAGGGTACCATCAGTTGAACATTCGGGAGCAGGATATACCGAAGATGGCTTTTACCACCAGGTACGGGCTGTATGAGTATACCGTTATGTCATTTGGTATGACTAACGCCCCAGCCTATTTTATGAACATGATGAACAAGGTGTTTATGGAGTTTCTGGATAAGTTCATCGTGGTGTTCATTGATGATATTTTGGTTTACTCGAAGAATGAAGAGGAACATAAGGAGCACTTGCGTTTGGTACTCGAAAAGCTCACAGAACATCAGCTATACGCCAAGTTCAGCAAGTGTGAGTTTTGGTTGAAGGAAGTTGGATTTCTCGGACATGTTATATCCGAAGAAGGTATCGCAGTAGACCCCACTAAAGTTGTCACTGTGACAAACTGTGAAGCACCAACAACAGTTGGAGAAATCCGGAGTTTCCTTGGACTCGCAGGATACTACCGGAGATTCATTGAAAATTTCTCGAAGATTGCCAAGCCTATGACAGAATTGTCGAAGAAGGATACCAAGTTCATTTGGAGGGAGGAGTGTGAGGCTAGTTTCCAGGAGCTGAAGAAACGTTTGGTTACCTCACCCGTATTGATTTTGCCAGATCAGACCAAGGATTATGAAGTGTATTGCGACGCTTCATGCCGAGGACTTGGAGCAGTGCTTATGCAGGAGGGAAGAGTTGTTTCGTATGCTTCACGATTTGAATTATGCTACTCATGATTTGGAGTTAGCAGCCATAGTGCACGCACTGAAAACATGGAGACATTTTCTCATTGGAAATCATTGTGAGGTGTACACGGATCATAAGAGTTTGAAGTACATCTTCACGCAGAAGGAGTTAAATCTCAGGCAGAGGAGATGGTTGGAGCTTATTAAGGATTATGATATGAGATTGCATTATCACCCCGGGAAGGCTAACGTTGTAGCAGACGCGTTGAGCCGCAAGAGCCATGTCAATACACTAATGACAGGAGAAATACCCAAGGAGTTAGCCGAGGATCTTCATGAACTATGTTTGGAAATAGTTCCGAGAGGCTATGTAGCAGCATTGGAGATTCAGTCTACTTTGATGGATAAAATCAGAGAAGCTCAAAAGGCAGATAAGGAAGTTGCTTCCATTAAGGAACGGATGAGCAAGGGAAAGGCTAAAGGATTTCGTGAGGATGAGCATGATACGTTATGGTTTGAGGATCGTGTTTATGTGCCCAATGACCCGGAGATCAGGAAGTTGATTCTGCAAGAGGCACATGATTCACCATATTCGATTCACCCTGGAAATACCAAGATGTATTTGGATTTGAAGGAAACTTTCTAGTGGACCGGAATGAAGAAAGATATTGCAGAGTATGTAGCAGTTTGTGATGTATGTCATAGGGTGAAGGCAGAACATCAGAAGCCAGCAGGATTGTTACAGCCATTGCCTATACCCGAATGGAAGTGGGATAAACAAGGCATGGATTTCATCACGGGATTGCCCAGGACTCGTTCAGGCTATGACTCGATTTGGGTTGTAGTCGATCGTTTGACGAAGGTAGCTCATTTCATTCCAGTAAAGACTACCTACAGCAGTGCCAAATTGGCTAAGACATACATGACAAGGATTGTATGTTTGCATGGAGTTCCGAGGAGTATCGTATCAGATAGAGGAACCCAATTCACCTCAAAGTTCTGGAAGCAGTTGCACGAAACATTGGGAACCAGGCTAGAATTTAGCACAGCTTTCCATCCACAAACAGATGGACAGACCGAGAGAGTCAATCAGATTTTGGAGGATATGCTTAGAGCTTGTGTTTTGGATTATGGATCAAGTTGGGATGACATCTTGCCATACGCGGAGTTTTCTTACAACAACAGTTATCAGTCCAGTTTGAAGATGGCCCCTTTCGAAGCCTTGTATGGAAGGAGGTGCAGAACCCCGTTGTTGTGGGATGAGGTTGGAGACCGCCAGTTGTTTGGACCGGATTTGATTAAGGAGTCTGAACAGGAAGTAAAGATAATTCGCGATAGGCTCAAGGTAGCCCAGTCAAGGCAGAAAAGCTATGCGGATTCAAAACGCAAGGGGACAGAATATGAAGTCGGGGACAGAGTTTAACTTCGAGTATCTCCACTTCGAGGAGTTATGCGTTTTGGAGTTAAAGGAAAGTTAGCACCACGTTTTGTAGGACCATACAAAGTTCTGGAACGCATGGGAGAAGTAGCGTACAAGTTGGAATTACCTGAGGGATTGTCAGGAGTTCACGTTGTGTTCCATGTTTCACAGTTGAAGAAGTGTCACGCAGAGATGGCTGATATACCACTGAGAGATACAGTGCCTCTGGAAGCGATTCAGTTGAAAGATGATTTGACCTATGAAGAGAAACCAGTTAAGATTCTGGAGTATGCCAGCCGAGTTACCCGCAGTAAGGTTATCAAGTTTTGCAAAGTTCAGTGGAGCCACCACACCAAGGAGGAAGCCACCTGGGAGCGAGAGGAAGATCTGCTCAAGGCCCACCCTCACCTATTCGCTAGCCAACCCGAATCTCAAGGGCGAGATTCATCTTAAGGGGGGTAGGTTTGTGACATCCCAAGTTATACATAGATCATCATTGCATATCATAGTTTTGTTGCATTGTTGGCTCGATCCTAGAAATTCTACGCAACTCAAGGACCCACGGAGAGAGTTGGGGATTTCGTTATTTTCATATTTGAGTTTTTCTCAAATTTTGAAAATAGGATCATTTGATTTTATTTATTTTATCCTCAATTATTTCTACTACCAAAATTTCATAGAGGGAATAAAATGACTTTCCCAAAATAAAGAAATAATGAAGATTTAATAAAAAATCAAATAAGATTTATTTTGGAGTTTTTTGCCTTTTATTTGCATTTAGGAAAAATGCGCGTTTTTCAAAATTGCATTTAGGCCCCAAATAAATGTTCATCTTGTCCGGCTTGATTTTAGAAGCCGGGGAAAATTTATTTCAGGATTTTTGGAGTCCATTTAGTATTTCTTTTTATTTTCCTTCTGTGCGGAATTATTTAAAAAAAAACGTGAACCGCCTCTGGGCCGTGCCCGAGCGGGACTCCGCTCGGCAGCGGGGGCGGGGGGGGGGGGGGGGGGGTGGGCACTATACAAAGCGCCACCCCGGTGCCCCCAGGCCCGTCAGCCGCCCCACCCCAGGCCCAAATCGCCGCCGCCGCCAGCCCAGTCGCCACCCGCGCCCAAACCCTAACCCTAAACGCCGCGGCCACCAGATCCGCCGCCGCCGCCGAGGTTCGCCGCCGCCTCGATCCACGTGCCGCCGGTTTTTTTATAAAAACCGAGCGGTTTTTCTTCGGTTTTTTTTGTTTTTCGTTAGATCGGCTTTTTCTTTCGGTTCGGTTAAATAGCGAGCGTTCGCTCGTTCGTTCGTTTTAACAAACGTGTTCGTCAGATTAGTTTAGTTAACGAACGTTCATTCGTTAACCCGTTCGTCGTTTTTCTATTTCTCGGATTTAATCCGCGATTTTTCTGATCGCGATTCCTGATCCGATTTTCGTTTTAGTATAACTTTTCGCTCGTTTATCAGAAACAGGCGATTCAAGCGCCTGGAGTTTCGTCTTGAAACCCTCTTTCTGAATAATCTACTTAAACAAGTTTTTGCTTCTGTAAAATTTAACTTAGATCCAGATTAGTAAAACGAAGTTGTTTTCTTTCGCCGTTTGACTTTCGTTGCTTTGTTTCTTTTTGCAAACCGGAGTTCTTAAGTTGAACATTCTGGTTAGATCTTTTATTTCGAGTTTTACCTGTGCATTAGATGTGTACTGATTGTCTGCTTGTTTGTTTGTCTGTGATAGAATACCCGGAGTGCGCCGCCTGTTACTTCGAGTCTCTAGGTTTCGCGGATCATCAGCAAGGCAAGTAACACTTTGATCATACCTTTTCTACTACCCAGTTTTATGCATTAGATCAATCCTCCAACATTGCATGATTAGGATCTAATTAAATTGTGGGATGGGAAGTAGATGAGGTAGTACCTATTACCTGTTTTATTATCAAACCTTTGGGAGCTACTTCTATGTTTGCTTATTATGCCATGCTATGCTAGTAGACGTGGATTGGGTGAGTGAATTTCCATGACAGATGTGAGATTGTTAATTAATGGTCTATTTAAGGTGGCAACTTAAACACACATCTGGGTGGATTGAGGCACCTGGTTTCTATCAGGACTTGCCTGTATTTCTTTGGACCGCCACCCAGGCTCAAAGGGATCATGAGATTATTCAAACTAGAAACTTCCGTGTGCAGCCACATGCTATTATGGGCTCTAGCATAGTTGACTAAGTTGTGCGAACTCTTACGGGGTGGACTAGCAGATGTAGGGGATGTAGGTTGGTACGGTCTGATGTAGGTTGGTATGGTCTGCCCCTTACGTAAGGTGCAAGCGCTTCTGAAAGACTATGTCTCGGTCATCCGTTTCTCAAACACCATGTAGTGCGAGAAATCAAACAGAGGAGATCGAGTCATGTGGGGAAAAGTGCGCAAACCTCTGCAAAGTGTATATACTAATCATGGTTAGCCGTGTCCCCGGTTATGGACATCTTGAGTATCTAGTACATGGAAATCATGTGAATCTCATCATGTTACTTCTAAATTAATATTGTTGGGATGTTAATGAGTACTTTTAATTTGGATTGAGAATGCTGTCAACCATTCTCAATGTTTAACAACCACCATGATAGTTAAATAAATTTATTCCTTTGTAGTAGGGAAAATTGGCTTTATGCAAAACTATAACCATAGAGCTTTTCCACCAGCCATATATGCATGTAGTATAGCTTATTCCATTGTTATTCTCTTTGTGTTACATTGCCAGCATATTCCATGTGCTGACCCGTTTTCAGGCTGCAACGTTTCATGTTGCTGACTTTTTGGATGATGAGTAAGATGCTTTTAGGTCGTGGTTCTATACTCAGTGATGCCGTTGGAGTTGATGGACTCGCTTATCTTCCAAGCCTTCCGCTGTTATCGATTTTAGATGGCCTTAAGCATATTTATCTCAATAAGTTCTCTCTTGAGACATTCGATGTAATAAGTGTGTGATTGCTACTCTGTTATAAATCCTCCAAGTTCTGTGTGGTGTCAGCATTACTGATCCAGGGATGACACTGAGCACAGAGATCAGACTGTTTGAGGTCTGGTCGCTACATGTACGTGCCCGACATGGACAGCCACAACAACTGTAGGGCCATCGACAAGTCAGTATATGATGCTCACTCCAACGGATGGCGGCCAGATAGGTTGTACCTTCATGTTACTTGTGTGCAACATTTATGGCTCTGTTATTCATCTAAGCATAAAAAATAGATTATCACATTTCACTGTATATTCATGCTGATCTCTTACGGGTCTTGTTCAGGAGTTAATGTTGTTCCATAGTTCAGCTAGGAGACTTGTTCTTTAGGTAACGATCTTCCATAGTTATCATCCATCAGCCAATGATATCTCACAGGCTGGTGATTATAGTATTATACCACTTCTATTATTACCTATGTTGTTCTTTAATACTTTTGTGTGCCATCTAGTTAATCTCGAGTACAAACGATACATATTCTGTAGCTTTCATCTGTGTTCTCCCTTTAATTTTTGAGACCTATTGCTGCTAGTTAACCCCAGTCCTACTATTTATGTCGTCTACTACAGGCACTCATTACATAAATCTAACTACTAGTTGTCTTCCATGCATGTCAGATATAATTGCACACACTGATATATCCACAACAACCTCACGGAGCAATGTAACGGCCAACAAACTTGAGTCAATGATACCCAATATGATGGAACATGTAAAGGAAGCTCTTCAGAAGACTTGCAGAAATATGATGAATCCTCTTCACCCCACAAGGTCCTTGCTCTAACTTGGCCCGTGATATGGGTACAACATGCATATAATGTCCTGGAGTGTATCTACTTCGTTGCAATGCCATGTGCTTAGCCTGCTGATCATGCATGTAAATATGTCATGCCTTCCAGTTTTTCAGTACCTATTCCATTCACGATAACATGTTTTCAAATTCAAGTACTGTCATTTTACTCTATTGCAATGCCATCTGCTTAGTTTGGACATCATGCTTCTGAATATCTTATGCATTATTATTCATCAGTATGTAATTCATATCTCTACAATACCATGTTTTTTTACATTGAAGTGTTGTTCTAGTGGTCTGTTGCAATAACATCTTAGTTTCCCAATCATACACGCGTATGTTGCCTTAATGTTTTCTGTATGTATTCCGCTAGCATACAGTTTTACATTCAACTAGTGTTTTTTACTCTGTTGTCCTGTCGTATCCCTAGCTCTTACATCATACTCCCTCCGTCTGGATTACATGTTGTCGAAATTGACAAAAATGGATGTATCTAGAACTGAAATACACCTAGACCCATCTATTTTTTCGGGTGGAGGGAATACATGTCAATATGTCATGCCTTTCTATTCTTCAGTACCTATTCCATCTCTCTGATGTAGCATGTTTTATAATTGAAGCACCATTCTTCTATACAAGGCATGCAAGGGGAAGACGACTATTTTAGAATCTGAAGGGTTACAAACAAGGTCTTTGCAAAAGATCCAAACGCCAAGAGATAGTAAACCAACTCCAGTTTTCATAGATACTACTCCAGCAGAGAGAAACCCAACTCCTACTGATAATAAGCAGATTCCAGTGGCCAAAGAACTAGTTTGCTCCAGTCCAGCAAAAATATGTCAACACCATTCTAAGAAGCGTGTGCGTATACTCGCATCATGAAATTTTATAGAATGTTGATCATATTTTCTACATGTTTCTTACCCATCTCTCTTTTAGAAAATAAGCTTAATAGATAGAAGAATTTCTGCACTCGTATCATTTGTGAGGAAAGTATCTTGCAGGAATTCTCTATGCTCCAATGCTGATGTAAGTACCTGTTGTGTATCACTATATTTTTACATCAGCATGTATTTTGTTAACCGGCGTGAATCCAACCTTTATCTAATCTAAATTTAGTTATATCAAAATGTATAATTAAAGGCCACAATGTTGATTTTTGTAAGGAAAACTTCCTGGTAGTTTTGCATACTGAGCTGCATGAGTGTACTATCTCATATCATGCACATTACTAAATTGTAGTGCTTCTCTGGACTCTACTTCCTGCTGAAGATGTGGTCTTTATGTTTGTTGTGATGTTTTAGTAGTTTTTTGTTGTTAGTTTGGTGCCCTCGTGAACTTTGTAAGCCCAGGATGATGGGGCAGGCGGACTGTAGGCCTTTATGGCTTTTGGGTATGTGGTTTTATGTTGCATTGCTTTGGAATTTGTTAGTGTTAGGATTGAATACTTTGGTTCTGCAGTGAGTTTTTAGTATTTCAAATCGAAAGGGGGAAGCCCTACTTTGATAAAAAAAGTAGTGCTGCTCTGGTCGCCCATTCATTCATTGCGTCAATGTTGCTTTCGTATTACCTTACCTGGCTGATGATAGTTGTGCCATATTGTGTTAATTTGGTGTAGGCTGGTGTGGTCTGGTTACCCAAACATTCGTTGTGTCAATGTTGCTTTCCTGTTATCTGACCTGGCCAATGATAGCAATGCTAGTGTGTTAATTTGGTGCAGGCTACTGAAGATAAGAAGACAAACTCTGAAAGAAGCAAGGCAACCCCATTGTTTCTTTCCAATAAATCTAGGCCGGGTAATATGGAAATAACTCTTGATTAATCTATTTGTTTCCCCTCCTAATTTATGTTATGATGCAGTGGCCGAGACACTCTCCACTATCGATAATACAAGCCTGCCAAAATCCCCATCTGAATCTACTCAATTTCCTCTGTCTCGAATGCAACGAAAAACATATATGTTTGTAAACCAATTACTGGTTGAAGCAATGATGGAAATCGTGGAGGAATCAGAGGTGCACTTTCTTGCGCAACAACAACTGATCAATGCTTTCAGAGACAGTGTAGCAAAGAAGGAAGAACTTGCTCACATGCTTATGGGCGTTGAGGGAGTCCTGGATTAGGGGGTATCCGGACAGCCGGACTGTGTGGAACATCTGGACTATTGAAGCGTGAAGATACAAGACTAAAGACTTCGGCCCGTGTCCGGATGGGACTTTCCTTGGCGTGGAAGGCAAGCTTGGCGATCCGGATATTATATTTCCTTCCTTGTAACTGACTCCATGTAAACCCTAGCCCTCTCCAATGTCTATATAAACTGGAGAGGTTGGTCCTTAGAATGCCGACCACAATTACATTCATAGCATCATAGGCTAGCTCCTAGGGTTTAGCCTCTATGATCTCGTGGTAGATCTACTCTTGTACTACCCATATCATCAATATTAATCAAGGAGGAAGTAGGGTTTTACCTCCATCGAGAGGGCCCGAACCTGGGTAAACACCTATGTCCCTTACTTCTTGTTACCATCAGCCTAGACGCACAGATCGGGACCCCCTACCCGAGATCTGCCAGTTTTGACACTGACATTGGTGCTTTCATTGAGAGTTCCTCTGTGACATCGCCGTAAGGCTTGATGGCTCGAATCGTCTTCAAGGACGACATTACTTTGGAAGGAGCTCTGGCTATAGGCCAGATGCTCTGGCTCGGCGGTTTTATCATGGCCGCCCCCTCGGCGACAGAGCCGACGGTGGCCTCTCGGGTCATCAGTCATAACCTTCGGGTCAGTTTGGAACTTGTCGAACAGATGGATCCAATGGAGCTCTCCTCCTTTAATGAACTCTTGGATCGCATCGCCGCTCTGTGAGTCGCTACGAACTATGACCGGATAGGGCTTAAACCCGACCAAAGGGACATCAGATGCCCGCCGGCCACCCATGAGATAGCGATTGTGGAAGAACCACACGCGGATCGCCCCCCAGCTTTCAGGATGAATTATGTTCGGATTGCCGAACTCCTTGAGCCGAAAATCTGCTCAGAGGACAACCTGCCCCAGGTCCCGGACTTAGGATCGGGCATTGGGCCAAAGGAATCGGGTAGCATCCCGGATTCCGAGCTGTTGGGCTCGGAGCCGCCCGCGCCCCTGGGCGTTAGATCGGATCATAATCCAGATTCTGCTAACAATGCTTATTTGGACTTAAATTGTCTCTACCGCATCAGGCAAGAGCCCCCGGAGACGGTACATCATTATTGAGCCAGATTCCTCCTTGCGCTTAACAAGGTTAAGGACTGCCGCGAGGAGAGCATGGTCAAACTCTTCTGCAAAAACTGCATAGATGAAGGAATCCTCAATGTTATAAGCCGCCGCAAAATAATACATTTCGCGGACTTGGCAATCATAATGCGTAAGTACTGTGCGATGGAGAGCGCTTGGAAGACCCAAACAGAATTTTGGGATAGTACCTCCCTCACCAAGACCTTTGTCCGAACCAAACGGACGAACTCTCGTAGGACGTCCGATCCAATCCCCAAGAAACTGAAGCCCACCCTAGGGCGGGGATCCGTATTGGAAGAATGGCTCGACGGGCCATGTAAGCTCCATGGTACGCTGGACACAACGCCAACTCATAGCCTTAGGGCATGCTGGATACTACGGCAGGTGGCGAAAAGTGGCGAGGATCTTCTTGCAGGCCATAAAGCGGAACAATATCTTGCCCGCGGACACAATACGGTACTAACAGTCCTCGAGACTTTCGCCTCGAACAACAGGCACAAGCGGGCTCACCGAAGCTCTGCGAAAATTTTCCATGTGGCAAAGATAAACCCCTGGAACGACACGGCTATAACTTTCAATGCCAGTGACGAACCTTGGTTCCAGACTGTCCGGGCACCGGCCGCTCTGGTCCTGAGCCCAATCGTGGACGGCTTCCGGCTGACCAAAGTACTCATGGACGGCGGAAGCTGGTTAAACCTGATATATGAAGAAACACTCAACAAAATGGAGATTGATAAAGGACGCATTGAGCAAAGCGGCACAACCTTCAGGGGAATCATCCCTACTCGGGAAGCACGGTGCGTGGAAAAAATCACACTCGATGTGGTATTCGGCACCCCGGAGAATTATACGTCCAAAGAAATCACATTCCAAGTGGCTCTTTTCAGCAGCGGATACTACGCCCTTCTAGGGCGAGACGCGTTTACAAGCTTTCAAGATGTACCCCATTACGGGTACATGAAGCTTAAAATGCCTGGGCCCAACGGAATCATCACTACAGCCAGTGATCCGGACGTCGCACTCCGCACTGAAAACAAAACCGCAGCACTAGCCCTGGATGCATTGTCTGAAGCCCTAGCAGCCAAAGAGTTCACAACACTGCGGGCCACCGTGGACAGGGACGACGTGATACTCAACAAATGACCCAAGTCCACCCAACAGACCCCATGACGACAGCATCCATCGGAACACAATTGAGCCCCGTGATGGACGCCGCACTGCGATATTTCTTACGCGAGAATTGGGACATTTTTGCCTGGCACCCTTCGGACATGCCAGGCATACCATGCCGGCTGGCCGAACATAGCCTCAATATACTAAAGGGATACAAACCGGTCAAACAGACCCTAAGGCGGTTTTCAGAACCCAAACAGCAAGCCATGGGGGAAGAGCTAGCCAAGCTGCTCGAGGCCGGATTCATCAGAGATATTAACCATCCGGATTGGTTGGCGAATTTGGTAATGGTGCCAAAAAAGGACAAATCCTGGCGCCTATGCGTCGACTTCAAAGACCTCAACAAGGCTTTCCCCAAGGATCCCTTTCCCCTCCCTCGCATCGATCAAATCATCGATGCCACAGCTGGACACGACTCACTGTGTTTTCTCGACTCATACTATGGATACCATCAAATAAAGATGGCAGAGTCTGACCAAGCTGCAACAGCTTTTATAACGCCATATGGCCCTTTTTGCTTCAACACTATGCCCTTCGGGCTCAAGAATGTCGGCGCAACCTATCAACGCATTATCCAAACATGCCTGGAGAAATAAATCGGCAAAACAGTGGAAGCATATGTGGACGACGTTGTCATCAAAACCAGACACGTCGAAACCCTAATAGATGACTTGAGGCTCACATTCGATAACCTCCGGACATACGACATCAAGTTGAATCCGGAAAAATGTGTTTTAGGTGTCCCTTCGGGGAAGCTCCTGGGTTTCATTGTTTCCAATAGAGGAATAGAAGCGAATCCAGCAAAAATCTGAGCCCTGTCGCAGTTGGCGATACCAACAGACCTCAAGCACATCCAGAAGCTAGCGGGATGCGTGGCTGCTTTGAGCCACTTTATATCCAGGCTAGGAGAAAAGGCATTGCCTCTTCACCGCCTCCTTCGGCGCACCGAACACTTTGCATGGAGGATGCAGCCGCGGCCGGACTCGATGGGATAAAGACCTTATTGGCCAGTAATCCGGTCCTAACAGCGCCAAACATCGGCGAACCTATGCTACTATACATAGCTGCAACACATCAAGTGGTAAGCACAGTGCTCGTCGTCGAATGAGAGGTGAACGGATACAAATTCCCACTTCAAAAGCCGATTTACTACGTATCAACGGTCCTCACCCCATGTAAATCCCGATACCCGCACTATCAAGAAATAGCATACGCAGTCTTCATGGCATCTCGGATGCTAAGACAGTACTTTCAAGAGTGTTCGATTACCGTTGCCTCCGAAGTACCACTCAACGACATAATTAATAACCGCGATGCTACGGGCCGGATTGCTAAATGGGCTATCGAGCTCCTGCCATTCGAGATAACATACAAACCGTGGTGGGCCATTAAGTCGCAAGTATTGGCTGACTTTGTCGCCGAATGGACAGAAGCCGAACTCCCTAAAGAGTACGGCGCGTACTCCAAATGGATCATGCACTTTGACGGCTCCAAAATGCTGGCCGGACTGGGAGCAGCGGTAGTCTAGATGTCTCCCACCGGGGACACGGTCCAATACGTCCTACAAATAGTATACACAGACTCCAACCATGCGGCCGAATATGAGGCCCTGTTACATGGTCTTCGGATGGCTGTCTCTATGGGCATCCAACGCCTGGAAGTGCGCGGGGTTTCGAACCTCGCAATATCTCAAATAAATGGAGACTTTGATGCCAAGGATCCGAAAATGGAGGCCTATCGTAATGCCGTCCTCAAAATGTCAGCTCGGTTCGAGGGGCTCGAATTCCACCATGTGGCTCGAGAAAACAATCAAGCGGCGGACGTCCTTGCCCGCATCGGCGCCAAACGCGACCCTGTCCCACCTAATATATTCCTGGAAAGGCTATTCAAGCCATCTGTAGTATGGGAAGGGAAGTCCGGCAATACCAGCATGGATCCGAATACACCCCCAGGTTCCGAACCATCCGACACAATCAGAGGCTCTGCCACCGAAATAACACATTCGGCCCACGAAATAATGGCCGTAATCGCCTCGTGGACCGAGCCGTTCTTGGCCTACCTAAATAGGCAGGAGCTCCCCGAAGACCAAAACAAAGCACGCTGCATAGTCCAGCATTCTAAAGCTTACAAGGTCCATGAAGGGGAGCTCTACAAGAAAAGCGCGACCGAAGTGCTCCAAAGGTGCATCTCCGAAGAGGAAGGGCGGCAACTCCTGGCTGAAATTCACACCGGACTAGGCGGACACCATGCCGCAGCTCAAGCACTAGTCAGCAAAGCCTTCCGTACAGGTTTCTATTGGCCGACGGCCCGAGCAGACGCACGGGACCTTGTCCAACATTGCATCGGCTGCCAGCTCTTCGCCAATCAGAGTCATATGCCCCCTACCGCTCTACAAACAATCCCCATAACTTGGCCCTTCGCGGTCTGGGGGCTGGATATGGTCGGACCCCTTAAAGGGGGAAGCCATAAGAAAAAATACCTATTGGTCATGGTGGATGTCAGGGGTTGGGTGCGACATATGCCAAAGGATGGCTTATCATGGTGGGGGCGAGTAGAACGTCGCCGGTGCCTGGAAACGGGATGAGGCGAAGACATGCACGCCGGCGGATCTTACCCAGCTTCAGGGCTCTCCGAGGAGATAACACCCCTACTGCTGCTCTACGGGGTCTCCACATGGTCACTAAGGCAAAGTGAATACAAGGTTGCTCCTAGAGCTGTTTCTGGAGGTAGGAGAAGGCAAGGCTAGCTCTCTCCCCCTGTGTGGTCTGTCTAATGCTAATGGATTTCAACCCTTTGCATGGGTGCCCTGGGGGGTTTATATAGGCCTACCCCCTAGGGGTACAATGGTAAAACCGGCTGGGTGCGGGCCCCAGCTGTCTGTCTCTCAGGCCGTCGTCTTCTTCGCCGACTCCTCGTGCCCGCCAATTGGTGGGCCCCGCCGACTGGCATGGTACGAGGGTGTCAGCCCGCGTACGCCGCGGGCGGGTCTTGCCGGCTGCAGATTACTGCAGCCGTGCTTCTAATAACGCGGGCTTGGTCATGGGGTCATGGCAAAAGTGCCGCCGCCTGACGGGCGATCACTGTTTCCATTCCCCCATCGCATCTGGTTAATGGCGCGTGGGGCCCGTGGGAGGGACCGGCCGACTCCTGGGGGCCGACTCCCAACGGGTCTGACTCGTGGCGCTCCCGCCGTCTTTAGTGCTCCCACTGACTGGTAGGCCCTGCCGTCTTGGGGCATACATACAGGCCGTCGTGGGTACAGGGGCCTGCCCCAAGGGCTGATGTGAGGGCTGGCATGGCAACAGTGCCACGCCGGGCGGAGATCTCCATGGGATCGGCGCACTGTGGCCATACCTGCCCTTAAACAACAGGGTGGTTGGAGTTGTTGGCTGACTTCCGTAGTCGGCCTCCTTGGAGTTGCTTCTGGGACTCGGCTTATCTGGAGTCGCCTCTTAGACTCGGCTTATCTGGAGTCACCTCGTTGTCTTGAAAGGTTCTGGGACTAGGGTTGGCCTACCCGTGGCCCATTACTCCGACAGTAGTGCCCGAAGCGGATGAGGCTCCGAGAGTGATACGTCGTGGGGCCTCAACAGTTTCATTCTTACGGTGGGGGAATGCAGGCCTCGCTGGCCGTCTTCTTTCAGGCCGACTGGTTGGAGTAGGATTCTCAGAGGGCCGTCTTGCTTCAAACTGATTAGCTGGAGTCGAATTCACTGAGGGCCGTCTTGCCTCTTGAGGAGTTTCGAACGTCGCGGCGGGAACCCGGCGGCATGTCCGATACGCTTCCCTGCGGCCGCCCGCCGCGGGCCCATCGCGGGGCACCACGCGGGAGGGGCAGTCTGCTCACCCACGCGCGCGACGAGACAGGTCGTCGGGTGGGGCCCACCACTACCGCGCCTCGGCCCGCGAATCGATCCGTTGTGGCCGGGCGACGGTTGGGTTTCCCACGTCGTTACTCCGTGCAGTAACTTCGTGGGGTAAATCATGGGCGGCGTGGGGTCCCGTGCGTAGTTAATCCCACGCCCGCCGCATTGGCTTCTCAGCCCGTAGGCCTATAAGAAGGCGGGGGGAGCGGGACGGCGAAACACGCGCGCCCATTCTTCCCTGGTCCCCCGCCTCCTCTTGCCTCTTCTTCTTCCTTCCGTCGTTGCTCCAAGCTGCACAGCGCTCGCCGTGATGAGTTCTACCTCCGCTGCTACGGCTCCTGCCGTGCGCTCCGGCATGTGGGACGGCTCCGAAGTGGACGACGACGCCATCGAGCACCTCCGCAAGACGCGCCGGCTCCCTGGCGCGAACTTGGTGCGATCCCGTGCCCCGCCGTCTGGGGAAATAAGGCCGGTGCCGGAGGAGGACGAGCGGGTCGTATTCCGCTCGCACCTCATGCGTGGCCTGGGCCTGCCGGCGAGCGGCTTCTTCCGTTCTTTCCTGGAGTTCAATGGGCTCCAGCCGCACCACCTCACTCCGAACATGGTGGTGCTGCTGGCCGCCTTCGCCACCCTGTGCGAGGGGTTTGTCGGCGTTCTCCCCACCATCGAGCTGTGGGGAGAGTTCTTCCAATCGAAACTAGGCACACACGTCGCCAGCATACCGGCTCAGTGCGGCGCCTTCATTGCAATGCGGAGGTCGACCGCCGACAATCCATTCCCCTCCATCGCGCTGATCAAGTCGGTGAAGATGTGGCAGCGGTCGTACTTCTATGTGAAGAACGTTGCCCCAGAAGGCGACTGGGTCAACCTGCCGCACTACAAAGCCGGCGCGCCGGCTGGGAGGCTTCCCAGCTGGTCCCATCTGACCAAGACGCTGACTCCGGCAGGCGCCGCCGCCGTCGCGCGACTCCGAGTGCTGACGCAGTCGGAAGGCTTGGTTGGGGCCGACTTGCTGGCCGCCTTCATGGCGCGCCGAGTCCTCCCACTCCAAGGCCGACCTCATCTGATCTGTCAGATGAGCGATCACCGGGACCCGAGCCGGATGTGCACCAGGGAGATACCCCACGCGGAGGTGGCGAACATTGTGAACCACATCGCGAACTGCGAGCTCGTGGCAGACTGGGAGTTTGGCAAAGAGCCGTACTCGCGCGCCAACCCTACGCCAGTGGTAAGTTGTATTTTTGCTCTTTCGTTTTTCCTTGTAGCCGAATCCGACTTCTGATCCTCTTGGATTTCTCTGAGTCAGAACCCCCTTATCCAGCCGGCAGCTGGCGTCTCGGGACCGCCCCACGAGTTCGCTCAAGATCGAGCAGAGAGCGATGTCGATGACCCCGACTTAGGGGCGGCGGCAATGGAGGCCGACTCCGAAGGCGGAGGAGGAGGAGCGGAAGGCGGCTTCCGGCACTCGGCGACCTTCGCCGACTGGCCAGAAGACGACGCCGAAGGGGAAGTCGTCCCGCGCCGCCAACCGAAAGCCCGCCATCCAGGCGCGAGTTACTCCGCCGGCTTGGACGGTCAAGTCGGCGCGAAGAAGCGCCGGGCCGCGCTGAGTTCGCTCGGCGGTCGGCCAAAGAAGTTCAAGGGGGCGGCCACCGCGACCAAGCGGGAGGAGGCGTTGCGAAGGCCAACCGCTTCCATAAGGAAGTGAAGAAGCCGCCGCTGATCTCCGCGTAAGCGCTTTCTGCCTTTGCCTTGTTTTTCTTTGATGAATATTTTCCGAGTCTTTTTCATTCTGTCTTTTGCTTCAGGGCCCCTCTTTCTCTTGAGAGGGTCGCCGTCCCCTCTGTCATGGGGTCGGCCAAGATGTCCGCCAATACTCGGCGGATTGACCCTGCCGCCGACCTCCGGGAGGCGACGGAGCGCAACGCGCGGGAGAAGCGCGACGAGGAAGAGGCCGACCGTCTGGAGAAGGCAGAGGCCGAGAAAGCGGCGGCCTCCGCCCAGAAGAAGCGGGAGGAAGCCGAAGCCGCCGCCGCAGCAAGACAGCGGGCAGAAGAGACCACGCGCCGCCAATCGGCGTTGCTTGTCGTCCTGCTGAACTCCGCGCCGCCGCCCCCGGAGTTCACGGGGCAGACTGGAGAAGTCGGCGGAGAAGGACGGTGGCGAGGCTTCCGCGTCGGGCACAGCCACGCCGCCACCGCCGCCTCCACCGCCATCGGGAAGTGTGCATGGCAAGCAGCCGGCGGGCCCGCTAGTGCTACCGACTGAGGACGAGGCGGTCGCGAGGCTGCTCCTTCAAGTCGCCTCACCAGCGCGCCGCTGCCTCGAGAAGGCGGTTTCAACGCCGCGCCCCTTGGAGGCCGGCGCCACCAGCTCGGCCATCCCAGATGCCGAGGCGACAAGCGCCGCGCCCACTTGGTGGGAGCGAGGGGGCGGGGACGTTCCGCTAAACCAGGCGTTGCTGGACGTGCAGGCGAAGCTGCAAGCTGAGGGTGAAGCCATCTAGGGCTGCACCAGGGCGCATCTGGTGTCGCGAGCATCTATCCGGGTATGCTTTCTTTTTTTACTTTTTCTTTTTTCGCTCTTCTCTGTGGGGGTGCGCCAGCGCACCCACTGGGTGTAGTCCCTGAGTTTCGGGCCGGCTGCTGAGCAGGCGGCCCGGAACTCAATCTGGTGAGTTCCTCATTTTTGTCTTTGTCCGATTGTTTATCACAGGAGTATCACAACCTCCGCATCACTGCCTTCAACCGCAACATTGAGCAGCTGGCGAAGCGGACTGCCGACTTGTCGGAGAGTCGGAGTAAGTCCTTCTTTTTCGCGGGGGCGCGCTGGCGCACCCGCAGGCTGTAGTCCCCGAGATTCGGGCCGACTGCTGAGCAGTCGGGCCGGATCTTCCCGGCGACCTTCTTTGCTGGCGACTTGACATCCTTTTTCCTTTGTTCTTCAGAGGCCAATGCCGCTCTTCAGGAACAGTTGGACGAAGTCGGCACCGCCCTACGCGCCAAAGAGGAGGAGTGCAGCAAGCTCGCCACAGAGCGCAACCTGCTGGCCGCGCAGCTGGTGAAGCAGAAGGAGCTGCTCAAGAACGCGCAGGACGAGGCGGATAAGAGAGAGGCCACTCTCCTGGCCGAGTTTGAGAGCGAGCACTCCTCCTGGACCAACAAGGAGGCGATGCTGACCTCCGGCTTCCACGAGATCGAAGACATTGTTGGCGGTGAGTTTCTTTGCTTTCCTTCTTCGAGCCGCCGCCTGTAAGTCAGGCCGACTCCTGATTCTTTCTTTTGCTTCTTTTGTTTGGGCAGACTTCTTCCCTGGTCACTCGCAGGCGGTCACTCGAGCCATTGAGGCTGATCGCGAGGTGCGGAGGGTGAATGGCGAGGAGATCGCCGCCAACGCCCCCCTGACCGTCGACGAGCAGCTCTTGAGCATCGAGACTTGTCTGCGGCCGGCCCACCAGCTGCTGCGCCAGCTTCAACGCATTGGTGCTCAAGCGATCGCCGCCCTGTGGCCGGGCATGCCAGTTCTGCGTACTCCCAGTCGAACTGGCGACTGGCTGGAGGTTGCAGCCGGCCGTCTTGAGGCTTGGAAGGGTTCCTCGTCCCGGGCTGGAGCGCGCCGGGCCTTCGAATTCGTCAAGGCTTGGTATCCAGGGCTGGATCTGGACCGACTGGCCGCGTTCCGGTCAGAGGCCCAGGCGGAGCTGGTGGCTATGGAAGGCGCCCTCGTCGAGCGTGCGGTGGCGATTGCTGACTACACCGACACCAGCGTCTTCATTCCTGAGCGGGCGACGAACGGTGAAGAGGTGCCACCGGAGTGGTTCGGGATGAACCCGGACTACGACGAGGACTCGGCGGAGGTGATCGGCTCCAGCACCGAGGAGGAAGACGAGGCGGGGGACGGAGGCGAGACGGAGGCGCCAGAGGACGGAGCAGATGACCAGCCTCAGCTCGACCGTGCCTCCAGCAACGAGCCGCGTCCGACTGGGCCGGCTGCCACCGGAGATGATCAAGCCGAGACTGTCCAGCCGGCCACTCCGGTGCCTGACACCGCCGTCTCCACCGACCCTCCGAACCCGTCTGTCGCTTCTTAGGCTGCCGTCTTGCCTTTATTTTTCCTGCCTTAGTAGTCTTTGAAAGAACTTGTCAATTCGCACAATTCCACCCACGGGGTGTATTTTGAACTTGGCCGGAGGCCTATGTTATGTAAATATCTATCCGACTTCTATCTTTCCTTGCTCGTTGCTCTTTTTTGGCTTTTTCCTTTGCCACCTTCCCATAGTCGCCGCTTTGCTAGACGGACAACCGCTCTGCGGACTGCCGCTGGGTCAAATGCTTGGCTTCCTTAGGAAAGGCAAGTACTTGGCCTTTTTTAGAGTCTTTTAACAAGTTGGATAGAAGGCGGCAAGCCGACTATTCAAGAGTCGGCTTTGCAAAGAGAGGCTGGAAGCCGGCTTGGGCTATGCTTATGATTTCAGTCCTTAGCCATTTTTCATGTGTGCGCTCGTCCTTGCTTACTCTCTGCCTACCAACAGTTGCTCTGCGAGCTGCGGCTTCCGACAAGAGACGGGTTAAGCGCCGCACACTACTTGTCCGACTGCAGGAAGCATTTCATAGCACAAGATGGCGATTCCCTAGGCCGACTTAGTCAAACCCGGTGCCAAGCGGCATAACAAAGAGTAGCATACTCAAAGGCATAATTCTTATCATACAGAAAACAACAAAAGGGGCAGTCCCCGAGCTCGTCTCGGGGGGCCTAGAGTCTCGGTACTTTAATACAAAGGATAGCATGGTACATACTGCATTAACTGTAAAATCTTCGGAGAAGATTTGCGTTCCATGGTCATTCCGACTCTTTGCCGGAGTCATCCCTCTTGCGTGCTCGGGGCTCCTAAGCGTCGATTAGGTAGTAGGAGTCGTTGCCCAGCACTTTGCTGATGATTAAGGGGCCTTCCCAAGGCGCCGACAACTTGTGCTGGCCGGCTGTCCGCTGAATCAGCCGGGGCACAAGGTCGCCCTCTTGGAAAGAACTCGGCCTGACCTTCCGGTTATCGTATCGGCGCAGACTTTGCTAGTAGATGCTGGAACGGCTGAGTGCTAACATCCGGCCCTCTTCCAGCAGGTCGACGTCGTCTTGTCGTGCTTCTTCTGCTTACTCTTTGGTGTACATGGTGACTCGTGGAGAGCCGAACTCTATGTCCGTCGGGATGACGGCTTCAGCACCGTAGACGAGGAAGAAAGGCGTGAAGCCAGTTGACTTGTTTGGAGTCGTGCGCAGACTCTAGAGGACGGCTGGCAGCTCCTCAATCCAATAGCCGGCCGAACGCTCGAGTGGTTCGACCAGTCGAGGCTTGATGCCGGACAGGATGAGGTCGTTTGCTCGCTCCACCTGGCCGTTTGACTGCGGATGGGCAACAGATGCTAAGTCCAGTTGGATGCCCTGCATCGCGCAGAAACGGGCCAAGGCGCCTTTGGCAAAATTTGTGCCATTGTCGGTGATGATGCTGTGCGGTATGCCGTACCGCACCATGATGTCAGCGATGAAAGTCACTGCAGTCGGACCGTTCAACTTCTTGATGGGCTTTGCTTCTATCCACTTGGTGAACTTGTCCACCGCGACAAGCAGATGAGTTAGGCCGCCTCGGGCCGTCTTGAATGGTCCCACCATGTCCAGGCCCCAAACTGCAAAGGGCCAGGCGATGGGGATTGTCTTTAGCGCGGAAGCCGGCTGAAGTGGCTTGGAGCAGAACTTCTGGCACCCCTTGCATTTTTGGACTAATTCCTTGGCCTCTTCCAAGGCAGTCGGCCAGAAGAAACCGTGCCGAAAGGCTTTGGCGATGAGTGCTCTTGAAGCTGCATGGTTGCCGCACTCGCCTTGGTGGATTCTCTGAGAATTGCTTGGCCTTGCTCTGGCTCCACGCAGCGCTGGTAGACACCAGTGACGCTGCGCCTGACCAGCTCTCTGTTGATTATGGTGTAGGCTGCCGCTCGGCATTGTACTTGCCGAGCCAAGATTTCATCAATTGGCAGCTCTTTGTTCACTAAGAACTTGAGGATGGGCTGCGCCCATGAGGGTGCTGCTACTTCTTCAACCGCCACCACTGCGACTTGGACGAGGGCGGCTGGGCTGGGAGGCAGCGGGTTGGAGTCTGCGGTCGGTTGCTCGACTGGTGCAGTCTCCGGGCCGACTGGCGTAGTCCCCGGGCCGGGTTCTAAAGTCCCCGGGCTGGCTTCGACTGTGATTTTCTTGAGGCCGTCTGCTAGGGCTCTTGAGTCAGATCCGACTTCTTCGGGGGGAGCCGGCACAAAGATAGAGTCTGATTCTGGTGAAGGCTTGATAGATGGCTTAAGGAGGCGCTGAAGAGCGACGCCGGATGGTATTGCTTGGCAGGTGGAGCCGACTCGTGCCAAGGCGTCTGCTTGGTCGTTGTCATTTCTTGGCATGTGAAGGAACTCGCACCCCTCGAAGTATCCGCTGAGTTTCTGCACCAGGAAACGGTAGCTCGCCATGTTTGCATCTTTGGCGTCCCAGTCGCCAGATGACTGTTGGACCACCAAATCGGAGTCGCCATAGCACAGGATCCGGTGAATTCCGAGTTCTTTGGCAAGCCGGAGCCCGTGAATGAGCGCCCCGTATTCGGCGATGTTGTTGGAGGCGGCAAAGAGGATCTGCAGCACATACTTGAGCTTGTCGCCTTTAGGGGTGGTGAGGACAACGCCGGCTCCCAGGCCAGTGCGCATCTTGGAGCCGTCGAAATGCATCCTCCAATGGGTGGAGTCGGGCACTGGCGTTAGGTACTGGGTATCGGCCTAGTCGACGAGGAAGTCGGCCAGTGCTTGCGACTTGATGGCGGTGCGAGGCTGGTAGTAGATGGTGTAGGGAGCCAACTCTATGGCCCATTTGGCTACTCGGCGGGTCATGAGCTCCCTCACCGGAATGCTCGTCGTGACTGATGACGAGCACCTCCGTGACGGTGCTTCCGCCGCTCTCCTCATGAGGAAGCAGCTCGTCGTAGACCACCACGTTGGTGGGGAAAGTGTCAAGCGACACGGCATCGGAGTCGACCAGCATCGGGTCGGTGGAGCCTACGGACTCCAAGTCCACGACAGGCTCGCCGGTGACGTGGAATTGGTCGAGGAGGCCCGCGAGGAGGCTCTCGGGGCCACCTGCGTCTGCGTCGGATGCGGGCTCGTCGGAGAGGCAAACCTCGCCGACAAGTTCGGCGAGGCGACTCGCTGCGTAGGCGGCCTCAGCGCCGCGCAGCGCGTCGATGCAGACTCCGTCTGGCGAGCCTGGCTGGCTGCGCTTGCCAGGGAGGAAGAGGGTTCCCGTCCAGAACAGATCTCCGGATGACGGTGCACCTGGCACCACGGTGGGCGCCAAATGTCGGTGGTTGGGTGCGACAATGCCAAAGGATGCCTTATCATGGTGGGGGCGAGTAGAACGTCGCCGGTGCCTGGAAACGGGATGAGGTGAAGACATGCACGCCGGCGGATCTTACCCAGCTTTAGGGCTCTCCGAGAAGATAACACCCCTATTGCTGCTCTGCGGGGTCTCCACATGGTCACTAAGGCAAAGTGAATACAAGGTTGCTCCTAGAGCTGTTTCTAGAGGTAGGAGAAGGCAAGGCTAGCTCTCTCCCCCCTGTGTGGTCTGTCTAATGCTAATGGATTTCAACCCTTTGCATGGGTGCCCTGGGGGGTTTATATAGGCCTACCCCCCAGGGGTACAATGGTAAAACCGGCTGGGTGCGGGCCTCAGCCGTCTGTCTCTCAGGCTGCCGTCTTCTCCGCCGACTCCTGGGGCCCGCCGACTGGTGGGCCGCGCCGACTGGCATGGTACGAGGGCGTCAGCCCGCGTCCACCACGGGTGGGTCTTGCCGGCTACAGATTACTGTAGCCGTGCTTCCAATGACACGGGCTTGGTCATGGGGTCATGGCAACAGTGCCGCCGCCTGACGGGCGATCACTGTTGCCATTCCCCCCGTCGTGTCTGGTTAATGGCTCGTGGAGCCCGTGGGAGGGACCGGCCGACTCCTGGGGGCCGACTCCCAACGGGTTCAACTTGTGGCGCTCTTGCCGTCTTCAGTGCTCCCACTGACTGGTAGGCCCTGCTGTCTTGGGGCCGTACAGACAGGCCGTTGTGGGTACAGGGGCCCGCCCCAAGGGCTGATGTCAGGGCTGGCATGGCAACAGTGCCGCGCTGGGCGGAGATCTCCGTGGGCTCGGCGCACTGTGGCCATAACTGCCCTTAAACAACAGGGGGGTTGGAGTTGCTGGCCGCCCTTCGTAGTCGGCCTCCTTGGAGTCGCTTTTGGGACTCGGCTTATCTGGAGTCGCCTCTTATACTCGGCTTATCTGGAGTCGCCTCGTTGTCCTGAAAGGTTTTGGGACTCGGGTTGGCCTACCCGTGGCCCATTACTCCGACGATGGACAAATTCACCAAATGGATCAAAGCCAAACTAGTTAAAACGGCCGAATCCGGACCAGTAATAGACTTCATATCCGGGGTTGTACACCGGTATGGTGTCCCCAATAGCATCATCATTGATAATGGCTCAAATTTCACAGCCGATGAACTGAAAACTTGGTGCAGCAAAATGGGCATTAAGCTCAACTACGCTTCCTTCTACCACCCGCAAACAAACGGCCATGTCAAACGGGCAAATGGTCTTATCATGAGCGGCATAAAACCCAGATTAGTGCGATCTTTAACAGAATCGGATACGCACTGGGTAGAGGACCTCGACTCCGTACTCTGGGGGCTGCGGATCATGCCGAATCGAACCACTGGATACACACCATTTTTATGGTGTACGGTGCGGAAGCAGTACTACCCTGCAACATAATACATGATTCGCAACGCGTACGCATGTACGAAGAGAAGGAAGCCGAGTTAGATCGGTAGGAGAACTTGGACGCCCTGGAGGAGGAGCGCGATGTCGCAAAAGCCCGTTCCGCATTCCATCAACAGTAGGCTCGGTGATATCAAAGTAGAGAAGTGCGGGCCAAAACTTACAATATTGGCGAGCTCGTTCTATGCCTACAGGAGAAGAAGAAGGACAAACTCAAACCCAGATGGGAAGGTCCCTTCGTCATTGACAAAGTTCTCACCAGAGGAGCGTACCGCCTACGTAATGCATCTAACAACAGACTCGAGCCGAACCCATGGAACGCGGCTAGACTCCGGAGATTCTACACCTAACGCCGAACGCAGTGTTCGTCTCCTCACCCCTCCTTTTTAAATTATACTCCACCACTGTTTCTCTCCTTTCTCGACCCTCTTTCCATTCACACAAAGTACTTAATACTGTGCAGATTCCCGGATTATCCCGGCCGTACCATGTGTGCAAGATGTATCTGGGGGCTTCCTATTCGGAAGCTAGACATAATTATTTTAATGGCTTTTTGCCCATCACATATGCGTTCTTTCTCCATATGTGCCTTTTCTTCACCATTATATGCATCAATATGACTTAAGATGTGGCCAAGCTGGGTTGCCTGGCTCTTGTGTTTATGCCCTACATTCCCGTTAATTCGGCTAGGGCATAAGGGGAGCACCTATGCGATTGTTGCTGCCGGTTGAGCCGGATGAGTACCTCAGACTGGGTGAAGCCGAAAGCTAGTTTCCTTAAGAGAATATTCAATTGGTGAACAAAGGATGTATTCGGTGGTTACAACAAAGAACCCCAAAAGCCAGCGCCATCGTGCGTAGTCTAGACATGTGCATCAACACATGGATACCTAGGGAAAGGAACCCCTAACGGAACTATTCTCCCTAGAAGATGTTTCTTGCTATCCATGCAATATAACATAACTAGTTGAGTACTTGTCTGTTCAAGCACTTATGACCCCTACGCCTGGTCTCCAAGCATGCCCCAGTTTTCAAATAACCGAGCGGGTATTCGGACACACCCCGGACTATAGGGTCCGGAGGCTGAAGCGAAAAGGTCTGCCACGACAAATGATTTCAATCTGGCTAGAGGTTACTTATGCCAATCAATTCACACAGTCACTAAGAATGACTATATTCCTCCTCTATACCATCCAACAGGTTATCTATCCTACAATCCTGCTGAGAATGCTTAGCGGCTAATGCTACTTCGTCATACACCAGGCTCACGGGAATTTCTTGCCCATCGGGCCCCGCCGGTCCCACTTCGGCCATATGGTTAGGGTCCATCTTGGTGTAGCGCGTCTTCACCATCGCCCAGGCTTCTCTTGCTCCTTGCCGGCAGGCTGATAACTTCCACAGACGGAAGCGCCGCCGGGCTCCTTGGAGCAGGTCCGCAAGCTCTCCCATGCCATTCGGTAGTAGGCTTGATGGCCACAAGGCCTGAGCAACGCCGTGCATCACCCGCCGGGCACGCTCATGCATCTGCGACAGTTCTTGCAGCAAATCACCTGCACATGAGGGCATCTCCTCTTCAGGGAGACCCGTTAACATTCCTGCAAGGAAAAAACTTTTTAATAAACTTCCTCGCCGAACTATCAAACAGTTCGCTTGTGTTCTTACCATAAATGCCGCGACAAAGTTTTTTGTTCTCCTTCACGGAGTCCGCCAGTTATGCACAGACGTCCCTTAATTCCACATCCAGAAGAATATTGGCATCATGAGGCTTGTTCTTCTCTTGCGTCACCTGTGTAAGGATGCGCTCGCCAGGCTTTAGTTGCCGTTGGAGATGCGAGTCGTCACCCACTGCGCCTTCCGGATTCACTCCAGGATTGTCTACAGCACTTAATGTTAGACTAACCGCACCAGCCATCTACTAACTAGCACATCTGTGTATAATGGAGATAGATATTACCGGCAGGGGCCTTTCGGGATCCCTCTAACTTGGCTGCACCATCAGATAATTGGGCCTTGCAGGCCTCCAGCTCCCGCGCCAATTGTTCATTCTTGTCCACAAGGACCTGCGGATATATTGATCCTTTAAACAGTTGTCCCAACTATTCTAAGTCCCAGGGGCTACTGCTAGGCATACTTATCAAAATCTCTTACCCGTATGTCTTTGGTATACTGGCTGGTCGCTTGGGCAAGCCCGCCTCAAGCGGCTCGGACATATGTGTCCGCGGAATTGAAGGCATTAAAAGCCTCTTCGGAAAAGATGTTGTGCCGGAGCACGGCCTTCCGGCGCCGGTGGTCCATGGCGCTCTCCATTTCGGAGTTCATGGCCGAACACATATCCATACCCTCCGTCGGGAAGCTATGCGATGCTGGCCCCGTATCTGCCTCCGCCCCCGAAGCCGGTTCTGAAACCCGGCTGGTGGAGGCGTGGTTGGTGGGGTTTCCGGATATATCCCGGTTATTCCTCTTCCTGCCAGACACAAAGGGCGCTGTCATATTTCAAATTCTATGATAGCAGGACAGGCTATGACTTTACCTCTACAGTAGTGTGTCAGCCCTCGCCGCCTTCCTCTTGAGCCTGCCCGATCCGGACGCCCGTGGTTGACGAGTCCCTAGGGGCTCGGCCCCTCGCTCCGGCCGTCGTTTGTACAAATAGGGCGACGCCTCAAAGGTAAAATTATAATACCTGGGGAATGTCCTCTTCGGAGGATAGGGTTTTTTAGCTCAGCTTACACATGACGTGGGAAGCAGTCCAGGGGAGTCGGCCTTAATGGCCACTAGGGCGCCGTCCCAGCTCGCCTGATAAAATACTCCATTGACAAGCTCCACGGTAATATCCGGATCTACTTTGAGTCCTGGATCTAGGGCCCTTCCAAGGTCCTCTGGTTGTAGGGAGGGGCTGAAGATTCCTTCCATGGCTCTCCTCAGTTCCTGCTCAGAGGCATTGATGCAAGTAATCTTAGCAGAAGTACGATAGAGTAAATGAAAATGGGAAAAGAATGACAACTTACCCACTCTAGGGGGTTGTACATGGAGAATCCGTCCCACGTTTTTATACGATGGAACTCCTCCTCTCCCCCTTTGTACAAATCGGACGATATCCTTGCCAAAGCGGCAGAGGAGTCCAGACCCTTACGACCATAGCGAGTGGCGTCATCTTCCCCGTTGTAATGCCACATGGGCTTCCCCCGATATTGGAGCGGCTGCACTCCTCGCTTTATGCATATTGCCATGACCTCAACAATCGTCAGTCCGGACTTGTCCAACAGCTTTATCCTGTTCATTAGGAGGAATATCTCCCTTGTGTCCTCTTCTTGAGGGTCCGGGGGACGCCAGCTTAGGCGTGCCCTCGGTGGGGCGTTGCTAAACTTGGGGAGACCCCTCCGGACTGGATCCGGAAGGGGAACGTCATTTATATAGAACCACTCTGAAGGCCAGTTTTCTGGTGCATTCTCAGGAGTGCCGGACAGGTATCCGGTCTCGGCAATGCGGCATACTTCGGCCCCGCCCACTTGATACAGGGACTCCCCCTGGGTGCGGGGGACAAGGCAGAACAGCTTCCTCCACAATCCGAAGTGTGGTTCGCAGCCTAAAAACAGCTCGCAAACGGCAACATACCCCGCTATGTGCAGAATGGAGGCTTGGGTAAGATTGTGTAGCTGGAGGCCATAGAACTCCAGGAGCCCACAGAGAAATGGGTGGATAGGGAACCCGACGCCCCTCAGCAGATGCGAGATGAGGCATATTCGCTCCTCCGGAGATGGGTTAGGAAATCCCTCCGCTTGTTCCCCTCCGTCGTAAGTACCTATTCCAGCTCGGACGGAGACCATGAATGCCGGTGGAAGAAACCCTTGAGTTTTTAACTTCACCAAATGGCTGTGGGGAACTAAGCACTCTCCCCAATCTCCCGACTTAGAGAGAGGAGGGCAAGCAGAAGAGCTACGATGGTCGGCCATGCTGGAATGGCTTTTCGCGAAGCGCTCTAGGATGCTAGCTCAAGGGAGGAGAGTGAGGTTTGGATCTTAGAACCCCTGTCCCTTCAAATAGATGGTTGGATCGGAGGATCGAGGGTGGCAAACGCAAAAATGCCTTGACTCCTCGCATTCGCTCGACACGTGGAGATGGTCATTACTGAGGCGCTGAAGACGAGGAGCACAACGTCGATTAGAGACTGGACACTATTCATGGTAACAGGTACTTTGGAGTATACGGAGGAGGAACCCGCCTTGCAATGCCGAAGACAATACTGCACGCTGGACTCATCGTCATTGAAGCCTGGTTCAGGGGCTACTAAGGGAGTCCTGGATTAGGGGGTATCCAAACATCCGGACTGTGTACAACGTCCGGACTATTGAAGCATGAAGATACAAGACTCAAGACTTTGGCCCGTGTCCAGATGGGACTTTCCTTGGCTTGGAATGCTAGCTTGGAGATCCGGATATTATATTTCCTTCCTTGTAACCGGCTCCATGTAAACCCTAGCCCTCTCCGGTGTCTATATAAACCGGAGAGGTTGGTCCTTAGAAGGCCGATCACAATTGCATTCATACCATCATAGGCTAGCTCCTAGGGTTTAGCCTCTACAATCTCGTGGTAGATCTACTCTTGTACTACCAATATCATCAATATTAATCAAGCAATAAGTAGGGTTTTACCTCCATCGAGAGGGCCCGAACCTGGGTAAACACCTGTGTCCCTTGCTTCTTATTACCATCAGCCTTGACGCATAGATCGGGACCCCCTACCCGAGATCCGCCGGTTTTGACACCGATAGGCGTCATCCATGCTGAGGTTCCAGATTGTGATGTTGTAGATAGTTAGGTTCTATTCATTTATTTGCACTGGCATCAATCTTTGATTGCCTAGTGGATGTAATTTCCTATAATATATGCTGGATGCGCAATGTTTTTCCTTGTATGTCATAGCTTTGCTTAGCGTGCCTCGCATTCCAGCTAACTGGTCGCTAGGAAGCTAAAAAGCAGTTAAATTATTAGTTAGCACGAACAGTTGTGGGCCCTATATGAAGTAAGCAGCCCACTGCCCTTAATGGGCTTCCCTAATGGGCTCTTAGGGGCCAAAATTATCATAGGCCTTTGATTGATCGGTTTTGGTCTTGTGCATAATTGCTCGCCGTAATGGGCTCAAATTATCTAGTTGGGCCTACAGACATGTTCGAACTTTAGTGACCCCGTTAAGTTAATGGGCCATAACCAGGCCGAAAGCTCTATCGGGCCGATAGTTAATGCTCAGCCCTATTACCTCCCGGGTCGTTAACAGGCCGACATCGAAGTGGGCAACAGGTGGGCCCATTTGATTTCATGGGCCGTTAACAGGTCGATACTAAGGTCGGCCTACATATGGCCCAACTATGCTGTGGGCCTTTAGCAGGCTGAAAGAGAAAGTGGGCTCGTACTGGACCATAAAGAGCATGGCCCGCTAAGAGGCAGAAAGTCATGTTGTACTGTATATATACCAACTGTGTTGTGGGCCTTTAGCAAGCCGAAAGAGAAATCGACCTCGTATTGGACCATGAAGCCAAAACTCAGGTCCGACTGCAAGTGGCCCAGCTCATTTATGGGTCGTTAACAGGCTGAAAGACACACCGGGCCGGAAATTGGCCCAACACATAAAGGTCGCTAAGGGCCGCAAGTCGTACTTCCTGAAAATTGGCCCATCCCTTGGTTTTGCCGTTAACTGGCTGAAACCACATCGGGCCGATATTGAGCCCAAATGTATAGCGGGTTGTTAACAGGCTCGAACTAATGATGGGCTGCAATGGTGTCAAATCGTTAATGGGCTGTTGACGGGCCGAATTAGCAAATCTCGTATGGGTCGTGGGCTTAAATTGACCTGACACAAGTAGGCCTTATATTGGCTGGCCTGCTAATTTTTGTTGGGCTGGCCTTTTCACCAGAATGGGCCACTGGTGGGCCTTGCCACGTGCCGATGTATCATCTTGTACTAAGAGTGGATGCCATCTATCCCAACGCTGAGTTTACACATGGATCCTCTGGCCAGTGATAATTTTACATGTGGAAAATCCCCATTGGTTGTGGCTGTTAGCGGGTTATTGGATCCAAAATCGGACCCGATAGCTTAACGGCGACCCATTACGGTGGATGCCATGTGTCGGTCACCCTTGATGCAAGCACTTCTATAATGCGTGATTCATCGTCAGAAGTGGACACTTCCATGATGATAATTTTGGTAATGTCATGGAACACTTCTATGACAGCACACGTATGACTATCTTGATTCTGTCATAAAATCTTCATGGATGTACATGCATGACAAAAAACGTGACCTACTGTGACAAACAAGTATCATCACGCAAGTGTATTTTTTTGTAGTGACGTCTACTAAGAGAGGATAAATACTAGCAACAAAGAAGGAACATAATCAATGCGATGCACAATATGATGCATGATCAGGACATGGCAAGATGAGTGTGTTTGAGCTAATGCAACTAGCAACAATTTAAATGAAGTTGGTTTGAACACAAGATTCAAATTCAAATGCCATTTATTTGATTTACGCTAAATAGTAGACATAAGTTGTTCTAACATGCATGAAAATTTTATAGGTGGATAGATTTGATTTTTCTGATTATTTTTCATATATAAATTATTTGATTTGGAGTTATAGATTAATTTCTATGATTTTTTGAAGTTTTAAACATTTTCCATAATTTTCTGAATTACTTTTAATCCAGACAATGATTTACTTCGTCGGCGTGACGACAACATAACATCAATAGGTCAATAGCGTCAGCCCAGGTCAAACCTGATGCTGGGACCTACATGTCAGCCTCACATCTAATTAATAGGGTTAATTAGCATAAGTTAATCTTAACTAGACTGTCAATGGGGCGTGGGCCCACTACTCAGTGAGTCAGTGGGTTAGTTAGGACTAACTAAAAACTTAACTAAATATTAGCAGGGTTGGGGGCCCACATGGTAGTGACCCAGGGGACACAAACCCCTGGTCAACTGGGGTCAAACCCACCGGCGACTCGACGCCAGCGAGGCTGAATGCGGCAGAGGCTGCGGGAAATGGCCACGAGCGACCAAACACGTGGCGGAGAGGCTCTGTGCGTAGCCAAGGCTTTTGTGCATCCAACGGAGGGAGCGGGGCAGGATGGGGTGGCCGCGAACGTCGCCGGCGAGCTCCGCAGCGGCGGCCGGAATCCGAGAAGTGATGCCAATGTCACTACGGTGCACGACAAGAGCAACGACTGGCTTCTACGTGCTCCTAGAGCTATAATGAGCACGGTAACATGTGCGGGCAAGAGCTCCAGTGACTAACGCGACTGCCGAGACATGGCCGGTGGCGATGAGGTCTCGGCCTCGATGATCAGTGGGGTTAGAGGAGGGAATCGACGGTGGGGAGAGAGGGGTTGGGAGCAGGAGCTCATAGTGGTCTCAGGGAGGGGGTCAGCGAGCTCGGCGAGGTCCTAGAGAAGTTGAAATGGTGATGGTGATCTCGGCGACCCGAGGAGGAAGAAAACGACAGTGGCAGCACTACGGTGCGTCCCGGCTTGTGTACGTCGATGAGGAGGAAGACAGAGCTGCGGCGGTTCTCCTGGGCACACTAGATGGGAGAGGGAGGGCCGATGGCTGCGTTGAGCGGTGTTAGCGGCGACGATCTCTGCTCGGTGGTTCTCGGGGGAGAGGGCGGAGAAGGGGAGAGGAGGAGTGGATAGCCCACAGGGGTCGAGGGGCTGCATGGCGTCTCCAGGGCTTCGACGGGGAAGCGGCAAGCAGGAGGTGGCTGGGGGCACATGTCCACGCGCGTCGGGCGCGTGCGTCTCATCCTCCTGGCACCAGGAGGACGACGACTGGCGTCGACTGGTGGGCTGGGCCACCAGCTACAGTGCTGGGCTGGTTGGTGGGCGCCAGGTAAGTAACCCTTTCCCCTTTTTCTTATTTGTTTCTCTTTCCACTTTTCCGCCAGCTACAATGTTGAATTATGCCATTATATCCTGTTAAGTTTTCCATCATATATCTGAAACTGTGTCATGCTATCCTGTTTTGCTTGCCATCATATATGTGAAATTGTGTCATGACGTCCTGTTTGGTTAGACAACATATGTGTGAATTACCACATCTCTCTATCATACAATGTCTGTACATTCAATTTCTTTTCTTGTTTAACGGCCATTTGAATTGGAGGGGTGATGGCAGTATCTAAGGGAGTAAAAACCCGTTCTTCACAAAAGATGGTGCTACACGTCTATGCAGATAGAACCATGGTTATACTAGCCCATGAACTAGCACCACCACACATAATCGGGACTCTTCCAGATTGTACACTTACACCTTTGGATAGAGAACCAACTACACCCCATCTGACCCCAACCCAAGCAGATAGTAACCCACTTCTAGTTGACACAGCACCATGTCCACCATGGAGTACCCCCAAACGATCAGTTTGTAAAGCAGCTACATTGCACAGAGCACGAAGACCACCACAGCGAACCCAAGCTTCACGTTTAAAGCAGAAGAGCAACTGTTCTCACGTCAAATTCCGTAGCTATGGTCCATACTCCTTTGCTCTTGCATCACCGTATTTACTCATACCAACTTATTTCGAATTCGAAGGATCCAATTGAAACTCCAATGGTGCAACAAGTGTGTTTTAAACCTATTTCTTTAACTGGATTGTTGTTCTAACTTCTTGCGCTATGTTGATTTCAGTTTCAGTTGTATAAACAGTTATGTTCTCATGTCATGCACATTACAAGTGTTGCTAGTGTTGTGTAGTTTCCCACACTTATATTCTATCTATGCTGCTTTGTCTTAAATAGATATGACTTGAATTGTGTCTCTATCTTCATTTGTCATCATAAACTGGGATGATATAGACAATATAGTGACCATAGTACATAGATATATGTTTGTTTCATGATGTTATCATGTCCACCTTACTACCGAATCGGTTTACCAAAATGAGTTTCATACTACATGCTAAACATGTGGTGTGTCTGCTTGTTTCTCTTATAGAATGCAAATAGAATATTGGAGAAGAGCACGCTATTATGCAATGGTAGAGAAAGTATGCAGATAAGGTTCAAGATAGTGAGACAACCCTATTGGTCTCCACGAAAGGTGATTTAAACTATCTTGTAGATAGTGAGACAACCCCAAAGTCCTGTGTTGATGTAGTGTTTGAGTTACTGGCCACTACCGCTGGCAGAAGATCTTCAAACTGGTTGCCTGAATCACTTCGGCTCCTACAGTCTTAGCTACAAGCTGAAAGGCATCAGTCAGGTCTGCTGTGGTAAGAAACCGAAGGAGTAAGGAAGTCCCTGCAGAATTCAGATGCATACTTTCTGGTACAATAGCAAGCGCTGGATGATTTTAGCGCCAAACAAGAGAAAACAAATAAGCTTGCTAAGCTTCTTGCCAGCATGGTGGGTATCTAGGATATCATTTGTTGAGCTCTTTTGAAGTGATTTTAGTTCTGGACTTGTTTTGCTGCCGCGTTTATTTTCACTCGTGGCCAGTTTAGACGCCCAGTGTATGTAATATGCTGCTTTGTTCACTATATTTGCACTGGTGGCGAACTTTGATACCCAGTGGATGTAATATTTGTAATAGCTGTAATAGCCTGGCGTAAGTTGCTTGGTTATTTATTTCCTTATTGTCTTGTTTATTTTTGAAGGAAATATGCCCTAGAGGCAATAATAAAGTTATTATTTATTTCCTCATATCATGATAAATGTTTATTATTCATGCTAGAATTGTATTAACCGGAAACATGATGCATATGTGAATACATAGACAAAACTATATTCACTAGTATGCCTCTACTTGACTAGCTCATTAATCAAAGATGGTTATGTTTCCTAACCATAGACATGTGTTGTCATTTGATTAGTGGGATCACATCATTAGGAGAATGATGTGATTGACATGACCCATTCCGTTAGCCTAGCACTTGATCGTTTAGTATACTGCTATTGCTTTCTTCATGACTTATACAAAGTTCCAGCAACTATGAGATTGTGCAACTCCCGTTTACCGGAAGAACACTTTGTGTGCTACCAAACATCACAACGTAACTGGGTGATTATGAAGGTGCTCTACAGGTGTTTCCGAAGGTACATGTTGGGTTGGCATAATTCGAGATTAGGTTTTCTCACTCCGATTGTCGGAGAGGTATCTCTGGGCCCTCTCAGTAATACTCATCACCTAAGCCTTGCAAGCGTTGTAACTAATGAGTTAGTTATAAGATGATGTATTACGGAACGAGTAAAGAGACTTGCCGGTAACGAGATTGAACTAGGTATTGGATACCGACGATCAAATCTCAGGCAAGTAACATACCGATGATAAAGGGAACAACGTATGTTGTTATGCGGTTTGACCGATAAAGATCTTCGTAGAATATGTAGGAACCAATATGGGCATCCAGGTCCCGCTATTGGTTATTGACCGAGAATAGTTCTAGGTCATGTCCACATAGTTCTCGAACCCGTAGGGTCCGCACGCTTAACGTTACGATGACAGTTTTATTATGAGTTTATAAGTTTTGATGTACCGAAGTTTCTTCGGAGTCCTGGATATGATCACGGACATGACGAGGAGTCTCGAAATGGTCGAGACATAAAGATCGATATATTGGAAGCCTATATTTGGACATCAGAATCATTCCGGGTGAAATCGGCATTTTACCGGAGTACCGGGAGGTTACCGGAACCCCCCGGGGGGTTATTGGGCCTACATGGGTCACGAGGGAGAAGATGGAAGGAGCCAGGAGGGGGCCACGCGCCCCGCCCCCTCATAGTCCGAATAGGACAAGGGAAGGGGGGCGGCGCCCCCCTTTCCTTCCCCTCTTCCTCCTCTTTCCCCCCTTCTCCTACTCCTACTTGGAAAGAAGGGAGTCCTACTCCCGGTGGGAGTAGGACTCCCCCCTTGGCGCGCCCTCCTTGGCCGGCCGCCTCCTCCCCCCTGGCTCCTTTATATACGGGGGCGGGGGGGCACTTCAAAGACACACAAGTTGATCTACGGATCGTTCCTTAGCTGTGTGTGGTGCCCCCCTCCACCATATTCCATCTTGGTCATATCGTCACGGAGTTTAGGCGAAGCCCTGCGCCGGTAGAACATCATCATCGTCACCACGCCGTCGTGCTGACGGAACTCATCTCCGGAGCATCGCTGGATCGAAGGCCGGAGATCATCATCGAGCTGAACGTGTGCTGAACTCGGAGGCCCCGTACGTTCGGTGCTTCGATCGGTCGGATCGTGAAGACGTACGACTACATCAACCGCGTTGTGCTAACGCTTCCGCTTACGGTCTATGAGGGTACGTGGACGAACACTCTCCCCTCTTGTTGCTATGCCATCACCATGATCTTGCGTGTGCATAGGAAAATTTTGAAATTACTACGTTCCCCAACAGTGGCATCCGAGCCTAGGTTTT
Source organism: Triticum timopheevii (assembly GCA_963921465.1). Taxonomy (NCBI): domain Eukaryota; kingdom Viridiplantae; phylum Streptophyta; class Magnoliopsida; order Poales; family Poaceae; genus Triticum; species Triticum timopheevii. The sequence goes on from OY997271.1 coordinate 90,217,465, forward strand.
ATGCGTTGATGTTATATGCACAAGTAGAACACAAGTGAGTTGTGGGCGATACAAGTCAGACTGCTTACCTGCATGTCATACTTTGGTTCGGCGGTATTGTGAGATGAAGCGGCCCGGACCGACATTACGCGTACGCTTACGCGAGACTGGTTTCACCGTTACGAGCACTCGTGCTTAAAGGTGGCTGGCGGGTGTCTGTCTCTCTCACTTTAGCTGAATCGAGTGTGGCTACGCCCGGTCCTTGCAAAGATTAAAACAGCACCAACTTGACAAACTATCGTTGTGGTTTTTGATGCGTAGGTAAGAACGGTTCTTGCTAAGCCCGTAGCAGCCACGTAAAATTTGCAACAACAAAGTAGAGGACGTCTAACTTGTTTTTGCAGGGCATGTTGTGATGTGATATGGTCAAGACGTGATGCTATATTTCATTGTATGAGATGATCATGTTTTGTAACCGAAGTTATTGGCAACTGGCAGGAGCCATATGGTTGTCGCTTTATTGTATGAAATACAAACGCCCTGTAATTGCTTTACTTTATCACTAAGCGGTAGCAATAGTCGTAGAAGCAATAGATGGCGTAACGACAACGATGCTACGATGGAGATCAAGGTGTCGCGCCGTTGACGATGGTGATCACGACGGTGCTTCGAAGATGGAGATCACAAGCACAAGATGATGATGGCCATATCATATCACTTATATTGATTGCATGTGATGTTTATCCTTTATGCAACTTATGTTGCTTTGATTGACGGTAGCATTTTAAGATGATCTCTCACTAAAATTATCAAGAAGTGTTCTCCCTGAGTATGCACCGTTGCCAAAGTTCGTCGTGCCCAGACACCACGTGATGATCGGGTGTGATAAGCTCTACGTTCATCTACAACGGGTGCAAGACAGTTTTGCACATGCGGAATACTCAGGTTAAACTTGACGAGCCTAGCATATGCAGATATGGCCTCGGAACACGGAGACCGAAAGGTCGAGCGTGAATCATGTAGTAGATATGATCAACATAGTGATGTTCACCATTGAAAACTACTCCATCTCACGTGATGATCGGTTATGGTTTAGTTGATTTGGATCACGTGATCACTTAGATGACTAGAGAGATGTCTGTCTAAGTGGGAGTTCTTAAGTAATATGATTAATTGAACTTAAATTTATGATGAACTTAGTACCTGATAGTATTTTGCTTGTCTATGTTTGTTTGTAGATAGATGGCTCGTGCTGTTGTTCCGTTGAATTTTAATGCGTTCCTTGAGAAAGCAAGGTTGAAAGATGATGGTAGCAATTACACGGACTGGGTCCATAACCTGAGGATTATCCTCATTGCTGCACAGAAAAGTTACGTCCTGGAAGCACCGCTGGGTGCCAGGCCTGCTGCTGATGCAACTGACGACATTAAGAACGTCTGGCAGAGCAAAGCTGATGACTACTCTATAGTTCAGTGTGCCATGCTTTACGGCTTAGAACCGGGCCTTTAACGACATTTTGAACGTCATGGAGCATATGAGATGTTCCAGGAGTTGAAGTTAATATTTCAAGCAAATGCCCGGATTGAGAGATATGAAGTCTCCAATAAGTTCTACAGCTGCAAGATGGAGGAGAATAGTTCTGTCAGTGAACATATACTCAAAATGTCTGGGTATAATAATCACTTGATTCAACTAGGAGTTAATCTTCCGGATGATAGCGTCATTGACAGAATTCTCCAATCACTGCCACCAAGCTACAAGAGCTTTGTGATGAACTATAATATGCAAGGGATGAACAAGACTATTCCCGAGCTCTTCGCGATGCTAAAAGCTGCGGAGGTAGAAATCAAGAAGGAGCATCAAGTGTTGATGGTCAACAAGACCACTAGTTTCAAGAAAAAGGGCAAAGGGAAGAAGAAGAGGAACTTCAAAAAGAACGGCAAGCAAGTTGCTGCTCAAGGGAAGAAACCCAAGTCTGGACCTAAGCCTGAAACTGAGTGCTTCTACTGCAAGCAGACTGGTCACTGGAAGCGGAACTGCCCCAAGTATTTGGCGGATAAGAAGGATGGCAAAGTGAACAAAGGTATATGTGATATACATGTTATTGATGTGTACCTAACTAGAGATCGTAGTAGCACCTGGGTATTTGATACTGGTTATGTTGCTAATATTTGCAACTCGAAACAGGGACTACAGAAAAAGCGAGCACTGGCCAAGGACAAGGTGACGATGCGCGTGGGAAACGGTTCCAAAGTCGATGTGATCGCGGTCGGCACGCTGCCTCTACATCTACCTTCGGGATTAATTTTAGACCTGAATAATTGTTATTTGGTGCCAGCGTTGATCATGAACATTATATCTGGATCTTGTTTGATGTGAGACAGTTATTCATTTAAATCAGAGAATAATGGTTGTTCTATTTATATGAGTAATATCTTTTATGGTCATGCACCCTTGAAGAGTGGTCTATTTTTATTGAATCTCGATAGTAGTGATACACATATTCATAATGTTGAAGCCAAAAGATGCAGAGTTGATAATGATAGTGCAACTTATTTGTGGCACTGCCGTTTAGGTCATATCAGTGTAAAGCGCATGAAGAAACTCCATACTGATGGACTTTTGGAATCACTTGATTATGAATCACTTGGTACTTGCGAACCGTGCCTCATGGGCAAGATGACTAAAATACCGTTCTCCGGTACTATGGAGAGAGCAACAGATTTGTTGGAAATCATACATACAGATGTATGTGGTCCGATGAATGTTGAGGCTCGTGGCGGATATCGTTATTTTCTCACCTTCACAGATGATTTGAGCAGATATGGGTATATCTACTTAATGAAGCACAAGTCTAAAACATTTGAAAAGTTCAAAGAATTTCAGAGTGAAGTGGAAAATCATCGTAACAAGAAAATAAAGTTTCTACGATATGATCGTGGAGGAGAATATTTGAGTTACGAGTTTGGTTTACATTTGAAACAATGCGGAATAGTTTCGCAACTCACGCCACTTGGAACACCACAAAGAAATGGTGTGTCCGAATGTCGTAATCGTACTTTACTTGATATGGTGCGATCTATGATGTCTCTTACTGATTTACCACTATCGTTTTGGGGTTATGCTTTAGAGACGGCCGCATTGACGTTAAATAGGGCACCATCAAAATCCGTTGAGACGACGCCTTATGAACTGTGGTTTGGCAAGAAACCAAAGTTGTCGTTTCTTAAAGTTTGGGGCTGCGATGCTTATGTGAAGAAACTTCAACCAGATAAGCTCGAACCTAAATCGGAGAAATGTGTCTTCATAGGATACCCAAAAGGGACTGTTGGGTACACCTTCTATCACAGATTCGAAGGCAAGACATTCGTTGCTAAGAATGGATCCTTTCTAGAGAAAGAGATTCTCTCGAAAGAAGTGAGTGGGAGGAAAGTAGAACTTGATGAGATAACTGTATCTACTCCCTTATTGGAAAGTAGTTCATCACGAGAACCAGTTCCTGTGACAACTACACCAATTAGTGAGGAAGCTAATGATAATGATCATGAAACTTCAGATCAAGTTTCTACTGAACCTCGTAGGTCTACCAGAGTAAGATCCGCACCAGAGTGGTATGGTAATCCTATTCTGGAAGTCATGTTACTTGACCATAATGAACCTACGAACTATGAGGAAGCGATGGTGAGCCCAGATTCCGCAAAATGGCTAGAGGCCATGAAATCTGAGATGGGATCCATGTATGAAAACAAAGTGTGGACTTTGGTTGACTTGCTTGATGATTGGCAAGCCATTGAGAATAAATGGATTTTTAAGAAGAAGACTAACGCTGATGGTAATGTAACTGCCTATAAAGATCGACTTGTTGCAAAAGGTTTTCGACAAGTTCAAGGGGTTGACTACGATGAGACTTTCTCACCCGTAGCGATGCTTAAGTTTGTACGAATCATGTTAGCTATTGCTGCATTTCATAATTAAGAAATTTGGCAAATGGATGTCAAGACTGCATTCTTGAATGGATTTCTAGAAGAAGAGTTGTATATGATGCAGCCGGAAGGTTTTGTTGATCCAAAAGGTGCTAACAAAGTGTGCAAGCTCCAGTGTTCCATTTATGGACTGGTGCAAGCATCTCGGAGTTGGAATAAACGCTTTGATAGTGTGATCAAAGCATATGGTTTTATACAGACTTTTGGAGAAGCCTGTATTTACAAGAAAGTGAGTGGGAGCTCTGTAGCATTTCTAATTTTATATGTAGATGACATATTATTAATTGGAAATGATATAGAATTCTTGGATAGCATAAAGGGATATTTGAATAAAAAAATTTCAATGAAAGACCTCGGTGAAGCTGCTTACATATTGGGCACCAAGATCTATAGAGATAGATCAAGACGCTTAATAGGACTTTCACAAAGCACATACCTTGACAAAATTTTGAAAAAGTTCAAAATGGATCAGGCAAAGAAAGGATTCTTGCCTGTGCTACAAGGTGTGAAGTTGAGTCAAACTCAATGCCCGACCACAGCAGAAGATAGAGAGAAAATGAAAAATGTTCCCTATGCTTCAGCCATAGGCTCTATCATGTATGCAATGCTGTGTACCAGACCTGAGGCATGCTTAGCAATAAGCTTGGCAGGAAGGTACCAAAGTAATCCAGGAGTGGATCACTGGACAGCGGTCAAGAACATCCTGAAATACCTGAAAAGGACTAAGGATATGTTTCTCGTATATGGAGGTGACAAAGAGCTAGTCGTAAATGGTTACGTCGATGCAAGCTTTAACACTGATCCGGACGATTCTAAATCGCAAACCGGATACGTGTTTTTATTAAACGGTGGAGCTGTAAGTTGGTGCAGTTCTAAACAATGCGTCGTGGCGGGATCTACATGTGAAGCGGAGTACATAGCTGCTTCTGAAGCGGCAAATGAAGGAGTCTAGATGAAGGTGTTCATTTCCGATCTAGGTGTCATACCTGGTGCATCGGGACCAATGAAGATCTTCTATGGCAATACTGGTGCAATTGCCTTGGCAAAGGAATCCAGATTTCACAAGAGGACCAAGCACATCAAGAGATGCTTCAATTCCATTCGGGACCAAGTCCAAGTGGGAGACATAGAGATTTGCAAGATACATACGGATCTGAATGTTGCAGACCCGTTGACTAAGCCTCTCTCACGAGCAAAACATGATCAGCACCAAGACTCCATGGGTGTTAGAATCATTACTATGTAATCTAGATTATTGACTCTTGTGCAAGTGGGAGATTAAAGGAAATATGCCCTAGAGGCAATAATAAAGTTATTATTTATTTCCTCATATCATGATAAATGTTTATTATTCATGCTAGAATTGTATTAACCGGAAACATGATGCATGTGTGAATACATAGACAAAACTATAGTCACTAGTATGCCTCTACTTGACTAGCTCATTAATCAAAGATGGTTATGTTTCCTAACCATAGACATGTGTTGTCATTTGATTAGTAGGATCACATCATTAGGAGAATGATGTGATTGACATGACCCATTCCGTTAGCCTAGCACTTGATCGTTTAGTATACTGCTATTGCTTTCTTCATGACTTATACAAAGTTCCTGCAACTATGAGATTGTGCAACTCCCGTTTACCGAAAGAACACTTTGTGTGCTACCAAACGTCACAATATAACTGGGTGATTATAAAGGTGCTCTACAGGTGTTTCCCAAGGTACATGTTGGGTTGGTATAATTCGAGATTAGGTTTGGTCACTCCGATTGTCGGAGAGGTATCTCTGGGCCCTCTCGCTAATACTCATCACCTAAGCCTTGCAAGCATTGTAACTAATGAGTTAGTTATAAGATGATGTATTACGGAACGAGTAAAGAGACTTGCCGGTAACGAGATTGAACTAGGTATTGGATACCGACGATCAAATCTCGGGCAAGTAACATACCGATGACAAAGGGAACAACGTATGTTGTTATGCAGTTTGATTGATAAAGATCTTCGTAGAATATGTAGGAACCAATATGGGCATCCAGGTCCCGCTATTGGTTATTGACCGAGAATAGTTCTAGGTCATGTCTACATAGTTCTCGAACCCGTAGGGTCCGCACGCTTAACATCACGATGACAGTTTTATTATGAGTTTATAAGTTTTGATGTACCGAAGTTTGTTCGAAGTCCCGGATATGATCACGGACATGACGAGGAGTCTCGAAATGGTCGAGAAATAAAGATCGATATATTGGAAGCCTATATTTGGACATCGGAATCGTTCCGGGTGAAATCGGCATTTTACAGGAGTACCGGGAGGTTACCGGAACCCCCCGGGGGGTTATTGGGCCTACATGGACCACAAGGGAGAAGACGGAAGGAGCCAGGAGGGGGCCGCGCGCCCCTCCCCCACCTAGTCCGAATAGGACAAGGGAAGGGGGGCGACGCCCCCCCTTTCCTTCCCCTCTTCCTCCTCTTTCCCCCCTTCTCCTACTCCTACTTGGAAAGAAGGGAGTCCTACTCCCGGTGGGAGTAGGACTCCCCCCTTGGCGCGCCCTCCTTGGCCGGCCGCCTCCTCCCTTTGGCTCCTCTATATACGGGGGCGGGGGGGGGGCACCCCAAAGACACACAAGTTGATCTACGGATCGTTCCTTAGCCATGTGCGGTGCCCCCCTCCACCATATTCCATCTCGGTCATATCGTCACGGAGTTTAGGCGAAGCCCTGCGCCGGTAGAACATCATCATTGTCACCACGCCGTCGTGCTGACGGAACTCATCTCCGGAGCTTCGCTGGATCGGAGGCCGGAGATCGTCATTGAGCTGAACGTGTGCTGAACTCAGAGGCCTCGTACGTTCGGTGCTTGGATCGGTCGGATCGTCAAGACGTACGACTACATCAACCGCGTTGTGCTAACGCTTCCGCTTACGGTCTACGAGGGTACGTGGATGAACACTGTCCCCTCTCGTTGCTATGCCATCACCATGATCTTGCGTGTGCGTAGGAAAATTTTGAAATTACTACGTTCCCCAACAATTTTTTCTTGTAGTTGCTGATGTTCTTTTTCTGTGGTAGCCTTTTTATTTAGAACTACGCCACAATAACCATGGGCAACATACGAACCGTGGGTCCTGCTGCTTGCTGTAGTGGGCCTCCTAAGGTCCGTATGATCCATGGGCCTTCCACGGGTCGTAGATTCAGTGGGGCTACTTCGGGTCGTATGGTGGATTTGCCAAACATGGGTCATACTTTCGTGGACAATTAATGGACCGCGGTATGGGCCGTAAACGGGCTATAATGGGAATCGTCTGTTTATGGGCCGACCATAACGGGCCGTTAATAGGCCCATGTGTATAATGGGCTTAATTATATCAGCAGGCATACCGGGGCATTAATGGGCCATATTTGATGACGCTATGAAAACGGCCCAACAAATTAAAGGGCCATAGACGGTTGACTTTAACCACGGGCTGAATATGGCCCACGAGTGGAACAGACCAGTAAATAATCGAATGCCGGAAATGAGCCCTATAATAAATGGGCCCTTAGAAGGCCGAAAGATACGCGGGCTAGAATGGCCCGATGAAATAATGGCTCATTAATGGGTATAAGGCGATACATTGTTCTTTATGGACCAGTTTCACCATGGGCCGTTTATGGGTCAAGATTTACAAAGGGCCTCATATGTGTCAAAAGATGCCATGGGCCATACATGGGCCGGAAATTACAACGGGCTGGAATCATATTGGACGGCCCATATGGCACTACTGGGCCTAACTCAGATAGGCTATAACGGGTCGTGAGTCAGCGGGTTGTAAATGGGCTATATGCGAGCAGGTCATTAACAGGCCTTCCATGGGACGGGCCGCTACCATTTGACTAAGTCAAACAGGCCGACCTTTTGACTTGCATGGTCCACTGTTGGGTTGAGCCACGTGTCAACGTATCATAGGTGCGTCCCCTCCATTCGTTGGATGACATCTGGCCTAGCACTAGGCTGAAACGTGGATACTCTGGCGAATGAGAATTTTACACATGGAAAATCCCCATTGGTTGGGGTTGTTAATGGGTTATCGGGTCCAAACTGGGACCCAATAGCTTAACCGCGACCCATTACGGTTGATGCAATGTGTTGGTTACCCTTGACGAAAACATTTCCATGGCGCGCGATTTATCGTCATGGAACTGGACACTTCCGTGATGATAATTTTGGTACTGTCATGGAACACTTCTATGACGGCACAGGTATGACTATCTTGATTCTGTCATAAAATCGTCATGGGAATACATGCATGACAGAAAACATGACCTACTGTGAGAAACACGTATCATCACGGAAGTGTATTTTTTTGTAGTGAATATATTGATCCAGTGCCCAGTGCCAGTTCCTATTTGTTGCTTCTTTTTTCTTTCACAGAATATCCATATCAAATGGAATCCAAACGCGATAAAAACTTATGGAGATTTTTTTGTAATATATGTGATTTTTGGGAAAAATAATCAACGTGAGATGATGCCCGAGGGGTTCACAAGCCCTAGGAGTGCGCCCCCTACCCTGTGTGCACCTGGGTGGCTTGTGACCACCCCGTAAGGCAGTTCTTGCCCTTCCTAGGCCGCAAGAAAGCTAATATACAGATAAAAATCATGTTAAAATTTCAGCCTAATCGGAGTCACGGATCTCCCAGAATTTAAGAAACAGTGATAAGTCTAGAAAACAGGAACGCGGAAACAGAAGGAAATGGAAAGAGAGAGAGAGAGAGAGGGATCCAATCTCGAAGGGGCTCCCGCCCCTCTGCCGCCATGGAGGCCAAGGACCAGAGGTAAACCCTCCTCCCATCTAGGGGGAGGCCAAGGAAGAAGAAGAAGGGGGCTCTCTCCCCCTCTCTCCCGGTGGCACTAGAACGCTGTTGGGGCCATCATCATGACGGCAATCTACACCACCAACTTCGTCGCCGTCATCGCCAACTCTCTTCCCCTCTATGAAGCGGTGTAGCACCTCTTCTCCATGCTGTAATCTCTACTTAAACATAGTGCTCAATGCTATATATTATTTCCCAATGATGTATGGCTTTCCTATGATGTTTGAGTAGATTTGTTTTGTCCTCTGGGTTGATTGATGATCATGATTGGTTTTAGTTGCATGTTTTATTATTGGTGCTGTCCTATGGTCCTCTCCGTGTCATGCAAGCCTGAGGGATCCCAGGTGTAGGGTGTTCCAATGCGTTCATGATTCGCTTATGGTGGGTTGCTAGAGTGACAGTAGCTTAAACCCGAGTAAGGGGATTGTTGCATAAGGGAGTAAAGAGGACTTGATACCTTATAATGCTATGGTTGGATTTTACCTTAATGATGTTTAGTAGTTGCAGATGCTTGCTAGAGTTCCAATATAAGTGCATATGATCCAAGTAGAGAAAGTATGTTAGCTCATGCCTCTCCCTCATATAGAATTGCAATAATGATTACCAGCCTAGTTATCGATTGCCTAGGGACAAATAACGTTCTTGTGACAAAAAGCTCTCTACTAAAACTAACTTAATTGTTTCTTTATCTAAACATCCCCTAGCTTTTATTTACGTTTTCTTTATTATCTTCCAAACCTATCCTATCAAACCTACAAAGTACTTCTAGTTTTATACTTGTTCTAGGTAAAGCGAACGTCAAGCGTGTGTAGAGTTGTATCGGTGGTCTATAGAACTTGAGAGAATATAAATCCTACCTTTAGCTCCTCATTGGGTTCGACACTCTTACTTATCGAGAAAGTCTATAATTGATCCCCTATACTTGTGGGTTATCAGTAACGTGTTCATGCCATGCTCATTTTCTATTGTTCTAGATGTATCATGTTCACCTTGTTCACTCCATGTTGTTCTAATGGTATCATGCTCATCCTTGTAAGTGCCATGTTGTTGTTTGTCTTGATTGCTTTGGTTGTTGTGAGCTTGTGAGTACATTCAAATTACTCAACTAGCGTGTCATGCAATTTTATAGGTCATGCCGTGATTGCTTGCTTGTCGTGGATGCTGAGTTTGCGATCTAGGATAAGCGTTCCAGCCAGAGTCCCTGCGGAATGGAGTCCATCGCCGTCGTCGTTGTTCTGCTGCTAGAAGTCGTTCCGCTACTTCGATTTATTCTACTGCTAGCATAGAGCTACATTCACATGCATAGTGTCGCCATGCCGAGCTTTTCCGTTGTAATACTCTAAACTTTTTACCCTGAGTATTTGCAATAAAGAGCTAATTTGTTCTATTCCAAGTATTGACGTATTCCAGAAGACTTGATCTCTGGGCTGGAATACGGGGTGTTCCGGTCTCTCTGAGCCAGGGTGCCACATATGTCGTGTTTGCACCCTTCCTGTATCATTTTCAAGCCATTATATGCACCAATTTGACTTAAGTTTTTGCCAAGCCAGGTTGCCTCGCTCCTATGCTTAACCCCTACGTTCCCGATTGCTCGGCTAGGGGGTAAAGGGAGCACCTCTATGATTGTTATGACTGGGTCAGCTGTGTACGTACCTCAGGCAGGTGAAGCCGAAGGCTAGCATTCTTAAGAGAATAGTTGGTCGGACACGAGGGAAGTGAAAATAATTTGGTGCTCACCACCAAAGCACTGGGGTTATTTTCCCGAAGTAACCAACACCCGCATACTGCGGGTATCCGGTTAAAACGTCTATGGTCAAGATGACAACCCAAGGAAAGGAACCCATGAAGGAACTATTTTCTTAGGAAGTTGTTTCTGACTTCAAAAAGTAATATAACATAACTCCCTGTACGCGTTTTGTTTGGTCACACCAAATGGTCGGATTGCCTGGTTACCCAAAGTGATTTCCTATTCCCTCAGGTCACATAGAACAGAACACTCCCCAACAACTAGCTAGGGAGGCAGAAGTCAAAGGCCGGTTAAGACAATGTTTACAGCACGGATGGAGAATGTTTGATGTAAAATACATAGATACATAGAATCAAACACCCTGTTCCTTGTCCAGATTATCTATTATGCTATCTAGGGCACGGTCCTCCTGAGAGAACCGAGGAGCAGGCATCACTTGGTCATATAGCAAGTGGAGGGGTATTTCCTACCCATCCGGCCCTGCCGGTCCAACACGAGTCATACACTCTGGCTCGAGTTTGGTAAAACAGGTCTTCACCATTGCTCATGCCCCCTCATCTCCTTCTTGACAAGCTGATAACTTCCATAACTCAAAGCGATGTTGAGCTCCTTTAAATGGGCTGGCCAGTTCGGCCATCCCTTCTAGAGGCATCTCAGTCGACCATAACACCTTGACCATGCTCATCATAGCTTCCCGAGCTCGCTCGTGCACAATGGATAGTTCCTTCAGCAGGCTCCCTCCGAAGTAGCCAGCCTCTTCTTTGGGACACCCATTCAGGAGACCTGATAAGAGATGTGGTAGGTTTTTTACATTCGCATCCTACGCATGCTTTACATGATCACAAGTTGATATTTCACTTACCGAACATGCCACCTTTCAATCTCTTGTTCTCCTCGAGGGTTTGTGCCAGCTGGGATTTTAATCTCTCTATTTCTTCGGCATGTTGCTGATTTTTTGCTTTAAGCTTGTTCTTATCCTCATGGCTTCGGGCCAGTACTCAGTGGCCAACTTTGTGTTGTGATTCGGCGTACCTTTGAGCCTCTTTGTCTGTAGTTGGCCTATGGACTCGGCTGTTATAAGGCAATCTTTTGTCACAAAAGACGACCTAAACAATTCATGCAGAGTAAAACTTTCTACTCACCATGTGATCCCCGGGTGAACTTCTTGACCTCCTCCAGTTTGGCCTGTGCAGCCGCCAACTGAGTTCAGTTCAGCTCAAGGTCCTCGGTCAGTTTATTGTTTTGTTCCTTCAAGACCTGCACCATGTCACAAACATATACTTCTTAAGACCCTTAACTCGGTCGTCCCGCCCAAATTAAGGCTCGGGGGCTACTGGGTTAGGATTTACGTTTGGTTCTCAAAACCAACCACGTACATGCATGTTGGTTGACAGGAGATGGGCGATCCCCTCAAGTCCATTTCACGCGGCCCCAAGGTATACATCCACTGAACTAAGTGCATTGAACTCTTGTTCAGAAAATATGGAATGCCGCAGTGACTCCTTCTGTCGTTGGTGATTCATCACACTTTTGACTTCGGAATTAGTAACTAATAACCCACAAGTATAGGGGATCAATTGTAGCCTCTTTCCATAAGTAAGAGTGTTGAACCCAACGAGGAGCTAAAGGTAGAACAACTATTCCTTCAAGTTCTATCGACCACTGATACAACTCTATGCATGCTTGACGTTCGCTTTACCTAGAACAAGTATGAAACTAGAAGTACTTTGTAGGTGTTGTTGGATAGTTTTGCAAGATAATAAAGAGCACCTAAATATAAACTAGGGGCTGTTTAGATAAAGAAGCAATAAAGTAAATATAGCGAGTGTGGAAAAGTGGTGGTAGGAGTTGTGAAATTGTCCCTAAGCAATTGATTACTTTACTAGTCCGATAGCAAGTTTTATATGGGAGAGGCATAAGCTAACATACTTTCTGTTCTTGGATCATATGCACTTATGATTGGAACTCTAGCAAGCATCCGTAACTACTAAATATCATTAAGGTAAAACCCAACAATAGCATTAAAGCATCAAGTCCCCTTTATCTCATACGCCACAACCCCCTTACTCGGGTTTATGCTTCTGTCACTCAAGCAACCCACTATAAGCGAATCATGAACGTATTGCAACACCTAACAGAGGGAATCCCTCATGCTTGCGCAACACGGAGGGCACAATAAGACAGCAACATAACCACAAGCAAATTAAACCAATCATAGGAATTCATCAATCACCGATAGGACAACGAAAATATACTCAGACATCATAGGATGGCAACACATCATTGGATAATAATATGAAGCATAAAGCACCATGTTCAAGTAGAGGGTACAGCGGGTTGCGGCAGAGTGGACCACTGAATATAGAAGGGGGGAAGGTGATGGAGATGTTGGCGAAGATGGCGGAGGTGTTGGTGTATATCGCGGTGATGATGATGGCCCCCGGCGGTGTTCCGGCGCCACCGGAAGCAAGGGGGAGAGACCCCCCTTCATCTTTTTCTTCCTTGACCTTCTCCCTAGATGGGAGAAGGGTTTCCCCTCTGGTCCTTCGCTCCCATGGCGTGGAAGGGGCGAGAGCCCCTCCAAGATTGGATCTGTCTCTCTGTCTCTCTCTGCTTATGCGTTCTCAGATTCTGCCCTTTCACCGTTTTTTTTTATATCCGGGGATCCGTAACTCCGATTGGATTGAAACCTTCGCCCAAATTTTTCTACGAAAATTAGCTTTCTTGCGGCAAAAAAAAGAGCATCAACCGCCTTACGGGGTGCCCACGAGGGTCAAGGGCGCGCCCCCTACCTCGTGTCCCCCTCGGGCACCGTCTCACATTGATTTTTATTCCCAAATATCACAAATATTCCAAAAATATTCTCTGTCCATTTTTATCCCGTTTGGACTCCGTTTGATATGGGTTTTCTGCGAAACATAAAACATGCAACAAACAGGAAGTGGCACTGGGCACTGGATCAATATGTTAGTCCCAAAAAAGGTATAAAAAGTTGCCAAAAGTATATGAAAGTTGTAGAATATTGGCATGGAACAATCAAAAATTATAGATACGACGGAGATGTATCAGCATCCCCAAGCTTTATTCATGCTCGTCCGCGAGTAGGTAAATGATAAAAAAGATAATTTTTGATGTGGGATGCTTCCTAGCATAATCTTGATCATATATCTAATCATGGCATGAATATTAAGACATGAGTGATTCAAAGCAATAGTCTATCATTTGACGTAAAAATAATAATAATTCGGGCATCCCAACAAGCAATCATGTCTTTTGAACTATCAATGCTAAAGAACGCTATCCCTACAAAATCATATAGTCTTGTATGCTCCCTTTTCTTAACACAAGGTACCCCTCATGCTCATCCCGGTGTCAGCCAAGCAATGGGTTCATACTTTTTAACACGCTTCAGCCTTTTCAACCTTCACGCAATACATGAGCGCAAGCCATGGATATAGCACTATGGGTGGAATAGAGTATGATGGTGGAGGTTGTGTGGAGAAGACAAAAAGGGAGAAAGTCCCACATCGATGTGGCTAATCAATGGGCTATGGAGATGCCCATCAATTGATGTCAATGCGAGGAGTAGGGATTGCCATGCAACGGATGCACTAAGAGCTATAAGTACATGAAAGCTCAAACTGAAACTAAGTGAGTGTGCATCCAACTTGCTTGCTCATGAAGACCTCGGGCATTTGAGGAAGCCCATCATCGGAATATACAAGCCAAGTTCTATAATGAAAATTCCCACTAGTATATGAAAGTGATAACTCAAGAGACTCTATATGAAGAACATGGTGCTACTCTGAAGCACAAGTGTGGTAAAAGGATAGTAACATTGCCCCTTCTCTCTTTTTCTCTCATTTTTTTTATTTTCCCTTTTTTTTATTTTTTGGTGGGCTTCTTTGGCCTCTTTTTTTTTATTTGGGCTTCTTTGGCCTATTTTATTTTTCATAAAGTCTGGAGTCTCATCCCGACTTGTGGGCGAATCATAGTCTCCATTGTCCTTTCCTCACTGGGGCAATGCTCTAATAATGATGATCATCACACTTTATTTACTTACAACTCAATATAACAACTCGATATCTAGAACAAAGATATGAATCTACAAGAATGCCTCCGACGGTGTACCGGGATGTGCAATGATCTAGCATAGCAATGACATCAAAAAACAGACAAGCCATGAAAACATCATGCTAGCTATCTTACGATCATGTAAAGCAATATGACAATGAATACTCGAGTCATGTATATGATGACGATGGAAGTTGCATGGCAATATATCTCTGAATGGCTATGGAAATGCCATGATAGGTAGGTATGGTGGCTGTTTTGAGGAAGATGTAAGGAGGCTTATGTGTGATAGAGCGTATCGTATCACGGGGTTTGGATGCACCGGCGAATTTTGCACCAACTCTCGAGGCGAGAAAGGTCAATGCACTGTACCGAAGAGGCTAGCAATGATGGAAGGGTGAGAGTGCGTATAATCCATGGACTCACATTAGTCATAAAGAACTCATATACTTATTGCAAAAGATTATTAGCCCTCGAAGAAAAGTACTAAAAATCATGCCCCTAGGGGGGAGGTTGGTAGGAGTTAACCATCGCACGCCCCTGACCTTCACGCAAAGATAAACAATCAAAATACAATGCGCGCCAATTTGGTTACATAGTTAGTAGACCATACGTGCATGCTTCGGGAATCGCAAACCTTAACACCAATATCCTTACTAAACACAACCATCTACTAGAACCTCCCACATATTATCATCTCTATATCACAAAACTATTGCAAGGAATCAAACATATCATATTCAGTGATCTACAAGTTTTATGTAGGATTTTATGACTAACCATGTGAATGACCAATTCCTGTCATCTCTCTAAATAGATATAAGTGAAGCAAGAGAGTTTAATTCTTTCTACAAAAGATATGCCCACGCTCTAAAAATTTAAGTGAAGCAAAAGAGCATTCTACTAATGGCGGTTTTCTATGTGAAGAGAAACAGGCAATCCAAACTTCAAATGATATAAGTGAAGCACATGAAGCGTTCTACAAAGCCATACTCAAAAGATTTAAGTGAAGTGCACTGAGGATTCTATAAATCAACCATGTACTATCTCATACCAGCATGGTGCATAAAAGAAAAATGAAAACTAAATGCAAAAGACGCTCCAAGATTTGCACATATCGCATGAACGAAACGAATCCGAAAACATACCGATACTGGTTGAAGAAAGAGGGGATGCCTTCCGGGGCATCCCCAAGCTTAGATGCTTGAGTATCCTTTAATATTTAATTGGGGTTCCTTGGGAATCCCCAAGGTGGAGCACTTGCCTCTCTTCCTTTTCCTCATATTGAGACCTCCTCGATCAAACACTTCATCCACACAAAACTTCAACAGAAAACTCGGTAAGATCCGTTAGTATGATAAAGCAAATCACTACTCTAAGTACTGTTGCAACAAATTCATATTTTGTTTTTCCATTGTGTCTACTGTAATATAGCTTTTCCATGGCTTAATCCACTGATAGAAATTGATAGTTTCATCAAAACAAGCAAACTATGCATCAAAAACAGAATCTGTCAAAAACAGAACAGTCTATAGCAATCTGAACATTCACCATACTTCTGGTACCCCAAATATTCTACCAAAATTAGGAAAAATAAAAAATTTGTATATCAATACAGTGCAAAAATAATCAGAACCGTTTGACGTTCCAGTAAAAAATGTAAAATCGCGCACTACAGCCAAAGTTTCTGTCCTGCACCGCACAAACCAACAAGCATTGTAAACATCCTAAAGGCAAACCTTGGCACATTATTTTTATAATACTATGAAATTGTACAGGGGGGTAATTATTTTTGATGAAAATTTTCTGTAATTAAGATTCACAAAGTTTCCGTGAGCATGAACAAAGTTCAAGGAGCTCTCCCACTTCAACAATGCTTGTCTCTCTCACTTTCACTTTCCTTTTTGAAAAGTTTTGGGTTCCCCTCTTCAATTTTTTTGTTTTTAAACTTTATTAAAGCACACAACAGAAATAAATGACTCTCTTAAACTTCCGGGTTGTCTCCCTGGCAGCGCTTTCTACAAAGCCATTAAGCTAGGCATATAGTGCTCAAGTGATGAATCCACCCGGATCCCAAGGTATATCAAAGCTGATTTTAATTAACAATGATTTGTAATTTAGTAGTGAGCACAAAGTAAAATACATCAAGCAACAACAAAGTCTAACTCTCTTCTTATGCATCGGCATGTCATAAAAGAACAATTCATGCACACCAAGTAAAGGCCAATGGATATTATAAGCAGTTTCTTGCAATTCTATCGTGTTGGAAACATAGAGAGGTGGAGATATAGTTCCTCTCACATAATAATCGCAACTAGTAGCACATGTATATTACATTTCATCAAAATTTTCATGTGCAACGGTAAAAGGCAACCCATCAATATAATCCTTAATAAGGGCAAACTTCTCCGATATAGTGTAGTTTGGAGAATTCAAAAAGATAATAGGACTATCATGTGTGGGTGCAATAGCAACGATTTCATGTTTAACATAAGGAACTATAGCAAGTTCATCTCCATACGCATAATTCGTAGGCATCTTGGCCACAAACAGCATGAAAAAGGGATATTTCAAAAGAATCAACGGGATCATAACAATCACCATAGCAATCATCCTTCGGTAAGCACGAAGGGGAATTAAACAATGTATGAGTTGAAGAGTTACTCTCATTAGAAGGTGGGCACGGGTAGCTAATCCGCTCTTCCTCCTTTTGTTCTTCGCTCTCCTCATCATCTTTTTCATCCTATGAGCTCACAGTTTCATGAATTTCATATTCCATAGACTCCTGCAAAATATTAGTATCTTCTTGGACATCGGAGACTTTCTCAATAAACGCATCAATATTGGCATTGTATTCATAATTCTCATAACAATATTTAAGTATAGCAAAATTTTCAGGTCTGTAAACAGCATCATCAAGATTTTCACACTCCTTAAACAAAGATTCAATCTCATAAGCACCCATAAAATCAACGAATTCTTCTATTTGTTCCACATCATAGTTATCATATATACCATTAGCATAAGAAGCTAAGGTTTCATTATCATTAAATTTGCATGAAAAGGGAAGGTGTGGAGCCTTCATCCTAGAGCAACAAGTATAATCATATCTCAAGCACAATTGACGAGCATACCAATGTAACATATGAATTTGATCCCATAATAGTTTCCCTTTTTGTGTCAAGCGATAATCCCTAAAGTATTCATGTTGATCCAACGTGTCTCCCATAACATAATTGAATGGGCTTTTCTCGGGATTATCAAAGTAGTACATAATATTTTTAACATAACCAGCATCGAGGGTTTTAGGAGGTTCCCCATATCCATGAGCAGCAAGTACACCTAATTTTTTTGTATTTCGTGTTCCATATCCATAACTAAAGATAGAAAACAACTAAGAACAGCCAATAAAAATTACTTAGTGATAAAGCAAACAAGCACACACGAGAATATTCACCCCACGCTATGACTCCCCGGCAACGGCGCCAGAAAAAGGTCTTGATAACCCCCAAGTATAGGGAATCAATTGTAGCCTCTTTCGATAAGTAAGAGTGTCCAACCCAACGAGGAGCTAAAGGTAGAGCAAATATTCCCTCAAGTTCTATCGACCACCGATACAACTCTATGCACGCTTGACGTTCGCTTTACCTAGAACAAGTATGAAACTAGAAGTACTTTGTAGGTGTTGTTGGATAGTTTTGAAACATAATAAAGAGCACATAAATATAAACTAGGGGCTGTTTAGATAAAGAAGCAATAAAGTAAATATAGCGAGTGTGGAAAAGTGGTGGTAGGAGTTGTGAAATTGTCCCTAAGCAATTGACTACTTTACTAGACCGATAGCAAGTTTTATGTGGGAGAGGCATAAGCTAACATACTTTCTGTTCTTGGATCATATGCACTTATGATTGGAACTCTAGAAAGCATCCGCAACTACTAAGGATCATTAACGTAAAACCCAACCATAGCATTAAAGCATCAGGTCCCCTTTATCCCATACGCCACAACCCCCTTACTCGGGTTTATGCTTCTGTCACTCAAGCAACCCACTATAAGTGAATCATGAACGTATTGCAACACCCTACAGAGGGAATCCCTTACGCGTGCGCGACACGGAGTGCACAATAGGACAGCAACATAACCACAAGCAAATTAAACCAATCATAGCAATTCATCAATCACCGATAGGACAATGAAAATCTACTCAGACATCATAGGATGGCAACACATCATTGGATAATAATATGAAGAATAAAGCACCATGTTCAAGTAGAGGGTACAGCGGGTTGCGGGAGAGTGGACCGCTGAATATAGAATGGGGGAAGGTGGTGGAGATGTTGGTGAAGATGGCAGAGGTGTTGTAGATCGCGGTGATGATGATGGCCACCGGTGGCGTTATGGCGCCACCGGAAGCAAGGGGGAGAGAGCTCCCCTTCTTCTTTTTCTTCCTTGACCTTCTCCCTAGATGGGAGAAGGGTTTCCCCTCTGGTCCTTGGCTCCCATGGCGTGGGAGGGGCGAGAGCCCCTCCGAGATTGGATCTGTCTCTCTGTCTCTCTCTGTTTCGGCATTCTCAGATTCTGCCCTTTCACCGTTTCTTTTATATCCGGAGATCCGTAACTCTGATTGGATTGAAACCTTCGCCCAGATTTTTCTCCAAAAATTAGCTTTCTTGCGGCAAAATAAGAGTGTCAACTGCCTTACGGGGTGCCCACGAAGGTCAGGGGCGCGCCTGCCCCCTACGGCGCTCCCCCGGCCTCATGGCCCCCTCGGTCACCGTCTCGCGTTGATTCTTCTTCCCAAATATCACAAATATTCCAAAAATATTCTCCATCCATTTTTCCCATTTGGACTCCGTTTGATATGGGTTTTCTGCGAAACATAAAACATGCAACAAACAGGAACTGGCACTGGGCACTGGATCAATATGTTAGTCCCAAAAATACTATAAAAAGTTGCCAAAAGTATATGAAAGTGTAGAATATTGGCATGGAAGAATAAAAAATTATAGATACGACGGAGACGTATCAGTAACCCAGACATCCTCAAGATCAACTGGAAGCTGGTCTGCGGCAGGGACCTCCGCATTGACTCGGGCCCTTACCGAGGAGCTCTGTTTGGGATTACCCCCTGGAGCCTCCTTGACGTCTTCAGACAATGGTGCCGGTACACACTTCCTTCATGTGACAGCAAATATTATGAGTATTCGCATCAGCCACATTAACGGCCGAACTATAAGCTCAAATATATTACCTCTTGGTCGAGGGTGCGGTTGTTAAAGGGGTTGTCAATCCCTTTCAGGTATGGTGCCTCAAGATAGGCAAATAACGTGAGGTAAAAGTGGTAGATAGGATAAATAGATCGCGGAACAAATAAATTGCAGCAAGGTATTTTTGTATTTTTTGGTTTAATAGATCTGAAAATAAATGCAAAGCAAAATAGATTGCAAAGGAAAATATGATGAAAAGAGACCCGGGGGCCGTAGGTTTCACTAGTGGCTTCTCTCGAGAAAAATAGCAAACGGTGGGAAAAAATTTACTGTTGGGCAATGGATAGAACTTCGAATAATAATGACGATATCCAGGCAATGATCATTATATAGGCATCATGTCCAAGATTAGTATACCGACTCCTGCCTACATCTACTGCTATTGCTCCACACATCGACTGCTATCCAGCATGCATCTAGTGTATTAAGTACATGGAAAATGGAGTAATGCAATAAGAATGATTACATGATGTAGACAAGATCTATTTATGTAGAAATAGACCCCATCTTGTTATCCTTAATAGCAACGATACATACGTGTTGTTTCCCCTTCTGTCACTGGGATCAAGCACCATAAGATCGAACCCATCACAAAGCACCTATTCCCATTGCAAGATAAATAAATCAAGTTGGCCAAACAAAACCCAAATACCGGAGAATAAATACGAAGCTATAAGCAATCATGCATATAAGAGATCAAAGAAGACTCAAATAAGTTTCATGGATAAAAACATTGATCTGACCATAAACTCAAAGTTCATCGGATCCCAACAAACACACCGCAAAAAGGCTTACATCATATGGATCTCCAAGAGACCATTGTATTAATAATCAAGAGAGAGAGGGAGACGAAGCCATCTAGCTACTAACTACGGACCCATAGGTCTACAAAGAACTACTCACGCATCATCGGCGAGGCACCAATGGAAGTGGTGGACCCCTCCGTGATGGTGTCTAGATTGGATCTAGTGTTTCTGGACTCTGCGGCGGCTGGAATTGATTTTCATTGACTCCCCTGGGGTTTCTGGAATATTGGAGTATTTATAGAGCAAAGAGGAAGTTCAGGGGGCACCTGAAGTGGCCACAACCCACCTGGGAATGCCTGGGCCTCCAGGCACGCCATGGTGGGTTGTGCTCCCCTCAGAGCACCCCAGGTACTTTCCTGGCCCACTGGATGTCTTCTGGCCCAAAAAAATCATCAAGAAGTTTCGCTGCGTTTGGACTCCGTTTGGTATTGATTTCCTGCGATGTAAAAAACATGCAGAAAACAACAACTGGCACTGGGCACTATGTCAATAGGTTAGTACCAAAAAATGATATAAAATGACTATAAAATGATTGAAAAACACCCAAGAATGATAATGTAACAGCATGGAACAATAAAAAATTATAGATACATTGTAGACGTATTAATGGTCGATGTAGCTCCTATGGCTACCTTGCACTTGGAAGCTCCACCATTGGTTGGTGCCAACGTAGTTGGCGCCACTCTCGTTGGTGTTCGGTGCGTGGTACAGCAACCTTGCGAGTAGAAGTCAGCATACTCGGAATGGAGCGGGGTAAACACCCTTTTCAGGAAGAGGCCTTCTTGCTACAGTGGAAGAAAGGAGGGGCCGAGGGAAATCGGCTATAAGGGCCACCTTGGAGCCACCGAGGCTGTCCTAGTAAAAGACCCCATTGAGGGAGTCCTGGACTAGGGGGTGTCCGGATAGCCGAACTATCATCATCGGGCGGACTCCAAGACTATGAAGATACAAGATTAAAGACTTCATCCTGTGTCCGGATGGGACTTTCCTTGCCGTGGAAGGAAAGCTTGGCGATACGGATATGTAGATCTCCTACCATTGTACCGACTCTGTGTAACCCTAGCCCTCTCCGGTGTCTATATAAACCGGAGGGTTTTAGTCCATAGGACAGAACAATCATACCATAGGCTAGCTTCTAGGGTTTAGCCTCCTTGATCTTGTGGTAGATCCACTCTTGTACTACCCATATCATCAATATCAATCAAGCAGGAGTAGGGTTTTACCTCCATCGAGAGGGCCCGAACCTGTTTAAAAACATTGTGTCCCTTGTCTCCTGTTACCATCCGCCTAGACGCACAGTTCGGGACCCCCTACCCGAGATCCGCCGGTTTTGACACCAACATTGGTGCTTTCATTGAGATTTCCTATGTGTTGTCACCGATAGGCCCGATGGCTCCTTCGATCATAAACAACAACGACGCAGTCCAGGGTGAGACTTTTCTCCCCGGACAGATCTTCGTATTCGGCGGCTTTGCACTACGGGCCATTTCGCTTGGCCATCTGGAGCAGATCGAAAGCTACGCCCCTGGCCGTCAGGTCAGATTTGGAAGTCTGAACTTCACGGCTGACATCCGCGGAGACTTGATCTTCGATGGATTCGAGCCACAGCTGAGCGCGCCACACTGTCACGATGGGCATGACTTAGCTCTACTGCCGGACAGTGCCCTGGAGGCCGCACATGAGTCCGCTCCGACCCTCGATTCGGAGCCGGCCGCGCAGATCGAGGACGGGTGGCTAGACACCGCCTCGGGGGCTGCAACCTCTATGACGATGGAGCCGAATACTGACCTTGTCCCTTGTGACTCCGAGGTGCCGGACTCCGAACCTCCCGTGCCCCCGCCAATCGAATCCGATTGGGCGCCGATCATGGAGTTCACCGCTGCGGACATCTTTCAACACTCACCTTTCGGCGACATCCTGAATTCGCTAAAATATCTCTCATTATCAGGAGAGCCCTGGTCGGACTGCGGTCAGGACGGTTGGGATGCGGACGACGAAGAAATTCAAAGCCCACCCACCACCCATTTAGTAGCCACTGTCGACGATCTAACCGAGATGCTAGACTTCGACTCCGAGGACATTGACGGTATGGACGACGATGCCGGAGACGACCAAGAACCAGCGCCCACTGGGCACTGGAAAGCCACCTCGTCATACGACATATACATGGTGGACATCCCAAACGATGGGAATGGCGATGGAGCAGCGGAGGAAGACCCCTCCAGGAAACAGCCTAAGCGCCGGCGGCAGCGGTGCCGCTCTAAATCCCGCTACAGCAAGAATGGAGATTCCGGCACCAGAGATAATAACACCCCAGACAGTGCCGAAGACAACCCCCTCCAGCAAGATTCAGCACAGGAGGACGGAGAAGCCAGCCCTCATGAGAGAGCGGCAGACGAAGAGGTAGAGGATGATAATTACATGCCTCCCTCCTGAGACGAGGCAAGCCTCGACGACGACGAATTCGTCGTGCCTGAGGATCTCGTCGAACAAGAGCGTTTTAAACGCAGGCTTATGGCCACGGCAAACCGCCTCAAGAAAAAGCAGCAACAGCTTAGAGTTGATCAAGATCTGCTAGCCAACAGATGGACTGAAGTCCTCGCGGCCGAAGAGCATGAACTCAAACGCCCCTCCGAAAGCTACCCCAAACACAAGCTGCTCACCCGATTAGAGGAGGAGGCATATAAACCTGCATCACCAGCGCACAATACGGCTGACCGACCACCTCGTGGCCCCGACAGGGAGGCCTCTAGGCCCTCCACTAGAACCGTACCCAGGCATCGCTCGATAAGCACAAAGCCACAGGGGAACGCCTCAGACTTGCGAGATATATTGGAGGATAAGGCAAGACAATCAAGATCGATCTATGGATCGCGTGGGCGCCCCATGATACGCGACGACATCCGTCGCGCCGGACACAGCAAGTTCGGCTGGGCCGAACATAGTAGACAAAGCTCGTTTGAGCTACGTCATGATATAGCCCAATACAGAGGCGCCGCACACCCACTATGCTTCATAGATGAAGTAATGGATCATCATATCCCCGGAGGGTTTAAACCCGTGAATATTGAATCCTACGATGGCACAACAGACACCGCGGTTTGGATCGAAGACTATCTCCTTCATATCCACATGGCCCGCGGTGATGATCTTCACGCCATCAAATACCTCCCACTCAAGCTTAAAGGACCAGCTCGGCATTGGCTTAACAGCTTGCCAGCAGAATCAATTGGGTGTTGGGAGGACCTGGAAGCCGCATTCCTTGATAACTTCCAGGGCATGTATGTGCGACCACCGGACACTGACGACCTAAGCCATATAATTCAGCAGCCGGACGAATCGGCCAGACAATTCTGGACACGGTTCTTAACTAAGAAAAATCAAATCGTCGACTATCCGGATGTGGAGGCCCTCGCGGCCTTAAAACATAACATCCGCGATGAGTGGCTTGCCCGGCACCTGGGACAGGAAAAGCCGAAATCCATGGCAGCCCTCACATCACTCATGACCCGCTTTTGCGCGGGAGAGGACAGCTGGCTAGCTCGCAGCAACAACCTCAGCAAAAATTCTGGCAGTCCGGATACCAAGGACCGCAACGGCAGGTCGTGTCGCAACAAGCACAAACGCCGCATTAACAGCGACAATACTGAGGATACGGAAGTCAATGCCGGATTCAGAGGCTCCAAACCCAGTCAGCGGAAAAAACCATTCAAAAGAACTACTCCGAGTCCGTCCAATTTGGACCGAATACTCGACCGCTCGTGCCAGATACACAGCACCCCTGAAAAGCCAGCTAACCACACCAACAGGGACTGTTGGGTATTCAAGCAGGCAGGCAAGCTAATTGCCGAAAACAATGACAAGGGGCTGCATAGCGATGACGAGGAAGAGACCCGACCGCCGAACAATAGAGGATGGAAGGGTTTCCCCCCACAAGTGCGGACGGTGAACATGATATACGCAACCCACATACCCAAGAGGGAGCGGAAGCGTGCACTCAGGGACGTATACGCGATGGAGCCAGTCGCCCTGAAGTTCAACCCATGGTCCTCCTGCCTGATCACTTTTGATCGAAGGGACCACCCCACCAGCATCCGCCACGGCGGATTCGCGGCATTGGTTTTAGACCCAATCGTTGATGGATTTCACCTCACCAGAGTCCTGATGGACGGCGGCAGCAGCCTGAACCTGCTTTATCAGGACAAATTGCGAAAGATGGGCATAGACCCCTCAAGGATTAAACCCACAAAGACGACCTTCAAAGGCGTCATACCAGGTGTAGAGGCCAATTGTACGGGCTCAGTTACACTGGAAGTGGTCTTCGGATCCCCGGATAACTTCCGAAGAGAGGAGTTAATCTTCGACATAGTTCCGTTCCGCAGCGGCTATCATGCTCTGCTCGGACGGACCGCATTTGCAAAGTTCAACGCGGTGCCGCACTATGCATACCTCAAGCTCAAGATGCCAGGCCCTCGAGGAGTCATCACGGTCAACGGAAACACTGAACGCTCTCTCCGAACAGAAGAACATACAGCGGCTCTCGCGGCAGAAGTACAGTGCAGCCTCTTTAGGCAATTCTCGAGTTCGACCGTTAAGCGACCGGACACGGCTAAACGCGCCCGGAGTAACCTACAACAAGACCACCTGGCACGTTCCGAGCACGCGTAGCAATGCGGCCCCAACCCCAGCCCTTGCAAAATTGCAAGACCGGTCCTTCACGTACATTATTACGCTCTAGAGATACCATGGGCATAGGGGGAGGGGCACAACCACGACAGGCCCATAATGCGGCTTAACCACGCCAGGGGCTCCCAAGTGTGTCATTCTTTTTTCCTTTTTCTTTTTTTCTTACCCACAGGACTCCGTTCACCAGAGGCCCTGTCCGGCAGTAGACCTCCCGAACTCACGATGCAACAGCCAGGGAAGGAGATAGGCTACGACGAGTATCCAGGTGGTCTCCATTACGAGCATTAAATCTGCTTTATACACCATTCCGCAGCCTACCCCTGGAGGGGGACATGTTTAATAGTCCCATCCCTTGCTTACCGCACTATTTGTATCGTTCTGCATTCATGGCAGTATTTCTTGAATAAACAATGCATCACTTTTTTGCTTATAATTGCATTCCTTTCTTATACATATGTTCATTTATGACATGTTGCATCCGTACACTTTGGTATGGCTAAATACACCAGGGGCTTAAGTTCCCCATATTATGGTGTGATAAGTCCGAACACTTTCACATGTGCGGCACCCCGAACTTATAGCATTATATGCATCGGCTCCGAATCATGTCTTGGGTCAATAGTTGGGTTTGCCCGGCTCCCATGTTTTGGTACCTTACGTTCCGTTGTATCGGCTAAGGTAGCGCTGGGAGAACCACTGCGATTGCGCCCCAGTTGAGCTAGGCGAGCGCGTCAGTGGAGAAAGCTAAAACTGACCGTCATGATGAGGCGAGAGCCGGTCGCTGTTCGAGAGGTTTTTTCGAGTCCCTAAAGACTTATGCCGCTTAGAGCGAGGAACCGGCTTCGTCCGGCCCAGGCGTGGATAGCACCCCGAACTCGGTCTTCCGAACACTAGGGGCTTCGCCGAAATTTAAAATTATAGAATTCTATGGCTAAGTGAGAGTGTTCAAGCACTATAAGTCCGGTTGCCTTGTTCGTTGTGTTGAGCGCCTCCCTAGATGGACCCAAAAATGGGAACAAGAGCGCTCAAGTTTATCCCGAACACCCCAGCACTCGTGGCATGGGGGCTGAAGCCGACGACTTGCCATCTCTCAGATTTGATAAACGGCCGCACAGAAGGTAATATTTTAAATTAACAAGCGTTGCTTAGCGCATATGAACAAAGTTTTCAGCGCACAGGATAACAAAATGCGAGTCTACTCAAATATTACATCTTTGGAGCACTCACCCGCAATAATGCGGGCACCCTTCAGGACACCCTTATAATACATCTCGGGCGTTCGATACTCCTTGCCCGGCGGTTTCGCGTCCGTCACAAGCTTCTCAGCGTCCATCTTGCCCCAGTGCACCATAGTACGGGCAAGGTCCCGACGGGCACCTTCAATGCAGGCGGAGTGCTTGATGACTTCTACCCATGGACAAGCATCCACTAGCCGCCGCACCAGGCCGAAGTAGCTCCCAGGCATGGCCTCCTTGGGCCACAGCCGAACTATGAGGCCCTTCATGGCCTCTTCGGCCACCTTGTGGAGCTCGACCAGCTGCTTCAGCTGGTCGCTAAGGGGCACCGGATGTCCGGCCTCAGCATATTGAGACCAGAAGACCTTCTCCGTCGAGCTCCCCTCCTCGGCCCTGTAGAAAGCGGCAGCATCGGACATGCTGCGGGGCAGATCTGCGAACGCTCCTGGAGAGCTCCGAATTCGGGTAAGTAATAGGTAATTCACATTCACATGCTTGCTTTGCATGAAAAATGCCTTACCCGCCGCTATTTTCTTCAATGCCTCGATTTCCTGGAGGGCCTTGTGGGCTTCGGCCTTAGCTGCTTTGGCACTCTCAAGAGCCGATGCAAGCTCGGACTCTCGAGTCTTCGAGTCGCGCTCCAAACTCTCATGTTTTTCCAAGAGAGCCTGGAGCTCTTGCTGTACCTCCGCCACCCGTGCCTCCTGCTTCTCTTGCCCAGCATGCTCCACGGCCGCATTACGATCGGCCGCGGACACCGCCTCCTTCAGGGTCGCCACCTCGTTCATGGCCCCTG
The DNA here is from genome assembly GCA_963921465.1 of Triticum timopheevii. NCBI lineage: Eukaryota > Viridiplantae > Streptophyta > Magnoliopsida > Poales > Poaceae > Triticum > Triticum timopheevii. The sequence continues at coordinate 90,244,888 of OY997271.1, forward strand.
AAGTACCCATGTTATCCTTGTCATTCCTCTTGCAACCAAATCCTTTTCTGTAAGGTACAACTTTAACAAGGTGTTACTCACCTTCCTTGTCCTCGAGCTGCTTCATGGCACCGCCGAGCTCGCTCTCGGACCACTCGAGGCTTTGCTTCAAAGCATTGACCTCCGCAGTCAGTGCGGCAGAGGTCAGCAGCGCAGCCTGCACTCCCATATTGACATATTTTTTAAGACTCCTGCGTATATCTTTTTAGATCCTCAGTCCGGCTTTTCTTTCCAAACACCAAACCGAGCATCAGGGGCTACTGTCTATGCGGTACTATTTTACATATATTAAAATTCTTACCTCAAAGCCTGTTAGAAGGCTGCTGCAGGCCTCGGTCAGCCCGCTTTTGGCGAGCTGAACCTTCTGAATTACCGCACTCATGACAGTGCGGTGTTCCTCTTTGATGGAAGCGCCGTTGAGCGCCTCCAGCAAGTTATCCGGCGCCTCCGGTTGGACGGAGGCCGCTGGCGTCACAGTCTTTCCCTTCTTACGAAGGGGCCGCCCGCCGGACTCCGGAACCACTCAGGTTCCGATGCGGAGTCCGGTATGAAGTCCGGGAGGTTGCCCTGTGGCATCTCCGGGGCCTCCTCCTCCGGGAGGGTCCCTCTCTAGGATCCCACCTCGGCGTCGTCGGCATCACGTTGGGTGGAGGCGGTCGGAAGTGAAGTACTATCCACATCCGACGTACCCAAGGACTCGCTCGACGAAGCGGGAAGATCGTCCTTGGGCGGACTGCAGGGTTGTATGCGGCATTAGAAAGACACCGTGTGGCGAAAAGAAAAATCATGAAGTTATTCAGGAGTCCGGATACTTACGATCTCGCCAGGGGCTTGGACCATGAGGGCCACTCCTCGTCGCCATCGCCGACGTTGGCGGAACAGTCCGGGGGAAGGGTCCTTCCCTTTTTGGACCCTTCGGCCTCCCTCGATGGGGAGGCCTTCCTCTTCTTCTCTCCCCCCACTGGGGGAGAGGCCTCTTTCTACTCCTCCTCGTCCTCGTGGGAGGAGTCCGCCTCGGAGTCATCGGATGATAAATCCGATACCACCTAATGCCGGGAACTCCTTCGAGTTCCCGTGTCCTTCTTCTTGGCCTTCTTCTTCGGCACTACGTAAAGTGCCGGGACCAGCAGTCCTGTTAGACGGGCATCCGCTAAGTCTTTTGGAAGGGGAGCCGGACAGTTAACCTGTCCGGACGTCGCTTGCCAGGCCTGTTAAAGGTGTTGGGAGTTTAGATCCCGCATAAAGTCAAAACATGAAAAGCAAGTGTCCCATAAAGGATAAGATGGCTTACCTCGCCAGCCGGACGCTGCGAGATGAATCCACGATCTTCGGTATCGGATGCGGGAGCTTCGGCGCCCTTGAACAGCACCCTGTAGGCATGTTAGTACGTAGTGTCCAAGAGCCCGCTCAAGGTCCGGTGCTGTGCCAGATCAAACTCCCACAAATTGAAGTCCCGTTGTTGGCAGGGGAGAATCCGGCGGACGAGCATGACCTGGATCACGTTGACAAGCTTGAGCTTCTTGTTCACCAGGGTTTGGAGACAGGACTGGCAGCTCTTCCGAACTACCCCATAGCAGGCCCTTCTCTTTCCAGGAGGTGAGCCGCATGGGGATGCCAGATCTGAATTCGGGGGCCGCTGCCCATTTAGGGTCACGCGGCTCGGTGATGTAGAACCACCCCGATTGCCACCCTTTGATGGTTTCCACGAAGGAGCCCTCGAGCCAAGTGACATTGGGCATTTTGCCCACCATGGCGCCTCCGCACTCCGCTTGGCTGCCCTTCACAACCTTCGGCTTGACATTGAAGGTCTTTAGCCACAAGCCGAAGTGGGGCTAGATGCAGAGGAAGGCCTCGTGCACGACGATGAACGCCGAGATATTGAGGATGAAATTCGGGGCCAGATCGTGGAAATCGAGGCCGTAGTAGAACACAAGCCCCCGGACAAAGGGGTGGAGTGGGAAGCCCAGTCCGCGGAGGAAATGGGGAAGGAATACCACCTTCTCGTGGGGCCCGGGGGTGGGGATGAGCTACCCCTCGTCGGGGAGCCGGTGCGTGATGTCGCTGGACAGATATCCGGCGCTGCGCAGCTTCTTGATGTGCGCCTGAGTAACGGAGGAGGCCATCCACTTGCCTACCGCTCCGGACATGGCTGGAGAAGGTCGAGGTGAGATGTGCGGACTTGGGCGCTCGAGCTTGAGTGCGCGGAGATGGATAAGCAAAGGAGGAAGAAGGCGTAGGTAAAAAGGTGGATCCTTATCCCCTTATATATGGGCGGACGAAACTATGCGTCCCCACCGGCCTGGTAAAACCCGCTTATCTCCCAAGCGCCGCAATCAATGGCATGGTTGGGTTACCCACATCCGTATTGATGGGAATCCCGGAATAAGGGGAACACGATCTCTGCTTCGACGTGCCAAGGAAACCGCTTCGCTAAACGCGTTGAGGTGGTATAACAAAAACGATTCAAGTAAAGGCTTGGTTGTGGTGTGACGTCACGCCACAAAAAAGTCAGCAGATTGAACTTGTGTAAATATTATTCTCTCTATGGTGGTATGTGGAATTTATTTTGCAGAGCCGGACACTATCCTGGTGTTCACGATCTTCTATAAATTATTCGGAGGAGGAACCCGCCTTGCAATGCCGAAGACAATATGCGCGCCGGACTCGTCGTCATTGAAGCCTGGTTCAGGGGCTACTAAGGGAGTCCTGGACTAGGGGGTGTCCGGATAGCCGAACTATCATCATCGGCCGGACTCCAAGACTATGAAGATACAAGATTGAAGACTTCGTCCCGTGTCCGGATGGGACTTTCCTTGGCGTGGAAGGCAAGCTTGGCAATACGGATATGTAGATCTCCTACCATTGTACCGACTCTGTGTAACCCTAGCCCTCTCCGGTGTATATATAAAACGGAGGGTTTTAGTCCATAGGACAGAGCAATCATACCATAGGCTAGCTTCTAGGGTTTAGCCTCCTTGATCTCGTGGTAGAGCCACTCTTGTACTACCCATATCATCAGTATCAATCAAGCAGGAGTAGGGTTTTACCTCCATCGAGAGGGCCCGAACCTGGGTAAAAACATCGTGTCCCTTGTCTCCTGTTACCATCCGCCTAGACGCACAGTTCGGGACCCCCTACCCGAGATCCGCCGGTTTTGACACCGACACCCATCCTCAAAATCGATTGGCGTCTTTGGATCGTCATGGAATCCTGGGTCATCATCACGAGAATGGCTCTCTGGTTAAGGAGAAGGGTAACTGATGGTCTCGACCAAGCGCCTCCAATTCTGTTCGGAAAAATGGAAGATCCGATCAATAGATACTACTACGTCTTGAGCTTGCGTTGGTTTTCCTTGAAGTGGAAATGTGATGCAGCAATAGTAGCATAAGTATTTCCCTCAGTTTTTGAGAACCAAGGTATCAATCAAGTAGGAGGCTCCTAGAAAGTCCCATGCACCTACACAAACAAACAAGAACTCGCAACCAACGCAATAAAGGGGTTGTCAATCCCTTCACGGCCACTTGCGAAAGTGAGATCTGATAGAGAGAATATGATAAGATAAATATTTTTGGTATTTTATGATATAGATTGGAAAATTAAAAGCTGCAGATAAAAGTATATTGAAAGCTTATATGATAAGAGATAGACCCGGGGGCCATAGGTTTCACAAGTGGCTTCTCTCAAGATAGCATAAGTATTACGGTGGGTGAACAAATTACTGTCGACCAATTGATAGAAAAGCGAATAATTATGAGATTATCTAGGCATTATCATGTATATAGGCATCACGTCCGTGAAAAGTAGACTGACTCCTTCCTGCATCTACTACTATTACTCCACACATCGACTGCTATCCAGCATGCATCTAGAGTATTAAGTTCATAAAGAACAGAGTAATGCATTAAGAAAGATGACATGATGTAGAGGGATAAACTCATGCAATATGATATAAACCCCACATTTTTATCCTCGATGGCAACAATATAATACGTGCCTTGCTGTCCCTGCTATCACCGGGAAAGGACACTGGAAGATTGAGCCCAAAGCTAAGCACTTCTCCCATTGCAAGAAAGATCAATGTAGTAGGCCAAACCAAACTGATAATTCGAAGAGACTTTCCAAGATAACTCAATCACACATAAAAGAATTTAGAGGAGATTCAAATATTTCTCATAGATAAACTTGATCATAAACTCACAATTCATTGGATCGCGACAAACACACCACAAAAAGAGTTACATCGAATAGATCTCCAAGAAGATCAAGGAGAACTTTGTATTGAAATTCAAAGAGAGAGAAGAAGCCATCTAGCTAATAACTATGGACCCGAAGGTCTATGGTAAACTACTCACAACTCATCGGAAGGGCCTTGGAGATGATGTAGAGGCCCTCCATGATCGATTCCCCCTCCAGCGGAGCACCGGCAAAGGCTCCAAGATGAGATCTCGCGGATATAGAAGGTTACGGCGGTGGAAATAGTTTTTCGTGGTCGCTTCTGATGTTTTCGAGGTACATGGGTATATATAGGAGGAAGAAGTAGGTTGGTGGATGCTCGAGGGGCCCACGAGGGTGGGGGGCGCGCCCAGCCCTAGGGGGCACGCTGGGCACCCTCGTGGCCGCCTCGCTTGTTTCTTGACTTCCACTCCAAGTCCTCTGGATCACGTTGGTTCCAAAAAGATCGCTCCCGAAGGTTTCATTCCGTTTGGACTCCGTTTGATATTCCTTTTCTTCGAAACACTGAAATAGGCAAAAAACAGCAATTCGGGTTGGGCCTCCGGTTAGTAGGTTAGCCCCAAAAATGATATAAAAGTGTAAAGTAAAGCCCATAAACATCCAAAACGGTTAATATAATAGCATGAAATAATCAAAAATTATAGATACGTTGGAGACGTATCAAGCATCCCCAAGCTTAATTCCTGCTCGTCCTCGAGTAGGTAAATGATAAAAACAGAATTTTTGATGTGGAATGCTACCTAGCATAATTCTCAATGTAATTCTCTTTATTGTGGCATGAATGTTCAGATCCAAAGGATTCAAAATAAAAGTTCATATTGACATAAGAAATAGTAATACTTCAAGCATACTAATCAAGCAATCATGTCTTCTCAAAATAACATGGCTAAAGGAGCTTCATCCCTACAAAATCATATAGTTAGGCTATGCTTCATTTTCGTCACACAAAAATGCTCCCATCTTGCACACCCCTGATGACAAGCCAAGCAATTGTTTCATACTTAAATAATCTCAAATTTTTTCAACTTTCACGCAATACATGAGCGTGAGCCATGGATATAGCACTATGGGTGGAATAGAATATGATGATGGAGGTTCTGTGGAGAAAAAAAAGGGAAAGTCTCACATTTTCGAGGATAATCAACGGGCTATGGAGATGCCCATCAATTGATTTCAACATGAGGAGTAGGGATTGCCATGCAACAGATGCACTAGAGCTATAAATATATGAAAGCTCAACAAAAGAAACTAGTGGATGTGCATCCAACTTGCTTGCTCACGAAGACCTAGGGCATTTTGAGGAAGCCCATCATAGGAATATACAAGCCAAGTTCTATAACAAAAAATTCCCACTAGTATATGAAAGTGACAACATATGAGACTCTCTATATGAAGAACATGGTGCTACTTTGAAGCACAAGTGTGGAAAAAGATAGTAACATTGCCCCCTTTTTTTATTTTCTCTCTTCTTTTTTTGGCCTTTCCTTTTTTTCTATTTGTCCTTTCTTTTTTTTATTTGGGGACAATGCTCTAATAATGATGATCATCACACTTCTATTTATTTACAACTCATGAATTACAACTCAATACTAGAACAAGATATGACTCTATATGAATGCCTCCGACGGTGTACCGGGATGGGCAATGAATCAAGAGTGACATGTATGAAATTATGCATGGTGTCTTTGCTACAAATACGATGTCAACTACATGATCATGCAAGGCAATATGACAATGATAATGTGTTTCATGATGATGAACGGAACGGTGGAAAGTTGCATGGCAATATATCTAGGAATGGCTATGGAAATGCCATAATAGGTAGGTATGGTGGGTGTTTTGAGGAAGATATAAGGAGGTTTATGTGTGATAGAGTGTATCATATCATGGTATTGGATGCACCGGCGAAGTTTGCACCAACTCTCAAGGTGAGAAAGGGTAATGCACGGTACCGAAGAGGCTAACAATGATGGAAGGGTGAGAGTGCGTACAATCCATGGACTCAACATTAGTCATAAAGAACTCATATACTTATTGCAAAAATCTACAAGTCATCAAAAACCAAGCACTACGTGCATGCTCCTCGGGGGATAGATTGGTAGGAAAAGACCATCACTCGTCCCCGACCCCCACTCATAAGGATGCACAATCTAAGAACACCTCATGTTTCAAATTTGTTACACAACTTTCACCATACGTGCATGCTATGGGACTTGCCAACTTCAACACAAGCATTCTTTAAATTCATAATCATCCAACTACCATGACTCTAATATCTCAAAACAATTATCAAGTATCAAATTGATTATAGCATCCAATTCACTTCCTATGATAGTTTTTATTATACCCAACTTGGATGCCCATCATTCTCGGACCAATTTTATAACCATAGAAAATACCATGCTGTTCTAAGGGACTCTCAAAATAATATAAGTGAAGCATGAGAGACTAAAACTTTCTACAAAATAAATCCACTGCCGTGCTCAAAAGATATAAGTGAAGCACTAGAGCAAAATTTATCTAGATCAAAATATATAAGTGAAGCACATAGAGTATTCTAATAAATTCAAATCAAGTGGGTTTCTCCCAAAAGGTGTGTAAAGCAAGTATGATTGTGGTAAACTAAAAGGCAAAGACTAATATCATACAAGATGCTCCAAGCAAAACACATATCATGTGGCGAATAAAAATATAGCTCCAAGTAAAGTTACCGATAGACGAAGACGAAAGAGGGGATGCCTTCCAGGGCATCCCCAAGCTTAGGATTTTAGTTATCCTTGAATATCTTGGGGTGCCATGGGCATCCCCAAGCTTAGGCTCTTGCCACTCCTTATTCCATTATCCATCAAATCTTTACCCAAAACTTGAAAACTTCACAACACAAAACTCAAAAGGAAATCTCATAAGCTCCGTTAGTGCAAGAAAGAAAAACCACCACATAAGGTACTGTAAAGAACTCATACTATATTTATATTGGTTTTAAACCTACTGTATTCCAACTTATCTATGGTTCATACCCTACATACTAGCCATAGATGCATCAAAATAAGCAAACAACAGAGGAAAAACAGAATCTGTCAAAAATAGAACAATCTGTAGCAATATGTAACTCTAGAATACTTATGGAACTCTAAAAATCCTAACAAAATAGGAAGTCCTGGGCAATTTGTCTATTGACCTACATGAAAAAGAATCAACGCAAAAGCACGTTTCTGTGAATTACTAAAATTAATTTCATGCGTGCAAAGCTTCTGTTTTTCAGCAGAATCAAATTAACTATCACCATAGGTTATCCTATAGGTTCTACTTGGCACAAACACTAATTAAAACATAAAAACACATCTAAACAGAAGGTAGATGAAATATTTATTACTAAAAAGAAGAAAAAAAAACATAAAATAAAAATAAAATTGGGTTGCCTCCCAACTAGCACTATCGTTTAACGGCCCTAGCTAGGCATAAAAGCAAGGATAGATCTAAGTAGTGCCATCTTTGGCACTCAATTCATAAGTAGCTCACATGATATATTCATAAGGTAATTTAACTTTATTTCTTGGAAAGTGCTCCATGCCTTTCCTTAATGGAAATTGGAATCTAATACTCCCTTCCTTCATATCAATAATGGCACCAATCGTTCTAAGGAAAGGTCTACCAAGAATAATAGCACATGAAAGATTGCAATCTACATCAAGAACGATAAAATCTAGGGGCACATAATTCCTATTTGCAACAATACGAACATCATTGATCCTTCCCATAGGTTTCTTAATGGTAGAATCCGCAAGGTGCAAATTTAAAGAGCAATCATCAAAATCATGGAAGCCTAGAATATCACATAAAGTTTTCAGAATCGTGGAACCACTAGCACCCAAATCACATAAAGCATAACACTCATGATCTTTAATTTTAATCTTTATAGTAGGTTCCCACTCATCATAAAGTTTTCTAGGTATAGAAACTTCCAAATTAAGTTTTTAATCATAAGATTGCATCAAAGCATCAACAATATTTTTGGTAAAAGCTTTATTTTGACTATAAGCATGCGAAGAATTCAACAAGGATTGCAACAAGGAAATACAATCTATTAAAGAACAATTATCATAATTAAATTCAATGCTATTTAAAGTCTTGACCTCTCCAATTCCACTTTTACCAAATTTAGCATCAAGATCTAAAAACTCCGAATCATTGGGACGCATTTTAACTAAAGTTGACTCATCTCCAGTCCCATCATTATTAAGATTCATATTGCAAAACAAAGATTTAATAGGGGACACATCAATAACTTTTAGATCTTTATCATTATTTTCTCCTAACCCTTCTGGTTTGGCAGCCATCTTATTGACCAAGGTGGCCTGCTTATCAGAAATTTGGGCTATTGATTTTTCAAGCAGAGTAATTTGAGAATTCAAACCATAAAATTCCTTGGACATATCATCAAGCTCTTTGTTCATATACTCCATAAAGCATTTTTGTTCTTTAAGTTCTTTTCTAAAGAAACTATTATGCTCAAATTGTAAAGTCATAAAACTTCTAACGTTCAATTCAATCTCTTCCAACCTTATAGGATGAAGGTCAGAGTACTTAGGCAAAGCCATAATAGCAACCAGGCGCACAAGAAGACAAGCAAAAGAGAGAGGAGATTAGGAAAGAGAGGGCAAATAAAACGGCAGGGGTGTAGTGGGGGAGTGGAAAACGAGAGGCAAATGGAAAATAATGTAATGCAAGGGCGATGAGTTTGTGATGGGTACTTGGTATGTCTTGACTTGAGCGAAGACCTCCCCGGCAACGGAGCCAGATATCCTTCTTGCTACGTCTTGAGCTAGCGTTGGTTTTCCTGGAAGAGGAAAGGGTGATGCAGCAATAGTAGCGTAAGTATTTACCTCAGTTTTTGAGAACCAAGGTATCAATCCAGTAGGAGGCTCCTCAAAAGTCCCACGCACCTACACAAACAAATGATAACTCGCAACCAACGCAATAAAGGGGTTGTCAATCCCTTCATGGCCACTTGCAAAAGTGAGATCTGATAGATATAATATGATAAGATAAATATTTTTGGTAGTTTATGATATAGATTGGAAAATTAAAAGATGCAAATAAAAGTAGATTGAAAGCTTATATGATAAGAGATAGACCCGGGGGCCATGGATTTCACTAGTGGCTTCTCTCAAGATAGCATAAGTATTACGGTGGGTGAACAAATTACGGTCGAGCAATTCATAGAAAAGCGAATAGTTATGAGATTATCTAGGCATGATCATGTATATAGGCATCATGCCTGTGACAAGTAGACCGACTCCTTCCTGCATCTACTACTATTACTCCACACATCGACCGCTATCCAGCATGCATCTAGAGTATTAAGTTCATAAAGAACAGAGTGACTCATTAAGAAAGATGACACGATGTAGAGGGATAAACTCATGCAATATGATATAAACCCCATCTTTTTATCCTCGATGGCAATAATACAATACGTGCCTTGCTGCCCCTGCTGTCACTGGGAAAGGACACTGCAAGATTGAACCCAAAGCTAAGCACTTCTCCCATTGCAAGAAAGATCAATCTAGTAGGCCAAACCAATATGATAATTCGAAGTGACTTGCAAAGATAACTTAATCACACATAAAAGAATTCAGAGGAGATTCAAATATTTCTCATAGATAAACTTGATCATAAACACACAATTCATCGGATCTCGACAAACGCACCGCAAAAAGAGTTACATCGAATAGATCTCCAAGAGGATCAAGGAGAACTTTGTATTGAGATTCAAAGAGAGAGAAGAAGCCATCAAGCTAATAACTATGGACCCGAAGGTCTATGGTAAACTACTCACAACTCATCAGAAGGGCCATGGAGATGATGTAGAGGCCCTCCGTGATCGACTCCCCCTCGGGCGGAGCACCGGCGAAGGCTCCAAGATGGGATCTCGCGGATACAGAAGGTTACGGCGGTGGAAATAGTTTTTCGTGGTCGCTTCTAATGTTTTTGGGGTACATGGATATATATAGGAGGAAGAAGTAGGTTGGTGGAAGCTCAAGGGGCGCACGAGGGTGGGGGCGCGCCCAGCCCTAGGGGGTGCGCCGGGCACCCTGGTGGCCGCCTCGCTTGTTTCGTGACTTCCACTCCAAGTCCTCTAGATCACGTTTGTTCCAAAATGATCGCTCCCGAAGGTTTAATTCCGTTTGGACTCCGTTTGATATTCCTTTTCTTCAAAACTAAAATAGGCAAAAGAAACAACAATTTGGGTTGGGCCTCCGGTTAGTAGGTTAGTCCCAAAAATGATATAAAAGTGTAAAGTAAAGCCCATAAACATCCAAAACGGGTAATATAATAGCATGAAACAATCCAAAATTATAGATATGTTGGAGACATATCAGATACATATGTAATGTCCGGACTACGAAAATGAAATTTGAAGTTACCCATTTAATGGGGTTGTAGCCCGAATAACCATCTATATTCCTTAGACGGGCAAACTCTTCTTCTTCTCCTTTGAAGAGATCAGCCTGTATGGCTGCCATTGCTTCCTGGTTGTCAGGCCCCTTCCGTTTGTAAAGGGTCACATCATTTGTCCCATTATAACATCACAGGGGGTTTGTTGAAGAGGTTGCACGCATCGAGTAATGGTAGCGGCCATCACATCAATGATGGTTAACCTGTTGTGGGCTAACAACCTCACCTTGGCGGCCAGGCGCTGCACCTCGGTACTTTCTTCTTGAGAAGGGCTTTTTGGCCGCCAATTGAACTGCTTCTTTAAAGGAGCATCCGAGTATTCAGGCAGACCCCTCCGAACTAGGTCGAACAGGGGAGCGTCTTCAATATAAAACCATTCCGAGGTCCACTCTTCGGAGTCCTTTTTCGGGGTCCAAACGGGATACCCAGTCCCAGTTATGCGCCATACTTCGGCTCCACCTGCTTCATAGATTGTCCCTCCTTGGGTGCGAGGGACAAGGCAGAAATACTTTCTCCATAGTTCAAATTGGGTCTCACAACCCAGAAACATCTCGCAAAGAGTGATGAAGCCTGAAATATGCAGAATGGATCTGGGGGTGAGGTGATGGAGTTTGATCTCGTAAAACTCTAGAAGGCCCCTCGAGAAAGGATGGATTGGTAAGCCCAAACCTCGTAAGAGGAAGGACATGAAACATACCCTCCCTTCTTTCTGTGGAGCAGGGAAGTTCTTTGTGTGAGCTTCATCGTTCAGTGAAGTTAATCCGGGACGAGCAGATGTGAGATCAGAAGTGGGAAGATATCCTAGCATCTCAACTCTGCTTAATTGAAGGTGGGAGACTGAACAACTTGCCCAATCACCCGGGAGGCGGGCATGGGGGTGCGAGGAAGAGCTTGGAGCGCTCACCATTTTTTCTACAATCCTCTGGTTTTTTGGCTTCTCGATTTGAGGATGGAATGGGCTGCCTCTCATGCTCCTGGCCTATTTAATAGGTCTCTCCTCCCTGTCTCATGGGGGGCGTTTTCTATGACAGCTTACTAGACCATCTGCCTCCTTCTGGCGCACAAAAATCAAAGGGTATTTCTAACCCTGAATGAGGAATTAGTTTTGTGGGCCCCATGGCGTTTCGACAGATCGGGAGGTCATCGGCATCCGCACTACAAAAATCCGAACATTAAAGGGCCGAAGAACTCATCTCGGAAGCCAGAGACTTTAGGCATATAGAGCCATCAGAAATCACGAACCCCGGGCACTGGAGACTATTTTGGGGGCTACTGAGGGAGTCCTGGACAAAGGGGTCCTCGGGCTGCCGGCCTATCTTCTATGGGCCGGCAAGAGGGCCTTGATGCAACTACTAGAAGTCCAAAATGTAAGGCGGCTCTGTGTTCAGACTGGAAACAAGCCTTGGAGTGTCCTCCAAGTAAAGATGTGGGAATCGGCATGTTTATCTCTTTATTGTAACCAACTATGAGTAACCCTAGGACCCATGGTGTCTATACAAACGAGAGGGTTTTAGTCCGTTGAGGCAACTAGAGGAAGAACCATCATCCTACTCACCTAGGGTTTAGTTCATCTGGTCTCGTGGTAGATCGACTCTATAATCATCCTATACACTTCAATATAATCGAGCCAGACGTAGGGTTTTACCTCTTTGAGAGGGCCCGAACTTGGGTACATCATCTCCTTCGTCCCTCGTTCCCCATTGATCCAAGATCCACAGCTTGGGTCCCCCTACCTGAGATCCACCGGTTTTGATGCCAACAGGCTTCCCAGGCCCTTGAGGAAGGCGACAGCATGGCGGAGCTAGCCAAGAACCGCCCCGAGGGCCCAGAAAGCAGCACCAGAGCAACGCTCGAAGATGGCGGCGACACGTCGACCGCCACGGAGAAGAGGAAATGAACCACCAGAGACGATTAAGTCTCCGCGCATGTTCCTCCGCACATGCTTGTGCTCCTTGAGTGAGTCTGGACTGGCCCCCATTTGGCACAAGCAGGCCATTAACGACCACAAGAGGAGGAGGAGGAAGAAAGCGGGGGTGAAGGCGACCCTTAGCCCAAAGGGAGCGCCAATGCCTGCTGGAAGCGTCGAGGGGCTCGGGGAAACTGCTCACCGCCCCAATGCCAGGGCGGGGCGCTCAGGACTCGAGGACGGGCTGGTCACCCCTCCGGAGCTACGCGCGGGTTCGACCGATGAGGCTGAGGCGGGCCAGCCTTAGGCACCCCCTCCAGAAGCCGGGGCGTGCCCCTTGCTGTGCCTGATGCGGAGGAAGAGGCAGTGATACGTCTCCAGCATATCTATAATTTTTGAATGTTCCATGCTGTTATATCATCATTCTTTGATCTTTTACAATCATTTCATATCAACTTCATATAATTTTTTGGGACTAACCTATTGACATAGTGCCCAGTGCTAGTTGCTGTTTTTTGCTTGTTTTTTACTTCGCAGAATATCAGTACCAAATAGAGTCCAAACATAGCGAAACTTTTTGGATATTTTTTATGGAACAGAAGGAACAAGTTGGGCCAAAGAAGTACCAAAGGTGTGCCCCAAGGGGGCACAACCCACATGGGTCACCTCAGTGGCCTCCCGCACCGCCTTTTTGCTTTATAAATACCCCAATATTCCCAAAACCCTAGTTGAGTCCATGAAACACAATTCCAGCCGCCGCAAGTTCCAGAACCACCAGATCCAATCTAGACACCATCACAGAGGGTTCATCATCCTCATTGGTGCCTCTCGGATGATGTGTGAGTAGTTTATTGTAGACCTACGGGTCCGTAGGCAGTAGCTAGATGGCTTATTCTCTCTATGATTCTCAATAAAAATCTCTTGGAGATCTATTTGATGTAACTCTTTTTTGCGATGGGTTTGTTGGGATCCAATGAACTTTGAGTTTATGATCAGATCTGTCGGTGTTCTAGGAACGGAGGTCCCCAGACTTGCCTGCCTGCGGCCTGCAGCGTGGCTCAACCAGTGGCCCAGTACGGCTCGTCTTCATCGACGAACACTCAAGACCCTCACGAGGGGCCAAGCCTCGCGGGGCGGACCATGCAAGGCTTCCTCAGAGGCGGCCTCAATAGGCAGGCTCGCGAGGAGGCGGAGAGATCAAGGCGGGGGGTACCTCGCGAGGTGCTCATGAAGCAAGCCATGACGATCAAGACCAGGCGGGCGCCAGCCCACACTGTGTCCTCGTTTCCTCTTTGGTGCATAGGGGGCAAGCGTAGGCGCGGAGTACCGAGGCATCAGGAAAAGGTTTCTGAGGGAGTCCTGGACTAGGGGGTGTCCGGACAGCCGGACTATCATCGTCAGCCGGACTCCAAGACTATGAAGATACAAGATTGAAGACTTCGTCCCGTGTCTGGATGGGACTTTCCTTGGCGTGGAAGGCATGCTTGGCGATACGGATATGTAGATCTCCTACCATTGTAACCGACTCTGTGTAACCCTAGCCCTCCCCGATGTCTATATAAACCAGAGGGTTTTAGTCCGTAGGACGGACAACCATTACAACAATCATACCATAGGCTAGCTTCTAGGGTTTAGCCTCCTTGATCTCGTGGTAGATCCACTCTTGTACTACCCATATCATCAATATCAATCAAGCAGGAGTAGGGTTTTACCTCCATCGAGAGGGCCCGAACCTGGGTAAAAACATCATGTCCCTTGTCTCCTGTTACCTTCCGCCTAGACGCACAGTTCGGGACCCCCTACCCGAGATCCGCCGGTTTTGACACTGACATTGGTGCTTTCATTGGGAGTTCCTATGTGTCGTCACCGATAGGCTTGATGGCTTCTTCAATCGACAACAACGCCGTCCAGGGTGAGACTTTTCTCCCCGGACAGATCTTCGTATTCGACGGCTTCGCACTACGGGCCAATTCACTTGGCCATCTGGAGCAGATCAAAAGCTACGCCCCTGGCCGTCAGGTCAGATTTGGAAGCCTAAACTTCACGGCGGATATCCCGGAGACTTGATCTTCGACGGATCCAAGCCGCAGCCGAGCGTGCCGCACTGTCACGATGGGTATGATCTAGCTCTGCCGCCGGAAGGTACTTTGGAGGCCGCACATGAATCCTCACCGACCCATAATTCGGAGTCGATCGCGCAGATCGAGGACGGGTGGCTGGACACCGCCTCGGGAGCTGCAACTTCCACGGCGGTGGAGCCGAACACTGACCTCGTCCATTATAAAGCTCGTGACTCCGAGGTGCCGGACTCCCTGCTGGACTCCGAACCTCCTGCGCCCCTGCCAATCGAATCCGATTGGGCGCCGATCATGGAGTTCACCGCCGCAGACATCTTTCAGCACTCACCCTTTGGCGACATCTTAAATTCGCTAAAGCATCTCTCGCTATCCGGAGAGCCCTGGCCGAACTATGGCCAGGATGGTTGGGATGCGGATGACGAAGAAATTCAAAGCCCACCCACCACCCACTTTGTAGCCACTGTCGACGATCTAACCGACATGCTAGACTACGACTCGGAAGACATCGACGGTATGGACGACGATGCCGGAGACGATCAAGAACCAGCGCCTAAAGGGCACTGGAAGACCACCTCGTCATATGACATATACATGGTGGACACCCCAAAAGATGGGGACAGCGAAGAAGCAGTGGAGGCAGATTCCTTAAAGAAACAGCCCAAGCGCCGACGTCAGCGGCGCCGGTCTAAATCCCGCCAAAGCAAGAATGGAGATTCCGGCACAGGAGATAATAACACCCCAGAAAGTGCCGAAGACAATCCCCTCCTGCAAGATTCAGCGCGGGAGGATGCAGAAGCAAGCCCTCACGAGAGAGCGGCAGACGAAGAGGTCGAGGATGATAATTACATACCTCCCTCCGGAGACGACGCAAGCCTCGACGACGAGGAATTCGTCGTGCCCGAGGATCCTGTCGAACAAGAGCGTTTCAAATGCAGGCTAATGGCCACAGCAAATAGCCTAAAGAAAAAGCAGCAGCAGCTTCAAGCTGATCAAGACCTGCTGGCTGACACATGGACCGAGGTCCTCACGGCCGAAGAGTATGAACTCGAACGCCCCTCCAAGAGCTACCCAAAACGCAAGTTGCTCCCCTGATTAGAGGAGGAAGCATACATACCTTCATCACCAGCGCACAATACGGCCGACCGACCACCCCGTGGTCGCGACAGAGAGGCATCCAGGCCCTCCATCAAGACCGTACCCCGGCATCGCTCGAAAAGTACAAAGCCACGGGGGAACGCGCCGGACTTACGGGATATATTTGAGAACAAGGCAAGACAATCCAGATCTATCTATGGATCACGAGGGCGCCCCACGACCCACGACGAATACCGTCGCGCCGGATACAACAACTCCGGCCGGGCCGAACACAGCAGACAACGCTCCCTTGAGCTACGTCGTGATATCGTTCAATACAGAGGCGCCGCACACCCGCTATGCTTCACAGACGAAGTAATGGATCATCAAATCCCTGAAGGGTTTAAACCCATCAACATCGAATCCTACGATGGCACAACAGACCCCGCGGTTTGGATCGAAGATTATCTCCTTCGTATCCATATGGCCCGCGGAGACGATCTCCACTCCATCAAATATCTCCCACTCAAGCTTAAAGGACCAGCTCGGCATTGGCTTAATAGCTTGCCCGCAGAGTCAATTGGGTGCTGGGAGGACCTGGAAGCCGCATTCCTCGACAACTTCCAGGGCACATATGTGCGACCACCGGACGCCGATGACCTAAGCCACATAATTCAGCAGCTAGACGAATTGGCCAGGCAATTTTGGACACGGTTCTTAACAAAGAAAAATCAAATCGTTGATTGTCCGGATGCAGAGGCCCTCGCAGCCTTCAAACATAACATCCGCGACGAATGGCTGGCCCGGCACCTAGGACAGGAAAAGCCGAAATCCATGGCAGCCCTCACATCATTAATGACCCGCTTCTGCGGGGGAGAGGATAGCTGGCTAGCTCGCAGCAACAACCTCAGTAAAAATGCTGGCAGTCCGGATACTAAGGACCACAATGGCAGGTCGCGTCGAAGCAAAAACAAACGCCGCGTTAACGGCGATAACAATGAGGATACGGCAGTCAACGCCGGATTCCGAGGCTCTAAACCCGGTCAGCGGAAGAAGCCATTCAAAAGAACCACTCCGGGTCCGTCCAATTAGGACCCAATACTCGACCGCTCTTGCCAGATACATGGCACCCCCCGAAAAACGAGCTAACCACACCAACAGAGATTGTTGGGTATTCAAGCAGGCAGGCAAGTTAATTGCCGAAAACAATGACAAGGGGCTGCACAGCGATGACAAGGAAGAGACCCGGCCGCCGAACAGTAGAGGACAAAAGGGCTTCCCCCCACAAGTGTGGATGGTAAACATGATATACGCAACCCACATACCCAAGAGGGAGAAGAAGCGTGCACTAAGGGACGTATATGCGATGGAGCCAGTCGTCCCGAAGTTCAATCCATGGTCCTCTTGCCCGATCACTTTTGATCGAAGAGACCATCCGACCAGTATCCGCCATGGCGGATTCGCCGCATTGGTTTTAGACCCAATCGTCGATGGATTTCACCTTACGAGAGTCCTGATGGACGGCGGCAGTAGCCTGAACCTGGTTTATCAGGATACAGTGCGCAAGATGGGCATAGACCCCTCAAGGATTAAACCTACAAAGACGACCTTCAAAGGCGTCATACCAGGTGTTGAGGCCAATTGTACAGGCTCAGTCACACTGGAAGTGGTCTTCGGATCCCCGGATAATTTCCGGAGCGAGGAGTTAATCTTCGACATAGTCCCGTTCCGCAGCGGCTATCATGCTCTGCTCGGACGAACCGCGTTCGCAAAGTTCAACACGGTGCCGCATTACGCATACCTCAAGCTCAAGATGCCAGGCCCTCATGGAGTCATCACGGTCAACAGAAATACGGAACGCTCCCTCCGAACGGAGGAACATACGGCGGCTCTCACGGCAGAAGTACAAAGCAGCCTTCTAAGGCAATTTTCGAGTCTGGACGTTAAACGACCGGACACGGCCAAACGCGCCCGGAGCAACATCAATCAAGACCACCTGGCATGTTCCGAGCACGCGTAGCAATGCGGCCCCAACCCCAGCCCTCGCATGATTGCAAGACAAGCCCTCCGCGTACATGATTATGCTCTGGAGATACCATGGGCATAGGGGGAGGGGCACGACCACAACAGAACCAGAGTGCGGCTCGACCACACCAGGGGCTCCCAAGTGTGTCGCTCTTTTTATTTTTATTTTCCTTCTCTTTATACACAGGACTCCATTCACCAGAGGCCCTGTCCGGCGGTGAACCCGCCGAACTCACGATGCAACAGCCAGGGAGGGAAAAAGGCTGCGACGAACACTCAGGTGGTCTCCATTACGAACATTAAAATTGATTATATACACCAGTCTGCAGCCCACCCCTGGAGGGGGACATGTTTAATTAGTCCAATCCCTTGCTTACCGCACTATTTGTATCATTCCGCCCTCATAGCAGAATTCCTTGAATAAATAATGCAGCACTTTTTGCCCATAATTGCATTACTTTACATATATGTTCATTAATGACACCTTGCACCCGTATATTTTGGTACGGCCAAATACACCAGGGGCTTATGTTCCTTGCATTATGGTGTGATAAGTCCGAACACTTTCAGAAGTGCGGCACCCCGAACTTATAGCATTATATGAATCGGCTCCGAATCTTGTCTTGGGTCAATAGTTGGGTTTGCCCGGCTCCCATGTTTTGGTACCTTACGTTCCGTTCTGTCGGCTAAGGTAGCACTGGGAGAACCACTGCGATTGTGCCCCGGTTGAGCTGGGCGAGCGCCTCAGTGGAGAAAGCTAAAACTGACTGGCATGATAAGGCGAGAGACTGGTCGCTGTTTGAGAGGTCTTTTCGAGTCCCTAAAGACTTATGCTGCTTCGAGCGAAGAACCGGATAATTTCCGGCCAAGGCATGGATAGCGCCCTGAACTCGGTCTTCCGAATACTAGGGGCTTCACCGAAATTTAAATTATAGAATTCTATGGCTAAGTGAGAGTGTTCAAGCATTATAAGTCCGGTTGCCTTGTTCGTTGTGTTGAGCGCCTCCCTAGATGGACCCAAAAATGGGAACAAGAGTGCTCAAGTTTATCCCGAACACCCCAGCACTAGTGGCATGGGGGCTGAAGCTGACGACTTGCCATCTCTCAGATTTTATAAATGGCCGCACAGAAGGTAATATTTTAAATCAAACAAGCGTTGCTTAGCACATATGAACAAAGTTTTCAGCGCACAGGATAACACATAGCGAGTTTACTCAATAATTACATCTTTGGGGCACTCATCCGCAATCTTGCGGGCACCCTTCAGGACAGTCTTATAGTACATCTCGGGCGTACGATACTCCTTGCCTGCTGGCGGCGCGTCAGTGATAAGCCTCTCCGCATCCAGCCTGCCCCAGTGCACCTTTGCGCGGGCAAGGGCCCGACGAGCACCTTCAATACAGGCGGAGCGCTTGATGACCTCCACCTAGGGGCACGCATCCACCAGCTGCCGCACGAGGCCAAAGTAGCTCCCAGGCATGGCCTCTGCAGGCCACAGCCGGACTATGAGGCCCTTCATGGCCTACTCGGCTACCTTGTGGAGCTCGACCAGCTGCTTCAGCTGGTCGCTAGGGGGCACCGGATGGCCGGTCTCAGCGTACTGAGACCAGAAGGCCTTCTCTGTTGATCTCCCCTCCTTGGCTCTATAGAATGCAGCGGCATCGGACATGCTGCAAGGCAAATCTGCAAACGCCCCTGGAGACCTCCGAATTCGGGTAAGTATTAGGAAGTTTACATTAACATGCTTGCTTTGCATGAAAAATGCCTTACCCGCCGCTATTTTCTTCACATCCTCAACCTCCTGAAGGCCCTTATGGGCCTCGGCCTTGGCGGCTTTGGCACTTTCGAGAGCCGAGGCAAGCTCGGACTCTCGAGTCTTTGGGTCGCGCTCCAAACTCTCATGCTTTTCCATGAGAGCCTGGAGCTCTTGCCACACCTCCGCCACCCGCGCCTCCTACTTCTCTCGCTTTGCCCGTTCCGCGGCCGCATTGCGTTCGGCCGCGGAAACAACCTCCTTCAGGGTTGCCACCTCGTTCGTGGCCTCTACAGTACCCACGTTATCCTTGTTATTTTTATTGCAACCTAAATCCTTTTCTGTAAGGTAACTATTCAAAGTGGTGTTACTCACCTTCTTTGTCCTCGAGCTGCTTCTTGGCACGGCCGAGCTCTTGCTCAGACCGCTCGAGGTCTTGCTTCAAAGCACCGACCTCCGCAGTCAGTGCGGCAGAGGTCAGCAGCACAGCCTGCAAACCCGTATTGACATAATTTTTAGCAACCCTGCGTATATCTTTTTAGATCCTCAGTCCGGCTTTTCTTTCCGAACACCGAACCAAGCATCAGGGGCTACTGTCTATGTGGTATTACCTTGCATATTTTTAACTTCTTACCTCAAAGCCTTTTAGAAGGCTACTGCAGGCTTCGGTCAGCCCGCTCTTCGCGAGCTGAACCTTCTGAATCACCGCACTCATAATAGCGCGGTGTTCTTCCTCGATGGAAGATCCTTTGAGCGCCTCCAGCAAGTTGTCCGGTGCCTCCGGTTGGACGGAGGCCACCGGTGTCATGGTCTTGCCCTTCTTGCGAAGGGGCCGCCTGCCGGACTCCGGAACCACTGCAGGTTCCGGCGTGGAGTCCGGCGCAAAGTCCGGGAGGCTGCCTTGTGGCGCCTCCGGAGCCTCCTCCCGATGGGTCCCTTCCCGGGATCCCACCGCGGCGTCCTCAGTGACGCGAGGGGTGGAGGTAGTCGGGATGGAATCTACATCTGATGGAGCCAACGACCCACTCGACGATGCGGGGAGATCATCATCGGCCGGACGGCAGGCAAAGTGCGGCATTAGAAGGACACTATGTGACACGAAAGAGAAATTATAAATCATTCAGGAATCCGGATACTTACGATCTTGCCGGAGGCCTGGCCCTTGAGGGCCACTCTTCGTCGCCAACGTTGACGTTGGCGGAGCTGTCCGGGGGAATAGTCCTTCCCCTCTTGGACCCTACGGCCTCCCCTGTTGGGGAGGCCTTCCTCTTCCTCTCTCCCTCCTCTGGGAGAGAGTCCTCTTTCTCCTCCTCGTCTTCGGGGGAGGAGTCCACCTCGGAGCCATCGGACGATGAGTCCGATATCACCTGGCGCCGAGAACTTCTTTGAGTTCCCGTGACCTTCTTCTTGGCCTTCTTTTCCGGCACCACATAGAGTGCCAGGACCAGCAGCCCCGTTAAGCGGGCATCTGCTGGGTCTTCGGGAAGGGGAGCCGGACAGTCTACCTGTCCGAACGTCCTCTGCCAGTCCTGTCAAAGGCATTGGGAGTTTTAGATCCCATATAGAGTCAAACTATGAAAGAAAACAATTGTCCCATAGAGGATAACGAAGCTTACCTTACCGGCCGGGCGCTTGGTGCTGAATCCGCGATCCTCAGTCGCGGACGCGAGGGCTTCTCCGCCCTTGAACAGCACCCTCCAGATGGCTTCATACGTCGTGTCGAAGAGCCCGCTCAGAGTCCGGTGTTGTGCCGGATCAAACTCCCACAGATTGAAGGCCCGTTGTTGGCAGGGGAGGATCCGGCGGATGAGCATGACCTGGATCACATTGACAGGCCTAAGCTTCTTGTTCACCAAGGTCTGAAGACAGGACTGGAGTCCTGTCAGCTCCTCCGAATTGCCCCATAGCAAGCCCTTCTCTTTCCAGGAGGTGAGCTGCATAGGGATACCAGATCTGAACTCGGGGGCCGCCGCCCACTTAGGGTCGCGTGGCTCGGTGATGTAGAACCACCCGATTGCCACCCCTTGACGGACTCCACGAAGGCCCCTTCGAGCCAGATGACGTTGGGCATCTTGCCCAACATGGCGCCTCCGCACTCCGCTTGAGTGCCCTTCACCACCTTCGGCTTGACGTTGAAGGTCTTGAGCCACAAGACGAAGTGGGGCTGGATGCATAGGAAGGCCTCGCACACAACGATAAACGCCGAGATGTTGAGGATGAAGTTTGGCGCCAGATCGTGGAAATCCAGGCCGTAATAGTACATGAGCCCCCGGACAAAGGGATGCAACGGGAAGCCCAGTCCGCGGAGGAAGTGGGGAAGGAATACGACCCTCTCATGTGGCCTGGGGGTGGGGATGAGCTGCCCCTTGTCGGGCAGCCGGTGCGCGATGTCGCCGGAA
Source organism: Triticum timopheevii (assembly GCA_963921465.1). Classification (NCBI taxonomy): domain Eukaryota; kingdom Viridiplantae; phylum Streptophyta; class Magnoliopsida; order Poales; family Poaceae; genus Triticum; species Triticum timopheevii. The sequence continues at coordinate 90,266,854 of OY997271.1, forward strand.
AGGTATCCGACGCAGCGCAGTTTTGCGATGTGCTCCTCCGTCATGGAGGAGGCCAGCCATTTGCCTCCCGCTCCGGACATGGTCGGAGTGTTGGGGAACGTTGCAGAAAACAAAAAATTTCATACGGTTTCACCAAGATCCATCTATGAGTTCATCTAGCAACGAGTGATTAGATGCATCTACATACCTTGTAGATCGCGAGCAGAAGCGTTCAAAGAACGGGGATGATGTAGTCGAACACGACGTGATCCAAATCACCGGAGATCCTAGCACCGAACGGACGGCACCTCCGCATTCAACACACGTACGGAACAGCCACGTCTCCTCCTTCTTGATCCAGCAAGGGAGGGAGGAGAGGTTGAGGGAGATGGCACCAGCAGCAGCACGACGGCGTGGTGTTGATGGAGCTGCAGTACTCCGGCAGAGCTTCGCTAAGCACTATGGAGGAGGAGGAGGTGTTGGAGAGGGAGAAGGAGGCAACCAAAGGCCAAGGTATGAAGTCCCTCCTCTCCCCCACTATATATAGGAGGGACAAGGGGGGGGGTGGCCGGCCCTAGGAGATCCAATCTCCTAGGGGGGCGGCGGCCAAGGGGGGTTTCCCTCCCCCCAAGGCACCTAGGAGGTGCCTTCCTCTCCTAGGACTCTTTCCCGTTCAAACCCTAGGCGCATGGGCCTATGTGGGGCTGGTGCCCTTGGCCCATGTAGGCCAAGGCGCACCCCCTACAGCCCATGTGGCCCCCCGGGACAGGTGGACCCACCCGGTGAACCCCCGGGACCCTTCCGGTGGTCCCGGTACAATACCGATAACCCCGAAACTTGTCCCGATGCCCGAAACAGGACTTCCCATATATAAATCTTTACCTCCGGACCATTCCGGAACTCCTCGTGACGTCCGGGATCTTATCCGGGACTCCGAACAACATTCGGGCTACTGCATATACATATCCCTACAACCCTAGCGTAACCGAACCTTAAGTGTGTAGACCCTACGGGTTCGGGAGACATGCAGACATGACCGAGATCGCTCTCCGGTCAATAACCAACAGCGGGATCTGGATACCCATGTTGGCTCCCACATGCTCCACGATGATCTCATCGGATGAACCACGATGTCGAGGATTTAATCAACCCCGTATACAATTCCCTTTGTCAATCGATATGTTACTTGCCCGAGATTCGATCGTCGGTATCCCAATACCTCGTTCAATCTCGTTACCGGCAAGTCACTTTACTCGTACCGTAATGCATGATCCCGTGACCATACACTTGGTCACTTTGAGCTCATTATGATGATGCATTACCGAGTGGGCCCAGTGATATCTCTCCGTCATACGGAGTGACAAATCCTAGTCTCGATCCGTGTCAACCCAACGGACACTTGCGAAGATACCTGTAGTGCACCTTTATAGTCACCCAGTTACGTTGTGACGTTTGATACACCCAAAGCACTCCTACGGTATCCGGGAGTTACACGATCTCATGGTCAAAGGAAAAGATACTTGACATTAGAAAAGCTCTAGCAAACGAACTACACGATCTCACGCTATGCTTAGGATTGGGTCTTGTCCATCACATCATTATCCTAATGATGTGATCCCGTTATCAATGACATCCAATGTCCATAGCCAGGAAACCATGACTATCTATTGATCAATGAGCTAGTCAACTAGAGGCTTACTAGGGACATGTTGGTGTCTGTTATTCACACATGTATTACGATTTCCGGATAATACAATTATAGCATGAATAAAGAAAATTATCATGAACAAAGGAATATAATAATAATGCTTTTATTATTGCCTCTAGGGCATATTTCCAATAGTCTCCCACTTGCACTAGAGTCAATAATCTAGTTACATTGTGATGAATCTAACACCCATGGAATTCTGGTGTTGATCATGTTTGGCTCTAGGGAGAGGTTTAGTCAACGGATCTGCTACATTCAGGTCCATATGTATTTTACAAATCTCTATGTCTCCATCTTGAACATTTTCACAAATGGAGTTGAAGCGACGCTTGATGTGCCTTGTCTTCTTGTGAAACCTGGGCTCCTTGGCAAGTGCAATAGCTCCAGTGTTGTCACAGAAGAGCTTGATCGGCCCCGACGCATTGGGTATGACTCCTAGGTCGGTGATGAACTCCTTCACCCATATTGCTTCATGTGCTGCCTCCGAGGCTGCATGTACTCCGCTTCACATGTAGATCCCGCCACGACGCTCTGCTTGCAACTGCACCAGCTTACTGCCCCACCATTCAAAATATACACGTATCCGGTCTGTGACTTAGAGTCATCCAGATCTGTGTCGAACCTAGCATCGACGTAACCCTTTACGACGAGCTCTTCGTCACCTCCATAAACGAGAAACATTTCCTTTGTCCTTTTTAGGTACTTCAGGATATTCTTGACCGCTGTCCAGTGTTCCTTGCCGGGATTACTTTGGTACCTTCCTACCAAACTTACGGCAAGGTTTACATCAGGTCTGGTACACAGCATGGCATACATAATAGAACCTATGGCTGAGGCATAGGGGATGACACTCATCTCTTCTATATCTTCTGCCGTGGTCGGACATAGAGCTGAGCTCAATTTCACACCTTGCAAAACAGGCAAGAATCCTTTCTTGGACTGATCCATTTTGAACTTCTTCAAAATCTTATCAAGATATGTGCTTTGTGAAAGACCTATGAGGCGTCTCGATCTATCCCTATAGATCTTGATGCCTAATATATAAGCAGCTTCTCCAAGGTCCTTCATTGAAAAACTCTTATTCAAGTAGGCCTTAATGCTGTCCAAAAGTTCTATATCATTTCCCATCAAAAGTATGTCATCTACATATAGTATGAGAAATGCTATAGAGCTCCCACTCACTTTCTTGTAAACACAGGCTTCTCCATAAGTCTGTGAGAACCCAAACGCTTTGATCATCTCATCAAAACGAATGTTCCAACTCCGAGATGCTTGCACCAGCCCATAAATCAAGCGTTGGAGCTTGCACACCTTGTCAGCATTCTTAGGATCGACAAAACCTTCCGGCTGCATCATATACAATTCTTCCTTAAGGAAACCATTAAGGAATGCCGTTTTGACGTCCATTTGCCAAATTTCATAATCATAAAATGCGGCAATTGCTAACATGATTCGGACGGACTTCAGCTTCGCAACCGGTGAGAAAGTCTCATCGTAGTCAACCCCTTGAACTTGTCGATAACCCTTAGCGACAAGCCGAGCTTTATAGATGGTCACATTACCATCCGCGTCTGTCTTCTTCTTAAAGATCCATTTATTTTCTATGGCTCGCCGTTCTACGGGCAAGTCAGTCAAAGTCCATACTTCGTTTTCATACATGGATCCTATCTCGGATTTCATGGCTTCTAGCCATTTGTCGGAATCCGGGCCCGCCATCGCTTCTTCATAGTTCGAAGGTTCACTGTTGTCTAACAACATGATTTCCAAGACAGGGTTGCCATACCACTCTGGTGCGGAACGTGTCCTTGTGGACCTTCGAATTTCAGTAGGAGCTTGATCAGAAGTATCTTGATCATCATCATTAATTTCCTCTCTAGTCGGTGCAGGCACCTCAGGAACATTTTCTTGAGTTGCGCCATTTTCCGGTTCAAGAGGTAATACTTCATCAAGCTCTACTTTCCTCCCACTTACTTCTTTCGAGAGAAACTCTTTCTCCAGAAAGGACCCATTCTTGGCAACAAAGATCTTGCCTTCGGATCTGAGGTAGAAGATATACCCAACAGTTTCTTTAGGGTATCCTATGAAGACGCATTTTTCTGATTTGGGTTCGAGCTTTTCAGGTTGAAGTTTCCTGACATAAGCATCGCATCCCCAAACTTTTAGAAACGACAGCTTAGGTTTCTTCCCAAACCACAATTCATACGGTGTCGTCTCAACGGATTTCGACGGTGCCCTATTTAAAGTGAATGCGACAGTCTCTAAAGCATAGCCCCAAAAAGATAGTGGTAAATCGGCAAGAGACATCATAGATCGCACCATATCTAATAGAGTGCGATTACGATGTTCGGACACACCATTACGCTGAGGTGTTCCAGGCGGCGTGAGTTGTGAAACTATTCCACATTTTCTTAAGTGTGTACCAAACTCGTGACTCAAGTATTCTCCTCCACGATCTGATCGTAGAAACTTGATTTTCCTGTCACGTTGATTCTCAACTTCACTCTGAAATTCCTTGAACTTTTCAAAGGTCTCAGACTTGTGTTTCATTAAGTAGACATACCCATATCTACTCAAGTCATCAGTGAGGGTGAGAACATAATGATAGCCACCACGAGCCTCAACACTCATTGGACCGCACACATCAGTATGTACGATTTCCAATAAGTTGGTTGCTCGCTCCATTGTTCCTGAGAACGGAGTCTTGGTCATTTTACCCATGAGGCATGGTTCGCACGTGTCAAATGATTCGTAATCAAGAGACTCTAAAAGTCCATTAGCATGGAGCTTCTTCATGCATTTGACACCTATGTGACCAAGGCGGCAGTGCCACAAGTATGTGGGACTATCACTATCAATCTTACATCTTTAGGTACTTACACTATGAATATGTGTAACATTACGCTCGAGATTCATAAAGAATAAACCATTCACCATCGGAGCATGACCATAAAACATATCTCTCATATAAATAGAACAACCATTATTCTCGGATTTAAATAAGTAGCCATCTCGAATTAAACGAGATCCTGATACAATGTTCATGCTCAAACTTGGCACAAAATAACAATTATTGAGGTTCAAAACTAATCTCGTAGGTAAATGTAGAGGTAGCGTGCCGACGGCGATCACATCGACCTTGGAACCATTCCCGACGCGCATCGTCACCTCGTCCTTCGCCAGTCTCCGTTTATTCCGCAGCTCCTGCTGTGTGTTACAAATATGAGCAACGGCACCGATATCAAATACCCAGGAGTCACTACGATTACTGGTAAGGTACACATCAATTACATGTATATCAAATATACCTTTGGTTTTGCCGGACTTCTTGTCCGCTAAGTATTTGGGGCAGTTCCGCTTCCAGTGACCACTTTCTGTGGGGACCCCGACTCGCAAGTCGTGATCACCGAATGCACGTGTACAGTGATCCCAGAGATCAATGCTCACTGAACACACAGAAGCTGGATAACAAGAGTCTTACATCCATACATACCGTCTTACACAAATAGAGACCAACATGGTCAAGTCTTACATCGATAAAGCCTTAAGGGCTGAACATCAAATGAAACATAGCAGCGGAAAACGTCGTCGATAAGTAGAACCCATGCCATCTGCCTTAACCCTACAGGCATTCTGACTAGGAAACGTCCTAGTTCGCATGATCGTCTCCAAAGAACTCTTCTTCGAACTCTGGTTCTTCCATGCCTGGTCAATTAAATAACTAGTGGCAAGCCAATGAGTACTTTGAATGTACTCGCAAGCAACCCATGATTTGGTTCAAGGTACAGTAATGCATGACATAGGTAAAGTTTTGCATAAAGCTAGTTTTGAGTGCAGGACATGTTCAACATCCTATAAAGCATGCATCAAGAGAATTCAAGTAACCATGAGAACTGGTCACAGATATCAACATAAATAGAATGGGCACCAACCCATTTAGCATAAACAGAGTGGGCACCAACCCATCTCAATCGTGTCAAGTCCTTTGACTTGATCCAAGACAACACCATCATCTCACACACACCGGTTTGAAAACAAGTGGACGTAGCCCAAGAGCGGTTACCCAACTGTCCATGACCGTGGACACGGCTATTCGAATAGTTCTACACTCTGCAGAGGTTGCACACTTTACCCACTAGATCCGGGGAACTTCCGTGTCAATCCACGACCCGCGGTACCTCAAGTACCCGGGGTAAGCACCCGATCACTACCTTTCCCTAGACGACACTAACATGGAGTCCACTCGATTGGCAGTAACCCCCGTGCCCAACATCTCACATAACAATTTCGTGGAGCCTTGCTCCCATATCCATCACATACCACTGGCACGGGGTACCAACGGTGTGTCCGGTGCCCCATAAAGATGGTCATGGCCGCCCTACCTGGCACGACCCCGTCCCAAGAGAGAGCACCAACTCTCCCCCGTCACTAGTAATGCGGGCTCCAAGCTAGTATCCGACTAGGTACTCAATAATGCCCTTTCCCATATAAGGGTAGAGTGGTCGCGCATGTAAGGTTGGAATAACGGTCGCAACTCCGACCAATCCGTTTTGAAAACAACACACACCTTCCTTGGCACACCACTTCGTCATCAAGTGGTCACCCATCTCTTCATCTCCCTCGGGCATAAGTGGCACCCGACGGGTTTTTCGAAAATACTTTTGAAATCACTTTGCCTTCTTCACCATGCACAAACCCATCCCGTTTGCGTAGCATCTACATTTGCATCCTATCTACTCCCACCGGCATAACCCTCATAAGAAGGTAGGGCCATGCACAATGCAAGTATCAACGAGGAATGTAATCGTGGCAACCACCCACGTGGTTCACCATCTCGTCATGATTCCGATGCATCATCAATAAAGAGCTAAAAATGACATGCATATAAAGGGGTATCATAGTCATGGTCAAAGGGCTGCTTGCCTTGGTTGGCTTGATCTTCAAAGTCTTCAGGCCCTGCTCCTCCTTCTTCCTCAGCTACCTCGTCAAACACGGGATCTAACGTCGCAAGAAAACAACGGGAAAATAAGACAATAATAAAAACAGAAAAATCAAAGTGCTCACAAAAATGTCAACTTATTTTTGTAAAATACTAGAAGGAAAGCTAGGAAGGGGGCAACTTTTGGTTTTGGTTCTGGAGCAGCAAAATAGGAGTTGTGGATTTTCAAAGGCTTATTTAAATGCCAAAAACCACATTTAAATATTTACAGAGAAGAAAAGGTGATTGGATTTGAGTGAAAGTTGCACCATTAAATAGGTTACAATATTCTAGGAATTTAGAAATTGGAATCAATGTATTTGGATTAATATCCTGCCCTGTGGAATATTTGGAAATAATACAGAAAAGGAAAAAGAATAACGGCGCTGTGCTACTGGGCCAGAGAGGCCACAGCAGCAGCAGGCCCAGGGGGAAAACCCAGCCCACGCGGCCGCCACGTCGAAGGCGTAAAGGCTGAATACGCCTTCAGCCGACGGCGGGTCGGTGCGCGCGCGCGCGCACGTTTTAAACCTGACGGGTGGAGCCCACCCGTCAGGGCGTGAGGCTGACTGGCCGGCCCCACGGCGGCCGTCGTCTACCTCCGGCCAGAGGCGACGGCGAGCTCGCCGGCGGCGATACAGGGCACGGGAAGGGGCGCGGAGGCTACCGTTGGACTCAGGAGCGAGTCGCGGTTCTGGTGGTGGTGGAGACGGTCGCCGGGGTGGCCTGCTTCGCCGGCGACGAGGTCCCGCGGCGGAGGTGCTTCGGGCGCCGGTGGCTCCGGCCGTTTCCGGCTGCAAAACGAGGGGGAAAGAGAGGGGAAAGCATCAGTGAGGCGAGGGGAGTCCAGTTCGAGAGAGAATAGGGGCGGAGGAGGCCTGTACCCGCAGATCGACGGTGACCCGAGGCGGCGGAGCTCGAGCTCGATCTCGAGCTCGGGCGGTTCTGGAGAGAAGTGGGTGGTTCCGGGGGTGGATTGGGTGTGTGGAGGAGCGACAGGGAGGAAGAGAGAGGCTCGGGAGCGCCTTAAATAGGCTGGCCACGGTTCACCGTGGGCGTGGCCTACGGGCGCCCGCGGGATCAGCTCTGGAGGCCGTGGGAGAGGAGTAGGAGCTGTCCACGGCGCTTGTGGGGATGGAGTAGGGCGCCAGGGAGAAGGAGAGAGAGCGGGGGAGGGTTCTGGCGCCCGCGCGTGTGAGGCCGGCCATTGGCTGAGCCGGGCGGCGTCGGGCACGCGCTGCAGGAGGGGAGAGAGAAGGGGAGACAACGGGGACTGCACGGCGGCGTGTCGCAGACGTCGAGGCACATCATCTGGCGCGATGGGAAGGCACGAGGCGGTCGGGAGGCGCGGTGTCAACGGTCGGCGCTCTGGCAGGCGCTCCAGAGCGCGACTTTGGCCGGCATCCGCGGTTTTTCCGCGGCGCGCGCGCGTCCTTTTCTGTCTGGAAGCTACAGTGGCAGGGGACAAGGCCAGGGAAGGGCCTGGGATGCTCTGGGGTGCAGAAGGGAGAGAGAGTGGCTGTGAGAGGGGGAAGAAACTGTTGTCCAGAGAGGACAAACGTGATTCCCCCCTTCCTCCACATTGCTTTCTCGGGTAGAAAAGTGTCTAAGTGACAGAGGGGGGTGAGGAGGGGTTGTGGCAAAAAGGTGAACTCAAGGAGATTAGTGAAAGTGGCAAAAATAGGCTTTTTAGTATTTTGCCAGAAGGTGTTTGATGGAGTTTTGGTTAGGCTAATGATTCCCACTGGCCAAGATACTCCAAGGGGTGAAATGTCACATATATTTAGGGCCTTCCACCCATATTGAGCTTAATAGGACAAAGTTGCCAATGCAACTCTTGCAAACCCTAGAAATGGGCAGAAATGGATTTGTGTAGATCCAGTGGAGTAGATCATTTCTCCTTGATGCACCACTTGGTGTGGTGGCCTCATTTGATCACATGATCAGGCTCACCAAAGTTGGGGTCTTGGAGAAAAAGTTGGTAGTGCAAAGTGATTCAAACTTGATTCTGGTCAGAGAGGGTTTTGAGGCACTTTGACCAAGATTTCCTCTTCTCCAACCCGTGCCATTTGGTCCAGATGCATCATTAGACCAATGAAGCATGTCCACCAAGTTTGAGCACATTTGGACATACTTGGCAATGTAAAGTTGATCAAACTTTAGAATGGACAGAAATAGTTTTGAGGGGTTTTGATGGTGTTATCTTGTTCTCCAAGTCATGAGACTTGGCAAGATCATCTAATATGTCATATGTGACATGATAGAATTTTCCTGGAATTTTTGGAGGATAATTCCTTTGTAAATATTTCAAAAGCTTGAAATATCCAGAAAGGGTTTTAGAGGGATTTGACCAATATTTGGAACATGACCAGGTGCTGAAACTCTTATATATGGACAATATATGTCCTATGAGTTTCCCTAAATTTTGTCAAATATTTTTGAAACAGTAAAGTAATTTTTTCCTATTAAAGACCATTTCTGGCCTTAAGGAAAAGCCTTTAAATAAAATAGAACAGTAACTTTTAAAATTATATTTTTGTGGTTCCTGGGCATCCTATATCTAATAGGAGTCAAATATATTTTTGGAAAGATTTTTACTGCCCTTAATCAAGTACTTGCAGTGCAAACCTCAATTCAGGGGTTTTTGGAAAACTAATTTTTGAAAATACTTTCTGGCCAAATTATTTTTGTAAGAAAATTCTATATAGCACTATTCACATGGCATGGTCATTGGTCAGGAGCTTGGGGTAAGGAGATGGAATAAAGAGGGTAGAGTAGTTGACTTCAAGAAGCACTTGAAAAGAAACACAAGAGAGAAAACTAACTCCAAATAAAAGCCAAATAATGCAAAAAGTTTTTGTTGGTCCAAATTTTCATGCTTTATAAATGAAAATGAGATGTTACAAAATGCAGGGTGTGACACTTTCCTTGCAATAAAAGCACTCAGTCTCGGGCTTGGATCCATTCTTTGGCTTTTTCCCGGCAGCTTGCTTGCTGGGCGCGGCAACTACCTTGCCGTCCTTCTTGAAGTTCTTTTTACCCTTGCCCTTCTTGAACTTAGTGGTTTTATTGACCATCAACACTTGATGTTCCTTCTTGACTTCTACCTCTGCTGATTTCAGTATAGCAAATACTTCATGAATGGTATTTTCCATCCCCTGCATATTGAAGTTCATCACAAAGCTCTTGTAGCTTGGTGGAAGCGACTGGAGGATTCTGTCAATGACCGCATCATCTGGGAGATTAACTCCCAGCTGAGTCAAGCGGTTATGTAACCCAGAAATAGTGAGTATGTGCTCACTGACAGAACTATTTTCCTCCATCTTACACCTGAAGAATTTGTCGGAGACTTCATATCTCTCGACCTGGGCATGAGCTTGGAAAACCATTTTCAGCTCTTCGAACATCTCATATGCTCCATGTCTCTCAAAACGCTTTTGGAGCCCCGGCTCTAAGCTGTAAAGCATGCCACACTGAACGAGGGAGTAGTCATCGGAACGCGCCTGCCAAGCGTTCATAACGTCTTGTTCTGCAGGGAGAACAGGTGCGTCACCTAGCGGTGCTTGTAGGACATAATCTTTCTTGACAGCTATGAGGATGATCCTCAGGTTCCGGACCCAGTCCGTATAGTTGCTGCCATCGTCTTTCATCTTGGTTTTCTCTAGGAACGCGTTGAATTTGAGGACTACGTTGTCCATTTGATATACAAGACATATTGTAAAATATTTAGACTAAGTTCATGATAATTAAGTTCATCTAATCAAATTATAATGAACTCCCACTCAGATTTGGCATCCCTTTGGTCATCTAAGTGTTACACGATCCGAGTCGACTAGGCCGTGTCTGATCATCACGTGAGACGGACTAGTCATCGTCGGTGAACATTCTCATGTTGATCGTATCTTCCATACGACTCGTGTTCGACCTTTCGGTCTTCGTGTTCCGAGGCCATGTCTGTACATGCTAGGCTCGTCAAGTTAACCCTAAGTGTTTTCGCTGTGTAAAACTGTCTTACACCCGTTGTATGTGAACGTAAGAATCTATCACACCCGATCATCACGTGGTGCTTCGAAACGACGAACTGTAGCAACGGTGCACAGTTAGGGGAGAACACTTCTTGAAATTTTTTAAGGGATCATCTTATTTACTACTGTCATCCTAAGTAAACAAGATGCATAAAACATAATAAACATCACATGCAATTATATAAAGTAGTGACATGATATGGCCAATATCATATAGCTCCTTTGATCTTCATCTTCGGGGCTCCATGATCATCTTGTCACCGGCATGACACCATGATCTCCATCATCATGATCTCCATCATCGTGTCTTCATGAAGTTGTCACGCCAATGACTACTTCTACTTCTATGACTAACGCGTTTAGTAATAAAGTAAAGTAGTTTACATGGCGTTCTTCAATGACACGCAGGTCATACAAAAAATAAAGACAACTCCTATGGCTCCTGCCGGTTGTCATACTCATCGACATGCAAGTCGTGATTCCTATTACAATAGCATGAACATCTCATACATGACATATAGATCATTCATCATTCATCACAACTTTGGCCATATCATATCACAAAGCACTTGCTGCAAAAACAAGTTAGACGTCCTCTAATTGTTGTTTGCAAGTTTTACGTGGCTGAAGTAGGGTTCTAGCAAGAACGTTTTCTTACCTACGTGAAAGCCACAACATGATTTGTCAACTTCTATTTACCCTTCATAAGGACCCTTTTCATCGAATCCGCTTCAACTAAAGTAGGAGAGACAGACACCCGCCAGCCACCTTATGCAACTTGTGCATGTTAGTCGGTGGAACCGGTCTCACGTAAGCGTACGTGTAAGGTTAGTCCGGGCCGCTTCATCCCACAATACCGTTGAAGCAAGATAAGACTAGTAACGGAAAGAAAGTTGACAAATCTATGCCCACAACAAATTGTGTTCTACTCGTGCAAGAAGAACTACGCATAGACCTAGCTCATGATGCCACTGTTGGGGAACGTTGCAGAAAACAAAAATTTTCCTACGGTTTCACCAAGATCGATCTATGAGTTCATCTAGCAACGAGTGATTAGATGCATCTACATACCTTGTAGATCGCGAGCGGAAGCGTTCAAAGAACGGGAATGATGTAGTCGAACACGACGTGATCCAAATCACCGGAGATCCTAGCACCGAACGGACGGCACCTCCGCGTTCAACACACGTACGGAACAGCCACGTCTCCTCCTTCTTGATCTAGCAAGGGAGGGAGGAGAGGTTGAGGGAGATGGCACCAGCAGTAGCACGACGGCGTGGTGTTGATGGAGCTGCAGTACTCCGGCAGAGCTTCGCTAAGCACTATGGAGGAGGAGGAGGTGTTGGAGAGGGAGAAGGAGGCAACCAAAGGCCAAGGTATGAAGTCCCTCCTCTCCCCCACTATATATAGGAGGGCCAAGGGGGGGTGGCCGGCCCTAGGAGATCCAATCTCCTAGGGGGGCGGCGGCCAAGGGGGGTTTCCCTCCCCCCAAGGCACCTAGGAGGTGCCTTCCCCTCCTAGGACTCTTCCCCCTTCAAACCCTAGGCGCATGGGCCTATGTGGGGCTAGTGCCCTTGGCCCATGTAGGCCAAGGCGCACCCCCTACAGCCCATGTGCCCCCCCCGGGACAGGTGGACCCACCCGGTGGACCCCCGGGACCCTTCCGGTGGTCCCGGTACAATACCGATAACCCCAAAACTTGTCCTGATGCCCGAAACAGGACTTCCCGTATATAAATCTTTACCTCCGGACCATTCCGGAACTCCTCGTGACGTCCGGGATCTCATCCGGGACTCCGAACAACATTTGGGTTACTGCATATACATATCCCTACAACCCTAGCGTAACCGAACCTTAAGTGTGTAGACCCTACGGGTTCGGGAGACATGCAGACATGACCGAGATCGCTCTCCGGTCAATAACCAACAGCGGGATCTGGATACCCATGTTGGCTCCCACATGCTCCACGATGATCTCATCGGATGAACCATGATGTCGAGGATTTAATCAACCCCGTATACAATTCCCTTTGTCAATCGATATGTTACTTGCCCGAGATTCGATCGTCGGTATCCCAATACCTCGTTCAATCTCGTTACCGGCAAGTCACTTTACTCGTACCGTAATGCATGATCCCGTGACCAGACACTTGGTCACTTTGAGCTCATTATGATGATGCATTACCGAGTGGGCCCAGTGATATCTCTCCGTCATACGGAGTGACAAATCCCAGTCTCGATCCGTGTCAACCCAACAGACACTTTCGGAGATACCTGTAGTGCACCTTTATAGTCACCCAGTTACGTTGTGACGTTTGATACACCCAAAGCACTCCTACGGTATCCGGGAGTTACACGATCTCATGGTCAAAGGAAAAGATACTTGACATTAGAAAAGATCTAGCAAACGAACTACACGATCTCACGCTATGCTTAGGATTGGGTCTTGTCCATCACATCATTATCCTAATGATGTGATCCCGTTATCAATGACATCCAATGTCCATAGCCAGGAAACCATGACTATCTATTGATCAACGAGCTAGTCAACTAGAGGCTTACTAGGGACATGTTGGTGTCTGTTATTCACACATGTATTACGATTTCCGGATAATACAATTATAGCATGAATAAATACAATTATCATGAACAAAGGAATATAATAATAATGCTTTTATTATTGCCTCTAGGGCATATTTCCAACACGGAGAAGGTCGAGACGAGATGCGTGGACTTGGGCGCTGGAGCTCGAGAGTGCGCGGAGATGGATAAGCAAAGGAGGAAGAAGGCGTAGGTAAAAAGGGTGGATCCTTATCCCCTTATATAAGGGTGGACGAAGACTATACGTCCCCACCGGCCTAGTAAAACTCGCTTATCTCCAAGCGCCACCATCAATGGCGCGGTTGGGTTACCCACGTCTGTATTGATGAGAATCCCGGAATAAGGGGAACACGATCTCTGCTTCGACAAGACGTGCCAAGGAAACCGCTTCGCTAAACGCGCTGAGGTGGTATAATAAAAAAACGATTTAAGTAAAGGCTTGGTAGTGGCGTGACGTCATGCTACAAGATACGTCAGCAGATTGAACTTGTGTACATATTATTCTCTCTACGGTGGAATGTGGAATTTATTTTGCAGAGCCGGACACTATCCTGGTGTTCACAATCTTCTATGAATTATTCGGAGGAGGAACCCGCCTTGCAATGCCGAACAATATGCGCGCCGGACTCATCGTCATTGAAGCCTGGTTCAGGGGCTACTGAGGGAGTCATGGACTAGGGGGTGTCCGGACAGCCGGACTATCATCGTCAGCCGGACTCCAAGACTATGAAGATACAAGATTGAAGACTTCGTCCTGTGTCCGGATGGGACTTTCCTTGGCGTGGAAGGCAAGCTTGGCAATACGGATATGTAGATCTCCTACCATTGTAACAGACTTTGTGTAACCCTAGCCCTCCCCAGTGTCTATATAAACCGGAGGGTTTTAGTCCGTAGGACGGACAACCATTACAACAATCATACCATAGGCTAGCTTCTAGGGTTTAGCCTCCTTGATCTCGTGGTAGATCCACTCTTGTACTACCCATATCATCAATATCAATCAAGCAGGAGTAGGGTTTTACCTCCATCGAGAGGGCCCAAACCTGGGTAAAAACATCGTGTCCCTTGTCTCCTATGACCATCCGCCTAGACGCACAGTTCGGGACCCCCTACCCGAGATCCGCCGGTTTTGACACCGACAGTTTCCTTATTGGTGCAACAGCAGGTGGCCACAGCAGGTTGCCGTGTGTCGATGTCAAAACCGGCGGATCTCGGTTAGGGGTTCCAGAACTGTGCGTCTAGGTGGATGGTAACAGGAGACAAGGGACACGATGTTTTACCCAGGTTCGGGCCCTCTTGACGGAGGTAAAACCCTATGTCCTGCTTGATTAATATTGATGATATGGGTAGTACAAGAGTAGATCTACCACGAGATCAAGGAGGCTAAACCCTAGAAGCTAGCCTATGGTATGAATGTTGTAATGGAGGTTATGTCCTACGGACTAAAGCCCTCTGGTTTATATAGACACGGAGAGGGCTAGGGTTACATAGAGTTGGTTACAATGGTAGGAGATCTACATATCCGTATTGCCAAGCTTGCCTTCCACACCAAGGAAAGTCCCATCCGGGCACGGGACGGAGTCTTCAATCTTGTATCTTCGTAGTCTTGGAGTCCCGCGGACGATGATAGTCCGGCTGTCCGGACACCCCCTAGTGCAGGACTCCCTCAGTAGCCCCTGAACCTGGCTTCAATGACGATGAGTCCGGCGTGCATAATGTTCGGCATTGCAAGGCGGGTTCCTCCTTTGAATAATCCAGAGAAGATTGTGAACACCCGGATAGTGTCCGGCTCTGTAAAATAAATTCCACATTCCACTGTAGAGAGAACAAAATGTACACAAGTTCAATCTGCTGACGTATTTTGCGGCGCGACGTCATGCCACTACCAAGCCTTTACTTGAATTGTTTTTTATTATACCACCTCAGCGCGTTTAGCGAAGCGGTTTCCTTGGCACGTCTTGTCGAAGCAGAGATCGTGTTCCCCTTATTTCGGGATTCTCATCAATATGGACGTGGGTAACCCAACCACGCCATTGATGGTGGCGCTTGGGAGATAAGCGAGTTTTACCAGGCTAGGGTGGACGCATAGTCTTTGTCCGCCTATATATAAGGGATAAGGATTCACCTTCTCACCTACGCCTTCTTCCTCCTTTGCTTATCCATCTCCGTGCACTCGAGCTCCAGCACCCAAGTTCGCGCATCTCGCCTCGACCTTCTCCGACCATGTTCGGAGCGGGAGGCAAATGGTTGGCCTCCACCGTTAAGGAGGAGCACATCACCAAGCTGCGCAGCGCCGGATACCTTTCCGGCGACGTCGTGCACCGGCTGCCCGATGAGGGGCAGCTCATCCCCACCCCCGGGCCCCATGAGAGGGTCGTTTTCCTTCCCCACTTCCTCCGCGGACTGGGCTTTCCACTTCACCCCTTTGTCCGGGGGCTCATGTTCTACTACGGCCTGGATTTCCATGATCTGGCGCCGTACTTCATCCTCAACATCTCGGCGTTTATCGTCGTGTGCGAGGCCTTCCTCTGCATCCAGCCCCACTTTGGCCTGTGGCTCAAGACCTTCAACGTCAAGCCGAAGGTTGTGAAGGGCACGCAAGCGGAGTGCGGAGGCGCCATGTTGGGCAAGATGCCCAACGTCCTTTGGTTCGAAGGGGCCTTCGTGGACTCCGTCAAGGGGTGGCAATCGGGGTGGTTCTATATCACCGAGCCGCGTGAACCCACGTGGGTGGCGGCCCCCGAGTTCAGATCTGGCATCCCTACGCAGCTCACCTCCTGGAAAGAGAAGGGCTTGCGGTGGGGTAATTCGAAGGGGCTGACGGGACTCCAAGCCTGTATCCAGAAGCTGGTGAACAAGAAGCTCAGGCTGGTTAACGTGGTCCAAGTCATGCTCGTCCGCCGGATTCTCCCATGCCAAGAACGGGCATTCAATCTGTGGGATTTCAATCCGGAACAGCACCAGGCGTTGAGCGGGCTCTTCGACACAACGTACGAAGGCGCCTGGAGGGTGCTGTTTAAGGGCGCCGAAGCCCCCGCATCCGCGACGGAAGATCACGGATTCCACTCGTAGCGTCCAGCTGACGAGGTAAGTGATTCTACCCCTTTATGAGACACTTGTTAATAGTTCGACCCTAAGCGGGTTTTAATCTCCCTTTTCCTTTGATAGGAATGGATGAAGAAGGCCTTGCAGCTCATCTGCCCGGCTCCCATGCCAGAAGACCCAGTGGACGCCCGTCTGGCGGGGCTGTTGGTTCCGGCACCGCACGTGGTGCCGGGGAAGAAGGCCAAGAAGGTGGCCACGGGCACTCGAAAGAGTTCCCGTTTTCAGGTGTCCGACGACTCCGAGGCGGATTCCTTCCCCGAAGACGAGGAGGAGGAAGAAGACTCTCTCCCAGAGGGGGAGAGAGAAAGAGGAAGGCCTCCCCAACAGGGGAGGCCGAAGGGTCCAAGAGGGGAAGAACTATTCCCCCAGACAGCTCCGCCAACACCAACGTTGGCGAAGAAGAGTGGCCCTCGAGGGCCAAGCCTCACGCGAGATCGTAAGTATCCGGATTCCTGAATGATCTGTAATTTCTTTTTGTCACATAGTGTCCTTCTAACGCCGCATACTATCTGCAGTCCGGCCGACGATGATCTCCCTGCTTCGTCGAGCAGGTCGTTGGCTGGGTCGGATGTGGAATCCATCCTGACTTCCTCCACCCCTCGTGCCGACAAGGACGCCGAGGTGGGATCCCGGAAAGGTACCCATCAGGAGGAGGCTCCGGAGGTGCCGCAAGGCAGCCTCCCGGACTTTGCGCCGGACTCTACGCCGGAACCCGCAGTGGTTCCAGAGTCCGGCAGGCGGCCCCTTCGCAAGAAGGGCAAGACCGTGACACCGGCGGCCCCCGTCCAACCGGAGGTGCCGGACAACTTGTCGGAGGCGCTCAAAGGAACTTCCATCGAGGAAGAACACCGCACTATCATGAGTGCGGTGATTCAGAAGGTTCAGCTCGCCAAGAGCGGGTTGACCGAAGCCTGCAGCAGCCTTCTAACAGGCTTTGAGGTAAGAAGTTAAAATTATGTAATGTAATACCGCATAGACAGTAGCCCCTGATGCTCAGTTCGGCGTTCGGAAAGAAAAGCCGGACTGAGGATCTAAAAAGATATACGCAGGGTTGCTTAGAAATATGTCAATATGGGTTTGCAGGCTGCGCTGCTGACCTCTGCCGCACTAACTGCGGAGGTCGGTGCATTGAAGCAGGATCTCGAGCGGTCCGAGCGAGAGCTCGGCCATGCCAAGAAGCAGCTTGAGGACAAAGAAGGTGAGTAACACCACTTTAAAGATTTACCTTACAGAAAAGGATTTAGGTTGCAATAAAAATGACAAGGATAACGTGGGTACTGCAGGGGCCACTAACGAGGTGGCAACCCTGAAGGAGGCTGTGTCCGCGGCCGAACGCGATGCGTCCGCAGAACAGGCAGAGCGAGAGAAGCAGGAGGCACGGGTGGCGGAAGTGCGGCAAGAGCTCCAGGCTCTCATGGAGAAGCATGAGAGTTTGGAGCGTGACTCCAAGACTCGAGAGTCTAAGCTCGCCTCGGCTCTCAAAAGTGCCAAGTCCGCCAAGGCCGAGGCCCATAAGGCCCTTCAGGAGGTTGAAGATGTGAAGAAGATAGCGGCGGGTAAGGCATTTTTCATGCAAAGCAAGCATGTTAATGTAAACTACCTGACACTTACCCGCATTCGGAGCTCTCCAGGGGCGTTTATAGATCTGCCGCGCAGTGTATCCGATGCCGCCGCATTCTACCGTGGCCAGGAGGGGAGCTCAACGGAGAAGGTCTTCTGGTCTCAGTATGCTGAGGCCGGCCATCCGGTGCCCCCTAGCGACCAGCTAAAGCAGCTGGTCGGCTCCACAAGGCGGCGGAGGAGGCCATGAAGGGCCTCATAGTCCGGCTGTGGCCTGGACAGGCCATGCCTGGGAGCTACTTCGGCCTCGTGCGGCGGCTGGTGGACGCATGCCCCTGGGTGGAGGTCATCAAGCGCTCCGCTTGTATTGAAGGTGCTCGTCGGGCCCTTGCCCGCACAAAGGTGCACTGGGGAAGGCTGGATGCGGAGAGGCTTCTTACAGACCCGCCGCCAGCGGGCAAGGAGTATCGTACGCCCGAAATGTATTATAAGACTGTCCTGAAGGGTGCCCGCAATATTGCGGATGAGTGCCCCAGAGATGTAATTTTTGAGTAAAACTCGCTATGTATTATCCTGTGCGCTGAAAACTTTTGTTCATATGCGCTAAGCAACACTTGTTTAATTTAAAATATTACCTTCTGTGCGGCCGTTTATAAAATCTGAGAGATGGCAAGTCGTTGGCTTCAGCCCCCGAGCCACGAGTGCTGGGGTGTTCGGGATAACTTGAGCACTCTTGTTCCCATTTTTGGGTCCATCTAGGGAGGCGCTCAACACGACGAACAAGGCAACCAGACTTATAATGCTTGAACACTCTCACTTAGCCATAGAATTCTATAATTTTAAATTTCGGCGAAGCCCCTAGTATTCAGAAGACCGAATTCGGGGTGCTATCCACGCCTTCATCGGACATTATCCGGTACTTCGCTCGAAGCGGCATGAGTCTTTAGGGACCCGAAAAGACCTCTCGAACAGCGACCAGTCTCCCGCCTTATCATGCCAGTTAGTTTTAGCTTTCTCCACTGAGGCGCTCGCCCAGCTCAACCGAGGCACAATCGCAGTGGTTCTCCCAGTGCCACCTTAGCCGACAGAATGGAACATAAGGCACCAAAACATGGGAGCCGGGCAAACCCAACTATTGACCCAAGACATGATTCGGAGCCGATTCATATAATGCTATAAGTTCGGGGTGCCGCACTTGTGAAAGTGTTCGGACTTATCAACACCATAATGCGGGGAACATAAGCCCCTGGTGTATTAGGCCGTACCAAAATATATGGGTGCAAGATGTCATTTAATGAACATATATATATATATATAAAGTAATGTAATTACAGGCGAAAAGTGCTGCATTATTTATTCAAGGAAGTCTGCTATAAGTGCAGACTGATACAGATAGTGAGGTAGGCAAGGGTTTGGACTATTTAAACATGTCCCCCTCCAGGGGTGGGCTGCGGACTTGGTGTATATAATCAGATTTAATGCTCGTAATGGAGACCACCTGAGTGTTCGTCGCAGCCTTCTTTCTTCCCTGGCTGTTGCATCGTGAGTTCGGCAGGTTCACCGCCGGACAGGGTCTCTGATTAACGGAGTCCTGTGTATACAAAGAAGGAAAATAATAATAATAAAAAAAAGAGTGACACACTTGCGAGCCCCTGGTGTGGTCGAGCTGCACTCTGGGTCTATTGTGGTCGCGCTCCTTCCCCTACGCCCATGGTATCTCCAAAGTGTAATGATGTACGCGGAGGGTTGTTCTTGTGATCATGCGAGGGCTGGGGTCAGGGCCGCACTGCTACGCGTGCTCGGATCGTGCCAGGTGGTCTTGGTTGGTGTTGCTTCGGGCGCGTTTGGCTGTATCCGTCCGTTTAACGGCCGGACTCGAAAATTGCCTTAAAAGGCTGCTCTGTACTTCTGCCGTGAGAGCCGCTGTATGTTCCTCCGTTCGGAGGGAGCGTTCCGTATTTCCGTTAACCGTGATGACTCCACGAGGGCCTGGCATCTTGAGCTTGAGGTATGCATAATGCGGCACCGCGTTGAACTTTGCAGACGCGGTTCGTCCGAGCAGAGCGTGATAGCCGCTGCGGAATGGGACTACGTCAAAGATTAACTCCTCGCTCCGGAAATTATCCGGGGATCCGAAGACCACTTCCAGTGTGATTGAGCGTGTACAATTGGCCTCAACACCTGGTATGACACCTTTAAAGGTCGTCTTCGTAGGTTTAATCCTTGAGGGGTCTATGCCCATTTTGCGCACTGTATCCTGATAAAGCAGGTTCAGGCTACTGCCGCCGTCCATCAGGACTCTCGTGAGGTGAAATCCATCGACCATTGGGTCTAAAACCAATGCGGCGAATCCGCCATGGCGGATGCTGGTCGGATGGTCTCTTCGATCGAAAGTGATCGGACAAGAGGACCATGGATTGAACTTCGGGGCGACTGGCTCCATCGCGTATACGTCCCTTAGTGCACGCTTCCGCTCCCTCTTGGGTATATGGGTTGCGTATATCTTGTTGACCGTCCGCACTTGTGGTGGGAAACCCTTCTGTCCTCTACTGTTCGGCGGCCGGGTCTCTTCCTCGTCGTCGCTATGCAGCCCCTTGTCATTGTTTTCGGCAATTAACTTGCCTGCCTGCTTGAATACCCAACAGTCTCTATTGATGTGATTAGCTGGCTTTTCGGGGGTGCCATGTATCTGGCATAAGCGGTCGAGTATTCGGTCCAAGTTGGACGGACCCGGAGTGGTACTTTTGAATGGCTTCTTCCGTTGACCGGGTTTAGAGCCTCGGAATCCGGCGTTGACTGCCGTATCCTCCTTGTCGTCGCCGTTAATGCGGCGTCTATTTTTACTTCAACGCGACCTGCCATTGTGGTCCTTGGTATCCAGACTGCCAGAATTTTTACTGAGGTTGTTGCTGCGAGCTAGCCAGCTGTCCTCTCCCGCACAAAAGCGGGTCATTAAGGATGTGAGGGCTGCCATGGATTTCGGCTTTTCCTGTCCTAGGTGCCGGGCTAGCCACTCGTCGCGGATGTTATGTTTGAAGGCTGCGAGGGCCTCTGCATCCGGACAGTCGACAATTTGATTTTTCTTTGTTAGGAACCGTGTCCAGAACTGTCTGGCCGATTCGTCTGGCTGCTGAATTATGTGGCTTAGGTCATCGGAGTCTGGTGGTTGCACATATGTGCCCTAGAAGTTGTCGAGGAATGCGGCTTCCAGGTCTTCCCAACACCCAATTGACTCTGCGGGCAAGCTGTTGAGCCAATGCCGAGCTGGTCCTTTAAGCTTGAGTGGGAGATATTTGATGGCATGGAGATCGTCGCCGCGGGCCATATGGATGTGAAGGAGGTAATCTTCGATCCAAACCGCGGGGTCTGTTGTGCCATCGTAGGATTCAATGTTTACGGGTTTAAACCCTTCAGGGATTTGATGATCCATTACTTCGTTGGTGAAGCATAGCGGGTGTGCGGCGCCTCTGTATTGAGCAATATCACGACGTAGCTCGAGTGAGCGTTGTCTGCTGTGTTCGGCCTGGCTGGAGTTATTGTATCCGGCGCGACGGTATTCGTCGTGGGTCGTGGGGCGCCCACGTGATCCATAGATGGATCTGGATTGCCTTGCTTTGTCCTCCAATATATCTTGCAAGTCCGTCGCGTTCCCTCTTGGCTTTGTACTTTTGGAGCGATGCCGTGGTACGGTCTTGGTGGAGGGCCTAGATGCCTCTCTTTCGTGACCACGGGGTGGTCGGTCGGCCATATGGTGCGCTGGTGATGCAGGTATGTATGCTTCCTCCTCTAATCGGGGGAGCAACTTGCATTTTGTGTAACTTTTGGAGGGACGTTCGAGTTCATACTCTTCGGCCGCGAGGACCTCAGTCCATCTGTCGACCAGCAGGTCTTGATCAGCTTGAAGCTGTTGCTGCTTTTTCTTTAGGCTATTTGCCGTGGCGATAAGCCTGCGTTTAAAACGCTCTTGTTCGACGGGATCCTCAGGCACGAGGAATTCATCGTCGCCATGGTTGCTTCGTCTCCGGAGGGAGGCATGTAATTATCATCCTCGACCTCTTCGTCTGCCGCTCTCTCGCGAGGGCTTGCTTCTGCATCCTCCTGCGCTGAATCTTGCTGGAGGGGATTGTCTTCGGCACTGTCTGGAGTGTTATTATCTCCTGTGCCAGAATCTCCATTCTTGCTGTGGCGGGATTTAGAGCGGCGCCGCTGACGCCGGCGCTTGGGCTGTTTCTTTAAGGAATCTGCCTCTGCTGCTTCTTCGCCGTCCCCATCTTTTGGGGTGTCCACCATGTATATGCCGTATGACGAGGTGGTCTTCGAGTGCCCTGTAGGCACTGGTTCTTGTTCATCTCTGGCATCGTGGGCTCTGAATTTCTTCGTCGTCCGTATCCCAGCCATCCTGGCCATAGTCCGGCCAGATCTCTCCAGATAGCGAGAGATGTTTTAGCGAATTTAGGATGTCGCCAAAGGGCGAGTGTTGGAAGATGTCCGCGGTGGTGAATTCCATGACCGGCGCCCAATCAGATTCGATTGGAAGGGGCGCGGGAGGTTCGGAGTCCGGCAGGGAGTCTGACACCTCGGAGTCACGAGCTTCGCAAGGGACAAGGTTAGTGTTCGGCTCCATCGCCGTGGAAGTTGCAGCCCCCGAGGCGGTGTCCAGCCACCGGTCCTCGATTTGGGCGATCGGCTCCGGACTGAGGGCCGGAGCGGATTCGTGTGCGGCCACCAAGGCATTGTCCGGCGGCAGAGCTAGATCATGCCCATCGTGACAGTGCGGCACGCTTGGCTGTGGCTCGAGCCCGTCGAAGATCAAGTCCCCGTGGATGTCGGCCGTAAAGTTTAGGCTTCCGAACCTGACCTGACGGCCAGGGGCGTAGCTTTCGATCTGCTCTAGATGGCCAAGTGAATTAGCCCGCAGTGCGAAGCCGCTGAATACGAAGATCTGTCCGGGGAGAAAAGTCTCACCCTGGACAGCGTTGTTGTCGATTGAAGAAGCCATCGAGCCTATCGGCGACGGCACAGAGGAACTCTCAATGAAAGCACCAATGTCGGTGTCAAAACCGGAGGATCTCGGGTAGGGGGTCCCGAACTGTGCGTCTAGGCGGATGGTAACAGGAGACAAGGGACACGATGTTTTACCCAGGTTCGGGCCCTCTTGATGGAGGTAAAACCCTACATCCTTCTTGATTAATATTGATGATATGGGTAGTACAAGAGTAGATCTACCACGAGATCAAGGAGGCTAAACCCTAGAAGCTAGCCTATGGTATGAATGTTGTAATGGAGGTTATGTCCTACGGACTAAAGCCCTCCGGTTTATATACACACCGCAGAGGGCTAGGGTTACACAGAGTCGGTTACAATGGTAGGAGATCTACATATCCATATTGCCAAGCTTGCCTTCCATGCTAAGGAAAGTCCCATCCGGACACGGGACGGAGTCTTCAATCTTGTATCTTCGTAGTCTTGGAGTCCGGCGGACGATGATAGTCCGGCTGTCCGGACACCCCCTAGTCCAGGACTCCCTCACCGTGCCTTCACCATCGAGCTACGTAGCGTCGCCTGGCCAGGCAAGTTCAAGCCAGATCTGCCTCCTCACTACGACGGTACAACCGACCCCGGGGAGTTCCTGCAGCTCTACGTGCTGGGCTTCGAGGTGGCCAACGGAGACGAAAAGGTCACCGTGAACTAGTTTCCCATGACGCTCAAGGATGGTGCCCGCACATGTCTCCTGAACCTGCCTCCCGGCTCGATCTCCTCTTGGGACGAGATGCGTAGCCGCTTCATCATGAACTTCCAGGGCAATCACGACCGCCCCCCGTCCGCGAGTGACCTGTTCCGCATCAAGCAACAGCCTGGAGAGACCCTGCAGAAATACATCCAGCGCTTCAACAGCGCCCGCCTCAAGATCCCCAAGGTGACGGACGAGGCCATCATCTCAGTGTTCTCTGATGGCGTCCGCGACGTCAAGATGAAAGAGGAGCTTGCCATCCACGAGGATCTGTGCACATCTCTGGAGCTGTTCAGCCTGGCGACCAAGTGCGCAAGAGCTGAGGAAGGATGCCTCTCCCTCCTCGAGCTTCCAGCTGCTGACCCAGAAGAGAACAAAACCAAGGCCAAGGACGTGAAGCGCAAAGGAGCAACCATTCTCGCAGCAGAGCCATACATGAAGCGTGGCAGGGACCAGCCGGAGTCGTCCAAGGGCAGCCGACCGTTCTGCGCCTACCACAACCTCCACACCCACAACACCAACGAATGCCAGGAGCTCAGGGCCGTTCGGGAAGGACACTTCGGTCGTCGCCTGATACGTCTCCAATGTATCTATAGTTTATGAAGCATTCATGCTATTTTACTATCTGTTTTGAATGATTACGGGCTTTATTATACACTTTTATATTACTTTTGGGATTAACCTATTAACCAGAGGCCCAGCCCATATTGCTGTTTATTGCCTGTTTCGGTATTTCGAAGAAAAGGAATATCAAACAGAGTCCAAACAGAATGAAACCTTCGGCAGCGTGATTTTTTGGAAGAATATGATCCTGGAGACTTGGAGTTCACGTTAGAAGATCCTCGAGGCAGCCACGAGATAGGAGGGGCCTCCCCTGTAGGGCGCGCCCCCAGTCTCGTGGGCCCCTCGAGCACCTCCCGACCAACTTTTGTCGCCTATATAAGCCTACGTACCCTAAAAACATCGAATATCAAGATAGATCGGGAGTTCCGCCGCCTCAAGCCTCTATAGCCACCAAAAACCTCTCGGGAGTCCGTTCCGGCACCCTGCCGGAGGGGGAACCCATCATCGGTGGCCATCTTCATCATCCCGGCGCTCTCCATGACAAGGAGGGAGTAGTTCACCCTCGGGGCTGAGGGTATGTACCAGTAGCTATGTGTTTGATCTCTCTCTCTCATGTTCTCTCTATGGCACGATCTTGATGTATCGCGAGCTTTGTTATTATAGTTGGATCTTATGATGTTTCTCCCCCTCTACTCTCTTGTGATGAATTGAGTTTCCCTCTTGATGTTATCTTATCAGATTGAGTCCTTGATTTGAGAACACTTGATGTATGTCTTGCCGTGTTTATCTGTGGTGATAATGGGATATCACGTGCCACTTGATGTATGTTTTGGTGACCAACTTGCGGGTTCCGCCCATGAACCTATGCATAGGGGTTGGCACACATTTTGTTGACTCTCCGGTAGAAACTTTGGGGCACTCTTTGAAGTACTTTGTGTTGGTTGGATGAATCTGAGATTGTGTGATGCATATCGTATAATCATGCCCACGGATACTTGAGGCTACAATGGAGTATCTAGGTGACATTAGGGTTTTGGTTGATTTGTGTCTTAAGGTGTTATTCTAGTATGAACTCTTTAATAGATCGATCCGAAAGAATAACTTTGAGGTGGTTTCGTACCCTACCATAATCTCTATGTTTGTTCTCCGCTATTAGTGGCTTTGGAGTGACTCCTTGTTGCATGTTGAGGGCTTGTTATATGATCTATCTATGTTATTATTGTTGAGAGAACTTGCACTAGTGAAAGTATGAACCCTAGGCCTTGTTTCCTATCATTGCAATACCGTTTATGCTCACTTTTATCATTAGTTACCTTGCTGTTTTTATATTTTTCAGATTACAAAAACCTTTGTCTACCGTCCATATTGCACTTGCATCACGATCTCTTCGCCAAACTAGTGCACCTATACAATTTGCCATTGTATTGGGTGTGTTGGGGACACAAGAGACTCTTTGTTATTTGGTTGCAGGGTTGTTTGAGAGAGATCATCTTCATCCTACGCCTCCTGCGGATTGATAAACCTTAGGTCATCCACTTGAGGGAAATTTGCTACTGTCCTACAAACCTATGCACTTGCAGGCCCAACAACGTCTACAAGAAGAAGGTTGTGTAGTAGACATCAAGCTCTTTTCTGGCGCCGTTGCCGGGGAGGTGAGTGCTTGAAGGTATATCTTTAGATCTTGCAATCGATTCTTTTTGTTTCTTGTTTTAGTTTAGTTTATAAAATAAAATTACAAAAAAATGGAGTAAAGTTTGTCTCATACGCTTTGTCTTTTTAATATCTTTCGTGAGTTTTATGGAAAGGAAAATTGTGCTCAAGTGCTAGAAGAAGAATGCTTTAAAATGCTTGGTACTAAATCTTTGAATGATGAGCATGATGGCAATGTTGTTAATATAAACTCCTTGAATATCCATAGTACTATTGATGATTGCTCTAGTCATGATTAAAATATATCTTATGAGCATGTAAACTTTTGTGGAGTGCATGTTTGCATGAACACACCAAATAGAGAAGATATATATTGCAAGAGGCATAAGCATTTAGAAACTAAATGGTTGCAAGAAAGGCTAAATGTGAGTGCTGAAAATTTGAATTTCCTTTGCCGTACTTGTGAACTTTGCAATGAACGTGGTCATTTACATCTCCTATGCAAATTGTTTCATGATCGAATCGTGTCCAAAAGTTGTGATGATTTGATCTCCCTTGCTCATTACAATGAACTTAGTTTGCTTTTGGGTTATGAAGAATTGAAACGTTTACTCAAGGACCCTCCAGAATTTGCCCATAAGAAATTCCTTAATATTGATCTAGAGAAGATTTATTTGTATTGTGCGGTGAATTGCATTGAAAATCCTTATATTGCCAATTACCTAAAGAAAAGGAAGCAAATAGAAGATGATGAGAATACTAATGAAAGGGAAGAGACTTCCCAATATCCTCCTATTATTTCTTATGATGAATCAGGTAACAAGGAGGATCTTTCTATTCAACCAATCTCGTCAATAAGGAGCTCAAAAAGGAAGGTTGAAACCACACATAATGTGAAGAAGAAAAAGAAAAGAAGGAGCAACAAAGGTAGAAAGGTATCCCTCCCAAATGATGTTGCTCCTACTACTCATTGTGATGATGATAATTGCTATACTATTGGTGCTATCAATATTTTTAATGATGAGAGTGATTATGCTTATGATATGAAAGGGCCCAAGCTTGGGGAAGCTATGTTTGACGAGGATGAAATATTTGAGAATATATTTGCTTAAATTAATGTTTGTCCCAAGCTTGGGGATGCTATGTTTAATGAAGATGATATTCTTAGCATCCCAAGTTTTGATATGCAAAGTTGTTATGATGATAGCATGCCTCCTACTTATGATGATTATATTGATGAAAGTGGGTTTGGAAGAGTGTCAACTTTAGGAAGTAGTTATCCCACTATTTTGGAGGATGTTGAATCTTATTGTGATGAATGTGAAAGTGGATTTGGAAGAGTGTCAACTTTATTTAGTGATGATTCCACTATCTTGGGAGAGGTTTCAATCGATTATGATGAGAATGAAGTTGCTACTTATGATGATTATTGGGATGCAACTTATGCTATAAAAAGTAGTGATGATTATATTTACAAATCTTGTCATGATTATGATTACTCTTTTTCTGAACATTACTCTTTTAATGTGGAAACATTTTTAGTGTTCAAGCCTCTTATGATACTCCCACTATTCCGAATGAGGAGAATTTTGCTTATGTGGAGAGTAGTAAATTTTCTATGCTTGTAGATCATGAAAAGAATGCTTTAGGTGCTGGTTATATTGTTGAATTCATTCATGATGCTACTGAAAATTATTATGAGGGAGGAATATATGTTTGTAGGAATTGCAATAATGTCAAGTTTCCTCTCTATGTGCTTCAAGTTTTGAACTTATGCTTGTTTTAACTTCCTATGCTTGTTGATTATTGTTCCCATAAGTTGTTTGCTCACAAAATCCCTATGCATAAGAAGTGGGTTAGACTTAAATGTGCTAGTCATATGCTTCATCATGCCTAGCTAGAAAGGCATTAAAGAAAAGCGCTTGTTGGGAGACAACCCAATATTTACCCTTACTATTTTTGTGTGTCCAAATGATTATGCTACTATAGTAATCATGTTTTATAGCTTTTGTTTTAATAAAGTGCCAAGTAAGACCTTTAGGATAGCTTACGGTGATAGTTGTGTTGATCCTGCTGAAAATCAGAAACTTTTGCACCAAGTAAATTAGTTTTGTTAATTCACAGAAACGTGATTATGATTTGATTCTTTTTGCTATGTATTGGTACACAAATTTCTTAGGACTTCCTAATTTGGTAGGATTTTTGGAGTTCAAGAAGTATACGTTTGATACAGATTACTACAGACTGTTCTGTTTTTGACAGATTCTGTTTTCTATGTGTTGTTTGCTTATTTTGATGAATCTATGTCTAGTATTAAGCGGTATGAAGCATAGATAAGTTGAAGTAAATTAGATATTACACCATTATGAATTTATAATGAGTTCATTACAGTACCTAAGTGGTGGTTTTATTTTCTTATACTAACGGAGCTTACGAGTTTTCTGTTGAGTTTTGTGTTGTGAAGTTTTCAAGTTTTGGGTAAAGATTCGATGGACTATGGAATAAGGAGTGGCAAGAGCCTAAGATTGGGGATTCCCAAGGCACCCCAAGGTAATATCCAAGGACAACCAAGAGCCTAAGCTTAGGGATGCCCCGGATGGCATCCCCTCTTTCGTCTTCATTCATTGGTAACTTTACTTGGAGCTATATTTTTATTTGCCACATGATATGTGTTTTGCTTGGAGCGTCATTTTATTTTGTTATTATTATATTTATGTTATTTATAATAATGTTTGCATCTTTAGTTTCAATAAAAAAGTCAAGGATAGCCTTTACCATGCTTATTTTGCTAGTATACATGTTGCTGTTTGAAAACAGAAAGTTTACCGCTGTTGCAAAAATTCCCTAGAAAAGTAAGAGAATGGTATAATGTTGAAGCTTTTTGCATATTGAGCTCTGATAAATATACTACAGTGGGAATTTTATTTCATAATTTTTTGAGTTAGGGAAGTATGATGAATCTTGCATTCTTTATAGACTATACTGTTTTCACAGATTGCTGTTATGGTTGCATTGTTTGCATATGTTTGCTTGTTTAATGATTCTATTTTAGGATAGGAGTATTAAATATGCAGAGGAATTTAGTATGAAATGTTGAATAATAATTTTAGTGATTTTTCACAGTAGAAAATGATAAGGTTTTGCATTGGTTTATACTAACCTATCTCACCAGTTCTTGTTGAGTTTGTTGTGGATGAAGTTTTTGATAAAAAGAGAAACCATGATATGAGAGGAATTAAGGAGACACAAAAGTTCAAGCTTGGGGATGCCAAAGTCACACCAAGATAATATTTCAAGAAGTATCAAGCATCTAAGCTTGGGGATGCCCCATTAGGCATCCCACCTTTCTTCTTCAACAACTATCGGTTAGTATCGGTTGAGCCTAAGTTTTTGCTTCTTCACATGAGTTGTGCTATCCTTGCAATGTCATTTTATTTTGTTTTTCTTTCTGTTTGAATACAATACCAAGATCTGAAATTCTTTAATGAGAGAGAGTCTTCACATAGTTGCATAATTATTTAGCTACTCATTGATCTTCACTTATATCTTTTTGGAGTAGTTTGTCATTTATTCGTGTGCTTCACTTATATCTTATGAGTAAATGGTTGAATGAGTTGAATGTCATAAATCTGAAATTATATATGTCTCATTTGCTTATCCCATGGGGAGTTATGACTTCACATCTAAGAGGTAGAGGTTGTAAATTTATTGAAGGTTAGCAAGCATTGTATTGGTCATTTGAACAATTTCATGAAAGAATATTGAAGGAAGAGAGATTTCACATATAAATATACTATCCTAGACATATTTTATAATTGGGAGAACTCATTAAGTATGACATGCTAAAGAGTTGATGTTGGACAAGGAAGACAACGTAATGGTTTATGTTTTTCGACATCTCAGTTAAAGTATATTGTCATGGATCATTCAAACATGTTGAGCTTGCCTTTTCCCCTCATGCTAGCCAAAATTCCTTGCACCAAGTAGAGATACTACTTGTGCTTCCAAATATCCTTAAACCCAGTTTTGCCATGAGAGTCCACCATACCTACATATGGATTGAGTAAGATCCTTCAAGTAAGTTGTCATCGGTGCAAGCAATAAAAATTGCTCTCTAAATATGTATGATCTTTATCGGTCAAACCGCATAACAACATATGTTGTTCCCTTTGTCATCGGTATGTTACGTGCCCGAGATTTGATCATCGGTGTGAAGAAAATAGATTTATACGATCTCTTGTTATGGAAGCAATAAAAGCGACAGACTGCATAATAAAGGTCCATATACAAGTGGCAATATAAAGTGACGTTCATTCGTATTAAGATTTTGTGCATCCAACCTTAAAAGCGCATGACAACCTCTGCTTCCCTCTGAGATGGGCCTATCTTTTACTTTATGTCTTTTACTTTTATGCAAGAGTCAAGGTGATCTTCACCTTACCCTTTTTCATTTTATCCTTTGGCAAGCACTTTGTGTTGGGGTGATCCTGATATATATATCCAATTGGATGTAAGTTAGCATGAACTATTATTGTTGACATCACCCAAAGGTGAATACGTTGGGAGGCAACACTATATGCCCCTATCTTTCTCAGTGTTCGATTAAGACTTCATAACCACAAGTATTGCGTGAGTGTTAGCAATTGTAGAAGACTATTTGATAGCTGATTATGTGGAGTTTGCTATTCCTGAAAATAGGATGAATTGCAATTGTTTGATGACTAAGAATATAGTTTGCTAGTTTTCAAGAAAGTTTATGGTCTATACTTTGACATGTGAATTGCTTGTTACTTTATCATGAGAAGTTTTATGAGGTGAACTACTATTATGACATATTATCATGCTAGAAAAGGTGATTGAAATTATCATTGATCAAACTTGTGCACCTTCTAGCATTCACACTTCATAAATTCTTTCTTTATCATTTACCTACTCGAGGACGAGCAGGAACTAAGCTTGGGGATGCTGATACATCTCCAACGTATCTATAATTTATGAAGCATTCATGCTATTTTACTATCTGTTTTGAATGATTACAAGCTTTATTATACACTTTTATATTACTTTTGGGACTAGCCCATATTGCTGTTTTATTGCCTGTTTCAGTATTTCAAAGAAAAGGAATACCAAACGGAATCCAACGGAATGAAACCTTCGGAAGCATGATTTTTTGGAAGAATATGATCCTGGAGACTTGGAGTTCACGTCAGAAGATCCTCGAGGCAGCCACGAGATAGGAGGGTGCCCCCTGTAGGGAGCTCCCCCTGTCTCGTGGGCCCCTCAAGCACCTCTTGACCGACTTCTTTCGCCTATATAAGCCTACGTACCCTAAAAACATCGAATATCAAGATAGATCGGGAGTTCCGCCGCCGCAAGCCTCTGTAGCCACCAAAAACCTCTCAGGAGTCCGTTCTGAACCCTGCCGGAGGGGGAACCCATCACCGGTGGCCATCTTCATCATCCCAGCGCTCTCCGTGACGAGGAGGGAGTAGTTCACCCTCGGGGCTGAGGGTATGTACCAGTAGCTATGTGTTTGATCTCTCTCTATCGTGTTCACTCTATGGCACGATCTTGATGTATCGCGAGCTTTGTTATTATAGTTGGATCTTATGATGTTTGTCCCCCTCTAATCTCTTGTGATGAATTGAGTTTCCCTCTTGAAGTTATCTTATCGGATTGAGTCCTTGATTTGAGAACACTTGATGTATGTCTTGCCGTGTTTATCTATGGTGACAATGGGATATCACGTGCCACTTGATGTATGTTTTGGTGACCAACTTGCGGGTTCCATCCATGAACCTATGCATAGGGGTTGGCACACGTTTTCTTGACTCTCCGCTAGAAACTTTGGGGCACTCTTTGAAGTACTTTGTGTTGGTTGGATGAATCTGAGATTGTGTGATGCATATCGTATAATCATGCCCACGGATACTTGAGGTGACAATGGAGTATCTAGGTGACATTAGGGTTTTGGTTGATTTGTGTCTTAAGGTGTTATTCTAGTACGAACTCTTTAATAGATCGATCTGAAAGAATAACTTTGAGGTGGTTTCGTACCCTACCATAATATCTACGTTTGTTCTCCGCTATTAGTGGCATTGGAGTGACTCTTTGTTGCATGTTGAGGCTTGTTATATGATCTATCTATGTTATTATTGTTGAGAGAACTTGCACTAGTGAAAGTATGAACCCTAGGCCTTGTTTCCTATCATTGCAATACCGTTTACGCTCACTTTTATCATTAGTTACCTTGCTGTTTTTATATTTTCAGATTACAAAAACCTTTATCTACCATCCATATTGCACTTGTATCACCATCTCTTCGCCGAACTAGTGCACCTATACAATTTGCCATTGTATTGGGTGTGTTGGGGACACAAGAGACTCTTTGTTATTTGGTTGCAGGGTTGTTTGAGAGAGACCATCTTCATCCTACGCCTCCTGCGGATTGATAAACCTTAGGTCATCCACTTGAGGGAAATTTGCTACTGTCCTACAAACCTGTGCACTTGCAGGCCCAACAACGTCTACAAGAAGAAGGTTGTGTAGTAGACATCATCGCCCCAAGCGCAACGACCTGGGCTATGGCCGAGGTGGAGGACAATGGGACGACCGAGGCCCTCGCCAGGAGTGGCGCGACCACCCTCGTGAGGACCGCTGGCAGGACCAGCCTCGCGAGGGAGCTTGGAGGGATCAGCCTCACGAGGACCGCCTGGAGGGCAACGTAGGCCTTCCTCCTCTGCCACCGTGAAAGTGCAACTATCCCTAGGTGGTTTTGGTAATTCATAACAACATATAGCTCATTGAGCTAATGCTATTCCAAGACTATTATTTCAGGAAATCTCAATGAATGGCATGGCATGGATGATGAAAGTGGATCCCTCAAAATACTAAGGATAAAGGATTGGCTCAAGCACAAAAGATCAAGACTCTTCATTTTATATTTCAGCGATCCAAGATCACATTGAGTCTATAGGAAAAGCCAATACTATCAAGGAGGGATGAGGTGTTGCTTAATGAGCCTCTTGCTTCATGTGCTTTGTGATATGCTCCAAAACCCTCAGCTACTTTCCCACATCCACAAATGACCTAAACCCATAGCCAAAATCGGTCACACCGATTCTTCCTATCTGGCGCCAACGATTCCAAAAGTCATAGCCATTGCCACAAACCCTAAGCAAATCGGTCTTGCTGATAGGGATCTCGGTCTCACCGAGATGGGGTTGTAATCTCTCTGTTTCCCTTCGTAACGTTTTGGTCTAACCGAAGTGAGCGATCGGTCCCACCGAGATTGCAATATAAACTCTCTGTTTCCCTTTTGTAACATTTCGGTCTCACCGCAAAGAGCAAATCGGTCCCACCAAGTTTACCTGACTAACTCTCTGGAAAGCTTACTACCAAATCGGTCTCACCGAGTTTGTGTAATCGGTCTTACTGAGATTACGTTATGCCCTAACCCTAACCGAATCGGTCTCATCGAGATGCATGTCAGTCCCACCGAAAATCACTAACGGTCACTAGGTTTACTAAATCGGTCTGGCCGAGTTTAACGATTCGGTCCCACCGAGTTTGGTAAATTGTGTGTAACAGTTAGATTTTGTGTGGAGGCTATATATACCCCTCCACCTCCTCTTCATTCGTGGAGAGAGCCATCAGAACAAACCTACACTTCCAACTTACCATTTCTGAGAGAGAACCACCTACTCATGTGTTCAGGACAAGATATTCCATTCCTACCATATGAATCTTGATCTCTAGCCTTCCCCAAGTTGCTTTCCACGCAAATCTTCTTTCCACCAGATCCAAAACCTATGAGAGAGAGTTGAGTGTTGGAGAGACTATCATTTGAAGCACAAGAGCAAGGAGTTCATCATCAACGCACCATTTGTTACTTCTTGGAGAGTGGTGTCTCCTAGATTGTCTAGGTGTCACTTGGGAGCCTCCGACAAGATTGTGGAGTTGAACCAAGGAGTTTGTAAGGGCAAGCAGATTGCCTACTTCGTGAAGATCTACCGCTAGTGAGGCAAGTCCTTCGTGGGCGACGGCCATGGTGGGATAGACAAGGTTGCTTCTTCGTGGACCCTTCGTGGGTGGAGCCCCCCGTGGACTCGCGCAACTGTTACCCTTCGTGGGTTGAAGTTTCCATCAACGTGGATGTACGATAGCACCACCTATCGGAACCATGCCAAAAACATCCGTGTCTCCAATTGTGTTTGAATCCTCCAAACCCTTCCCTTTACTTTCTTGCAAGTTGCATGCTTTAATTTCCGCTGCCTATATACTCTCATGCTTGCTTAAATAGTGTGATGATTTCTTGACTTGTCCTAAAGTAGCTAAAATCTGCCAAACTCTAAAATTGGGAAAAGGTTAAGTTTTTATTGGTCAGGTAGTCTAATAACCCCCCCCCCCTCTAGACATACTTCAAGGTCCTACAAGTGGTATCAGAGCTTTGGTCTCCATTTGCTTTGATTTCCATAGCTTTTGGTGATCATAGCCTTGGTTTCACAACCTAGGAGAGTATGGCGTCTAGCGAGGGAAATTATCACCGTAGAGGTCCTTACTTTGATGGTACTAATTTTGCTAGTTGGAAGCATAAGATGAAAATGCATATTCTCAGACATAACCCCGCCGTTTGGGCAATTATTTGTATTGGCTTGCAAGGTGAATTCTTTGATGGGAGAGAACCGAACCGTGAAGCTAATGCGGAAGAATTGAAGATGCTGCAATACAACGCTCAAGCTTGTGATATAATCTTCAACGGATTGTGCCCCGAAGAATTCAACAAAATCAGCCGTCTTGAGAATGCAAAGGAAATTTGGGATACTTTGATTGATATGCATGAAGGTACCGAATCCGTCAAGGAATCCAAGTTGGATGTGCTCCAAAGTCAGCTTGACAAGTTCAAAATGAAGGATGGTGAAGGTGTCGCTGAAATGTACTCTAGGCTTGCACTTATCACAAATGAGATTGCCGGCTTAGGGAGTGAAGAGATGACAGACAAATTCATCATCAAGAAAATCCTAAGAGCATTGGATGGAAAGTATGATACCGTGTGCACATTGATCCAGATGATGCCAAACTAAAAAGATCTCAAGCCAACGGAAGTCATTGGAAGAATTGTTGCTCATGAGATGTCATTCAAGGATAAGGAGGAACTTCACAACAAGTCAAGTGGTGCTTACAAAGCCTCAAGTGAAGCCCCCACATCATCAAATGATAAACAAACCTTCAATGAAGAATTGAGCTTAATGGTGAAGAACATCAACAAATTCTACAAGAGTAGAAGCAAAGAAAGAAGCTCCAAGTCAAGGTCTTATAATGACAAAAGATCTTCTAGTCGAGAGCGCAATTGCTACAATTGTGGGAGACCCGGACACTATTCCAATGAGTGTACGGTACCCTACAAAAGAAGCGAAGATTCTCCAAGAAGAAGAAGCAAAAGAGAAGAATCACCACCAAGAGAGAGGAGGAGTAGAGATGATCGTTATGAACGAAGACCCTCACGGAGAAGCAAGGATTCAGAAAGGAAGGACAAGTCATCAAGGAGCTACACAAAACGAAGACATCAAGTTCATGTTGGTGAATGGGTATCCGGCTTCGACTCCGACAATCACTCCGAGAGAAGCTATCACTCCGACTCCGAATATACTCAAGATGAAGGTGTTGCCGGTCTAGCACTTGTGTCAACCAACTCCTACGACATATTTGATTCACCAAATGAAGGAATTGGAAGATGCTTCATGGCCAAAGGTCCAAAGGTAACACATCCTGAGTATGTTGATTTCAATAGTGATCAAGATGACTTGCTTGTGGATGATGATTTAATTGTTGACAACTCTAATGATGAATACTATGATGAAACGTCAATTAATCATGCTAATCAAGATAAAATGAATGACAATGATAAGGAGGAGATTGAGCTTCTATTTAAAGAACTAAACACTCTTAAGTTGGCTCATGAAACTATCTTCGAAGATCATCGTGAACTTTAAGGGCTCATGAGAAGTTACGCTTTGAAAAGCTCAATCTTGAGCAAGAGCATGAGTTCTTAAAAGCAATCAATGATGATCTCTGCAAGAAAAGTTCTTCTTACATTGCCAAGCGTTTACTCTTATCTACTTACATGCCTCAAGTCAAGTCTAGTAACAAGTACAAGAAAGATAGTTCCTCTAGTAGTAACAATAATAATGTCAAATCCAATATTGTTGCTTCTAGTAGTTCTCTTGATTCCACTAATGATTCTCTTAGCCAAGTTACACTTGAGAAAGAAAATAGCTTATTGAAGGGAATTATAGAGAAAGGTGTTTACAAGAGCCTTACCGGGAGTAAGCAATTCGAGGAAATTGTACGCAAGGAAGGAAGGCACCGGAAGAATCAAGGTGTTGGTTTTGAACGAAAGTTCGATGCAAATGGAGTTGAGTGGGAAGAAGATCAATACTCCAAGACGAAGTTTGTTCCTCAACAAGAGAAGTATGACCCTACTTCCTTCAAGGGAACACAAGCTCAAGATGATCTTCCACCACAAGACCACAAGAACAAAGGCAAGGACAAGCTTCAAGAAGAGATTGATGCATTTGAAGAAGCACCTAAAGCCTCGTTCAAGTGGGTTCCCAAGACTACGTCAAGTTCTACTTCATCAAGTACAACTACAACTCCAAGGATTCCCATCAAGATGATGTGGATCCCGAAGAAGAAGAACTAGAGAATTCTTGAGGGTGGCTCCGCCAACATTCTTCACTCATATCATTATGGCAAGAACAAGTGCAATCAACTTCCACATCTTGCACTAGTTCAATGAGTCACAAACCCTCATGTTGGTAAGGCAAGGGACAAGGTAACCTAATGATTTCATGGACATCATCTTGTGTGTGCTTCACTCTATGTCTATGGATATTCTTGTTTGTTCCTTGTGGGACTAACCCATGTAGGTAAGTTGAAAGTGCAACTCACTCCAAAGGATTGCTCCAAATGATCTCACATCTAGTGGGAGCTTAACTCTAAGAATTGAGTCAAAGCAACTCTAATGGTGTGAACACATCAATGCATTATGTAAAAGTGGTAACCCCACTTGAGCTTAAACGATTAGTATGACCTATGATCAAATGTTTTCATTTGACTCCTAAGTCAATATGCTCATATATAGATGACCTAGTAATCGCCAATTGTTTGATAGATGCTAGAATTGGTTGTGCATGCTTTACCACATATTTCATCTGCCATCTTATTGTGTGAGCATGTTGGTGCATATTTTACTCATTCAAGGACATCCACTTGTTGTTTTGATTGTTTGGCTTCTTTTATTTTTGCCAAGTGGATGGACAAGAATGCCTAAGAACCTTCTCTAGCTATCTATGATTTTCGCATCTCAAACTCTATTCATGCTACATCACAAAATTTGATCAAGTCAGATTCGAACCACTCTGTGTGAGGAGCACTCGGAGTCCCCGATTCGTCATAGACTTAAACTTCCAAAACCTCTTTGTGACTCTCGGTTTGACCGATTCCTCCATTTCGGTCCTACCAAGATCATCAAGTTGATCTGAGTTTTCAATCACGGTGCAACCGAGTTGAACTTTTTGGTCACATCGATTTGCTGTAACTTTACACAGTTATGCATCTCGGTGCCACCGAGTTGTTCCACTCGGTCACACCGACAGGGTTGGGCTATATATAGTCACGGGCAAAATTTTGGAAATTTCTCCAAAACCCTTCGCCTACGCAATAGCTCGCTCTGCCATCGAAGGTCTCCGGATCGTCTCCTCGTCGCCAGCCGCCTCCTGTAGCTGGTCTCCGCCGCCGTCAATGGATTTCGCCCCCATCGTTGCCACCGTAGCGAGTTCATCGCCAAGCTAGGGTATGGACTCAATCTTTGTGCTATCCTCGTCTGATTCCTAGCACATTGTATTCTTATTGAATCTTGCCACGATTGAGAGAATCCTATCCAGCCAAAGTAATCTGTGGAGTAGATGAGATTCAAAATTTTAGGGCTAGGTTTCCACCGAAACCATCTCGGACCCACCGAGTTGAAAAACCCGGTCTCACCGATTTGGCTTATGCCATTGCACAAGTAACTATCGGTCTGACCGAGAATTACTAATCGGTGCGACCAATTTTAGGACTTTGTGAAACCCTAGCAGTCTCGGTGCCACCGAACTATGACTCGGTCCAACCGAGTTCATCAG
This sequence comes from Triticum timopheevii, assembly GCA_963921465.1. Taxonomy (NCBI): domain Eukaryota; kingdom Viridiplantae; phylum Streptophyta; class Magnoliopsida; order Poales; family Poaceae; genus Triticum; species Triticum timopheevii. Next base: position 90,304,933 of record OY997271.1, read on the forward strand.
TTCAGGTTCCAAAACTGCTTCGGTATCGCCGAGTTTGAAAATCAGTTGATCCGAAATGCTTTCTGTGGAAAACTAAAACTGAATTTTTGAATCATTCTTTTGCAAAAAAAATCTCTGCATTTTGTGATGCTCATCTATTCTATCTCATCTACAACTCTTCACAAGGTCAGCAGTCAGTGTTAGCAGCATGTCAGACCGGAGTGATAGCCAGAACAGGTCATAAGAGCAGATTTACATGAGCAAGGGCACTAGTCCCTCAAGCTCTACAAAAGAAGAGAGCAAGAACCACAACTGCCCAGGTTCTTGGAAAGCCCTCTATGAGAAGAGATGCTGAAGAGGAAGAAGAGGTTGCTGCACCAGCACCTAAGGCACCAAAGCTTATGGGTGATGCTATAAGGTCAGGGGCTGCAACATTTAAGCCCAAGGAAGCACCCAAAGCTGCCTCCAAGGCCAAGATCATACCAAAGAGGAATACTAGAAATATTCCAGCTGCTGAGAAGAACAAGGCCCCAGTGCCAAATGTTGCTGATGAAGAAGATGAAGAAGGACAGGTCCTAAGGAAGCTCAAGCTCAAGATACCAGATCACAATGATGCCCATCCTGTGGCTAAGGACATGAAGATCAGGAAGGACTATGGAGGATGGAAGATCCATATGCCTCAAGGAGAAGAACTGCAGTTGACTATAGGTTCCATACAAAGGAACAACAGGACTTCTATGAGACAATTCTGTTGGATAAGAAGCCCATAGTTTGTGACATGAGGTGGGTCGACTGGACCTACATCAAGGACAATGAAGAGCACTATCATGGAGTGCAAGACAGCTTTGTTGCTTGTGGAGTTGCTGATTTTGTTGGGCAAAAGCTCACCCACTGGAATGAGGAACTTATCATGCAATTCTACTCCACAGCACACTTTTATCCAGATGGAAGAATTGTTTGGATGTCTGATGGTACAAGGTACCAGTCAACTATTGAAGAATGGGCAAGTCTGATAAATGCCCCAAAAGAAATGAGGATGACATGGATATCTATGCAAAGAAGAAGATGGATCACAATTCCATGGCACACATGTACAAGGAGATCCCAGACAAGGCAGTTGAGACACACAAATTTGGATCAGTCCACTTTTTGCTATCAGGGCTGCTGAGGGAGTCCTGGACTAGGGGGTGTCCGGATAGGCGAACTATCATCATCGGCTGGACTCCAAGACTATGAAGATACAAGATTGAAGACTTCGTCCCGTGTCCGGATGGGACTTTCCTTGGCGTGGAAGGCAAGCTTGGCAATACGGATATGTAGATCTCCTACCATTGTAACCGACTCTGTGTAACCCTAGCCCTCTCGGGTGTCTATATAAACCGGCGGGTTTTAGTCCGTAGGACGAAGAACAACAATCATACCATAGGTTAGCTTCTACGGTTTAGCCTCCTTGATCTCGTGGTAGATCTACTCTTGTACTACCCATATCATCAATATTAATCAAGCAGGAGAAGGGTTTTGCCTCCACCGAGAGGGCCCGAACCTGGGTAAAAACATCGTGTCCCTTGTCTCCTGTTACCATCCGCCTAGACGCACAGTTCGAGACCCCCTACCCGAGATCCGCCAGTTTTGACACCGATATTGGTGCTTTCATTGAGAGTTCCTCTGTGTCGTCACCCATAGGCCCGATGGCTCCTTCGATCGTCAACAACAACGCGGTCCAGGGTGAGACTTTTCTCCCCGGACAGATCTTTGTATTCGGCGGCTTCGCACTGCGGGCCAATTCACTTGGCCATCTGGAGCAGATCGAAAGCTATGCCCCTGGCCATCAGGTCAGATTAAGAAGTTTGAACTATACGGCCGACATCCGCGGAGACTTGATCTTCGACGGATTTGAGCGACAGCCAAGCGCGCCGCGCTGTCACGATGGGCATGATTTAGCTCTGCCACCGGACAGTGCCCTGGAGGCCGCACAAGAGTCCGCTCCGACCCTTAACTCGGAGCCGACTGCGCTGATCGAGCATGGGTGGCTAGACACCGCCTTGGGGGCTGGTACCTCTACGGCGATGGAGCCGAATACCGAACCTGTCCCTTGTGAAGCTCGTGACTCCAAGGTGCCGGACTCTTCTCCGGACCCCGAACCTTCCGCGCTCCTGCCAATCGAAGCCGATTGGGCGCCGATCATGGAGTTCACCGCTGTGGACATCTTTCAGCACTCGCCTTTCGGCGACATCCTGAATTCGCTAAAGTGTCTCTCTTTATCAGGAGAGCCTTGGCCGGATTATGGCCAGGACGGTTGGGATGCGGATGACGAAGAAATTCAAAGCCCACCCACCACCCACTTCGTAGCCGCTGTCGATGACTTAACCGACATGCTAGATTTCGACTCCGAAGACATCGACGGTATGGACGACAATGCCGGAGACGACCAAGAACCAGCGCCCGCAGGGCACTGGAAAGCCACCTCGTCATACGACATATACATGGTGGACATCCCAAAGGATGGGAATGGTGATGGAACAGCGGAGGATGACCCCTTCGAGAAACAGCCTAAGCGCCAGCATCAGCGGCGCCGCTCCAAATCCCGCCACAGCAGGAATGGAGATTCCGGCACCGGAGATAATAACACCCCGGACAGTGCCAAAGACAAGCCCCTCCAGCAAGATTCAGCACAGGAGGATGGAGAGGCCAGCCCTCGTGAGAGAGCGGCAGACAAAGAGGTAGAGGGCGATAATTATATGCCTCCCTCCGGAGACGAGGCAAGCCTCGACGACGACGAATTTGTCGTGCCTGAGGATCCTGTCGAACAAGAGCATTTTAAACGCAGGCTTATGGCCACGTCAAGTAGCCTCAAGAAAAAGCAGCAACAACTTAGAGCTGACCAAGATTTGCTAGCCGACAGATGGACTGAAGTCCTTGCGGCCGAAGAGTATGAACTCGAACGCCCCTCCAAAAGCTACCCCAAATGCAAGCTGCTGCCCCGATTAGAGGAGGAAGCACATAAACCTACATCACCAGCGCACAATACGGCTGACCGGCCACCTCGTGGCTGCGACAGAGAGGCCTCTAGGCCCTCCACTAAAGCCATACCCCGGCATCGCTCGAAAAGTACAAAGTCACGGGGGAACGCGCCGGACTTGCGAGACATATTGGAGGATAAGGCAAGACAATCAAGATCGATCTACGGATCGCGTGGGCGCCCCACGATACGCGACGACAACCATCACACCGGATACAGCAATTACGATCGGGCCGAACACAGTAGACAAAACTCGCTTGAGCTACATCGTGATATAGCGCAATACAGAGGCGCCTGTCGGTGTCAAAACCGGCGGATCTTGGGTAGGGGGTCCCGAACTGTGCGCCTAGGCGGATGGTAACAGGAGACAAGGGACACGATGTTTTTACCCAGGTTCGGGCCCTCTCGATGGAGGTAAAAACCCTACTCCTGCTTGATTGATATTGATGATATGGGTAGTACAAGAGTGGATCTACCACGAGATCAAGGAGGCTAAACCCTAGAAGCTAGCCTATGGTATGATTGTTGTAATGGTTGTTCGTCCTACGGACTAATACCCTCCGGTTTATATAGACACCGGAGAGGGCTAGGGTTACACAGAGTCGGTTACAATGGTAGGAGATCTACATATCCGTATCGCCAAGCTTGCCTTCCACGCCAAGGAAAGTCCCATCCGGACACAGGACGAAGTCTTCAATCCTGTATCTTCATAGTCTTGGAGTCCGGCTGACGATGATAGTCCGGCTGTCCGGACACCCCCTAGTCCAGGACTCCCTCAGTAGCCCCTGAACCAAGCTTCAATGACGATGAGTCCGGCGCGCATATTATTCGGCATTGCAAGGCGGGTTCCTCCTCCGAATAATTCATAGAAGATTGTGAACTCCAGGATAGTGTCTGGCTCTGCAAAATAAATTCCACATTCCACCGTAGAGAGAATAATATGTACACAAGTTCAATCTGCTGACGTATCTTGTAGCATGACGTCACGCCACTACCAAGCCTTTACTTGAATCGTTTTTTTATTATACCACCTCAACGCGTTTAGCGAAGCAGTTTCCTTGGCACGTCTTGTCGAAGCAGAGATCGTGTTCCCCTTATTTCGGGATTCTCATCAATATGGACGTGGGTAACCCAACCGCGCCCGTCGCCACGCCCCCTCTATCGAAGGCGAGTCCCGAACGGTCACGGAGACGGCTCTTGGTATTCTCCCTCTTTATAATAGGACCAAGGCTCGTTTCTTTTCTTCAATCCTCCATCGAATCTTCTCCTTGCTCCAAGTTCCAACACCCAAAGCCCCAGAATCGAGCGCTTCGGACCTTCAACAATGTCTGGCTCCGACCTTCAGGGCCGGTGGATGCCCTCCTCCGTCACGGAGGAGGACGTGCTAAAGCTGCGAGAGGCCAAGTACCTGTCTTACGAGATTTCACACAGGTTGCCTGCCGAAGGGCAGGCCATCCCCACCCCTGAGCCCGGCGAGTGCATCGTCTTTGTATCCCACCTCCGTCGGGGTTTAGGCTTCCCGATGGATCCTTTTGTGAGAGGGCTCATGTTCTACTATGGGTTGGAATTCCATGAGTTGGCTCCGGAGTCCATCCTCCATATTTCGGCATTTATCATCGTCTGCGAGGCCTTCCTCCGCGTCACCCCCCAGTTCGGCCTGTGGCTGAAGACCTTCAATGTGGAGCCGAAGATAATCGAGGGGCGTCAAGCAGAGTGCGGCGGGGCGGCCGTGAGCAGGAGGGCCGATGCCCCGTGGCCCGAGGGCTCCTTCCAAGAGGAGCTTGTCTTATGGCAACAGGAGTGGTTCTATATCACCGCTCCGAAGGGCAGCAGGCAGAAGCCGCCGCCCGTATTCCGCTCGGGACCTCCTCGACGGTTGATGTCGCGGGTCAACCAAGGGCTCAACTGGGGGCCGTCAAAAGACGTGCCCCTATTGCAGGTCCGGATTCGAGACCTCCAGGCGAGGGAGATCGATCTGGTCGTGGTGATGCAGGTTATGCTGATTAGGCGTCTCCTGCCCTGCAAACGCCGTCCTCTCCGGCTATGGGAGTTCAATCCAGAGGGACCACGGATTCTCCAACACTTTATGGGTACGACACCCGTGGAGATGTACGAGTTGTTCTTCGGATCACGGGCGCTGTGTCCGGAATTGACCGAGGACGCCGGCCTAAGCTGCAATCGCCCGGATACTCAAGTAAGTAGCTCAGTGTTCGGACGTACCATTTTTTTTCCTTTCTACAATTCGCCTTTTAACCCATTATCCTTCAACAGGAGTGGATAGCGCAAGCAAAGCTGATACGGTGTCCGGCCCCCCTCCCAGAGACCGCGCCGGATCCCGTGCTGGTCAAGATGCTGGAGGTTGCGCCTTCAGAAGAAGGCGGCGGGGAGACTAAGGGAGCTACCGCCTTGCCCAAGGAGGCTCTTGAAAAAGGGGGGATCGAGAATCCCTCCCTCCAAGGGGAGAAGAGGACTGCCTCTGGAGAACCAGAGGCCAAAGCCCCTAAGCGGGGGAAGAAGTCTTCACCAGAGGGTCTTGCGTCCAGGGAGGCCCCGGCCGCACAATCTCCCCTAAAGCATCAGCCCTCCAGCGAGCCGTAAGTAGAAAAAAGAGAGCTCGGTAATAAGAGACATCCCTATTTGTGCTTCAGAGGATAACCGAATTTTTACCTTGTAGTTCGGATCTCCGACCTTCTCAGATGAGCTCATCTTCGGGGAATCTTCATCGGAGATGGTGGAGAGCGAGACGCCTCCGTCCGCTGCGCCGTCAGATAGGGCGGACGAGCCTGAAGTGTCCTCACGGAGGGTATCCCCGAGCCCGGCAGAGCCGAAGAGTTCGGCGCCGACTAGTGTTCGGCCGGGGGACCTGAAGGATCTGCTTGAGAGGGTGTCCATCTCAGAAGATCACCGTGCATTGATGAGTATGGTGATTGGAAGGATTTCGTCCTCTGAAAGCGGATTGCATAATGCCGTCAGGAGTTTGCTGGCGGGGTTTGAGGTATGTAAAAATGACACCCCTTTTTGACAGTTTTGCACATAAAGTGCACCCTGTATAGATAGTAGCCCCTGAGACTCGGTAGGTTGTCGAAAGCGACAGCGTGCCGAGGATCAAAATCGCAGGTATTGAGTGTCGCCTTTCCTATGCAGGTGGCGGATAGTCCGGGGGCTAGCCGGACTGATGGAGTTGCTGAATTAAAGCGGCAACTCGATGTTGCGGATGCGGACATCGTGCTAGTCAACAAGCGACTTGACGAGTCGCAAGGTAAGTTGTTTCTCCGCAGTCACCTATTAAGGGAGCCAAATCCCACCTCTTACAATATTTGTGCTTGACGCAAATGGTGCCGCTGCTGTGGAGAGCCTTCGGGCAGAACTTGCTCGAGCCAAGGAGCAAGCCAGAAGGAGTGATGCGGCTGCCTCGAGGGCGGCCGAGGAGTTAGAAGCCGAAAGGGCTGCACACTGCCGAAGCAGGGAAGAGATGGCCGAAATGGCCATTAAGTTGAAGGATGCTACCGACCGCAATGAGGCTCTTGAAAAGGAGTGGCTATCGGGGCGAGAAGACCTGGGGAAGGCCACCGTCGAAGCCAAGGATGCCCGTTCTGCAATGCGGGCTATAAAGGAGGAGCTACGCCAGGCCGGAGACATTGTGGCTGGCAAGCCTTTTCTGCTGCGCCGCAGGTTTACGGATCCAAAGTATGCCCAGCTTGGCCAGCTGTGGGGTCCGGAGGATCCTTATATGGACTTAGCGGCGAGTGCGGCGGATGCCGTTATGCACTTCCGAAGTCAGAAGGATCACAAGACGGAAGAGCTGTTTTGGTCTCAATTCCATAGTCCGGATCGTTCACTTCCACTGACTAATTGGTTGGCCGAATGGGCTGAGCTGAATAGGTTGTCCGGACTTGCCATGACGAATATCGTGACTCTTGTCTGGCCGGATAGGCCCAAGCCGAAGAGCTATTTTGGCTTATTGCAGCAATTTCTTGGGGCGGTGCCGCATATCAAGGCGATGAAGCGGTCGGCCTGCATAGAGGGTGCACGGATGGCCCTCGCCCGTGTGAAGACACATTGGACAGAGATGGATGCCACCACTGTTGCGACCCAGGGTTTGGACGAAAGCCGGTTACCGCCGAGCACTATTTTAGGGAAGTTCTGCGTGGTGCTCGTGTAATAGAGTCGCAGTGCTCAAAAAATGTCACGTTCAAATGAACGTTTAATTTTATAAAACAATGTTTATGATGTAGGCGCTTTTGTACTTGTGCGTTCAAGTATTGAAATATCTCCTGTGCGGCCGTTTATGTATACGTATGTATAACCTGAAAGATGGCAGTCGTCGGCTTCAGCCCCCACGCACAAGGTGCGGGGGTGTTCGCAAAAATAGCGCATTTTCACACTTAATTCGACGTCTCGGTCCTGTTAAGGAGGTGGTAGCGTAGCAAATGAGGCAACCGGACTATAATGCTTTATCACTTTCACTTAGCCATTGGAGTTTGAGGGTGGGACTACGATATAGCCCCTGGGGGCACCGCGCTCTCCGAATTCGGGGCGCGTATGTGCCTGACCGGGCAACGGTCCTTCGTCAAAGTGGAGGAATTATAAACATTCCGGTGGTCGATCGAGTGGTTGACCAGTCTCTCGCTGTATCATGATAGTCAGTTTTCGGCTTTCTCTACTGAGGTGCTCGCCCAGCCGAACTGGGGCACAATCGCAGTAGTTCTCCTGGTGCCGCGTTAGCCGATGATACGGAACATAAGGAAGCAAAACACAGGAGCCGGCCAAACCCAACATTTGACCAAAGACATGATTCGGAGCTGATGCATATAAGGCCTAACTTGAGACGCCGAACACTCCCTAAGGTGTTCGGTCTTTATAATAATGGGCAAAACAATGCCCTGAGCCCCTAGTGTCCAGGTACGGGCGAGGTCCTCTGACGCGGCTGATGCCAAAACGTCAGTCTCCACTCTGGTTATAATGAGAAACCAGGGGATTACAGCAACAAGAGACAGTAAAAAAGGTTTACGCAGGGTCTTAATCTGAAAAGAATCCTTGCAACGGGTCCCTACTGCACGTCTGTGCCTGTGTCTCCGTTGTGCCATTATCCTGGACGGGTGTGCACGTTGTTCATCTGTAAAAAGAGAGGAACTTAGTTTGAAAGGAAATCGTGCGAAAAAGTGCATAAAAATATTAATAAATGAATAAAGTTGAGTCTATACTAGCTCATTATTGCTTATATGCACAGCCCCTTGTGAAGGGGTGTGCGGCTAGGGAGCCCCTAGCTTATTTATGCCGGACTCGTCTGGCCGTGTCCGGGGTCTTTGAATGACCCTCTTAATGAAATTATGCCACGTAGACCGGGCATTTTAAGTGTAAGAGACGCGTAATGTGGTATTGCATTAAAGCGGACAAAAGCTTCACGTCCCAATAGTGCTTGATAGCTACTTTTGAATGGGGCGACATGAAAGATTAGCTTTTCGCGTCGGAAGTTGTCCGGTGACCCGAACACAACTTCTAGTAATAAGGAGCCTGTGCACTTGGCGTAAGGGCCTGGCGTCACTCCTTTAAAGGAAGTGCGGATATGTCGAATTTTAGTAAGGTCTATCCCCAACTTGCGGATTGTGTTCGGATATAGCAGGTTTAAATCGCTGCCGCCGTCCATCAGGACTTGTGTAAATTGTAGTCCGTCGATTATAGGATCCAATATCAGAGCAGTCCATCCTGCATTTCGAACACTTCTGGAATGATCCAGGTGGTCAAAAGTGATTGGTTTTGACATCCAATCTCGAGGTTCCGCTGGGGTGGACCGTGCAACACCTGTCTTAGCGGGTGCCGCATTGTTTTTCGGTACAATCACATGAAGTGAGTTTACTGCTTTGACTTCTTGTGGGAAAGTCTTTTGTTTTCCGGTGCTCTGCTGGTGGGGTTCGTCATCGTCCTCGCTTGGTGCGTCGAGCCCCTTGTGTTCGGCGTTGAGTCAGCCGGACTGTTTGAAAACCCAACAATCTCGGTGGGTGTGGTTTGCAGGCCTTTCGGAGGTACTGTGGATTTGACATATCCGATCCAAAATTTTGTTTAAGTTGGATAGCTCATCACTGTTGTCCTTAAGAGGCAGTGTTTTGTTGTTTGGCCACGAGCTTTTGAATACGGCGTTGACCGCCGTGTTCTTTGGGCTTTTCTCTTTATTCCGGCGTTGATCTTTTCTGCGTCGTGATTTTCCTTTTCCATCTCTGATCTCGGATGTACTTGGGTCGCTGGTGCTGCATCTTGCTAGCCAGCTGTCTTCCCCCGTGCAAAAGCGGGTCATGAGGCTTGTTAGCGCGGCCATTGTCCTCGGCTTCTCTTGGCCGAGGTGTCTGGTGAGCCATTCATCTCGGACGTTGTGTTTAAAAGCTGCTAAGGCTTCAGCGTCCGGACAGTCGACTATTTGGTTCTTTTTAGTAAGGAACCTGTTCCAGAATTTGCGCGCTGACTCTCCGGGCTGTTGAGTTATATGACTTAGATCGTCTGCATCCGGAGGGCGGACATAAGTCCCTTGAACATTTGCTCTAAACGCGTCCTCAAGCTATTCCCACTTCCAACAGTGTTCTCTGGGAGGCTTTTGAGCCAATGCCGAGCTGGCCCTTTGAGCTTGAGGGGTAGATATTTTATGGCGTGGAGATCATCTCCTCTAGCCATGTGTATGTGTAGTATATAATCCTCTATCCAGACTCCAAGGTCTGTTGTTCCGTCGTAAGCCTCTATGTTTATGGGTTTAAACCCTGCTGGAAATTCATGATCCAGCACCTCATTGGTGAAACATAGTGGGTGTGCGGCGCCCCTGTATTTCGGTGTGCCACTGTCTTCGAACACTTGGCATGTTGTGTTGCTTCCTGGGGCCCTCTTTTTTGGCCCGTAAATGGACCTGACCGGGCCATTTGTTTTCCGAGGATCATGAGTCGGTTTGTGCGCGGTGCCGCTTGTCGCTTTTGGCCTGTCATCTGGTCATCTATCCGGCCAGGCGGCTTCTTTAACTTTTGACTGTGGTGGCTCTATGGCTTCCTCGTCAAATTCTGGCAGCAGCTTGCGCTTCGGGTAGCTCTTTGATTGATGGCCATTGCCTTATTTGTCTGCGGTTTTGAGCACTTTGCTCCACCTCATTCTGAGTATGTCTTCCGCTGTTTTGAGCTTTCGTTTTTCCTTCTTCAGACTTCTTGCAGTGGCGACGAGTCTTTTGTGAAGGCTCTTATTCTCCGGTGGTGTGTCCGGCGTGAGGTCGTCTGGACTGTTGGTTTAGCCGGGCATGGATTGATTATCCGATTCGTCCTGTTCGGACGGTTGCTTGGTTGCATGTTCGTCGTCCACTGGTTTGCCCTGCTCTATTGCTGGGTCATTAAGAGCGCTATTTTTGTCGAGGCGGGTATTAGGGCGGCGTCTGCGTCGCCGTTTTGGTTGTTTGTCGGCGGGATTATCCTTTGTCGCGCCCCGTTGGTCCTCGTTATCGCTTCCTTTTGGTGTGACCACCATATATACGTCATGGGTTGGGATGGCCTTCCAGTGCCCTGTAGGCGCTGGTTCTTGATCGTCTCCGGCATCGTCGTCCATACCGTCGATGTCTTCGGAGTCGTAATCTAGCATGTCTGTTAGATCGTCGACAGTTGCTACGAAGTGGGTGGTGGGTGGGCTTTGAATTTCTTCGTCATCCGCATCCCAACCCTCCTGGCCGTAGTCCGGCCAGGGCTCTCCGGATAGCGAGAGATGCTTTAGCGAATTTAGGATGTCACCAAAGGGTGAGTGCTGAAAGATGTCCGCGGCGGTGAACTCCATGATCGGTGCCCAATCGGATTCGATTGGCAGGGGCGCAGGAGGTTCGGAGTCCGGCAGGGAGTCCGGCACCTCGGAGTCACGAGCTTTATAAGGGACGAGGTGAGTGCTCGGCTCCATCGCCATGGAAGTTGCAGCCCCCGAGGCGGTGTCCAGCAACCCATCCTCGATCTGCGTGATCGGCTCTGAATTATGGGTCGGTGCGGATTCGTGTGCGGCCTCCAAAGTATTGTCCGGCGGCAGAGCTAGATCATACCCATCGTGACAGTGCGGCACGCTCGGCTGTGGCTTGGATCCATCAAAGACCAAGTCTCCGCGAATATCCTGCGTGAAGTTTAGGCTTCCAAATCTGACCTGACGGCCAATGGCGGAGCTTTCGATCTGCTCCAGATGGCCAAGTGAATTGGCTCGTTGTGCGAAGCCGCCGAATATGAAGATCTGTCTGGGGAGAAAAGTCTCACCCTGGAAGGCGTTGTTGTTGATTGAAGAAGCCATCAAGCCTATCGGTGACGACACAGAGGAACTCTCAATGAAAGCACCAATGTTAGTGTCAAAACCGGCGGATCTCGGGTAGGGGGTCCAGAACTGTGCGCCTAGGCGGATGGTAACAGGAGACAAGGGACACGATGTTTTTACCCAGGTTCGGGCCCTCTCGATGGAGGTAAAACCCTACTCCTGCTTGATTGATATTGATGATATGGGTAGTACAAGAGTGGATCTACCACGAGATCAAGGAGGCTAAACCCTAGAAGCTAGCCTATGGTATGATTGTTGTAATGGTTGTTCGTCCTATGGACCAAAACCCTCCGATTTATATATACACCGGAGAGGGCTAGGGTTACACAGAGTCGGTTACAATGGTAGGAGATCTACATATCCGTATCGCCAAGCTTGCCTTCCACGCCAAGGAAAGTCCCATCCGGACACGGGACGAAGTCTTCAATCTTGTATCTTCATAGTCTTGGAGTCCGGCTGATGATGATAGTCCGGCTGTCCGGACACCCCCTAGTCCAGGACTCCCTCAGCGCCGCACACCCACTATGCTTCACAGATGAAGTAATGGATCATCAAATCCCCGAAGGTTTCAAACCCGTAAACATTGAATCCTACGACGGCACAACAGATCCTGCGGTTTGGATCGAAGACTATCTTCTTCACATCCACATGGCCTGCGGTGATGATCTTCACGCCATCAAATACCTCCCACTAAAGCTTAAAGGACCAGCTCGGCATTGGCTCAACAGCTTGCCAGCAGAATCAATTGGGTGTTGGGAGGACCTGGAAGCCGCATTCCTTGATAACTTCCAGGGAACATATGTGCGACCACCAGACACTGATGACCTAAGCCACATAATTCAGCAGCCAGACGAGTCGGCCAGACAATTCTGGACACGGTTCTTAACCAAGAAAAATCAAATCGTCAACTGTCCGAATGCAAAGGCCCTTGCAGCCTTCAAACATAACATCCGTGACGAATGGCTCGCCTGGCACCTAGGACAGGAAAAGCCGAAATCAATGGCAGCCCTCACATCACTCATGACCCGCTTCTGTGCGGGAGAAGACAGCTGGCTAGCCCACAATAACAACCTAACCAAAAACTCTGGTAGTTCAGATACCAAAGAAAACAATGGCAGGTCGCGTCGCAATAAGCACAAGCGCCGCATTAACGGCGAAAATACTGAAGATACGGCAGTCAACGCCAGATTCAGAGGATCTAAACCCGGTCAGCGGAAAAAGCCATTCAAAAGAACTACTCCTGGCCCATCCAATTTGGAACGGATACTCGACCACTCGTGCCAGATACACGGCACCCCCGAAAAGCTAGCTAATCACACCAACAGAGATTGTTGGGTGTTCAAGCAGGCAGGCAAGTTAATCGCCGAAAGCAACGACAAGGGGCTGCATAGCGATGACGAGGGGGAGACACGGCCGCCGAACAATAGAGGACAGAAGGGTTTCCCCCCCACAAGTCCGGATGGTGAACATGATATACGCAACCCACATACCCAAAAGGGAGTGGAAGCGTGCGCTCAGGGACGTATACGCGATGGAGCCAGTCGCCCCAAAGTTCAATCCGTGGTCTTCCTACCCGATCACTTTTGATCGAAGGGACCACCCCACCAGCATCCGCCATGCCGTATTCGCCGCATTAGTGTTAGACCCAATCGTCGACGGATTTCACCTCACTAGAGTCCTAATGGACGGCGGCAGCAGCCTGAACCTGCTTTACCAGGATACAATGCGCAAGATGGGCATAGACCCCTCAAGGATTAAACCCACAAAGACGACCTTCAAAGGCGTCATACCAGGTGCAGAGGCCAATTGTACAGGCTCAGTTACACTTGAAGTGGTCTTCGGATCCCCGGATAACTTCCGAAGCGAGGAGTTAATCTTCGACATAGTCCCGTTCCGCAGCGGCTATCATGCACTGCTCGGACGAACCGCATTTGCAAAGTTCAATGCGGTGCCGCACTATGCATACCTCAAGCTCAAGACGCCAGGCCCTCGAGGAGTCATCACGGTCAATGGAAACACCGAACGCTCTCTCCGAACGGAGGAGCCTACAGCGGCTCTCGCGGCGGAAGGACAGAGCCTCTTATGCGGGAGGGAGGAAGGTGTTGTCTGCTAGAACTACGTCGGTATTTCCCCAAAGAGGAAGGGATGATGCAGTATAGTGATGGTAGGTATTTCCCTCAGTGATGAGACCAAGGTTATCGAACCAGTAGGAGAACCTCCTCACACCACGTAAACAACACCTGCACACAAATAACAAATACTCGCAACCCGACGTGTTAAAGGGGTTGTCAATCCCTTTCGGGTACGGCGCCTCAAGATAGGCAAATAACGTGAGGTAAAAGTGGTAGATAGGATAAATAGATCGTGGAACAAATAAATTGCAGCAAGGTATTTTTGGTTTAATAGAGTTGAAAATAAAATCAAAGGGAAATACATCGCAAAGGCAAATATGATGAAAAGAGACCCGGGGGTCGTAGGTGTAACACCCCGGTGTAATGATGCTACAGTAACCCCTGGGGTTAAGCTAATCATTTTGCTAAACAGGTGTTTGATCATCACTTTCTCCTCTCTCTTTTGAATTCCAGTTGAATTCAATTTCAAATTATGAGTGAATTTCAAAATTCTCAGACATGAAAGCTAAAAATGTTCATCTTGTGCCAAATAATGCATAATTAATAATGGTGGTGAACCAACAATTTTTTTGCAAATTGTTTAAGTGGCCTAAACTATTTGAAATAGAAGTTTTAAAAGAAAAGAAAAAAATGTTTTAAAACAAAAGGGAAGAAGGGCCTCAGCCCATGGCCCTCCCATGGGCCTCGACCCACCATAGCAAGCCGGCCCAGCTCCCCGTACCGCGCCCTCTTCCTGTTCCTCGGTCGCAAGCCGCTATAGGGCGCGGTCGCCACCCGACCACCTTGCCGGCCTCGCCGGGAGAGGATAAGGGCGATGCCTTGGGCGCCTCTCCCACTTCCCCTCGCCCACTCCGCCCGCTCCGCCTCTCCCTCTCCCCTGATCGTCCCCTTTCGCCTCTGTCTCACCCCTGCACTACTAAGCTCCCAAAGGCCTCCGTGCGCCGCTCGGTGAGCACCCGGACCCCTTCTCCTCCCCCTAGACGCTCGCATAGCTCTTTTAACTAGCTATTGCACTGTCGCCGCCATGACCGAGCTCTGCTCACCACCGCTGAGCTCCACGCTCACCCCCTGGTGCGCCTCGAGCTCATACGAGCACGTCACCGTGTTCGGTGGGTCACTAGGGTCGCGTAGCATCGATCCTTTCATCCTAATGAGCACCGCGGCTACAGGCACCTCGAATCTGTCACTCCGACCCCTGCCACGAGCTCGCTTCCGGCAACCTCGGGCCACCCCGCGGCCTTCCGCCCGTGCTGCTGCCACCTGAAGCTTCTGCTTCAGCTGCTTGCGCAGCCTGCCGCTGCGCGCTGCCGCCGAACCTCCCACCATGCTCCGGTGCGTGCCACGCCTACGACGCTGCCGCCGACGGCCGTCTCCGATTCCCCCGCACTCGCTCGCCTGCTGCTCACCCCCCCCCCCCCCCGACCTCCCTAGCTCACGCCGCCGCCGTAGATCGACGTGGTTTGGCCCCTGCGTTCGAACGGACCAAGCCACAGGCCCGGGGGCCCCCTGTAGCGCGGCTCCGGCCAACTCCGGTGGGGCGCCGCCGTTGCCTTGGTCGCTGGAGCCACTTCGGCACCGGCCCGCCGACGTGGCCACTCCGAGGCCACCCGCTGGGTCGCTGACCGGTGGTCCCCGCTGGCCCCGGCTTAACCAGGTTGACCGGTCAATGTTGCTGACTGGGCTGGCCCTAGTAGCTGACATGTGGGCCCCTTCTGATTATTTAGGCTAATTAAACTATTTTCCAAATAAACTTAAATTGATTAATTAGTAAGTCACTGCCATGTGGGGCCCATTTCCTAATTAACCTTCGTTTAGTCTAGGTGAACCCTGTTTAACACTCAGAGTATGATAAGTGGGACCCAGCCGTCTGTTTGACCAGTCAAAGTGGTTGTTTGACTGCTGATGTCAGTATGACATCATGCTTATGCAATAAGTTCAATTTTGAATTATTAATAATTCCAGAAAATGTTTAAAACTTTGAAACTTCATAGAAATTAAACCGTAACTCGGATGAAAATGTTTTCTACATGAAAGTTGGTCAGAAAAACGTGACGAATCCGGACATGCAGTCTGTTTACCTGTCAGATACCTCTAACTATCTGAACATGGAACATTCCCCCTCCGGTCATCTGTGTGACACAGGTCCGGAACCGGGAAAACATTCCAGGTTGACTTCCTCCCTCGCCGGTATCGTGTAGCATCGCGTTAGAACACGTCTAGCTCTGCCTGTTGTCCTGTTATGCTATGTTTGCTTTACATTTGCTGTTTCTTCCCCCTCTTCTCTCCGGTAGACCCCGAGACCGATGTTGCCCCTGTGATCGACTACATCACCGACGACCCCTCCTTGCCAGAGCAACCAGGCAAGCCCCCCCTTTGATCATCCCGATATCGCCCACTCCATTCTCTCATGCTTGCATTAGATTTTTCTACTGTTATTGTTTGCTCCTATTCTGATGCATAGCCTACTTATTATTACTTTACCTGCTTATTCTAAACTGCTTAGTACAGGTTGGTTAGTGATCCATCAGTGACCCCCACCTTATCCTTGTTGCCCCTGCTTCATCATTGAAGACCCGATCAACGGGATCGAAGACCAGGCCCCGACACCACACATCACTTTCCCCTTAGATGCTCGACACTACTGGGTTACTATCGAGTGCCGAGGGTGAGACCTCTACAGCACTTTTGATGTTAACCCTGTAGTGTAGCTATTCGGTCGTGGTCATCGAGAGTGATTTCCTCTTTAACCACTTCTGATACGACTCTGTCGTGCAACCCCTCAAGTGTGAACCTCGAGGGTGGTCCCTCTTACGTTCACCTTGATGATTACATCGAGTGGAGTTCACCGGGGGTGATTCCTTGGGTTTTTCCCTTGATGTTTAGACACATAGTCACTATGATTACTATGATTTCACACTGAACCATGTTACTAAAGACGGGTCGACCCTGAGGGGTACCCGCGCGAGCATAATTGCGAGTGTTGTGGAGTCGGGTTGACCTGGAAGGTGCCCGCGAGATAATTACGACGCGTGGCCGGGCATTCCTAGCCCTTGCCGCAAGTCCTCGAGACGGGGCAACGGGGTCACATCTTTCGTGAGTCTCTGCTTGTTACCGCGTGCTCCGAATCCACTACGATTTGGATATTTGATCCGAGGGGCCTCTGGCCTGATAGCACTAACCATCACGTGGGCATAGTATGGGCATTTTGTGTCGTATACATCAGCCGAAGCTTAATAGACGTCAGCGACTGAGTGGCGCGCGCCGGGTTGGATTGCATAAGCACCTGCCTTGTTGAAGGAGGTAGCTAGGTCTGCTCACCGGCCACGTACGCAACGTGCAGGAGTTTCCGGGGAGATGGCCCATGACCCCTGGGGACATAGGTTTAGTCCGGCGTGCTGACCTCTATGTTAAGTCTAGGTCGGGTTGCGGCGTATTGTTTGGCCGAGGCCGGGCATGACCAAGGAAAGTGTGTCCGGCCGGAGTTAATCAAGTGTGGTGGGTAAGTTGGTGCACCCCTGCAGGGAAGAAAACATCTATCGATAGCCTGTCCTACGGTAACGGACACTCGGAGTTGTATCCCGATCGATATAACTAGAACTAGATACTTGTGATGATAATTGGATGGTGATGAGAATTGGATTGGGATTGCTTTCTCGCAGGGAGTCGAGAAAGGATCTCTGGCCGAGGTTGATAACACTACTACTACTTTACTTTATGCTACTCTACTCCCTCCTGTTGCTGCAAGATGGTGGTTTCTAGAAGATGCCAGTCTTCGATAGGACTAGGCCTTCTCTCTATTCTGGCATTTCTGCAGCCAATCCACATATACAGCCTTCCTTTGATAATGTTGCATCTGTAGTGTAGATCCTTGCTTGTGAGTACTTTGGATGAGTACTCACGGTTGCTTTGATCCCTCTTTTTCCCCTTTTCCGTTCTTCTCGGATGACGCAACCAGATGACGGAGTCCAGGAGCCAGATGACACCTTTGATGACTGCTACTACCCCGAGGGTGCCTACTACCATGTGACGAAGACTGCCGATGACCAGGACTAGTTAGGAGGCTCCCAGGCAGGAGGCCTTGCCTTTTCGATTGATGTTGCTTTTGTGCTAGCCTTCTTAAGGCAAATTTGTTTAACTTATGTCTGTACTCAGATACTGTTGCTTCCGCTGACTCTTGTGTTTTCGAGCTTATGTATTCGAGCCCTCGAGGCCCCTGGCTTGTAATATAAAGCTTGTATTATTTTAATTTGTGTCTAGAGTTGTGTTGTGATATCTTCCCGTGAGTCCCTGATCTTGATCGTACACATTTGCGTGTAGTGTACGATTGAATCGGGGGCGTCACAGTAGGTTTCACTAGTGGCTTCTCTCGAGAAAAATAGCAAACGATGGGAAAACAATTACTGTTGGGCAATTGATAGAACTTCGAATAATCATGACGATATCCAGGCAATGATCATTATATAGGCATCACTTCCAAGATTAGTAGACCGACTCCTGCCTGCATCTACTACTATTACTCCACACATCGACCACTATCTAGCATGCATCTAGTGTATTAAGTTCATGGGAAAACGGAGTAACGCAATAAGAACGACGACTGATGTAGACAAGATCTATTTATGTAGAAATAGACCCCATCTTGTTATCCTTTATAGCAACGATACATACATGCCGTTTCCCCTTCTGTCACTGGGATCAAGCACCGTAAGATCGAACCCATCACAAAGCACCTCTTCCCATTGCAAGAGAAATAGATCAAATTGGCCAAACAAAACCCAAATATCAGAGAAGAAATACGAGGCTATAAGCAATCATGCATATAAGAGATCAAAGAAGACTCAAATAACTTTCATGGATAAAAACATGGATCTGGTCATAAACTCAAAGTTCATCGAATCCCAACAAACACACCGCAAAAAGGCTTACATCATATGGATATCCAAGAGACCATTGTATTGATAATCAAGAGAGAGAGAGAGAGAGAGAGAGAGAGGAAGCCTTCTAGCTACAAACTATGGACCCGTTGGTCTACAAATAACTACTCATGCATCATCAGAGAGGCACCAATGGAAGTGGTGAACCCCTCCATGATGGTGTATAGATTGGATCTGGTGGTTCTAGACTCTATGGCGGCTGGAATTGATTTTCGTCGACTCCCCTAGGGTTTCTGGAATATTGGGGTATTTATGGAGCAAAGAGGCGGTTCAGGGGGCACACGAGGTGGGCGTAACCCACCCGGGCGTGCCTAGGGGCCCAAGCGCACCCTGGTGGGTGCTCCCCCCTCGAGCACCCCCCAGGTGCAGCCCTGGCCCACTGGATGTCTCTGGCCCAAAAAATCCTCAAAAAGTTTCGCTGCGTTTGGACTCCGTTTGGTATTGATTTCCTCCGATGTAAAAAACATGTAGAAAACAACAACTGGCACTGGGCACTATGTCAATAGGTTAGTACAAAAAATGATATAAAATGACTATAAAATGATTGTAAAACATCCAAAAATGATAATATAACAGCATGGAACAATAAAAAATTATAGATACGTTGGAGACGTATCAGCATCCCCAAGCTTAATTTCTGCTTGTCGTCGAGTAGGTAAATGATAAAAACAGAATTTTTGATGCGGAATCCTGCCTAACATGTTCACCAAATTTCTTTTCTTTATAGCATGGACATTTGGACTTTTATATGATTCAAAGGAATAGTCTAGTTTTGACATGAAGATTTTAATACTCAAGCATATCAACAAGCAACCATGTCTTTCAAAATATCAACACTAAAGCAAGTTATCCTTAGCCCATTATGCTCAGTCATTGATCCATTCATGAAATACACTCAAATATTAGCTACACCCAATGGTCAAATACGATCATAGTGCCCCATAGTTGGTGCTTTATAAGAGAAGATGGAGACTCAAATTCAAAATGAAAATTGCATAAGTAAAAGAAAGGCCCTTCGCGGAGGGAAGTAGGGATTTGTAGCGGTGCCAGAGCTCAAAGCTTAAATTAGAGATAAAAATATTTTTGAGAGGCATACTTTTCCCACCAATGAAAACGTGTTAGAGCTCCCAACACTTTCCATGCTAGATACATCATAGGCGGTTCTCAAATAGAAAATAAAGTTTATTCCTTTTTCCACCATTACTTTCAATTTCCATGGCTAGCCGAATCCACAATTGCCCTCAATGCCAACACTTTCCAAGGAATTTATTATTTAACAACATAAAGTAAATTCATTTTTCATTTCGGGACTGGGCATCCTTAATACCTTTGTCATACTCTCATGCAATGACAAGTGAATAACACTCATCATGAGAATAACGCATCTAGCATGGAAAATATTGGCCACCCCTCGCTGCCTCGCGAGCGGTATGAGCACACGAAAGAGAAATTTATTTTAAAAATTAGAGATGGCACATGCAAATTTGGTTAGAACGGCACGAAAATACCACATATAGGTAGGTATAGTGAACTCATATGGCAAACCCGGTTTAAAGGGTTTTGGATGCACAAGTAGTGATCATACTTAGTGCAAAATGAAGGCTAGCAAAAAGATTGAGAAGCGACCAACCAAAAAGCGAGTAATCTCGTACCCAAGCATTAAGCATAAGTAACACCGAATAATGCACCACAAGTAGGATATAAATTTCATTGCATAACTATTGACTTTCGTGCTTGCATAGGGAATCACAAACCTTAACATCAATATTCTTACTAAAGCGCAATTACTCATCAACATGATTCACATATCATATCGTCATATCTCAAAACCATTACTAAGAATCAAGTTTATTTTGTCCAATGATCTTCATGAAAGTTTCTATTATATCCTCCTTGGTTATCTATCACTTTGGGACTATTTTTATATGTTGCTTTTGATAAGCTCAAAAAAATATAGTGAGGAACATGAGCATAATATTTCTTTCCCTCAAAATAATCTAAGTGAAGCAAGAGAGAATTTCTTAAAAAAAATTACTAACTCCCAAATAAATGTAAGTGAAGCATGAGAGCATTTCTTCAAAAATAATAAAGCTCACCGTGATAAAAAAGATATAAGTGAAGCACTAGAGCAATTTCATTGCTCTAAAAATTTAAGTGAAGCATAGGAGCAAGCATAGCATAATTTTTGGCTCTCTGAAAAAAGGTGTGTCCAGCAAGGACTCAAGACTTAAAACACAAAGCAAAACAAGCAATGACTCATATCATACAAGACTGTCCAAGCAAAACTCGTAATATGTGACAAATAAAAATATAGTTCCAAGTAAAATATCGATGGTTGTTAGAAGAAAGAGGGGATGCCACTCGGGGGCATCCCCAAGCTTAGTTGCTTGCTACTTCTTGAATATTATCTTGGGGTGCCTCGGGCATCCCCAAGCTTATCCTTTTTCTAATCCTTATTCCTTCATCCATCGTAATCGCCCAAAACTTGAAAACTTCAATCACACAAAACTCAACAAAATCTTCGTGAGGTCCGTTAGTATAAGAAAGCAAACCACTACTGTAAGTACTACTGCAAACCCATTCATATTTTATTTTTTCATTATATCTACTGTATTCCAACTTTTCTATGGAAAAAACTCTTCAAAGAAAACCATAGAATCATCAAAACAAGAACACAACACAAAGGAAACAGAATCTGTCAAAAACAAAACAGTTTATAGCAATCTGACTACTTCAAATACTTCTGTAACTCCACAAATTCTGAAAAATTAGGAAGACGTGAATAATTTGTTTGTTAATCTTCCGCAAAAAGAACCAACTCAAATGCACTATTCTGATAAAAATGAATAATAATTTAATCAGTACAAAAGTTTTTGTTTTTTAGCAAGATCAAATCAACTCTCACACAAATCATCCCAAAGGCCTTGCTTGGCACAAACACTAATTTAAACCACAAAAACACATCTAACCAGAGGCATAATTGTGCAATTACACAAGAACATAAAATAAAAAGAAAATAATTATTTTATTTGTTTGGTTGCCTCCCAACAAGCTCTTCCTTTATAGCCATTACGATAGGCATGAGATTTTGATGATGCTCACATGAAAGACAAGAATTGAAGCACAAAGAGAGCATCATAAAACATGTAACACACACATTTAAGTCTAACATACTTCCTATGCAAGGAAGTATGTTATAGGCAACCAAATTATCAGGACAAGAAACATCTAGCATATGCAAGGAAGAAGAAAGAGACAATAGCAATCTCAACTTAAGGAGAGATAAATTAGTAGCATGAAAATTTCTACAACCATATTTTCCTCTCTCATAATAATTACATGTAGGATCATACTCATATTCAAGAATATAGCTATCACGTAACATATTCTCTATTTTACCCACATGCATGCAAAGTTGACACTCTTCCAAAATAGTGGGATTATCATCAAATAAAGTCATGACCTCTCCAAACCCACTTTTATCAAAAAATTCATAAGATTGATAATTCTCCAAAGTAGTGGGATCATTATTACCTAAAGTTGACACACTTCCAAATCCACCATCAATATTATCGCAAACATATTCATCATGTGGCTTAAATAAATTTTCAAGATCGTAAGAAGAATCACCCCAATCATGATCATTGCAATAAGTAGAGGACATATCAAAATTAGCATCCCCAAGCTTGGGGTCTTGCATATTACTAACATAATTGACATTAATAGAATTTATTATAACACCATTGCAATCATGCTTTTCATTCAAGGAACTATCATGAATCACTTCATAAATTTCTTCTTTTATCACTTCATCACAATTTTCATATTCATGAATCTCAAGAAAAACTTCATAAAGATAATCTAGTGTACTCAACTCACTAGCAATTTGTTCATCATAGTTGGATCTTTTAAAAAGATTGGAAAGTGGACGTGGATCCATAAGGTTTTTGGTTTCGGAATTCCAATAAAACACACAATTATGCCAAACAAACAAGCAAACAAACTAAGAAAGACATAAGGGCAAATGAAAAGGAGGGAAAACAAAAACGGCAAATTTTTGTGAAGTGGGGGAGATGAAAACGAGAGGCAAATGGAAAATAATGTAAATTGCAAGGAGATGAGATTTGTGATAAGGAACCTAGTTGATGTTGAAGATCCTCCCCGACAACGGTGCCAGAAATTCCTTTTGATGTCTACTAGAACTACGTCGGTATTTCCCCAAAGAGGAAGGGATGGTGCAGTATAGCGACGGTAGGTATTTCCCTCAGTGATGAGACCAAGGTTATAGAACCAGTAGGAGAACCTCCTCACACCACGTAAACAGCACCTGCACACAAATAACAAATACTCGCAACCCCACGTGTCAAAGGGGTTGTCAATCCCTTTCGGGTACGGCACCTCAAGATAGGTAAATAACGTGAGGTAAAAGTGGTAGATAGGATAAATAGATCGCGGAACAAATAAATTGCAGCAAGGCATTTTTGTATTTTTGCTTTAATAGATCTGAAAATAAAAGAAAAGGGAAATGATCGCAAAGGCAAATATGATGAAAAGAGACCCGGAGGCTGTAGGTTTCACTAGTGACTTCTCTCGAGAAAAATAGCAAATGGTGGGAAAACAATTACTGTTGGGCAACTGATAGAACTTCGAATAATCAATACGATATCCAGGCAATGGTCATTATATAGGTATCATGTACAAGATTAGTAGACTGACTCCTGCCTGCATCTACTACTATTACTCCACACATCGACCGCTATCCAGCATGCATCTATTGTATTAAGTTCATGGATAGACGGAGTAATGCAATAAGAATGATGACATAATGTAGACAAGATCTATTTATGTAGAAATAGACCCCATCTTGTCATCCTTAATATCAACGATACATACATGTCGTTTCCTCTTCGGTTGCTGGGATCAAGCAACGCATGATCGAACCCATCACAAAGCACCTCTTCCCATTGCAAGATAAGTAGATCAAGTTGGCCAAACAAAACCCAAATATCGGAGAAGAAATAAGAGGCTATAAGCAATCATGCATATAAGAGATCAAAGAAGACTCAAATAACTTCATGGATAAAAACAAAGATCTGATCATAAACTCAAAGTTCGTCGGATCCCAACAAACACACCGCAAAAATGCTTACATCATATGGATCTCCAAGAGACCATTGTATTGATAATTAAGAGAGAGAGAGAGAGGAAGCCATCTAGCTACTAACTACGGACCCGTAGATCTATAAAGAACTACTCACGAATCATCGGAGAGGCACCAATGGAAGTGGTGAACCCCTCCGTGATGGTGTCTAGATTTCATCTAGTGGTTCTGGACTCTGCGGCGGCTGAAATTGATTTTCGTCGACTCCCCTAGGGTTTCTGAAATATTGGGGTATTTATAGAGCAGAGAGGCGGTTCAGGGGGCACCCAAGGTGGGCACAACCCACCTGGGCGTGCCTGGGCCCCCAGGCGCGCCCTGGTGGGTGCTTCTGTTGGGGAACATTGCAGAAAATAAAAAATTTCTATGCTTCACCAAGATCAATCTATGGAGTCATCTAGCAATGAGATAGAGGAGTGCATCTACATACCCTTGTAGATCGCGCGGAAGCGTTCAAGAGAACGGGGTTGAGGGAGTCGTACTCGTCGCGATCCAAATCACCGATGATCCTAGTGCCGAACGGACGGCACCTCCGCGTTCAACACACGTACGGTTGGGGAAGACGTCTCCTCCTTCTTGATCCAGCAAGAGGGAGGGAGAGGCTGATGGAGATCCAGCAGCACGACGGCGTGGTGGTGGAAGCAGCGGGATCTCCGCAGGGCTTCGCCAAGCTCTACGAGAGGGAGAGGTGTTGCAGAAGGAGAGGGAGGCGTCAGGGACTTGGGTGCGGCTGCCCTCCCTCCCCCCCTCTTTATATAGGGGCCAGGGGGCGCCGGCCCCCTTGGATATCCCATCTCAAGGGGGGCGGTTGCCAAGGGGGGTGGCTTGCCCCCCAAGCCAAGTGGGTGCGCCCCCCCACCCCTAGGGTTTCCAACCCTAGGCGCAGGGGGGCCCAAGTGGGGGCGCACCAGCCCACCAGGAGCTGGTTCCCCTCCCACTTCAGCCCATGAAGCCCTCCGGGATAGGTGGTCCCACCCGGTGGACCCCCGGGACCCTTCCGGTGTTCCCGGTACAATACTGGTGACCCCTGAAACTTTCCCGACGACCGAAACTGGACTTCCTATATATAATTCTTCACCTCCGGACCATTCCGGAATTCCTCGTGACGTCCGGGATCTCATCCAGGACTCCGAACAACTTTTGGGTTACCGCATACTATTATCTCTACAACCCTAGCGTCACCGAACCTTAAGTGTGTAGACCCTACGGGTTCGGGAGACATGCAGACATGATCGAGACGACTCTCCGGCCAATAACCAACAGTGGGATCTGGATATCCATGTTGGCTCCCACATGCTCCTCGATGATCTCATCGGATGAACCAAAATGTAAAGGATTCAAATAATCCTGTATACAATTCCCTTTGTCAATCAGTATGTTACTTGCCCGAGATTCGATCATCGATATACCAATACCTCGTTACCGGCAAGTCACTTTACTCGTACCGTAATGCATGATCCCGTGACCAACCACTTAGTCACTTTGAGCTCATTATGATTATGCATTACCGAGTGGGCCCAGAGATACCTCTCTGTCATACGGAGTGACAAATCCCAGTCTCGATCCGTGTCAACCCAACAGACACTTTCGGAGATACCTGTACTATACCTTTATAGTCACCCAGTTATGTTGTGACGTTTGGTACACCCAAAGCACTCCTGCAGCATCCGGGAGTTACACGATCTCATGGTCTAAGGAAATGATACTTGTCATTGGAAAAGCTCTAGCAAACGAACTACACGATCTTGTGCTATGCTTAGGATTGGGTCTTGTCCATCACATCATTCTCCCAATGACGTGATCCCGTTATCAATGACATCCAATATCCATGGTCAGGAAACAAGGGACACGATGTTTTTACCCAGGTTCGGGCCCTCTCGATGGAGGTAAAACCCTACTCCTGCTTGATTGATATTGATGATATGGGTAGTACAAGAGTGGATCTACCACGAGATCAAGGAGGCTAAACCCTAGAAGCTAGCCTATGGTATGATTGTTGTAATGGTTGTTCGTCCTACGGACCAAAACCCTCCGGTTTATATATACACCGGAGAGGGCTAGGGTTACACAGAGTCAGTTACAATGGTAGGAGATCTACATATCCGTATCGCCAAGCTTGCCTTCCACGCCAAGGAAAGTCCCATCCGGACACGGGACGAAGTCTTCAATCTTGTATCTTCATAGTCTTGGAGTCCGGCTGACGATGATAGTCCGGCTGTCCGGACACCCCCTAGTCTAGGACTCCCTCAGCGCCGCACACCCACTATGCTTCACAGATGAAGTAATGGATCATCAAATCCCCGAAGGTTTCAAACCCATAAACATTGAATCCTACGACGGCACAACAGATCATGCGGTTTGGATCGAAGACTATCTTTCTTCACATCCACATGGTCCGCGGTGATGATCTTCATGCCATCAAATACCTCCCACTAAAGCTTAAAGGACCAGCTCGGCATTGGCTCAACAGCTTGCCAGCAGAATCAATTGGGTGTTGGGAGGACCTGGAAGCCGCATTCCTTGATAACTTCCAGGGCACATATGTGTGACCACCAGACGCTGATGACCTAAGCCACATAATTCAGCAGCCAGACGAGTCGGCCAGACAATTCTGGACACGGTTCTTAACCAAGAAAAATCAAATCATCGACTGTCCGAATGCAGAGGCCCTTGCAGCCTTCAAACATAACATCCGTGACGAATGGCTTGCCCGGCACCTAGGACAGGAAAAGCCGAAATCAATGGCAGCCCTCACATCACTCATGACCCGCTTCTGTGCGGGAGAAGACAGCTGGCTAGCCCGCAGTAACAAACTAACCAAAAACTCTGGTAGTTCGGATACCAAAGAAAACAATGGCAGGTCGCGTCGCAATAAGCACAAGTGCCGCATTAACGGCGAAAATACTGAAGATACGGCAGTCAACGCCAGATTCAGAGGATCTAAACCCGGTCAGCGGAAAAAGCCATTCAAAAGAACTACTCCTGGCCCATCCAATTTGGACCGGATACTCGACCGCTCGTGCTAGATACACGGCACCCCCGAAAAGCTAGCTAATCACACCAACAGAGATTGTTGGGTGTTCAAGCAGGCAGGCAAGTTAATCGCCGAAAGCAACGACAAGGGGCTGCATAGCGATGACGAGGGGGAGACACGGCCGCCGAACAATTGAGGACAGAAGGGTTTCCCCCCCACAAGTCCGGACGGTGAACATGATATACGCAACCCACATACCCAAAAGGGAGCGGAAGCGTGCGCTCAGGGACGTATACACGATGGAGCCAGTCGCCCCAAAGTTCAATCCGTGGTCCTCCTGCCCGATCACTTTTGATCGAAGGGACCACCCCACCAGCATCCGCCATGGCGGATTCGCCGCATTAGTGTTAGACCCAATCGTCGACGGATTTCACCTCACTAGAGTCCTGATGGACGGCGGCAGCAGCCTGAACCTGCTTTACCAGGATACAATGCGCAAGATGGGCATAGACCCCTCAAGGATTAAACCCACAAAGACGACCTTCAAAGGCGTCATACCAGGTGTAGAGGCCAATTGTACAGGCTCAGTTACACTTGAAGTGGTCTTCGGATCCCCGGATAACTTCCGAAGCGAGGAGTTAATCTTTGACATAGTCCCGTTCCGCAGCGGCTATCATGCACTGCTCGGACGAACCGCATTTGCAAAGTTCAATGCGGTGCCGCACTATGCATACCTCAAGCTCAAGACGCCAGGCCCTCGAGGAGTCATCACGGTCAATGGAAACACCGAACGCTCTCTCCGAACGGAGGAGCATACAGTGGCTCTCGCGGCGGAAGTACAGAGTAGCCTCTTATGCGGGAGGGAGGAAGGTGTTGTCTGCTAGAACTACCTCGGTATTTCCCCAAAGAGGAAGGGATGATGCAGTATAGCGATGGTAGGTATTTCCCCCAATGATGAGACCAAGGTTATCGAACCAGTAGGAGAACCTCCTCACACCACGTAAACAGCACCTGCACACAAATAACAAATACTCGCAACCCGACGTGTTAAAGGGGTTGTCAATCCCTTTCGGGTACGGCGCCTCAAGATAGGCAAATAACGTGAGGTAAAAGTGGTAGATAGGATAAATAGATCGTGGAACAAATAAATTGCAGCAAGGTATTTTTGGTTTAATAGAGTTGAAAATAAAATCAAAGGGAAATACATCGCAAAGGAAATATGATGAAAAGAGACCCGGGGGTCGTAGGTGTAACACCCCGGTGTAATGATGCTACAGTAACCCCTGGGGTTAAGCTAATCATTTTGCTAAACAGGTGTTTGATCATCACTGTCTCCTCTCTCTTTTGAATTCCAGTTGAATTCAATTTCAAATTATGAGTGAATTTCAAAATTCTCATACATGAAAGCTAAAAATGTTCATCTTGTGCAAAATAATGCATAATTAATATTGGTGGTGAACCAACAATTTTTTTGCAAATTGTTTAACTAGCGTAAACTATTTGAAATAGAAGTTTTCAAAGAAAAGAAAAAAATTGTTTTAAAACAAAAGGGAAGAAGGGCCTCAGCCCATGGCCCTCCCATGGGCCTCGACCCACCATAGCAAGCCGGCCCAGCTCCCCGTACCGCGCCCTCTTCCTGTTCCTCGGTCGCAAGCCGCTATAGGGCGCGGTCGCCACCCGACCACCTTGCCGGCCTCGCCGGGAGAGGATAAGGGCGATGCCTTGGGCGCCTCTCCCACTTCCCCTCGCCCACTCCGCCCGCTCCGCCTCTCCCTCTCCCCTGATCGTCCCCTTTCGCCTCTGTCTTACCCCTGCACTACTAAGCTCCCAAAGGCCTCCGTGCGCCGCTCGGTGAGCACCCGGACCCCTTCTCCTTCCCCTAGGCGCTCGCATAGCTCTTTTAACTAGCTGCTGCACTGTCGCCACCATGACCGAGCTCTGCTCACCGCCGCTGAGCTCCACGCTCACCCCCTGGTGCGCCTCGAGCTCATACGAGCACGTCACCGTGTTCGGTGGGTCACTAGGGTCGCGTAGCATCGATCCTTTCATCCTAATGAGCACCGCGGCTACAGGCACCTCAAAGCCGTCACTCCGACCCCTGCCACGAGCTCGCTTCCGGCGACATCGGGCCTCCCCGCGGCCTTCCGCCCGTGCTGCTGCCACCTGAAGCTTCTGCTTCAGCTGCTTGCGCACCCTGCCGTTGCGCGCTGCCGCCGAACCTCCCACCACGCTCTGGTGCGTGCCCCGCCTACGACGCTGCCACCGACGGCCGTCTCCAATTCCCTCGCACTCGCTCGCCTGCTGCTCACCCCCCCCCCCCCCCGACCTCCCTAGCTCACGCCGCCGCCATAGATCGACGTGGTTTGGCCCCTGTGTTCGAACGGACCAAGCCGCAGGCCCAGGGCCCCCCTGTAGCGCGGCTCCGGCCAACTCCGGCGGGGCGCCGCTGTTGCCTTGGTCACTGGAGCCACTACGGCACCGGCCCGCCGACGTGGCCACTCCGAGGCCACCCGCTGGGTCGCTGACCGGTGGTCCCCACTGGCCCCGCCTTAACCAGGTTGACCGGTCAATGTTGCTGACTGGGCTGGCCCCAGTAGCTGACGTGTGGGCCCCTTCTGATTATTTAGGCTAATTAAACTGTTTTCTAAATAAACTTAAATTGATTAATTAGTAAGTCACTGCCATGTGGGGCCCATTTCCTAATTAACCTCCGTTTAGTCTAGATGAACCATGTTTAACACTCAGAGTATGATAAGTGGGACCCAGCCGTCTGTTTGACCAGTCAAAGTGGTTGTTTGACTGCTGATGTCAGTATGACATCATGCTTATGCAATAAGTTCAATTTTGAATTATTAATAATTCCAGAAAATGTTTAAAACTTTGAAAATTCATAGAAATTAAACCGTAACTCGGATGAAAATGTTTTCTACATGAAAGTTGGTCAGAAAAACGTGACGAATCCGGATACGTAGTCCGTTTACCTGTCAGATACATCTAACTATCTGAACATGGAACATTCCCCCTCCGGTCATCTGTGTGACACAGGTCCGGAACCGGGAAAACATTCCAGGTTGACTTCCCCCCTCGCCGGTATCGTGTAGCATCGCGTTAGAACACGTCTAGCTCTGCATGTTGTCCTGTTATGCTATGTTTGCTTTACATTTACTGTTTCTTCCCCCTCTTCTCTCCGGTAGACCCCGAGACCGATGTTGCCCCTGTGATCGACTACATCACCGACGACCCCTCCTTGCCAGAGCAACCAGGCAAGCCCCCCCTTTGATCATCCCGATATCGCCCACTCCATTCTCTCATGCTTGCATTAGATTTTTCTACTGTTATTGTTTGCTCCTATTCTGGTGCATAGCCTACTTATTATTACTTTACCTGCTTATTCTAAACTGCTTAGTACAGGTTGGTTAGTGATCCATCAGCGACCCCCACCTTATCCTTGTTGCCCCTGCTTCATCATTGAAGACCCGATCAACGGGATTGAAGACCAGGCCCCGACACCACACATCACTTTCCCCTTAGATGCTCGACACTACTGGGTTACTATCGAGTGCCGAGGGTGAGACCTCTACAGCACTTTTGATGTTAACCCTGTAGTGTAGCTATTCGGTCGTGGTCATCGAGAGTGATTTCCTCTTTAACCACTTCTGATATGACTCTGTCGTGCAACCCCTCAAGTGTGAACCTCGAGGGTGGTCCTTCTTAGGTTCACCTTGATGATTACATCAAGTGGAGTTCACCGGGGGTGATTCCTTGGGTTTTTCCCTTGATGTTTAGACACACAGTTACTATGATTACTATGATTTCACACTGAACCATGTTACTAAAGACGGGTCGACCCTGAGGGGTACCCGCGCGAGCATAATTGCGAGTGATGTGGAGTCGGGTTGACCTGGAAGGTGCCCGCGAGATAATTACGATGCGTGGCCGGGCATTCCTAGCCCTTGCCGCAAGTCCTCGAGACGGGGCAACGGGGTCACATCTTTCGTGAGTCTCTGCTTGTTACCGCGTGCTCCGAATCCACTACGATTTGGATATTTGATCCGAGGGGCCTCTGGCCTGATAGCACTAACCATCACGTGGGCATAGTATGGGCATTTTGCGTCGTATACATCAGCCGAAGCTTAATAGACGTCAGCGACTGAGTGGCGCGTGCCGGGTTGGACTGCGTAAGCACCTGCCTTGTTGAAGGAGGTAGCTAGGTCTGCTCACCGGCCACGTACGCAACGTGCAGGAGTTTCCAGGGAGATGGCCCATGACCCCTGGGGACATAGGTTTAGTCCGGCGTGCTGACCTCTC
Source organism: Triticum timopheevii (assembly GCA_963921465.1). NCBI lineage: Eukaryota > Viridiplantae > Streptophyta > Magnoliopsida > Poales > Poaceae > Triticum > Triticum timopheevii. The sequence goes on from OY997271.1 coordinate 90,335,741, forward strand.
TGTTAAGTCTAGGTCGGGTTGCGGCGTATTGTTTGGCCGAGGCCGGGCATGACCAAGGAAAGTGTGTCCGGCCGGAGTTAATCAAGCGTGGTGGGTAAGTTGGTGCACCCCTACAGGGAAGAAAACATCTATCGATAGCCTGTCCTACAGTAACGGACACTCGGAGTTGTATCCCGATCGATACAACTAGAACTAGATACTTGTGATGATAATTGGATGGTGATGAGAATTGGATTGGGATTGCTTTCTCGCAGGGAGTCGAGAAAGGATCTCTGGCCGAGGTTGATAACACTACAACTACTTTACTTTATGCTACTCTACTCCCTCCTGTTGCTGCAAGATGGTGGTTTCCAGAAGATGCTAGTCTTCGATAGGACTAGGCCTTCTCTCTATTCTGGCATTTCTGCAGCCCAATCCACATATACAGCCTTCCTTTGATAATGTTGCATCTATAGTGTAGATCCTTGCTTGCGAGTACTTTGGATGAGTACTCACGGTTGCTTTGATCCCTCTTTTTCCCCTTTTCCATTCTTCTCGGATGACGCAACCAGATGACGGAGTCCAGGAGCCAGATGACACCTTTGACGACTGCTACTACCCCGAGGGTGCCTACTACCACGTGACGGAGACTGCCGATGACCAGGACTAGTTAGGAGGCTCCTAGGCAGGAGGCCTTGCCTTTTCGATCGATGTTGCTTTTGTGCTAGCCTTCTTAAGGAAAACTTGTTTAACTTATGTCTGTACTCAAATATTGTTGCTTCCGCTGACTCTTGTGTTTTCGAGCTTATGTATTCGAGCCCTCGAGGCCCCTGGCTTGTAATATAAAGCTTGTATTATTTTAATTTGTGTCTAGAGTTGTGTTGTGATATCCTCCCGTGAGTCCCTGATCTTGATCGTACACATTTGCGTGTATGATTAGTGTACGATTGAATCGGGGGCGTCACAGTAGGTTTCACTAGTGGCTTCTCTCGAGAAAAATAGCAAACGGTGGGAAAACAATTACTGTTGGGCAATTGATAGAACTTCGAATAATCATGACGATATCCAGGCAATGATCATTATATAGGCATCACTTCCAAGATTAGTAGACCGACTCCTGCCTGCATCTACTACTATTACTCCACACATCGACCACTATCTAGCATGCATCTAGTGTATTAAGTTCATGGGAAAACGGAGTAACGCAATAAGAACGACGACTAATGTAGAAAAGATCTATTTATGTAGAAATAGACCCCATCTTGTTATCCTTTATAGCAACAATACATACATGTCGTTTCCCCTTCTGTCACTGGATCAAGCACCGTAAGATCGAACCCATCACAAAGCACCTCTTCCCATTGCAAGAGAAATAGATCAAATTGGCCAAACAAAACCCAAATATCAGAGAAGAAATACGAGGCTATAAGCAATCATGCATATAAGAGATCAACGAAGACTCAAATAACTTTCATGGATAAAAACATAGATCTGGTCATAAACTCAAAGTTCATCGGATCCCAACAAACACACCGCAAAAAGGCTTACATCATATGGATATCCAAGAGACCATTGTATTGATAATCAAGAGAGAGAGAGAGAGAGAGAGAGGAAGCCTTCTAGCTACAAACTATGGACCCGTTGGTCTACAAAGAACTACTCATGCATCATCAGAGAGGCACCAATGGAAGTGGTGAACCCCTCCATGATGGTGTATAGATTGGATCTGGTGGTTCTGGACTCTACGGCGGCTGGAATTGATTTTCGTCGACTCCCCTAGGGTTTCTGGAATATTGGGGTATTTATAGAGCAAAGAGGCGGTTCAGGGGGCACCCGAGGTGGGCGTAACCCACCCGGGCGTGCCTAGGGGCCCAAGCGCACCCTGGTGGGTGCTCCCCCCTCGGGGCACCCCCCAGGTGTAGCCCTGGCCCACTGGATGTCTCTGGCCCAAAAAATCCTCAAAAAGTTTCGCTGCGTTTGGACTCCGTTTGGTATTGATTTCCTCCGATGTAAAAAACATGTAGAAAACAACAACTGGCACTGGGCACTATGTCAATAGGTTAGTACAAAAAAATGATATAAAATGACTATAAAATGATTGTAAAACATCAAAGAATGATAATATAATAGCATGGAACAATAAAAAATTGTAGATACGTTGGAGATGTATCAGCATCCCCAAGTTTAATTTCTGCTCGTCGTCGAGTAAGTAAATGATAAAAACAGAATTTTTGATGCGGAATCCTGCCTAACATGTTCACCAAATTTCTTTTCTTTATAGCATGGACATTTGGACTTTTATATGATTCAAAGGAATAGTCTAGTTTTGACATGAAGATTTTAATACTCAAGCATATCAACAAGCAACCATGTCTTTCAAAATATCAACACTAAAGCAAGTTATCCCTAGCCCATTATGCTCAGTCATTGATCCATTCATGAAATACACTCAAATATTAGCTACACCCAATGGTCAAATACAATCATAGTGCCCCTTAGTTGGTGCTTTATAAGAGAAGATGGAGACTCAAATTCAAAATGAAAATGGCATAAGTAAAAGAAAGGCCCTTCGCGGAGGGAAGTAGGGATTTGTAGCGGTGCCAGAGCTCAAAGCTTAAATTAGAGATAAAAATATTTTTGAGAGGCATACTTTTCCCACCAATGAAAACGAGTTAGAGCTCCCAACACTTTCCATGCTACATACATCATAGGCGGTTCTCAAATAGAAAATAAAGTTTATTCCTTTTTCCACCATTACTTTCAATTTCCATGGCTAGACGAATCCACGATTGCCCTCAATGCCAACACTTTCCAAGGAATTTATTATTTAACAACATAAAGTAAATTCATTTTTCATTTCGGGACTGGGCATCCTTAATACCTTTGTCATACTCTCATGCAATGACAAGTGAATAACACTCATCATGAGAATAACACATCTAGCATGGAAAATATTGGCCACCCCTCGCCGCCTCGCGAGCGGTATGAGCACATGAAAGAGAAATTTATTTTAAAAATTAGAGATGGCACATGCAAATTTGGTTAGAATGGCACGAAAATACCGCATATAGGTACGTATAGTGAACTCATATGGCAAACCCGGTTTAAAGGGTTTTGGATGCACAAGTAGTGATCATACTTAGTGCAAAATGAAGGCTAGCAAAAAGATTGAGAAGCGACCAACCAAAAAGCGAGTAATCTCGTACCCAAGCATTAAGCATAAGTAACACCTAATAATGCACCACAAGTAGGATATAAATTTCATTGCATAACTATTGACTTTCGTGCTTGCATAGGGAATCACGAACCTTAACATCAATATTCTTACTAAAGCGCAATTACTCATCAACATGATTCACATATCATATCGTCATATCTCAAAACCATTACTAAGAATCAAGTTTATTTTGTCCAATGATCTTCATGAAAGTTTCTATTATATCCTCCTTGGTTATCTATCACTTTGGGACTATTTTTATATGTTGCTTTTGATAAGCTCAAAAAAATATAGTGAGGAACATGAGCATAATATTTCTTTCCCTCAAAATAATCTAAGTGAAGCAAGAGAGAATTTCTTAAAAAAAATTACTAACTCCCAAATAAATGTAAGTGAAGCATGAGAGCATTTCTTCAAAAATAATAAAGCTCACCGTGATCAAAAAGATATAAGTGAAGCACTAGAGCAATTTCATTGCTCTAAAAATTTAAGTGAAGCATAGGAGCAAGCATAGCATAATTTTTGGCTCTCTAAAAAAAGGTGTGTCCAGCAAGGACTCAAGACTTAAAACACAAAGCAAAACAAGAAATGACTCATATCATCCAAGACTCTCCAAGCAAAACTCATAATATGTGACAAATAAAAATATAGTTCCAAGTAAAATATCGATGGTTGTTAGAAGAAAGAGGGGATGCCACTCGGGGTTATCCCCAAGCTTAGTTGCTTGCTACTTCTTGAATATTATCTTGGGATGCCTCGGGCATCCCCAAGCTTATCCTTTTGCTAATCCTTATTCCTTCATCCATCGTAATCGCCCAAAACTTGAAAACTTCAATCACACAAAACTCAACAAAATCTTCGTGAGGCCCGTTAGTATAAGAAAGCAAACCACTACTGTAAGTACTATTGCAAACCCATTCATATTTTATTTTTTCATTATATCTACTGTATTCCAATTTTTCTATGGAAAAAACTCTTCAAAGAAAACCATTGAATCATCAAAACAAGAACACAACACAAAGGAAACAGAATCTGTCAAAAACAAAACAGTTTATAGCAATCTGACTACTTCAAATACTTCTGTAACTCCACAAATTCTGAAAAATTAGGAAGACGTGAATAATTTGTTTGTTAATCTTCCGCAAAAAGAACCAACTCAAATGCACTCTTCTGATAAAAATGAATAATAATTTCGTTAGTACAAAAGTTTTTGTTTTTTAGCAAGATCAAATCAACTCTCACACAAATCATCCCAAAGGCCTTGCTTGGCACAAACACTAATTTAAACCACAAAAACACATCTAACTAGAGGCATAATTGTGCAATTACACAAGAACAGAAAACAAAAAGAAAATAATTATTTTATTTGTTTGGTTGCCTCCCAACAAGCTCTTCCTTTATAGCCATTACGATGGGCATGAGATTTCGATGATGCTCACATGAAAGACAAGAATTGAAGCACAAAGAGAGCATCATAAAACATGTAACACACACATTTAAGTCTAACATACTTCCTATGCAAGGAAGTATGTTATACGCAACCAAATTATCAGGACAAGAAACATCTAGCATATGCAAGGAAGAAGAAAGAGACAATAGCAATCTCAACTTAAGGAGAGATAAATTAGTAGCATGAAAATTTCTACAACCATATTTTCCTCTCTCATAATAATTACATGTAGGATCATACTCATATTCAACAATATAGCTATCACATAACATATTCTCTATTTTACCCACATGCATGCAAAGTTGACACTCTTCCAAAATAGTGGGATTATCATCAAATAAAGTCATGACCTCTCCAAACCCACTTTTATCAAAAAATTCATAAGATTGATAATTCTCCAAAGTAGTGGGATCATTATTACCTAAAGTTGACACACTTCCAAATCCACCATCAATATTATCGCAAACATATTCATCATGTGGCTTAAATAAATTTTCAAGATCGTAAGAAGAATCACCCCAATCATGATCATTGCAATAAGTAGAGGACATATCAAAATTAGCATCCCCAAGCTTGGGGTCTTGCATATTACTAACATAATTGACATTAATAGAATTTATTGTAACACCATTGCAATCATGCTTTTCATTCAAGGAACTATCATGAATCACTTCATAAATTTCTTCTTTTATCACTTCATCACAATTTTCATATTCATGAATCTCAAGAAAAACTTCATAAAGATAATCTAGTGTACTCAACTCACTAGCAATTTGTTCATCATAGTTGGATCTTTTAAAAAGATTGGAAAGTGGACGTGGATCCATAAGCTTTTTAGTTTCGGAATTCCAATAAAACACACAATTATGCCAGACAAACAAGCAAACAAACTAAGACATAAGGGCAAATGAAAAGGAGGGAAAACAAAAACGGCAAATTTTTGTGAAGTGGGGGAGATGAAAACGAGAGGAAAATGGAAAATAATGTAAATTGCGAGGAGATGAGATTTGTGATTAGGAACCTAGTTGATGTTGAAGATCCTCCCCGACAACGGTGCCAGAAATTCCTTTTGATGTCTACTAGAACTACGTCGGTATTTCCCCAAAGAGGAAGGGATGGTGCAGTATAGCGACGGTAGGTATTTCCCTCAGTGATGAGACCAAGGTTATAGAACCAGTAGGAGAACCTCCTCACACCACGTAAACAGCACCTGCACACAAATAACAAATACTCGCAACCCCACGTGTCAAAGGGGTTGTCAATCCCTTTCGGGTACGGCACCTCAAGATAGGTAAATAACGTGAGGTAAAAGTGGTAGATAGGATAAATAGATCGCGGAACAAATAAATTGCAGCAAGGCATTTTTGTATTTTTGCTTTAATAGATCTGAAAATAAAAGCAAAGGGAAATGATCGCAAAGGCAAATATGATGAAAAGAGACCCGGAGGCTGTAGGTTTCACTAGTGACTTCTCTCGAGAAAAATAGCAAATGGTGGGAAAACAATTACTGTTGGGCAACTGATAGAACTTCGAATAATCAATACGATATCCAGGCAATGGTCATTATATAGGTATCATGTACAAGATTAGTAGACTGACTCCTGCCTGCATCTACTACTATTACTCCACACATCGACCGCTATCCAGCATGCATCTATTGTATTAAGTTCATGGATAGACGGAGTAATGCAATAAGAATGATGACATAATGTAGACAAGATCTATTTATGTAGAAATAGACCCCATCTTGTCATCCTTAATAGCAACGATACATACATGTCGTTTCCTCTTCGGTCGCTGGGATCAAGCAACGTATGATCGAACCCATCACAAAGCACCTCTACCCATTGCAAGATAAATAGAACAAGTTGGCCAAACAAAACCCAAATATCGGAGAAGAAATAAGAGTCTATAAGCAATCATGCATATAAGAGATCAAAGAAGACTCAAATAACTTCATGGATAAAAACATAGATCTGATCATAAACTCAAAGTTCGCCCGATCCCAACAAACACACCGCAAAAATGCTTACATCATATGGATCACCAAGAGACCATTGTATTGCTAATTAAGAGAGAGAGAGAGAGAGGAAGCCATCTAGCTACTAACTACGGACCCGTAGATCTATAAAGAACTACTCACGAATCATCGGAGAGGCACCAATGGAAGTGGTGAACCCCTCCGTGATGGTGTCTAGATTTCATCTAGTGGTTCTGGACTCTGCAGCGGCTGAAATTGATTTTCATTGACTCCCCTAGGGTTTCTGAAATATTGGGGTATTAATAGAGCAAAGAGGCGGTTCAGGGGGCACCCAAGGTGGGCACAACCCACCTGGGCGTGCCTGGGCCCCCAGGCGCGCCCTGGTGGGTGCTTCTGTTGGGGAACATTGCAGAAAATAAAAAAATTCTACGCTTCACCAAGATCAATCTATGGAGTCATCTAGCAACGAGATAGAGGAGTGCATCTACATAACCTTGTAGATCGCGCAGAAGCGTTCAAGAGAACAGGGTTGAGGGAGTCGTACTCGTCATGATCCAAATCACCGATGATCCTAGTGCCGAACGGACGGCACCTCCTCGTTCAACACACGTACGGTTGGGGAAGACGTCTCCTCCTTCTTGATCCAGCAAGGGGGAGGGAGAGGCTGATGGAGATCCAGCAGCACGACGGCGTGGTGGTGGAAGCAGCGGGATCTCGGCAGGGCTTCGCCAAGCTCTACGAGAGGGAGAGGTGTTGCAGAAGGAGAGGGAGGCGTCAGGGACTTGGGTGCGGCTGCCCTCCCTACCCCCCCCCCCCTTTTATATAGGGGCCAGGGGGCACCGGCCCCCTTGGATATCCCATCTCAAGGGGGGCGGTTGCCAAGGGGGGTGGCTTGCCCCCCAATCCAAGTGGGTGCGCCCCCCCACCCCCCACCCCTAGGGTTTCCAACCCTAGGCGTAGGGGGGGCCCAAGTGGGGGCGCACCAGCCCACCAGGAGCTGGTTCCCCTCCCACTTCAGCCCATGGAGCCCTCCGGGATAGGTGGTCCCACCCGGTGGACCCCCGGGACCCTTCCGGTGTTCCCGGTACAATACTGGTGACCCTTGAAACTTTCCCGGCGACCGAAACTGGACTTCCTATATATAATTCTTCACCTCCGGACCATTCCGGAATTCCTCGTGACGTCCGGGATCTCATCCGGGACTCCGAACAACTTTTGGGTTACCGCATACTATTATCTCTACAACCCTAGCGTCACCGAACCTTAAGTGTGTAGACCCTACGGGTTCGGGAGACATGCAGACATGATCGAGACGACTCTCCAGCCAATAACCAACAGTGGGATCTGGATATCCATGTTGTCTCCCACATGCTCCTCGATGATCTCATCGGATGAACCAAAATGTAAAGGATTCAAATAATCCTGTATACAATTCCCTTTGTCAATCGGTATGTTACTTGCCCGAGATTCGATCGTCAATATACCAATACCTCGTTACCGGCAATTCACTTTACTCGTACCGTAATGCATGATCCCGTGACCAACCACTTAGTCACTTTGAGCTCATTATGATTATGCATTACCGAGTGGGCCCAGAGATACCTCTCCGTCATATGGAGTGACAAATCCCAGTCTCGATCCGTGTCAACCCAACAGACACTTTCGGAGATACCTGTACTATACCTTTATAGTCACCCAGTTACGTTGTGACGTTTGGTACACCCAAAGCACTCCTGCAGCATCCGTGAGTTACACGATCTCATGGTCTAAGGAAATGATACTTGTCATTGGAAAAGCTCTAGCAAACGAACTACACGATCTTGTGCTATGCTTAGGATTGGGTCTTGTCCATCACATCATTCTCCCAATGACGTGATCCCGTTATCAATGACATCCAATATCCATGGTCAGGAAACCGTGACCATCTATTGATAAAAGAGCTAGTCAACTAGAGGCTTACTAGGGACATGTTGTGGTCTATGTATTCACACATGTATTACGATTTCCGGATAACACAATTATAGCATGAATAAAAGACAATTATAATGAACGAGGAAATATAATAATAACCATTTTATTATTCCCTCTAGGGCATATTTCCAACAATCTCCCACTTGCACTAGAGTCAATAATCTAGTTACATTGTGATGAATCGAACAGCTATAGAGTTCTGGTGTTGATCATGTTTTGCTCGCGGAAGAGGTTTAGTCAACGGATCTGCGACATTCAGACCCATATGCACTTTGCAAATATCTATGTCTCCATCTTGAACATTTTCACGAATGGAGTTGAAGCGACGCTTGATGTACCTAGTCTTCTTGTGAAACCTGGGCTCCTTGGCAAGGGCAATAGCTCCAGTGTTGTCACAGAAGAGTGTGATCGGCCCCGACGCATTGGGTATGACTCCTAGGTCGGTGATGAACTCTTTCACCCATATTGCTTCATGTGTTGCCTCCGAGGCTGCCATGTACTCCGCTTCACATGTAGATCCCGGCACGACGGTTTGCTTGCAACTGCACCAGCTTACTGCCCCACCATTCAAAATATACACGTATCTGGTTTGTGACTTAGATTCATCCAGATCTGTGTCGAAGCTAGTGTTGACGTAACCCTTTACGACGAGCTCTTCATCACCTCCATATACGATAAACATATCCTTAGTCCTTTTCAGGTACTTCAGGATGTTCTTGACCGCTGTCCAGTGTTCCATGCCGGGATTAATTTGGTACCTTTGTCGGGGGTTGGGAGTGACATATGCCAAAGGATGGCTTATCATGGTGGGGGCGAGTAGAACGTCGCCGGTGCCTGGAAACGGGATGAGGCGTAGACATGCACGCCGGCGAATCTTACACAGCTTCGGGGCTCTCCGGGGAGATAACACCCCTACTGCTGCTCTGTGGGGTTTCCGCATGGTCACTATAGCAAGGTGGCTACAATGGTGCTCCTAGAGCTGTATCGGGAGGCAGGAGAGAGCAAGGCTAGTTCTCTCCTCCCTGGTCTATGTGTCTATCTCTATCAAGGGCCGAACCGTTTGCATGGGTGCCCCGGGGGGTTTATATAGGCCTACCCCCCAGGGGTACAATGGTAATCCGACTGGGCGTGTGTCCCAGCCGTCTGTCTCTCATGCCGCCGTCCTTCCCGCCGGCTTCTGGGGCCCGCCGACTGGTGGGTCCCGCGGACAGGCCGGACACTGTGCCGCGCTCCTGATGACGCAGGCTTGGTCATGGGGTCGTGGCAACAGTGCTGTCGTCTGTCAGGTGATCACTGTCGCCACTCCCCATCCAATCTGGTTTATGGCTTGTGGGGCCCTGGAGGGGAGACGGCCAACTCCGGGGAGGCCGACTCCCACAGGGCCGTCTTCGGGCACTCTGGCCGCCTTCGATTCTCCCACTGACAGGTGGCCCTGCGGCCTTCGGGCCGTACAGGCCGGCATCGTGGGCACAATGCGTCACGCACTGTGGCTGAGGTCAGGGCAGGCATGGCAACAGGGCGCGCCTCGCCGGAGATCTCCCAGCGATACGGTTCACTGTAGCCATGCCAACCCTTCGTAGGCAGGGAGGGACGGCCACGTTGTGGCCGTACCCCGCATCGGTCTTCGTGGAGTGTCATGGGCCGACTCCCATAGTCGGCACTCCTAGAGGTCGCAATCTTGGAGTCAGCTTGCTTTGAAGTCGTCATCTGGGACTCGGCTCCTCCGGAGATCGCCAGTTGAGACTCGGCTTCTTGGGAGATCGCCAGCTAGGACTCGGCCTCTCTGGAGGTCGCCAGCTGGGACTCGGCTGGAGGGGCGTAGCCTGCCTGGATGTCTTGAAAGATCCTGGGTCCCGGGTCAGCCTACCCGTGGCCCATTACTCCGACAGTAGTCCCTGAAGCTAGTGAAGCCCTGCGGAGCCGCCTCGTGGGGCTTCAACAGTTTCAACTTCCCAACGCCGACTCTGAGACTCGGCTGTTGTCTTGTTGGGCCGACTCGCCGAAGTCGGACTTCGTTCAGCGAGGGGCCACTATTTGAGAGTCGCGACGGGAAAATAGGCGGCGTATCGGATACGCTTTCCTGCTGTCATCGAGGCGGTCCAATCGCGCGGCGCCACGTGGGAGGATAGTCTGCCCACCCACGCGCGCGACGGGATGGGCCGCTAGGCGGGGCCCTCCACTACCGCGCCTTGGCTTCCGAGCGGATCCGCTGCGTTCGTGAATGGTTGGCTTCCCCACGTTGTTACTATGCGCAGTAACTTCGTGGGGTAAATCGTGGGCGGCGTGGGGCTTCGCGTGCAGTTAATCCCACGCCCGCCCCCTCGGCTCCTCAGCCCGTAGGGCTATAAATAGGCGAGGAGGAGCGGGCGGCACTGCACGCGCATCCTCTCCCCCGCTCTCCTGCCTTCTCTTCTTCCTCCGCCGCGAGCGAAAGCACCTTCTCTCTTCGACGATGAGTTCTTCCTCCGCCGCACCCCTACCTCATGCTCCGGCGTGTGGGACGGCTCAGACGTGGAGTCGGAGCATATTGAGTTCCTCCGCCGGACCCGCCATCTCCCCAGCGCGGACCTCGTGCACGCCTGCCCCGCGCCGGCGGGAGAGATCCGGCCCGCGCCGGAGGAGGGCGAGCGGGTCGTCTTCCGCTCGCACCTCATGCGCGGGCTGGGGCTGCCAGCGAGCAGGTTCTTCCGCTCATTCCTGGAGTTCCACAATCTTCAGCCGCACCACCTCACTCCAAATGCGGTGGTGCTACTCTCCGCCTTCGCCACTCTGTGCGAAGGCTTCCTCGGTGTTCTCCCCACCCTCGAGTTGTGGGGGGAATTCTTCTCTTCAAAGCTCGGCACGCAGGCCACCAGCACGCCGGCTCAGTGCAGCACCTACATTGCGGTGCGGCGCTCGACGGCCGACAACCCTTTCCCTCTCATCTCGCTGGTGAAGTCGGTGAAGATGTGGCAGCGCTCCTACTTCTACGTGAAGAACCTCTCCACCGACGGCGACTGGGTCAATCTGCCGCCCTTCAACCCCGAGCCCCTGACTGGGAGGCTTCCCAGTTGGTCCCACCGGTCCAAGTCGCTGACTCCCTCCGGAGCCGCCGCCATGGCGCGACTCCGAGTTCTGCTGCAGTCGGAGGGCCTCGTCGGATCCGACCTTCTGGCCGCCTTCGTGGCGCGCCGAGTCCTCCCACTCCAAGGCCGGCCTCACCTCATCTGTCAGATGAGCGGCCGCCACGACCCGAGCCGGCTGTGCACCAAGGGGATGCCCCGCAGGGAGGTGGCGAACTTGGTGAACCACATCGCCCACTGCGAGTTCACGGAGGACTGGCAGTTCGGCAAGGAGCCGTACTCGCGCGACAACCCCCCTCCAGTGGTAAGTTGCATCTTTCTGTAGCTCGATCTTCTTTGCAGCCGACTCCGGCCTCTAATCATCATTGGTTCCTTCTGAGCAGAACCCCCTCATGGCGCCCGCAGCCGGCGCCATGACAGAGCCCCGCGACTACGTCCCCGACCGCGAGGATAGCGACGTCGACGACCCCGACTTGGGGGTGGCGGCGTTGGAGGCCGACGCCGAAGGCGGCGACGAAGGGGCAGACGGCGGCATCAGGCCATCGGCCGCTTTCACCGACTGGCCCGATGACGACGCCGACGTGGAAGTCGTCCCACGCCCCCAGCCGAGGGCCGGCCCCTCCGGCCAAGGCGGCGCGAAGAGGCGCCATGCCGGGCCGAGCGCGCCCGGCGGTAAGCAGAAGAAGTTCAAGCGGGCGGCCGCTGCGACCAAACGGGAGGAGGCGGCCGCGAAGGCCAACCGCTTCCGGAGGGAAGTGAGAAGGCCATCGCTAGTTTCCGCGTAAGTCTTTTTCGCTCTTTTATTTTCTTTGTTGGATCTCATCCGAGTCTTCTTTGATTTTCCCTCCGCTCTTCTCGAGAGCCTCCCTCTCCCTTGAGAGAGCCGCCGTCCCCTCTGTCATGGGGTCGGTGGAGACGTCCGCCAACACCCGGTGGGTCGATCACGCCGCCGACCTTCGGGACGCGACGGAACGAAACGCGCGGGAGAAGCGCGACGAGGAGGAGGCCGACCGCCTGGAGAAGGCGCAGGCCGAGAAGGCGGCCGCCAATGCCCAGAAGAAACTGGAGGAGGCCGAAAAAGCCGCCGTGGCGAAACGGCGTGCTGAGGAGGTCGCGCGTCGCCGGTCGGCGATGCTCGTCCCTCCGTTGTCGTCGGCACCGCCGACTCTTTAGTTCATGGGGCAGACCGGAGAGGTCGGCACCGAGAACCCCCTCGTGGAGGAGAGCGGCGAGGCTTCAGGCTTGGATATCGACGCGCCGCCTCCGCCACCTCCGCCACCATCTGGGCGGCCGCACAGCAAACAGCCCGTGGGCCCGTCGGGTCCGCCAATCACGGACGTGGCCGAGGCGCGGCTACTTATTCAAGTTGCCGTGCCGGCGCGCCGCCAACTTGAGAGGAAGAGCTCGGCGCCGCAAACTCGGGGGATCAGCGCTGCCAGCTCGGCGAGTCTGGACGTCGAGGCCTCCAGTGCCGCGCCCACCGGGTGGTTGCGCGGAGGCGGCACCGGCCCGCTGAACCAGGCCCTCCTGGACGTCCAGGAAAAACTGCGGGCGGAGAGCGACGCCCTCCAAGTCTGCACCAGAGAGCATCTGGCCGTGCGGACATCCGTCCGGGTATGTTTCCTTATTTTTTGATTCCTATCCTTCTCTATGGGAGCACGCCGGCGCACCCACTGGGTGTAGTCCCCGAGTTCTGGGCCGGCTGCTGAGCAGGCGGTTCGGAACTCCCTCTGGCGAGCTCCGAATACTAACTTTTGCCCTGGTCGGCTTTTTGTAGGAATATCACAACCTCCGCGCCACTGCGTTCAACCGCAATGTCGAGGATCTGAACAAGCGAGCCGATGACTTGGTGGAAAGCCAGGGTGAGCTCTTTTCTTCCTTCTTCGCGGGGGCGTGCTGGCGCACCCGCGGGCTGTAGTCCCCGAGATTCGGGCCGACTGCTGAGTAGTCGGGCCGGCTCTCCCCGGCGATCTTATTTCTTTCTTCTTCGTGGGGGCGCGCTGGCGCGCCCGCGGGATGTAGTCCCCGAGATTCGGGCCGACTGCTGATCAGTCGGGCCAGATCTCCCCAGCGATCTTATTTCTGATGACTTTCTTGTCTCTTTCTTCGTTCTTCAGGCGCCAATGCCGCCCTTCAGGAGCAGCTGGGCGAGGCCAACACTGCTCGTCGTGCCAAGGAGGAGGAGTGCGGCCGGCTCGCCAACGAGCGCGATCTGCTGGCGACGCAGCTGGCCGAGCAGAAGGAGCTGCTCCAGAAGGCGCAGGACGAGGCCAAGACGCGGGAGGCCGCCCTCATGGCCGAGTTTGAGATCGAGCGCTCCGCCTGGACTGACGGGAGGCGATGCTAACCTCCGGCTACCACGAACTCGAGGACATCGTCGATATTAAGTCTCTTTCGCCTCTTTGGTCTTCCGACTTCGTGTCAGGCCGATTTCTGATTTTCCGACTATCTTCTTTTTTGTCTTGGCAGACTTCTTTCCTGGTCACTCACAGGCCGTCCCTCTGGCCATCGAGGCGGCTCGGGAGGAGCGAAGGGCGAAGGGTGAGGTGATCGCCGCCAATGCCCCCCGAACTATCGACGAGCAGCTCCTGAGCATCAGGGCCCGTCTTCGTCCGGCTCACCGGCTGCTGCGCCGTCTTCAGCGTGCCGGTGCCCAGGTGGTTGCCGCCCTGTGGCCAGACGTGCCGGCTCTGCGCACCGCCAGTCGGACCGCCGACTGGCTAGAAGTCGCCGCCGGCCGTCTTGAGGCTTGGAAGGGCTCCTTGGCCCGGGCCGGAGCACGCCGGGCCTTGGAGTTCGTCAAGGCGTGGTATCCGGGGCTGGACCTGGACCGCCTGGCCGCGTTCCGGTCAGAAGCCCAGGCCGAGCTGGAGGCCGTAGAAGGCGCCCTTGTCGAGCGCGCGGCGGCCATCGCCGAGTACACGGACACCAGCGTCTTCGTGCCCGAGCGGACTGAAGGCGGTGAGGAAGCACCTCCGGACTGGTTCGGGATGAACCCGGAGTACGAGGAAGACTCGGCGGAGGTGATTGACTCCAGCGCCGAGGAGGAGGACGAGTCGGAGGGCGGAGGTGAGGAGGAGGCGCCAGAAGACGAAGCAGGCGGCCAGCCTCAGCCCGATCGCGCCTCCAGCAACGAGCCGCGCGGAGACAAGGCGACTGCCGCCGGAGGCGACCAGGCTGAGACCGCCCAGCCGACTGCCCCGGCATCCGACGCCGCCGTCACCTCCGATCCTCCGGCCCCGGAGGCCGCCTCCTAGACTGCTTCTGTTTATCTATCTTCAGTAATCTTTTTGAAAGACTTGTTAAGTTTGAAAAATTCCACCCGCGGGGTGTATCCTGAATTTCTATTCGGAGATTCGGCCGAGGGCCTATGTAAATATTTATCTGATTTCTGCCTTTCCTTGCTCATTGCTCCTTAGACTTTTTTTCCTTTGCCGCCTTCCTTTAGTTGCCGCCTTGCCGGCTGGGCAGCCGCTCTGCGGACTGTCGCCAGGTCAAGTGCTTGGCTACTTCAGGAAGGCAAGTACTTAGCCGTTTGGAGTTTTTTCTAGCAAGTCGGCCAGAAAGCGACAGGCCGACTATTCGAGAGTCGGCTGTCTTTGATAAAAACTAAGATGGAGAGCCGGCTCTGTGGGGGGAGGCTGGTAGCCGGCTTGAGCTATGCCTAAGCTTTTAGGTCCTTAGCCATTTTTTCATGCGTGCGCTCGTTCTAGCTTGTTCTCTACCTACTGGCAGTCGCTCTGCGAGCTGCGGCTTTCGACAGGAGACGGCTTGAGCGCAACACATTACTTGTCCGACTGCAGGAAGCTTTCCATAGCGCAAGACAGCAAGTCCCCGGGTCGACTATTCGAACCCGGTGCCAGACGGTATGATAAAAAAACAATAGCATGTTCGAAAGCGTAATTCTTATCATACAGATAACAAAAAGGCAATCCCCGAGCTCGTCCCGGGGGGCCTAAGGTCTTAGTACTTTAGTAGAAAGGGGGTAGTGCGATACATACTGCATCAACTGTAAAATCTTCGAAGAAGATTTCCGTTCCACGAGCGCTCTGTTTCTTTGCCGGAGTCATCCCTCTTGCGTGCTCGAGGCTTCTGAGCGTCAATCAGATAGTAGGCGTCATTCCCTAGCACCTTGCTGATGATGAAGGGACCTTCCCAAGGTGCCGACAACTTGTGCTGGCCGGCTGTTCTCTGAATCAGCCGGAGCACAAGGTTGCCCTCTTGGAACGATCTCGGCTTGACCTTGCGGTTGTAGTATCGGCGCAGACTCTGCTGGTAGATGCCAGACCGACTAAGTGCCAACAGTCGGCCCTCTTCCAGCAGGTCGACGCCGTCTTGGCGTGCTTCTTCAGCTTCCTCTTCGGTGTACATGGTGACTCGTGGAGAGTCAAACTCTATATCCGTCGGGATGACGGCTTCGGCAACGTAAACGAGGAAGAAAGGCGTGAAGCCGGTTGACTTGTTTGGAGTCGTGCGCAGACTCCAGAGGACGGCTGGCAGCTCCTCGACCCAACAGCCGGCCGAACGCTCGAGTGGTTTGACCAGTCGAGGCTTGATGCCGGACAGGATGAGGCCATTGGTTCGTTCTACCTGGCCGTTTGACTGCGGATGGGCAACGGACGCTAAGTCCAGTCGGATGGCCTGCGTCGTGCAGAAACGAGCCAAGGCGCCCTTGGCAAAGTTTGTGCCATTGTCGGTGATGATGCTGTGTGGTATGCCGTACCGCACCGTGATGTCGGCGATGAAGGTTACTGCAGTCGGCCCATTCAACTTCTTGATGGGCTTTGCTTCCACCCACTTGGTGAACTTGTCCACCGCGACAAGCAGATGAGTTAGGCCGCCTCGGGCCGTCTTGAATGGTCCTACCATGTCCAGGCCCCAAACTGCGAAGGGCCAGGCGATGGGGATTGTTTTCAGCGCGGAAGCCGGCTGAAGTGGCTTGGAGCGGAACATCTGGCACCCCTTGCATTTTTGGACTAACTCTTTAGCTTCTTCCAGGGCAGTCGGCCAAAAGAAACCGTGCCGAAAGGCTTTGGCCACGAGCGCCCTTGAAGCCGCATGGTGGCTGCACTCGCCCTGATGGATGTCTCTAAGGATCGCTTGGCCTTGTTCTGATTCTATGTAGCGCTGGTAGACACCAGTGACACTGCGCCTGACTAGCTCTCTGTTGACTATGGTGTATGATGCCGCTCGGCGCTGCACTTGCCGAGCCAGGATCCCATCTGTTGGCAATTCTTTGTTCACTAGAAATTTGAGGATGGGCTGCGCCCATGAAGGTGCTGCTATCTCTTCAAGTGCTACCACAGCGACTTGGACAAGGGTGGCTGGGCTGGGAGGTGGCGGGTTGGAGTCCGCGGCCGTTTGCTGGATTGACGGAGTCTCTGGGCCGACTGGCGCAACTCGCGGGCCGGGCTCCGAAGTCCCCGGGCCGACTGGCACAGTCCCCGGGCCGGGCTCTGAAGTCCCCGGGCCGGTTGGCGCAGTCCCCGGGCCGGTTGGCGCAGTCCCCGGGCCGGGCTCTGAAGTCCCCGGGCCGGTTTCTGCTGTGATTTTCTTGAGGCTGCCTGTTGGGGCTTTGGAGTCGGATCCGACTACTTCTGGAGGAGCCGGCACGAAGATGGAGTCCGACTCCGGTGAAGGCTTGATAGACGGCTTGAGGGGGCGCTGAAGGGCGACGCCGGAAGGTATCGCTTGGCGAGTAGAGCCGACTCGCGCCAAGGCATCTGCTTGCTCATTGTCATTTCTTGGCACGTGAAGGAATTCGCACCCCTCGAAGTATCCGCTGAGTTGCTGCACCAGAAAGTGGTAGCTCGCCATGTTTGCGTCTTTGGTATCCCAGTCGCCGGATGATTGCTGAACCACCAAGTCGGAGTCGCCATAACACAGGATCCGGCGTATGCCGAGTTCTTTGGCAAGCCGGAGCCCATGAATGAGCGCCTCATATTCGGCGACGTTGTTGGAGGCGGCGAAGTGGATCTGCAGCACATACTTGAGCTTGTCGCCCTTAGGGGAGGTGAGGACGACGCCGGCTCCAAGGCCGGTGCGCATCTTGGAGCCATCGAAATGCATCCGCCAATGAGTGGAGTCAGGCGCTCGCGGCAGGTATTGGGTCTCGGCCCAGTCGACGAGAAAGTCGGCCAGCGCCTGCGACTTGATGGCGGTGCGGGGCTGGTAGTAGATGGTGTAGGGGGCTAGATCTATAGCCCATTTGGCCACTCGGCCGGAGGCGTCTCGGCTTCCAATGATCTCGGCAAGTGGAGCGGTGCAAACCACAGTGATTGGATGCTCTTGAAAGTAGGGCTTCAGCTTCTTGGCGGCAAAATGCACGCCGTAGCACATCTTCTGGTAGTGAGGGTAGTTCTGCTTGGAGGTCGACAGTACCTCGCTCAGGTAATATACCGGTCTCTGGACAGGGAGCGCCTTGCCTTCCTCCTTGCGCTCGACTACAATGACTGTGCTGACTACTCGGCTGGTGGCGGCGATGTACAAGAGCATGGGCTCTTTGGGAGTCGGAGCCGCCAACACGGGGGGAGTAGTCAACATCTTCTTCAGCTGGAGAAATGCTTCATCCGCCTTGTGGTTCCACTCAAAAAAGGTGGTCTTCTTAATCAATTGATACAAGGGCAGAGCTTTCTCGCCCAGCCGACTGATGAATCGGCTGATGGACGCCAGGCAGCCGGTGAACTTCTGCACATCCAACAGTCGGCTTGGTACCTCCATTCTCTCAATGGCCTTGATCTTCACAGGGTTGCACTCTATGCCGCGTTCGGAGACCAGGAAGCCAAGGAGCTGGCCGGCTGGTACTCCGAAAACGCACTTCTCGGGGTTGAGCTTGATCCGGAACCGGCGCAGATTTTCAAAGGTCTCCTTGAGGACTTCCAGGAGCGTCCCACGCTTCTCCGTCTTCACCACCACGTCATCCACATAAACGTGGGCGTACCTGCCGAGTTGCTTGAGGAGACACTTCTGCATGCAACGCTGAAAGGTGGCGCCGCCATTCCTCAAGCCGAACGTCATCGTCAGGTAGCAGAAGGCTCCAAATGGCGTGATGAATGCGGTCTTCAGTCTGTCCGCTGGATTCAGCTTGATCTGGTGGTATCCTGAATATGCGTCTAGGAAACTCAGCAGCTCACATCCGGCTGTGGAGTCTATCACTTGATCAATCCTTGGCAGAGCAAATGGGTCCTTTGGGCAGGCTTTGTTGAGGCTTGTGTAGTCGATGCACATCCGCCACTGCTTGTTCTTCTTTAGCACCAAAACCGGGTTTGCTAGCCACTCTGGAAAAAATACTTCCATGATGAAACCGGCTGCCAAGAGCCGGGCTATCTCTTCTCCAACAACTCTTCTTTTCTCTTCTGACAGGCGGCGCAAGGGCTGCCTGAAGGGCTTCATATCTGGCCTGACGTGTAGCTTGTGCTCGGCGAATTCCGTCGGTACACCCGGCATGTCCTTGGGGGACCATGCAAAGATGTCCCGATTCTCACGGAGGAAATCGACGAGCTCGCCTTCCTATTTGCTGTCAAGGCCTGTGCCTATGACAGCATATCTCTCTGGGTGCTCCGGGTCCAAGGGTATCTTCTTGGTCTCTTTGGCCGGCTTGAATGATCCTTCTGCCTCCGACTCCTTGGGGTCGGGTGACATCTCTGGCTGCTTTCCGGCCATCGCCACGACTCGGTCGAGGAGCCGCTTCTCGGCCGCGATCACCAGGGACTCGGCCAGCAGACTGCTCTCGGCCACACAGGCGGATGACTTCTTGTAGTCGCCGGCTATGGTCAGAATTCCCTTGGAACTCGGCATCTTCATCTTGAGGTAGGCGTAGTGGGGAACCGCCATGAACTTGGCCAAGGCAGGTCGGCCAAGCAGAGCGTGGTACGGGCTCTCCAAGTCCACCACCTCAAACCAGACCGATTCTCGGCGGAAGTGATCTTTGTCCCCGAAGAGGACGTCTATCAGGATCTTGCCGATCGGTGAACAGGAGAGGCCGGGCACAATTCCATGGAACACGGTGCGGCTGCTCTGCAGCTGTCTGCGCTTGATTCCTAGCTTCTCCATGGTGTCTCTGTACAGGATGTTTATGATGCTGCCTCCATCTATCAGGACCCGCGAAAAACGGGCGACCCGCCTATCAGTGGCCAAGGTCGCACCTAGGACCAAGGCATAGGAGCCCGGACTCAGCATCACCTCTGGGTGATCCGCCCGACTCCAACTGATAGGCCTCTCGGACCAATGCATGAACTCTGGAGCATCCGTTGCTGCTGCATTCACTTCTTGTTGCTGTTGGCGCCTGCTGCGCCGGTCATCTGCCACACTGGTAAACACTATGTAGGCTCCATGCTCTTCTGGGAACTCGTCTTGTACTGCGCCGACTGGCCGAGCCGCCGGCTGCTGGGGTGGCGGCGGAGGCAGCGGCCCAGCAGGCGGCGGAGGAGTGAGGCCGTCTCCCTTGGCGATCCTGGTGAGCCAGTGGCACTTTCTGGTGGTGTGGTTTGACGGCTTCGCGCCGCTGTGGAACTTGCATGGACCATCTAAAGTCTGCTCATAGGAGAAAGCCGGCAACCAATTTGACTTGCCGCCCTTCTGCCGCTTGGCCGGAGGCTACCCCTCCGGCTGCTGATCTTCGACTGCCGCGACCTGCCGGCTGCTGGAAGTCGGTGGTGGGGCCTTGCGCTTGTTGTCGTTCTGTTGCTGTCGCCGACTGGCGTCTCCAGCCGGAGTTCTGGGAGCTTGGGGAGTCACTTTGCCAGCCGCGTTGACTTGAATCTCCGTCTTCATAGAAGAGTCGGCCGTGGCGTACTTATCTGCTATGACTAGCAGTTCGTCGAGGGTTTCTGGCTCGTCGCAGAGGAGTTTGTGCTTGAGGAGGGTGCCCTCTCGGCACCCGGCAGTGAAGTACTCGATGGCTTGCACCTCGTGCACGCCCTCGCAGGAGTTTCGAAGCTCGCCCCAGAGCGTGAGGTAGTCGCGTGTTGATTCTTCGGAGCCTTGCACGCACAAAGAGAGCTGGTGCGCCTTGGGAGGTCGCTTGTACGTGCTTGTGAAGTTGCAGATGAAGGCTTCGGTGAAGTCGACCCAGCTATTGATGCTGCGGGGCTTCAGGCTGTTCAGCCATGTCCGGGACGTGCCCTGAAGCATGAGAGGAACATACTTCACGGCAACTCGCTTGTTGCCGTTTGCTATGCTGACGGCGGTGGAGTAATCTATCAGCCAGTCTTCCGGCTTTACAGAGCTGGTGTACTTGGGTGTGTCTCGGGGGAGCGTGAACCCTTTGGGGAAGGGCTCGTCTTTGATGTGGGGCCCGAAGCAAGGCGGACCCAGCTCATCTTCCTCTTCCAGCGACAAGGATCGGTGGAGTCGGTCGATCCGATGGCGGGCGTCATTCTCTCCGACTCCCTCTCGGCGGCCAAGGCGACCTCTGAGAGTCGGATGTTCGACAGGCGGCGGGGAAACTCGCCGTTCTCGTCTGGGCGGGGGAGGCAGATAATCGTCCCGCCGCTCTACTGCTCTTGGGCGGCCGTCTTGGTTGCGCTCGATGGTAATATGAGTCCGACTGTGACTGGCAGCCGGATCCTTCTCTTTCCTTCCGCGGACTCCGCCAGTCGGCGTCCGGGAGGTCGCGCCTTGATCTCGGCGGGGAGGCAAGTCGTCGTTCGGCTGCTGCAGCGCATCTACGTGGCCGCCGGCTGCGTTTTGCGCAGGAACCGCATCAAGGAGCTGCTGGACTCGCTCCGTCATCACACGGCGCTCTTCGCCCTCGAAGTTCTTCAGCTCGTCAGTCGCCGCTTGGGCGGCGCGGATATTCTCTGCTGGGGTGGCGTACATGGGGCGTTTTGCCCCGAGCAAGTCCGCGATGGCTGCGCCGCGTTGCCGGACCGCACCTAGACGGCTCGGCCCAGTTGGAGCCGGCGAGCCGCCTACGGCGCGATCCATCTCGCGCTGGTATGCCTCTGACAAGCGTCTCATGCTTGCCAGCTTCTTGGCGCTCTCGATGATCTGAAGGCGGCGCGCCTCCAGCGTCTCGGCGTCTGCGTCCTCAGGAATGGGCGCGGTTAGGTCTTGCAGGGCCGCAGCTAGCGGGTCCTGGGCTTCTTCGCCGGAGTGCTCGCCGTGGCTGATGACGAGAACTTCCGTGACGGCGCTTCCGTCGCTATCCTCGTACGGAAGCGGCTCGTCGTAGACCACCACATTGGTGGGGAAGATGTCAATCGACACGGCGTCGGAGTCGACCAGCATCGGGTCGGAGGAGCCTACGGACTCCAAGTATACGGCGGGCTCGCCGGCGACGTGGAGTTGGTTGAGGAGGCCCGCGAGAAGATTCTCAGGGCCACCCGTGCCTGCGTCGGCTGTAGGCTCGTCGGAGAGGCGCACCTCACCGATAAGTTCGGCGAGGCCGCTCGCGGCACAGGCGGCCTCAGCGCCGCGCAGCGTGTCGATGCAGACTCCATCAAGCGAGCCTGGCTGGCTGCGCTCGCCTGGGAGGAAGAGGGTTCCCGTCCAGAACAGATCTCCGGACGACGGTGCACCTCGCCCCACGGTGGGCGCCAAATGTCGGGGGTTGGGTGCGACATATGCCAAAGGATGGCTTATCATGGTGGGGGCGAGTAGAACGTCGCCGGTGCCTGGAAACGAGATGAGGCGTAGACATGTACGCCGGCGTATCTTACCCAGCTTCGGGCCTCTCCGGGGAGATAACACCCCTACTGCTGCTCTGCGGGGTTTCCGCATGGTCACTATAGCAAGGTGGCTACAATGGTGCTCCTAGAGCTGTATCGGGAGGCAGGAGAGAGCAAGGCTAGTTCTCTCCTCCCTGGTATATGTGTCTATCTCTATCAAGGGCCGAACCGTTTGCATGGGTGCCCTGGGGGGTTTATATAGGCCTACCCCCCGGGGGTACAATGGTAATCCGACTGGGCGTGGGTCCCAGTTGTCTATCTCTCATGCCGCCGTCCTTCCCGCCGGCTTCTGGGTCCCGCCGACTGGTGGGTCCCGCGGACAGGCCGGACACTGTGCGGCGCTCCTGATGACGCATGCTTGGTCATGGGGTCGTGGCAACAGTGCCGCCGTCTGTCAGGCGATCACTGTCGCCACTCCCCATCCAATCTGGTTTATGGCTTGTGGGGCCCTGGAGGGGAGACGGCTGACTCCGGGGAGGCCGACTCCCACAGGGTCGTCTTCGGGCACTCTGGCCGCCTTCGATTCTCCCACTGACAGGTGGCCCTGCGGCCTTCGGGCCGTACAGGCCGACGTCGTGGGCACAGTGCGTCACGCACTATGGCTGAGGTCAGGGCAGGCATGGCAACAGGGCCGCGCCTCGCCGGAGATCTCCCAGCGATACGGCTCACTGTAGCCATGCCAACCCTTCGTAGGCAGGGAGGGACGGCCACATCGTGGCTGTACCCCGCATCGGTCTTCGTGGAGTGTCATGGGCCGACTCCCATAGTCGGCACTCCTGGAGGTCGCAAGCTTGGAGTCGGCTTGCTTTGAAGTCGTCATCTGGGACTCGGCTCCTCCGGAGATCGCCAGTTGAGACTCGGCTTCTTGGGAGATCGCCAGCTAGGACTCGGCCTCTCTGGAGGTCGCCACCTGGGACTCGGCTGGAGGGGCGTAGCCTGCCCTGATGTCTTGAAAGATCCTGGGTCCCGGGTCAGCCTAGCCGTGGCCCATTACTCCGACAACCTTCCTACCAAACTTACGGCAAGGTTTACATCAGGTCTGGTACACGTCATGGCATACATGATAGACCCTATGGCTGAGGCATAGGGGATGACACTCATCTTTTCTCTATCTTCTGTGGTGGTCGGACATTGAGCCGAGCTCAATTTCACACCTCGCCACACAGGCAAGAACCCCTTCTTGGACTGATCCATATTGAACTTTTTCAATATCTTATCAAGGTATGTGCTTTGTGAAAGACCTATGAGGCGTCTCAATCTATCTCTATAAATCTTGATGCCTAATATGTAAGCAGCTTCTCCAAGGTCCTTCATTGAAAAACACTTATTCAAGTAGGCCTTAATGCTGTCCAAAAGTTCTATATCATTTTCCATGAAAAGTATGTCATCCACATATAATATGAGAAATGCTAGAGAGCTCCCACTCACTTTCTTGTAAATGCAGGCTTCTCCATAGGTCTGCATAAACCCAAACGCTTTGATCATTTCATTAAAGCCAATGTTCCAACTCCGAGATGCTTGCACCAGCCCATAGATGGAGCGCTGGAGCTTGCATACCTTGTTAGCATTCTTACGATCGACAAAACCCTCTGGCTGCATCATATACAGTTCTTCCTTAAGATGGCCGTTTAGGAACGCCGTTTTGATGTCCATTTGCCATATCTCATAATCATAGTATGCGTCAATTGCTAATATGATTCGGACGGACTTCAGCTTCGCTACGGGTGAGGAAGTCTCATCGTAGTCAACCCCTTGAACTTGTCGATAACCCTTAGCGACAAGTCGAGCTTTATAGATGGTAACATTACCATCCGCGTCCGTCTTCTTCTTAAAGATCCATTTGTTTTCTATCGCTCGCCGATCATCGGGCAAGTCTGTCAAAGTCCATACTTTGTTTTCATACATGGATCCTATCTCGGATTGCATGGCTTCAAGCCATTTGTTGGAATCTGGGCCCGCCATTGCTTCTTCATAGTTCGAAGGTTCACCGTTGTCTAACAACATGATTTCCAGGACAGGGTTGCCATACCACTCTGGTGTGGAACGTGTCCTCGTGGACCTACGAAGTTCAGTAGTAACTTGATCCAAAGTACCTTGATCATCATCATTAGTTTCCCATCTAGTCAGTGCAGGCACCACAAGAACATCTTCCTGAGCTGCGCTACTTTCCGGTTCAAGAGGTAGTACTTCATCAAGTTCTACTTTCCTCCCACATACTTCTTTCGAGAGAAACTCTTTCTCCAGAAAGGACCCGTTCTTGGCAACAAAGATCTTGCCCTCGAATCTGAGGTAGAAGGTATACCCAATGGTTTCCTTAGGGTATCCTATGAAGACGCATTTTTCCGACTTGGGTTCGAGCTTTTCAGGTTGAAGTTTCTTGACATAAGCATCGCATCCCCAAACTTTTAGAAACGATAGCTTAGGTTTCTTCCCAAACCATAATTCATACAGTGTCGTCTCAATGGATTTAGATGGTGCCCTATTTAAAGTGAATGTAGCTGTCTCTAGAGCGTATCCCCAAAATGATAGCGATAAATCGGTGAGTGACATCATAGATCGCACCATATCCAATAGAGTGCGATTACGACGTTTGGACACACCATTACGCTGAGGTGTTCCAGGCGGCGTGAGTTGTGAAACGATTCCACATTTCCTTAAGTGCGTACCAAATTCGTGACTTAAATATTCTCCCCCACAATCTGATCATAACTTTATCTTTCGGTCACGTTGATTCTCTACCTCATTCTGAAATTCCGTGAACTTTTCAAAGGTCTCAGACTTGTGTTTCATTAAGTAGACATACCCATATCTACTCAAGTCATCAGTGAGAGTGAGAACATAACGATATCCTCTGCAAGCCTCAACGCTCATTCGACCGCACACATCAGTATGTATGATTTCCAATAAGTTGGTTGCTCGCTCCATTGTTCCGGAGAACGGAGTCTTGGTCATTTTTCCCATAAGGCATGGTTCGCATGTGTCAAACGATTCGTAATCAAGAGACTCCAAAAGTCCATCAGCATGGAGCTTCTTCATGCGTTTGACACCAATGTGACCAAGGCGGCAGTGCCACAAGTATGTGGGACTATCGTTATCAACTTTACATCTTTTGGTATTCACACTATGAATATGTGTAACATCACGTTCGAGATTAATTAAGAATAAACCATTGACCAGCGGGGCATGACCATAAAACATATATCTCATATAAATAGAACAACCATTATTCTCGGATTTAAATGAGTAGCCATCTCGCTTTAAACGAGATCCAGATACAATGTTCATGCTCAAAGCTGGCACTAAATAACAATTATTGAGGTTTAAAACTAATCCCGTAGGTAAATGTAGAGGTAGCGTGCCGACGGCGATCACATCGACCTTGGAACCTTTCTTGACGCGCATCGTCACCTCGTCCTTCGCCAGTCTCCGCTTATTCCGCAGCTCCTGCTTCGAGTTACAAATATGAGCAACCGCACCGGTATCAAATACCCAGGAGCTACTACGAGTACTGGTAAGGTACACATCAATTACATGTATATCACATATACCTTTGGTGTTGCCGGCCTTCTTGTCCGCTAAGTATTTGGGGCAGTTCCGCTTCTAGTGTCCCTTTCCCTTGCAATAAAAGCACTCAGTCTCAGGCTTGGGTCCATTCTTTGGATTCTTCCTGGCAGCTGGCTTACCGGGCATGGCAACTCCCTTGCTGTCCTTCTTGACGTTCTTCTTACCCTTGCCTTTCTTGAAACTAGTGGTTTTATTGACCATCAACACTTGATGTTCCTTTTTGATTTCCACCTCTGCTGATTTCAGCATTGAAAATACTTCAGGAATAGTTTTCACCATCCCCTGCATATTGTAGTTCATCACAAAGCTCTTGTAGCTAGGTGGGAGCGACTGAAGGATTCTGTCAATGACCGCCTCGTCTGGGAGGTTAATCTCCAGCTGGGACAAGCGGTTGTGCAACCCAGACATTTTTAGTATGTCTCACTGACAGAACTATTTTCCTCCATCTTACAACTGTAGAACTTGTCGGAGACTTCATATCTCTCGACCCAGGCATGAGCTTGGAAAACCATTTTCAGCTCTTCGAACATCTCATATGCTCCATGTTGCTCAAAACTCTTTTGGAGCCCCGATTCTAAGCTGTAAAGCATGCCGCACTGAACGAGGGAGTAATCATCAGCACGAGACTGCCAAGCGTTCATAACATCTTGGTTCTCTGGGATGGGTGCTTCACCTAGCGGTCCTTCTAGGACATATGCTTTCTTGGCAGCTATGAGGATGATCCTCAGGTTCCGGACCCAGTCCGAATAGTTGCTGCCATCATCTTTCAGCTTGGTTTTCTCTAGGAACGCGTTGAAGTTAAGGTTAACATGAGTGTTGGCCATTTGATCTACAAGACATTTTGCAAAGGTTTTTAGACTAAGTTCATGATAATTAAGGTCATCTAACCAAATTATTTAATGAACTCCCACTCAGATTAGACATCCCTCTAGTCATCTAAGTGATACATGATCCGACTTGACTAGCCGGTGTCCGATCATCACGTGAGACGGACTAGTCATCATCGGTGAACATCTCCATGTTGATCATATCTTCCATACGACTCATGTTTGACCTTTCGGTCTCTTGTGTTCCGAGGCCATGTCTGTAAATGCTAGGCTCGTCAAATCAACCTAAGTGTTTTGCATGTGTAAATCTATCTTACACCCGTTGTATGTGAACGTTAGAATCTATCACACCCGATCATGATGTGGTGCTTCGAAACAATGAACTTTCACAACGGCGTGACACCATGATCTCCATCATTGTGTCTTCATGAAGTTGTCACGCCAACGATTACTTCTACTTCTATGGCTAACGTGTTTAGCAATAAAGTAAAGTAATTTACATGGCGTTATTCAATGACACGCATGTCATACAAAAAATAAAGACAACTCCTATGGCTCCTGCCGGTTGGCATACTCATCGACATGCAAGTCATGATTCCTATTACAAGAACATGATCAATCTCATACATCACATATATCATTCGTCACATCCTTTTGTCCATATCACATCACAAGGCATATGCTGCAAAAACAAGTTAGACGTCCTCTAATTGTTGTTGCATGTTTTTATGTGGCTTCTATAGGTTTCTAGAAAGAACTTTTCTTACCTACGTAAAACCACAACATGATAAGCCAATTTCTATTTACCCTTCATAAGGACCCTTTTCATCGAATCCGCTCCAACTAAAGTGGGAGAGACAGACACCCACTAGTCACCTTATGCAACTAGTGCATCTCAGTCGGTGGAACCTGTCTCACGTAAGCGTACATGTACGGTCGGTCCGGGCCGCTTCATCCCACGATGCCGCCGAAGCAAGATAAGACTAGTAGTGGCAAGAAAATTGACAACATCTACGCCCACAACAAGTTTGTGTTGTACTTGTGCATAGAAACTACGCATAGACCTAGCTCATGATGCCACTGTTGGGGAACGTTGCAGAAAATAAAAAATTTCTACGCTTCACCAAGATCAATCTATGGAGTCATCTAGCAACGAGAAGAGGAGTGCATCTACATACCCTTGTAGATCGCACGGAAGCCTTCAAGAGAACGGGGTTGAGGGAGTCGTACTCATCGTGATCCAAGTCACTGATGATCCTAGTGCCGAACGGACGGCACCTCCGTGCTCAACACATGTACGGTTGGGGAAGACGTCTGCTCCTTCTTTATCCAGCAAGGGTGTCGGTGTCAAAACCGGCGGATCTCGGGTAGGGGGTCCCGAACTGTGCGTCTAGGAGGATGGTAACAGGAGACAAGGGACACAATGTTTTACCCAGGTTCGGGCCCTCTCGATGGAGGTAAAACCCTACGTCCTGCTTGATTAATATTGATGATATGGGTAGTACAAGAGTAGATCTACCACGAGATCAAGGAGGCTAAACCCTAGAAGCTAGCCTATGGTATGATTGTTGTAATGTATGTTGTCCTACGGACTAAAGCCCTCCGGTTTACATAGACACCGGAGAGGGCTAGGGTTACACAGAGTCGGTTACAATGGTAGGGGATCTACATATCCGTATTGCCAAGCTTGCCTTCCACGCCAAGGAAAGTCCCATCCGGACACGGGACGGAGTCTTCAATCTTGTATCTTCGTAGTCTTGGAGTCCGGCGGATATTGATAGTCCGGCTGTCCGGACACCCCCTAGTCCAAGACTCCCTCAGTAGCCCCCGAACCAGGCTTCAATGACGATAAGTCCAGCGCATTTATAGTCTTCGGCGTTGCAAGGCGGGTTCTCCCTTCAAATTCCATGTACCTGCCGAACAGTGTCCAGCTTCATCTTGAATATTGTGTTCCTCGGCTTCTATGCCAAATAATGGCCCTCTTCCACGCGTCGCACGAATGCGAAAAGCCAGGGTGACTTTTGCATTTCACCCCCCAATTGTGCGAGTCGCCCGCCTATAAAAGTGGCAAGAATCCAGATCCAAACCACACCGTCTTCCTCCCGCGAATACTCCATCAAAGCGCCTTTGACCTAGAAGT
Organism: Triticum timopheevii; assembly: GCA_963921465.1. Lineage (NCBI taxonomy): Eukaryota > Viridiplantae > Streptophyta > Magnoliopsida > Poales > Poaceae > Triticum > Triticum timopheevii. Next base: position 90,364,602 of record OY997271.1, read on the forward strand.
CCATTCCACCATGGATCGTCAACGCGGCTCTTCTTCACGCGCTCCCAGCCCACCGCCGAGGAATTGGAGGAGGTGCTCTATTTCGCACAACGAGCTTGTGAAGCTCCAAACGGGGGGATTCCTCCCTCCGGCCTTCATGATCCCAGTCCGGGCCGGACTGGTTACTTATCAAGGTGGGAGACAGGCGGAGGACACTCCAAGCCCCAATAAGGGGGAGCGAGTATGTTTTGTCCCTTATCTGACAAGGGGACTCGGATTTCCAATACATCCGTTCCTCCGCGGGCTCCTGAAGTTCTACGGACTCCAGCTCCACCACCTCACGCCCGCCTCTGTCCTGCATATCGCGGGCTACGTAGCTCTTTGCGAGCTATTCCTGGGCATTGAGCCCCATTTCGCATTGTGGAAGAGGCTGTTTTGCCTCGTACCCCGTTCTTACCAGGGGTCCATATATCAAGTGGGCGGCGCCGAAATATGGCGCATCGCCGGGACCGGATACCTATCCGGCACTCCCAAGAAGGCGTCCGAAGACTGGCCCTCGGAGTGGTTTTATATAGGAGACGCTCCGCTGCCAGACCCAGTTCGGATCGGCCTCCCGGAGTTTAGTGCTGCTCCCTTGAAGAAACGCCTCAGCTGGCGCCCACGGAGCCCCCGATTGGAGGAAGACAAGAGCGTCCACTACTTGATGGGCTGGATAAGATTAATGGCTCATTCCGGCTTGACCATGATCAAAGTCATGGTGACATGCATCAAGCGAGGGGTACAGCCACTGCAATACAGAGGCCACCCCATGTGGAATTTCAACGGGGAAGACGATGCTACCCGGCACGGCCGCAAAGGGCCGGATTCGACCGAGGATCTGGTGAAGATCCTGTCCAGCCTGTACAAGGGGGAGAAGGAGGATTTCCTTCGAACGAACCCTTTGAATGGGTTTTCCATGATCAACCCCAGAGGATGGGTAAGTGAACACCTTGAAGGGCCCAACCCATGCTTTCGAAGTTTAAGCTTCTTACATTATGTCTTCGGCGCAGGGTCTACGCCGGACTGTGGAGGACATGGTAAGTCCTGCTCCGCAACCCGAGGATATAGAAGGATCCCTGGATCCGGCCTTCGAAGAGGACCCGGATATCGAGGTGGAGCTGATCGACGGGGTGTATCACCAGCTCAGCATAGACAATGCTTTGGTCGCCATTACGGCGGACTACCCCGGGCTAAGTCCGGCTTCCCAGGTGACCGCGACCGAAGTCCGGACACCATTATCTCATCCCTGCCCATTTCTGACCTTCGCGAACGATGGTATTTTGCAGGAAGCGCCTTTACGGCAGGAAGCCGAGCCCGCGGCGGCCGACCAACAGAGGTCAGTCCGAACCAGCAGGTGGAAAAGGAGCGCAGTGCGGACGGAAACGTCACCGCAAAGGTATAGCTCGTATTTGAATTTTTAGAGCAACATTCCGAGGAAACATCTAAGTGCCCATGATCTTTGTAGGAGAAAAAGCGCTCGCCGGACTGCGAGCGCAGGAATTGCCAATCCGACCAACACCGGCCAGGCTCCAGCACCCGCCCTGGAGGGGGAGGCAAGCGCAAGACGCGAGCCGGATCCTTCTCCAACGGAGGATACCGACAGACTGTCCGCCACCAAGTCTGAGGTGGAGAGCGCCATGAACCATAGGCGCCGCCGGACAGTATTTCAAGAAGCATGCTTTTCCCCTGAGGCATTGGATGCTTTTAACGCAGGGGACGCGCATCTCCGTGCTGCTCAAAATGGTTTTACCAGAGCCACGGAGCAGTATGTGAAAGACATACGGGTAAGGGAATTTTAATGGTTGTATATACCAGTAGCCCCCGAGACTTAAAGTAGTTATGCTAACTGATTTAAGGATCATTGTAAATTCAGGCACTTAACGAGAAGAACGCCCAGCTGTCTCGGGAGCTGCAAGATTGCAAGGCCCAACTTGAGGCCGCACTTGCTGCCGCAGGAGGAGACGGAAAGACCCCTCCTGGTAACACATTTTTATTAATAAATATAAGCGCTGTGCGGCGTGCGCGCGAGTCTAATAATGACATTTGCAGGTACCGCCGGACAAGATCCGGATAGGCAAGCATTGCTACGCCAGCTAAAGGCCGGCGAGAGTGTGCTGAATAGGGTTCAGCAGGAAAGGAACAAGCTCCAGGATGCCAACGCCAAGCTCGGAGAAGAGCTGAAAGGCGCTCAGGCCGAGCTGTCCGGCTCCGTTAAGGAGAATCAGCGGCTTCGTCGCGGCATTTATAGTAAGTGCTTGAGCGAACTCTTTTGAAAAGAAGAGTTCGGCGAGGAAGTATTTTGACATGATATGTCTTGTAGGTATACTCACGGGTCATCCTGCAGAGGAGATGCCCATATCAATGGGTGATCAACTTCCCGAACTGTTGCAGCTACTCGAACGAGTTCGGCAGGCAATGAGCGGCGTCGTTCAGGCTTTATGGCTAGCCCTCACCCTACCCGAGGGCCTCGGGGAGCTTGCGGAGAAGCTGCAGGGAGTGCGGTAGCGCTTCCGTTTGTGGAAGATTTCGGCTTGCCGTCAAGGTGCCAGGGAGGCTTGGGCCATGGTGAAGACGCGGTACAAGAAGGCGGATCCCAACCGCATGGCCGAAGTTGGACCGGTGGGGCCCGATGGGATGGAGATCCCTGTGAGTTTAGTGTATAGCCAAGTAGAGTTGGCTGCTAAATTTTCCCAACGGGACTGTAAACTAGACAGCCTGTTAGACAGGATTGAGGAGGAATACAATCAGTAAATTTGACAATGTATGTAATCCTTTAAAGTGACATGTGAAATGCCTTCTAGCCGGATTGTAGATCGTTTGTCTTTGCCGACCTTTTCGCTTCGACCTCGGGACCCTAGAGTCTGGAGTGTGTCCGAATACCTTTTTGGTTAAGAAACAACCGTGGTATGCATGGAGACCAGGCGTAGGGGTCATTAGTGCTTTATCAGACAAGTGCCCAACTAGTTATGTTATATTACATGGTTAGTAAGAAACATCTTCCAGGGAGAATAGTTCCGTTAAGGGTTCCTTTCCCTGGGAGGCATGCCCTAGAGTGCATGTCTGGACTGCAAAGAAAGCAGTAAAACATCTGGGAGCAAATACATAAATAGGTAAAAAGTCATCTTTTAAGTCACCGACCGAATATTCCCTTAAGAACGCTAGCTTTCGGCTTCACCCAGTCTGAGGTACACATTCGGCTGACCTGGCAGTAACAATCGCAGAGGTGCTCCCTTTACCTCCTAGCCGAACAATCAGGAACGTAGGGGTAAGCACAGGAGCCAGGCAACCCAGCTTGGCCAAAACTTAAGTCATGTCGATGCATATAATGGCGAGTAAAAGGTACATGTGGAAGCTTGACACATGTGCTGGGTATAAAACCCGTATAATTGAGCTTCTGTAAAAGAAGCTCCCAGGAATAATGAGTGCGGATGGCACATCATGCGTATGCAGAGAATGCAAAAATAGGCCCGGAAGGGCTTTTAAGTGAAAAGGATAAAAAGAGAAACAAAAGACAGCCGAAGTGTAAAACTTCGTTCATATGCGCCATGAGCAACGCTTGTTTAATTTAAAATATTACCTTCTCTGCAGCCGTTTGTAAAATCTGAGAGATGGCAAGTCGTTGGCTTCAGCCCCCAAGCCACAAGTGCTGGGGTGTTCGGGATAAACTTGAGCACTCTTGTTCCCATTTTTGGGTCCATCAAGGGAGGCGCTCAACACGACGAACAAGGCAACCGGACTTATAATGCTTGAACACTCTCACTTAGCCATAGAATTCTATAATTTTAAATTTCGGCGAAGCCCCTGGTATTCGGAAGATCTAATCCGGGGCGCTATCCACGCCTTCATCGGACATTATCCGGAACTTCGCTCGAAGCGGCGTGAGTCTTTAAGGACCCGAAAAATCCTCTCGAACAGCGACCAGTCTCTCGCCTTATCATGCCAGTCAGTTTTGGCTTTCTCCACTGAGGCGTTAACCCGGCTCAACCGGGGCGCAATCGCAGTGGTTCTCCCAGTGCCACCTTAGCCGACAGAACGGAACGTAAGGCACCAAAACATGGGAGCCGGGCAAACCCAACTATTGACCCAAGACATGATTCGGAGCCGATTCATATAATGCTATAAGTTCAGGGTGCCGCACTTGTGAAAGTGTTCGGACTTTATCACACCATAGAGTGGGGAACGTAAGCCCCCGGTGTATTATGCCGTACCAAAATATACGGGTGCCAGATGTCATATAATGAGCATATATATATAAAATGTGACGCAATTGCGATCATAAAGGTGCTGCATTATTAATGAAAGAAAAGTCTGCTAGAAGAGCGGACTGATACAAATAGTGCGGTAAGCAAGGGATTTGGACTAAATAAACATGTCCCCCTCCAGGGATGAGCTGCGGATTTGGTGTATATAATCGAATTTAATGCTCGTAATTGAGACCACCTGAGTGTTCGGCGCGGCCTTCGTTAGTCCCTGACTGTTGCATCATGAGTTCGGCAGGTTCACCGCCGGACAGGGCTTCTGGTTAACAGAGTCCTGTGTACAAAAAAGAAGAAAAATAATAAAAAAAGAGGGGCACATTTGTGAGCTCCCGGTGTGGTCGAACCGCACTCTGGGTCCGTTGTGATCGTGCCCCCTCCCCTGTGCCCATGGTATCTCCAAAGCGTAATGATGTACGCGGAGTGTTATTCTTGCGATCATACGCGGGCGAGGGTTGGGGCCGCATTGCTACGCGTGCTCTGATCGTGCCAGGTGGTCTTGGTTGGGATTGCTCCGGGCGCGCTTTGCTGTATCCGGCCGTTTAACGGCCAGACTCGAGAATTGCCTTAGAAGGCTGCTCTGTACTTCTGCCGCGAGATCCGCTGTATGTTCCTCCGTTCGGAGGGAGCGTTCTGTATTCCCATTGACCGTGATGACTCCACGAGGGCCTGGCATCTTGAGCTTTAGGTATGCATAGTGCGGCACCGCGTTGAATTTGGCAAACGTGGTTCGCCCGAGCAGAGCGTGATAGCTGCTGTGAAACGGGACTATGTCGAAGATTAACTCTTCGCTCCGGAAATTATCCGGGGATCCGAAGACCACTTCCAGTGTGACTGAGCCTGTGCAGTTGGCTTCCACTCCTGGTATGACACCTTTAAAGGTTGTCTTTGTAGGTTTAATCCTTGATGGGTCTATGCCCATTTTGCGCACTGTATCCTGATAAAGCAGGTTCGGGCTACTGCCGCCGTCCATCAGGACTCTCGTGAGGTGGAACCCATCGACGATTGGGTCTAAGACCAATGCGGCGAATCCGCCATGGCGTATGCTGGTCGGATGGTCTCTTCGATCGAAAGTGATCGGACAAGAGGACCATGGGTCGAACTTTGGGGCGACTGGCTCCATCAGGACTCTTAGTGCGCGTTTCCTCTCCCTCTTGGGTATGTGGGTCGCGTATATCATATTCACCGTCCGTACTTGTGGGGGAAAACCCTTCTGTCCTCTGTTGTTCGGCGGCCGGGTCTCTTCCTCGTCGTCGCTATTTAGCCCCTTGTCATTGTTTTCGGCAATTAACTTGCCGGCCTGCTTGAACACCCAGCAATCTCTATTGGTGTGGTTAGCTGGCTTTTCAGAGGTGCCATGTATCTGGCATAAGCGATCAAGTATTCGGTCCAGATTGGACGGACCCGGAGTGGTTCTTTTAAATGGCTTCTTCTGCTGACCGGGTTTAGGGCCTCGGAATCCGGCATTGACTGCTGTATCCTCCTTATCGTCGCCGTTAATTCGGCGCTTGTTTTTGTTTCGACGTGACCTGCCGTTGTTGTCCTTAGTATCCGGACTGCCAGAATTTTTACGGAGATTGTTGCTGCGGGCTAGCCAGCTGTCCTCTCCCGCACAAAAGCGGGTCATTAACGATGTGAGGGCTGCCATGGATTTCGGCTTTTCCTGCCTCAGGTGCCGGGCTAGCCATTCGTCCCGGATGTTATGTTTGAAGGCTGCAAGGGCCTCTGTGTCCGGACAATCGACGATTTGATTTTTCTTTGTCAAGAACCGTGTCCAGAATTGTCTGGCCGATTCGTCTGGCTGCTGAATGATGTGGCTTAGGTCATCGGCGTCTGGTGGTCGCACATATGTGCCTTGGAAGTTATCAAGGAATGCGGCCTCCAGGTCTTCCCAACACCCAATTGACTCTGCGGGCAAGCTGTTAAGCCAATGCCGAGCTGGTCCTTTAAGCTTGAGTGGGAGGTACTTTATGGCGTGGAGATCGTCGCCGCGGGCCATATGGATGTGGAGAAGATAGTCTTCGATCCACACTGCGGGGTCTGTTGTGCCATCGTAAGATTCGATGTTTACGGGTTTAAACCCTTCGGGGATCTGATGATCCATTACTTCGTCAGTGAAGCATAACGGGTGTGTGGCGCCCCTGTATTGAGCGATATCGCGACGCAGCTCGAGAGAGCGCTGTCTGCTATGTTCGGCCCTGCCGGGGTTATTGTATCCGGCACGATGGTATTCGTCGTGGGTCGTAGGGCGCCCACGTGATCCATAGATGGATCTGGATTGCCTTGCTTTGTCCTCCAATATGTCTCGCAAGTCCGGCGCGTTCCCTCTTGGCTTTGTACTTTTGGAGCGATGCCGGGGTATGGTCTTGGCTGGGGGCCTGGATGCCTCTCTGTCATGACCACGGGGTGGTCGGTCAGCCATATCGTGCGCTGGTGATGGAGGTATGTATGCTTCCTCCTCTAATCGGGGGAGCAGCTTGTGTTTTGGGTAACTTTTGGAGGGACGTTCGAGTTTATACTCTTCGGCCGCGAGGACCTCGGTACATCGATCGGCCAGCAGGTCCTGATCAGCTTGAAGCTGCTACTGCTTTTTCTTTAGGCTGTTTGCTGTGGCGATAAGCCTGTGCTTGAAGCGCTCTTGTTCGACGGGATCCTCGGGTACGACGAATTCGTCATCGTTGAGGCTTGCTTCGTCTTCGGAGGGAGGCATATAATTATGATCCTCAACCTCTTCGTCTGCCGCCCCCTCATGAGGGCTTGCTTCTGCATCCTCCTGCGCTGAGTCTTGCTGGAGGGGATTGTCTTTGGCACTCTCTGGAGTATTATTATCTCCTGTGCCGGAATCTCCATTCTTGCTGTGGCGAGATTTAGAGCGGCGCCGCTGACGCCGGCGCTTGGGCTGTTTCTTTAAGGGATCTGCCTCCGCTGTTTCTTCGCCGTCCCCATCTTTTGGGGTATCTACCATGTATACGTCATATGACGAGGTGGCCTTCCAGTGCCCTGTGGGCGCTGGTTCCTGTTCGTCTCCGGCATCGTCGTCCATAGCGTTGATGTCTTCGGAGTCGTAGTCTAGCATGTCGGTTAGATCGTCGACAGTGGCTACAAAGTGGGTGGTGGGTGGGCTCTGAATTTCTTCGTCGTCCGTATCCTAAACATCCTGGCCATAATCTGGCCAGGACTCTCCTGATAACGAGAGATGCTTTAGTGAATTCAAGATATCACCGAAAGGCGAGCATTGGAAGATGTCCGCGGCGGTGAATTCCATAACCGGCGCCCAATCCAGATTGATTGGTAGGGGTGCGGGAGGTTCGGAGTCCGGCGAGGAGTCCGGCGCCACGGAATCACGAGTTTCGCAGGGGACAAGATTAGTGTTCGGCTCCATCGCCGTGGACATTGGAGCCCCCAGGGCGGTGTCTATCCACCGGCCCTCGATCTGGGCGATCGACTCCGGGCCAATGGCCGGAGTGGACCCGTGTGCAGCCACCAAGGCACTGTTCGGTGGCAGAGCTAAATCATACCCGTTGTCACAGTGCGGCGCGCTTGGCTGTGGCTCGAGTCCGTCGAAGATCGAGTCTCCGCGGACGTCGGCCGTGAAGTTTAAGCTTCCAAATCTGACCTGACGGCCAGGGGCGTAGCTTTCGATCTACTCCAGATGGCCAAGTGAATTGGCCCGCAGGACGAAGCCGCCGAATATGAAGATCTGTCCGGGGAGAAAAGTCTCACCCTGGACAGCGTTGCAGGTTGAAGGTGCCATCAAGCCTATCGGTGACGACACAGAGGAACTCTCAATGAAAGCACCAATGTCGGTGTCAAAACCGGCGGATCTCGGGTAGGGGGTCCCAAACTGTGCGTCTAGGCGGATGGTAACAGGAGACAAGGGACACAATGTTTTACCCAGGTTCGGGCCCTCTCGATGGAGGTAAAACCCTACGTCCTGCTTGATTAATATTGATGATATGGGTAGTACAAGAGTAGATCTACCACGAGATCAAGGAGGCTAAACCCTAGAAGCTAGCCTATGGTATGATTTTTGTAATGTATGTTGTCCTACGGACTAAAGCCCTCCAGTTTATATAGACACCGGAGAGGGCTAGGGTTACACAGAGTCGGTTACAATGGTAGGGGATCTACATATCCGTATTGCCAAGCTTGCCTTCCACGCCAAGGAAAGTCCCATCCGGACACGGGACGGAGTCTTCAATCTTGTATCCTCGTAGTCTTGGAGTCCGGCGGATATTGATAGTCCGGCTGTCCGGACACCCCCTAGTTTAGGACTCCCTCAAAGGGGGAGGGAGAGGTTGATGGAGATCCAGCAGCACAACGGCGTGGTGGTGGAAGCAGTGGGATCTCGGTAGGGCTTTGCCAAGTTCTACAAGAGGGAGAGGTGTTGTAGAGGGAGAGGGAGGCGCCAGGGACTTGTGTGCAGCTGCCCTCCCTCCCCCCCTCTTTATATAGGGGCCAGGGGGGCGCCGGCCCCCTTGGAGATCCCATCTCAAGGGGGGGCGGCGGCCAAGGGGGGTGGCTTGCCCCCCAAGCCAAGTGGGTGCACCCCCCCACCCCTAGGGTTTCCAACCCTAGGCGTAGGGGGGCCCAAGGGGGCGCACCAGCCCACCAAGGGCTGGTTCCCCTCCCACTTCAGCCCATGGGGCCCTCCGGGATAGGTGGTCCCACCCGGTGGACCCCCGGGACCCTTCCGGTGGTCCCGGTACAATACCGGTGACCCCTGAAACTTTCCCGATGGAGAATCTGGACTTCCTATATATAATTCTTCACCTCCGGACCATTCTGGAACTCCTCTTGACGTCCGGGCTCTCATCCAGGACTCCAAACAACTTTTGGGTTACCGCATACTATTATCTCTACAACCCTAGCGTCACCGAACCTTAAGTGTGTAGACCCTACGGGTTCGGGAGACATGCAGACATGATCGAGACGACTCTCCGGCCAATAACCAACAGTGGGATCTGCATATCCATGTTGGCTCCCACATGCTCCTCGATGATCTCATCGGAGGAACCACAGTGTCAAGGATTCAAGTAATCCCGTATACAATTCCCTTTGTCAATCGGTATGTTACTTGCCCGAGATTCGATCGTCAGTATACCAATACCTCGTTACCGCAAGTCACTTTACTCGTACCGTAATGCATGATCCCGTGACCAACCACTTAGTCACTTTGAGCTCATTATGATTATGCATTACCGAGTGGGCCCACAGATACCTCTTCGTCATAAGGAGTGACAAATCCCAGTCTCGATCCGTGTCAACCCAACAGACACATTCAGAGATACCTGTAGTATACCTTTATAGTCACCCAGTTATGTTGTGACGTTTCGTACACCCAAAGCACTCATACGGCATCCGGGAGTTACACGATCTCATGGTCTAAGGAAATGATACTTGTCATTGGAAAAGCTCTAGCAAACAAACTACACAATCTTGTGCTATGCTTAGGATTGGGTCTTGTCCATCACATCATTCTCCCAATGGCGTGATCCCGTTATCAATGACATCCAATATCCATGGTCAGGAAACCGTGACCATCTATAATAAACGAGCTAGTCAACTAGAGGCTTACTAGGGACATGTTGTGGTCTATGTATTCACACATGTATTACGATTCCCGGATAACACAATTATAGCATGAATAAAAGACAATTATCATGAACGAGGAAATATAATAATAATCATTTTATTTTTCCCTCTAGGGCATATTTCCAACAGTCTCCCACTTGCACTAGAGTGAATAATATAGTTACATTGTGATGAATCGAACAGCCATAGAGTTCTGGTGTTGATCATGTTTTGCTCGTGGAAGAGGTTTAGTCAACGGATCTGTGACATTCATATCCATATGCACTTTGCAAATATCTATGTCTCCATCTTGAACATTTTCACGAAAGGAGTTGAAGCGACGCTTGATGTACCTGGTCTTCTTGTGAAACCTGGGTTCCTTGGCAAGGGCAATAGCTCCAGTATTGTCACAGAAGAGTGTGATCGGCCCCGACGCATTGGGTATGACTCCTAGGTCGGTGATGAACTCTTTCACCCATATTGCTTCATGTGCTGCCTCCAAGGCTGCCATGTACTCTGCTTCACATGTAGATCCCGCCACGACGCTTTGCTTGCAACTGCACCAGCTTACTGCCCCACCATTCAAAATATACACGTATCCGGTTTGTGACTTAGAGTCATCCAGATCCGTGTCGAAGCTAGCGTCGACGTAACCCTTTATGACGAGCTCTTCGTCACCTCCATATACGATAAACATATCCTTAGTCCTTTTCAGGTACTTCAAGATGTTCTTGACCGCTGTCCAGTGTTCCATGCCGGGATTACTTTGGTACCTTCCTACCAAACTTACGGCAAGGTTTACATCAGGTCTTGTACACGTCATGGCATACATGATAGACCCTATGGCTGAGGCATAGGGGACGACACTCATCTTTTCTCTATCTTCTGTGGTGGTCGGACATTGAGTCGAGCTCAATTTCACACCTTGCAACACAGGCAAGAACCCCTTCTTGGACTGATCCATATTGAACTTCTTCAATATCTTATCAAGGTATGTGCTTTGTGAAAGACCTATGAGGCGTCTTGATCTATCTCTATAGATCTTGATGCCTAATATGTAAGCAGCTTCTCCAAGGTCCTTCATTGAAAAACACTTATTCAAGTAGGCCTTAATGCTATCCAAAAGTTCTATATCATTTCCCATCAAAAGTATGTCATCCACATATAATATGAGAAATGCTACAAAGCTCCCACTCACTTTCTTGTAAACGCAGGCTTCTCCATAAGTCTGCATAAACCCAAACGCTTTGATCATTTCATTAAAGCCAATGTTCCAACTCCGAGATGCTTGCACCAGCCCATAGATGGAGCGCTGGAGCTTGCATACCTTGTTAGCATTCTTAGGATCGACAAAACCCTCTGGCTGCATCATATATAGTTCTTCCTTAAGATGGCCGTGAGGGAATGCCGTTTTGACGTCCATTTGCCATATCTCATAATCATAGTATGCGTCAATTGCTAACATGATTCGGATGGACTTCAGCTTCGCTACGGGTGAGAAAGTCTCATCGTAGTCAACCCCTTGAACTTGTCGATAACCCTTAGCAACAAGTCGAGCTTTATAGATGGTAACATTACCATCTGCGTCCGTCGTCTTCTTAAAGATCCATTTGTTTTCTATCGCTCGCCCATCATCGGGCAAGTCTGTCAAAGTCCATACTTTGTTTTTATACATGGATCCTATCTCGGATTGCATGGCTTCAAGCCATTTGTTGGAATCTGGGCCCGCCATTGCTTCTCATAGTTCAAAGGTTCACCGTTGTCTAACAACATGATTTCCAGGACAGGGTTGCCATACCACTTTGGTGTGGAACGTGTCCTCGTGGACCTACGAAGTTCAGTAGTAACTTGATCCAAAGTACCTTGATCATCATCATTAGTTTCCCATCTAGTCAGTGCAGGCGCCACAAGAACATCTTCCTGAGCTGCGCTACTTTCCGGTTCAAGAGGTAGTACTTCATCAAGTTCTACTTTCCTCCCACATACTTCTTTCGAGAGAAACTCTTTCTCCAGAAAGGACCCGTTCTTGGCAACAAAGATCTTGCCCTCGGATCTGAGGTAGAAGTTATACCCAATGGTTTCCTTAGGGTATCCTATGAAGACGCATTTTTCCGACTTGGGTTCGAGCTTTTCAGGTTGAAGTTTCTTGACATAAGCATCGCATCCCTAAACTTTTAGAAATGACAGCTTAGGTTTCTTCCCAAACCATAATTCATACGGTGTCGTCTCAAAGGATTTAGACGGTGCCCTATTTAAAGTGAATGTAGCTATCTCTAGAGCGTATCCCCAAAATGATAGCGTTAAATCGGTGAGTGACATCATAGATCGCACCATATCCAATAGAGTGCGATTACGACGTTCGGACACACCGTTACACTGAGGTGTTCCAGGCGGCGTGAGTTGTGAAACGATTCCACATTTCCTTAAGTGCGTACCAAATTCGTGACTTAAATATTCTCCCCCACGATCTGATCATAAGAACTTTATCTTTCGGTCACGTTGATTCTCTACCTCATTCTGAAATTCCTTGAACATTTCAAAGGTCTCAGACTTGTGTTTCATTAAGTAGACATACCCATATCTACTCAAGTCGTCAGTGAGAGTGAGAACATAATGATATCCTCCGCGAGCCTCAACGCTCATTGGACCGCAGACATCAGTATCTATGATTTCCAATAAGTTGGTTGCTCGCTCCATTGTTCCGGAGAACGGAGTCTTGGTCATTTTCCCCATAAGGCATGGTTCGCATGTGTCAAACGATTCGTAATCAAGAGACTCCAAAAGTCCATCAGCATGGAGCTTCTTCATGCCTTTGACACCATGTGACCAAGGCGGCAGTGCCACAAGTACGTGGGACTATCGTTATCAACTTTACATCTTTTGGTATTCACACTATGAATATGTGTAACATCATGTTCGAGATTAATTAAGAATAAACCATTGACCAGCGGGGCATGACCATAAAACATATCTCTCATATAAATAGAACAACCATTATTCTCGGATTTAAATGAGTAGCCATCTCGCATTAAACGAGATCCAGATACAATGTTCAAGCTCAAAGCTGGCACTAAATAACAATTATTGAGGTTTAAAACTAATCCCGTAGGTAAATGTAGAGGTAGTGTGCCGACGGCGATCACATCGACCTTGGAACCATTCCTGACGCGCATTGTCACCTCATCCTTCGCCAGTCTCCGCTTATTCCGCAGCTCCTGCTTCGAGTTACAAATATGAGCAACCACACCGGTATCAAATACCAGGAGCTACTACGAGTACTGGTTGTTGGAAATATGCCCTAGAGGCAATAATAAAAGTGTTATTATTATATTTCTTTGTTCATGATAATAGTCTTTTATTCATGCTATAACTGTATTATCCGGAAATCGTAATACACATGTGAATACATAGACCACAATATGTCCCTAGTGAGCCTCTAGTTGACTAGCTCGTTGTGATCAATAGATAGTCATGGTTTCCTGGCTATGGACATTGGATGTCGTTGATAACGGGATCACATCATGAGGAGAATGATGTGATGGACAAGACCCAATCCTAAGCCTAGCACAAAGATCGTGTAGTTCGTATGCTAAAGCTTTTCTAATGTCAAGTATCTTTTCCTTAGACCATGAGATTGTGCAACTCCCGAATACCGTAGGAATGCTTTGGGTGTACCAAACGTCACAACGTAACTGGGTGGCTATAAAGGTGCATTACAGGTATCTCCAAAAGTGTCTGTTGAGTTGGCACGAATCGAGACTAGGATTTGTCACTCCGTGTAAACGGAGAGGTATCTCTGGGCCCACTCGGTAGGACATCATCAGAATGTGCACAATGTGACCAAGGGGTTGATCACGGGATGTGTCGCCGCGTGGGGAGCGAGCACCTATGGGGCGGGGCCCCTTTTTAGTCTGGCAAGGGGGCGGAGGGCGCACGAAGAGCAGATCGAGGCGGAGCGCGCGGGGGAGATTTTACCCAGCTTCGGAGCTCTCCGGAGAGATAAAACTCCTACTGCTGCTTTGTGTTTGTATTCTGTTCTTGCTCGAGAGAGCGAGTGCGGCGTCCAATCAGCCGAACCCCCAAGCTGCGTAACCAAAACTCCGAACCCCCCCCCCCTACGTTGCACACGGGCCTCCTTTTATATGCTCAAGGGGTTAACCACAGGTGGCAACGGAGGGAAAGGGCAAAAATGGAAGAGTGGTGGTTGGTACAGCTACCTGTACAGTGTTATCATACCTAACCCTGGCGGCAGGGGACAAGGGCATTAATTGCCCGTCTGTGTCGGCTAAACAGTGCCGAAAGGGACCGCTAGGGACGCCACCGTCTGCCACGACGGTTATCTTGCCAGCGCCTGCTTGCCACCTCGCACCCCTAGCTGCATGGCCTCCTGCCACGTGTGCTTGGGAAGGCCCTAGAGCGACACGTTGGCAGGAGTGCTGGAGCGCGGGCGCGAAGTGGGGGTTTCCCGCGGCAAGCTCCTTGTCGCGGTCGTCGTCTTGCCGTGTTCGGGAGCTTGTCGCTCACCGGGCCTTGCCGGGGCGCGCGGTGCGCCGCGGCAAGTTTTCTTGGAATGCCTTGAATGGCCTTCCCGGCAAGCTCCTCTTGTCGGGGTCTTGTCTTCTTCCCGGTCAGCTTCCCTTGCCGGGGCCTTGGTTGGCCTTCCCGGCAAGCTCCTCTTGTCGGGGCCTTGGTTGGCCTTCCCGGCAAGCTCCTCTTGCCGGGGCCTTAATTTGAGTACTTTGTTCTTGAATGTCATCAAAGTAGCCGTGGAGGACCTTGGCGGACGCCCGGCAAGCCCTGCCGCGGGTCGTTACGACTGCCCATGCACAAGTTCGGGATACTAAGGTACCCCTACTTTAGTACACCGACAGGAGCCCCCGGGCCTGGGCCATACACGGTGCCGAGCGCTGTTGGGCCAGGCCCAAAACAGTGCACGGGCACGCGCGGCCTAGGTCACACCGCATATCTCTCCGCTTCCACCGCGCACGCCCAGAACAGCACGCGTCAAACGCGGCGTCGTGGGTGACGTGGGCGGCGTGTGCGGGGCTGAGCCTCATGAGCATGTGTCAAGCCATGATGAAGGGGACGGCTCACGCCCTCCTACCTAAACGGAGGTAGGCGTGGGGGCGTGGTGCATTTACTGGACGGGGCCAGTGCGCGGTTTTCGAGGCATCCACTCCCACGATCACGGGGTGGGGCGAGGCCGCTTCACCCGTCGCCTCGGCTCTGCATCCCCGCCACGCGGCTCCCATGCGCTTGGGGTCACGGACGGTGGAAGTGGGAATCCGGGCCGTCGTGAGCAGAGGCAGCGGGTCGGCCCTGACTCCCTGCTTTTCCCGTGCCTTGATTCGCTGAGCGGGGCGGCCGAGCCCCCACCTCGCTCCTTTATAAAGAGCGGGAGGGGAGCACAGAAGCCCGCACTCTCTCATCTCCTTCTTTCTTCAGCTTCTGCTCCCCTTTCTCCCATTCGCCATGGAGAAAGGGAACCCTGGCCCTTCATCGGTGGCGGCGAGGGTCGCCGCCAGACAGCGCACCTCTCCCTCTCTCGCCCCCTTGGCGGGAGAGCCGGCCATAAGGGGAAGAGGGAGGGGGCGAGGTCGCGGACGAGGTCGAGGACGAGGTCGAGGCGCTCGGGGAAGAGGCGGACGGGGCGGCGCGCCAGCTTCGCCTCCGCCAGCGGTTCCTCCCCCCACGGCGGTCCACATAGGGGACGATCCTTGCGAGTTCTTCGTCAGGCTGCGCCGGGCGCCTCGTCGTCGCCTCCGGCTTCCAACTCCGTTCGCGAGCGCGATGGAATCGGACCCGCCCGAGACGCTGAGACTGCAGATGAGGGGTTGTGGGATCAGCGGCACGCGAGTCCGCGTTGTATTCCCAGCCCCCAATGTGATGTATCTTGATCGAGGGTGGAAGACGTTCGCCCGTATCCACGGCCTGATGGAGGGGTTCACCCTCCATTTTAAGTTGATGGAGGGCGATCTCCTCTCCGTCAAGGTCTTCGGGTGCTTCGGCACTCGGGCGAAGTGCTGCGTGGACAGCTCCTCCGATAGCGAAGGCTCTCCCTCGAGTGAGAGTGACGAGGAGGGGAGCGACAGCGACAACGAGGGTAGCGGGCGGCGGGATGGCGGGTCCGACTAGGTGTCGGGCGCCGCTTTGCGCGGCACCGGCGACCCCATCATCCGTGTCGCCGGCTCCTTGAACTCCCCGGGGCCGTCTCCTTGGGCGGCTGGCGTAGGGAGGCTGCGGAAGGGGAAGAGGGCTGGCGACAAGGCCGTCAGGACGGAGTACGAGGGCGTGGTGCCCTCGACAGCGTGCTGACATCATGCCGCCCCGTCTTCGAGCCCCGCTTCCGGCGCCGCCATCACCGTCCAGCCTCCGGACAGCCCCCGGGCTGTTCTCTTGGTGTCTTCTGGCACCCGTAGCTCGCCTAGGCGCTCCTTTTGCCCTTCTCGCCTCCTTGACCTATCTCCTGAAGAGAGGGACAGGAAAGGCATTACGGGCATCTTATCTTTTTAATTTGTAAGCCTTCGGGCCTTAGTTGCATCTAAAGCTTGTAATCCCCTCTTCCATGTTTTTCGTCCTTTATGGACTGTACCTGAGTGGGATGTTTTTTAATGAAAAAGCGGTTGCTTGCCGGGTTATTTGTCTCGTGGGTTAAACCCACGCCAAGGAGCAAATCCTTGGTATCCCTCGGACAGACAGTTCGCCTCCCGGCAGCAAGCCCTGCCGCCTTCCCACGTCGCTCGACCTTTCTCACGCCTTTGACGGAGGCGGGAACTAGGTGGGTGCGGCCTCTTCGTTTCATCCCTCTACTGCCGCGACTACGACCAAACTTGGCCCCGGAAACGGGCTCCAAGGCCTAGGGTTGAGGGAGCACGGCAGTTTTTGGGAAGAAACGCGGTTTCGTATTCCCCAGTCCATAAGAGGATGCATGAAGAGGGATGAAAGACTTATCTGATATTGCAGCCCCCGGCAACTCTGGCTTGCCGGGGACGAATCTTGGCACTCGCAGCCCCCAGCGATACTGGCTTTGCCGGGGCCTAGGTGCCGGCGCGCCCTTCTTCTCCTTTTCGTTCTCAAGCGGTCTGGCCAGGATGTGCAAGCCCTGCGAACGAAGAAAAAGCAAAAGGACAGACTCTCGACCTCTAAGCTAAGGGTTAGCTGCTGTTAGGCACTATCAACCCTAACCAAGGACGAGACTCGACCTAGCATGTATGCTATAACCCCGGGGTATCAGCGCTTCATTTACTTGTGCTTAGGGTCTGCGCCTGGCTCTGTACAAAGGGTTACATGCAATAGCGGCAAGGCTTGTACAGAAAGGTGGTTGCCGGACAGGGTCCGACAACCGCGCCTTACGGATAAAACTTACGAAGATGCTCTATGTTCCAGGAGTTGCTCACCGGAAAGACATCTTCGGTCTCAAGGCGGACAGCGCTAGGCCTAGTGACTCGTTTCACCCGATAAGGGCCTTCCCACTTTGGCGTCAACTTGTTGGAATTCTTGGCGGATTGAACACGCCGAAGAACAAGGTCGCCTTCCTCGAAACTTCGGGCTTTAACTTTGCGGCTGTGGTAGCGGCGCAAAGCTTGCTGGTAGTGAGCGGCTCGTACAGCAGCCTGAAGACGATCTTCCTCGAGGAGCAGCGCGTCATCTTGGCGCAGCTGCTCTTGCTCAAGCTCATCATAAGCGAGTACTCGAGGCGATCCGTATACGAGTTCCATGGGGAGAACTGCTTCTGCTCCATATACTAGAGCAAAAGGTGTCTGGCCAGTGGCTCGATTTGGCGTCGTTCTGATCGACCAAAGAACCACCGGCAGCTCCTCGATCCAATTTCTTCCGCACTTGTGCAGCCTGTCAAAAGTTCTGGTCTTGAGCCCGCGCAGCACTTCGGCGTTTGCCCTCTCCGCTTGACCGTTGCTTCTTGGGTGAGCAACAGAAGCGAAGCAGATCTTGGCACCAAGATCTTGGACGTACTGCATGAAGGTGCGGCTCGTGAATTGTGTGCCATTGTCGGTGATGATCCTGTTAGGGATTCCGAAACGGCAAACAATCGACCTGAAGAACTTGACTGCTGACTGTGCGGTCACCTTCCTCACTGCTTCCACTTCAGGCCACTTTGTGAACTTGTCGATTGCGACGTACAAGTACTCAAAGCCCCCGACTGCTCGGGGGAAGGGGCCAAGGATGTCGAGCCCCCAGACCGAAAATGGCCAGGATAAAGGGATTGTTTGGAGAGCTTGAGCTGGCTAATGTATCTGCTTGGAGTGGAACTAGCACGCTTCACACTTGGTTACTTGTGCAGTTGCATCCTGGAGGGCTGTCGGCCAGAAGAAACCTTGCCGGAAAGCTTTGCCGGCAAGTGCTCTTGCGCCAATGTGGTGACCACATATGCCTCCATGTATCTCCGCCAACAGCTCTTGTCCATCTTCCCGGGAAATGCACTTCAATTTCACTCTGTTGAATCTTTTTCTGTACAGTATGTCGTCGACAAACTGGTACATACTTGATTGCCGGGCTACTCTCTCCGCTTCTTCTTGCTCTTCGGGAAGTTCTCCTGTTTGAAGGAAATGGACAATCCGCTATGCCCATGCCGGAGCCTGTGGCTCGACGACAAGGACTAAAGGAGCAAATGCTGCTGCGGGAACATCCACTTCCACAGCAAGAATCTGTGATTCAGCCGGAGCGTGATGCTCCCCGGCAAGCGTGTCGGGACACAGCTTGTCGGGAGCGTCTGCTTCAACGAAACAAACCCTGGGGCTTGTCGGAGCAGGCTGCCCCTCAGCATTCTTTGTGTTGATCTTGGCTGCTGCGGGAACATCTGCTTCCACGGCCAGAATCTGTGATTCAGCCGGAGCGTGATGCTCCCCGGCAAGCATGTCGGGACACAGCTTGTCGGGAGCGTCTGCCTCAACGGAACAAACCCTAGGGCTTGTCGGAGCAGACTGCTCCTCAGCGCTCTCTGTGTTGATCCTGGGGACCTTCTTGACGGTGGCTTCAGGGACCTCTGCCAGAAGGTAGTCGCCAGTAATCAACTTCCTCTTTTTGCTCTGTCCAGTTGATGGTGTTACAGATGGTTGAGTCAGCTTGAGCACAAAAATCCCTGGTTCCACAGGTAACTTGAGTGCGGCGCATTTTGACAGGCCGTCTGCAATGTCATTTTGAGCTCTTGGAACATGTTCCATTTGCAGGCCGTCAAAATGCTCTTCCAGCTTCCTCACTTCATCAATGTAGGCTTCCATCAACGGACTCTGATAATCTTTGTTTACTTGACGGACGACAAGCTGTGAGTCACCCCGGACAATAAGCTTCTTGATCCCAAGGTCTGCCGCGATCCTGAGTCCGGCAAGCAAGCCTTCATACTCTGCAGTATTGTTTGTTGCTTGGTCCTTGGGAAAGTGCATCTGGACCACATACTTGAGGTGCTCTCCGGTGGGTGCGACAAGTAGCACGCCCGCACCGGCGCCTTGCAGCGAGAAGGCACCGTCAAAGTACATGATCCATTCTTTGCTTGCTTCCTTGACGGGGATGCTCCTCTCCGGAGTTTCTTCATCAGGTGTTGGCATCCATTCTGCTATGAATTCTGCCAATGCTCAGCTCTGGATAGTTGAAGTACTTTCAAACTTGAGGCCAAAGCTTGACAATTCCAGCGCCCACTCGACAATCCTGCCTGTTGCTTCTGGATTCTGCAGTATCCTCTTCAACGGAAAGCGAGTGACGACTATGACTTCGTGCGCTTGAAAGTAATGGTGCAGCTTCCTCGAGGCCATGAGAAGGCCGAAAAGCAATTTCTGCACACCAGAGTACCTTGATCTAGCCCCCTGCAGAAGGGAACTGACAAAGTAAACTGGGCACTGCACCATCCTCTTCTTTTTCTCTTCTTGTGGCTGCGCAGATCCATCCTTGTCGGAGCCAGAACTTGTCGGGGAAGTCCCCTGCTTGTCGCTGGACTCGCTTGCCGCGGTCGCTGGCTCATCATCTGCCTCCCTCTCCGCTACTAACGCAGCACTAACCACTTGATTGGTTGCCGCCAGATATAGCAGCAACTTCTCTTGTGGCTTACGTGCGACAAGTGTTGGAGTGGAGGATAGGTATCTCTTCAAGTCCTGCAACGCAGCCTCCGCTTCAGGAGTCCATTGCATTGGACCTGCCTTCTTCAAAATTTTGAAGAATGGCAGGGCGCGCTCGGCAGACTTAGAGATGAACCTACTAAGGGCAGCAACACAGCCGGCAAGCCTTCGCACATCCTTGACACGCTTCGGTGCTTCGATCTGTTCAATGGCTTCGATCTTGTCGGGATTGGCTTTGATCCCTCGCTGGGACACAAAGAATCCGAGAAGCTTGCCGGAAGGGACTCCAAACACGCACTTCTCGGGATTCAACTTGAGATTGATCTTGCGCAGATTTCCAAAAGTCTCGTCCAGATCTTGGATCAAAGTTTCTTTGTCCTTGCTCTTGACCACTATGTCATCCATGTAAGCTTCTATATTTCTGTGCAGCTGTGGCTCAAAAGCATGGCTGACTACTCTTGCAAATGTTGAACCAGCATTCTTTAGTCTGAAAGGCATCTGTACAAAGCAGTATGTGCCACATGGAGTAATGAATGCGGTTTTCTCTTCATCCTCTTCCGCCATGAAGATCTGATGATATCCTGAGTATGCATCAAGGAATGAAAGCAGATCACATCCTGCCGTGGAGTCGACAATCTGGTCAATGCGCGGCAAGGGAAATGGATCCTTGGGACAAGCTTTATTAACATCAGTGAAGTCAATACAAAGCCTCCACTTCCCATTTGCTTTGCGCACGACTACTGGATTGGCTAACCACGTTGGATGGAGTACTCCTCGGACCAAGCCTGCTGCTTCCAATTTCTTGATTTCCTCTGCAATGAACTCTTGGCGTTCTACTGCTTGTTTTCTGACTCTCTGCTTGACGGGCCGCGCGTGAGGGCAGATGGCAAGGTGGTGCTCAATTACTTTCCTGGGAACACCGGGGATGTCAGATTGTTGCCATGCAAATACATCGACATTCGCCCGCAGGAAAGCAACAAGCGCGCTTTCCTATTTAGGGTCAAGCGTGGCACTAATGGTGAAGGTACCACTAGTGCCGTCCTCCTTGGCGGCCACTCTTTTGGTCTATGGTGAAGCTGTCTTTGCCTTCTTGCACTTGCCGGTGGAGCTCGATGGTGCGTCCTCGACGGTAGCGCAGCACTCCGAAGAGGTGCGCTTGCCGGAGTAGGCATCAGAGCTACTCTTGCCGGACTTGCACTTGCCGGTGGAGCTCGATGGTGCGTCCTCGACGGTAGCGCAGCACTCCGAAGAGGTGCACTTGCCGGAGTAGGCATCAGAGCTACTCTTGCCGGACTTGGTCTTCTTCTTCCCCCCGGGAGCTTCAGCGGCAAGTGGTTTGTGTTCTGCTGCGGCTGCTGCTTCCCGGTAGATTTTGTCGGTACAGATAAGTGCATCTTTCTTGTCGCCATGGACAGAAATGACACTTATTGGACCGGGCATCTTGAGCACGTTGTAGGCGTGATGAGAGGCTGCCATGAACTTAGCAAGCGCTGGACGGCCAATTATCCCATTGTAGGGCAATGGAAAATCAGCAACGTCGAATGTGACTCTCTCTGTCCTGAAGTTCAGCTCACTGCCAAACGTTACTGGCAGCGTGATCTTCCCCTTCGGCTTGCTCCTTCCTGGGTTGATCCCTTGAAAGGTGCCGGTTTCTTCGAGCTCGCTGTCGGTGATCTGGAGCTTCTTGAGTACCGCGGAAGAGATCAGATTCAGGCCGGCCCCGCCGTCAACCAGCATCTTCGTGACCTTGAGGTTGCGGATCGTTGGCGAAACCAACATCGTCAAGCACCCGACCGCAGTTATGCGGTCAGGGTGATCCTCAACGTCGAAGATGATGGGCGTGCTGGACCACTTCAGGGGCTTGTGCGACTCAACGGACGGTTCTGCTGCGTTCACCTCCCGCATCCACTGTTTGAGTTGGCGGTGCGAGGTGTGCAGAGAGGCACCACCGTCAACGCACAAAACATCTGTTGCCTTCTGATACTCCTGCTCGTCGGCCTCATCTTCCTCCATCTCATCATCTTCGTCTTCGTCTTCGTCCTTGTCGCGGCCGCGGGGAGGCCTGTCTCCTTGCCGCTCCTTTGCCTTGCCGCGGCGCCCTCCCTGGGCGGGACGCTTCTTGCCGGATCCTCCGCCACCTCCCTGGGCCTTCTCCTTGTCGCGACGCTCGTATTCAGCTTTCTGTAGCTCAACGAGCTGCTCAACCTTCTTGCAGGCCTGGAGGTCATGGCCCTTGGTGCGGTGGATCTTGCAGTACTGCTTGCCGGAGCCGTCCTGCTTGTCGGCGGCCACCACAGCCTCGCCGGAGTCACCAGCTTTGGCCTTCTCGGCGCCACCTCCACTGCCGGACTGCTCGACAACTAGCACATCCTTAGCTCTTCTGCTTCTGTTGTTCCGCATCTGGTTCTTTTTCGCCGGGGCAGCATCCTCACTGTCAGATCCTTCTGCTCTTGCGTTCTCTTCGGGGAGTTTCCTTCCCTCCTCAGCACGTGCACACTTGTCGGCCAGAGCATATAGCTCGCTGACATCTCTGATTTTGCACATCGCCATCTCCTCCCTCATCCTGCGGTTACGCATGTTCTGATGGAACGCGCTGATAACCGCGGCAGGGTGGATGTCTGGGATGTTGCGCTGCACCTGGTTGAATCTCTGTATGTACTTGCGCAGGGGTTCTCCTTCCTTCTGGGCGAGAAGATGAAGATCACTCTCCTGGCCATGGGGTTTGTGGCCGCCTGTGAAGGCGCCGACAAACTGATGACACAGGTCCGCCCACGAAGAGATGGAGTTGTCCGGCAAGTGCATTAGCCAAGATCTGACGTTGGGCTTGAGCACCAGCGGGAAGTAGTTGGCGAGGATCTTCTCGTCGCGCCCCCTGGCAGCCTGCACCGCGATGGTGTAGATGCTGAGGAACTCCGACGGATGTATCCTGCCATCGTACTTCTCGGGTACATCTGGCTTGAAGTTTTTGGTACTGGGCCACTGGACCTGCCGCAGCTCACGGGTGAACGCAGGGCAACCTACCGCGTACGGCAAGTCGCCTGGTTCCCCTGGCGCGTGCATATCAACAGTGGGCCCAGCGCGCTGGTCTGACTGACGCCGCGCTTCTCTTCGGCGCTCGATGCGAGTACGAGCGTCTTCTTGTCGTCATTCTTGGAGAACTTGGCGTTGATCGCGGCGCACCCGCGGGTCCGACGACGCGGTGGAATCGGCGTCGAGGTTGGCCCGGCGAGTTGGCGTTCTTGGCCTTCGTGGTGGGGAGTGCACGGTGGTGGCACCCCCAGCGGTCTTATCGGCGTCGGCTTGCGCCTGGGCGTCTCTCCGGGGCTTCGATGTGCTAGGTTGCCGGGGCTTGTCACCGTTGGCGAAGCTGATAAGGCTCTGAATGGTGGCCCTCCAGTCGTCGATCTTGTCTGGTGTTGGAGGGTAATCTAGAAGCAGCTGGGCTCGGGCCAGTGCTTCCTCTGGAGTCTGGGGTGGCGGTGGCGAGCGACGCGAGGTGCGGGATATGCTCAGACTTCTAACATTGTTAGAAGGAGCAACATCTCGTCCAGGAGACCGTCCCGCGCTCGCGCCAGCATGTTGTCGCGCATGTTGGCCTTGAGCGTCCCGCGACCCACCAGCTTGGCCTTGTTCTAACGCGAGCACGGTGCTAGGAGCACCGCGGCGTTGTCGATCCTGCACCTCCTGGGAGGGGTGCGGCGAATGTACAGACGCTGAAGCTTGCGGGGCCTTGTCCTTGGACCGAGTGACGATGTGAGTCCCTCCGCTGGCGCCCGCTCCTCCGCCGGCATCCACCCCACCGCCCGTTTGCTCCGGTGGCGGTAGGATAGACGTGGACGGAGCGGCCACCTCCGAAGCCTTCTTCTTCGGTGGCATGTCGATGAAGATGTTGGTGTAGCGCGCGCAAACGCCGGATCAGGTTCGCACAACCTCGACGCACCACCTACCTGGCGCGCCAGAGATGTCGCCGCGTGGGGAGCGAGCACCTATGGGGCAGGGCCCCTTTTTAGTCCGGCAAGGGGGTGGAGGGCGCACGAAGAGCAGATTGAGGCGGAGCGCGCGGGGGAGATTTTACCCAGCTTTGGAGCTCTCCGGAGAGATAAAACTCCTACTGCTGCTTTGTGTTTGTATTCTGTTCTTGCTCGAGAGAGCGAGTGCGGCGTCCAATCAGCCGAACCCCCAAGCTGCGTAACCAAAACTCCGAACCCCCCTACGTTGCACACGGGCCTCCTTTTATATGCTCAAGGGGTTACCCACGGGTGGCAACGGAGGGAAAGGGCAAAAATGGAAGAGTGGTGGTTGGTACAGCTACCTGTAAAGTGTTATCATACCTAACCCTGGTGGCAGGGGACAAGGGCATTAATTGCCCATCTGTGTCGCCTAAACAGTGCCGAAAGGGACCGCTAGGGACGCCACCGTCTGCCATAACAGTTATCTTGCCAGCGCCTGCTTGCCACCTCGCACCCCTAGCTGCACGGCCTACTGCCACGTGTGCTTGGGAAGGCCCAGAGCGACACGTTGGCAGGAGTGCTGGAGCGCGGGCGCGAAGTGGGGGTTTCCCGCGGCAAGCTCCTTGCTGCGGTCGTCGTCTTGTCGTGTTCGGGAGCTTGTCGCTCACCGGGCCTTGCCGGGGCGCGCGGTGCGCCGCGGCAAGTTTTCTTGGAATGCCTTGAATGGCCTTCCCGGCAAGCTCCTCTTGCCGGGGTCTTGTCTTCTTCCCGGCCAGCTTCCCTTGCCGGGGCCTTGGTTGGCCTTCCCGGCAAGCTCCTCTTGCTGGGGCCTTGGTTGGCCTTCCCGGCAAGCTCCTCTTGCCGGGGCCTTAGTTTGAGTACTTTGTTCTTGAATGTCATCAAAGTAGCCGTGGAGGACCTTGGCGGACGCCCGGCAAGCCCTGCCGCGGGTCGCTGCGACTGCCCGTGCACAAGTTCGGGATACTAAGGTACCCCTACTTTAGTACACCGACAGGATGATGTGTTACGGAACGAGTAAAGAGACTTGCCAGTAACGAGATTGAACAAGGTATCGGTATACCGACGATCGAATCTCGGGCAAGTAAAATACCGCTAGACAAAGGGAATTGTATACGGGATCGATTGAGTCCTTGACATCGTGGTTCATCCGATGAGATCATCGTGGAACATGTGGGAGCCAACATTGGTATCCAGATCCCGCTGTTGGTTATTGACCGGAGAACGTCTCGGCCATGTCTGCATGATTCCCGAACCCGTAGGGTCTACACACTTAAGGATCGATGACGCTAGGGTTATAAAGGAAGTTTGTATGTGGTTACCGAATGTTGTTCGGAGTCCCGGATGAGATCCCGGACGTCACGAGGAGTTCCGGAATGGTCCGGAGGTAAAGATTTATATATGGGTAGTCCTGTTTTGGTCACCGGAAGAGTTTCGGGGTTTTTCGGTAACGTACCAGGACCACCGGGAGGGTCCCGGGGGTCCACCAAGTGGGGACACCAACCCCGGAGGCTTGCATGGGCCAAGAGTGGTGAGGGACCAGCCCCTTAATGGGCTGGTGCACCTCCCACGAGGGCCCATGGCGCCTAAGAGGTGGAAAGGGGGCAAACCCTAAGGGGATATGAGCCTTAGGGCCCATATTGGTGCGCCTCCCTCTCCCCTCCCCTCTTGGCCGCCACCCTTGTTCCCCATCTAGGGCTGCCGCCCCCCTAGGGGTGGGAACCCTAGAGGGGGCGCAGCCCCTCCCCTTCCCTATATATATGAGGCCTAGGGCTGCCCATAACATACGCGATTCGATCTCTCGTTGGTGCAGCCCTGCGTCTCTTCTTCCTCCTCTTCTGTGGTGCTTGGCGAAGCCCTGCAGCATAGCCACGCTCCTCCACCACCACCACGCCATTGTTCTGCTTCTGTATGGAGTCTTCCTCAACCTCTCCCTCTCTCCTTGCTGGATCAAGGCATGGGAGACGTCACCGGGCTGTACGTGTGTTGAACGCGGAGGTGCCGTCCGTTCGGCACTCGGATCTCCGGTGATTTGGATCACGACGAGCACGACTCCTTCAACCCCGTTCTCTTGAACGCTTCCGCTTAGCGATCTACAAGGGTATGTAGATGCACTCTCCTTCCCCTCGTTGCTGGTCTCTCCATAGATAGATCTTGGTGATACGTAGGAAAATTTTTGAATTTCTGCTACGTTCCCCAACAGTGGCATCATGAGCTAGGTCTATTGCGTAGATTCTTTGCACGAGTAGAACACAAAGTAGTTGTGGGCGTTGATTTTGTTAAATATGCTTACCGTTACTAGTCTAATCTTGTTTCGACGGTATTGTGGGATGAAGCGGCCCGGACCGACCTTACACGTACTCTTACGTGAGACAGGTTCCACCGATTGACATGCACTTGGTGCATAAGGTGGCTAGCGGGTGCCAGTCTCTCCCATTTTAGTCGGAACGGATTCGATGAAAAGGGTCCTTATGAAGGGTAAATAGCAATTGACATATCACGTTGTGGTTTTGCGTAGGTAAGAAACGTTCTTGCTAGAAACCCATAGCAGCCACGTAAAAAATGCAAACAACAATTAGAGGACGTCTAACTTGTTTTTGCAGGGTATGCTTTGTGATGTGATATGGCCAAGAAGAATGTGATGAATGATATGTGATGTATGAGATTGATCATGTTCTTGTAATAGGATTCACGACTTGCATGTCGATGAGTATGACAACCGGCAGGAGCCATAGGAGTTGTCTTTATTTATTGTATGACCTGCGTGTCATTAAACAACGCCATGTAATTACTTTACTTTATTGCTAACCGGTAGCCATAGTAGTAGAAGTAATAGTTGGCGAGACAATTTCATGAAGACACAATGATGGAGATCATGATGATGGAAATCATGGTGTCATGCCGGTGACGATGATGATCATGGAGCCCCGAAGATGGAGATCAAAAGGAGCAAACTGATATTGGCCATATCATGTCACTATTTGATTGCATGTGATGTCTATCATGTTTATGCATCTTGTTTACTTAGAACGACAGTAGTAAATAAGATGATCCCTTACAACAATTTCAAGAAGTGTTCTCCCCTAACTGTGCACCGTTGCTAAAGTTCGTCGCTTCTAAGCACCACGTGATGATCGGGTGTGATGGATTCTTACGTTCACATACAACGGGTGTAAGACAGATTTACACACGCGAAACACTTAGGGTTAACTTGACGAGCCTAGCATGTACAGACATGGCCTTGGAACACAGAGACCGAAATGTCGAGCATGAGTCGTATAGTAGATACGATCAACATGAAGATGTTCACCGATGATGACTAGTCCGTCTCACGTGATGATCGGACACGGCCTAGTTGACTCGGATCATGTAATCACTTAGATGACCAGAGGGATGTCTATCTGAGTGGGAGTTCATAAGATGAACTTAATTATCCTGAGCATAGTCAAAAGACCCTTTGCAAATTATGTCATAGCTCGCGCTTTAGTTCCACAGTTTAGATATGTTCCTAGAGAAAAATATAGTTGAAAGTTGACAGTAGCGATTATGCGATCAGTAGAAAGCTTATGTCCTTAATGCATCGCTCAGTGTGCTGAACCCCAAACGTCGTTTGTGGATGTTGCGAACATCGGACATACATGTTTTGATAACTACGTGATAGTTCAGATAAACGGTTTAGAGTTGAGGCACCAAAGATGTTTTCGAAACGTCACGGAACATATGAGATGTTTCAAGGGCTGAAATTGGGATTTCAGGCTCGTGCCCACGTCAAAAGGTATGAGATCTCCGACGATTTTCTTAGCTTGCAAACTAATGGAGAAAAGCTCAATCGTTGATCTTGTGCTCAGATTGTCTGAGTGCAACAATCACTTGAATCGAGTGGGAGTTGATCTTCCAGATGAGATAGTGATGTTTCTCCAAAGTCATTGCCACCAAGCTGCTAGAGCTTCGTGATGAACTATATCAGGGATAGATTTGATGATCCTTGAGGTATTCGTGATGTTTGACACCGCGAAAGTAGAAATCAAGAAGGAGCATCAATTGTTGATGGTTGGTGAAACCACTAGTTTCAAGAAGGGCAAGGGCAAGAAGGGATACTTCATGAAACGGCAAATCAGCTACTGCTCCAGTGAAGAAACCCAAGGTTGAACCCAAACCCGAGACTAAGTGCTTCTTTGATAAGGGGAACAGTCACTAGAGCGGAATTACCCTAGATACTTGGTAGATGATAAGGCTGGCAAGGTCGATAGAAGTATATTGCATATACATTATGTTATTGTGTACTTTACTAGTACTCCTAGTAGCACCAGGGTATTAAGATACCGGTTCAGTTGCTAAGTGTTAGTAACTCGAAATAAAAGAGCTACGGAATAAACGGAGACTAGTTAAAGGTGAGCTGACGATATATGTTGGAAGTGTTTCCAAGTTTGATGTGATCAAACATCGCACGCTCCCTCTACCATCAAGATTAGTCTTAAACCTGGATAATTGTCATTTGGTGTTTGCGTTGAGCATAGACATGATTGGATTATGTCTATCGCAATACGGTTATTCATTTAAGGAGAATAATGGTTACTCTATTTATTTAAATAATACCTTCAATGGTCTTGCACCTAAAGGAATGGTTTATTAAATCTCGATAGTAGTGATACACATTTTCATGCCAAAAGATATAAGATAGTAATGATAGTACCACTTACTTGTGGCACTGCCATGTAAGTCATATTGGTATAAAACGCATGAAGAAGCTCCATGTTGATGGATCTTTGGACTCACTCGTTTTTTTTGGAAAAGTTTGAGACATGCGAACCATGTCTATTGTTGTATATGCATGAAGAAACTCCATGCAGATGGATCATTTGGACTCACTTGATTTTGAATCGCTTGAGATATGCAAATCATACCACATGGCAAGATGACTGAAAAGCCTCGTTTTCAGTAAGATGGAACAAGATAGCAACTTGTTGGAAGTAACACATTTTGATGTGTGCAGTCCAATGAGTGCTGAGGCATGCAGTGAATATCGTTATGTTCTTACTTCACAGATGATTCGAGTAGATGTTGAGAATATTTACTTGATGAAACACAAGTCTGAATTATTGAATGGTTCACGTAATTTCAGAGTGAAGTAGAAGATCATTGTGACAAGAGGATAAAATGTCTATGATATGATCATAGAGATGAATATCTGAGTTACGAGTTTTGGCACACAATTAAGACATTGTGGAAATTGTTTCGCAATTAATACCGCCTGGAACACCATAGTGTGATGGTGTGTCCGAACATCATAGTTGCACCCTATTGGATATGGTGCGTACCATGATGTCTCTTATCGAATTACCACTATTGTTCATGGGTTAGGCATTAGAGACAACCACATTCACTTTAAATAGGGCACCACGTAATTCCGTTGAGATGACACCGTATGAATTATGGTTTAGAGAAACCTAAGTTGTCGTTTCTTAAAGGTTTGGGGCTGCGACGCTTATGTGAAAAAAAGTTTCAGAATTGATAAGCTCGAAGCCAAAGCGGATAAAATGCATCTTCATAGGACACCCAAAACAGTTGGGTATACCTCCTAATTCAGATCCGAAAGCAATATGGATTGTTTCTTGAATCGGGTCCTTTCTCGAGGAAAGGTTTCTCTCGAAAGAGTTGAGTGGGAGGATGGTGGAGACTTGATATGGTTATTGAACCATCACTTCAACCAGTGTGTATCAGGGCACAGGAAGTTGTTCATGTGGCACCTACACCAATTGAAGTAGAATCTTATGATAGTGATCATGAAGTTTCGGATCAAGTCACTGCCGTACCTCGTAGGGTGACAAGGATACGTACTACTTCAGAGTGGTACAGTAATCCTGTCTTGAAGGTCATGTTGCTAGACAACAATGAACCTACGAGCTATGGAGAAGCGATGGTGGGCCCAAATTTCGACAAATGGTTAATAAACCATGAAATCCGAGATAGGATCCATGTATCAGAACAAAGCATGGACTTTAGTGGACTTTCCCGATGATCGGCAAGCCATTGAGATAAATGGATCTTTAAGAAGAAGACGGACGTGGACGGTAATGTCACCGTCTATGAAGCTCGACTTGTGGCGAAGAGTTTTTCACAAGTTCAAGGAGTTGACTACGATGAGATTTTCTCATCCGTAGCGATGCTTAAGTCCGTCGGATTCATGTTAGCATTAGCTGCATTTATGAAATCTAGCAGATGGATGTCAAAACGAGTTTCCTTACCAGTTTTCGTAAGGAAAGGTTGCATGTGATACAATTAGAAAAGTTTTGTCAATCCTAAGGATGCTAAAAGGTATGCTGGCTCCAGGGATCCTTCTAAGGACTGGAGTAAGCATCTCGGAGTTGGAATGTACGCTTTGATAAGATGATCAAAGATTTTGGGTCTATACAAAGTTTATGAGAAACTTGTATTTCCAAAGAAGTGAGTGGGAGCACTATGGAATTTCTGATGAGTATATGTTGTTGACATATTGTTGATCAGAAATGATGTAGAATTTCTAGAAAGCATATAGGGTTGTTTGAAAAGTGTTTTTCAAGGGAAAACCTGGATTAAGCTACTTGAACATTGAGCATCAAGATCTATGAGGATGGATCAAAACGCTTAATGGTACTTTCAAATGAGCATATACCTTGACATGATCTTGAAGGTGTTCAAGATGGATCAGTCAAAGAAGGAGTTCTTGCCTGAGATGTAAGGTATGAAGTTAAGACTTATAGCTCGACCACGGCAGAAAAGAGAGAAAGGACGAAGGTCGTCCCCTATGCCTTAGACGTAGGCTCTACAGTATGCTATGCTAAGTATCGCACCGGTTGTGTGCCTTGCTACATATCTGGCAAGAGAGTACAACGGTGATCAAGGAGTAGATCACCCAATAGCGGTCAAAATTGTCCTTGGAGTAATAAGGACATGTTTCTCGATTATGGAGGTGATAGAGAGTTCGGCGTAAAGGGTTACGTCGATGCAAGCTTTAACACCTATCCGAATGACTCTGAGTAGCAAACCGGATACGTATAGTGGAGCAACCATTTGGGATAGCTCCAAGTGGAGAGTGGTAGCAACATTTACAATATGACCTAGAGATTTGCGAAGTACATACGGATCTGAATGTTGCAGACCCGTTGACTAAAACCTCTCTTACAAGCAAAACATGATCAAACACAAGAACTCATTGAGCCTTAATCACATGATGATGTGAACTAGTTTAGTGACACTAGTAAACTCTTTGGATGTTGGTCACATGGTGATGTGACCTGACAGTGTTAATCACATGGTGATGTGAACTAGATTATTGACTCTAGTGCAAGTGGGAGACTGTTGGAAATATGCCCTAGAGGCAATAATAGAAGTGTTATTATTATATTTCTTTGTTCATGATAATAGTCTTTTATTCATGCTATAACTGTATTATCCGGAAATCGTAATACACGTGTGAATACATAGACCACAATATGTCCCTAGTGAGCCTCTAGTTGACTAGCTCGTTGTGATCAATAGATAGTCATGGTTTCCTGGCTATGGACATTGGATGTCGTTGATAACGGGATCACATCATTAGGAGAATGATGTGATGGACAAGACCCAATCCTAAGCCTAGCACAAAGATCGTGTAGTTCGTATGCTAAAGCTTTTCTAATGTCAAGTATCTTTTCCTTAGACCATGAGATTGTGCAACTCCCGGATACCGTAGGAATGCTTTGGGTGTACCAAACGTCACAACGTAACTGGGTGGCTATAAAGGTGCATTACAGGTATCTCCGAAAGTGTCTGTTGGGTTGGCACGAATCGAGACTGGGATTTGTCACTCTGTGTAAACGGAGAGGTATCTCTGGGCCCACTCGGTAGGACATCATCAGAATGTGCACAATGTGACCAAGGGGTTGATCACGGGATGATGTGTTACGGAATGAGTAAAGAGACTTGCCGGTAACGAGATTGAACAAGGTATCGGTATACCGACGATCGAATCTCGGGGAAGTAAAATACCGCTAGACAAAGGGAATTGTATACGGGATCGATTGAGTCCTTGACATCGTGGTTCATCCGATGAGATCATCGTGGAACATGTGGGAGCCAACATGGGTATCCATATCCCGCTGTTGGTTATTGACCGGAGAACGTCTTGGTCATGTCTGCATGATTCCCGAACCCGTAGGGTCTACACACTTAAGGTTTGATGACGCTAGGGTTATAAAGGAAGTTTGTATGTGGTTACTGAATGTTGTTCGGAGTCCCGGATGAGATCCCGGACGTCACAAGGAGTTCCGGAATGGTCCGGAGGTAAAGATTTATATATGGGAAGTCCTGTTTTGGTCACCGGAAGAGTTTCGGGGTTTTTCGGTAACGTACCAGGACCACCGGGAGGGTCCCGGGGGTCCACCAAGTGGGGCCACCAACCCCGGAGGCTTGCATGGGCCAAGAGTGGTGAGGGACCATCCCCTTAATGGGCTGGTGCGCCTCCCACGAGGGCCCATGGCGCCTAAGAGGTGGAAAGGGGGCAAACCCTAAGGGGATATGGGCCTTAGGGCCCATATTGGTGCGCCTCCCTCTCCCCTCCCCTCTTGGCCGCCACCCTTGTTCCCCATCTAGGGCTGCCGCCCCCCTAGGGGTGGGAACCCTAGAGGGGGCGCAGCCCCTCCCCTTCCCCTATATATATGAGGCCTAGGGCTGCCCATAACATACGCGATTCGATCTCTCGTTGGTGCAGCCCTGCGTCTCTTCTTCCTCCTCTTCTGTGGTGCTTGGCGAAGCCCTACAGGATAGCCACGCTCCTCCAACACCACCACGCCGTTGTGCTGCTACTGG
Organism: Triticum timopheevii; assembly: GCA_963921465.1. Taxonomy (NCBI): domain Eukaryota; kingdom Viridiplantae; phylum Streptophyta; class Magnoliopsida; order Poales; family Poaceae; genus Triticum; species Triticum timopheevii. The sequence goes on from OY997271.1 coordinate 90,397,308, forward strand.
ATGGAGTCTTCCTCAACCTCTCCCTCTCTCCTTGCTGGATCAAGGCATGGGAGACGTCACCGGGTTGTACGTGTGTTGAACGCGGAGGTGCCGTCCGTTCGGCACTCGGATCTCCGGTGATTTGGATCACGACGAGCACGACTCCTTCAACCCCGTTCTCTTGAACTCTTCCGCTTAGCGATCTACAAGGGTATGTAGATGCACTCTCCTGCCCCTCATTGCTGGTCACTCCATAGATAGATCTTGGTGATACGTAGGAAATTTTTTGAATTTCTGCTACGTTCCCCAACACTGGTAAGGTACACATCAATTACATGTATATCACATATACCTTTGGTGTTGCCGGCCTTCTTGTCCGCTAAGTATTTGGGGCAGTTCCGCTTCCAGTGTCCCTTTCCCTTGCAATAAAAGCACTCAGTCTCAGGCTTGGGTCCATTCTTTGGCTTCTTCCCAGCAGCTGGCTTACCGGGCGCGGCAACTCCCTTGCCGTCCTTCTTGAAGTTCTTCTTACCCTTGCCTTTCTTGAAACTAGTGGTTTTATTGACCATCAACACTTGATGTTCCTTTTTGATTTCCACCTCTGCTGATTTCAGCATTGAAAATACTTCAGGAATAGTTTTCACCATCCCCTGCATATTGTAGTTCATCACAAAGCTCTTGTAGCTAGGTGGGAGCGACTGAAGGATTCTGTCAATGACCGCCTCGTCTGGGAGGTTAATCTCCAGCTGGGACAAGCGGTTGTGCAACCCAGACATTTTGAGTATGTGCTCACTGACAGAACTATTTTCCTCCATCTTACAACTGTAGAACTTGTCGGAGACTTCATATCTCTCGAACCAGGCATGAGCTTGGAAAACCATTTTCAGCTCTTCGAACATCTCATATGCTCCATGTTGCTCAAAACGCTTTTGGAGCCCCGGTTCTAAGCTGTAAAGCATGCCGCACTGAACGAGGGAGTAATCATCAGCATGAGACTGCCAAGCGTTCATAACGTCTTGGTTCTCTGGGATGGGTGCTTCACCTAGCGGTCCTTCTAGGACATATGCTTTCTTGGTAGCTATGAGGATGATCCTCAGGTTCCGGACCCAGTCCGAATAGTTGCTGCCATCATCTTTCAGCTTGGTTTTCTCTAGGAACGCGTTGAAGTTGAGGTTAACATGAGCATTGGCCATTTGATCTACAAGACATTTTGCAAAGGTTTTTAGACTAAGCTCATGATAATTAAGTTCATCTAACCAAATTATTTAATGAACTCCCACTCAGATTAGACATCCCTCTAGTCATCTAAGTGATACATGATCCGACTCGACTAGCCGGTGTCCGATCATCACGTGAGACGGACTAGTCATCATCGGTGAACATCTCCATGTTGATCGTATCTTCCATACGACTCATGTTTGACCTTTCGGTCTCTTGTGTTCCGAGGCCATGTCTGTACATGCTAGGCTCGTCAAGTCAACCTAAGTGTTTTGCATGTGTAAATCTATCTTACACCCGTTGTATGTGAACGTTAGAATCTATCACACCCGATCATCATGTGGTGCTTCGAAACAACGAACTTTTGCAACGGCGCACAGTTAGGGGGGATACTTTCTTGAAATTATTATAAGGGATCATCTTATTTACTACCGTCGTACTAAGCAAATAAGAAGCAAAACATGATAAACATCACATGCAATCAAATAGTGACATGATATGGCCAAGATCATATTGCTCCTTTGATCTCCATCTTCGGGGCGCCATGATCATCTTCGTCACCGGCGTGACACCATGATCTCCATCATCATGATCTCCATCATTGTGTCTTCATGAAGTTGTCACGCCAACGATTACTTCTACTTCCATGGCTAACGTGTTTAGCAATAAAGTAAAGTAATTTACATGGCGTTATTCAATGACATGCAGGTCATACAAAAAATAAAGACAACTCCTATGGCTCCTGCGGGTTGTCATACTCATCGACATGCAAGTCGTGATTCCTATTACAAGAACATGATAAATCTCATACATCACATATATCATTCATCACATCCTTTTGTCCATATCACATCACAAGGCATATGCTGCAAAAACAAGTTAGACGTCCTCTAATTGTTGTTGCATGTTTTTACGTGGCTTCTATAGGTTTCTAGCAAGAACGTTTCTTACCTACGTAAAACCACAACATGATAAGCCAATTTCTATTTACCCTTCATAAGGACCCTTTTCATCGAATCCGCTCCAACTAAAGTGGGAGAGACAGACACCCGCTAGCCACCTTATGCAACTAGTGCATGTCAGTCGGTGGAACCTATCTCACGTAAGCGTACGTGTAAGGTCGGTCCGGGCCGCTTCATCCCATGATGCCGCCGAAGCAAGATAAGACTAGTAGTGGCAAGAAAATTGACAACATCTACGCCCACAACAAGTTTGTGTTCTACTCGTGCATAGAAACTACGCATAGACCTAGCTCATGATGCCACTGTTGGGGAATGTTGCAGAAAATAAAAAAATTCTACGCTTCACCAAGATCAATCTATGGAGTCATCTAGCAATGAGATATAGGAGTGCATCTACATACCCTTGTAGATCGCACGGAAGCATTCAAGAGAACGGGGTTGAGGGACTCGTACTCGTCGTGATCCAAATCACTGATGATCCTAGTGCCGAACGGACGGCACCTCCGCGTTCAACACATGTACGGTTGGGGAAGACGTCTGCTCCTTCTTGATCCAGCAAGGGGGAGGGAGAGGTTGATGGAGATCCAGCAGCACGACGGCGTGGTGGTGGAAGCAGCGGCAATCTCGGCAGGGCTTCGCCAAGCTCTACGAGAGGGAGAGGTGTTGTAGAGGGAGAGGGAGGCGCCAGGGACTTGGGTGCGGCTGCCCTCCCTCCCCCCTCTTTATATAGGGGCCAGGTGGGCGCCGGCCCCATTGGAGATCCCATCTCAAGGTGGGGCGGCAGCCAAGGAGGGTGGCTTGCCCCCCAAGCCAAGTGGGTGCACCCCCCCCCACCCCTAGGGTTTCCAACCCTAGGCGTAGGGGGGCAAGGGGGGCGCACGAGCCCACCAGGGGCTGGTTCCCCTCCCACTTCAGCCCATGGGGCCCTCCGGGATAGGTGGTCTCGCCTGGTGGACCCCCGGGACCCTTCCGGTGGTCCGGGTACAATACCGGTGACCCCCGAAACTTTCCCGACGGCCGAAACTGGACTTCCTATATATAATTCTTCACCTCCAGACCATTCCGGAACTCCTCGTGACGTCCGGGATCTCATCCGGGACTCCGAACAACTTTCGGGTTACCACATACTATTATCTCTACAACCCTAGCGTCACCGAACCTTAAGTGTGTAGACCCTACGGGTTCGGGAGACATGCAGACATGATCGAGACGACTCTCCGGCCAATAACCAACAGCGGGATCTGGATATCCATGTTGGCTCCCACATGCTCCTCGATGATCTCATCGGATGAACCACAATGTCAGGGATTCAAGTAATCCCGTATACAATTCCCTTTGTCAATCGGTATGTTACTTGCCCGAGATTCGATCGTCGGTATGCCAATACCTCGTTCAATCTCGTTACTGGCAAGTCACTTTACTCGTACCATAATGCATGATCCCGTGACCAACCACTTAGTCACTTTGAGCTCATTATGATGATGCATTACCGAGTGGGCCCAGAGATACCTCTCCATCATACGGAGTGACAAATCCCAGTCTCGATCCGTGTCAACCCAACAGACACTTTCGGAGATACCTGTAGTATACCTTTATAGTCACCCAGTTACGTTGTGACGTTTGGTACACCCAAAGCACTCCTACGGCATCCGAGAGTTACACGATCTCATGGTCTAAGGAAATGATACTTGTCATTGGAAAAGCTCTAGCAAACGAACTACACGATCTTGTGCTATGCTTAGGATTGGGTCTTGTGCATCACATCATTCTCCCAATGATGTGATCCCGTTATCAATGACATCCAATGTCCATGGTCAGGAAACTGTGACCATCTATTGATAAACGAGCTAGTCAACAAGAGGCTTACTAGGGACATGTTGTGGTCTATATATTCACACATGTATTACGATTTCCGGATAACACAATTATAGCATGAATAAAAGACAATTATCATGAACGAGGAAATATAATAATAACCATTTTATTTTTGCCTCTATGGCATATTTCCAACAGCTTCCCCCTCGAGGCACCCCCCCCCCCCCCCCAGGAGCAGCCCTGGACCACAGGATGTCTTCTGGCCCAAAAAATCCTCAAAAAAATTTCGCTGCATTTGGACTTCGTTTGGTATTGATTTCCTGCGATGTAAAAAACATGCAGAAAACAGCAACTAGCACTGGGCATTATGTCAATAGGTTAGTACCAAAAATGATATAAAAGTACTATCAAATGATTGTAAAACATCAAAGAGTGATAATATAACAACATGGAACAATCAAAAATTATGGATACGTTGGAGACGTATCAGCAGGCGCCAATGAAGAGGGTGGGGCCTGAGCCACTACCGTCGATCAATGCCTTCTTCACCTTGAGACGGTCTTGGGAGAGCGACTGCTTCTTCTTCATGGGAGTGGCCTCAGGAGGCTTGACAGTGTCCTCACCATCCGAGTGTGTGGTAACGGTGGCCCTGTAGGCGTGCTCGAGGGAGCAGATGATACGTCTCCAATGTATCTATAAGTTTTTGTTGTCCCATGTTGTTATATCATCACTCTTGGATGTTTCACAATCATTTTTTAGACATTTTATATCATTTTTTGGTACTAACCTATTGACATAGTGCCCAGTGCCAGTTGTTGTTTTCTGCATGTTTTTACATCGCAGGAAATCAATACCAAATGGAGTCCAAATGCAGTGAAACTTTTTGAGGATATTTTCTGGGCCAGAAGACATCTAGTGGGCCAGGGCAGCACCTGGGGGCTGCTCCGAGGGGAGCACAGCCCACCAGGGTGCGCCTGGAGGCCCAGGCACGCCCAGGTGGGTTGTGCCCACCTCGGGTCCCCCTGAACCGCCTCTTTGCTCTATAAATACCTGAATATTCCAAAAACCCTAGGGAAGTCGACGAAAATCAATTCCAGTAGCCGCATAGTCTAGAACCACCAGATCCAATCTAGACACCATCATTGAGGGGTTCACCACTTCCATTGGTGCATCTTCGATGATGCGTGAGTAGTTCCTTGTAAACTTATGGGTCTGTAGTTAGTAGCTAGATGGCTTCCTCTCTCATTCTTGATTATCAATACAATGGTCTCTTGGAGATCCATATGATGTAAGTATTTTTGCGCTGTGTTTGTTGGGATCCGATGAACTTTGAGTTTATGATCAGACTATGTTTTTATCCATGAAAGTTATTTGAGTCTTCTTTGATCTCTTATATGCATGATTGCTTATAGCCTCGTATTTATTCTCCGATATTTGGGTTTTGTTTGGCCATCTTGATCTATTTATCTTGCAATGGGAAGAGGTGCTTTGTGATGGGTTCAATCTTACGGTGCTTGATCCCAGTGATAGAAAGGGAAACGACATATATGTATCGTTGCTATTAAGGATAACAAGATGGGGTCTACTTCTACAAAAATAGATCTTTTCTACATCATGTCATCGTTCTTATTGCACTACTCTGTTTCTCCATGAACTTAATACACTAGATGCATGTTGGATAGCGGTCGATGTGTGGAGTAATAGTAGTAGCTGCAGGCAGGAGTCGGTCTACTAATCTTGGACGTGATGCCTATATAATGATCATTGCCTGGATATCATCATGATTATTTGAAGTTCTATCAATTGCCCAACAATAATTGTTTTCCCACTGTTTGCTATTTTTCTCGAGAGAAGCCACTAGTGAAACCTACGGCCCCCGGGTCTCTTTTCATCATATTTGCCTTTGGGATCTATTTTCCTTTGCATTTATTTTTAGATCTATTAAACCAAAAATACAAAAAATACCTTGCTGCAATTTATTTGTTCTGTGATCTATTTATCCTATCTACCACTTTTACCTCACGCTATTTGCCTATCTTGAGGTGTCGTACCTGAAAGGCATTGACAACCCCTTTAACACGTCGAGTTGCGAGTATTTGTTATTTGTGTGCAGGTGTTGTTTAGGAGGTGTGAGGAGGTTCTCCTACTGGTTCGGTAACCTTGGTCTCATCACTGAGGGAAATACCTACCATCTCTATACTGCATCATCCCTTTCTCTTTGGGGAAATACTGACGTAGTTCTAGCAGACATCAAAAGGAATTTTTGGTGTCGTTGCCGGGGAGGATGTTCAACCTCAACCAGGTTCCTAATCACAAATCTCATCTCCTCACAGTTTGCATAATTTCCCATTTGCCTCTCGTTTCCCTCTCCCCCACTTCACAAAAAATTTGTTGTTTTATTCGCCTTCTTTTTTGTTCACCTTTCCTTGTCAGATCTATTTTTGTGTGCAATCTTGTTTGCGTGGTCATGATTCCTCAAGGAAAATATTATGATGTTCCTTACCCAAATATTTTGCTTGAAATTCAGAAAAGTACTAAGGAATATTTTACTACACAATTTGAGCATAATAAATATTTTACTGAAGAACTTAAGGAACACTCTGTTGTGTTAGAAGCTATAATGAAACAACTTGATGATATTAGTAGAGAAGTTTGCAAACTTTAATCTAAGTATGCTTTTGTTGAAAGTTTGTTGGGAAAATATCCTATGCACAAGCCACTTTAGTGAATCAAATGGCCGCCAAACCAATTCCGTTAGAAGATAAAAGTGGTGAAGATCTTAAAATGATTGGTGTTTCTTCTATTGATTCTTTGTTTAGTAAATTTAAGATTAATGAAAAAGGGACTAGAGAAGAGTCAACTTCCGTTAGAAGGCATCCCTATGATTTGGAGGGTGAAAATCTTGTTGAAAAAATTGATAAAAGTGGGTTGGAAGAGGTCAAGACTTTAACTAGTGATGTGCCCACTATTTTGGATTACAAAGACTTTAATTATGATAGTTGCTCTTTAGTTGATTGTATTTCTTTGTTGCAATCCATGATAAATTCACCCCATGCTTATGAACAAAATAAAGCTTTGACTAAACATATTGTTGATGCCATGATGAAAGCTTTTGAGGAAAAGTTGGAATTAGAAGTTTCAATTCCTAGAAAATTGTATGATGAGTGGGAACCTACTATCAAAGTCAAGATTAAAAATTATGAGTGTTTTGCTTTATGTGACTTGGGTGCTAGTGTTTCTACAATTCCGAAATCTTTATGTGATGTGCTTGGTCTTACCGATATTGAAGAATGCTCTTTAAATTTGCACTTAGCGGATTCTACTATTAAAAAACCTATGGGAAGAATTAATGATTTTCTTATTCTCACAAATAGGAATTATGTGCCCATAGATTTTTATTGTTCTTGATATTTATTGCAATCCATCTTGTCCAATTATTCTTGGTAGACCGTTTTTACGTACTATTGGTGTCGTGATTGATATGAAAGAACGCAATATTAAATTTCAGTTTCCACTAAGGAAGGGAATGGAGAACTTCTCTAGAACAATAATTAGGCCACCATGTGAATCAATCATGAGGGCATCCTATTGATCTAGAACCAATGATGACAACACTTAGATCCTACGCGTTATGCCTAGCTAGGGGCGTAAAACGATAGCGCGCGTTGGGAGGCAACCCAACTTGTATCTTTTTTCTTTTTGGTTTTCTTGTTGTTTTTAATAAGATACCCAATAATACCTCTGGTTAGATGTGTTTTTGTGGTTTAAATTAGTGCTTGTGCCAAGCAAGGCCTTTGGGTTGATTTGGGTGAAAGTTGATTTGATCTTGCTGAAAAACAGAAACTTATGCACTCACGAAAATAGTTTTCATAAATTACCGAAAAGTGCTTTTGAGTTGACCAAGGTTTTCCTAATTTCTCAAGATTTTTGGAGTTACAAAAGAATTCGAAATATCCAGATTGCTACAGACTGTTCTGTTTTTTTGACAGATTCTGTTTTTTTCTTGCGTTGTGTGCTTGTTTTGATGATTCTATGGTTTTCTTTGGTGAGTTTCTGCCATAGAAAAGATGGAATACAGTAGATATATTGCAAAAACAAAATATGAATAGGTTTGCAACAGTATTTATAGTAGTGGTTTGTTTCTTATACTAACGGATCTCATGAAGGTTTTGTTGAGTTTTCTATGATTGAAATTTTCAAGTTGTGGGTGATCTTATGATGGATGAAGGAATAAGGATTAGCAAAAGGCTAAGCTTGGGGATGCCCAAGGCACCCCAATATAATATTCAAAAAGTAGCAAGCAACTAAGCTTGGGGATGCCCTCGAGTGGCATCCCCACTTTCTTCTAACAACCATCGGTATTTTACTTGAAGCTATATTTTTATTCGTCACATATTATGAGTTTTGCTTGGAGCATCTTGTATGATATGAGTCTTTACTTGTTTTGCTTTGTGTTATAAGTGTTGAACCTTTCTGGACACACCTTTTTGAGAGAGCCAAAAATTATGTTATGCTTTCTCCTATGCTTCACTTAAATTTTTAGAGCCATGGATTTTCTCTAGTGCTTCACTTATATCTTTTGAGCACGGTGTGCTTTGTTATTTTTGAAGAAATGCTCTCATCCTTCACTTAAATTTATTTGGGAGTTAGTAAACTTTTCAGAAATTCTCTCTTGCTTCACTTAGATTATTTTGAGAGAAAAAAAAATTATGCTCATGTTCTTCACTTATATTTGTTTGAGCTTATCAAAAGCAACATATGAAAATAGTCCAAAAGCGATAGATATCCAAGGAGGATATAATAAAAACTTTTAGGAAGATCATTGGACAAAATAAACTTGATTCTTAGTAATGGTTTTGAGGTATGACGATATGATATGTGAGTTATGTTCATGAGTAATTGTGCTTTAGTAAGAATATTAATGTTAAGGTTTGTGATTCCCTATGCAAGCACAAAAGTCAATAGTTATGCAATGAAATTTATATCCTACTTGTGGTGCATTATTCGGTGTTACTTATGCTTAATGCTCGGGTATGAGATTTTTCGCTTTTTGGTTGGTCGATTCTCAATCTTTTTGCTAGCCTTCATTTTGCACTAAGTATGATTACTACTTGTGCATCCAAAACCCTTTAAACCAATTTTTCCATATGAGTCCACTATGCATACCTACATGCGGTATTTCCATGCCGTTCTAAGCAAATTTGCATATGCCTTCTCTAATTTTCAAAATAAATTTCTCTTTTGTGTGCTCTACCACTCGCGAGGCGGTGAGGGGTAGCCAATATTTTCCATGCTAGATGTGTTATAATCACGATGAGTGTTTATTCACTTGTCATTGCATGAGAGTACGACAAAGGTATTAGGGATGCCCAGTCCCGAAATGAAAAATGAATTGACTTTATGTTGTTAAATAATAAATTCCTTGGAAAGTGTTGGTATGGAGGGCAACCGTGGATTCGGCTAGCCATGGAAAGTGAAAGTAATGGTGGAAAAAGGAATAAACTTTATTTTCTGTTTGACAACCTCCTATGATGTATCTAGCATGGAAAGTGTTGGGAGCTCTAACTCGTTTTCATTGGTGGGAAAAGTATTCCTCTCAAAAATATTTATATCTCTCAATTTAAGCTTTGAGCTCTGGCACCTCTACAAATCCCTACTTCCCTCCGCGAAGGGCCTTTCTTTTACTTATGCAATTTTTTATTTTGAATTTGAGTCTCCATCTTCTCTTATAAAGCACCAACTAAGGGGCACTATGATCGTATTTGAGCATTGGGTGTAGCTAATATTTGAGTGTATTTCATGAATGGATCAATGATTGAGCATAATGGGCTACGGATAACTTGCTTTAGTGTTGATATTTCGAAAGACATGGTTGCTTGTTGATATGCTTGAGTATTAAAATCTTCATGTCAAAACTAGACTATTGCTTTGCATCATATAAAAGTCCAAATGTCCATGCTATAAAGAAAAGAAATGTGATGAACATGTTAGGCAGCATTCCGCATCAAAAATTTTGTTTTTATCATTTACCTACTCGACGACGAGCAGAAATTAAGCTTGGGGATGCTGTTATATTATCATTCTTAGATGTTGTATAATCATTTTATAGTCATTTTTATATCATTTTTTGGTACTAACCTATTGACATAGTGCCCAGTGCCAGTTGTTGTTTTCTACATGTTTTTTACATCGCAGGAAATCAATACCAAACGGAGTCCAAACATAGCGAAACTTTTTGAGGATTTTTTTGGGCCAGAAGACATCCAGTGGGCCAGGACTGCACCTGGGGGTGCCTCGAGGGGGCAGCATCCACCAGGGCGCGCCTGGGTCCCCAGACACGCTCGGGTGGGTTATGCCCACCTAGGGTGCCCCTGAACCGCCTCTTTGCTCCATAAATACCCCAATATTCCAGAAACCCTAGGGGAGTCAACGAAAATCAACTCCAACCGACGTAGAGTCCAGAACCACCAGATCCACTCTAGACACCATCTCGGAGGGGTTCACCACTTCCATTGGTGCCTCTCCGATGATGCTTGAGTAGTTCTTTGTAGACCTATGGGTTCGTAGATAGTAGCTAGATGGCTTCCTCTCTCTCTCTCTCTCTCTCTTGATTATCAATACAATGGTCTCTTGGAGATCCATATGATGTAAGTCTTTTTGCGGTGTGTTTGTTGGGATCCTATGAACTTTGAGTTTATGATCAGATCTAGGTTTTTATCCATGAAAGTTATTTGAGTCTTTTTTGATCTCTTATATGCATGATTGCTTATAGCCTCGTATTTTTTCTCTGATATTTGGGTTTTGTTTGGCCAACGTGATCTATTTATCTTGCAATGGGAAGAGGTGCTTTGTGATGGGTTCAATCTTACGGTATTTGATCCCAGTGACAGAAAGGGAAACGACATGTATGTATCGATGCTATTAAGGATAACAAGATGGGGTCTATTTCTACATAAATAGATCTTGTCAACATCATGTCATCGTTCTTATTTCATTACTCCGTTTATCCATGAACTTAATACACTAGATGCATGTTGGATAGCGGTCGATGTGTGGAGTAATAGTAGCAGATGCAGGCAGGAGTCGGTCTACTAATCTTGGACGTGATGCCTATATAATCATCAATGCCTGGATATCGTCATGATTATTCAAAGTTCTATCAATTGCCCAACGGTAATTGTTTTCCCACCGTTTGCTATTTTTCTCGAGAGAAGACACTAGTGAAACATATGGCACCTGGGTCTCTTTTCATCATATTTGCCTTTGCGGTCTATTTTTCTTTGCATTTATTTTCAGATCTATTAAACCAAAAATACAAAAATACCTTGCTGCAATTTATTTGTTCTGCGATCTATTTATCCTATCTACCACTTTTACTTCACGTTATTTGCCTATCTTGAGGCACCGTACCCGAAAGGGATTGACAACCCCTTTAACACGTCGGGTTGCGAGTATTTGTTATTTGTGTGCAGGTGTTGTTTATGTGGTGTGAGGAGGTTCTCCTACTGGTTCGATAACCTTGGTCTCATCACTGAGGGAAATACCTACCATCGCTATATTGCATCATCCCTTCCTCTTTGGGGAAATACCGACGTAGTTCTAGCAGACATCAGCTGATTGCATCCTTCTCCTCGCAGGCGATGGTGATGACGCCGCTACAGCTAGGCATCTTCAGGACGTTGTAACCGTGGTGGATCATCGCCATGAACATGGCGAGCGCTGGGTACCCTAGGATGGTGTTGTACAGTAAGCCAATGTGCACCACGTCTAAGTCGATGAGCTCAGTTTGGTAGTTATGGTGGCTGTCAAAGGTGACAGGGAGGCACACTTACCCCGGGGCATAGTAGACCCATCAGTCACCCCGGAGAAGGGTTTGGTCAGCATCAGCTGGTCATACGACACTTGGAGCATCTCGAAGGTCTTCATGGAGATCACGTTGAGGCCAGCGCCCCCGTCGATGAGGGTCTTGGTGACTGCGACGTTGCTAATGGTGAGGGTGCACAGCATGGGAAGCGCGCCTGCAGAGGCCATGGACTTGAGGTGGTCCTTGGAGTCGAAGGTGATGGCGTACTGCGGCCACTTGAGGGGCCGCACAGCTTTAGGCCTCCGGAGGGCAGCGTTCACCTCGCGAGAGAACTTCTTGAAGAGGCAATTGAACGCAGGGGACTGAGCTCCTCCGAGGATGCAGGCTATCGCGCGAGGCTCCTAGTAGCCCCGGGCCCCCTCGTCTAGCTGGTTGATGTCGTTCCTCCTGGGCGACGTTGGCTTGAGGAAGCATCTCACGAGGTTGATCGTGCCAGGCGCCCTCGCGAGGCTGATCGCACCAGCGTTGATAACCTACAAGTATAGGGTATCTTTTGTAGCCTTCTTCGATAAATAAGAGTGTCGAACCAACGAGGAGCTAAAGGCAGAACAAATATTCCCTCAAGTTCTATCGACCACCAATACAACTCTATGCACGCTTAATGTTCGCTTCACCTAGAACAAGTATGAAACTAGAAGTACTTTGTAGGTGTAGTAGGAAAGGTTTGCAAGATAATAAAGAACGGGGAAATAAAAGTTACGTGTTGTTTAAATAAAAATGTAAAAAGTAAATAAAGCGAGTGTGGAAAAGTGGTGGTAGGATTAGCGCAATTGTCCCTAGGCAATCAATAACAAGTACCGGTAATCATTCTTGTAATTTTATATGAGGGAGAGGCATGAGCTAACATACTTTCTCTACTTGGATCATATGCACTTATGATTGGAACTCTAGCAAGCATCCGCAACTACTAAAGACCATTAAGGTCGTGAAACCCAACCATAGCATTAAGTATCAAGTCCTCTTTACTCCCATACGCCATGACCCACTTATCCGCGTTTAGGCTGCTGTCACCCCCGCAACACTAACAATGAGCAACCATGAACATATTGCAACATCCTACAGCGGGAGGCCCTCACGTTTGCGTGAGAACGGAGGACACCATAGGACATCACCATAAATAAAATATACAATCATACCACCAAGATCACGAATAACCCATAGGACAACAAAAATCTACTCAAACATCATAGGATGGCAACACATCATTGGATAACAATATGAAGCATAAAGCACCATGTTCAAATAGAGGGTACAGCGGGTTGTTGGAGAGTGGACCACTAAATATTGATGGGGGGAGGTGATGGAGGTGTTGATGAAGATGACGGAGTTGTTGGAGTAGAACGTCGTCACACGATGATTGCCCCGACGGTGTTTCGGCGCCATCAAAAGGAAGGGGGAGAGAGACCCCGTCCTTCTTCTTCTTCCTTGGCCTCCCCTTAGATGGGAGGAGAGTTCCACCTCTGGTCCATGGTATCCATGGCGGAGGAGGGGCAGGAGCCTCTCCGAGATTGGATCTCCCTCTCTGTTCTCTTCTATTTCGCGTTCTGCAGATCTGGCCAAAACCGTTTCTTATATTCCCGGATATCCGTATCTCCAATTGCGCTGATCTTTTTACATGATTTTTTTCCTGATATAAGATTCCTTCCGCCCGAAGTACAGCTCCAACCGACGTACGAGGTGAGCACAACCCACCACCACGTGCCAGGGGCCTAGGGCGCGCCTTGGAGTATCGTGGTTCGTGTCGGCCTCCGTTTGCGGTGATTCGAACTCCCCAAAATCACAAATATTCCAAAATAATTCTCTGTGGAGTTGTATCACATTTGGACTTTGTTTGATATGTATTTTCTGCGATACAAAAACAGGCAACAAATAGAAACTAGCACTGGGCACTTGATAAGTAAGTTAGTCCAAATAAATCATATAAAAAGTTGCCAAAAGTATGTAAAAGTTGAATAATATTGGCATGAAACAATCAAAAATTATAGATACGATGGAGACGTATTAGTATCCCCAAGCTTAATTCCTGCTCGTCCTCAAGTAGGTAAATGATAAAAAAGATTATTGATGTGGAATGCTATCTAGCATAAACTTGATCATATGTCTAGTCATGGCATGAATATTAAGACATAAGTGATTCAAAGCAATAGTCTATAATTTGACATAAATACATCAATACTCAGGCATCCCAATAAACAATCATTTCCTTCAGAATATCAATGCTAAAGAATGCTATCCCTACAAAATCATATAGTCTTGTCATGATTTATCTTCTTAATACAAAGTATAAATCATGTACCACCCCGATGACAAGCCGAGCAATTGGTTCATACTTTTTAACGCGCTTCAGCTTTTTCAACCCTCACGCAATACATGAGCGCAATTCATGGATATAGCACTATGGGTGGAATAGAGTATGATGATAGGGGTAAATATAAAGAAGACAAAAAAGTAAGAAAGTCACACATCGATGCGGCTAACCAACAGGCTATGGAGGTGCCCATCGATTGATATCAACGTGAGGAGTAGGGATTGCCATGCAACGAATGCACTAAGAGCTATAAGTTTGTTCAAGCTCGATATGAAAACTAAGGGGGTGTGCATCTAATCCTAAACTGAAATATTCCCACTAGTATATGAAAGTGACAACATAGGAGACTCTCCATATGAAAAACATGGTGCTACTTTGAAGTACAAGTGTGGTAAAGGATACTAACAATGCCCCTTCTCTCTTTGTTTATTTTTTTCTTTTTATTTTTCTTTTTTCTTTCTCTTTTTTTCTTTTTCTTTTTTATTTTTTTATTTTCCCTCTCTCATTGTCCGGAGTCTCATCCCGACTTGTGGGGGAATCATAATCTCCATCATCCTTTCCTCACTATGGCACTGCTCTACAAATGATGATCATCACACTTCTATTTACTTATAACTCAAAAGGAATAAAAATTACAACTCGATACCTATGACAAAGTATGACTCTATATGAATGCCTCTAGCAATGATCAAGCGTAACATATATGAAAAATGATGCACGGTGGCTGAGCCACAACTACTATGTCAGCTATATGATCATGCAAAGCAATATGACAATGAATGCTCAAGTCATCAAACGGAAGCGGTGGAAGTTGCATGGCAATATATCTCGGAATGGCCATGGAAAAGCCATAATAGGTAGGTATGGTGGATGTTTTGAGAAAGATATAATAAGGCTTATGTGTGGTAGAGCATATCATATAACGGGGTTTGGATGCACCTGCCAAGTTTGCACCGACTCTCGAGGTGAGAAAGGGCAATGCACGGTACCGTAGAGGCTAGAAAATTGCGGAAAGGTAAGAATGTGTATAATCCATGGACTCGCATTAGTCATAAAGAACTCATATACTTATTGCAAAAGTTTATTAGCTCTGGAAGCAAAGTACTACTACTCATGCCCCTAGGGGGATAGATTGGTAGGAAAAGACCATTGCTCGTCCCCGACCGCCACTCATAAGGAAGAAAATCAAGGATAAATTGTGCTCCAATTTTCATAGCATAACAAGAGACTATATGTGCATGCTTCGGGAATCACACACCTTAACACCAATATCCTTACTTAACCACAACCATTTACTAGTATTTCCCACATATTTACACTACAAAAAAATACACTTCCGTGATGATATGTGTTTGTCACAGTAGGTCGCATTTTTTGTCATGCATGTACATCCATGACGATTTTATGCCAGAATCAAGATAGTCATACATGTGCTGTCGTAGAAGTGTTCCATGACATTACCAAAATTATCATCACGGGAGTGTCCACTTCCATGACGATAAATCGCGCGTCACAGAAGTGCTTTCATCAAGGGTGACCGACATGTGGCATCCACCATAACGGAACACCGTTAAGCTATTGGGTCGGGTTTTGGATCCGATAACCCGTTAACAGCCCAGACCAATGGGAAATTTCCACATGTAAAACTCTGATTGGCCGGAGGGAACACCTGTCAGCTCGTCAGTGGGCCACATGTCGCCCGTCCATTGGAGGAGACATGCCTATGATACGTCGACACATGGCTGGGCCCAACAGAGGCCCATAGAGGTTAAAAAGGCTGGCCCAGTCAAAGGGCCGTAGTACTTACTCAGGTACTAGTGGGCCAGCCCGATAACGGCCTGCTTAATAGAGGCCCATTTACGGCCTGAAGCCAGATCTGGCCCATTAATTGTTCGCCGAATATTTGGGCCCATTTACGGCCTGAAGCCAGATCTAGCCCGTTAATTGTTCGCCGAATATTTGGGCCCAAAAACAGCCCAGTGACTTTCGGCCTGCTAGAGGCCCGATGTAGACATGGGCCCATTTCAGCCCGATGTGACTTTCGGCCTGGGAATGGCCCGTGCTGCCCATGGGCCATATATGGTCCGACGGGACATCGGGCCCACTAACGGCCCGTGATAAAGGTGGCAACAGTTAATCCCAACGTGACTTTGGGCCTGTTAAAGGCCTGTCGCATAATTTGGCCCGTTGATGCCTGTACTAAGCTTTCAGCCTCTTAAAGGCCCATGATATCAGTGGGCCAACTAAGGCCCAAGATATGTTTCGGCCTGGTAATGGCCCATGAGCTAATAGGGCCCAAAAAGGCCCGATCTACATTTCAGCCGTCTGAAGGCCCGTCAACGACTAGTGAAAATTGAGGCCCAACATGCATTTCGGCCTGCTAAAGGCCAATGGTTTCATCTGGGCCGTAACAGGCCAGTACAATATTCAGCCTGTAAATGGCCCAACACTACCTGGGCTAAGCTAAGAGCTGGGTCCACAAAAGGCCCAACTAAAATATAGGCCGGTGTAAGTTGTGGGCCTAGCGCAAAGTGTGAAGGCCCCAATCATTCGGGCCCAAGAAAGACGCAGGCCGGCCTAATTGTGGCCCGCTAAAAACCAGACCCGTCAGAGTCGAATGTTCCGGCCCGGTCGACTACATCTAGATTTTTTTCAGATAGCAAATGATGACAGTAACTAGTAGGAATTAAGAATAAACCTACTCTATAAATAAAGAAATTACGGCATAGTAACTAAGAATAAACCTACACTATACAATAAAGGATTTAAGGTATGTTACATCCACTGGGCATCGAAGTTCGCCACCAGTGATCATAAAGCGCAATGAAGAAGCAGATTACAAAAACTGGGCACCATTGCAGCGTAACAAAATAATACTTAACCGAGACCACTTCCGAGACAGTTCAAGAAAGGTTAGCCTTGCAGGGGAACTGCTGCGCAAGCTGCTGAGCAAGGCAGTGAGACCGGCCTAGCATGTCGGTCATAGCTTCCAGGTGTAGCTGTTTAGCGATGAGGTTCTCATTGGTGTTCTCCGCAATCTTTCTTAGAGATAGGACTTCAAGTCGAAGTTGAGTTGCAGAATGCCTTTCTGCTAGAACTTGGGACTGAAGAAGTCGAACTGATTCAGACAACGAATTCGGTGAGCTTGTCTGACTACTAGTCTCAAGTAACTTGAACACTGCATCAAGACAAGACTTTGGGGTTGTCTCGGTATCTTCAAGATGGTTTGCCTTCTTTGCTGCAATATATGTTGGGTTTGTCTCACAGCCTTCAGCAGACTTGTGCATGCCATCAGACATATCACCCTGAAACAAACCAGAGAGATGACAGGCTTTGCACGTGTATAAACAATGATGATAACTGTGCTATCAATTTCATCCAATTTCAAATTAGAAAATAAAGAGTAAGTTCAAAATATCAATAGCATAATTTGGCATTGTTCATAATGCGGGGAGCTTCACCACACTACTGGATTACCATGTTAACATAACAAGCATAGATGAAGGGCAAAGAAAATCATTGTATCTATTTTGGTTAATGTGCATGGCATGTTGTTCATATCATCAGCCACATCAGTAAGATAAAACAGGAGATGACAAGGTGCTATAACACCCACTATGTGGCTATATCTCTCACGTGTCGAGGCACGACTTAGAGGCATAACCGCATGGTGGTTTTGTCGCAAGAAGGTCATCTTCACACAATCCCATGTAATGAACAAGAATGGGATAAAGAGTTGGCTTACTGTCGCCACTTCACACAATGAACATATAATTCATACATCATTCAGAGTACACACATAGTCCGACTACGGACGAAGCCAAAAGAAAAGAAGATAATCCAACTGCTAGATCCCCGATCATTCCAACTGGGCTCCACTACTGACCAACATGAAACGAAACATAGAAACAACCCAGATCTTCGTTGAGCTCCCATCTGAGCTCGGTTGCATCACCTGCACTGGTATCATCGGCACCTGCAACTGTTGTGATGGTATCTGGTGAGTCACGAGGACTCACCAATCTCAAAACCTGCGAGATCAAGACTATTTAAGCTTATGGGTAGGAATGGATAAGTGGTGAGTTTGCAGCAGCAACTAAGCATGATATGGTGGCTAACATACGCAAATAAGAGCGAGAAGAGAAGCAACGGAACGGTCGTGAAGCTAGCAATGATAAAGAGGTGATCCTGAACTCCTACTTGCGTCAAACATAACCCAAAACCATGTTCACTTCCCGGACTCCGCCGAAAAGAGACAATCACGGCTACACATGCGGTTGATGCATTTTAATTAAGTCAAGTGTCAAGTTCTCTACAACCGGACGTTAACAAATTCCTATCTGCCACATAACTGCGGGCACGGCTCTCGAAAGTTTATACCCTGCAGGGTTGTCCCAATTTAGCCCATCACAAGCTCTCACGGTCAACGAAGGATATTCCTTCTCTCGGGAAGACCCGATCAGTCTCGGAATCCCGGTTTACAAGAAATTTTGACAATGGTAAAACAAGACCAGCAAAGCCGCCCAAATGTGCCGACAAATCCTGATAGGAGCTGCACATATCTCGTTCTCAGGGCACACCGGATTGTCCAAACTTCCGGTAGGCCGGCCCAGAGTTGCCCCTGGTGACCACCGGCGGATGACAGGTTGGACCAACACTCACGACGAGCACTGGCCCGGGGGGTAAATAGAGATGACCCTTGAGTCTGCAGAACCCAAGGTAAAAAGGCTTAGGTGGCAAATGTTAAAACCAAGGTTGGGCCTTGCTGGAGGAGTTTTATTCAAAGCGAACTGTCAAGGGGGTCCCATAAATCACTCAACCGCGTAAGGAACGCAAAATCAAGGAACATAACAACGGTATGACGGAAACTAGGGCGGCAAGAGTGGAAGAAAACACCAGGCATAAGGCCGAGCCTTCCACCCTTTACCAAGTATATAGATGCATTAATTAAATAAGAGATATTGTGATATCCCAACATTATCCTATCCACCATGGAGCAATCTCCGACTTCACCTTCAACTAACAACGCTATAAGAGGGGCTGCGCAAAGCGGTAACATAGCCAAGCAATGGTTTGATAGGAAGGGTGAAAAGGTTAGAGGCTGACATGGCAACTTGGGAGGCATGGTAAACAAGTGATAGGTAGCGCAGCATGACGATAGAACGAAGCAACTAGCAAGCAAAGATAGAAGTGATATCGAGGGTAATGGTCATCTTGCCTGAGATCCCGCAAGAAAGAAGAATGAGTCCATGAAGAAGACAAACGGACATAGTCGAACGAATCCTCACAACTCCGGAACGAAACCAAAGCTAACGAGAGAAGCAAACCGGAAAGAAGCAAACAACATAGTAAACACACAAGCATAAACATCTCATGATGCACAAACAAGTATGATGCATGTCCGGTTTAATGAGGCATGGCATGGCAATATGCACAAACAACACTACAAGTTTAGTGGAGCTCAACATGCAACGAGTTGCATATTAACGAAACACCATATCAATTATTTAGTTCTCTCTCGTTTATGTACAACAATATTAAATGTTGTTAAACATGGCAAGAGGTGAAACATATGAAAACTACCTATCTAGGCAAGTTTAAATGAGGCCGGAAAGAACAAACGACAATTCCGGAAATCCCCATATGTTATTTAGCAATATAATGCAAACACAATTTTAAACATTTTAATTGTTGTAATCATGATGCGGATGACATATGCAAGTTCTATGCAATTTTTATGAAAATGTTGACATGAGCATGTTATGAAGCATTTGTCACCGTGGCGGAAAGAAAATGATGCCATGGCAACATATTGGTTCCGGTAGCTCATGGAGATACCGGTGCAAAAGGAGGCGTGCGGATGTGCGCAACATGCTAGAGATGGTGGGGTGCTCCCGACTACCGGGTTCCCACGGGTTAGTGGCATGGAAATGAGTGACAATTCGGACACGGTGCAAATGGTGCATCTCATTCAACACATGCATTCGGTCCATGGCGGTCGTTCTCGGCGGTTATACCTTCGAAGCATGCATTTCCGGGCGGTTCAAAATCGTCGAGGGAAGTAGTCGTTCACGGGTCGTAGGGGAAGTAGTCGTACACGTTTCGTAGTTGTACACACTCCGTAGATGTTCGGGGTCACGTCAAGGAACTTGACGTCCACGGGGTCTTCGAGGTCGACGGTAGTGGTACACACATCGTCGTGGAAGTAGTGGTTCACATTTTGAAGAGGAACTTGACGAATCTGATGTCTCCGGGGGCAACGGTAGTGGAACTTGGTGCTTGCGCTGCATGGGTCCTCGGCGACGGTAGTGGTACACGCACGTAGACGAACTTGACGAGTCGTCGTCATCCTGGTACTTGGCGAATCCCACAGCGGTGGTAGAGGTACACTTGGCGGTCTTGGGTCTACATGATTTGGATGCATTTGGGGACGTCTCAGTCATTCAACATAGAGGCCGTGTAGGCGAACTTGTTGGTCTTGATGACCCGAAACGAAGCAACACAAGGGCCTCGGGTGGGCAGCAGCAAGGAGGCGATGGTGGTGGTCAGCGGCAGCACGAGGACGGCTCGGGTGCGGGACGAGGAAGGGATACGCGAGGATGCAGCGGGTCGACGGGGCGGCGCAGTGCAGAGGCAAAGAAGGGTCGAGGCAGGGGTGATGCGGAGGAGCTCGACGTCCATGGCGGCATCCATGGCGGGGCGGCGCTGAGTCGAGGCGCTCGGGCTACAGGAGACGAACGACGGAGGTGCAGGAGAGCGACGTCAAGCTTGGCGACGGCCTCTTGCCGAAGATGATGATGGGGAGGCGGTCATGGGGTCAGGGACGATGGATCCGGGCGGCGGCGGCAGCTCGGGAACCTCTCCCGATTGAGACGAGGATGGAGAGGGCCGAGCGAGCAGGTGGCGGCGCGAGGGACACTGGCGGCGGGGTCGCGCGCGAGGTGGATCGGGAGGAGCGGGGGCTCTGCTCCTCTCTGGCGGTGCGAGCAGGGGAACGAGAGAGAGGGGGTCGAGCAAGAGATGAGGAGGGGATCGGGGCTAGTGTTATAGAGGCGGCTGGGCCTAGGCGCAGATGGGCCTGCCTGGCTAGGCTGCTGGGCTCTCTTCTCCCTCTCTCTTATTCTCTAGAAACAGAAAATAACAAAGAAGAAAAGGAGAAGAAACAAGGTGTTGAGGAAGAAATTGGACACGCGGATAATTTTCCCGGACCCACAAGAATGTGCTTGTTTCGAGAAAAATAGAAAAGGCCATGGTTGAAAGATGTAAATTCAAACTCATTTGAATTTCACTCAAATGGGTTTGAACTAGGACTTGGTTTTTGAAGTGTCCAAAAATGTTGAGATTTTTGGTGGAGCTCCGGAAAATGATGAAAGAAATTATGGGCAAGGTTGGAGACCAAGAATTGAGATAACAATGGCATGGGATATTTTGCAAGTGGGTTATGGTTAATTCCAAATAAATGGAATAATTTTATTATAGCTCCCTAATAATATTGAGAGACTTTAATATGTTATAAAGAGAAATCACAAGTGAATTCCATCGATTTAAATGGATCAAAGACCCATGCAATTTGTTTGAGTTTTAGTTGGTTTGAGAAATTGATGGCGTGATGACATGATGCAATGCAAACAAAATAAAAGAGCAAGCACAACTGAAACACACGTTGATCACAAAAATATGGAAGTCTTCTGAAGCGTCGGTCTTGGGGCGTTACAACACTCCACCACTACAAGAGGATCTCGTCCCGAGATCTAGGATGGCACCGGAGAGAAACAGAAGAGGAAGAGAAGAGGTAAAACTAAGTTGCTTCTTCGACCAATGAGTGAAACCAAAGAACCTTGAGAGGTTGAAAAGTTGAAAGAAAGAACACAACGGAGTTGAACACAATCGAGAGCACTGCGGTAGAAAATAGAAAGAAGGAACACCATGTGAACCTTGGAGGTTGCAAAGCTATGAATGATGAGTATAATGGACAAGAAGGAATTGAAATCACTCTGGTTGAAATGAGATAAACAAGGAACAAGGAAGATCAAAATCGGACAGCACTCCAGTTGAAAAGAGATGCAAGACTTGATAAGATGAAAAGAACTTGAAAAGAGGACACGATACTCCGGTTAAATGGATAAGCATGAAAAGAACATGATCCTCAATTCAAGATGATGAGTGAAGAGAGCAACATCACAATGCCTCTGGAACGAAGGAATAGAAGTTAGATTGTTGGGATAAAGGGACGGAGAAGAAAATGACAACTTTTGCCACAAATGAACTTGGAAAGCATCCTTGCAGAGAAGGTTATAACGGAGTTGTTGGAAAACCAACACGAAATGAATAAGCTCGTAGTGGGCTTATGGAAAACTTCTCAAAATTGAGGTGAAATTCTACCACTATGGAAACATATAATATAATTGATAACACCGACGAGATGAAAAATTTCTTCCACCAAGATGATAGAGAGATAACTTGGATCATTGATAAACACCACAATAGCAACATTCCTTACGGAAGGCTCTAGGTGAAATATGACACAAGATAACTCCAATGAAGAGATTAATGGATTTAGAATACCTCATTATTGACGAACATATGTATCATGAAACATGAAGGAAATTGTCAAGAGTGACATAACACCACCTCAAAAGATAAGGTAGAAAGAATTGCACTTCGGGATGCACGATGAAGAATGCTTGAACTCCTCAAAACAAGACATGTGTTGAACACCATGTTTATTTTTAGAGTATAGCTTGGCTGATCTTAACTTCAAGAGAAATCTTGAGGAACAATTGAAGAATGAAAAGTATCCTTGACAAACCACCATGTAGAGCCTCCATGAAGAACTCCGGTAATAAAAGGATGGTAGAAAGAAAGAGAATTTGAAAACACAAGGTGAAGCCTTGCGATGATTTAGATGGAGCTTTGCGATGATATAACTGAGAAAACTTGGAACTTCGGAAATAAAATAATTGAATCACCTCGAGGAAATCAGAATAAGATTTATTGTATGCTTATTCTTCATCAAATTAAATTGATGACAAGCAATGGATTTGGCATACTACTTATTCTCGTAGAAAGGATTAAAAGAGATATAGCGCAAACTTGAGAAGGTATTGATGGAACCACCGGCAGGATTTGGAAAACAATGAATGAATTAATATGATAACGAAGGAAGTGAAATCTTGAACGAACCACCATAAGAATTGAAAATGAAAGTAGCAAAGGCACAAATCATCGGGAAGAATTGAAAAACGAATGAAGATACTTGAGGGGATTTAGATACATGAGAACGAAGAGATCATGAACTGATTAGAGGGTATTTGAATGATGCACCAGTAAGATTTGAAGAACGATAGCTACACGCTGAGCATGAAGAATTATGACATGATGGCCTTCAGAGAAAAGAAATGGAAACAACTCATGAAATGCTCCGGATGGGTGAAAAGAATTCTCACAATCGAAAACAATTATGAGGATGGCATGAAGCTAGAACCATGAATCTTAAGGAGAATGGACAAGATTTAAGAGAAACTCTTCTTCGGTCTTCAAAGCTGAGAATGACGAGGAGAAACACCACCATGAATTGTTGGGATTAAAAGAGGAAAGGTTGATCCAAAGATGAAAAGAACGTCAAACTTTGAAAGAATTTGAGAATTGCTATGGATAAATTAGAAGAGTCAGGTAAGGTCCTGGGAAAAGACCTGTGATTCATGGCCCACTCTAGAGAAACACCGTTGAAATGATTTTAAAGATAGATTGCACCGGTTGAATTAAATGACTTGAATGAGATAATAATCTCGAAATAGTTTGAACGGATCTTGAATGAAAAGATGAGCCTTCTAAGATATGCTCAAACACTCTGGATATGAACAGAGAGAGGTGAACAACTAAGAGGTGCATCGACATGGGAAAACATTTGAAACGAGGAAAGGATATGATTGACAAATCTTGAATTGAATCCACCAGAGAAGAATACGAGAATGAAGAATGATGAACTTGAAGCTCCGTTAGTATCTTCCTGAGAATCACCGGATAAGAGCATTGACAGAAAAGAATGGAGAGACTTCACATGAATAAATGGATACTTGATTAAAATATATGAGTCCTTGAAGAAAAAGGGTGGGAGGGCAGGAAAACAGAGACAACTTGGGCAGATGGAATGGATACCATTGAGAAAACTTAGAATTGATCTCGCGCATGTTGAAATGATAGGATCCACTTGAAGAGAAGCACGCCAGTTGGGAAAAGAATTAACATGACGACCTCGATAATCAAGAAGGATTAGTATTCACATAGCAATATGAGAACACCGTTTATGAAAGGTATGGATTCAACATTTGACTTCGAAGCAACTCGAATACCACAAATAAAACAAAACAAAGGATTTGGCTTGCAGAATAAGCCTGAAACAAACATATGATAGAGATTTCGTCCAAAGTTTTTGTGGTGGGGCGCACACGGGCTCGATCGTACAGCACCATCATGTACAAGCCAGTGCACATGACATGCGAAGTGTCCCCGAATCGGCATAGCCAAGGATTCTTTCAGACACAACGAGACCACTGTAAAAACGGCCGTGGATAGGCAGACCACTAGACGTCGAACCCCAATCTCATATCATGCATCTGTCGGAAAGAAAAAAAAACTAGAGCTACTTGAATTCCCACCTATAAAACTCCCGAAACTTTCTGGTTATGCAATCTGGTGTTGGGGATACAGGGGAAGCAATATATATCTCACCCAAAACTAACAATTCCTACATCCAAGTTGTATCCATCCATCAACACATAACCAAGAATACTCCGGAAATCATGTACCACAACCTTCGAAAAGCATCCTTTATACAAGCTATGGCAATACTCCCGAACTCCCCAGTACTGGGTGGCATCGAGGTTATCTTACCACTAGCTGCATAAAAGAGATTTTCGATGTCGGCGAAACTCAGGTATTCCAGAACTGCAACGATAAAATTATGATGACAACACCTCGGAGCTCAACTCCCCGGGACACTTCCACAACCCCTATATGTCAGGAGGCACCAAGAACAATGTTATCATCATAAGAATATCGGAACTATCCCAAGATACCCGTGTGATCCTAAAAAAAATTAGTGAAATTTGAGGAGAGGAAAGATAAAACATCTACGTCAGGAGACCTCACCAGAGCGATGAAGGGACTGAGGAATAAAAAGAATCCTACTCTCCAATATATATAATCCTAGGACTCAAAACATTTTGTTCTAGACTCAACAACGCCAGCGATTCGATCAAGCAGGGGGCACCTAAGTCGGGGATGGCTCTGATTACCAACTTGTAACACCCACGATGCGGCTATATCTCTCACGTGTCGAGGCACGACTTAGAGGAATAACCGCATGGTGGTTTTGTTGCAAGAAGGGTCATCTTCACACAATCCCATGTAATGAACAAGAATGGGATAAAGAGTTGGCTTACAATCGCCACTTCACACAAACATATAATTCATACATCATTCAGAGTACACACATAGTCCAACTACGGACGAAGCCAAAATAAAAGAATATAACCCAACTGCTAGATCCCCGATCATTCCAACTGGGCTCCACTACTGATCAACATGAAACGAAACATAGCAACAACCCAGATCTTTGTTGAGCTCCCATCTGAGCTCGGTTGCATCACCTGCACTGGTATCATCGGCACCTTCAACTGTTGTGATAGTATCTGGTGAGTCACGAGGACTCAGCAATCTCAAAACCCGCGAGATCAAGACTATTTAAGCTTATGGGTAGGAATGGATAAGTGGTGAGGTTGCAGCAGCGACTAAGCATGATATGGTGGCTAACATATGCAAATAAGAGCGAGAAGAGAAGCAACGGAACGGTCGTGAAGCTAGCAATGATCAAGAGGTGATCCTGAACTCCTACTTACGTCAAACATAACCCAAAACCGTGTTCACCTCCCGGACTCCGCCGAAAAGAGACCATCACGGCTACACACGCGGTCGATGCATTTTAATTAAGTCAAGTGTCAAGTTCTCTACAACCAGACGTTAACAAATTCCCATCTGCCACATAACCGCGGGCACGGCTCTCGAAAGTTTATGCCCTACAGGAATGTCCCAACTTATCCCATCACAAGCTCTCACGGTTAACGAAGGATATTCCTTCTCCTGGGAAGACCCGATCAGTCTCGGAATCCCGGTTTACAAGAAATTTCGACAATGGTAAAACAAAACCAGCAAAGCCGCCCGAATGTGCTGACAAATCCTGATGGGAGCTGCACATATCTTGTTCTCAGGGCACACCGGATTGTCCAAACTTCCAGTAGGCCAGCCCAGGGTTGTCCCTGGTGACCACCGGCGGCTGACAGGTTGGACCAACACTCACGACGAGCACTGGCCCGGGGGGGGGGGGGTAAATAAAGATGACCCTTGAGTCTGCAGAACCCAAGGGAAAAAGGCTTAGGTGGCAAATTTTAAAACCAAGGTTGGGCCTTGCTGGAGGAGTTTTATTCAAAGCGAACTATCAAGGGGGTCCCACAAATCACCCAACCGCGTAAGGAACGCAAAATCAAGGAACATAACACCGGTATGACGGAAACTAGGGCGGCAAGAGTGGAACATAACACCAGGCATTAGGCCGAGCCTTCCACCTTTTACCAAGTATATAGATGCATTTATTAAATAAGAGATATTGTGATATCCCAACATTATCCTGTCCACCATGGAGCAATCTTCGACTTCACCTGCAACTAACAACGCTATAAGAGGGGCTGCGCAAAGCAGTAACATAGCCAAGCAATGGTTTGCTAGGAAGGGTGAAAAGGTTACAGGCTGACATGGCAACTTGGGAGGCATGATAAACAAGTGATAGGTAGCGCAGCATGACGATAGAACGAAGCAACTAGCAAGCAAAGATAGAAGTGATATCGAGGGTAATGGTCATCTTGCCTGAGATCCCGCAAGGAAGAAGAATGAGTCCATGAAGAAGACAAACGGACGTAGTCGAACGAATCCTCACAACTCCAGAACGAAACCGAAGCTAACGAGAGAAGCAAACCAGAAAGAAGCAAACAACATAGTAAACACACAAGCATAAACATGTAATGATGCACAAACAAGTATGATGCATGTCCGGTTTAATGAGGCATGGCATGGCAATATGCACAAACAACACTACAAGTTTAGTGGAGCTCAATATGCAACGAGTTGCATATTAATGAAACACCATATCAATTATTTAGTTCTCTCTCGTTTATGTACAACAATATTAAATGTTGTTAAACATGGCAAGAGGTGAAACATATGAAAACTACCTATCTAGGAAAGTTTAAATGAGGCCGGAAACAACAAACAACAATTCCGGAAATCCCCATATGTTATTTAGAAATATAATGCAAACACAATTTTAAACATTTTAATTGTTGTAATCATGGTGCGGATGACATATGCAAGTTCTATGCAATTTTTATGAAAATGTTGACATGAGCATGTTATGAAGCATTTGTCACCGTGGCGGAAAGAAAGGGTGTCACGGCGACGAATCCGAAAATGATGCCATGGCAACATATCGTTTCCGGTGGCTCATGGAGATACCGGTGCAAAAGAAGGCGTGCGGATGTGCGCAACATGCTAGAGATGGTGGGGTGCTCCCGACTACCGGGTTCCCACGGGTTAGTGGCATGGAAACGAGTGACAATTCGGACACGGTGCAAACGGTGCATCTCATTCAACACATGCATTCAGTCCACGGCGGTCGTTCTCGGCGATTATACCTTCAAAGCATGCATTTCGGGGCAGTTCAAAATCGTCGAGGGAAGTAGTCATTCACGGGTCGTAGGGGAAGTAGTCGTACACGTTTCGTAGTTGTACACACTCCATAGATGTTCGGGGTCACATCAAGGAACTTGACGTCCACGGGGTCTTCGAGGTCAACGGTAGTGGTACACACGTCGTCGTGGATGTAGTGGTTCATGTTTTGAAGAGGAACTTGACGAATCCGATGTCTCCGGGGGCGACGGTAGTGGAACTTGGTGCTTGTGCTGCATGGGTCCTCGGCGACGGTAGTGGTACACGCACGTAGACGAACTTGACGAGTCGTCGTCATCCTGGTACTTGGCGAATCCCATAGCGGTGGTAGAGGTACACTTGGCGGTCTTGGGTCTACATGATTTGGATGCATTCGGGGACGTCTCAGTCCTTCAACGTAGAGGCCGTGTAGGCAAACTTGTTGGTCTTGATGACCCGAAACGAAGCAACACAAGGGCCTCGGGTAGGCAGCAGCAACGAGGCGATGGTGGTGGTCAGCGGCAGCATGAGGATGGCTCGGGTGCGGGACGAGGAAGGGAGACGCGAGGACGCAGCGGGTCGACGGGGCGGCGCGGTGCAGAGGCAAAGCAGGGTCGAGGCTGGGGTGATCCGGAGGAGCTCGGCCTCCATGGCGGCATCCATGGCGGAGCGGCGCTGAGTCGAGGCCCTCGGGCTGCAGGAGGCAAACGGTGGAGGTGCAGGAGAGCGACGTTGAGCTTAGTGACGGCCTCTTGCCAGAGATGATTATGGGGAGGCGGTCATGGGGTCGGGGACGATGGATCCGGGTGGCGGCGGCGGCTTGGGAGCCTCTCCCAATCGAGACGAGGATGGAGAGGGCCGAGCGAGCAGGTGGCGGCGTGAGGGACGCTGGCGGCGGGGTCGTGCGCGAGGTGGATCGGGAGGAGCGGGGGCTCTGCTCCTCTCTGGCAGCGTGAGTAGGGGAACGAGAGAGAGGGGGTCGAGCAAGAGATGAGGAGGGGATCGGGACTAGGGTTATAGAGGCGGCTGGGCCTAGGCGCAGATGGGCCTGCCTGGCTAGGCTACTGGGCTCTATTCTCCCTCTCTCTCTTATTCTCTAGAAATAGAAAATAACAAAGAAGAAAAGGAGAAGAAAGGAGGTGTTGGGGAAGAAATTGGACACGCGGATAATTTTCCCGGACCCACAAGAATGTGCTTGTTCCGAGAAAAATAGAAAAGACCATGGTTGAAAGATGTAAATTCAAACTCATTTGAATTTCACTCAAATGGGTTTGAACTAGGACTTGGTTTTTGAAGTGTCCAAAAATGTTGAGATTTTTGGTGGAGCTCCGGAAAATGATGAAAGAAATTATGGGCAAGGTTGGAGACCAAGAATTGAGATAACAACAGCATGGGATATTTTGCAAGTGGGTTATGGTTAATTCCAAATAAATGGAATAATTTTATTATAGCTCCCTAATAATATTGAGAGGCTTTAATATGTTATAAAGAGAAATCACAAGTGAATTCTCTCGATTTAAATGGATCAAAGACCCATGCAATTTGTTTGAGTTTTAGTTGGTTTGAGAAATTGATGGCGTGATCATACAGGGCAAGAGGTACTCACAAGAGCAATGCAGTGTGCAGTATAGTTGCGAGATTCTGTGGTCCCTTGAGAACAAATGTTCTTCTGCTAACAGTTTTCGTACAAGTGAGACATTAAGGCAAATGCAGAAATGTAGTTCAAATTGTGATGTGATATCATAGACAGTACCTTACGCTGCAGCCGATACCAATGTGTAACAATATTATTCCAATCACCGAGCACCAAAGACTTTACAGAAATTTTATTTAGAGGCTTGCCATCAAAGTGCGCTTGCCTCAGGTAGGAACGATACTTCATCAACGAGTGCTTGAAAAGCGCAACCAACCCTTGCTCGTCTTCACTATCTAGTTTGCTCCTCGCCTATTTAAAAGAATGAAATCTTGTGTCTTCTGTCAGCAGAAACATATGCAGTAATGACCATGAATAACATTAGTACATTACTTACGCGTAAGTTGTGGAGGAAGACTAGAAATTGTTCTGTGTCTGCGGTTCAATCTTTCCATGAAGGAAAGATGCACACAAAGTTCCTGACAACAATATAAGCTTCATCTTCTAAACTGGGAAGAAATGGAACAAGGGTCCTATTTGCTGCAATTGGGGCTCTCTCTGGTTTGAAAAGGGATTTGGCAACTGGATTTGGTGTACTCTTTGCTGGAATGGGGGTTTTGCGTCGTAGAGCTGGTGCTATGTCAACTGGCATAATCATATTGTTTGCTGCAGTTGGGGTCTGCTGAGTTGGGGCATCAGAAATGACCAGTGTAGTAGGGCTAGAGTCTGCTAGAGTTGGGGTGTTTTGTGGGTCAGGTGATATTGCAACTACACCTAATGGGCTATTTGATTTATCAGGTGCCACTACCATTTCCAAATACTTTGCTTGTGCTCCTCCACGATCAGCAATCGCCATCTTCCTTTTGAACGTCTGATACACAAGAACAGCATTTGAATGGATAAATATGGTATGATGACAGATGGAATATGTACTGAAAATGGATAGGCAGGGCGTATTCACATACATGATGTGTAAACTAAGCTAATGGCAGTTCAACAAAGTAGAAGCAATGCAAAGCATCAGTTGCAAGATATGTGCGACCAATGTAACCTTGGAAAGTTAGAGGAAGCACCTTGATGGGTGAATAAGATAGGGCATCTTCCTCTCCTCCACTAGGGAGCTACATTGACTTAGGTCTACCTCTAGCTCAGAATCACTGTTAGGATCATATTCTAAGCATGAATCTATAGGTGGAGAGTGTTTGCATTGCATTGCATCCAGACTTGATTTCAGTCCCTTAATGCCAAGTTTGACAGCCATGGCGTTGTTCTACTTTATTCTTTTCATGCGCACAAGCTCATAATCATTATGATGTTGTTCAGAACCTGAGATTCATGAAAACATAAAAAGTAGTCAGATTATCTATGGAATGCATTGCAGATTCAACTCGAAGAGTGTCTCCCTCTAAACCCCTGCATATGCAAAGTTCACCCGCCCAACCGTGCTGACCAGACCACACACAGAAATACAAACCCCTTATGTCTCTATAGCAGGCAGACACACATTTCAAAACTGAAGTAGGGACATTAGAATCATATGAAATTCGTATTTGAACAAATAAACTAAGGAATTATGAGTGGCATAATGTTTAGCTTCAAGGGTGGAGTGTTGGTACTGCGACACAAAGCAAGTAGGTAGATTGTATTTCATGTAAAA
Organism: Triticum timopheevii; assembly: GCA_963921465.1. Lineage (NCBI taxonomy): Eukaryota > Viridiplantae > Streptophyta > Magnoliopsida > Poales > Poaceae > Triticum > Triticum timopheevii. Next base: position 90,428,502 of record OY997271.1, read on the forward strand.
AATCGAAACCTATGTAAAAGCTGGAAATGACACTTTCTTTCTATACAATGCAGTGTTCGTTGCCCACACATGATGGAAGAGATCACATAGAGAAATACTATTCAATCATGTCTACGGTTCCGGTATTTAGAAACAGGGTGGTCCACCCTAAAAGAATATTGACAACAAATATGACAAGGCCAGCATAGATGTTGTGAATCAATCATTTACTTGTGAGCTTACTAGGACAAGTATGCAGAATTGTAACTACAGTAAGAGACCGTCCAAAATCTGAATCAAGAAGTTTGTCTAGCACATATTGTTTGCAACTAATCAATGTGAATAATTGGATATTATATCGAATGATTAAGAAAGACAAGTAAAATTGTCAACAAACCTGGCTTGCAGTAGTAATCTGGGTCAATGTCACTACGACCAACAATCCAAAATGACTAGTGTCTAGTCCGAGGGCCGGAATTTTGAAAACCCTGTGAACTTTACAGGTACTAAAGATTACCGAAATACATCTGAACCATTAAGTGTAGGTAACACTGAGCACACAACAAACCCTAATGACAGTCCTGCCTAATGAGTAATGAATCAATTAGAAAATGGGTGATGAGGAGTGGCTGCTGAGTGTTGAGGACATATCTCAGGATAAATCAGGTTGGCATGGTGGGTGCTGCACGACTAAGCCCTGAACGGACTGGGAAGGTAGGCACGGCGGCGCGCCCGGGCAGTGGTGACGCTATTGGGAGAGTGGCTCATTACCTCCTGTTAGTCCGGCGTCTCCTCCTAGAGTCATGCCGTCCGGGGACGGCAAGTCGCCGGCGTGGCAGGCGGTTGGGGGTGAGTAGAGATCGGAAGCGCGTAGTAGAACAGAGGAGAATCGGGGCCTGGGACAACCCAAAATCCCAGGGTGGGCCGGCCCACCGTGGGCACCCTGTAGAGATACATACCCGAGCGGCGAACATGCATTTTCGAAACTAATTTAGGAACATTTAGCTGACCAATTAAATGACTCTGTTTTAATAATATCAGATTTGTATTTGAACAACTAAGCTTGTTTAGCTTGATGGGTGGAGCAGTGCTATTATGACACGAAGCACGTATTCTGATCGTATAGTGATCATAAAAGGGGGAAACTCTAAGCATATTTTTTTAGCAAAAGAGGGTTTCCCCTCCGATTTCTATTAAAGAAACCACCACGGAACCAACATGATCAATTAAACCCTAAGCATGATCAATTAAACCGTATTATGACTGTGCCATGGCAGACTTGAAGCTGCAAACCAGAGAAATGATATTTATCATCCATTGTTTGCTTCGACCTAAGAACTAAATTCTAAGTTCTGAAAAGAAAGTAGAGTAACCAAGCTAAGATCTATTTTCTGGTTGAGATCAAAAAGTTGAGGAGATATGAAGTACCGCCTCTCTTGCGGTGCCGTGTAGGCATCGGGGGTGCGATGGTTGTCGGTGGCGTTGAAGCAGATCTGCGATGGTAGACGGGTGCATCTGGGGATAAGTCCCGTTGAAGTGGAAGAGAAGGTCGTGTGAGTGGCCCCGGCAAAGAGGACAATGGTGCCGATGAAGCAAGAGGACGTGATGCAAGGCTATTGGTCTGTCGCCGTGGATGAGAAACGTCCATCTCCAGTAGTGGACGACATGGTCTTGGTAGGGGCTCCGGCATAGTGGAGGACGGTGGTGATGGATGTGGTGGAGGACGGCGGCGATGGATGGGATGGAGGACGGCGGCGATGGATGGGGTGGAGGACGGCGGCGATGGATGGGGTGGCGGACGGAGGCTGGTGTGGGGATGGTGTTCTAGCGCGGACGATGTATGAATGGGAAAATGGAGGGAGAGGTACGGGGAACCATGTTTTTGGGACGCGCCTGTCTGAAATATGGGAAAGTTACAAACTTAGCCCTCGTTTAAAATTTGGACGTCTCATCGGTTGGAGATAGGACGGTAATCTCGCATCTCGCCAATATTTGCCAAAAGCGATTTAGGGCGAGGAGAGGGTGGTTGGCGCCCACTGTGTATGGACGGGGCTGACAAGTAGGGCGGTTGTGTCACGTCTAAGTGAAGTTACAAACCTGCCCCTATTGAAAATATTTGCCTACATCGATTTCGGTCGAGTCAAGTTTGTTTTGTCGCCCACCATGTATGAATGGGGAAAATGGAGGGAGAAACAGAGGTCTTTCGGATGATCTTGAATCAAATGTGTTTTGCTGCCCATGTTTGGCGCAAACCGTGTCGGGATGGGCTCAGAGGCGGTCGTGTCACGTCTAATTGAAGTTACTAACCTACCCCTATTTAGAGCAGTGGAAATCGGGCCGATGGATTGTCCGTGTAATGGGTAGACAGTAATTTTCATCTCCCAAACACTTGGCTTCGGGAAGCCGACGTGGGACTGGACATTTTGCCGCTTCTTTCGAATTTTGGGACAATAAGCATCCACGTTTACCCTGGCAACTAAATTTGAATCCATTTTGTATTCCTATATGAATCTTTATAAATCATTCTATGTGTTTTTATATATCTTCAAAAGGACGACAAAGATGTATTCCCCTGTCATATATGAATATGGTTTACAAATGCCGATACTAAAATTCAGAAGCTGGAATCTAGTTTAAGGTGAATTCGAATATTTGGAACACTTCATGTCCAACTCAAATGTCACACGCAGCATAATGTGTACTCCCATTTAGATATGTACACAAGCGATGTATCAAGATTCAAATACCGAGTCAATCAACCAAGAATGTACAGAACTAACAGACATATAAACACTTATAGAGTATATGGATCAATAATATCAACTAACATACATAAGCCAGGCCGCTGTACTTTTTTTTGCTACAACAGGATCCTTTTTTTAACCAAGCTAATACAGCATCTTGGCCCTTTCTGATGCGTGCCACTTATGGTCCATCTATACTACTATTATTGCTGAATGCACATTCAACCCGATTGGCATATTTGTAGGTAAGGCAAAGCAATCAAAATGAAATGTCTCCGAGTCTTATCAATTAATACAGACTTGTGCTCAAATAAAATTACAAACCAAAAAACAAAAAACAAAAAACAATTATTACATGATCTCTAAAACAAATGGTTTGATTGATTACATGAACAAACAACACAAAGGTTATTCAACAATGGAAAGAACATTTCACCTATGATTTACCAAGTAGGAATTTAATTTCCTTTTTTCCTTCAGGACCTTAACAATGTGGTCAGTCTCATCTTGCTTCGTTTTGAAATCCACCAAATATTTAATGGTTGTCTTGTGTACTGCTTGTGATTGTGCTGTTTGCTTCCTCAACATGTCAACTTCATCTCTAAGTGCAGAAGCAGAATCTCTTTCTACCACTAGTTTAGCCTCTAGAGCATCAGAAGTTGGCAATTCATAATGCACAATTGGGCAGGTGCCACTGTTGTGGGATGATACAACATCCATGGGTACCTCGCTCTTTGATCTTGGGCTAACCTGTTTTGCCATTAAAGTTCTGATTGGATTTAGAAAAGTTGAAGTTAGCAAAACATCTCAACTGGCAGTTATAACAGCTAACCAGTTCAACAAACAAGGAATTAAATAATTTCAATTGGATGCTGAAAAGTAGTTGTTAACATCATTGTAACCCGTTGTTGCAGCAGCAAAGCAGTTAAACAAACAAGTAGCTATTTAAGTTCAGGCAAACAGGTAATTCTTAACAGTAAGTATCAAACACATAGATAGGCGCAGTCTATAATAAGATTAACAGGTTGTGGCATTATGTAATCAGTAGCAAACTAAATTAAGCCAAGCAACATAATTGAACAATTTTGCAATAAGTGTCTAACTAAAATTCCGAGAAGCAGATAACTGAACTTACGCTAGTTCTTTGTACAGGCACACTGCAACTTCTTTTTCGCTTACAAGGTTGTACGAAGGAGTCCATGGCATCAATTGCTTGGATACGCAGTCCCAATACTTCTTTCTTCCCACACTACATTGGTAAGTCGAATGGTTAATCTGGTAAGATGGTGCATCCTTGATATGTTATATGAGGACGTGTAGTCAGACTAGTTGTAGCCACACACATCACAATGGCTTTTACTGTATATTTCATGCGATTACTTTTGGCATATCGAGATCTAAGCAATCTATAATAGGATGAAAATACTGGCATCCCTCACATTATTGGTGAACTCGGTTCATAGAAACAAGCAATTCAACCAATCTATGGGTAAATCAAAAGCGCCACTGGAATATTTTTCACTACCCCAATCATACACGCAAAAAGGGGCGACGCCACCATAGGGGCTAGTATGGGCGGCCGCCTCGGGTGGATGGAAAGTGTGCACCTAGTTTGAGTCGTCCAGGTTGGCCCAGGCTAGTTTTTTCTGTCCCAACGCACGAGCAGGCAATGTAAAAATGAAGAAAAATGTTTCAATTTGGATGGGCCAATAACATAATTGCAAGGCAGGCCCTATAGCAGGCTCGCGGCCCGAACGAGCGCCTCCCATATCGATCGACAGTAGGAAAAATCCCAATTCATTCGCTCCAGCCTCCAGTCTGGTTCCCTCCTAACCTAGCCGCCGCTGGATAGACCGACACAGCACTTCCTCGCGCCCTCGTTGGAGGGCAGTCGCCGGGCTTCAAGCGAACGGAATGACAAGAAGATGAAGATCCAACCCTGGGTGTAGCCTGCGTGGGAGGCAGAAGCGGTAGCACGGGCATGGCATCGAGCTTGCACAAACGGACAGTCACAGCTTGCAAGAGTAGCATGTGCAATGAGCAGGTACATCACATCCCTGATTATATCTAATTCAACTCTACAATTTCTGGCCAATAGTTAAACCTGACGGTGTTGTAAAACTGCTTGGGAATATATGAGAAAATGAAACCAATTTCTACTTATTTTATAACTCCCCCAATCAATACTGAACTAACTGAATCTGATGTATCTAATCAAGTTTTCGGTGCAAACATACAAGCTCATGTTGTTCTTGAGCCTGAAGTGTCTAATGAACAGACTGCTAATGAAGGATTTGATGCAAACATTTTACATGCTCATTGAAGGATTTAGTGTCTAATGATGATCTGCTATGTTGAGAGAGACATAGAGATTTGCAGGCATTGATGACAAGCAAATTATAGTGCATTTTCATAGCTTGAGGAAACGTCAAGGCCATCTACCAGAAAGTCCCCGTATCATGACAAAATAGCATAAATACTTTTCTAATCTGTTGTTTGAAACTATTGGCATACTTGTGCTGGATAGATATATTGATATGCAGTTTGCGCACTGGTTATAGGTGCAATTACACTTCGATATTTTCAGCCAGAGAAAAAATAATTCAAGCAGGTACAGACCATGTTTGTAGTCCTTGTACACCATATTGCATTTTGTGTTTTTTGGTGCTTGCATCATTTAGTGTTTATAATCTGAACTACTTAGGATCATTAGCTGGTTTTCAAAGTGCATGTAGCTTCACATTTCTCAAGTTATGTTGATTTCCAAAGTGCAAGTGCCTTCGTATTTTTTAAGTTAAATGTTCGCCCCTGGTAACTTGAATTCATGGATCTGCCACTTCACACAAATCATACACGAATGCCAGTACGAATTAAATGAAATGCAGGGACTTACGCTAGCTCATTGTACAGGCTCACTGTAGCTCTGCTTGCGCTTGGGATGTTCCATGTACAAGTCCATGTTACCACTTCCTTGGATGTGCAGGCCTTGTGCTCCTTGCATCCCCCTCTGCATTTTTGACACGGCGAATGGTTGATCAAATAAGAGGAATCGACCTTGATGTTGTATCGGAGGATAGATACTTACAAGGTTATACGGGTGTGCAGGATGTGTACCAGATCCCGTAGCGCCATCATGCTTCGCTAAAAAATGGATTTGCTTGTTTCAGATGATATCTCCAGAAGAAATAAGAGTTAAAGTCAGAGTTGCATAGGCGTGTAAGCTAAGAGAGAAATGAAAGGATATCTAAACATCGTCGGAATAGTGCACAAAGGAGTGATGTGTGGATACCTAGTTCGGGCCGGCGTTTGGGCATGCTCGCCTAGCTAGAGTGTGGGTCACTTCAGAGCCATTGAGGGTGATGCGCTAGCGTTGGCTGGCCGCGCATAGATGCGGATCTTGAGTGGCAGTGAGGTGCTACGATGCGGTGGACGAGACCGTTGGTGAATCCCCAACGGCCTCGGGGGACGGAGGTGCGACGATGTACTCAGTGAAGTACCCCCGGTGAGCTGGGAGACAGCATCGATGAAGCGCACCTGATGCGGTGGAAGTCGGTGTCTGTGAGGCACGTCGGTTGCGGCGGCCGACGTTGTCAGTGGACCACCCGGCGCGGTGGACGAGGGCGTAGATGAGGTAGCTCCGGTGCGGTGGTGAAGAGCGGCCGTCGTCTTCGTCGTTGTCGTCTGACATAGAGGTGTGGAAAGAGACGAGACAAGGGGCGATTCGAATTTTGCTTGGGTTGGCGGCGAATTAGGGATTTGAGCAATCTGGGCGCGGAAGGGGACGGTGGAGAAGGGAGATTTTGCAGGGCTAGAATTGGGGCAGCCAGATATTTCAATCCGAAAAACATGGAAGCGCGAACTTATTTTGTTGTCCTTTTTTTTGGGGGGGGAGGGAGGGGTGGGTGGCTGGGTGCTATGCGTCTATCCGACACACGCGATCACCACAACACGACCCTGGTCTGCCTGGTGCGCCTACATTTGAGAATGTAAACGAATCTTCTTTCATTTGCAAATGAAACTGTATGTATTACCATGCCCGTGTTTTCCTTGCAATAATTAGCCATTCGAAACGAGATACTCCCTCCGTTCACTTTTCTAAGTCATTTCAGACAACTTAAAATGAACTGTTTTGCACATTGTCTGAAATGTCTTCAAGGTCTTATAAAAGTGAATAGAGGGAGCACTATAAATTATTTAATGAGGGGATCGAAACGGTATCCACGGTATCCATGCTAACATGGATTAGAGTGTGTGTCACATAATTAGTTATTTGAATTAGAGTGTGTGTCACGTAGCGATCTCCAATTCTAAGGTGGATTTCGCATTTCACTATATCCACGCTACTTTTTTAATACAAATTCATATGTATATGATGAACACCATGGTAGTGAGAAAACTTTTGGATGGATTCAAACATATGGCCAACAAAATAGCACAACAAATCAAGTCAATATAAACTTCTCGAAACCTAGTATGGCACGAATTCGAAATAATTACCCATATGCATGGTCCTCAGTTCAAATCTTACAATGTACACCGAATTGAAACATCGATATTAAGTCTCGTACTATCTACATTCAAATGTTGTTTTTAGCCCCCCCCCCCCCACACACACACACACGCTACATACTTCCTGTATCGGTCAATCTTCCTCTCCTAACCACCTTAGGAAGCTATCGGTTTCCAACACACGTTCATTCTTTCTCTCCATGTTTTGATCTCTAACTCTCTCAACTACACAACCCCCTTTTCCACTCTGTTACCAAATGTATTTACCTCACACACCCACCATTACACCCCATGCCGAGCTCTCTCACCCTCTCGCGCTAAATACATGCATTGCCTATCTAGCCCCCCAACCTCCCGTGTGCATGCACGCACATTGTCTATCTAGGTCACTCCCTCGAGACTGTCTCACTCTTTCTTCCGCACAGCGGGCCACACTCGCTCAATGTCGCTCTCTTTATCTGAGTCTCGTTTAACCTTGTTTTATTTCACACACAAATGGTATATCTCCCTGTTCGGGCCTTGATCGACACACTCTATACTCTCTCATGCAGATTGTCTATCTAGGTCAGTCCATCCAAGCCGCCCCCACTCTTTCGACCTCATGGCGGGCCACGCTCTCTCAATCTCTCTCTCTCTCTATATATATATATACATATATATATACATATATATATATATATATCCCTCTCTCTCTCTCTCTTTGTATGTCTCGATTTACCTCGCTCTTTCTTGGACAAAAACGATATACACCATGTTTGAGCCCAATTCAACCTATTCACATTGTATACTCTCTCACGCACATTGTCTATCTAGGTCACTCTCTCCAACCCGTCTCATTCTTTCGATCGCACGACGACTCTATGTAATCGATTGACCTTGCTTCCTCCCACGCACAAAATATATCTACACGTCTGTGACTGGATCATCTCTCAAGCTCTATCTTATAGCTCTCACCCTTGCCAAAAGCTTAATAGGACAATATCTCTCTAGAGCATATATATCTGTTCAATTAATGTCGGACCACACTCACTTGGTCTCTCTATCTATATGTCTCTCGATTGACCTCGCTTTCGCACGCCGTATCTTCCACGCATTGAAGCTACCTCTCCATCCCTCACAAAGCTGGAGCTATTTACATTGCGAGGGGCACTCCAACCTTGGATTAATTTGTGTAGGCATTTATCCGGTCGGTTTAGATTATATTTTTGTAGCATTCGGCCCACAACTACTCCAAACACCGTTGCAACCCCCGCAACTCCCCTAGTTAATTTCCCTCTAGCTCGGTCATCGCTCTCTCACACGTCCTTTCTTGCCTTCTACGTCGCACCATGGTATTATTCCAAAAAACTCTGTTATTCTCTTTAGTTATTATAAATAAGCTACGAAATTACACACCGATAGTCCACTTGGAATGGAACAAATTTCGACCCACAAATTAAAGTGCTACAAACTACACACTGAGGGGCCCACATGTCATGAAACAAATTTGGACCCATATACAAATTAAAAAAATAAAGGACGAGGATTGAACATGCGACTAGGGCCTTCAAGCCGCACGTCAATAGGCAACATACGTAGAATAGCAATGTTTGTTGTACCCCCTTTGTTCACATAATGTTTTTATAATACCACAGCCTATTTAATGGATAACATGTAATATTATTTTTGGTACTATTCGCCTTATCTTACTGGTGGGTTCCATGTGTGCTCTCTCTCTCCTCCCCTTCTGCATTTAGACGCACGGGCAAACACGAAGAACTCGCGGGCGATGTTGCCGTTGACCATATCTGGACGCGTTCACAAGTTACGGCACCAGTTTCACGTACTAGCAGCACTAGTCAGTGTGTACGTGCAATGCACGTTAATTTGGAAGTATATTAAGTGCATACGAATATTAAGTAGGATATTATTTGTGTGTTATTATGTGATTAGTACTATTTTTGGCATGAAATTAACTGCATGCTAAACGTGTTGAGCACTCGACATTGAAGCAGTCTAGGTCGTTGGATGACAAGGAATACATGTGGCTTGATGACGTTTTATATTTAATTTGATACGGCTCTAGCAGAACATTCAATCGATCAAACCATAGATTTCGTTCAGTCTGACTCCGACTTTAAATTATACGACGATCGATATAAAATAAATGGAAATGATAAACGTTCGGATTTTAAGCATGGCAATCCGAACGTTTTTCATGGCAAATTTAGATTACGCGGCGGCGGTGGAGGCGTCTTGCGGTGGGATGCGGCTCCTCTAGCGTGCTCTGTGTGTCGTCGGGCCACTGACCGACGGTGACAGCGGTGTCTTGGGCCGTTGTTGGCATACTCTTGGACGTTGGCCTAGCTTCAAGGAAGGCCAAAATGTTCTGGACTTTGGAGCGAATCAACTGGCGGGAGGAGGCGACTGGTGTTGGTGCAAGGAAGCGGTCGACGGCAGCCATCCATGCCGCTGAGGGGGTGTCGGTGTCGAAACCAACGGATCTCGGGTAGGAGGTCCCGATCTGTGCGTCTAGGCTGATGGTAACAGGAAGCAAGGGACACAATGTTTACCCAGGTTCGGGCCCTCTCGATGGAGGTAAAACCCAACTTCCTGCTTGATTAATATTGAAGATATGGGTAGTACAAGGGTAGATCTACCACGAGATCGTAGAGGCTAAACCCTAGAAGCTAGCCTATGATGGTATGATTGTAATTGTGATCGGCCTTCTAAGGACCAACCTCCGGTTTATATAGACACCGGAGAGGGCTAGGGTTTACATGGAGTCAGTTACAAGGAAGGAAACACAATATCCGGATCGCCAAGATTGTCTTCCACGCAAAGGAGAGTCCCATCCGGACACGGGACAAAGTCTTGAGTCTTGTATCTTCACACTTCAGTAGTCTGGATGATGTATACAGTCCGACTGTCTGGATACCCCTAATCCAGGACTCCCTTAGTAGCCCCTGAACCAGGCTTCAATGACGACAAGTCCGGCGCGCAGTCTTGTCTTCGGCATTGCAGGGCGGGTTCCTTCTCCGAATATTCCAAAGTAATTATCGAACACTTAAATCGTGTCCGGATCCACGAGGGGATTCTTACACACCATTGTAGGGAACACAGCATAAATCTGATCCGCTGGCAATCTTCGTATGTCGTGCCTTCGCATCGTGGCCCAGTTCAACACGAACTGATGCTTCTCGCCCCACCTCGACTCGCGCCGCGAGGCAGTTTTATTGGCACGTCCTGTCGAGGCAGAGATCGTGTTCCTCTTATTATGGGATCTTCCATTAATGCGGGCATGCGTAGCCCCATGACGCCCGTTGGTATGACTCCGTGTGCCGTTAGGTAAACCTCAAGCGGTCACCCTAAGGACTCTTGATATTCACCCCCTTTATAAAAGGGGCCGAGGCCTATGCCTCCTTTCCACCTTCCTCGCGCCTTCTTGCACATCGAGTCCTAACACCCGAGACCTAAGCTCCGACACCCCAGATCCTCCAATATGTCCGGATCCAACCCTCAAGGTCGATGGGTGGCCTCCTCGATTCAAAAGGAAGACATTGTGAAGTTTAGGGAGGTCGGATATCTGACCGCCGACATCTAGCACAGGCTTCTTGCTCCAGGGCAGGCCATCCCTACACCGAAGCCCAATGAGTGTGTCGTGTTTGTTCCTCACTTCCTCCATGGCTTGGGCCTCACCCTCGATCCTTTTGTGAGGGGTCTCATGTTCTATTATGGGTTGGATTTTCATGATCTAGCTCCGGACGCAATCCTCCATATCTCGTCGTTCATTATAGTGTGTGAGGCCTTCCTCCATGGCACCCCACACTTCAGCTTATGGCTCAAGACCTTCAATGTGAAGCCGAAGATGGTCGAGGGGCGACATGCAGAGTGCAGAGGTGTCGTAATAAGCAGGAACGCTGATGCCCCATGGCCAGAGGGTTCTTTCCCAGAAGTATCCGATGTATGGCAACGGAGGTGGTTTTATGTCATGGCTCCCAGAGGCACAAAGTGGGTGGCCGCCCCCAAGTTCCACTCGGGCCCTCCGTCACAACTAGCGTCTTGGACCGACGTAGGACGGAATTGGGGGCCCGCTGGCGATGTACCAGTACTGCAGAGCCGCATTCGAGAGCTTCTTGAGAGGGACATTAACCTTGTCAACATAATGCAAGTGATGTTAATCTGGTGGATGTTGCCGTGCCAACGCCGTCCTCTCCGGATCTGGGAGTTCACTCCAGAGGGTCCGCAGACTGTTAAGCACTTCTTCGGCTTGAAGCTCGAAGGGATGTGTAAATTATTCTTCGGACCAAAAGTAGAGTGTCCGGACACCAACGAGGATGCGGGCCTAAGCTGCAATCGCCTAGATACCCAAGTAAGTAACCTTGATACCGGACACCTTGTTTTGTATTTGTCATAATTGTTTATTCTGAAAATCATCCGTCGCCAGGAATGGCTCAGCAAGGCGGAGAGAATCAGGTGTCCGGCACCACTTCCCGAAGGCTCGCCTGGTCCCATCATGGCCAAGATGCTTGACCGGGTACTCAGCAGAATGCCCTCAGGGAAAGACAAGGGGAAGAACAAAGAAACTGAACTCCACACGCTACACATCCGAACTAGGGGAATTGTTACCTCCCCTAAGGAAGATAGTCGAGAAGGGGAGGCTAAGGCCTCCTCCCCGCGCAGGAAGAAGAGGGCTGCCTCCGAAGACTTGGAGACGGAGATGCCCAAACCAGGGAAAAAGGTATCCCCAGGGGGCCCTGCCCCGATGGGCACCCTCACCGCGTCATGCCCGCCAATGGGCCAGCCCTCCAACGAGCTGTAAGTCAATCGTTAATTTGAAGGTACTGTGTTTCTCCTAGATCAATAACCAGGATTCGTCTTTTGCAGTCCGGCTAGCAGCTCTTCTCAACAGAGTTTGTCTTCGGGGGATCTTTCTCCAGAGATGATGGAGAGCGAGACCCCACCCACCTCTCCGCCTCATGAAGCGGGCGACACCGAGGTGTCGTCATGGAGGATTCCGAATCTGCCGAAGCCGAAAGCCAATGCGTCAGCCACCACGAGGGGCGATGGGAAGGGTCCGGCACAGTTCAATGTCCGGCCGGACGTACTGACGGGCCTACTGGAGCGAGCTGCGCTCTCAGAGGAGCACCGCTCATTAATGAGCGCGGTGCTCAAGAAGATTTCATCCGCTACAAGCGGTTTGAATGAAGCATTTACAAGCCTACTCAGAGGCTTTGAGGTATGTAGTGAAGAATACACTATTTTTTGGCTGTGAGGCACATGCTAGGTGTGCTCCATATAGATAGTAGCCCCTAAGACACTGGTTGCCCGCCCTAGACGGCAAACGGGGGATCATAAATCAATTAACGCACTGTAAATATGTGCAGGTACCTGTGGGTCTGGCCGCCGACCAGTCCATTGTAGTTGCCGAACTAACGAGGCAGATTGGATCGATTGATGTCGATATCACGCTGGTGAACGAGTGGCTGGATAAATCACAAGGTATGTGCCCTGCCTTCCTTTGTATAGGAAAATATGAAGGCGGCATGATATTAATGTAATATGTTTGAACTACAAATGGTGCTGCTGTCGTGGAGGCCCTAAGGGCGGAACTTGCCGAGCCAAGGAACAAGCTCGGGTTAGCAATGTGGCTGCCCTAAAGGCGGTCGAGGAATTGAGAGCGAACAGGCTGCTCATCACCGAAGCGAGGAAAAGATCGCCGAAATGGCTGTGGAGTTAAAAAATGCCGCTGACCGATATGAGCTCCTTAAAAAGGAGCATAAGGATAGTTCAGCTGACCTGAACAAGGCACTTAATGCCACCAAGGAAATATGGACCGAGCTCAGGGGTGCACGGGAGGGGCTTCAACAGGCCGGTAAAATCGCGGCTAGGGGCTCCTACTTGCTGCGGACGAAGTTTTTCGATCCAAAGTACGCTCCCCTGGATGGACGCTGGAGTCCTGCGGACGCGTATGCGGATTTGGCAAAGAGTACAGCTGACGCTGCCAAGTTCTTCAAAGATCAGGGTGATAAGGAAGTGGAGAATCTTTTCTGGTCGCAATTCAATGCTCCCACTCGCCCGCTGCCGTTAAGTGACAAGATGGCTGCTGTAGCGGAGCTTCACAGGCTGTCCGGGCTTGAAATGCGGTCTGTAATAGACCATCTTTGGCCGAAGGGGCCTAAGCCGGCTAGTTACTTTAGCTTGGTGCAAAAGTTCCTTGGGGCCGTGCCCCAGATTGATGCCATGAGAAGGTCGGCATGCATAGAAGGTGCACGGATGGCCCTTGCCCGCGTTAAAGCATTTTGGACAGGTATGGAGGCCACCATTGTGGCGACCCAGGATCCGGAGGGAGGCCAATATCTGGCCGAGCACTATTTGGCGTAGGTAACAGAAGGTGCCCGCCTAATAGAGAGGCGCGGTGCTCGAAGGATGTCTTGTTTGAGTGACAAGTCCGATCATTGTAAAAACAATGTTATTTTGGTTATAAGGCTATATTTATACTTTTTGCCTGAAAGTATTATTGTGTCTCCTGTGCGGCAATTTTATATATATATATACATGTAATCCGAAAGTTAGCAGTCGTTGGCTTTAGCCCCCACGAATATAATGTGGGGGTGTTCGAGAAAAATATGCATAATCACACTTGATCCAACGTCTTGGTCCATTAACGAGGTGATCGCACGTCGAACTAGGCAACCGGACTATATAGCTGTAACGCTTTTGCTTAGCCATGGGAGTCTAATGTTGGGGCTACTATGTAGCCCCTGGTACCTTCGCTTGCATCCGAATACGGGCGCGCGTGCACATGACCGGGAAACGGTCCTTCGTTAATGCGGAGGGAACCTAAAGATTATGATAAGTCTTCGAGTGGTTGAATAGTCTCAGCTGTATCATGACAGTCAGTTTTCGGCTTTCTCTACTGAGGTGCTAGTCCAGGATAACCAGGGCACAATCGCAGTAGTTCTCCTTTCGCCACCTTAGCCGATAATAACAGAACGTAAGGCGGCAAACCCAGGAGCCGGGCAAACCCAACATTTGACCAAAGACATGATTCGGAGCTGATGCATATAAGGCCAAACTCGTGACGCCGAACACTCCCGAAGGTATTCGGACTTTATAACAGACGATGGGCTCAAGAATGCCCACTCATTATAAACCATGTGTTTCCAGGTACGTGCGTTAATCTGTCGTGGCGAAATGCCAATAACGGCAGTATCCTCTATGGGTATGGAACCCATGGGATGGTTTAAACAACAAGAGGCAATAGAAAAGGTTTACACAGGGGCTTAATCTAAAAAGAAACATGTTGAACGGGGCCCTACTGCACGTCTGCGCCTTTGTCTCCGTTGTGCCGTATCCAGGAAGGGTATCGTGCGAACGTTGTCTGTGGAAAAAAGAAAACTCGTAGGAGAGTACAACGTAAGTATGCGATGGATAGTAAAAGTGTAAGATGTTGGCATGCCAATAAGTTTGAGCCAAGTGTGGGTATGTATTAAATATTTATAGCCCCTGGTGTCCGCTATGGGATTACATATACGGTGCCCTGGTTCAATTTTGTCCGGGCTACCGGACTCGTCTAACCGTGTCTATGGTCTTAATGACCGGTCATGTTTTCTGATATTGGAGCCCGCTTATAGTCTGGCCGCCAGGGCCGTCGCGTGTTCCTCTGCGCGTGAAGAGCACTCTGTGATTCCGCTAACGGTGATGACACCACGTGGATCGGGCATCTTGAGTGTAAGGTAGCCATAGTGCGGCAATGCGTTGAAGCGGGCGAAGGCCGTTCTTCCAAGCAATGCATGGTAGTCGCTTTGGAAGGGTGCGATGATGAAGAGTAGTTCTTCGCTTCTGGAGTTGCCTGGAGAGCCGAATGTTACCTCCAGTACGACGGAGCCCCTATTGTAGGCTTCAACGCCTGGTATCACCCCTTTAAAGGTGGTGTTGCTTTGACTAATTTTGGATGGGTCTATCCCCATCCTGCCGACAGTGTCCTCATATATTAGATTGAGACTGCTTCCGCCGTCCATGAGGACGTGGGTGAGATGATATCTGTCGATTATTGGGTCAAGCACCAAGGCCTCTGATCCTTCGCGCTGAATACTAGTTTGGTCGTCCAAGTGATCGAAGGTGATCAGATAAGACATCCAGTAGTTAGGTGTGGGTACGATGGGCTCTAGATCACGCGCGTCTCTATGCGCGTGTTCGTGCCTTCTCATGGATGTACGAGTCGCGTGGATCATGTTCACTATTTTAACCTCTGGTGGGAATTTTTTCTGTCCCCCAGTGTTCGGCTGGCGAGGTTCATCCTCGTCTTCACTCGGTGTTTCCCTTCCCTTGTGTTCGGCATTTAATTTGCCGGCCTGCTTGAAGACCCAGCACTCTCTATGCGTGTGGTTCGCAGGTTTGTTAGGGGTGCCATGAATTTGGCACAGTCTATCCAGGACTCTGTTCAGAGCGAACGGTCCCTCTTTACTGCCTTTAAATGGCTTCTTTTGCTGATCAGGTCGAGAGCCCCTGAATCCAGCATTAACCATTGTGTTATCCGGGCTCTCTTCCTTGTTTTGGCATTTATTCTTATTACGCCGTGGCTTCCCGTTGCCATCCCTTATTTCGGATGTGTTGGGGTCGCTGGTGCCTTTACGGGCTAGCCAGCTATCTTCACCCGTTCAAAAGCGGGTCATAAGGCTTGTTAGGGCTGCCATTGTCCTTGGCTTTTCTTGGTCGAGGTGTCTGGCGAGCCACTCGTCATGGATGCTGTGTTTGAATGCCGCTAAGGCTTCGGCATCCGGACAATCGACAATTTGATTCTTCTTAGTGAGGAATCTGTTCCAAAGCTTGCGGGCAGACTCTCCGGGCTGTTGGATTATGTGACTTAAATCGTCAGCATCCGGAGGCCGGACATAAGTCCCTTGAAAACTGGCCCTGAAAACATCCTCGAGTTCCTCCCAACTCCCAATTGAATTTTCGGGGAGGCTTTTCAACCAGTGTCGAGCTCGTCCCTTTAGTTTGAGGGGAAGGTATTTGATGGCGTGGAGGTCATCCCCACGAGCCATATGTATATGCAGGATAAAGTCCTCGATCCAGACCTCTATGTTCATAGGTTTAAAGCCCTGTGGAAATTCATGGTACAGTACTTCTTCGGTAAAGCACAGGGGGTGGGCAGCCCCTTTGTATCTTGACGTGATGTGGCATGCCGTCGGCTGTTGTTGTGTCCGGTGTTTATTTCGAACTGGTATTTGATTAGCATGATCATTTTGATGACCACAGTCCCTCGCTGGGGTGTGTCTTTTAGATCCGTAGATGGACCTAGTTGCGCGAGTTTCTTATCCAGGTGCTCACGTAGATCGTGTACGGCGTCGGTAGCCGCTTTGTTGCGGTTATGAAGTGGTACGTTCATACGTCTCCAACGTATCTATAATTTTTGATTGCTCCATGCTACTTTATCTACTGTTTTGGACTATATTGGGCTTTATTTTCCACTTTTATATTACTTTTGGGACTAACCTATTAACCGGAGACCCGGCCCAGAATTGCTGTTTTTTGCCTATTTTAGTGTTTCGAAGAAACGGAATATCAAACGGAGTCCAAACGGAATGAAACATTTGGGAACGTGATTTTCCAACCGAACGTGATCCACGAGACTTGGACCCTACTCCAAGAAGTGTCAGAGGCGGTCACGAGGGTGGAGGGCGCCCCCCCCCCCCCCCCGGGGGCGCGCTTGTAAGTGCATCTAGTGCCACCCCTTGTTGGTTTTGGAGTATTGACGACAAAGTTGGTTGAGGGACTAATGCGTTTGTGAGAATTGCAGGATAACGCAGGTAGTGTCCCTCATTGATTCGGTTTACCTACCGGAGATGACCCCTAAAAATGTATGAAGACATTGAAGACAATGGTGGTATGAGAAGATATTCATATTGAAGACTATGACATGAGAAGACATTGCGTGAAGACTTTGGAGCGTGAAGACTGTGTGTTTTCGTTGTTTCGTTTCTTCTTTGTTGAGTCATAGGAACCACCGTACTGTTAAGTGGGGTCCAAGTGAACTAAGTCAGAGTGACTGAAGTGATGCTCAACCCAAATCCTATGTCTTCGAGCGAAGACAATGAGAGCAAATCTTATCCAGAGCTGGATGAGTCAGCTTTGCTTGTAGCCCAAGTAAAGTTGCCGCATGTGTTTGAAATCTGATCGTTGGAACACGTGTTAGTTCCTTAGTGACCCAGGGTCATTTTGGACAAATCAGGTCGGGTTGCCTAGTGGCTATAAATAGCCCACCCCCTACACCATAAATTGGTGGCTGCTCAGAGTTTGTGCACGGCTTTTGTCGTTTGAGAGCAACCCACCTCGAAGCATTTGAGAGAGAGAAATCCTTGCGAGGACAAAGCCCAAACACCCAGACCCAAAGAGTGTTAGGCATCACTGAAGTCTTTCTGTCTGTGTGACCTGAAGACTTATTACACTTGAGGACTGTGAATCCTCCAGCCGGTTAGGCGTCGCGTTCTGAGCATCCAAGAGTCATTGTGGATTGCCGGTGAACGAAGTCTGTGAAGGTTTGGAAGTATCCCTTGAAGACTTACCAGAGTGATTGGGCGAGGACTGGGTGTCCTTAGCTCAAGGGGAATAAGGTGAAGACACGGTCTTCTGAGTTAAATCTCAGCCTCCCTAACCAGACGTACAGTTGTCACAGCAACTGGAACTGGTCCAACAAATCCTGTGTCTTCAACAAGCAACTGGTTCTATCCCTTCCAACCTTACTTAAGTTTGTCTTCATGAAGTCATTGCTTATCTGTTTATCTGTTTGACTTCATTGCTTGACTACTATTGTTGATTGGTTTCATACTATCTTCCATCTCGATCCTTACTACCTAACTGCTATTAGTCCTGTACCTTCATATCATTACATACTTGACTATGGCTTGTTTAGGTTAGTTTATCTTCCGCTGCATATCAATTAGGTTGTTTCTATTGTTTGTCTTCGAAACTTCCAAGTTTTGAAGACTTTCATAAAAATCGCCTATTCACCCCCCCCCCCCTCTAGTCGATACTAGCACTTACAATTGGTATCAGAGCAAGGTACTCCCTTGTTCTGTGTGATTCGGTTTAACCACCTGGAGTTTCAGCTATGTCGATTGCAGGGATAATCAAGGTCTCCGCTGCTTGCCCCTTGTTCGATGGAACTGAATATCCCTACTGGAAGAATAAGATGCGCATGCATCTTGAAGCCATTGATGTCGACCTCTGGTATGTCGTCAAGAATGGCGTTCCCAAAACCGGTGAAGGTGTCACCCCCACTGATGTCAAGAAGTTCATTCAACTGGACTCTACTGCGAAGAACATCATCTGTGGTCATCTGACCAAAGGACAGTATGGTCGTGTGAGTGCTCTGGAAACGTTGAAGCTAGTCTGGGACTGGCTATCCAAGGTCAATGAAGGCGTTTCAACCCAGAGAGATCAAAGAATCAGTGTTCTCCGCAACCTCTTCAACCGCTTCAAGAGAAATGACAATGAGAATGTCCAGCTCACGTTTGATCGCCTCACTGATATCACAAATGAACTTCAAGCTCTTGGCGCAACTGAGATTACCAAGCATGAAATCGTCAAGACACTGCTGAGATCACTTGACAGCTCATTTGACACCCTTGCCCTCATGATACAAGAACATCCTGACTTCAAGACACTCGATCCGTCTGATATACTTGAGAGGCTCAACACACATGAGTTCCAGCTATCTAAGAAAAGAGATATCTATGGTCCAAGCTATGGCCGAACTCGTGCTTTGAAGGCAAAAGTTGTTTCCTCATCTGAAGAAGAATCTGATTGCAGTTCCGAAGATCCTGAAGACATTGGAAGGGAACTTGCTATGCTTGTGAAGAAGTTCCAGAAATTCACAAAGAAGAAAGGCTTCAGAAAGAATTCATGATCTAGCTCAACGAATGATGAAGCTTCCACACATGATCACAAGAAGAGAACCAGCCACAAGTGCAAGAAACCTGGCCACTACATATCTGAGTGTCCACAGTGGGACAATGAGAAGAAGAAGAAGAAAAGCAAGGAATATGATTCTGATGACAAGAAGAAGAAGAAATCCTCAAAGTCTTCTAAGTCTTCTTCCAAGTCTTCATCATACAAGAAGAGATCATCTGGCAAGGCTCGTGCTTTTGTTGGCAAGGAAATGGATTCAGAGAAGGAGTCTGCTTCGGAGGAGGTGGAGGTGGAGTCTGGAGAGGAGTCTGACCCTGGCGTTGCAAGCCTGGCTCTAGCCACTGCCTATGTTGCCAAGTCCATCTTCAACACTGAAGACAATGACTTCCACACCAACGCTGAAGCTAATGACGAAGACGATCCTACTCCCACCTACTACTTCATGGCACGCGGTGCCAAGGCAAAATCACGCGATGCTTACTTTCAAACTTCAAGTGAAGATGACTCTGATTGTGAATCCAAACCCAGCTACAAAACACTTGCTAAAATTGCAACTGAACAACAAAAGGCTATGGAGCATACTCAAAAACTGTTAGAAAAAAGCGATGACCTGTTGACGCTGAAATGACACGTTCACAGTCCTTAGTTGATGACATAAAAAGTCTTCATGCTAAGTACCAAGAACTTGAAGGTCGTCATGAATCACTCTCAACTACTTATGAAAGGCTCTCCTATGATTATCTTCAAAGGAAACAAGAGCTTGAGAAATTGAGAGCGGCTCATGAAGATCTTCAAAAGGTGAATGAGTCACTTCGCGCTCAACAGATCAGTTCCGCTCAGGAAGGATTTGAACCACCATGTCTAAAATGCATTGAGCGTGATAATGCTACATCTGTTGCTGAATGTTCCACTGCTGCTACTGTTTCATTGTCTTCACCTACTGATGTGGTCACTAACCCCTCTGCGGAGGATACCACTGCTGTTGCTGATGAAAATGCTATGTTGAAGACATTGCTTGAAACAGGGATGTACAAAAGTTTGAAGGGACGTCAGACTCTCTGCGATGTCCTCAAAAAGCAGATTCGGAACCGAAACCCTAGGAAAGAGGGTGTTGGGTTCGAGAGGAAAATGAACGTTGATGGCTCATACTGGAAGCCTGAGCAGTACCCCAAAACCACATGGGTTGCTGCAAAGGGACCTTCAGTAGATCCATCTACCTTATCTGGCTTTACCTGTGCTAATCCTATTATCATTGATGAATCCTTTGATGCAAACTATAAGCTGTTCAAAAATCAGAATGGTGAAGTGTTTGCCAGGTACATTGGTACTAACTGCAGGAATGGACCACCGATGAGGAAGATCTGGGTACCTAAGCGGTACATTGAGAATCTTCCTGTGAATGTCGTCATGACACCACCTAGGAAGAAGACAAACCCCAGACCTATAGCTTCATATGGCCCAAAGGCTTCATACAGATACAGGACTCACATGAGTCGCCCTAACGCCAATGTTTTGCAGGGAAATCATGCTCAGACTTATGAATATGAGCGGGTATCTTCGAACCGCTATGTTCATAGGACTAAGAACTTTTCTGCTTATTCTTATGAGTATCATTCATCTCCTGCAAGGCTATTTGCTAGGGCTTCAAAGCCAAAGTTCTCAGATGCTGCACTTAGACTCATTGCTTCTAAGCCCCCACTGAAAATGTGGGTGGCAAAGAAGAACTAACTCTCTTTTGCAGAAAATGGTCTCCAGCCAGCAAACAATGGCGTCTGGTACTATTGCTGGGGACCTAAAACTCACTGAGGATGCATGTTAAAATATCATTCTATATGCTTCACATCTGAATTCCTCATCAGTCTATGTTCTAACTTTGATATAAGTTGTGACTGTCCCTGTATGTATCAAATGCATATGCTTCACAACACTTGTGTGAAGCCTATCTTCCTAACTGCACTGTAGGGTACATCACCAAAAGCTTCAGAATGGATTATGGATAGTGGATGCACAAATCATATGACTGGTGATCGAAGTCTTCTCATGGACTCAACCTTACGTCCATCCGACAAGAGTCACATCACGTTTGCTGACACTGGTAAAAGCAAAGTATTGGGTCTAGGTAGAGTTGCAATCTCAAAGGATCAACACATGGATAAAGTGATGCTTGTTGAATCCCTTGGTTTCAACTTAATGTCTGTCTCAATGCTTTGTGACTTGAACATGATTGTGATATTTGGCAAATATCGTTGCCTTGTACTAATGGAATCTGACAAATCTGTAGTCTTTGAAGGGTATCGAAAAGATGATCCGTACATGGTAGATTTCTTAGCAGGTCCACATCTTGCCGTTTGTCTTCTCACAAAAGCTTCAGAATGCTGGCTCTGGCATCGAAGGCTGGGACATGCTGGCATGAGGAACTTACACTCACTCGTGAAGAAGAAGCATGTCATTGGCATCGAAGATGTCAAGTTCAAGAAGGATCATCTGTGTGGTGTTTGTGAAGCTGGAAAGATCACTAGGGCAAAGCACCCATCGAAGACAATCATGACAATATCTCAACCCTTCGAGCTGTTGCACATGGACTTATTTGGACCTACTCACTACTCCACCCTCACAACAACTGCCTGTCTTTATGGTTTCGTCATTGTTGATGACTACTCAAGATACACATGGGTCCATATAATTCTTTACAAGACTGAAGTACAAGATGTCTTCAGACGCTTTGCAAATCGAGCAATGAACAATTATGGAGTGAAGATCAAGCACATCAGAAGTGACAATGGCACTGAATTCAAGAACACCGGACTTGATCTGTATCTGGATACAATGGGAATCACTCATGAGTTCTCTGCTCCATACACACCTCAGCAAAATGGCATCGTTGAGCACAAGAACAGAACCCTCATTGAAATGGCTCGAACAATGCTAGATGAGTACAAGACACCAAGAAAGTTCTGGCCTGAAGCTATTGATACAGCATGTCACATCATCAACCGTGTGTACGTTCATAAGCTTCTGAACAAAACATCATATGAGCTACTTACAGGCAAGAAGCCAAATGTCAGTTACTTCAGAGTACTTGAAGCAAGATGCTGGATAAAGGATCCCCATCACAAGTCAAAATTTGCACCTAAGGCTCACGAAGGCTTCATGCTTGGCTATGGAAAGGATTCACACTCCTACAGAGTCTTCAACCTTTATCTCTACAAAATCGTTGAAACTGTGGACGTGAGATTTGATGAAATAAATGGTTCACAGAGAGAGATCCTGCCAAGTACACTGGATGAAGCTCCTTCAAATGAGGCAATCAAGTTGATGGGAACTGGTGAAATCATGCCCTTTGAAGCACAACCTGAAGAGGAACTCATCATCTCCGCACCAAATCAACCTGAAGACAATGCTCAGTCCGAAGACAATCCTCCCAATGATGACAATGATCAGCCAGAGCAAAATCTTTGTCCTGTTCACCCTCGTGTTGCAAATGAAGTTCAAATAGAGAAGATAATTGACAGCATCAATGCACCTGGTCCGCTCACTCGTTCAAGAGCAACTCAGCTAGCAAACTTCTGTGGGCACTTTTCATTTGTGTCAATATCAGAACCCAAGAAAGTTGTTGAAGCTTTTATGGAACCAGAATGGATTCAAGCCATGCAAGAAGAACTTCAACAGTTCAAACTGAATAATGTCTGGGAACTTGTCAAGCGACCTGATCCTCGCAAGCATAACATTATTGGAACAAAATGGATATATCGAAACAAGCAAGATGAGCATGGTCAAGTCGTCAGAAACAAAGCACGTCTTGTAGCTCAAGGATACACCCAAGTGGAAGGAATTGAATTCGATGAAACATTTGCTCCTGTTGCTAGGCTTGAAGCTATTCGCATACTGCTAGCTTATGCAAATCATCAGAATATCTTGCTATATCCAATGGATGTAAAGAGTGCATTTCTCAATGGCAAGATTGAAGAAGAAGTGTATGTCGCACAACCACCTGGCTTTGACGATCCAAAACATCCTGATATGGTGTACAAGCTAAACAAGGCACTGTATGGCCTCAAACAAGCTCCTCGTGCCTGGTATGATACAATCAAAGACTTCCTGAAGAGCAAAGGCTTCAAACCTGGATCCCTCGATCCCACTCTCTTCACGAAGACATATGATGGTGAACTGTTTGTGTGCCAAATATATGTGGATGACATAATCTTCGGATGCACCAACCAGAAGTATAGTGATGAGTTTGGGTACATGATGCAAGAGCAATATCAAATGTCCATGATGGGTGAGATGAAGTTCTTCCTTGGTCTTCAAATTCGTCAGTAGAGGAATGGCATCTTCATATCTCAAGAAAAATACCTCAAAGATTGTCTGAAGAAGTTTGGAATGGAAGACTGCAAAGGCTACACGACGCCAATGCCAGCCAAGCACCATCTTGGTCCCGACGATAATGGTAAAGAGTTCGATCAAAAGGTATACCGCTCCATGATTGGTTCTTTGCTTTATTTATGTGCATCTAGGCCAGATATTATGCTTAGTGTTTGCATGTGTGCTCGGTACCAAGCGGCACCAAAGGAATCGCATCACTTAGCTGTGAAGCGAATTCTTAGATATTTGGCTTACACCCCAACACTCAGATTATGGTATCCCAAGGGCTAAAGATTCGATTTGGTTGGATTCTCGGATGCTGATTATGCTGGTGACAAGGTGGATCGCAAGTCTACATCTGGCACATGCCATTTTCTGGGTCGATGACTTGTTTGTTGGTCTTCGAAGAAGCAGAACTGTGTATCACTCTCAACTGCTGAATCTGAATACATTGCTGTTGGATCCTGTTGTGCTCAGCTTCTATGGATGAAGCAAACTCTTAAGGACTATGGCATCAATCTGAAACAAGTACCTCTCTTCTGCGACAATGAGAGTGCCATCAAGATAGCCAACAATCCAGTCCAACACTCGAAGACAAAGCACATTGAAATTCGTCATCACTTTCTCAGAGATCATGTTATGAAGAAAGATATCGACATCATTCACGTCAACACTGATGAGCAACTGGCAGATATCTTCACAAAGCCCTTGGATGAGAAAAGGTTTTGCAAGTTACAGTGTGAGCTAAATATCATAGAATCCTCTAATGTCCTGTGATCAGGCACACATCCTAACACTTATGCATGGATGACTTAGATGTGCAACACACAAAGTAAGGTATATTTTCAATCAATGAAGATTTACACTCTGAGTGTGAATACATTAACATGGAATTTGACTTTGGAGCGCCACGATAATTGTGCGCCGTGTCTGGGTCTAATATTTTCTATACGGTGGGTAACGCCACCACCAACTTTTCTTGTTTGAAGTGTTTTCTCAAGGCGTTATATTGCAATGACTTCGCATTTAGTTTGTCTTCAGTTTCAATTTGTCTTCATGACTTTCTGCACTATGATGATTTGACTGCTTTTTGACATATATATATACTAGTGTTCTGTCCTCTACAGCATTCACTTATAGCTATGTCTTCAAGATTGGATCTTTTGAACTAAGTGAATGTGATCGGACCCTAACCTCTCTATGCTTACTATCTCAAATCTATCTGTCCAAATCATATGCATTCTGTTGAAACTGTCGAATGTCTTCTCTGCGTCCTAGTCAACAGAAGGCAAAGAGACAAACATTAAATCTGTTCTTAATGGATTATCTTTACTGTTGAAATCCGGAGAAGCCGGAACAACTCTCCGACATGCCTGGCGGGCGTGGGAACGTGGGACAACCCTGAGGGTGTTGCATGTTCGCCACGTGCCCCTCAGATGTGAACCGCCAGGGGCACCAGCATAATTGCGCTGTGTCTCTCACCTACTTATAAATACCTGTCCCCCTGCGGTAAAGAAATACTTCCTCCACCTCTCCACCTCTGTCAAAACCCTAGTGCCACCGCTAGCTCGAGACGACGCCGGCGACGAAGCGCTTAGCTGCCGCAACTTCTCCGACGCCGTCCTCACGCCGGCCGCGGACATCGTCCTCTCCGCCGTCGCCGTAGGTGTCCTCCGTCGCCAAGTTAGGGCATGGTGGGCTGAACTGCTCGGTCTCCTATTCTTCTCCATCTAGCAGTTCTTCGTGCGGTAATTATAACCCTATTTTACCACCTTTTTGATCTTCAAGATTCATCCTGTTTACCGAAAGTTGTTTCTGTCTATTCAAGCTAGATCTATTCCGTCTGCATCTCATACTGCTTAGTCGATTCACTTAGATTTCTTCTAGTTTGATTCCTCACTTGTACTTATTCACGGATTGGTACAAATCTGGAACCAACTCACCTATATAAGTGAATGTCTTCGCAACATGAGGTCAATGTCTTCAAACTGATTTATCTTCAAAAAAATTTGAGAATGCATATGACCTCTTCCCCTTCCCTCGCATCTCTAATGCTGTCACAGGTACATGTCCGTGGGAGAATCCCTTGGTTCTCATAGTCTACATTTGTTTGCAGAATACTTACAGCATCAGTTGAATTCTCCTGAAGCCAGTTCCTGCTTGACCAGCAAGCGCAAATCTCTGAAGCCATTGAACGTATTGAAGCCTTTCAGTTTAAAGTTCATGGCAACAGAGAAATCAGCAAGGAAGGGTGGCAGACAGCGCAGAGGAGGCACATCTAAAGATCTGCCTGATGACTTAGCGGAACTGTACAAGACAGATCTTGAAGAAAATTATCATCAGAGGAAGACGCGAATCCAATGGATTCGACGCTATTGGGCTGAGGAATGGTTCAAGTACAGATTTGTGACAAAGGAATATGCAGAGAAAAATGCCATCAAGAAACCTTGGGGTGATATCCTCTATCGAGGGCTTCAACCCAAGAGCCGAGCTGAAGCCATTGAACAAGGCTTCTATCCATGCATGGTCCGTGAGCCACAGCCAGTGAACGCAGATCCCACTTCACTACTATGGTGTCGTGATGATTCGCTCTTCAAGCGCAACTATCAGTTTGTTGTGGCTTCGGCCAAAGAGAACAAGAAGACCTTGGGTTTGGACTTCAATCCAGGTCCCTCTGCTCCCCACGCTGATGGCTCCCGTGAAGCTAATCCCAATGTCATTGGCCCCTACGCCAACCTTGACGGCCTCATAACTTACATCATGGTCCAAGGCGCCAGAGTAGATCATTCTGACGATGGTGCTGACTCTGATGAAGCCCCTGCTCCTCCTCCGCCAAAGCCGCAGAAGCAAAAGAAGTCTAAGGCTTCAACCTCAGCTGCAAAGCCACCTCCGAAGACTTTGTGTGCGAAGCCACTGGCCACTGCACCTCCTGAAGCCAGTGTGCAATCTGAAGATCTGTCCCGTGTCTCCAGGAGAACGGACAAGAAAAAGCAGCTTGTTAGAACATCTGATCAGCGAGCTTTGACTCCTGCTGCCATTCTGCGTGAAGAACCCATTGATCTATCAAGTGATGAAGATCTTGCGGATGATGCCCTTGAGCAGCTGATCAAGAGCAAAGAAGAAGCATAAATCTTCAGCAACCTGCCTCTCTTTGATGTGGCCATCATTCACAATTTCATTGATGAGTGGTTCGATACCCCCAACGTCAGTTTTGAAGACTTACAGCTCCCAATAGGCCTCAGTGTCGCCTTCAATGGAGCCATTGCTTCTGAGCTAGCTCTCGCTCAGCGCATCGTTGAGCTCAAAAACAAAATTGATTTTGAGAAGGCTCAATTCAAGAAGCATGTGGCCAATCTAAGTGTTCAAGACGTCCGCAACTTCAAGGTCATGCTCCATGAGCTCAAAGAAGCTTTTCTGCAGAAACGCCAAGAAGCTCAGGGCTCTTGAGAACGCATGAAGCTTTTGGCTGATAAGTGTGTGCTTGCCTACAATGAGGCTGAGAAGCGCAAGTCCCTTGGCCGTCCAGGCATTGACCCCAGGATGGCTGCAAAGAGGAAGAAGAAGCACCCTGCTGAACAGCCTGCGGCGTCAAGCCAAGAAGCCCCTCGCATTATTTTCCCGAGCAGCATGACTGGCTCGAAGCCAAAGGTCACCACAACCGCTTCAGAACAGAAGAAGACAAAGGCTGCCGAGGCTGACGCCAGAAAGAGAAAGCATGCTGAAGCCTTTGATGCCGCTCCCTCCAAGAAGAAGCGCAAGACCAAGAAGACTAGGGCTGCTTCCACAGAGCCCTTAGTCGTTGAACCCACTCTGTGGTTCGCCCTGTGTCTGTTCATCAAGAAAGAAGGATGGTTGTCCATGAGCCTGCTACCACAGAGGCTCATGAGACTGAAGATATTCCAGCAGCTGAACCCAACGCTGCTGAAGACATTGGTCAAGATGACAATGTAAATGATGATGAAGTTCTTCCTCAGATCGAACATCAAGTGGTATCATCGCCTGTTCATACGAACAGCGAAATCATCAGCATTGGTCGTCCATTGACGCCAATTGCTCAGGATGCTTCGTGGGCTGATCACCCACAACAACAACAAGACTCCCCCAGTACTCCCCAACAACAACAACAAGCTCCACCCCCAGTGAAAGAAGAGGATGAAGACTTTCAGGCTCAACAAAGTCCATCTCCTAACTTGAAGCCAGCGCTCCGCAGGCTTCAAAGAGGACAAAGGCCTGAAGTCCCTCTGTCGAGCGCTCCTGAAGGAGAAGTGCAACGTTCACCTGTTGCACAGCAAGTATTCTCTGAACCAGCTCCAACAGTGAACATCTCCATGTCTGAAGCACATGCTGCTGAAGACATTCCGGCTGCATCAGTCGAAGAAAAAGAAGAAGAAGTACGTGTACCAACTCCCCCTGCTATTGAAGAAGAAGAAGTTCGTGTACCAACACCCAGCGATTGAAGAAGAAGCCGTTCATGATCTGAACGTGCCTGTGCCCGACCCTCCTGCTCGTCAAGAGGAGGCTGAAAATGTTGAGGCTGCCACCACCAATGCCAATGAAGCCAATGACGTGGTCATGGCTGACGCCAATGTGGAGCCTGCACCAACCAGCGTGCCTAAAACCAATGAGGCAACTGTGCCCGAAGCAAATGTGGCCCCTGAATCTGACGCCAATGAGACTGCTGTACCTGACGCCAATGAGGAGGCTGCACCTGGAGCGAATATGACAAATGCTCCTGAAGCACCTATTGTGCAGCCTGGACCCTCTGATGTTGCCCCTGCTCCTGTTCCGCCACCAAGGCCTCACACTATTGAGCAAGCATACGATCACAGTCAGCTTGTCACTGTCAGATGGCCCGTTCGGGTGCCTCCGCCTGCTACCTCCGGCCCCCAATTTGACTATCATGTTGAGCATCGGCCTCAGGTCCAGAAGCCAAAGCCGAGATTGCCAAGGTTTCCAGGTACTGCCAACTCCCCCGGGTCTTTCAATGCAAATGGCTTCAAGAGCCACAATACCTTCTTTGACAGCGCCAAGAACCCCTACTCCAAGCCAAGGATTTCATTCGATCGGTTCTGGAGCTATCAGCAGAGAAGCTATTACTCATGCGTGCTATATGATCAAGGGCGCATTTTCCCTCATATGCGCCTTGACACTGAAGCCATTGCTGGACTGCCGTGCTTGGAAGAAGCACTTGACTGCTTTCGCAATGCTGGTTTGCTTCATTTTGTGACAGACAAGGAACACTGGAATGAAGAGCTATTGCTTCAATTCTACGCCACTCTGCACATTCGCGGCTACTACAGAGACATCAAGACATGGGTTCTCGAGTGGATGACTGGCAATGTTCATCATGAAGCCAAAGCCATGGATATCATTGAGCTTACTGGGCTAGCCACTCCTGGAGAACTGTATGAGCCTAACTGTCAGCTACACCGCAATGCTGTGGAGAGCATCTTTCATAAGCCAGAACCCAACATGAGCTAGATGCTGAGCATGATGAAGCCTTTGCCATATGACGCTGAGTATCCCACACATTTCTTTGTTGAAGACCTTGAGTATCTTCCTCGCACCATATATCACATCATCAGGCAAGCTCTATGGCCAGTCAAGGGACACTTGTCATCGGCCAAGCTTGAAGGAGCCATGAAGACTTTGGTCTTCTATATTCTTAATGGCATCAGCTTCAACACTCAGGAATTCTTCATCAGGCAACTTGCTACTTCCGGATCTGACCTGTTTGGTCTGAAGTTTTATGCTCCATGGGTCATGCGCCTCATCAAGCGACACTCATCTGTCAATTATCAGCCCTCTGCTCGCAATCACATCATATTTCTACCAGAGGTTGATATGTCAGTTGATGCTGTATACTCTGACCCTGCCAAGATGCCACTCTATCTTCAGAACATTGAGCACCAGAGCTTCACTCGGCCTATTGAAGGTGTTCAAGCAGCAACAAGAGTCTACCCGCTAGCTGGTAACACCCGTCTGCCTCACAGAGCGCCAACTGAAGCCACTGAAAGCACCATTGCGCAAAGGCCTCGGAAGCGTTCTCGTGTTCTTAATGACCGAGAGCTTCTTGTGGCTCTTCATCAGAAGCAGGATAAGCATCATTTCTGGCTCAAGCGCCAAATGCAAAGCCTCTTGGTGGATGTCAATCGCATTCGCAACCTTGCCACCAAGAATGCCTTTGTTGCTCATGAAACTTGCCGAAGATCATGGAAGAGTTTGACCCTGCTCAGTGCTAAAGCTGATCTTCAAGATGATGGCTTCAATGAAAGATTCCAGTAGGACTCCACTCCTCCAAGGACTGCTACCCTGCATCGAACACCATCTCTTCAAGACTCTGAATATTCCTCTTCCGCGGCAACAGTTAATGCTAGAGTGATCGATGACGAAGATGATGCTACTTCACCACCTCACACTACAACTGCGCGCATCGACACTGCACCAAGCTCGTCTGCACCACCAACCAACGACGACGACCCTGCTGCTTCACCTACTCATGATGACGAGTAGATGCTCTATGTCTTCAAACCTTTTTGGTCATTACTGACAAAAGGGGGAGAAGCGTATGAGTTGATAGTCTTCAAGCGGGTTCATATGGGCGGTTGCATTATATTTTGCTGCGTGCTTACAACTCTTGCATTTTGAAACATTTGGTTCTTTGATTTGTAACACCTAAACTTGATGGTCGTCTGCTACTTCTGCTACTTATTTGCATTGCGATGATAAATTCTGCATGTGCGATGATAACTTCCGCACTTAGATCATTCTGCAGACGTCCATTTTTCATTATGCATGTCATTCTTACTGCTATATCATTTCATGCATGATGAATTATCTTCATAAGTTGAAGTGGATCTTCACAAGTACAACCTGCCATGTGCATTTGCATTCCAAAAGCAAATTGCTAATATGCACATCTTCAGGGGGAGCCCTTGCAACTTATGAAGACAAATTCCTATCCTTACAATTTCACATAGTTTATCCCCGTTGAAAACTTCAACCAGTTTGTCATCAATCATCAAAAAGGGGGAGATTGTAAGTGCATCTAGTGCCACCCCTTGTTGGTTTTGGAGTATTGACGACAAAGTTGGTTGAGGGACTAATGCGTTTGTGAGAATTGCAGGATAACGCAGGTAGTGTCCCTCATTGATTCGGTTTACCTACCGGGGATGACCCCTAAAAATGTATGGAGACATTGAAGACAATGGTGGTATGAGAAGATATTCATATTGAAGACTATGACATGAGAAGACATTGCATGAAGATTTTGGAGCGCGAAGACTGTGTGTTTTCGTTGTTTCGTTTCTTCTTTGTTGAGTCATAGGAACCATCGTACTGTCAAGTGGGGTCCAAGTGAACTAAGTCAGAGTGACTGAAGTGATGCTCAACCCAAATCCTATGTCTTCGAGCAAAGACAATGAGAGCAAATCTTATCCAGAGCTGGATGAGTCAGCTTTGCTTGTAGCCCAAGTAAAGTTGCCGCGTGTGTTTGAAATATGACCATTGGAACACGTGTCAGTTCCTTAGTGACCCAGGGCCATTTTGGACAAATTAGGTCGGGTTGCCTAGTGGCTATAAATATCCCACCCCCTACACCATAAATTGGTGGCTGCTCAGAGTTTGTGCACGGCTTTTGTCGTTTGAGAGCAACCCACCTCGAAGCATTTGAGAGAGAGAAATCCTTGCGAGGACAAAGCCCAAACACCCAGAGCCAAAGAGTGTTAGGCATCACTGAAGTCTTTCTGTCTGTGTGACCTGAAGACTTATTACACTTGAGGACTGTGAATCCTCCAGCCGGTTAGGCGTCGCATTCTGAGCATCCAAGAGTCATTGTGGATTGCCAGTGAACGAAGTCTGTGAAGGTTTGGAAGTCTCCCTTGAAGACTTACCAGAGTGATTGGGCGAGGACTGGGTGTCCTTAGCTCAAGGGGAATAAGGTGAAGACACGGTCTTCTGAGTTAAATCTCAGCCTCCCTAACCAGACGTACAGTTGTCACAGCAACTGGAACTGGTCCAACAAATCCTGTGTCTTCAACAAGCAACTGGTTCTATCCCTTCCAACCTTACTTAAGTTTGTCTTCATGAAGTCATTGCTTATCTGTTTATCTGTTTGACTTCATTGCTTGACTACTATTGTTGATTGGCTTCATACTATCTTCCATCTTGATCCTTACTGCCTAACTGCTATTAGTCTTGTACCTTCATATCATTACATACTTGACTATGGCTTGTTTAGGTTAGTTTATCTTCTGCTGCATATCAATTAGGTTGTTTCTGTTCTTTGTCTTCGAAACTTCCAAGTTTTGAAGACTTTCATAAAAATCGCCTATTCACCCCCCCCCCCCCTCTAGTCGATACTAGCACTTTCAGCGCCCCGTACCTCGTGGGCCCCCTGACGCTCCACCGACGTACTCCTTCCTCCTATATATACCTACGTATCCCCAAACAATCAGAACAAGAGCCAAAACCCTAATTCCACCGCCGCAACCTTCTGTATCCACGAGATCCCATCTTGGGGCCTGTTCCGGAGCTCCGCCGGAGGGGGCATCCACCACGGAGGGCTTCTACATCATCACCACAGCCCCTCCGATGAAGTGTGAGTAGTTTACTTCAGACCTTCGGGTCCATAGCTAGTAGCTAGATGGCTTCTTCTCTCTTTTTGGATCTCAATACAATGTTCTCCCCCTCTCTCGTGGAGATCTATTCGATGTAATCTTCTTTTTGCAGTGTGTTTGTTGAGACCGATGAATTGTGGGTTTATGATCCAGTATTATCTATGGAAAATATTTGATTCTTCTATGAATTCTTTTATGTATGATTGAGTTATCTTTGCAAGTCTCTTCGAATTATCCTTTTTTTGGCCAACTAGATTGGTAGTTCTTGCAATGGGAGAAGTGCTTAGCTTTGGGTTCAATCTTACGGTGTCCTTACCCAGTGACAGAAAGGGTTGCAAGGCACGTATTGTATTGTTGCCATCGAGGATAACAAGATGGGTTTTTTATCATATTGCATGAATTTATCCGTCTACATCATGTCATCTTGCTTAAGGCATTACTCTGTTTTTAACTTAATACTCTAGATGCATGCTGGATAGCGGTCGATGAGTGGAGTAATAGTAGTAGATGCAGAATCGTCTCGATCTACTTGTTTTGGGCGTGATGCCTATATACATGATCATTGCCTAGATATACTCATAACTATGCTCAATTCTGTCAATTGCTCAACAGTAATTTCTTCACCCACCGTAGAATATTTATGCTCTTGAGAGAAGCCACTAGTGAAACCTATGGCCCCGGGGTCTATTCTCAAAATATCAATCTCTATCACTTTATTTACTTCCTTTGCTTTTACTTTGCCTTTTACTTTTTACTTTGCATCTATCTATCAAAAATAACAAAAATATTATTTATCATCTCTATCAGATCTCACTATCGTAAGTGACCGTGAAGGGATTGACAACCCCTAATCGCGTTGGTTGCGAGTTGCTATCGTTTTGTGTAGGTACGAGGGACTTGTGCATGGTCTCCTACTGGATTGGTACCTTGGTTCTCAAAAACTGAGGGAAATACTTACGCTACTTTGCTGCATCATCATGTCCTCTTTGGGGAAATCCAACGCAGTGCTCAAGAGGTAGCAAGAAGAATTTCTGGCGCCGTTGCCGGGGAGGCTCACGCAAGCAAGTCAACCATACCAAGTACCCATCGCAATCCCTATCTCTCGCATTACATTATTTGCCATTTGCCTCTTGTTTTCCTCTCCCCCACTTCACCCTTGTCGTTTTATTCGCCCCTCTTCCGTTCGATCTTGTGTCTCCATGTACCTTCTTTTTTTGCTTGCATCTTCCCTTGCTAAAAGTTTATGGATCCTCATCAACTTGCTAATCTCTTTAAGAGATCCAATTATGTTGAACCTATTGCTAGTGAGTTGAGTGCACTAGATTATCTTTATGAGGTTTTGCTTGAAATTCGTGAATCTGAAAGTTATGATGAAGAAATTTATGAAGAGATTCGTGATAACTCCTTGAATAAAAAGCATGATTGCATTGATTTTCCTATAAATTCTCTTGATGTCAATTGTGCTAATAATATACAAAACCCTAAGCTTGGGGATGCTAGTTTTGCTATGTCTACTACTTGTTTCAATGATCATGATTGGGGTGATTCTTCTTACAACATTGAAATTTTATTTAAGCCCCATGATGAATATGAGATTGATAATAATGTTTGCAATAGTATTGAAAGTGGGTTTGGAAGAGTGTCGACTTTAGATCCCACATTTTTGGAGTATGTTCAATCTTATGATATTTTTGATAAAAGTGGGTTCGGAAAGGTCATGACTCTAGCTAATGTTAATCCCACTATCTTGGAAGAGTGTCAACTTTGCATGCATGTGGATTGTATTGAGAATATGTTATGTGATAGCTATTTTGTTGAATTTGCTTATGATCCTACATGTAATTATTATGAGAGAGGAAAATATGGTTGTAGAAATTTTCATGTTACTAAAATACCTCTCGTCATGTTGAGATTGCTATCGTCTCTTTCTTATTCCTTGCATATGCTAGTTTTTGTTTGCCTTGCAAATTTGTTTGATTATAATATGCCTATGCATAGGAAGTATGTTAGACTTATATGGGTTTGTCACGTGTTTCATGATGCTCTCTTTGCGCTTCAATTCTTGTCTTTCTTGTGAGCATCATTAAAATTATCAATGCCTAGCTAGGGGCATTAAACGATAGCGCTTGTTGGGAGGCAACCCAATTTTATTTTGTGTTTTTTGTTTTTGCTTCTGTTTAGGAATAAATAATCCATCTACCTTATTTTTAGATGTGGTTTTATGTTTTAATTAGTGTTTGTGCCAAGTAGAACCTATAGGATAACCTACGATGATAGTTGATTTGATTCTGCCGAAAAACAGAAACTTTGCATGCACGAATATAATTTTGTTAAATCACAGGAACGTGATTTTGCGTTGATTATTTTTGCTGCTGTTCAATAAACAAATTGTACAGGACTTCCTATTTTGGTAGAATTTTTAGAGTTCCAGAAGTTTGTGTTAATTACAGATTGCTACAGACTGTTCTGTTTTTGACAGATTCTGTTTTACGTGTGTTGTTTGCTTATTTTGATGAATCTATGGCTAGTAAAATAGTTTATAATCCATAGAGAAGTTGGAATACAGTAGGTTTAACACCAATATAAATAAATAATGAGTTCATTACAGTACCTTGAAGTAGTATTTTGTTTTCTTTCTCTAACGGAGCTCACGAGATTTCTATTGAGTTTTGTGTTGTGAAGTTTTCAAGTTTTGGGTGAATTCTTTTGATGGATTATGGAACAAGGAGTGGAAAGAGCCTAAGCTTGGGGATGCCCATGGCACCCCCAAGATATCCAATGACACCAAAAAGTCAAAGCTTGGAGATGCCCCGGAAGGCATCCCCTCTTTCGTCCACTTCCATCGGTAATTTACTTGGAGCTATATTTTTATTCACCACATGATATGTGTTTTGCTTGGAGCGTCTTGTATTATTTGCGTCTTTGCTTGTTAGTCTACCACAATCATCCTTGTTGTACACACCTTTTGAGAGAGCCATACATGATTTGGAATTTGTTAGAATACTCTATGTGCTTCACTTATATCTTTTGAGCATGATAGTTTTGCTCATAGTACTTCACTTATATCTTTTGAGCGTGATAATTTTTGCTCTAGTGCTTCACTTACATCTTTTAGAGCACGGTGGTGGATTTGTTTTAAAGAAACTATTGATCTCTCATGCTTCACTTAGATTATTTTGAGAGTCATTAATAGCATGGTAATTTGCTTAATGTTAATATACTTGGTATTCAAGATATGTGAAACTTTCTTTTGAGTGAATTGAATACTAAGATAAGTTTGATGCTTGATAATTGTTTTGAGATATGGAGGTGATAATATCAAAGTCGTGCTAGTTGGGTGATTATGAATTTGAGAAATACTTGTGTTGAAGTTTGCAAGTCCTGTAGCATGCATGTATGGTTAAAGTTGTGTAACAAATTTGAAACATGAAGTGTACCTGGCTTGTGCATCCTTATGAGTGGCGGTCGGGGATGAGCGATGGTCTTTTCCTACCAATCTATCCTCCTAGGAGCATGCGCATAGTACTTGATTTTTGATGACTTCTAAATTTTTGCAATAAGTATATGAGTTCTTTTGACTAATGTTGAGTCCATGGATTATATGCACTCTCACCTTCCCGCCTTTGCTAGCCTCTTCGATACCGTGCATTGCCCTTTCTCACCTTGAGAGTTGGTGCAAACTTCGCCGGTGCATCCGAACCCCGTGATATGATATGCTCTATCACACATAAACCTCCCTATATCTTCCTCAAAACAGCCACCATACCTACCTATTATGGCATTTCCATAGCCATTTCGAGATATATTGCCATGCAACTTCCACCATCATCATCATGACATACATTACTTTTGTCATATTGCCATTGCATGATCATGTAGTTGACATCGTATTTGTGGCAAAGCCACCATGCATTATTTTCCATACATGTCACTCTTGATTCATTGCACCATCCCGGTACACCGCCGGAGGCATTCATATAGAGTCATATCTTGTTCTAAGTTTCGAGTTGTAATCCTTATGTTGTAATCAATAGAAGTGTGATGATCATCAATATTAGAGCATTGCCCAAATAAAAAAAAGAGAAAGGCCAAAAGAAAAAAAGAAAGGCCCAAAAAAAAGGGGGCAATGCTACTATCTCTTTTTCCACACTTGTGCTTCAAAGTAGCACCTTGTTCTTCATGTAGTAAGTCTCATATATTGTGCTTCAAAGTAGCACCTTGTTCCTCATGTAGTGAGTCTCATAAAGTTGTCATTTTCATACTAGTGGGAATTTTTCATTATAGAACTTGGCTTGTATATTCCTACGATGGGCTTCCTCAAATGCCCTAGGTCTTCATGAGCAAGCGAGTTGGATGCACACCCACTAGTTTTCTTTTGTTGAGCATTCATAGCTCTAGTGCATCCGTTGCATGGCAATACCTACTCCTCATGTTGACATCAATTGATGGGCATCTCCATAGCCCATTGATTAGCCTCGTCAATGTGAGACTTTCTCCTTTTTTGTCTTCTCCACACAATCCCCATCATCATATTCTATTCCACCCATAGTGCTATATCCATGGCTCACGCTCATGTATTGCGTGAAGATTGAAAAAGTTTGAGATTATTTAAGTATGAAACAATTGCTTGGCTTGTCATCGAGGGTATAGAAGTTGGGAACATCTCTGTGTGACAAAAATGAAGCATAGCCTAACTATATGATTTTGTAGGGATGAACTTTCTTTTGCCATGTTATTTTGAGAAGGCATGATTGCTTTGATTAGTATGCTTGAAGTATTATTATTTTTTTGTCAATATGAACTTTTGTCTTGAATCTTTCGGATCTGAATATTCATATCACAATTAAGAAGATTTACATTGAAATTATGCCAAAGTATCACTCCGCATCAAAAATTGTTTTTTATCATTTACCTACTCGAGGACAACCAGGAATTAAGCCTGGGGAAGCTTGATACGTCTCCAACGTATCTATAATTTTTGATTGCTCCATGCTACTTTATCTACTGTTTTGGACTATATTGAGCTTTATTTTCCACTTTTATATTACTTTTGGGACTAACCTATTAACCGGAGGCCCAGCCCAGAATTGCTGTTTTTTGCCTATTTTAGTGTTTCGAAGAAACGGAATATCAAACGGAGTCCAAACGGAATGAAACCTTCGGGAACGTGATTTTCCAACCGAACGTCATCCAGGAGACTTGGACCCTACTCCAAGAAGTGCCAGAGGCGGTCACGAGGGTGGAGCCCCCCCCCCCCCAGCGCGCCCCCCTACCTCGTGGGCCCCCTGACGCTCCACCGACGTACTCCTTCCTCCTATATATACCTACGTATCCCAAAACGATTAGAACAGGAGCCAAAAACCTAATTCCACCGCCGCAACCTTCTGTATCCACAAGATCCCATCTTGGGGCCTGTTCCGGAGCTCCGCCGGAGGGGGCACTCCACCACGGAGGGCTTCTACATCATCACCATAGCCCCTCCGATGAAGTGTGAGTAGTTTACTTCAGACCTTCGGGTCCATAGCTAGTAGCTAGATGGCTTATTCTCTCTTTTTGTATCTCAATACAATGTTCTCCCCATCTCTCGTGGAGATCTATTCGATGTAATCTTCTTTTTGCGGTGTGTTTGTTGAGACCGATGAATTGTGGGTTTATGATCCAGTATTATCTATGGAAAATATTTGATTCTTCTCTAAATCCTTTTATGTATGATTGAGTTATCTTTGCAAGTCTCTTTGAATTATCCTTTTTTTGGCCAACTAGATTGGTAGTTCTTGCAATGGGAGAAGTGCTTAGCTTTGGGTTCAATCTTGCGGTGTCCTTACCCAATGACAGAAAGGGTTGCAAGGCACGTATTGTATTGTTGCCATCGAGGATAACAAGATGGGTTTTTTATCATATTGCATGAATTTATCCGTCTACATCATGTCATCTTGCTTAAGGCATTACTCTGTTTTTAACTTAATACTCTAGATGCATGCTGGATAGCGGTCGATGAGTGGAGTAATAGTAGTAGATGCAGAATCGTTTCGATCTACTTGTTTTGGACGTGATGCCTATATACATGATCATTGCCTAGATATACTCATAACTATGCTCAATTCTGTCAATTGCTCAACAGTAATTTGTTCACCCACCGTAGAATATTTATGCTCTTGAGAGAAGCCACTAGTGAAACCTATGGCCCCCGGGTCTATTCTCAAAATATCAATCTCTATCACTTTATTTACTTCCTTTGCTTTTACTTTGCCTTTTACTTTTTACTTTGCATCTATCTATCAAAAATACCAAAATATTATTTATCATCTCTATCAGATCTCACTATCGTAAGTGACCATGAAGCGATTGACAACCCCTAATCGCGTTGGTTGTGAGTTGCTATCGTTTTGTGTAGGTACGAGGGACTTGTGCATGGTCTCCTACTGGATTGATACCTTGGTTTTCAAAAACTGAGGGAAATACTTACGCTACTTTGCTGCATCATCCTCTCCTCTTCGGGGAAATCCAATGCAGTGCTCAAGAGGTAGCATACGTCTGGCCTCCTGGTCGTGCTACTCTTTGGTGGAACGGCCTCGTCATCGAATTCTCGCAGTAGCTTGTGTTTTGGATAGCTCTTTGTATGGCGATCGTCGCCATATCTTTCTTCAGTGTCTAGCACTTTATTCCATCTGCGATTGAGCGTTTCCTGTGCGGCTTTGAGCCATTGCTTCTGCTTCTTCAGACTTCTCGCTGTGGCCATAAGCTTTCTGTGGAGGTTATCTCGTTCCACGTGTTCTTCCGGAATGATGAATGCATCATCGTCCGGACTGTCTTCTTGTCCTAGGCCGGTTTGATGAACTCGTCCCTCTGGATCATTGTCATCGGGCGTTTGCTCCGAGCTGTGTTCGGCGTGACCTGGCTCGTCCTGCTCCATCGCTGGTTCCGTATGGTCGTTGTTGCCTTCGGGGTTGACCAGAGTATCGATCCCTCTGGCGCTCTTGCTGCTATTTTTACTATTGCTAGACTTCGAACGGCGTCAGCGTCGTCGCTTTGGCTTTTGCCCAAGGGTTTTATCTTCCGGATTGTCGCCGTCGTCCTCCTTGGGCGTATCCACCATGTATATGTCGTGCAACGAGGCGGAAGTCCCGCACCCCATAGATTCTGAATCTTCTCCTGCATCGTCGTCCATACCGTCGATGCCTTCGAAGTCGAAGTCAAGTACGTTGGTTAAATCATCTACCATGGCTATGAAGTGGGTGGTGGGGGGGTAACGAATTTCTTCGTCGCCTGCTTCCCACTCGAGCCGGGCATAGTTCGGCGCGGAATTTTCTGCCAAAGAGAGAGTTTTTGATGAGTTCAGCATGTCGCCAAAGGGCGAGTGCTGGAAGATATCCGCAGTGGTGAACTCCATTACCGGAGCCCAACCTGGCTCGACTGGCTCGGGAGTGCGCGGACAGGAACCAACATCCGGATGCGAATCCGGGGGTCCGAAGTTACAGGCCACCATAGAGGTGAGACCCGTCTTCGGCTCCATCGTCGATGAGTGTGCAGCCTGTGGGGCGGGTCCATCCCTCCGTCTTTAGGCAGCACAGCCCGCTCCGGATTTAGATCCGAGGCTACTGCGGGGGTGATACCCCGAGCTTTGTCTAACAGTAGGTCTAAGCCGTGCTCGTCGTGACTGTCTAGTGCTCTTGGCATGGGCCCGAATCCATCGAAGATCAAGTCTTCGCGGATGTCCGCCGTGTAGTTCAGGTTTCCGAACCTGATCTGGTGGCCAGGGGCGTAGCTGTCGATCTACTCCAGGTGGCCAAGCGAATTGGCCCGCAGTGCGAACCCGCCGAACACGAAGATCTGTCCGGGGAGAAAAGTCTCACCCTGGACCGTGTTGTTGACGATGATTGAAGGCGCCATCAAGCCTTGCAGCGACGACACAGAGGAACTCTCAATGAAAGCACCAATGTCGGTGTCGAAACCGGCGGATCTCGGGTAGGGGGTCCCGATGTGTGCGTCTAGGCTGATGGTAACAGGAAGCAAGGGACACAATGTTTACCCAGGTTCGGGCCCTCTCGATGGAGGTAAAACCCTACTTCCTGCTTGAATAATATTGAAGATATGGGTAGTACAAGAGTAGATCTACCACGAGATCGTAGAGGCTAAACCCTAGAAGCTAGCCTATGATGGTATGATTGTGATTGTGATCGGCCTTCTAAGGACCAACCTCTTCGGTTTATATAGACACCAAAGAGGGCTAGGGTTTACATGGAGTCGATTACAAGGAAGGAAACACAATATACGGATCACCAAGCTTGTCTTCCACGCAAAGGAGAGTCCCATACAGACACGGGACGAAGTCTTGAGTCTTGTATCTCCACGCTTCAATAGTCCGGACGATGTATACAGTCTGGCTGTCCGGATACCCCCTAATCCAGGACTCCCTCAGGGGGGCACTGGCACCCGTGTGGGGACAGGCACTGTCAACGGCGCGGCGGAGACATTTGTGTGCACGGGCACCGGCACGGGCCCGCATGTCAGTGCACGCGCAGGTGCATGCGCTGGCAGGTGCACGGGCACCGGCATGGGCGTGCGCGTCAGTGCATGCGTAGGCGCATGTGCTGGCAGGTGCACGGGCGCGTGAAAGTCGGCGGGGACCTCGTGGAACCCCGTGGCATCAAGCTCGGCGACAATGTGCGGCTCCCAGCCCATCAATGCCACGGGGATGGGCGCTAGCGCAGTCGGGGCAAAGGGAGCCGCAACGGGAGCGGGGACAGGCGCGGTGTCTTCCCGCAAGGCCAGTTCAAGCTCGTCCCAAAGCGCCTTATGTTCTTGAGACTCCGGCTGGGTGCCTTCCTCAGGAAACTGGAAGACTAAGGGCAGACCAACGAGATGCGGCATGGCGTACGTTTAGGTCAGGCTAGTTGGAGGTAGACGACAGGAGAATCAGAGAGGAAGAGAGAAGATTGTAGCAATACCGGGTAGTGCGGGTTGATTTTAAACTGCGGCACCGGCGACATTAAAGATGGGAGCAGTTGGGACGAAGGTGGGCGGCGGAGCCTAGTCAAAGGGCTCGCCTCCCGGTGAGCCTGCACAGCGGTCTGCTCGCACGCCTCCCTGTCAGCCGGCGCAGTGGTCTGCTCGCACACCTCCCGTCGACTCACACGCTTGCTCGGATGGCATCTGCCGATAAGAAGCGGGACTCGTGGCGGCACGCAAACGCCCACGGTCTCAATAGTGAAAGCGTTCACCTTAACATGATAGGTCTTTGTTCCAAAATACCTTGGCTCTTCATTTGTGCAACTTGTCATAAGCAGCTTGTCTCAAATTGAAGAAAAAAATTACGAAGTAATATTTGTGCCATATCACGTGACCATGCTTAGTTTCAAGAATTTATGGTCACTTTTGGATTTTCTGAAATTTAAGATCCAGGATTCGAAATAATATCATAACCTGCATCGTGCAATAAATTTTCAAGCCATACATTTGTCCTGTTGTATTTCTTAAGAAAGGATTTGGTCAAACATTTTGCTTAGTAAGACTTTAGACAAGTTATATATGATGAGTAAAAGGATAATCCCTCCGTACCAGTGCATTGCCTGATATATTAACTCAAGTACTAGGCACAAACAAATGGGCTCAATTATGTGCTCATCCTGGTGTAGTAGTAGTAGTACTAGGCAATGCAGTTGACGGGTGACCTCGGCGAGCGGCGACCGAGGGAATTGAACCATGCTCAGCATGGTAGGTAATGTTGTCTAGTTACTAAATCATCCCTCCGTTGTTCATCGGTAGTCATTATGGACCGGGGACATGAGGGGAATTTCCTAGTGCTGGAATTCTGGCCGCCAGATATTTCGACTCAATATGCTAAGGCTCGACTGGTTGGGGTTGCCTAATGTGCGTACCACGCACGCCACCAGAAGGACACGAGCCCAGTTTTTTTATTTTTTTATTTTTGTACGATCAACACGAGCCAAGGTCTGGCTGGTACGCCGTTGGGTCCTACCATTCGAGAATACGAAAGGAACCTTTTAAATTTCTGAACGAATCTATGTGTATTACAATGCCCGTATTTTCCTTGCAAATACTAATCTCAACGTGGTAATTGATTTGTGACGAGTTGTTGAATTAGAGTGAGTTTGTGATATAGTGATCTCAACGTGGATTTCACATTTCATGGTATCCCTAGTAAGTTTTTCAATGTGAATTCAAATTTAAAAGATGAACAATAAGGGGGTGAGAAAACTTTGTATGTATCAAGCATATGACCACACACACACAGAGAGAGAGAGAGACACACACGCACGAACACAACAACAATCCAATAAGTATAGTGCATCTATGTTTCCAAACCATGCATGTATGACACGAATTCAAAAATACTCCTTCTATTCCTAAATATTAGTCTTTTAGAGATTTCAACAAGTGACTACATATGGAGCAAAATGAGTGAATCTACACTCTAAAATATGTCTATATACATCCGTATGCGCCAGTCCATTTGAAATCTCTAAAAAGACTAATATTTAGGAACGAAGGGAGTAAAATGTAAGACATGCATGGTCCTCAGTTCAATATTTAAAATGAGCATGAAGCTGAAACATGAATATTAAGTCTAGTACTACAGTACATGCAAATGTTGTGTTTCGGCGGAGCTATGATTTTCGGGGTCAACCCCTCGACCTTAGATAAAATTGTGAAGCTCTGTTTAGGGTTGTTTAGATTATATTTGTCCCCACCCTTCCAACCACCGATTGGTTGTGCACCCCTCACCCCTCCTCACCGGGAGAATATCATGTGCCCCCATACCTTAGATGCTATATGCCGATACGAGTTGCTTGGAGCTTGTAGATCTGAGATATAGCAGCTCCCATGATGTCTTAATATTTTTATAGGAAACCTTGATGAGTTTGAGAATTGCACACAATTTGTACAAAAACTACTCAGATGCCCTTGGATCCCATATCCAACGACCTCGAAGCTCGTATCACTGTAGCATCTAAGATGAAGGAGGACATCATATTCTCCTGTATGTAAGAATATCATGTGTTACCACACCTTAGATCCTTTGGTGATACAAGCTCTTCGAAGACGTTGCATTTGTGACCCAACACCTCCTCGGTGCTTTGAATGGTTTTTTGAAGAAAAGCCCCCAAAGAGTTCAGCCACTGCTTCCAAGCCCAAAGACTGCTCAGATGCCATTGGATCTCAGATCAAACGACCTCGAAGCTCATATCACCATCGAATCCAAGCTGCGATAGCACCTTATGTTTTCTCGCACAGGAGAATATGAGGTGCTCCCGCACCGTAGATTCTATGGTGATACAAGTTCACGGAGATCTAACGGCCCACAGTAGGAGGTTTGAATGTTTTTGCAATATACGGCTGAGAGAGTTTGGGAAATGCGCAGAAAGTACAAGTACTACGCATGTGCCATCTGATCACTAATCATACGACCTAGATGCTCATATCACCGTAGCGGGTATGTAGCTACGGGGAGCACCTAATATGAGCAACGGGGAGCCGTTGCATCCAAG
The DNA here is from genome assembly GCA_963921465.1 of Triticum timopheevii. Lineage (NCBI taxonomy): Eukaryota > Viridiplantae > Streptophyta > Magnoliopsida > Poales > Poaceae > Triticum > Triticum timopheevii. The sequence goes on from OY997271.1 coordinate 90,472,119, forward strand.
ATGCAGCGGCACACACGAGGCCTGAATGTTTTATTTGCAAAAAAACCTTTGGAGAGTTTGGAAATTGCGCATAATTACAAAGACTACTCCCAAGCCATTGGATCTCACTTCCAACGGTGTAAAAACTCAGATCACCATAACATCTAAGCTGCGGGGTGGATGTGATATTCTATGCCGCTATCATTTTTGTTCATAAACTTGCAAAATACATGTAACTCGTGCCGTTACTTGTCTAACCGCGCAAAGTGTTTGTTCAAAAAAACCATCCTACACTGAAATATCGGAACAACACACGGGGGTCCCACTTGTCATTAATCAAATTCGAACTCGCAACCTGGACTACAAAGCGTAAGTCCATAGCCTGAAACAACAATGGTTGTTGGCTTTGCCCCATAACTTGATTTTATACAGTATTACGTTGAGTAGAGTAGAGGGAGTGCCTCTTCAACACGTGCATGACCGTTGACTCACTTACTGGTGGGTCCCAGGTCTGCGATCTCTCTCTTCTCTCCATCGTCTAACCTTTGCACGGGCACACACGAAGAGCGGCGCTAGCTTGCCGTTGTGTTATTACAACTAAAAAAAGCTTGGAAAATAGAAGAATCGCCTAGAACAAGAGACGTTGTGGCTGGTCGAGATGGAGCTAACCACATCTATCCTCCGTGCCACGTTAGCATGATGAAGCTGTGTGGCTAGTGGGGTGTTTTTGACCGACTGGTTGGGTCCCGAGGTCGAACCATAGGTACTACGTCTGATACAGTATATTTTTACACGCACATTTTTCTTCCATGCCGAGACGTGGCACACCCTACCGTGCAGTTTCGGGGTCCTCCCGGGTGGTGCACGCATATATTCTTTCTGACGTGGGACGCCCTACCGCGCGTTTTCTGGGCCTCCTCAGTCGTAGCGTCGAAGCAAGTAAATGAGTCGTCAAATCACGAAAGACCACCTTTCTCGCCGAGTATATCAGTGAAGCACGGTGGCTAGCTAGTTGGGCTAGTTTGGCCAATTAGCTAGGCCGCCGCCACATTTTTTCACCCCTTTTTTTATCTACTTGCCGGCAGATAAATTTAAACATCCACCGCGGCCTTGCTCTGGTGTTTGGGTGCGGCGGGATTTTTAATTTTTTGATTCACAGGAGCAGGCGCGGCAGGATTTTTAATTTTTTGATTGACAGGATCAGGCCAGTAGCAATTAGTCACGATGACTCCGCCTGTAAAACCCACTGCTCCCTGATGTGAGAAGTCGTCGACTGGTGTTTTACCGTGGTGAAAACCAAAAGATTCCCCGCTCCTCGGCTGGCTCCCTCCGCCTTCCCGTAGATTGCATTGCCTTTCAGCCATTTCGCCCCCTTTGCTTCCTCTCCCCATTGCTTCTACCTGGTGCCATGGCAGCACAGTAGATCATGGAGTCCAAGGTGAGGCACCTGACACAGGAGCCCCAGGCCAAGGATGTGGAGCTCAGGGCCAAGGACGTGGAGCTTCGTGAGCTCAAGGAGGAGAGGAGTGCCATGCTCCTCTGTTATGTGCGGGAGTTCACAAAGCTTCAAAAGTGGCAGGCGTCCACCACAAAGATGCTCGAAGCATCGGCGGCATTGCTATAGAAAGCGGGAGATACGATAGGCTGTCAGGGGAGCCGGCTGGAGCGCGAGCGGGCCGATCGTGACGAGGTCCAAGATCGCCTCAGCCACTTGGTGAACCAAGTTGCCACGCACGTGTTGCGCTGCACGATGCCTACCGTCGTGCCAGCGCGACCATGCCGCCTGTCGGGCTAAACCCGTTCGACCACCCGGTCGACTTCAACGAGTTGCGGCTTCCTGACCTAGTCTCCTTCTTCACCTATATCTCCGAGGAGCTGAGCCTTCTCCGCGCGATGGTGGGGGCGGAGCTGGACAAGGAGGGGTTGCGGGCTGCCGTCGCCGTTGCCGGGCAAATCCTTTCAAGGCTCCGTCACCGGAATACATTCATGCCATTGGACGCTGTCTTTAACGAGCTGGCTCCCATCGACCGGGAGCGGGCTCTGCGGGCGGTTGCACCCTGCATCACCAACGTCGTGTGCCTCGAGAAGTAGAGGGACTTCGGTGGTGTTTAGGCGCCCTCTGCATGTGCATGTGCACGTCCATGTCTCAGTGCAACATGACCATTGGATCAAACTCAGACCATGCAGATCGGCCACTGTCGCACAAAGCATGTGGGTGTGTTTGGTTGCATTCTCATCTCAATATAGTTGTTTCCTCTTTGTGTATTTTTTGTTAACCTACTAGTGTGGACTCATGCACCTGTCATGCACTCTGCCAAACACCCAAAAGTGGGTCGAGAAGGGAACTTTTGCTCCCATCCCGTGCACCCTTCATACACCCTGCCTAACACTATTTGTGCTTCATATGGTTCATGTTTCGTGGAGTATTGTAGCACCGTACTCTCCGTGCGCTGTAGACCTAGTTCTGTTAACATTGATCTCACTGTTCATTCTCGACCGGATAGTCGAAAAAGCGGTATTATGTTACTACATTACTGTTCATATAGTTGACATGCGCACAACATCATTTGTTATCGTCATATCTTATTACACTAGCAACAAGATTATGTAGTACTGACGTATGAACCACTGCACATGCCTAGTAGTAGGAGCATTGTGTATGTTCAAGTGGCTGTCGTGTTTCGCACTCCTCCATCGTAAGTGGAAAGGCTTACTGTAATCATTTTTTTCTTCAGAAAAACAGTGGACATGCTCTACCGTGCGGATCCTCCTCCAGCCATGCACTAAATTACTCACTTTCACCGACGTGTGGGACAGCCAGCATCTGGGTTTACCAGCCATGCACTAAATTACTCCGTAGTAGAGTGACGGTAGACTACCCCGATCCAAGCGCCGTAGTAATGCCCAATGAGCCGTCAAATCACAAAACCCCCTCCTTTCCAGCAGTAAGTTGGACGGACGATGCAACCATCATTTCACTCTTCTCTCTCAGCTTCCTCTCTTGAAAAAAACCACTCGCTTCGCTTCTCCCTCATTTCGTTCCTTGTTTCACTCTTCTCTCTCAGCTTCCTCTCTTGGATGGACGCTGGAGCACCGGCCAACGTGATGTCTATGGCTCTGGCCAAAACCGTTGAGGCTCATGGTACGAAGAAGCGCAAGCACCCCACCGAGACTACCACAGACAAGATCAAAGCCATCGCCCTATCCAAGCCCCCCTCTCTGGGAGCCCTCATTAAACAAGTCCAGGTAATATCTCTTCTTGACGATCTTTTTCTCAATCCTGATCGTGTTTTTTCATCTGACACGCAGTACTAGTACTAGTAGTACAACTTTCTGGGTGATCTTACATGTGATTTTAGTGTGCCAAATGACGGTTCTAAATTCCTCTTTTGACCAAAACATGCGAGAGGTTGACACTGATTCCTTATAGATTACGTTCAACTACTCCCTCTGTCCCAAATTTCTTGTCTTAGATTTGTCTAGATACGGATGTATCTAAGACTAAAATGTGACTTGATACATCCGTATCTAGAAAAATCTAAGACAAGAATTTTGGGATGGAGGGAGTACTTTATGACCATCAATGATACCTTTGAAGAGGGTATATTTGCCTCAGTAACTTGTGTTATGGATATTGCAAGTAATCCCTCTGCTCTCATGCCTTTGAAGACATGTTCTAGTGTCTTTGTTCACTCATTTCTGTGCGTATATGTAGTCATATATGGATTATAATATCGAAAATCATCTTATATTTCTGAACGGAAGTAGTAATAATATATGGTTTCTGTTTGAATTAGAACCAGGTCCGCGGTGGAGATGAAGTTCTCAAAGTCATGTCGTGTGAACTGGAAGACCTGAGGATGAGTCCTACTGCTAAACTATCCAGCTGCTGTGTCCATGTCGCCACGTGTCCTGAACTAGTGTTTTCCTGTAGCATTGTTGCCAGGCGTGTTCTCGAGGCTGTACTTGACCACAACAATTTCCTGGCTGTGCCTTCGATTACGAAGGGTGTGGTTCTTGTAAAGCTTCCCAACAAATCTGATGTGGCATGTCTTCATCATCAGGTTTATGAGTGGAAAGACCACTCTGTTAGGTTCTCCAAGGTTGACGAGATGGTGATGGTGCATGTAGACATCTCTCGCTAAGTCCATGGCCTAGTCAGTTATGCGGGGTTCATCCCGTAGGTCGGTGGCAAGAAATAGTCTGCAGAGTTTAATTAGTGCAACTTTGCTTGTCTGTAGTAAGTACTATTGTTCAGTACTTGATTTGTGTTTGTGAACCATGTATTGTTTATTAGTACTGCCGCTTTTGGTGTGTGGTCAGTCCTAAGAACGGTCAATGTTAATGTCTGACCACTCAATTCATCAGTCTGTATATTTTGAAGTATCCAAATAATCTTTTTTGTGAGGACGGTTTATCAATTATGGTTACACTCCAATATCTGTATGCATTGCAGGTTTTATCGCACCCACCAGGATTATCAGTCCCATGGATGTTCGGTCAATACGATTTGTCACGACCTTTGGACTGTCTTGCTTGTGGGAGTAGGCGGGGCCCCTGCATGCCACCCATAGTTGGAGGATCAATCTTCTGTTTAGTACTTCAACATAGTGATCTCATGGTAAGGATTCACTCGTGTCACATCAAGTAAATCTTATTGATTTACTGTCTAAATCTTATTGATTGAATGTCATGTTTTCTTTCTTTTCCTGTAATTTTACGATGCAGATTTTGCCATGTGACATTCGTCACGGAATAAAACGTTTGGTTTGCTCTACGATGGCTATTTTTGCAGGTTTCACTTCTTATGTCGTGTTAGTAACGAAGGCACTGTCCATCACTTATATTACTGGAAAAAATTGGATCAGTCTGTTGTTTGAGTACAAGTTGAATCCCTATGATGAACTGCAGTTTGGTTTAACAAAAACGCCACAATTAGTCCTTGCGTTTAAAAGAAATGAAGAAAAAACTGGATCACGGTCACGGATCCTAGTCAAGTTAGAAAGATGATCATAGCAGACCAGAAAGCTGATCACAGTCTCGCACATCGGTACCACATTCAGCAATAGATGGGGCACCGGCAGTTGCTCTAGCACTGATAGTGGCAGCAGCTCAGTCCGATCCAGCAGAGGATTGGGCACCGACCGTGTCAGCGGATCAGGCTGATCTATCGAAGGATCGGGCATCGACACCGGCACTTGCTCCAACACCGGCACCAGCTCTACAAGGAGCACCATCTCCGGCAGCAGTGATACGTCTCCAACGTATCTACTTTTCCAAACACTTTTGCCCTTGTTTTGGACTCTAACTTGCATGATTTGAATGAAACTAACCCGGACTGACGCTGTTTTCAGCAGAACTGCTATGATGTTGTTTTATGTGTAGAAAGCAAAAGTTGTCGGAATGTCCTGAAAATCCACGGAGGCACTTTTTGGAAAATATAAAAAATACTGGCGAAAGAATCAAGACCAGGGGGCCCACACCCTATCCACGAGGGTGGGGGGCGCGCCCCCTCCCCCTGGGCGCGCCCCCCTGTCTCGTGGCCCCCTGGACGTCCACCGACCTCAACTCCAACTCCATATATTCACGTTCGGGGAGAAAAAAATCGGAGAGAATGTTTCATCGTGTTTTACGATACGGAGCCGCCGCCAAGCCCTAATCTCTCTCGGGAGTGCTGATCTGGAGTCCGTTCGGGGCTCCGGAGAGGGGGATTCATCGCTGTCGTCATCATCAACCATCCTCCATCACCAATTTCATGATGCTCACCGCCGTGCATGAGTAATCCCATCGTAGGCTTGCTAGACGGTGATGGGTTGGATGAGATTTACCATGTAATCAAGTTAGTTTTGTTAGGGTTTGATCCCTAGTATCAACTATGTTCTATGATTGATGTTGCTATGACTTTGCTATGCTTAATGCTTGTCACTAGGGCCCGAGTGCCATGATTTCAGATCTGAACCTATTATGTTTTTATGAATATATGTGTGTGTTCTTGATCCTATCTTGCAAGTCTATAGTCACCTATTTTGTGTTATGATCCGACAACCCCGAAGTGACAATAATCGGGATACTTCTTGGTGATGACCATAGTTTGAGGAGTTCATGTATTCACTATGTGCTAATGCTTTGTTATTGTTCTCTATTAAAAGGAGGCCTTAATATCCCTTAGTTTCAGCTAGGACCCCGCTGCCACGGGAGGGTAGTACAAAATATGTCATGCAAGTTCTTTTCCATAAGCACGTATGACTATTTACGGAATACATGCCTACATTACATTGATGAACTCTATGTTGTTACCAGGGAGGAAGCAGCTGAACACGAGCGGAGAGCGGAGGCCACTCGCTAACATGCCGCAGCTCAGGAGGCGGTTGCCGCTGCGTCTCAGTATGACCCCAGCTACAACTACGGATATCAGCCAGGCGGTCCTTGGTATTAGACTAACTTAGGCCAAAAGCCTAAGCTTGGGGGAGTACGTATTTCTCACCAACTTTACATTCATGTTCACACACTAGTCGTCGGTGCTCATACTCTTTCATTGTATTATCCAAGTTAGTTTAATTTTCTTTTTCACTTTCTTCTTGTATGTTTGATAAACCTTAAGAAAAACCAAAAAAATTAGTTAGTTTGATGGGATAATTAGATTTATGCCCCTAGTTGTGTCCCACTTGTCTGTTTTACCCCTAATTCCCAAAAGTCACCAGTTCTGTCCAAGTCACTTTGCTCCACTTATGCTTTTGCCCTTTGACCGTTTGACTATCAGTTTGAAAACTTCATAACTAATTCATACTAAATCAGAAAAATGCAAATAAGATACCAAAATGTTCAGAAAAACATCACCTATATGTCAGTGTCATTTGCATTCATTAAAAAAGTGTTGGAAAGTGCACATCTGAGTTTTAGCTCTTTTGATACCACCATGAATAGTAAACTCTAAAAAAATTCAAAAAAAATCAAAAAAAATATGGTGGCAAAGTATGACAAATGTTCTAAGTGCTTGCCAAGTTTCATTAGGGAACGACATTCATGGAAGTCGTGGCAAAATAATAATCTATTTTGGAGTGTTGATTGCTTTTTTTGCCGTGGCACCCACGAATGTTATTCCCTGATGAAACTTGGCAGGCACTTAAAACATTTGTCATTCTTTGCTACCAAATTTTTTTTGAATTTTTTGAACTTTTTTAGGTTTCACTATTCATGGTGGTAGCATAAGAGCTAAAACTCGGATGGGCACTTTCCAACACTTTTTTTCATGAATGCAAATGACACTAACATATGGGTGATGTTTTTCTGAACATTTTGGTATCTTATTTGCATTTTTCTGAATTTGTATGAATTAGTTACGAAGTTTTCAAACTGACAGTCAAACGGTCAAAGGGCAAAAGCATAAGAGGAGCAAAGTGACTTGGACAGAACCGGTGACTTTTGGGAATTAGGGGTAAAACAGACGAGTGGGACACAACTAGGGGCATAAATCTAATTATCCCTAGTTTGATTTCCATGCTTGTAGTAGAAATTAAAATGAAAACCCAACAAGATTTCTCGTTCTTCTTCTTACTTGTTGGGAGCTTTCCCATGTAAATAGTATTATTTTCTTTTCTTTCCTTTGGGGGTCGAGAAGACCATATTGAAAATGCTTAGTGGCTCTCTTATGCATCATTGTTTATTTAATTTAGAGCCCATATTACTGTCTTCTCTCTTGAGTTGAATGCTTGTAGATTCCAGCTTAGTCCAATGCACGTGCACTATTATTATTATACACATCGTTCGGTCATGCAAGTGAAAGGCAATAATGACGCTATATGATGGACTTATTGGGATGAGAAAATCTGGTATGAACTCGACCTCTCTTGTTTTTGTAAATATGATGAGTTCATCGTTTCTGATTCAGCTTATTATGAAGTAAACATATTTGCAATGACATTTAGAGATTATAGTTGCTTGTGCCATGCTTGATTAGCTATGAGTAATAATGGTTTACCTTGCGTGCCAACATGCTATTAGAATGATTATGATGTGGTATGATGGGATGGTATCCTCCTTTGAATGAATTGAGTGACTCGACTTGGCACATGTTCATGCATGTTGTCGGTGTCAAAACCGGCAGATCTCGGGTAGGGGGTCCCGAACTGTGCGTCTAGGCGGATGGTAACAGGAGACAAGGGACACGATGTTTTTATCCAGGTTCGGGCCCTCTTGATGGAGGTAAAACCCTACTCCTACTTGATTGATATTGATGATATGGGTAGTACAAGAGTAGATCTACCACGAGATCAAGGAGGCTAAACCCTAGAAGCTAGCCTATGGTATGATTGTTGTTCGTCCTACGAACTAAAACCCTCCGGTTTATATAGACACCGGAGAGGGCTAGGGTTACACAGAGTCGGTTACAATGGTAGGAGATCTACATATCCGTATTGCCAAGCTTGCCTTCCACACCAAGGAAAGTCCCATCCAGACACGGGACGAAGTCTTCAATCTTGTATCTTCATAGTCTTGGAGTCTGGCCGATGATGATAGTTCGGCTATCCGGACACCCCCTAGTCCAGGACTCCCTCAGTAGCCCCTGAACCAGGCTTCAATGACGATGAGTCCGGCGCGCATATTGTCTTCGGCATTGCAAGGCGGGTTCTCCTCCAATTTCCATGTGCTCACCGAACGGTGTCCGGCTCTTTATAAATGATGCGCTCCTTGGCTTCCACATCCAATAATGGCTCAAGCAGCTCATGTTACAACTAGGGCTGCCTATATCTTCCATGCTAGGTGGGTTATTCTCAAGAGGAGTGGACTCTGCTCCTCATTCACGAGAAAGGGCCGGTAACCGGGATGCCCAGTCCCATGATCCAAAAAGATCAAAGCAAATCAAAATAATTAAACAAAACTCCCCCAGGGCTGTTGTTAGTTGGAGGCACTTGTTGTTTCGAGCAAGCCATGGATTGATGCTTGTTGGTGGTTGGGGGAGTATAAACCTTTACCATTCTGTTTGGGAACTGCCTATAATGCATGTAGTATGGAAGATACAGCCATCTCATAGTTGTTGCGTTGATAGTGAAAGTATGCCGCTCAAAATTTTATTCAATCTCTATTTTAAAATCGAGCTCTAGCACCTCTACAAATCCCTGCTTCCCTCTGCGAAGGGCCTATCTATTTACTTTTATGTTGAGTCATCATCCTTCTTATTAAAAAGCACCCGCTGGAGAGCACACTGTCATTTGCATTCATTACTATTGGTTTATATTGGGTATGACTTGACTGGATCTCTTTTACCATGAATTACAATGTTTAGTCAGTCCTTGATCTTTAAAGGTGCTCTGCATTTATGTTTTGTGGTCTCACAAAGGGCTAGTGAGATACCATTTTGTTATATCATGTTATGATTATTTTGAGAAAGTGTTGTCATCCAAGTTTTATTATTATGGCTCGCTAGCAAATTATGCTATTGACATGAGTAATTGTGAGACCTAAGTGTTATTCTGAGCATGGTTAGTTCATAATATTTGCTGAAACCTGAATGCTGGCTTTGCATGTTTACAACAACAAGAGCAAACAGAGTTTGTAAAAGTTTTTCTTTATCACTTTTAGTTTATCAACTGAATTGCTTGAGGACAAGCAAAGGTTTAAGCTTGGGGGAGTTGATACATCTCCAACGTATCTACTTTTCCAAACACTTTTGCCCTTGTTTTGGACTCTAACTTGCATGATTTGAATGGAACTAACCCAGACTGACGCTGTTTTCAGCAGAACTGCCATGACGTTGTTTTATGTGTAGAAAGCAAAGTTCTCGGAATGTCCTGAAAATCCAAGGAGGCACTTTTTGGAAAATATAAAAAATACTGGCAAACGAATCAATACCAGGGGGCCCACACCCTGTCCACGAGGGTGGGGGCGCGCCCCCTCCCCCTGGGCGCGCCCCCCTGTCTCGTCGGCCCCCTGGACCTCCACCGACCTCAACTCCAACTCCATATATTCACGTTCGGGGAGAAAAACTCGGAGAGAAAGTTTCATCGCGTTTTACGGTATGGAGCCGCCGCCAAGCCCTAATCTCTCTCGGGAGGGCTGATCTGGAGTCCATTCGGGGCTCCGGAGAGGGGGATTCATCGATGTCGTCATCATCAACCATCCTCCATCACCAATTTCATGATGCTCACCGCCGTGCGTGAGTAATCCCATCGCAGGCTTGCTGGATGGTTATGGTTTGGATGAGATTTACCGTGTAATCAAATTAGTTTTGTTAGGGTTTGATCCCTAGTATCCACTATGTTCTGAGATTGATGTTGCTATGACTTTGCTATGCTTAATGCTTGTCACTGGGGCCCGAGTGCCATGATTTCAGATCTGAACCTATTATGTTTTCATGAATATATGTGTGTTCTTGATCCTATCTTGCAAGTATATAGTCACCTATTATGTGTTATGATCCGACAACCCCGAAGTGACAATAATCGGGATACTTCTCGGTGATGACCATAGTTTGAGGAGTTCATGTATTCACTATGTGCTAATGCTTTGTTACGGTTCTCTATTAAAAAGGATGCCTTAATATCCCTTAGTTTCGGCTAGGACCCCGCTGCCACGGGAGGGTAGGACAAAAGATGTCATGCAAGTTCTTTTCCATAAGCACGTATGACTATTTGCGGAATACATGCCTACATTACATTGATGAACTGGAGCTTGTTCTGTGTCACCCTATGTTATAGCTATTACAAGAGGAATCGCACCCGACATAATTATCCATCACTGATCCATTGCCTATGAGTTTTTCACATATTGTTCTTCGGTTATTTACTTTTCCGTTGCTATTGTTACAATCACTACAAAACCCAAAAACATTACTTTTGCTATCGTTACCTTTATTATCATACTACTTTGCTACTAACTACTTTGCTGCAGATACTAAGTTGTCCAGGTGTGGTTGAATTGACAACTCAACTGCTAATACTCAAGAATATTCTTTGGCTCCCCTTGTGTCGAATCAATAAATTTGGGTTCAATACTTTACCCTCGAAAGCTGTTGCAATCCCCTATACTTGTGGGTTATCAAGCAGCAGCAGCTTCCGCACCTGCACCAACACTTGCACTTGCATCTGTTCCGGCCCATGCAGCGGCAACCGAACGAGCAGTTGCACCGGCAACAGACTGGGTTGCAGTTTGCACTTCATATACCAAAGTCCTTACAAAAACCGACATGTCCACCTTCTTGGTAAGCATTGGCCGCCCAAGTGCTTCGTTCTTTTTTCTTTCCATGTTGTTTCACATGATTCACTGTGTGATCTAACTATTTGGGTATGTCTTCTTGTTTGCAAACAGAGAATTCCTACAGCAACGAGGGAGTCGTTCAACAATCCGGGCGACCGCAGCCAAGTTTCTCTTACCATGCGCAGCCTTGGTGTGAATGAACCTGCTCAATATACCGTAAGTACAAAGGATGGTCGCATGATGATTGACTCTAAAGGATGGTCAATGTTCAAATCTAAATCATATCTTGCGGTAGGGGACGATGTGAAAATCGAACTTTCTCGGCAAGGAGAGCTGGTCCAAATCAACTTTGAAATTCTTCAGTAGCAGCACGCAACTGCCGAACTGATTTATCCTCCGAGAGATTTTGATGTAATAATCTAGCATGGTGAAATAAGTGTCATGTGTGTATAAGTAGTACGACAGTATTATTTATCACATGGTATATCGTTGATAGAATTGCAACTCTCATTGCTGGTTAGGAACTGTCATTCGATTTCATTCCAACAGTTCCCATGCTTTACTCAATTTTGTGTCTTCGCCTTGTGACAGCATCTAAAACCAATGCCGTATCAACCGCTTGCAATATGAAAAGCGTCGAGGTAGAACACATGGGCCCCCAAACATGCAGGGTAGGCTTGCGGCCCAAAGTCCAGAACCTTGAGCCTGTCTGAGTATTATATTCTCAGCTAAACCCCCATAATGCCCGTGTGTTGCACGTAACATCAAGATGCATTTGTATGAGTATTTTATCTTGTGAGAGAAAAGGATGAACGAGGGAAGGCCTTATCTGCAAATGTGGAGAGGTGTGTGGGTACCTTTTTGCGAAATTTGCCATAGTTTCCTTCCTATCCGTCAGATATAAATCGGACGGCCTATATTGCAGGATGGCAGGCACACCATCATCACCAACTCGTCTATACTGTGTTAAAAACAACTCTATTTTTTATAATTATATGTTATATATATTCCCCTTGATTTTTCTTATGTATAAAGTTGTGATATAAAAGATTTGTATATTTCTTTACAGAGGGAGTATCTCTCTGTCAAAAATATATTTATGTGTAACTAGTTACTCCTGTCTTTCTAATTCCTTTTGCTGATATGTGGGGCATCCGGCAACGGGGTCCACGTGCCATATGCACAAATTAGAGTGCACAACTGCATAGTAGACACACCCCGGTCGTAGCGCTGCAGTAATGCCCAATGAGCCGTCAAATCACAACCCCCCTTTCCAGCTTTAGTAGTAAGTTGGACGGATGAAGCGGCAATATTTCACTGGGCCTGCATCCCCTTCTCCCTCCTCTCCTTGTTCAGAGAAAACCCCCTCTTGGCGATTGCATAGGGTTTTCTCATGGAGAACCGGGTACGAATTCTTCATCCATCCCCGATAAATCCAAGTCCCTTGGTCATAGGTAATCCTAGGATGGCAGTCGTCGCCGTTCATGCATTTTTATTCCTACTGAATCTAATGTGTTTCATTTGCAGTGCCCAAAGTGCGAGGACCCTACAGGTTTCTGCGCCCTCGGAGAGACGCCACACTTGTTCCTTCTCATCCTAACACGGGATTTTAAAACGCGCATAGTATGTTCCTAGAATCCTCTTTTCTATCCGGGAGGGTGGGGGTTTTTTTGAACATGTTGTCGACTAATTTGGAAATTTGGATTGCTATATTTGGATAAAAGGTACTACTAGTACGATGGTCAACACTGATGTGAAGGAGGAAGTTATTTCTAGATTTGGATAGGGAATACATTGTGTACTCATATTATTTTTCCTGCAGTGCATTATTTGCTCTGCCAGAACACATGTACTCAAGATGCTCGGCCTTGCCATAACTAAATACACCAGTTTAATGGTCACAGTGAAGACAAGCCATGGATATAAGTTCCAAGTTGGGTTCATGAACCAAGAAGATTGCTACTTTTTTATGGCCGAACTTGGATAAACTTTCTCAAGTGTTACGGACTGAAAGTTGGCGCACAAATGTTGATGGAAATAGCAGAACCTGGTCTCATCTTCACTGCGATCTTCCACCCCGACGTCGTTCCAATTTTTCATCCATGTTAGTTTTGTATCTGGTTCTTGCTTGTTGCCTCGATTACTTCTTAATCCACCTATTCTGTCTAACTAATCACATTTTAACTTTAGAAGTAGCAACGAATCTCTCACGAAGATGCTACTTCTAACTAATATTTTCTTATAATTGGTGGCACGTGTAGGTTTTTTCAGAGTTAAGCAGGCTGCTCGTTTGTTATTCTATAATAACTCGGCTGTTACTGATGGCACTAAAGTTGACTGGGACGACATCCACAAGTTCCTACACTTTATTAATCATCTTGAGGTCCTTGTGGGGAGTTTCAATGGTGGAAGGCCATGTGGGATATGTGTGCCACTGCTGCACTCGTTGAACAGGTCCAACTGTGTCGAGAAACTTATGGTACGAGCTGTTTTCTATTATATATGTTGTTCATAAACTATTGCTTATACACAGTTTTACAGCTGTGATCTTCTTGAAACAGAAACTGCCCAGTTCTATTGTTCCTATACAAATGCCTAACCATGGTTGGGTCAGACTTGTGCTTGGTCACAACATGATGTTTATGTCGACCTACTTCATTCCCCTTGGAGGTGAAAAGATACTTATTCATGGGTGGTCTCAAATAATGAAGGCCCGTCCATCTTGGAGAATAGGACAGAAGATTATGTTCATGCTTTTCCATGGCTCTAAAGTGAATATCCTGTTTATTGACCACATTGCGAGATGAAGCCGCTCTCAGAAGGTTGTGGATGTGCGGCGTGGTGCCTGGGCCTTTTCCTGGGGCTTGGCGGCCTCACCCTTGGTTAATTGTAGGCAAAGTAGCACTGTTTGAGGCGTGCTTTGTACGGTTGAACCTGTATAAGTACTCATACTGCTTTCAGCTTTGGTTGTTAAGTGCCCCTGCTGGTTAGTTAAGGTTGTTAAGTACTCCTGCTGCTTTTACAGTCTCTCGTGTTTCTTCAGTCCTGTCTTCCTCCAGCTGCCAGAACCAAACCAGCACCGGCGGGGCCGCTTGCTTCGACCTCCCACGGCTGGCTGCGACTCATTACACGCATCGCCGCCCACCGTCTCCTAAGTCGTTAACGCTGACGTTCGAGGCCTCGCCGTCGTCCTCCGCGCGCTTTGGTGCACTCGCCGCGGCGCCGCCCTCTCATGTTGTCAACATGGTCAACAAACAATAGGAATCGACAGAAGTACGTGGAGAGGATGGTAGTAGGGGCCCACCATGTCAGCGTATGGAAAAATAAAAAGCTTCATCATAGTGTTTTCCTGACATCTGGGACCCACAACATTGTGAGCGTATATAGTCAATAGACAAGAAAATAGCACAAGATCGGCTAACACCTGGGACGTAGCTGCTCGAGCAGTATTTTTTTTGTTATTGTTGAGACAAAGCAGGGTTTGAACTGGATTGTGGCCCGTCTAGCCCAGGCTTATATTTTAAGTTCACCGTGTGACCAGCCCAGCTATTTTTTTCTTTGTGAAAATGAGCCCAGTTTATTTTTCTGAAGAATACCCAATCCAGGCCTACTTATTTTTCTACACCCTGATGGGCTGCAACTCTTTCAAGACGCCTGCAAATCTTGAAAGTAATATGAAATGGGTTGTAAATATAAAACAGATGACAAATTGGCAATTACTTTATAATTTCTGAATTTTTTCACATTTTCAGATTCCTATTTCACTTGGCATTGACCTAATTTAAATATATCTTCAAAGTACTTTAAATCTGGCTCGACATTTCGGTATTAAAAATAGTTTGGAACCCACAGAAATATGCGAAATTGGCCCTGGCCAACCAAAAAAACGGACTGCAATAAATTGCATAAGAAGTTGCAATGAGCTATATATAAATTATTAAAAAAAGAGGGAATGGTCTGACTTGTGGGCCTGTTAAGTTGACGCGTATGCAAGATTTTTTAGTTATTATATACGTCAACAAACGATTCTAGAAGACGTAACCATTGGATGTCAATCCAACGGCCATCGTGTTTCTTCAATCTCTGATCTTCTTGCTCCAGCCGCCAAAGCAGCGCCGGCGGGACTGCCTGCTCCCGCCTCCCGTGGCCGGCTGTGCTGCCACGCAGGCCTCACTGCCCCCTACTACTCCAACCGCTGGCCAGGGCATCCCTCTAGTCACCCACACCCCATGTTATTCTGCGGCGACGGCAGCCTCACACCGCAGCCAAACCAGTGAACCCTCGTACTCCTCTCCGCGCGAGCTTCCACTGCCGCGTCTTCCCCGGCTACACGTCGTCCCCTTCCTAGGCCTCACTGTCGTCCACCATCCTAGTGCTCTCGGTGCGGCATGGTCAATGTGGTCAATGACCGACTTCCATTGGAAGAGTACTGTATGTGGAGAGGCTGGCAGCTGGGTCCATGGCAGCCGCAAGGAAGTGCCTCCTTATTACGCGGAAAATAAGTATTCCTCCACCTGATAGCAGGGGCCCACCGGACGGGCCACCGTATTTTGCAAAAAAAAACATTTTCCCCCTGACTGCTGGGACCCACCGGATGGGCCACCGTATTTTGCGAAAAAATGTTCCCCCCGCTGTCAGCTTGGACCCACTGGAAGTGCCTCCTTATTACGCACAAAAAAATGAATACTCCCCCTGCTAGCTGGGACCCACCTTGGTGGGAGGCTGACTTGTGGGCCTACTAAGCTAACTGGGACGGAGGCCTTTGTCAAATTAGTCAATATGAATGATTCTAGCTCCAGTTACTGTATGATGTCCATCCAACGGCCGTAGTGCTTCTTCAACCTCTGGTCTTCTTGCTCCAGCCGCCCAAAGCCGCACCGGTCGTGCCGCATGCTCCTACCTCCCGTGGCCGGCTGTGATGCCGCGGAGGCCTCACCGCCCCCTACTACTCCCACCGCTGGCCAGGCCATCCCTCCACTCACCCACACCCCCTGTTATTCTACAGCGATGGCAGCCTCACACCGCAGCCGAACAAGTGAACCATCATACTCCTCTACGCGTGAGCATCCACTGTCGCATCTTCCCCGGCTCCGTGTCGTCCCCTTCCGAGGCCTCACCATCGTCCACCGCCCTGGTGCTCTCGGTGCGGCATGGTCAACGTGGTCAAGGAACGACTTCCATCGGACGTGGACTGTATGTGGAGAGGCTGACAGCTGGGTCCACGGCCGCAGCAAGGAAGTGCCTCCTTATTACGCGGATAAAAATGATTCCTCCACCTGACAGCAGGGACCCACCGAACGGGCCACCGTATTTCACGAAAAAAATGTTTCCCCCCTGACTGCTGGGAACTACCAGCTACATCTTTGCACGCAAGGAAGTGCGTCCATATTACATGAAAAAAATGATTCGCCACCTGACTGCTGGGACCCACCAGCTACATCTTCACATGCAAGGAAGTGCGTCCGGGCAAAAAATCGATTCACCCCCTGACTGCTGGGACCCACCAGCTACATCTTCGCACGCAAGGAAGTGCCTGACAGTCGGGACCCACCTGGTCGAAGCGTACGTAGCGTTATCTTTCTGGTCGGGAATGTGCACGTACATATTGGTCAATGTAGAGGCGCGCATGTGTCGTAGTAGAGGTGCGCATGTGTCATAGTAGAGGCGTGCACGTAGCATGTACACGTACGTACAACGGCCAGGGTGCAAGAAAGTAAATACGGCCACGTGCGTACATACGGGCGGGGTCTCGAACGCCTACTCGTGCATACATACGGCCAGGGCTCGTGTACATGGTTGGGTCGGAACGGAAAAACTGCGTTGTTGTCGTGTTCATGGGGAGGCAATAGAATGCGTCGTGTTCATCGGGAGGCAACAGAATGCGTCGTGTTCATCGGGAGGCAATGGAATGCGTGGGAGCCAACCGGCTTGGACGAAACAACCGATGGAAACAAGGCCTGGCGTACCACAGAACAGAGGAAACTGCCTTGTGCTCGACTGGCCATGTTTGAAAAGGGATCCTATTCATCGGGAGGGGTCTGGCGTACCGCAAAACGGAGGAAATGGACTTGTGTTGGACCTCCTACGGTCGAAATGGGGTCCTGTTGATCGGGAGGGGTGTGGCGTACTGCAAAACGGAGGAAACGGGCTTGTGTTGGAGCGCTACGATCAAAAAGGGGGTCCTGTTCATCGGGAGGGGTGTGGCATACCGCAAAACTGGACTCCACGGGATACTTTTCATCTCCACCGTCGACCTCTTCCAGCCTCCACGGGCTACTGTTCATCCACCGTCGACCTCCTCCAGCCTCCACCTGCGACTGTTCATCCACGGGCTCCTGTTCATCCAGCCTCCACCGCGTGCTACTCCACCGGCTACTGTTCAATCACCCCTCTTCACAGGCTACTGTTCATCCACCCCTCCACGGGCTACTGTTCATCCAACCCTCCACGGGGTCATCCTGTTCATCCAGCCCTCCACGGGGTCCTGTTCATCCAGAGGCAACACCACGGGGTCCTGTTTATCCACCCCCACTGCTCACTATTCATCCAACCCCCCCCCCCCCCCGGCAACGCTCACTGTTCATCCAGAGGCAGCATCGATCGGCTTAAGTTAGCAGCAATAGCAAAGAAATCGCTCTATCAGGTTCAGTTAACAGCCATCGATCGATCGCTCGGGTTCAGTAACGAGTAGCCTGCAGTGCAATCACTCGGGTTCAGTTAGAGCCCAATGTCTCGCTTTGGTTCAGTTAGAGCCCAACACCTCCCACACATGCACGTACGTGTACTAGAGAAACGTGCATCGCTCGGCCCCCGACCACCCACTATAACCGGGAACTCGCCGAAATTTTCCTCGCCCTCGGTTCTACCATGGTTTTTTCTGTCATGGACAGCCCAAAGAATGTCATGCAGCTGCATCTCCGGCCCGCCCAGGACGAAAAGCCCATTTTCTATCATTATTTTTTGTCATAGAAGTAGGAGCCCACCAAATCTATGATGGTATCGGGTTTTGTCACAATTATCGTCATAGAAGTGTCATAAGTATGACAAAAAAAATTTCGTTCGACCCAAAATGTCACAGATGTGTATTTTTTCTGTGTGTGTTACCATCTCTATATCGCAAAACTATTGCAAGGAATCAAACATATCATATTCAGTGATCCATAAGTTTTATGTAGGATTTTATGACTAACCATGCAATTGACCAATTCCTGTTGACTCTCTAAATAGATATAAGTGAAGCATGAGAGTTCAATTCTTTCTACAAAAGATTATGCTCTAATAAATATAAGTGAAGCAAAAGAGCATTCTACGAACATCGGTTTTCTATGTGAAGAGAAACAGGCAATCCAAACTTCAAATGATATAATAAGTGAAGCACATGAAGCATTCTATAAAGCCATACTCAAAAGATTAAGTGAAGTGCAATGGGAATTCTATAAATCAACCATGGACTATCTCCTACCAGCATGTTGCATAAAAGCAAAGTTAAAAATAAACACAAAAGACGCTCCAAAATTTGCATATATGACATGAACGAAACGAATCCGGAAATATACTGATACTTGTTGAAGAAAGATGGGATGGCTTCCGGGGCATCCCCAAGCTTAGAAGCTTGAGTATCCTTGAATATTTACTTGGGGTGCCTTGGGCATCCCCAAAATTGAGCTCTTGCCTCTCCTCCTTCTCCTCATATCGAGACCTCCTCGATCTTCGAACACTTCATCAACACAAAACTTAAACAAACTTTAGTGGCGGGGTTAGTGAAAATGATAATGAAATCCCATCATGTACTCTACAACATTATTGTATAATTATAAACTAACATTACCCACTGTATTCTATCACAATTCTATGGCCCCAAGTCAAGGAGGCTTCAACAAGAATTCAAACATACGCAAATAACGAAGCTATAACAGCAATCTGTGAATACAGTACAGTCTGTAAAGATTTGAACATCCACCATACTTCTGTAGCTCTAAACATTCTGAGAAAATTAGGAAAAATAAACATTTTGTATATAAAGACAGTGCAAAAAGTTTCAGAACCATTTGACGTTCCGGTAAAAAATTTAAAATCACGCACTACAGCCAAAGTTTCAGTTTTGCACCGCACAAACCAACAAGCAATCTACACATCCTAAAGGCAAATCTTGGCACATTATTTTTATAATACAATGGAATCGTACAACGGGATAAATATTTTTGTTGAAAATTTTCTGTAATTAAGATTCATAAAGTTTTCGTGAGCATGAACAAAGTGTTGGGGAACGTAGCAATAATTCAAAATTTTCCTACGAACACCAAGATCAATATAGGAAATTCTAGCAACAAGAGAGAGAGAGAGAGGATGAGCATCTTCAAACCTTTGAAGATCGCTAAGCGGAAGCGTTACTAGAACGCGGATGAGGGAGTCATACTCGCGGCGATTCAAATCACGGAAGAGCCAATCTAACGCCGAACGGACGGCGCCTTCGCGTTCAACACACGTACAGCCCGGGGATGTC
The DNA here is from genome assembly GCA_963921465.1 of Triticum timopheevii. Lineage (NCBI taxonomy): Eukaryota > Viridiplantae > Streptophyta > Magnoliopsida > Poales > Poaceae > Triticum > Triticum timopheevii. The sequence goes on from OY997271.1 coordinate 90,491,794, forward strand.
TCCTCCTTCATGATCCAGCAAGGGGAGAGGAGAAGTTGAGGGAGAGCTCCGGCACCACGACGGCGTGGTGGTGGAGCTTGCAGTTCTCCGGCAGGGCTTGACCAAGCACTACTATGGAGGAGGAGGTGTTGGGGAGGGAGAGGGTTGCGCCAGGGGAAGGGTGCGGCAGCCCTCCCACCTCCCCTCTATTTATAGGGGCAAGGGAGAGGGGGCCGGCCCCCTCCAAATGGATCTAGAGGGGGGCGGCGGCCAAGGGGGAGGCTTGCCCCCCAAGCCAAGGGGGCGCCCCCTTTAGGGTTCCCCCCCCCCCCAACCCTAGGCGCATGGACCCTAGGGGGGTGGCGCCCAGCCCACCTAGGGGCTGGTTCCCCTCCATATTCAGCACATAGGGCCCTCCGGGGCAGGTGGACCCTCCCGGTGGACCCGCGGAACCTTTTCGGTGGTCCCGGTACAATATCGATATACCCCCGAACATTTCCAGTGATCGAATAAGGACTTACCATATATAAATCTTTATCTCTGATCATTTCGGAACTCCTCGTGACGTCCGGGATCTCATCCGGGACTCCGAACAACATTCGGTAACCGCATACTAATTCCCATAACAATTCTAGCGTCACCGAACCTTAAGTGTGTAGACCCTACGGGTTCGGGAATCATGCAGACATGACCGAGACAGCTCTCCTGCCAATAACGAACGGCAGGATCTGGATACCCATGTTGGCTCCCACATGTTCCACGATGATCTCATCGGATGAACCACGATGTCGGGGATTCAATCAATCCTGTATACAATTCCCTTTGTCAATCGGTATGTTACTTGCCCGATATTTGATCGTCGGTATCCCAATACCTCGTTCAATCTTGTTACCGGCAAGTCACTTTACTCGTTCCGTAATGCATGATACCATGACTAACTACTTAGTCACATTGGGCTCATTATGATGATGCATTACCGAGTGGGCCCAGAGATACCTCTCCGTCATACGGAGTGACAAATCCCAGTCTCGATTCATGCCAACCCAACAGACACTTTCGGAGATACCTGTAGAGCACCTTTATAGTCACCTAGTTACGTTGTGACGTTTGGTACACCCAAAGCACTCCTACGGTATCCGGGAGTTACACAATCTCATGGTCTAAGGAAATGATACTTGACATTAGAAAAGCTCTAGCAAACTAACTACACGATCTTGTGCTATGCTTAGGATTGGGTCTTGTCCATCACATCATTCACCTAATGATGTGATCCCATTATCAATGACATCCAATGTCCAGAGTCAGGAAACCATGACCATCTGTTGATCAATGAGCTAGTCAACTAGAGGCTCACTAGGGACATGGTGTGGTCTATGTATTCACACATGTATTACCGTTTCCGATCAATACAATTATAGCATGAACAATAGACGATTATCATGAACAAGGAAATATAATAATAACCATTTTATTATTGCCTCTAGGGCATATTTCCAATAGTCTCCCACTTGCACTAGAGTCAATAATCTAGTTACATTGTGATGAATCGAACACCCATAGAGTTCTGGTGTTGATCATGTTTTGCTCGCGGAAGAGGTTTAGTCAACGGATCTGCGACATTCAGATCCGTATGCACTTTACAAATATCTATGTCTCCATCTTGAACTTTTTCACGAATGGAGTTGAAGCGACGTTTGATGTGTCTTGTCTTCTTGTGAAACCTGGGCTCCTTGGCAAGGGCAATAGCTCCATTGTTGTCACAGAAGAGAGTCATCGGGCCCGACGCATTGGGAATAACTCCTAGTTCGGTAATGAACTCCTTTATCCAGATTGCTTCATGTGCTGCCTCTGAGGCTGCCATGTACTCCGCTTCACATGTAGATCCCGCCACGACGCTTTGCTTGCAACTGCACCAGCTTACTGCCCCACCATTAAAAATATACACGTATCCGATTTGTGACTTGGAGTCATCCAGATCTGTATCGAAGCTAGCATCGACGTAACCCTTTACGACGAGCTCTTCGTCACCTCCATAAACGAGAAAGATATCCTTAGTCCTTTTCAGGTACTTCAGGATATTCTTGACCGTTGTCCAGTGTTCCATGCCAGGATTACTTTGGTACCTTCCTACCAAACATACGGCAAGGTTTACATCAGGTCTGGTACACAGCATGGCATACATAATAGACCCTATGCCTGAGGCATAGGGGATGACACTCATCTTTTCTCTATCTTCTGTCGTGGTCGGGCTTTGAGCTGAGCTCAATTTCACACCTTGCAATACAGACAAGAACCCCTTCTTGGACTGATCCATATTGAACTTCTTCAATATCTTATCAAGGTATGTGCTTTGTGAAAGTCCTATGAGGCGTCTCGATCTATCTCTACAGATCTTGATGCCTAATACGTAAGCAGCTTCTCCAAGGTCCTTCATTGAAAAACACTTATTCAAGTAGGCCTTTATGCTTTCCAAAAGTTCTATATCATTTCCCATCAATAGTATGTCATCCACATATAATATGAGAAATGCTATAGAGCTCCCACTCACTTTCATGTAAACGCAGGCTTCTCCATAAGTCTGCATAAACGCAAACGCTTTGATCGTTTCATCAAAGTGAATATTCTAACTCCAAGATGCTTGCACCGTCCCATAGATGGAGCGCTGAAGCTTGCACACCTTGTTAGCATTCTTAGGATCGACAAAACCTTTCGGCTGCATCATATACAATTCTTCCTTAAGGAAACCATTAAGGAATGTCGTTTTGACGTCCATTTTCCATAGGTCATAATCATATAATGCGGCAATTGCTAACATGATTCGGACGGACTTCAGCTTCGCTACGGGTGAGAAGGTCTCATCATTGTCAACCCCTTGAACTTGTGATTTCAGCATTGAATATAACTCAGGAATGGACTTCTCCATCCCCTGCATATTGTAGTTCATCACAAAGCTCTTGTAGCTAGGTGGGAGCGACTAGAGGATCCTGTCAATGACCGAGTCATCTGGGAGATTAACTCCCAACTGAGACAAACGGTTGTGTAACCCGGACATAGTGAGTATATGCTCACTGACAGAATTGTTTTCCTCCATCATACAACTGTAGAACTTGTCGGAGACTTCATATCTCTCGACCCGGGCATGAGCTTGGAAAACCATTTTCAGCTCTTGGAACATATCATATGCTCTATTCTGCTCAAAACGCTTTTGGAGCCCCGGTTCTAAGCTGTAAAGCATGCCACACTGAAACAGGGAGTAATTATCACTACGTGACTGCCAGGCATTCATAACGTCTTGAGTTGCTGGGAAAATGGGTGCTTCACCTAGCGGTGCTTCTAGGACATATGCTTTCTTGGCAACTATGAGGATGATCCTCAAGTTCCGGACCCAGTCCGTATAGTTGCTACCATCATCTTTCAGCTTGGTTTTCTCTAGGAACGCATTGAAGTTGAGGGCAACATTAGCATGGGCCATTTGATCTACAAGACATATTGCAAACATACTTTACACTATGTTCATGATAATTAAGTTCATCTAATCAAATTATTTAACGAACTCTCACTCAAATAGACATCCCTCTAGTCATCTAAGTGATACATGATCCGAGTCAACTAGGCCGTGTCCGATCGTCACGTGAGACGGACTAGTCATCATCGGTGAACATCTTCATGTTGATCATATCTACTATACGACTCATGTTTGACCTTTCGGTCTCTTGTGTTCCGAGGCCATGTCTGTACATGCTAGGCTCGTCAAGTCAACCTAAGTGTTTTGCATGTGTAAATCTGGCTTATACCCATTGTATGCTAACGTTAGAATCTATCACACCCGATCATCACGTGGTGCTTCGAAACAACGAACTTTCTCAACTGTGCACACTTAGGGGGAACACTTTTTTGAATTTTTTAATAAGGGATCATCTTATTTTCGCTACCATCGTTCTAAGCAAATAAGATGTAAACATGACAAACATCACATGCAAATCATAAAGTGACATGATATGGCCAATATCATCTTGCGCCTTTGATCTTCATCTTTGAGGCGCGGCATGATCACCTTCGTCACCAGCATGACACCATGATCTCCATCATCGTGTCTTCATGAAGTTGTCTCACCAACTATTACTTCTACTACTATGGCTAACGGTTAGCAATAAAGTAAAGTAATTACATGGCGTTTTCAATGACACGTAGGTCATACAATAAATTAAGACAACTCCTATGGCTCCTGCCGGTTGTCATACTCATCGACATGCAAGTCGTGATTCCTATTACAAGAACATGATAAATCTCATACATCACATATATCATTCATCACATTCTTTTTGGCCATATCACATCACATAGCATACCCTGCAAAAACAAGTTGGACGTCCTTTATTTGTTGTTGCATGTTTTACGTGGCTGCTATGGGTTTCTAGCAAGAACGTTTCTTACCTACGCAAAAGCCACAACGGTGATATGCCAATTGCTATTTACCCTTCATAAGGACCATTTTCATCGAATCCGATCCGACTAAAGTGGGAGAGACTGGCACCTGCTAGCCACCTTATGCAACAAGTGCATGTCAGTCGGTGGAACCTGTCTCACATAAGCGTACGTGTAAGGTCAGTCCGGGCCGCTTCACCCCACGATGCCGCCAAATCAAGATAAGACTAGTAATAGTAAGCATATTGAACAAACTAACGCCCACAACTACTTGTGTTCTACTGGTGCATAGAATCTACGCATAGACCTGGCTCTGATACCACTGTTGGGGAATGTAGCAATAATTCAAAATTTTCCTACGAACACCAAGATCAATCTAGGAGATTCTAGCAACAAGAGAGAGAGAGAGAGAGAGAGAGAGAGAATGAGCATCTTCATACCTTTGAAGATCGCTAAGCGAAAGCGTTACTAGAACGTGAATGAGGGAGTCGTACTCGCGACGATTCAAATCGCGGAAGATCCGATCTAACACCGAACACACGGCGCCTCCGCGTTCAACACACGTACAGCCCGGGGACGTCTCCTCCTTCTTGATCCAGCAAGGGGAGAGGAGAAGTCGAGGGAGAGCTCCGGCAGCACAACGGCGTGCTGGTGAAGCTTGCAGTTCTCCGGCAGGGCTTCGCCAAGCACTACTATGGAGGAGGAGGTGTTGGGGAGGGAGAGGGCTGCACTAGGGGAAGGGTGCGGCAGCCCTCCCACCTCCTCACTATTTATAGGGGCAAGGGAGAGGGGGGCCGGCCCCCTCCAGATGGATCTAGAGGGGGGCGGCGGCCAAGGGGGGAGGCTTGCCCCCCAAGCCAAGGGGGCGCCCCCTTTAGGGTTCCCCCCCCCCAACCCTAGGCGCATGGGCCCTAGGGGGTGGCGCCCAGCCCACCTAGGGGCTGGTTCCCCTCCATATTCAGCCCATAGGGCCATCCGGGGCAGGTGGACACCCGGAACCCTTTCGGTGGTCCCGGTACAATACAGGCATAACCCCGAACATTTCCGGTGACCGAATAAGGACTTCCCATATATAAATCTTTGTCTCCGGACCATTCCGGAACTCTTTGTGACGTCCGGGATCTCATCGGGGACTCCGAACAACATTCGGTAACCGCATACTAATTCCCATAACAACTCTAGCGTCACCGAACCTTAAGTGTGTAGACCCTACGGGTTCAGGAATCATGCAGACATGACCGAGACAGCTCTCCTGCCAATAACCAACAGTGGGATCTGGATACCCATGTTAGCTCCCACATGTTCCACGATGATCTCACCTGATGAACCACGATGTCGGGGATTCAATCAATCCTGTATACAATTCCCTTTGTCAATCGGTATGTTACTTGCCCGAGATTCGATCATCGGTATCCCAGTACCTCGTTCAATCTCGTTACCGTCAAGTCACGTTAGTCATTCTGTAATGCATGATCCCGTGACTAACTACTTAGTCACATTGAGCTCATTATGATGATGCATTACCGAGTGGGCCCAGAGATACCTCTCCGTCATACAGAGTGACAAATCCCAGTCTCCATTCGTGCCAACCCAACAGACACTTTTGGAGATACCTGTAGTGTACCTTTATAGCCACCCAGTTACATTATGACGTTTGGTACACCCAAAGCATTCCTACGGTATCCGGGAGTTGCACAATCTCATGGTCTAAGGAAATGATACTTGACATTAGAAAAGCTTTTACCGAACGAACTACATGATCTTGTGCTATGCTTAGGATTGGGTCTTGTCCGTCACATCATTCTCCTAATGATGTGATCCCATTATCAACGACATCCAATGTCCATGGTCAAGAAACCATAACCATCTATTGATCAACAAGCTAGTCAACTAGAGGCTCACTAGGGACATGTTGTGGTCTATGTATTCACACATGTATTATGGTTTCCGGTTAATACAATTATAGCATGAACAATAGACAATTATCATGAACAATGAAATATAATAATAACCATTTTATTATTGCCTCTAGGGCATATTTCCAACACAAAGTTCAAGGAGCTCCCCCACTTCAACAATGCTTGTCTCTCTCACTTTCACTTTCCTTTTTGAAAAGTTTTGGGTTCCCCTCTATATTTTTTTTTGTTTTTAAACTATATAAAAGCACTCAACAGAAATAAATGACTCTCTAAAACTTCCAGGTTGTCTCCCTAGCAGTGCTTTCTTTAAAGTCATTAATGATGTAGACTCGGCTAGACGACGAGTCGCTGGTTGGTCCGATCCTCCACGATACTTGCAAAATATCAATGAACAACGGCAGCAACCGCCGCGGAAAGAAAAACAGACCGATGTAGTAGAAGAAAAGCCTTTGGATCAAAACAATATAGTAAGAAGCCAAAGCAGTAGACCTGTGCCGAATATTGATACGAGATCAACACAGGAATAGCAGCAACGAAACCCTAGGAATCGCAAGAACGCATCTTTGGTGCCCTTCGCCGTGAGGCGTTTTCTGGTAGTTTTTTTATTCAACTCCCAAACAAATCTGCGTACAAAACTGACGATGCTGCCTTTTATATCCTAGTCACACCAGCCGTAATGGCTTAAACTACTAACCAACTCAATATCTCAAACAAACACGGCAATCCTCTCCTTTTACATCTCGAAGAGGGAGAAAAAACAAACTAACTAGCACAACTTGTACGTGGACCCTTGTATTCTAGTATTCTTTAATTATGAAGCTAATTAATCATCCGGCCACGCTGATCACACAGGACTAATTTAAAACAAAAGAACACCTTATTTGCTTGCACGCTGGAACTACTTCACCAGACATGAAATACTACCAATATTAGTGCACTTTGGAGGGGTTCTGAAGTTTGGCTTCACCGCGTCCTTCTTCGGCTCCATCGGCAAAACCTCAAAGCAGAAAGAGCAAAGCCACAGCATAGTCGACAGATTAGAATGTGAAGTCTCTGGAATACTTGTGTCAAAACAAATGGCTGTGCTTGTCTTTTGTTCAACGCTTGGAATCGCCCCAAGTAAACCTACGTCATTGGTGCGCACATCATCCTCTCCCTCTTTAATCGAAGCCTTCCTCGGCTTCGAAGCAACCTTTGCGATATTTTGTGGGAGAGAAACATTAGCATCTACATTGATGGCATTAGCAAACATCGGTCTCAACACATTCCGTTTTCCATTATTCCAAAATGAATAAGTGTTAGACCTCCCATCATGTGTGGCTCCATGATCATATTGCCATGGTCTTCCTAACAATATATGGCACGCATCCATTAGAAAAACATCACATATCACCATATCAATATAATTGCCAACAGAAAAATTCACACGGACCTTATGTGTAACCTTCAGCTTCCCTGTATGATACATCCACTCGACACGGTGTGGTTGAGGGTGCTTCCATGTAGGTAACCCCAAAGCTTCCACCAATCCCTTGCTAACCGCGTTGGTGTAGCTTACTCCATCTATAATCAACTTACAATTGGTGTTGTTGATTTTGCATTGAGTTTGAAAAATATTCCAACGCTGCCCCTTATCCTCAATCCGATCCTCTTGAACCCGCTGCACCATCAAAGACGGATATGATTCAGCAGCTTCAAAACTCGCAACCACCTTTTCTGTTTCTTCAGTTTTTTCACTAGAAGTGTCAGAAACTGCCTCTTCGTCACTAGCGGACGCATATCCATCTCTTGTGAGCAACACTCTTTTCTCATTAGGACATTCACGCCTCATATGCCCTCTTCCTCCACACTTGAAACACTCTATGTTACTGGTACGTATGGTGGACTGTGCACTAGAATCAAACTTCGACAGTCCTGATTTTTGAAGCATCCTTTTGCACGGAACCATGGGAGTGATTTGACACGGCTGTCCTCGAGCTAGGAACGACATTCTCACTCTTATGTTGCGAGCGTCGCCATGTGTTCAAAGTGGTACATGGAACTGTGTTGACTTGGCGTCGCTTAATCTGTTGTTCCGCACGCACAGCTTGGTGCACAAGATCTTGTATATTGTAGTAGACCACCATCTCAACACGATCCTGCACCTCGATATTTAGCCCGTTAAAGAAACGTGCCATGGTCGCCACTGGATCCTCCGTTGTCCATGTACGTATCATAAGAAATTCCATCTCCTTGTAATATTCATCAACACTCATATTACCTTGAGAGAGTCGTTGCAACTTGTTGTACATATCTCTTTTATAGTGCTCAGGAACAAAACGTCGCCTCATGAATTCTTTCATACCTTGCCAAGTCATCGGGCGATGTCTTGAACGAAAAATTTGATTCCACCAAATTAGCGTGTAACCGGTGAACTCAATTCCAGCAAGTTGAACTTTTTTCTCCTCGCTATAATGATGGGCATCAAAAATTTGATCAACACGCATCTCCCACTCCAAATAGCCTTCTGGTTCGCACTTGCTGGAGAACGAAGGGATTGAAATTTTTATGCGCCCAATTCCATCGTCCAAAGGCACACGCACAGCTTGTCCAACTCGGTCATGCACTCCACCACGAACGGATTTTCAGGACGAGGCTCATAGTGTCGTGGTCGTGGAGCGTACCCCACTGCCTAGTCAACACCGTCATCAAGACCATCATCTCCAACATGAGGTGCCGCCAAACGGCGATCATGCATGCCGGCATGTCCGTCGCGAGCCGGTGGTGCATAACACAGTGGAGCAGCCGGAGCAGTCTGTGGTGGTGCAGAATTCGTTGCCGGCATATTGATGATGTCTGCCAAACCATCGAACCGAGTGATCAGGACATCTATCCTTTTGTCGAGCACATCATGACATTGCTTGATGTAGTTGCATGTGTGGTCAAAATCATCCCGAATATTTTGAGGAATATCATCCGCGTACACTGGACGTACAATTTCCTGGGAATCAGCAGCAACCTCATCTTCCTTGTTGACCGACATTGACATCTTGATCAACACAATACCGTGCACAACCTTAGCTCCGAATACCACTTGATGTAGACTCGGCTAGATGACGAGTCGCTGGTTGGTCCGATCCTTCACGGTACTTGCAAAATATCAATGAACAACGGCAGCAACCGCCGCAGAAAGAAAAACAGACCGATGTAGCAGAAGAAAAGCCTTTGGATCAAAACAATATAGTAAGAAGCCAAAGGAGTAGACCTATGCCGAATATTGATAAGAGATCAACACAGGAACAGCAGCAACGAAACCCTAGGAATCGCAAGAACGCATCTTTGGTGCCCCTCGCCGTGAGGCGTTTTCTGGTAGTTTTTTTATTCAACTCCCAAACAAATCTGCGTGCAAAACTGACGATGATGCCTTTTATATCCTAGTCACACCAGCCATAAGGGCTTAAACTACTAACCAACTCAATATCTCAAACAAACACGGCAATCCTCTCCTTTTACATCTCGGAGAGAGAGAAAAAACAAACTAACTAGCACAACTTGTATGTGGACCCTTGTATTCTAGTATTCTTTAATTATGAAGCTAATTAATCATCCGGCCACGCTGATCACACAGGACTAATTTAAAACAAAAGAACACCTTATTTGCTTGCACGCTGGAACTACTTCACCGGACATGAAATACTACCAATATTAGTGCACTTTGGAGGGGTTCTGAAGTTTGGCTTCACCGCGTCCTTCTTCGGCTCCATCGGCAAAACCTCAAAGCAGAAAGTGAAGGAAATATGCCCTAGAGGCAATAATAAAGTTATTATTTATTTCCTTATTTCATGATAATTGTTTATTATTCATGCTAGAATTGTATTAATCAGAAACATGATACATGTGTGAATACATAGACAAACAGAGTGTCACTAGTATGCCTCTACTTGACTAGCTCGTTAATCAAAGATGGTTATGTTTCCTAGCCATAGACATGAGTTGTCATTTTATTAACGGGATCACATCATTAGGAGAATGATGTGATTGACATGATCCATTCAGTTAGCTTAGCACCCGATCGTTTAGTATGTTGCTATTGCTTTCTTCATGACTTATACATGTTCCTATGACTATGAGATTATGCAACTCCCGTTTACCGGAGGAACACTTTGTGTGCTACCAAACGTCACAACATAACTGGGTGATTATAAAGGTGCTCTACAGGTGTTTCCGAAGGTACATGTGGGGTTGGCATAATTCGAGATTAGGTTTTGTCACTCCGATTGTCGGAGAGGTATCTTTGGGCCCTCTCGGTAATACTCATCACCTAAGCCTTGCAAGCATTGTAACTAATGAGTTAGTTATAAGATGATGTATTACGGAACGAGTAAAGAGACTTGCCGGTAACGAGATTGAACTAGGTATTGGATACCGACGATCAAATCTCGGGCAAGTAACATACCGATGACAAAGGGAACAACGTATGTTGTTATGCGGTTTGACCGATAAAGATCTTCGTAGAATATGTAGGAACCAATATGGGCATCCAGGTCCCGCTATTGGTTATTGACTGAGAATGGTTCTAGGTCATGTCTACATAGTTCTTGAACCCGTAGGGTTCGCACGCTTAACGTTACGATGATAGTTTTATTATGAGTTTATAAGTTTTGATGTACCGAAGTTTGTTCGGAGTCCCAGATGTGATCACGGACATGACGAGGAGTCTCGAAATGGTCGAGACATAAAGATTGATATATTGGACGACTATATTCGGACACTGGAAGTGTTCCAGGTGATTGCATGTGATGTTTATCCTTTATGCATCTTATCTTGCTTTGATTGACGGTAGCATTTTAAGATGATCTCTCACTAATTATCAAGAAGTGTTCTCCCTGAGTATGCACCGTTGCCAAAGTTCGTCGTGCCCAGACACCACGTGATGATCGGGTGTGATAAGCTCTACGTCCATCTACAACGGGTGCAAGCCAGTTTGCACACGCGGAATACTCAGGTTAAACTTGACGAGCCTAGCATATGCAGATATGGCCTCGGAGCACGGAGACCGAAAGGTCGAGCGTGAATCATATAGTAGATATGATCAACATAGTGATGTTCACCATTGAAAACTACTCCATCTCTCGTGATGATCGGTTATGGTTTAGTTGATTTGGATCACGTGATCACTTAGATGACTAGAGAGATGTCTGTCTAAGTGGGAGTTCTTAAGTAATATGATTAATTGAACTTAAATTTATCATGAACTTAGTCCTGGTAGTATTTTGCAAATTATGTTGTAAAATCAATAGCTTGCGTTGTTGCTTTCATATGTTTATTTTGATATGTTCCTAGAGAAAATTGTGTTGAAAGATGTTAGTCGCAATGATGCGGATTGGATCCGTGATCTGAGGTTTATCCTCATTGCTGCACAGAAGAATTATGTCCTTAATGCACCGCTAGGTGACAGACCTATTGCAGGAGCAGATGCAGACGTTATGAACGTCTGGCTAGCTCAATATGATGACTACTTGATAGTTTAGTGCACCATGCTTAACGGCTTAAAATAGGGACTTCAAAGACGTTTTGAACGTCATGGACCATATGAGATGTTCCAGGAGTTGAAGTTAATATTTCAAGCAAATACCCGAGTTGAGAGATATGAAGTCTCCAACAAGTTCTATAGCTAAAAGATGGAGGAGAATCGCTCAAATAGTGAGCATGTGCTCAGATTGTCTGGGTACTACAATCACTTGAATCAAGTGGGAGTTAATCTTCCAGATAAGATAGTGATTGACAGAATTCTCTAGTCACCATCACCAAGTTAGTAGAACTTTGTGATGAACTATAGTATGCAAGGGATGACGAAAACGATTCCCGAGCTCTTCATGATGTTGAAATCGACGAAGGTAGAAATCAAGAAAGAGCATCAAGTGTTGATGGTTGACAAGATCACTAGTTTCAAGAAAAGGGCAAAGGGAAAGAAAGGGAACTTCAAGTGGAAAGACAAGAAAGTTGTCACTCCCACGAAGAAGCCCAAAGCTGAACCAAAGCCTGAAACTGAGTGCTTACACTCCAAAGGAAATGGTCACTGGAAACGGAAATGCCCTGAATATTTGGTGGATAAGAAGGATGGCAAAGTGAACAAGGGTATATTTGATATACAGGTTATTGATGTGTGCCTTACTAGTGTTTATAGTAGCCCCTGAGTATTTGATACTTGTTCGGTTGCTAAGATTAGTAACTCGAAACAGGAGTTACAGAATAAACAGAGACTAGTTGAAGGGGAAGTGACGATGAGTGTTGGAAGTAGTTCCAAGATTGATATGATCATCATCGCACACTCCCTATACTTTCAGGATTAGTGTTAAACCTAAATAAAAGTTATTTGGCGTTTGCGTTGAGCATGAATATGATTTGATCATGTTTATTGCGATACGGTTATTCATTTGAAGTTAGAGAATAATTGTTGTTCTGTCTACATGAATAAAACCTTCGATGGTTATACACCCAATGAAAATAGTTTGTTGGATCTCGATCGTAGTGATACACATATTCATAATATTGATGCCAAAAGATGCAAAGTTAATAATGATAGTGCAACTTATTTGTGGCACTGCCATTTGGGTCATATCGGTATAAAGCGCATGAAGAAACTCCATAAAGATAGATTTTCGGAATCACTTGGTTATGAATCATTTGATGCTTGCGAACCGTGCCTTTTGGGCAAGATGACTAAAACTCCGTTCTCCGGAACAATGGAACGAGCTACTGACTTATTGGAAATAATACATACCGATGTATGCGATCCAATGAGTGTTGATGCTCATGGCAAGTATCGTTATTTTCTGACCTGCACAAGATGATTTGAGTAGATATGGGTATATCTACTTGATGAAACATAAGTCTAAAACATTTAAAAAGTTCAAAGAATTTTAGAGTGAAGTTGAAAAACATCGTGACAAGAAAATAAGGTTTCTACGATCTGATCGCGGAGACAAATATTTGAGTTACGAGTTTGGTCTTCAATTAAAACAATGTGGAATAGTTTCACAAATTCATGCCACCTGGAACACCACATCATAATGGTGTGTCCGAACGTCATAACCGTACTTTATTAGATATAGTACAATCTATGATGTTTCTTACCGATTTACCAATATCGTTTTGGGATCATGCATTAGAGACAGCTGCATTCACGTTAAATAGGGCACCATCTAAATCCGTTGAGACGACACTATATGAACTGTGGTTTAGCAAGAAACCAAAGTTGTCGTTTCTTAAATTTTGGGGTTGTGATGCTTATATGAAAAAGTTTCAACCTGATAAGCTCGAACCCAAATCGGAGAAGTGCGTCTTCATAGAATACCCAAAGGAAAATATTGGGTACACCTTCTATCACAGATCTGAGGGCAAGATTTTCGTTGCTAAATTCGGATCCTTTCTAGAGAAGGAGTTTCTCTCGAAAGAAGTGAGTGGGAGGAAAGTAGAGCTTGATAAGGTAATTTGTACCTTCTCCTGAATTGGAAAGTAGTTCATCACGGAAATCAGTTCCAGTGATTCCTACACCAATTAGTGAGGAAGCTAATGATGATGATCATGAAACTTCAGATCAAGTTACTACAAAAACCTCGTAGGTCTTCGAAAGTACAGTCCGCACCAAAGTAGTACGGTAATACTTTTCTGGAAGTATGTTACTAGACCATGATGAACCTACAAACTATGAGGAAGCGATGATGAGCCCAGATTCCACAAAATGGTTTGAGGCCATGAAATCTGAGATATGATCCATGTATGAGAACAAAGTATGGACTTTGATGGATTTGCCCGATGATCGGCAAACCATAGAAAATAAATGGATCTTCAAGAGTAAGACGGACATTGATAGTAGTGTTACTATCTACAAAGCTCGACTTGTCGCAAAAAGGGTTTTTGACAAGTTCAAGGTGTTGACTACGATGAAATTTTCTCACTCGTAGCGATGCTTAAGTCTGTCCAAATCATGTTAGCAATTGCCGCATTTTTATGAAATCTGGCTAATGGATAAACAAAACTACTTTCCTTAATGGATTTAAAGAAGAGTTGTATATGATGCAACCAGAAGGTTTTGTCAATCCTAAAGGTGCTGACAAAATACGCAAGCTCCAGCGATCCATCTATGGACTGGTGCAAGCATCTCGGAGTTGGAATATACGCTTTGATAAGTTGATCAAAGCATATAGTTTTATACAGACTTGCGGTGAAGCCTGTATTTACTAGAAAGTGAGTGGGAGCTCTACAACATTTCTGATAAGTATATGTGAATGACATATCGTAGATCGGAAATAATGTAGAATTATTCTGTAAAGCATAAAGGAGTGTTTGAAAGGAGTTTTTCAAAGAAAGACCTCGGTGAAGCTGCTTACATATTGAGCATCAAGATCTATAGAGATAGATCAAGACGCTTGATAAGTTTTTTCAATGAGTACATACCTTGACAAGATTTTGAAGTAGTTCAAAATGGAACAGTCAAAGAAAGAGTTCTTGCCTGTGTTACAAGGTGTGAAATTGAGTAAGACTCAAAACCCGACCACGGCAGAAGATAGAAAGAGAATGAAAGTCATTCCCTATGCCTTGGCCATAGGTTCTATAAAGTATGCCATGCTGTGTACCAGATCTATTGTATACCCTACACTGAGTTTGGCAAGGGAGTACAATAGTGATCTAGGAGTAGATCACTGGACAATGGTCAAAATTATCCTTAGTGGAATAAGGATATGTTTCTCGATTATGGAAGTGACAAAAGGTTCGTCGTAAAGGGTTACGTCGATGCAAGTTTTGACACCGATCTGGATGACTCTAAGTCTCGATCTAGATACATATTGAAAGTGGGAGCAATTAGCTAGAGTAGCTCCGTGCAGAGCATTGTAGACATAGAAAATTGCAAAATACATAACGGATCTGAATGTGAAAGACCCGTTGACTAAGATTCTCTCACAAGCAAAACATGATCACACCTTAGTACTCTTTGGGTGTTAATCACATAGCGATGTGAACTAGATTACTGAATCTAGTAAACCCTTTGGGTGTTGGTCACATGGCGATGTGAACTATGGGTGTTAATCACATGATGATGTGAACTATCGATGTTAATCACATGGTGATGTGATCTAGATTATTGACTCTAGTGCAAGTGGGAGACTGAAGGAAATATGCCCTAGAGGCAATAACAAAGTTATTATTTATTTCCTTATTTCATGATAATTGTTTATTATTCATGCTAGAATTGTATTAATCGGAAACATGATACATGTGTGAATACATAGACAAACAGAGTGTCACTAGTATGCCTCGACTTGACTAGCTCGTTAATCAAAGATGGTTATGTTTCCTAGCCATAGACATGACTTGTCATTTGATTAACGGGATCACATCATTAGGAGAATGATGTGATTGACATGACCCATTCAGTTAGCTTAGCACCCGATCGTTTAGTATGTTGCTATTGCTTTCTTCATGACTTATACATGTTCCTATGACTATGAGATTATGCAACTCCCGTTTACCGGAGGAACACTTTGTGTGCTACCAAACGTCACAACGTAACTGGGTGATTATAAAGGTGCTCTACAGGTGTTTCCGAAGGTACATGTTGGGTTGGCATAATTCGAGATTAGGTTTTGTCACTCCGATTGTCGGAGAGGTATCTCTGGGCCCTCTCGGTAATACTCATCACCTAAGCCTTGCAAGCATTGTAACTAATGAGTTAGTTATAAGATGATGTATTACGGAACGAGTAAAGAGACTTGCCGGTAACGAGATTGAACTAGGTATTGGATACCGACGATCAAATCTCGGGCAAGTAACATAGTGATGACAAAGGGAACAACGTATGTTGTTATGCGGTTTGACCGATAAAGATCTTCGTAGAATATGTAGGAACCAATATGGGCATCTAGGTCCCGCTATTGGTTATTGACCGAGAATGGTTCTAGGTCATGTCTACATAGTTCTCGAACCCGTAGGGTCCGCAAGCTTAACGTTACGATGACAGTTTTATTATGAGTTTATAAGTTTTGATGTACCGAAGTTTGTTCGGAGTCCCAGATGTGATCACGGACATGACGAGGAGTCTCGAAATGGTCGAGACATAAAGATTGATATATTGGACGACTATATTCGGACACCGGAAGTGTTCCGGGTGATTTCGGAGAAAACCGGAGTGCCGGGAGGGTTACCGGAACCTCCCGGGAGAGTATTGGGCCTCATGGGCCTTAGGGGAAAGGAGAGAGGGGCGGCCAGCATGGGCCGCGCGCCCCCTCCCCCTCTGGTCCGAATTGGACTAGGAGGGGGGCGGCGCCCCCCCTTTCCTTCCCCCTCTCCCCCTTCCTTCCCCCTCCTAGTAGGAGTAGGAAAGGAGGAGTCCTACTCCTAATAGGAGGAGGATTCCTCCTCCCTTGGCGCGCCCAAGGGACCGGCTGGCCTCCCCCCTTGCTCCTTTATATACGGGGGCGGGGGGCACCCCATGGACACACAAGTTGATCTACGGATCGTTCCTTAGCCGTGTGCGGTGCCCCCCTCCACCATATTCCACCTCGGTCATATCGTCGCAGAGTTTAGGCGAAGCCCTGCGCCGGTAGAACATCATCATCGTCACCACGCCGTCGTGCTGACGGAACTCATCTCCGGAGCTTCGCTGGATCGGAGGCCGGAGATCGTCATCGAGCTGAACGTGTGCTGAACTCGGAGGCCCCGTACGTTTGGTGCTTGGATCGGTCGGATCGTGAAGACGTACGACTACATCAACCGCGTTGTGCTAACGCTTCCGCTTACGGTCTACGAGGGTACATGGACGAACACTCTCCCCTCTCGTTGCTATGCCATCACCATGATCTTGCGTGTGCGTGGGGAAATTTTTGAAATTACTATGTTCCCCAACAGAAATAGCCAAGCCACAGCACAGTCGACAGATTAGAATGTGAAGTCTCTGGAATACTTGTGTCAAAACAAATGGCTGTGCTTGTCTTTTGTTCAACGCTTAGAGTCGCCCCAAGTAAACCTACGTCATTGGTGCGCACATCAATTAAGCTAGGCATAAAGTTCTCAAGTAATGAATCCACCCGGATCCCAAGGTATATCAAAGCCAATTTGAATTAGAAATGATTTGGCATTTAGTAGTGAGCACAAAGCAACATATATCAAGCAATGACAAAGTCTAACTCTCTTCCTATGCATCGGCATGTCATACAAGAACAATTCATGCACATCAAGTAAAGGCCAATACATAGCATAAGCAGTTTCTTGCAATTTTATCATGTTGGAAACATAGAGAGGTGGAGATGTAGTTCCTCTTTCATAATAATTGCAAGTAGGAGCAGCAAGCACATGCATATTATATTCATCAAAATCATCATGTGCAAGGGTAAAAGGCAACCCATCGATATAATCCTTAACAAGTGCAAACCTCTCCGATATAGTGTAGTTGGGAGAATTCAAAAAGATAATAGGACTATCATGTGTGGGTGCAATAGCAACAATTTCATGTTTAACATAAGGAACAATAGCAAGCTCATCTCCATAAGCATAATTCATATTGGCATATTGACCACAATCATAGCAAGCATATCAAGAAGGGATATTTCAAACGAATCAACGGGATCATAGCAATTATCGTAGCATTCATCCTTCGGTAAGAATGAAGGGACGTTAAACAATGTATGAGTTGAAGAGTTACTCTCATTAGAAGGTGGGCACGGGTAGCTAATCCGTTCTTTCTCCTTTTGTTCTTCACTCTCCTCATCATCTTTTTCATCCAATGAGCTCACAGTTTCATCAATTCCTTCTTCCATAGACTCCTACAAAACATTAGTCTCTTCTTGAATAGCGGAGACTCTCTCAATAAATGCATCAATATCGGAATTGTATTTATAATTATCATAGCAATATTTAAGGATGGCAAAATTTTCAGGTCTATAAACTAAATCATCAAAAATTTCATACTTTTCAAACAAAGATTCAGTTTCATAAGCACCCTTAAAAGCAACAAATTCTTCTATTCGTTCCACATCATAATAATCATATCTACCATTAGCATAAGAAGCTAAGGTTTCATTATCATTAAATTCACATGAAAAGGGAAGATGTGGATCATTCATCCTAGAGCAACAAGTATAATCATATCTCAAGCATAGCTCCCGAGCATACCAATGCAACATATAATTAGATCCCATAAAAATTTCCCTTTATGAATCCAACGATAATCCCTAAAGTATTCACGTTGATCCAACATTACTCCCATTATCAGGTTGAATGGGGTTTTCTCAGGATTACCAAAGTAGTGCATAATATTTTTCACATAACAATCATCAAGGGTTTTAGGAGGTTCCCCATCTCCATGAGTAGCAAGTACAACTATTTTTTTGGTGTTTCGTGTTCCATATCCATAACTAAAGATAGAGAACAACTTAGAACAAGAAATAAAAATTACTTAGTGATAAAGCAAACAAGCACACACGAGAATATTCACCCCACACTTCTGCTCGGGCTCCGTCGCAAGCACGACAGGGCCTTTGTACTTGATGTCCTTTCCCTTGGCCTGTTGTCATCGAGTGTAGCGTCGGGGTCATTGTGGACGAAGAGGCTGCCATTGTCGGTGTCAAAACCAGCGTATCTCGGGTAAGGGGTCCCGAACTATGCGTCTAAGGCTAATGGTAATAGGAGGCAGGGGACACGATGTTTTACCCAGGTTCGGGCCTTCTCGATGGAGGTAATACCCTACTTCCTGCTTGATTGATCTTGATGATATGAGTATTACAAGAGTTGATCTACCATGAGATCGTAGAGGCTAAACCCTAGGAGCTAGCCTATGATTATGATTGTTCTTGTCCTACGGACTAAACCCTCCGGTTTATAGACACCTGAGGAGGCTAGGGTTACACAGAGTCGGTTGCAAAGAAGGAGATCTAACATCCGAATCGCCAAGCTTGCCTTCCATGCAAGGAGAGTCCCATCCGGACACGGGATGAAGTCTTGAATCTTGTATCTTCATAGCCCAACAGTCCGGCCAAAGTATATAGCCCGGCTGTCCGGATACCCCCTTATCCAGGACTCCCTCAGCCATCTTCAGCCTTGGCGCACTTGTCGGCGAGGTCAAACAGCTCCAACACCGAGTTTAGTTCATCGTTGATGGTGAGCTTCTCACGCATCCTGACGTCCGTGACGCCGGTGGAGAACGCAGAGATGATGGCTGCGTCAGATGCACGCGGGATCTTGTGGCGCACTTGGTTGAAGCATTGGATGTACTTGCGGAGGGCTTGTCGGGGCGCCGCCGCACATGTCACAGGTCGTTGATGGTGAGGGGGCGGTCGTGCGTGCCCTTGAAGTTAGCGATGAACTGGTCGCAGAGCTCACTCCATGAGGAGATCGACCCCTCAGGCAAGTTCATGAGCCAGCAGCACGCGCCATCCTTGAGGGCCATGGGAAACCAGTTCGCCATGACCTTGTTGAGGGAGTCCTGGACTAGGGGGTGTCCGGACAGCCGGACTATCATCGTCCGCCGGACTCCAAGACTACGAAGATACAAGATTGAAGACTCCGTCCCGTGTCCGGATGGGACTTTCCTTGGCGTGGAAGGCAAGCTTGGCAATACGGATATGTAGATCTCCTACCATTGTAACCGACTCTGTGTAACCCTAGCCTCCTCCGGTGTCTATATAAACCGGAGGGCTTTAGTCCGTAGGGCACAATATACATCACAACAATCATACCATAGGCTAGCTTTAGGGTTTAGCCTCCTTGATCTCGTGGTAGATCCACTCTTGTACTACCCATATCATCAATATTAATCAAGCAGGACGTAAGGTTTTACCTCCATCAAGAGGGCCCGAACCTGGGTAAAACATCGTGTCCCTTGTCTCCTGTTACCATCCGCCTAGACGCACAGTTCGGGACCCCCTACCCGAGATCCGCCGGTTTTGACACCGACATTGGTGCTTTCATTGAGAGTTCCTCTGTGTCGTCGCCGATAGGAAGGATGCCTCCACCCGTCTTCAAAGACGGTATTTTCGCCAAAGGGGCCTTGGCCACCGGCCAAACTATCCGGCTAAGCGGTTTTCTTATGACCGCCTGTCCGGCCACTGCTTCGACAATGACTTCCCAAGTCGTCAAAAGCAATCTCCGCGTCAGCTCGGAATTCGCCGAGCGGCTGGATCCAATGGAGCTCTCGTCTATCAACAAGCTCTTGGATCGCATCGCCGCCCTGGGAGTCGCTACAGACTACAATCAGATTGGGCTTAAAACCAATCTGAGAGAGATTAACTCTCCCCAGGCCACCCACCACGTCGCAGTGGTAGAGGAACAATGCGGCGACTCTTCGCCTATATTGAAAACTAGTTACGTCCGGATTCCCGAACCCTCCATGCCAGATTTCCGCGGAGGGACGGACTTCGATCGAGCATTGAGCTTAAAATCATGCATCGTTCCGGACTCGCTGGATCGTTCCAGCAACCCAAACTTCCGAATTCGGAAACTCCTCGGCCTTTAAGCCCCAATATGGGCAGGGATCCGGATTTTAGTCCACCCACCCGCCCAGACATATGCGATCTATCTCTAATACGGCAAGAGCCTGCTGAAACAGTACATCATTACTGGGCCAGATTCCTCCTGGTTATGGACAGGATAAAGGACTGCCGAGAGGAAAACGCAATCAAAATCTTTTGCAATAATTGCATGGACGAGGGAATATTGAACGCCATCGGCCGTCGTAAAATTATACGCTTCACCGATCTGGCGTCCATAGTACGAAAGTACTGTGCGATGGAGAGTTTCCGGAAAACTGAAAACCAATTTTGGGATAATCCGGCCCCGAATACAACCCCAGTCCGCAACAAAATGGTGCATCATACTCAGGCCCCAGATGCAAAAACCAAAAAGCAAAAACCCCCATAAAGGGCACGGAACCGTACTGGAGGGATGGCTCAATGGACCCTGTAAGCTTCATAGTACAGAGGGAGCCGTCCCAACACATAGCCTTCGAGCATGTTGGATATTACGGCAGGTGGCCAAAAGTGGTGAGGAGCTTCTAGCCCCGGAAAACCACTCCAACAATACCGGTACGGTATCAACAGTCTTCGAGACCTTCGCATCAAATAATATGCGAAAACGAACAATCCGCAGCCTCACCGAAGTCTACCAAGTAGCAACAGCAAATCCATGGAGCAACACAGCTATCACCTTCAACGCCAGCGATGAACCTAAATTCCGAACAGCCCGAGCACCAGCCGCACTGGTGCTTAGTCCCATAGTGGACGGCTTTCGACTTACAAAGGTCCTCATGGATGGCGGCAGCGGACTAAACCTCATCTATGAGGAAACTCTTCAAAAAATGGAAATCGATTGGAGCCGTATTGAGCGAAGCAGCACAACCTTCAGAGGAATAATCCCTAGCCGGACAAATCACACTCGATGTGGTGTTCGGCTCGCCGGACAATTACAGATCCGAAGAAGTCACGTTCCAAGTGGCCCCGTTCAACAGCGGATATCACGCTATATTAGGACGAGAGGCATTCACAATTTTTCAAGCCGTACCCCATTACGGGTATATGAAGCTCAAAATGCCTGGGCCCGGCGGAATAATCACTCTCGCTAGTGATCCGGACATAGCACTCCGCGCCGAAAACAAGACAGCCGCACTAGCCCTGGAGGCACTATCCGAGGCCCTAGCGGCAGAGGAACTCACCGCGCTGCACTCTATGGTAAACAGGGATGATGTGATACTTGATAAAAGATCCAAGTCCACCTCCTTCAAACCAGCAGATGAAATAGTGAAATTCCAGGTCCATCCAACGGACCCAACAAAGACGGCCTCCATTGGGGCACAATTAAACCCCGAGGTAGACACCGCACTGCGCGAACTCCTTCAGGAAAATTGGGACATTTTCGCCTGGCATCCTTCAAACATGCCCGGAATCCCATGCAGATTGGCAGAACACAGCCTAAACATCCTAAAAGGATTCAAGCCGGTCAAACAGGCTCTTCGACGATTTTTCGAACCCAAAAGACAGGCAATGGGAGAAAAGCTAGCCAAACTATTGGAAGCCAGATTCATTAGAGATATCAAACATCCGGATTGGCTAGCAAATCTGGTAATGGTACCAAAGAAGGACAAATCCTGGCGCCTATGCGTCGATTTTAAAGACCTCAATAAGGCTTGCCCAAAGGATCCCTTCCCCCTCCCCCGCATCGACCAAATTATCGATGCTACAGCAGGGCACGATTCATTGTGCTTCCTCGACGCATACTCTGGCTACCATCAAATCAAGATGGCGGAAGTAGACCAAGCCGCAACGGCATTCATCACTCCATACGGACCATTCTGCTTCAACACAATGCCCTTCGGACTTAAAAATGCCGGCGCAACATATCAGCGCATGATTCAAACATGTCTGGCTACCCAGATCGGCAAAACAGTCGAGGCATAGCGACGTAGTCGTCAAAACAAAACACGTCGAAACTCTAGTAGACGATTTGAGGCTCACATTCGACAACCTCAGAGCATATGACATCAAGCTGAATCCGGAAAAAATGCGTTTTCGGCGTACTAGCCGGAAAGCTACTGGGCTTCATTGTATCCGGTAGAGGAATTGAAGCAAACCCAGCTAAAATCCGAGCTCTGTCACAGTTGGATATCCCAAAAGACCTCAAACAGATACAAAAATTAACAGGATGTGTGGCAGCTTTAAGCCGCTTTATCTCCCGTCTAGGAGAAAAGGCATTGCCCCTCTATCGCCTCCTCAGGCGCACCGAACACTTCGAGTGGACGGATGCTGCCACTGCCGGACTCGAAGAAATAAAGGCCATATTGGCAACAAATCCAGTCCTGGCTGCGCCCAATCTGGGCGAACCAATGTTGTTATACATCGCAGCAACGCATCAAGTCGTAAGCGCGGTACTCGTCGTCGAACGAGAGACAGAGGGGCATAAATTCCCTCTTCAAAAACCAGTGTATTATGTATCCACTGTGTTAACTCCCTGCAAGTCCCGTTACCCACACTATCAGAAGATAGCGTATGCGGTGTTCATGGCATCCCGGAAGCTCCGACACTACTTTCAAGAGTGTTCGATAACAGTGGCCTCCGAAGTACCGCTCAATGACATCATAAATAACCGCGACGCAACGGGCAGGATTGCAAAATGGGCCATTGTGCTCTTACCATTCGATATAACTTACAAACCTCGACGAGCTATAAAGTCACATGTTTTGGCTGACTTCGTCGCCGAATGGACAGAAGCCGAACTCCCTAAAGAGTACGGCGCATACTCCAATTGGACTATGCACTTCGACGGCTCCAAAATGTTGTCCGGACTGGGGGCTGGCGTCGTCTTGACGTCCCCAACCGGGGACACAGTCCAATACGTACTTCAAATAATGTACACGGACTCCAACAACGCAGCCGAATACGAGGCCCTCCTACATGGTCTCCGGATGGCAATCTCCATGGGCATTCAACGCCTAGAGGTGCGCGGGGACTCAAACCTTGCAATATCCCAAATAAACGGAGACTTTGACGCCAAGGATCCGAAAATGGCAGCATATCGCAACGCTGTCCTAAAAATGTCGGCTCGGTTTGAAGGACTTGAATTCCACCACGTAGCCCGAGAAAATAACCAAGCAGCCGACGTACTGGCATGCATCGGTGCAAAACGTGACGCTGTCCCTCCAAATATCTTCCTGGAACGGCTCTTCAAGCCATCCGTACTATGGGAAGGGGAATTCGGAAATGACAAACCGGACACAACCGCGCCAACCGGCGATTCAGCTGATGACATAACACCTTCAGCCCACGATATAATGGCAGTAATTGCCCCGTGGACGGAACCATTCCTAGCCTATCTGCTTAGACAGGAACTTCCCGAAGACCAAAATGAGGCCCGCTGCATAGTCCGGCGATCGAAAGCCTACAAGGTCCATGAGGGAGAACTTTATAAGAAAAGTACAACCGGAGTCCTTCAAAGGTGTATCTCCGAAGAGGAAGGGCGAAACCTCCTGGCTGAAATTCACGCCGGACTAGGCGGACACCACGCAGCAGCCCGGGCCCTTGTAGGAAAGGCATTCCGTACAGGATTTTATTGGCCGACGGCCCGGGCAGATGCCCAGGACTTAGTCCAGAGATGGGTCGGTTGTCAGCTCTTCGCTAATCAGAGCCATATGCCACCCACCGCCCTCAAAACTATACCCATTACCTGGCCGTTCGCGGTTTGGGGGCTTGATATGGTTGGACCCCTTAAAGGGGGAACCCACAAGCAAAGGTACCTATTGGTCATGGTGGATAAATTCACCAAATGGATAGAGGCCAAACCGGTCAAAACAGCAGAGTCCGGACCAGTGATAGACTTTATATCCGGGGTGGTACACCATTACGGAGTCCCCCACAGCATCATCACCGACAACGGCACGAACTTCACGGCCGACGAGGTTAAGTCATGGTGCAAAAATATGGGCATCAAGCTCGACTACGCTTCAGTCTATCACCCTCAAACCAACGGTCAAGTGGAACGAGCAAATGGTCTAATAATGAGTGGCATTAAACCCAGACTAGTGCGGTCACTTACTAAATCTGACACGCACTGGGTTGAGGAGCTCGACTTCGTACTCTGGGGGCTGCGGACAATGCCTAACCGTACTACCGGATTCACACCATTTTTTATGGTATACGGTGCAGAGGCAGTCCTGCCCTGCGACATTATTCATGACTCACCTCGAGTGCGCATGTACGAAGAAAGAGAGGCCGAGCTGGATCGGCAGGACAGCTTGGATACATTGGAGGAAGAACGCGATGTCGCCAAGGCTCGTTCCGCATTCTATCAGCAGCAGGCCCGAAGATATCAAAGCAGAGAAGTACGGGCCAAGACTTACAACGTTGGCGAACTAGTTCTACGCCTGCCGGACAAGAAAAAGGACAAGCTCAAGCCCAAATGGGAGGGCCCCTTCATTATCGATCAAGTCCTGACCGGCGGAGCGTACCGTCTACGAAATGCGTCGGATAACCGACTCGAGCCGAACCCATGGAACGCAGCCCGCCTCCGAAGATTCTATGCCTAGCGCCGGACTAAGAGTTCGTCCCCTTCCTCTGTTCAAATTTTTACACTCCAGCTGTCTTTTGTTTCTCTTTCTTCCCCTAACCTTTTTACAAAAAAGCCCCTACGGGCCTACTTCCGCATTGTTCGCGTACACTTGATGTGCCATCCGCACTCATTATACCTGGGGGCTTCTTTTCCAGAAGCTCAATTATAAGGGCTTCATGCCCAGCACATGTGTCAAGCTTCCACATGTACCTTTTACTCACCATTATATGCATCGATATGACTTAAGTTTTGGCCAAGCTGGGTTGCCTGGCTCCTGTGCTTACCCCTACGTTCCCGATTGTTCGGCTAGGAGGTAAAGGGAGCACCTCTGCGATTGTTACTGCCGGGTCAGCCGGATGTGTACCTCAGACTGGGTGAAGCCGAAAGCTAGCGTTCTTAAGGGAATATTCGGTCGGTGACTTGAAAGATGATTTTTTACCTACTTATTTATCTGCCCCCAGATGTTTTTCTGCTTTTTTCGCAGTCCGGACATGCACTTTAGGGCATGCCTCCCAGGGAAAGGAACCCTTAACGGAACTATTCTCCCTGGAAGATGTTTCTTACTAACCATGTAATATAACATAACTAGTTGGGCACTTGTCTGATAAAGCACTAATGACCCCTACGCCTGGTCTCCATGCATACCCCGGTTGTTTCTTAACCAAAAAGGTATTCGGACACACTCCGGATTCTAGGGTCCCGAGGTTGAAGCGAAAAGGTCGGCAAAGACAAACGATCCGGCTAGAAGGCATTTCACATGTCATTTTAAAACAAATACATTGTCAAATTTACTGATTGTATTCCTCCTCAATCCCGTCTAACAGGCTGTCTAATTTACATTCCCGTTGGGAAAATTTAGCAGCCAACTCTACCTGGCTGTATACTAAACTCACAGGGATCTCCTTCCCATCGGGCCCCACCGGTCCAACTTCGGCCATGTGGTTGGGATCCGCCTTCTTGTAACACGTCTTCACCATGGCCCAAGCCTCCCTGGCACCTTGACGGCAAGCTGAAATCTTCCACAAACGGAAGCGCTGCCGCACTCCCTGAAGCTTCTCCGCAAGCTCCCCAAGGCCCTCAGGTAGGGAGAGGGCTGGCCATAAAGCCTGGACGACGCCGCTCATTGCCTGCCGAACTCGTTCGAGCAGTTGCAACAGCTCGGGAAGTTGATCACCCGTTGATATGGGCATCTCCTCCGCAGGGCGACCTGTGAGTATACCTACAAGACATACTATGTCAATTTGCTTCTTTTGCTGAACTCTTACTTTTAAAGGAGTCCGCTCAAGAACTTACTATAAATATCGCGGCGAAGCCGCTGATTCTCCTTAACGGAGCCGGACAGCTCGGCTCGAGCGCCTTTCAGCTCTTCTCCGAGCTTGGCGTTGGCATCCTGGAGCTTGTTCCTTTCTTGCTGCACCCTATTCAGCACACTCTCGCCGTCCTTTAGCTGGCGCAGCAATGCTTGCCTGTCCGGATCTTGTCCGGCGGCACCTGCAATGTCATTATTAGACTTGCACGCATGCCGCATAGCGCTTATATCTATTAATAAAAATGTGTTACCAGGAGGGGCCTCTGCATTCCCTCCTGCGGCAGCAAGCGCGGCCTCAAGTTGGGCCTTGCATTCTTGCAGCTCCTGAGACAGCTGGGCATTCTTCTCGGTAAGAGCCTGCGTTTCAAATGATCCTTAAATCAGTTAACATAACTACTTTAAGTCTCGGGGGCTACTGGCATATATAACCATTAAAATTCCCTTACCCGTATGTCTTTTACATACTGCTCCGTGGCTCTGGTAAAACCGTCTTGAGCAGCACGGAGGTGCGCGTCCCCTGCGTTAAAGGCGTCCAATGCCTCAGGGGAGAAGCACGCTTCACGAAATACTGTCTGGCGGCGCCTGTGGTTCATGGCGCTCTCCACCTCAGACTTGGTGGCGGACAGTCTGTCGGCATCCTCCGTTGGAGGAGTATCCGGCCTGCGCCTTGCGCTTGCCTCCCCCTCCAGTCCGGGCGCTGGAGCCTGGCCGGTATAGGCTGGATTGGCAACCTCTACGCCCGCAGTCCGGCGGGCGCTTTTTCTCCTATAAAAGATCATGAGCACTCAGACGCTTCCTAGGAACGTTGCTCTGAATATTTAAAATACGAGCTATACCTTTGCGGCGATGTTTCAGTCCGTACCGCGCTCCTTTTCTGCCTGCTGGTCCGGACTGACCTTTGTTGGTCAGCCGCCGCGGGCTCGGCTTCCCGCCTTAAAGGTGCTTCCTGTAAAACACCATCGTTCGCGAAGGTCAGAAATGGGCAAGGAAGAGACAATGGTGTTTGAACCTCGGTCACAGTCACCTGGGAAGCCGGATATAATCCGGGGTAATCCGCCGTAATGGCGACCAAAGCATTGTCCATGCTAAGCTGGTAAAACACCCCGTCGATCAGCTCCACCTTGATATCCGGATCCTCTTCGGAGGCCGGATCTTGGGGTCTCCCTGGATCCTCAGGTTGCGGAGCCGGACTCATCATGTTCTCCACAATCCGGCGCAGTTCCTGCGCCGAAGACATAATGTAAGAAGCCTAAACTTCGAAAGCATGGGTTGAGCCCTTAAAAATGTTCGCTTACCCAGCTTCTAGGGTTGTTCATAGAAAACCCATTCAAGGGGTTCGTTCGAAGGAAATCCTCCTTTTCCCCCTTGTACAGGCCAGACAGGATCTGCACCAGGTCCTCGGTCGAATCCGGTCCTTTGCGGCCATGGCGGGTGGCGTCGTCCTCCCCGTTAAAATCCCACATGGGGTGGCCCCTGTATTGCAGTGGCTGTACTCCCCGCATGATGCATATTGCCATGATTCCAATCATGGTCAATCCAGAATGGGCCAGTAATCTTATTCGGCCCATCAGGTAATGAACGCTCTTTTCTTCCTCCAAACGGGGGCTCCGCGGGCGCCAGCTGAGGCGTTTCTTCAGAGGAGCAGCACTGAACTCCGGGAGGCCAATCCGGACTGGGTCCGGCAGCGGAGCTTCTTCTATATAAAACCACTCCGAAGGCCAGTCTTCAGACGCCTTCTTAGGAGTACCGGATGGGTATCCGGTCCCGGCAATGCGCCATATTTCGGCGCCGCCCACTTGATATATGGATCCCTTGTGAGAGCGGGGTACGAGGCAAAACAGCCTCTTCCACAGTGCAAAATGGGGCTCGACGCCTAGGAATAGCTCACAAAGAGCTACGTAGCCCGCGATATGCAGGACAGAGGCGGGCGTAAGGTGATGGAGCTGGAGTCCGTAGAACTCCAGGAGCCCGCGGAGGAACGGATGTATTGGAAATCTGAGTCCCCTTATCAGATAGGGGACGAAGCATACCCGCTCCCCTTTGTTGGGACTTGGGGTAGCCTCCGCTTGCTTCCCACCTTGGTAGGTGGCCAGCCCGGTCCGAACCGGGACCATGAAGGCCGGAGGGAGAAATCCCCCCGCTTGGAGCTTCACTAGCTCGTTGTGTGGAACAGAGCACCTCCTCCAATCCCCTGGCGGTGGGCTGGGAGCGCGAGAAGAGGAGCCGCGTCGACGGTCCATGATGGAATGGATTTTTAGGTCAAGGGCGCTCCGATGAAGTATTCGCGGAAGGAAGATGATGTGGTTTGGATCTGGATTTTTGCCTCTTTTGTAGGCGGATGACTCGCACAACTAGGGGGTGAAATATAAAAACACCCTGGCTTTTCGCATTCGTGCGATGCATGGAAGAAGACCATTATTGGGCGTAGAAGCCAAGAAGCACAGTATTTATGATGAAGTCGGACACTGTTCGACAGGTACATGGAACTTGAAGGGAGAACCCGCCTTGCAACGCCGAAGACTATATACGCGCTGGACTTATCGTCATTGAAGCCTGGTTCGGGGGCTACTGAGGGAGTCCTGGACTAGGGGGTGTCCGGACAGCCGGACTATCATCGTCCGCCGAACTCCAAGACTACGAAGATACAAGATTGAAGACTCCGTCCCGTGTCCGGATGGGACTTTCCTTGGCGTGGAAGGCAAGCTTGGCAATACGGATATGTAGATCTCCTACCATTGTAACCGACTCTGTGTAACCCTAGCCTCCTCCGGTGTCTATATAAACCGGAGGGCTTTAGTCCGTAGGGCACAATATACATCACAACAATCATACCATAGGCTAGCTTTAGGGTTTAGCCTCCTTGATCTCGTGGTAGATCCACTCTTGTACTACCCATATCATCAATATTAATCAAGCAGGACGTAAGGTTTTACCTCCATCAAGAGGGCCCGAACCTGGGTAAAACATCGTGTCCCTTGTCTCCTGTTACCATCCGCCTAGACGCACAGTTCGGGACCCCCTACCCGAGATCCGCCGGTTTTGACACCGACACTTGCCATCGCCATTCGCCGCCTCGATGCTCAGCACATAGAGCTGAAGGAACTCCGCGGGGTTGGGAATGTCGTCGTAGCATGGGGACAGGTCTGGCTTAAACATGGTGGGCCAGACCACCCGACAGAGCTTGCAGGTGAAAGCCCTCCAACCCACGCCGCTTGAAGGGACGCCACCTACGAGTGCGGCATGGTTCTGGCGCCCGACCGCTGCGACCTCCTGGACTATCCGGTCTTGGCGCTGGTGCTGCTGCTCGAGGAACACGCACGCATCAGGCAGCATCGGTGAACGATCTGGCAGCTGGCCTCATCTCGGGGCGGCGACGATGCTCTGCGAGACGGGTCACAGGCCCACGTGTCACGCCGGGGCTCGCCGAGAT
Source organism: Triticum timopheevii (assembly GCA_963921465.1). NCBI lineage: Eukaryota > Viridiplantae > Streptophyta > Magnoliopsida > Poales > Poaceae > Triticum > Triticum timopheevii. The sequence continues at coordinate 90,521,924 of OY997271.1, forward strand.
CGCTGCACAGGGGAGGTGGAGGAAGCGCGATGTGCGTCACGTCCCCGGCATGAGATGGCGGGGGCGGAGCGAGTGGGATGGCATTGGGCCATCTCCGACGGCGTTGACGAGCTCGGTGATGCGACCAAGCCAAGTGTCATAGCCGGCGTCAGCTCGACGGTAGCGGAGCAGCTCGCGTGCCATGAGCAGCACGGCCTACACGTTCGACGGCCCATGGCGGGCGAGGGAGGAAGAGGCCGTAGTGGTGCGGCCATCCGGCTGCACGGAGGGGTGCATGGAGGAGTCCTATTGCTCGTGGGCAGCAGGGTCGGTGGCAGCGGCAGCCGTGGCTCCGGCAGGGCGGAGGCGATGGTCGCGGCCCACAGGCTCCGTCGGGCGACGCGACCCGCACGGCACTCGGCACGCTCGCGACGAGTGTTAGCCATGGAGCTTGGCGAAGCAGAAGACGAAGCGGAGCGGAAGAACGGCGGCGCACCCCTGCCTGGCACGCCAAATGTCAGAATCGGGGCTTCGAGGACCCAAAGGTTCGAACTCTGGGGTGCGTTCGTTCCTACCGCCCTACTCTTTCCTGCAGCTAACCATGGCAAGGCTACGGCGAGAGCGAGCTAGCGGGAGTGGGCCGATGACACAATAGTTACCCAGGTCCAGGCTACCTTGTGGTGTAAAACCCTACTCCTGCTTGGTTTGGATTGCACTGGTGTGAGAGGGCGAGAGTACAAGGGTGGAGGATCAAGTGGTCGACCTCCTCTATGGTGGCACCCTTCCCTCCTTTTTATATCTTCCTTGGTCCTCTTCCCCCGAAAACATTGGCGGGAAGGGTTGCCACACAACGGCAATTTGAAGGGGGACAGGGGCGCGGTCTATCCTGACAAAAGGTGGGCTTCGCCTGCAAAGCCACCGTCCATGACACGCCGATGGGCTCGGTGATGACCTCCGCCATGCGCACCCATTCTTGGTCTTCTTGCACCGATCGGGCAACCTTTGGGGATTGCTTTGGGAACCGGTGTGCTGGCCTTGCTCCCTTAGGACAAAAGATAAAATCCTCCTCATCCGCGCCTACTGGCACGGCCTCTGGCACCGTTCGTTTCCGCGTGCGTCACCCACGTGAAGACGTAGGGCCGGGCAGCCGGGTTGAACAGCCCCTAACTTGCTTTCCTTTGAGAGAGGGCCTCGGGAGGCAGCCTCGAGAGGTCGCCTCGCAAGACTCTTAGTGGAGCCGCATAGTCCGCCCAGGACACCTGCCGAGGGGGGGGGGGCTCGTGAGGAGTCTTGCTCGTGACGCTTGCTGGCGGGCCACTTATTGGGTTCTTGATATGCGTCGCGCCCTGGGCCATAGGCAGACAGGCCCCCAGTCCCACAGGCTCGACAAAATTATCTACCATGCAAAAGAATTTAGATTTATTTTATTTTTTGCGAATTATTTTCTGACCGGGTGCAGATGAGCCTGGGCACCGAATCGCTACACTCTCTTCCTTTTCTTTTAACATGCAACTACCATCGCTTAGAGGCAGCTTCTCCCTATGTATATATACCTTTTCTATCAATTGAATTAGAGAGGTTGGTTCTCTCTCTCTCCCCTCTCTCTCACTCTTGCTTACATTTTTCAGATGTATGTTCTGTTACTTTTGTTTAACTTTTCAGTTTTTTTTTATTTTTTGCTGCTATTCACGAATATTTCTTTTCAAAACAAGTGTGAGAATTTTTTTTAAAATCTCACTAACTGTTTTAAATTTTCAGGAAATTTCTCCAAAACATGAACGTTTTTATTAGATAATGAATACTTTTTAGATTGTATGACTTTTGCATTTTGTGCACACATTTTAAGTAATACATGAACACGGTTTGTAACTTTTTATTGAGATGAACACGGTTTGTAACTATATGAGCATGTTTCCAATGCATGAACATTTTTAAAGCATGGACACTTTTCAAAATTGAACACTTGTTTTAAATTTAAGACCATTTATTCAAAATGTGCGAACATATCATGTGAACACATTATAAAATGTCATGAACATATTTCAAAATGTACAAGTATATTTTTAAAAAGTAGATGAACATTTTTTTTTAAAGTTCATGGACATTTTCTAAAATAGCATTTGAAATTACTTACACATTTACTTATTTTTTAGAACTTCAGTAAGAAAACAAACATAATAATAATAAAAGAAACAAAATCTAGCCAACCTATACTAATGGATCAGCCCAATATATAAAGTAGCGGACAGGGCCGCCGTGCCATTGGACTCTATAAGAGTTCTATGCTCGGTGCTGGTACACTATGCGCCGCGGGGGTTGGGCGGGGGGGAGGGTGTGTATGGGATGGCATGATCAATTATCATTGTGGCCAACGCTTCTGTGAATTTTCTTGAAAATACGTGGATGTATGTTTACTATCGTTGTCTTTCCCTTTACGTTTAGGGTGCCTCCAACAAAAGTCAAGGACAGCCCTACGCAAGGAAAAACACCGAGCCTATCATAATTAAGGCCCGACACCCAGCAACCAATCATGGTACAGACCAAAAAAAAAGTCCGACACCCAGCAACCAATCATGGTACATCCAAAAAAAGTAAAAAAAGGGGGGCAGCCCCAGTGCATGTAGCTCCCGCTTGCGCAGGGTCTGGGGAAGGGTCCGACCACTTTGGGTCTATTGTACGCAGCCTTTCCCTACATTTCTGCAAGAGGCTGTTTCCAGGACTTGAACCCGTGACCTCATGGTCACAAGGCAGCAGCTTTACCACTGCGCCAAGGCTCCCCTTCTACATCCAAAAAAAAAAGTAGAACCCATAAAAGAAGAACAGCCCGAGCTTATCATAATTAAGGGCTGAAACCCACATCCAAAGAAAAAAAGTAGAACCCATAAAAGAAGAACAGCACAGCAAAGAGCGTGACAACTTCTAGGACCATGTAAGTTGTGAAGCATATCTACCCAGTAGGCCAGGTGATGTTTATATATCCAGCAAACCATGACCCCGTAGAGCCGGGTGATGTTTATATATCCAGCAGCGTACAAGTCTAACGATCGCATGCATACAAGAGGTTTACAGCTGACGATAGATTGATCTCAAGTTAAACCGGATCCTATCTAGATCGTAACTGTCTTAGCACTTTGAACACATATCATTTTTACAGGGCTACGTATCACAGAGCATGCAGTAAGAGTAGATATTTGGGCTCATCCGGTATGGCACATCCAGTATCTCCCTCATGAAGAAACAGAATCAGAAGATTCAGAAACCACAAAATCTCTCATATCTACGTCTGACTCACAACTTTCTGGCACGTAGTTATGGTCCTTGGAGTCGGACTTGATGGTCTCACCAGATGAAGATGTGCTTGACGTGCCCATGTGAGTATCTTTCTCGTCTTCTCTTTCAGCTACAGTTAACCTCTGCCTGTGCATACTAGTTTCGATCGTTTGTAACTGAGCCACCAGGCTTTCCTGAAAAGAATTATAGAAAGGATGAATGAACATCCGGCAGCAATTTCTAACATGGATGGAGAACAAACTATGCACCTGCTTTAGGATCCCCTTTGATTTGAGATTTAAGAGTGATTAAAGTAATAACTTGCCTGTTCATATAGGATGATATCCCTCTGTTGTACCTCCCATGCAATAGCCGTGCTTATCAAATCTGTTTGAACACACCAAAATCCAATAAAATGAAAAATAGCCACAAGCCCACAATTATTCTACAAATATTGTGCATTGGTTTTATTTTCTTACCTTTTAGGCTGGCAGAATTGGTGCTGCCTTCGGTCCTTCTAATAAAGATCTTTGCACGTTGAAGAATATCCTGCTTCGCTTTCATTGCTTCAAGTTGCTTCACTTTCTTACATTCGAGCTCCTTGACCATCTTTGCAAGCTGCGAGAAATCAAAAAACATCAGTGACATGTTATATGTTAGAATATGCATGTCAGATAGGAGTATGCAGTCAGCTAGTAGTGTCAGTCTTTTTTTTGCTTGTTCAGTATAGCTAGCTGCTTTTGCGTTGTATTTTGAGCTTGTGTACTTGTGCATGTTGTGAGAAACAACAGAGAGTGAGAGGGAGAGGAGCTGAGTAATTCAGCTCAGAGAGAGAGAGAGAGGCTGAGTGATTCAACTAAGCTTCAGTGCTAGTGCTGTGTGTGTGTATGAGATGCTATCAATAAAGCTTCACTGCTAGTAGTAGCTGTGTGTGATCTAAGATAGAGGAGTTGAGGGGAGTTACGTGATTCAACTTCTAACATTGTACTCAGGAAATGCCATTAATGCAGAGTAATTATCACTTGCTAAATAAGACCATTCGTGTTAAACTCTTACCTTCTCAAGCGATTTGGATGACAGGCTATTAGCCTCTTGAAGGAATGAACTGAGGTTGTTCATCCTAGACTTGTACGCCCTCTGTTCAGGGCCTGTCACACCCAAGAAGTTCCACAAATCCAAAGCTTTTGATATGAGATCCTTGAGCTGTTATATTTTACAGAAAAAATGCAGTTAGAGTAAAAGAACAAACAAATTATAGATTTTTGTGTGGAAAAATTCTGGATGGGTTTGTCCATTCGACCACCACACTAAATATATAAATATAACTGACATCCCCACCATCTCTCTCCTATATTTTTGGATGGTTTCATCCATTGGACCTCAACCATCTCTCTCCTCAAACCCCCAGACATCTCCACGAGCACCACCAAACAGGCAAACACTACATCTGAGCACACAGCCTCATCATCTCCATCACCACACCTCTGTTGCAACCACATGTCACTCATCACCACCATTGGTGCGCCTTCACTGACTCACACTTGGCCTCACATCGCCTCCTCGCAGCTTCCACCATCTCAACCTGCGCCAAGGCATCAGTACCTAGCGCATCCAAACTCACCACCAATCTCCCCCTGTTTCAGGACCTTCCATACCCTGGAACACCAATATCAGCGGCAGCACATCCAAACCAGGCGATGGGCGCGCGCTAAAAGCTGGGTTTACCACGCGCGCGCGTCGTTTGGGGCGTCTGTTGGAGATGCTCTCACAACACCAATATCAGCAGCAGTGCATCCCTGATTCACAACACCACTCATATGACAAGACCAATGTGCAGGCACAATAGCAACTCTACTCTGCCTGCTGCCCTGCTCTCTCTCGCCTGCTACTCTGTATCACATCTCAAGCCGCCATCACTCACTGCGGCAGAGTACAAGTAGCCTCTTCACTTTCACATCTCAGCCTCCATCATCTCCTTGATGACTTCCTCCAGCACTTCCTCCAGCATTCCATCAGCAACACATTCAGCCTCCAATCACATCTCCTTGCTGCAAATGTCAACAGGTGGCATCTCATTCTCCTCTGTTCACCCACCTATTCACCCTAGCTGCCAGCCATCAGTAGCAGCAGCACGCTCACCATTCACATCCCTGACTTCTCTTTCTGCACCTCCTCACACGCACAAATGCAACAAGGAGTGGGTTTCCTCCTCCTCTTCTCAGTTTCAGATCTTCTGCATTCTCCAAATTGTTGCAGTCTGATGTACCTTCTGCACACGTATACATGCACGAGCACAGCACAATACCTTTCTTACCAGGTACAGGTCGGGAGCAACACAGCGAACAGCTAGCCATCATGCTCGTCACCTCCTCGTCCTCCACCAACACAGCACAGCGGGCAAGCATTCATACTAATTGAGACCAGCAAATTCCTTGGGTATTTCTCCTCAGAGCAACAAATGCAGCTACACTTCTCTCATCTGTGTGTGCCTCTGCTCCCCCTCTGCTCCTGGCAGCAAGCTAGGAGCACCTCCTACTTTATCGCCTCTTCCAGTTCTCTGCACTGCTGTCTTGCACTAGTCCAAGTAAAGAGCAATCCCCTCCTTCAGCAACAGCAACAATAAGCAGCACCCTTCTCCTCCTCTTTCTCTTCCCATGTACAGGTTTGGAGCACCACGAGCAGCACACAACAGGTCATTACCTCACCCTTCTCTTCCCATGTACTGGTCAGCGAGCAGGGACGTGCTTCCGAGACACACCGAGCCTTCAGATCCTATCCCGAGGAAACAGATGTCCCTGGATTCACTCTTCTTCCTCGTACATCTTCCTCCATCACTTCAGATCATGTCTTCCATTGGTTCTCCTACACTATCCTACTCAATACCTTTCTGATCAGCATCCCACACGGAGCAGCAGCCCGCGCTCAAACAATACGCCTCGCCAGCAAGGCAGGCATGGCTTAAACTTACAACTTGACTCACACTCTAGACTACCCTAGACTCTAGTAGGACGTTGATGGTAAGTAACTCATATTTTAACATACTGCATACCAAATTTATTTTGCCTTACCTTCTTAGTCCTTTCATCCCTTTCCATCTTCAAGGCTTTTACTCTAATCAGCATTAGCTCTTTTCTTTCTTCTAATGAAGAGACGGACTGAAAAAAGAAAATAAAACCGTAAATGGCAGAAGAACAAATATTGTTCTGATTCTAAGGAACCTGTAGCTAACCTTGATTTTCCTATGCTTCAGTTCTTTCTCACCAAGGATGTCACAAATTTTATTGTATTCTGATTCTGAACAAGAAACCTGCTGAGCCAGCATCCTCTGCTTCTCGAAAACAGCGTGATAAGCATTCAAACATGCCTTTTCCATCTGACGCACTGCGTTTGTTCTTTCAACCTCAGATACTTGTAAGTTGTCCAGCATATTATACATATCTTCGACGTCGATTGTGAAAGTCCTACTCTTGTAATCTGAAATTTGAACAGAGCATTAGTGTCAGCCAGATATTATCAGTTCTACTTCAAATATGTAGATGTTGATAAGTCATTCACTTGGATTTGGAAATCAAGATGCACCATGAAGCTCAAAGTATTTGCCTGGCTACTATTGGCTGACAAGATTAACACGAAGAACATGCTTTGTAGAAGACACTACAATGTGGACAGCAATGATCACTGCGTCCTCTGCAATGATGGTGGAAACAGTGGAACACCTGTTCTTCAACTGTACGTTCAGTAGAAGATGCTGGGCCGTGTTGAGAATGAAATTTGATACTTCTGACAACCGACTGCATTTGATCCACTTGGAGAGAAGATGGTGGACGTAGCCAATGTACATGGAAATCTTTACAACGTCGGCTTGGAGCATATGGAAGGAGCGCAACGGGAAAATTTTCAGAAGAATCCCACCCACCATCGGGGCATGGAAAATTAGATTCAAAAACGACTTTTCTCTGCTTGCCCATAGGGTTAAACCCTCACTCGTCCCATTTGTTGAAACCTACTCTAGCTCTATAACCTAGATCCTTTTTTTAGTTTTAGCTTGCTTCCATATGTTTAGCCGGTAGGGCACCCTCCTACACCTGCTGTGGGGGGATGTACATGAAATGCTGTTCCAACATGAAACTTTGTAATATTGTTGGTTGTTAATATATAAGGCAGTGGGAACCTCTCTCACTGTTGTTTGAGTGTTTAGAAAAAAAAAAACACCAAAGTTGAGGAGGCACGGCCATATGCAGAATGTAAATTAGATTAGTTTTAATTACCTAGAAGATTACTCGTGAAGGCCTTCACGTCGAAGATTTCAAATGATTCAATTGATTTTCCAGTCCCATAAAAGATAACTGGACAGTTTGCTGCTGCAAGTCTGAAAATAGGAAGGAATTATGAATATACACCAAGACAGTAATAATCTAATAAAATAAAGAGTAATAGTAGATACTAACGCGCTAAGTGTACCGCCTCCATATGAATGGCGGTCCATTTTGCTGACAATGGCAGAACCAATAGAGCAATTTCTTATAAAGGACCCAGCTAGATCGGATGCAAATTGGCCATCTGCAGCATCCACTACAAGTACTATCAAGTCTGGGTTCTGCAGAGAATCACAAGGTGGACTATCAAAATAACAGGAGGTCGTGGGGAGTAAGTGGTGTGGGCTTGGGTTGGAGCTAAGATATCCTCCTGTAAGCTAAGAGCCCCACATGACAGTAAGCTAATGCGATTATGAAGTTTATGCAGTGCAAGCCTTTTGTTTTCATCAAGTTATATGAATTAATGCTTATGGACAAAGCATTTGTGATCACTGTAAGGCGCTCGGTATCTTGTCAAATTCCTTTTTAACAATAATAATATATTCATTGGATTGAAGAATAAAACTAGATACTTTCTATTAGCAAATGACAATAAAATACTGGTTAGATAATCAAGTTTCACTGTGAAAGTAAATTGATTTACGGTGGTTTTTGACCCATCATAGTTCAGATCAATAATCAAGTTCCATGCAATATGACATTTCGATTAAATGTTTCCTAGAAAAATGTTATATAGGGGTGCAGAATCATCTAAAGTTTATTATCTGAGATTCTATGAAATAAAACATTCCACTATGGAAAGGCCGATAGAAATGTAAAAAAATACTCAATTGCTTACTAAAAGAAAATAAGAAGCATATAATCAGCTGTCAAACAGAAGCAAAATTAATGATAAAAAAACCTGTTTAGCAAGAAATCAGGTACGCGAGGCATTAGAGATGGTGAGTCATCATCAAAGGGAGGTGTATTTTAAAGGTATTTTCTGCATCTAATCATGTACACGTACTGAACATATCATTGGATAGTATCTTGTTTATTTTTATCATTTACGCATGAGTGCATTGTGATGGAGACTTGGAGGATGACACATGGATCATATCCTGAAGCTCCAAGAGAAGCAGAAGAAGTCAAGACAGAAACCATACCGTGGCTTTCTCAATTTTATGTATTTCAGCAAAAAATGCATCTTTAGATGTGTAGCTCCCGCTTGTATCAATGATAATGAGATCCGAGTTCTCCATTTTGAACTTCTCCACACCCTGAATAGCAACCTGAACAGGATCTGATCCCAAGTTGCTGCAAAAACAACATTTTAGTTTTTTTTACCCTTGGTTAAATGCTGAAAATTTGCTTTTAACCAATAAAACAGACTACCTTCCATAGACTGGAATTTTAGCTTCATGTGCTATCTGCTTTAGATGATCAAGTGAACTGCTTCCGGTATCCGCGCATATACCAATGATGGTCTATATCCTTTCTGTTTATGATGATACCCAAACTTGGCACAGCTTGTAGTCTTGCCAGAGTCTAATCCAATGAATAGTAACGATTAGGTGAAACAATGTAAGAAAAATGGTTCCCTGTACTGAAACAATGAATAGTCTAATCGAAGTATCCAAACCTTGGAGGCCTATCATCAGCACAATACATGGCATCCCCTTCTTGGGGACAAATGACGGCTTTCTTCCTGAATCGATTAATTTGCATATCTCCTTACAGAGAACCTGCAAAATCAAAATCAGAGATCGAATTTCAGCTACAAGCCTACAAGATCAGTCTTATAGTACATATGAGAAGGATTTAGTGACACAACCTGGTGTATGATGTGATTGCTCCCGGTTACTGTGGAATCCATAGCTTTCTTCACCTTTAACTGCAGCTCCGAGACCATCTTAGTGGTGAAGTCTGCTTTCACCAATGCTTCAGATATCTGAGATAGGCACTCGTCCAACACTCTCATATCAGCCGAGCTGTTGCACATCCGTGCCAATGCGCGGGACAAGTGCATGCGCAATTGTGGGTGCACCATCTTCAGAAGAATCTTGCGAGTCTTCTTAGATGATATCGAACATGGACTCTGGAGTTGCCACTCATGGTCCTCTTTCCCGTGCACTGATGTTGCCCCCACCTCCGTCGCAGAACTCCTCAACGCCTGGAAGGCGCCACTCGCACCTGCACCTCCACCAGCAGGAGGAGGCGGTCCCGATTGCACGCGGGGTCGAGGACCATGGACCTGACATGGGCCCCTCCGACTGTCCATTTGTCTGTAGTTTCAACAGCACTGGATTTAAGACAACGCCACATACCAAATTAACCAAAGAATCAAGCATATCACTGAACCAAACTCCAACCTACAAACGATAATCTGCATCTTAATAACTAATCTGCACTTACAGATTAAACTGCGTCTGAATGACTAATAAAAGAAAGATTCTGAAGCCTAAGTTCCCAATGGTATCTGTATGCTTACACTTCCTTCGCTAATATTCGTACTGGATAACTGGGAAAAATTACTAGCATGTTCATACATACACACAAGCTATTTATAACAAGAAACATGTTGCAAAACAGGACCAACAAACTGATCAAACAATCAGGCAGATAAGTTAACCAAACTTTAAACTATAAAGATAGTATGCAGTTGAAATATTAATCTGCATTTATAGCACTAAACGGCAAAATCACTAGAACAAAGCTAACCAGGTAACATAATTGGCAGGGAAACCTCTTCTGGCACCCTCAAGCCAAAACTGCAGTAGCATTTACTATATTTTTTCAAGCTATGAACTCTAACCAGATTTACAAGTACTCATGGACACCAGTTGCACCAGCGGCACAATGGTAGGTTACACCACCTACCAAACCAGCCAAACTAAGCTAGAAATAGTTGGTTGAACCATGTCTAACCAAACTCCAATCTACAAAGTTAATCTGCATTTACAACCTTAAACAACACAATCGGCCAAACACTAGAATAAGTTAACCCGGTAACAGCAGTTGTCAGGGATTCTAATAGTATCTATTAGACTTCTGTACAGATGTTGATCAAATCAGATTGATGCGCCGTCCGTGGCCACCAGGCAGCAGATCTGGCCGAGCCAGACCAGGCCGCTGCCGCTCCTGCCAAGGACGCGCCCGCGCCCGCGCCCACGAAGCCCACCACGCCGCCGCCACGCACCCGCGACCCCGCCGCCAGCGCCCGCCGCCGCGCCGCCACGCCCCTCGTCAGCGCGACGCCACGCCCGCCGCCACCGAGCGAAGGGAGGAAGGGCCCCGCCGCCGCCGACGCCGGCGGGCTTCGCCCGTCAGCGCGCTCCGGCGGCGGCGAGGAGAAGAGGAGAGGAGGAGGGAGGACTGAGACGGCGACTAGGGTTTCCCTCCCGGGTCGCTCGCGGGAGCGACACGGGAGGGGGGAGGGGGGTTCCGAAGATTAAACTCACCGAGCAAAATTCGGCACCACGCGGCGGGGGAGGAGGAGGCTGGGGAGGAAGGATCCAGATATTTACCTCGGAAGCGGAGGGGGAGGACCCGAGCTCGGCGGGAAGCGACGGGGAGAGGTCGGGAGAACCGTTGGCGATCGCCGGGGAGGAGAGGGAAGGAAGGGGGGTTCTGGGTTTCGCTTGCGTTACCAGGCTTGCCGCTTGGCAAGAACAATGAGGCCTCCTCGTTTTTTTTTCTGGAAGGCCTCCTCGTCTTCAACACATCGCTCGAGGGAAAGCCACAAGCCCGCTCACCTTTGTTTTTTCTTAGGGGTCAAGCCCGCTCACTAGCACATGCTTTTTTAAAAAAAAAACATAACATTCTTTTTGTGAAAATAATAGCACATACCCAATGGCATCGTTTTTTTTCATTTTTTTCTTTTTAGGAATTTTCTTTTAAAAAAACAGAAAATATACTTTAAATTGGTTTATTTAAGAACGGTAAAGTTAAACTATAAACGGTAGAAAATTAATGTTATGGAGTGACGCCTGTGTCGTAGGACGCGGATTGTACGGTCCTAAGATGGAGAGAAGAATCGTGCGGACGCGGGGGAGAGAGTGCACGTGAAGGGTATGTCCCTGCACGACAACTTCATGTTGGTCCAAAGCACGGCTCGCAGACTAAATGCCCTACGAATACCTGCGGTTCTGCTCAAGCTGGATATTTCTAACGCTTTTGATTTTGTACAATGGCCCTTTTTGATTGAGGTGTTGCAGCAGCTTGGTTTTGGACCTAGGTGGAGATCTTGGATTTGTGGGATTACTACATCCACCACCAAGATTTTGGTGAATGGTGACCCCGGGGATACTATTTACAACTGCAAGGGGTTAAGGCAAGGCGACCCAATTTCACCAATGTTGTTTATTCTTACTATGGAGCCTTTGTAGAGGTTGTTTGATCGGGCCATGCGCAGAGGTATTTTGGAGCCCTTGGCCCGGAGAGGCATGAGGCAACGTTTTTCCATTTTTGCGGATGATGTGGTGGTGTCCATTTTTGCGTTACCAGACTCGAGGGCTTGTTTTTTGTGTCGGGTTTTGCGGCACTAGTTGCGGCAGTAGAGGCGGTAGTACCGCTCCTAAGCGGTAGTACCGCCCTTACCATCGCGGTAGTACCGCTCTGGGTCCAAGTCCTCCCTTTGCTCCTCGCTCCCCTCTTCTGCGCGGTAGTACCGCGAGGTGGAACGGTAGTAGCGCTGGCCACAGCGGTAGTACCGCCCTCCCCAACGGTAGTACCGCTCTCTGCGGGGCAACTTTGGGGGGTAACGGTTGGATTGTTCCTCCCACTATATAAGGGGGTCTTCTTCCCCAAAGTTGACCCACCTCTTCCCCCAAAAGCTCCATTGTTACTCCAAGCTCCATTTTTGCCTGATCTCTCTCCCTAGCTAATCAAACTTGTTGATTTGCTCGGGATAGGTTGAGAAGGCCCCGACCTACACTTCCACCAAGAGAAATTTGATTCCCCCCACTAATCCCTAGTGGATCTTGTTACTCTTGGGTGTTTGAGCACCCTAGACGGTTGAGGTCACCACGGAGCCATAGTCCATTGTGGTGAAGCTTCGTGGTGTCGTTGGGAGCCTCCAATTAAGTTGTGGAGATAGCCCCAACCTTGTTTGTAAAGGTTCAATCGCCGCCTTCAAGGGCACCAATAGTGGAATCACGGCATCTCGCATTGTGTGAGGGCGTGAGGAGAATACGGTGGCCCTAGTGGCTTCTTGGGGAGCATTGTGCCTCCACACCGCTCTAACGTAGACATACTTCCCCTCAAAGGAAGGAACTTCGGTAACACATCCTCGTCTCCATCGGCTCCACTCTTGGTTATCTTGTGCCTTTATGATACGTCCATTTTGCATCATGCTTTTATATCAATATTTATTGTACTATGGACTGTTATTACACATTATATCTCAATACTTATGGCTATTCTCTCTTATTTTACAAGGTTTACCATGAAGAGGGGGGATGCCGGCAGCTGGAATTCTGGCTGGAAAAGGAGCAAACATTGGAAACCTATTCTGCACTGCTCAAAAAATTCTGAAACTCCACGAAACCTGTTTTTGGAATTAATAAGAATTATTGAGCGGAAGAAATACATAAGGGGGCCCACACCCTGGCCAGGAGGGTGGGGGCGCGCCCATCCCTGGGTGGGCGCCCCTGTCTCCTGGGCCCCCTGGTGGCCCCCCGGTGTCCATGTTCTGCTATATGAAGGCTTTTACCCTGGAAAAAATCGTGGGCAAGCTTACGGGACGAAACTCCGCCGCCACGAGGCGGAACCAATCTAGGGCTCCGGCGGAGCTGTTCTGCCGGGGACACTTCCCTCCGGGAGGGGGAAATCATCACCAACGTCATCACCAACGATCCTCTCATCGGGAGGGGTCAATCTCCATCAACATCTTCACCAACACCATCTCCTCTCAAAACCCTAGTTCATCTCTTGTATCCAATCTTGTATCCAAACCACAAATTGGTACCTGTGGGTTGCTAGTAGTGTTGATTACTCCTTGTAGTTGATGCTAATTGATTTACTTGATGGAAGATCATATGTTCAGATCCTTTATGCATATTATTACTCCTCTGATTTTGAACATGAATATGCTTTGTGAGTATTTACGTTTGTTCCTGAGGACATGGGTGAAGTCTTGCTATTAGTAGTCATGTGAATTTGGTATTCGTTCGATATTTTGATGAGATGTATGTTGTCTTTTCCTCTAGTGGTGTTCTGTGAACATCGACTACATGACACTTCACCATTATTTGGGCCTAGAGGAAGGCATTGGGAAGTAATAAGTAGATGATGGGTTGCTAGAGTGACAGAAGCTTAAACCCTAGTTTATGCATTGCTTCGTTAGGGGCTGATTTGGATCCATATGTTTAATGATGTGGTTAGGTTTACCTTAATACTTCTTTTGTAGTTGCGGATGCTTGCAATAGGGGTTAATCATAAGTGGGATGCTTGTCCAAGTAAGGGCAGTACCCAAGCACCGGTCCACCCACATATCAAATTATCAAAGTACCGAACGCGAATCATATGAGCATGATGAAAACTAGCTTGACGATAATTCCCATGTGTCCTCGGGAGCTCTTTTCTCACTATAAGAAATTGTCCGGGCTTATCCGTTGCTACAAAAGGATTGGGCCACCTTGCTGCACTTTATTTGCTTGTTACTCGTTACTATTTATCTTATCACAAAACTATCTATTACCTACAATTTCAGTGCTTGCAGAGAAAACCTTACTGAAAACCGCTTATCATTTCCTTCTACTCCTCATTGGGTTCGACACTCTTACTTATCGAAAGGACTATGATAGATCCCCTACACTTGTGGGTCATCAAGACTCTTTTCTGGCGCCGTTGCTGGGGACTGTAGCGCTTTTGGTGAGTGGAACTTGGTAAGGAAACATTTATATAGTGTGCTGAAATTTTCTGTTACTTGTCACTATGGAAACTAATCCTTTGAGGGGGTTGTTCGGGGTATCTTCACCCCGACCAGAAGAGCAAAGAGTTGCTCCTCAACCTACTGAACTTTTTGAAAATATTTACTTTGAGATTCCTTCGGGTATGATAGAGAAACTGCTAGCTAATCCATTTGCAGGAGATGGAACATTGCATCCCGATTTACACCTTATCTTTGTGGATGAAGTTTGTGGATTGTTTAAGCTTGCAGGTATTCCCGATGATGTTGTCAAAAGGAAGGTCTTCCCTTTATCTTTGAAGGGAGATGCATTGACATGGTATAGGCTTTGTGATGATACGAGATCTTGGAATTATAAATGATTGAAGTTGGAATTTCACCAGAAGTTCTATCCTATGCATCTTGTTCATCGTGATCATAATTACATATATAATTTCTGGCCTCACGAAGGAGAAAGCATCGCTCAAGCTTGGGGGAGGCTTAAGTCAATGTATATTCATGCCCCAATCATGAGCTCTCCCAGGAAATGATTATTCAAAAAATTTATGCTCGGCTTTCTCTTAGTGATCGCAACCTGCTCGATACTTCCTGTGCTGGTTCTTATGTGCTGAAGACTATTGATTTCAAATGGGACTTATTGAAAAGAATTAAACGCAACTCTGAATACTGGGGTTTCGACGATGGTAAGGAGTCAAGTATGACACCTAAGTTTGATTGTGTTAAATCTTTTATGGATACCGATGCTTTTCATGGATTTAGCACTAAGTATGGGCTTGACTCTGAGATAGTAGCTTCTTTTTGTGAATCTTTTGCTACTCACGTTGATCTCCCTAAAGAAAAGTGGTTTAAATATAATCCTCCCGTTGAAGTAAAAATAGTTGCACCTATTACAGTTGAAGAAAAGACTGTCTCTTATAGTGATCCTATTGTTCCTACTACTTATGTTGAGAAACCTCCTTTTCCTGTTAGGATAAACTATCATGCTAAAACTTCGACTGTTGTTCGTAAGAGTAATACTATGACTTATACACCTCCTGAGCAAATCAAAGTTGAACCTAGTATTGCTATGGTTAAAGATCTCTTGGATGATGATTTAGATGGGCATGTTATTTATTTTTGTGGTTAGACTGCTAATATTGCTAGACCAGATACTAAGATACATAGACCTGTCGTAGGCATGCCCGTTATTTCTGTTAAAATAGGAGATCATTGTTATCATGGCTTATGTGACATGGGTGCTAGCGCTAGTGCAATACCCTATGATTTATATAAAGAAATTATGCATGACATTGCACCCGTTGAATTGGAAGACATTGATGTTACTATTAAGCTTGCTAATAGGGATACCATTAAACCAGTTGGGATAGTTTGAGATGTTGAAGTCTTGTGTGGGAAGGTTAAATACCCAGCTGATTTTCTTGTTCTTGGTTCCCCACAAGATGACTTTTGTCCCATTATTTTTGGTAGACCCTTCTTGAATACAGCTAGTGCTAGGATTGATTGTGAAAAGGATACTGTTACAATTGACTTAGAGGGTATGTCTCATGAGTTTAATTTTGCTAAGTTTCGTAGACAACCTCGTGATAGAGAATCACCTAGTAAGGATGAGATTATTGGTCTTGCTTCCATTGCTGTACCTCCTACTGATCCGTTAGAACAATATTTGCTAGACCATGAAAACAAAAATTTTATGAAGGAAAGAAGGGAAATAGATGAAGTGTTCCTTAAACAGGAACCCATGCTTAAACACAACCTTCCCGTTGAAATTCTTGGGGATCCCCCTCCACCCAAGGGTGATCCCGTGTTTGAACTCAAACCATTACCTGATAATCTTAAGTATGCTTATCTTGATGAAAAGAAAATACATCCTGTTATTATTAGTGCTAACCTTTCAGAGCAAGAAGAAGAAAGATTATTGAAAACACTGAAGAAGCACCTAGCTGCTATTGGATATACTCTGGATGATCTTAAGGGCATTAGTGCCATGTTATGTCAACACAAAATTACAGTGGAGAAAGATGCCAAACCAGTTAGAGATCCTCAACGACGACTGAATCCCAAGATGAAAGAAGTGGTAAGAAAGGAGATACTAAAGCTCCTTGAGGCGGGTATAATTTATCCCCTTGCTGATAGTGATTGGGTAAGCCCTGTCCATTGTGTTCCTAAAAAGGGAGGTATTACCGTTGTTCCTAATGATAAAGATGAATTGATCCCGCAAAGAATTATTACAGGTTATAGGATGGTAATTGATTTCCGTAAATTAAATAAAGCTACTAAGAAAGATCATTACCCTTTACCTTTTATTGATCAAATGCTAGAAAGACTATCCAAACACACACATTTCTGCTTTCTAGATGGTTATTCTGGTTTCTCTCAAATACCTATGTCAGCGGGAGATCAATCGAAAACTACTTTTACTTGCCCTTTTGGTACTTTTGCTTATAGACGTATGCCTTTTGGTTTATGTAATGCACCTGCTACCTTTCAAAGATGCATGATGGCTATATTCTCTGATTTTTGTGAAAAGATTTGTGAGGTATTCATGGATGATTTCTCCGTTTATGGATCCTCTTTTGATGATTGCTTGAGCAACCTTGACCGAGTTTTGCAGAGATGCGAAGACACTAGTCTTGTCCTGAATTGGGAAAAGTGTCACTTTATGGTTAATGAAGGCATTGTCTTGGGACATAAGATTTCCGGGAGAGGTATTGAAGTTGACAAAGCCAAAGTTGATGCTATTGAGAAGATGCCATGTCCCAAGGACATAAAAGGTATAAGAAGTTTCCTTGGTCATGCCGGTTTTTATAGGAGGTTCATTAAGGACTTTTCTAAAATCTCTAGGCCTCTGACTAATTTATTGCAAAAAGATATTCCTTTTTTTCTTTGATGATGATTGTGTAGAAGCATTTGAAATACTTAAGAAAGCTTTGATCACTGCACCTATTGTTTAGCCACCTGATTGGAATTTACCTTTTGAAATTATGTGTGATGCTAGTGATTATGCAGTAGGTGCTGTTCTAGGGCAAAGAGTTGATAGGAAATTGAATGTTATCCAGTATGCTAGTAAGAGTCTTGATACTGCCCAGAGAAATTATGCTACTACCGAAAAAGAATTCTTAGCAGTTGTGTTTGCATGTGATAAGTTTAGACCTTATATTGTTGATTCCAAAGTTACTATTCACACTAATCATGGTGCTATTAAATATCTTATGGAAAAGAAAGATGCTAAGCCTAGACTCATTAGATGGGTTTTATTGCTCCAAGAATTTGATTTGCATATTGTTGATAGAAAGGGGGCTGAGAACCCCGTTGCAGACAACTTGTCTAGGTTAGAGAATGTTCTTGATGACCCACTGCCTATTGATGATAGCTTTCCTGATGAACAATTAGCGGTCGTTAATGCTTCTCGTACTACTCCTTGGTATGCTGATTATGCTAATTACATTGTTGCTAAATTTATACCCCCTAGTTTCACATACCAGCAAAAGAAAAAGTTCTTTTATGATTTAAGACATTACTTTTGGGATGACCCACACCTTTATAAAGAAGGAGTAGATGGTGTTATTAGATGTTGTGTGCCTGAGCATGAACAGGAACAGATCCTACACAAGTGTCACTCTAAATCTTATGGAGGACACCACGCTGGAGATAGAACTGCACATAAGGTACTGCAATCTGGTTTTTATTGGCCTACTCTCTTCAAAGATGCTTGTAAGTTTGTCATATCTTCTGATGAATGCCAAAGAATTGGTAATATTAGTAGACGTCAAGAAATGCCTATGAATTATTCTCTTGTTATTGAACCGTTTGATGTTTGGGGCTTTGATTATATGGGACCTTTTCCTGCCTCTAATGGTTATACACATATTTTAGTTGTTGTTGATTATGTTACTAAGTGGGTAGAAGCTATTCCAACTAGTAGTGCTGATCATAACACTTCTATTAAAATGCTTAAAGAAGTTATTTTTCCGAGGTTTGGAGTCCCTAGATATCTTATGACTGATGGTGGTTCACATTTTATTCATGGTGCTTTCCGTAAGATGCTTGCTAAGTATGATGTTAATCATAGAATCGCATCTCCTTATCATCCGTAGTCTAGTGGTCAAGTAGAGTTGAGCAATAGAGAGCTCAAATTAATTTTGCAAAAGACTGTGAATAGATCTAGAAAGAATTGGTCCAAAAAAACTTGATGATGCATTATGGGCCTATAGAATTGCATACAAAAATCCTATGGGTATGTCTCCTTATAAGATGGTTTATGGGAAAGTGTAACATCCCAAATTTTCAATTTGGAATGTTATACAAATAGATCGTTATTGCATATCATATTTATTGCATTTTGGCTTGATCCTAGAAATTCTACGACACTCAAGGACCCACGGAGAGAGTTGGGGATTTCAATATTTTCATATTTGAGTTTTTCAAATTTTGGAAATAGGACCATTTGATTTTATTTATTTTATCCTCAATTATTTCAATTACATAAATATGAGAGAGGGAATAAAATGACTTTCCCAAAAATAAAGAAATAGTGAGGATTTAATAAAAAATCAAATAAGATTTTATTTTGGATTTTATTGCCATTTTATTTGAATTTAGGAAAAAATGCGCATTTTACAAAATTGCATTTAGGCCCCCAAATAAATGTTCATCTAAACCGGCTTGATTTTAGAAGCCGGGGAAAATTTATTTCGGGATTTTTGGAGTCCGTTTAGTATTTCTTTCGTTTGTTTTTCTGCGCGATTATTATTTTAAAAAAACTCGAACCGACTACGGGCCGTAACCGGCCAGGACTCCGCCTCGCCGGGTCTTTATAAGCCGCCGCCCCGGGCCGACCCCGCCCCAGCCCAAGCCGCCGCCGCCGCCAAACCCTAACCCTAACCCGCCGCCGCCGCCCGACCGCGCCGCCGCCGCAGCTCGCTGCTGTGCCGCGTGCCGCCTCCGCTAGCTGCTGCTGCCGCCGCCGCCGCCCGCCGTCGCCGCCGCCCGCCACTGCCTCACCGGACCCTGCCGCCGACCACCGCCGCCCTCGCCGGAGCCACCGCCGACCCGCACCCCGAGGTTGACCTCGCCGCCGCCGGTTTTTCCTAGAAAACCGTTCGATTTTTCGCCGGTTTTCGTTCGGTTTTTTTAGATTCGTTTTTTTTATTTTAGATCGGTTTTTTCCCGGTTTAGGTTAATTAGCGAGCGTTCGCTCGTTCGTTCATTTTAATGAACGCGTTCATCGTTTAGATCCAGATAACGAACATTCGTTCGTTAATCTGTTCATCGTTTTTCTTTTTCTCGGATTTATTCCGCGATTTTCCTGATCGCGATTTCTGATCCGATTTTCATTTTAGTTTATCTTTTTGCTCGTTTATCGGAATCAGGCGATTCAAGCGCCTAGAGTTTGGTATCGAAACACTCTTTCCGAATAATCTACTCAAACCAGTTTTGCTTCTGTAAAATTTGACTTAGGTCTAGATTAGTAAATGAAGCTTGTTTCTCTCGCTGTTTGAGTTTTGTTTCTTCGTTCGATTTGATTCCTTTTGCAAACCGGAGTTCTTAAGTTGAACTTTCTGGTTAGATCTTCTTATTTGAGTTTTACCCGTGCATTAGATGAGTACTTATTGTATGCTTGTTTGTTTGTTTGCTTGCGATAGAGTACCCGGATTGCGCCGCTTGCTACTTCGAATCCCTAGGTTACACGGATCATCAGCAAGGCAAGTAACACTTTGATCATACCTCTTTACTACCCAGTTTTTATGCATTAGATCAATCCTCAAACATTGCATGATTAGGATCTAATTAAATTGTGGGTTTTGGGAAGTAGATGAGGTAGTACCTATTACCTGTTTTATTATCAAACCCTTGGGAGTTACTTCTACGTTTGCTTATTATGCCATGCTATGCTAGTAGACGTGGATTGGGTGAGTGAATTTTCCATGACAGATGTGAGATTGTTAATTAATGGTTTATTTAAGGTGGCAACTTTAATACACATCTGGGTGGATTGAGGCACTTGGGTATTCCAGGATTGCATGTTTGTTTTTTTGGACCGCCACCCAGGCTCAAAGGGATCATAAGATTATTCATGCTAGAAACTTTCGTGTGCAGCCACATGCTATTATGGGCTCTAGCATAGTTGACTAAGTCGTGCGAACTCTTACAGTGGTAGACTAGCAGATGTAGGGGAAAGTAGGTGTACCGGTCTACCCATCGTAAGGTGCTAGCGCTTCTGAAAGACTATGTCTCGGTCATTCGTTTCTCAAACACCATGTAGTGCGAGAAAACAAACGGAGGAGATCGAGTCGTGTGGGGAAAAGTGCGCAAACCTCTGCAGAGTGTATAAACTAATCATGATTAGCCGTGTCCCCGGTTATGGACATCTTGAGTATCTAGTACTTGGATTATCGTGTGAATCTCATCATGTTACTTTAATTAATATTGTTGGGTTTGTTTAATGATGATGCTTAATTGGGATTGAGGATGCTGTCAACCATTCTCAATGTTTAACAACCACCATGATAGTTAAATAATTTATTCCTTTGTAGTAGGGAAAAACTGGCTTTACGCAAAAACTGTAACCATAGAGCTATCCACCAAGCCATATATTCATGTAGTATAGCTTTACTCTTTCATCATTCTCTATGTGTTACTTTGCCAGCATATTCCATGTGCTGACCCGTTTTCGGGCTGCAACGTTCATGTTGCAGACTTTTCAGACGACGAGTAAGATGCCTTAGAATCGTGGTTCTATACTCAGTGATGCCGTTGGAGTTGATGGACTCACTTATCTTCAAAGCCTTCCGTTGTTATCGTTATTAGATGGCCTTAAGCCTATTTATTGTAATAAGTTCTCTTTGGAGACATTCGATGTAATAAGTGTTTGATTGCTACTCCGTTATAAATCCTTCAAGTACTGTGCGTGTTAGCATTACCGATCCAGGGATGACACTGATGTACAGAGATCAGACTGTTTGAGGTCTGGTCGCTACAAGATGGTATCAGAGCACACGCTGACTGTAGGACACGACCACTAAGCAAAAGCCATAGATCACTACTCTCTCTTCTCATTCTAACTCCTCATCTTTTCTATTCTTCTAGGATGGCGGATGCAAGGAACAAGTTCATGCAACCGGATGAAGATACACCCTTTGGACGACACCTGAAGGAAGTGACCAAGTACCTGAAGATCGGAGTAACAAGCTTCACCAGAACCTACAACGCCACTTTACCTGAAGAGGAGCGCTGGATGATTCAAGTTCAAGTTCCAGGAAGGACGTTCATGCCAGTCACCGAGCCTATAGAGTTTTCCTTTGATGCACCAACCTGGAGTTTAGGGAAGAGCATGGCAGCTCACATCACCATGGGACGTATTGGAGAAGTTTCTCACAAGGAGCTTAAGGATACTACCTACCAGATTCGTGGGCGCCGAGATGAGCAATGGGAGATGATCAACACCAGGAAAGACATATCAGATGCAGCTTTCATCCAGGAGTTAAACCAGCACATTCGACGCCAGGAGAACCAGATGTGTGCAGGCATGATGGATCTGAAGAAAGCCATGACCAAGATCACGGAACTGGAGGAAGAACTCAAGTCTACACGCGATGGACATGAGGAGGAAATATCAACGCTAGTCGAGAAGAATGATGATCTGAAGAAGAAGCTAAGAGTGTTCATGGGATTTCCAGCAACTAGAGAAGACGAATATTGCACTTGTCCCGAGAACTACATCATCATCGACGATACCGACTCGGACCCAGATGATAGTGATGATGACTATGTTGATGAAGCCGGAGCAGATATCATAGAGTCTTCATCGGAGCAGTTTTTCTAGTAGACCACCATAAAGTAGTAGAATTTCCCTCCATGTATCTATTATAGTCTGAGCACTTTGTAACGATAGATAGACCGTTGTATGCCCTTGCTTGTTTGAATGAAGTGTTTTGATTGCTATTTGTCTCATGTGCATATGGGTAGTGTTTTCCCTTTAGACCTCATTCTATTCTATATTCTCTTCTTTTCTAAACCCCAGATGCCTCCAAGACGCGACAACAGATTTTCTTTTCCACCGGAGCTCACTCAGTTGATCCAGCAGTAGAATGCATTGATGCAGATACTAGTCTAGAATCAGAATCAGGGGAACAACAACAACAATCCACCACCACCACCTGTTGATCACTTAACCCGTTTTCTTAGGCTGAATCCGCCGGTGTTCTCTAGTAGCACCGAGCCGATTGTTGCAGATGATTGGCTTCCCAAGACAGCCAGGGAGTTGACCACTGCAGGATGCACAGATGCGGAGAAGGTGCGATTTGCCGCACATCAGCTTGAGGGACCCGCAACATCATGGTGGGAGAATTTCACAGCCACATATCCAGCAAACACTGTCACATGGGATTAGTTTCAGCAGGCTTTTCGTACTGCCCATGTTTCAGCAGGAGCTATGGCCATGAAGAAGCGTGAGTTTCACAACTTGCGCCAGGGAGGAAGAACAGTTGGCCAGTATGTGGATGATTTCAGTAAGCTAGCACGTTATGCCCCAGATGACGTCGCTACGGATGCAGCTAAGCAAGAGAAGTTTCTGGAAGGGCTGAATGATGAGCTGAGCATGCAGTTGATGGTAGCAAGTTTCAACAACTACCAGGAGTTGGTAGACCGTGCTCTCATGATTGAAGGGAAGCAGCAGTAGATTGAAAACCACAATAGGAAGTATGGACAAGGGAAGTACAATTCTGGAGCTCAGCAGAAGCCCCGTTTTACTCCGAAGTCAGGAGGACAGTTCCAGCATACCCATGGAGGAGGTAACTCGCACAATCACAATGGTCCCAAGAATGGTACCGGGAATGGAGGAAGTAGTAGCCAGAACCGTACCAACCCCTCAACACCAGCCAAGAAAGATCTGAGTCAGGTCACTTGTTTTAAGTGCCAGAAGACCGGACATTACGCCAATGAATGTCCTGAAGGCCAGACTGGGAATGGCAATGGAAGCTCTGGGAAGAAGCCGAACCCTTTCAACAGAGGACAAGTGAACCATGTTAGCGTGGAGGAGGTTGAAGCTCAGCCAGATGCAGTAATAGGTAAGTTTTTGGTTAAGTCATTTACTGCACTCGTTCTTTTTGATACTGGTGCATCGCATTCATACATATCAAGGGGATTTGTGGATAAGTATAGACTGACCACTATGGTTCTAAAAACACCCATGCTAGTAACCTCACCAGGAGCAGAGTATATGACCAGTCGAGGATGCTTTCAAGTTCCGTTGGGTATAGGCAAGCATGTTTTTCCCTCGGATTTAATCATTTTGGAATCTCAAGGTTTGGATGTGATTCTGGGTATGGATTGGCTATCAATGTATGGAGGAAACATTGATTGCGTTAGTAAGTCGATTCTGCTTACTACCCCAGAAGGGAAGAGGATCAAGTATGTTTCCAGGCATAAGCCGAAGGGGATGCACGTAAATTCCTTATCAGGAGTTGTGCAGGAGGAAGTACCAGTGGTAAAGGATTTTCCTGATGTATTTCCAGAGGAGTTGCCAGGCATGCCACCAGACAGAGACATTGAGTTTTTGATTGAGCTTTTGCCAGGCACAGGGCCAATATCCAAGAGACCATACAGGATGCCCGCAAAAGATTTGGAGGAGATTAAAAGTCAGATTAAGGAGTTACTGGATAAAGGATACATTCGCCCAAGTTCTTCACCTTGGGGGATCACCAGTACTTCTAGTGGAGAAGAAGGACGCATTGTTAAGGATGGTTGTTGATTATCGAGGATTAAATGTGGTAACCATCAAGAATAAGTACCCACTGCCAATGATCAATGATCTGTTTGACCGACTGCAAGGAGCAAAGGTGTTTTCCAAGATCGATTTGCGATCAGGATACCATCAGTTGAAGATTCGAGAACATGATATACCCAAGACAGCTTTTACCACTAGGTATGGGCTGTACGAGTATACCGTATGTCATTTGGTCTGACTAACGCACCTGCATATTTCATGAACATGATGAACAAAGTATTTATGGAGTTACTGGATAAGTTCGTCGTGGTGTTCATTGATGACATCTTGGTCTACTCGAAGAACGAAGAGGAGCATAAGGAGCACTTGCGTTTGGTATTGGAGAAGCTTAGAGAACACCAGTTATATGCCAAGTTTAGCAAATGTGAGTTCTGGTTAAAGGAAGTTGGATTCCTCGGACATGTTATATCCGGAGTGAGTATAGCAGTAGACCCCACCAAGGTTGTCACCATGACTAATTGGGAAGCACCAATGACAGTTGGGGAGATCAGAAGTTTTCTTGGACTGGCAGGATACTACCGGAGATTCATTGAGAATTTTTCAAGGATTGCAAAGCCCATGACGGAGTTGTTGAAGAAGGATACCTAGTTCAATTGGACTGAGGAATGTGAGGCCAGTTTCCAGGAATTGAAGAAATGTCTAGTTACCTCACCAGTGTTGATTCTGCCAGATCAGACCAAGGATTATGAAGTATATTGCGATGCTTCATGTCGAGGACTTGGAGCAGTGCTTATGCAGGAAGGAAGAGTTGTTTCGTATGCGTCATGACAACTTAAACCTCATGAGTTAAATTATGCCACACATGATTTGGAGTTAGCAGCCATAGTGCATGCATTGAAGACATGGAGACATTTTCTTATCGGAAATCATTGTGAGGTGTACACGGATCACAAGAGTTTGAAGTACATTTTCACGCAAAAGGAGTTGAATCTTAGGCAAAGGAGATGGTTGGAACTCATCAAGGATTATGATATGAGATTGCAATATCACCCCGGAAAGGCTAACGTAGAAGCCGACGCGTTGAGCCGTAAGAGCCATGTTAATACACTCATGACCACAGGACTACCGGAGAAGTTAGCCGAGGATTTTTGCGAGCTATGTCTGGAGATAGTTCCGAGAGGCTATGTAGCAACATTGGAAATTCAGTCGACTTTGATGGATAAGATCAGAGAAGCTCAAAAGACCGATAAGAAGATTGCTGAGATAAAGGAGAGGTTGAGCAAAGGAAAAGCCAAGGGATTTCATGAGGATGAGCACGATACCCTCTGGTTTGAGGACCGCGTTTATGTACCCAATGACCCTGAGATCAGGAAGTTGATTTTGCAAGAGGCCCATGATTCGCCGTATTCAATTCACCCAGGGAATACCAAGATGTACTTGGATTTGAAGGAGACTTTCTGGTGGACCGGAATGAAGAAGGACATTGTCGAGTATGTAGCAGTTTGTGATGTATGTCAGAAGGTAAGGGCAGAGCATCAGAAGCCAGCAGGATTGCTACAACCATTGTCGATACCCGAATGGAAGCGGGATAAGCTAGGCATGGATTTTATTACGGGATTGCCCAAGACTCGTTCAGGCTATGACTCGATTTGGGTGGTAGTCGATCGTTTGACGAAGGTAGCTCATTCCATTCCAGTGAAGACTACTTACACCAGTGCCAAATTGGCCAATATTTACATGACCAGGATCGTATGTCTGCATGGAGTTCCAAGGAGCATTGTATCAGATAGAGGAACCCAGTTCACCTCAAAATTCTGCAATCAGTTGCATGAAACCTTGGGTACCAGGCTAGAGTTCAGTACCGCTTTTCATCCGCAGACAGATGGACAGACCGAAAGAGTCAATCAGATTTTAGAGGACATGCTGAGAGCTTGTGCGCTAGATTATGGATCTAGTTGGGATGATAATTTGCCGTATGCGGAGTTCTCTTACAATAACAGTTATCAATCCAGTTTGAAGATGGCCCCTTTCGAAGCCTTATACGGAAGGAGGTGCAGAACCACGTTGTCTTGGGACGAAGTTGGAGACCGTCAGTTGTTTGGACCAGATTTGATTAAGGAGTCTGAACGGAAAGTGAAGTTGATTTGCGACAGGCTCAAGGTAGCCCAGTCCAGGAAGAAAAGCTATGCTGATGCAAAACGCAAGGAGACAGTTTACGAAGTTGGGGATAGAGTTTATCTTCGGGTATCTCCACTTCGAGGAGTTAAGCGTTTTGGTGTTAAAGGAAAGTTAGCGCCATGTTTTGTGGGACCATACAAAGTTTTGGAACGTATGGGAGAGGTTGCCTACAAATTGGAATTGCCTGAGGGATTGTCAGGAGTTCACGACGTGTTTCACGTTTCCTAGTTGAAGAAGTGCCACGCAGAGATGGCCGATATACCACTGAGAGATACAGTGCCACTAGATGCGATTCAGTTAAACAGTGATTTGACCTATGAGGAGAAACCAGTTAAGATTCTTGAGTATGCTAGTCGAGTCACCCGCAGCAAGGTTATCAAGTTCTGTAAGGTTCAGTGGAGCCACCACACCGAGGACGAAGCCACCTAGGAGCGAGACGAAGATTTGCTGAAGGACCACCCTCACCTATTTTCTAGCCAACCCGAATCTCGAGGGTGAGATTCATCTTAAGGGGGGTAGGTTTGTAACATCCCAAATTTTCAATTTGGAATGTTATACAAATAGATCATTATTGCATATCATATTTATTGCATTTTGGCTTGATCCTAGAAATTCTACGCAACTCAAGGACCCACGGAGAGAGTTGGGGATTTCAATATTTTCATATTTGAGTTTTTCAAATTTTGGAAATAGGATCATTTGATTTTATTTATTTTATCCTCAATTATTTCAATTGTATAAATATGAGAGAGGGAATAAAATGACTTTCCCAAAAATAAAGAAATAGTGAGGATTTAATAAAAAAATCAAATAAGATTTTATTTTGGATTTTATTGCCATTTTATTTGAATTTAGGAAAAATGCGCGTTTTACAAAATTGCATTTAGGCCCCAAATAAATGTTCATCTAAACCGGCTGGATTTTAGAAGCAGGGGAAAAATTATTTCGGGATTTTTGGAGTCTGTTTAGTATTTCTTTCGTTTGTTTTTCTGCGCGATTATTATTAAAAAAAACTGGAACCGACTACGGGCCGTAACCGTCCAGGACTCCGCCTGGCCGGGTCTTTATAAGCCGCCGCACCGGGCCGACCCCGCCCCAGCCCAAGCCGCCGCCACCGCCAAACCCTAACCCTAACCCGCCGCCGCCGCCAGCCCGCGACGCCGCCGCCGCCGCAGCCGCTGAAGTGCCGCGCGCCACCGCCGCTAGCTGCTGCTGCTGCCGCCGCCGCCGCCCCCCGCCGTCGCTGCCGACCGCCGCCGCCTCGCCGGACCCCGCCGCCATCGCCGTTGACCACCGCCGCCGCCGCCGCCGACCCGCACGCCGAGGTTGACCTCGCCGCCGCCGGTTTTTCCTAGAAAACCGTTCGGTTTTTCGCCGGTTTTCGTTCGGGTTTTTTAGATTCGTTTTTTTATTTTAGATCGGTTTTTTTCCGGTTTAGGTTAATTAGCGAGCGTTCGCTCGTTCGTTCGTTTTAACGAATGCGTTCATCATTTAGATCCAGATAACGAACATTCATTCGTTAATCTGTTCATCGTTTTTCTTTTTCTTGGATTTATTCCGCGATTTTCCTGATCGCGATTTCTGATCCGATTTTTCGTTTTAGTTTATCTTTTCGCTCGTTTATCGGAATCAGGCGATTCAAGCGCCTAGAGTTTGGTCTCGAAACACTCTTTCCGAATAATCTACTCAAACCAGTTTTGCTTCTGTAAAATTTGACTTGGGTCCAGATTAGTAAATGAAGCTTGTTTCTCTCGCTGTTTGAGTTTTGTTTCTTCGTTCGATTTGATTCTTTTTGCAAACCGGAGTTCTTAAGTTGAACTTTCTGGTTAGATCTTCTTATTTGAGTTTTACCCGTGCATTAGATGAGTACTTATTGTATGCTTGTTTGTTTGTTTGCTTGCGATAGAGTACCCAGATTGCGCCGCTTGCTACTTCGAATCCCTAGGTTACACGGATCATCAGCAAGGCAAGTAACACTTTGATCATACCTCTTTACTACCCAGTTTTTATGCATTAGATCAATCCTCAAACATTGCATGATTAGGATCTAATTAAATTGTGGGTTTGGGGAAGTAGATGAGGTAGTACCTATTACCTGTTTTATTATCAAACCCTTGGGAGTTACTTCTACGTTTGCTTATTATGCCATGCTATGCTAGTAGACGTGGATTGGGTGAGTGAATTTTCCATGACAGATGTGAGATTGTTAATTAATGGTTTATTTAAGGTGGCAACTTTAATACACATCTGGGTGGATTGAGGCACTTGGGTATTCCAGGATTGCATGTTTGTTTTTTTGGACCGCCACCCAGGCTCAAAGGGATCATAAGATTATTCATGCTAGAAACTTTCGTGTGCAGCCACATGCTATTATGGGCTCTAGCATAGTTGACTAAGTCGTGCGAACTCTTACAGTGGTAGACTAGCAGATGTAGGGGAAAGTAGGTGTACCGGTCTACCCATCGTAAGGTGCTAGCGCTTCTGAAAGACTATGTCTCGGTCATTCGTTTCTCAAACACCATGTAGTGCGAGAAAACAAACGGAGGAGATCGAGTCGTGTGGGGAAAAGTGCGCAAACCTCTGCAGAGTGTATAAACTAATCATGATTAGCCGTGTCCCCGGTTATGGACATCTTGAGTATCTAGTACTTGGATCATCATGTGAATCTCATCATGTTACTTTAATTAATATTGTTGGGTTTGTTTAATGATGATGCTTAATTGGGATTGAGGATGCTGTCAACCATTCTCAATGTTTAACAACCACCATGATAGTTAAATAATTTATTCCTTTGTAGTAGGGAAAAACTGGCTTTACGCAAAAACTGTAACCATAGAGCTATCCACCAAGCCATATATTCATGTAGTATAGCTTTACTCTTTCATCATTCTCTATGTGTTACTTTGCCAGCATATTTCATGTGCTGACCCGTTTTCGGGCTGCAACGTTCATGTTGCAGACTTTTCAGACGACGAGTAAGATGCCTTAGGATCGTGGTTCTATACTCAGTGATGCCGTTGGAGTTGATGGACTCACTTATCTTCCAAGCCTTCCGCTGTTATCGTTATTAGATGGCCTTAAGCCATATTTATTGTAATAAGTTCTCTTTGGAGACATTCGATGTAATAAGTGTGTGATTGCTACTTTGTTATAAATCCTTCAAGTACTATGTGTGTCAGCATTACTGATCCAGGGATGACACTGATGCACAGAGATCGGACTGTTTGAGGTCTGGTCGCTACAGAAAGCTTGTCATTTACCTCTTGAACTTGAACATAAAGCATATTGGGCTATTAAAGAGCTCAATTATGACTTCAAACTTGCTGGGAGAAGAGGTTGTTATACATTAGCTCACTCGATGAATGGAGAACCCAAGCATATGAGAATGCCAAGTTATTCAAAGAAAAAGTCAAACACTAGCATGACAAAAGGATACAAAACCGTGAGTTTAACGTAGGAGATTATGTGTTATTATTCAACTCTCGTTTAAGATTTTTTGCAGGAAAACTTCTCTCTAGACGGGAAGGTCCCTACGTTATCGAGGAGGTCTATCGTTCTGGTGCCATAAAAATCAATAACTTCGAAGGCACAAGTCCGAGGGTGGTAAACGGTCAAAGAATTAAACATTATATTTCAGGTAATCCTATCAATGTTGAAACTAATATTATTGAAACCTTAACCCCGGAGGAATATATAAGGGACACTTTCCAAAACGTTCCAGACTCTGAAAAGGAATAGGTATGTGGTACGGTAAGTAAACCGACTCCAAGACAACTCTAATGGCAATTTTTATCAATTTTGGAATATTTAAGAATTTTAGGAATAAAGAAGTAGTCCGAAAGGTATTGATATTTAAAAATTCTTAAATAAAACGGTAAAGATAGGAGTGTGATGGTGAGGCCCTTCGCACTCCTATCTTTATGTCTTTTTTATCTCCATCACACTCCTATCTTTACCGTTTTATTTAGTTCGATCCTTTTAGTAGTATCTTGATCTAGTAGATTGAAGTTTTGATATCAAGTAGTTTTGAGTTTTTGCTTTGTGATCTCTTTATGTAATCGAGTCCGTGAGCTATCTATAATAAAGATTAGTGTTGAGTCAAGGGCTTTGCTATGTTGCTATGATCTTGAGGAAGTAGAAAGAAT
The DNA here is from genome assembly GCA_963921465.1 of Triticum timopheevii. Classification (NCBI taxonomy): domain Eukaryota; kingdom Viridiplantae; phylum Streptophyta; class Magnoliopsida; order Poales; family Poaceae; genus Triticum; species Triticum timopheevii. The sequence continues at coordinate 90,552,425 of OY997271.1, forward strand.
AAAAGAGTTCATATTGATCTTATGGTTAGTGATGACTTCACACATAGAAAGTATGAGGCATAAAAGTTGTTGAGAGTTGATAAACGTAGTTTTGGTCATCGTTGCAATTAATAGGAAGTGATAAGGAAAGAGGGGTTCACATACAAATATATTATCTTGGACATCTTTTATGATTGGGAGCACTCATTAAGTATGACATGCTAAAAGGGTTGACATTGGACAAGGAAGACAACGTAATGGTTTATGTTTTCGCACATCTCAGTTAAAGTATATTGTCATTGACCTTCCAAACATGTTGAGCTTGCCTTTCCCCCTCATGCTATCCAAATTCCTTGCACCAAGTAGAGATACTACTTGTGCTTCCAAATATCCTTAAACCCAATTTTGCCATGAGAGTCCACCATACCTACCTATGGATTGAGTAAGATCCTTCAAGTAAGTTGTCATGTTGCAGGCAATAAAAATTGCTATCTAAATATGTATGACTTATTAGTGCAGAGAAAATAAGCTTTATACAATCTTGTTGTGGAAGTAATAAAAGCGACGGACTGCATAATAAAGGTCCACGTACAAGGGGCAATGTAAAGTGACGTTCTTTTGCATTAAGATTTTGTGCATCCAACCATAAACGCACATGACAACCTCTGCTTCCCTCCGCGAAGGGCCTATCTTTTACTTTATGTTTTTACTTTATGCTTGAGTCAAGGTGATCTTCACCTTTCCCTTTTTCATTTTATCCTTTGACAAGCTCCTCGTGTTTGAAAGATCATGATATATATATCCAATTGGATGTAAGTTAGCATGGGCTATTATTGTTGACATCACCTAAAGGTGAATACGTTGGGAGGCAACACAATAAGCCCCTGTCTTTCTCAGTGTCTGGCTGAAACCCCATAACCACAAGTATTGCGTGAGTGTTAGCAATTGTAGAAGACTACTTGATAGTTGAGTATGTGGATTTGCTTTAAACCTCTATTGTTGACTCTTTCTGATGTTATGATAAATTGCAATTGCTTCAGTGACTGAGGTTATAGTTTGTTAGTTCTCAATGAAGTTCATGAACCACACTTGACATTGTGAATTGATTGTTACTTGAGCATAGGAAATCATATGATAAAATCTACTTATGTTGTTGTTATAAGAATGATCATGATGCCCTCATGTCCGTATTTTATTTTTATCGACACCTCTATCTCTAAACATGTGGACATATTTTTCGATTTCGGCTTCCGCTTGAGGACAACCGAGGTCTAAGCTTGGGGGAGTTGATACGTCCATTTTGCATCATGCTTTTATATCAATATTTATTGTATTATGGACTGTTATTACACATTATATCTCAATACTTATGGCTATTCTCTCTTATTTTACAAGGTTTACCATGAAGAGGGGGGATGCCGGCAGCTAGAATTCTGGCTGGAAAAGGAGCAAACATTGGAAACCTATTCTGCACTGCTCCAAAAATCCTGAAACTCCACGAAACCTGTTTTTGGAATTAATAAGAATTATTGAGCGAAAGAAATACATCAGGGGGCCCACACCCTGGCCAGGAGGGTGGGGGGCGCGCCCACCACTACTGGGCGCGCCCCTGTCTCCTGGGGCCCCTGGTGGCCCCCCGGTGTCCATCTTCTGCTATATGAAGGCTTTTACCCTGGAAAAAATCGTGGGCAAGCTTACGGGATGAAACTCTGCCACCACGAGGTGGAACCTTGGCGGAACCAATCTAGGGCTCCGGCGGAGCTATTCTACCGGGGACACTTCCCTCCGGGAGGGGGAAATCATCACCAACATCATCACCAACGATCCTCTCATTGGGAAGGGGTCAATCTCCATCAACATCTTCACCAGCACCATCTCCTCTCAAAACCCTAGTTCATCTCTTGTATCCAATCTTGTATCCAAACCACAAATTGGTACCTGTGGGTTGCTAGTAGTGTTGATTACTCCTTGTAGTTGATGCTAATTGGTTTACTTGGTGGAAGATCATATGTTCAGATCCTTTATGCATATTATTACTCCTCTGATTTGGAACATGAATATGCTTTGTGAGTAGTTACATTTGTTCCTGAGGACATGGGTGAAGTCTTGCTATTAGTAGTCATGTGAATTTGGTATTCGTTCGATATTTTGATGAGATGTATGTTGTCTTTTCCTCGAGTGGTGTTATGTGAACGTCGACTACATGAAACTTCACCATTATTTGGGCCTAGAGGAAGGCATTGGGAAGTAATAAGTAGATGATGGGTTGCTAGAGTGACAGAAGCTTAAACCCTAGTTTATGTGTTGCTTCGTTGGGGGCTGATTTGGATCCATATGTTTAATGTTGTGGTTAGATTTACCTTAATACTTCTTTTGTAGTTGCGGATGCTTGCAATAGGGGTTAATCATAAGTGGGATGCTTGTCCAAGTAAGGGCAGTACCCAAGCACCGGTCCACCCACATATCAAATTATCAAAGTACCGAACGCGAATCATATGAGCGTGATGAAAACTAGCTTGACGATAATTCCCATGTGTCCTCGGGAGCTCTTTTCTCATTATAAGAAATTGTCCGGGCTTATCCTTTGCTACAAAAGGATTGGGCCACCTTGCTGCACTTTCTTTACTTTATTTACTTGTTACTCGTTACTATTTATCTTATCACAAAACTATCTATTACCTACAATTTCAGTGCTTGCAGAGAAAACCTTACTGAAAACCGCTTATCATTTCCTTCTGCTCCTCATTGGGTTTGACACTCTTACTTATCGAAAGGACTACTATAGATCCCCTACACTTGTGGGTCATCACTTTACTTGTCCAAGCTTATTTGTGTTGTATCCCTTGCTTGGTTGTGCTCTTGTTGATTGCTGCATCATATAGGTTGCTCAGCTAGTTGCATATCTAGACAACTTACTTTGATGCAAAGTTTAATTTGGTAAAGAAAAGCTAAAAATTGTTAGTTGCCTATTCACCCCCCTCTAGTCAACTATATCAATCCTTTCAATTGGTATCAGAGCTTCGTCTCTTTATTAAGGACTTTGCCGTCCAAAGAGTATGGTTGACACCGTAGACGGTAGGGAGGAGCACTCCGGTGTGAATCCGAGCTCGTCTACAAATGATGGGGGAACCACGGTGTCTCGTGAGGAATTCAATGTGGCTTTGGACACATTGAAAACCTCCATGACAACCGAGGTTGAAAGCATGTTTAATAAATTCTTAGAAGGACTTAAACTATCTACCTCGCCGTTGAAAGTGGGTGATCCCACTGACAAGATGATGGATGCTAACTCCGACAAGGGGGAAGCTACTAGTGAAAAGGATCCTTCTACTAGTGGTAGAAATGGCACCGGCATCTTTGCCCATGTGGCACCTCCAGTCTATGGACGACCGATTCCTTCTACCCATTTAAATCATGCCGGCCCTCCTCCTAAGATTGTGAAAAATGAGGACTTTGATTCTTGGGTTTATCGCTTCAAGCGTCATTTAAATCATGTGAACAATAATCTTTGGAGAATCATTAAAGAAGGTTTCCATCCACATGACCGAAGCAACTTCACCCCTAGAGAAGCCGTGGACCATCAATTCAATGAGAATGCTCTCTTCATCATTCAAGATGCAGTTCTACCTGAAGATCTCCCTCATCTTCGACCCTTCGCCACGGCCAAAGACGCATGGCATTGCGTTGTTTCCCTCTATAAGGGAAGTGCAAGCATTCAACGCTCCAACTATGAAGTGGTGCAAGGTGAAGCCGATGAGTTTGCAATGAAAGAAGATGAAGAACCTCGTGAGCTCTTTCGGGGAGTTACCAAGCTTGCGGTCTCACTCCGAGATCATGGGAGCAAGGACACGGATGACAATTGGATCAAGCGCAAGTTTCTCAAAGCTATGATGCCTTACCACAAGGCCTTGTCCTCCGTCATCTGTCAAAGACCGGACTTCCACTCCTTGACCTCAAATGAAGTGTTGGATGATTTTGTGGCAACGAGGATCTTGGACAAGACCGCCGACAACACGGTGTTGCGCTCTCAAAGGGTAAAGAAGCCCAACCTTGCCTTAAAAGCCAAGGTTATTATGGAAGAAGAGGAAGAAGAGGAAGATGAGGAGAGCAACCCTGAAGATACAAAATATGATTATCATGAGCACATGGCTCTTGCTTCAAGGCAATTTTGGAGCAAGAAGAACACAAGGCCCAACTTCAACAAGAACAACTCAAGTGGGTTCAAGGTCAAGCAACGTGTGAGAACATGTTACAATTGTGGCAATGTGAGCCATTTTGTTGTGGATTGCCCTTACGAGAAGCGGGAAGACAATGGTGGCAAGCTCATCCGAAAGGACAAAGCCAAGTCCTTCCCAAACAAGAACAACTTCACCAAAAAGACTCCTACTCGAGGGTTGGTGGTTCAAGAAGAATACCATGAGGATGACGATGATGATGAAGATAGTGAAGCCATGGCCATGGCCTCTGTTGCCATTGCCACATCTCCACGGGTGTCCCTCTTTGACTCTCCCAATGAGAACATTACCGCCAAGTGTCTCATGGCTAAAGCCACCAACAAGGTAACCCCCAACATCAAAACTACCATCATTACTAATCCCTCCTTGACGGATGGCATTGATGAAAGTGAGGGGTCTAATGAGGAAGTGAATGAGGTTGAGTCTTTTATGAGTAAGCTCAAGGGCAAATCCAAGAAGCACTTTGTTGCCCTCTTGGAACAACTTGGTGAAGCCAATGACATGATCGAGGCTCATGAAGAAACCATCTCTAAGATGGAAGGTCATAGTCGTGACTATGCTGATGAGATATCAGATCTCTCTAATGCTCTTGAGGAAGAGCGTGGGCATCGTTTGGCTCTTGAGGAGTCACACAACGATGACCATGCTAAGTTAAAGAAAGATCTTGATCATGCTCTTGTTGTGTCTCGTGTGCTAACTTCCGAGAAGGCTAAATTTGGCATTGACCATGCTAGACTCAAGGAGGAGTTTGATTTACTTGACAAGGCCCACAAGGTCTTGAAGGGTGCTCATGCTAGCCTCAAGGAGTCTCATGCTCAATTCCAAGTTAAGCTAACCAAAGAAATGGCCACCTTTCCTCATATGGTATTAATTGGTAATGCAAATGCCACTAACCCGTATTGTGAGCATGTGCATCTTGTGGAGGAGAATGCCAAATTGAAGGAGCAACTTGAGAAAGGCCTTGTGACATGCATACAAGGTGAGAAGAACCTTAACGACCTTTTGAGCAATCAAAAGGAAGTTGTGGCCAAGGAGGGAGTTGGGTTCGCACCCAAGTCCAAGAACAAGAAGAAGAACGACAAGACCAAACGACCTCCTCCTCTCAAGCAAACTTTTGTAAAGGAGGGAGAGGGTGCTCCTAAGGAGAAGAAGAACAATGTGAAGGGTGGTGATGCCAAAAAGGGCAAAGCCACCTCTTCCAACAAAGCCGGCGACTTTAACCCTTCTTATGTGTTGTGTCGTGCCAGTGATGGGCATGTTTATGCTAAATTTGTTGGTTCTCCTTATGAGTACATTGAATGGTCTATTTGGGTTCCTAAGACCCTTGTTACTAACATCAAAGGACCCATTACTAAATGGGTACCTAAAACCAAGCATTAATCTCTTGTAGGTGTTTGCTTCCGGTGGGGGATCATGGTTGCTCGATAGTGGAGCAACAAATCATATGACCGGGAGCAAGGACTTGGTGGTGGACGTGCACAAGATCCCATCTATGCCCACCAATGTCGAGTGGGGTGATGCCTCGTCTTCTAAGGTATTGGGTCTTGGCAAGGTTGTAATTTCTCATGATTTAACGACCGAGAAAGTCATGCTTGTTGTGTCCCTTGCGTAGAATCTACTTTCCGTTCATCAACTTGCACTCATGGGCTTTGCCACTTTCTTTGATATTGATATCGTGGCCCTCTTATGGAGCAAGACTCTTAAACTAGCCTTTGTTGGGCATGTCAAGAATGGTCTCTATGTGATTAACTTTTCGGAGTGACCCACTAAGACCGCGACATGCCTAATGACTAAAGTTGATGTGGGATGGCTTTGGCATCGCCGTTTAGCCCATGTCAATATGAGATCTTTGCAAAGTATTCTCAAGGGGGACCATGTCCGTGGACTAACAAATGTTAGTTTTGCCAAAGATCGTGCTTGCAGTGCTTGTATCGAAGGAAAGCTTCATGAAAAGGCTCACCCTCCCACGACTATCATCTACTCGAAGAGACCCTTGGAGCTCCTTCACATGGATCTCTTTGGGCCTCCATCGTTTGGTAGTCTTGAGAAAGTATTGCTTGGTGATTGTGGATGATTATTCAAGGTACACTTGGGTATTTTTCTTCAAGAGGAAGAGTGAGACTCAACAAACCATCATCGACTTTGTGAATGAAGCTCAACGTCAACATGATGCAAATATCTTAACAATAAGAAGTGACAACGGCACCGAGTTCAAGAACTACACCTTGGATGAGTTTCTTAGTGATGAGGGGATCAAACATCAATATGCTGCACCATATACCCCTCAACAAAATGGTGTCGTGGAGAGGAAGAACCGAACATTGATGGATGCGGCAAGGACCATGATGGCGGAGTTCAAGTCTCCATACAACTTTTCGGCTGAAGCCATCAACACAGCATGTCATGCATCCAATCGGCTCTATCTCCGCAAAGGCTTGAACAAGACTCCTTATGAAATACTTACTGATAACAAGCCCAACCTCAAGTACTTTCGGGTGTTCAGGTGTAAGTGTTTCATTCTCAAGAAAGGTGTTCGCTTGTCTAAATTTGAGGCTAGAGCTTATGAGGGCATATTTGTTGGTTATTCTACAAACTCTCATGCTTACTGTGTCCACAACAAGTCCACCGGACTCATTGAGGAGACGTGTAACATGGAGTTTGATGAAAATAACGGCTCCCAAGTGGAGCAAAGTGGTACTTGTGATGTAGGTGATGAAATTCCTCCCCGGGCCATAAGAAGAATGGGTGTGGGTCATATCCTACCCATTGAGGAACCCCTTGTGGCCGAAGGAGAAGGACAATGCTCCACTCAAGTGGAGCCATCACCAACACAAGACCCACACGCTTCCGAAGAACAAAGTGAAGGCCCTCAACCTCATGAACAAGACCAAGGGCAAGATCAACCTCAAGATGGTGGTGAACCACCAAATGAAGCCCAAGGTCAAATTCTCCCCCTCGAGCAAGTTCAAGATCAAGAGCAAGCTCAAGATCTAGAACAAGCTCAAGACGGCGCTCAAGATAATCAAGTTAACCCTCCTCTAAAAGTGCAACTATCCCTAGGTGGTTTTGGTAATTCCTAACAACATATAGCTCATTGAGCTAATGCTATTTCAAGTTAAATATTTCAGGAAAGCTCAATGATTGGCATGGCATGGATGAAAAAAGTGGACCCCTCAAAATGCCAAGGACAAAAGGATTGGCTCAAGCTCAAAGCTCAAGACTCTACATTTTATATTTGAGTGATCCAAGATCACATTGAGTCTATAGGAAAAGCCAATACTATCAAGGAGGGATGAGGTGTTGCTTAATGGCTTACTTGCTCAAAATGCTTAGTGATATGCTCCAAAGCCCTCAACTACTTTCTCACATCCACATATGACCTAAACCAAAAGTCAAACTCGGCCCCACCAATTCATTCTATCCGGCGCCACCGAGTTTAGATGTCATAGCCACTGCCATAAACCCTAGGCAAATCGGTCTCACCGATAGGGATCTCGGTCTCACTGAGATGGGATTGTAATCTCTCTGTTTCCCTTCGTAACATTTCGGTACCACCGAGATGAGCGATCGGTCCCACCGAGATTGCAATGTAAACTCTCTGTTTCCTTTTCGTAACATTTCGGTCTCAACAAAATGAGAGAACCAGTCCCACCGAGTTTACCTGACTAACTCTCTGGTTAGCTTATTACCAAAATTGGTCCCACCAAGTTTGTGTAATAGGTCTCACCGAGATTATGTTATGCCCTAACCCTAACCATATCGGTCCTACTGAGTTGCATGTCAGTCCCACTGAAAATCCTAACGGTCACTAGATTTGCTGAATCGGTCCGACCGAGTTTCTCAATTCGGTCCCACCGAGATTGGCAAGTTGTGTGTAACTGTTAGATTTTGTGGAGGCAAAATATACCCCTCCACCTCCTCTTCATTCGTGGAGAGAGCCATTAGAATGAACCTACACTTCCAACTTGCATTTTCTGAGAGAGAACCACCTACAATTGTGTTGAGGCCAAGATATTCCATTCCTACCATATGAATCTTGATCTCTAGCCTTCCCCAAGTTGCTTTCCACTCAAATCTTCTTTCCACCAAATCCAAATCCTGTGAGAGAGAGTTGAGTGTTGGGGAGTGAGGGAGTCCTGGAGTAGGGGGTGTCCGGACATCCGGACTATCATCGTCCGCCGGACTCCAAGACTACGAAGATACAAGATTGAAGACTCCGTCCCGTGTCCGGATGGGACTTTCCTTGGCGTGGAAGGCAAGCTTGGCAATACGGATATGTAGATCTCCTACCATTGTAACCGACTCTGTGTAACCCTAGCCCTCTCCGGTGTCTATATAAACCGGAGGGCTTTAGTCCGTAGGACATAACCTCTATTACAACAATCATACCATAGGCTAGCTTCTAGGGTTTAGCCTCCTTGATCTCGTGGTAGATCCACTCTTGTACTACCCATATCATCAATATTAATCAAGCAGGACGTAGGGTTTTACCTCCATCAAGAGGGCCCTAACCTGGGTAAAACATCGTGTCCCTCGTCTCCTGTTACCATCCGCCTAGACGCACAGTTCGGGACCCCCTACCCGAGATCCGCTGGTTTTGACACCGACATTGGTGCTCTCGTTGAGAGTTCCTCTATGTCGTCACCGATAGGCTCGATGGCTTCTTCAATCAACAACAACGCTGTCCAGGGTGAGACTTTTCTCCCCGGACAGATCTTCGTATTCGGCGGCTTCGCGCTGCGGGCTAATTCACTTGGCCATCTGGAGCAGATCGAAAGCTACGCCCCTGGCCGTCAGGTCAGGTTCGGGAGCCTAAACTTCACGGCCGACATCCGCGGGGACTTGATCTTCGACGGGCTCGAGCCACGGCCGAGCGTGCCGCACTGTCGCGATGGGCATGATCTAGCTCTTCCGCCGGACAGTGCCTTGGAGGCCGCACACGAGTCCGCTCCGGCCCTTAGTCCGGAGCCGATTGCCCAGATCGAGGACCGGTGGCTGGACACCGCCTCGGGGGCTACAACTTCCACGGCGATGGAGCCAAACACTAACCTTGTCCCTTGCGAAGCTCGTGACTCCGAGGTGCCGGACTCCCTGCCGGACTCCGAACCTCCCGCGCCCCTGCCAATCGAATCTGATTGGGCGCCGGTCATGGAGTTCACCGCCGCGGACATCTTCCAACACTCGCCCTTTGGCGACATCCTAAATTCGCTAAAACATCTCTCGCTATCCGGAGAGACCTGGCCGGACTATGGCCAGGACGGTTGGGATATGGACGACGAAGAAATTCAAGGCCCACCCACCACCCACTTTGTAGCCACTGTCGACGATCTAACAGACATGCTAGACTATGACTCCGAAGACATCGACGGTATGGACGACGATGCCGGAGACGAACAAGAACCAGCGCCTACATGGCACTGGAAGACCACCTCGTCATATGACATATACATGGTGGACACCCCAAAAGAGGGGGATGGCGAAGAAGCAGCGGAGGCAGATTCCTTAAAGAAACAGCCCAAGCGCCGACGTCAGCGGCGCCGCTCTAAATCCCGCCACAGCAAGAATGGAGATTCAGGCACAGGAGATAATAATACCCCAGAAAGTGCCGAAGATAATCCCCTCCAGCAAGATTCAACGCAGGAGGATGCAGAAGCAAGCCCTCACGAGAGAGAGCGGCAGATGAAGAGGTCAAGGATGATAATTACATACCTCCCTCCAAAGACGAGGCAAGCCTCAACGACGACGAATTCGTCGTGCCCGAGGATCCCGTCGAACAAGAGCGTTTTAAACGCAGGCTTATCGCCACGGCAAATAGCCTAAAGAAAAAGCAGCAGCAGCTTCAAGCTGATCAGGACCTGCTGGCCGATCGATGGACCGAGGTCCTCGCGGCCGAAGAGTACGAACTCGAATGCCCCTCCAAAAGCTACCCAAAACGCAAGTTGCTCCCCCGATTAGAGGAGGAAGCATACATACCTTCATCACCCGCGCACAATACGGCCGACTGACCACCCCGTGGTCGCGACAGAGAGGCATCTAGGCCCTCTACCAAGACCGTACCCCGGCATCGCTCCAAAAGTACGAAGCCAAGAGGGAACGCGCCGGACTTGCGAGAGATATTAGAGGACAAAGCAAGGCAATCCAGATCCATCTATGGATCACGTGGGCGCCCCACGACCCACGACGAATACCGTCGCGCCAGATACAATAACTCCGGCCGGGATGAACACAGCAGACAATGCTCACTTGAGCTACGTCGTGATATTGCTCAATATAGAGGCGCCGCACACCCGCTATGCTTCACTGACGAAGTAATGGATCATCAAATCCCTGAAGGGTTTAAACCCGTAAACATTGAATCCTACGATGGCACAACAGACCCCGCGGTTTGGATCGAAGATTATCTCCTTCACATCCATATGGCCCGTGGCGATGATCTCCATGCCATCAAGTATCTCCCACTCAAGCTTAAAGGACCAGCTCGGCATTGGCTTAACAGCTTGCCCGCAGAGTCAATTGGGTGTTGGGAAGACCTGGAAGCCGCATTCCTCGACAACTTTCAGGGCACATATGTGCGACCACCAGATGCCGATGACCTAAGCCACATAATTCAGCAGCCAGACGAATCGGCCAGACAGTTCTGGACACAGTTCTTAACAAAGAAAAATCAAATCATCGACTGTCCGGATGCAGAGGCCCTAGCAGCCTTCAAACATAACATCCGCGACGAGTGGCTAGCCCGGCACCTAGGACAGGAAAAGCCGAAATCCATGGCAGCCCTCACATCTCTAATGACCCGCTTCTGTGCGGGAGAAGACAGCTGGCTAGCCCGCAGCAACAACCTCAGTAAAAATTCTGGCAGTCCGGATACCAAGGACCACAATGGCAGGTCGCGTCGAAGCAAAAATAAACGCCGCATTAACGGCGACGACAAGGAGGATACGGCAGTCAACGCCAGATTCCGAGGCTCTAAACCCGGTCAGCAGAAGAAGCCATTCAAAAGAACCACTCTGGGTCCGTCCAATTTGGACCGAATACTCGACCGCTTATGCCAGATACATGGCACCCCCGAAAAGCCAGCTAATCACACCAACAGAGATTGTTGGGTATTCAAGCAGGCAGGCAAGTTAATTGCCGAAAACAACGACAAGGGGCTGCATAGCGACGACAAGGAAGAGACTCGACCACCGAACAATAGAGGACAGAAGGGTTTCCCCCCACAAGTGCGGACGGTGAATATGATATACGCAACCCATATACCCAAGAGGGAGCGGAAGCGTGCACTAAGGGACGTATATGCGATGGAGCCAGTCGCCCCGAAGTTCAATCCATGGTCCTCTTGCCCGATCACTTTCGATCGAAGAGACCATCCGACCAATATCCGCCATGGCAGATTCGCCGCATTGGTTTTAGACCCAACCGTCGATGGATTTCACCTCACGAGAGTCCTGATGGACGGTGGCAGTAGCCTGAGCCTGCTTTATCAGGATACAGTGCGCAAGATGGGCATAGACCCCTCAAGGATTAAACCTACAAAGACGACCTTCAAATGCGTCATACCAGGTGTTGAGGCCAATTGTACAGGCTCAGTCACACTGGAAGTGGTCTTCGGATCCCCGGACAATTTCCGGAGCGAGGAGTTAATCTTCGACATAGTCCCATTCCGCAGTGGCTATCACGCCCTGCTCGGATGAACCGCGTTCGCAAAGTTCAACGCGGTGCCGCATTACGCATACCTCAAGCTCAAGATGCCAGGCCCTCGTGGAGTCATCACAGTCAACGGAAATACGGAACGCTCCCTCCGAACGGAGGAACACACAGCGGCTCTCGCGGCAGAAGTACAGAGCAGCCTTTTAAGGCAATTTTCGAGTCCGGCCGTTAAACGGCTGGACACGGCCAAACGCGCCCGAAGCAACATCAACCAAGACCACCTGGCACGATCCGAGCACGCGTAGCAATGCGGCCCCAACCCCAGCCCTTGCATAATTGCAAGACCAACCCTCCGCGTACATCATTACGCTCTGGAGATACCATGGGCTTAAGGGGAGGGGCACGACCACAACAGACCCAGAGTGCGGCTCGACCACACCAGGGGCTCCCAAGTGTGTCGCTCTTTTTATTTTTCTTTTTATATACAAGACTCCATTTACCAGAAGCCCTGTTCGGCGGTGGACCCGCCGAACTCACGATGCAACGGCCAGGGAAGAAAGAAGGCTGCGGTTAACACTCAGGTGGTCTCCATTACGAGCATTAAATTCGATTATATACACCAGTCCGCAGCCCACCCCTGGAGGGGGACATGCTTATTTAGTCCAATCCCTTGCTTACCGCACTATTTGTATCCTTCCGCACTTATAGCAGAATTCCTTGAATAAATAATGCAGCATTTTTTGCCTGTTATTGCATTACTTTACACATATGTTCATTAATGACATCTCGCACCCGTATATTTTGGTACGGCAGAATACACCAGGGGCTTATGTTCCCCGCATTATGGTGTGATAAGTCCGAACACTTTCACAAGTGTGGCACCCCAAACTTATAGCATTATATGAATCGACTCCAAATCATGTCTTGGGTCAATAGTTGGGTTTGCCCGGCTCCCACGTTTTGGTTCCTTACGTTCCGTTCTGTCGGGTAAGGTGGCACTGGGAGAACCACTGCGATTGCGCCCCGGTTGAGCTGGGCGAGCGCCTCAGTGGAGAAAGCTAAAACTGACTAGCATGATAAGGCGAGAGACTGGTCGCTGTTCGAGAGGTCTTTTCGGGTCCCTAAAGATCTACGCCGCTTCGAGCGAAGTACCGGATAATGTCCGACGAAGGCATGGATAGCGCCCCGAGTTCGGTCTTCCGAATACTAGGGGCTTCGCCGAAATTTAAAATTATAGAATTCTATGGCTAAGTGAGAGTGTTCAAGCATTATAAGTCCGGTCGCCTTGTTCGTTGTGTTGAACGCCTCCCTAGATGGACCCAAAAATGGGAACAAGAGTGCTCAAGTTTATCCCGAACACCCCAGCACTCGTGGCTTGGGGGCTGAAGCCAACGACTTGCCATCTCTCAGATTTTATAAACGGCCGCACAGAAGGTAATATTTTAAATTAAACAAGCGTTGCGTAGCGCATATGAACAAAGTTTTCAGCGCTCAGGATAATACATAACGAGTTTACTCAATAATTACATCTCTGGGGCACTCATCCGCAATATTGCGGGCACCCTTCAGGACTGTCTTATAGTACATTTCGGGCGTACGATACTCCTTGCCTGCTGGCGGCGGGTCAGTAAGAAGCCTCTCCACATCCAGCCTGCCCCAGTGCACCTTTGCGCGGGCAAGGGCCCAACGAGCACCTTCAATACAGGCGGAGCGCTTGATGACATCCACCCAGGGGCACGCATCCACCAGCCGCCGCACGAGGCCGAAGTAGCTCCCAGGCATGGCCTGTCCAGGCCACAGCCGGACTATAAGGCCCTTCATGGCCTCCTCAGCTACCTTGTGGAGTTCGACCAGCTGCTTCAGCTGGTCGCTAGGGGGCACCGGATGGCCGGCCTCAGCGTACTGAGACCAGAAGACCTTCTCCGTTGAGCTCCCCTCCTCGCCACGGTAGAATGCGGCAGCGTCGGATACACTGCGAGGCAGATCTGCAAACGCCCCTGGAGAGCTCCGAATTCGGGTAAGTGTCAGGTAGTTTACATTAACATGCTTGCTTTGCATGAAAAATGCCTTACCCGCCGCTATTTTCTTCATATCCTCAATTTCCTGAAGGGCCTTACGGGCCTCGGCCTTGGCGGACTTGGCACTTTCGAGAGCCGAGGCGAGCTCGGACTCTCGAGTCTTGGAGTCGCGCTCCAAACTCTCATGCTTCTCCATGAGAGCTTGGAGCTCTTGCCGCACTTCCACCACCCGCGCCTCCTGCTTCTCTCGCTCGGCCCGTTCCGCGGCCGCATTGCGTTCGGCCGCGGACACAGCCTCCTTCAGGGTTGCCACCTCGTTAGTGGCCCCTGCAGTACCCACGTTATCCTTGTCATTTTTATTGCAACCTAAATCCTTTTCTGTAAGGTAAATCTTTAAAGTGGTGTTACTCACCTTCTTTGTCCTCAAGTTGCTTCTTGGCACGGCCGAGCTCTTGCTCGGACCACTCGAGATCCTGCTTCAATGCACCGACCTCCGCAGTCAGTGCGGCAGAGGTCAGCAGCGCAGCCTGCAAACCCATATTGACATATTTTTTAGCAACCCTGCGTATATCTTTTTAGATCCTCAGTCCGGCTTTTCTTTCCGAACACCGAACTGAGCATCAGGGGCTACTGTCTATGCGGTATTACATTACATAATTCTAACTCCTTACCTCAAAGCCTGTTAGAAGGCTGTTGCAGGCTTCGGTCAGCCCGCTCTTGGCAAGCTGAACCTTCTGAATCGCCGCACTCATGATAGTGCGGTGTTCTTCCTCGATGGAAGTGCCTTTGAGCGCCTCCAACAAGTTGTCCGGCGCCTCCGGTTGGACGAGGGCCGCCGGTGTCACGATCTTGCCCTTCTTGCGAAGGGGCCGCCCGCCGGACTCTGGAACCACTGTAGGTTCTGGCATAGAGTCCGGCGCAAAGTCCGGGAGGCTGCCTTGCGGCGCCTCCAGAGCCTCCTCCTGATGGGTCCCTTTCTGGGATCCCACCTCGGCGTCCTCATCGGCGCGAGGGGTGGAGGCAGTCGGGATGGAATCCACATCCGACGGAGCCAACGACCCGCTCGATGAAGCGGGGAGATCATCATCGGCCGGACTGCAGGCAGTATGCGGCATTAGAAGGACACTATGTGACACAAAAGAAATTGCAGATCATTCAGGGATCCGGATACTTACGATCTCGCCTGAGGCCTGGGCCTTGAGGGCCACTCTTCACCGCCAACGTTGGTGTTGGCGGAGCTGTCCGGGGGAATAGTTCTTCCCCTCTTGGACCCTTCGGCCTCCCCTGTTGGGGAAGCCTTCCTCTTCCTCTCTCCCTCCCCTGGGAGAGAGTCTTCTTCCTCCTCCTCATCTTCGGGGGAGGAGTCCACCTCGGAGTCGTCGGACACCTAAAAACGGGAACTCTTTCGAGTTCTTGTGGCCACCTTCTTGGCCTTCTTCTCCGGCACCACGTGCGGTGCCGGAACCAGCAACCCCGCTAGACGGGCGTCCACTGGGTCTTCTGGCATGGGAGCCGGGCAGACGAGCTGCTCGGCCTTCTTCATCCATTCCTGTCAAAGGAGAAGGGAGATTAAAACCCGCTTAGGGTCGAATTATTAACAACAAGTGTCCTGTAAAGGGGTAGAATCACTTACCTCGTCAGCTGGACGCTACGAGTGGAATCCGCGATCTTCCGTCGCGGATGCGGGGGCTTCGGCGCCCTTAAACAGCACCCTCCAAGCGCCTTCGTACGTTGTGTCGAAGAGCCCGCTCAGCGCCTGGTGCTGTTCCGGATTGAACTCCCACAGATTGAATGCCCGTCCTTGGCATGGGAGAATCCGGCGGACGAGCATGACCTGGACCACGTTAACCAGCCTGAGCTTCTTGTTCACCAGCTTCTGGATACAGGCTTGGAGTCCCGTCAGCTCCTTCGAATTACCCCACAGCAAGCCCTTCTCTTTCCAGGAGGTGAGCTGCGTAGGGATACCAGATCTGAACTCGGGGGCCGCCGCCCACGTAGGGTCGCACGGCTCGGTAATATAGAACCACCCCGACTGCCACCCCTTGACGGATTCCACGAAGGCCCCTTCGAACCAAAGGACGTTGGGCATCTTGCCCAACATGGCGCCTCCGCACTCCACTTGAGTGCCCTTCACCACCTTCGGCTTGACATTGAAGGTCTTGAGCCACAAGCCGAAGTGGGGCTGGATGCAGAGGAAGGCCTCGCACACGACGATAAACGCCGAGATGTTGAGGATGAAGTTCGGTGCCAGATCATGGAAATCCAGGCCGTAGTAGAACATGAGCCCCCGGACAAAGGGGTGAAGTGGAAAGCCCAATACGCGGAGGAAGTGGGGGAGGAAAACGACCCTCTCATGGGGCCCGGGGGTGGGGATGAGCTGCCCCTCGTCGGGCAGCCGGTGCGCAACATCACCGGAAAGGTATCCGGCGCTGTGCAGCTTTGTGATGTGCTCCTCCTTAACAGTGGAGGCCAACCATTTACCTCCCGCTCCGGACATGGTCAGAGAAGGTCGAGGCGAGATGCGCGAACTTGGGCGCTGGAGCTCGAGTGCGCGGGGATGGGTAAGCAAAGGAGGAAGAAGGCGTAGGAGAAAAGGTGAATCCTTATCCCTTATATATAGGTGGACGAAGACTATGCGTCCCCACTAGCCTGCTAAAACTCGCTTATCTGCCAAGCACCACCATCAATGGCATGGTTGGGTTACCCACGTCCGTATTGATGAGAATCCCGGAATAAGGGGAACACGATCTCTACTTTGACAAGACGTGCCAAGGAAACCGCTTCGCTAAACGCGCTGAGGCGGTATGATAAAAAATGATTCAAGTAAAGGCTTGGTAGTGGTGTGACGTCATGCCGCAAAATACGTCAGCAGATTGAACTTGTGTACATTTTATTCTCTCTACGGTGGAATGTGGAATTTATTTTGCAGAGCCGGACACTATCCTGGTGTTCGCAATCTTCTTTGGATTATTAGGAGGAGGAACCTGCCTTGCAATGCCGAACATTATGCGCGCCAGACTCGTCGTCATTGAAGCCAGGTTCAGGGGCTACTGAGGGAGTCCTGGACTAGGGGGTGTCCGGACAGCCAGACTATCATCGTCCGCCGGACTCCAAGACTACGAAGATACAAGATTGAAGACTCCGTCCCGTGTCCGGATGGGACTTTCCTTGGCGTGGAAGGCAAGCTTGGCAATACGGATATGTAGATCTCCTACCATTGTAACCGACTCTGTGTAACCCTAGCCCTCTCCGGTGTCTATATAAACCGGAGGGCTTTAGTCCGTAGGACATAACCTCCATTACAACAATCATACCATAGGCTAGCTTCTAGGGTTTAGCCTCCTTGATCTCGTGGTAGATCCACTCTTGTACTACCCATATCATCAATATTAATCAAGCAGGACGTAGGGTTTTACCTCCATCAAGAGGGCCCGAACCTGGGTAAAACATAGTGTCCCTCGTCTCCTGTTACCATCCGCCTAGACGCACAATTCGGGACCCCCTACCCGAGATCCGCCGGTTTTGACACCGACAGGGAGACTATCATTTGAAGCACAAGAGCAAGGAGTTCATCATCAACACACCATTTGTTACTTCTTGGAGAGTGGTGTCTCCTAGATTGGCTAGGTGTCACTTGGGAGCCTCCGACAAGATTGTGGAGTTGAACCAAGGAGTTTGTAAGGGCAAGGAGATCGCCTACTTCATGAAGATCTACCGCTAGTGAGGCAAGTCCTTCGTGGGCGACGGCCATGGTGGGATAGACAAGGTTGCTTCTTCGTGGACCCTTCATGGGTGGAGCCCTCCGTGGACTCGCGCAACCGTTACCCTTTGTGGGTTGAAGTCTCCATCAACGTGGATGTACGATAGCACCACCTATCGGAACCACGACAAAAACATCCGTGTCTCCAATTGCGTTTGAATTCTCCAAACCCTTCCCTTTACATTCTTGCAAGTTGCATGCTTCACTTTCCAGAGCTCATATACTCTTTGCATGCTTTCTTGAATTGTGTTAAGATTGCTTGACTTGTGCTAAGTTAGCTAAAATCTGCCAAAGACTAAAATTGGGAAAAGGATAAGTTTTTATTTGGTCAAGTAGTCTAATCACCTCCCCTTAGACATACTTTCGATCCTACAAGTGGTCTCCATTTGCTTTGATTTCCATAGCTTTTGGTAGTCTTAGCCCTGGTTTCACAACCTAGGAGAGTATGGCGTCTAGCGAGGGAAACTATCACCGTAGATGTCCTTACTTTGATGGTACTAATTTTGCTAGTTGGAAGCATAAGATGAAAATGCATATTCTTGGACATAACCCCGCCGTTTGGGCTATTCTATGTATTGGCTTGTAAGGTGAATTCTTTGATGGGAGATAATCGAACCGTGAAGCTAGCGCAGAAGAGTTGAAGATCCTGCAATACAACGCTCAAGCTTGTGATATCCTCTTCAACGGATTGTGCCCCGAAGAATTCAACAAAATCAGCCGTCTTGAGAATGCAAAGGAAATTTGGGATACTTTGATTGATATGCACGAAGGTATCGACTCCGTCAAGGAATCCAAGTTAGATGTGCTTTAAAGTCAGCTTGACAAGTTCAAAATGAAGGATGGTGAAGGTGTCGCTAAAATGTACTCTAGGCTTGCTCTTATCACAAGTGAGATTGCCGTCTTAGGAAGTGAAGAGATGACCGACAAATTCATCATCAAGAAGATCCTAAGAGCTTTGGATGGAAAATATGATACCGTGTGCACATTGATCCAAATGATGCCCAATTACAAAGATCTCAAGCCAACGGAAGTCATTGGAAGAATTGTTGCTCATGAGATGTCACTCAAGGATAAGGAGGAACTTCACAACAAGTCAAGTGGTGCTTACAAAGCCTCATGTGAAGCTGCCACATCATCGAGTGAGAAACAAACCTTCAATGAAGAATTGAGCCTAATGGTGAAGAACTTCAACAAGTTTTACAAGAGTAGAAGCAAAGAGAGAAGCTCCAAGTCAAGGTCCTACAATGACAAAAGATCTTCTAGTCGAGAGCGTAATTGTTACAATTGTGGAAGACCCGGACACTATTCCAATGAGTGTACGACACCCAACAAAAGAAGAGAAGAATCACCTAAGAGGAGAAGTAGAAGAGGGGAATCACCACCAAGAGAGAGAAGGAGAAGAGATGATCGTTATGAACAAAGAACATCCCGAAGAAGCAAGGATTCAGAAAGGAAGTACAAGTCATCAAGGAGCTACACAAAACAAAGACATCAAGCTCATGTTGGTGAATGGGTATCCGGCTCCGACTCCAACAATCACTCCGAGAGAAGCTATCACTCCAACTCCGAATATACTCAAGATGAAGGTGTTGCCGGTCTAGCACTTGTGTCAACCAACCCCTATGACATATTTGATTCACCAAATGAAGGACTTGGAAGATGCTTCATGGATAAAGGCCCAAAGGTATCACACCCCGAGTATGTTGATTTCAATAGTGATGAAGATGACTTGTTAGGTGATGATGATTTACTTGTTGACAACTCTAGTGATGAATACTATGATGAAACGTCAATTAATCATGCTAATCAAGATAAAACGAATGACAATGATAAGGAGAAGATTGAGCTTCTAACTAAAGAACTAAACACTGTTAAGTTAGCTCATGAAACTATCTTAGAAGATCATCGAGTACTTTTAAGGACTCATGAGAAGTTACGCTTTGAAAAGCTCAACCCTGAGAAAGAGCATGAGTTCTTAAAGGCAATCAATGATGATCTTCGTAAGAAAAGTTCTTCTTACATTGCCAAGCGTTTACGCTTATCTACTTACATGCCTCAAGTTAAGTCTAGTAACAAGAACAGGAAGGATTCTTCCTCTAGTAGTAACAATAATCATGCTAAATCCAATGTTGTTGCTTCTAGTAGTTCTCTTGAATCCACTAATGATTCTCTTAGCCAAGTTACACTTGAGTAAGAAAATAGCTTATTGAATAGAGAAAGGTGTTTACAAGAGCCTTGCTGGGAGTAAGCAATTCGAGGAAATTTCACGCAAGCAAGGAAGGTACCAGAAGAACCAAGGTGTTGGTTTTGAATGAAAGTTCAATGCCAATGGAGTTGAGTGGGATGAAGATCAATACCCCAAGACGAAGTTTGTTCCTCAACAAGAGAAGTATGATCCTACTTCCTTCAAAGGTACACAAGCTCAAGATGATCTTCCACCACAAGACCACAAGCAAAAGGGCAAGGATAAGCTTCAAGAGGAGATTGATGCATTTGAAGAAGCTCCTAAGGCCTTGGTCAAGTGGGTTCCCAAGACTACATCAAGTTCTACTTCATCAAGTACGACAACAACTCCAAGGATTCCCATCAAGATGATGTGGATCCCGAAGAAGAAGAACTAGAGAGTTCTTGAGGGTGACTCCGCCAACATATTTCACTCATATCATTTTGGCAAGAACAAGTGCAATCAACTTCCACATCTTGCACTAGTTCAAGGAGTCACAAACCCTCTTGTTGGTAAGACAGGGGACAAGGTAACCTAATGCTTTCATAGACATCATCTTGCGTGTGCATCACTCTATGTCTATGGATATCCTTGTTTGTTCCTTATGGGACTAACCCGTGTAGGTATTGAAAGTCCAACTCACTCCAAAGGATTGCTCCAAATGATCTACATCAACATTGAGCATCCACATCTTTAACACCTACATGAAGTCATCATCAACAAAACCCAAGGTTAGTCCATCCCTCTTAAGGGGGGATCTCACATCTAGGGGGAGCTTTACTCTAAGAATTGAGTCAAAGCAACTCTAATGGTGTGAACACAACAATGCATTATGTAAAAGTGGTAACCCCACTTGTGCTTAAACGATGAGTATGACCTATGATCAAATGTTCTCATTTGACTCCTAAGTCAATATACTCATATATAGATGACCTAGTCATCACCGATTGCTTGATAGATGCTCGAATTGGTTGTGCATGCTTTGCCACATATTTCATTTGCCATTTTATTGTGTGAGCATGTTGGTTGCATATTTTACTAATTCGAGGACATCCACTTGTTGTTTTGATTGTTTGGTTCTTTTTTCTTTTGCCAAGTGGATGGACAAGAATGCCTAAGAACCTTCTCTAGCTATCTATGCTTTTCTTGTCTCAAACTCTATTCATGCTACATCACAAAATTTGATCAATTCAGATTCAAACCACTCTATGTGAGGAGCACTCGGAGTCCCCTATTCGTCATAGACTTAAACTTCCAAAAATTCTTTGTGCGTTTCGGTCTGACCGATTCTTCCATTTCGGTCATACCGAGATCACTAAGTCAAGCTAGGTTTTCAATCTCGGTGCAACTGATTTGAACTTTTTGGTCACACCGAGTTGCTGTAACTGCTTGCAGTTATGCATCTCGGTGCCACCGAGTTGTTCCACTCGGTCACACCGATAGGGTCAGGCTATATATATCCACGGGTCAAATTTTGGAAATTTCTCCGAACTCTTTCACCCGCGCTCAGCCTGCTCTGCCTCCCTGGGTCTCCGGATCATCCTCCTCGTCGCCAGCTGCCTCCTGCCGCTGGTCTCCGCCGCCGTCAACGGAATTCGTCTCCACCGTTGCCGCCATAGCAAGTCCATTGCCGAACTAGGGTATGGACTTGATCTTTGTGCTATTCCTAACTCCGAATTCCTAGCACATTGTTTTGCCATTAATCTTGCCACGATTGAGATCATCTTATCCACCGAAGACACTCCGTAGATTAGATGTGAATTGAAAATTTAGGGTTAGGTTTCCGCCGAAACCATCTCGGACCAACCGAGCTGTAGAACTCGGTTCCACCGATTCAGCTAAGGCCATTGCACATGTGATTCTCGGTCTGACCGAGAATTGCAAATCGGTGTGACTGAGTTCAGGACTTTGTGAAACCCTAGCAGTCTCGATGCCACCGAACTATGACTCAGTCTGACCGAGTTCACTAGTTTAGGTTCCAAAAGCTGCTTCGGTATCACCGAGTTTACAAATCGGTAGATCCGAAATGCTTTCTGTGGAAAACTAAAACTAAGTTTTTGACTCATTCTTTTGCAAAAACCTCTGTATTTTGTGATGCTCATCTACTCTACCTCATATATATCTATTCACAGGATCTGTTGTCAGTGTTTGCAACATGTCTGATCAAAGTGACAGTCAGACCAAGCCTGAGAGTCGATTTAGTGCTATGCATTTTCTATGAACTTTTTGGTAACTTGTTGCCAAAGGGGGAGAAAATGTATAGATCATAGGCTTCGAGAGAGAGTGTTGCTTTTGTTCTCTCTTGTTTTGGTGGTTGAACCTTATTTGCTTGTTTGAGATACCTTATTTGCTTTTGTGAGATACTTGGATGATCATGTGTTTGATCGCATGCTACCTTAATGCTTGTTGGATGACATTATCCTTTTATCTCTATATGATCATTCACTTTGCTTGGTGATGAGTACTTGTATTTAATTATTATCATTCTGAGTGCTCCACCAAGATGTATGTGACATGGAAGAGTAACTCATGATCCCAACTCATTGTGCATTTACAGTCCAAAGCAAATCCTAAACTATGCACACATTTAGGGGGAGCTCTTACATTTCACATACTTCTCAAAGCGACAATGTTTTTCACTCTTATTATCATTTGTCGAAGCTTTGATCTATATGTTGTCATCTATTACCAAAAAGGGGGAGATTGAAAGTGCAACTATCCCTAGGTGGTTTTGTTAATTCCTAACAACATATAGCTCATTGAGCTAATGCTATTTCAAGTTAAATATTTCAGGAAAGCTCAATGATTGGCATGGCATGGATGAGAAAAGTGGACCCCTCAAAATGCCAAGGATAAAAGGATTGGCTCAAGCTCAAATCTCAAGACTCTACATTTTATATTTTAGTGATCCAAGATCACATTGAGTCTATAAGAAAAGCCAATACTATCAAGGAGGGATGAGGTGTTGCTTAATGGCTTACTTGCTCAAAATGCTTAGTGATATGCTCCAAAGCCCTCAACTACTTTCTCACATCCACATATGACCTAAACCAAAAGTCAAACTCGGCCCCACCGATTCATTCTATCCGGCGCCAAGCCTTGAGTGGCATTGACTGGGCCTCGTCAACCTTCCAGGACAAAGAAACCGACGGAGAGGCGGAGAAGGATAAACCGGAGTCTTCGAGCCCGCCGAAGGAATGAACCGCCAGGCGTTTTATAACTTTGCAAAAAACAATGCTTCATTTATTCAGACTCGGGAAGTCTTGTAATAGGGTAGTAAAAACTTCTCAATGTTTGTCATGCCTTCGCGCATGTTCCTGGTGCTTAATACTTTCGTAAGCCGCCATCGCTATAAATTTCTAGCTTATGTTGATCGTTTATTTCCTTGATGTTTAAATTTGCTTTGCCTTATCCTGCACATAAAACAAGCAGAATTTCCTTGGCAGTTTATCGTGTCAGGGGTTATATAAAGTATTGATAACCCGGGACACGAACAAAAAACATCATATACAGGCCGGTTTATGACTATATTTGTTAAACATAATCATAATAGCATACCTGCAATCCCTTTGATAATCTTCCCTACTTATAGGATGTTCACCTGGCACTTTAACAACTTGGGGTGATCAATATTAAATCGGAAGAATCAAGAACCATCTCATAATGCTTGCAAGAAGGTCTCAAGATAATCAAAGTAATTATGCTTATAATGGATAATAAGCAATATTCACAGGCTCCTGATTCGAATATGATCAGTAAACCGTCCCAAAGGGGTTAAGCAAGATTCGGATACGATCATATAGCCCCTAGTGGCTTTGGCGATGCCGATCAAGTGGGTATCGACAGCTATGTTCTCTTTGGTTCGAATACGACCTATGTTTGAACAGGAAGCCCCCAAGTGAACATAAGAGTTGTTTAATGACGCCGATTTGAATACGATCCACGTCAGACCCAAAGGGGTTAAGCTATGATTCAAATATGATCAAGAAGCCCCCAAGTGGGTTTGGCAGTATGCCGACCAAGTGGGTATCGACAGCTATGTTCTCTTTGGTTTGAATACGACCTATGTTTGAACAGGAAGCCCCCAAGTGACCATGGCTAGATTCAGATATGATCATAAGCCAGACCAAAGGGAAAGCCGGATTCAGATGTGATCCGCTCCCTGTTGGTTGTCTCCACTACCTGATAAAGAAGACACATAGATTTTTGAGGGTAAAAAGGACGGAGGTCCTGCTTTATTTTTTTATATAATATATACATTGTCAAAAAATATATACATCTTGAAAGCCGGTGGCTTAAGTATAGTAAGGCCGGAGATGAGCAATATTCCATGGCCGGCGGGTCTCCTCCTCCGACTTACGTGAGTCTTTGTGCTCTCGAACATCGATGAGGTAGTATGACCCGTTGTGCAGATTCTTGCTGACCACAAAGGGCCCTTCCTAAGGTGGGGATAGCTTGTGCATATCAGACTGATCCTGGATGAGCCGGAGCACCAAGTCGCCTTCCTGAAAGGTTTTGCTCCTAACCCGGCAGCTGTGATAGCGGCGCAGGTCTTGTTGATAAATCGCCGAGCGGGTTATTGCCAAGTCTCGCTCCTCATCCAACAAGTCAAGTGCATCTTGACGAGCTTCTTCATTGTCAGCCTCAACGTAAGCCGCCACGCGGGGTGAATCGTGCCGGATGTCACTTGGCAGGATTGCCTCTGCACCATACACCATGAAGAAAGGCGTGTAGCCTATAGATCTGTTAGGCATAGTGTTGATGCTCCACAACACAGAAGGTAACTCCTCCACACAACAACCCGGAGTCCGCTGTAAGGGGACGAAGAGCCGGGGCTTGATGCCTTTCAGGATCTCTTGATTAGCTCTTTCTGCTTGACCATTGGATTGGGGATGAGCAACAGCCGAAACATCAAGCCGGATATGTTCTCGTTGACAGAACTCTTCCATGGCACCCTTGGAGAGATTAGTGCCATTATCAGTTATAATGCTGTGTGGAAAACCAAAACGAAAAATCACCTTTTTCATGAACTGAACCGTTGTGGCTGCATCACACTTACTGATCGGCTCTGCCTCAACCCACTTTGTAAACTTATCCACTGCCACTAGGAGGTGTGTCTTTTTATCCTTAGACCTCTTGAAAGGTCCAACCATGTCAAGCCCCCAGACTGCGAACGACCAAGTGATTGGAATCATCCTCAACTCTTGAGCCGGCACATGAGCTCTTCGTGAGAATTTTTGACATCCGTCACATTTACTGACCAGATCCTCGGCATCAGCATGAGCCGTCAGCCAATAGAAACCATGACGGAAAGCTTTGGCCACAAGAGATTTTGACCCGGCATGGTGGCCACAATCCCCTTCATGGATCTCACGAAGTATCTCCTGACCCTCCGTGGGCGACACACAGCATTGAAATGCCCCAGTAACGCTTCGGTGATGTAGCTCGCCATGAACAATCGTCATGGATTTGGATCGCCTGGCGATTTGTCTTGCCAAGGTCTCGTCTTCAGGAAACTCTCCCCGGGTCATATAGGCCAAATATGGTACCGTCCAATCCGGGATGACGTGGAGAGCTGCCACCAGTTGTGCCTTCGGGTCTGGCACTGCTAGCTCTTCCTCTGTAGGCACCTTGACAGAAGGATTATGCAAAACATCAAGAAAGGAGTTAGGCGGCACCGGCTTACGTTGAGATCCCAACCGGCTTAAAGCATCAGCCGCCTCATTCTTCCTTCAATCAATGTGCTCCACTTGATAACCTTTGAATTGACCAGCCACAACATCTACTTCACGATGATAAGCCGCCATGAGAGGATCCTTGGAGTCCCACTTGCCTGGTACCTGTTGGGCCACGAGATCTGAGTCGCCTAAGCACCTTACCCGGCTTAAATTCATCTCTTTGGCAATCCGAAGACCATGGAGTAAGGCCTCGTACTCAGCTACATTGTTAGTGCAAGGAAACATAAGCCAGAGCACGTAACAAAATTTGTCACCTCGAGGGGAAGTTAAAACGACTCCAGCCCCCGAGCCTTCTAACTGCCTGGACCCATCAAAGTGAATAGTCCAATATGTGTTGTCCGGCTTCTCCTCAGGTGCCTGCAACTCTGTCCAATCATTGATAAAGTCCACTAAGGCTTGAGACTTAATAGCAGTATGCGGCATATATTTCAAACCATGAGGTCCAAGTTCGATAGCCCACTTAGCGACTCGTCCTGTGGCCTCCCTATTCTGGATGATGTCTCCCAAGGGGGCAGAACTTACCATAGTTATAGGATGACTTTGGAAGTACTGCTTCAACTTCCGGTTGGCCATAAACACTCTGTAAACAAGTTTCTACCAATGTGGATACCTTTGTTTAGACTCAATGAGCACCTCACTGATATAGTAAACCGGCCGTTGAACCAGATGTTCCTTGCCAGCTTCCTTACGCTCCACCACGATGGTGACATTGACGGCTCGTGAATTGGCAGCCACATATAACACCAATGGCTCTTTATCAATGGGAGCCGCAAGAACCAGAGGTTCAGATAACAGTCTCTTCAAATCTTCAAAGGCAGCATCAGCAGCATCACTCCAGACAAAAGTGTCTGTTTTCTTCATCATCTGATACAGCGGTAGGGCCTTCTCACCTAACCAGCTTATGAACCGGCTTAAAGCGGCAATGCGACCCGCCAGTCGCTGCACATCATTGATGCACGCCGGTTTAGCCAGAGAGGTAATCGCCTTGATCTTCTCTAGATTAGCTTCAATGCCTCTGTTTGAGACCAGAAAACCCAAGAGCTTGCCTGCAGGTATACCAAATACACACTTGGCCGGGTTAAGCATCATTTTATAAACCCGGAGATTATCAAAGGTCTCTTTCAAGTCAGATATCAAGGTTTCCTTCTCTCTGGATTTCACCACGATGTCGTCCACGTAAGCATGAACATTGCGCCCAATTTGATCATGTAGACAGTTCTGCACACATCGCTGATAAGTCGCCTGAGCACTCTTGAGCCCAAACGGCATAGATACATAACAGAAGGCCCCAAACGGAGTGATGAAAGCCGTCTTCTCCTGGTCCTTAACTGCCATTTTGATCTGATGATAACTGGAGTAAGCATCCAGAAAACTCAAATGTTCACAACCCGCTGTAGCATCAATGATTTGATCAATACGGGGGAGAGCAAAAGGATCAGTCGGACAAGCTTTATTTAAGTCCGTGTAATCCACACACATCCGCTAGGTGCCGTTCTTCTTGAGGACAAGCACCGGGTTGGCCAACCACTCTAGGTGAAAAACTTCAATAATAAACCCGGCCGCTAAGAGCCGGGCGACTTCCTCTCCAATAGCTTTCCGTCTCTCTTCATTAAACCGTCGAAGAAACTGCTTGACCGACTTATACTTCGGATCAATATTGAGAGTGTGCTCAGCGAGTTCCCTTGGTACACCCGGCATGTCAGAAGGTTTCCATGCAAAGATGTCCCGGTTCTCATGGATGAACTCGATGAGCGCACTTTCCTATTTAGGATCCAAATTGGTACCGATGCTGAATTGCTTAGAAGAGTCGCCTGGAGTGAAATCAACAAGCTTCGTCTCAGCGGCCGATTTAAACTTTAGCGCCGGGTCATGCTCTGTAGTTGGTTTCTTTAGGGAGGTCATATCCGCCGGGTCAACGTTATCTTGATAAAATTTGAGCTCTTCCGCCACACAGGCAGACTCAGCATAAGCCGTGTCGCCTTCTTCACATTCCAAGGCTACCTTTCAACTTCCATGCATAGTGATGGTGCCCTTGTGACCCGGCATCTTGAGCTGCAAATAAACGTAACACGGTCGTGCCATGAACTTAGCATAAGCCGGCCGCCCAAACAGAGCATGATATGGGCTCCTGATTTTGACTACTTCAAACGTCAATTTCTCAGCCCTGGAATCATATTCGTCTCCAAAGGCCACTTCCAGTTCAATCTTACCAACTGGGTAAGCCGACTTACCGGGAACCACTCCATGGAAAACAGTGTTGGATGTCCTCAAATTCTTATCAGTCAACCCCATGCGTCAAAGGTCTCATAATAGAGGATATTGATGTTGCTGCCTCCGTCCATGAGTACCTTGGTGAATTTATATCCACCAACTTGAGGTGCTACCACCAAAGCTAACTGGCCCGGATTGTCAACCCGTGGAGGGTGATCTTCTCTGCTCCATACAATGGGCTGCTCTGACCACCTCAAATAACGAGGGACTGCCGGCTCAACAGAATTTACAGCCCTCTTATGAACCTTCTGGTCACATTTGCATAAGCTAGTGGTGAATACATGATACTACCCACTATTCAATTGCTTCGGATGGCTCTGATAACCCGACTACTGCTGCTGTTGTTCTCCTTGACCAGACTGCTATTGACTATGGCCACCTTGATGTCCCTAGAAGCCGGAGTTTGAACCACCACCCGGGCCATGAAAGCCGCCAGCCCCTGAACCGCCGCCGGATCCATGATTGCCATCAAAGGTGTTGGAATTCTTAAACGCCTTCATGATCGCACAATCTTTCCACAGATGGGTGGCGGGTCGCTCTCGAGTGTCGTGTCTCGGGCAGGGCTCATTGAGTAGCTGCTCAAGAGATGGGCCTGACCCGCCAGATCGAGGTGGCTTGCCCTTTCGTCTCTGATTGTTACCTTGCGCATTGGTGTTGGCTACAAACTCTAGGTTACCATCCGCCTTACGCTTATTGCCTCCTTGATTCATCGGGTTATGCTGCTGACCCTTTCCATTGCCGTTCTTCTTTCCCTTCCCGGTCCTTTCCTCATCAGACGCGGGATCCTTGGTACTATCAAAATCGGCATATTTGACTAAAGCCTCCATCAACGTACCCATATCGTTGCAATCACACTTAAGGCGCCCCAATTTCTGCCTCAGCGGCTCAAAGCAGCAATTCTTCTCCAACATGAGGACTGTAGAACCGGCGTCCATCTTGTCAGATGAATGTATTATCTCCTTGACCCGGCGTACCCAATGAGTCGTAGATTCACCCTCCTCCTGCTTACAATTTGTCAAGTCCACAATCGACACAGACTACTTGCAAGTGTCTTTGAAGTTCTGGATGAAACGGGCTTTTAACTCAGCCCATGATCCAATAGAGTTGGGTGGCAAGCCTTTTAGCCAAGACCGGGTCGTTCCATCTAACATCAAGGTAAAGTACTTAGCCATTGCTGCGTCACTGACCTCCAACAGCTCCATCGCCATCTCATAACTTTTGATCCACGCTCCGGGCTGTAAGTCGGCCGTGTAGTTCGGCACCTTTTGAGGTCCCTTGAAGTCCTTGGGTAGGCGCACATTACGTAGAGCCGGTACCAGGCAAGGAACACCGCCGGTTCTAGTGGCTACTCCCGTCTCAACGGCAGTCATTGGATACTCTGGGAAATCTTGATGAGCCGTTTGCTGAGCCGCTAGCTGAGCCGCCCATTCATTCTCCTGACGTATTCGGTCCTGCACCGGATTATAGCCACCAGGTTGGTTACGGCGCTGGGCGTTGCTTGACAAAGCTTCAGACTCCATGTGCCTGCTGTAACTCGGACTCCTGTTTTGACGAGGTGGTGCTAACCAAGGCGGAGGAGTTGAATGAATCATGTCCCGGCTGTAAGAATAGGTCTCTTGCTGAGCCAAGGCCGTCTGAAGAAGCTCTCTGACCCTCCGGGTCTCCACCGCTATCGGATCATCACCGTCCGTGGGAAGAGCCGCCAAGCATGCTGACGCCGCGATTAAGTTCTCCATGGGGTTGGAAAAGTGACCCGGCGGTATCGGCACATAACGCGGTGGTGCCATGCTCACATGAGGAGGTGGCATCCCTCGAGGCTGAGCCGGCCCTCCTACTCCGGCTGTCATAAGCTGATTGATATCTGGCAGGTTACTTGGGCCGGCTCCGGGTGTAGCAAAAAGAACCCGAGGGTCGTAATTCGGAGGTAAATGGGACTGGGTTTTTTGATGTCTCCTCCTCATCACCTCATTAGACGCGTTCAGGCTCATCGTGAACTGGTAGGCTTGTGACTGCAACCGCTGCACCCGGGCGTCCAGAGCCGCCTGCTCTGTGGCTAGCCTAGTATCCTCAGCTGCCAAGGCCTCCTTGGCCTGAGCTATTTCCTCATGCACGCGTGCCACCTCCGCGTCATGCTCATCTTTATTCGCGAGAATAACCGTTGCGGTTAACAGGGTCGTAAGCTTGTCCATGAGATCTATCAGCACCTGAGTCGGCGAGCGCATAGGGCCGCCTGCCCCGGCTGCTCCTATCCCGGATGTTATTGCTGCCGCAGCTGTAGAGTTTGAGTCGGGCTGGGTCCCAGCCATAAAGACTCCTGCCCATCTTGGTGGCTCACAGGGGTCCGGAATACTGGTGCCATCGGAACAGCTCCCGAGCACGCCGTCTTGCACTTGGTACAACGAATCTATTGAACCGGCGGATGAATCACCGTCCGAAAGGACGGCCGTCTCACCACCATCTTCAGATCCTTTAGAAAGTTCCTCCCCGTGGATGCAGCCCACGAAAGCACGCTTTATGGCGGGTTGAATTCGGGTCTTCCTCGCACGCTGAGCCGTCTCGACGAGGTCGGTGCAGCTGTCCGGCTTAGGGCCCGGCTCACCAATCCGGCCGATGAAGACATGGATTCCGCCAAAGGGGACCCGGTACCCGTACTCAATTGAGCCGACGTCGGGGCCCCAGCCTTCATCGTCGATGTAGATCTTGCCGCGACGACTCTTGGTCATCCGGCCCACTACGTATCCCTTGAGCCCTTCAAAGTAGCCCTTCAAGAACTCAAATCCACCGTGCGCTGCCCCCATGGTGGGCGCCAACTGTCGTGGAATTGTCACATCAGATGTCCTCGTGAAAGGACTTAGTTGTGGAGCCATCGCAACTAGGAAGCTTGAAGGGGTTAATCGGGACAAAGGACACGAGAGGGTTATACTAGTTCGGCCCCTTACGGTGAAGGTAAATCCTATGTCTAGTTGGGTTGGTATTGATGTTTCGATGACCAGGGAGCGAGATACGCTATGCACGGCTCTCGATGAGTTGTTTCTTGCCCTAAGCCGCCAGCAGGTCGTCCCCTTATATACACGGGCTAACGCCCTGTGGTGTACAGAGTCCCGGCCGGCTTATAAACAGTGTCCGACTCGGTGACTAGTTAAATCTACCTTATGATACAAGTCATGCCATTGTGGCGGTTTACTACAACGGGCCTTAAGTCGCCTGTGGGCCTTAAGCCCTTTATTGAACCACCAACTTCATGCTTGGTCCTGGGCTTCTTTCTGGTGAGTCTCTTTGTGTAACCCGGCCCCTGCTGGGCGGCTTACACAAATAGTCATATCCCCAACATATACAATGAATGAATTCTTGAGTGAAGAGGGGATAAAGCACCAATATGCCGCACCATATACTCCCCAACAAAATGGTGTTGCAGAGAGGAAGAATCGGACTCTTATTGAGATGGCTAGGACCATGCTTGATGAGTACAAGTCTCCATACAAGCTTTCGGCCGAAGCCATCAACACCACATGCCATGCTTCAAACCGGCTTTATCTTCGCAAGCTCAAGAACAAGACCCCGTATGAACTCCTAATCGAGAGAACGCCTAACGTCAAATACTTCCGGGTGTTCAGTTGTGAGTGTTTCATTTTAAACAAGAAATCCCGGTTAGCTAAATTTGAGTCTAGAACTTATGTTGTTGGATATGCATCAAACTCTCATGCTTACCGAGTTCTCAATAAATCCACTGGGTGCATTGAGGAAACGGTAAATGTGGAGTATGAAGATAATGGCTCCCATGTGGAGCAAATTGTTCCTAGTGTTGTAGGTGACGAGGCTCCTTCACAAGCTATAAGGACAATGGGGATATACCACATTCTTCCACAAGAAACACCCCATGTCCAAGTAGAAGAAGAAGGAGTAAGAGCCCCTCTTGTGGAGTCTCCACAAGGGAAGTCATCATCGACACCTCTTGTACAAGATGCTTCGGGAGATCATGAACCTATCCAAGAACAAGATCAAGCCCCTCATTTTCCTGAGCAAGATCAAGAGCAAGCTCTTCCAAATGATGAATAACCAAGTATTGAGGCTCAAGATCAATCTCAAAGTCATGGTCAAGATCAAGATCAACCCCAACCACAAGTGTCTTCATCTTCATCACTTCCTAATGAGCAAGAACTTGTGGTTGCAAAGAGAAGGGTGTCTCCAAGGCTAAAACAATCCCAAGGGCAAGCTTCCTCATCAAGTACAAAACCAAGTGAAGAAGAGCTTGACCTCAAAGAGCAAAAAGTGGCCGCCAAGCAAAATCATCTTCAACATCTCACCGAGAACATCTATGTAAGCATCAAAAAGGGGGTAACTACTCGTAGACGTTTGGCAAACTTTTGTGAACATCACTCGTTTGTCTCTTGTGTTGAGCCCCTTAAGGTGGAAGATGCACTTGACGATCCGGATTGGATAGATGCCATGCATGAAGAACTCGACAATTTCACCCGCAACAAAGTGTGGACCCTCGTGGAAAGACCCAAGGAATATCATAATGTCATTGGAACAAAGTGGATTTTCAAGAATAAACAAGATGAACATGGTAAAGTAATAAGGAACAAGGCAAGGTTAGTGGCACAAGGTTTCGCCCAAGTTGAAGGTTTGGACTTTGGTGAAACTTTTGCCCCCGTTGCTCGTCTCAAATCCATTCACATCTTGCTTGCTTATGCCTCTCATCATGATTTTAAACTATATCAAATGGATGTGAAGAGCGCATTTCTTAATGGCCCCCTTAAGGAGTTAGTGTATGTCAAGCAACCTCCCGGTTTCGAAGACCCCGATCACCCCTCTCACATTTATGAACTCCATAAGGCACTCTATGGACTTAAACAAGCACCTCGTGCTTGGTATGATCACCTTACGGCATTCCTAAGCGAGAAGGGTTTCCAGATTGGGGTAATAGATTCCACTCTCTTCACGAAGAGGGTAAAAGGAGAGTTGTTTGTCTGCCAAATATATGTTGATGATATTATCTTTGGGTCCACTAACCATGCTATTAACGTTGAGTTTGAGAATCTTATGACTAAGGAATTTTCTATGAGCATGATGGGAGAGTTTAAGTTCTTCCTCGGTTTTCAAGTGAAGCAATTGAGAGGAGGAACATTCATTAATCAATCTCATTATATTCAAGACATGCTCAAGAGGTTCAAGATGCAAGATGTCAAGCCAATGAATACACCCATGCCCACAAATGGTCAACTTCATCTTGATCCCAATGGTAAAGAAGTGGATCAGAAGGTATATCGCTCTATGATCGGTTCCTTGCTTTACCTTTGTGCATCTAGGCCAGACATTATGTTGAGTGTGTGTGTGTGTGCAAGATTTCAGTCCTCTCCTAAGAAAGAGCCACTATTCGGCAGTGAAAAGAATCCTTCGATATTTGGTTCATACCCCAAACTTGGGCCTTTGGTATCCCAAAGGATCATCATTTGAGTTAACGGGTTACTCGGATTTAGATTGGGCCGGAGACAAGGTTGACCGCAAGTCCACTTCTGGTTCATGTCAATTCTTAGGGAGATCGTTGGTAAGTTGGTCTTCAAAGAAGCAAAATTGTATATCTCTCTGCACGGCCGAAGCCGGGTACATTGCCGCCGGAAGTTGTTGTGCTCAATTATTATGGATGAGGCAAACCTTGATGGATTATGGTGTCAAATGTGACAAAGTGGCTCTTTGGTGTGACAATGAAAGTGCAATCAAGATTGCCGAGAATCCGGTTCAACATAGCAAGACCAAGCATATTGAGATTCGCCATCATTTCATTAGAGATTGCTACGTCTTGAGCTTACGTTGGTTTTCCTTGAAGAGGAAAGGGTGATGCAGCAATAGTAGCGTGAGTATTTTCCTCAATTTTTGAGAACCAAGGTATCAATCCAATAGGAGGCTCCTCAAAAGTCTCACGCACCTACACAAACAAACAAGAACTTGCAACCAACGCAATAAAGGGGTTGTCAATCCCTTCAAGGCCACTTGCGAAAGTGAGATCTGATAGAGATAATATGATAAGATAAATATATTTTTGGTATTTTATAATATAGATAGGAAAAGTAAAGATGCAAATAAAAGTAAATTGAAAGCATATATGATAAGAGATAGACCCGGAGGCCATAGGTTTCACTAGTGGCTTCTCTCAAGATAGCATAAGTATTATGGTGGGTGAACAAATTACTGTCGAGCAATTGATAGAAAAGCGAATAATTATGAGATTATCTAGTGACTCCTGCCTGCATCTACTACTATTACACCACACATCGACCGCTATCCAGCATGCATCTAGAGTATTAAGTTCATAAAGAACAGAGTAACGCATTAAGAAAGATGACATAATGTAGAGGGATAAACTCATGCAATATGATATAAACCCCATCTTTTTATCCTCGATGGCAACAATACAGTACGTGCCTTGCTGCCCCTGCTGTCACTTGGAATGGACACCACAAGATTGAACCCAAAGCTAAGCACTTCTCCCATTGCAAGAAAGATCAATCTAGTAGGCCAAACAAAACTGATAATTCGAAGAGACTTGCAAAGATAACTTAATCACACATAAAAGAATTCAGAGGAGATTCAAATGTTTCTCATAGATAAACTTGATCATAAACCCACAATTCATCGGATCTCGACAAACACACCGCAAAAAGAGTTACTGATGTCTACTACACAACCTTCTTCTTGTAGACGTTGTTGGGCCTGCAAGTGCACAGGTTTGTAGGACAGTAGCAAATTTCCCTCAAGTGGATGACCTAAGGTTTATCAATCCATAGGAGGCGTAGGATTAAGATGGTCTCTCTCAAACAACCCTGCAACCAAATAACAAAGAGTCTCTTGTGTCCCCAACACACCCAACACAATGGTAAATTGTATAGGTGCACTAGTTCGGCGAAGAGATGGTGATACAAGTGCAATATGGATGGTAGATATAGGTTTTTGTAATCTGAAAATATAAAAACAGAAAGGTAACTAATGATAAAAGTGAGTGTAAATGGTATTGCAATGATAGGAAACAAGGCCTAGGGTTCATACTTTCACTAGTGCAAGTTCTCTCAACAATAATAACATAGATAGATCATATAACAATCCCTCAACATGCAACAAAGAGTCAATCCAAAGCCACTAATAGTGGAGAACAAATGAAGAGATTATGGTAGGGTACGAAACCACCTCAAAGTTATTCTTTCGGATCGATCTATTCAAGAGTTTGTACTAGAATAACAGCTTAAGACACAAATCAACCAAAACCCTAATTGCACCTAGATACTCCATTGTCACCTCAAGTATCCGTGGGCATGATTATATGATATATCTCAGATTTATCTATTCAACCAACACAAAGTACTTCAAAGAGTGCCTAAAAGTTTCTACTGGAGAGTCAAGACGAAAACGTGTGCCAACCCCTATGCATAGGTTCATGGGCGGAACCCGCAAGTTGGTCACCAAAACATACATCAAGTGGCACGTGATATCCCATTGTCACCACAGATAAACATGGCAAGACATACATCAAGTGTTCTCAAATCATTAAAGACTCAATCCGATAAGATAACTTCAACAGGAAAATTCAATTCATCACAAGAGAGTAGAGGGGGAGAAACATCATAAGATCCAACTATAATAGCAAAGCTCGCGATACATCAAGATCGTGTCATAGGGAGAACACGAGAGAGAGAGATCAAACACATAGCTACTGGTACATACCCTCAGCCCCGAGGGTGAACTACTCCCTCCTCGTCATGGATAGCGCCGGGATGATGAAGATGGCCACCGGTGAGGGATCCCCCCTTCGGCAGGGTGTTGAAACGGACTCCCAAGAGGTTTTTGGTGGCTACAAAGGCTTGCGGCGACGGAACTCCCGATCTATCTTCTGTCTCAATGTTTTCAGGGTACGTAGGCTTATATAGGCGAAAGAAGTCGGTCGGGGGAGCCTCAAGGGGCCCACGAGAGGGTAGGGCGCGCCTAGGGGGGTGGGCGCGCCCCCTATCTTGTGGCTTCCTCGATGCTCCCTTGGCTTGCACTCCAAGTCTCCTGGGTCATAATCTTTCCAAAAATCACGCTGCCGAAGGTTTCATTCCGTTTGGACTCCATTTGATATTCCTTTTCTTCGAAATACTGAAACAGGCAATAAAATAGCAATATGGGCTGGGCCTCCGGTTAATAGGTTAGTCCCAAAAGTAATATAAAAGTGTATAATAAAGCCCGTAATCATTCAGAACAGATAATAAAATAGCATGAATGCTTCATAAATTATCGATACGTTGGAGACGTATCAGCATCCCCAAGCTTAATTCCTACTCGTCCTCGAGTAGGTAAATGATAAAAGAAAGAATTTATGAAGTGTGAATGCTAGAAGGTGTACAAGTTTGATCAATGATAATTTCAATCACCTTTTCTAGCATGATTATAAGTCATAACAGTAGTTCATCTCATAAAACTTCTCACGAACAAGTAACAAGCAATTCATATGTTAAAGCATAGACCATAAACTTTCTTCAAAACTAGCAAACTTCATTCTCAGTCATCAAACAATTGCAATTCATCTTATTTTCAGGAATAGCAAACTCCACATACTCAACTATCATATAGTCTTCTACAATTGCTAACACTCACGCAATACTAATGGTTATGGAGTTTCAATCGGACACTGAGAAAGATAGGGGCTTATAGTGTTGCCTCCCAACGTATTCACCTTTGGGTGATGTCAACAATAATAGTTCATGCTAACTTACATCCAATTGGATATATATATCAGGATCTTCCCAACACGAGGTGCTTGCCAAAGGATAAAATGAAAAAGGGAAAGGTGAAGATCACCTTGACTCTTGCATAAAGTAAAAGACATAAAGTAAAAGATAGGCCCTTCGCAGAGGGAAGCAGAGGTTGTCATGCGCTTTTAGGGTTGGATGCACAAAATCTTAATGCGAATGAATGTCACTTTATATTGCCACTTGTATGTGAACCTTTATTATGCAGTCCGTCGCTTTTATTGCTTCCATAACAAGATCGTATAAAGCTATTTTCTTCACACCAAAAGATCATACATATTTAGAGAGCAATTTTTATTGCTTGCACCGATGACAACTTACTTGAAGGATCTTACTCAATCCATAGGTAGGTATAGTGGACTCTCATGGCAAAGCTGGGTTTAAGGATATTTGGAAGCACAAGTAGTATCTCTACTTGGTGCAAGGAATTTGTCTAGCATGACGGGGAAAGGCAAGCTCAACATGTTTGGATGATCCATGACAATATACTTTAACTGAGATGTGCAAAAACATAACCCGTTACTTGTCTTCCTTGTCCAACATCAACTCTTTTAGCATGTCATACTTAATGAGTGCTCCCAATTATAAAAGATGTCTAGGATAGTGTATTTATATGTGGAATCTCTCTTCCTTCAATATTCTTTCATGAATTGTTCAAATGACCAATACGATGCTTGCTAACCTTCAATAACTTTACAACCTCTACCTCTTAGATGTGAAGTCAATACTCCCCATGGGATAAGCAAATGAGGGATATATAATTTCAGATTTATGACATTCAACTCATTCAATATTTACTCATAGGATACAAGTGAAGCACACGAGTAAATGACAAACTACTCCAAAAAGATATAAGTGAAGATCAATGAGTAGCTAAATAATTATGCAACTATGTGAAGACTCTCTCTCATTTAAGAATTTCAGATCTTGGTATTGTATTCAAACAGCAGGCAAAACAAAATAAAATGACATTGCAAGGATAGCACAACTCATGTGAAGAAGCAAAAACTTAGGCTCAACCAATACTAACCGATAGTTGTTGGAGAAGAAAGGTGGGATGACTACCGGGGCATCCCCAAGCTTAGATGCTTGAGACTTCTTGAAATATTATCTTGGGGTGCCTTGGGCATCCCCAAGCTTGAACTTTTGTGTCTCCTTAATTCCTCTCATATCATGGTTTCTCTTTTTATCAAAAGCTTCATCCACACCAAACTCAACAAGAACTCGTGAGATAGGTTAGTATAAACCAATGCAAAACCTTATCATTTTCTACTATAACAAATCACTAAAATTATTATTCAACATTGCATACTAAATGAGTATGCATATTAAATACTCATATCCTCAAATAGAATCATTAAACAAGCAAACATATGCAAACAATGCAAACATAACAGCAATCTGCCAAAACAGTATGGTCTGTAAAGAATGCAAGATTCATCATACTTCCCTAACTCCAAAAATTATGAGAAAAATACTTCACTGTAGAAGATTTATGAGAGCTCATTATGCAAAAAGTTTCAACATTATATCATTCTCTGGATTTTCTAGGGAATTTTTGCAACAGCGGTAAACTTTCTGTTTTCAAACAGCAACATGTATACTAGCAAAATAAGCATGGTAAAGGCTATCCTTGACATTTTTATTGAAAATATAGATGAAAAACATTATTCTAAATAACATCAAGCAAATATTAACAAAATAAAATGACGCTCCAAGCAAAACACATATCATATGGGGAATAAAAATATAGCTCCAAGTAAAGTTACCGATGGACGAAGACGAAAGAGGGGATGCCTTCCGGGGCATCCCCAAGCTTAGGCTCTTGGTTGTCCTTGAATATTACCTTGGGGTGCCTTGTAAATCCCCAAGATTAGGCTCTTGCCACTCCTTGTTCCATAGTCCATCGAATCTTTACCCAAAACTTGAAAACTCCACAACACAAAACTCAACAGAAAACTCGTAAGCTCCGTTAGTATAAGAAAATAAAACCACCACTTAGGTACTGTAATGAACTCATTATAAATTCATATTGGTGTGATATCTACTGTATTACAACTTATCTATGGTTCATACCCTCCGATACTACTCATAGATTCATCAAAATAAGCAAACAACACATAGAAAACAGAATCTGTCAAAAACAGAACAGTCTGTAGTAATATGTACCAAACGTATACTTCTGGAACTCCAAAAAATCTACCAAATTAGGAAGTCCTAAGGAATTCGTGTACCAACCCATAGCAAAAATAATAAGATCAGAAGCACGTTTCTATGAATTACCAAAACTAATTTACTGGGTGCAAAAGTTTCTGATTTTCAGCAGGATCAACACAACTATCACCGTAAGCTATCCTAAAGGTCTTACTTGGCACTTTATTGAAACAAAAGCTATAAAACATGATTACTACAGTAGCATAATCATGTGGACACACAAAAATAGTAAGGGTAAATATTGGGTTGTCTCCCAACAAGCGCTTTTCTTTAATGCCTTTCTAGCTAGGCATGATGATGACAATGATGCTCACATAAAAGATAAGAATTGAAACATAACGGGAGCATCATGAAGCATATGACTAGCACATTTAAGTCTAACCCACTTCCTATGCATAGGAATTTTGTGAGCAAACAACTTATGAGAACAATAATCAACGAGCATAGGGAGGCAAAACAAACATAACTTCAAGATTTTAAGCACATAGAGAGGAAACTTGATATTATTGCAATTCCTACAAGCATATATTCCTCCCTCATAATAATTTTCAGTAGCATCATGAATGAATTCGACAACATAACCAGCACCTAAAGCATTCTTTTCATGATCTACTTGCATAGAAAATTTACTATTCTCCACATAAGCAAAATTCTTCTCATTCGGAATAGTGGGAGTATCATAAGAGACTTGAACACTAAAAATTGTTTCCACATTAAAAGAGTAATGTTCAGAAAAAGGGTAATCATAATCATGACAAGTTTTATAAATATAATCATAACTACTTTTTATAGCATAAGTTTCATCACAATAATCATCATAAGTAGCAACTTCGTTCTCATCATAATCGATTGAAACCTCTCCCAAGATAGTGGAATTACTAAATAAAGTTGATACTCTTCCAAATCCACTTTCATATTCATCACAATAAAATTCAACATCCTCCAAAATAGTGGGATCACAACTTCCTAAAGTTGACACTCTTCCAAACCCACTTTCATCAATATAATCATCATAGGTAAGAGGCATGCTATCATCATAACAACTTTGCATATCAAAACTTGGGATGATAAAAATATCATCTTCAATAAATGTAGCATCCCCAAGCTTGGGACAAACATTAATTTCAGCAAATATATTCTCAAGCATTTCATCCTCGTCAAACATAGCTTCCCCAAGCTTGGGCCCTTTCATATCATATAAGCATAATCACTCTCATCGTTAAAGTTATGGATAGCACCAATAGTAAAGCAATTATCATCATCACAATGAGTAGTAGGAGCAACATCATTTGGGAGGGATACCTTTCTACCTTTGTTGCTCCTTCTTTTCTTTTTCTTCTTCACATTATGTGTGGGTTCAACCTTCCTCTTTGAGCTCCTTATTGATGAGATTGGTTGAATAGAAAGTTCCTCCTCGTTACCTGATTCATCATAAGAAATAATAGGAGGAGATTGGGAAGTCTCTTCCCTTTCATTAGTATTCTCTTCATCTTCTAATTGCTTTCTTTTCTTTAGGTGATTATCAATATAAGGATTTTCAATGCAATTCACCGCACAAACAAATAAATCTCCTCTAAATCAAAATCAAGAAATCTATCAAGATTAAATTTTGGAATACCCTCACTTATACGTTTCATTTCTTCATACCCCAAAAGAAGACTAAGCTCTTTATGATGCCCAAGGGTAATCAAGTTATCACAATTTTTGGACACGATTCGATCATGAAACAATTTGCATTGGAGATTTAAATGACCACGTTCATTGCAAAGTTCACAAGGGGCACAAAAAATATTGAATCTTTCAGCACAATCATCAAGAATTTCTTGCAAACCTTTAGTTTTTAAATACTTATGCCTCTTGCAATATCTATTTTCTCTATTTTGTGTGTCCATGCAAACCCATTCTACTCCACAAAAATCAACATGCTTATAAGAGACATTTTCATCATAACTAGTGCAATCATCATTAGCACTATGGATATTCAAAGAGTTCATACTAACAACATTGCAATCATGCTCATCATTCAAAGATTTAGTACCAAGCATTTTAATGCATTCTTCTTCTAGCACTTGAGCACAATTTTCCTTTCCATCATACTCACGGAAGATATTAAAAAGATGAAGCGTATGAGACAAGCTTAACTCAATTTTTTTGTAGTTTTCTTTTACAAACTAAACTAGTGATAAAACAACAAACAAAAAAGATTCGATTGCAAGATCTAAATATATACCTTCAAGCACTCACCTCCCCGGCAACGGCGCCAGAAAAGAGCTTGATGTCTACTACACAACCTTCTTCTTGTAGACGTTGTTGGGCCTGCAAGTGCACAGGTTTGTAGGACAATAGCAAATTTCCCTCAAGTGGATGACCTAAGGTTTATCAATCCGTAGGAGGCGTAGGATGAAGATGGTCTCTCTCAAACAACCCTGCAACCAAATAACAAAGAGTCTCTTGTGTCCCCAACACACTCAATACAATGGTAAATTGTATAGGTGCACTAGTTCGGCGAAGAGATGGTGATACAAGTGCAATATGGATGGTAGATATAGGTTTTTGTAATCTGAAAATATAAAAACAGCAAGGTAACTAATGATAAAAGTGAGCGTAAACGGTATTGCAATGATAGGAAACAAGGCCTAGGGTTCATACTTTCACTAGTGCAAGTTCTCTCAACAATAATAACATAGATAGATCATATAACAATCCCTCAACATGCAACAAAGAGTCACTCCAAAGCCACTAATCGCAGAGAACAAACGAAGAGATTATGGTAGGGTACGAAACCACCTCAAAGTTATTCTTTCGGATCGATCTATTCAAGAGTTCGTACTAGAATAACACCTTAAGACACAAATCAACCAAAACTCTAAGGCCCCGTTTGGAATGTTGTTTTTCTGCCACCCCTGTAACATTTTACACCTGTATTATACTAGTCTCAAACCGAATACATGCCACAGGGTTGTATTTCCATTCCGCTTCTAGCCTCCGCTTGGAATGTTGTTTTTCTGCCACCCCTGTAAGTTGGCTCCAGTTTCAATTCGGTTGTAAAATATACATGGCGCCCAAGTTGCAGCACTACATATATGTTCAAATATGCATGGCACCCAAATGTATAGCTTTTCAACAGCACAGACTTTCTAATACACACGTACAGAATTTTCAACAGCACAGACTGCACTTCCACACAAATTGCACAGGTATAAAATGAGCTAAATTTTTTATTTATATAACAGTACAACCACATCAAAAAAAGGATAATATTTTTGCAATCATCCATTTGAACATAGTTCCGATAACTCATAGTGCTCAAAGTCAGTAGTTTAAATTACAAATTTATCGAGGCATACTTGTCTCGTCTCGTCCGCATGCTACAAAACCAAATTTATTGAGGCAATTGTTCAACCATTGTGCGCTTAGACATAAAGTATTTCAGGAAGATTATTGATTGCTTCATGGACTCGGGTAATCATAGAATCATGTGAAAGGACATCCTGAAAAGAAAAAATTGAAAAACATTAGCTATGTAAGAACACTTTGTGCTCTATGAAGGATACCAGCCACACATGTCAAGAACAACCATGTATGTCAAAAAGATTAGCACAAAATCCTGAATTACCAAGGGGAGCCAGATGGTACAAGGTAGCCATAGCATGTCACTAAATTTAAAGAAACCATATTATTTTTCAAAAAACACCGATATGAAGAAACAACATGGCAGCAATATAAACAACATCTTAAGTAAGAAAAGATGTTCTAGACAGCAGCAGGTCTATATGATTTTGAATGCAAAAATGATAACTCCAAGAATTGCAAGTTCCCAACACAGGTCTATTGTGGATAATAACAAACATGTCCAGAATATTATGTTACTCCCTCCCACTAGCGGAGCCTCGTTGAGGCCAAAGGGACTCCAGGAGCAAGCAAGGTATGCTTCACCTAATGGAAATAAAAGGAGCACAAACAATACCTTTGATCAGAGCACCAGATTGATTGAAGGAATACCGCCAGATGAAAACCGAGCTGCAAAGGAATACTCGCTCAACTAAGCCTTACAAACTTACTTTAGTGGGGAGAAGAAATGCAGAAAACCAACATAATGGTACTTACAAGGAGGAGGCTGAGGACTAATCTTGTCGACTTCCTTCTTTAGCCACATACCCCGCTATCTTGAGTTGTAACCCAGGAAAATCTCACGATTTGCTGCATCCTTGAAAACATCAGAGGCAAAGATTTTGACCTCGTCGGGAACATCATCCATGTCATTCAAGACCTATCAAACAGGCCCAACTTAGTTAGCATTCTATTTGCACAAGTGGACAAAGAAAACAGATGAACTATTCATAAACCCATGGAAGTTTATTGGACCCTGTTCATAAACAAATCATTGGACCATTGTTCATCTGTTTGTTTATCAGTATTTCTAGGTTTACATCAATCTGAACTTCGACAGCAGCTAACGAACTGAATTCTTGTGGGATTCCATCCTAAGAATATCAAGGCACCATTGAGGGTGGCCATCCAATATTTCCCGGATATACTTAGCTCCCGTAAGAATTGATGTGTTGTATGGAATCTTTTCTCTCCTAGAAGATATACAATATAATGTCGGAAAGACAAGAAACATCATCTCCTCCTCCTCCGAATCAGTACATGATAACCATCAGCATGATTACTTGTATCCATTATCTAGCGAGAAGAGAATAAAATAAATAAGCAAAAAAACTTTGTCTATCTATATAGCATACACATCAGGGCATGGATTGTTAGCAAGCTTCTGTTGTTATTCCATGCACCAGTCATGTTATTTAAACGAAGCAGGCCCATAGTATATGAACAACGACAAACTAGCTTAACATGACCAAACACATTATCTATTGCAAGGAACTTTGGGCACTATCTTCAACCGATCAAAAACAGAAAAAAAAATCAATGGGGCTTTCTTTAAACTATGAAATACCATAAGTAATCCATAGATATAGATATTATCCTTGAAGCAAATTAGTTCCGAGATCAAGCGAGTGAATTAACTGATCCGTAAACAAACATGCGCCTGATACATTGGCACCTAGATGAAACAAGCAATGTACAGTACATGCTTTCAGAGTGGAAACAATCAATTAGCATAAACATCTTGGACAGACAAAAGCAACTCATTGGATCACAGTTCATCTGTTTGTTTATCTGTATTTCTAGATTTACATCAAACTGAACTTTGACAGCAGCTAACTACCAGATCATTTGGCTTATTCCCCGATCAATCTAAACTTTGACAGCAGCTTAAATTGCACTGTAACAACTAAATGAAGCTTGGCTTATTTCCCTGATCAAACTGAACTTTAACTGACGGAACTAACTACCCTACGCCTGACGAAACTGAATTCTTGTGAAACTTTGGAAGCAGCTGTTAACTGATAGGAGGGTTCGGTCTAATCATCACCAAGCAGGATGGCCACGTCGCCAAGGAGTACTCCGCCGCCGGATGACTGGGGAAGGGATAGGAAGGGGGCAGAGGAGGAGGGAGGATACCTTGGCG
The DNA here is from genome assembly GCA_963921465.1 of Triticum timopheevii. Classification (NCBI taxonomy): domain Eukaryota; kingdom Viridiplantae; phylum Streptophyta; class Magnoliopsida; order Poales; family Poaceae; genus Triticum; species Triticum timopheevii. Next base: position 90,596,824 of record OY997271.1, read on the forward strand.
GAGCGGAGGAGGATGAGCGGTTCGCCGTCACGGTCAGGTCACGACTGCCGGCCAGCGTCGCCGTCGCGGCCAGGAGCGAGTCGCCGTCACCGTCGTGGCCAGGAACGAGTCGCCGTCGTCGGCGCGTCTAAACCCCGTCGTGGCCACCGTCTTCTGCGCCTCACCACGTCGCCGTCGCGAACGCCGTCGCTTGACCTCCTCGTGGACACCAGCGCTGGCGCCTCCCGGCGGCGCAACTCGATCTAGGTCTCGAGCGAGAGGCGAGGTGGGGGAAAAACGACGGCCTCTGGTCTGTATCGGATACCGGCCCGATACGGGTGTAAACGAGAAAACCAGTGTAAAACTTACAGCCCAAAAACGACATGCCAAGCACCAACGACAGGCCCATCCGTTTTTATTAGATAGGGGTATATTTTACAGGTGTATTGGGCCCTAAAACGAGGAACCAAGCGGGGCCTAATGTCACCTAGATACTCCATTGTCACCTCAAGTATCCGTGGGCATGATTATACGATATGCATCACACAATCTCAGATTCATCTATTCAACCAACACAAAGTACTTCAAAGAGTGCCCCAAAGTTTCTACCGGAGAGTCAAGACGAAAACGTGTGCCAACCCCTATGCATAGGTTCATGGGCGGAACCCGCAAGTTTTTGGTGGCTACAGAGGCTTGCGGTGGTGGAACTCCCGATCTATCTTTTGTCTCGATGTTTTTAGGGTACGTAGGCTTATATAGGCGAAAGAAGTCGGTCGGGGGAGCCTCGAGGGGGCCATGAGAGGGTGGGGCGCGCCCAGGGGGGTGGGCGCGCCCCCCTATCTCGTGGCTTCCTCGATGCTCCCCTGGCTTGCAATCCAAGTCTCCTGGGTCATAATCTTCCCAAAAATCACGCTGCCGAAGGTTTCATTCCGTTTGGACTCCGTTTAATATTCCTTTTCTTCGAAATACTGAAACAGGCAATAAAACAACAATATGGGCTGGGCCTCCGGTTAATAGGTTAGTCCCAAAAGTAATATAAAAGTGTATAATAAAGCCTGTAATCATTCAAAACAGATAATAAAATAGCATGAATGCTTCATAAATTATAGATACGTTGGAGACGTATGAGTTACATCGAATAGATCTCCAAGAAGATCAAGGAGAACATGATATTGAGATTCAAAGAGAGAGAAGAAGCCATCTAGCTAATAACTATGGACCCGAAGGTCTGTGGTAATCTACTCACAACTCATTGGAGAGGCTATGGTGTTGATGTAGAAACCCTCCGTGGTCGATTCCCCCTCCGACGGAGCATCGGCGAAGGCTCCAAGATGGGATCTCGCGGATACAGAAGGTTACGGTGGTGGAAATAGTTTTTCGTGGTTGCTTCTGATGTTTTCGGGGTACATGGGTATATATAGGAGGAAGAAGTAGGTTCGTGGACGCCCGAGGGGCCCACGAGACAGGGGGCGTGCCCGGTAGGGGGGCGCCCTCCAACCTCGTGGCCGCCTCGGTTGTTGCTTGACTTCCACTCCAAGTCCGCTGGATCACGTTCGTTCCAAAAATCACGCTCCCGAAGGTTTCATTCTGTTTGGACTCCGTTTGATGTTCCTTTTCTTCGAAACACTGAAATAGGCAAAAAACCAGCAATACGGACTGGGCCTCTGGTTAGTAGGTTAGTCCCAAAAATGATATAAATGTGTAAAGTAAAGCCCATAAACATCCAAAACGGGTAATATAATAGCATGGAACAATAAAAAATTATAGATACGTTGGAGACGTATCAAGCATCCCCAAGCTTAATTCCTGCTCGTCCTCAAGTAGGTAAATGATAAAAACAGAATTTTTGATGTGGAATGCTACCTAGCATAATTCTCAATGTAATTTTCTTTATTGTGGCATGAATGTTCAGATCCAAATGATTCAAAATAAAAGTTCATATTGACATAAGAAATAGTAATACTTCAAGCATACTAATCAAAGCAATCATGTCTTCTCAAAATAACATGGCTAAAGAAAGTTCATCCCTACAAAATCATATAGTTAGGGCATGCTTCATTTTCGTCACACAAAAATGCTCCCATCTTGTACACCCCCGATGACAAGCCAAGAAATTGTTTCATACTTAAATAATCTCAAACTTTTTCAACTTTCATGCAATACATAAGCGTGAGCCATGGATATAGCACTATGGGTGGAATAGAATATGATGATGTGGATTGTGTGGAGAAGACAAAAAAGGAGAAAGTCTCACATTGACGAGGATAATCAACGGGCTATGGATATGCCCATCAATTGATGTCAACATGAGGAGTAGGGATTGCCATGCAACAGATGCACTAGAGCTATAAATGTATGAAAGCTCAACAAAAGAAACTAGTGGGTGTGCATCCAACTTGCTTGCTCACGAAGACCTAGGACAATTTGAGGAAGCCCATCGTAGGAATATACAAGCCAAGTTCTATAATGAAAAATTCCCACTAGTATATGAAAGTGACAACATATGAGACTCTCTATATGAAGAACATGGTGCTACTTTGAAGCACAAATGTGGAAAAAAAGATAGTAACATTGCCCCTTTTTTATTTTCTTTTTTTGGGCCTTTTTTTATTTGGCCTTTTTTGGCCTTTATTTTTTTATTTGGGGACAATGCTCTAATAATGATGATCATCACACTTCTATTTATTTACAACTCATGAATTACAACCCAAAACTAGAACAAGATATGACTCTATATGAATGCCTCCGGCGGTGTACCGGGATGGGCAATGAACCAAGAGTGACATGTATGAAAAATTATGCATGGTGGCTTTGCCACAAATACGATGTCAACTACATGATCATGCAAGGCAATATGACAATGATGATGCATGTCATGATGATGAACGGAATGGTGGAAAGTTGCATGGCAATATATCTCGGAATGGCTATGGAAATGCCATAATAGGTACGTATGGTGGATGTTTTGAGGAAGATATAGGGAGGTTTATGTGTGATAGAGCGTATCGTATCACGGGGTTTGGATGCATAGGCGAAGTTTGCACCAACTCTCAAGGTGAGAAAGGGCAATGCACGGTACCGAAGAGGCTAGCAATGATGGAAGGGTGAGAGTGCGTATAATCCATGGACTCAACATTAGTCAAAAAAGAACTCATATACTTATTGCAAAAATCTACAAGTCATCAAAAACCAATCACTACGTGCATGCTCCTAGGGGGATAGATTGGTAGGAAAAGACCATCGCTCGTCCCCGACCGCCACTCATAAGAATGCACAATCTAAGAACACCTCATGTTTTAAATTTGTTACACAACTTTCACCATACGTGCATGCTACGGGACTTGCTAACTTCAACACAAGCATTCTTTAAATTCATAATCACCCAACTAGCATGACTCTAATATCACTACCTCCATATCTCAAAACAATTATCAAGTATCAAATTGATCATAGCATCCAATTCACTTCCTATGATAGTTTTTATTATACCCCAACTTGGATGCTCATCATTCTAGGACCAATTTTATAACCATAACAAATACCATGCTGTTCTAAGAGACTCTCAAAATAATATAAGTGAAGCATGAGAGACTAAAAATTTCTTCAAAATTAAGCCACCGCCGTGCTCTAAAAGATATAAGTGAAGCACTAGAGCAAAAACTATCTAGCTCAAAAGATATAAGTGAAGCACATAGAGTATTCTAATAAATTCCAATCAAGTGGGTTTATCCCAAAAGGTGTGTACAGCAAGGATGATTGTGGTAAACTAAAAAGTAAAGGCTAATATCATACAAGACGCTCCAAGCAAAACACATATCATGTGGCGAATAAAAATATAGCTTCAAGTAAAGTTACCAATGAACGAAGATGAAAGAGGGGATGCCCCCTTTTGGATATTCTTGAATATCTTCGGGTGCCATGGTCATCCACAATCTTAGGCTCTTGCCACTCCTTATTCCATAGTCCACCAAATCTTTACCCAGAACTTGAAAACTTCACAACACAAAACTCAACAGGAAATCTCATAAGCTCCGTTAGTGAAAGAAAGAAAAACCACCACATAAGGTACTGTAATGAACTCATTATTTATTTATATTGGTGTTAAACCTACTGTATTTCAACTTTTCTATGGTTCATACCCTTACATACTAGCCATAGATGCATCAAAATAAGCAAACAACACACGAAAAATAGAATCTGTCAAAAACAGAACAGTCTGAAGCAATCTGTAACTCTCGAATACTTCTGGAACTCTAAACATCCTACCAAAGTAGGAAGTCCTGGGCAATTTGTCTATTGATCTACAGCAAAAAGAATCAACACAAAATCACGTTTCTGTGAATTACTAAAATTATTTTCGTGTGTGCAAAGTTTCTGTTTTTCAGCAGAATCAAGTTAACTAACACCATAGGTTATCCTATAGGTTCTACTTGGCACAAACACTAATTAAAACATAAAAACACATCTAAAATAGAAGGTAGATGCAAAATTTATTACTAAACAGAAGCAAAAACACAAAACACAAATAAATTGGGTTGCCTCCCAACTAGCACTATCGTTTAACGCCCCTAGCTAGGCATAAAAGCGAGGATAGATCTAAGTGGTGCCATCTTTGGCACTCAATTCATAAGTAGCTCACATGATAGATTCATAAGGTAATTTGACTTTCTTTCTTGGAAAGTTCTCCATGCCTTTCCTTAATGGAAATTGGAATCTAATATTCCCTTCCTTCATATCAACGCATCAATTGTTCTAAGGAAAGGTCTGCCAAGAATAATAGGACATAAAAGATTGCAATCTATATCAAGAACGATAAAATCCACGGGCACCAAATTCCTATTTGCAACAATGAGAACATCATTGATCCTTCCCATTCGCTTTTTAATGGTGGAATCCGCAAGGTGCAAATTTAAAGAGCAATCATCAAGATCATGGAAACCTAGAATATCACATAAAGTTTTCGGAATCGTGGAAATACTAGCACCCAAATCACACAAAGCATAACACTCATGATCTTTAATTTTAATCTTTATAGTAGGTTCCCACTCATCGTTAAGTTTTCTAGGTATAGAAATTTCCAAATTAAGTTTTTCATCAAAAGATTGCATCAAGGCACCAACGATATGTTTGGTAAAAGCTTTATTTTGACTATAAGCATGAGGAGAATTCACAACGGATTGCAACAAGGAAATACAATCTTCTAAAGAACAATTATCATAATTAAATTCCTTGAAATCCAAGATAGTGGGTTCAATGCTATTTAAAGTCTTGACCTCTCCAATCCCACTTTTACCAAATTTAGCATCAAGATCTAAAAACTCCGAATCATTGGGACGCCTTTTAACTAAAGTTAACTCATCTCCAGTACCATCATTATTAAGATTCATATTGCAAAACAAAGATTTAATAGGGGACACATCAATAACTTTTAGATCTTCATCATTATTTTCATGGAAACTACAAGAACACGCCTTTACAAAGCAATCTTTCTTAGCACACAATCTAGCGGTTCTTTCTTTGCACTCATCAATGGAAATTCTCATAGCTTTGAGAGACTCATTGATATCATGCTTAGGAGGAGTAGATCTAAGTTTCAAATAATCAAAATCAAGCGAAAGTCTATCAACGTTCCTAGCCGAATCATCAACTTTAAGCAATTTTTCTTCAAGCATGGCATTAAAATTCTTTTGAGAGATCATAAATTCTTTCACACTATTCTCAAAATCAGAGGGCATCTTATTATAATTACCATAAGAATTACTGTAGGAATTTCCATAATTATTAGAGGAATTACTAGGGAACGGTCTAGGATTAAAGTTTCCTCTATAAGCATTGTTACCAAAATTATTCCTACCAACAAAATTCACATCCATAGATTCATTATTATTCTCAATCAAAGTAGACAAAGGCATATCATTGGGATCAATAGAATCACTCTTAGTAGCAAACAATTTCATAAGTTCATCCATCTTTTCACTCAAAACATTAATTTCTTCTATAGCATGCACTTTTTTACTAGTAGATCTTTCGGTGTGCCATTGAGAATAATTAGCCATAATATTATCAAGGAGTTTTGTAGTTTCTCCTAAGGTGATTTCCATAAACGTGCCTCCCGTGACCGAATCTAAAAGATTTCTAGAAGCAAAATTCAATCAGGCATAAAAAAATTATATGATCATCCATAAACTCAAACCATGAGTAGGGCAATTGCGAATCATCAATTTCATTCTTTCCCAAGATTGGGCAACATGCTCATGATCAAGTTGTTTAAAATTCATAATATCATTCCTAAGAGTGATGATCTTAGCGGGAGGAAAATACTTAGAGATAAAAGCATCTTTGCACTTATTCCACGAATCAATACTATTCTTAGGCAAAGACGAAAACCAAACTTTAGCACTATCTCTAAGTGAAAACGGAAATAACTTCAGTTTAACAATATCATGATCCGTATCTTTCTTCTTTTGCATCTCACACAAATAAACAAAGTTGTTTAGATGGGTAGCGACATCTTCACTAGGAAGGCCGGAGAATTGATCTTTCATACCAAGATTCAGCAAAGCAGCATTGATTTCACAAGACTCAACATCATTAAGAGGAGCAATCGGAGTACTAAGGAAATCATTATTATTGGTATTGGAAAAGTCATACAATTTGGTATTATCTTGCACCATCGCGACAAGTAATCTAACACACAAGCAAACAAAAGGCAAGCGAAAGAGAGAGGAGATTGTGAAAGAGAGGGCGAATAAAACGGCATGGGTGAAGTGGGGGAGAGGAAAACGAGAGGCAAATGGCAAATAATGTAAATGTGAGGGAGATGAGTTTGTGATGGGTACTTGGTATGTCTTGACTTGAGCGAAGACCTCCCCGGCAACGGCGCCAGAAATCCTTCTTGCTACGTCTTGAGATTGCGTTGGTTTTCCTTGAAGAGGAAAGGGTGATGCAGCAATAGTAGCGTAAGTATTTCCCTCAGTTTTTGAGAACCAAGGTATCAATCCAGTAGGAGGCTCCTCAAAAGTCCCACGCACCTACACAAACAAACAAGAACTCGTAACCAACACAATAAAGGGGTTGTCAATCCCTTCAAGGCCACTTACGAAAGTGAGATCTGATAGAGATAATATGATAAGATTAATATATTTTTGGTATTTTATAATATAGATAGGAAAAGTAAAGATGCAAATAAAAGTAAATTGAAAGCTTATATGATAAGAGATAGATCCGGGGGCCATAGGTTTCACTAGTGGCTTCTCTCAAGATAGCATAAGTATTACGGTGGGTGAACAAATTACTGTCGAGCAATTGATAGAAAAGCGAATAATTATGAGATTATCTAGGCATGATCATGTATATAGACATCACGTCCGTGACAAGTAGACCGACTCCCGCCTGCATCTACTACTATTACTCCACACATCGACCGCTATCCAGCATGCATCTAGAGTATTAAGTTCATAAAGAACAGAGTAACGCATTAAGAAAGATGACATGATGTAGAGGGATAAACACATGCAATAGGATATAAACCCCATCTGTTTATCCTCGATGGCAACAATACAATACGTGCCTTGCTGCCCCTGCTGTCACTAGGAAAGGACACCACAAGATTGAACCCAAAGCTAAGCACTTCTCCCATTGCAAGAAAGATCAATCTAGTAGGCCAAACCAAACTGATAATTCGAAGAGACTTGCAAAGATAACTTAATCACACATAAAAGAATTCAGAGGAGATTCAAATATTTCTCATAGATAAACTTGATCATAAACCCACAATTCATCGATCTCGACAAACACACCGCAAAAAGAGTTACATCGAATAGATCTCCAAGAAGATCGAGGAGAACATGGTATTGAGATTCAAAGAGAGAGAAGAAGTCATCTAGCTAATAACTATGGACCCGAAGGTCTGTGGTAAACTACTCACAACTCATCGGAGAGGCTATGGTGTTGATGTAGAAGCCCTCTATGGTTGATTCCCCCTCTAGCGGAGCACCGGCGAAGGCTCCAAGATGGGATCTCGTGGATACAGAAGGTTACGGTGGTGGAAATAGTGTTTCGTGGTCGCTTCTGATGTTTTCGGGGTACATGGGTATATATAGGAGGAAGAAGTAGGTCGGTGGACGCCCGAGGGGCCCACGAGACAGGGGGGCGCGCCTAGTAGGGGTGGCGTGCCCTCCACCCTCGTGGACGCCTTGGTTGTTGCTTGACTTCCACTCCAAGTCCTCTGGATCACGTTCGTTCCAAAAATCACGCTCCCGAAGGTTTCATTCCGTTTGGACTCCGTTTGATATTCCTTTTCTTCGAAACACTGAAATAGGCAAAAAAAACAGCAATACGGGCTGGGCCTCCGGTTAGTAGGTTAGTCCCAAAAATGATATAAATGTGTAAAGTAAAGCCCGTAAACATCCAAAACGGGTAATATAATAGCATGGAACAATCAAAATTTATAGATATGTTGGAGACGTATCAAGCATCCCCAAGCTTAATTCCTGCTCGTCCTCGAGTAGGTAAATGATAAAAATAGAATTTTTGATGTGGAATGCTACCTAGCATAATTCTCAATGTAATTTTCTTTATTGTGGCATGAATGTTCATATCCAAATGATTCAAAATAAAAGTTCATATTGACATAAGAAATAGTAATACTTCAAGCATACTAATCAAAGCAATCATGTCTTCTCAAAATAACATGGCTAAAGAAAGTTCATCCCTACAAAATCATATAGTTAGGTCATGCTTCATTTTCGTCACACAAAAATGCTCCCATCTTTGTGGGGAGATTGAAAGTGCAAGTGGCACTTATTCTATATTTTGGTATGATGACAATGTGGTTAGTTGAACTAATATTGGTTTCTAAAGTTTATCTCAGGATATTGGTTCCAAGTGCTCCTTGATGGAGATGTGCGACCCCCCCTTTTCAAAAAGGACAAAGGCGTGGTCTTCCGGCGCTTTGAAGGTTTTAGTTTTTGGTTTGCTTCGAGTCATAGGAAAGACCGCACTATTAAGAGGGGTTTGTGTGGATGAAAATTGTGTGGGAATGCCATTGCCTAACCTTATACACTTAGCCTACCCACTCCTACCACCTCAAATCCTAGTGTGTGTGCTTGTGGTAATCAGATAGTTTGTAACAGAAAGTTACTGGGTACCCCGTGCACACGAGGTCTTTGGACCCCCGTGCGCACGAGGTACTGCGTAACTCTCTAAGTACCCCGTGCGCACGGGGTCAGCCCCCGTGCGCACGGGGTACTGCGTAAACTCTCTGAGTACCCCATGCGCACGGGGCTGACTTAGCCCGTGCGCACGGGGTCCAACGGGCAGATTCCCCACCCGGCCAAGAACACTATATAAAGCCTCTTCTTCCACCTCCAACCTCTAACCCTAATGTCTTGTTGAGCTCCACCATTGCTACACCCCATTTTGCTCAATACTCTCAATCCCTCCACCCAAACTTGTTGAAACTTTGGGGATTGGGAGAGAAAGACCCGATCTACAGCTTGACCAAACCAAATCGCGTTCCCTGCAACATTTCTTCCCCATTGACTTGTTACTCTTGGAGCTTGGGCTCCTAGGCGGCTAGAGGTTCCTCCGGAAGCTTCCTTGCTTGTGATGTGCTCCGGAGAAGTTTGTAAAGGTGTGGTGGTCACCTTCAAGACCAACCCCGAGTGATTCGAGGCTCATCCGTTGGGGTGACTCGAAGGAGATTACGGTGAGCCTTCGGTGGCGTTCCGCAAGCTTTGGCTCCGGCACCGCTCCAAATGGAGAGTAGCTCTTCCCCAAGGAAGAGTGAACTTCGGGATAAAATTTGTGTACTTGTCTCACTTGTGGTTAATCCTTTCCCGCACCTTACTTGTTGTTGTATGCTTGTTGGCTTGCTACTTAGTTTGTAACCTAGCATATTTATCTTGGAGCTTGCTTGTCATATAGGTTGCATTCACCTAGTTGCATATCTAGTGAACTCTATTTATCTGCTAAGCCTTAAAAACGACAAGAAAGATTAAAAATTTTAGTCTCCTATTCACCCCCCCTCTAGTCGACTGTATCGATCCTTTCAGCGTAGGGCTTCACCTAAGCTCCGCGATGGTATGATCGAGGTGTGTAACTGTGGAGGGGGCACCGCACACGGTTAAGAGAAACTTGTGTGTTCTAGGGTGCCCCCTGCCCCTGTATATAAAGGAGGAAGGGGGAGGCCGACCGGCCCTAGGGGCACGCCCAAAGAGGAGGAGTCCTACTAGGACTTCCTAGTCCTAGTAGGATTCCCCTCCAAGGAATAGAGGGGGAAGGAAGGAGAGGGAGAGGGAGTAGGTAAGGGGGGCGCCGCCCCCTTCCCCTAGTCCAATTCGGACCCAAGGGGGGCGCGCGGCCAGCCCTCCCACAGCCCTCCTCTCTCTCCACTAAGGCCCATGGTGGCCCATTAGTTCCCCCCGGGGGGTTCTAGTAACCCCTTCGGCACTCCGTTTTTACCCGAAACTATCCGGAACACTTCCGGTGTCCGAATAACATGGTCCAATATATCAATCTTCATGTCTCGACCATTTCGAGACTTCTCGTCACATCTGTGATCTCATCCGGAACTCCGAGCAAACTTTGGTCATCAAAAGCACATAACTCATAATACATATCGTCATCGAACGTTAAGCGTGCGGACCCTACGGGTTCGAGAACTATATAGACATGACCGAGACTCATCTCCGGTCAATATCCAATAGCGGAACCTAGATGCTCATATTGGCTCCTACATATTCTACGAAGATCTTTATCGGTCAAACCGCATAGCAACATACATTGTTCCCTTTGTCATCAGTATGTTACTTGCCAGAGATTCGATCGTCGGTATCATCATACCTAATTCAATCTCGTTACCGGTAAGTTTCTTTACTCATTTCGTAATACTTCATCCCGCAGCTAACACATTAGTCACAATGCTTGTAAGGCTTATAGTGATGAGCATTATCGAGAGGGCCCTAAGATACCTCTCCGAAACACGAAGTGACAAATCCTAATCTCAATCTATGCCAACCCAACAAACACCTTCGGAGACACCTGTAGAGCATATTTATAATCACTCATTTATGTTGTGACGTTTGATAGCACACAAGGTGTTCCTCCGGTATTCGGGAGTTGCATAATCTCATAGTCTGAGGAACATGTATAAGTCATGAAGAAAGCAGTAGCAATGAAACTGTAATGATCATAATGCTAAGCTAACGGATGGGTCATGTCCATCACATCATTCTCCTAAAGATGTGATCTCGTTCATCAAATGACAACACATGCCTATGGTTAGGAAACATAACCATCTTTGATTAACGAGCTAGTCAAGTAGAGGAATACTAGGGAGTAGGGACACTATGTTTTGTTTATGTATTCACACATGTACTAAGTTTCCGGTTAATACAATTCTAGCATGAATAATAAACATTATCATGAAATAAGGAAATAAATAATAACTTTATTATTGCCTCTAGGGCATATTTCCTTCAGTCTCCCACTTGCACTAGAGTCAACAATCTAGTTCACATCGCCATGTGATTTAACACCAATAGTTCACATCTGTATGTGATTAACACCCATAGTTCACATCACCATGTGACCAACACCCAAAGGGTTTACTAGAGTCAATAATCTAGTTCACATCGCTATATGATTAACACCCAAAGAGTACTAAGGTGTAATCATGTTTTGCTCATGAGAGAAGTTTAGTCAACGGATCTGTCACATTCAGAGCCGTGTGTATCTTGCAAATATTCTATGTCTACAATGCTCTGCATGGAGATACTCTAGCTAATTGCTCCCACTTTCAATATGTATCCAGATTGAGACTCAGGGTCATCTGGATTGGTGTAAAAGCTTGCATCAACATAACTCTTTACGACGAACTCTTTATCACCTCCATAACCGAGAAATATTTCCTTAGTCCTCTAAGGATAATTTTGACCGTTGTCTAGTGATCTACTCCTGGATCACTATTGTACCCCCTTGCCAAACTTATTGGCAAGGCACACAATAGGTCTGGTACACATCATGGCATACTTCATAGAACCTATGACTGAGGCATAGGGAATGACTTTCATTCTTTTTCTATCTTCTGCAGTGGTCGGGCATTGAGTCTTACTCAAGTTTACACCTTGTAATACAGACAAGAACTCCTTCTTTGACTGATCCATTTTGAACTCTTTCAAAAACTTGTCAAGGTATGTATTCATTGAAAAATCTTATCAAGCGTCTTGATCTATCTCTACAGATCTTGATGCCCAATATGTAAGCAGCTTCACCGAGGTCTTTCATCGAAAAACTCTCATTCAAATATCCTTTTATGCTATCCAGAAATTCTATATCATTTCCAATCAACAATATGTCATCCACATATAATATTAGAAATGCTATAGATCTCCCACTCACTTTCTTGTAAATACATGCTTTTCCAAAAGTCTGTATAAAACCATATGCTTTGATCACACTATCAAAGCGTTTATTCCAACTCCGAGAGGCTTGCACCAGTCCATAAATGGATCGCTGGAGCTTGCACACTTTATTGGCACCCTTTGGATCGACAAAACCTTATGGTTGCATCATGCACAACTCTTCTTCCAGAAATCCATTCAGGAATGCCGTTTTGACATCCATCTGCCAAATTTCATAATCATAAAATGCGGCAATTGCTAACATGATTCGGACAGACTTAAGCATCGCTATGGGTGAGAAAGCCTCGTCATAGTCAACTCCTCGAACTTGTCAAAAACCTTTTGCAACAAGTTGAGATTTGTATACAGTAACATTACCGTCAGCATCAGTCTTCTTCTTGAAGATCCATTTGTTTTCTATGGCTTGCCGATTATCGGGCAAATCGACCAAAGTCCATACTTTGTTCTCATACATGGATCCCATCTCAGATTTCATGGCCTCAAGCCATTTCGCGGAATCTGGGCTCATCATCGCTTCCTCATAGTTCGTAGGTTCATCATGGTCTAGTAACATGACTTTCAAAACAGGACTAGTACCACTTTGGTGCGGATCTCACTCTGGAAGACCTACGAGGTTTGATAGCAATTTGATCTGAAGTTTCATGATCATCATCATTAGCTTCCTCACTAATTGGTGTAAGAATCACTGGAACTGATTTACATGATGAACTACTTTCCAATAAGGGAGAAGGTACAATTACCTCATCAAGTTCTACTTTCCTCCCACTCACTTCTTTCGAGAGAAACTCCTTCTCTAGAAAGGATCCATTCTTAGCAACAAAGATTTTGCGTTCGGACCTGTGATAGAAGGTGTACCCAACAGTTTCCTTTGGGTATCCTATGAAGACACACTTCTCTGATTTGGGTTCGAGATTATCAGGTTGAATCTTTTTCACATAAGCATCGCAGCCCCAAACTTTAAGAAACGACAACTTTGGTTTCTTGCCAAACCACAGTTCATAAGGCGTCGTCTCAACGGATTTTGATGGTGCCCTATTTAAAGTGAATGCAGCCGTCTCTAAAGCATAACCCCAAAATAATAGCGGTAAATTAGTAAGAGACATCATAGATTGCACCATATCCAATAAAGTACGATTACGATGTTCAGACACACCATTTCGCTGTGGTGTTCCAGATGGCGTAAGTTGTGAAACTATTCCACATTGTTTCAAATGAAGACCAAACTCGTAACTCAAATATTCACCTCCACGATCAGATTGTAGAAATTTTATTTTCTTGTTATGATGATTTTCCACTTCACTCTGAAATTCTTTGAACTTTTCAAATGTTTCGGACTTATGCTTCATTAAGTAGATATAACCATATTTGCTCAAATCATTTGTGCTGGTAAGAAAATAACGATACCCACCACGAGCCTCAACACTCAATGGACTGCATACATCAGTATGTATTATTTCCAATAAGTCAGTAGCTCATTCCATTGTTCTGGAGAATGGAGTTTTAGTCATCTTACTCATGAGGCACGGTTCGCAAGCACCAAGTGATTCCAAAAGTCCATCAACATGGAGTTCCTTCATGCACTTTACACCGATACGACCCAAACGGCAGTGCCACAAATAAGTTGCACTATCATTATCAACTTTGCATGTTTTGGCTTCAATATTATGAATATGTGTATCATCACGATCGAGATTCAACAAAAATAGACCACTCAGCAAGGGTGCATGACCATAAAAGATATTACTCATATAAATAGAACAATCATCATTCTCTGATTTAAATGAATAATCGTCTCGCATTAAACAAGATCCAGATATAATGTTCATGCTCAACGCCGGCACCAAATAACAATTATTCAGGTCTAAAACTAATCCTGAAGGTAGATGTAGAGGTAGCGTGCCGACGGCGATCACATCGACCTTGGAACCATTTCCCACGTGCATCATCACCTCGTCCTTAGCCAAACTTTGTTTAATCCGTAGCCCTTGTTTCGAGTTGCAAATGTGCTCAATATCAAATACTCAGGCGCTACTATGAGCATTAGTAAGGTACACATCAATAACATGTATATCAAATATACCTTTCACTTTGCTATCCTTCTTATCCGCCAAATACTTGGGGCAGTTCCGCTTCCAGTGACCGGTCCCTTTGCAGTAGAAGCACTCGGTTTCAGGCTTAGGTTCAGACTTGGGTTTCTTCTCCTGAGCAGCAACTTTCTTGCCGTTCTTCTTGAAGTTCCCCTTCTTCTCTTTTCCCTTTTTCTTGAAACTAGTGGTCTTGTTGACCATCAACACTTGATGCTCCTTCTTGATTTCTACCTCCGCAGCTTTTAGCATCGCGAAGAGCTTGGGAATAGTCTTGTTCATCCCTTGCATATTATAGTTCATCACGAAGCCTTTATAGCTTGGTGGCAATGATTGAAGAACTCTGTCAATGACACTATCATCAGGAAGATTAACTCCCAGCTGAGTGAAGTGGTTATGGTACCCAGAAATTCTGAGTATGTGTTCACTGATAAAACTATTCTTCTCCATTTTGCAGATATAGAACTTGTTGGAGACTTCATATCTCTCAACTCGGGCATTTGCTTGAAATATCAACTTCAACTCTTGGAACATCTCATATGCTCCATGACGTTCAAAACGTCTTTGAAGTCCCGACTCTAAGCCGTAAAGCATGGCTCACTAAACTATCGAGTAGTCATCAGCTTTACTCTGCCAGACGTTCTTAACGTCATCAGTAGCATCTGCAGCAGGCCTGGCACCTAGCGGTGCTTTGAGGACATAATTCTTCTATGCAGCAATGAGGATAATCCTCAAGTTACAGACCCAGTCCATGTAATTGCTGCCATCATCTTTCAACTTAGCTTTCTCTAGGAACGCATTAAAATTCAAAGGAACGGTAGCACAGGCAATTGATCTACAATAACATAGACATGCAAATAACTATCTGGACTAAGTTCATGATAAATTAAAGTTCAATTAATCATATTACTTAAGAACTCCCACTTAGATAGACATCCCTCTAGTCATCTAAATGATCACGTGATCCAAATCAACTAAAGCATGTCCGATCATCACGTGAGATGGAATAGCTTTCAATGGTGAACATCACTATGTTGATCACATCTACTATTATATGACTCACGTTCGACCTTTCAATCTCAGTGTTCCGAGGCCATATCTGCATATGCTAGGCTCGTCAAGTTTAACCCGAGTATTCTGCGTGTGCAAAACTGGCTTGCACCCGTTATATGTGAAGGTAGAGCTTATCACACCCGATCATCACGTGGTGTCTCGGCACAATGAACTGTAGCAACGGTGCATACTCAGGGAGAACACTTATACCTTGAAATTTAGTAAGGGATCATCTTATAATTCTACCGTCGTACTAAGCAAAATAAGATGCATAAAAGATAAACATCACATGCAATCAAAATGTGACATGATATGGCCATCATCATCTTGTGCTCATGATCTCCATCACTGAAGCATCGTCATGATCTCCATCATCACCGACGTGACACCTTGATCTCCATCGTAGCATCATTGTCGTCTCGCCAACTATTGCTTCTAGAACTAGCGTTACCGCTTAGTAATAAGGTAAAACAATTACATGGCGATTGCATTACATACAATAAAGCGACAACCATATGGATCCTACCAGTTGCCGATAACTTTGTTACAAAACATGATCATCTCATATAACAATTTATATCACATCATGCCTTAACCATATCACGTCACAGCAAGCCCTGCAAAAACAAGTTAGACGTCCTCTACTTTGTTATTGCAAGTTTTACGTGGCTGCTACGGGCTTCTAGCAAGAACCGTTCTTACCTACGCATCAAAACCACAACGATTTTTCGTCAAGTGTGCCATTTTAACCTTCAACAAGGACCAACCATAGTCAAACTCGATTCAACTAAAGTTGGAGAAATAGACACCCGCCAGCCACCTATGTGCAAAAGCACGTCGATAGAACCAGTTGAAGAAAATATGCCCTAGAGGCAATAATAAAGTTATTATTTATTTCCTTATTTCATGATAAATGTTTATTATTCATGCTAGAATTGTATTAACCGGAAACATAATACATGTGTGAATACATAGACAAACATAGTGTCACTAGTATGCCTCTACTTGACTAGCTCGTTGAATCAAAGATGGTTAAGTTTCCTAGCCATGGACATGAGTTGTCATTTGATTAACGGGATCACATCATTAGGAGAATGATGTGATTGACATGACCCATTCCGTTAGGCTAGCACTTGATCGTTTAGTATATTGCTATTGCTTTCTTCATGACTTATACATGTTCCTGTAACTATGAGATTATGCAACTCCCGTTTACCAGAGGAACACTTTGGGTGCTACCAAACGTCACAACATAATTGGTTGATTATAAAGGAGTACTGCAGGTGTCTCCAAAGGTACATGTTGGGTTGGCATATTTCGAGATTAGGTTTTGTCACTCCGATTGTCGGAGAGGTATCTCTGGGCCCTCTCGGTAATGCACATCACTATAAGCCTTGCAAGCAATGTGACTAATGAGTTAGTTGCAGGATGATGCATTACATAACGAGTAAAGAGACTTGCCGGTAATGAGATTGAACTAGGTATTGGGATACCGACGATCGAATCTCGGGCAAGTAACATACCGATGACAAAGGGAACAACGTATGTTGTTATGCGGTTTGACCGATAAAGATCTTCGTAGAATATGTAGGAACCAATATGGGCATCCAGGTTCCGCTATTGGTTATTGACCGAGAATAGTTCTAGGTCATGTCTACATAGTTCTCGAACCCGTAGGGTCCGCACGCTTAACGTTACGATGACAGTTTTATTATGAGTTTATAAGTTTTGATGTACCGAAGTTTGTTCGGAGTCCCGAATGTGATCACGGACATGACGAGAAGTCTCAAAATGGTCGAGACATAAAGATCGATATATTGGAAGCCTATATTTGGACATCGGAATCGTTCCGGGTGAAATCGGCATTTTATCGGAGTACCGGGAGGTTACCGGAACCCCCCGGGGGTTAATGGGCCTACATGGGCCTCGAGGGAGAAGAGGGAAGGAGGCAGGAGGGGGCCGCACGCCCCTCCCCTTCCTAGTCCGAATAGGACAAGGGAAGGGGGCGGCACCCCCCCTTTCCTTCCCCTCTTCCTCCTCTTTCCCCCCTTCTCCTATTCCAACTAGGAAAAAAGGGAGTCCTACTCCCGGTGGGAGTAGGACACCCCCCTTGGCGCGCCCTCCTTGGCCGGCCGCCTCCTCCCCCTGGCTCCTTTATATACGGGGGCGGGGGGGCACCCCATAGACACACAAGTTGATCTACGGATCGTTCCTTAGCCGTGTGCGGTGCCCCCCTCCACATATTCCACCTCGGTCGTATCGTCGCGGAGTTTAGGTGAAGCCCTGCGCCGGTAGAACATCATCACCGTCACCATGCCGTCGTGCTGACGGAACTCATCTCCGGAGCTTTGCTGGATCGGAGACTGGAGATCGTCATCGAGCTGAACGTGTGCTGAACTCGGAGGTGCCGTACGTTCGGTGCTTGGATCGGTCGGATCGTGAAGATGTACGACTACATCAACCGCGTTGTCATAATGCTTCCACTTACGCTCTACGAGGGTATGTGGACGAACACTCTCCCCTCTCGTTGCTATGCCATCACCATGATCTTGCGTGTGCGTAGGAATTTTTTTGAAATTACTACGTTCCCCAACAGTGGCATCCGAGCCTGGTTTTATGCGTAGATGTCATATGCACGAGTAGAACACAAGTGAGTTGTGGGCGATACAAGTCATACTGCTTACCAGCATGTCATACTTTGGTTCGGCGGTATTGTGAGATGAAGCGGCCCGGACCGACATTACGCGTACGCTTACGCGAGACTGGTTTCACCGTTATGAGCACTCGTGCTTAAAGGTGGCTGGCGGGTGTCTGTCTCACTCACTTTAGCTGAATTGAGTGTGGCTACGCCCGGTCCTTGCGAAGGTTAAAACAGCACCAACTTGACGAACTATCGTTGTGATTTTGATGCGTAGGTAAGAACGGTTCTTGCTAAGCCCGTAGCAGCCACGTAAAATTTGCAACAACAAAGTAGAGGACGTCTAACTTGTTTTTGCAGGGCATGTTGTGATGTGATATGGTCAAGACATGATGCTATATTTTATTGTATGAGATGATCATGTTTTTTAACTGAAGTTATCGGCAACTGGCAGGAGCCATATGGTTGTCGCTTTATTGTATGAAATGCAAACGCCCTGTAATTGCTTTACTTTATCACTAAGTGGTAGCGATAGTCGTAGAAGCAATAGATGGCGTAACGACAACGATGCTACGATGGAGATCAAGGTGTCGCGCCGGTGACGATGGTGATCACGACGGTGCTTCGAAGATGGAGATCACAAGCACAAGATGATGATGGCCATATCATATCACTTATATTGATTGCATGTGATGTTTATCCTTTATGCATCTTATCTTGCTTTGATTGACGGTAGCATTTTAAGATGATCTCTCACTAAATAATCAAGAAGTGTTCTCCTTGAGTATGCACCGTTGCGAAAGTTCTTCGTGCTGAGACACCACGTGATGATCGGGTGTGATAGGCTCTACGTTCAAATACAACGGGTGCAAAACAGTTGCACACGCGGAATACTCAGGTCATACTTGACGAGCCTAGCATATACAGATATGGCCTCGGAACACGGAGACCGAAAGGCCGAACGTGAATCATATAGTAGATGTGATCAACATAGTGATGTTCACCATTGAAACTACTCCATCTCACGTGATGATCGGACATGGTTTAGTTGATTTGGATCACGTGATCACTTAGATAACTAGAGAGATGTCTGTCTAAGTGGGAGTTCTTAAGTAATATGATTAATTGAACTTAAATTTATCATGAACTTAGTACCTGATAGTATTTTGTTTGTCTATGTTTGTTTTTAGATAGATGGCTCGTGCTGTTGTTCCGTTGAATTTTAATGCGTTCCTTGAGAAAGCAAAGTTGAAAGATGATGGTAGCAATTACACGGATTGGGTCCGTAACCTGAGGATTATCCTCATTGCTGCATAGAAAAGTTAGTCCTGGAAGCACCGCTGGGTGCCAGGCCTGCTGCTGATGCAACTGACGACGTTAAGAACGTCTGGCAGAGCAAAGCTGATGACTACTCGATAGTTCAGTGTGCCATGCTTTACGGCTTAGAACCGGGTCTTCAACGACGTTTTGAACGTCATGGAGCATATGAGATGTTCCAGGAGTTGAAGTTAATATTTCAAGCAAATGCCCGGATTGAGAGATATGAAGTCTCCAATAAGTTCTACAGCTGCAAGATGGAGGAGAATAGTTCTGTCAGTGAACACATACTCAAAATGTCTGGGTATAATAATCACTTGATTCAACTGGGAGTTAATCTTCCTGATGATAGTGTCATTGACAGAATTCTCCAATCACTGCCACCAAGCTACAAGAGCTTCGTGATGAACTATAACATGCAAGGGATGAACAAGACTATTCCCAAGCTCTTCGCAATGCTAAAAACTGCGGAGGTAGAAATCAAGAAGGAGCATCAAGTGTTGATGGTTAACAAGACCACCAGTTTCAAGAAAAAGGGCAAAGGGAAGAAGAAGGGGAATTTTAAAAAGAACAGCAAGCAAGTTGCTGCTCAAGAGAAGAAACCCAAGTCTGGACCTAAGCCTGAAACTGAGTGCTTCTACTGCAAGCAGACTGGACACTGGAAGCGGAACTGCCCCAAGTATTTGGCGGATAAGAAGGATGGCAAAGTGAACAAAGGTATATGTGATATACATGTTATTGATGTGTACCTTACTAATGCTCACAGTAGCACCAGGGTATTTGATACTGGTTCTGTTGCTAATATTTGCAACTCGAAACAGGGACTACGGATTAAGCGAAGATTGGCTAAGGACGAGGTGACGATGCGCGTGGGAAATGGTTCCAAAGTCGATGTGATCGTGGTCGGCACGCTACCTCTACATCTACCATCGGGATTAGTTTTAGACCTAAATAATTGTTATTTGGTGCCAGCGTTGAGCATGAACATTATATCTGGATCTTGTTTGATGCGAGACGGTTATTCATTTAAATCAGAGAATAATGGTTGTTCTATTTATATGAGTAATATCTTTTATGGTCATGCACCTTTGAAGAATGGTCTATTTTTATTGAATCTCGATAGTAGTGATACACATATTCATAGTGTTGAAACCAAAAGATGCAGAGTTGATAATGATAGTGCAACTTATTTGTGGCACTGCCGTTTGGGTCATATCGGTGTAAAGCGCATGAAGAAACTCCATAAAAGATGGATTTTCGGAATCACTTGGTTATGAATCATTTGATGCTTGCGAACCGTGCCTTTTGGGCAAGATGACTAAAACTCCGTTCTCCGGAACAATGGAACAAGCTACTGACTTATTGGAAAGAATACATACCGATGTATGCGATCCAATGAGTGTTGATGCTCGTGGCAAGTATCGTTATTTTCTGACCTTCACAAGATGATTTGAGCAGATATGGGTATATCTACTTGATGAAACATAAGTCTGAAATAGTTGAAAGGTTCAAAGAATTTCAGAGTGAAGTGGAAAAATCATCATAACAAGAAAATAAAATTTCTGCGATCTGATCGCGGAGACGAATATTTGAGTTACGAGTTTGGTCTTCAATTAAAACAATGTGGAATAGTTTCACAGCTCACGCCACCTGGAACACCACAACGTTATGGTGTGTCCGAACATCGTAACCGCACTTTATTGGATATGGTGCGATCTATGATGTCTCTTACTGATTTACCATTATCATTTTGGGATTATGCATTAGAGACAGCTGCATTCACGTTAAAAGGGCACCATCTAAATCCGTTGAGACGACACCGTATGAACTATGGTTTATCAGTAAACCTAAGCTGTCGTTTCTTAAAGTTTGGAGTTGCGATGCTCATATAAAAAGGTTTTCAACCTAATAAGCTCGAACCCAAATCGGAGAAGTGCGTCATAGAATACCCAAAGGAAACTGTTGGGTACACCTTCTATCACAGATCCGAAGGCAAGATATTCGTTGCTAAAAATGGATCCTTTCTAGAGAAGGAGTTTCTCTCGAAAGAAGTGAGTGGGAGGAAAGTAGAACTTGAAGAGGTAACTGTACCTTCTCCCGAATTGGAAAATAGTTCATCACTGAAATCAGTTCCAGTGATTCCTACACCAATTAGTGAGGAAGCTAATGATGATGATCATGAAACTTCAGATCAAGTTACTACAGAACCTCATAGGTCTTCCAGAGTACGGTCCGCACCAAAGTGGTAATCCTGTTCTGAAAGTCATGTTACTAGACCATGATAAACCTACGAACTATGAGGAAGCGATGATGAGCCCAGATTCCGCAAACTGGCTGGAGGCCATGAAATCTGAGATGGGATCCATGTATGAGGACAAAGTGTGGACTTTGGTGGACTTGCCCGATGATCGGCAAGCCATAGAAAATAAATGGATCTTCAAGAGGAAGACGGACGCTGATAGTAGTGTTACTATCTACAAAGCTAGACTTGTCAAAAAAGATTTTTGACAAAGTTCAAGGTGTTGAATACAATGAGATTTTCTCACTCGTATTGATGCTTAAAAGTCTGTCTGAATCATGTTAGCAATTGCCACATTTTATGAAATTTGGCAAATGGATGTCAAAACTACATCCCTTAATGGATTTATTCAATAAGAGTTGTATATGATACAACCAGAAGGTTTTGTCAATCCTAAAGGTGCTAACAAAATGTGCAAGCTCCAGCAATCCATCTATGAACTGGTGCAAGCATCTCGGAGTTGGAATATACGCTTTGATAAGTTGATCAAAGCATATAGTTTTATACAGACTTGCGGTGAAGCCTGTATTTACAAGAAAGTGAGTGGGAGCACTACAACATTTCTGATAAGTATATGTGAATGACATATTGTTGATCGGAAATAATGTAGAATTATTCTGCAAAGCATAAAGGAGTGTTTGAAAGGAGTTTTTTCAAAGAAAGACCTCGGCAAAGCTACTTATATATTGAGCATCAAGATCTATTGAGATAGATCAAGACGGTTGATAATATTTTCAATGAGTACATACCTTGACAAGATTTTGAAGTAGTTCAAAATGGAACAGTCAAAGAAAGAGTTCTTGCTTGTGTTGCAAAGGTATGAAATTGAGTAAGACTCAAATCCCGACCACAGCAGAAAATAGAAAGAGAATGAAAGTCATTCCCTATGCTTCAGTCATAGGTTCTATAAAAGTATGCCATGCTATGGACCAGACCTATTGTATACTCTGCCCTGGTTTGGCAAGGGTGTACAATAGTGATCTAGGAGTAGATCACTGGACATTGGTCAAAATTATCCTTAGTGGAATAAGGATATGTTTCTCGATTATGGAGGTGACAAAAAGGTTCATCGTAAAGGGTTACGTCGATACAAGTTTTGGCACTGATCCAGATGACTCTAAGTCTCAATCTGGATACATATTGAAAGTGGGAGCAATTAGCTAGAGTAGCTCCGTGCAGAGCATTATAGACACAGAATATTTGCAAAATACATACGGCTCTAAATGTGATAGACCCGTTGACTAAGCTTCTCTCACGAGCAAAACATGATCACACCTTAGTACTCTTTGGGTGTTAATCACATAAGCGATGTGAACTAGATTATTGACTCTAGTAAACCTTTTGGGTGTTGATCACATGACGATGTGAAATATGGGTATTAATCACATACAGATGTGAATATTGGTGTTAAATCACATGGCGATGTGACCTAGATTATTGACTCTAGTGCAAGTGGGAGACCGAAGGAAATATGCCCTAGAGGCAACAATAAAGTTATTATTTATTTCCTTATTTCATGATAAATGTTTATTATTCATGCTAGAATTGTATTAACCGGAAACATAATACATGTGTGAATACATAGACAAACATAGTGTCACTAGTATGCCTCTACTTGACTAGCTCGTTGAATCAAAGATGGTTAAGTTTCCTAGCCATGGACATGAGTTGTCATTTGATTAACGGGATCACATCATTAGGAGAATGATGTGATTGACATGACCCATTCCGTTAGCCTAGCACTTGATCGTTTAGTATATTGCTATTGCTTTCTTCATGACTTATACATGTTCCTGTAACTATGAGATTATGCAACTCCCGTTTACCGGAGGAACACTTTGGGTGCTACCAAACGTCACAACGTAACTGGGTGATTATAAAGGAGTACTACAAGTGTCTCCAAAGGTACATGTTGGGTTGGCATATTTTGAGATTAGGTTTTGTCACTCCGATTGTCGGAGAGGTATCTATGGGCCCTCTCGGTAATGCACATCACTATAAGCCTTGCAAGCAATGTGACTAATGAGTTAGTTGCAGGATGATGCATTACATAACGAGTAAAGAGACTTGCCGGTAATGAGATTGAACTAGGTATTGGGATACCGACGATCGAATCTCGGGCAAGTAACATACCGATGACAAAGGGAACAACGTATGTTGTTATGCGGTTTGACCGATAAAGATCTTCGTAGGATATGTAGGAACCAATATGGGCATCCAGGGTCCGCTATTGGTTATTGACCGAGAATAGTTCTAGGTCATGTCTACATAGTTCTCGAACCCGTAGGGTCCGCACGCTTAACGTTACGATGACAGTTTTATTATGAGTTTATAAGTTTTGATGTACCGAAGTTTGTTCGGAGTCCCGGATGTGATCACGGACATGACGAGGAGTCTCGAAATGGTTGAGACATAAAGATCGATATATTGGAAGCCTATATTTGGACATCGGAATCGTTCCGGGTGAAATCGGCATTTTACCGGAGTACCGGAAGGTTACCGGAACCCCCCGGGGGTTAATGGGCCTACATGGGCCTCGAGGGAGAAGAGGGAAGGAGGCAGGAGGGGGCTGCGTGCCCCTCCCCTTCCTAGTCCGAATAGGACAAGGGAAGGGGGGCGGCGCCCCCCCCTTTCCTTCCCCTCTTCCTCCTCTTTCCCCCCTTCTCCTATTCCAACCAGGAAAGAAGGGAGTCCTACTCCCGGTGGGAGTAGGACTCCCTCCTTGGCGCGCCCTCCTTGGCCGGCCGCCTCCTCCCCCTGGCTCCTTTATATACAGGGGCGGGGGGCACCCCATAGACACACAAGTTGATCTACGGATCGTTCCTTAGCCGTGTGCGGTGCCCCCCTCCACCATATTCCACCTCGGTCGTATCGTCGCGGAGTTTAGGCGAAGCCCTGCGCCAGTAGAACATCATCACCGTCACCACGCCGTCGTGCTAACGGAACTCATCTCCGGAGCTTTGCTGGATCGGAGACCGGAGATCGTCATCGAGCTGAACGTGTGCTGAACTCGGAGGTGCCGTACGTTCGGTGCTTGGATCGGTCGGATCGTGAAGACGTACGACTACATCAACCGCGTTGTCATAACGCTTTCGCTTACGGTCTACGAGGGTACGTGGACGAACACTCTCCCCTCTCGTTGCTATGCCATCACCATGATCTTGCGTGTGCGTAGGAATTTTTTTGAAATTACTACATTCCCCAACACCAGTCTCATGAACGTGGTCATGTATGTCGGTCCGGGCCGCTTCATCCAACAATACCGCCGAATCAAAGTAAGACATTGGTGGTAAGCAGTATGACTATTATCGCCCACAACTCTTTGTGTCCTATTCATGCATAAAACATCTAAGCATAGACCTGGCTCTGATACCACTATTGGGGAACGCGGTAATTTAAAATTTTTCCTATGATCACGCAAGATCTATCTAGGTGATGCATAGCAACGAGAGGGGAGAGTTTGTCCATGTACCCTCGTAGACCGAAAGCGGAAGCGTTTCAATAACGCGGTTGATGTAGTCGAACTTCTTCGCGATCCAACCGATCCAAGTACCGAACATATGACACCTCCGCGTTCACCACAGGTTCAGCTCGATGACGTCCCTCGTGCTCTTGATCTAGATGAGGACGAGGGTGAGTTCTGTCAGCAGGGTGGCGTGGCAACGGTGATGATGATGTTACCGGCGCAGGGCCTCACCTAAGCTCTGCGATGGTATGATCGAGGTGTGTAACTGTGGAGGGGGGCACCACACACGGTTGAGAAAAACTTGTGTGTTCTAGGGTGCCCCCCTGCCCCTGTATATAAAGGAGGGAGGGGGAGGCCGGCCGGCCCTAGGGGCACGCCCAAAGAGGAGAAGTCCTACTAGGACTTCCTAGTCCTAGTAGGATCCCCTCCAAGGAAGAGAGGGGGAAGGAAGGAGAGGGAGAGGGAGTAGGAAAGGGGGGCGTTGCCCCCTTCCCCTAGTCCAACTCGGACCCAAGGGGGGGCGGCCAGCCCTCCTGCGGCCCTCCTCTCTCTCCACTAAGGCCCATGGTGGCCCATTAGTTCCTCCGGGGGGTTCTGATAACCCCTCCGGCACTCCGTTTTTACCCGAAACTGTCCGGAACACTTCCGGTGTCCGAATAACATGGTACAATATATCAATCTTTATGTCTCGACCATTTCAAGACTCCTCGTCATGTCTGTGATCTCATCCGGGACTCCGAACAAACTTCGGTCATCGAAAACACATAACTCATAATACATATCGTCATCGAACGTTAAGCGTGCGGACCCTACGGGTTCAAGAACAATGTAGACATGACCGAGACTCATCTCCGATCAATAACCAATAGCGGAACCTGGATGCTCATATTGGCTCCTACATATTCTACAAAGATCTTTATCGGTCAAACTGCATAACAACATACGTTGTTCCCTTTGTCATCGGTATGTTACTTGCCCAAGATTCGATCGTCGGTATCATCATACCTAGTTCAATCTTGTTACCGGCAAGTCTCTTTATTCGTTTCGTAATACTTCATCCCGCAACTAACACATTAGTCACAATGCTTGCAAGGCTTATAATGATGAGCATTACCGAGAAGGCCCAGAGATACCTCTCCGAAACACGGAGTGACAAATCCTAATCTCGATCTACCAACCCCACAAACACCTTCAGAGACACATGTAGAGCATCTTTATAATCATCCATTTTGCGTTGTGACGTTTGATAGCACACAAGGTGTTCCTCCGATATTCGGGAGTTGCATAATATCAATGTGAGGAACATGTATAAGTCATGAAGAAAGCAGTAGCAATGGAACTGTAATGATCATAATGCTAAGCTAACGGATGGGTCATGTCCATCACATCATTCTCCTAATGATGTGATCCCATTCATCAAATGACAACACATGCCTATGGTTAGGAAAGATAACCATCTTTGATTAACGAGCTAGTCAAGTAGAGGCATACTAGGGACACTATGTTTTGTCTATGTATTCACACATGTACTAAGTTTCCGGTTAATATAATTCTAGCATGAATAATACAAATTTATCATTAAATAAGGAAATAAACAATAACTTTATTATTGCCTCTAGGGCATATTTCCTTCACGAACGTGTTGCTGCACTGGGGTTTCTATGCTCTTGTATGTCTTGCCTCTCTATTTTCTTTATATGTGCCTTTTGTTCTATACACGTATGTACTAGATGTTCCTAGTATGCCCTATGCGATTTGCCATGTACTAATCTTATGATGATGCTAATTTGAATTAAGTTTAAACAAAATCTGTGCAATTTCCTAACACTAGCATTTGACATATCTAATTTTGCTCGAGCGTATTGTTTTTTTCTTCTTCCGTTTTTTTGGGACATTGTAGTGGCATCACAAAGCATTGTACTTTGCTTCGAATGTTTCTCAAATAACATAATTTGTGTCAATTTCGCTCAGAAAAGAAGT
Organism: Triticum timopheevii; assembly: GCA_963921465.1. Lineage (NCBI taxonomy): Eukaryota > Viridiplantae > Streptophyta > Magnoliopsida > Poales > Poaceae > Triticum > Triticum timopheevii. The sequence continues at coordinate 90,624,065 of OY997271.1, forward strand.
GCAAGAAAGAGTGCACTCCATCATCTAAAAAAACTAAAAAGAGCATGTTGATTCGCCTCCCATCTGTCTACCGCTCCAGTGGCCGATTGCAGGGAAAGAATTCCGGTGCCTCCGCTCTAGTTAGTAGTTTAGGTTTGGGTTTTAATTCTCGCAAGTGCAGCGCTCGGGCGGATGTCCCCGCTTCTTCTTTGAGTTTGTCTTTCAGGTTTCGATCCTCCTCAAATTCGTCCGTTTGGACGTAGCTAATGGAGCTCCGACGCAAATTCTTGGCGTCTGATTGGGGGAGTGAGGTTAATGTTTCTCGCCATATGGCAAGATTTGATATTAAGTGCTTCAGAGCTACGCAAGAATTCAATGGCGATGACTGCGACTTCATGACGTTGGTCCTTAGGGGCACGTGCACGAAGACTTTTCGGCTGTCATTGATGAGGTCAAGCTTGCTCCTGTAGGGGAGCAGCGACAGCGGCACGTCAACGACTTGTTCTGGCAGCAGTAGTGTGGTCGTTTGGTGGCCTCAAAATCTCGATGTAATTTTTATTGTGTTTATAAAATGTTTCGTACTTCCCATGAAATTTTATAATAGTATCGCCCCAAGGGCTGCCAAAGTGTACGGGTTTGGTGCCCAAGGGTTGCCATTTGTACGGATTCGGTGACCGCCCTCAAGGGCCCCTTAGTGGAATCACGACATCTTGCATTGTGCGAGGGCGTGAGGAGATTACGGTGGCCCTAGTGGCTTCTTGGGGAGCATTGTGGCTCCACACCTCTCCAAACGGAGATTAGCATCCGCAAAGGTGTGAACTTGGGATACATCGTCGTCTCCCCGTGCCTCGGTTATCTCTTACCCGACCTCTTTACTTATGCACTTTACTTTGTGATAGTCATATTGTTTCTTGTCATATATCTTGCTATCACCTAGTTGTTTATCTTGCTTAGAATAAGTTGTTGGTGCACATAGATGAGCCTAGTTGTTGTAGGTTTTGTGCTTGATAAATTAACCACTAGGTTTATTCCGCATTTGTTCAAGTCTAAACCGTAATTATTTTAAAGCGCCTATTCACCCCCCCTTTAGGCGACATCCATGATCTTTCACCGACCCGGCCCAAAAAAACCCGACCCGACCTTGCCTACGGGCCGTGCCTGTGCATAGATTTTGAGTCCGATGGCCAGGCCCGGGCCTGTCGTATTTGCAGTTTAACGAAGAGGCTCGACCCGAGGCCTGACGGGCTTTTTTTGCGTGATGGGCCGGGCTTAGGCCTGATTTTTAGGCCCGATGGCTGGGTCGGGCTCGGGCCTAGGTTTTTCGCGTCGGGCTGTGGTAGGCCCGGCCCGAGTGATGACCAGGTATATTTGATGGTCTTGAAATCTCGATGTAATTTTTATTACGTTTACAAGATGTTTTGTACTGTGGATGAAATTTTATAATAGATCTGACCTTTAAAATAAAATAAAAAGAGTGTGCTCTAGCAGGTGAGATGGGCGGCACGTGCTGGGTCGCTGTCCCACGAAGCAAAGTGGAGAAGTCTTTTGTTAACGTTAACGACGGACCGAGCTAACGACTACCGACCCGAACGTGCACCTGACCCGACCGACCGAGCACAGACAACACCGGCAGATAGATCTTCCCCGCCACCTTCCCTCCCCCCTGCAACCCAACCCTGCCCCGGCCGATCCCCTCTCCCCTCCTCGCCCTATCGCCGTCCGCGCGCATGCCCGCCGTCCGGTGAGCCGCCCCGCCGCCTCGCCGCCGAAAACCCTAGCGGCGCATTGCTCTCCACCCCGCTCTCCCCCAGCCCCCGCGGATCTGGAGGAGGAGGAGGCCGCCGCCGCATGTCTCTCTTCCGCAAGTTCTTCTACCGCAAGCCCCCGGACGGGCTGCTCGAGATCACCGAGCGCGTCTACGGTGCGTCGCCGTTCCCTCTCCCCACCCACTCCGTCCGCCACTGCGTCGCACGGGGTTCCCTCCTCCCTCCCTCCCTCCCCATTTCCCGTTTCGGCGGCGGCGCCGGCGCATCCGTCGTCGTCGTCGCAGGGTTTCGGATAGATATTAGAACGCCGCGCCAACGTCTTCTTCCTTTCGTTTTGTGTGCGCAGTGTTCGATTCGTGCTTCTCCACCGATGTCTTCGACGATGACAAGTACGGGCAGTACATCGGCGACATCGTCCTGCACCTCCGGAGCCACTTCGCGGACGCCTCCTTCATGGTCTTCAACTTCCGGGAGGAGGAACGGGAGAGCCAGCAGAGCCTGCTGGCCAGCATCCTCTCCATCTACGACATGGTGGTCATGGACTACCCGAGGCAGTACGTGGGCTGCCCGCTCCTCACCATGGAGATGATCCACCATTTCCTCAGGTCCGGGGAGAGCTGGCTCTCCATGGACCAGCACAACGTCCTCATAATGCATTGCGAGCAAGGCGGCTGGAACGTGCTGGCCTTCATGCTGGCGGGCCTGCTGCTGTACCGGAAGCAGTTCATCGGCGAGCAGAGGACGCTAGAGATGGTATACAGGCAGGCCCCTCACGAGCTCATCCAGCTGCTCTCGCCGCTGAACCCCATGCCGTCGCAGATAAGATACCTGCATTACATATGTCGGAGGAACGTGAGCGCAGAGTGGCCACCAGGTGATCGACCTCTTACCTTAGACTGCGTGATATTAAGGAATACCCCGGGCTGTAATGGGGAGGATGGATGTAGACCGATATTCCGTATCTATGGGCAGGATCCTCTACTTGGTACAGATAACACCCCTAAGGTGCTTTTTTCAACACCAAAGAGGAGTAAATACGTTCGGCATTACAAGCGGGTGAGTTTTGGACTATCTTCTGTTTGAAGAATTGGCAAACGAATTGCATTTCCTTCACTAGTTTCGCTACTAAACGTGCGTGGCGCCATAAACTGAATATTTGCTTCGTCGCTGTTAACATACCATTCTCATTTATTCTCATCTTACTCAGGCAGACTGTGAATTGATTAAGATTGACATCCACTGCCATATTCAAGGAGATGTCGTCCTTGAGTGCATCAGTATGGATGCTGATCAGGAACAGGAAGAGATGATGTTCAGAGTCATGTTCAACACAGCATTTATCAGATCAAACATTCTCATGCTAAACCGTGATGAAATTGATATAATGTGGGATGCAAAAGATCGATTCCCAAAGGAATTCAGAGCCGAGGTATTTAATCATCATTGCAGTCAACTTATTCTTTGTACAGTGTGCAGAAACTGAAGCCTTCTTCGTCCTTTGCTGTTAAAGATTCTTTTTTCAGAAATGGACACTGCAGATCATTTAGATCCCATGGAGATGGCAGGTATAGGGGAGAAGGAGGGCTTACCAATCGAAGCATTTGCAAAGGTTCAAGAGATGTTCAGCATAGTGGACTGGTTAGATCCGAAAGGGGATGCTGCAGTCCAGTTTTTCCAGCGGCTAACCACATATGAAACTATACAGCTGAGGCAGGGATTGGTGTCTCCAAGCAAGAAAGATTTGAGCATTAGAAAAGAAATAGAGTATTTGGAGCTTGGTTCACCGACCAAAAATATACAGCTGAGGCAGGGATTGCTGTCACCAAGCAAGAAAGATTCGAGCATTAGAAAGGAAATAGGGCAATTGAAGCTTGGCTCACCGACCAAAAATGAATCTGACAATGTTCAAAACAAATCAAGCAATGCTGAAAACTCAACAGTCTATATGAACAAAAAGGAATGTGATGGCATACGCAAATTTGCCCCGTTGGACCCAGCCAGTATTTATCAAGGACAATTAGGAAATTCTGTTGTTCCTGAAAACATAAACGCTCAAGTTCATAAGGAAATAACACATGTAGTTGACATCACTACCGAACGATCGTTTTCACTGGAAAGGCCTGACGAGCAATCTAGTCCAGTACAGTGCGCTTCGCCCTCTATGATTATGTCACAGCGGTTTCCACTTTCTAGGTCAAGTTCTGCCTTTCCTAGCAGCTCACCTCCAAGATCACTTTCAGCATGCCCTAGATTTTTTAGCGTACCTTCAGCCCTAGGAATTACAGCTTTGTTGGAAGATCATGCTACATTTGGAGGTTCTGAGAATTGTGGTTCAACCATAATTGCACCTACGATGTCAGATCTTTCAAGCGACACAATCAAAGTTCCGTCAAAACCATCATCAGGACAGCATCCAATAACAGGTTTTTCTCAACAAAATTCTTTTGTTGTACACCCATAACCTACTGTTGCCTGCAAATTTAACTTTTGATGACATGACAGGGACTCCGGTTGTAACAAAGGGTATGCCGCCGCCGGCGCCATCACCACCCCCACCCCCTCAGCCATCAGGTCCGGTGTTGTTCGTAGCGTCTGATGCTTTTATGCTGTCTGAGGAAGAAGATGACTTATCTAAGCCGTCTCCGAAGCATTCAGGTTTTGCTGAACCATCTAAATATATTGTAGTTAGTTTTTCCATCTCTAATTAAGCTTCTCTGTCGCAGCTCCTTCATTGTTGCCCCACCCATCTCCTCCACATGAAGAATCCACATTGCAGTTACCTGGAACTACCACTCTGCCCGCAAATCATCAGCAGTCCTCAAGTAACAATGCACAAGAATCATCACCAACTTCTACTGCTCTTGCCACTACCTCTACTTCATTCAGACCTCCTTCACCACCTCCACCTCCAGCTTCTCCTGTTAGAATAGTTGGAGCTCCTTTGTCTGCACCTAAGTCCTCCCTCAGTAGACCTCCTGCACCCCCTCCACCTCCACCACTTGCTTCTACTTCATCTCCTGTTAGACCTCCTACACCACCTCCACCTCCACCACTTGCTTCTACTTCATCTCCTGTTCCACCTCCTGCACCATCTCCACCTCCACCACTTGCTTCTACTTCATCAGCTGTTCGACCTCCTGCACCACCTCCACCCCCACCAGTTGCTTCTACTTCAGCGGCTGTTCGACCTGCTGCACCACCTCCACCTCCAACTCCCCCACTTGCTTCTACTTCATCTCCTATTCCGCCTGCTGCACCACCTCCACCACCTTCTCCAACATCATCTGCCATTAGATCTTCAGCACCGCTTCCGCCTCCACCTCCACCTCCAGGAATTACTTCTACACCATCGCCACCCAATCATTCATCAAAACAATCTCCTCCTGCTCCACCACCACCTCATGCTCCAAGGTTCTCAAAGGATGCCAACCATCCTGGTGCTTCTGGCAATGTTGTACCTCCACCAGCACCTCCTGGTCTTAATGCTAATCCGTTTGGTACGAAGGGGCGTGGACCTGCACCTCCTTCAGGCCCAATGTCTAAGGGCCTTCAATCTGGTCAGACTATGTCCAGAAGGTCCAATCTGAAACCACTACACTGGGTGAAAGTTACAAGAGCGATGAAGGGCAGTCTCTGGGCAGAGGGGCAAAAAGCTGATGAAGCTTCAAAGTATCTCTCTAACATCTTGACTGCACCAAAGAATGGTCATATGTATTGCTTTTTTTATGCTAATACATCTTTTGCATGACTTGTGCAGAGCCCCAGTGTTTGACATGTCAGAACTAGAAAATCTTTTCTCAACTGCTCTACCAAATTCAAATTCTAAGCGTTCAGATAAGTCAGGGAGTCGTGCATCTGGGGCAAAACCAGAGAAAATTCATCTTGTGAGTTTTAACAAATAATGTATCATTTGTTTTGGACACAAAATTTTCCAGTCAGTGTGTATATTCCTGATCTTCATTTCTTTCATGCTTATTTCATTCTTGATTCTCTATTAGTCTATTACATATGGTACATATGATCTCTTGTGAGTGTGCTGCAAGTTATACATTATTTTTCTCTTTTTGGTGCCTTTATGCTAGTGGCAACTGAGTGTGCACAATCTATGTTTCATAGTATATATTGCATGAAGATATAATGAACATATGTCAGAAAACCATATCTAAAATTTAAATGAATCCTACATTTTTATTTTTCTTCTTTTCTCACAAACCACTTTATTATGTAAAAAAGAAATGCTAGCATTAAGAATGGTTAAGTCACAAACCAAAATCTTGCAGTTAAGAGGTAATTAGTATGGTTTGATCCGGAATTCGTTAAACCATAAGTGTGCAATCAAAAGGTAGAGATTTATCGATGGCTCGGATCAATGGCATCCCATCCAGTTGGTGCCTTTTATTTTAGTATATAGGTTTCACCACATAATCAGTTCATTTCTTTCTAAGCGCTTATAGCAGATGCATGGTAGACCGTAGAACATATTCAACTGATCAAGGTACTTAGGATCCCAGTTCTTTATGTTAGTTTCCTTCATGGCATGTGGTGACCTTGCTTAGTTTTGCATATGTCATTACGGGTGTTTGTAGCTACTATATATGCCTTCTTATTTTGCTTTGCGTTACTGTTTGTTTTTTTTAACATCAGCTGTCTGGCAATACAGATTGATCTTCGTCGGGCTAACAATTGTGGAATCATGCTTACGAAAGTCAAAATGCCCCTTCCGGACCTAATGGTAAGCTGATGGCCAACTAACCTTTGGCATGTTCTAATTAAAAAATGGTTTTATATAAATATCTGAAGGTATTGATGTTGCTAGTCATGCAACAATGCCATATGTATTCTTTTGATAGACTTCTTTATATAGTCTATTAGATGATGGTGGGGGAGTTTTTAAGAAATGACGGTGAGAGAGTGTAATAGCGATTACTGATTAATCATTTCTTACTTAACCTGGAAATGCCTATTATTATGAATTTCTCATTGAAATAACCTGAAATTAGTTAAGAAATGAATGTAATTGTTTCTTTTGGTAGGACATTTACTTTATATCTTCGTTAATTATACCTATCAATTTTTTCTTTGAGAGCAGAGTGCTATTCTTGCTCTGGATGATACTGTCCTAGACGCTGATCAGGTGGAGAACCTAATTAAGTTCACTCCAACTAAAGAGGAAATAGAACTTCTGAAGGTAATTGTGGTGTTCGGTTTTAGTTCTTTACAAGATTCCTGAAGCTATCAGTTGTCATTACGCATTCTTGTCACCACTACAGGGTTACAAAGGAGATAAGCAAGACCTTGGTGAATGCGAACAGGTGACTTGCTTCCTTTCAGTTCGCTTTACAACTTTGTTACATCTCAAGTGAAACCTGTGGTGTATATACCATGGTTATCAGTATCACAATATGGATCGTAGTATCTTGTGATCTTACGTCCCTACTGCAGCCGATCGATACGTATTACGTAGTGCAGCAGCTACTCGATAATATCGAGTTGGATCACGTTACACGTCATAGAGTCCTTGGTATCACTACGTAAATCAAACCCAAATCCATTGATGCCGTTCTAAGTAGCAAAAAACCGCTCCACATTGGTACACAGCAGTGCAGTTGTGTAGCAATTAACCAAGCCATGCTTGCTGGAGGTAAAACTGCGAGAGGAGTATTTAAGTTGCACATTCTTCCACTCGTTGCATGAGGTGGGACTAAAATAATGGAGTTTTATCCTGTGAACGCCAGCAGCCAGTGAAGGACTTGCGGGTGGGTTGTGAAGTTAATGGGCCTAAAGCATTTCTCTTAGTACTGTCCAACAATTCTGCTGACTGCTCATATTGGACATTGGCCTACAATCAACTTAAATTTGGCATTTACAGGCTGCCCTGCTGCTGGTTATAAATCTGTAGAAGAAATGAGTTGGGCTGTGTAACCTAAATCCATTTGAAGTTTTTTCTAAGTATATAAATTAATTATACAGAACTAAAATCTCACATGGTATCGTGATCCTATGTTACGATCTGGTACTGCTGCGGAAAAATGACACTACTTATTATCCCAATACTGAGATACAATTTGCTTCTACTGCAGTTCTTCATGGAGCTTATGAAATTACCCCGTGTGGACTCTAAGCTGAGAGTTTTCTTATTCAAGATTCAGTTTCGATCTCAAGTGAGACATCTGATTCCTTTTCTTCTACTAGGAACTGTATTCTTTTGCTTGGCCTTTTTGGTATTGTATTGTTTAACTGTTATAGTTCTTCTCAGGTGTCTGACCTTAAGCGGAATCTGAACGTTGTTAACTCATCTGCTGAAGAGGTGGATACTGTTAATTTGAAATTTCATATTGTGTGATTAACATCATGGGTTTCATATTCTTGCTGTGATGTTCATAGATAAGGGGTTCAGTGAAGTTGAAAAGGATTATGCAGACGATTCTTTCTTTGGGAAATGCGTTGAACCAAGGCACTGCTAGAGGTAATACCAATTGTAAAGTGATACTTCTTGTTCAGGAGACATTTAGTAACTGAAGTAATAGATATCCTGTGGCACCATTTCTCTTCCTTGAATGCTGTAAATAAATTAAAAGGAGTGACTTCCGAACAAGGATCCATAATTGTTACCTTCACTCTCGACTTACAATCCACAATGAAGCAACATGCTTGACATTGGTTTATCTGCATGTAAAAGTATTTACTCGATGATTCTCTCAAGATAAGAGTAGTAAATTTTCCTGTAAAAAGGATGACAGTGGTAAGATTTTTATTACTTCATGGTATGCTGAAGACTAATAATAGATTCTGAAGTTTTGGTTTAAGTACCTTATGCAGTCATAACTTTGTGGCGTTTGAATTTTGAACTCAAAAGACTGAAGGAGCTCATTTCATCATGATACGAAGCCTAATTAGTAGTTAGTGCTTCCTCTCAAAGTAGTTTAGGTATGCAATCTGTCATAGTGAGTTGTTGGCTGATATATTCGCTGTGAACTAAACGTTCATTGGTAATTTGCAATACGTAAAGTTCAGCTAGTAATTTAAGTACTCCCTCTGATCCATATTAATTGTCGCTGATTTAGTACAAAGTTGTGCTAAATCAGCGACAAGTAATATGGATCGAAGGGAGTACTAGATTTGGAATATAATTATATATTTCTTCTGAAGTTTGTACAGTTTGGACTATATGAAAATTGTTTTGCGTCAATAATTTATTATAGGTATGTAGGATGTACCATCAGGTAAACACATGAGGCAAACCAGTGTGCACTAGATGCCCCTTTTTAGAGCTCTGGCTGTATGAATATTAGTAATATAGCGCACCATGCACCAATCTATAATGTATATAAAGCATGTATATTCTTGTTTACTTCTAATTGAAAAAGAAAGCACACACAAATTTGTTTTATACAGGTGAGGTGTCAAATTTTCCTACGCATTTCTGTTAAGATATTGGACACAACAGTAGTATATTATTAATCATCCTCCGTGTTTCAGGCTTTCGGTGTGTTGTCATTATTCATAGTTTTCTGTACAGGTCCCAGAGAATTGAAATGCAACACTCCGATACGATGGCACATTTTTTCATGTTTTTTTTTGCGGGGTGGCACATTTTTCATGCTAATCATCTTATATGAACTCTAATAGCTCTTCTATAATTCAATATGCATTGTTTAATTTCTTTTGATTGCTCGTTGCTTTATTTTTTCCTGGCTGCACTACAGTTCGTTTTGTTTATTGTAGGTTCTGCTGTTGGATTCAGGTTGGATAGCTTACTCAAATTAAGCGATACCCGTGCACGGAACAATAAGATGACCTTAATGCATTATTTATCCAAGGTATACATCTGTTCATATAGAAAAGTAGATAGTTTCAGTACTAACTTCTATTCCCTTCCAGAAAACGTTTTTATGTAGGTGTGGATCATATAAAATACAAAAGTAAATGTAGAATTTTTTCGCGTTCCAGAATATACAAGTTCAAATCATATCTACTAACTGGTATATCATGCATAGGAATCTCAAATTCCAGGGTCAGCCAACAATTTTAATGGATAAACCTTCTTAGTCAAATTCATCATTACCTAGCCTTGGATGCCGTGCATATAAAAATCTTTGCTTCTATAATACCATTGTACTCCCTCCGTCCGAAAATACTTGTCATCAAAATGGATAAAAAGGGATGTATCTAGAACTAATATACATCTAGATACATCCCCTTTTATTCATTTTGATGACAAGTATTTTCAGACGGAGGGAGTATAGTAACCACATAATATAGAAAGCTTGCATAACATGTTGTCCAGTGGATACTGGTATTTTGATGAGAATTGAGAAGCCTGGAAAGAGCTAATAACTTTACAGGAACCTCGTTTGAACTTTGAAGTTACCTATGCTCATATTTAAGTTATCTTGATGGAACATTTCCCAGTTGTTTTGCTTATCCTGCAATTGATGCAATTAGTTAACTTGAGGTGCATATCTAGTTTCGTGTGTCATACTTAATTTCTTTGGTGTGCTGGGTTGTGTTCATGTATTTTCTCTCTGTTATTTTTCTCACTTTTTCGATGCGGCTTTGAACTAAGTCTTAGCTTTCTGAGGATACTGTCTTATGAGGTTCATACCTTTGAAGTGGATCTAAGCCCTCTCCAACTTGTCATTGTGATATGCTTACAAATTCGGATTAGGTCCTCTTCGTAGGAAGTCTGAACTGCAGTTGATATGCTTGAATTACTCAATTTGTCATATCACCGCAGGTGCTTTCTGAGAAACTTCCAGAACTTCTTGACTTTCCTAAAGATTTGGCTAGCTTGGAGTTGGCAGCAAAGGTATTAGATTTGACGTGGTATTCGATGTTTTGGTCACTCTGGATATTGACAATAAATGATGCATTGATTGAGTTACTAGAGAACTATTTGGCTGAATGCAGATACAATTAAAGTCTTTAGCAGAAGAAATGCAAGCCATAAACAAAGGGCTCGAGAAAGTGGAGCAAGAATTAACTATATCTGAAAATGATGGTCCTGTGTCGGAGATCTTTTGCAAGGTAACTATAACAATTGTGTTTTTTTTTTCTTTTCTTTTTGAAATATGCTTTAGTAACAACGATTGCAACTGTTTGACTGCAATATAGTGCGTGTGTACTGCCATGGTACTGGCAAGATTTTTTGCTTGAAGTATTACACCATCATGATTCCACCAAACTAAGTACCTTCCTTTTACAGACACTGAAGGGCTTCCTCAGTGGTGCTGAAGCCGAAGTTAGAGCCTTGACTTCACTTTATTCTAATGTGGTATGTGTATCTCTTTAAGCAAGAGTCATTTGTGCTGTAACACGCTGGCATATTGGTGGTAGCCCATGTGACCCATGTTGGTACAGTGCAGTAGTGCTAGAATTAGCTCAATATGAAGAGTTTAGATAAATACTGAAAGTACGTACGTAAGAAGCCAAACTATTTCTCATACATAAGTTCCACACCAAAAGGGTCTAGGTCATGGAACCTGGGTTAGAAAAATATTTGTCCTCAAAGAGATCTCTGAAGACATGAAATGCGATTTAGGTAGCTGCAGGCTGGAATTTGTAAAGTATAGGTTCTTCTTTCCAGGAACATGCAGGAGAGCTGTATGTGAATGCATTAGATAGAAAAAAGAATTACACGGAGTTAGGCTCTAGGGGCATGTCCCAAAGAGCCGAACAGAAAACGACAGTCAAAAGTTACAGCTTACAAAGACCCAAAACAACCGAAAAACCCTTGCCTCCAGTTTATTCATATCTGTAATGACCGGAGAGAAAGTCAGATTAAGGGGCTGTAGCGTGTGTGGACACAACACCTGGGAGCTTTGGTGCCCCCTTTTTGGTTCGGTGAGGGGTGAGGAGACGAACGAATCCTATGACTACGGCACGAAGAACTTACCCAGGTTCGGGCTGCTGGGAAGCGTAATACCCTACGTCCTGCTTGGTTGTTTTGATGGATGTGTGGAATTGTTATGTTGCTGCTAGAAGGAGGGAGCGAGAGGGCCGGCCGGGGGCCTTTTTGCCCACGGCCGGGCAAGAGGGAAGGGATTTCCTTCTTAATTCTTGCTTGATTAGATTGATACATCTCCTCACTATATATAGTGAGGTTTACTTGACTCCCAAGCAAGGCTTACTTGACCCCTAAGCAAGCGACCCTTATCTCTAATTCCCTAAGACTAATGGGCCCATTAGGCCCATTACGTACTCTAACACTACACCCCACCTGGACATGCAGCTTGTCCTCGAGCTGCATGTGTTCCAAACATGCCCTTTTTTTCGTTGTTACTTGAATTATTTCATTTGCCAAATTCGATCAAATTATTTCCTTCTACAATATGTGAAATGTTTTTTGTTTGTTCGAACTGATATTGAGGTTGTAATTTTTTGTAAAGACGGAACTTCGTCAACTGATCAGTATTAATTAGACTGGGGTCTCAGTAAAAAATGTTGGGTTCGGCAGGATTGCATTCTGGTGCTACGAGGGAGCAGTGACGAATTGTAATCCTTTTCTGTAGAAGATGAATGGCAATTTTGGCGTCCAGTCATTTGTGCAATTGATCTACTTTCATTTATAATTAATTTAAGTGCAATTCTGAACCTTGCAGGGCAGGAATGCAGATGCATTAGCACTTTATTTTGGAGAAGATCCAGCACGTTGTCCATTTGAGCAAGGTGAAGCTAGCATGATATTCGAGTTCCGTGTAGCTGTTCTTGAAATTAGTTTAGATTAGTTACTACTTACTACTCTTTAACAAATCCTTCCAAAATCTCCATGTTTTGCAGTGGTCACAACGCTCCACAACTTTGTGAAATTGTTCACGCGTTCGCATGAAGAGAACTGCAAGCAGTTGGACCTTGAAAAGAAGAAGGCTCTGAAGGAAGCGGAAGCAGAACCAGAAAAGGCCAAGGGGGAATCGGAAAATGAGAAAGATAAGCTCAGTCATCCAATCAAAGAGCTAGACATCTCACTTCAATCACAACCACAAACTGCCAGTGCCAAATGATGACCTCTTTTTACCAGAAGAACCTGGTGCTTTCTCTATGGCAGATGCACACTGGAAATGTATGTTGCCCTGGGCATTAGTTACCTGGGATGCCAGTAAACCTGCAGCAACAAGAAGGCCATCGAATACACCGGTAAACATCCTAGCCTTTTGCAAACACATGTTATTTGCGCAAGCTGAAGGATGACTGTTTAATTTTCAAAAAGTAATAAGCGCACTTCACTTGATACATCATCTTCGTCTTCACCAGCTCATTCAAAAGTTCTATGCCTGCAGTTATACTTGTAACAGAGGGATTCCCGGAGAAAGTCATCCCTGGCGACAAAGCTGTATAGTTCTAACATAATAATAGTTCGTTTGGGTACTAGTGTTGAGCAAAATGTAGAATTAAGTTATATGTAACTAGTGTTGAGCAAAATGTAAAATAAATTTTTGGTCAATAAAAATGGGTTCTTCCCATGTGGTGACAATAGAAAGGGCTGTCTTCTCTGTGGGACAACAGAAATGGTTGTTTATACAAGCTTAGGCGGTACAACTTGTATATCATTTCTTCAGTCTGTTTGACCTGCCCCTTGTAGTATATCGTTTTGAAATTCGCTCTTGGTCGTCCCTATCATACGTCTGATCGTGGCAATTCATCAGACTGGCCGCTATTCCTCCGTTTGTAGCGGATGCATCCAACGACATGTACTTAGGCTATATAAAGTTTATAAACATCTGCTCATCTCTCTTCCCCATCTATAACCCTAACCAGCGTCGCCCATGTCTTGCAAGCCGATCTTACCAGAGCCATGGCCATGTCCTTGCCACCGATTTTGACGAGAGCCATGGTGAGCAGCACGTCGTTACCCTTGTCCCCGCCGGCCGCCGTTAACCCGGAAAGGCATATGCCGAGCAGTGCATACACATTCCAGATCGCCTCCCACCCTGTTTGTTGCCGTTGTCTCTTACCAACCAAATTGCGAGCATAACGATCCGACGAGACCTACGTCGATTAGCGCTTCGTTGTCCTTGCCCCTCAACAACGCCTGAGAGGTCTGTTGCGAGCAACACTTCCGGTGACTCGTGACCCTCCGACGCCGGGCTCGTCCCCATCACCCTATCCTCCCCTATGGGCTATGGCTCCCCTCCCCCTCTCCATCGGCTCACCCCTCGTCCCTTCAACTTACCTCTCCAATTGCAGCTTCTCCCCTACCCCACCTATGACTCCCTCCACACCCGCAGGTAGAGGTGATCTTGATAGGAAGCATCCCATGTCTTTTGAAACAATATTGATACATTGAAGAAAGCAACTAATATGAATCTTTAGTGTGCGGTCCAGTATTGAAGCAGAGAACAACACAAAGTATGTTTTGATATTTTGGATGACGATGCATAAGATTCAACACTAGTGGTTGGTGGAGCAATTGGTGTACTAACGAAATCATTTTTATTACTACTTGTGAAGTCATAAAGTTTGATGTTTAGAGCGGAAGTAGACATGTTTTCAAGCCTAAAACAAAAGCCGAGAAGGATAAGAGAGGTTTGTGTTGCTTTGTCTTATAGTGATTGTGTGCCAGGGGTCAGCGAAGAAGCGGGACGCTATTGTCCTGGACTAGTCTACTAGGACTCGGGGAAAGAGACTTGCGTATACTTGCTAGAATTTTATTTGTTTCTATTTGTGTTTTTTGAAAAGCAGAAAAGCAAAATAATAAGCAGCAAAAAGTGATTAGGAAATGTAGATAACAGGGCCATAAAAGTAAAGGAGTGTACTGTAGGGTAAGTAGCAGAAAACAAAAAATTCCAACCTACGCACCAGCCCAGGACCACTATGAAGATGCATACAATGTTTGATCTGATCATTACCAACTCGCAGCGCAACGGAAGTAGAGTTGGCGAAGATCGTTGGTGTAGATCCTTCCAGCTAGGATTTTACAATCTCCCAACCGTGAGAATATACTCCCTCGGACGGTCCCTCGGACAACCCTCAGACCAAAGCTCGATCGGCCCTCCGGGAGGCACTCAGACGATCAGTCACTTGGACAGCCCTTCCGGAGGCACTCTCGAACTAAGATCGAAACAACGACCTCTCTACCAGGTTGCACACATACGGTGCCAGCTATCCGGCAGGGCTTCGCCATTCAGAACTAGGCCCTACTGAAGACTAGACGGCCTTTCGGCTTTATGGAACTATATCGTGTGTGTGAGAGAGAGATGGCAGATCATGCATGCCTTTTGTTTGAGAGAGAATGAGTGAGTTGGAGAGCTCCTCTCCACCTCTATTTATAGGGTGAGGCAGGGGGTAGAGGCCATCTGAAAATACCAAATGCCCATGATATATGTCCTTCATAAGGGCAAAATGGGGTGGCTTCCAAAAAGCAAATAGTGTTGCCTGGATCACCATGCCTACATCATCCCTAATAGTGTTTTCACTATTCACTTTACTATTCATGACATCTTTTCATAAAATATTTTCATCGTCCATTTAATCCAAAAAAATTGGAAGGTCTAGAACATTTTTGGACCCCTTAAAATAATTCTGGATGCGTTCGGAACATTTTCGATATGAAATTTATCTCTAAAACATTTCTGGGTTTCTCTCTGGAACTTTTCGTCTTCGAAACTTTTCTGGAAACAATCTCTCGGGCTCCCTGTCTATTACTTAGTAGAGATGGCCCTTAAGTGTGTGACCCTGTAGGTTTGATGAAGTATAGACATGACCGGAACTCTTCCGATCAATGACCACTAGTGGAACCATGAACATCCATATTTATCCCTATACCCACACGAATGAATATACGAACGGACCTGTAATTACCGAATGTTGTTCCTGTTGCTTTGCGGTATTTTACAGATATCCAAGGTGAGATTTAGTGGCATCCCCATGAATCAACAACTTTTTATGATATTTCACCATGCCAGTTTCCTCGTTACCAGTTTTGTTCTCTTTTCTTGTTCCCATGTTCTGGCATCCCCGTGATAAAATCACCTTGTCTCTAGCCAGACGATGATGGATACCGTAACACCAAGAGGGCCTGAAAAATATCTCTCCATCGTCGGAGGAGCAAATCCCAATCTTGAGCTATCAAGTACCTTGTTATACTTTTTCATGAACCTGAAAGCCACTGTAATAGCCACCCTGTTACAGATGACGTTTAACTAACCCCAAAGTTTATGAAGCAAGTATGAAGGAACTCGATAATCCCATGGTCTAAGGAATTATGCAAACGCTAACTTTCTCTGTGTTATAAAACTATTAACTTTTGATGAATGTATCTCATAGCATAACATCAATTTGGGTCGATTCAACACAAGTGTTCTTCTAACATTATGTCCTCAAAGTTGCCAGCATAGTCATGCCCATGATCAGGAAAATGTGACCATCATGCAACACTTGAGCCAATCTTAGATGCACGGCTAAGAATACATTTTACCATTTCTTATTCCACACGTGCATGCATATGGGTTTCCCTCTGAGACTTTATGGATGTACGGATTCAGGGACCATTGTAATTATAACACGGAATATAAACATAACCACGAACTTGGAGATAAATAGTAGTTTTTTTATTATTGCCTCTAGGGCATATCTCCTACATGTAGGACCTATGTTAATGTCCAAAGACACCTTGGCAACGTCACCAATGAAGGCTTGGCCTTAATGGTAAGTTGACAGAAATCTCCGTACACCTTCAAACAATACTCCCTGACAACGGTGCCAGAAAAATGCTTACTTCCTCTCAACTAGAAAGGTGTTGGGCCCAAGTGCAAGGGTTTGTAGCAAGCAAAAATTTTCCCTCGAAGTGGATGACCATAAGTTGAATCAGTAGGAATTTACTAAGCAGCCAATGATCAATACCTACACATACAAATACAGAAATGCCTTCGTCCCCAACGAAACCTGCAAGATTGTTAGTATCACTAGCCTTGCTAGTTACGAGGATTAACGGAAATGTCTATGGAAGATTGATTGGAGATGAGAAGTAAAAGGCAAAGAACTGTGAAGAGCGTTGATCGAGGTTGGAAGAAATGAGAAGAAGAATGGACCAGGATCCATAGGTTCACTAGTGGTTTCTATCCAAAAGATAGCATGGTGTGGTGAACAAATTATAGTTGCACATCAATTAAATTGCATTTTTTATGACTATGATTATACATTTGCATAACTACATATGAGCATCATGTCCAAACATCTATAGAACATTATCCAACTGCATCTATATCTAATACCCCATCCAAAACTGCTATCGAGCATGCATCTTAAAGTATTAAGTAATAAAAAAGAGTATCACATTAAGTATGACATGAAGTAGATGATACATTGTCTTCACCCTGTGTTCAAAGGACAACCGCACGATCATCGTTTTATCCCTAGTGGCTACAAATACAAGCCTTTACCACCTTTTGTCACCGTGGTAGATTAGCTGCAAGATTGAACTCAACTATCATACAGAACTCCCTCTTGGAGATCATCTATCAAACTTGGCCAAAGAAAGACAAATAGATCGAGAGCATACATGAATAAGAATTATGTTGAAAAGAAATCAAATTGATCTCAAAATAATTCATGGATAGATATGATCATAGAGTGACAATTCATCACATCATAACAAGCACACCAAAAAATTACATCAGATGGATCACAATCATGTAGGGCAGCTCATGTGGTATTTTTATTGAGAAGCAAGGGAGAAGAAAACATCTAGCTACTGCTATGGACCCATAGTCCAAAAGAAAGTACTCACAATTGATCATGGCGGCCTTCAAGTTGATGGATATGGTTACCGAGATGATTTCCCCCTCCGACAGAGTTTCGAAAAAGGCCTCCAGATTGGATCGCTGTGGAACAGAGAGGTGCAGTGGTGGAAATAGAAGAACTCCTCGATAGATAGGGTTTTGGGGGCAAAATGAAAAATACATACGTCGAGAGGTGGTGCAATGGAGTCCCGTGGACCCACGTGTGAAGCTTCCCAACTCAAAACTTTTGCTCGAATTTTTTCTTGATTTTTGAGCTCGTAAAATTGATTTCCACGAAAGTCCAAAGACATGTAGAAAATAGCAACTAACAGTGGCATTAAGTTAATATTTAGTCCAGGAAAAAAAAGTGGTGCCAAAGCTATGCCAAAATGATATAAACATTGCATGAAAAAAAATTATAGATATGTTTTATACGTATTTAGTGGCAAAATTGCATTAGACAAAACCACCATGGGCCGACTTTGATTGCGTCGTCCACGCCAATAGTGCAAAACAACAATGCCATGAAAGTTCCCAAGAGGAGGACTACCTCACGAGGACGCAGATGGTTGCGATCAGCGAACACAAGAATCACGGGATCATGACCACCGGCGCAACACCTGCAAATCTTCACACATGTAGGGCCTGTTTGATTCGCCATATTCTAAAAAACATACGATTGGAATGCCATGGTCATCTCAATCCTACAAATTTTGGGTTGCTTGATTGCATCATAGGAAAAACAAAGGATTCTTTCAGGCCTTCTTTGGTTTGGAGGAATTTGTAGGAATTCTATAGGGAAAAAAAATCCTTCAAAGTTGCAGGAATAGAATCATATTTCTATGAAGCAATTCTTCTATCCTTTACGTTTCATAGGAGAATAAACATTGCCCTAGACTCAATGAATTTTTTTTATGATGTGAACCAAAAGACATCTCTTCCTATTCCTACTCATAGGATACAAGACATATGACATTTTATTTCCTACAAATTTTCTATTCCTATGATATTCCTATCCTATGAACGAAAGAAGGCCTCAAAAATATTTGAGTGGATGCTAGAATTTCTAGAAAAAAAATCTTACAGGATTCAATCCTATGAACCAAACAACTAACATAGGAAAAAATCCTAAGAATTCTAGTCCTCCAAAATTCCTACAAAATCATTTGAATCAAAGGAGCCCGCAGTTGTATTTTACCGATCCGTCGCATGACTTCCACGACCCGACCGCCACACGAGCAGCTGCCAGGCTACAGACTGGCCAGGCATTGTGCCCCCAGATGGCTTGTTCGGTCAAGCTGACATCTGCACTCGTGTCTGTCGTGTCCGATGAAAGCAGGGGCAGGCCGTTTGGACGCGCCGACCTGCAACCAAGACATGAACAGACTCAACCTTGCATCATATCACTGAGGAGCTATGCCTGATCTAGAGTTCCCACCTCAAGCCGTCCACCAAACTGTCGTTGAAGAGTGCCGCTAGCGCTAGCAGATCACAAACCAGATGTCCGATCAGGAGGAGAAGGGGAGGGGAAGAAGGGGAGGGAAGGGGCAGGCTTAGAGAGGAAGCCCGCCACCACCATCGGTCGGCCGTGGAGGCCATCGTCAGAGCATCTCCACTCGCGCCCCTAACAGACCCCCCAAGGCGAGTATTTTTGCGCCGGCGCTGGAAAAAAAACCCAGTTGCGCCCCCAGGACGCCGAAAACCGCCGGCTCGGCCCATATTTTGGCCCGGCGATCCCAGGCCAAACCCAACGCACTGGGGGACGCTTGGGGGCTCCGACGGAAGGAAAAACCGCGCCTGGGCCACCATTGTCAAGCGAAAAAAGCATCTTGCACGTCCAGATTCCCCCCTCCCGCGCACTTTGCCTTCCGCCGCCGTGCCGATCCCGGCGCCGCCTGTCTACCCACCGCCGCTAGACAAACCATTCCCCCGCCGAAAAAGAGAGGGTTGTTTGCCGCGGCAGCCTCCACTCGTTCCTGGATGAGCTTTCCGGCGCTTCGGCCACGCAGAGTGCGGTTACTGGCGGCTGCGCGCCTACCACGCCCGCTAGGTGTTCGGCGATTTGTCTGCTCGGTGATGGACTCAGACAACAAGGAAGCATTCACGGTGCTGCTGGAGGAGGAAGCCGATGCCGACGCCAGGACGAAGAGCATCTCATGGTCCTCGCCGCGCTGGCCGACCTGTTCGTGAGCAACACAAAACCGCGGCGAGGTGGCTCGGCGCCGAGCCGGTGTTCATGGTGTAATTTGGCTAGTAGTTTGTTGATAGGCCAAATTAATAAGTGGTCATTCAAGCTAATCAATTACTATTTTGTTTAAAGATTGCAACATGCATTTTTATGGACAAGAGGATACTTGGAACATGTCCTAGCCAGACTCAGGGTATCTCGGAGTTACCACAACGCTACCTAGGACAAGTCCTTACAGGGATCAGAGGTCAAAGCTGAAGATTGCAGTGCTATGGGTGGAGTTACACAAGGGAAAGTGCAACATGCAGAAATACACATGAAGAGCGGAGAAATGTGTTGTGATTAGCGACGTTGCCGGAATATTTTATTCATATAAAAGGCAAGGCAAGGAGTGCTTATACTGTGAATATGGCCAAGAGGGGTTGCCACGCAGGTTAGCTATGCGTGTTAGCTGGCTGATTAAAGACGTAAAGTGATATATATGGTAATCGTGCTATACATGGTAATCCAATTAAGATGGCCATATTCTAGTCGGTTTAGCTTTGGAATTGTTTTCGTATATGCCAAGTCCAGCGTGCCAATATAAATGTAAGGCCGTGGCCGATTGAGGAAATAACAACCCATCTATTCAACGAAACCAATCTACTTTTTCACGTATGTTTTATCCATCGTTCTTTTCCGGCTGAACCCTAGCAGTCCTAGGGTTTGGTTCATCTTTGTCGTTTTGCACTGAAAAGCGGTCGTCCCTCCTCCACGAAAGTGAGGGGATCTTTGTTGCTTTACTCGAAAAGCAATCGTTCGTCGTCATGAAAGCACGACGGTTATCTTGGTGTTGCGCGGCGATTTCGCATGCCAACAGCCGGCTGAAGACAAAGTAAAGGCATCGACTGGAAGGCTATTGCTTGCTCTACGCCGACTACTTCACCGACGCGCCACTGCACAGCGAGAAAGTATTTCATCGGATGAGCCGAAAGCTCTTCCTCAGGATTGTGAATTCCATCTGTTAGTTCGACAACTAATTCAAGTGCAAGAAAGATTGCACCGGCACACTTAGATTCACCTCACTCCAGAAGTACACGAAAACTATAAGGATGCTTGCATACGGAGCTCCCGGTGATATACTGGAAGACTATGGACGTGTGGCCGAGTTCACCACCATTGAGTGTTTGTACAAGTTTTGCAGGGTAGTGGTGGCAGTGTTTGGACCTTAATACTTGCGATCACCCAATGCTGAAGACACTGCTCGGATCCTAGCACAAAATGCAGCTAGAGGATTTCCCGGGATGCTTGGAAGCATCGACTACATGCATTGGAAATGGAAAAATTGTCCATTTGCTTGGCAGGTACAAAGGCGCCAAAGGCGGTTGCAGTGTGGTACTTGAGGCAGTGGCCACAAGACCTCTGGATTTGGCACTCCTTCTTTGGTATGCGAGGAACTCACAGTGACATCAACGTACTGCAGTGCTTGAATGTCTTTGCCAAGCTTGTTGAAGGTCATGCTCCTCCAGTGAACTTCGAGGTCAATGGGCGCCACTACAACAAGGGATACTACCTAGCAGATGGCATTTATCCGAGATTGATCCACATTTGTGAAGACTATCTCAAGACATGTGCCAGGAGGCAAAAACTCCTACTTTGCCAAGTGTCAGGAGGCTTGCAGGAAGGATGCCGAGCGGGCATTTGGTGTGCTCCAATCTTGATTTGCTCAGACCTGGTCGAAAGATCAAATGTGGGAGCACTAGTAGAAAGGGGGGCAATGGTCCAGGCCAGGTCAGCCCATTAGTCCCGGTTCAATCCAGAACCGGGACCCATGGGGGCATTGGACCCGGCTCGTGAGCCCCGGGGGCCGGCCGGGCCACGTGGGCCATTGGTCCCGGTTGGTGGGACGAACCGGGACCAATGGGCCTCGCTCCTGGCCCACCACCATTGGTCCCGGTTGGTGGCTTGAACCGGGACCAAAGGCTGCCCTTTAGTCCCGGTTCGTGCCACGAACCGGGACCAATTAATTGCCTATATATACCCCTCGCCCGCGAGCAGAGCACTCCCACTGCTCTGTTTTTCCTGGCCGGCGAGGAGAGAGCTTTGTGGTGCTCTAGCTCACCTCCTATGCACACGAGGTGTTCAATGGAATGCCCGAGCCACACTACTTAAGCTTTCTCCTCTCCAAGCTCGACCTCCAAGCTCCATTTTCCTCAATATTTGTCTAGGTTTAGCGGTCCGTCACGTCCCGTCCCCGTCTTCACCGCCATCGATCGCCCGCGCCGATCTCGTCGTCGGCACCACCTGGTGAGCCTCTTGTTCTTATCTTCTTTCTAAAAGGAAAAAAATTCTTACTTGTATGTTTATATAGATACTTGTATAATTTTCTTACTTTTATTATTGCATCTTATATAGTGCGATGGTTCTGGTATCCGCCCCCGTTGGCCCTCGTCCTGTCTATGATTCGGATGTGGTATATATTATCTTTTCATAACTATTGGTTCATTTATTGTTTATGAAAATTATGCCGACCAACGTGACATAGATTTTATTTATCTAGGAGGTTGTTGAACCGGAAATTCCAACCGACCCTATTGTCGAGAGGTTAAATTTAGTTGAAGAAGAAAACAATTTCTTGAAGGAAAAAATAAGAAAAATTGAGGAGGAGAAGATGATATTGGAGTTGCATGTTGCGGATGTCGTCGATGATCACAAGATCAAGATGGATGCAATGCGCTTGAAAATTAGAAAGATTAGAAAATATGCCATTCATACCGAGGCTTGGTATCATTATGCCGTTGGATCAGTTGTTACATTGGTTGCGATTATGATCGCATTTGTTTTCGCATTGAAATGTTTTACATAGTTTCAATGTATGGTTTAATTAATTTAGATGCTCTGCAGAGCTTTATGTTGTTAGATGAGAACTATGTATGTACTTTGGTTTTAATGTGATGATGAACTTCTATTAATTTGGTCACTTAATTATCTATTCATGATGTTCTGTAATGATTTTTGACACACTTAATTATATATAATGCACGCAGATGAACCGGCAATGGATGTACGATTCAAGACACACCTTCGAGTACATTAAGGACGTGCATGATTTTCTCGAAGTGGCTGAGGCAAACAAGCAGAATGGTTTTATGTGTTGTCCATGCCCTATATGTGGGAATACGAAGTCTTACTCTGACCAGAAAATCCTTCACACCCACCTGCTTTACAAGGGTTTCATGCCACACTATAATGTTTGGACGAGGCACGGAGAAATAGGGGTTATGATGGAAGACGGCAAAGAAGAAGAGTACGATGACAACTATGTGCCCCCTGAATACGGTGATGCTATTGAAGATCGAGAGGAACCAGACGATGTGCACGATGATGCTGCAACGGGCGAAGCTGCTGAAGATCAAGAGGAACCAGACGATGTGCCCGATGATGATGATCTCCGCCGGGTCATTGTCGATGTAAGGACGCAATGTGAAAGTCAAAAGGAGAAGCTGAAATTCGATCGCATGTTAGAGGACCACAAAAAAGGGTTGTACCCCAATTGCGAAGATGGCAACACAAAGCTCAGTACCATACTGGAATTGCTGCAGTGGAAGGCAGAGAATGCTGTGCCTGACAAAGGATTTGAGAAGCTACTGAAAATATTGAAGAAGAAGCTTCCAAAGGATAATGAATTGTCCAATAGTACATACACAACAAAGAAGGTCGTATGCCCTCTAGGATTGGAGGTGCAGAAGATACATGCATGCCCTAATGACTGCATCCTCTACCGCGGTGCGTACAAGGATCTGAACGCATGCCGGGTATGCGGTGCATTACGGTATAAGATCAGACGAGATGACCCTGGTGATGTTGACGGCGAGCCCCCCAGGAAGAGGGTTCCTGCGAAGATGATGTGGTATGCTCCTATAATACCACGGTTGAAATGTCTGTTCAGAAACAGAGAGCATGTCAAGTTGATGCAATGGCACAGTGAGGACCGTAAGAAAGACAGGAAGTTGAGAGCACCCGCTGACGGGTGTGGAGAAAAATCAAGAGAAAGTACTGGGATGAGTTTGCAAGTGACCCAAGGAACGTATGGTTTGCTTTAAGCGCGGATGGCATTAATCCTTTCGGGGAGCAGAGCAGCAATCACAGCACCTGGCCCGTGACTCTATGTATGTATAACCTTCCTCCTTGGATGTGCATGAAGCGGAAGTTCATTATGATGCCAGTTCTCATCCAAGGCCCTAAGCAACCCGGCAACGACATTGATGTGTACCTAAGGCCATTAGTTGAAGAACTTTTATAGCTGTGGAATGGAAACGGTGTACGTACGTGGGATGAGCACAAACAGAAGGAATTTGACCTAAAGGCGTTGCTGTTCATGACCATCAACGATCGGCCCGCTCTCAGTAACCTTTCAGGACAGACAAACAAGGGATACCACGCATGCACGCACTGTTTACTTGACACCGATAGTATATACCTGGGAAGCTGCAGGAAGAATGTGTACCTGGGCCATCGTCGATTTTTTCCGACCAACCATCAATGTCGAAAGAAAGGCAAGCATTTCAAAGGCGAGGCAGATCACCGGAAGAAGCCCGCCATGCGTACCGGTGATCACGTACTTGCTATGGTCAATGATTTACACCTAATCTTTGGAAAGGGTCCCGGCACACTAGCTGTTCCGAATGACGTTGAGGGACACGCACCCATGTGGAAGAAGAAATCTATATTTTGGGACCTACCCTACTGGAAAGACTTAGAGGTCCACTCTTCAATTGACGTGATGCACGTGATGAAGAACCTTTGCGTGAACCTGCTAGGCTTCTTGGGCGTGTATGGAAAGACAAAAGATACAACTGAGGCACGGGAGGACCTGCAACGTTTGCACGAAAAAGACGGCATGCCTCCAAAGCAGTATGAAGGTCCTGCCAGCTATGCTCTTACCAAAGAAGGGAAGGAAATATTCTTTGATTGCCTGCTTAGTATGAAGGTCCCGACTGGCTTCTCGTCGAATATAAAGGGAATAATAAATATGCCAGAGAAAAAGTTTCAGAACCTAAAGTCTCATGACTGCCACGTGATTATGACGCAACTGCTTCCGGTTGCATTGAGGGGGCTTCTACCGGAAAACGTCCAATTAGCCATTGTGAAGCTATGTGCATTCCTCAATGCAATCTCTCAGAAGGTGATCGATCCAGAAATCATACCAAGGCTAAGGAGTGATGTGGTGCAATGTCTTGTCAGTTTCGAGCTGGTGTTCCCACCATCCTTCTTCAATATCATGACGCACGTCCTAGTTCATCTAGTTGACAAGATTGTCATTCTGGGGCCCGTATTTCTACACAATATGTACCCCTTTGAGAGGTTCATGGGAGTCCTAAAAAAATATGTCCGTAACCGCGCTAGGCCAGAAGGAAGCATCTCCATGGGCCATCAAACAGAGGATGTCATCGGGTTTTGTGTTGACTTCATTCCTGGCCTTAAGAAGATAGGTCTCCCTAAATCGCGGTATGAGGGGAGACTGACTGGAAAAGGCACGCTTGGAAGGGACTCAATAATATGCAGGGACGGATATTCTTGGTCTCAAGCACACTACACAGTTCTACAGAACTCTACCTTGGTGACCCCGTATGTCGATGAACACAAGAACAGTCTGCGCTCCAAACACCCGGAGCAGTGCGACGACTGGATTACATGTGAACACATCAGGACTTTCAGCAGTTGGTTGGAAACACGTCTCAGAGGTGACAACACTGTTTGTGATGAGCAATACTTGTTGTCCAGGGGACCATCTTCGACTGTTACGATTTGGAAAGGATGTGAGATAAATGGGAATACATTTTACACGATTGACCAAGATCAAAAGAGCACCAACCAAAACAGCGGTGTCCGCTTTGATGCAACAACCGAGAGGGGAAATGACACATATTATGGTTACATAGTGGACATATGGGAACTTGACTACGGACATGATTTTAAGGCCCCTTTGTTTAAGTGCAAATGGGTCAATCTGTCAGGAGGCGGGGTACAGGTAGACCCACAGTACAGAATGACAACAGTGGATCTGAAAAATCTTGGGTACACTGACGAACCGTTCGTCCTAGCCAATGATGTGGCACAGGTTATCTATGTGAAGGACATGTCTACCAGATCGAGAAAAAGAAAAGATAAGGAAGCGAATACATCATACGATGAGCCAAAGCGCCACATAGTTCTTTCAGGAAAAATGGACATCGTGGGAGTGGAGGGCAAGACAGACATGTCTGAAGATTATGAAAAGTTTCATGAAATTCCTCCCTTCAAAGTCAAGGCTGACCCCAGCATCCTGATAAACGATGAAGATTATCCATGGTTACGGCGCAATAAGCAAATGACACAAGCGAAGAAAAAGTGAAGACTTTCACCCGCAACTATTATGATGATACCATGCCAACTTTGTAACAGACGAGTATAATACCATTGTCCGTTTTGTACATGCACATGCTATGTGGGTGAATTTATTATACCATGCCAACTTTCAACTT
This sequence comes from Triticum timopheevii, assembly GCA_963921465.1. Taxonomy (NCBI): domain Eukaryota; kingdom Viridiplantae; phylum Streptophyta; class Magnoliopsida; order Poales; family Poaceae; genus Triticum; species Triticum timopheevii. The sequence goes on from OY997271.1 coordinate 90,650,217, forward strand.
TTTCAGAGTTCATTTGAAATGCTTTAATATCTTATGGTTCGGCCCTCATAATACCAATAATCCCGGTTCGCTCCTTGTCAACTATGTTCTCACCAAGAACACTCTCAACAGAAAGTTTATAATTTTTCTAAAACTAATGGCACTAACAGAAAGTTTATAATTTTGCTGACCTAAAAGCAAAAAGAATTAAAAAATAAAGCAAAAAACAAAAGAAAATAAATAATGTAGAAAACAAAACAAAAAAACTGGAAACAAAATAAAAATAGCAACAATAAGTATTTTGTTGTAAGTAGAAACAAAAAAATAATAAAGCAACAAAGAAAATAAAAAAACAAAAAAAGTGTTTTCAAATTTGAAAACTAATGGCACTAACAGAAAGTTTATATTTTTTCTAAAACTAAAAGCAAAAAAGAATTAAAAAATAAAGCAAAAAACAAAAGAAAATAAATAATGTAGAAAACAAAACAAAAAAACTGGAAAAATAATAATAATAGCAACAATAAGTATTTTGTTGTAAGTAGAAACAAAATAAAATAAATAAAGCAAGAAAGAAAACAAAAAAACAAAAAAAGACTAACAAAAAGTTTATAATTTTTCTAAAACTAAAAGCAAAAAGAATTTAAAAAATAAAGCAAAAAACAAAATACAATAAATAATGCAATAAACAAAACAAAAAAACTGGAAAAAAACTAAAAAAAACTGCCACCTATTGGGCCACCACGGCCTGAATACGACTAGAAACCCAACCTGGGCCAGAATTCAGGCCCGCAGAAGGCCCAATAGGCCCACAGCAGCAAAGTGTGAGATTATGCCCGAAAGCCTGCAGTTGAGAGGAGCTCGAGAGGGTGGGCGCAGCAACGCTTATAAACCACTCTCGAGCCCTCTCAACTAGCGAGGTGGGACTAAACTTTGGCCGCGACGCGGGCAGCACAGGGGCCTTTGGTCCCGGTTGGTGGCATCAACCGAGACTAAAGGGGGGCCTTTGGTACCGGTTCGTGGCACCAACCGGGACCAATGCGGCCTTTGGTCCCGGTTGGTGGCACCAACCGGGACTAAAGGGGGCATTGGTCCTGGTTCGTGCCACGAATAGGGACCAATGGCTTTGCTATATAAGCAAAGACTTGTGAAAAATTCTCAGTTTTCATCGCCAGTTGCCCCCATCCCCCGACGACGCCGAGCTCATCGACGCCGTCAGGCTGCTCCCCCTCGCCGTCGCCGCCACCACCGCCAAGGCCGTCGCCTCCCCGAGCCCGCGCTGTCCAAGTCGCCGGCCTCCCCGAGCCCGCGCCGTCCAAGTCGTCGGCCTCCCCGAGCCCGCCGTCCTCGTCCCCGTCGCCGTGTGCCGCCCGAGACCGCCGTCCCCGTCACCGCGTGCCGCCCCGAGCCCCTGCCCCGTCCCGCCCCCGCGCGCCGGCGCCCTCGCCGCCCCCACCGTCGCCATCGTCATCACTAGCGCCCCCGCTGTAAGCCGCCGCGCCGCCCCAGCTCTGTTCAATTTTTATTAGTTTAATTTTTTTGTTCATATATATATATAATGTATATGTGTATGTATGTGGCTATGCGGCTCTGTTTTTTTCATTTTTATTAGTTTAGTTTTTTGTTCACACACACACACACACACACACACACACACACACACACACATATATATATATATATATATATAATGTATATGTGTATGTATGTGGCTATGTGTATGTAGATGTTCAAAATGTATAAAAAAATTGTTCAGAGCATGTTTTTGTTCATATATGTATTTTTTGTTCATATGTTTATTAATGTTTTCATATATGCAAAAGATAGATTTTTAGAAAAGTTAGGATTTTTTTTCTGTTCATAGATTTTTTTGGTGATATTAATTATTGTAGAACATGCAAATGTTTGTATATTCATATGAACAATGCATTAGGCAAAACCTTTGTTTTTTTCGAAATTTTCTATTTGAACATTTTTTTAAAAACAAGCAATGCTAAAAGAATGAGAGGAAAAAGAAAAATAAGAAGAGGAAGAAAGGAGAAGAAGAGGAGAGGAAGAAGAGGAGAAACAAATAAGAAGAGGAAAAAAGAAGAAAAAGAAGAGGAGAAGAAGAAAGGAATAGAGGAGAAGAAGAAAAAATAGAAAATCTTATTCCTTTCTTCTTCTCCTCTATTCCCTTATTCCTTTCTTCTTCTCCTCTATTCCTTTCTTCTTCTCCTTTTTTTTCTTCTTCTCCTCTATTCAACACGAAGAGGAGAAAGGAATAGAGGAGAAAGAAGAAACTTCAACACGAGGGGGGGGGGGGGGCTACCGATACCCCCTCCCCGATAACATTATTTTCCCATGTATATGTATGTCGCGTCGTTGTCGATATAACCTCCTCGAGATAACTTCGACATGAGAGGCGATCGATATATATACCCCCTCTCGACCGTGATAACTTATACCACGGCAGCACCCCCCTTGGCCCTCTCGCTCGACCAAAACTCTCGAGGACACCCAAACCCTAGAGAGAAAACGATGTTGGTCTCCTACCCCCTCCCGCCGCGCCCCTACCCGACAAATTAACTCTCTCGAGGCCACCCAAATTTACCAAGTTAAAAGAGCGTTGTCGTCGAGGCCACCCCAAAACCTTGAAGCGTCGTGTCGAGGCCACCCCAAACCCTAGAGAAGCAGCGTCGAGGCCACTAACATGATTCCTTATTGTGATTAGCTAGCTAGTTCTATGTTTGCCACTAATATATATCCATATGTACCATGTTTGAATAATAATTGACATGTTGTAAATATTTGCAGAAACTATGGAGCACTCCCGAGACGAAGCAACAGAAGCGATGTTGGGGGACATAATCGCACAAGGAAGTGATGTCGTTGCGTCATGATACGTCTCCGTCGTATCTACTTTTCCAAACACTTTTGCCCTTGTTTTGGACTCTAACTTGTATGATTTGAATGGAACTAACCCGGACTGACGCTGTTTTCAGCAGAACTGCCATGGTGTTATTTTTTGTGCAGAAAATAAAAATTCTCGGAATGTCCTGAAACTCCACGGAACACCTTAGAAAAAATAAAGAAAAATCCTCGCAAAAGATGAAGACCAGGGGCCCACACCCTGCTCACGAGGGTGGGGGGCGCACCCCCCTGGGCGCGCCCCCCTACCTCGTGGGCCCTCTGGTGGCCCTCCGACGCCAACTCCAACTCCATATATTGGCTTTTGGGCAGAAAGAAATCAGAGAGAAGAAATCATCGCGTTTTACGATACGGAGCCGCCGCCAAGCCCTAATCTCTCTCGGGATGGCTGATCCGGAGTCCGTTCGGGGCTCCGGAGAGGGGGATTCGTCGCCGTCGTCATCATCAACCATCCTCCATCACCAATTTCATGATGCTCACCGTTGTGCGTGAGTAATTGCATCGTAGGCTTGCTGGACGGTGATGGGTTGGATGAGATTTATCATGTAATCGAGTTAGTTTTGTTAGGGTTTGATCCCTAGTATCCATTATGTTCTGAGATTGATGTTGCTATGACTTTGCTATGCTTAATGCTTGTCACTAGGGCCCGAGTGCCATGATTTCAGATCTGAACCTATTATGCTTTCATGAATATATGTGTGTTCTTGATCCTATCTTGCAAGTCTATAGTCACCTACTATGTGTTATGATCCGGCAACCCCGAAGTGACAATAGTCAGGACCACTCCCGGTGATGACCATAGTTTGAGGAGTTCATGTATTCACTATGTGGTAATACTTTGTTTCGGTTCTCTATTAAAAGGAGGCCTTAATATCCCTTAGTTTCCAATAGGACTCCGCTGCCACGGGAGGGTAGGACAAAAGATGTCATGCAAGTTCTTTTCCATAAGCACGTATGACTATATATGGAATACATGCCTACATTACATTGATGAACTGGAGCTAGTTCTGTGTCACCCTATGTTATGACTGTTACATGACGAACCACATCCGGCATAATTATCCATCGCTAATCCGGTGCCTATGAGTTTTCCATATACTGGTTCTCGCTTATTTACTTTTCCGTTGCTGCTGTTACAATCACTACAAAATACCAAAAACATTACTTTTGCTGTCTTTACTTTTATTACCGTTACCACTACTATCATATTACTTTGCTACTAAACACTTTGCTGCAGATACTAAGTTTCCAGGTGTGGTTGAATTGACAACTCAGCTGCTAATACTTGAGAATATTCTTTGGCTCCCCTTGTGTCGAATCAATAAATTTGGGTTGAATACTCTACCCTCGAAAACTGTTGCGATCCCCTATACTTGTGGGTTATCACGTCATTTCTCAACGACACCGATGGTCAAGAAGGACTGGGTGAAGAAGAGGGCTATGTTCATGATGGCTCCGGCCCATTAATGCCGGTACAAGAAGAGGGCTATGTTCATGATGGCTCCGGTGACCCAATGGAGGTACAAGAAGGAGACCGTGCTGACTGCTCCGGTGACCGAACCGAGTCCGGCCAGGTATATATATATATATATATATATATTAGTTAAGCCCGTGCTGACTAGTTAATTGATGCATTCATTGTTTTGGTATATGTACACATATTAATTAACTCTCGTCTTTCTTCCTTTTTCTAGCCCTCCGGATCGAGCACAACTTCGGTAAGGAGACGAGGCCCGAAGAAAAAGTTGAGCTCGGATGAAAGGTTTGAGATCATAGAAATCGCGCCCGACGGCGAACCGATTGAACCCATCCGGACAAAGAACGCATTTTCTGCTCAGTGCGGGGTTCTTGTTAGGGACAAGATCCTGATCAGCATCCAGCAATGGTATAAGCCTAAGGAGGAAGACCCTGAGGTGTCTTATGTCAATGATATGCAGAAAGAAGATCTTTGGACTCAGTTGAAGGCAAATTTCACCCTACCGCCAGAGGAGGATCTGGAGAAGCCAGTTAAAGAGCAATTAATCAAGTCTTGTGCTCTTAAGATGATGGCAACCCTATTCAGGAGGTGGAGGAAAGAGCTGAACAAGTTTGTCGACAAAAAAGAGACACCAGAATTCATCGGCAAATATGAGAAGATCAAAGATCACTGGCCCGCATTTGTGGCCCACAAGACATCGGAAAAGAGTAAGAAGATGTCGGCGACAAACAAGCAAAATGCTGCGAAGAAGCAGTTTCATCATCGCACGGGGTCAGGTGGTTACCTCCAAGCCCGGCCTAAGTGGTCCAAGGCTGAGAATGATCTGCTTGATAAAGGGATCGAACCAGAGACAATGAACTGGCCAGACCGTTGCCGGACTTGGTTCTTCGGGGCTGGTGGAACCTTGGACCCTGTATCAGGGAAGTGCCATTGGACGGACGAGCAACTGAAAATACCAGTCAAGAGGCTTTGGCACTATATAAATGCAGCACATCAAGGGACGTTCGTTCCAGACAGGGAGAAGGACGAGCTCACAATGGCCCTCGGGAATCCTGAGCACCCTGGATGGACACGAGGCACGCCAGGCTCCATTCCGTGGAAGGTTGGTTTTCCGGATGCAGGGGGTTACAAAACCCACGAGAGGAGGAAGAAACTGGAGCAGGGCCAACTGCAGGCGCTGCACGAAAGGGTAATGGGGTTAGAGGAACGAGAAGCAGATCGCAGCAAACGACCTGCCGAAGCTTCCCCCGAAGCTACCCCGCCATCTCAGCGGAGAAGCAGCGTGGCTTCCACCGAGCTGCTTCAGCCGGAGCATGTCTTGACGGCTCGTGCTAGCTATCCCGTGGATGCTATCACGGAGTCTCAAAATTGCCATATTATGGCGCGATGGATGAATATGAAGGTCAAGGCGGCTGTTGGCTCTGTTTATCCTACTGAACCCGGTGCAACTTTTCACTGCCGGCCGATTCCAGAAGGATATGCTAGGGTGATGGTGAATGAAATAACTGAGGGATTTGAGGACCTCCAGCTTGACCACCCTACCGGTGAAGGGGAGACTAGGCTAGGTTCTGCTCTGAAGACTCCATGCCTATGGCGGAAGGAGCTCATCAACCTTCCGAACTAGACACCTCTGCCTCCCCCTCCTCCTCCGGCGAGTCAGGGCACTCTGCCTCCTCCACCGCCTCCTCCTCCGGTGAGTGATGATCAGGGCACTGGGCCTCCTTCTCCGGCGCGTGGCGGCACTCCGCCTCCTTCTCCGCCTACGCCGGCGCGCCCGAGCAGCCAGCGGCCTCCTCCTTCTCCGCCTCGGCAGCAAGGGCGGAAGAGATCCGCCGCCGCCCCGGCTGCTCCGGCGCGTCGTAGTCCTTCTCCTCCGCCTCGTAAGCAAGCACGAAAGAAGACAGACGCCGCAGCCGCTCCGTCTGCTCTGGCGTCTAGCAGCACAGCCAGAGGCGGGAGTCAATACAGATACGGTCCACCTCTCAAGCCTCTAGAAAAGTTACCGTACGAGAGGACCGAGGAGGAAAATGCGACGATCATGCGGACCCACGTGAAGGACTTCTTTGAAGGGGTGAAAGCAAAGAGACATCCACCTCCAGAGGAGAAGGTAGATCCGGTGAAAGCAAAGCGCACTCTCGATGCCCTGAGGAAACCGGCAAAGTCTCCGTCGAGAACCAACTATGAGCGCATTACTGAACAGACATATCTCCAAGCGGAGCGGTCGGGAAGTACTGTCAGACATCAAAGGTCAAGAGAACGAGCAGCTACGAAAAAAATTGACCAGCTCGGTGAACAAGCAAACCAATCGTGCCCCCCGCTCAATGTGTCTAGCGGCAACATCGTCGCTAATGCTCCGGGGATGGTGGCCGGTTATGGCAATCTACAAGATTACCTGCCTGACGATCAACTTCCTGATTTCATGGAGGTGGACGAACACAGATACGAGTACGGGGAGCCTCTCGTCAAAGATGAAAAATCTCTAACAATGATGATGCGAAGATTCCATAATTGGTACATGAAAACCTGCAGAGAGTCTGGGGGGACGAATAGTTTGTATCTGAACATTAAAGAGGAGCACGACCTCGTTGGAACTGATCTGTTGTGTGTTCCACTTGAGGAGTTTTTCGCGTTCTTCAATCAAAAGGCACTCGATAAATTAACGGTCTTTTGCTACTGCCTGTAAGTACTATTTCTGTCATTAAGTCTCTATATATAGCTCGGCTCTTTCATTGCATGTATTTATAATTAATTATCCTCAATATATTATGCAGATTGAAGATCGTCGAGTGCAGAAAACAAGAAATTTATGATATTGGGTTCATTAACACAAATATCGTAGATGAATTTCTGGTTAAAAAGCACGCCGAAGAGGCCGAGGCCAACTTGCTACAATCGTTGATCAAAAATCAAAACAAAGATACCATACTCTTTCCTTACAACTTCAAGTGAGTGTTACTATCGTGTGCATATTCGGTTTCCCTTATTACTCGAGCGAGGTTATAGTAATGTAATGGATGAGTTATGCATGCGTGCGCAGCTTCCACTATGTTTTTCTGGAGATTAAGCTTGAGCGGGGACTAGTAACCGTCTTAGACTCGAGACGAAAAGATCCCAAAACCTATGAGGACATGACTAAATTGCTCAACAAGTAAGTTCAATCGATCATTATCGCACCATATCGGCAACTTTTTGTTCATTTCCTGATATCTCAAGTAATAATAATTATTTTCTTTGTCTTGCAGGGTTTGGAAACAGTTCACCGCAGAAGCTCCGGGACTGCCGAAGGAGCTGCGATATACATACCCAAAAGTAAGTACTACTGGCTAGCTAGTTGCGCGCATCTCCCGTTGATTCTATAGCTATATTTTCATAAATGCCATTTATAATGCTTCATTATTAGTTTGATTGACCTCTATTTCTCGTAAAGTGCTTGTGGCAGGAACAAGAGAATGATTTCTGTGGATACTACGTGTGCGAGTTCATCTACAACGCGACTTTGAAAAATAAGCGGGGCTACTCTAAAAGACAATATGAAGTGCGTAAGCAATAATATTCACAATTTCATTTTATTACACCATCATTTCTGTTGAGTTTCATTCATATATATGTATTAATTAACCCTCTTCTTCAAATTAGACGTGGCAGATGCGGAATGAACTCCTAGAACCAAATCGCATGAAAGCAATTCAAGATGAATTGGCGGGATTCTTTCTTGACCACGTCCTCAATAAAGCCGGAGAATACCATGTGGAAGTTGATTTCAATTGCTAGGGGATTGTAATTAAGAGATCTTACATATTGTATATGTATGTAGCCAGTAGCGTCGGATAGATAATACGAAAACTTGTTGTTCGACCAATCTCTCGGAGAAGGAGAGGTCGATCGATCACTTCTCTCGGTATGCATGACGAACTTCTGTACTTAATGGTTCCCTTCATTTTCTTACTAGCTAGCGTGTCGAGGGCCTCTCTATGTATAGTACGTAGCGTCGACCAAGCACGGACATAAGAGAGGACACTTCTCTCTATTAATTAGCTAGCTAACACAATATATGAAACACCTAAATTAACCCCCCAAAACCCCCAACCCCCCCCCCCCCTTTCAAAAAAAAACCCAGCCACTGGAATGCTGACGCGTGGATACCTTTTGGTCCCGGTTGGTGCCACCAACCGGGACCAAAGGCCCCCATGCCTGGGCTCGGCGCACAGGCCACGTGGAGGACCATCTGTCCCGGTTCGTGTTAGAACCGGGACTAAAGGGGGAGTTATTAGTAACGACCCATTAGTCCCGGTTCATGAACCGGGACTAAAGGCCCTTACGAACCGGGACAAATGCTCCCTTTTCTACTAGTGGAGGTCATGACTTGTTGTATCATCTTGCACAACATGATCATTGAGAGCGAGTAGGAAGAACCAGTGTTTGACACTGAACCATATTACAGGCAAGGTCCTCTTGGCCAAGTTGATCACCAGCTACCGACAACCTGGACTGCCTTCCTTAATATGCGTCAGAAGATCCGAGACCCACAGGTGCATCAACAACTGCAGCACGATCTAGTGGAGCACCTATGGAGGCTTAAGGGCAACGGCTGACTCGACGTGTAATGAAATATGACTTTTTATTTGTTGAACGATTTGATTTATTCAACTATTTGATTCATATTGATTTTCTATGATGAACTATGTGATAAAAATTAGCTTCGGTTGAATTTGTGCCGAAGCATGCCGAAATTGGCGCCGGGGGGGGGGGGGGGGGGGGGCGCAATTTTTCCGCCCCAGGGGGGCGAACGGCTGGAGATGCTCTCAGTGATGGTGAGGAGAAATGAGGGAGTAGGGGATCCAGGTTGCTGCCGGTTGGGTGTCTCTCAAGTCGTGAGAGTTACCCAGGTGACGACTCTCCCTGGGGTTCACTTGGCCTTGGCTTGACCTTGACAATTGCTAGGTAGGCGCCACATGGGACTAGCTGGGACCCCGGGTAGGAAACTAAACTTGACCAGGACAAAGAGGTTGGTCTTTTAATAGTTCTCCAGCCGTACATTAAGCTGAGCTGCAAGAAGTCTGGCTTGAATTACATTAGATATTAAAAACAAATTGATCTATGCATTATCTATCATGGCAGTACAAATAACACTAAAAAAATAAAAAAAATACATCTAGTTTCATAGGTAACCTAGCGACGACTAAAGCACCGGAGCGAGCCGAAGGCACACCGCTGTCATCGCCTCTCCCTCAACGGACCAGGCAAAACTTGTTGTACTAAATATAGTTGGGAAATCATCGTGCTATCCTAAGACCCCACGGGAGCAAGAGACCAAAACAGCAACCATCGACTATGAAGAGAACCATAGATCGGAAGGATACAACTTGTAGACACACGAACAAACACTGGACCAATGGAGATGCAGCAAAGACCAATACCGACTGAATCTCACGCGATCCGCCGAAGACACACATCCACACACCCTCCAACAATGCTAGGCGCACCACCAGGACGGGGGCTAGGCGGAGAGGACCTTATTCCATCTTCAGGGAGCCGCCGCCACGCCTTCCTGAGCAGGACACAAACACTAAGAATATTAATTAACCTTTTATCCACAACAAAGCTAGTAGGCAACTAGCAAAAATATGGAAAGTACTATTGAATAGTAAAATTATGCAACACAATCAAATTATTCTGATTTAGAACATCTATAAGGATTAACATACCTTTTTCTCCTCCTCAATCTTAGCCTTGATAACTGAGTATAGGGCAACACCAGAAATAGCAATGGCTGTGCCAATTCCAGTTTGTGTGGTGATCTTGTTGCCTGCTCAGCATTCCAAAAAGTATTATGTGACAAGAGTACACAATTACAAAAGAACAAGAGCCAGACATATGTATTGATCTTTAAGAAACAACAGATTTTACTGATACCGAAAATGATGATTGAGAAGCCGATGACAAAGACACGTTTCAACACGTTGCCAACGGCATGTGTTAGAGGGGCCACCCGCTGCAATGTGTTTGTTGCAACCTGTATGTCCAGAATTCTTTTAGGACCAAATTATAACAGATAAATGAAAGAATGACAAAACTATCATCAAAATGGCACAAGTATAATGCATATCTGGCGATATCTTCTGTATCTGAAGAACTAAAAGAAGTCCATGTGCACTAGATGCAGGATCACACTGTGGTTGGCACGGTTGAAGTTGATTCATATCATCTTGAAGTGAAACTTTGTACCTGGTTATAAAGGTGATAGAACAAGCCTGCCAAGAAAATATTGGAAACTAACTTTGCTAATCCAACTTTAGCAATTGCATCTTTAAATCCATGCTGCACTAGTTGAGGTCCTTCAATCTGCAAGTTAACACTGTGATAAATAAATACTCCCTCTGCAAGTTAACTATGCACTAGTTGAGTACACAATCAATGGTCTATACATGCAGAATTGGCAGTAAAAGTAGTTTGTGAATAGGAATTTATATCCAAGAATCAGGTTAATCACACAGTCACAAGCCATAATGCTGCAGGACAAGCAATTTTTTATTCCATTGCATATTCTCGCAATTGTTTGTGTTGCAGAAACAATACTCATATTATAATCAAAATTGTAAACGTAATATATGCTCTCTTAATCATGATGCTAGATTGTTCATACCGAATATTTGGGATTGTCATGCCCACACCAACGCATGGGCATCATCTACTTATACATAATTGCATATACAAACTGCATGCAGCCATGTCCACACATACAAGAACAGGAACTTGTGACATTAGTTGCAGTGTCATACTCCCTCGTCCCAAAATAAGTGACTCAACTTTGTACTAAAGTTAGTACAAAGTCGAGTCACTTATTTTGGGATGGAGGGAGTATTATCTAAAGTTTAGTGATGAATATAGACTTACAATGAGTGCTGGAGGAATGCAGACGATGAGAGCAATTATAGAGATATAGGCATACAGATTGGTGCTATCCATGTCAGTCTGGGACAAATAGAAATAACGAGAAAAGTTATTAAATACGAATTCTTCAAGAGGAAGGGAAAATGGGTGCAAAATCTTAAAGCAAGACACAAACCATAGCTTTCTTCGAATAAATGCTACGGTAGGTGAATGAGATATTAGAAATCATGGCATTGATGAAACCAGTCCAGTTGAATGAGAGTTCAGTGAGAGATGCGATTGATACACCTGTTCAGTTTAAAATAGTTAATCCTGGTCCACATCTCATTATAAGAATCGTGATTTTCGAGGTGTAATCCTAACATGATTCTACAATCATCGTGTCAACAAAGAAACTATCATGCCTAGTGCCTACGGTCCTCATCTTAGCAATCTTGCTAGTCACACTTTATGAGCTAAGCAACCCCATACATCATCACACATCAAAACGAAAAGGACAATCTCCAACATATATTTTCGTCTTGTCCCAAATAAAACAGCATAAAACATGGGAAGCTAAAACTTTGTGTGATAGTAAACCATTCTAACAGTGATGATGAAAATATTGTGCAGAAAAAGCCCTAAGTTATATATGGATAGCATCACAAGCAAAAAAATGCAATAACCAGAAATTACCTATCACAACTGGAGCCAGAGATAACCACAATGTGAAGGGAACTTGCTGCCCGAGAATAAACTGTGAAGCAGCCGCATTGAAGAATGGCTCGAGAGCTGGATTGTATTTATTTGTTATTAAATATTAAAAATATTTTCCTTAAAATATTAAAAGCATATATAAAAAAACAAAAAGTCAGCACAACAAACAGAGAACAAAATTAGAATATCGTTGCAGCACCTTTAATGGTGTGGGCAAATGAGACCGATACAGCAGCAAAAGACACAGTGCTTGTTACATGACCGATGGCATGGCAAATTGCAACTGGCAGCAGCAGCTTCAAAAGCGTCGAATTCATCGGCTGCAAAAGTACAACAGTATTGGGTTTACTACTTCCTCCAGAAATAATGACATTAACAAAAAAAGAACATGGACAAGAAACACTTGATGATTCACAGAAATATAGAAAAAATTCTCAACGAAGAACTAAATTTACATTTTATGCATGGTTCAGTGTGATTCTTAGAAACCCATGTCATCATTTGTAAATTCCCGAGAATGTCAGAAAAGTACTCTATAGCACCATAGTGTAAGAGATCAGGGAGAATCAGTCATCAGTTGATTGCAAACAGGTAAAGAAAAAGAAAGAAAATGTTGCAGTTCGAGTGATTTGTGTAAATGTTTGAGTTGATTCGGCTGTTTCAATTGTGTATATATCCATCGAGAATTAACATCGTTTGCCAATCATAAGGAGTATGGTACTAATAAATTATTATCAGTAATTGTGTTAAGTACTTCAGAAAATAAACATATAAACAGCTAAAGACATCAATGACCCAATGCTTCATGTTTTCAAAATTACAAATTTGTGAAACGCTGATCACTACTTGTGACTAAATATAACGAACCATGAGTCAGGGTTTTGGTGAGAAATACCGCACGCTTTAGGAGACCGGTGCTCCAGCTGATAAGGCAGTACAAGACTCCAACCGAAAGATGGGTCACCGACACAAAGCTATGTGAATTGGTAAAAGTTTTAGATGATGAACAGAACTGACCGCAGCATAAAAGAGAATTCAGACACATACTATGGATAGGGGAAGTAATCAAAGATCTTCTTGTTGAGGATGTTAAATATCACATTCAAAAAATACCTACAAATTATATCAAAATAGCAACCATTAGAGATCTGTGGTTTCCATTTATACTGTCTGATATATGACCAGCAGGTGAGGTGAGTGAGCATACCACATGAAGAAGAAGAAACCAGTGACAAGAGCCGGGTACCTCTCCAAAAACCCGATGGGCTTTGCTTGCCTGCAAGTGACAACAATAGGTGGTGTTATGGTGACACAACAAGTCGTGTTGGGGTAACAGGACTAATCTCAAAGCTCTCATGAAGGTTGATGTTAAATTCTACACTGAGATATTTAATTTTTGAGAAAACAACAAGTACCAACATAGACGCACACTTTGAGATTTGTTAGGAAAACATGACAGAAATACTTAATCACAAAATAAAACTCTCTCTCACTATTGAAACTAACGAGACTGCGAGTGTACAGGCACAAGCACACAGCTGACATGCATGACCACACGTGACACACATGCGCATGTAGGTAGGGAAGAGGATTCGAACCATATCTTCTTCACATGTGTGTCTGCGCAGTTCCTATGAAGCTGTTTCCGCGAAATAGTGGGTGGAAGCTGGGACCACAACAACTTCCCCGCTCTTTTCGCCGAACTCTAGGGCGTTGGCTCCCCCAATTCGCCACATTAGGTGGCTGGTCATTGGGGTGCTAACCTGGACGCTGTGGACTGTTAGGAATAAACTTGTGATTCAGCGCATTCCTCTTCGACGTGCTACTGACGCTTTGTTCAAATGGTCGGGTTTCTTGCAGCTTTGGCGGCCGCTTAGCCGTCCCCGGGAGAGAGACGCCATCACCTCCATCATCACCCAGCTTCGCTCGATGGCACTCCGGATGGCTCCTCCGCTACCCCCACCACCGCCGGAGCCGGATTAGTTATCCTACACCTCGCCGCCGCTGTTGTGTTTGTTGTGAGTGTCTTGTGCCGGTGTTGGGCTTGTTGTGCCGTGCCCACAGCTGAACCTGGGTTCCGTGTGTGTGTTTGTTCGTCAGGCCTGCCTGCGGTGGCTTTGTGTGAGTGTGTTTGTGTGGTTGGACCCTTGTTACTTTGTGCTCAGCGGTTGCTTTATTTATAAAGCGGGGCGAAAGCCTTTTTCGGTAAGACTCTACCATCCTCACTTACCGTGGGCACGTATTATCCTACTCCCTCTGTTCCTAAATATAAGTCTTTTTAGAGATTCTACTATGGACTACATACGGAGCAAAAAGAGTGAATCTACACTCTAAAATATGTATATATACATATGTATGTAGTCCGCATTGAAATCTCTAAAAAGCGGAGGGAGTACTTAACATGCATGGCTCTGTGTACTCTGAAAAAACATGGTATCCAAGTGGATAGAAATGAATAACCTCAGCTCTTAGGGCCACATACCATTAGTAGTAATGCACATTTTCTCCTATGTTGAGAGCATGTTCACGAATACAATACATATTTAGACCAACTAAAGCATGCATGTGAAATGACGTCCCAAAAATTCATGAATTTTGGTAGGACAAAGTATTTTCACTCAGTAAGTCGAGAACAAAATATATATAACATAGTAGCATTGGCATCCAAATAGAATGCTACTGGAGGAAATTATGAGCATTGGTTTAACTTTAATGTATTTAGAACAAAGCATGATTTAAGTGTAGGGGTCCAACTTTATCTTGTACTCCCTCCGTCCGAGAAAGCTTTTCCCTCAAGCTGGGACAAGTTTTTTGGGGCACATATTTGTAGGATTTGACTATAATTTTGAAAGAATTAGGCATTGTTGTGTTTCCCTAGCGAACAAGCGTCTGAGCTGTGTGCCCAGTCAGCTGTCAGTCGTCCTAAAAAGTAGATCGAGCTCTTCAGTTTGGGAAAAATAACAAAACCATTATGGAAGATATTTTTTTTTAATGAAGTAAAGGCTGTTGCAACGGCACAACTAATAATGGATAAAATGTGGAATTCACTCCGTAATGCAGTGGGGGCTGCGGGAAGGCAAGAGCCAAGAGACACTAACCCCTGGGAGTCGGATGAGGGGGCGGCCGCGGAAGCCGACGTCCGGAGGAGCTTCCTACTCCCCGGAGGAGACAGGGGCAGGGCGCCGAAGGAGGAAGCGGGGAACAGCGCCGGGCGGAGCTTCCTACCGCAGACAAGGTGGGCGGCGTCCGAGGCGGAGCCGCCTCTGACATGGAGCGACGGGGCTGCGCGGCGGCGTGACCGCTGGTGGCCGGCGACGGCGCCGCCGCAGAGGATGGTCGCGAGCGCCGCCATTTGTGTTTACCGCGAAGACGTTGTGTGGTGGAGGTGCATCCGCGCGGAGATAGAGCCCGTCAGACCAAAGAGCAACAACAGTCTTGTTTTTTTTCTTAGAATCAAAGAGCAACAACAGTGGAACGGACGTCGCGAGGGGGCCGAAAATACGTATTTGACCTTGTGACGAAATCAATTCACGATCTGATCTGCTCTTTAAAAAAAATCACAAACTGACCGTTTTGTGTGGCGCCTGACATCCGGACGCTGCACTGCACTATGCAGCGCCCTTGTCTTAGGCGCCGCATGCCCGGCCAGCATAGCAGCCCAGGGCCAGGCGCGGCCCCACATCCAGTCGTGCAGCGCCCAAGGCATAGGCGTCACACTTGTAATGTGGAGCGCCTAGGGCGTAGGCGCTACACATGCAATGTGCAGCGTTCGTGCCTTAGACGCTGCACTATCTTTTTGTCACTTAGGCTGGCCCCACCCTCTCACCCCACCCATCCCCACCCCACCCAAACCCTAAGCCTTGCGCCCCTCCTCTCTCCTCCTCTCCCCCCTCTCAAATCTTGCAAATCCGGAGCATTTGACCGTGGATTTCAAAGCCAACCCCTCCCTTAAGGTAATCTTCTCTGATCCCCTCTTTTTCATCCATAAGAATTGTCACATTTGCTCAAATGTTGCTAGTTTGGGAAAACCCTAGTTTTGGCTTGGATTTGGAAATTTGTGTTGAATCATGTTATGCTTCTTTGCTAATTTGGTATGGTTAGGGTTATGTGTGTTTTATGTTGGTGTAAGGGTTATCCTATGGTTAGGGTTGTGGTTATTGTTAAGTGGGGTTAGGGTTATTGTTTCATATATATGTTAGGGCTTATGTATTTTGTGCAAATATTTTGTTAAGTAATTACTTGATATATGTGTTTTTGATTATTGTAGGGATGGGAAGAACATGTGTTTATGTTCATCATGTGGATAAAGAGGCCTTTTTGAAAGGCAATGTTGAGCTGGACCCGGATGAGCTTGACATGGTGTTTGAGAGTAGTCCTAGCTATGCGGATGTCTTTGAACAAGTGAGGAAGGATTTGAATTGGATGGACCCAAGTGACGTTGTTGAGTTCGAGGGAAGACATAATGTTGGTTTTGGAATGCACATCCGTTGAAAGACAATGTGTGTGAACTCTGAGCAACGTTGGGTTGTATACAAGGAGACGGCTGCCGAATCTCTAGACAAGGCTCTTGAGTTATTTGCCTCCAAGAAAGTTGAGTCTACTTTGCATTTGGACTTGAACCGGAACCCCTCCCCGTTGGTTGCTAGTACTCCCCCACCCATGAACCAAGATCAAATGAGTGAACCTCATTTGACGCAACAAGATTGGCCAACATTGAGCCTGATTTCAAACAACCAAAATGAAGCTTTTGAAGAGGAGAATGATGAGTACGAGGAGGATGATAACGAAGTTGATCTCCAAGACAACAATGTGGGTGATCTCGACCAATATCATGTGCAAGAGACAATGGACCAATCCATCCCTTTTTCCCGTGCATATGCATCGGACTCGGATGATGATGGTCCCGATGAAGAAGTTGATGAGGAGGGGTTCACACAGAAGGAGGCCCAAGCATTTAAGAAGGTATTCGGGCGGGATCACAAGACATCATTGTTCAAGGATCTTAATCTCGCGGATGAAGCCATTATGGATGGTGGCAAATGTATATCTGTTGGAAGTAGGCCAAGTTCTCACCGTGATTTGGAAGACGGCAAGAACGGGATATTTCCCGGTTGTGAGTTTGATTCCTTCTTGGAATTGAAGATGTGACTCGACAACTACTCGGTTGCGCATTATCGTCCATATAGAGTGGCCATCTCGGACATCAATGTGCGTTACACGGTTAAATGTGAAGTGCCAAGATGTCCATGGATTGTGCATGCAAGGCCATGGAAAGGAGGTCCCACTTGGCGCATAGTGAGTTGTGTACCAAGTCACATGTGCCGACACAAAAATGCGGATGGCAAGCTTGTGTCCCAAGAACACAGACAACTCATGTCTGAGTTCATCGCTTACAGGTTTTCCAACCAAATATCCACACTTCCAACAATGAGCATCAAGAGTGCCATTGACCTTGTGAAAGTCATCTTTCATTACAAGGTGAAGTACGACAAGGCATGGAAGGCAAAGCAAGCCGTATTCAAGATGTTGTATGGCAATTGGGAGGAAGCATACAACCGACTCCCTAGGTTGTTTTTAGCTATGGCCACCACAAACCCAGGCATGGTTCATGTGGTCGAGCCTCATGGGCACCAAACATTGATTCACAACGGGAGGATCGTCCGAGTATTTGGCCGTGCATTTTGGGCCTTTGAGCAATGCGTGAGGGCTTTTGAGCATTGTCCGCCCATCATCGCCATTGATGGGACGTTCTTGACCGGACAATACAAGGGCACTTTATTGGTTGCAATAGCAAGTGATGCCAATAACCGGGTGTTGCCTTTGGCTTTCGCTTTGGTTGAGGTGGAGAACAATGATAACTGGGAGTAGTTCTTGCGTCAATTGAGAACAAGGATATTACCGGCTGAAAGGAAAATTTGTGTCATATCGGATCGCCATCCAGGAATTCTAAACGCGGTTGTGGTTGACATTCCCGGACATACAAAGTTGCACCATCGATGGTGCATGAGACACTTTTGTGCAAACTTCTATAGGGCATGTGGTATCAAGGAGTTGTCCGATGATCTTCAAGATTGTTTTCTCGCTTTCTCCGACAAGCGGTTTGCGACATGTTCAATGCATTGCTCAGACACAAGAAACTTGACCTCGATGGTCTTGAGTTTCTCAATAGGAACATTGTCGAAAGGAATATGTGGGCACGTGCTTTCAATGAAGATGGCCGGAGGTACGGTCAAATGACAAGCAACATGGCAGAATGCTTCAATAAGGTGCTCAAGGGTGTACGAGCATTACCCCTGACAGCAATAGTTCAATACACATTTGACAAGATGAATGCATACTTTTTAAAGTACTCAATGGAGATGGATAGCAGATTGCTGGTGAGAACAAGGAAAAGCGCAAGTACAACTTCCCACCAAAGGTTGAAGAATGGTTGGAATTTCAATCACGCAAGGCAGACTCCCAAGAAGTTGTACTATATGACGACAACGATTGGATGTATGAAGTGAAAGAGCCTCAAGGAACCACAAACGATGGCCACCAACACGAAGGCCGGGCTTTCAAGGTCTCCCTAACACAGTGTGATTGCACTTGCATGAGGCCATCCTTGCTTCATCTCCCATGCTCACACTTGTTAAACGCATCTCGTGTTAGGAATTGATACATCTCCATCATATCTACTTTCCCAAACACTTTTGCCCTTGTTTTGGAATCTAACTTGCATGATTTGAATGGAACTAGCCCGGACTGACACTGTTTTTAGCAGAAATGCCATGGTGTCATTTTTGTGCAGAAATAAAAGTTCTCGGAATGACCTGAAACTCCACGGAGAATATTTTTGGAATTAATAAAAAGTACTGGCAAAATAATCAAGACTAGGGGGCCCACACCCTGTCCATGAGGGTGGGGGCACGCCCTACCCCCCGGGCATGCCCCCTTGCCTCGTGGCCCCCCTGATGCTCCACTGACCGCAACTCCTACTCTATATATTCACGTTCGGGGAGAAAAAAATCATAGAGAAGGATTCATTGCGTTTTACGATACGGAGCCACCGCCAAGCCCTAATCTCTCTCGGGAGGGCTGATCTGGAGTCCGTTCGGGGCCCCGGAGAGGGGAATCTGTCACCGTCGTCATCATCAACCATCCTTCATCACCAATTTCATGATGCTCACCTTCGTGCGTATGAGATTTACCATGTAATCGAGTTAGTTTTGTTAGGGTTTGATCCCTAGTATCCACTATGTTCTAAGATTGATGTTGCTATGACTTTGCTATGCTTAATGCTTGTTAGTAGGGCCCGAGTGCCATGATTTAAGATCTGAACCTATTATGTTTTCATGAATATATGTGAGTTCTTGATCCTATTTTGCAAGTCAATAGTAACCTACTATGTGTTATGATCCGGCAACCCCGAAGTGACAATAGTCGGGACCACTCCCGGTGATGACCGTAGTTTGAGTTCATGTATTCACTAAGTGTTAATGCTTTGGTCCGGTACTCTATTAAAAGGAGGCCTTAATATCCCTTAGTTTCCAATAGGACCCCGCTGCCACGGGAGGGTAGGACAAAAGATGTCATGCAAGTTCTTTTCCATAAGCACGTATGACTATATTAGGAATACATGCCTACATTACATTGATGAACTGGAGCTAGTTCTGTGTCACCCTATGTTATAACTGTTGCATGAGGAATCGCATCCGACATAATTATCCATCACTGATCCAATGACTACGAGCTTTTCACATATTGATCTTTGCTTAGTTACTTTACAGTTGCCACTATTACAATTACTACAAAATTGCTACTATTACTTTTGCTACCGTTACCGTTACTTCCATACTACTTTGCTACTAAATACTTTGCTGCAGATATTAAGTTATCCAGGTGTGGTTGAATTGACAACTCAACTGCTAATACTTGAGAATATTCTTTGGCTCCCCCTGTGTCGAATCAATAAATTTGGGTTGAATACTCTACCCTCGAAAACTGTTGCGATCCCCTATACTTGTGGGTTATCAAGACTATTTTCTGGCGCTGTTGCCGGGGAGCATAGCTCTATTCTTTGAGTCACTTGGGATTTAGATCTGCTGGTCACTATGAGGAACTTGAAAGACGAGAAAACTAAGATTTATCCCTCAACTACGAGGGGAGGTAAGGAACTGCCGTCTAGCTCTGCACTTGATTCTCCTTCTGTTTTGAGTAAACTTTCGACACCTAAACCTGCTTCTACCATTAATTCTGATATGTCGCATGTTATTGATGATGCCACTTCTGCTATGCATGATACTTATGATGAAACTACTTCTACGCTTGATAATACTGTGCCACTAGGTGAATTTCTTGATGAACAACTTGCTAGGACTAGAGAGAATGAAATTATTGAAACTGATAATATTGATGAAAGTGATAATGAAGATTCTCCCCCTAGATATGAATTGCCTGTTGTGCCTGAGGGTTATGTTATGGATGAAGAAACTGCTAGATATTTTCTTGCTTGCAATGATAGATCTGATCTTAAGAAATTATTAGCTAAGCTGAAAGAAAAGACTCTGAATGCTAGAAAGAAATATGACCCTGCTTTTGCTACTTCACCTATCTTTAATACTGATAAGGATTACGATTTCTTTGTCGATCCTGAGATAATTACTTTGTTTGAATCTGATCCTTTTTATGGCTATGAATCTGAAACTGTTGTGGCACATCTTACTAAATTAAATGATATAGCCACCCTATTCACTAATGATGAGAAAACTCGCTACTACTATATCCTTAAGCTATTTCCATTCTCACTGAAGGGTGATGCTAAAACTTGGTTTAATTCTCTTGATCCTGGTTGTGTGCGTAGACCCCAGGATATGATTTATTTCTTCTCTACTAAATATTTCCCCGCTCATAAGAAACAAGCTGCTTTAAGGGAAATATATAATTTTGTGCAAATTGAAGAAGAGAGTCTCCCACAAGCTTGGGGGAGGCTTCTCCAATTACTTAATGCTTTGCCTGATCATCCTCTCAAGAAAAATGAAATACTTGATATCTTTTATAATGGACTAACCGATGCCTCCAAAGATCACCTGGATAGTTGTGTTGGTTGTGTTTTTAGGGAAAGAACTGTTGATCAAGCTGAATTGTTATTGAATAATATGTTGACTAGTGAAAATAATTGGACACTTCCTGAACCGACTCCTAAGCCAACTCCGAAGAAAAGGGGTATTCTATTTCTCAGTCCTGAAGATATGCAAGAGGCAAAGAAATCTATGAAAGAAAAAGGTATTAAAGCTAAAGATGTTAAGAATTTACCTCTTGTTGAAGAAATGCATGGCCTTAATTTACCACCTATTGAAGAAATACATGGTCTTGATAACCCGACACAGGTAGTAAAGGTAAATTCTCTCTATAGATATGATAAAGCGTAAATCCCGTCTACTAAGTTTGCTAGCCAATGCTTGGATGAGTTTGATGACTTTATGGCTAAACAAGAAAACTTCAATGCTTATGTTGGTAGACAATTGAAACGCAATGCTTATATGATTGAACACTTGAGTGATTATATGTCTAGAGTTTAAGGTGAACTTAAACTTATTAGTAAACATGCTTCTATGGTTACCACTCAAGTAGAGCAAGTGCTTAAAGCACAAAATGATTTGCTGAATGAATTAAATGATAAGAAAAATGGTAATGCTGTTAGAGTTGTGACTAGAGGTGGTAGAATGACTCAGGAGAACTAATGTATTGAGCAAGATTCTCAGAGAGTTTGCATGCACCCTAAGAGAATCGAGCAAGATTCTCAGAGAACTAAATGTTGATGCACCCAATCCTTCCAAAAAGAAGAAAAAGAAAAATGATAGGACTTTGCATGCTTCTAGTGAACCTATTGTAGACACACCTGAGAATCCCAATGATATTTCTATTTCTGATGCTGAAACACAATCTGGTGATGAACATGAACCTAGTGATAATGTTAATGATAATGTTCATGTTGATGCTCAACCTAGCAATAACAATGATGTAAAGATTGAACCTGCTGTTGATCTTGATAACCCACAATCAAAGAATCAATGTTATGATAAGAGAAACTTCGTTGCTAGGAAGCACGGTAAAGAAAGAGAACCATGGGTTCAGAAACCCATGCCTTTTCCTCCTAAACCATCCAAGAAAAAGGATGATGAGGATTTTGAGTGCTTGCTAAAATGATTAGACCTATCTTTTTGCGTATGCGTTTTACTGATATGCTTAAAATGAATCCTTATGCTAAGTACATGAAAGATATTGTTACAAATAAAAGAAAGATACCGGAAGCTGAAATCTCCACCATGCTTTCTAATTATACTTTTAAGGGTGGAATACCTAAGAAACTAGGAGATCCAGGAGCACCAACTATACCATGCTCCATTAAAGAAACTATGTTAAAACTGCTTTATGTGATCTTGGAGCCAGTGTTAGTGTTATGCCTCTTTCTTTATATCGTAGACTTGATTTGACTAAGTTGACACCTACTGAAATATCTTTGCAAATGGCCGATAAATCAACTGTTGTACCTGTCGGTATTTGTGAGGATGTGCCTGTTGTGGTTGCAAACGTTACTATCTTAACGGACTTTGTTATTCTTGATATTCCCGAGGACGATAGTATGTCGATTATCCTTGGTAGACCCTTTTTGAATACTGCAGGGGCTATTATTGATTGCAACAATGGCAATGTCACTTTTCATGTTAATGGTAATGAGCATACGGTACACTTTGCGAGGAAACAACCTCAAGTCCACAGTATAAATTCTATTAGAAAAATTCCAACTATTACTATTGGAGGTTTTGAATTTCCTCTTCCTACTGTCAAGAAGAAATATGATATTCTTATTGTTGGGGACATACATATCCCCGTTGAGGTAACCTAGTGCTATTCCAAAATTCTCCGGTTTCATGCGATTCACAATGAGTTTGTTAACAAGACTTGATCAACCTTGTTAGTGGATTTCTTTTGATGAGCATGACACAGATGAAGTTAGAAAGCACAACTCTCTGTATCCTCCTTTTACTTTCTGCTATTTAGATTAAATAAAGCAAAAATAGTATTTTCTGTCTGTAATCTGATTTATCCTTGCAATAAAAAATACCCCGAAAATAAAAGTTCTCCAAATGCCCTGAAAATGAAATATGATTTTTTTCTAGAATATTTGAGAATATCTGGCACTAAGAATACATCAAGGGGAGCCAGCACCTGGCCACGAGGGTCTAGGGCGCGCCCACCCCCCTAGGGCGCGCCCCCTGCCTCGTGGGCCCCTGGTGGCCCCCTCCACTTATTCCAGCACCCACACACTCCTTATTCCTCCCAAAAAAATCACCAACAAACTCAAGCACGAGTTCTAGCTCATCTTGCTGCCATTTTCGATCTCCTTGCTCAAAGCTCCACTCACAAAACTGCTTTGGGGGATTGTTCTTCGATATGTGACTCCTCCAATGGTCCAATTAGGTTTTGTTCTAGTGCTTTATTCATTGCAAATTTTTGCTGCTAAGGTGAACCTGTTCTTGAGCTTGCATGTCAAATTTGTTTGGTCCCAAGTAGTTCTAATGCATGATATAGTCTCTAGGCACTTGTGGGAGTAGTTGCTATCAATTTTGTTGAGTTTGGTTCACTTTTATTTTGAGTTACTAAAAATTTCAGAAATTTTCAGAAAATAATGAAGAGATTTTTGAGGGGCTCTTCGAGCCGAAGCTCGAAGGATAAGCAAAGTGAAGAGGATAAAAAGCCCAAATATAATCTTCCTCGCACCGCGGAGGTTCGGCCGTGTGAATGGCCTTGCGATGAGTTCTTGAGAGCAGCCGAAGTTCGTGACAATTTTTATTATTTGGCTGAGAATGCAGGCCTCACCGACTTCCTCCACGACCAGCTCGATCAGTATCTCCTACTCACTAATATTTTTGTGCAAAATTTTTACTTTCATGCTAGGAAATCACCACCTTCAGTGGAGTTTCATTTATATGATGAGGTTAAGGAGATGTCAGTATATGATTTTTGTGGGGTTTGCAAGATACCCTTTGTGGGCAGCATAGAGGAACCACATCGTAGTGATGTGGATGGATTTATTGATATGATCGCTATAGGGGAGACGAGGAAGGTTTCCGATGCAAGAATTACTAGCATACACTTTCCTATTCTACGTTACTTTGCAATTTTTGCTAGTAGATGCTTAATTGGTCGCGGGAACTGTCGAAACTTTAGTGCCCCTGATATTTTTATTTTGTGCCATGCTTTGTTCCGCAATAACACTTTTAGTTTAGGCGCTACTATTGCTAAACGATTAAGTCTAAATCGTACAAAGGGCCCCATCTTTGGAGGCATCTTTGCTTCACGCCTTGCTAAACACTTTAAGATACCTATTAGGCATTATGAGAAAGAGCAAAAGTTGTTGCCCCCTATTTTTCTAGATTATAAGAGTATGGTAGCACATGAATTTATTGTTAAAAATAAGGAGATGATGCTTAAGTATAATTTGAGATTTAATAAAACTCTTTGTGAGACTATTATCTTGCCTGCACCCTCTTTGTTTAACATATTTTCAGGCATGTACCTCATCTTGCCGGAGGCCCTTTACGCATACCGGAGCCTGACACCAGCTCCAGAGCCTGATTCGGAACCACCGCTCGACCCTTATCGACAGTCTATTTATCAGTGGGATCCGGAGGAGATCGCCAACCAGTGGCAATCAGATGACACTCCTTAGTACACCGGAGTGAGTAGCCTCGATCCATGGGCATAGACCAACTTAGGCCAAAAGCCTAAACTTGGGAGAGTACGTATTTCTCACTGACATTACATTCATGTTCACACACTCATTCCAGTTGTCGGTGCTCATACTTTTTCATTGTACTATCCATGCTAGTTTATTTTCTTTTTCTAGTCTTCTTCTTGTGTGTTTGAAAAACCTTAAGAAAAACAAAAAAAATAGTTATAACTTTTAGCTAGTTTACTTTCCATGCCTGTAGTAGTAATAATTAAAGAAAACTCAAAAAGATTTCTCGTTCTTCTTTTGCTTGTTGGGAGCTTTCCCATGTAAATAGTTTTATTTCTTTTCTTTGGGGCTCGAGAGGAGAAGACCATGATGAAAATGTCGAGTGGCTCTCATATGCATTATTATTTATTTAACCAAGAGCCCATATTACCTTGTCTTCTCCCTTGAATTAAATGCTTGCAGATTCCAGCTTAGTCCAATGCACGTGCACTATTATTATTATCCACACCGTTCGGTCGTGCAAGTGAAAGGCAATAATCACGATATATGATGGACTGACTGAGATGAGAGAAGCTGGTATGAACTCGACCTATCATGTTTTTGTAAATATGATTAGTTCATCATTCCTGATTCAGCCTATTATGAATAAACATGTTTGCAATGACAATTAGAGATTATAGTTGCTCATGCCATGCTTAATTATCTAGGAGTTTATAATGGTTTACCTTGCGTGCCAACATGCTATTAAAATGATTGTGATGTGGTATGATAGGGTGGTATCCTCCTTCGAAGGATTCGAATGACTTGAGTTGGCACATGTTCACGTGTGTAGTTGAAACAAAATCAACATAGCCTCCACGATATTTATGTTCATGGTGGATTATATCCTACTCATGCTTGCACTCAATGTCTATTAATTTTAATGCATGTTCATGACTGTTGTTGCTCTCTAGTTGGTCGCTTCCCAGTCTTTTTCTAGCCTTCACTTGTACTAAGCGAGAATACTGCTTGTGCATCCACTTCCATAAATCCCAAAGTTATTCCATATGAGTCCACCATACCTTCCTATATGTGGTATATACCTGCCGTTCCAAGTAAATTTGTATGTGCCAAACTCCAAACCTTCAAATGAAATTTGTTTTGTATGCTCGAACAACTCATGTATCAACTAGGGTTGTCTGTACCTTCCATGCTAGGCGGGTTATTCTCAAGAGGAGTGGACTCTGCTCCTCACTCACGAGAAAATGGTTGGTCACCGGGATGCCCAGTCCCATGCTCAAATCAAATCAAAATAATTACAAAAAAAACTCCCCCGGGATTGTTGTTAGTTGGAGGCATCCGTTGTTTCGGGTAAGCCATGGATTGATGATTGTTGGTGGAGGGGGAGTATAAACTTAAACATTCTGTTTGGGAACCGCCTATAATGTGTGTAGCATGGAAGATATCGAGATCTCTTGGTTGTTATGTTGACAATGAAAGTATGCCACCCAAAATATTATTTATCTCTATTTCAAAATCGAGCTCTGGCACCTCTACAAATCCCTGCTTCCCTCTGTGAAGGGCCTATCTATTTACTTTTATGTTGAGTCATCATCCTCTTATTAAAAAGCACCAGTTGGAGAGCACCGCTGTCATTTGCATCCATTACTATTAATTTATATTGAGTATGACTGGATCTCTTTTACCATGAATTGCAATATCTAGTCAGTCCTTGATCTTCAGGGGTGCTCTGCATTTATGTTTTGCGGTCTCAGAAAGGGCTAGCGAGATGCCATCTTGTTATATCATATTATGATTGTTTTGAGAAAGTGTTGTCATCCGAGATTTATTATTATTGCTCGCTAGTTGATGAAGGAAATATGCCCTAGAGGCAATAATAAAGTTATTATTTATTTCCTCATATCATGATAAATGTTTATTATTCATGCTAGAATTGTATTAACCGGAAACATGATACATGTGTGAATACATAGACAAAACTATAGTCACTAGTATGCCTCTACTTAACTAGCTCATTAATCAAAGATGGTTATGTTTCCTAACCATAGACATGTGTTGTCATTTGATTAGTGGGATCACATCATTAGAAGAATGATGTGATTGACATGACCCATTCCGTTAGCCTAGCACTTGATCGTTTAGTATACTGCTATTGCTTTCTTCATGACTTATACATGTTCCTATAACTATGAGAATTATGCAACTCCCGTTTACCGGAGGAACACTTTGGGTACTACCAAACGTCACAACGTAACTGGGTGATTATAAAGGAGTACTACAGGTGTCTCCGAAGGTACATGTTGAGTTGTCGTATTTCGAGATTAGGTTTTGTCACTCCGATCGTCGGAGAGGTATCTCTGGGCCCTCTCGGTAATGCACATCATTATAAGCCTTGCAAGCAATGTGACCAATGAGTTGGTTACGGGATGATGCATTACAGAACGAGTAAAGAGACTTGCCGGTAACGAGATTGAACTAGGTATTGGATACCGACGATCAAATCTCGGGCAAGTAACATACCGATGACAAAGGGAACAATGTATGTTGTTATGCGGTTTGACCGATAAAGATCTTCGTAGAATATGTAGGAACCAATATGGGCATCCAGGTCCCGCTATTGGTTATTGACCGAGAATAGTTCTAGGTCATGTCTACATAGTTCTCGAACCCGTAGGGTCCGCACGCTTAACGTTACGATGACAGTTTTATTATGAGTTTATAAGTATTGATGCACCGAAGTTTGTTCGGAGTCCCGGATGTGATCACGGACATGACGAGGAGTCTCGAAATGGTCGAGACATAAAGATCGATATATTGGAATCCTATATTTGGATGTCGGAATCGTTCCGGGTGAAATCGGCATTTTACCGGAGTACCGGGAGGTACCCCCCGGGGGGTTATTGGGCCTACATGAGCCTCGAGGGAGAAGAGGGAAGGATCCAGGAGGGGGCCGCGCGCCCCTCCCCTTCCTAGTCCGAATAGGACAAGGGAAGGGGGGCGGCGCCCCCCCTTTCCTTCTCCTCTTCCTCCTCTTTCCCCCCTTCTCCTACTCCTACTTGGAAAGAAGGGAATCCTACTCCCGGTGGGAGTAGGACTCCCCCCTTGGTGCGCCCTCCTTGGCCGGCCGCCTCCTCCCCCCTGGCTCCTTTATATACGGGGGCGGGGGCACCCCAAAGACACACAAGTTGATCTACGGATCGTTCCTTTAGCCGTGTGCGGTGCCCCCCTCCACCATATTCCACCTCGGTCATATCGTCGCGGAGTTTAGGCGAAGCCCTGCGCCGGTAGAGCATCATCATCGTCACCACGCCGTCGTGCTGACGGAACTCATCTCCGGAGCTTTGCTGGATCGGAGCACGGAGATCGTCATCGAGCTGAACGTGTGCTGAACTCGGAGGCCCCGTACGTTCGGTGCTTGGATCGGTCGGATCGTGAAGACGTACGACTACATCAACCGCGTTGTGCTAACGCTTCCGCTTACGGTCTACGAGGGTACGTGCATGAACACTCTCCCCTCTTGTTGCTATGCCATCACCTTGATCTTGAGTGTGCGTAGGATTTTTTTTTTGAAATTACTACGTTCCCCAACAGTGGCATCCAAGCCTAGGTTTTATGCGTTGATGTTATATGCACGAGTAGAACACAAGTGAGTTGTGGGCGATACAAGTCATACTGCTTACCAGCATGTCATACTTTGGTTCGGCGGTATTGTGAGATGAAGCGGCCCGGACCGACATTACGCGTACGCTTACGCGAGACTGGTTTCACCGTTACGAGCACTCGTGCTTAAAGGTGGCTGGCGGGTGTCTGTCTCTCTCACTTTAGCTGAATCGAGTGTGGCTACACCCGGTCCTTGCGAAGGTTAAAACAACACCAACTTGACGAACTATCGTTGTGGTTTTGATGCGTAGGTAAGAACGGTTCTTGCTAAAGCCCGTAGCAGCCACGTAAAATTTGCAACAACAAAGTAGAGGACGTCTAAATTGTTTTTGCAGGGCATGTTGTGATGTGATATGGTCAAGACGTGATGCTATATTTTATTGTATGAGATGATCATGTTTTGTAACCGAAGTTATCGGCAACTGGCAGGAGCCATATGGTTGTCGCTTTATTGTATGAAATGCAAACACCCTGTAATTGCTTTATTTTATCACTAAGCGGTAGCGATAGTCGTAGAAGCAATAGATGGCGTAACGACAACGATGCTACGATGGAGATCAAGGTGTCGCGCCAGTGACGATGGTGATCACGACGGTGCTTCGAAGATGGGGATCACAAGCACAAGATGATGATGGCCATATCATATCACTTATATTGATTGCATGTGATGTTTATCCTTTATGCATCTTATCTTGCTTTGATTGACGGTAGCATTTTAAGATGATCTCTCACTAAATAATCAAGAAGTGTTCTCCCTGAGTATGCACCGTTGCGAAAGTTCTTCATGCTGAGACACCACGTGATGATCGGGTGTGATAGGATCTATGTTCAAATACAACGGGTGCAAAACAGTTGCACACGCGGAATACTCAGGTCATACTTGACGAGCCTAGCATATACAGATATGGCCTCAAAACACGGAGACCGAAAGGTCGAGCATGAATCATATAGTAGATATGATCAACATAGTGATGTTTACCATTGAAACTACTCCATCTCACGTGATGATCGAACATGGTTTAGTAGATTTGGATCACGTGATCACTTAGATGACTAGAGAGATGTCTGTCTAAGTGGGAGTTCTTAAGTAATATGATTAATTGAACTTAAATTTATCATGAACTTAGTACCTGATAGTATTTTGCTTATCTATGTTTGTTTGTAGATAGATGGCTCGTGCTGTTGTTCCGTTGAATTTTAATGCGTTCCTTGAGAAAGCAAAGTTGAAAGATGATGGTAGCAATTACACGGACTGGGTCCGTAACCTGAGGATTATCCTCATTGCTGCACAGAAAAGTTACGTCCTGGAAGCACTGCTGGGTGCCAGGCCTGCTGCTGATGCAACTGATGACATTAAGAACGTCTGGCAGAGCAAAGCTGATGACTACTCGATAGTTCAGTGTGCCATGCTTTACGGCTTAGAACCGGGTCTTCAACGATGTTTTGAACGTCATGGAGCATATGAGATGTTCCAGGAGTTGAATTTAATATTTCAAGCAAATGCCTGGATTGAGATATATGAAGTCTCCAGTAAGTTCTATAGCTACAAGATGGAGGAGAATAGTTCTGTCAGTGAACACATACTCAAAATGTCTGGGTATAATAATCACTTGATTCAACTGGGAGTTAATCTTCCTGATGATAGTGTCATTGACAGAATTCTCCAATCACTGCCACCAAGCTACAAGAGCTTCGTGATGAACTATAATATGCAAGGGATGAACAAGACTATTCCCGAGCTCTTCGCAATGCTAAAAGCTGCGGAGGTAGAAATCAAGAAGGAGCATCAAGTGTTGATGGTTAACAAGACCACCAGTTTCAAGAAAAAGGGCAAAGGGAAGAAGAAGGGGAACTTCAAAAAGAACGGCAAGCAAGTTGCTGCTCAAGAGAAGAAACCCAAGTCTGGACCTAAGCCTGAAACTGAGTGCTTCTACTGCAAGCAGACTGGACACTGGAAGCGGAACTGCCCCAAGTATTTGGCGGATAAGAAGGATGGCAAAGTGAATAAAGGTATATGTGATATACATGTTATTGATGTGTACCTTACTAATGTTCGCAGTAGCACCTGGGTATTTGATACTGGTTCTGTTGCTAATATTTGCAACTCGAAACAGGAACTACGGATTAAGCGAAGATTGGCTAAGGACGAGGTGACAATGCGCGTGGAAAATGGTTCCAAAGTCGATGTGGTCGCGGTCGGCATGCTACCTCTACATCTACCATCGGGATTAGTTTTAGACCTAAATAATTGTTATTTGGTGCCAGCATTGAGCATGAACATTATATCTGGATCTTGTTTGATGCGAGACGGTTATTCATTTAAATCAGAGAATAATGGTTGTTCTATTTATATGAGTAATATCTTTTATGGTCATGCACCCTTGAAGAGTGGTCTATTCTTATTGAATCTCGATAGTAGTGATACACATGTTCATAGTGTTGAAACCAAAAGATGCAGAGTTGATAACGATAGTGCAACTTATTTGTGGCATTGCCGTTTAGGTCTTATCGGTGTAAAGCGCATGAAGAAACTCCATACTGATGGGCTTTTGGAATCACTTGATTATGAATCACTTGGTACTTGCGAACTGTGCCTCATGGGCAAGATGACTAAAACGCCGTTCTCCGGAACTATGGAGCGAGCAACTGATTTATTGGAAATCATACATATACTGATGTTTGTGGTCCAATGAATGTTGAGGCTCGCGGCGGGTATCGTTATTTTCTCACCTTCACAGATGATTTGAGCAGATATGGGTATATCTACTTAATGAAACACAAGTCTGAAACATTTGAAAAGTTCAAAGAATTTCAGAGTCAAGTGGAAAATCATCATAACAAGAAAATAAAGTTTCTACGATCTGATCGTGGAGGAGAATATTTGAGTTACGAGTTTGGTCTGCACTTGAAACAATGCGGAATAGTTTCGCAACTCACGCCACCCGGAACACCACAACGAAATGGTGTGTCCGAACGTCGTAATCGTACTTTACTAGATATGGTGCGATCTATGATGTCTCTTACTGATTTACCGCTATCATTTTGGGGTTATGCTTTAGAGACGGCTGCATTCACGTTAAATAGGGCACCATCAAAATCCGTTAAGACAACGCCTTATGAACTGTGGTTTGGCAAGAAACCAAAGTTGTCGTTTCTTAAAGTTTGGGGCTGCGATGCTTATGTGAAGAAACTTCAACCAGATAAGCTCGAACCCAAATCAGAGAAATGTGTCTTCATAGGATACCCAAAAGAGACTATTGGGTACACCTTCTATCACAGATCTGAGGGCAAGATTTTCGTTGCTAAAATCGGATCCTTTCTAGAGAAGGAGTTTCTCTCGAAAGAAGTGAGTGGGAGGAAAGTAGAACTTGATGAGATAACTGTATCTACTCCCTTATTGGAAAGTAATTCATCACAAGAACCGGTTCCTGTGACAACTACACCAATCAGTGAGGAAGCTAATGATATTGATCATGAAACTTCAGATCAAGTTTCTACTGAACCTCGTAGGTCTACCAGAGTAAGATCCGCACCAGAGTGGTATGGTAATCCAATTCTGGAAGTCATGTTACTTGACCATGATGAACCTACGAACTATGAGGAAGCGATAATGAGCCCAGATTCCGCAAAATGGCTAGAGGCCATGAAATCTGAGATGGGATCCATGTATGAAAACAAAGTATGGACTTTGGTTGACTTGCCCGATGATCGGCAAGCCATTGAGAATAAATGGATCTTTAAGAAGAAGACTGATGCTGATGGTAATATAACTGTCTATAAAGCTCGACTTGTTGCGAAAGGTTTTCGACAAGTTCAAGGAGTTGACTATGATGAGACTTTCTCACCCGTAGCGATGCTTAAGTCTGTCCGAATCATGTTAGCTATTGCTGCGTTTCATGATTATAAAATTTGGCAAATGGATGTCAAAACTGCATTCTTGAATGGATTTCTGGAAGAAGAGTTGTATATGATGCAGCCAGAAGGTTTTGTTGATCCAAAAGGTGCTAACAAAGTGTGCAAGCTCCAGCGTTCCATTTATAGACTGGTGCAAGCATCTCGGAGTTCGAATAAACGCTTTGATAGTGTGATCAAAGCATATGGTTTTATACAGACTTTTGGAAAAGCCTGTATTTACAAGAAAGTGAGTGGGAGCTCTGTAGCATTTCTGATATTATATGTAGATGACATATTATTAATTGGAAATGATATAGAATTTCTGGATAGCATAAAGGGATACTTGAATAAAAGTTTTTCAATGAAAGACCTCGGTGAAGCTGCTTACATATTGGGCATCAAGATCTATAGAGATAGATCAAGACGCTTAATAGGACTTTCACAAAGCACATACCTTGACAAAATTTTGAAAAGTTCAAAATGGATCAGGCAAAGAAAGGATTCTTGCCTGTGCTACAAGGTGTGAAGTTGAGTCAAACTCAATGCCCGACCACAGCAGAAGATAGAGAGAAAATGAAAGATGTTCCCTATGCTTCAGCCATAGGCTCTATCATGTATGCAATGCTGTGTACCAGACCTGACGCATGCTTAGCAATAAGGTTGGCAGGAAGGTACCAAAGTAATCCAGGAGTGGATCACTGGACAGCGGTCAAGAACATCCTGAAATACCTGAAAAGTGTTGGAAATATGCCCTAGAGGCAATAATAAATTGATTATATTATATTTCCTTGTTCATGATAATCGTTTATTATCCATGCTAGAATTGTATTGATAGGAAACTCAGATACATGTGTGGATACATAGACAACACCATGTCCCTAGTAAGCCTCTAGTTGACTAGCTCGTTGATCAATAGATGGTTACGGTTTCCTGACCATGGACATTGGATGTCGTTGATAACGGGATCACATCATTAGGAGAATGATGTGATGGACAAGACCCAATCCTAAGCCTAGCACAAAGATCGTGTAGTTCGTATGCTAAAGCTTTTCTAATGTCAAGTATCTTTTCCTTAGACCATGAGATTGTGCAACTCCCGGATACCGTAGGAATGCTTTGGGTGTACCAAACGTCACAACGTAACTGGGTGGCTATAAAGGTGCATTACAGGTACCTCCGAAAGTGTCTGTTGGGTTGGCACGAATCGAGACTGGGATTTGTCACTCCGTGTAAACGGAGAGGTATCTCTGGGCCCACTCGGTAGGACATCATCATAAAGTGCACAATGTGATCAAGGAGTTGATCACGGGATGATGTGTTACGGAACGAGTAAAGAGACTTGCCTGTAACGAGATTGAACAAGGTATCGGGATACCGACGATCGAATCTCGGGCAAGTATCGTACCGATAGACAAAGGGAATTGTATACGGGATCGATTGAGTCCTTGACATCGTGGTTCATCCGATGAGATCATCGTGGAACATGTGGGAGCCAACATGGGTATCCAGATCCCGCTGTTGGTTATTGACCGGAGAACATCTCGGTCATGTCTGCATGTCTCCCGAACCCGTAGGGTCTACACACTTAAGGTTCGATGACGCTAGGGTTATAAAGGAAGCTTGTATGTGGTTACCGAATGTTGTTCGGAGTCCCGGATGAGATCCCGGACGTCACGAGGAGTTCCGGAATGGTCCGGAGGTAAAGATTTATATATGGGAAGTCCTGTTTTGGTCACCGGAAGAGTTTCGGGGTTTATCGGTAACGTACCGGGACCACCGGGGGGGGGGGGGGGGTCCCGGGGGTCCACCAAGTGGGGCCACCAACCCCGGAGGGCTGCATGGGCCATGTGTGGGAGGGAACCAGCCCCAGGTGGGCTGGTGCGCCCCCCACAAGGGGCCCAAGGCGCAGGGTAGAGTGGGAGGGGGCAAACCCTAGGGCAGATGGGCCCTAAGGCCCATGCTCCCTGCGCCTCCCTCTCCTCCCCCTCTTGGCCGCCTCCCCAAATCCCATCTAGGGCTGGCCGCACCCCTTGGGGGTGGGAAACCCTAGAGGGGGGCGCAACCCCCTCTCCCCCTATACATATTGAGGCATTGGGATGCCTAGAGGACATGAGAACTTCTCCTCTTGGCGCAGCCCTACCTCTCTCCCTTCTCCTCATATCTCGCGGTGCTTGGCGAAGCCCTGCTGGAGTACCACGCTCCTCCATCACCACCACGCCGTTGTGCTGCTGCTGGATGGAGTCTTCCTCAACCTCTCCCTCTCTCCTTGCTGGATCAAGGCGTGGGAGACGTCATCGGGCTGTACGTGTGTTGAACGCGGAGGTGCCGTGCGTTCGGCACTTGATCATCGGTGATTTGAATCACGACGAGTACGACTCCATCAACCCCGTTCACTTGAACGCTTCTGCTTAGCGATCTACAAGGGTATGTAGATGCACTCTCCTTCCCCTCGTTGCTGGTTTCTCCATAGATAGATCTTGGTGACACATAGAAAAATTTTGAATTTCTGCTACGTTCTCCAACAGTGGCATCATGAGCTAGGTCTATTGCGTAGATTCTATGCACGAGTAGAACACAAAGTAGTTGTGGGCGTTGCTTTTGTTCAATATGCTTGTCGTTACTAGTCTTATCTTGATTCGGCGGCATCGTGGGATGAAGCGGCCCGGACCGACCTTACACGTACTCTTACGTGAGACAGGTTCCACCGACTGACATGCACTAGTTGCATAAGGTGGCTAGCGGGTGTCTGTCTCTCCTACTTTAGTCGGATCGGATTCGATGAAAAGGGTCCTTATGAAGGGTAAATAGAAATTGGCATATCACGTTGTGGTCTTTGCGTAGGTAAGGAACGTTCTTGCTAGAACCCATAGCAGCCACGTAAAACATGCAAACAACAATTAGAGGACGTCTAACTTGTTTTTGCAGGGTATGCTATGTGATGTGATATGGCCAAAGGATGTGATGAATGATATATGTGATGTATGAGATTGATCATGTTCTTGTAATAGGAATCACGACTTGCATGTCGATGAGTATGACAACCGGCGGGAGCCATAGGAGTTGTCTTTATTTATTTATGACCTGTGTGTCAACTTAAACGTCATGTAATTACTTTACTTTATTGCTAACCGTTAGCCATAGTAGTAGAAGTAATAGTTGGCGAGGCAACTTCATGAAGACACGATGATGGAGATCATGATGATGGAGATCATGGTGTCATGCCGGTGACGATGATGATCATGGAGCCCCGAAGATGGAGATCAAAAGGAGCAATATGATATTGGCCATATCATATCACTATTTGATTGCATGTGATGTTTATCATGTTTATACATCTTATTTGCTTAGAACAACGGTAGTAAATAAGATGATCCCTTACAACAATTTCAAGAAGTGTTCTCCCCTAACTGTGCACCGTTGCGACAGTTCGTGTTTCGAAGCACCACGTGATGATCGGGTGTTAGATTCTAACGTTCACATACAACGGGTGTAAGACAGATTTACACACGCGAAACACTTAGGGTTAACTTGACGAGCCTAGCATGTACAGACATGGCCTCGGAACACAGAAGACCGAAAGGTCGAGCATGAGTCATATAGAAGATACGATCAACATGAAGATGTTCACCGACGTTGGCTAGTCCGTCTCACGTGATGATCGGACACGGCCTAGTTGACTCGGATCATGTAATCGCTTAGATGACTAGAGGGATGTCTATCTGAGTGGGAGTTCATAAGATGAACTTAATTATCCTGAACATAGTCAAAAGGTCTTCGCAAATTATGTCGTAGCTCGCGCTTCAGTTCTACTATTTAGATATGTTCCTAGAGAAAAATTAGTTGAAAGTTGATAGTAGCAGTTATGCGGACTAGGTCCGTAAATTGAGGATTGTCCTCATTGCTTCTTAGAAGGCTTACGACCTTAATGCACCGCTCAGTGTGCTGAACCTCGAACGTTGTCTGTGGATGTTACGAACATCTGACATACACGTTTTGATAACTACATGATAGTTCAGTTAAACGGTTTAGAGTTGAGGCACCAAAGACGTTTTTTGAAACGTCGCGAAACATATGAGATGTTTCGAGGGCTGAAATTGGGATTTCAGGCTCGTGCCCACGTCAAGAGGTATAAGACCTCCGATGACTTTCTTAACCTGCAAACTAAGGAGAAAGCTCAAATTGTTGAGCTTGTGCTCAGATTGTCTGAGTACAACAATCATTTGAATCGAGTGGGAGTTGATCTTCCAGATAAGACAGTGATGGTTCTCCGAAGTCATTGCCACCAAGCTGCTAGAGCTTCGTGATGAACTATAATAGATCAGGGACATATATGATGATCCTTGAGATGTTCGTGATGTTTGACACCACAAAAGTAGAAATCAAGAAGGAGCATCAATTGTTGATGGTTGGTGAAACCACTAGTTTCAAGAAGGGAAAGGGCAAGAAGGGATACTTCATGAAACGACAATTCAGCTGCTGCTCTAGTGAAGAGACCCAAGGTTGAACCCAAACCCGAGACTAAGTGCTTCTGTAATAAGGGGAACAGCCACTGGAGCAGAATTACCCTAGATACTTGGTAGATGAGAAGGCTGGCAAGGTCGATAGAAGTATATTGGATATACATTGTGTTGATGTATACTTTACTAGTACTCCTAGTAGCACCAGGGTATTAGATACCGGTTCGGTTTCTAAGTGTTAGTAACTCGAAACAAAAGCTATGGAATAAACGGAGACTAGCTAAAGGTGAGCTGACGATATGTGTTGGAAGTGTTTCCAGGGTTGATATGATCAAGCATCGCACGCTCCCTCTACCATCGAGATTGGTATTAAAACCTAAATAATTGTTATTTGGTGTTTGCGTTGAGCATAGACATGATTGGATTATGTCTATCGCAATACGGTTATTCATTTAAAGAGAATAATGGTTACTCTGTTTATTTGAATAATACCTTCAAATGGTCTTACACCTAAAATGAATGGTTTATTAAATCTCGATCGTAGTGATACACATGTTCATGCCAAAAGATAGTAATGATAGTACCACCTACTTGTGGCACTGCCACGTAAGTCATATCGGTATAAAACGCATGAAGAAGCTCCATGTTGATGGATCTTTGGACTCACTCATTTTTGAAAAGTTTGAGACATGCGAACCATGTCTATTGGTGTTTATGCTTGAAGAAACTCCATGCAAATGGACCGTTTGGACTCACTTGATTTTTGAATCACTTGAGACATGCAAATCATACCACATGGGCAAGATGACTGAAAGCCTCGGTTTCAGTAAAATGGAACTGGAAAGCAACTTGTTGGAAGTAATACATTTTGATGTGTGCAGTCCAATGAGGGCTGAGGTGTGTAGTGGATATCGTTATGTTCTTACTTCACAGATGTTTTGAGTAGACGTTGAGTATATTTACTTGATGAATCACGAGTCTGAATTATTGAAAGGTTCAAGTAATTTCAGTGTGAAGTTGAAAGATCATCATGACAAGAGGATAGAAGATCTATGATATGATCATAGAGATGAATATCTGAATTACGAGTTTGGCACAGAATTAAGACATTGTGGAAATTGTTTCACAACTGATACAGCCTGGAACACCATAGTGTGATGGTGTGTCCGAACATCATAACTGCACCCTATTGGATATGATGCATACCATGATGTCTCTTATCGAATTACCACAATAGTTTATGGGTTAGGCATTAGAGACAACCACATTCACTTTAAAAGGGGCACCACGTAATTCCGATGAGATGACACCGTATGAACTATGGTTTAGAGAAACCTAAGCTGTCATTTCTTAAAAGTTTGAGGTTGCGACGCTTGTGTGAAAAAGTTTCAGGCTGATAAGCTCGAACCCAAAGCGGATAAATGCATCTTCATAGGACACCCAAAAAAGTTGGGTATAACTCCTATCTCAGATCCGAAAGCAATAAGGGATTGTTTCTAGAATCGGGTCCTTTCACGAGGAAAAGTTTCTCTCGAAAGAATTGAGTGGGAGGATGGTGGAGACTTGATGAGGTTATTGAACCGTCACTTCAACTAGTGTATAGCAGGGCACAAAGAGTTGTTCCTGTGGCACCTACACCAATTGAAGTGGAAGCTTATGATAGTAATCATGAAACTTCGGATCAAGTCACTACCGTACCTCGTAGGACGACAAGGATGTGTACTACTTCAGAGTGGTACGTAATCCTGTCTTGGAAGTCATGTTGCTAGACAACAATGAGCCTACGAGCTATGGAGAAGCGATGGTGGGCCCGGATTCCGATGAATGGCTCGAGGCCATATAAAATCCGAGAGAGGATCCATGTATGAAAACAAAGTGTAGACTTTGGAAGAACTACTTGATGGTCGTAAGGCTATTAGGTACATATGGATTTTGAAAGGAAGACAGACGATGATGGTAAATGTCACCATTAAGAAAGCTCGACTTGTCGTTAAGATGTTTTCCGACAAGTTCAAGGAGTTGACTACGATGAGACTTTCTCACTCGTAGCGATGCTAAGAGTCTGTTGGAATTATATTAGCGATTACTGCATTATTTATGAAATCTTGCAGATAGGATGTCAAAACATTGTTTCCTCGATGATTTTCTTGAGGAAAGGTTGTATGTGATACAACCGGAAGGTTTTGTCAATCCTGAAAGATGCTAATAAGTATGCAAAGCTCCAGCTATCCTTCTAAGGACTGGAGTAAGCATCTCGGAGTTGGAATGTATGCTTTGATAAGATGATCAAAGTTTTGGGTGTATACAAAGTTTATGAGAAACTTGTATTTCCAAAGAAGTGAGTGGGAGCACTATAGAATTTCTGATGAGTATATGTTGTTAACATGTTGTTGATCGGAAATGATGTAGAATTTCTGGAAAGCATATAGGGTTATTTGGAAAGTGTTTTTCAATAGAAAACCTGGATTAAGCTACTTGAACATTAAGCATCAAGATCTATAAGGATAGATCAAAACGCTTAATGGTACTTTCAAATGAGCACATACCTTGACATGATCTTGAAGGTGTTCAAGATGGATCAGTCAAAGAAGGAGTTCTTGCCTGAGTTGTAAGGTATGAAGTTAAGACTTAAAGCTCGACCACGGCAGAATAGAGAGAAAGGACGAAGGTCGTCCCCTATGCTTAAGACGTAGGCTCTACAGTATGCTATGCTGTGTACCGCACCTGAAGTGTGCCTTGCCATGAGTCAGTCAAGGGGTACAAGAGTGATCCAAGAATGGATCACAGGACAGCGGTCAAAGTTATCCTTAGTAACTAGTGGACTAAGGAATTTTCTCGATTATGGAGGTGGATAAAGAGTTCGACGTAAAGAGTTACGACGATACAAGCTTTAACACCTATCCGAATGACTCTGAGTAGCAAACCGGATACGTATAGTGGAGCAACCATTTGGAATAGCTCCAAGTGGAGCGTGGAAGCAGCATTTACAATATGACCTAGAGATTTGCGAAGTACATATGGATCTGAATGTTACAGATCCGTTGACTATAACATCTCTCACAAGCATAACATGATCAAACCTAGAACTCATCGAGTGTCAATCACATGGTAATGTGAACTAGATTATTGACTCTAGTAAACTCTTTGGGTGTTAGTCACATGGGGATGTGACCTTGAGTGTTAATCACATATCGATGTGAACTGGATTATTGACTCTAGTGCAAGTGGGAGACTGTTGGAAATATGCCCTAGAGGCAATAATAAATTGATTATATTATATTTCCTTGTTCATGATAATCGTTTATTATCCATGCTAGAATTGTATTGATAGGAAACTCAGATACATGTGTGGATACATAGACAACACCATGTCCCTAGTAAGCCTCTAGTTGACTAGCTCGTTGATCAATAGATGGTTACGGTTTCCTGACCATGGACATTGGATGTCGTTGATAACGGGATCACATCATTAGGAGAATGATGTGATGGACAAGACCCAATCCTAAGCCTAGCACAAAGATCGTGTAGTTCGTATGCTAAAGCTTTTCTAATGTCAAGTATCTTTTCCTTAGACCATGAGATTGTGCAACTCCCGGATACCGTAGGAATGCTTTGGGTGTACCAAACATCACAACGTAACTGGGTGGCTATAAAGGTGCATTACAGGTATCTCCGAAAGTGTCTGTTGGGTTGGCACGAATCGAGACTGGGATTTGTCACTCCGTGTAAACGGAGAGGTATCTTTGGGCCCACTCGGTAGGACATCATCATAATGTGCACAATGTGATCAAGGAGTTGATCACGGGATGATGTGTTACGGAACGAGTAAAGAGACTTGCCTGTAACGAGATTGAACAAGGTATCGGGATACCGACGATCGAATCTCGGGCAAGTATCGTACCGATAGACAAAGGGAATTGTATACGGGATCGATTGAGTCCTTGACATCATGGTTCATCCGATGAGATCATCGTGGAACATGTGGGAGCCAACATGGGTATCCAGATCCTGCTGTTGGTTATTGACCGGAGAACATCTCGGTCATGTCTGCATGTCTCCCGAACCCGTAGGGTCTACACACTTAAGGTTCGATGACGCTAGGGTTATAAAGGAAGCTTGTATGTGGTTACTGAATGTTGTTCGGAGTCCCGGATGAGATCCCGGACGTCACGAGGAGTTCCGGAATGGTCCGGAGGTAAAGATTTATATATGGGAAGTCCTGTTTTGGTCACCGGAAGAGTTTCGGGGTTTATCGGTAACGTACCGGGACCACCGGGGGGGGGGGGGGGTCCCGGGGGTCCACCAAGTGGGGCCACCAACCCCGGAGGGCTGCATGGGCCATGTGTGGGAGGGAACCAGCCCCAGGTGGGCTGGTGCGCCCCCCACAAGGGGCCCAAGGCGCAGGGTAGAGTGGGAGGGGGCAAACCCTAGGGCAGATGGGCCCTAAGGCCCATGCTCCCTGCGCCTCCCTCTCCTCCCCCTCTTGGCCGCCTCCCCAAATCCCATCTAGGGCTGGCCGCACCCCTTGGGGGTGGGAAACCCTAGAGGGGGGCGCAGCCCCCTCTCCCCCTATATATATTGAGGCATTGGGCTGCCTAGAGGACATGAGAACTTCTCCTCTTGGCGCAGCCCTACCTCTCTCCCTTCTCCTCATATCTCGCGGTGCTTGGCGAAGCCCTGCTGGAGTACCACGCTCCTCCATCACCACCACGCCGTTGTGCTGCTGCTGGATGGAGTCTTCCTCAACCTCTCCCTCTCTCCTTGCTGGATCAAGGCGTGGGAGACGTCATCGGGCTGTACGTGTGTTGAACGCGGAGGTGCCGTGCGTTCGGCACTTGATCATCGGTGATTTGAATCACGACGAGTACGACTCCATCAACCCCGTTCACTTGAACGCTTCCGCTTAGCGATCTACAAGGGTATGTAGATGCACTCTCCTTCCCCTCGTTGCTGGTTTCTCCATAGATAGATCTTGGTGACACATAGAAATTTTTTGAATTTCTGCTACGTTCTCCAACAAAAAGGACTAAGGATATGTTTCTCGTATATGGAGGTGACAAAGAGCTAGTCGTAAATGGTTACATCGATGCAAGCTTTGACACTGATCCGGACGATTCTAAATCGCAAACCGGATACGTGTTTTTATTAAACGGTGGAGCTGTAAGTTGGTGCAGTTCTAAACAAAGCGTCGTGGCGGGATCTACATGTGAAGCGGAGTACATAGCTGCTTCTGAAGCAGCAAATGAAGGAGTCTGGATGAAGGAGTTCATTTCCGATCTAGGTGTCATACCTAGTGCATCGGGACCAATGAAGATCTTCTATGACAATACTGGTGCAATTGCCTTGGCAAAGGAATCCAGATTTCGCAAGAGGACCAAGCACATCAAGAGACGCTTCAATTCCATTCGGGACCAAGTCCAAGTGGGAGACATAGAGATTTGCAAGATACATACGGATCTGAATGTTGCAGACCCGTTGACTAAGCCTCTCTCACGAGCAAAACATGATCAGCACCAAGACTCCATGGGTGTTAGAATCATTACTATGTAATCTAGATTATTGACTCTAGTGCAAGTGGGAGACTGAAGGAAATATGCCCTAGAGGCAATAATAAAGTTATTATTTATTTCCTCATATCATGATAAATGTTTATTATTCATGCTAGAATTGTATTAACCGAAAACATGATACATGTGTGAATACATAGACAAAACTATAGTCACTAGTATGCCTCTACTTAACTAGCTCATTAATCAAAGATGGTTATGTTTCCTAACCATAGACATGTGTTGTCATTTGATTAGTGGGATCACATCATTAGAAGAATGATGTGATTGACATGACCCATTCCGTTAGCCTAGCACTTGATCGTTTAGTATA
The DNA here is from genome assembly GCA_963921465.1 of Triticum timopheevii. Classification (NCBI taxonomy): domain Eukaryota; kingdom Viridiplantae; phylum Streptophyta; class Magnoliopsida; order Poales; family Poaceae; genus Triticum; species Triticum timopheevii. Next base: position 90,692,782 of record OY997271.1, read on the forward strand.
CTGCTATTGCTTTCTTCATGACTTATACATGTTCCTATAACTATGAGAATTATGCAACTCCCATTTACCGGAGGAACACTTTGGGTACTACCAAACGTCACAACGTAACTGGGTGATTATAAAGGAGTACTACAGGTGTCTCCGAAGGTACATGTTGAGTTGTCGTATTTCGAGATTAGGTTTTGTCACTCCGATCGTCGGAGAGGTATCTCTGGGCCCTCTCGGTAATGCACAAGCCTTGCAAGCAATGTTACCAATGAGTTGGTTACGGGATGATGCATTACAGAACGAGTAAAGAGACTTGCCGGTAACGAGATTGAACTAGGTATTGGATACCGACGATCAAATCTCGGGCAAGTAACATACCGATGACAAAGGGAACAATGTATGTTGTTATGCGGTTTGACCGATAAAGATCTTCGTAGAATATGTAGGAACCAATATGGGCATCCAGGTCCCGCTATTGGTTATTGACCGAGAATAGTTCTAGGTCATGTCTACATAGTTCTCGAACCCGTAGGGTCCGCACGCTTAACGTTACGATGACAGTTTTATTATGAGTTTATAAGTATTGATGCACCAAAGTTTGTTCGGAGTCCCGGATGTGATCACGGACATGACGAGGAGTCTCGAAATGGTCGAGACATAAAGATCGATATATTGGAAGCCTATATTTGGACGTCGGAATCGTTCCGGGTGAAATCAGCATTTTACCGGAGTACCGGGAGCTTACCGGAACCCCCCCGGGGGGTTATTGGGCCTACATGGGCCTCGAGGGAGAAGAGGGAAGGAGCCAGGAGGGGGCCGCACGCCCCTCCCCTTCCTAGTCCGAATAGGACAAGGGAAGGGGGGTGGCGCCCCCCCTTTCCTTCCCCTCTTCCTCCTCTTTCCCCCCTTCTCCTACTCCTACTTGGAAAGAAGGGAGTCCTACTCCCGGTGGGAGTAGGACTCCCCCCTTGGCGCGCCCTCCTTGGCTGGCCGCCTCCTCCCCCTGGCTCCTTTATATACGGGGGCGGGGGGCACCCCAAAGACACACAAGTTGATCTACGGATCGTTCCTTTAGCCGTGTGCGGTGCCCCCCTCCACCATATTCCACCTCGGTCATATCGTCGCGGAGTTTAGGCGAAGCCCTGCGCCGGTAGAGCATCATCATTGTCACCACGCCGTCGTGCTGACGGAACTCATCTCCGGAGCTTTGCTGGATCGGAGCACGGAGATCGTCATCGAGCTGAACGTGTGCTGAACTCGGAGGCCCCGTACGTTCGGTGCTTGGATCGGTCGGATCGTGAAGACGTACGACTACATCAACCGCGTTGTGCTAACGCTTCCGCTTACGGTCTATGAGGGTACGTGCATGAACACTCTCCCCTCTCGTTGCTATGCCATCACCTTGATCTTGAGTGTGCGTAGGATTTTTTTTAAATTACTACGTTCCCCAACAGTTGATTATGTCATTGATATGAGTAAACATGAGACCTAAGTGTTATTGTGAATATGGTTAGTTCATAATCTTTGCTGAAAACTTGAATGCTGGCTTTACATATTTGCAACAACAAGAGCAAACAGATTTTGTAAAAGTTATTCTTTATCACTTTCAATTTGTCAACTGAATTGCTTGAGGACAAGCAAGGGTTTAAGCTTGGGGGAGGTGATACGTCTCCATCGTATCTACTTTTCCAAACACTTTTGCCCTTGTTTTGGACTCTAACTTGCATGATTTAAATGGAACTAACCCGGACTGATGTTGTTTTCAGCAGAATTGCCATGGTGTTATTTTTGTGCAGAAATAATAGTTCTCGGAATGACCTGAAACTCCATGGAGAATATTTTTGGAATTAATAAAAAATACTGGCAAAATAATCAAGACCAGTGGGCCCACACCCTGTCCATGAGGGTGGCGGCGCGCCCTACCCCCCTGGGCGTGCCTCCCTGCCTCGTGGGCCCCCTGATGCTCCACCGACCTCAACTCCAACTCTATATATTCACGTTCGGGGAGAAAAAAATCAGAGAGAAGGATTCATCGCGTTTTACGATACAGAGCCGCCGCCAAGCCCGAATCTCTCTCAGGAGGGCTGATCTGGAGTCCTTTCGGGGCCCCAGAGAGGGGAATCCGTCGCTATCGTCATCATCAACCATCCTTCATCACCAATTTCATGATGCTCACCGCCGTGCGTGAGTAATTCCATCGTAGGCTTGCTGGACGGTGATGGGTTGGATGAGATTTACCATGTAATCAAGTTAGTTTTGTTAGGGTCTGATCCCTAGTATCCATTATGTTCTAAGATTGATGTTGCTATGACTTTGCTATGCTTAATGCTTGTCACTAGGGCCCGAGTGCCATGATTTCAGATCTGAACCTATTATGTTTTCATGAATATATGTGAGTTCTTGATCCTATTTTGCAAGTCAATAGTCACCTACTATGTGTTATGATCCGGCAACCCCGAAGTGACAATAGTCTGGACCACTCCCGATGATGACCGTAGTTTGGGGAGTCCATGTATTCATATCCCTTAGTTTCCAATACGACCCCGCTGTCACGGGAGGGTAGGACAAAAGATGTCATGCAAGTTCTTTTCCATAAGCACGTATGACTATATTCAGAATACATGCCTACATTATATTGATGAACTGGAGCTAGTTCTGTGTCACCCTATGTTATAACTGTTGCATGAGGAATCACATCCGACATAATTATCCATCAATGATCCAATGCCTACGAGCTTTTCGCATAGTGATCTTTGCTCAGTTACATTACCGTTGCCACTATTACAATTACTACAAAACTGCTACTATTACTTTCTCTATGGTTACCGTTACTTCCATACTACTTTGCTACTAAATACTTTGCTGCAGATATTAAGTTATCCAAGTGTGGTTGAATTGACAACTCAACTGCTAATACTTGAGAATATTCTTTGGCTTCCCTTGTGTCGAATCAATAAATTTGGGTTGAATACTCTACCCTCGAAACTGTTGTGATCCCCTATACTTGTGGGTTATCAGGAATGTGGACGTCAATCACCCTCTTACCATGCGGGAGTCCGAGTTCTCAATCATGACTGTCAAGAATACATGGGCTCCCCGGTTCCAGCCATACTTGGACCAATCACAATGGCGGAGTATCATGGAGTTCAACTATGGACGGAACCAGAATTGAAGGTCATTAGACGGGGAAGACGTAAGACAAAGTGTAGGTGACATGGACGGATGGGCCCGTGGTGCCGGTCGAGAAACTGGCACCGGCCAATTCCAAGAGCCTCGTGAGCAATCCCGTTATGGGGAGTGCAATGGTGGGGGACACAACACAAGAACTTGTACCAAACCAAGAAAGAGATCAAAGAAAAATGATGCAAGCACAAGCCAAGCAAATGTGTAACAGCCTGGTTTTTGGCCCTTTTCTTTTTCTTTTGATTTATTTGGTTTTTGCTCTGTTTTTCTTTTTGGAGTGGTTCCGTGGCCTTGCCACCTGGGAGATCATCCTCATTCCTCCTCCCAAGTGGCTCATCATTCTCAAAACCTTGCCAAAGATCATGTCACTTCACTCCTTGACCAAACCCTAAAATTCTTTTCTAGGGAATATTCCTTTTTCATTAAAGGAATAACCCTATCTGCCCTAGGTTGTGAAGCAACCTATATTTCTGTCCATCCAAAAATCCCCAAATAATTCTCATAATTCCTTTGGGTCATATATAGCTCAAATATGCCCAAACATTTCCTTGGTCAGTTCAAAAATAATTCCCCAATATTATTTTTTCTATTCTGCCCCTAATGGCACTTTGTGAAGGAAGTGTCATTTATATTTTTCCTAGTGGATCCCAACCTTTTTGGGCATGATTATATGTCCAAATAATTTCCTCATGCACAAGTTCAACTTTATTTGCCTAGCCAATCTTCCTCAATGAATTTTCAAAGTTTCTCTCAGACAGAAGGCTTTGTGAAGGAACTTCTAGCTAGGAGTACTCAAATGAGTTGAACTTTTGCACACTCCTTAATATGATCATATTAGCACCGTCCATCCATTTGTAGCCCCAGCCAATCATCTAGGTGAGCACAGGAGCAAATCTTTGATTCTGGCAATATTTTCAGGTTGTGAAGCAAGTGCATTTTATATTGCTTCAAAAATCATGATAAATTACCAGATCATTCTTATACCCAAATAACTTCTCTCAACCAAATTTGGCACCATTTCACTTAGCCAATATTTCTCCAAAATTCTTGCAAGATTCTGGTCAATGAAGACAACTGTGAAGGAAGTACCATTTTGGTAAATCCAATTGGTGTGAAATTGTTACAGCGTCTTACTATGACCAAATCACTAAGCCTTGCCAAATTTGAGCTCAAGTGGCATCACCATGTGAGTTCATAATCCAAATCACCATTTCTGGCCATTATGGCACTTTCTACAACAACCCTCATCTAAACTCCTTCTCTTAGCTTGATTTTTGGTGATCAGCATTATCTTAGTGTGTGATCATCACCATACAAAGTTTTTACTGCATTACCTAGCTGGTGTCCCCACTGCACAACACAAACACTTGGCTGTTGGTTTGCTTTGGGGTCTTGTGCAAATCACTTCTTTGCCCCTGTAACAATTTGTTTCCTCATTTATACTAAGGTCACTAGGGTCATTCCACTAGACATGGTCGTCCACGCCAAAACCAGCCATTTGTTCCAGTGCCGGTGGTGATCACGCTGATGTCATGCAAATCGTGTGCTCTAGCTTCTTCCCGCCCCTGTTCTCGTCGGCTCCCTCCTCGTCTCGACCTCAAACCTTGTCCATGAGCTTCCCCGTGAGCCTCTGCGTCGCCTTGTGCCTCTGCCTCATCGTCGTTTGCCTTTAATGCACTGTCCAGCCTCTGTCCACCATTAGTGCACCGCTCAAGCTCACTTATGAGGATCCAGAGCCTTCCCCGGGGCTATATAAGGCATGCTCGACCTCTCCTACAGCTCCCTCATCCCTCCCTCGCCTCATTTGATCACCAGAATTTCCCAATCTCGTCATTTCCTCCTCGGGCCACCGTGACCTCGCCGGAGTTCGTCTCGGTTCCGACCTCCACGGGCCTCCTATCCTCCTCCCGAGCTGTCCACCGAAGCCCCCTCATCCCCGTGGTTCTTCCACCCTACCAGTTCATCGCCGGAGTCTCTCTGGCTGCCCCTCCCGGAGCTTGGCCGTCGCCGTTGCTCTCTGTCACCACCACGACCGAGCCCTCCGGCGCCCCTCTCTCCGTCCTGATACATCTCCAACGTATCTATAATTTATGAAGCATTCATGCTATTTTATTATCTGTTTTGAATGATTATGGGCTTTATTATACACTTTTATATTACTTTTGGGACTAACCTATTAACCGGAGGCCCAACCCATATTGCTGTTTTATTGCCTGTTTCAGTATTTCGAGGAAAAGGAATATCAAACGGAGTCCAAACGGAATGAAACCTTCGGCAGTGTGATTTTTTTGGAAGAATATGATCCTGGAGACTTGGAGTTCACATCAGAAGATCCTCGAGGAGGCCAGGAGATAGGGGGCGCGCCCCTCCTACTGGGCGCGCCCCCTGTCTTGTGGGCCCCTCGAGCACCCCCGACCGACTTCTTTCGCCTATATAAGCCTACGTACCCTAAAAACATCAAATATCAAGATAGATCGGGAGTTCCGCCGCCGCAAGCCTCTGTAGCCACCAAAAACCTCTCGGGAGCCTGTTCCGGCACCCTGCCGGAGGGGGAACCCATCACCGGTGGCCATCTTCATCATCCCGGTGCTATCCATGACGAGGAGGGAGTAGTTTGCCCTCGGGGCTGAGGGTATGTACCAGTAGCTATGTGTTTGATCTCTCTCTCTCTCTCGTGTTCTCTCTATGGCATGATCTTGATGTATCGCGAGCTTTGCTATTGTAGTTGGATCTTATGATGTTTCTCCCCCTCTACTCTCTTGTGATGAATTGAGTTTCCCTCTTGAAGTTATCTTATCGGATTGAGTCTTTATTTGAGAACACTTGATGTATGTCTTGCCGTGTTTATCTGTGGTGACAATGGGATATCACGTGCCGCTTGATGTATGTTTTGGTGACCAACTTGCGGGTTCTGCCCATGAACCTATGCATAGGGGTTGGCACACGTTTTCTTGACTCTCCGGTAGAAACTTTGGGGCACTCTTTGAAGTACTTTGTGTTGGTTGGATGAATCTGAGATTGTGTGATGCATATCGTATAATCATGCCCACGGATACTTGAGGTGACAATGGAGTATCTAGGTGACATTAGGGTTTTGGTTGATTTGTGTGTTAAGGTGTTATTCTAGTACGAACTCTTGAATAGATCGATCCGAAAGAATAACTTTGAGGTTTTTTCATACCCTACCATAATCTCTTCGTTTGTTCTCCGCTATTAGTGGCTTTGGAGTGACTCTTTGTTGCATGTTGAGGAATTTTTATATGATCTATCTTTGTTATTATTGTTGAGAGAACTTGCACTAGTGAAAGTATGAACCCTATGCCTTGTTTCCTATCATTGCAATACCGTTTACGCTCACTTTTATCATTAGTTACCTTGCTGTTTTTATTATTTCAGATTACAAATACCTATATCTACCATCCATATTGCACTTGTATCACCATCTCTTCGCCGAACTAGTGCACCTATACAATTTGCCATTGTATTGGGTGTGTTGGGGACACAAGAGACTCTTTGTTATTTGGTTGCAGGGTTGTTTGAGAGAGACCATCTTCATCCTACGCCTCCTACGGATTGATAAACCTTAGGTCATCCACTTGAGGGAAATTTGCTACTGTCCTACAAACCTGTGCACTTGCAGGCCCAACAACGTCTACAAGAAGAAGGTTGTGTAGTAGACATCAAGCTCTTTTCTGGCGTCGTTGCCGGGGAGGTGAGTGCTTGAAGGTATATCTTTAGATCTTGCAATCGAATCTTTTTGTTTCTTGTTTTATCACTAGTTTAGTTTATGAAAGAAAACTACAAAAAAATGGAATTGAGTTTGCCTCATACGCTTCATCTTTTTAATATCTTTCGTGAGTATGATGGAAAGGAAAATTGTGCTCAAGTGCTAGAAAAAGAATGCATTAAAATGTTTGGTACTAGATCTTTGTATGATGAGCATGATTGCAATGTTGTTAGTATGAATTCTTTGAATATCCATGATGCTAATGATATGCAAGGCCACAAGCTTGGGGAAGCTATGTTTGATGAAGATGATATTTTTTGTTCCCCAAGTTTTGATGAGAATATTTATTATGATGAAAGCATGCCTCCTATTTATGATGATTATATTGATGAAAGTGGGTTTGGAAGAGTGTCAACTTTACGAAGTAGTGATCCCACTATTTTGGAGGATGTTGAATCTTATTGTGATGAACATGAAAGTGGATTTGGAAGAGTGTCAACTTTATTTAGTGATGATTCCACTATTTCGGAAGAGGTTCCAATTGATTACGAGAACAAAGTTGCTATCTATGATGATTATTGTGATGACTTGTATGCTATTAGGAATAATGATAACCATGAAACTTGTCATCATGATTTTAGTTTTCAATTGGATGATGCCTCACATGATAATTATTTTGTTGAGTTTGCTCCCACTACTATTCATGAGAAGAAATTTGCTTATGTGGAGAGTAGTAAATTTTCTATGCAAGTAGATCATGAAAAGAATGCTTTAGGTGCTGGTTATATTGTTGAATTCATTCATGATGCTACTTAAAATTATTATGAGGGATGAATATATGCTTGTAGGAATTGCAATAATGTCAAGTTTCCTCCCTATGTGTTGAAAATTTTGAAGCTTTGCTTGTTTTACCTTCCTATGCTAGTTAATTATTGTTCCCATAAGTTGTTTGCTCACAAAATCCCTATGAATAGGAAGAGGGTTAGACTTAAATGTGCTAGTCATATGCTTCATGATGCTCCCATTATGTTTCAATTCTTATCTTTTATGTGAGCATCATTGCCATCATCATGCCTAGCTAGAAAGGCATTAAAGAAAAGCGCTTGTTGGGAGACAACCCAATATTTATCCTTACTGTTTTTGTGTGCCCACATGATTATGCTACTGTAGTAATCATGTTTTATATCTTTTGTTTCAATAAAGTGCCAAGTAAGACCTTTAGGATAGCTTACGGTGATAGTTGTGTTGATCCTGCTGAAAATCAGAATCTTTTGCACCTAGTAAATTAGTTTTGTTAATTCACATAAACGTGATTATGATCTGATTCTTTTTGATCTGGATTGGTACACCTATTGCTTAGGACTTCCTAATTTGGTAGGATTTTTGGAGTTCCAGAAGTATACGTTTGATACAGATTAGTACAGACTGTTCTGTTTTTGACAGATTCTGTTTTTCGTGTGTTGTTTGCTTATTTTGATGAATCTATGAGTAGTATCGAAGGGTATGAACCATAGATAAGTTGGAGTACAGTAGATATTACACCAACATGAATTTAGAATGAGTTCATTACAGTACCTAAGTGGTGGTTTTATTTTCTTATACTAACGGAGCTTACGAGTTTTCTGTTGAGTTTTGTGTTGTGGAGTTTTTAAGTTTTGGGTAAAGATTTGATGGACTACGGAATAAGGAGTGGCAAGAGCCTAAGATTGGGGATTCCCAAGGAACCCCAAGGCAATATTCAAGGACAACCAAGAGCCTAAGCTTGGGGATGCCCCGGATGGCATCCCCTCTTCGTCTTCGTTCATCGGTAACTTTACTTGGAGCTATATTTTTATTCACCACATGATATGTGTTTTGCTTGGAGCGTCATTTTATTTTGTTAGTATTTGCTTGATGTTATTTATAATAATGTTTTGCATCTTTAGTTTCAATAAAAATGTCAAGGATAGCCTTTACCATGCTTATTTTGCTAGTATACATGTTGCTGTTTGAAAACAGAAAGTTTAACGCTGTTGCAAAAATTCCCTAGAAAAGTCAGAGAATGATATAATGTTGAAACTTTTTACATAATGAGCTCTGATAAATTTAATGCAGTGGGAATTTTATTTCATAATTTTTGGAGTTAGGGAAGTATGATGAATCTTGCATTCTTTACAGACTGTACTGTTTTGGCAGAATGCTGTTATGTTTGCATTGTTTGCATATGTTTGCTTGTTTAATGATTCTATTTGAGGATAGGAGTGTTAAATATGCAGAGGCATTTAGTATGCAATGTTGAATAATAATTTTAGTGATTTGTTACAGTAGAAATTGATAAGGTTTGCATTGGTTTATACTAACCTATCTCACGAGCTCTTGTTGAGTTTGTTGTGGATGAAGCTTTTGATAAAAAGAGAAACCATGACATGAGAGGAATTAAGGAGACACAAAAGTTCAAGCTTGGGGATGCCCAAGGCACCCCAAGATAATATTTCAAGAAGTCTCAAGCATCTAAGCTTGGGGATGCCCCGGTAGGCATCTCACCTTTCTTCTTCAACAACTATCGGTTACTATCGGTTGAGCCTAAGTTTTTGCTTCTTCACATGAGTTGTGCTATCCTTGCAATGTCATTTTATTTTGTTTTGCTTGCTGTTTGAATACAATACCAAGATCTGAAATTCTTAAATGAGAGAGAGTCTTCACATAGTTACACAATTATTTAGCTACTCATTGATCTTCACTTATATCTTGTTGGAGTAGTTTGTCATTTACTCGTGTGCTTCACTTATATCCTATGAGTAAATTGTTGAATGAGTTGAATGTCATAGATCTGAAATTATATATGCCCCATTTGCTTATCCCATGGGGAGTATTGACTTCACACCTAAGAGGTAGAGGTTGTAAATTTATTCAAGGTTAGCAAGCATCGTATTGGTCATTTGAACAATTCATGAAAGAATATTGAAGGAAGAGAGATTTCACATATAAATACACTATCCTAGACATCTTTTTATAATTGAGAGCACTCACTAAGTATGACATGCTAAAGAGTTGATGTTGGACAAGGAAGACAACATAATGGGTTATGTTTTCGCACATCTCAGTTAAAGTATATTGTCATGGATCATTCAAACATGTTGAGCTTGCCTTCCCCCCTCATGCTAGCCAAAATTCCTTGCACCAAGTAGAGATACTACTTGTGCTTCCAAATATCGTTAAACCCAGTTTTGCCATGAGAGTCCACCATACCTACCTATGGACCGAGTAAGATCCTTCAAGTAAGTTGTCATCGGTGCAAGCAATAAAAATTGCTCTCTAAATATGTATGATCTTTTGGTGTGAAGAAAATAGCTTTAGACTATCTTGTTATGGAAGCAATAAAAGCGACAGACTGCATAATAAAGGTTCATATACAAGTGGCAATATAAAGTGACGTTCATTCGCATTAAGATTTTGTGCATCCAACCCTAAAAGCGCATGACAACCTCTGCTTCCCTCTGCGAAGGGCCTATCTTTTACTTTATGCAAGAGTCAAGGTGATCTTCACCTTTCCCTTTTTCATTTTATCCTTTGGCAAGCACCTCATGTCGGAAAGATCCTGATATATATATATATATATATATATATATATATATATATATATATATAATTGGATGTAAGTTAGCATGAACTATTATTGTTGACATCACCCAAAGGTGAATACGTTGGGAGGCAACACTATAAGCCCCTATCTTTCTCAGTGTCCGATTGAAACTCCATAACCATTAGTATTGCGTGAGTGTTAGCAATTATGGAAGACTATATGATAGTTGAGTATGTGGAGTTTGTTATTCCTGAAAATAAGATGAATTGCAATTGTTTGATGACTAAGAATGAAGTTTGCTAGTTTTCAAGAAAGTTTATGGTCTATGCTTTGACATGTGAATTGCTTGTTACACTATCGTGAGAAGTTTTATGAGCTGAACTACTGTTATGACATATTATCATGCTAGAAAAGGTGATTGAAATTATCATTGATCAAACTTGTGCACCTTCTAGCATTCACACTTCATAAATTCTTTCTTTTATCATTTACCTACTCGAGGACGAGTAGGAATTAAGCTTGGGGATGCTGATACGTCTCCAACGTATCTATAATTTATGAAGCATTCATGCTATTTTATTATCTGTTTTGAATGATTATGGGCTTTATTATAGACCTTTATATTACTTTTGGGACTAACCTATTAACCGGAGGCCCAGCCCATATTGCTGCTTTATTGCCTATTTCAGTATTTCAAGGAAAAGGAATATCAAACGGAGTCCAAATGGAATGAAACCTTCGGCAACGTGATTTTTTGGAAGAATATGATCTTGGAGACTTGGAGTTCACGTCAGAAGATCCTCGAGGAGGCCAGGAGATAGGGGGGGGCGCCCCCTGTCTCGTGGGTCCCTCGAGCACCCCCCGACCGACTTCTTTCGTCTATATAAGCCTACGTAAACGTCGAATATCAAGATAGATCGGGAGTTCCGCCGCCGCAAGCCTCTATAGCCACCAAAAACCTCTCGGGAGCCTGTTCCGGCACCCTGCCGGAGGGGGAACCCATCACCGGTGGCCATCTTCATCATCCCGACGCTATCCATGACGAGGAGGGAGTAGTTCGCCCTCGGGGCTGAGGGTATGTACCAGTAGGTATGTGTTTGATCTCTCTCTCTCTCGTGTTCTCTCTATGGCACGATCTTGATGTATCGCGAGCTTTGCTATTGTAATTGGATCTTATGATGTTTCTCCCCCTCTACTCTCTTGTGATGAATTAAGTTTACCTCTTGAAGTTATCTTATCAGATTGAGTCTTTATTTGAGAACACTTGATGTATGTCTTGTCGTGTTTATCTATGGTGACAATGGGATATCACGTGCCACTTGATGTATGTTTTGATGACCAACTTGCGGGTTCCGCCCATGAACCTATGCATAGGGGTTGGCACACGTTTTCTTGACTCTCCGGTAGAAACTTTGGGGCACTCTTTAAAGTACTTTGTGTTGGTTGGATGAATCTGAGATTGTGTGATGCATATCGTATAATCATGCCCACAGATACTTGAGGTGACAATGGAGTATCTAGGTGACATTAGGGTTTTGGTTGATTTGTGTCTTAAGGTGTTATTCTAGTATGAACTCTTGAATATATCGATCCGAAAGAATAACTTTGAGGTGGTTTCTTACCCTACCATAATCTCTTCGTTTGTTCTCCGCTATTGGTGGCTTTGGAGTGACTCTTTGTTGCATGTTGAGGGATTTTTATATGATCTATCTTTGTTATTATTGTTGAGAGAACTTGCACTAGTGAAAGTATGAACCCTATGCCTTGTTTCCTATCATTGCAATACCGTTTACGCTCACTTTTATCATTAGTTACCTTGCTGTTTTTATTATTTCAGATTACAAATACCTATATCTACCATCCATATTGCACTTGTATCACCATCTCTTCGCCGAACTAGTGCACCTATACAATTTGCCATTGTATTGGGTGTGTTGGGGACACAACAGACTCTTTGTTATTTGGTTGCAGGGTTGTTTGAGAGAGACCATCTTCATCCTATGCCTCCTACGGATTGATAAACCTTAAGTCATCCACTTGAGGGAAATTTGCTACTGTCCTACAAACCTGTGCACCTGCAGACCCAACAACATCTATAAGAAGAAGGTTGTGTAGTAGACATCACCTCCCGTCGCCATCCGGGCCTCCCCCTCGTCCCCACGAGTCGCCCTGCCCTCTCGCCCTAGCCTCCCCGTCGCCAGAGTGCTCCTCCTCCAAGAAAAAGGCCACCGGATCCGCCTCTGCCTTCCCATGGCACCACCCATCCCCTCCGTTCCGCGCCGCCCCAGTGTCCCCTTTGCCTCTGGATGGATGCGTCGTGCTGCCCCACATCTGTCGGTGGCCTCGCCTAGGCCAATGGTGGCCGGAGCCGGCTGGACCACCACCGCCCCACCGCCTCTGTTCCTCCCTGTCGCTGCGCGCTACCGCGACCTCGGACTTCCTCAACGCATGCTAGCCCTCGGGACGGATGCAGGAGACCAGGCCGCAGCCGCCGATGGTCGCCGCTCGGCCTGGGATGGCCGGAGTCGTCCTCCTGGTCGCTGGCAGTGCCCCTGCCCCGCTCCTCTGTTGCGGTCGGGCACGGGCAGGATGAGCAGAGGAAGAAGACAGGAGCCAGGTGGGCCCCCCCTACTCGCGGGCCCCGCCAGTCAGTGGCTGAGGCGTTGACTCGGCCCCCTGACGTGGATAAGTGACGGGCCCCACCCCGTGGGACCTGCACATCAGTGACCCCAAGCCTGGCCCCGCCACTGTTCGAGTGGATAAGTGAAAGCGTATTCCCCAAATTACGCTTTCTGTTTTTCTTTCTAGGCCCTGTTTGAAAATCTTTTCATTACAGATAGGTCCCTAGTAGAAAAACATTCATATCTTTTAAACCGTAGCTCCAAATCAGGTGATTCCATAGCCCACTTCTTTGTTTCGTCGAGCTCGTTCTGTTGGTCATGCTTTCACCATGTTTTAACATTCTGAAAATGACCATTATGCCCTTGCCCTTATTCAGTCCCCTCCGAGAGAGAACGTTTTTTGGCGATTCGTTCCGCAAGCTTCTCGCACTTTCTCCCGGTGATTTCTTCCACCCCAGGCAAGCCACACCCTCCATTTGCATCAGTGTAATGCAGTGAGACGGTTTAATCTATTTTAACTTGTTTAAAATATTGCTTTAGCTACATGACTCTGTGCATGGCATTTTCTCGGAGTATTATTTTGATCTTACTGTTGCCATGCTATTGTTTGGATTACTAGGAGTTATGTTTGTACTTGATGAGTATCATGTTGCTATTGGATTATTAGTGGTTGATATTATGATTGTTTCATGATGTTATCTGTTAGTATATTTTGGAGTATTACTTTGGATGTCATGCTACCTTTGGATTATTAGTGGTTAGTATGATTATTTTCATGATGCTAGTTGATGTTCTGTTGCTTGGAGTATTATTTTCGGAGATGATGTTTACATGTGGATCTTAGCTTGATAGCTTTGTTCTTGTTATTGGAGTAGTAGAGTTATTATTTTTGGATTCATCATGATAGTAGTGTTATGCTATCCTCAGAGTATTTTGGTAGGATGATATTATGCTTGGATTATTTGTTGGATATTGCTATGACTTGGATTATAGTTTGATAGTTGATATCGGAGTATTAGTTATCATAGTTATATTTTGGGGTTAAATTCCGACATTAAGTTGGTCAGGTGCCACCGAACTGGGCTTTCTCCAGTGCAACCACATTTGCCTTTATGGGAAGGCCCTAATGTGATGCTATTGCCGTGTCTCTCGCCGGTTATGGGCGCGCGCTACCCTGACCAGGTAGGCGGACATAAGCCTTGTGTGCCCGTAGTTGGATTTTGCGTGCTTTTGTCCCCGTTTGGGACGGTTTATTGTTTTGGCCATGACAGTGGCCGTTGGTGTCTTTGGTAGACACGGGGCCACCTAGGACTAGCCCTGTGGGGAGTGAGTCGGAGTGGCCGGGAGAGTGTCATGGCAGTAGATCGGTTTTGTCGGAACGCCATTGGTCCACCCGAATGGGAGTGCGAGGCCATGGGTTCCGTGGTGTGGGTAAAGTGCGCTACCTCTGCAGAGTGTGTTTGTTTAAACTATCGATAGCCGCATCCTCGGTCATGGGCATGGGTTCGTACTAGGTCGCACCGTTCGATCAACACTCACATGACGGAATGACTTATAGGTGATTTATATGTTGAAATTTTGAGCAGTACAGATTGGAAGGATGTTGATGATGATGTTGGGGACCAAGTGTTGGTCATGGTAGTGATCGCCAGAAAGATCACCATTTGAGACCAAGTGTTGGTCATGGTAGTGATCACCGGAAAGATCACCGTTTGAGACCAAGTGTTGGTCATGGTAGTGATCGCCGGAAAGATCACCGTTTGAGACCAAGTGTTGGTCATGGTTTAGATCGCCGGAAAGATCACCGTTTGGTTACAAGGTAACCCGATCCAAGACCACGAGGTTGGTCCATTTGTGATCCGTGAATGATCACCGTTTGGTTTTGATCACGAGGTGATCGAGATGGTATATTGCTTGGCCGGTTAGCCAAGAGAGATATGGTTATGGAGATCTGAGATGGTGATTTATCAGTATTGTAGTAGTTTCATATCATGCTTAGTAGTTGCTGTTGTATCATGGTAGTTGTTAATTTAATTAACCTTGATGTTTTTGGTTGTTGTGAGCTTGCAAGTACATTCAATGTACTGACCTGGCGTGTCATGCCAGATTGCAGGTGATGCCGTGATTGCTTGATTGCTTGTCGTGGTTTCCGTTCGTGTGAGCTAGATCATGTCCCAGCTAGAGTCCCTGCAGAGTGGAGTTCACCACCTTCGTCGTTGTTCCGCTGCTAGAAGATGTCCGCTGCTTCGAGTTGTTCCCCTGCTAGCATAGAGCAAGTGTAGTATCACAGGCGTAGTGTCGCCGTGCTGATGTGAACCTTTGTAACATCAGACCTGTGTATTTATCCTTTGTAATAAGAGCTGATTTGTTTTATGTCAAGCAGTGCCGTATTCCAGAAGACTTCCCTCGATCTCTGGGCTGGAATACAGGGCGTTCCAGTTTCTCTGATCCGGGGTGCCACAAAATGGTAGCCAACCAAGTCAAGCAAGGAGTAGCCAACCAAGTCAAACAAGTGCCCAAGTGCCAAACCAATCAAATCAACCAAGCCAACGAGGAACTAGGCAACAAAGAGAGAGTCAACTAGGTCTTAGAAGAGGTCGTGGTGGTGTTAGAGGCCATGGTGATGGTCTAGGCCGTGGTGATGGTCTTGGCCGTGGCGATGGTGGTAGATGTCGTGGTGGTGGTGGTGGTAGATGCTATGGTGGTGGTCTAGTCCATGGTGGTGGTAGAGGCCGTGGTGCTGGCCTAAGCCTTGGTGGTGGCTATGGCCGTGGTGGTGATCTTGGCCTTGGCGGCGGTCATAGTGGAGGAATGTTTTCTTGTCTCAATGGACATTGTCGTATGTGACTTACTATTATCTTTTTATTTATGTTGTCTTTGTCATTTTGCATAGTGTGACTAACTATTAAGTTGCCATTTTTGTAGGTATGGCAACAATGAAGGGGGTGGAGGACACGGAGGGGGGAGGTGAGATGCCGGGGTGGTGGGAGCCAGAAAAAGAAGAAGAAGAGAGGACCTTGCTCGACGCAAAATGTGTGCTAAAATGTGTGCTACTATTTGACCTTGTGAACCATAATGTGTGCTACTATGTGCTATGAGTCCTAAATGACTATGTGTTTTGGACAAATCTATGTTCTATAACTCCTTTATGTGTGTATGACTATGTTATTTGGACTACTCTATGTGCTATGTCTTCTTTATGTGTTTTGGACTACTATATGTGATATCACTTATGATTATGTGACATCTATGCGAACCACAAAACATAAAAAGCACTTGTTATTTGAAATCAGCGGAAGTGCAGCGCCTGACACTTAGGCGATGCACCCTGACTTAGCAATTTTTTGGCAGGAAAAGATATTGTAAGCGTTATGTTGCTCTCTGGACTAGCATGCCCAGATGTGCAGCGCCTAAGGGACGGGCGCTGCACTAGATAGTGCAGCGCCTCTCCAGCGCCCGTCCCTTAGGCGCTGCACATCTGGACATGCCAGTCCAGAGAGCAACATAACACTTCCAGTAGCTTTCCTTCCCAAAAAAATCGCTAAGTCAGGGTGCAACGCCTAATAGTCAGGCGATGCACCCTGACTTAGCAATATTTTGGCAAGGAAAGCTACTGGAAGCATTCTGTTGCTCTCTGGACTGGCATGTACAGATGTGCAACGCCTAAGGGAGAGGCGTTGCACCAGCGCCTCTCCCTTGGGTGCTGCACATCTGTACATGCCAGTCCAAAGAGCAACAGAACGCTTTCAGCGGCTATTCGAGTAGTGCAGCGCCCATGGGATAGGCGTCACACTGTTAATGTGCAGCGCCTAGGCCTTAGGCGTTGCACATATGGACATCACTTAGGCTGTACCCACCCCCACCCCACCCCCCACCCCCCACACAAACCCGAAGCTTAGTGCCTCCCCTCTGCCCTCCTCTCTCCCTTTCTCAAATCCTTCTCAGATCCAGAGATTTTGTCCGTGGATATCAAAGACAACCCCTCCCTTAAGGTAATCTCCTCCGATCCCCTCGTTTTCATCCAAATGAATTCTCACATTACCTCAAATCCTGCTAGTTTGGGGAAACTCTAGTTGGTGATTGGATTTGGAAATTTGTGTGGAAATATGTTGGGAAACTTTAGTTTTGGCGAGGCTTAGGCATTTGAATGCGTTCATGCATTTACCTATGTACATGTCAATGTGTTGAACTTTGTGCGGAAACCCTAGTTTTGTAGGCATGGCTTCATCCGGTTCCATGACGAGGCCATCGTGTGCTAACCAAGAAGACATGCCGAACAAGTGGGAGGACGCATCTTTGGACAAGGTGAAGAAGAAAGATGTCAACATCCCGCCATGTTGGTGTGGAGATGTTTGCAAGGTGAAGGTGTCCACCGACCGAAAGAAGTCATGGACGGAAGGGTGGAGATATTTTGTATGCCCGAACTATGCTTATGATCGCTCACTTCCAACTAAAGCCTATGACCAACCACCGGTAAGATCAAGAAGTAAAATGTTACTCTCAATGTGTGTCAACACTAACAAAAAATTTGTATGCAGTCACCGCCTCCTCTATGCAAGTACTTCACATGGATAGATCATGAAGTGCCAAAAGATGTCCAAAAGATCCAATATCAAGATTGTCTTAGGCGCCAGCGGAGGTTCGAAGATGCTTGGAGGAAGAGTGTCGTCAAAAGGAGAGGATGGAGCGGAAGAAACGAGAGGAGGAGAGGGCACGCCATGCAAAACTTGCTCGTGAGGAGGATAGGGCAAGAAAGCTTGCAAAGGCTCGCGAGGCACAAGAGGAGGACTTGACACGTGACAAGAAGGAGAAATGGCCCCGCTCTACTCAGTAGGGACTTAGCTTCAGTGCACTCATCATGAAACCAGATGTATTCATGCCGTATTTGTCATGAACTATCTTCTAGCGAAAGATGCCATTTGTCGTCAACTATGTCGTACTGGGCAAATTTGTCATTTGTAATGAATGTGTCATGAACTATGTCGTAGTAATGTTTGAATTGTCTTAAATGATGAACTCATCAGCATATTACTTGTGTTTGTTCAAATTTTTGTGATGCTCAAGTTATTGTAAGTGTTGTGATGTTCAAGTGAATTGAAATTGCTATCAACTCTGTTTTTGCAGTAAACAGTAGTGCAGCGCCCAGAGGACAGGCGCTGCACTATACAGTGCAGCGCCCAAGGGTGAGGTGTCACACTGTATAGTGCAGCGCCTAACCCTTAGGCACTGCACACTGACTTAGCAATTTTTGGGCAAGATAAGTGCTGCAAAATTGTTGTGGCTCTCTGGATGCACATCCAGATGTGTAGCGCCTCGTGGACAGGCGCTGCACTGTATAGTGTAATGCCTGATCGTTGGGCACTGCACAGTACAGTGCGGCGCCTGAGGCATGGGCGTTGCAGTGCTGTTAACTGCTAAACTGTTGAAACATATGCACTTTTGTCTGCAAACTGAATTCACAAGTATAGTGGAATGTAGTGCTGTAAACTACAGAAACTGAACAAAGAGAACTAATAACTTGAACATCACATCATTTAGGAAAATTCAACATTACTACAAGTTCTCAAACACAAGTACCACACTAGTAAGAGTTCACCAACATATGACATAACCTCACAAGTTCATCAACCTAATGAAACGGCTACAAGAGCTCTTCCATAATATAAAAACACAAGCACTATTGCCTTCCACGCGTGTTCCTGGTGCCACGCCTGGGGGCAATCCTTTTCTTCCTGCTAGGACGAACCTCCTCTTCCTGCACTTCCTCCTCCGCCTCATCCTCCAAGCTAGCCATCAGCGAGGTCCCTACGACCACCTTTGGGTTTCCTCTGTTGTCAAAGTCGGTGGGCGTGTACTGGCGTATGGGCTGCCTAGGCTTCAACATATATGCGGACCAAACTTGAGCGTCTGCCAAAGTCATGTCATCATCAAGGTCATGGTCCTGTCACACAATCAAACAATATGGTAAAGACCGGCGTCGTAATCAAGTGAGAATCACATCTAAAGGATTAGTCATACCTCTTGGGTGACCGCACCCTCATCATCCAGATAAGCATATGAGGAACTCACATCATCCCCTTGATTTTGAGATAAGGGGTCTGATGGTGTACCAGACCTAGAGGCAGATGGTTCATCATATTCTGGGTCACGGCAACCGAGAAGGTTCAATAACCGCCTTAACTTGTGGGCCTGATGTTGTAACATGAACAAGTGTATAAGATACCAAACTCCGCAAGATATGTAACATGGACACACCTAAGTGCAATATGTACCTTGAGAAATTTTCGTACTGGACCTTCATCATTGCCTTCTCCAACCGGTGTCTTCTCAAGAATAGACTAGCTTTCATCAGTTGATTTCTTGATCTGGTTGCGTTGCGGATGAGAATGAAGTAACACGTTAGCCATTCAAAGATGTGTAATACGGCCAACAGGAAAGTAAAGAAGGGAACACTTTACCACATAGTTAATCACCGGAACAGTAGGGACTCCTAGCCTTTCCCTGACATCTTTATTGTACCGCCGCTTCAATACATCCTCAAAGTTTACGGGCTCTTCAAGAATATCATCGTTGTATGCCGGTGGGCATATCTCGACTCAAGCATTTTCAAGAAACCATCGTAGGTAGTTATCGAAAGCAAGTGAGCTATGCTCACGAAGCTAGCTGTGTGCACTGTTACGAGCTTGCTCCACACTAAGATGGAAACGGGTAGCATACGATGCATGATGCTTGTCCCAGTCCTTTATCTTCCGCTGCTTTCTCCTGTCCAACCTGCATGGTACAAACCAAACATTAGCACAATCAAGAAGGAGTGGTGATGCTTAGTCAATACGGTTCATGCTCTCTTACCTATGAAGTGCTTTGTCCGTGTCCACCCATTCCGACAGGTGAGGCTGGAATAGACCAAACTGACGATACACACGATGTGGCAAATGAAACTCAACATCCCAGTTGCATATTAGTGGGCACCGCATAAGCCAGAGATCACTACCCCGCAAGCACATCGGGTTGATGTCAAACTCCTCGGTGTACCCAATTCTGTCATTGGCGCCATATGGCTGCCATACCACCTATGAAATAGGGCAACAATGCAACATTGATGACTATTTTTAGGCAAGCATGAGAAATGACTGAAGTAATGTCCTCGTTACCTGCTTAGGCGTAATCGTGTCCAACTCGGCAATGTACTTTTGGTAGATGAGATTGACATCGGTCATCATCTCGGATACCACATCCCACTTGTAAGCCCAGGTGGGGCATCGTAATTCGCCATCTTCATCCCAAGGATTAAACTTGACGCTCTTCGGACGTCCAACAAGCAGACGCTCCCAGCTCCATATAGAAAGTAGAAGCATATTACCACCAATGCCTGCACTACCTGTGATCCGGCAACACGCATTGTCCAGCTGCATATGAAAGAAAACAATGTTAACTTGACAGCAAGGTTGCATTGCTAATGAATACATGACTTGATAACAAAACAAACCAACTACCTGTCGGTACAAGTAGGCAAGAGTCGCTGAACCCCAGCTCCATCTGCTATCGAAGATGGTCAACGCCTTCAGCCACATCCATGGAGCGTTCTTGCTTGTGGAGTCAGGAAACAAAGTCCTCGAGACAACGTACCACATATAGACACGAGCATGTGTCTGTATCACATCATCAGTGGCATCCGCAGGGCAATGCACAAAGTTGCTTTGAATCCACGTGAAAGCATCTCCGATTGCTTTCCTTTCCTTCTTCTTCTTCTCCTCTCCCTCCTCTACATCAGCCTTAGCCTCGGTAGGAGCCATACCGATAAGAGAAATCATCTGCTCGCGCCACCCATCAGAATCGGTGCTCATACATAAAGGCCTCCCGTCGATAGGAAGCCCGGTGATCAAGGTGGCATCCTCGAGCATCACGGTCATCTCCCCAATCCGAAGATGGAAACTGTGCGTCTCCGGCCTCCACCGATCAGCAAGAGAGGACACCAGTGGAGCGTTGAGGTTCAGCGTGTTCCGGCTGACCAGCTGAATCCATGGGAGGAGTCCTGCCTGCTGGATGTAGGGTGTGTACCGCTCATCGTAGGGCATGGCAAGACCAGAGACCCCGTGATACCGAATCTTCAGAGGTTCAAGCTTCTGCAAAAGGCAAGTAATGACAAATCTTAGGGCATGTAAATTTCAACTAAAGGCAAATTTGCAAAATATTTAGATTACTCATTATTACCATCTCCTTCTAGCGCATCATGTAGGCCCGGTGTCGTGTGTCGTAGGCATCGTCGAGAAGCCAAACCATCCGTACAAAGTTCAAACAATAAACATATATGAGTTCATCTTCATCTCAAATATCGGTATACACTAAACATCTCATATGTGTTCAACTACAAGAATCTCAACATCTTCTTCTCATGCAATGAATAAATGATTGTAAATTCTCATATATATCTCGTATGTCATATGTGTTCAAATAAACTCAACATCTAATATATATCTAAAAAACTAAACATCTCATATATATCTACAAAACTCAACATCTCATAGTTATCTACAAAACTAGGCATCTCATATATATCTAAAAAAAACTAAAAAATATAGGGTTTCACTAACAAGAATCATATATTGTGAACTAATGAACAATACTAGTGTAGTACCACTATGACTACACATCCTAAATCAAGCAAATCAAGTGAATCAAGGGTTCCACCAAATCTTGGACAAATCTCTAATATGGCAACAAATTTACGGAGGAAAAGAAAGGGAATGGAGGAGTTTACCTAGTAGGAGGGATTGGAGATCGAATCCATGGATTAAATCTTCAGATCTGAGAGGGATGTATGTGGGGGGGGGATCCAATGGGGGCGCCGCCGCTGCTCCCTGTCTAGAGAGAAACTGCCTCGAGAGGGGGAAGAACTGCTTGGGAGGGCTGGGCCGATGCGCTTAAGTCATTGTGCAGCGCCTAAGCGCTAGGCGCTGCACATTACAGGTGTGGCGCCTATGCCTTAGGCGTTGAACAGCTAGCTGCGGGGCCGCGCCTGGCCTCGGGCTACCAAGCTGGCCGAGAGTGCGACGCCTAAGCCAAAGGCGCTGCATGGAGTGCAGCGCCCAGCTGTCAGGTGCCACACAAAATGGTCAGTTTGTGAAAATAATTCAGAAGCAGTTCAAATCTTGAATTGATTTCATCCTCAGGTCAAATATGTGTTTTCTGCCTCATGAAGGGAGGAGACGGCACGAGCTCGGAGCACACCCCGCCCCGGTCGGCCCGAACCGAAAAGCCTGACCTGACCAGGCCCGGTCTTGCCTGCGGGCTACGCTTGGGCCTAAGTTTTGAGCCCCAAGGCTGGTCCGAGGGGGCTTGTCTTGGTATATTTCTATTTTAGGGAAGAGGCCTAGCCCGATGCCCAGCGGGCTTTTCCTCTGATGGGTCGGTCCTAGGCCTTAAATCTAGGCCCGATGACCGGCCCGAGCCTAGGTTTTCTTCTACGGGCTTTATTAGGTCCGGCCCGGTGATGACCCACAAGTGTAGGGGATCTATCGTAGTCCTTTCGATAAGTAAGAGTGTTGAACCCAACGAGGAGCATAAGGAAATGACAAGCGGTTTTCAGTAAGGTGTTCTCTGCAAGCACCGAAATTGTAGGTAACACATAATTTTGTGAGAAGATAATTTGTAACGGGTAACAAGCAATGAAAGTAAATAAGGTGCAACAAGGTGGCCCAATCCTTTTTGTAGCAAAGGACAAGCCTGGACAAGTTCTTATATGGAGGAAAACGCTCCCGAGGACACATGGGAATTATCGTCAAGCTAGTTTTCATCACGCCCATATGATTCACGTCCATTACTTTGATAATTTGATATGTGGGTGGACTGGTGCTTGGGTACTGCCCTTTCTTGGACAAGCATCCCACTTATGATTAACCCCTATTGCAAGCATCCCCAACTACAAAAGAAGTATTAAGGTAAACCTAACCATAGCATGAAACATATGGATCCAAATCAGCCCCTTACGAAGCAACGCATAAACTAGGGTTTAAGCTTCTGTCACTCTAGCAACCCATCATCTACTTATTACTTCCCAATGCCTTCCTCTAGGCCCAAACAATGGTGAAGTGTCATGTAGTCGACGTTCACATAACACCACTAGAGGAAAGACAACATACATCTCACCAAAATATCGAACGAATACCAAATTCACATGACTACTAATAGCAAGACTTCTCCCATGTCCTCAGGAACAAACGTAACTACTCACAAATCATATTCATGTTCATAATCAGAGGGGTATTAATATGCATTAAGGATCTGAACATATGATCTTCCACCGAATAAACCAACTAGCATCAACTACAAGGAGTAATCAACATTAGTAGCAACCCACAGGTACCAATCTGAGGTTTTGGGACAAAGATTGGATACAAGAGATGAACTAGGGTTTGAGAGGAGATGGTGCTGGTGAAGATGTTGATGGAGATTCACCCCCTCCCGATGAGAGGATCGATCGTGATGATTTCCTCCTCCCGAAGGGATGTTTCCTCGGAGAGCAGCTCCACCGGAGCCCTAGATTGGTTCCGCCAAGGTTCCGCCTTGTGGCGGCGGAGTTTCGTCCCGAAAGCTTGCTTATGATTTTTTTTCCAGGGTAAAATACTTCATATAGCAGAAGATGGGCACCGGAGGCTTGCCAGGTGGCCCACGAGGCAGGGGGGCGCGCCCAGGCGGTAGGGCGCGCCCCCACCCTCATGGACGGTGGGTGGCCCCCCTCTGGTATTTCTTCCGCTCAGTATTTTTTATTAATTCCAAAAATGTCTTTCGTGAAGTTTCAGGACTTTTGGAGCTGTGCAGAATAGGTCTCTAATATTTGCTCCTTTTCCAGCCCACAATCCTAGCTGCCGGCATTCTCCCTCTTCATGTAAACCTTGTAAAATAAGAGAGAATAGGAATAAGTATTGTGACATAACGTGAAATAACAACCCATAATGCAATAAATATCGATATAAAAGCATGATGCAAAATGGACGTATCAACTCCCCCAAGCTTAGACCTCGCTTGTCCTCAAGCGGAAGCCGATATTGAAAAATATGTCTACATGTTTAGAGATAGAGGTGTCGATTAAATAAAATACGGACATGAGGGCATCATGATCATTTCTTATGCTAAAGTAACAACCTATTCACAATGTCAAGTATGAATCAGAAACCTCACTGAGGACAACAAACTATGATCTCGGTCATTGAAGCAATTGCAATTTATCATAACATCGGAAAGAGTCAATATAAGAGCTATTCAGCAAGTCCACATACTCAACTATCATTTAGTCTTTCACAATTGCTAACACTCACGCAATACTTATGGGTATGGAGTTTTAATCGGACACAGAGAAAGATAGGGGCTTATAGTGTTGCCTCCCAACCTTTTACCTCAATGGTAATGTCAACAATAATAGTTCGTGCTAACTTACATCCAATTGGATATATATATCAGGATCTTTCCAACACGAGGTGCTTGCCAAAGGATAAAATGTAAAAAGGAAAGGTGAAGATCACCATGACTCTTGCATAATGTAAAAGATAGAAGTAAAAGATAGGCCCTTCGTAGAGGGAAGCAGAGGTTGTCATGTGCTTTTATGGTCGGATGCACGAAATCTTAATGCAAAAGAACGTCACTTTATATTGCCACTTGTGATACGGACCTTTATTATGCAGTCACTCGCTTTTATTTCTTCCATATCACAAGATCGTATAAAGCTTATTTTCTCCACACTAATAAGTCATACATATTTAGAAAGCAATTTTTATTGCATGCAACATGACAACTTACTTGAAGGATCTTACTCAATCCATAGGTAGGTATGGTGGACTCTCATGGCAAAAACTGGGTTTAAGGATATTTGGAAGCACAAGTGGTATCTCTACTTGGTGCAAGGAATTTGGTTAGCATGAGGGGGAAAGGCAAGCTCAAGATGTTGGATGATCCATGACAATATACTTTATTTCGAATATAAGAAAACATAACCCATTACATTGTCTTCCTTGCCCAACGTCAACTCTTTAACATGTCATATTTTAATGAGTGCTCACAATCATAAAAGATGTCTAAGATAGTATATTTATATGTGAAAACCTCTCTTTCTTTATTACTTCCTATTAATTGCAACGATGACCAAAACTATGTTTGCCAGCTCTCAACAACTTTTATTCATCATACTCTTTATTGTGAAGTCACTACTCTCCCTAAGATCAATATGATCTCTTTTATTTCTTTTTATTCTTTTATTTTCTTCTATTCCCTCAAGATCATAGCAAGATAGCAAAAGCCCTTGACTCAACACTAATCTTTATTATATAGCTCACGGACTCGATTACATAGAGGGGTCATAAAGCAAAACTCAAAACTAAATCATGCTAAAACTTTATTCTACTAGATCAAGATATTACTAAAAGGATCGAACTAAGTAAAACGGTAAAGGTAGGAGTGTGATGGTGATATGATACCGGGGCCCCTCCCCCAAGCTTGGCAGTTGCCAAGGGGAGTGCCCATACCCATGTGTTTATGTCTCCCTCTTCGAAAGTGGTGATGATGGAGTTGTTGATGATGTAGGCTTGTCATCCGTCTTCCAAGGCATAGGCTCACCATCATTGAAAGATGATCGAGTCTCCGCGATCCTCAAATCTGCAGCCAAACTCATCCTCGGCATAGGCTCACCATCATAGAAAAATGATCGAGTCTCCGGGATCCTCAAATATGCAGCCAAACTCATCCTCTTGAATCTATATTCATACTCACAGTTTTGGTTTTGCAGGTCATAGATCTGGGCTTGGAGGTGCTCGATTTTCTCATGGAGCTTGAGGATGGTCTCCCCAATGTTCTTGGCGTCCAGCTTGTGGTTGTTGGTGAACTCCACGATCATCATCTGGTTGGCGTTGAGTCCTCATTCCACCATCCCTTGGCACTTGAAAACTTGTTGCTCCATTGCTTCGAGTCTTGTCTCCACGCTTCCGGTCCTCCTTGGTCCCTCAACATCACGGATGTGCAGCACCCCCTCATGCATCTCAATGGTTTGAGGGTGATGCAGCACCTCCGCAAGGTAGGGGTTGATGATCTTCTCAAAAAACTTATCCTTGGGGGCGCTTGAAGACGTCATGGTGCTCTAGATCTATCAGAAAAATAGCTTGAAACAAAGACAGAGGATATTTGCGTGATACGGTGGTCAAAACCTTTGGGAGATTATATAATGAATTTTTACCGACCGAAATAAGTATCGTGCAAGAAAACGGAGTCCGGAGAGCACACGAGGTGTCCACGAGGCAGGGGGGCGCGCCCAGGGGGTAGGACGCGCCCTCCACCCTCGTGGATGCCTCCTGTCCTTCCCGGACTACTTCTTATTTTCCTATTTTCTTAAATATTCCAAAACAGAGAAAAAAATGCTATTAGAAGTGTTTTGGAGTCAGTTTACTTACTGTACCACATACCTATTCCTTTTTGGAGTCTAATACGTTCTGGAAAGTGTCCCTTATGTATTCCTCCGGGGTTACGGTTTCAATAACATTAGTTTCAACATTTATAGGGTTACCTGAGATATAATGTTTGATTCTTTGACCGTTCACCACCTTTGGATTCGTGCCTTCGAAGTTGTTGATTTTTATGGCACCGGAACGATAGACCTCCTCGATTACGTAAGGGCCTTCCAATTTAGAGAGAAGTTTTCCTGCAAAAAATCTTAAATGAGAGTTGTATATAAAAACATAATCACCTACGTTAAACTCATGCTTTTGTATCCTTTTGTCATGCCATCGTTTAACTTTTTATTTAAATAGTTTGGCATTCTCATAGGCTTGAGTTCTCCATTCATCAAGTGAGCTAATGTCAAATAACCTCTTCTCACCGTCAAGTTTGAAATCATAATTGAGCTCTTTAATGGCCCAATATGCCTTATGTTCAAGTTCAAGAGGTAAGTGACATGCCTTTCCATAAACCATTTTGTATGGAGACATACCCATAGGATTCTTATATGCAGTTCTATAAGCCCATAATGCATCATCAAGTTTCTTGGACCAATTCTTTCTAGATCTATTAACATTCTTTTGCAAAATTAATTTGAGCTCTTTATTACTCAGTTCTACTTGGCCACTAGACTGTGGGTGATATGGAGATGCAATTCTATGATTAACATCATACTTAGCAAGCATTTTACGAAAAGCTCCATGAATAAAATGTGAACCACCATCAGTCATTAGGTATCTAGGGACTCCAAACCTCGGAAAAATAACTTCTTTAAGCATCTTAATAGAGGTGTTATGATCAACACTACTAGTTGTAATAGCTTCTACCCACTTAGTAACATAATCAACAACAACTAAAATATGTGTATACCCATTAGAGGAAGGAAATGGTCCCATATAATCAAAGCCCCAAACATCAAATGGTTCAATAACAAGAGAATAATTGATAGGCATTTCTTGACGTCTACTAATATTACCAATTCTTTGACATTCATCGCAAACAAGACAAACTTACGGGCATCTTTGAAGAGAGTAGACCAATAAAAACCGGATTGCAATACCTTGTGTGCAGTTCGATCTCCAGCGTGGTGTCCTCCATATGCCTCGGAGTGACACTTGCGTAGGATCTATTCCTGTTCATGCTCAGGTACACAACGTCTAATAACACCATCTACTCCTTCTTTATAAAGGTGTGTGTCATCCCAGAAGTAATGTCTTAAATCATAGAAGAACTTTTTCTTTTGCTGGTATGTGAAACTAGGCGGTACAAATTTAGCAACAATGTAACTAGCATAATCATCATACCATGGAGTAGTACGAGAAGCATTTATGACAGCTAGTTGTTCATTAGGGAAGCTATCATCAATAGGTAGTGGGTCATCAAGAACATTCTCTAACCTAGACAAGTTGTCTGCAACGGGGTTCTCAGCCCCCTTTCTATCAATAATATGCAAATCAAATTCTTGTAATAGGAGAACCCATCTAATAAGTCTAGGTTTAGCATCTTTCTTTTCCATAAGATATTTAATAGCAGCATGATTAGTGTGAACAGTTACTTTAGAATCAACGATATAAGGCCTGAACTTATCACAAGCAAATACAACTGCTAAAAATTCTTTTCCAGTAGTAGCATAATTTCTCTGGGCACTGTCTAAAGTTTTACTAGCATATTGGATAACATTTAGTTTCTTATCTACTCTTTGTCCTAGAACAGCACCTACAGCATAATCACTAGCATCACACATAATTTCAAAGGGTAAATTCCAATCAGGTGGCTGAACAATAGGTGCAGAAATCAAAGCTTTCTTAATTATTTCAAATGCTTCTACACAATCATCATCGAAGACAAAAGGAATATCTTTTTGTAAGAGATTAGTCAGAGGCAAAGAAATTTTTAGAGAAGTCCTTAATGAACCTCCTATGAAAACCGGCATGACCAAGGAAACTTCTTATACCTATGATTTCTTTAGGACACGACATCTTTTCAATAGCATCAACCTTAGCTTTATCAACCTCAATACCTCTTTCAGAAATTTTTTGCCCCAAGAAAATGCCTTCATTAACCATAAAGTGGCACTTTTCCCTATTCAAGACAAGACTAGTATCTTCGCATCTCTACAAAACTCGATCAAGGTTGCTCAAGCAATCATCAAAAGAGGATCCATAAACGGAGAAATCATCCATGAAAACCTCACAAATCTTTTCACAAAAGTCAGAGAATATAGCCATCATGCATCTTTGAAAGGTAGCAAGTGCATTACATAAACCAAAAGGCATACGTCTATAAGCAAAAGTACCAAAAGATCAAGTAAAAGTGGTCTTTTCTTGATCCTCTGCTGACACAGGTATTTGAGAGAAACCAGAGTAACCATCCAGAAAGCAAAAAATGTGTATGTTTAGATAATCTTTCTAGCATTTGGCCAATAAAAGTTAGAGGGTAATGATCCTTTTTAGTAGCTTTATTTAATTTGCGGAAATCAATTACCATCCTATAACCTGTAACAATTCTTTGTGGGATCAATTCATCTTTATCATTAGGAACAACAGTAATACCTCCCTTCTTAGGGACACAATGGACAGGACTTACCCACTGACTATCAGCAACGGGATAAAATATACCTGCCTCGAGGAGCTTTAGTATTTCATTTCTTACCACTTCTTTCATCTTAGGATTTAATCGTTGTTGGTGATCAATAACCGGTTTGGCGTCTTTCTCCAATTTTATTTTGTGTTGGCATAGAGTGGGACTAATGCCCTTAAGATCATCAAGAGTATATCCAATAGCAGCGCGGTGCTTCTTCAGAGTTTTCAATAATCTTTCCTCTTCCTGCTCGAAAAGGTTAGCACTAATAATAACAGGATATATCTTCTTTTCATTAAGATAAGCATATTTAAGAGTATCAGGTAATGGTTTAAGCTCAAACACGAGATCACCCTTGGGTGGTGGAGGATCCTGTCATAGCCCTAGAAATCTTCTTGTAATTAGTGGCATTGCATCCATGCATCATTTTCATTTTCATTTAAACTTGAAATGGGGGTTGCCTAAACCCTAGCATTAAAGGAATTCACTAGGTTCAACCAAAATATTTCCAGTAAATCCTAATGGCTTTCAAAAAATGTTCATCATTCTTGGAAATGCTGGAAACAGTAACCAGAGGTGATGCACATTTTTCCATGACATATTTGGGCTCTGGATTAAATCATACTCTATTTGCATTTGGGCATTTAAATTCAATTAAATATTTTAAATGCTCAAATAATCATAAACTAAAATGTTTACTGTAGGATATATTCCCAACAGTGATCATGAGTAGTTTCATTATTTTTGAAAAAGTCTAAGTATTTTTAATAAAGCCCTAAAATTACAGAAAAATAAAAACAGAAAAGAGAGAGAGAGACTTACCTGGCGTCTACCTGGCAGCCCACCTGGCCCACCTACCTGTAGCTGGCCCAGCTCACTGGCCCAGCCCACCTGGCGCCTCCTGTCGTCTTCTCCACCGCGCCAGGAGGACGCGGGCGTGTGCCCGACGCACGCGCGGCCACCTCCTGCTTGCCGATGAGCCCCTGGACGCGTGGACGACTCCCGCGTGCCGTCCCGATTCCGCTGACCGCTTCGCTCACTCTCCCCCATGGCCCTCTCTCCTCTGCTCCCTCTCTCTCGCCCGGACCGAACGCGTCCATCGCCGCCGACGAGCATCGCCGTGGCCACAGCCACTGCCTCGCCTCGTTGTTGCGCCCAGAGGCTCCGCCTCGACCCCCTCTTCCTCTCCACCGAGCCACGAGGTCCCGGACGCGCTGCAATGCCGCCACCGCTGTCGTTTCCCTCGTCGGCCACCGGAGATTGTTGCCGTCGATTCGCCGCCTCCCGAGCTTCCCCGAGCCCGCTTTGACGGCTGCTGCAACCGCCGTAAGCTTCTGCTCCTCCTTCCCCTCTCCGCTCTTTCTGTTGCACGCCGTAGTCGCCGCACCACCTGTGCCCGAACGCTGGCCGCCGCTGCCGAGCTCGTAGCCGTCGCCTCCGGCCACCACAGGCCCGTCTAGCACCACCAAACAACACGCGCCGGCGAGGGCACTCCAACGCGCCTAGCCGCGGCTCGAACCGTGCCCCGTAGCGCAACCCCGAGCCCCACCGCCGCCTCTGGCCTCGCCGGCGATTAGCCGCCGGCCTAATCCCGGCTTAATTAGCGCTAATGACTCCGCTAAACACCCCTAGAGCCACTGCCATGTGGGCCCTGTGCCTATTTAGTTTAAGTTATTTTTCGGTTTAGATTAGTCCTTAACCCAGTGGGACCCACGTGTCAACTTTGACCCTGCTGACGTGGCCGTTGACCTGGTCCCATGTGTCAGCCGCTGTAATCGGCACTGGGTCACTGACCAGTGGACCCCACTGGTCAGGTTTGACCTGGATGGTGCCTGTTGACCTGCTGAGGTCAGCATGACGTAATGCTGATGCAATAATGTAATTTCTGGATTTATTTCTATTCAGGAAATTCCAGAAAATGTTATTAACTTCTAAAAATCATATAAATTTAACCGTAATTAGAATGAAATAAATTATATATGAAAAATGATCAGAAAAATCCAGCCTTTCCATCTGTACCATTTTCATGCATGTTTGAACAACCTAAGGTTGTTGTATATGGCAATTTGCATAGTTGTCATTTAAATAAGCACATATGGAGTTTGAATTTGAAACTAGGGTTCAAACCAACTTCATTTAACCTGTTGTTAGTTGCATTAGCCCAACACACTCATTTTGCCATGTCATGATCATGCATCATATTGTGCATTGCATTGATTGTGTTATTCCTTGTTTGCCGGTATTTGTCCCCTCTCAGTAGACGATGTTTCGACGATGAATTCGATGACACCGATGAAGAGCTATACTATCTTCAGAAGTGCCACGCAAGCAAAACCCCTTGTTCATTCCGATACAATCCCACTCTCTCGCTCCTGCTCTCTTTTACTGCATTAGGACAACAACGATTCATCTGTTACTTGCTGCGGTAGTTGAACCCCTTATCCTATGCATGACCTGTCATTGCCACAGTAAATAGATGAAACCCACTAGCATGAGTAGGAGTTGTTTGAGCCCTGATGTGCCTACTCATTCATGCTTGTTTGTCATGCCTGCTATTGCTTAGAGTTGTGTCAGGTATGATTTATCCGGGATGAATCAGAGGTGTGTGAACATGTCCTACTGTGTGTTAGCTAAGTGTGTGAACACAATTTGGTAAAGGTAGCGAGGCCATGTAGGAGTACATGGTGGGTTGTCTCATTGAAGCCGTCCTCAGGAACTGAGTTCTGTGTTTGTGATCCATGAAACAGCTACTACCACGCATTGGGCCCGAAATCAATGGACCCTCTCGGCTTATTAATCACGCTTGTTCTCTGTCCAGGAGTTGCAACTAGTTTCTGGTGTTTGTAGGATATGTGTTGGAGGCCGTGCATAGCGCTGACCCTAGGGGTGGGCTATGATGCGGTAGATACACCGTGGCCCGGTGTACCGAGTGCCCGTTTGGTGTCTCGGGAACCCTGCACACATCGTTTGGGGCTGTGAGCGAAACCCCGGCCGGATCTCCTCGTGGATGGAACCCGAATAGGCGATAAAACCTGGACTAGAGACTTGAGTGTTTAGGTAGGTCGTGGCCGACACCCTCGTTGGGCTTCCGCTTGAAGGTTGCCGAGTACATGTCGTGTTAACGGCGGTAAGTGGTGAGAGTGTGTGTGAAGAAGTACACCCCTGCAGGGTTAACATCATCTATTCGAATAGCCGTGTCCGCGGTAAAGGACTTCTGGGTTGCCTATAACAGTTCATAGACAAGTGAAAGTGGATACCCCAAAATACGCAAGATAAGCGTGAGTGCTATGGATGGCATTCTCGTAGGGAGACGGGAGTGGATCCATAGTGGTGTATTGATATGGTGAATATGTGGACTCGTGTGCGCCACCTCAAAAGAGTTACTTGCAGTCGTAGTTTAGGATAGCCACCGAGTCAAAGCTGGCTTGCTGCAGTTAAACCCCACCATCCCCTTTGTTGATAATGATGCATATGTAGTTAGTTCTGATGTAAGTCTTGCTGGGTACATTTGTACTCACGTTTGCCTATTTTATGTTTTTGCAGAGAGACCTCGGTCTTGTTAGTAGTTCCACGTGGACTTCGACGTTTAGCTTGATACCTCAGCTACGATCTTGTGCCCTCGGCAGGATCTGGTAGATAGTCAGGCTTCTAAGCCTTTTTCATTTGTAGATGTCTATACTCAGACATGTTTAGCTTCCGCATGTGCTTTGATTTGTATGCTCCAAATGCTGGGTCGAGAGACCCATGTTTGTAATATCTTGGCTCCTCAGAGCCTAATGAATAAATACTTGAGTTGTAGAGTCATGTTGTGATGCCATGTTGTATTTGCACATATCGAGCATATTGTGTGTATGTTATTGAAATGCTTGGTATGTGTGGGATCTGACTATCTAGTTGTTTATCCTTAGTAGCCTCTCTTACCGGGAAATGTCTCCTAGTGCTTCCACATGTTAGCTTGCTACTGCTCCGGAACACTTAGGCTGGCCGGCATGTGTCCTTCTTTGTTCCTGTGTCTGTACCTTCGGGGAAATGTCACGCGATGAATACTGGAGTCCTGTTAGCCCGTTACAGCCCGGTCTACCGGAGTCCTGCTAGCCCAGTGCTACAGCTCGGATTCACTCGCCGATGACTGACACGTTCGATGCTGGGTCATGGATGCCTGTCCCTGTAAGTCTGTGCCACTTTGGGTTTACGACTAGCCATGTTAGCCCGGGCTCCTTATCATATGGATGCTAGCGACACTATCTTATACGTGTGCCAA
The DNA here is from genome assembly GCA_963921465.1 of Triticum timopheevii. Classification (NCBI taxonomy): domain Eukaryota; kingdom Viridiplantae; phylum Streptophyta; class Magnoliopsida; order Poales; family Poaceae; genus Triticum; species Triticum timopheevii. The sequence continues at coordinate 90,726,180 of OY997271.1, forward strand.
AAGGCGCAAACAGTCCCGGGCAAAGGTAAGGCGACACCCGTGGGAATACCGTGCGTGAGGCCGCAAAGTGATATGAGGTGTTACATGCTAGATCAATGTGGCATTGAGTCGGGGTCCTGACAGCTTTGGTATCAGAGCCTGACTGCCTGTAGGATTACCAAGCCAAACTGGTCAAAGTTGAGTCTAGAAATGCTTTAGTTATATAAGGGAATTGATTGTGGAAGGGAACGTAAGGCTCTTTTTACTCCTTATAACTCATGGCCTTCTGATCTGAGTCAACCTCTTCTCTTCTACGGGGATTAAGAACTAGGCCTTCTCATCTATTTATTAGGATGACGGGTTACTATGTTAGAGACTTATAGGATTGTTGGTTCCAGTCCTCAATTCAGTTTCTACTACTTTTGGTATGTTGTCAGTTGAACCAGAACCTTGATATGATGATGTTGTTAAGTGACTATGCAAATCCTTGTGAATGTCTCAAATCTTTTCTGAGCATTTACAGCCGTTATGCTGTCCGAGTCATCCCAGGTTTCTAAAATAGTCTGATGCATTTGCAAGTCCTTTCTTTCCGTTCCCGATGTGCTTTTGGCCAGATCAACCACACTAACTAGTGTGTGGAGGTATTTCATTGACTCGACATTTATGTTGGAGCTATTATTATGACCCTAGGTGTCTAGAGTATCACCTAGTAACTTAGCCATGTTTTGTATCCCCAGTGTGATGATTCTGGCCATTACTCTCGGAAAGCATCCCGTGATGCCATTTAGTTAGTAGGTATTCTACTTTTGGGTTTTGAAGCCCAAGATTCACCCTACTTCATGTTGATAGTGTTTGCTAGTTCCTTTAGGATATTAGTAACCTTTGCGATAGTCCTTGAGGTCCGTGGTATTTCCTTCTTCCAAATACTATGAACCACTTATGGCAGAAGTTTGTTGGATCAAAGGATCACAATGGGAGTGCTCTCGATGAGTTCTCCATGCTATATTGCGACTCTGCCAGTTCTACCTTTCTGCATGGGTTATCTGGAAGAAATGTTGAGCTTGCTCGACATACTAATCTATGCATCCACAACTCATAAAATCAGATGTTCTTTTGAGTTGTCCCTCTTTAGTTGTATCCTGACCTCCGTCTATGAAGTGATAGTCAGGACTAGTTGTGCATTCGTGTTATCGATGCCTATTATTCTTGTGGTTCGTCAAGCCATTCTATTCCGGAATGACTAGGAGAAACAAACTCTAGCACCTCATCCATTTCTTGGAGTGGTCAAAGTAGTCGTGTTCTGCAGATCAAATGCCAATCCATCTTTTGCTCTGTTTTACCCTGGAGTATTACCCCTTTATGTCAGGATTGTCATGAGAATTGCACCATCTCTTATGAATTCTTGATGTAGTGATACTTCTCACCATCATCATTCATTCCTCGGTCCTTGTGTTGTTGTAACCGGAATGTCGACAAGTGAATTGTGATGTGTGAAATCAATACTCCAAGCAACTCGTTGCTTGGTAGTAAATGGACAATAACCTCATTCTTAACGTGTTGGTTATTGAATCATCATTCTAAGATAGATTGTGCTACCTAGTCCTTATTTCTAGTGCACTCTTCGATCAATGAGTTAGGATTATTCAATCCCTTGCTTATTTGATCATATCATCTTGCTCTGGAAAGCAAGATTGTTCTCGAGCTTAGTAACATATTGGTGGTTCGTGATGTTCCGAATATCCTCTCGGAAGTATTACCGGGTTGTCACCTGGCCGCTATGTTGAGTTCGTGATCAAGTTGGTTTTCTTATAAATCACTCCTTCTCCAAGAATCTGTGTTGGATATCCCTGAGCTAGTTGGTTGAGCTAGACAACAACTTGGAGAGTTGGAAGATAAAAGCTTGTCTGACTTAGTTCATGTTAAGGGATATCTTCTTGTGTGTGTGTGTTGAAGAAAGATGATATCTCCATCAATTGGTCCTCGTGATCAGTTGTTGGATCTATTGCCTTGTCAAAACTTTGATTTGAGTATGGGCTATCATCAAGTCAAATCAGAACAAACGATGTTCATAATGTTGTCTTACTCGTGGATTTTCCTCGAGCATACACCATTATGTCTTTTGGGTCTGACCAATACTATCACCTTGTTCACATAGTTATGGAATTCCATCTCCATGGGAATCTGGATGAATTGTTGTTGAGCCCATCGACAACACCCTTATCTCCTCCATGATTTCGTTGAACATTAAGCTAGTGTTGGAAACTTCTATGAGCATTATCTTCATGTTCCGTTCATGAAGCTTATGCTTGGATGGAACAAGTGACCTCCTCGAATTCATGTGCATTTAGTGCAAGTTGCCGCCGTGAGTTCGAGAAAGATTGTTTTTGTTCCTCGGGAATCATCGCAAATCAGTCATGCATACGTGCGAAGTATTCTATGGTTTGGTAGATTAATTACCTCCACTCCATTCGTATTCCTAGCACACCAAGCCACTGGTTGATTTGTTCAAAGATAATAAGTTCTAAGTACTAGTCCTGAAGGTACCAGACGGATTTGTACAAGATTTCGTTATCCTCGATGATGGTTCCCCACCTGAACTCGGTAGCGTTTTATTATAAGACTACTATGTGGTCATGCTTGTCTTGGACAGCGTGTTCACAGGTTTGTAGCAGAACCAGCTCATGTTTTGGAGCTTGCTATCGTAGTTCATTTCCCGAGAATTCCGCAACGTCATCTCGTCGGTTTGTGTTGCAAATTTTCTTTCCCAGACATGATGTCTGAAATATTCTGTTACCAACCAGATCTGAATCTCAGGCAAATATGATGGTTGGAACTTTTCCAGGATCTATGATGTAGGTCCCGACAGGGTTGATGTTCTGGCCGACGCACCTAGCCGGAGGATCTATCACTATAGTATCTTGATTGGGCAATTTGTCCATTTTCTCCACGAGGATTTCGTGCGGCTTATTCTATAAGTTGTTCCTTAGGGATTCTTGTGCTCTGGGTTTCCCCGATAAGCTATAACCATTCAAACGGTGGAATCACTCTCGTTGAGTTATTCCCAGTTACCAGAATCATTCCCAGCATTTGCATTTTGTTTCCAGCTTGCACCTCAGTAACTACTGTTTAGGATCATCTTCAAAAGTGGTCCTACCATGGGTCCCATCCACTTCCGACGATAAGCAAAATCATCCATTGCGTTGTCTTCAACAAGGTAGTCCACATCATCCATTCTAGTCTGAGTATGTCATTCTTTCGAACTCCTGCAAATGATCGATTGCGATTGCCTTGGGATGGTATAAAAAGTCTCAATGATATCTATATCAAAAGTAATTCTTTTTGCCACTTAAGGGAATATTTCTGCGGGTCACCTTCCTTAAGATGTCTCGTTATGGTATCATGGCAACTCAACTCCTCGCTACGTGGACAACCGTTCACCACCTTCTTAAGTGTGGAATTGTGTCTACGTAGTGAACCTTCGTCATCTGTTACACTCCATCCCTCTAGATGTATGTTTCATGTCTCAACTCGAGAAATGTTCAATGTCTCATTCCGCGAGTTGATCGTCGGTTGTTCAATCTTCGAGAAGATCGATCCTTCTAGAGTTTTCTCTTTCCTCTCGTTGTCCTGATAGTTGGAGTTCTCGGAGCATGACATCGAGACAAAGATCATGATCGGATCAATGATCTTATGAAGTGCAACCTGGATTGTGAAGATTGTGTTGGTCTTGTACCCCCTCTGTCTTCTTACCTCACGTCTTGAATCTCAGGACGAGATTCTTGTTTAGTGGGGGTGAGTTGTCACAGCCCTAGAAATCTTCTTGTAATTAGTGGCATTGCATCCATGCATCATTTTCATTTTCATTTAAACTTGAAATGGGGATTGCCTAAACCCTAGCATTAAAGGAATTCACTAGGTTCAACCAAAATATTTCCATTAAATCCAAATGGCTTTCAAAAAATGTTCATCATTCTTGGAAATGCTGGAAATAGTAACCAGAGGTGATGCACATTTTTCCATGACATATTTGGGCTCTGGATTAAATCATACTCTATTTGCATTTGGGCATTTAAATGCTATTAAATATTTTAAATGCTCAAATAATCATAAACTAAAATGTTTACTGTAGGATATATTCCCAACAGTGATCATGAGTAGTTTCATGATTTTTGAAAGAGTCTAAGTATTTTTAATAAAGCCCTAAAATTACAGAAAAATAGAAAACAGAAAAGAGAGAGAGAGAGAGACTTACCTGGCGTCTACCTGGCAGCCCACCTGGCCCACCTACCTGTAGCCAGCCCAGCTCGCTAGCCCAGCCCACCTGGCGCCTCCTGTCGTCTTCTCCACCGCTCCAGGAGGACGCGGGCGTGTGCCCGACGCACGCGCGGCCACCTCCTGCTTGCCGACGAGCCCCTGGACGCGTGGACGACTCCCGCGTGCCGTCCCGATTCCGCTGACCGCTTCGCTCACTCTCCCCCACGGCCCTCTCTCCTCTGCTCCCTCTCTCTCGCCCGGACCGAACGCGTCCGTCGCCGCCGACGAGCATCGCCGTGGCCACAGCCACTGCCTCGCCTCGTCGTTGCGCCCAGAGGCTCCGCCTCGACCCCCTCTTCCTCTCCACCGAGCCACGAGGTCCCGGACGCGCTGCAACGCCGCCACTGCTGTCGTTTCCCTCGTCAGCCACTGGAGATTGTTGCCGTCGATTCGCCGCCTCCCGAGCTTCCCCGAGCCCGCTTTGACGCCTGCTGCAACCGCCGTAAGCTTCTGCTCCTCCTTCCCATCTCCGTTCTTTCTGTTGCACACCGTAGCCGCTGCACCACGTGTGCCCGAACGCCGGCCGCCACTGCCGAGCTTGTAGACGTCGCCTCCGGCCACCACAGGCCCGGCTAGCACCACCAAACGACGCGCGCCGGCAAGGGCACTCCAATGCGCCTAGCCGCGGCTCGAACCGTGCCCCGTAGCGCAACTCCGAGCCCCACCGCCGCCTATGGCCTCGCCAGCGATTAGCCACCGGCCTAATCCCGACTTAATTAGCACTAATGACTCCGCTAAACACCCCTAGAGCCATTGCCATGTGGGCCCTGTGCCTGTTTAGTTTAAGTTATTTTTCGGTTTAGATTAGTCCTTAACCCAGTGGGACCCACATGTCAACTTTGACCTTGCTGACGTGGCCGTTGACCTGGTCCCACGTGTCAGCCGCTGTAATCGGCACTGGGTCACTGACCAGTGGACCCCACTGGTCAGGTTTGACCTGGATGGCGCCTGTTGACCTGCTGAGGTCAGCATGACGTAATGCTGATGCAATAATGTAATTTCTGGATTTATTTCTATTCAGGAAATTCCAGAAAATGTTATTAACTTCTAAAAATCATATAAATTTAACAGTAACTCAGAATGAAATAAATTATATACGAAAAATGATCAGAAAAATCCATCCTTTCCATCTGTACCATTTTCATGCATGTTTGAACAACCTAAGGTTGCTGTATATGGCAATTTGCATAGTTGTCATTTAAATAAGCACATATGGAGTTTGAATTTGAACCTAGGGTTCAAACCAACTTCATTTAACCTGTTGTTAGTTGCATTAGCCCAACACACTCATTTTGCCATGTCATGATCATGCATCATATTGTGCATTGCATTGATTGTGTTATTCCTTGTTTGCCGGTATTTGTCCACTCTCAGTAGACGACGTTTCGACGATGAATTCGATGACACCGATGAAGAGCTATACTATCTTCAGAAGTGCCAGGCAAGCAAAACCCCCTTGTTCATTCCGATACAATCCCACTCTCTCGCTCCTGCTCTCTTTTACTGCATTATGACAACAACGATTCATCTGTTACTTGCTGCGGTAGTTGAACCCCTTATCCTCTGCATGACCTGTCATTGCCACAGTAAATAGATGAAACCCACTAGCATGAGTAGGAGTTGTTTGAGCCCTGATGTGCCTACTCATTCATGCTTGTTTGTCATGCCTGCTATTTCTTAGAGTTGTGTCAGGTCTGATTCATCCGGGATGAATCAGAGGTGTGTGAACATGTCCTACTGTGTGTGAGCTAAGTGTGTGAACACGATTTGGTAAAGGTAGCGGTGAGAGGCCATGTAGGAGTACATGGTGGGTTGTCTCATTGAAGCCGTCCTCAGGAACTGAGTTCTATGTTTGTGATCCATGAAATAGCTACTACCACGCATTGGGCCTGAAATCAATGGACCCTCTCGGCTTCTTAATCACCCTTGTTCTCTGTCCAGGAGTTGCAACTAGTTTCTGGTGTTTGTAGGATATATGTTGGAGGCCGTGCGTAGCGCTGACCCTAGGGGTGGGCTATGATGCGGTAGATACACCGTGGCTCGGTGTACCGAGTGCCCGTTTGGTGTCTCGGGAACCCTGCACACATCGTTTGGGGCTGTGAGCGAAACCGCGGCCGGATCACCTCGCGGATGGAACCCGAATAGGCGATAAACCTGGACTAGAGACTTGAGTGTTTAGGTAGGTCGTGGCTGACACCCTCGTTGGGCTTCCGCTTGAAGGTTGCCGAGTACATGTTGTGTAAACGGCGGTAAGTGGTGAGAGCGTGTGTGAAGAAGTACACCCCTGCAGGGTTAACATCATCTATTCGAATAGCCGTGTCCGCGGTAAAGGACTTCTGGGTTGCCTATAACAGTTCATAGACAAGTGAAAGTGGATACCCTAAAATACGCAAGATAAGCATGAGTGCTATGGATGGCGTTCTCGTAGGGACACGGGAGTGGATCCATAGTGGTGTATTGATATGGTGAATATGTGGCTCGTGTGCGCCACCTCAAAAGAGTTACTTGCAGTCGTAGTTTAGGATAGCCACCGAGTCAAAGCTGGCTTGCTGCAGTTAAACCCCACCATCCCCTTTGTTGATAATGATGCATATGTAGTTAGTTCTGATGTAAGTCTTGCTGGGTACATTTGTACTCACGTTTGCCTATTTTATGTTTTTGCAGAGAGACCTCGGTCTCGTTAGTAGTTCCGCGTGGACTTCGACGTTTAGCTTGATACCTCAGCTATGATCTTGTGCCCTCGGCAGGATCTTGTAGATAGTCAGGCTTCTAAGCCTTTTTCATTTGTAGATGTCTATACTCAGACATGTTTAGCTTCCGCATGTGCTTTGATTTGTATGCTCTGAATGCTGGGTCGAGAGACCCATGTTTGTAATATCTTGGCTCCTCGGAGCCTAATGAATAAATACTTGAGTTGTAGAGTCATGTTGTGATGCCATGTTGTATTTGCACATATCGAGCATATTGTGTGTATGTTATTGAAATGCTTGGTATGTGTGGGATCTGACTATCTAGTTGTTTATCCTTAGTAGCCTCTCTTACCGGGAAATGTCTCCTAGTGCTTCCACATGGTAGCTTGCTACTGCTCCGGAACACTTAGGCTGGCCGGCATGTGTCCTTCTTCGTTCCTGTGTCTGTCCCTTCGGGGAAATGTCACGCGATGAATACCGGAGTCCTGTTAGCCCGCTACAGCCCGGTCTACCGGAGTCCTGCTAGCCCAGTGCTACAGCTCGGATTCACTCGCTGATGACTGACACGTTCGATGCTGGGTCATGGATGCCTGTCCCTGTAAGTCTGTGCCACTTTGGGTTTACAACTAGCCATGTCAGCCCGGGCTCCTTATCATATGGATGCTAGCGACACTATCATATACGTGTGCCAAAAGGCGCAAACGGTCCCGGGCAAAGGTAAGGCGACACTCGTGGGAATACCGTGCATGAGGCCGCAAAGTGATATGAGGTGTTAGATGCTAGATCGATGTGGCATTGAGTCGGGGTCCTGACAGATCCCCTAGAATTTCAACAGGCAAGTCGTGTTTCAAAATAGGTCCCTGTTTAAAAAATACTTCATCTATCTCCCTTCTTTCATTCATAAACATATCATTTTCATGGTCTAGCAAATATTTCTCTAAAGGATCATTAGGAGGCACGACAATAGAAGCAAAACCAATAATCTCATCCTTACTAGGCAATTCTTTATCATGGGGTTGTTTACGAAATTTAGCAAAGTTAAACTCATGAGACATATCTCCCAAACCAATAGTAACAACATCCTTTTCGCAATCTATCCTAGCATTAACAGTATTCAAAAAGGGTCTACCAAATATAATGGGACAGAAGTCATCTTGTGGGGAACTAAGAACAAGAAAATCAGCAGGGTATTTAACTTTCCCACACAAGACTTCAACATCTCTAACAATCCCAATTGGTGAAATAGTATCTCTATTGGCAAGGTTAATTGTTACATCAATTTCTTCTATCTCAGCAGGTGCAATATCATGCATAATTTCTTTGTATAAGGAATGAGGTATTGCACTGGCACTAGCACCCATATCACATAAGCCATGATAACAATGATCTCCTATTTTAACAGAAATAATAGGCATGCCTACAACAGGTCTATGTTTCTTAGTAGCTGGTCTAGAAATTCTAGTAGCTTCATCACAAAAGTAAATAACATGCCCATCAATATCATCAACCAAGAGATCTTTAACCATAACAATACTAGGTTCAACTTTAATTTGCTCAGGTGGTGTAGGTGTTTTAGTATTACTCTTACGAACCACAGTTGAAGCTTTAGCATGATCCTTTATCCTAACAGGGAAAGGTGGTGTCTCAATATAAGTAGTAGGAACAATAGGATCATTATAAGTGATAGTCTTTTCTTTAACTTTAACAGGTGCAACTACTTTTACTTCAGTGGGAGGATTATATTTAAACCACTTCTCCTTAGGGAGGTGAACATGAGTAGCAAATGATTCACAGAAAGAAGCTACTATCTCAGAGTCAAGTCCATATTTAGTGCTAAATTCACGGAAAACATTGGTATCCATAAAAGATTTAACACAATCAAACTTAGGTGTCATACCTGACTCCTTACCTTCGATGAGATCCCAATATTTAGAGTTGCGTTTAATTCTTTCCAATAAATCCCATTTGAATTCAATAGTCTTCATCATAAAAGAACCAGCACAAGAAGTATCAAGCATGGAGCGATTGTTGAGAGAAAGTCGAGCATAAAAAATTTGAATAATCATTTCTCTTGAGAGCTCATGATTGGGTCATGAATATAACATTGACTTAAGCCTCCCCCAAGCTTGAGCGATGCTTTCTCCTTCGCGAGGCCAAAAATTATATTTATAATTACGATCACGATGAACAAGATGCATAGGATAAAACTTCTGATGAAATTCCAATTTCAATCGTTTGTAGTTCCATGATCCCATATCATCACATAGCCTAAACCATATCAATGCCTCTCCCTTCAAAGATAAAGGGAAGACCTTCTTCTTGATAACATCATTGGGCATACCTGCAAGCTTAAATAATCCAAAAACTTCATCCACGTAGATTAGGTGTAAGTCGGGATGCAATGTTCCATCTCCTGCAAAAGGATTAGCTAGCAGTTTCTCTATCATACCCAAAGGAATTTCAAAGCAAACATCTTCAGTAGGTTCAGTAGGATGAGGAGCAACTCTTTGCTCTACTGATCGGGGTGAAGATACCCCGAACAAGCCTCTAAAAGGATTATGTTCCATAGTAACAAGTGACAGTAAATTTCAGCACACTATATAAAATTTTCCTTACCAAGTTCCACTTACCAAAGGCGCTTCAATCTCCGGCAACGGCGCCAGAAAAGAGTCTTGATGACCCACAAGTGTAGGGGATCTATTGTAGTCCTGTCGATAAGTAAGAGTGTCGAACCCAACGAGGAGTAGAAGGAAATGACAAGTGGTTTTCAGTAAGGTATTCTCTGCAAGCACTGAAATTGTAGGTAACAGATAGTTTTGTGATAAGATAATTTGTAACGGGTAACAAGCAATGGAAGTAAATAAGGTGCAGCAAGGTGGCCCAATCCTTTTTGTAGCAAAGGACAAGCCTGGACAAGTTCTTATATAGAGGAAAACGCTGCCGAGGACACATGGGAATTATCGTCAAGCTAGTTTTCATCACGCTCATATGATTTGCGTTTGTTACTTTGATAATTTGATAAGTGGGTGGACCGGTGCTTGGGTACTGCCATTACTTGGACAAGCATCCCACTTATGATTAACCCCTATTGCAAGCATCCGCAACTACAAAAGAAGTATTAAGATAAACCTAACCATAGCATGAAACATATGGATCCAAATCAACCCCTTATGAAGCAACACATAAACTAGGGTTTAAGCTTTTGTCACTCTAGCAACCCATCATCTACTTATTACTTCCCAATGCCTTCCTCTAGGCCCAAACAATGGTGAAGTGTCATGTAGTCGACGTTCACATAACACCACTAGAGGAGAGACAACATACATCTCACCAAAATATCGAACGAATACCAAATTCGCATGACTACTAATAGCAAGACTTCTCCCATGTCCTCAGGAACAAACATAACTACTCACAAATCATATTCATGTTCATAATCAGAGGGGTATTAATATGCATTAAGGATCTGAACATATGATCTTCCACCGAACAAACCAACTAGCATCAACTACAAGGAGTAATCAACACTACTAGCAGCCCACAGGTACCAATCTGAGGTTTTGGGACAAAGATTGGATACAAGAGATGAACTAGGGCTTGAGAGGAGATGGTGCTGGTGAAGATGTTGATGGAGATTGACCCCCTCCCGATGAGAGGATCGATGGTGATGACGATGGTGATGATTCCCCCCTCCTGGAGGGATGTTTCCCCGGCAGAACAGCTCTGCCGGAGCCCTAGATTGGTTCCGCCAAGGTTCCGCCTCGTGGCGGCGGAGTTTCGTCCCGAAAGCTTGCTTATGATTTTTTCCAGGGTAAAAGACTTCATATAGTAGAAGATGGGCACCGGAGGCTTGCCAGGTGGCCCACGAGGCAGGGGGAGCGCCCAGGGGGGTAGGGCGCAGCCCCCACCATCGTGGATGGTGGGTGGCCCCCCTCTGGTATTTCTTCCGCTTAGTATTTTTTATTAATTCCAAAAATGACTTTCGTGAAGTTTCAAGACTTTTGGAGCTGTGCAGAATAGGTCTCTAATATTTGCTCCTTTTCCAGCCCAGAATCCCAGTTGACGGCATTCTCCCTCTTCATGTAAACCTTGTAAAATAAGAGAGAATAGGCATAAGTATTGTGACATAATGTGAAATAACAACCCATAATGCAATAAATATTGATATAAAAGCATGATGCAAAATGGACGTATCACCCGACTCGACTTATGACCAGGTATACAGCACACCCGCGAACCAAAAATACTACACTTACGGGCTCCAAGCCACGGAAGGAGCTTACGGATTAACCTGCTCCCTCGATTTCAATCCCAGACCTCACACCAAAACCAACATATAAAGTTGGAGGCCCTAACAAAGTTGAATTGTCAGGTCAAATATGGCAGAAACTTGAGACGGGTTGTGTGAAAATTAATGTGGATGCGTAATTTCATGCGGAGACCTTGGTAGGAGCTTGCGGAGCTGTGGCGAGAGATGATCGGGGTAATTTTATCGTAGTGACAACATGACCCATGGTTTATGTAGCTTCAATGGTTTCAATAGAGATAAAGGCTATTTAGTATGGTCTGGCTTCAAATATCGGGTGCTCAATATAATCATTGAGTCAGATAGTTTAAATGCATTAGAGGCAGTTTTAGACCTTGATGCTTACATGGGTCCCAATGTGCCAATCATCACCGAGACTAGTCTGTTGGCGATGGACTTTTCAAATGTCAACTTTGTTCATTGCGGAAGGGAAACCAATCTTGTTGCTGATTGTTTAGCAAAGCACTGCTTTAGTCTTGGTTTATCTCAATTTTGGGACTCCAATCCCCCTGACTTTATTTTTCCACATATTGTAAATGACATGGCTATTACATGAGTAATAAAGTTATTTATGTTCAAAAAAATGTCGAATTATCAGGTCTGGGTCACACACCGGTCTGGCTCACTCTCAGTGGGCAACGCATGCACACATTGCAGAGACCGTCGCCACCGAACGACCTTCAGAGCAGGTACTGATGCATCAACCTTTCCAGGTCTATTGTCGATGCCACCATGGCACTAGAAAATGCTACCTCCCTACACGCATCCATCATCACGCATTCGTCGCCAAGACCCTTCTGCATCGCGCCGCCGAGACTCCATGTCGTCGATACATCACATGAAACACCGCTCCACCTGCATCCTCCGTCTAACAGCTGCTCCGAAACAATGCCCTCATGAGGGAGGGTGACATCAAGAGCGTCGCCATCATTCGATACGGGATACCCACATCGGGAGTTTCCCCGGAGCAACGCGAGTGGGTAGAAGGTGGCTGCAATGGCAATGCCTTCAACAAGGTAACAACGCGTAGACGCCGCCATCGCTTATCGGAGCTCGGTTTTCACCGGCAGCCCCGCCTCCCCAACTCACCGCTGGGACTAGCCATGGGCTCATCCGCCACAACCAGCTGGCCGACCACCTCCGACGAAGGGGGAGGCCGCCACCGCCAATCTCGGGGCTGCGGGACGAACCCAGGAGCCCTCATGCATGTCGTCATAGTCGCCGAGACACAACAAGTTTTTTTTGAGACACTCCCACGAAGCTTTTTATTCAAACCATCACAATGTTTATAGGGACGAATGGAAGTTCGCTAGGATGGCCTAACCAGACATGGCGGCCAAGCCGTAGCTGCAATGCGTGCTTCTCAAGACTGTGAGCCTTGAAATTCGAGCTCCTAAATTCATGAACAAAATTACAAGTATTGAAACTACTAGTGTGATCTATGATTTCATGTATGATTGCACCATAAGTTGCTCCATGCTTCTGCCTGATGTCGTCGATCACTACCTTGCAGTCTGATGCCACATGGATGGAGTTTAAGTTCAGATCCTGTGCTAGCGCCATCGACTCTCTAACCGCCAAAGCTTCTATGTAGTAGGATCATGGATGCCCTTAAGGACCAAAGCAGAGGCCCCCAAAAATGCGCCATTGTTGTCCCTGCATACTGCGGCAGCCGACCCTGCTCTTGTCGTGTCCCTTGTAGCTGTATCAACGTTTATTTTTCCACAATCTCCCAATGGTGGCTGCCAAACCGTGGGCCTCTCTGTTCTTGCATGCACGGTACCCTGCTTCGGCTTCTTGATAATCTGGAGGTCGTTTAGCTGCGCTTGGATGAACATATGCGTTGACATAGGGCTCTGGAAAATGTCCTCATATATCGCCTTTCTCCGCGCGCTCCAGACCGCCTAGAGAGTGATCACCATATGTACAAAAAGGTCATCCAGCAGTACCTCTTTCATTCTGAATATCCATTCCTTCGCGTTGTTGCTGTCGGTGTCAAAACCGATGGATCTCGGGTAGGGGGTCCCGAAGTGTGCGTCTAAGGCTAATGGTAACAGGAGGCGGGACACACAATGTTTACCCAGGTTCGGGCCCTCTCTATGGAGGTAATACCCTACTTCCTGCTTGATTGATCTTGATGAATATGAGTATTACAGAGTTGATCTACCACGATATCGTAATGGCTAAACCCTAGAAGCCTAGCTTATGAGATTATGATTGTTGTGGTTAAACCCTAGAAGTCTAAACCCGCCGGTTTATATAGACATCGGGGGGGGGGGGGGACTAGGGTTGTACAAAGTCGATTACAGAGAAAGGAATCTACATATCCGAATTGCCAAGCTTGCCCTCCACGCAAAGGAGAGTCCCATCCAGACACGGGACGAAGTCTTCTTTCTTGTATCTTCATAGTCCAACAGTCCGGCCAAAGTATATAGTCCGGCTGTCCGAGGACCCCTTAGTCTAGGACTCCCTCAGTAGCCCCTAAACCAGGCTTCAATGACGATGAGTCCGGCGCGCAGATTGTCTTCGGCATTGCAAGGCGGGTTCTTTCTCCGAATACTTCAACATAGTCTTCCAAACACAGGAAATGTGTCTGGCTCTGCAAAACAAGTACCACACACAACCTTAGAGAGTATAATATTTCACGAGTCTAATCCGCCGACAACTTTTTATAGTGTGACATCTCGCCACCTCCAGTTCATTATTCGAACCATTCTTTAGCCCGCTACTCCACGTTTCGGGAGGCAGTTTTTATTGGCATGTCTTGTCACAGCAGAGATCATGTCCCCTTATTACGTGATTTTCATCAACACATGCGTGGGTAACCCAACCGTTTTGTTGGGATAATTCCTCGGGAATAGGCATGTTTTAAGGCCATGGAGGGGACGCTTGATATTCGTCGCCTTTATAAAGGGGTTAAGGCCCGTCCTTTTTCCGTCCATGCTAGTTCTTTCCTTCACCCCCACACTCAAGTTCCAATACCCAAGGGTCAATCTAGTTGCTTCGAGCTTCCAGCCATGTATGGACCCAGCCTTCAGGGCCAGTGGATGACCTCTTATGTCACAGAGGAAGACATCTCGAAGCTCAGGGAGGCAAGATACTTGACTGCGGAAATCTACCACAGGCTTCCCGCTCAAGGGCAGGTTATTCCTACTCCTAGATCCAATGAGAGGGTCGTGTTTATCTCTCACTTCCTTTGAGGGCTTGGGTTTGCTCTCCATCCCTTCGTTCGAGAAGTCATGTTTTATTACGGGCTAGATTTTCACAATCTATCCCCAGACTCCTTCCACCACATCTCGGTGTTCATCACCACATGCGAGGCCTTCCTCCATATTTCCCCACACTTCCGCTTATGGCTTAAGACCTTTAACGTGAAACGGAAGGTAATCGGCCGAAAACAAGCGGAGTGCGGAGGTGCTTCAATAAGCAAGCTTACCAACTCCACTTGGCCAAAGGGCTCCTTCACAGAATCTTCTGACCTATGGCAACAGGAGTGGCTTTACATCACCGAACCCCGCGGTACGAAGTGGGTAGCTGCTCCTGCGTTTCGGTCCGGCCCTCCGCCGCAGCTCGCATCGTGGATTAACAAGGGGCTGGACTGGGGGTCCACAGATGAAGTGCGGAGACTGCAAAGGCGCATCCGGAGCCTCATTGAGAAGGACACCGGTCTTATTGATGTAATCCAAGTAATGTTAGTCCGCCGGATCCTACCCTGTCAGTGACGCCCTCTCCGCATGTGGGAATTTAATCCGGAAGGTCCACAGACTCTTCAGCACCTCTTCGGCACGATGCTCAGAGAGATGTGGAAATTGTTCTTCGGCGCTCGAAAACAGTGTCCGGATACTACAGAAGACATGGTCTTGACTGCAACCATCCGGATACTCCGGTAAGTACTCAACCCCCAAACACGATTTAGTCAAATCCATGACAACATATTGATAAAACTCTATCCGGCCAGGGCTGGCTAAAGAAGGCGGAGAGAATCATGTGTTCGGCTCCACTTCCCGAAGATACTGCCGATCCGTTATTAATAAGGATGCTGGCTCCGGCGTCGTATCAAGCGCCAGCGGGGGAAGATAAAGAGGAGGACGAAGAGGCCCAAGGCACCACTCTGGAGGCTCACCAGGCAATTCGTCCGGCGAGATTGGAACTCCCACTTCCAAAGGTGGAGGGGAAGGGCGAACTGACATCCCTTCTCCCTATGGGAAGAAAAGGGTCGCTTCTGAAGACTCAGAAAGAGAAGCTTGTAAGCGGGGCAAGGTATCCCAGTCAGGGGGTGATATTGACACGCAGTCACGCCGCAAAGATAGGCCCTCAGCCGCATTGTAAGTGAATCCAGGTGTTTTAAACATGTCCCATTCTTTGCTGGCTATAAGGGTAATGTTTTAAACTCATGTTTGCAGTCCGGCCCGCATCCCTCCTCAACAGTCCTCCTCTTCGGCGGATCTACTTCCGGATATGATGGAGAGCGAGATGCCTCCACAGATCTCCCTACCTGATAAGGCATACGACACCGAGGTGACGTCCTGGAGGATCCTTCCTGATCTGCAAGTGGCGCAAGGGACAGTGAGGACCGGGGCCAAAGGTAATACTTCGGCCACCCAGGGTCCGGGGTGTGCGGCTCCTATAGGGAACAACAAAAGTCCCGGACTATCAAATGTCCAAGGGATGTTGGATGCATTGATAGACATTTTGCAACATGCCTCCGTCTCAGAGGAACATCGTACCTTGATGGGTACGGTGTTGGAAAGAGTTTGGTCTGCGAAAAGCGGATTGAATGGAGCCTTTTCTAGCCTACTAAGAGGCTTCGATGTATGTAGTGTAATTTCAATTATATTGTAAGTGCGAATTGCACCTGTGTATAGATAGTAGCCCCTGAGACTCTGGTTGACATCCCAAGGAATGTGATCAGAGGATCAAAAATGTATGTCCAGGAAATGATATGACTAATTGAAACACAGGTTGTTACATCTGTGGGGACTGCCCAAGCTATCGAGGTAGCACATTTGAAGCGGAAAGTTGATGCGGCAGATGATGACATCATGCTTATAAACAGGCGGCTCGATGAGATGCAAGGTATGTCTCTGGGGCACTCAGTACATGCTAGTACTGTGAAATGAGCGTGATACTGAAAATTTGTATATGCACGACTGCAGATAGTGCTGCCGCAGTTGAGACCCTTCGGGCGGAACTTTCTCGGGCCAAGGAGCAAGCCAAGATGAGTAATGCGGCTGCCGAAAAGGCGTCCGCCGAATTAAAAGTGGAGCAGACCGCTCGGTGTCAGTGCGAGGAGAGGATATCTACCATGGCACTTGAGTTGAAGAATGCCACTAGCCGATGCCAAGATCTTGAGAAAGATAACAAAGCCAGAGCGGCCAATCTTGACAAGGCCTTACAAGAGGCGAAAGAATCCAGTCTGAAGTCCAGAGCAGCTTGGGAGGAAATCCGACAAGTTGGGGAGATCGCGGCTGGTAAGCCCTTTTTATTGCAAACTATGTTTGGTGATCCGAAGTATGCGCCGGTTAATCAACTGTGGAGTTCTCCCGACGCCTTTATGGACCTGCCGAAGAGTGCTGCCAATGCGAATCAGTTTTTCCACGCGCAAGAAGGATATGCGATGGAAAAGCTATTTTGGTCGCAGTTTGATGCGCCGAAGCATCCACTATTGAATGAGCAAATGGCCCAGTGGGCCGAGCTCCACAGGATGTCCGGAACTGCTATGAAGGACGTTATAGCCCGGCTATGGCCAACTGAACCCATTCTGAATAGTTATTTCGGTTTGGTGCGGCAGCTTGTTAATGTGGTGCCGCGTATCGACGCTGTGAAGCGGTCCACGTGCATAGAAGGTGCACGGATGGCCCTTGCCCGTGTCAAGATATACTGGGCGAAGATGACGGGCATCGATATTGCAGCGCAGAGTCCACCCGAAGGCAAGGACCTTAACATGCCAGAACATTACTTTGAAGATGTCCTAGAGGGTGCCCGCTTAATAGAGGGTCAGTGCTTGAAAAATATTATGTTCGAGTAAAGTGTATCAAAATTGTAATAACAATATTATGATGTATTTAAGACTGTGTTTTTATACTTTTTGCCTGAAAAGTTTTTGTGCCTCCTGTGCGGCCGTCTTTATATATATATATATATATATATATATATATATATATATATATATATATATATATATATGTGTGTGTGTGTGTGTGTGTGTGTGTGTGTGTGTGTGTGTGTGTGTGTGTGTGTGTGTGTGTGTGTGTGTGTGTGTGTCTATATATATAATCTGAAAGTTTGCAGTCGTCGGCTTCAGCCCCCTCGCGTATAATGCGGGGGTGTTCGAAAAAGCACTTGATCACACTTGACCCAATGTCTTATTCCGTTAAGGAGGTGTTAGTGCAGCGAACTAGGCTATCAGACTATAGAGCTTTAACACTTTCACTTAGCCAGATGAGTTTGACGGTGGGGCTACTATATAGCCCATGGTATGTCCGTGGTTATCTGAATACAGTGCGTGTACATACGTGACCAGAAAGATGGTCCTTCATTTAACACGGAGGGAATCGCGAAGATTCCGATGAGTCATCGAGTGGTTGACCAGCTCTCGCCGCATCATGACAGTCAGTTTTTGGCTTTCTCTAGTGACACTACTGGAATCATCTTCTTTGCCTTTCGCCATGGCGGACGGCAAAGGCACAGATCCCGGACGGCAAAGTCCTTTACCATCAGCCAGCGGATGGCAAACAATTTGGCTGAACATGTGCCAGCAAAGGCCTTCTTTGCCGTCCGCTTCATAGAAACGGACGGCAAAGGATTGTGCCGTTCGCCATCTGAGGCCAGCAGACGGCAATGACGATGGATGACAGCGGTGTGGGGTGAGAGCCGTTAGGGGGTTAACGGCGCTCTTTTCCGTCCGCCAGCGGACGGCAAAGAGGCAAAGCTCTTTGCGGTCCGCTGACAGACGGCAAAGAGCTTAGCTAGGGAAGCACTGGGAAGCTGCCACGTGGCCAGCTATGCCGTCTGCCAGCGGATGGCATAGATGGCCCTGTTTGCCAGGCCTATTTGGTCACTTTGCCGTCCACTTGCAGACGACAAAATGACCAAATAGGCAGCCAGTGTTCCCAGTTTGCACAGGTGACTACCACGTGTCCTCTTTGCCGTCCTGGCAAAGCTATTTGCCGTTCGCTAGCAGACGACAAAGAGGCTATACATCCCCTATTTTTATTTAAATCCAATTAATTAGACATGGTTTCAAACACATGTATACATGCATACATATCCAACAGCATGTCCAACAACATATTTGATCAAATCCAACAACATAGTTCAACAAAAGTCCAACATATCCATATATACATAACCACAAACAAGTTTCCAACAACATATCCATATGGACATACATATCCAAACAAGTTTTCATAAACAACAAGGAAGCACCAGAAGAATAGTACACTCCATGAATCCATGCCTTCCTCATGTAAAGCAAATCTGCAAATTGGGAAAGATGAAAGTTAGAAGAAGAAGAAGAAGAAGACTAGTTAGAAGAAGAAGACTAGTTAGAAGAAGAAGAAGATTTTTTCTTCTCTTTCTTTTTCTCCTCTCCTCTTCTTTATCTTCTTCTTCTTCTAACTAAGGTAAGTAAAAATGCCATTTTATTTCTAAGCTAGGTAAAAATGCTAAGTGTAGGTCATTTTAGAGCTAAGCTAGGTAAATAGGTCATTTTGGAGCTTAGTAAGGTTATTATGTCATTTTCGAGGAAAATAAGCTAAGTCTATATCATTTTGGACGTAACAAAGATTATCATGCCATTTTTGACCTAAGTATGCTAAGTATGTCATAAATGAACTGAATAAGATAAGTATAGCTCATTTTTTTATCTAACTTAGCTAATTATGCCATTTAGGAGGAAAATAAGCTAAGTATCCATTTGTAAAGCAAAACATTAGAGAAAACTTACCCTCATCACAACAAATATGATGAAGATCGCAACTAAGGTAACAATTGATCCAACGGCATAATGATACCAAGCCTCATTATCAATGGCATATTTTCTAATCTTCTTAACTTCAGGCGCATTGCATCCATCTTCAAGCGCATTGCATTCATCTTCATCTTGTAATCATCGATGACATCGGCAACATACAACTCCAATGTCATCTTCTCTTCTTCAATTCTTTTAATTTTTTATTTCAAATACTCATTTCCTTTTTCAACTCAATTTAACTTCTCGACAAGAGGGTCGGTTTCAAATTCTGGTTCACATACCTCCTAGATTAAAATATCTCTATGTCAACTTGATGGCCATAATTGTCATAAATGCGAAATGCAACAAATAGTTATGAAAGAGAATTTATCACATCCGAATCATAAAGCGGGTGAGGGCCGATGGGGACGGACATCAAGACCATGACACTATGTATAAGAAACAATCATACAAAGTAAGAAAATTACACATACCAACTATATAAATCATACAAAGTACAACATAAAAATTTGAATACCTAATAATCACTATCAGTAATGACGTGCTCATCATCATCATTAATAAATGCATCATCATCATCACTATCGGTAATGACGTGCTCATCATCATCATTAATAAATGCATAATCAGGTGGAAGGCCACCTTTACGTAATCATTCAAGCATTGACAGGTCATCTGCAGCAGTAACTTCTTCTTCTTCCGGCTCTTCTTGTTCCGGCTCAGGGTCGGATTCACTATCGTTGTCTACTTCAATGTTTTGGGGTGGAGTAGTGCGTTTCTTGAATCATTTTTTTGGTAAGACATGTTTTTTGGAAGAATTCTCCTTCGTCATATGTGTCTTGGTTAATGTGGCGTTCATAATCCTCTTTATTGGGGGGAGGTGGTCTAACACGTGGCGGCACTTCATAAACGACATCCCAACCACTAAGATTTGGATCACTTTGACAGGCCCACGGTAGATAGAAAACTTGGGTTGCCTGTTGAGCCGTAATATAGACATCGGGAACATCCAAATGGGTGCTTTGTTTGATTTCAACTAGCCCTATATGTTCATGAGTCCTTCTAGTCTTCCTGGGCTGGAACCAATAATATCTGAAGACTACGACGTTTGGTGGGTTTTCACCATAGAATTGAAGTTCATAAATTGCTTCAACTCTTCCATAATACTCAAACCTCCTTCGCCGATAGCAGAGACACAACAATTTGTAGACTTTCGGTCGGCCATAGATAGCTCTTTGCCATAGGTACGAAAGCGATACCCATTGATGTCGTAATCGTCAAATGAACGGACCTTATAGTCAAAACCATTAGCTACTTGTCTCAATTCGGCATCCATAATCTCTGAATTAGCCTACAAGTTTAATACCACAGGATTGTTGCATTAGTCGCAAAATTACCCAAAGAAATGAAAGGGTCTAATAGAAATTACCGTTTTTTGAACCAAGAGATGAAACCGGGATATTCGCCTCCTTGCTTTGCCAGAAGCTCATACTCTTCGACGGAATCATTTTGGATCACCGCTCCATATGAGAATATGGCGACGTATCGACTACATCAAATATCCAGGAATAAGAGCAGTTCAAAGAAATTAGAAGTTGCGAAACAATGTAACGAGATCTTACTCGATGTACAGCCGCACTTCTGTTAGGTTGTTAAAGAGATACAACGAAATGGTCCGCCATTCTTCAACATCCAACGATACTGGTTTCCAAGCACTGGATGGTGCGAGATTCCCTTTGAATATGCTGAGGTTGGATTGGCCCTTTTTAGGCTCGTCAGCATTGTATCAAGGCTTCGGATTATGCAAATGATGATTTTTGGCTTCGTAGTGTGCTGTCACGAAGTTTGATGCCTCCTCAGTGATGAATGCCTCGGCCGTCGATGCTTCTATTCTACGTTTATTTTTATATTTTGCTCAAAGCGTCTTCTGCATCCTCTCAGTTTATTAGCACCAACGATTTTGCAAGGCCCCCCCCCAATCGTGCCTCGGTCGGGAGATGAAAAATCAAGTGTTGCATTGGATTAAAGAAGCTTGGCGGAAAGATCATCTTTAACTTGCAGATCAACTCCGGCGCCAACTGTTCCATTTCTTCTAGGAGGCCAGGCGATAGTTCTTTCGCACAAAGAACACAAAAGAAATAGCTCAGCTCTGCCAGTACTAGCCATTCATCCTCAGGGATGAAGCCACGCAACATCACCGGCATTATCCGCTCTATCCATATGTGCCAATCATGACTTTTTAGACCAAATATTTTCAATTTATCAAGACTCGCTCCCCTCTTTATATTTTTTGCATACCCATCGGGGAACATCAATTGCTTTTTCACCCACAAAATAATTTCCTTCATAGCTGGCCTTCCAAGATTGAACCATGCCTTTGGCTTCTTTCAGTTCTGCTTTCCTTTTGGTTCTTGCATGTTTTGTAACGTTCTATCACAGAGCTCCTCTTGATCGTCTCTAGCCTTAGTATTATCCTTTGGTTTTGCCTTTATGCCGAACAATGTACCAAAAATGGCTTCGGCGATATTCTTTTCAGTGTGCATCATGTCGATGTTGTGTGGGCAAAGGAGGTCTTTGAAGTAAGGCAGATCCCAGAAGCATGTCTTGTGAGTCCAGGCGTGTTCCTTATTACACCCCTTGAAATACCCTGGACGCTCTGGATCTGGCTCGAGAGCGTTTAACTGATCTAGGGTTTGTTGGCCTGTCAATGCAGGTGGTGCAGAGTGTTTGACAACTCTACCTTTCATGAAGTTCTTCTTGTTTTTCCTGAACTTATGGCAGACGGCAAAGAGCCTCTTTGCCGTCAGCTGGCAGACGGCAAAGAGGTGGCAGACGGCAAAATGCTAGATTCCAGTAGTGTGAGGTCCTCATCCGGGATATCCTGGATACAATCACAGTAGTTCTCCCTTTACTACCCTAGCCGATATAGCGGAACGTAAGGTAGTAAGCACAGGAGCCGGGCAACCCAACTATTGACCAAAGACATGATTCGGAGCTGATGCATATAAGGCCAAACTCGCGATGCCGAACACTCCCTATAGGTGTTCGGACTTTACAATATACATCGGGATGAATACCACCCCTGATGATAAACCCATAGTATCAAGGCACGTGTGGCAATCTGGCGTGGGGAAAGAGCGCGGATGGTGAGAGCATATATCTCAAAACACAATACGAACCAGGCTGCTTCTATAACATCCACTTTAGTACGGTGATCTGTATGTTTACAGATAATGCCGGTATCTTTCTTGGACATTTTACATGCCAGGAAAGTATAAAACAACAAGAGATAAAAAAAGGTTTACACATGGTCTTAATCTAGAAAAGAAACCTTAATGCAGGGCCCTGCTGCACGTATGTGCCTTTGTCTCTGTTGTGAAGTGTCCTTGAAGGGTATAGTATGATGGCCATCTATAAAGGAAAAGGAAAAAAGAAAAAGGAAGACCAGGTAAAGGAATCTGGTGTGGCCGTGAGTAAAGCTGGTTCGTTTTAATGAACCGTGAAGGATAACTTCCAGGGTCCGAATAGGGTCAAGCCGGACTATGGACCTTTTGTGTGCAGAGTGCCCCCGAAGCCGCCCAAGGCATCTTGAGTATATATCCTTATGGGGCGGTTGATGGGGGCGTAGTTGCTAATCGAGCTCAGGTTTATCTGAGTTGCCGCACTGAGGTGTGCGCCGGACATGTTTAACTGTGTCTGCGGTCTTAACGACCGATGAGATGTTCGGCTTGAATAGGCCGTTTTGTGCTTCGACTACTAGAGCCGCCGTGTATTCCTCTGTGCGAAGAGAGCGCGCCATATTTCCACTGACCGTAATGACGCCACGAGGTCCAGGCATTTTGAGTTTTAGATTAGCATAATGCGGGACTGCGTTAAAACGGGCGAAGGCCGTTCTTCCGAGTAGTGCATGATAGCCACTTCGGAATGGAGCAATGTCGAAGGTTAGTTCTTTGCTTTGAAAGTTGTCTGGAGAGCTGAATACAACATCCAATGTTACAGAGCCCGTGCAGCGGGCTTCCATGCCCGGTATAACTCCTTTAAAGATAGTGCTGCTTGGCTTGATTCTTGATGGGTCTATCCCCATCTTGCGGACAGTGTCCTGATATATCAGATTGAGACTGCTGCCGCCGTCCATGAGGACTCGAGTGAGGTGGTATCCATCAATTATTGGGTCGAGCACTAGGGCGGCCGAACCCCCGTTACGGAAACTAGTCAGATGATCCCTGCGATCAAAGGTGATCGAACAGGCCGACCATGGGTTGAATTTGGGGGCGACGAGCTCGACGGCGTAGACATCTCAGAGTGCACTCTTGCGCTCCCACTTCGGGATATGAGTGACATAGATCAAGTTCACTTTTTTGATCTCCGGTGGAAATTTCTTCTGTCCCCCCGTGTTCGGCTGGCGAGGTTCGTCCTCGTCTTCGCTCTGAGGTTCCTTCCCTTTGTTTTCGGCGTTGAGTTTGCCGGCCTGCTTGAAGACCCAACATTCTCTATTGGTATGATTGGCTGGTTTGTCGGGAGTGCCATGAATCTGGCAGGGCCTGTCTAGAATTTTATCCAGGTTGGATGGACTGTCTTTGTTGCCTTTAAATGGCTTCTTCTATTAACCGGGTCTGGAGCCCCGGAATCCGGCGTTTACCGCTGTATTGTCTGGGCTTTCTTCATTATTCCGATGTTTATTTTTGTTGCGTCATGGTTTTCCATTACCGTCCCTGACTTCGAATGTGCCGGGGTCGTTGGTGCTACTACGGGCTAACCAGCTGTCTTCGCCCGCGCAAAAGCAGGTCATGAGTTTAGCTAAGGCGACCATTGTCCTTGGCTTTTCCTGGCTGAGGTGTCTGGCTAGCCATTCTTCCCGGACACTGTGTTTGAAGGTTGCTAAGGCTTCGGTGTCCGGACAGTCGACGATTTGGTTCTTCTTAGTGAGAAACCGGTTCCAAAGCTTACGGATTGATTCTCTGGGTTGCTGGATTATGTGACTTAGATCGTCTACATCCGGGGGCCAGACATAGGTCCCTTGGAAATTGGCCCGAAAAGCATCCTCAAGTTCCTCCCAGCTTTCTATAGAGTTTTCTGGGAGGCTTTTTAGCCAGTATCGAGCTGGTCCTTTTAGCTTGAGGGGTAAATATTTGATGGCGTGGAGATCGTCTCCGCGGGCCATGTGGATATGAAGAATAAAGTCTTCTATCCAAACCGCAGGGTTCGTCGTTCCATCATACGCCTCGATGTTTACGGGTTTGAACCCCTCTGGAAAATCGTGTTCCAGCACCTCATCGGTGAAGCACAGGGGGTGTGCGGCACCCCTGTATCTGGCTGTGTCGTGAATTGGGTCTGACGGTTGCAATGTGCGGTATTGGTTCCAAGCTGGTAAATGGCCGGCGTATTTTGTTTGATAATCATGATCCCGTGTAGGAGCACGTTCCCTAGATCCATAGATGGACCTGGTTTTGCCAGCTTTTTTGTCCAGGTCCTCACGTAGATCGTGTTTCTGGTCCTGGGCCGCAGCCTTCCTTCCTTTGCGGGGAGGGGGCGCGGGCTTGTGTACGGCATTGCTAGCCGCTCTATCGCGACCGCGAGGTGGTTGGTCCGGCCAGTCGGCCGTATTTTTCTTCGGCGGTATAGGCGCGATAGCCTCATCGTCGAATTCGGGCAGCAGCTTACGTTTAGGATAGCTCTTTGTTTGGCGATTACCGCCGTATTTCTCCTCAGCGTCTAGCACTTCGTTCCATTTTTCATTGAGCGTATCCTGTGCGGCTTTAAGCCGCTGCTTCTGCTTCTTCAGGATCCTTGCGGTGGCGATAAGCCTCTGGTGGAGGCATTCTTGTTCTAATGGTTCTTCTGGGACGACGAACTCGTCGTCGCCCAGGCTGATCTCCTCTTCAGAGACAGGTTGGCAATTGCTATCTTCGGCGTCGCTGTGGTCGGATAACATCTCCGGACTGTGTTTGCCGTCCTCTCGCGCGCCTTGCTCCAACGCTAGGTCCGCGGGGTCCTCGGCTTGGTTCAGATTACCATCATCGTCCGTGACAATGTTGCTATTTTTCCGTTTGCTGGATCGAGGTTGGCGTTTAGGATGTTGGCGTTTGGGAGGTTCATCGACAGGCATTCTGTTATCGCCGTCGGCCTCATTCTCCTTAGGTGTGTCCACCATGTAAATATCATATGACGATGTAGTTGTCCAACGCCCTGTATGCGGTGGTTCCTGCTCCTCTCCGGCATCGTCGTCCATACCGTCGATGTCTTCGGAGTCGTAATCAAGCATGTTGGTTAAGTCATCGACAGTGGCTATTAAGTGGGTGGTGGGTGGGGAACGAAGTTCTTCGCCATCCACTTCCCATTTGAACCGGACATAGTTCGACCGAGAGTCCCCTGACATAGAGAGGGATTTTAATGAATTTAACATGTCGCCAAAAGGTGAGTGCTGGAAAATGTCCACGGAGCTGAACTCCAAGACCGGCACCCAATCAGGCTCGATGGACGCGGATGCACGCGGTCCGGAACCCATGGCCGGAGACGAGTCTAAGGTTCTGGTAACACAAGCCCACCTCAATGTCGGGTCTGTGCGCAGCTCGAGCACCGCTGAGTCTGCAGCTTCCGTGACGGGGTTAAGCTTCCCGTCTTCGGACGATGCAGTCTGCTTCGGCTCTAGGGCCAGGGCGGTTACATGCGCTATCTCATGTGCGCGACCAGATGACAGATCTAGGTCACGTTCATCATGGTGGCCGAGGATAGCCGCCATGGGCTCGAATTCGTCGAAGATCAAGTCTCCACGGATATCGGCCACAAAATTCAGGCCTCCAAATCTGACCTGATGGCCAGGGGCGTAGCTATCGATCTGCTCTAGATGGCCAAGCGAGTTGGCCCTCAGTGTGAAGCCGTCGAATATGAAGATCTATCCGGGGAGGAAGATCTCCCCTTGGACTGCATTGTTGTAGACGATTGATGGAGCCATCAAGCCTATCTTTGACGACACAGTGGAACTCTCAATGAAAGCACCAATGTATATGTCAAAATCGGCGGATCTCGGGTAGGGGGTCCCGAACTGTGCGTTTAAGGCTAATGGTAACAGGAGGCGGGGGACACAATGTTTACCCAGGTTTGGGCCCTCTCTATGGAGGTAATACCCTACTTCCTGCTTGATTGATCTTGATGAATATGAGTATTACAAGAGTTGATCTACCACGAGATTGTAATGGCTAAACCCTAGAAGTCTAGCCTATGAGATTATGATTGTTGTGGCTAAACCCTAGAAGTCTAAACCCGTCGGTTTATATAGACACTGGGAGGGGACTAGGGTTGTACAAAGTCGGTTATAGAGAAAGGAATCTACATATCCGAATTGCTAAGCTTGCCCTCCACGCAAAGGAGAGTCCCATCCGGACACGGGACGAAGTCTTCTATCTTGTATCTTCATAGTCCAACAACCGGCCAAAGTATAGTCCGGCTGTCCGAGGACCCCTTAGTCTAGGACTCCCTCAGTCACAATCAAACTGGATCATCTGATCAGCAAGGTCTTCATCAGACAGTGCCCACGTACTTCTGGCCATGGAACAATTGATGAGGGCATGCCGCCATGAATCTCTCGCCCCGCATAACCTGCATGATGCTGATGTTGCCATGTTTCTATGCTCGAGCCGGTCTGCCGTTGGGATAGAGCTTCGGGCTAACCGCCACAGGAACATCCTCACCTTCGACGGGACCTCCGTTCTCCAAAGTGCAGACCACTCCTTGCCCTCCTGGTCAGCCCCAGAAGAGCCCTCATTTTCCTCAATCCAGTTTTCCCTGGTGATCTTGGTTTGCATAATTAGTCTATACGTAGATTTTACAGAAAAATTCCCTCTTCTCTCTCCGCTCCAAGCCCAGAAATCGCACATATTCCTTGTGCAAAGTGGTATTGCCAAGATGGCTTCAACGTCGATGGGAGGAAAGACTGAAAGTACTAGCTGTTCGTTCCAAGATGCTTCTGCTTCGTTGATTAATTCAGACACATACTTTGGTGGGTTGGCAATCAATGAGGAGATCGGTCTCATCATTCCAGGCCAAGGGAGCCAGTTATGATTCCATATTTCTGTAGTGCGCCCGTTTCCAATTCTCCGTATGATGCCTTGCCTAAGCATGTCTCTTCCATCAATTATCGCCCTCCATATATGTGATGGTCGGCCTCCGAGATCCGCATCGAGCAGGGTTGAGTTAGGGAAATACGCCGCTTTCAGTACGCGTGCACTGAGAGAGGAAGGGTCAGACAAAATCCTCCATGCATTTCTGGCTAGTAATGCTAGGTTAAAGATTTCCATGTCTCTAAAACCGAGCCCTCCAAGATATTTCGGCCTCGTCATGATGTCCCACGCCACCCAGCTAGGTTTCCGTTTTCCAGCTTTACTACCCCACCAAAACTGCCGAATAATGGAAGTAATGTTCTCGCAGAGTCCTCTGGGTAGCCGAAAGCATGCCATGGAGTAAACTGGTAGTGCTTGTGCAACTGCTTTAATTAGAACATCCTTCCCTGCCGCTGATAGAAGCTTCTCCATCCAACCTCTGACCTTCTCCCAAACTCTATCTCTGAGGTACCTGAAGGTGCCCATCTTACTTTGTCCAACATCCGCAGGCATCCCTAAGTACCGATCACTCAAAGACTCATTTTGCACATTCAAAATATTCTTGATACTATCCCTCAGATGTTGTGGCGATCCCTTACTGAAGAATATTGAGGATTTGTCATGATTCACTCGCTGTCCGAATGCTTTACAATACATCTCCAACAGATTTGAAACTGCCACTGCCCCCTCATTACTAGACTTGAACAACAACAAGCTATCATCCGCAAATAGGAGGTGGTTTAGAACCGGAGCTGTGGATGCCACCTTGATCCCACCAAGCACAGATGATTGAGGACTGTTTTTTTAAGGGTAAGTCAACTTTATTACTCAAAATCCACAGAGAGCGGGATACACGATAGGTCATGGGGACGGCCAAGCCACAGATGACGCCCCGGACCCCTTCTAAGAGAGAATTTGGCTAGGCTATGTGCTTCATAATTAACAGCACGACATTCAAAAGAAAAGGAACATTGAAAAAGAGTAGACCGAAGGTTGATTTCAGACACAATGGCCCCATACTGCCCTTTGCTGCCCGATCTAATGTCCGAGACAATACAATCCGAGGCAACTATGAAGTTGTTGATGAGAAGATCCTCCGCCAAACACATTGCTTCTCTGCATGCCATCGCTTCCAGAGAAGCTGGATCAGTCACACCTTCCACCACAAGAGCTGAGCTCCCAAGATAATTTCCGCTTGAATCACGGCATACCGCAGCTGCTGAACCACCTCTCCCTGGCCGGACTGCAGCATCAACATGTATTTTTGCAAAACCCATCGGAGGAGCCTTAGGCCGTTGTGTACCTGCTAGGCCAGTAGGTGCAGCCGTCCGCATCACATTAGGTCGAATCATTTTAAGCTCATCGCAATACCTACTAATGAAACTTTGAACTGCTTGAGGGCTCTGAAAAATTCCCTCATGGATCGCTTTGCGCCTCGCGTACCAAATTGACCACAGAGTTATTGATATTAAGGCAAACTGATCTCGAGTTAGCGACTCAATTAGCGAAAACAGCCATTGCTTTGCTTTCGGTTCGGGCGAAACCGTCATTTTATGTGCGAGATCCTCGTCCACCAGGGCCCATACACATCTGGACATTGTACACTGCATCAACGAGTGTTTCCATGAGTCCGGCATTCCGCATAGCCCACAGTTGCTAGAGGTCGTCATATGGCACTGAGCCCGCACATCCTCCGTGGGAAGGGAATGTTTTGAAAGTCGCCACAAAAACATCCGAACTTTGCCTGGTACATCGGTTTTCCAAAGTTTCTTCCACATCCCTTCCTCTGACTGTAACGTTGATGTTCCCGTTGCACCATCAAGCCAAGCCTCACGATGCTGCTTTGTTTCATA
Source organism: Triticum timopheevii (assembly GCA_963921465.1). Lineage (NCBI taxonomy): Eukaryota > Viridiplantae > Streptophyta > Magnoliopsida > Poales > Poaceae > Triticum > Triticum timopheevii. Next base: position 90,755,393 of record OY997271.1, read on the forward strand.
TAGCATTCTGTACGCGGATTTAACTAAGAAAACACCCTTACTCTCAAAATTCCAGCACCGGAAGTCATCTATATTGCGTGTGCAAAGAGGGATGCCCAATACGATATTTGCGTCCATTGGCAGAAACACCTCGTTCACCTTTTGCTTGTTCCAGCTAGCTGAGGTTGAGTCTATCAACTCTGACACAAGCTGCGGTGGGTTTCCGGAGATGCACCCATAGGGTTGCAACATCTCTTTCCTTGGGAGCTAGTTATCCCTCCATATATTGGTGGTTGCGCCGTTCCCAACCCGCCGAATCGGACCCTGCTTCAAAACGTCACGGCCTTCGGTTATGGATCTCCAAATCTGGCTCGGGTGCCCTCCTAGTGAAGCTTGCAGAATATCACTAGTTGGGTAATATATGCTCTTTAGTAGCCAGGCACTAAGAGAATTTGGCTCCTGTAATAGGCGCCATGCTTGCTTTGCCAACATAGCCAGGTTAAAAAGTTCAAAATCTTTGAAGCCAAGACCACCCATGCCTTTCGGCTTTGTCATAGTCTCCCAAGAGACCAAAAAAAAAGGACTGGTTTTTAGGAGACACAACAGGTACAGACAGGTACTGCAGCCTGGGTCGCGGCCCATCCGAACCCATCTAAGTCCAAATCAGTCACAACCACTGTCGCCGCCGCCCGCGCCTTCGCGTCGTTGCCGCCGCAAGCTTGCCGGTCCTGGCCGCCGTCGCCACCCCACATCACTGCCTCTGAACGGCTGGAGCGAGCGCTGCCCCTGCGATCCCGAGCTTTGGCCGAGGAGATCCACCTCCACCGCCGCGCCACATGGGCTTTGACCAGCGACACTCCCGGCGGCAGCGGCGGCGGGAGGGGAGGACTTGGCGCGGAGGAGGTCTAGAGATGGCCGGCGGGTGCGCTCCGAGCGAGTTAATTGTTAGACAAAGGGGAACTTGGCGGTGCCCAGAACTTGGCTAGGAAGAAACGGCCGCAAGGCTGGGTTGTAATCGTGACAGAACAGAGGTGTGGCAGGATGGGTAGATAGCCTCTGCTAACATTTCGCCATGAAATTGAGCTGTGATCTTCCGATCCGAGTTCATAGTTAGCCAATTAGTTCGTGTTGCTAACAGCGTACGTTGCTGTATGTACAGAGAACCAACTAGAACTAGACACATAGTTCGTACTGCTAACAGCGTACGCTCGAATTGCCGATCACCATGGCGCGGCCGCCAGCTGCAGCATAGCATGACCCCTCCTCTTCTCCGCGATCTCTTCCATCTCCATGTCCATATCCTTGAGAGCATCCTTCAAGCTCGCCATCTTCGACTCGAGGGCCCTCACCTTCTCTGCGGCGCGAGCACGCTCCAGCTTCACCTCCTCATACCCCTCCGGCGGGTGATCATCCGACAACCGGGCGTCAAGGAGGAAAAGGAGTTCATCGAGGCGCTTGCGTATGAATCCCACGTCCATTCCCAGCAGCTCGAAGGACTCCAGGGTCTTCTTCCACGCCGCGAGGTCCTCGGAGGAAGAGCAGGAGGTAGGATAGGACCTGATGCCCTCAGCGATGCTGGCCGTCTCTGCTATCACCCCTGCTGCTAGCGTCAGGTTTATGTGCTTCGGCAGACGCCTGTGGAGGAACGCCTTCCGGTCGCCGCAGAGCTTGTAGTACGTCCAAAGCAGGCGATCAGGGACTAGCTTGCGGTCGATGACAGAACTGTCCAAGACCATCTTGAAGGTTCTGAATGTTTTCACGGCGTCGAAATCAGGGTCTGGATCTGGGGATCTGATGCCTCCGTTTGCTGCTTCTTCACTAGAAAGGTCGTTGCTATCATCATCGGATGCTTTGTTGGTGATGACTTTGGTGACTTCTGGATCCTCCTTGGACTTGACATCTTCATCAGAAGTATCTTCTCCTTGTTTTGCTTCACAAAAGATGACACATGATTAGAAAGATTTCATAACATTGCAATATGAAGATGACAATACATTTTACTCACCGGGCATGTTGTTTTCCATGGACGTGTCTAAACTCAGGAGACTGAGTGCTCCATCGGTTGTAGTGAACTTGGTCTCTCTCAGTATATACACCTGTAAACAACAGTCAATGGTCCGACGTATCACTATCAATATCATGAAGAGGGTAGTGCTCCTTGCATACACAAAAAATATGATGGAATAAAACATTGACGAAGCACTCGCCTTAAATCTTGTTGGTTCCACGAGTTGAAAGACCACGGCATCGCCGACCTTAAGATGGTGTCGCGTTGCAAATCTACTCCACCCACCACTGAGGCCCTGCTTGCGCGCTAGATAATTTGTATCAAACCGGTGACCATCCTCATCTTCTAATACAATCGTAACATCATGATTTGGAAGATGCTCTCTGCAAAAGCTAACAGGGACACCCTGGGAGGAAGACAAAAGTCAAATGCAAAGGAAGCAAAATACAAAAAGCTAAATTAATCAGTGGCGCTCGCTTCTCCGCTCCTCACTCTAGAAACATGAATGCCATGAATCAGTGGCATGCTCTGAATTTGCAGTTGCGTCTTCTGTAGATATTAATTGCCTTGTAAATTAAAATTCTTACAGGAAAACACAAACTGAGCGTTGCCTATACGGAAAAATTACCGGGTTCTTGGCAGTGGACAAACATTCAAACACCTAATAAGCAGAGACTTACCAGCCAAAAAACCCTTACAACATGTGATATCTGCATAAGCTTGACGAAGCTCGGACCTTCTGCTGGCAATTTCTTTTCTACCTCCAAAGCTCTATCAAAAGCAGTGACATAGAAGCCCAAAACACTATAGCTTGTTTTGTGCACAAGTCAGATACACACACTTGACAGCTTTTGAACACACACTACTGACGAGAAACAACAAAAGTTGAAATTTCTTGCATATTTCTTCTGGCCATCATCATCAGATATCTGGCAAGTCATAAGTTGGTCACAGTTAGTCTATAGCCCATATAAGAATTTTGACTACACCATCCACATTAGAGAATATAATATACATATATTGATCTACTTAGACTCAATTATAGCATAATATTTTTTTAAAGGGTATGATACATCAACAAGCGATTTCGTACGACCTTACCTTACTAATGTTGTTGCTGCCAACCAATCTTGGCTTCTTCTCTATCTTTCTCTTGGCATATACTGGACCTGCTGACCTCCCTGGCTTCTTCCTCTGAAACTGAAGTAGACCGCCAAAACAGAGCAATGAATTCAAAATATGTTTATATAGGTGATTGAATATAACAAATAATCTGAGTTGTGAAATTTTTGGATGAGCCAAAATTAAGTATTGTGAGTTCTTTTTTTTCCCTCTCGGACATGGATTAAAGTGTGGCTTTATGTATTAGAAGAAAGAAAACCAAGAAGACACAATACTTACATGACTGCAAACCAACTAAGCCAAAAATTCCAAGAAACTCTACACATAATAGAACTATTACTGGTAAAGAAAAATCTAGAGACCAGTAAAATAAAGCCAAAAGAAGCAAAGAAAAACTACTCTAACACTATCCAACCATAGGAAGCATCTTGAATTCATAATATATTTGTTCGCAATTTATCTATTTATTTGCTCATATCACACACACACACACACTCACACACATACAGGGATGGAATAAGGCAGTGTATCTTACTTTATAAGTTTTATTGATAGTTCTCTGGGCTTTGTGTTTATATCGAAAGCCGGGATGCTTTCCAGGCTCACTCTTCATATTCTTGGTTCTCATCATCTGCCATAATGAGGTTACATCAATAATTTATATGATCGTATTTTATGAAAATTACGATTGAGATGGAAATGAAAACAAGGAACTATTGCGACGATGTCAGGCATTATGTTTTCACTAAAAGTGATGTTGTGAATGGGTCCATGTGTGGTGTAATTGGTGCATATACAAGAGAACTAAAGCAATAAAACACTCACTATCAATGGAATAAAGTCGTCCTCGCTCCCGTCTGGATCATCGCTGTCATCAACTGTCGTATTCTTCTGAGCAACATCAACAGCGAACTCCTCACCCTACAATTGCCAATTTTTTATTATCGCGTCAGGAGAAGTTCAAAATTAGTAAAGATAAAAAAATGGAGTGAAGTGCATCCTAGGTCCTAACTATTTCAGAGGTGCATCCTAGGACCTACATGATACCTCTGAAATAGTTTGAGGACCTAGATGACGTACATTGCACTTTGAGGACCTGGATGATGATTTTCATAGTCTGAGGACCTATGTGATACCTCTGAAATAGTTCAAGGACCTATAGGATGCACTTCACACAAACATGTATATATAATATAGTTTAATAACATGGAGGATGCTATGCGGTCACTGTGTACTTGTACTAGTCGCTGCAGTACTAATGAGCGCTATAAGGAAAAACATAAGCAGTTAATTTTCAGTTTGTCTGACGATTCCACAAGGTAAGCTTGATCGAAGATTCAGAAGAAAAGAGAGAAGGCAAATGAAATGGTTGACAAAAAAAAGAGAACTGAATTGACCTCATAACAATCTCGGTACTTAAGCTTTTCCAATGCTCGATTCATCGACCGACCAACCAACCAACTAACTAGCTGATAAAAGCGGCTTCCTATATTTATTCGAGTTGATATATGAGAACATGCGTTTGAAACTCTGAATCCTGGAAGAACAGGGGTGCCTGAAATGCAGGAATGTGAGATGATGTTTCCATGAAGGCTCTTACCATCTGCTCAGAACCACCACCATCATCATCAGCCGCAGCAGCAGCAGCAGCAGCAATGTGTCTACTGATGCTACTGCCATCGTCAAGCAAAGAGAGCCTTCGATGCGCCAATGACATCTTCTGCCCCATCTTGGTCCTGGCAGAATGGGGGGAATCACCCGCTGGCGTCCCTCCCATAGCCTGGAAATTCGTCACACAACCAATGCAGAGTAATTGTTATGCGCGTATATGAACATCAATCAACCAATCAATCATTTTAGTACTTATACTGAATCTCAACTAGTGATCTAGCAGTAAGTAGTACAGGTCCAAAACAAAACACATATATAGTTTCAGATAAAGGCTAATGAAATGCTGACACAAAAGGCTACTGAAGTGGCCTCATAGCAGGCAGCCTAGACTCCCCGGTAAAACTAGAAAACATTCAGCAACACATATCAACAATGTATTGATCATAGACCATGAGTTCCGGTGTCAAATACATGGACCGACAGACAAAATACACGAGAAAAATTGTTTCCTGTTCATATCACTATCACATTATCAATAATGTCAAATAAGTTCTAGTAAAAAAAAGAATGTGCGATATATGTATGACAACATGCTGTCCATATACTCTGAAGCCTGGAAGGACAGAGGTTCCTGAAATGCAGCAATGTGAGATCAGATGGTTCCACAAAGGTTCTCACCATCGGCTCAAAACCAATCAATAATTTTGTCACCAAATGTCATCTAGTGATTTACCAACAATAGAAGATTAAGAAACGACAGAGAAAGGCTAATGAAATGGTGACAAAGAAGTGGCGTCAGAACATGCATTTGGTACTCTGAATACTGGAAGAACAGAGGTGCCTGATACTGAAATGCAGCAATGTGAGCTCAGATGGTTGCAGACAGGTTCTCACCATCGGCTCAAAATCGTCGTCATCGCCGCCGTCTTCGTTTCGGCTGCTGCTGCCCTCCTCAAGCAAAGGGCGCCTCCGATGGACCATTTTCTGCCCCATCTTGGACTTGGCAGAGTGGGGATCACCCGCTGGCGTCCCTCTCTTGCTCTGCAAATTAGTCAGGCAACCCATCAATAATTCTGTTACTACCAAATTTCATCTAGTGATCCACCCAAGGCGAGGCAAAATCTCCCGCGGTGAAAAAACGGATCGAAGGGTGGCGCAGACTTTAGAAAAGCCCTAGCAGCAGCTGGATATATATGCAAACGGAGAAAACGATGGGGACTTTTTTTCTTCTTCTTCTCAAGAATCAATCGCCTCCCTCTTTGTTTCTACTTGCAAAACCCCCATGGATAAATCAACCAAATTAACAGAAGGAGGTAATCACTGGAAAGACAAAAATAGCATGAAGAAATCCTACCATAAATAAAATAAATAAATGAGTTGAGTGGGGTAGAGAAGCAGATGATGATGGGAGCTGGAGCAGAGGAGGAGGAAGGGGAGGGAAGGCGGGAGGCTTTACTTTGGTGGGCTCGTCGATCGCCATGGCTGGCTGGCCGGATGCACTTACTTCGGGAGCTCCGATGGGTGGAGTGAGTGTGAGTGTGAGCCAGAAGAGGAGGAAGAAGGGATTATACACACGCTGGTAAATACTAGAGATACGCAGCGTCTTACACGTGTACAGCTCCCGAATATTACCACGTCTTAGAGCAACTCTAACGAGGCCTACTCGACGCGTGCTTTGTCCGCCTTTTGTCTTTTGGGTCAACTAGACGGACGGACACGTTCGTTTTTCATTTGGATAGGCAGATCCGCCCAACGAAAGGTAGAACCAAATTTGCCTGTGTCTAAAAAAATGATAAACATGTGATACAGATAAACATACTAAAAACTTAATTAAACATAAGTGGCTGGTCAACAGCCTAAGTCCATTTAAAACATAATTAAACATTAATTAAAACTAAAAAAAAGTTTGTGCCCGTACGCTGCCCTAGACATCCGCCTTGCTCTTGCCGTTGCCATCGCCACCGGTGAGATCGTTGAAGACGGTGAGGAGGCCCGGCCCACCCGAACGCCGCTTGCTAGGCTACCAGGACAGCCTCCTCCGGCGTCTGCGGCGGCAGCGGCATTGCGGCTCAACGGGCGCGCTACTTCTCTTCCTCCTCAAGGCGCAGCGCCTCCTCCTCCTGCTCCCAATGCATCTGCCACTGGCCGTCGGCCTCCTCCTCGGCGAGCCAGTGCGCCTTCCAGCGCTCAAGGTGAGCCGCCTCCTCCTTCGACGTCGCGGCGTAGTGGACCAAAGGCGCGCTCACCCACTCGCGGAGCTCGCCAGTCCACGTGTAGGACTCCTCCGGCCAAGTGGGCGGAGGCGGGGAGCGCTTCTACATCAGCGTGGCTCCGGCTCCGCCTTGGGCTTGACGGTGGGCAGCGGGGACGATGGCGGAGGCGGGACAAAGAGCGGGGCATGGACGGAGTCCCCCGTAGGCGACAAGGCAAGGGCATGCTCCAGCCCATCCTATTGGGCCTCCTCCTCGATCATGCTCGCCTACGCGCTGTAGGGCTATCTCGAGGACGGCTTGGTACGCCACCTCTTCATCCTCCTCCTCCAACAGAACATCGGGCGGCGGCGGAGGAACGCCATTGACGCCCCGATGGCGCTCCTCTTCGTGCTCTAGCACAAACTAGCGCTCCCAGTTGGGGGAGTCTGGGGCGTAGGCACGCATCACCTGCTGCTCCGCAGTGAGGACCTCGTGACGCCGGCGAACCTCCTCGTCATGTGCCCACGTCGTGCGCGGCACTGCAGGAATGGGGATCCGCTACGGATCCAAATGCCAGCCGTGCGCTAGGTTGACATATGGATACTTCAGTGGCCGGCGGTACTGCCAGTGCCACCGCGCCTGGTGGACTGGTATGTACTGACGGTCCCACTCCGGTGGAGAGCCATGTCTAGCAGGCGGCGGTGAAGGAGGAGGAAGCCCGTGGGAAGAGGTCACGCCGGTGTTGAGCTTTCCCTTCCCCTTCCCATCAAAAACCCCCATGGTGGCTAGGGTTTGGCTTAAATGCATGTGTGAATACATAAACAAACACCGTGTCCCTAGTGAGCCTCTACTTAACTAGCTCGTTGATCAAAGATTGTTAAGGTTTCCTAACCATAGACATGAATTGTCATTTGATAACGGGATCACATCATTAGGACAATGATGTGATGGACAAGACCCATCCGTTAGCTTAGCATAATGATCGTTCAGTTTTATTGCTATTGCTTTCATCATGTCAAATACATATTCCTTCGACTATGAGATTATGCAACTCCCGGATACCGGAGGAATGCCTTGTGTGCTATCAAACATCACAATGTAACTGGGTGATTATAAAGATGCTCTATAGGTATCTCCGAAGGTGTTTGTTGAGTTGGCATAGATCGAGATTAGGATCTGTCACTCCGAGTATCGGAGAGGTATCTCTGGGCCCTCTCGGTAATACACATCATAAGCTTGCAAGCAAACGACTTAGGAGTTAGTCACGAGGTGATGTATTACGGAATGAATAAAGAGACTTGCCGGTAACGAGATTGAACTAGGTATGAAGATACTGACGATCGAATCTCGAGCAAGTAACATACCGATAGACAAAGGGAATTACGTATGTTGTCATAACGGTTCGACCAATATAGATCTTTGTAGAATATGTAGGAGCCAATATGGGCATCCAGGTTCCGCTATTGGTTATTGACCGGAGAGGTGTCTCTGTCATGTCTACATAGTTCTCGAACCCGTATGGTTCACACGCTTAACATTCGATGGCGATATAGTATTATATGAGTTATGTGATTTGGTGACTGAATGTTGTTCGGAGTCCCGGATGAGATCACGGACAAGACGAGGAGTCTCAAAATGGTCGAGAGGTAAAGATTGATATATAGGACGATGATATTCGGACACCGGAAGTGTTTCGGAGGGTACTGGGTACATATTAGATCACCGGAAGGGGTTCCGGGCACCCCGGCAAAAGATATGGGCCTTATGGGCCAAGAGGGGAAACGCACCAGTCACAAGGGGCTAGTGCGCCCCCCATATGGGCCCCAAGGTGGAGAAGGAAAGGGGAAGGAGGAAAGGAAAGAAATGGAATAGGATTCCCCCTTCCCCCTCTTTCTCCCCCCCCCCCCCCCCGACAAATATGGCAGGGGGCACGCCACTTGGGAGGACCCCAAGTAGGATTCGGCCTACTTGGGGCACCCTCCTGGCTGCTCTCTCTCCTCCCCCCCACCTATATATATGTGGGAGGCTCCCTAGAACACCCAAGACAATTGCCTAGCTATGAGCGGTGCCTCTCTCCACCGTTTACACCCCCGGTCATATTTTCGTAGTGCTTAGGCGAAGCCCTGCGGAGATAACTTCACCATCACCGTCACCCCACTATCGTGTTGACGGAACTCGTCTACTACCTCGATGTATTGCTGGATCAAGAAGGTGAGGGACGTCACCAAGCTGAACGTGTGCTGAACGCGGAGGTGTTTTACGTGTGCTGAAACGCTTCCGCTTACGGTCTACGAGGGTATGTAGGCACACTCTCCCCCTCTCGTTGATATGCATCTCCTTGATAGATCTTGCGTGTGCGTAGAAAATTTTTGTTTTCCATGCAACGTTTTCCAACAGTGACATCATGAGCCAGGTCTATGCGTAGATGATATGCATGAGTAGAACACAAAGAGTTGTGGGAGGTGATAGTCATACTTCTTACCGCCAACTTCTTATTTTGATTCGGCGGTATTGTGGGATGAAGCGTCCCGGGCCAACCTTACATGTCCACGCACATGAGACCGATTCAACTGACAGACATGCAACTAGTTTTGCATAAAGGTGGCTGGCGGGTGTCTGTTTCTCCTACTTTAGTTGAATCGAATTTGACTGTGGCCGGTCCTTGAAGATGGTTAAAACAACAAACTTAACGAAACATCGTTGTGGTTTTTTTTGCGTAGGTAAGAACGGTTCTTGCTAGAAGCCCGTAGCAGCCATGTAAAACTTGCAACGACAAAGTAGAGGACGTCTAACTTATTTTTGCAGGGCATGTTGTGATGTAATATGGTCAAGACATGATGTGATATACGTAACTGTATGAGATGATCATGTTTTGTAAGTTATCGACAACCGGCAGGAGCCTTATGGTTGTCTCTTTATTGTATGAAATGCAAACGCCATGTAATTGTTTTACTTTATCACTACTAGTAAGCGTGCACGTGCAATGCACGTCTTGTTAGACTTCAAATTTGAAAACTTTAAAGATTAAACTGTCAAATCCACATATACGTGCAACGATTTGGATCCATTCCATAAACTCTACAATTTTAAATTTCGATGAGGTCTCAATGTACCGAGATTAAATACATCACCGACATCTATCCCTATTGCCACTCGGATAGAATAGCTATAAAATTCCAAGACTCTTGTGAGGCATTACTGAATCAACATCAAAGGCATCCGACCACCTACTGGTCTAATGCACATATATAAGTTCTCAAAATTCCATATTTGAATGTTATCAAACATATCACAGCCCCTTCACAGTTTCACCTAAAACAATCTAAACCCCACTATATAAGTTTGAAAAGACACATCAACTGAATGTTCTTATAGATTTTTCATTATAAGATGGAGAGGTCTCAAATGAAATCACAATTTAATATTTGTTCTTCAAGAAAAGCTAGGAAGCAACTAGAAAATAGTGAGATAAAATAATAACACCAAAAAATATGTGCCAATAAATGTGAAGATAAAAGATCATAGTATTAGCTCATGTTTTTCTTCATTCTACGGTTACCACTAAGCTTAAAGAAAAGATGATTTCAAGTACTGAGTACATTAGTCCGCAGGTCATTATCATTAGCTCATGTTATCAATGGTAACATGCTACTGTAGCTCAGGTCACAAACATTCAGATTGTACAGAGTTCAAAGCAAAGCAACATCTACAATACATTGATTCAAATAATTTCATGTACATTTTGTCCCAGAAGTTTGCACTGTGATCTTGTGGCTTCTTCAGTCAGATTGCATTTCAGACGTAATCTGAATTTTGTTTGGTTTTCAGCACAAGAACCAGTCGCAGCACCGGAACCGGGACGACATGTGGTCGACCTTCCGGATGCGCTCCACCGGTCGCGCTGACTGGACTACCCGCCGGTTCTGTCTCGCCTCTACCCTCGCCTACTTCTTGGTCATGTTGTTCTTCGCCCGCGCCTTCATTTGATCGGCATGCACCTGAAATAAAATTTGTACAATTACAAACAGCTGAGATTTGTTTCACAGTTTTGTTAAAGAGTACAAAACTGAGAGCAGAGCTGGCTGAGGGATGGTGTGGCGGCACCGGCCAGTGCCGCTCCTTGACTGCTCCAGGTTGTCATTTGGCGTCATCTCTGTGCCTACGCACCTCATCAACACCAAATGACGACGGCTGCAGCGCAGTCGCCGGAGCAGCCGCCTGGGTGCAGAGCTTCATGTCAATTGGGCGGAAGTATTTCCTCTGCCGGAGATAGTCTACTTGGGAGGTTACATTCTATGTGCCATCCTCCCATCTTTATTATAGGCATCATTTCAATTGATTTTAAATTTGCATCAGGGTGTTTAATTCCTGTTGGCTAGAGTTCAGAAGATATTTTTCTCGGACATTAGTATTTCAAAAATAAAACCAATAAGGTTTAGTACGGAGACTATTTTTTAGTTATTGACAGGAAAAAACAAACATGTTCCTTGTGCATTAAGTTCATTTTGCAGGACAATATATTGCCTATAATCATATGTTCACTGAAACTTTCAAGAAATGTTCATTCTGCCATAGAACTATGATAGTACTATGATATATTGAGTGCCTACTCACAAGTCAAAAATGAACTTTTACTATTTTCATCCCATCAAAAGTTCAAATAACCAGATCATGACATGTAGGTCAGAGATACACAAGAAATTCAAATGTGCAACAAAGTGGCAAGTAAACGAATCAAATAATCTAGATAGTACCTTTAAAAGTGTGTTGTAAGCCTCTAACAAGTGGTCAGCAGCTGGACCAAACCCATGCAACCATGAAACCTCCATCATGTGGGTCCAAGGATGGATTTCCTACAATGACAAATAACTTCTATCTTCTCACAACTCAAAAACACATGGAAAATGATAGTCAGAAGTACAAATGATATTCATGTCAAGGCTGCTTGTCTGGAATATAAAGAGGAGATACATGGGGAAAATTACATAACGATGCATGAGATATTCACCTCAGTGTATGTCACATTGAAGGATTTTACTGTTATGGGAAACGATTGCAAATGTTCCCCCAACTTCAGCTCTGTCTCGGCATAGTCTTCGTTCGGATTATAGTCATACTGGGCAGCAGAGAATACCCTGTTAGTGCAGAAGGTATATTGCAGTGCACTGTCAACAAACAAACTAACAAAATATGCATTGGAATTTCAGATAGAAGTGTATAAGTTGATTTTAAATTTATGACCAAATCACAACAGTATGAATACGAAGATAGGATCCAGTGTTGAATTTAACCTTTGAGGCTAGCTCCTGGACAAATCTGTTGCAGATTTGACATCAACTTGGTATACTCAAGAGAGCTTTAACTCTAGTTCTGCTATATTAGACCTGCAAAATGATAATCAAAGGAGTGAAATGGTGTTTTTTTCTTGAAATTGCTTGTCAACTGGGAGTCACAAGACGGCAACATGGATCATACTACTTCGGAATTATATGGTTGCTAGAAATCTGCACCTTCTAAGACAAGAACACCGAATTTGGTGCACTTGCACGGGGGTAAATTGATTGTATTTGGACATCTTCAGGAAAAGGCTTGCACTCCTCTGTAAAAATCTGTGCATGTTTCTCTGCAATGGAACCTACAAGATGTACATCCTTTGCTAACTGCTCATCAACACTACCAGGGAGCAATTTGTCAGGTAATTTATATGATTCAGATGCCCTAATGCTGAGGTTAAAACATCATATTATACTTTTTTGTACAACAAAGTATATTTTGAATCAGATAATACTTTCTGCTTAGAGTGCTGGAAAATGTTGAACTGAAAATAGCTACCGATTATCATAATACGACTGTAAAAATAGAGTCTTATGTACGATGGAAAATAGAGACTTATGTATGATACTATGCAAGAGCATAATTGGTGGACAAACAAGTGACCAACTATGTTCTAGTTGCTAGCCCTTAAGTTGTCTTAAGATCTAAGAGAAGTTGTGGAAAACAGAAATGGAAAACCCACAACATTTTGCCATCCAAAATGTAGAGGGCTGATCTGAGAGGCCAATCAAAAAGAAACATAAGAAAGTCCAAACAAAAGATAGCAATCTCAAAACATGATATACCTCAAGAGCATCATTGCCATGTAAAAATGAAACATGATTGAAACTTTTTCCTGTCAGAAATTTTGTCCATACCTGCAGCAAAGTCATCAATGATCAACAAAGCAGTGTGCATTTCTTCGTTCTTGAACAGTCAGAACTACAAAAGCACGAAAAAAATGTCAGAGGGATAACAACGAGAGGGATGATAGCTACTCAAAGAAAAATGGCAGGCAGTACACAGATCATTTCTAAACCAACCACCGCCACATGTGGCCTCCGAGCTCCAATTCCTTTCCGTCGTCGTGAACTCCGTGGTACACATGTGCATCAGTTATTTAAATAGAATGACTATTTTCTCATTTATTGATTCTGTGTATGTAGCAAGAGAATTACAAAAAGAAACGTGTGTGCCTGTGCTACGCATTCATATTGTTGCCCAAAATCCACAAAGCATGCTTACGTAAACAGGAACTTAGCGGATCATTGAGGACACTATGTAAACTGGAACTTAGCTTCGATTATTTAGACACTGATCAAAATCAAAAGTGATATTGTGTAATATTGAATCTGATCAGCAGGTGGTTAGCAGACATCACAATTCAACTTCCACCCCCCCCCCCCCCCCACCACCACCGAAAGATAACCCAAAAGGGATGAGTACTAAATTGAACTATTTTGACAAGCACATACTTATAATCACAGAGGCTGCATATGACACATGATCGTCAGCCATGCTCAAGGCACTCGGAACTGGCAATACAGATGGGCTTGTACCTTGAGTTCCCCGAACTAGTCGGCGGCTATGGGTTCATCATTGGGACTGGATCGAGATGCAGGACCGTGTGTTGGCAGCAGCAGCAGGCGAGGAGGGTGGGTGGCCTGGCAACTGGAAACCATGGGATGGGTGGGGGCGGGCACGAGGATCAGTAGCAGGGGTCCTCCAGTGGCGCGCTCAACATCCGATCGGGTGGGGCTGCAACGCCTCAGCCTCCGGCGGCATCGACAGCGAACGAGGAGGCAGACGGATCCCACTTTGGTGCGTGAAATTCTGATCGCCGGGGAGGCGTCGGCGCCGGACAGTGCAAGAGAGGCCTAGGGGAGCGCGCGTCGGTGGCGAGGGCCTAAGAGTCAGCAGGGACGGCGGCGAGTGCGATGGGTGGTGGAGGCATGGGGAGGTTTTTTTGAGGCGCCAGAGATCGTGCGATGGTGCAAGGTGTTCTCTTCAACAGCGATGCAAGGAGTTATTTTGGAGTAATTAGCGGCAACGTGGGTGCGGGCTGTGGAGAATGCCAACCATGTTTTAGTGCTAAACATTGGAGCCGTCTGGATCGTTGGATCAAGCAGTTTGGATGGATGAGATGAATTGGTTCTCCGCCCTCTCGTGCTTTTATAGTGGTAGTAGATGCGTTAGCGATAGTTTTGGAAGCAATAGTTGGCGAGACGACCACGACGCAACGATGGAGATCAAGGTATCGAGCCGGTGACGACGGAGATCATGATGATGCTTTGGAGATGGAGATCAAAAGCACGAGATGATGATGGCCATATCATCTCACATATTTTGATTGCATTTGATGTTTATCTTTTATGCATCTTATTTTTCTTAGTACGGCGGTAGCATTATAAGATGATCCCTTCACTAAATTTCAAGGTAAAAGTGTTCTCCCTGAGTATGCACTGTTGCTACAGTTCATCGTGTTGAGACACCACGTGATGATCGGGTGTGATAGACTCTACGTTCACATACAACAGGTGCAAGACAGTTTTGCACATGCGGAAAACTTGGGTTAAACTTGACGAGTCTAGCATGTACAGACATGGCCTCGGAACACTGGAGACCAAAAGGTTGAACGTGAATCATGTAGTAGATATGATCAACATAAAGATGTTCACCATTGATGACTGCCCCATCTCACGTGATGAGCGGACATGGGTTAGTTGATTTGGATCGTGTATCACTTAGATGACTTGAGGGATGTCTATTTAAGTGGGAGTTCTTAAGTAATTTGATTAATTGAACTTAATTTATCATGAACTTAGTCCTGATAGTATCTGCAAATTATGTTGTAGATCAATAGCTCGCGATGTAGCCCCCCGTTTATTTTTGATATGTTCCAAGAGAACTAAGTTGAAAGATGATAGTAGCAATGATGCGGACTGGGTCCGTGATCTGAGGACTATCCTCATTGTTGCACAGAAAAATTATGTCCTTGATGCACCGCTAGATGACAGACCTGTTGCAGGAGCTAATGCAGACGTTATGAATGTTTGACAAGCTCAATATGATGACTACTTGATAGTTTAGTGTGCCATGCTTTACGGCTTAGAATCGGGGCTTCAAAGACGTTTTGGACGTCGTGGAACATATGGAATATTCCAAGAGCTGAAACTGGTATTTTAGACTCATGCCCGTGTCGAGAGGTATGACACCTCTGACAAGTACTTTGCCTACAAGATGGAGGAGAATAGCTCAGCCAGTGAGCATACACTCAGAATGTTTGGGTAGTACAATCGCTTAAATCAAGTGGGAGTTAATCTTCCAGATAAGATAGTGATTGACAGAGTTCTCTAGTCACTATCACCAAGCTACTAGAACTTCATGATGAACTATAATATGCAAGGGATGACGAAAATGATCCCTAAGCTCTTCGCGATGCTGGAATCAGCGAAGGTAGAAATCAAGAAAGAGCATCAAATGTTGATGGTTAACAAGACCACTAGTTTCAAGAAAAAGGGCAAAAGGGAAAGAAAGGGAACTTCAATAAGAATGGCAAACAAGTTGCCATTCCCATGAAGAAACCCAAAGCTAGACCCAAGCCTGAAACTGAGTGCTTCTACTGCAAAGGAAATGGTCACTAGAAGCGGAACTGCCCCAAATACTTGGCGGATAAGAAGGATGGCAAAGTAAACCAATGTATATTTGATATACATGTTATTGATATGTACTTTACTAGTGTTCATAGTAGCCCCTAGATATTTGATATCAGTTCAGTTGCTAAGATTAGTAACTCGAAACATGAGTTGCAAAATGAACAGAGACTAGTTAAGGGCGAGGTGACGATGTGTATTGAAAGTGATTCCAAGGTTGATAAGATCACCATCGCACACTCCCTCTACCTTTGAGATTAGTGTTGGACCTAAATAAATGTTATTTGGTGTTTGCGTTAAGCATGAATATGATTGGATCATGTTTATTGCGATACGGTCATTCATTTAAGTTAGAGAATAATTGTTGTTCTGTTTACATGAATAAAACCTTCTATGGTCATAGACCCAATGTAAATGGTTTATTGAATCTCGATCGTAGCGATACACATATTCATAATATTGATGCCAAAAGATGCAAAGTTGATAATGATAGTGCAACATATTAGTGGCATTGCCATTTAGGTCATATTGGTGTAAAGTGCATGAAGAAACTCCATGCGGATGGACTTTTGGAATCACTTGATTATGAATCATTTGATACTTGCGAACCATGCCTCATAGGCAAAACGACTAAAACTCCGTTCTCTGGAACAATGGAGCGAGCTAACGACTTATGGAAATAATACATATTGATGTGTGCGGTCAGATGAGTGTTGAAGCACGCGGCATGTATCGTTATTTTCTAACCTTCACATATGATTTGAGTAGGCATGGGTATATCTACTTAATGAAACACAAGTCTGAAACATTTAAAAAGTTCAAAGAATTTTAGAGTGAAGTGGAGAATCATCGTAACAAGAAAATAAAGTTTCTACGATCTGATCGCAGAGGCGAATATTTGAGTTACTGGTTTGGCCTTCATTTCAAACAATGTGGAATAGTTTCACAACTCATGGCACCTGGAACACCACAGCGTAATGGTGTGTTTGAACGTCGTAATCGTACTTTATTGGATATGGTGCATTCTATGATGTCTCTTACCGATTTACCACTATCGTTTTGGGGTTATGCATTAGAGACAGACGCATTCACGTTAAATAGGGCACTGTCTAAATCCGTTGAGACGACACCGTATGAACTGTGGTTTGGCAAGAAACCTAAGTTGTCGTTTCTTAAAGTTTGGGGTTGCGACACTTATGTCAAAAGGCTTCAGCCTAATAAGCTCGAACCCAAATCGGAGAAGTGCATCTTCATAGGATACCCTAAGGAAACAATTGGGTACACCTTCTACCATAGATCCGAAGGCAAGATCTTTGTTGCCAAGAATGTAACTGTAGGGGAACGTTGCAGAAAATAAAAAAATTCCTACGGTTTCACCAAGATCCATCTATGAGTTCATCTAAGCAATGAGTCAAGGGAGTGAGATTGCATCTACATACCACTTGTAGATCGCGTGCGGAAGCGTTCAAGGGAAGGGTGATGATGGAGTCGTACTCGCCGTGATTCAGATCACCGATGATCAAGTGCCGAACGGACAGCACCTCCACGTTCAACACACGTACGGGACGGGAGACATCTCCTCCTTCTTGATCCAGCAAGGGGGAAGGAGAGGTTGATGATGATCCAGCAGCACGACGGCGTGGTGGTGGATGCAGCAGAACTCCGGCAGGGCTTCGCCAAGCAACTGCGGGAGGAGGACGAGGTGTAGCAGGGGGAGGGAGGGGCCAATGCACAGGGTGCGGCTGCCCTCCCCCTGCCCTCCTTTATATAGGCCCCCAGGGGGGGCGCCGGCCCTGGGAGATCCAATCTCCAAAGGGGGGGGGCGGCCAGGGGGGTGGAGTGCCCCCCAAGGCAAGTGGGGCGCCCCCCCACCCTAGGGTTTCAACCCTAGGCGCAGGGGGTGGGCCAAGGGGGGCGCACCAGCACACTATGGGCTGGTTTCCCTCCCCACTTCAGCCCTTGGGGCCCTCCGGGATGGGTGGCCCCACCCGGTGGACCCACAGGACCCTTCCGGTGGTCCCGGTACAATACCGGGTGACCCCGAAACTTTCCCGATGGCCGAAATATCACTTCCTATATATAATTCTTTATGTCCGGACCATTCCAGAACTCCTCGTGACGTCCGGGATCTCATCCGGGACTCCTAACAACATTCGGTATGCTGCATACTCATATTCATACAACCCTAGCGTCACCGAACCTTAAGTGTGTAGACCCTACGGGTTCGGGAGACACGTAGACATGACCGAGATGACTCTCAGGCAATAACCAACAACGGGATCTGGATACCCATGTTGGCTCCCACATGCTCCTCGATGATCTCATCGGATGAACCACAATGTCGAGGATTAAACAACTCCGTATTCAATTCCCTTTGTCAATCGGTACGTTACTTGCCCGAGACTCGATCGTCGGTATCCCAATACCTCGTTCAATCTCGTTACCGGCAAGTCACTTTACTCGCACCGTAATGCATGATCCCGTGACCAAACACTTGGTCACTTTGAGCTCATTATGATGATGCATTACCGAGTGGGCCCAGAGATACCTCTCCGTCATACGGAGTGACAAATCCCAGTTTCGATCCGTGTCAACCCAACAGACACTTTTAGAGATACCTGTAGTGCACCTTTATAGTCACCCAATTACGTTGTGACGTTTGATACACCCAAAGCACTCCTACGATATCCGGGAGTTACACGATCTCATGGTCTAAGGAAAAGATACTTGACATTGGGAAAGCTCTAGCAAACGAACTACACGATCTTGTGCTATGCTTAGGATTGGGTCTTGTCCATCACATCATTCTCCTAATGATGTGATCCCGTTATCAACGACATCCAATGTCCATAGCCAGGAAACCATGACTATCTGTTGATCAATGAGCTAGTCAACTAGAGGCTTACTAGGGACATATTATGGTCTATGTATTCACACGTGTATTACGATTTCCGGATAATACAGTTATAGCATGAATAAAGACAATTATCATGAACAAGGAAATATAATAATACTTTTATTATTGCCTCTAGGGCATATTTCCAATAGTCTCCCACTTGCACTAGAGTCAATAATCTAGTTACATTGTGATGAATCGCACACCCATAGAGTTCTGGTGTTGATCATGTTTTGCTCGCGAGAGAGGTTTAGTCAACGGATCTGCGACATTCAGATCAGTATGTACTTTGCAAATATCTGTGTCTCCATCTTGAACATTTTCACGAATGGATTTGAAGCAACGCTTGATGTGCCTAGTATTCTTGTGAAACCTGGGCTCCTTGGCAAGGGCAATAGCTCCAGTGTTGTCACAGAAGAGTTTGATCGGCCCCGACGCATTGGGTATGACTCCTAGGTCGGTGATGAACTCCTTCACACAAATTGCTTCACGCGCTGCCTCCAAGGCTGCCATGTACTCCGCTTCACATGTAGATCCCGCCACGACGCTCTGCTTGCAGCTGCACCAGCTTACTGCTCCACCATTCAACATATACACGTATCCGGTTTGTGACTTAGAGTCATCCAGATCTGTGTCGAAGCTAGCATCGACGTAACCCTTTACGACGAGCTCTTCGTCACCTCCATAAACGAAAAACATGTCCTTTGTCCTTTTCAGGTACTTCAGGATATTCTTGACCGCTGTCCAGTGTTCCTTGCCGGGATTACTTTGGTACCTTCCTACCAAACTTACGGCAAGGTTTACATCAGGTCTGGTACACAGCATGGCATACATAATAGATCCTATGGCTGAAGCATAGGGGATGACACTCATCTCTTCTTTATCTTTTGCCGTGGTCGGGCATTGAGCCGAGCTCAATCTCACACCTTGCAATACAGGCAAGAACCCCTTCTTGGACTGATCCATTTTGAACTTCTTCAAAATCTTATCAAGGTATGTGCTTTGTGAAAGACCTATGAGGCGTCTCGATCTATCTCTATAGATCTTGATGCCTAATATATAAGCAGCTTTTCCAAGGTCCTTCATTGAAAAACACTTATTCAAGTAGGCCTTAATGCTGTCCAAAAGTTCTATATCATTTCCCATCAAGAGTATGTCATCTACATATAATATGAGAAATGCTACAGAACTCCCACTCACTTTCTTGTAAACGCAGGCTTCTCCATAAGTCTGCATAAACCCAAACGCTTTGATCATCTCATCAAAGCGAATGTTCCAACTCCGAGATGCTTGCACCAGCCCATAAATGGATCGCTGGAGCTTGCAAACTTTGTTAGCATTATTAGGATCGACAAAACCTTCCAGCTGCATCATATACAGCTCTTCCTTAAGATGTCCGTTAAGGAATGCCGTTTTGACGTCCATCTGCCATATCTCATAATCATAGTATGCGGAAATTGCTAACATGATTCGGACGGACTTCAGCTTCGCTACGGGAGAGAATGTCTCGTCGTAGTCAATCCCTTGAACTTGTCGATAACCCTTAGCGACAAGTCGAGCTTTATAGATGGTAACATTTCCATCCGCGTTCGTCTTCTTCTTAAAGATCCATTTGTTTTCTATCGCTCGCCGATCATCGGGCAAGTCTGTCAAAGTCCATACTTTGTTTTCATACATGGATTCTATCTCGGATTTCATGGCTTCAAGCCATTTGTTGGAATCTGGGCCCGCCATTGCTTCTTCATAGTTCGAAGGTTCACCGTTGTCTAACAACATGATTTCCAGGATAGGATTGTCGTACCACTCTGGTGCGGAACGTGTCCTTGTGGACCTATGAAGTTCAGTAGCAACTTGATCCGAAGTACCTTGATCATCATCATTATTTTCCTCTTCAGTTGGTGTAGGCATTACAGGAACATTTTCCTGAGCTGCACTACTTTCCTGTTGGAGAGGTAGTACTTCATTGAGTTCTACTTTCGTCCCACTTACTTCTTTCGGGAGAAACTCTTTTTCCAGAAAGGATCCGTTCTTGGCAACAAAGATCTTGCCCTCGGATCTTAAGTAGAAGGTATACCCAATGGTTTCCTTAGGGTATCCTATGAAGACGCATTTTTCCGACTTGGGTTTGAGCTTTTCAGGTTGAAGTTTCTTGACATAAGCATCGCATCCCCAAACTTTTAGAAACGACAACTTAGGTTTCTTCCCAAACCATAATTCATACGGTGTCGTCTCAACGGATTTAGACGGTGCCCTATTTAAAGTGAATGTAGCTGTCTCTAGAGCGTATCCCCAAAATGATAGCGGTAAATCGGTAAGAGACATCATAGACCGCACCATATACAATAGAGTGCGATTACGATGTTCGGATACACCGTTACGCTGAGGTGTTCCAGGCGGCGTGAGTTGTGAAACGATTCTACATTTCCTTAAGTGTGTACCAAATTTGTGACTTAAATATTCTCCTCCACGATCTGATCATAGGAACTTTATCTTTCAGTCACGTTGATTCTCTACCTCATTCTGAAATTCCTTGAACTTTTCAAAGGTCTCAGACTTGTGTTTCATCAAGTAGACATACCCATATCTACTCAAGTCATCAGTGAGAGTGAGAACATAACGATATCCTCCGCGAGCCTCAATGCTCATTGGACCGCACACATCAGTATGTATGATTTCCAACAAGTTGGTTGCTTGCTCCATTGTTCCGGAGAACGGAGTCTTGGTCATTTTGCCCATGAGGCATGGTTCGCATGTGTCAAATGATTCATAATCGAGAGACTCTAAAAGTCCATCAGCATGGAGCTTCTTCATGCGCTTGACACCAATGTGACCAAGGCGGCAGTGCCACAAGTATGTGGGACTATCGTTATCAACTTTACATCTTTTGGTATTCATACTATGAATATGTGTAATATTACGCTCGAGATTCATTAAGAATAAACCATTGACCATCGGAGCATGACCATAAAACATATCTCTCATATAAATAGAACAACCATTATTCTCGGATTTAAATGAGTAGCCATCTCATATTAAACGAGATCCTGATACAATGTTCATGCTCAAACTTGGCACTAAATAACAATTATTGAGGTTTAAAACTAATCCCGTAGGTAAATGTAGAGGTAGCGTGCCGACGGCGATCACATCGACTCTGGAACCATTCCCGAAGCGCATCGTCACCTCGTCCTTCGCCAGTCTCCGCTTATTCTGCAGCTCCTGCTGTGAGTTACAAATATGAGCAACGGCACCGGTATCAAATACCCAGGAGTTACTATGAGTACTGGTAAGGTACACATCAATTACATGTATATCAAATATACCTTTGGTGTTGCCGGCCTTCTTATCCGCTAAGTATTTGGGGCAGTTCCGCTTCCAGTGATCCTTCCCCTTGCAATAAAAGCACTCAGTCTCAGGCTTGGGTCCATTCTTTGACTTCTTCCCGGTAACTGGCTTACCGGGCGCGGCAACATCCTTGCCGTCCTTCTTGAAGTTCTTCTTGCCCTTGCCCTTCTTGAACTTAGTGGTCTTATTGACCATCAACACTTGATGTTCTTTCTTGATCTCAACCTCTGCTGACTTCAGCATTGAAAATACTTCAGGAATGGTCTTCACCATCCCCTGCATATTGTAGTTCATCACAAAGCTCTTGTAGCTTGGTGGGAGCGACTGAAGGATTCTGTCAATGACCGCCTCGTCCGGGAGGTTAATGTCTAGCTGGGACAGGCGGTTATGCAACCCAGACATTTTGAGTATGTGCTCACTGACAGAACTATTTTCCTCCATCTTACAACTATAGAACTTGTCGGAGACTTCATATCTCTCGACCCGGGCATGAGCTTGGAAAACTAGTTTCAGCTCCTCG
Source organism: Triticum timopheevii (assembly GCA_963921465.1). Taxonomy (NCBI): domain Eukaryota; kingdom Viridiplantae; phylum Streptophyta; class Magnoliopsida; order Poales; family Poaceae; genus Triticum; species Triticum timopheevii. The sequence continues at coordinate 90,778,032 of OY997271.1, forward strand.
AACATCTCATATGCTCCATGTTGCTCAAAACGCTTTTGGAGCCCCGGTTCTAAGCTGTAAAGCATGCCGCACTGAACAAGGGAGTAATCATCAGCGCGAGACTGCCAAGCGTTCATAACGTCTTGGTTCTCTGGGACGGGAGCGTCACCTAGCGGTCCTTCTAGGACATATTGTTTCCTGGCAGCTATGAGGATGATCCTCAGGTTCCGGACCCAGTCCGTATAGTTGTTGCCATCATCTTTCAGCTTGGTTTTCTCTAGGAACGCGTTGAAGTTCATGTTGACATGAGCATTGGCCATTTGATCTACAAGACATATTTGCAAAGGTTTTAGACTAAGTTCGTGATAATTAAGTTCATCTAATTATTACAATGAACTCCCACTCAGATTAGACATCCCTCTAGTCATCTAAGTGTTACACGATCCGAGTCGACTAGGCCGTGTCCGATCATCACGTGAGACGGACTAGTCATCGTCAGTGAACATCTTCATGTTGATCGTATCTTCCATACGACTCGTGTTCGACCTTTCGGTCTCTGTGTTCCGAGGCCATGTCTGTACATGCTAGGCTCGTCAAGTTAACCCTAAGTGTTTTGCATGTGTAAAACTGTCTTACACCCGTTGTATGTGAACGTAAGGATCTATCACACCCGATCATTACGTGGTGCTTCGAAACGACGAACTTTAGCAACGGTGCATAGTTAGGGGAGAACACTTCTTGAAATTGTTGTAAGGGATCATATTATTTACTACCGTCATTCTAAGTAAACAAGATGCATAAACATAATAAACATCACATGCAATTATATAGTAGTGACATGATATGGCCAATATCATATGGCTCCATTGATCTCCATATTCGGGGCTCCATGATCATCTTGTCACCGGCATGACACTATAATCTCCATCATCATGATCTCCATCATCGTGTCTTCATGAAGTTGTCACGCCAACGACTACTTCTACTTCTATGGCTAACGCGTTTAGTAATAAAGTAAAGTAATTTACATGGCGTTCTTCAATGACACGCAGGTCATACAAAAATAAAGACAACTCCTATGGCTTCTGCCGGTTGTCATACTCATCGACATGCAAGTCATGATTCGTATTACAAGAACATGATCTCATACATCACAATATATCATTCATCATTCATCACAACTTCTGGCCATATCACATCACATGACAATTGCTGCAAAAACAAGTTAGACGTCCTCTAATTATTGTTGCATCTTTTACGTGGCTGCAATTGGGTTCTAGCAAGAACGTTTTCTTACCTACGAATAACCACAACGTGATTTTGTCAACTTCTATTTACCCTTCACTAGTAAAACGCCCGTGCGTTGCTACGGGCTATACTGTATATAAATGAATCAGACAAATTATTGATATTGAAGCTTATTTCTCTCTCATACACCAACCTCAAGGTCGACGGCAGGTTCCCGCGATCTAGTGTAGCAACATAAAAACTCCACCCCATGACACACTCTTATGTTTTCCTGTCAGACCCTCCCCTTCCGCTCGGTTTTCGCCGTAGTGAGACATTTCTTGCTGGAGCCCTCTCCTTTAAAACGGGATGACACCCACCTCACCTTCGCCATCGCGGCCTCTCTCCTTCACATCATACTTCCCCACGGAGGGATTGCCTTTAGACGTTGAAAAAAATCGATGGTGAGGGAGTCATGGAGGAGGGGTAGAGAACGAACCGGTGAAAGCCAAAAAAACCTGCGTACAATGTTCGCTCCGCCTGGGTCATAGAGGAGTCCCCCTGGTAGAGGAGTTTTTGAGAAAAGGACGGCGACGTGAGGACACGTCGGGAGGATCGCAAGGAAGGCATGCTGGTAGAGGAGATCAGGGAGAAGAGGACGGCAGCGCGAGGACGTCAGGATTATCGCGAGGAGGGCAGGTGATGGGAGGATTGCATTCACATACACGTTAATGGGCCAGCCCAATGCTGTGATGTGATGATGTCAAAGGTGGGCGAAAGATAGGAGTGGTGGGATGAGGTGGAGTGAGGCGAGACTACCAACTAATACATTAGTAGTAGAGATTACTGAGAGTTTGTATAACATACATAATCCTTATGGAAAATGTTAGGCTGAATCTTTGAGTAAGTGAACTTGTAAACTCCATTGTAGACCATGCATACACATTATTCTCCAGAACAACTGGTGCAGATTATTTGAAGGAGCTTGATATCCCATAGACCATAGTCCTCGTGTAGTCTTGCATTGAAAGATATAGGTATGTAAGACAGTTATCTTGGAATGAAATAAATAATTAAATGGAAAAGAGAAGAACTGAAATGAGGTAGAACTTCTAGTAGGGTCACATTTCATTACTCAGACTAACCAAAAGTTTAATAACCGAGTTCTTGGAGCTCTTTTTCTTTGAGGTCATCATTCTTTATAATCTAAAACGTGAACATTTGGTTGGTAAAGAACATTACGTGTTAAATATGACATGTTATAGCAAGCCTAATATCCGGACCACCTATCATGGGCACAATCAACTCCCTAAAGCCTATTTTTTTATCATGCATAATGCACATCACTTACTGAGGAAGATTTTAGCCTCTTCAACATAATAATCGGCATCCCTTGTCAAAGCTCACACCAAAATAACTGCACGTGTAATCATTCTACCCTTTGATTAATAGACTGAAAATAAGTACACAAAAGATAGGAGCTACTCACATTCAAACTTCTGCCACAAGCTCGTTGATGGTCATGCCCCTTCAACATGTTCACACATAGTGCGTAAAAAAATAAATTCCTCCAACCAGCCCATACAGAATGCCTCAAATTGGCATGATAAAACAAATTCAGATTGCATTATTCATTGAAATGATAAAAAATGAAAACATCTCAAACCAATATGTATGTAGAACCTGAAATTATATCTTGTGTATCAAAACGACTATACAACCTTCCAAAAAGCGAAGGAGGACCATACATAATACAATACTCCTTTCCAGCACTTTACGTCGCCCGCCTCCCAATGCATCCCTGGTCATCTCCATGGCCTACAGGAGGCACTTCACCTACAACAGAATTTCGAGATAGGAATCCCTTCTTCACCTACAGCAAAATTTTGAGATCCCAACACTATCAGGCTAATACAAAGATCCATGAGAAGTGTGAATGCACCAACGTCTCTGGGTATGCATGGACCGTACAGGTAACTGATTTGGGAAATGTAGGCGGCGATGTTGGCATGGCCGACGGCACATGATGCATCTATAGTGAGACCGGCGGCGGCCAGCAGCATCGTGGCGGCCCAATTCGATAAGCCCAGCGGTCGAGTACCTGGAAGGCCAGTAGCCCATGCCCACGACGTTGGCAAAGTAGCTCGGGATGGCAGCGGCGAATCACTGGGTCACCCGTGTCAGTGACCTCGAGGCGCCGTTGGCGCGAAGGGGAGCATGTTTCCACTGTCGCAAATCTCCCATGCGACATCAATGGTCGACAGCATCGGTCTCTCTCGATGGACCGGATCTTCCCTGTCGCGGTATTCGCAGGAGAGGGGGTAGGCAGTGCCAAACAGCGGAGGGAGAGGCTTGACCTGGCAGGTTCTTGAGCGGTTTGAAAGTTCTTTTTTTTTCAAGGATAGTTGAATGCCCTTGCGTTGCTATGGGACATCCAAGATATATATATTGATCAATAACCAGAAGGTTATTAATTCTACTTCACAAACTTCGACAATGCATGCACATTTTAATTTTCGATCAAAAAACAATGGTAACAAACTCCTATAACAGTGGATAAAATACAAGAAATCAGTCTAACTGAAAATACCACGTCTACCTTAGAACGTCTATAATATCAATTAAGAAGTCTTCTACAAAACTTACTAACAGGTGGAAAAGGGGCAGCTGAATCCCCCAGTGCATAGTAGTACGAAAAAAGGTGAAAAACAAGTGAACTGTGACACAATGTAACAGCTGAATCAACAAGGACATGTTAGAATGCGAACATACTGGAGATGAGAATTCCATTGACCTCTTGTTGGACTCTTCAAATCAGATCACTGATGATGCTTCCAGCAGCGATGCTTCCCCACGGCAAGGCATCTTTCTGGCTATTGTAGCTCTGGAGGATTATGCCATCAGTAGATAATCTACCAGGACCTAAGGCTTCTCCATCTGGCCACGGCTGCAGCCGCGTCCACATCGCCATGGATGCTCCGCCATATCTGCTTGGACGAGCGCAGGATCTTCATCACCAACCTCTTGTTTAGCCACGATGCCACGGTGGCCACCAGGCGGCTTGAAGCCACAAACGACATGCTTCAGCACACATCGCGATGTTGGGGGCCACACCCGACAGCGACACCATGCAACGCGTCATGGCAGCGTTCATGGAGGCGTTGGCGTGATGCTAGCTCCAGGCATGGGCTGGCCTGTGCAGGGCACTGCTCCTACCCCGTGCGGCGCCCACGTCACCATCGCACCCTATACCATGCAATCAAATTGGCAGATAGAGTGCAAAATAATGGAACAAAATTGACAGAAAGATGAACAATGTGCAAGTAGCAACCTCAAAATACGAGGACTACTCGTTTTGAAGTTTCAGAAGAGTTGATCTCAGAAAACTTCAATTGAACGCAAGGCCGAGTAGCAATGTACCTGGATCAGCTGCCTGATTTTTAGATTATGTAGCTGGCAAATCTTCAAATCTAGTCCCCAAGAAGAAAATCAAGAGCAGATCATGAAGTTAATATACAGAGCTTCCAGAAAACACACATTCACCTACATCCAAAATGAAGCCTCCACCTACCAAATGTCCCAAAGGCAGTATGTAAGGCAGCGAAATGGATGATCAAATCGTAAAACACAATCTAGTATTTACCAGCGATTCAGTATCCTGCACGTTGGACTGGATCTCAGAGAGCCTCTGCTTAGATCTCGCCATGTAAGACGAAACCAACAACAGCGAATAGAAATAGGCACGGGAAGAGAGGGTGGCGATCTTGGCAAAGACCTCGCAGACGCAGAGTCGCGGTACTGGCGCTCGTAGCCCTGGAACACCTCGCTGGTTATGATTGCTCCTCTTGATCGCCTTTCATGGCATGTATTAAAGATAAATGGTAGCTAACCAGACCTGGCCGCTGCCACCGCCGAGAGGAAGTTGAGTAGTCAGACGTTTGCGTAGGTGAAAGCTGCTATGTACGTCCTTGATCCATCACCCGCCGTCCAAGATCGACCCATGCACTTGAGACAATATTGGGCGCGCATCGAAGCAGACTTCATGGCTATGTCCCGGATCCACCGCCCTCTGTCCTGCTTGACCCATCCACAGGAATCAACACCAGACGCACCGGCTCGTCGTCGATGCCGACGAGTTGTTTCATTGCGAGGTCAAGGGGGGCCACGGAAGGGCCGCACTGGTGCCTGTGCTACGCGCTACTCGCTAGCGATGTCAACTAGGAAGGGGCGGCTAGGGTTTGAACAGGGAGGAGGAGACACGGCTTGCGTGGATTTTTCGTTGCTTGCGTGCATGGGTATGATGGTTTTGCTGGTTCTTTCACCGGATCGCATGGGGGTGGGACCACGTAATTAAGAAGAACGAATCACGTTTGGGGTGGAACGTACGCAGGGAAAACCAACAGCGCACGGGAGGGAGGCTCGACGAAGGGTTCGACGACGTAAGACGGGAAACGGAACGCTGCGTTTCTTTTAGGTATTATTATTATTATATTATATTAATTATTATTATTAGAGAATTAGATATGAGATTAGAGATTATTTGTTTCCTGAAAATCTATTATTTGTTTCCAAAAGCAAATTGCATTAATGAGAGAGATCCGTTGATTTAGCTAAGGTAGGAAAGAATCTATTATTTGTTTGCTAAAGCAAATTGCATTAATGGGAGAGATCCGTTGATTTGGCTAAGGTAGGAAAGAATCTATTATTTGTTTCCTAAAGAAAATTGCATTAATGAGAGAGATTTGTTGATTTGGCTAAGGTAGGAAATAATCTATTATTTGTTTGCTAAAGCAAATTGCATTAATGGGAGAGATCCGTTGATTTCGCTAAGGTAGAAAAGAATCTATTATTTGTTTCCTAAAGCAAATTGCATTAATGAGAGAGATTCATTGATTTGGCTAAGGTCGGAAAGTTAGATCCGTGATCTTTTATCATTAGAAAAGTGTTGAAAATAAACCGTACCGGACTACCAACTCCTCCATTAGTTTTTTTTCGCTGGTTAATTTTCGTAGGTTTTTTTTTGCTGAATTGTCTTGGGTGCGATCGGAGGTTAGGCCCTGGAATGCGTGAGGGCGGGTGGGGGCTTCGGTACGCGGTTTTTGCGGTTCGTGGCGGCTCAGTGTGAGGTAGGACGAGGTACCAAAAAAACCAGGGAAGGTGGGACGAAAAAAAACTGGAAGCGAGACTACCAACTGCTCCATTAGGAGTAGAGATTAGAGATTATTTGTTTCCTGAAAATCAATTATTTGTTTCCTAAAGCAAATTGCATTAATGAGAGAGATCCGTCGATTTGGCTAAGGTAGGAAAGAATCTATTATTTGTTTGCTAAAGCAAATTGCATTAATGGGAGAGATCCGTTGATTTGGCTAAGGTAGGAAAGAATCTATTATTTGTTTCCTAAAGAAAATTGCATTAATGAGAGAGATTTGTTGATTTGGCTAAGGTAGGAAATAATCTATTATTTGTTTGTTAAAGCAAATTGCATTAATGGGAGAGATCCGTTGATTTCGCTAAGATAGAAAAGAATCTATTATTTGTTTCCTAAAGCAAATTGCATTAATGAGAGAGATTCGTTGATTTGGCTAAGGTAGGAACGTTAGATCCGTGATCTTTTGTCATTAGGAAAGTGTTGAAAATAAACCGTATACGGACTACCAACTCCTCCATTAGTTTTTTTTCGCTGGCTAATTTTCGTAGGTTTTTTTTCGCTGAATTGTCTTGGGTGCGATCGGAGGTTAGGCCCTAGAATGCGTGAGGGCGGGTGGGGGCTTCGGAACGCGGTTTTTGCGGTTCGTGGCGACTCAGGGTGAGGTGGGACGAGGTACCAAAAAAACCCAGGGAAGGTGGGACGAAAAAAACTGGAAGCGAGACTACCAAGTGCTCCATTAGGAGTAGAGATTAGAGATGAGATTAGAGATTATTTGTTTCCTGAAAATCTATTATTTGTTTCCTAAAGCAAATTGCATTAATGAGAGAGATCCATTGATTTGGCTAAGGTAGGAAAGAATCTATTATTTGTTTGCTAAAGCAAATTGCATTAATGGGAGAGATTCGTTGATTTGGCTAAGGTAGGAAATAATCTATTATTTGTTTCCTAAAGAAAATTGCATTAATGAGAGAGATTTGTTGATTAGGCTAAGGTAGGAAATAATCTATTATTTGTTTGTTAAAGCAAATTGCATTAATGGGAGAGATTCGTTGATTTCGCTAAGGTATAAAAGAATCTATTATTTGTTTCCTAAAGCAAATTGCATTAATGAGAGAGATTCGTTGATTTGGCTAAGGTAGGAAAGTTAGATCCGTGATCTTTTGTCATTAGGAAAGTGTTGAAAATAAACCGTATACCGGACTACCAACTCCTCCATTAGTTTTTTTTTCGCTGGTTAATTTTCGTAGGTTTTTTCGCTGAATTGTCTTGGGTGCGACCGGAGGTTAGGCCCTGGAGTGCGTGAGGGCGGGTGGGGGCTTCGGTATGCGGTTTTTGCGGTTCGTGGCGGCTCAGTGTGAGGTGAGACGAGGTACCAAAAAAAACCAGGGAAGGTGGGACGAAAAAAAACTGGAAGCGAGACTACCAACTGCTCCGTTAGGAGTAGAGTTTAGAGATGAGATTAGAGATTATTTGTTTCCTGAAAATCTATTAATTGTTTCCTAAAGCAAATTGCATTAATGAGAGAGATCCGTTGATTTGGCTAAGGTCGGAAAGAATCTATTATTTGTTTCCTAAAGCAAATTGCATTAATGGGAGAGATTCATTGATTTGGCTAAGGTAGGAAAGAATCTATTATTTGTTTCCTAAAGAAAATTGCATTAATGAGAGAGATTTGTTGATTTGGCTAAGGTAGGAAATAATCTATTATTTGTTTGCTAAAGCAAATTGCATTAATGGGAGAGATCCGTTGATTTCGCTAAGGTAGAAAAGAATCTATTATTTGTTTCCTAAAGCAAATTGCATTAACGAGAGAGATTCGTTGATTTGGCTAAGGCAGGAAAGTTAGATCCGTGATCTTTTGTCATTAGGTAAGTGTTGAAAATAAACCGTACCGGACTACCAACTCCTCCATTAGGTTTTTTTTCGCTGGTTAATATTCGTAGGTTTTTTTTCGCTGAATTGTCTTGGGTGCGGTCGGAGGTTAGGCCCTGGAATGCGTGAGGGTGGGTGGGGGCTTCGGTACGCGGTTTTTGCGGTTCGTGGCGGCTCAGTGTGAGGTGGGACGAGGTACCAAAAAAAACCAGGGAAGGTGGGACGAAAAAAAAACTGGAAGCGAGACTACCAACTCCTCCATTAGGAGTAGAGATTAGAGATGAGATTAGAGATTATTTGTTTCCTGAAAATCTATTATTTGTTTCCTAAAGCAAATTGCATTAATGAGAGAGATCCATTGATTTGGTAGGAAAGAATCTATTATTTGTTTGCTAAAGCAAATTGCATTAATGGGAGAGATCCGTTGATTTGGCTAAGGTAGGATAGAATCTATTATTTGTTTCCTAAATAAAATTGCATTAATGAGAGAGATTTGTTGATTTGGCTAAGGTAGGAAATAATCTATTATTTGTTTGCTAAAGCAAATTGCATTAATGGGAGAGATCCGTTGATTTCGCTAAGGTAGAAAAGAATCTATTATTTGTTTCCTAAAGCAAATTGCATTAATGAGAGAGATTCGTTGATTTGGCTAAGGTAGGAAAGTTAGATCTGTGATCTTTTGTCATTAGGAAAGTGTTGAAAATAAACCGTACCGGACTACCAACTCCTCCATTAGGTTTTTTTTTCGCTGGTTAATTTTCGTAGGTTTTTTTTCGCTGAATTGTCTTGGGTGCGATCGGAGGTTAGGCCCTGGAATGCGTGAGGGCGGGTGGGGGCTTCGGTACGCGGTTTTTGCGGTTCGTGGTGGCTCAGTGTGAGCTGGAATGAGGTACCAAAAAAACCAAGGAAGGTGGGACGAAAAAAAACCTGGAAGCGAGACTACCAACTGCTCCATTAGGAGTAGAGATAAGGACCCTTTTCATCGAATCCGCTCCAACTAAAGTAGGAGAGACAGACACCCGCCAGCCACCTTATGCAACTAGTGTATGTCTGTCGGTGGAACCGGTCTCACGTAAGCGTACGTGTAAGGTTGGTCCGGGCCGCTTCATGCCACAATACCACTGAAGCAAGAAAAGACTAGTAGTGGCAAGCAAGTTGACAAGATCGACGCCCACAACAAAATTGTGTTCTACTCGTGCAATGGAGAACTACGCATAGACCTAGCTCATGATGCCACTGTAGGGGAACGTTGCAGAAAATAAAAAATTTCCTACGGTTTCACCAAGATCCATCTATGAGTTCATCTAAGCAACGAGTCAAGGGAGTGAGATTGCATCTACATACCACTTGTAGATCGCGTGCGGAAGCGTTCAAGGGAAGGGTGATGATGGAGTCGTACTCGCCGTGATTCAGATCACCGATGACCAAGTGCCGAACGGACAGCACCTCCGCGTTCAACACACGTACGGGACGGGAGACATCTCCTCCTTCTTGATCCAGCAAGGGGGAAGGAGAGGTTGATGATGATCCAGCAGCACGACGGCGTGGTGGTGGATGCAGCAGAACTCCGGCAGGGCTTTGCCAAGCAACTGCGGGAGGAGGACGAGGTGTAGCAGGGGGAGGGAGCGCGCCAATGCACAGGGTGCGGCTGCCCTCCCCCTACCCTCCTTTATATAGGCCCCCAGGAGGGGCGCCGGCCCTGGGAGATCCAATCTCCCAAGGGGGGGCGGCGACCAGGGGGGTGGAGTGCCCCCCAAGGCAAGTGGGGCGCCCCCCCCCCCCCCCACCCTAGGGTTTCAACCCTAGGCGTAGGGGGTGGGCCAAGGGGGCGCACCAGCCCACTATGGGCTGGTTCCCCTCCCCACTTCAGCCCTTGGGGCCCTCCGGGATGGGTGGCCCCACCCGGTGGACCCCCGGGACCCTTCCGGTGGTCCCGGTACAATACCGGGTGACCCCGAAACTTTCTCGATGGCCGAAATATCACTTCCTATATATAATTCTTTACGTCTGGACCATTCCGGAACTCCTCGTGACGTCCGGGATCTCATCCGGGACTCCGAACAACATTCGTTATGCTGCATACTCATATTCATACAACCCTAGCGTCACCAAACCTTAAGTGTGTAGACCCTACGGGTTCGGGAGACACGTAGACATGACCGAGACGACTCTCGGGTAATAACCAACAGCGGGATCTGGATACCCATGTTGGCTCCCACATGCTCCTCGATGATCTCATCGGATGAACCACGATGTCGAGGATTAAACAACCCCGTATTCAATTCCCTTTGTCAATCGGTACGTTACTTGCCCGAGACTCGATCGTCGGTATCCCAATACCTCGTTCAATCTCGTTACCGGCAAGTCACTTTACTCGTACCGTAATGCATGATCCCGTGACCAAACACTTGGTCACTTTGAGCTCATTATGATGATGCATTACCGAGTGGGCCCAGAGATACCTCTCCGTCATACGGAGTGACAAATCCCAGTCTCGATCCGTGTCAACCCAACAGACACTTTTAGAGATACCTGTAGTGCACCTTTATAGTCACCCAGTTACGTTGTGACGTTTGATATACCCAAAGCACTCCTATGGTATCCGGGAGTTACACGATCTCAAGGTCTAAGGAAAAGATACTTGACATTGGAAAAGCTCTAGCAAACGAACTACACGATCTTGTGTTATGCTTAGGATTGGGTCTTGTCCATCACATCATTCTCCTAATGATGTGATCCCGTTATCAACGACATGCAATGTCCATAGCCAGGAAACCATGACTATCTGTTGATCAACGAGCTAGTCAACTAGAGGCTTACTAGGGACATATTATGGTCTATGTATTCACACGTGTATTACGATTTCCGGATAATACAATTATAGCATGAATAAAGACAATTATCATGAACAAGGAAATATAATAATACTTTTATTATTGCCTCTAGGGCATATTTCCAACAGTAACATTTCTAGAGAATGAGTTTCTCTCAAAAGAAGTGAGTGGGAGGAAAGTAGAACTTGATGAGGTAGTTGTACCTTCTCTTGATTCGGATAGTAGCACATCAGAGAAATCCGTTCCCGTGATGCCTACACCAACTGGAGAGGAAGTTAATGATGATGATCATGAAACTTCAGATCAAGTTACTCCTAGACCTCGTAGGTCAAACAGAGCGTGTTCCACAGCAGAGTGCTACGGTAATCCTTTCCTGGAAGTCATGTTACTAGACCATGGCGAACCCACGAATTATGAAGAAGCTATGATGAGCCTAGATTCTGACAAATGGCTTGAGGCCATGAAATCTGAGATGGGATCCATGTATGAGAACAAAGTATGGAGTTTGGTGGACTTGCCCGATGATCGGCAAGCCATAGAGAATAAATGGATATTCAAGAAGAAGACTAATGCTGATGGTAATGTTACTTTATACAAAGCTCAACTTGTCGCAAAAGGTTTTCGACAAGTTTAAGGGGTTGACTACGATGAGACTTTCTCACCCGTAGCAATGCTTAAGTCCGTCCGAATCATGTTAGCAATTGATACATTTTATGATTATGAAATCTGGCAAATGGACGTCAAAATTGCATTCCTTAATGGATTTCTCCAAGAGGAATTGTATATGATGCAACCAGAAGGTTTTGTCGATCTTAAAGGTGCTAACAAAGTGTGCAAGCTCCAGTGATCCATCTATGGACTGGTGCAAGCATCTCGGAGTTGGAATATACGCTTTGATGAGGTGAGCAAAGCATATGGTTTTATACAGACTTACGGTGAAGCCTGTATTTACAAGAAAATAAGTGGGAGCTCTATAGCATTTCTAATATTATATGTAGATGACATATTACTGATTGGAAATGATATAGAATTTCTGGATAGCATAAAAGGATACTTGAATAACAATTTTTCAATGAAAGACCTCGGTAAAGCTGCTTACATATTGGGCATCAAGATCTATAGAGATAGATCAATACGCTTGATAAGATTTTCAATGAGTACATACCTTGACAAGATTTTGAAGGAGTTCAAAATGGATCAGTCAGAGAAGGAGTTCTAGCCTGTATTGTAGAAGTTGAGTAAGACCCAAAGCCCGATCACGGCTGAAGATAGAGAAAGAATGAAAGTCATTCCCTATGCCTCAGCCATATAGGTTCTATAAAGTATGCCATGATGTGTACCAAACCTATTGTGTACCTTGCCATGAGTTTGGCAAGGGGGTACAATAGTGATCCAGGAGTAGATCACTAGACAGTGGTCAAAATTATCCTTAGAGGACTAAGGAAATATTTCTCGGTTATGGAGGTGATAAAGAGTTCGTCGTAAAGAGTTACATCGATGCAAGCTTTCACACCAATCCAGATGACTCTGAGTCTCAATCTGGATACGTATTGAAAGTGGGAGCAATTAGCTAGAGTAGCTCCATGTAGAGCATTGTAGAAATAGAAATTTGTGAAATACATACGGATCTGAATGTGGCAGACCCATTGACTAAATCTCTCTCACAAGCAAAACATGATCACACCTTAGTACTCTTTGGGTGTTAATCATATAGCAATGTGAACTAGATTATTGACTCTAGTAAACTCTTTGGGTATTGGTCACATGGCGATGTGAACTATGGGTGTTAATGACATGACGATGTGAACTAGATTATTAACTCTAGTACAAGTGGGAGACTGAAGGAAAATGCCCTAGAGGCAATAATAAAGTTGTTATTTTATATTTCCTTATTCATGATAAAGGTTTATTATTCATGCTAGAATTGTATTGATTGGAAACTTAAATACATGTGTGAATACATAAACAAACATCGTGTCCCTAGTGAGCCTCTACTTGACTAGCTCGTTGATCAAAGATTGTTAAGGTTTCCTAACCATAGACATGAGTTGTCATTTGATAATGGGATCACATCATTAGGAGAATGATGTGATGGACAAGACCCATCTGTTAGCTTAGCATAATGATCGTTCAGTTTTATTGCTATTGCTTTCTTCATGTCAAATACATATTCCTTTGACTATGAGATTATGCAACTCCCGGATACCGGAGGAATGCCTTATGTGCTATCAAACATCACAATGTAACTGGGTGATTATAAAGATGCTCTATAGGTATCTCCGAAGGTGTTTATTGAGTTGGCATAGATCGAGATTAGGATTTGTCACTCCGAGTTTTGGAGAGGTATCTTTGGGCCCTCTCGGTAATACACATCATAAGCTTGCAAGAAAATGACTAAGGAGTTAGTCACGAGGTGATGTGTTACAAAACGAGTAAAGATACTTGCCGGTAACGAGATTGAACTAGGTATGAAGATAACGACGATCGAATCTCGGGCAAGTAACATACCGATAGGCAAAGGGAATTACGTGTGTTGCCATAACGGTTCGACCGATATAGATCTTCGTAGAATATGTAGGAGCCAATATGGGCATCCAGGTGTCGCTATTGATTATTGACCGGAGAGGTGTCTCTGCCTTGTCTACATAATTCTCTAACCCGTAGGGTCCGCACGCTTAACGTTCGATGACGATATAATATTATACTAGACCATGATGGCCCGCGTTGCCGCGCCCGTCTATTACCAATATAGTAAGGGTGGAAGAGTACAAATTCATGATGAATCGAAATAATTTTATTTTTTATAAATATATAATGCAAAAAATAATATGAAAACTAAATATAAATTGAGGTCATCTTTTTTGTTTGAAACATACTAACGAACTAAACTTTTTGGATTAACAAAGCATTGCATCGGTACTTGGTACTAAAAGAATAACACTTAAGTCATGTCAGCTAATTGCCCAGGAACACAATAAACACAAATAATTTTAGCAAAGTCACGATTTAAGGGCGCTACATGATATCTAATGGTCAGATCATTGAATAATACTTCTCTTGGTTCGCATGATCATTTTCAAGGTTAAATCAATCCTAAAATTTGAAATAAGATCCAAAGCCATAGATTGAATTTTCCATGAGAATTCCCTTACACCAGCAAATGCTCATGTACATTGATGTGTGCAGTTAGCAAAAGGAACAGACATTTCATTGTATGATTTTCCTGATTTGTATCTCTCACCCCTCCTAGGGCTTAACTCAAGATAGCTAATTGCCCCCTTTTGGATCACACATAGTCAATAACCACATGTTTAAATGATGAATGTAACACACAAAATCCTTTGGAAATGCTTATTCTAACACAAATTAATAGCACAAATAATAAGTATGAACTGAATAGGAATGAATTCATTTCCTTTTACAGCAAACCATCTTTCTCAAATACCAATAACAATTATACTTTCAGCTAAAAGAGGTACAATGGTCCAGGTACCATGCAAGGTGGGGGATCCTCGTCTCCCAACACAACAAAATCATGGATGACTGTTGTATCTTCATAGGGACAGTGGTCGAAGATATCTTGACAAAATCCGTGTATTAGGTAATAGCAGTCATCATACACTACCGTCGTTGTCGGGCGGTGTGACCGACAAGTGACAACCATCCTTCATAGTCATGTCTACCTCCATGTCATTGGATTTAACAGCAGCAGCAAGCCATGTCTTAGGTCATGAGCTTCCACAATCTGAGCATCCTAGACATAATCCAGTTTCATATTTGAAACGTCTATACAAGAAAGCTTTACCATCTCGCATAATTGCTCTAGCATAATTGCATAAATGATTTCATCAAAAGAGGCATCTATATTGAGCTCAACAAACCCAGATGCTGGCGTGCTCCACCCAATCCTTTTCAGTTTTGTTGTATATCAGTATATGTACAGAGCCTTGTGAAATTTTAGATGGTCATCACTATCCAGCTCAGGAATTAACTAAAACTAACATCATACAAGGCCACCTATATATGTAACTGTTCGGTTCAACAAATGTTTTCTGATGCAACCCACATCTGTATACGCTCATTGAAAAATATTATAAATACACGCAGTGGGGAGAAATTCCTACTGTTTTGCATGAAAACAAATTGGCTGATACCTCTGCGTATTATACATGGCATCAGGCATCTGATTTACATCCAGAACATGCTGCAAAAATAGTGACTGAAGATGCTTACTTGCTACCACCTTACATGATTTTAAGAACATGCTTGGCTTTGTCAAGAAAATTTATCTTTCAATTACCTAAAAACAATATGCCACAAGACACTAATCATGTCACAATAAGTGGTCAGAGATGAAACATCATGCATCATATTACGAATGTGCATTACCATATGAAGAGCACAAAGTGCTTACGGAAAGTGTTGAGCTTCACAACCTTTTGGCAATGCTAACTACTATATGTGAACGCGCGCATGCGTGCACACACGCGCGCACACACACACACACACGCATAGACTGCATTTTAACATCCTCTTGATGACAAAGCGCGGAAGTTTACAGTGAAGGGAGCGCTTGTTGCCACAAGAATAAATGATCAGACCAAAATCTCAGACCAAATCAGTGTTCCTTTTTCAAGTACTCTTCATTCAACAAAGATCATTTACCAAGCTTTTGAGAGAATATTGGTTCATGGCCAAGCTGGGTATGGATCCAATCCATGACATATTTGACTTTATTTTGTCGTGGATACCTCATATATGCATGTATGTATGTACCTGCTTCGTTACTCCTTCAAATCAATAAGTAATGCTGGAATTCACCGGACATGGTATATAATGAAAGAGATACCTTCACTTAGAGTCTTCGGAAAAGCATATAAATTCATTGTCCAAAAAGATAAACACAAGAATTGCTCCATATACCATCGTTATACGAAGCTATGGCTCCCTCGGATTCCTAGAACAGTCCCCTCGACAGAATAATCCATCATGGTACAAAAATTCCCAAACGGGATAAAGATTAAGAACCCAATCGTAGTGATGGATCAAAACAATACCGTCCAACTGTAGACACTCTGAGCAACAGGTTGAGCACACATAGTAAGATGACACACGGATAATAACCTAATAGTTCGCCACTGGAGGGGAAGAAAAACCCAACCCATCGGAAACGACCTCGAATCCGTTAACTCGGAGCGCCTTCTATTCATTTGGGAGTAGAAAAACAACATCAATCAGATGAATTCCAAAATTTGATGGAGAAAGAATTGGGGGATCAGGGAACAGAGAAGATGAAGTATCAACATGCCATAGTAAGGAAGATGAGGAGACTGCGAGGAACAACGCGATTGTCGAAACTATATGGACGCCAGTGGAGTACTGAAAGAGCATAGACGAATGGTAACTGACCAGTGCAGATTGATTATCATTGAGTAGGAACGGACGCCAGCAAGTGGGCAAATCAATTGCCATTAAGGTCTGTATCAACAACGACTTCTATTCCGATGACTGAATCGCCAGGCGATGGTTCGCTATCCTGTCACTGCCCCATGGCGTTGCCCCGCGAGGAGATCCTCTCGCTCGCATCGCAAGAACCAGGCATGGCCTCTCCCGCCCGGTTCCGATTAGGGGTAGGTCGCTCGCCATGTATAGATCGGTTCGCCCGCCCGCGAGATGGAGCAGCTGCCGAACACACGAGATGGGACGCTATGTTATTCTTTTCTGTTTCGTGGAATGGTTCGCCCACAAGCGAGATGTGCGGCTGAGAACTTTTTTTTTTTTTTGAGATCCAACCCTGCTCGAATTAACTCATGATATTGTCAGGGATACATATTAAGTTTGGTTTCTCAGTCAACCAAACATGCCTACCCAAAGGTAAGGAAATTACAGCTTTTGCTAAGGAATGTGCTTCTGAGTTTGAGTCCCTCTTCTCATGCAAAACAACAGCGGACACAAAATCCTGCATGCTTCTCTTCAACTCAAATATAATCGCTTTGGCCCCTCCCATGTAATCTGTCTTGAGATGGTTTACAGTATTTAGACAGTCAGTGGCCACCACAATCTTGGTGCAGGCAAGGTCCTTTGCCAAAGCGAGTGCCTCCCTCGCTGCCTTGGCCTCCAGAATCTCCGGCGACACAAGTTCAGCAACAGTAACAGCAGAAGCTCCAAGAAAGTTACCTAAAACATCACGACAAATAGCGGCAAAGGACCCGCGGTCGCCATGCCTGCCGACAGTGCCATCAACATGTATTTTAACTGAACCCGCAGGGGGCGCTGTCCATGTGACCTGACGATGAGCCTTCGCTCTCGGCTGCTGGCCAACTGGCCGGAGATGGACTAGCTCGGCCTCCCGGATGTCATTCAGATAACCTTGTATGAAAGAAAAAGTGGTCAGGGGAGACTGAAACTGCTCCTCATGAACGACTTTCCTCCTTGCCCACCATATCGACCAGAGAGTAACAAGTAATTTCACAAAATCCTGACTGCATAAGGAAGCTTGCATTTCCACGAGCCAAAGCCTCGCATCGTTGTGAGAACATGCTATCATGTGATCGATCAGATCGTCGTCCACGAGGGACCAGACGCATTTTGCCATGGTACAGTTTATGAGAGCATGTCTCCAAGTATCCTGAGCAGAGCTGCAAACGGGACATATACAAGATTCTGTCATCTTCCTATGGCTCCGCAAAGATTCAGTAGGGATTGAGTTTTTGGCAAGCTGCCAAGCAAAAATTTTTAGCTTTCCTGGGATCTTCAGTTTCCACAAGCTCGTCCATTCCTTCCTCTTGTCATCTGTGTTTGAAGATCCCGGCCTCTCCATTAGCCAGTCCTCTCTTCTGCTCTTTGTCTCCATAAGTAATCTATAAGCAGATCTAACTGTGAATTGACCCGATTTTTCATAATGCCATGCCCATGAATCCGCCATACTGATCGAACACAGAGGAATGTTCAATATAGCTTTTACATCGGGCTCCTGCAACTGTTCGCGCAGAACCACCCTATCCCATTGCCTCTCAGAGGGGTTAATCAGTTCACTGACTTTGTCCAATGGGTTTTGGCTTCTCGGATGTAATGCGCGCAGCATGTAATCTCTTGGTATCCAATTCTGGTTCCAAATACTTGTTTGTTGTCCATTACCAATTCTTCTGACAATTCCTTGCTTCAACACTTCCGTTCCAGCACAAATTGCTCTCCAAACCTGGGACGGGTGAGATCCCAGAGGAGCTTCGAGAATGTCAGTATCCGGGTAGTAAACTGCTTTCAACAGTTTTGCACTTAACGAATCCGAATTTTGTAGGAGTCGCCATGACTGTTTTGCAAGCATCGAAACATTGAACATTTGAGTATCTCGGAAACCCAAACCACCCAAATATTTTGGCATGGTTAGAGTTTCCCAAGAAACCCATGCCGTCTTTCGAGCTCCATTTTTACTGCCCCAAAAGAACTGACGCAACAATTTGTCAATGTGCAGACAGAGGCCTCTTGGCAAAAGAAAACAGGACATAGAGAATGTGGGGATCGATTGTGCTACTGATTTTATCAAGACTTCTTTCCCCGCTGCTGCCAAACATTTTTCCATCCACCCCTGTACCTTAGCCCAAACTCTGTCCTTGATATACTTAAACACTCCGTTCTTAGACTTGCCAACATCTGACGGCAACCCAAGGTATCGTTCAGCTAGGGATTCGGTTTGCACATCTAAGATATTCTTAATTCCTTCTCTAGCTTCATTTGAGACACCCTTGCCAAAAAAAATACTAGACTTGTCAAGGTTCACCTTTTGGCCTGAAGCTGCACAATATTCATCAATAGTCTGTCTCATCTTAGCTGCTGCTTCATTATTTGCTTTGTCTTAGCATCTGGAAGGATGCGGCTGAGAACTCTACGCTATTTTTTTGTTCTGTTGGTCGCTTGCACATCTAAAGCCCAGCAGGCCCAAACAATGGCAGATCGTCCATTTTGTTACGGGAGCAGCGGCCCAGCTCGTATAGCGATCTTTGGTTAGCAGCGAACAAATCCATCCAACGGCAAAAATTCCTAAACTCGTAGATCTGATGGCTAGAAGCCTTGATGGCCTGAGAGGGCTGGGAGGATGCGCGGTTGTAATGTCTTTAAATGAGTTATGTGATTTGGTGACTGAATGTTGTTCGGAGTCCCGGATGAGATCTCGGACATGATGAGGAGTCTCGAAATGGTCGAGAGGTAAATCTTCCCTACTATTAAACCACGGATCGCTTCTGGTCGTACGTCATCGACGCTTTTGCAGAAAAGTCCCTGTATTTTCTGGTATTCAACCCGCAGTCGTCTCATAAGTCAACCCAAGGGGAAAAAACAGCCCCGTCTCTGCCTCGTCGTGCTCCTTCCCACCTCTGCCTCTGTCTCACCGCGCTCCGCGCCGCTTCCTGCTCCGCCGGCCGCCTCCTGCCCAGCCATGCCTCAACGCCCGCCGCCTCCTTCCCAGCCCCGCCTCAACACCCGCCACCCGCCGCCTCCTGCCTCCCACCCCGAAGAACGGCGATAGGTGGCTTCCAACGGATCCAGGCGGAGGAGGGTCAGAGAGGCGCGTGCAAGGCCGACGAGGTTGGGGGGTGCCGGATACAGAGTTCGGGATGGCACCATGGTTGCTCGGTGAGCTCCTGCAAGGGAACATGGCGGGGGTGAGATTTAAAAGGAGATGGGAGAGCGAAGGGAAAGGGAGCAGCGGTGAAGACTCTGCTGCTCACCGGCAAGGGCGAGGTATGGGGAATATCGAGTGCTTGAGTGTCATGCGCGGCTGCCACTGCGGGCGGTTGAAGACGCGGCCTTAGGCGAGCTGCTGCTGATGAAGTCATGAACCTAGGGTAGGGTCATAGACCTGATCAAAGTACCCTACGCAAGGACACCCTCAGAAGAAACTACCTTCCAGTCGACCAAGAGAGACTTCACTCGACGAACTCGACCATGAAGACTCACTCGACCACCAGGAGATCAAGAGTCACTCTGCAGCGTAACGGTCTGTAATTAAGTAGTCTTTATGGCATTTAGGACACTTTATGTAAGGCGTTACCAATAACGCCCAGACTTAATGTACTTTAAATCCTGCATTACTGAGGGTCGGAGGGGTCTGGCATACACTATATAAGCCACCCCCCTCCTCAGTGTAAAGGGTTCGCACCCCTGTAATTCATACACACATAATCTAGTCGACCGCCTCCGGGCTCCGAGACGTAGGGCTGTTACTTCCTCCGAGAAGGGCCTGAACTCGTACATCCCTTGTGTTTACAATTGCTCCATTGCTAGGACCTTGCCTCTCCATACCTACCCCCACTCTACTGTCAGACTTAGAACCACGATAGTTGGCGCCCACCGTGGGGCAGGTGTCTTAAGCGATTTTTGGAGAAGTTGCAGTTTTTCCAATTACTTTCATCATGGTTGCTGGTGGAGTTTTGGTCGAGGGCCACGAGATCCGTCTCGGCGCTCTCACCTTCATCACCGATGACTCCGCTTGGCTCCGGGAAGCTCCACTCGACGTTGATGCGCTCCCCGTCCGCGGTGCGACGCATTTTCGTGTGTGTGTCCGCGGCGTTCTGCTGCGGCAACCGTCGACTCCATATCGGTCGACTTCCCTTTCGATCACCCTCCCGGTCTCTCGCCAGCGCAAGCGCTCTGGTCGGTCGAGACTCCAGCGGTGGGTGCGGCACGCGGTGGCTCGCCAGACGGCCACCCCCCAAGTTGCGGCAATCGAGCCCGACGAGTCCCTCTACGGCCTATTCGACCTGTCGACTGGCTCCGTAGAGACTGCATCCGAGTGCGATAGCAGTGATCCGGCGGCGGAAATCTTGATGGTCAACGGACCTCGCAGCCCTCCCGGTTTCCCCCGCGAGGACGGGGTAGACGGTGGAGGCGATCCCGCACAAGTCCACGAAGAGTACCAACCCGAGCCACTCAATTCCCTACAAAGGGAAGAGCTTCGCCGCAGGAACGTGGATGCCCTGCATACTCCCATCGCAGGAGAAACCCCCGAGGCTCGCGCCTTGGAGGAGGCACGTTTGGCCAACTTGGCTGAACGCGCTCGTCTGGATAATCTTCAGCGAGCACTCGACGAGCGCGCGCGGCAACGAGTACCCGACTCCAATCGGCGTCAACTCTTCCCGCCGACTCAGGTATATCGAACCCCGATTCAGAATTTAGCAGCTGCAACCCGTATAGCAGAGTCCATTCAGCCCTCTCAGTCGGAGGCTGGCAGAGGCTTGATGCAGATCAGAGATTTGCTCCGGGCAGCAGGAGATCAGAATTCAGCCGTGTCGCACTCACGCAACAGAATTCACAGTCGATCCGTTGCTGCGAATACGGTTCAGTCGGCTCACAGCCCCAGATCGCCTCCGCGGCGTGAAGGACGCGATAACCGATGGGACCAATATGGTGACCGATACGATCGTGATGATAGGCGTCGAGTGCCCCACTCCTCCCCCGAGAGGTGGGTCTTACGCTCCTCGGCAGCAAGATGACAGGCGTCAACTCAGTTTGGGGCGAAGAGCTCCGGTCGACCCCCGGGAACCAGGCTTCGACGCGCGATCCATCATCGTGCAAGGCTTGGTCGATCGGAACAGGGCTCATCGAGGCGACCCTGACAGAGATGCGCCCTTAAGCAGTCGAGTGCATGTTTCTGGTACGGAATGTTTCAGCAGGGCTATCAGAGCCGCGGTGATTCCCCCCAACTTCAGGTTGGCAACTGGAGTAAGCAAGTTCACCGGTGAATCTAAGCCTGAAACTTGGCTTGAGGACTACCGAGTGGCTGTACAGATCGGCGGTGGGAATGACGAGGTGGCCATGAAGCACTTACCGCTCATGTTGGAAGGTTCTGCCAGAGCATGGTTGAATCAGTTACCTCCAAGCAGCATTTACACTTGGGAAGATCTTTCCTGAGTGTTTGTAACAACATTTGAAGGAACTTGCAAGCGACCGGCTGGATTGACAGAGCTGCAAGTTTGTGTGCAGAAGTCGAATGAGACCTTAAGAGAGTATATTTAGAGATGGATCACTTTGCATCATATAGTGGAGAACGTGTCTGATCATCAGGCAGTCTGTGCCTTCAAGGATGGTGTAAAGAACAGAGAATTAAGTTTGAAGTTTGGTCGAACCGGAGATATGACCCTGAGTCGGATGATGGAAATTGCCACCAAGTATGCCAACGGCGAGGAGGAGGACCGACTCTGGAGCGGCAAGTACAAGGCGAGTCAGTCGGAGAAAGGAAACTCCAGTCGGAAGCAGAAACGAAAGGCCGAACCAGCGGCTCCTGGGGAGGCTCTAGCTGTGACTCAGGGCAAGTTCAAGGGTAAACCCAAAGGATCCTGGAACCCCAAGAAGGTGAAGGACAAAGAAGGAAATGACGTGATGGATATGCCGTGTCACATCCACACAAAGAAAGACGAAGAGGGTAATATCATCTACCCGAAGCATACCACTCGCCAGTGTCGACTCCTGATCCAGCAGTTCCAAGGTAAACAACCCAAGGACAAGGAAAAGGAGTCAGACAAAGCCGAAGACAAGGAGGACAGTGAGGGAGGATATCCTCATGTTAACTCCACTCTGATGATCTTCGCAGATGTGGAAAGCAAGAGTCGACTGAAGGTTATTAACCGCGAGGTGAACATGGTCGCCCCGGTGACACCCAATTATCTGAGATGGTCCCAAACTCCCATTACATTCGACCAGTCTGATCACCCGACTCATATAGCCACCCCTGGGAGGCAAGCTTTGGTGGTCGACCCGGTGGTCGAAGGCACTCGACTCACGAAGGTGCTAATGGATGGTGGTAGTGGACTGAACTTATTGTATGCAGACATGCTTAAAGGGATGGACATTCCGATGTCCCGATTGAGCACCAGTAACATGAGCTTTCACGGAGTCATGCCAGGAAAGAAAGTCGGGTCACTCGGCCAAATAGCTCTGGATGTGGTGTTTGGTGATTCGAAGCATTTTCGCAAAGAGAAACTGACGTTTGAGGTCGTGGATTTTCAGAGCGCTTACCACGCTATTTTGGGGAGACCAGCTTACGCAAGATTCATGGCTCGACCATGTTATGTGTACCTCAAACTGAAGATGCCCGGCCCCAAAGGAGTGATCACTGTCACTGGTGATCGGAAAAAGGCAGAAGAGTGTTTCCAGAAAGGCTCAAAGATTGCCGATTCCCAGGTGACAGCGGTCGAATTTGAAGAGTATAAGCAAAATGCAGATCCGAGTGATTTGCTGCGAGCCAAGAAGCCAGCCACGGAGTCAGCATTTCAGTCGTCCGGTGAGACGAATCCCGTCCACATTCACCCGACTGACCCTAATGCAGCTCCGACCCATATCTCCACAACACTCGACCCGAAATAGGAAGAAGCGCTCATCCAGTTCCTCCGTGAGAACTGGGACATCTTTGCATGGAAGCCAGCTGACATGCCGGGTGTTCCCAGGGGACTGGCTGAGCATCGCCTTAGAGTCGACTCAGCAGCAAAACCAGTCAAAGAACATCTTCGACGGTCCGCCGTCCAGAAGAGAAAAGCTATTGGTGAAGAGGTGGCTCGACTATTGGCGGCAGGATTTATCCGAGAGATATACCACTCTGAGTGGCTCGCCAATGTCGTCATGGTTCCTAAGAAGGACAACTCACTTCGAATGTGCATCGATTTCAAGCACATCAATCGGGCCTGCCCGAAAGATCATTTTCCTCTCCCTCGCATTGATCAAATTGTTGACTCGACTGCGGGATGTGAGAGATTGTCTTTTCTAGATGCCTATTCCGGGTACCATCAGATCCGTCTGTACGGACCCGATGAGATAAAAACAGCTTTCATCACTTGTCAGGCCCCCGACTCAATGCCACATCGATCTATCATGTAAGACCTCATATCACTTTGCGGCCTCACGCACGGTATCCCCACGGGTGTTGCCTTACCTTTGCCCGGGACCGTTTGCGCCTTTTGGCACACGTATATGATAGTGTCGCTAGCATCCATATGATAAGGAGCCCGGGCTGACATGGCTAGTCGTAAACCCAAAGTGGCACAAACTTACAGGGACAGGCATCCATGACCCGGCATCGAACGTGTCGGTCATCAGCGAGTGATTCCAGGCTGTAGCACTGGGCTAGCAGGACTCCGGTGAACCGGGCTGTAGCGGGCTAACAGGACTCCGGCATTCATCGCGAGACATTTCCCCAAAGGGACAGACACAAGAACGAAGAAGGACACATGCCGGCCAGCCTAAGTGTTCCGGAGCAGTAGCAAGCTACCATGGCTCAGTGGAAGCACTAGGAGACATTTCCCGGTAAGAGAGGCTACTAAGGATAAACAACTAGATAGTTAGATCCCACACATACCAAGCATTTCAATAACATACACACAATATGCTCGATATGTGCAAACACAACATGGCATCACAACATGACTCTACAACTCAAATATTTTATTCAGTAGGCTCCGAGGAGCGAGATATTACAAACATGGGTCTCTCGACCCAGCATTCAGAGCATACAAGTCAAAGCACAAGCGGAAGCTTAACTTGTCTGAGTACATACAACTATAAATGAAAAAGGCTGAGAAGCCTGACTAACTACCAGATCCTGCCGAGGGCACAAGATCGTAGCTGAGGTAACAAGCTAAAAGTCGAAGTCCACACGGTACTACTAGTGAGACTGAAGTCTCTCTGCAAAAACATAAAATAGGCAAATGTGAGTACAAATGTACCCAGCAAGACTTACATCAGACCTAACTACATATGCATCATTATCAACAAAGGGGGTGGTGGAGTTTAACTGCAGCAAGCCAGCTTTGACTCGGTGGCTATCCTAAACTACGACTGCAAGTAACTCTTTTGAGGTGGCGCACACGAGTCCACATATTCACCATATCAATACCCCACTATGGATCCGCTCCCGTCTCCCTACAAGAACGCCATCCATAGCACTCACGCTTATCTTGCGCATTTTAGAGTATCCACTTTCGCTTGTCTATGAACTGTACAGGCAACCCAGAAGTCCTTTTCCGCGGACACGGCTATTCGAATAGATCATATTAACCCTGCAGGGGTGTACTTCTTCACACACGCTCTCGCCACTTACCGCCATGTACACCTCGTGTATCTCGGCAACCTTCAAGCAGAAGCCTGGCGAGGGAGTCGGCCACGACCTGACTAACCACACAAGTCTCTAGTCCAGGTTTATCGCCTATTCAGGTTCCATCCGCAAGGAGATCCGGCCGGAGTGTCGCTCACGGCCCCAAACGATGTGAGCAGGGTTCCCAAGCCCACCATCCGGGTGCCACTTGGTACACTGTGCCACTGTGCCTAGTCTGTCCCAAGCCCACCTGTACCGGGTGCCACTTGGTAGACTACTAACACTACCTACAAACACCAGAAACTAGTTGCAACTCCTGGACAGAGATCAGGTTGATTAATAAGTCGAGAGAGCTTGGAGCGCCCGGAGCCCAATGTGTGGTAGTAACTGTTCATGGATCACAAACACAGAACTCAGTTCCTGAGGACGGCTGCAATGAGACAACCCACCATGTACTCCTACATGGCCTCTCACCGCTACCTTTACCAAATCGTGTTCACACACTTAGTTCTCAACATTAGGACATGTTCACACACCTCCGATTCATCCCTGATGAATCAGACCTGACACAACTCTAAGCAATAGCAGGCATGACAAACAAAAATGAATGAGTAGGCACATCAGGGCTCAAACAACTCCTACTCATGCTAGTGGGTTTCATCTATTTACTGTGGCAATGACAGGTCATGCAGAGGATAAGGGGTTCAGCTACCGCAGCAAGTAACAAATATGTCATTGTTGTCCTAATGCAGTAAAAGAGAGCAGGAGCGAGAGAGTGGGATTGTATCGGAATGAACAAGGGGGTTTTGCTTGCCTGGCACTTCTGAAGATATTATAGCTCTTCATCGGTGTCATCGAACTCATCGTCGAAACCACGTCTATCGAGAGGGGACAAGCACCGGCAAACAAGGAAGAACACAATCAATGCAATGCACAATATGATGCATGATCATGACATGGCAAAATGAGTGTGTTGGACTAATGCATCTACAACCAAGGTGGTTTGAGCTCATTTGAACCAAAGGTTCAAATGCAAACTCAAGTTATGGGTTTATAAAGTGCATTAACATATTTTGAGCTAAACAGCAAGGTTAAGTTGTTTAAACATGCATGAAAACAGTATAGATGGATAGATTGGATTTTTCTAATCATTTTTCATATATAACTTATTTCATTTGGAGCTACGGTTGAATTTCTATGATTTTTAGAAGTTTGGGGTATTTTCTGAAATTTATAAATCATTTCCTGATTTATTTTAATTCCAGAAATACTTTACTGCGTCAACATGACGCCTGCGTGACGTCATCAAGTCAACAGGGTTGACCAGAGTCAAACGTGACGTGTGGGGTTGGTCAACTGCCAAGTCAGCATGGTCAACTCTGGCACGTGGGTCCCGCTGGGTTAATAAACTAATCTTAACCAGGAAAATTAGCCCGCTGAGTTAAACATGCGGGTCCCACTGTCAATGACCCTAGGGGGGGTTAGTTAGGTACTAATGACGGTGCCACGTCACCAGCCACCGGAGTTGGACGCCGGCGACCAAACCTAACGGCGGAGGATTGCCGGAGTTGCTCGGAACGGCGCTAACAAGCATCGTTTTGCGCGTGGTTTGCGGCTACGGCGAGCTGGCGGTGCGGCGCATCTAAAGGAAGCAGCGGGAGGTGCCGGGGTGCAGTGTAGCAGCGGCGGCGACGGGCGGAGCGGCGGCCGGAGTTCCGCCGGGTGCGGAAACGCAGCTGCAGCGCTCGAGAGAGCGAGTTGGGGTGCGGGTTGGGTTCCTGGCGAGGTCTGGAGCACGTTCACGTGCCCAAGAGCGACGAACACGGCCTCTGGCCACGGCGGCGAGGAGCTCAGGCGGCGGCGCGAATCGGTCGGCAAGGGGGCGACGGCTACAGGGCGTAATGAGCTCGGGGGAGAGGGGTTTTCGATGCGGGAGCTCACAGTGGTTACAGAGGGCGTCGACGCGGGCTCGGAGAAGGCCGGACGGCGACGTACAGGCGGCGGCGATCTCGGACGACCGAAGCTTGAATATGGAGTCGAGGCAGTCGACTCGGGGCGTCCGAGCTCGGTTTCTTCAGCGTGGCGAAGCGGTGGTCGACGACGGAGAGGTGGAGCACGTCTGCGGCGCGAGGCGATGGCTGTGGCTACGACAACGACAAGCGGCGGCGATGAGGGCGTTCGGTCTCGGGAGATAGAGAGCGGCAGAGGAGGGGATGAGCACTGGGGAAAGTGAGGGAGGCCAGGGGGGTTACGTGGAGCTCGGGGCTGGCTCCAGAAGCGGCGGAAGCAGGAGGTGGCTCCGGTGCGTGCCGGCGCGCGGTGGCCACACGCCCTTCGTCCTCCTGGCAAAAGGAGGAAGACGACAGGGGGGTGGAGATGGGCTGGGCCGGCTTCAGCAGCAGGCCGCACAGGTAGGCGCCAGGTAGTCCTTCTCTCTCTCCCTATTTGTTTCAGTTTTTCTATTTATTCTGTTTTGTTTTGATTTCGTAAAATACTAAACCATTTTATAAAATCCTGGAAATAATTAGGGGTGCTGTCTGAATTATTCCAGTGACCCATAACAATTTCCAACATTTTTGGAGCACCTAAAATATATATAGCATTTAAATAGCTCCAATTCAAATATGTTTGAATTAATTCAAAGCCCAAATATGTCCTGCAAAAATGTAAACCATCTTTGGTAGATGCTTCCACCTCAAACCAAAAATGTTGAACATTTTTAAAAGGCATTTTGAGTTCAATGGAAAAGATTTTATTTTGACCCTAGTTGAATTCATTTGGTGCTAGGGTTTGAGCATCCCCATTTCATAGTTAAATGAAATTTAGACATGATGACATGATGATCATGCAAGGACAAGCAAAGGCTAAGCTAGGGCTGTGACATCACTCCATTCGGGTGCTTCTGCTATATCACCATGCCATTCGGCCTCAAGAATGCCGGAGCCACGTTCATGCGAATGATTCAGAAGTGTTTGCTCACTCAAATCAGTCGGAATGTGGAAGCGTATATGGATAATATCGTGGTCAAATCGCGAAAGGGTTCCGACCTGCTGGCTGACCTCGCCGAAACATTTGCCAACCTCAGAAGGTATGATATTAAGCTCAATCCATCAAAGTGCACATTCGGAGTTCCTGGTGGAAAGTTACTCGGTTTTCTCGTTTCCGAACGAGGAATCGACGCTAACCCAGAAAAAAATTGGCACTATACTCTGAATGAAATGCCCTGTACGGGTGCACGATGTCCAGAAGTTTACTGGACGCTTGGCCGCATTAGGTCGATTCATCTCACGACTCGGTGAAAAGGCATTGCCTCTTTACCGACTGATGAAGAAGGCAGACAAGTTCGAGTGGACTCCAGAAGCTGATGCAGCGTTTGCCGAGCTAAAAGCTCTGCTCTCCACCCAGCCGGTGCTTGCTGCTCCAGTCAGCAAAGAGCCTCTGTTGCTTTATATTGCAGCCATAGGACAAGTCGTCAGTACAGTGCTTACGGTCGAGCGGGAAGAAGAAGGAAAAGCCTTCAAAGTTCAGCGCCCGGTGTACTATCTGTCTGAAGTTTTGACTCCGTCAAAGCAACGATATCCTCATTATCAGAAGCTTGTGTATGGGATCTACATCACCACAAAGAAGGTTGCTCATTATTTCTCTGATCATTCTATTACAGTCGTCAGCGACGCTCCACTTTCAGAGATTCTGCACAACAGAGATGCAACTGGTCGAGTGGCGAAATGGGCGATTGAACTTCTTCCCCTTGATATCAAGTTTGAGGCAAAGAAAGCCATTAAGTCCCAAGCAATAGCAGATTTCCTTGCCGAGTGGATTGAACAACAACAGCCAGCTCAAGTTCACTCGGAGCATTGGACCATGTTTTTTGACGGCTCTAAGATGTTGAATGGTTCCGGTGCTGGGGTTGTCTTGGTTTCCCCCAGAGGAGATAAGCTCAGGTATGTGCTCCAGATTCACTTTGATTCCTCCAACAATGAGGCAGAGTATGAGGCCCTTTTGTATGGGTTGCGCATGGCCATATCACTCGGCGTCCGTCGCCTTATGGTTTATGGCGACTCAGATTTGGCGGTCAACCAAGTGATGAAGGAGTGGGACATGAGAAGCCCGGCCATGACTGGATACTGCAATGCAGTGAGGAAGCTGGAAAAGAAGTTTGAGGGGTTAGAGCTCCATCATATACCCCGACTGAAGAATCAAGCGGCTGATGATCTGGCAAAGATAGGTTCCAAGAGAGAGGCCATTTCGAGTGGTGTGTTCTTGGAGCATATCCACTCTCCGTCAGTCAAAGAAGATCCTTTCACCGAAGAAACTCCGCAGCCCAAGAGTGCCACAGATCCAACTGAAGTAGAAGTCCTAGCAGTGGTCGACTTGGTCATGGAGGTTTTAGTGATCACTCCCGACTGGACAGTTCCGTACATCGCGTATATCCTGAGAAAAGAGCTCCCGGAGGACGAGGAAGAGGCTAGACAGATCGTCCGTCGATCCAAGGCCTTTACCGTGATCAAAGGACAGTTGTACAGGGAGAGCGCGACCGGAGTTGGTCAGAAGTGTATAACGCCAGAGGAAGGTCGAATCATCCTTGATGATATCCACTCAGGGACCTGTGGCCATCATGCGTCCTCTCGGACCATCGTGGCCAAAGCATACCGAGCTGGATTTTACTGGCCAAGGGCAAATGAGATGGCAAAGGAAATAGTGGACAAGTGCGAAGGATGCCAATTTTACTCCAACATGTCACGCAAGCCTGCGTCAGCTCTGAAGACTATACCACTCGTCTGGCCCTTCGCAGTATGGGGATTGGATATGGTGGGCCCCTTGAGAACAGGTCGAAGCGGTTTCACGCATGTACTGGTGGCAGTCGACAAGTTCACCAAGTGGATTGAGGCTAAACCCATCAAGAACCTTGACGCCGGTACTGCTGTTAGCTTCATTAGGGAACTGATATTCAGATATGGGGTCCCACACAGCATCATCACAGACAATGGGTCGAACTTCGACTCGGAGGAATTCAGGGATTTCTGCACTTCTCAAGGCACACGGGTCGACTACGCTTCGGTCGCCCATCCACAATCGAATGGACAAGCGGAGCGAGCCAATGGCTTGATCCTCAAAGGGTTGAAACCCCGACTGATGTGTGACCTTAAGCATGCGGCTGGAGCATGGGTCGACGAACTTCCCTCGGTGCTTTGGGGTCTGAGGACCACGCCTAATCGGTCGACCGGAAGAACTCCATTCTTCTTGGTCTATGGAGCTGAAGCGGTCTTGCCGAGTGATCTGCTCCACAATGCTCCTCGGGTTGAGCTCTACAACGAAGCTGAAGCGGAACAAGCGCGGCAGGACGCAGTCGACCTTTTAGAGGAAGAAAGAGAGATGGCTCTGATCCGATCGACCATCTATAAACAGGACTTGCGTCGCTTCCATGCTAGAAACGTGAAGAGTCGAGCCTTCCAGAAAGGAGATTTGGTTCTCCGAGTGGACCAGCAGAAACAACACAAGCTTGCTCCTTCTTGGGAAGGACCCTTCATCATCACCAAGGTTCTCCACAATGGAGCGTACCGTATGTACAACGTCAAGCACAATATCGACGAGCCCCGGGCTTGGAACGCGGAGCTACTCCGCCCATTTTACACTTAAATTTTCACTCGGATGAGTTGTAATAAAAGTACTTCTGTAGTTCATGTCTTGCAAGATAATAGTGTCATAATTTCCCCATTGATTTTTGTCACTTTTATTTGTTCAGTAAAATTTCCCCCTCAGTGGGTGACTTAGCTGCGAATCCGGTTCGCCTAAGTTTGTAAAACAAATCCTTACCGAGTGGTGAGCCAGACTCTCACTCGGGGGCTTAGCTGCGAATCCGTTTCGCCTAAGTTTCAATAAAATCCTACCGAGTGGCGAGCCAGACTTCCACTCGGGGGCTTAGCTGCAGTCCAAGTACTCGCCTAAGTTTTAATAAAATCCTACCGAGTGACAAGCCAGACTTTCACTCGGGGGCTTAGCTGCAGTCTAAGCACTCGCCTAAGTTCAAATTCAACATACGCTCGCAAGGAGGATGAGGTGCAGGTCGACTGCAACCCTCTCCTCTGAGCTACGCCACAAGTACAATGTACGCTCGCAAGGAGGACGAGGTGCAGGTTGACTGCGACCCTCTCCTCTGAGCTACGCCACAAGTACAATGTGCGGTCGCAAGGAGGACGAGGTGCAGGTCGATTGCGACACTCTCCTCTGAGCTACGCCACAAGTACAACATGAAAATCCTACCGAGTGGAGAGCAAACCTCCCACTCGGGGGCTTAGCTGCAGCCCAGTGCTCGCCTAAGTTACAAAAATCCTACCGAGTGGAGAGCAGACCTCCCACTCGGGGGCTTAGCTGCAGCCCAGTGCTCGCCTAAGTTATAAAAATCCTACCGAGTGAGGAGCAAACCTCCCACTCGGGGGCTTAGCTGCAGCCCAGTGCTCGCCTAAGTTACAAAAATCCTACCGAGTGGAGAGCAGACCTCCCACTCGGGGGCTTAGCTGCAGCCCAGTGCTCGCCTAAGTTATAAAAAATCCTACCGAGTGGAGAGCAGACCTCCCACTCGGGGGCTTAGCTGCAGCCCAGTGCTCGCCTAAGTTACAAAAATTCTACCGAGTGGAGAGCGCACCTCTCACTCGCGGGCTTAGCCGCAGCCCAGCGCCTGCTTAAGTGAATTGAAGAATAAGTCGACTGCAGTAAGCATCTCGCTTTAAACCTGCAAAAGACATTTCAAGCCAAATGCAAGCATATTCAAACGTCAAATCCAAGTTTAGATGGATACCTAAAGGAACCGAAAGTGCTCAGGCGCTAAGCCTATTAAGGTTTATCGGTTACAAAATCACTCGGCATACCGAGGCAAATTTAAAGTGTTGATCTCAAGAAGTTTTTTACCCCTCCTGTGGAGGGCTGGAAGGGGCGACAAATTCGTCGAGGTCAATTCCGTTAGCGATCCGAGTAGCTGCGGCAATGAAGGTCTCCATGAAGGACCGGAAATCATACTTCTTGGTGTTAGCCACCCGAAGGGCCGCCAACTTGTCATCACGCGCATCCTTGCAATGGACTCGGGCCAGACACAGAGCGACGTCTGCACCACACCTGGCAGAAGACTTCTTCCACTCTTGCACTCGATCGGGGACTGTGTTTAGTCGAGTCATCAGAGACTCGAGGTCATTTTGGAGCGTCTCCCTGGGCCAGAGCATAGTGTCAATACGGGAAGTGGCGACCTTCAGCCTTGCAAGATAGTCAATGACAGCAGCAACGCGAGACTCGAGCCGGAACACGTTCATGGCGACTTCATCATTCACCGGGGAGTTGATGGGGTCCAGGTTTGGTTCCAGTCGACCAGTCTCCTCTTCAAAATTTTGGCAAAATTCTGCAAGTACAATCGCCGAGTCAAGGCAATGGTCGAATGGAAAGATCATTGTAAAAACGATTGTTTGGCGCAAAGGATTACCTTCGAGCATGAGGAACAACTTCTTGGCGAGTCCACTCAGATAGGCCTCTAGATCATCCTTCTTCCCAGCCAACTGACTGGCCTTGTCATTCAGAGCAGCTTTGTCGCTTTTCAGTCGACTGGCCTCCTTGTTGGCAATAGCAAGAGCAGCTTTCAGATTGGTGTTTTCTTCTTCAAGCCTGGTGACCGAAGCCAACTTCTCGTCCGCGAGCTTGGTCTTCTCTAAGGCTATCTTCTGCATCTCAGCTAGCTCAAGATCTTTCTTCTTCTGGGCCTCCTTCACTTTGCCTGCGAAGTTACAGCAAGGTCAGACTTTGAAACAAATAAGGGGCAAAAGCAGTCATCGAGTCCTCACCAAACATACCTTTGCTCTCCTCCTTTGCTTTCGCCAAGTTCTCCTGGACCAGCTTCAGATCAAGTTCAAGTTGGATATGTTTGTTCTCCAACTCCGTGTAACGAGCCGCCAGGTCGCAGGATTTCTACGAAGAACCAATCGACAAAATGTCAAAGATAATTCACTTCCGAGTGACCGAGGAAAAAACACACGTTTCTAAGACTTCAGCCGAATTCAAACATTCGACCGAAGTCTCGGGGACTACACCCAGTGGGTGCACTCAGAGTGCCCCCACTAGTTCTATCAAGAAAGAGTCGACCAGTCGACCACCAAAAAAAAATAGGAGTTGCTCTTCAGACTGTAGTCCACTGCCAGCAGTCGACCACAGTCTCGGGGACTACACCCAGTGGGTGCACTCAGCGTGCCCCCACCGGTTTGAGAAATCCATTCGACCTGGTCGAATGAAGGAAAAATTTATAAAGCCTATGGTCGACTGCCAGCGGTCCACCATAGCCTTGGGGACTACGCCCAGTGGGTGCACTCAGCGTGCCCCCACTAACCCGGAATTTCAATCGACACACCCAGTGGGTGTAGGACCGCTACGGATTTCAGAAAAAAGAATTTTCAGATAGCATATCCTAACAGAACAGGCGATGATCGACTGACCTGAACGTTGCTTTGAAGAGCAGAACTGGCGTCATAGGCTGCCTGGCTA
Organism: Triticum timopheevii; assembly: GCA_963921465.1. Taxonomy (NCBI): domain Eukaryota; kingdom Viridiplantae; phylum Streptophyta; class Magnoliopsida; order Poales; family Poaceae; genus Triticum; species Triticum timopheevii. Next base: position 90,811,687 of record OY997271.1, read on the forward strand.
GCCTCCCGGATGGCCTTCACCTGCTCCATCATGACTCCCGCTTGGCGTATCGCTTCTTTTGCAGCACTGGCTTGGTCCTCTGGGACGTAGTGGGTCGAGAAGAGCGAAGGCTGTGCAGCACTCGACGACGCGGGATGAGCACTCGTCAGCGGCACCGCGAAAGATATGGTGTGCCGAGTGGTGTTCTCCTCCTCTGCGACCAGTGTCTCGGGCGCTGTCACGTCCTGAGCCACCCTGCCAGCAGACGCTTTCCTGCTCCTCCTGTGCTTCAGTGGTTCCTCATTGTCGTCGTCGTCAGGAAGAGTGATAACGACATTGGATGGAGCTATAAGAAAGAATCAGAATTGGAGACTAAGAGTCGATCGACTAGAAGACGGAATTACGAGCCATACCAGGTTTTGAGGTAGCAGCATCTTCCATCTCATGGTCGCCACCCCTGGCCGAAGTATCAGAAGTAGCAGCACTGCAATTCCAAAAATCAGTCGGTTAACTCAAGAGTCGACCAAAGATAAACTCATATAAAACAAGAAGACTCAAGCAGCATTTTTACCCTGATATAGTGGGGATCGACACCTTCATCTTCGGCAGGACCTTGGCCGGCTTCGACGGTGCCACCCTGGATTGCTTCGGAGCCTTTTCAGTCGGCGCCGGAGAAGTGGTCCGAGGGCGCTTGGTCGACTGCACGACAGTCGCCACCCCCTTGCCGCGTTCAGTCGCAGGGTCATGGACAAGCTTCGATCGTCTTTCCGAGCGCGGCGGTGCAACGTCCTCCTCCTCCTCCTCTTCTTCCTCCCCATCGGAGTCGTCATCATCATCATCATCAGCAGCGTCTGAATCCCAGTCCTCCTGGCTTTCGCCCCCACTACCTTCCTCCTCTTCAGTCGGCGTCTGTGCTCCATTGGGCATCGAGTACAGTTCAGTGAAGGCCTGACAGACAGCAAAATAAAGATCAATCGACCAATTTACAGTGAAAGCAGAATGAGTATGGCAAGATTACAATTGGAAACAAAGTGGGCGTACCTTGTCTGGAATACTAGAATGGTCAAGTGGCGGAATCCTCCTGGCTCCTCGAGGGTTGTCCTTGTTGCCAGTGACCGCGGCCATCCACCTCTCCAGTGTGGCATCGTCGACTGATTCTGGATGGACCCTAGTTTCATCCTCAGTTCCACAGTGCAGCCACATGCAATGGCCTCGGTACTGAAGAGGTTGGATGCGTTGCCTAAGGAAGACCTCCAGAAGGTCCATACCCGTCACTCCTTCCCTGACTAGCTGGACTACACGCTCCATCAACATCTTCACTTGAGCCTTCTCCTCGGGGAGCACCTTCAAAGAAGAGGGTTTGCTTGCTCGGTCCATGGTAAACGGAGGGAGACCACTCGACATTCCCGGCGTCGACTCGTTTTGGCAGTAAAACCAAGTCGACTGCCATCCCCTGACCGACTCGGGGAGAGTCATGGTCGGAAAAGTGCTCTTGTTTCTCATCTGGATCCCCAGACCTCCACACATCTGAATAACCTTGGTCTTGTCGTCATCTGGACTCGCCTTTTTCACTGTCTGAGAACGACAAGTGAATATGTGCTTGAACAGACCCCAGTGCGGTCGGCAGCCCAGGAAGTTCTCACACATGGACACAAAGGCAGCAAGGTAGGCGATGGAGTTTGGATTGAAGTGGTGGAGTTGAGCCCCGAAGAAATTCAAGAAACCGCGGAAAAATACACTCGGAGGCAGAGAGAACCCGCGGTCGACATGGGTAGCCAGAAGAACGCACTCACCCTCTTTCGGTTGCGGTTGTTACTCGTCCCCCGGGAGCCTCGCCGCCCCGTGTGGGATCAAACCCTCGTTGGCCATCTCCGTCAGATCCTTCTCGGTGATGGTCGACCGGATCCAATCTCCTTGGACCCAGCCGTGCGGCAGACGAGATCTCGAAGAAGACCCGCCCCGACTGGTTGCTCTCCCTTTTGCCTTCGCCTTCCCCGTCGCCGTCGCCTTCTTCGCGCGCTCTAGCGCCGCCGTCTTCTCCTTCAACATTGTCGCCGGTGAAGCGTACGAGGAGCGATTGCGCGGAGGCGAGAGCGGGCGCAGTGGGCGGAGGCGAAGAGGGCAGAGGGAGAATGGAGAGATACTGTTCAAAAACCCTTGCCGGGCGCCTTTATAAGAACACTTCCGAGTGGATGACAGGTGGGCCCAGGCGATCCAATCACATCCCAAAACAGTCGCGCGTACGCGATACGTGGCGAAAAAGGTGGCGCGGGAATCGAGGCGTCTACGCATCCGAGCGCCGCGGTCCACCCCGCTTCGCGCGCTTCCCTAAAATTCGGATCCCACAAAATCCACGAACGGTGGATCGACCTGTCAGACGAAAGATTTCCTGCGATCCGTCGCTCGGAGATTATTAAGTTCAAAAGTTCACTTGACGAGAGGAAAGAATGGATCAAGGCGACTGAAGGAAAGTTGCTGATTATCAACGAAGAGATTATTGGTCCAAGGCGATACATATCCAGAATGCAAAAGCAGGTTGGAAATAATATCAACTCCTACTCACTCAAACCTCAATCCATTCGGGGGCTAATGATGAAGTCATGAACCTAGGGTAGGGTCATAGACCTGATCAAAGTACCCTACCCAAGGACACCCTCAGAAGAAACTACCTTCCAGTCAACCAAGAGAGACTTCACTCGACGGACTCGAAGGACTCGACCATGAAGACTCACTCGACCACCAGGAAATCAAGAGTCACTCTACAGCGTAACGGTCTGTAATTAAGTAGTCTTTATGGCATTTAGGACACTTTATGTAAGGCGTTACCAGTAACGCCCAGACTTAATGTACTTTAAACCCTGCATTATTGAGGGCCGGAGGGGTCTGGCATACACTATATAAGCCACCCCCCTCCTCAGTGTAAAGGGTTCGCACCCCTGTAATTCATACACACATAATCCAGTCGACCGCCTCCGGACTCCGAGACGTAGGGCTGTTACTTCCTCCGGGAAGGGCCTGAACTCGTACATCCCTTGTGTTTACAACTGCTTCATAGCTAGGACCTTGCCTCTCCATACCTACCCCCCACTCTACTGTCAGACTTAGAACCACGACAGCTGCTGCTTTCGCGTGCGAGCGCCGCTCCGTCGAGTCTGACGGACGAAGAATTGGGGGAGGTTGAAGACGCGGCCTTAGCCGAGCTGCTGCTGCTTTCGCGTGCGAGCGCCGCTCCGTCGAGTCCGACGGACAAAGAATTGGCGTCGTGCTGGTCTTTTGTCTATCTGAATCTTCTGCAATTCAAATCCACCAAGGAAGAGATGGACCAGGTTGTGCTGCTCCTTTCATCTATCTAAATTGCTATATGAAAAGCTCTGACTTACCAATCTGGTGAATATCACCACTGACTCTCATTTTCAGGCATAGTATATGTGAGGTATTGTACCAGCTAACATGATATGTTTTGCGTGCAGGAAGATTAAGGAAACGGCCAATAGATCAGTTTTGGAGGCAACGCTTCTTTGGTATCCCTGCTTCATAGCCTATGTTTTTCATTGCCTCCTCCACGTAGCTCTCTCAGTAACAGCGAGATAGTTTGGTGTGGGTTAGTTCTTAATTAATCTATGTCAACATGGTTTCAATAGCCAAATTCATGCGGGATGTGAAAACCAGGGGCTGATGAAAGGATGCTTGGTGGGGATGGCATGCTTTATTCGTTCTGCAAAATTCTCATGCATCTTCTCAACTTTCTACTTATTCTTTCTTTCCCTGACTAGCAGGTCAATGTGCTGTGGAAAGTTGATCTCATCTATGATGATACAAACCTTAAATATTAACTTTTCTTTACTAGATGTCCCGGAACACTAAAAAACTAACTAATAAGAGTTTGTGTTCTGTCGTTTTAATTATGTTTTCAAGGAACAATCGTGCTAACTATGCAAATCGACACTAGATTCATTGTTTTATTTTCCTCACCCTGCATTCATATACGTATGCTTCAAACTATTGTATTCTTTTCTGTTTTATAGTTTTTTGGACATGTTTCAACATTGCTCTACAAGTAATCACACTGCAGTCAGCAGGTAAGGCGGGTCACTTCAAAAGATCCCATATATCTTCGCAATTTGTATTTGATGATTATGTCCCCCCCACCCCCCTTTTAATATAGATTTCCCTTTTACATTTATTGCGAAATTGCAGCTAGGTGTTTCTGCGTCACAACAGGTCCCTCTAACATATTTCTACGTCCATTTTACTGAAGATGTAAGTGTACAGAAAGGTTAACATGGATTACTCTTCTTTCAAGGGAGTAGCTGCGTAGCTTATGTAAATTCTTAATTGTCATTTCCTATTCATGTATTGGCTGAACTTTTATTTAGAAGGTAGTTCGAAATTTTGATGCATTGCCGTGGATTTGCATTTTCTGATTAAAAATTCCCCTTATATTTTTTTCCTCTAAAAGGAGGATTGCCTTTTTGTGAAGACCTTTGTGTTGATATTAATGATAACCTGTCAAATCATCAGAGAACTTACATTATTTTTTTCCTCTAAAAGGAGGATTGCCTTTTTGTGAAGACCTTTGTGTTGATATTTATGATAACCTGTCAAATCATCAGAGAACTTACATCAGTTTTTGCTGGTATAATTCTTCAATATCATTTATACTTCTATAAAAATCATCAGGTGGTGTAGACGATGATCATCAGGATGCTGGTGTGCCATAGTTGTCTTCTTAGCCTGGTTCGCCTTAATTATTGTCTTGCTTTTTAACAGCAGGCCTTTGATCATATGTGAATCTTCTTTGGATGGTTAAGAAATGAAGAACTATCATTTGACATGGGAGCCATTGCAATTCTCAATAATGTGACTCTTCTGTTCCATAGTAAACTTTTAGGTGATCTGTAATGAAAACAAAACTACCGAGAAATTAGTGAAGATGGAGCCATCATACTGCCTTTTAGGTTATATAAGTGTGTTCAGTATTCGGGGTTTTTCCCGGTTCATTTACTAGATGACATATGCATTATACTCCCTCCGTTCCTAAATATAAGTCTTTTTAGAGATTTCAATAAGGACTACATACGGATGTATATAGACATATTTTAGAGTGTGGATCCACTCATTTTGCTCCGTATGTAGTCCACCTTGGAATCTCTACAAAGACTTATATTTAGGAACGGAGGGAGTATATAGATATAAGAAATATATTATCATGTTCTTTTTGGGCCTACTGTAAAGTTATGTACTCCACTACATATATGATTTTTTTTCTCTGATCTAAGAAGGTTAATGCTTATGGTTTTTGCCTTAATGTGTTATTTATCTCTAAAAATGTCTGATCGAGTAAAAAGAATTATTTTCTTTTCTTTGCACAGTTCTTCATTGAGACCAAGACTATGCACACCAGCCTATGGAGGCTTCTTTGAATTTGACCTTCAAAAGGAAAAGAAGATATCTCTGAGAACTCTGTTGAATTTGGGAAGCTATTTCATTTCTCCTGGTGTTCACTTCACGCACTTCATGTGAGGGCTGAACATGAATGATGTGTCGTGCAGATTCATCCGTCAGCGGTGAAGAGCTTCGGCGGTGGTGGCAGCGTCTACATCATGGCCAGAGTTTATCCCGTAGCGGTTGTTGATAGTGGGGCCCACATGTATGCCTTCAACAATAGCAGTACCACGATCAGAGCACATAAACAGGGAAAAAAATAGCTGCTCACTTCCTTGACCTCTAGGATTCATATATTGTAGTTTAGTGTCAGCGTTAGTAGGGAACTATCAGCGTTATCTCTTGCCGAGTATTGCATATTTAGTATGTGCAAGTCTGCTAAGGGCTCTCGAGTTATGCCTACTTATGGTGCTAAGTTTCTTTTTCCCATTGCAACGCACGGGCCTTTTTGCTAGTATTAATATATAGGACGATGGTATTCGGACACCGGAAGTGTTCCGTAGGGTACCGGGTACATATCGGATACCGGAAGGGGTTACGGGCACCCCCGGCAAAAGATATGGGCCTTATGGGCCAAGAGGGGAAACGCACCAGCCACAAGGGGCTGGTGCGCCCCCCATATGGGCCGGCCAATGTGGAGAAGGAAAGGGGAAGGAGGAAAGGAAAGAAAGGGAATAGGATTCTCCCTTCCTCCCCTCTTCCCCCCCCCCCCCCCCCCCCCCCGACAAATATGACAGGGGGTGCGCGCCACTTGGGAGGACCCCAAGTAGGGTTCGGCCTACTTGGGGCGCCCTCTTGGATGCTCCCTCCTCCCCCCCCCCCCCACCTTATACATATGTGGGGGGCGTCCTAGCACACCCAAGACAATTTCCTAGCCGTGTGCGGCGCCCCCCTTCACCGTTTACACCCCCGGTCATATTTTCATAGTGCTTAGGTGAAGCCCTACGGAGATCACTTCATCATCACCATCACCACGCTGTTGTGCTGATGGAACTCATCTACTACCTCGATGTCTTGCTGGATCAAGAAGGATAGGGACGTCACCGAGTTGAATGTGCTGAACGCGGAGGTGTCGTACGTTCGGTACTAGATCGGTTGGATCGCGAAGAAAGTTCGACTACATCAACCATGTGAAACGCTTCCGCTCATGGTCTACGAGGTTACGTAGACGCACTCTCCCCCTCTTGTTGCTATGCATCTCCTTGATAGATCTTGCGTGTGCGTAGAAAATTTTTATTTTCCATGCAATGTTTCCCAACAGCCGGCCCCGCCGCACACTTTCATTTAAAAGGACGGGCATGTGGACCTTCCACCCACTGCCAGGAGGGCCCCGAGGTAGGTGCTAACATTTAATAAGACGCGGGCGATGGTTGGCCGTCCAACAAATAGGGCCGCGGCGGACACCGAGGGGTCGCGCGGCGCGGCCACTTCATGTCCGTGTTGGCGCATTTCAGGCCCAAATTTGGGCCGGAAATGGGTCCGCCCGGACACGAAGCGGACGCGTTTTGAGAATGGGTGGTGCATTGGGCCAGCATTTTTGTCCGCGGCGACCCAAACGGACATGGGTGACGAAATGGGTCGGCGCGTTGTAGTTGCTCTTACTGCTCCGTGGTGTACTATACTTGCCCAATATGCAAACATTTTTTAGTAAACTTAACTCCTCGCATGTTTTCTTTCCGAAAAGAAACACCCTGAGCCATATTGCGGATAAAAATGATTTGAGCCATCGCGTCCATAGGGTATCTCGGGGACAACTAGGGTTCCCAGTACACCCTCCGCTCCTCCTCCTCCATATCCCTGGTGGTTGTCATTAGAGGGGGACGACAGGAAAGTCTGACGGGCACAACAAAGGTGGCAACGAGGCTCACGTTGCTCCGTTTATCATGTGGATGGCATTAGACGCCCGGACGGTAGCCTCGGGTGGTGACACGATAGGCGTGCCCCGCAAGTGCTGCTGGCCGGATCCCTTGGTCCCTTGGGTGGCGAGGTGTCGACGGGCGGTGGTCGAGGCGAAGGGCTTTCTTCGGTTTTCGCCTCCGGATATGAAGGTACAACCCCCTTCCGCCTCTCTGGATCACTCCTCCTTGTCAATACTGGTGCACAACAACCTCGGTCGCATGCCCTAGCAAGCTAGAGAGGTGATGATGGTACAATTTTGGCTCTGAGGGGAACCCCTGAATGGTTGGTTTGAGCATGGCAGCGGCAACTCCCAAGGGCGCCACTTTCCTTCCTCGAGGAGTTGTTGAAGACGCTTCCTCCTGCACCACGTCACTTTCCCGAGTGAAAGCTTAAAATCCATTGTGAATTGGTCGGCGACGAAGTTGCTAGACATCTGGGGAAGGTTGGTCTTGGACGAGTGGTGTCATTGTATGGAGGTGTCCGGTTACTTTGATTCTCAAGCGGTGGTGGCGAGCGATGCTTTTTTTCTTGTAGGTCAGGCGCTTTCTCTTTGGTGGTGCTCTCTAGTGTGGTGTGCGATGTAATGTCATTTGGTCTGTTTCAACTCCCCCTCGAAAATAGAAGAGGCTAGGATTTCGTCTCGTGTGTAGTGTCGTTTCGTGTAGGTTCTTGGTTCTTGTGTCCGAGTGGTGACGTAATTGAGTCTCTCTGCACCCAAAGGTGTTCACTCTAACACTAGCAAACAGGTGAGTGTGTGGTCCCGGGGATCTAGGAGACCAGATCTATTGGGAAGTCATCAACCAGACAGGGATTACACAAGGCTAACAAGAAAAAAATAGTTGAACGATACAATGAGCTGATAGAGCAGCTTATCGCACAACACATAGAGAAATCACAAAAAGAGGAACAAATGAAAGCATAGCTTGAAAATGATGCTACCCACCACACTCGGGAACCTAAAACGGAAGAGACAACAGTGGATTAGCCGACTGCCACTGGAAGAACGCATGCATGAAAGTTACACCGTGCTGAGCAGATGCAACTCATTCCTACTCAAATGCCGAAGAGGGACCCTACCCTGCCATCTTGGCTAGAAGGACGCCACACCGTCGACTTGAAGAGGTGCTCACCCGAGAGCTATGAAAGGAGTCGGCCTCGCAACCACAGAGAGAACACAACAAATGAATTGCTCGAAGCACGAAGGACACCACGTCAACTATTATAGTGCCACCCTCAGAGACCCAAGTGAAGATGGAAAGATGCTAGGGGCAATCGAAGGCGAAAGAACGACACCGAGACTGAGCCTAGGCGAAAAACAAGTTGAAAACACGGCTGGACTTCGTAGAAAGGGACCAGGCACCCAGCATCTTAGTCGTGCCGCTGCCATCGGGAAGGAGAATGCTATCCCCTTTGGCCCATGGACAAAAAATACATTGCAAATCCAAAATGACACATGTACAACACCTACCGCCGAAGGACGATCCAAGTACTGCCTTCGCTAACTAGAGTTGGACTTGCCACCAAAAGACAAACGCATATGAGCACCCTATACATCCGAAAGCAACCCTTGGTGGCCGTTTGGAGGCAGAGACAAGGCACAGCTTGTGTCTATCTAGATAAGAATATGTTGCCTCAGAGCACTTCGATGCTTAATACCCAGGATGAAGCCTTTGAATTTCATGAGCCAAAGCTCAAGAATATAACGCCCGCACGAATATTCACTTGAGAAAGCAACAAGATCGGTCTTTACCTCATGCAAGGAGAGTACACTAGTAGAGAATCGCTTTACATGCGGATTCACCACATGGGACGGTGCCAGTTGCGCAATCCGCCTCAAAGACAGTGTCGCTAATACACGAAACAATGCAGGCGGTTTCAAAAACCAGTCGCAAGCGGTTTACTTAAGCAAACTGTCTCCAATGTTGAGATTGCCGAAGGCATCTTTTTCGTTTGTAACTGCCTCAAATGCCTGAATTGTCCTTTTTATTGTTGGATTTCGTTTGGAATATCTTAATACATTTATGCAGCATTCACAATACACAATCACAACCTTCTCATAACGCACATGCATGTTCCTCTCATAACTGCAATGCATTATGTAAATACATACATATATGTTGAAATGTCTAAAATATGCAACAAAGTGAGTCTACAATGTGTCTAGGGATAACATACGCTACAAAGTGCAAATGAAGCCCGACACAGAGACGAAGCCTCTCCCAACCTTTCTGAATACGCTTGCTGCTTGTTGATTTTCTATCATCCCATCCACAACAAATCGAATGAAACCGCTTCGGCTTTCTTTTCTTTTGATAAAAACCCTTGTTCCGCTCTCGCTGGACACTCAGCCAAAACCAAAAAAAAAGTAAAACAAGTATAATAAGAATATCGCCAGAAGCAGCAGCGAAGACCTAGCGAAGACAATGGCCAAAAACAAAGAGCAAATTCCTTCCAATGCAGCTGCCATCAGATAGGTGGACAATAGCTAACAGTATCACCGAAACCCTAATGAAGAAGGGCCACCACATCACCCGTGTACCCATCAACCCCCGCTCCAGCAAGCCGCAACAAACCCCCACCACACCACATATCAAATCCCTCCCCAACAGCCCCCACACCCCCTCTGTAGACAGCCCCGACCAGGCAACTGAGCAACATGTGCCTCCCGATGCCTTCCCAGCCGCCACGTCACATTTGACCAAGAAAGACTTACGATCCCACTTATTGACAGACGGGTCTCATGTGTCCACACCGCTGAACAAAACCGCCTATAGAATAGGCTAACTCACGCAGCACAACTCATATTTGGGCGACTGAGAAAAAATGACGTAAGAAACAAAACAATGACGTGAATCACTCCTAGGAGTATGACCCCTACGTAGAAAATTAGCTTGCCCAAAACTTCTTCAAATTTTTGTAACTTCTCTATAGTCTAGCGGTTAGCCAAAATTTGAAATTACCCAAACACAAGCTTTCTTTTCAGGGGCCAAAATTTGAAATTACACAAACACAAACCTTCAAAAGCCAAATTTCAGCGTAAGCCAAACAAGTCAGCAAAGATCCGGTCACAGTGAGGAAAGCAGAGAAGGGAGGCCCCAGATCCACCGAACCCGGGCGAGCATGACGGCGGTAGGCGGCGACGCGGCGAGCATGGTGGCGGTGGGCCTGGTGTGGGGCGCCACGAACGCGCTGATGCGACGGGGTGCGCTCGTCTGGGACCGCCGCTCCCGCTCCCTTCCTGCCGGCACCGGTGCCGTCCGGCGGTGGGCCGACCTCCTGCTCACGTGGCAGTACTCGGCGCCGTTCCTCGCCAACCTCTCGGCCTCCGCCGCCTTCTTCCGCCTCCTCGGCGACTCGCCCATCTCCGTCGCCGTGCCAGTCACCAACGCCACCACCTTCGCCGCCACCGCCGTCGCCGCCGCGCTCCTCGGGGAGGCCACCCGCGTCGCGCCCGCCGCGCTCGGCACCGCGCTCATCGTCCTCGGCGTCTGGGTCTGCATCGTCTAGCTCGCTAACCCTCGTCCGTTCCAACTTCCAAGGGTCCTCATCTGTCTTCAGTGTTGTCTGTAGAATTAGCTCGAATTTGGTCCACTTGTGTAAATCTGTCCGTTGATAACATGTGCCTTTGATGCTGATATTTAGGCTATTTCTCATTTTGGCCTTTAGCAATCTTGCTTATTTCAGGCCTGGATGGATAGGGAACCTGGTAATTGTATCACATGGTGAAGAACACACAGCATCTCATTTCATCAATTCTCTGTTTCCCTGTTTGTGCCATCTGAATCAGTTCTGTTCGTATCCAGGATCAGTTTGCTGCAGTCCTCAGACTAGGCGGCAGAATTCGGAAAAACTGGCTGGGTGGAGCCTATAATGAGTCCTCAGAAGGAGCTTGCTTGCCTCTCAAGGAACCCATTCGGCGTAAAGGCCTCAGGTCCAAAAATGTCCTTGGACATGAAAATGATTATGAATGCAAAGATAAAAAATGTCCTCGGACATGAAAATGATTATGAATGCAAAGATATCGGGTTTGTTGAACTCGCATACGAAGCCGAAGACTGAAGATGAAGCAACGACTCGGAGGAGCCGAGCAATGTCCTTGGTTTGAAGATCAGATTAGGGGCTGCTGACGGTGTCCTACATAGGAAGGTACTAACTACGTCGGCCCGAGGATGGGCTGGGTCGAGGACCCCCAAACGATCAACTAGTGGGCCACTTTCGCGAGGCACCATGATGTACTCAAGATGAAATCTTCTAAAAACTTGACGCACACTCCAAGACATAACGTAATCCTCGGGGTGTCTATCTCCCGATGTAGCTGACTTAGGTGTAACTCTAGGTGCCCCCGGTGTCTATATAAGCCGAGGGGTTTAGACCGTAGAGGTAGATTCATTCACATATGATCTCGAGGTAGATCAACATGTACTATAAGCAGGATGAAGGATTTTACCTCTTCGAGAGGGCCCAAACCTGGGTAAACACTATGTCCCTTCTTTGTCATGTTACCATCGTGCCAAGATCACCAGCTCGGGACCTTCTACCCGAGATCTGCCGGATTTAGCTCCATCAACTAGATGTTGCCATCAAGACGACCACGGCTGGAGCTGGCTGCGAGGAATGCGACGACACCATGGCCGAAAGATGTTGGAATCGGCTGTGCATGGGGGGATGCTATGACCACGACTGGTATATGCTGAAGTCATGTGTGAGGAAAGTAAGACCATGGCATTAACAACGAGTTGCAATCGACGGCGTGGGCGGTGGACCGAAGGAGGGGTTGTCCAATGAGGGCATGAGCAATGGTGGCAGCACCTTGGTGCTGCCCCTGCCCATCCATACCAGCCAACAGAGGTGAGACCACCGTTTAATTTAATAGCCATCCAACGCATCAGTGGCTTCCTGACGTGAGCCAATTTTTCTTTCCCATTCTTTATGTATACTACTGTGCGTGGCCGTCGTCCCTTTCCTTCCCTCTGTCCTCTTCTTTTCATCTCGCTTCTATTTTTTTCTTGGAGAGACCGGCTCCTCTGCAGGATCCCCTGACACCTACGAAGCAGCCAAACCACCACCGTGGCATCCAGGCCTACCTGGGCCTGCGGAGCAGCAGGCTGAGGCGACGCGTTGGCCATGCCCTGAGGTCGGTGGTCCTACTGCACGGCGGCGCGATGCTGCCAGACGGGGGCTGCTAGGGACGATGCCCATGGGATCGGACAAGCTACCCAGTCAACCGGCGGCTAGCATTGCCCAAAAAGAAATCTGCTAGAGATGCTCGACGGTTTATCACGGGCTTGTATCCAGGGCAAACTATTTTAGGAAAAGATGAGGACATATTATGTTTTTGAAACGGGGGCAAAAGTTTTGCCTCATCCATTAAATAAGAGAGAATAGAGTTTGTTACAAGTAACTCGAATACACGACATAGGAATTACTCTCACAAAATTATGAACCCTAGTTTTTTTTTTTTGCACCAACGATGACCCAAAGGTTAGCCTCGTCGCGGTGGAGGCAGGCAATATAGTCGGTGGCGTGCTCTTATGCTTGAAGACTCGTGTGTTTCGCTCGTCCAAATAGTCCACGAAACAAGCAAGGTGTGGGATGCCTTGTCTTGTCGGTTTGGCGTGTCATTGTCGCAAGTACTTGCCCATCAAGCCTCAACCGAGTCGAACAAGGGCCAAGCGGTTATGGCAAGCCCAAGAATGTGGTATTTGTCGGTGACCAAAGACCAAAGCCTTCGAGTGTAGTGGCGTTTGTAGAAGAGGTGAGTCCCACATTCTTGCACCCTCTTGCAAAGAGAGCAAAGATCACAGTTTGGCCACCTAGGCTTCGCCAGTCTATCGACGGTCCAAATTCTATCTTGTAGTGCCAACCAAGCAAAGAACTTGACTTTTGGAGGCTTCCAACCATTTTATCCATGGGTGAGAGAACCATCCCCAGGAATTGCGCCTTGTATGCGAATGTCGCCGACTAGGGCCCTCTAGCCATATGCTTCCATAGGATGTTGTCCTCGGTGAGCTCATCGAGTTGGACCTCATGCAAGAGCATCCAAAGGATGAAGAACTGTGTGATGTGCTATGCAGTTACATTGGTGGTGGGGGGGGGTGATCTTGAGAATCCACACGTTGTGTTTAAGGGCCTCACGGACCTTCCACTTCTTTCTCTTGGACACTTCATGAATGAGTGGGGCAATGTCTTTTGGCTTGCGGCCAAGGAGCCAAGGTGAATCCCAGAAGGGGGTCTTCGCACTGTTACCAATGATGATAGTGGTGGATGCATAGAAAAAGTTGAGGTCCTCCTCGTCACACGGGTTCCCATCCCCGCCCACATCTTGGTGGGCTCCTTCCATTCATACCACAGCCACCACAACTAGAGAGCACGCATAAATTTGTTGGTGTTGAGTACCCTGAGTCCCCCATATTGAAGTGGCCGGCAAACAAACTCCCAATTCACCTTGCATTTTGCCCTCGTCGTCTTGTTCGAACCGGACCATAAGAAAGCTCTCTCGAGCTTGTTTACATTGAGAAGGATGGTTGGCGGGATGACCAACGGTGTGGTCGGGTAGACCACCTGGATCGTGATCACAGACTTGACAAGAGTCGTTCGTTTGATGGTGGTGATGTTTTGGCCCTCATAAGTTGTTAACTTGCTCGCAACCTTGTCCACTAAAAACTGAAGATCTGCCAACTTTAGTTTCCAAATGGAGAGGGGGGGCCCAAAGTATCGCAGGGGGGGAGAAGTCCTTGGGTGCCGGCAACCTTCGGATTAGGCGACCCAAATCGAGATGGTTGCAACGAATGGGCACAAACGAGCTCTTTGTGGCAATTGGTGCACAGGCCCGTGACCTCCACGAAGCCCTTCAAGATGCTTGGCAAGGTTGTCACCATCTCTTTTGATTAGAGCCAAGAAGAAGGCCGCGTCATCTGCGTATAGAGAGGTCCTCAACATGGCCCCCTTCCCCTAATTTTATGAAGGAGCCCCTTTCTCGTAGCAACATCAAGAATTCTTTGGAGCGGGTCAATGGCGATGACGAAGAGCAGTGCCTATAAGGGGTACCCTTGCCGAAGACCCTGCCCATGTTTAATTGGGTCGCCGGCAATATCATTGAGGATGATCCTCAATGAAGAGGAGCTAAGGAGGGTCGCGATCCAATCCCCAAATTTGTTTGGGAATCCTCGTCATTGGAGTAGGTCAAGCAAATACTCCCACTTAACGGTGTCGAAGGCCTTGCGGATATCAAGCTTGAAGAGGAGGGAAGGGGTCTTGCTGTTGTGAAGGCGCCGAGCGAGGTTGCGAACATACAAGAATTTGTCGTGGATGCTTCTTGTTTTGATGAAAGCGCTTTGGGCGTTGGAGACGAGACTTGTCATGTGGGGCCCAAGCCTTAAGGAGAGCACCATGGCAATAATCTTCGCGATCACGTGGATGAGGCTGATAGGTTATAATTGGCAATTCTCTCCGTCCCTTCCTTTTTAGACAAAAGCGCCACTTTGCAGAATTGAGCCACTCAAGATTTGAAGTGTGAAGGGAGTCAAAATGACTAATGACCCTCATGAGGTCAGGCTTGACAATGTTCCAACACTTCTTGTAAAAGAGGCTGGTGAAGCCATCAGGCCCCGGGGCCTTGTCACTTGGCATGTCGTTGGTCGCTTCAAGGACCTCACTCTCGGTCATCGGGGAGTCGAGGCCATTCAAGTCGAGTGGCTCCAAATTTAGCTCATCCTATTTGAAATCTTTGCGGCTTTTGGGGCCTCTCTTCGTGACATTAGAAAAACGATCCATGACCAGTTTCTCTTGGCTTCGTGCTTGGTGACCCACCCATGATCGTTCTTGATTCTATGGATATGTTTTTTTGCTTCCTAGCATTAACTCGGCGGTGGAAGAATTTAGAATTTGTGTCCCCCCTCTCAGAGGTTGGAAATTCTTGCACATTATTTCTTGCGTGATCTTTCTAGCACATCCAAGCCAATGACTCTTCTCTTGAGCCTAGCTCGGAGCTCAACTTGGAAAGGAGCCTATCCTCTTGGGCAATGTCAAAGCGGAGAATCACCAAAAGAGCAGCTTGGTGGTGGATTTTTGCCTTTGAGAAAAGGCCCTACTCCATTCGGAGAGGCGCAACGCCACTTTTTGAGCTTGTGGTAAAGGATTTGGTATGGCTCAGTGTTTCGTTCCATGCCCTTAAAACCACCTCATTGAATCTGGGCATGAATGCCCAAAAGTTTTTGAATTTAAAGACTCAAGGACTTCTTGGTCCCTTATCATCGGCAAGCATGAGCGGGCAATGGTCGGAGAAGGAGGAGGAGAGTGCATTCAGGACATGGGTGTTGAAAGTTGTATCCCACTCAGCGTTGCAGAAGGAGTCCAACTTGCACAAGGTTTGGTTTACCCTCACGTTGCTCCAAGTGAACCTACGGTTTTGGAGGTGGATTTCTTTGAGCTTGATCCTGCTAGAATTAACATTTATCTTGTTTCTGTCTTTGGCCTGGTAAATTTGGTTGAAATCCCCGAGCCAAGCCAAGCCATTCCCGATGGCGGCTTTGGCTTAAGAGCTCGACAAAGAAAGCGTCTTTGCAAGAGGGATCCATAGGGCCGTAGACAGATGTGATCTTGAAGAGCACGTCGATCCCTCTCACCCGAACCATGGCAGAGAGCTTGAAGAGACATCAGTCACTCTCACCCGAACCATTGTAGAGAGGCAATACGTTATGAAGGTGACGTTGGACACGTCAAGAAGATCATCCTAGAGCAGCAAAAGCACCCCCCCCCCCCCTTAGTACCATACTACCATTTGCCGTTCTTTGAGCGAAGCTGCGCAGCCTCTACCCTCCTATAAAGGGTTTTTTTTTAGAAACGCCGTCCTAAAAAGGTTGTCGTGAACTGATCGACATTGTCGAGCTTTGTCCCTTGAAGGCATACTACATGACAAGACTGAGGCGACGATCGTGGCATTGACCATAGGGTGGCGATCCGGGCAGTTTAGCCCCCTCACGTTCCAACCCAGGAGATTTATCGGTTGTTCTAACATTATGTAACCAGAAGTACCCTGGAGCCTGGCATTCAACAGAAGCAGTCTTAGCAGCAACAACAATGCCAGAACATCTCTAGGGTATACAGAGAATAACCAACTGGCCTTGGAAAGCATAACAACAACAGCGCTTGCCCCTCCAGCGAAGACAGCAATGGGCACCCAACGATTACATGGCCAGCGGCCAACAGATAGCTTGCTCCCAGGAGACTATTGCGGAAATGTAACCAAATGTAAAAGTCCACTCTTGCAACATTGTTTTGATGTTTTCACATACACAACATGGGCACACTGAGCCGACATAAGTACCGCAAGAGAAATGATGGTATAGGAACATTTGATTCATACAAATTGAATGATTTAATGGAAGTCCCTCACGATGCCAAAACAAGCACACATAACGAATAATTTATAAAGTAGTACAGTAGCCACCGTCATCATGAATTACCTGCCAGAGTCTTCACCTGTGTCATGAGTTAAGTGTATCCGCCAACTACATACACCGCAATGCAAGATCCAGCAGTTATAGAGCAAAATAGAAGTCCTTTACAGAAGCTCTTAGAAACCAAGCTCGCCAAAAATATAATGTTTCCATCCTTGTTGTTAGACATTTCTACAGAAACAATTTCTTCAGGTTGTACCCGCAAAAGAGCAAAAAAGAAAGGAATGCAGAAATAAAAGAATCTAAGTGTTAGTTTCTGTATCGAGGTCGTATACCGAAGATAATCCAGGCAGGCATCCAAGGTCAACGGCACTCCTGTCATGCCTGGACGCTTCCATGATGTGTCAGTGTAAGCAAGTGCCCTCTGGCCAAGTAGATCAATGAAATGTACGCTGATCTTGCTTGCGTAATCTGGAGCTGGTAGTTGCTCGACTAATCTGGACCTCATAGCGCATAATGGGTAAGCTCCATCTCCACATATTTTCAATCATCGGGGTCCATCTCCTCATCTTGCTCTGAGGATTTATTTGTGTCGCTTCTATCGGATTCCTGCTGAGTGTCTTGGCTAGGATCATCTTCGGGCAACTCACCCTCGTAATCCTCACTTTGAGGTTCATTATTCTTGGTAGACACGATTGCCAGGGTGCGAACCATCCAATCAGGGCAGTCTTCTTCACCTCCAAAAAGGAGCGCACCATGCTTATCTTTCACCGGTTGGACAACAGGTGACTTCGCCGTTCTGCAAGAGCACTCCGGTAACGGGTGTGCAAGAAAAGATGCAGGTTTTGACATCATAGCTGACATTTTGATGCCCCCTATGCCTGCACTGTTATTGAGATGCTGACGTGCAGCCATTGTCCAATTCCGTGGTGGATGATACAGATGATCGCTGACATTTTCAAACAGTGTAGCAACAGTCTTTCTGTTCATATGAAAATAAGGGAATCAGTCATCATGTGCGAAATTACATATCAGTGAACAATCTACATTGGCAAACGATGCTTTTGAACACCACCTAAGATATGCTACTAAATTCTCAAGTGGCCTAGCTAGTCTGTACATAGCTTTTGCATGGCGTAAAACCTAATGTGTTATCTACCTAATCCCGACATTAAGCAATCTAGATTGTCAAAAGAACAAAAGATGTTTTTGAACACCACCTGTACATGTACTAAATTCTCAAGTGGCCTAGCCAGTCGTATGTACATAGCAAAATCTAATATGTTATCCACCTACATCCTGACATTAAGCTATCTAGACTGTCAAAAGATGCATTTGAACACCAACTATATATGTACATGGCTTTTGCTTGCAGCAAAATTTAATGGGTTATTCACCTCCTGCATCCTGAAAACTACTTACGACTGCACATATGCCAGCAATGTTTTTCCAAACAAAAAAGGTTCAATTTTTCTAAAAGAACAATTATTCTTAAGTTATAAGCAAACTGTACGAAGTCAATAGTACTGATAATAATGGTGCTATACCTGTCAGGCCTATAGGTTATACCAGATGGGGTTTGGTATAACCGGTGTCCCATAATCAAACTTGAGTAGTCCGGCCAACCACTCCCGTCGTTGTGAAACCCAGGGAAGAATGCATCAGCTTGAACAGAAACAAAATAATCAAGCGCATCCCAGAGCAATCGGTGAGCCTGCCTCCTAAATTCAATGGGCGACGGATCAGGTTCCGTGTCATTCTCACCAATCCACCCATACCACCCTTCCTTCTCATGGGCATAAAATGGTCTTGCAGGAGGTGGAGGCAGTGGCCTCGGACGAGGCCCTGCTTTTTTCCATTCCTCAATGAGTTCCTTCTCGCTCTTGGGAGGTGGAGGATTCGGCAAATCAGAGGAGAGAGGAGACTCTGGGCCAACTAAATCAGATAGCTCCCTCCGACTACACAAGGAAGTGCGATCAACTAAGTTGGCATACATAGCTCGTAGAGGAATGAGTATTCTTTGCCCACCAAAAGTTTCAGAACCAGCCAAGTATATTATTGTAGTTGATGGATAACCTAATGCTTGGAGTAGAAGTCCAACCTGTAAGTACAAATAGTTTACACCATAAGCTTGGAAGTAAGCATCTATTACGAGTTAAACACGGTAATAAGCAAACCATGTTCCCATAATTTCATGGAAGAGCAACAAGACGCAATCCTAATTGTGTTCTACGGAATGAACAATGATTCATTGAAGTGTTCTCAAATAATGCCACTTTGAACTGAAGATTAGAAGGCCCCAAAGCATAATGCATGACTACATTTTGCTTCTCTTCTTTTTATGAATGTGCATGCCATGCCCCTATATTTTACTGGCATACCTATATGCATGTGAATAAGGTTTGTATTATCTCATTTTTCACAGCTGAAGCTCAATTCCTTGAGCTTTACAGTTGCCACGCAAAGGTTTAAACATGAAGTGTACATAAAACCAACCTAAGGTCACCAAGTGTACATAAAACATGGGGAAGACAACCAATAACTAGCAGTATAACTATCTCACTATGTTGATCGCGTTTTGACACCCTAAGATTTCCAATGCGAATCAATGATATGTTTTGCAAGCTACACACAAAACCTGGAAGCACTATTACATATTTCTATTAAGCAGATGAAACTTCACTCAGGTATGTGTATCACGAACAGTTCAATGCCAGATAAGCAACCAAGTTGACTTTAGCAAACCATTAGAAGCAAACCTCACCTCTTCTGGCATCAGTGGACATGAACCATTTTTCTTTATGGACACTGAATCAACAGTTAGTTGTTCCTTCACAGTTCCTCGTTTGATCATCTGATTCCTTCTATACTGAATCAATTCTGTATGGATGTCCTAGAAAAATCAAGTAACAACCAGTCACATAAATTCTATAAATAGATATTCAACAGAAATCCGTCCAACCTTCACATTAGAATAGAAAGAAACCATTCTAACTCCACCAACCTGGAAAAGTTCAGCACAACCATGAAAAGCTAGAGTATCTCTTAGCAATCCTGGATGATATGCCAGATAAGGACGACCAGATGCTCGCAACCTATACAAATATACAAGAACTATGAGAGAACAGCAAAAGCAAATCAAAATAGCAGATTCATATTAAACTGGGGAAGTTTAAAGGGTATAATTTTCAATTTTACGTATGTATATCACCCTACATCTAGAGTGAGCAACCAAAAACTCCCTAGTACAACAAAATATTCCAGAATGTAAAAGCAACATTGCATTTTCTTAGTAATTATAAGCAAGACAACTACTCCCTCCGTTCCAAAATAGATGACTCAACTTTGTACTAACTTTAGTACAAAATTGAGTCATCTATTTTGGAACGGAGGGAGTAGCAAATTGAAGCTTTGTTAAAGGTTTCGAAAGTGCCCCGGCAATACATATAATTCAAAACACGAACGGTGATACATAGCATGTACAAATATTAGAAAGACAGAAAGCATCACCTTCCTACTATTTGGCTACCAAGAGACCGAATTTCTGGACGGAACTTGAGAGCATGGAAAGCTACCCTGCACCTAAGTCTCTGAAGTTCCTCCAAGCTTGCAGGAAGAATTGACTGCAAAATCATCATACTCTAAATCCACGATGTACCACAAACAAAAAAGAGAAAAACAGTTAGTGGGACCTGGAGGATACCTGGAGACATTTACCTCCATTAACGATTATCCCAAGGACTTTTGATTTGACAAGTCTGGGCAAGACATCTGTGGTGTAATAGTCTGAAGTGGCTGTATTCTTAGGAGATACTGTGGGGAATTTGATCTTTTTTCTAGCCTCTCTAAGATCCTTTGGCAAACCCCGCACGATTGGCACGTCATCGGAAAGTGCAGCAATGAAGTGCTCTTCATCATAGAGATACGAAAAACTTTTGAAATTTGAACTGCATAGTCAAAACAAGGAAAGAAGCAGAGCATTATTTAGTGATCAATATAAGACAGCATACAGGTAATAGATAAAGCCACAAGCTGAATATACAAGAAGCAGGAGAATGTGACCTGATGCCTCTTGCACGAGTTGTCGCTTGTATCTCAGGAATAACAAGAGTGGCATTTAAGAGCCTGGCAACGGCGACAAGATCACAGATCTAACAAACAGAAATATGTCATATTCCTACAGCATAACGACAACACAAATGGCAATTAGCACTAGGAAACTTACTGAAGACTGTATCTTCTCAAAGCCACCATAAATCTTTGCATAAATAAAACCATTATCCTTAGCTGGAGCTGTAACATGGCGTATCAAACAAATCAGACTATTGATCAAGCGTGAGAGTTTGAATTGGGAGAAATAACTCATAAAGGTATATTTTAACAAAAATACTGAATATGCAAATAACACCAGTTTAATTAACCAAACACTTCCTGAAATGTTATAAGCTCTGCAGTAATTACAGATGATGTGACAAACTTCCAAAAAAAGCAAAGCAAAAGAGGTATATAAGCATATTTATCCACAGCAGTATGGAGGAGAAAATCATTAAACAGTAGCAGTCTAAGATCAACTACATTATACTGGGGAGCGGTGATTACAATGTTGCCAGAAAACAGGGGAGGGCTGAATCAATCAAAATGAATCCAAGAATAAGATGTAAATAAAAGCATCAAGTATGCGTGCCTATTCAATGTCTGCAAAAGGTAGGTTGCACTGTTTGCTGTTATAAACAAACTGAATGACTAAGCTAGGAATAGAAGTTACAAACAAATTATAAGTTGAGAGCCAAATTACCAGGGTACAATTGTCTAGGTTTTGCATAAGGGTGTAGGTGATCAAGTGTACTCAATGGGCCCCACAACCTATGGGGTCGAGGCCTCTGCCATGACCATGAAGAAAGAGGAAAGAAGATATTAGCTCCAAAACAACTCTTTCCAAAAAGTTATGATGAATCAAAATATCAGCATCTGAACTGTGAATTCATTTGAAAGTAATACTCATGACTTACCGATCCAAATGGAAGAACATTGTCCAAGTTGTACTTACTAATTCCCCCGGCAGAATAATTTGCAAGGAAAAGGTGCACCAGCAGCGACAGCATCGACAAGATAATGCCAACAGCCGTGGCCAGCTTGAATTTGCTTTTGAGGAGCATCTTATTTCATTACTCTCAGCTCCAAATCCTGCTGAACGGATTCAATATCAGCGTTTTGGGCAGATAAACCAGGCCTATCTGAGATGCCCCACAAGCTACAAGCGGAACCAGAAATGCAAGGCTCATATTTGAGGAGTATGTTCTCTAGTTAATCTTAAGCTAAATGTTCATCCGGAGACTGGGGCAGATCTTATCGCATACCCTACATTGAACGATAATTAGTAGGTTTCCCTACGATGAAAACCCCTAATCAATCAACACCCGCCGCAGCTCCCCAGACGCGCAACCCCCGTCTCCGTCCACGCAGCCCGCCCATGCGATCGAACCAGTCGCCTCCCCGCACCGTGAGCGACCCCGCGAAGGGGCGCAAGGATCCATCACGAGCGCGGGGCGCCCGCGGCTGGGAAGTCGGGATCCAGATCCCACGCGCCGCAGGAGTACACAGGTACGTACAATATAGATGGAGGGGAACGGGATGCCGTACCTGCCTGCCTGCGGCGGCGCCCCACGGCGGACGGGCGGCGGAGGGAGAGTTAGGGTTAGGCGAAGCAGGAGGGCTCCGATTCGGAGGAGCCACTCGGGGCGGCGACCTGCGGAGTGGAGAGGTGGAGTGAAGTGGGGCGCTCTCCTCTCTCTCTCTCTCTCTCTCTCTCTCACTGCCTCCCTCCCCGTCTCTCTCCTCGGCGAGGTGGCGACCTGCGTGCTCTGGTCGGGGTGGAGCACGTGGAGGGTGGGTGGCCTGGTGGGGCCGGTCGCGGCAGCGCCCTGATCTCTCATCCGGTTCATCATCCTTCCTTTCTTTTTTCCTTTGCTATATTCCCAATGATGTTGCCGAAAGCAATAAGTGCTTCCTCAACAAGAAGATCAACAAGAGTAACAAGGGAGACAATTTGATTCATTCGTGTATCGTTTATGTATGGATTGTTGAATTGATGAATTGGTTCTGTGTTATACGATCTACCTACTTGTATTTGCATGAAGATGAGGGTTCGAATATGAGGGCGCAGTTGTCCGGACGGGCATATGGGGGCAAGCTAGCATTGTATACAAACGCGTCCACGGATTTTTGGGGGGTCAAATTTGTTCAGTCGGTTTGGAGGTGCTCTAAGATACAAGTACAATATCGATTATAGGGCTCATCGAGTTAGGAGAACTTGATGAGATCTAAGTATCAATTTGGGCATAAGCGCTACAATTGCTAATGTGTAATGACTCCTGATTGTGTAGTCCTTTCTATAAGATCATCATTGTCGTCTTTATATTGGCTCGGTATGGTGGTCGCCATGTCGGTGCGTTAGTCATGTAAGCGAAGAAGTTTCAACCTAAGTTCTACAACGCATTGGTCGCCCCCGTGTTACCCGTAAAGATTCCTTGATTGGTCTTGTGGAAAGGATAGCACTTGATTGTTGACTTTCCTGACCCGTACTTGAGCCTTGTCAGGTCCAATTATAGATTCACATTGTCAAGGGTTCATCATCCTTCCTTTCTTTTTTCCTTTGCTGTATTCCCAATGATGTTGCCGAAAGCGAACCAACCTCAAATCATGGTGCTCGCATTTATTCCTGGATTTATTTCAGGATTTCCGGCGATGCGCTTTCAATGGGAGAAGATGTTCCCGTCGACGACGAGGTGCCTACGGTGACTTCGTAAATTTCAAGATGATATGCCGGCTCAGTCTTTCGGAGGTGCTCATAGGGGTAGGGTGTGCGTGTGTGCGTTCATAGGGGTGAGTGTATGCACGTGTATATGAGCGCTTGTGTCTGTACTGATGTTCAAAAAAAATGATGTTGCCAAAAGCAATAAGTGCTTCCTCAACAAGGAGATCAACAAGAGTAACAAGGGAGACAATTTGATTCATTCGTGTATCGTTTATGTATGAATTGTTGAATTGATGAATTGGTTCTGTGTTATATGATCTACCTGCTTGTATTTACATGAAGATGATGGTTTGAATATGAGGGCGCAGTTGTCCAGACGGGCATATGGGGTAGGCTAGCATTGTATACAAACGCGTCCATGGATATTTAGGGGGTCAAATTTGTCCAGCCGGTTTGGAGGTGCTCTAAGATACAAGTACAATATCGATTATAGGGCTCATCGAGTTAGGAGAACTTGATGAGATCTAAGTATCAATTTGGGCATCAGCGCTATAATTGTTAATGTGTAATGACTCCCGATTGTGTAGTCCTTTCTATAAGATCATCATTGTCGTCTTTATATTGGCTCGGTCTGGTGGTCGTCATGTCGGTGCGTTAGTCATGTAGGCGAAGAAGTTTCAACCTAAGTTGTTGTACAACTGTAGGATCGAAAGTATGTCTAGAGGGGGTGATTAGACTACTTGACCAAATAAAAATCTAGCCTTTTCTGAGAACTTCGGGGATATATCCCGCAGTATGACTCGGCCGGAAGTATGACCCGGCCGGACTTGGCGCTTCATCGGTAATCCGCCGGAGGATTGGCGACTCACGAGTCTGGCGGCTCACTGGTCTGATGACTCACGAGCCCGGCGACATACTGATGGTTCCGACGGCGGGTCAGATAGAAGACTAGGCTCAAGGCCCAGAAGGTCGGCTTATGTTATGATGGGCCCGCTTAAGAGGAAAGCGTAAGGAATATTCCCGCACAAAGGAAGCAAGACTAGGACTCCACTTGTAATAGACTAGTCCTAATCCTAATAGGACTCCACATGTAACCCGCCCCTTCAACTTATATAAGGAGGAGCAGGGCACCCCAAGAGGGACAAGTAAGAAACAATCTCTAGGGCTAGACACAAAGAGCCAGCTTACCGGCGACTTTCTCATGATCATAATGAGACCTATCCACAAACAACATGTAGGGTTATTACCGGATGATGTTTCATGGGGCCCGAAGCTGTCTAAATCCTTGTCTTGTGTGTTGCGTCTCTCGATTCCGCCCAACACCTCTCAAGCTATCGCATAGATGTGTTGGCCTCGCGACTAAGTCCTCACACTAAGGACATCTGCCATGACAATTCCACGACAGTGATACCGAAGCAACATTTGGAACCTAAACTAGTGAACTCGGTCAGACCGAGTCACAGTTCGGTGGCACCGAGATTGCTAGGGTTTCACGGAGAATTGAACTCGGTCACACCGATGTGCAGTTTTTGGTCAGACCGAAAAGCGCATGTGCAATGGCCTAAGCCAAATCGGTGAGACCGATTTCTACAATTCAGTCGGTCCGAGATGAGTTCAGCGGAGACCTAACCCTAAATTTTCGAATCGAACTTAGCCTAAAGGAAGTTTTCTCTGGATAGATTGGTTTCACACGTGGCAAAGATCATGGCATTGACCTTGTGCTTAGAATCGGGTTAAAAATAGAGCACAAGGGGTCGAACTCATTCCCTAGTTCGGCGGGAGTTTGCTACGGCAGCAACGGCGGAGCAGATTCCCGTTGACGGCGACAAAAACCAGTGGCGGGAGGTCGCTGGGGGCGAGGAGACGATCCGGAGACCCGAGGAGGCAGAGCAGGATACGCGCGGGCTGAGGGCTTTTGAAGAAATATCCAAAATCTCACCCGTGGATATATATATATATATATATATATATATATATATATATATATATATATATATATATATCCCGACCCTGTTGGTGTGACCGAGTGGAACAACTCGGAGGCACAGAGATGTAGAATCGCAAGCGGTTACTGCAACTCAGTGTGATCGAAATGTTCAAATCAGTTGCACCGAGATAAAAACCTAGATCAACTTAGTGAACTCGGTGTGACCGAAATGGATGACTCGGTCATACCGCACAAAGAGGTTTTGGAAGTTTAAGTCTATGACGAATAGGGGACTCCGAGTGCTCCTCACACAGAGTGGTTCAAATCTGACTTGATCAAACTTTGTGATGTAGCATGAATAGAGTTTGAGACGAGAAAAGCATAGATAGCTAGAGGAGATCCTTAGGCGTTCTTGTCCATCCACTTGGCAAAAGAGAAAGAGCCAAACAATCAAAGCAACAAGTGGATGTCCTCGAATGAGTAAAAAATGCAACCAACATGCTCACACAATAAAATGGCAAATGAAATATGTGGCAAAGCATGCACAAACACTCTAGCATCTATCAAGCAATTTGCGATGACTAGGTCATCTATATATGAGTACTTAGAAGTCAAATGAGAACATTTGATCATAGGTCATACTCATCGTTTAAGCACAAGTGGAGTTACCACTTTTACATGAATCATTGTTGTGTTCACACTGTTAGAGTTGCTTTAGCTCAATTCTTAGAGTAAAGCTCTGCTACGTCTTGAGCTTGCATTGGTTTTCCTCGAAGAGGAGAGGGTGATGCAGCAAAGTGTAGCGTAAGTATTTCCCTCAGTTTTGAGAACCAAGGTATCAATCCAGTAGGAGGCTCCTCAAAAGTCCCACACACCTACACAAACAAACTGAGAACTCGCAACCAACGCAATAAAGGAGTTGTCAATCCCTTCACGGCCACTTGCGAAAGTGAGATCTAATAAAGATAGTATGATAAGATAAATATATTTTTGGTATTTTTGATATAGATGCAAAAAGTAAAGATGCAAATAAAAGTAGATGGAAAGCAAAAATGATAAGAGATAGACCCGGGGGCCATAGGTTTCACTAGAGGCTTCTCTCGAGATAGCATAAGTATTACGGTGGGTGAACAAATTACTGTTGAGCAATTGATAGAAAATTGCATAGTTATGAGATTATCTAGGCATGATCATGTATATAGGCATCACGTCCATAACAAGTGGACCGACTCCTGCCTGCATCTACTACTATTACTCCACACATCGACCGACTCCTGCCTGCATCTAGAGTATTAAGTTCATAAGAACAGAGTAACGCATTAAGCAATATGACATGATGTAAAGGGATAAACACATGCAATATGATATAAACCCCATCTTGTTATCCTCGATGGCAACAATACATACGTGTCTTGCAACCCTTTCTGTCACTGGGTAAGAACACCGCAAGATTGAACCCAAAGCTAAGCACTTCTCCCATGGCAAGAAAGATCAATCTAGTAGGCCAAACCAAACTGATAATTCGAAGAGACTTGCAAAGATAACTCAATCATACATAAAAGAATTCAGAGAAGATTCAAATATTATTCATAGATAAACTTGATCATAAACCCACAATTCATCGGGTCTCGACAAACACACCGCAAAAAGAGATTACATCGAATAGATCTCCACAAGAGAGGGGGAGAACATTGTATTGAGATCCAAAAAGAGAGAAGAAGCCATCTAGCTAATAACTATGGACCTGTAGGTCTGTGGTAAACTACTCACAACTCATCGAAGGGGCAAGGATGTTGATGTAGAGGCCCTCCGTGGTTGCTTCCCCCTTCGGCAGAGTGCCGGCAAGGGCTCCAAGATGGGATCTCGCGGATACAGAAGGTTATGGCGGTGGAAATTGTGTTTCATGGTGCTCCTGGATGTTTTCAGGGTACGTAGGCATATATAGGAGGAAGAAGTACGTCGGTGGCCGCCCGAGGGGCCCACGAGACAGGGGGCGCGCCCTCCTATCTTGTGGGGCCCTTGGAGCTTTCTTGACTTGCACTCCAGGCTCTCCGGATCAGATTTGTTCCAAAAATAACGCTCCCAAAGGTTTCATTCCGTTTGGACTCCGTTTGATATTCCTTTTCTTCGAAATACTGAAATAGGCAAAAAAACAGCAATATGGGCTGGGCCTCCGTTTAGTAGGTTAGTCCCAAAAATGATATAAGTGTGTAAAATAAAGCCCATAAACATCCAAAAGGGGTAATATAATAGCATGGAACAATCAAAAATTATAGATACGTTGGAGACATATTAAGCATCCCCAAGCTTAATTCCTGCTCGTCCTCGAGTAGGTAAATGATAAAAAGAGAATTTTTGATGTGGAATGCTACCTAGCATAATTCATAATGTAATTCTTTATTGTGGCATGAATGTTCAGATCCAAATGAATACAAAATAAAAGTTCATATTGATATAAGAAATAGTAACACTTCAAGCATACTAATCAAAGTAATCATGTCTTCTCAAAATAACATGGCAAAAGAAAGTTCATCCCTACAAAATCATATAGTTAGGCTATGCTTCATTTTCGTCACACAAATATGTTCCCAACTTCTATGCCCCCGATGACAAGCCACGCAATTGTTTCATACTTAAATAATCTCAAACTTTTTCAACCTTCACGCAATACATGAGCGTGAGCCATGGATATAGCACTATGGGTGGAATAGAATATGATGATGGGGATTGTGTGGAGAAGACAAAAAAGGAGAAAGTTTCACATTGACGAGGATAATCAACGGGCTATGGAGATGCCCATCAATTGATGTCAACATGAGGAGTAGGGATTGCCATGCAACGGATGCACTAGAGCTATAAATGAATGCCCAATAAAAGAAAACTAGTGGGTGTGCATCCAACTTGCTTGCTCACGAAGACCTAGGGCATTTGATGAAGCCCATCGTAGGAATATACAAGCCAAGTTCTATAATGAAAAATCCCACTAGTATGAAAAAGACAACTTATGAGACTCACTACATGAAGGACAAGGTGCTACTTTGAAGCACAATATATGAGACTCACTACATAAAGAACAAGGTGCTACTTTGAAGCACAAGTGTGGAAAAGAGATAGTAACATTGCCATTTTTATTTGTTTTCTTTTTTTCTTTTTTTTCTTTGGGCCTTTTTTTGGCCTTTCTTCTTTTTTTCTTTTCCTTTTTTTTCTTTGGGAAATGCTCTAATAATGATGATCATCACACTTCTATTGATTACAACATAAGAATTACAACTCGAAACTAGAACAAGATATGACTCTATATGAATGCCTCTGGCGGTGTACCGGGATGGTGCAATGAATCAAGAGTGACATGTATGAAAATAATGCTTGGTGGCTTTGCCACAAATACTATGTCAACTACATGATCATGCAATGGCAATATGACAAAAGTAAAGTATGTCATGATGATGATGAACGGAACGGTGAAAGTTGCATGGCAATATATCTCGGAATGGCTATGGAAATGCCATAATAGGTAGGTATGGTGGCTGTTTTGAGGAAGATATAAGGAGGTTTATGTGTGATAGAGCGTATCGTATCACGGGGT
This sequence comes from Triticum timopheevii, assembly GCA_963921465.1. Lineage (NCBI taxonomy): Eukaryota > Viridiplantae > Streptophyta > Magnoliopsida > Poales > Poaceae > Triticum > Triticum timopheevii. Next base: position 90,840,675 of record OY997271.1, read on the forward strand.
TTGGATGCACCAGCGAAGATTGCACCAACTTCTCAAGGTGAGAAAGGGCAATGCACGGTACCGAAGAGGCTAGCAAAGGTGGAAAGGTAGAAGTGCGTATAATCCATGGACTCAACATTAGTCAAAAGAACTCATATACTTATTGCAAAAATTTAGAAGTCATCAAAAACTCAAGTACTACGCGCATGCTCCTAGGGGGATAGATTGGTAGGAAAAGACCATCGCTCGTCCCCGACCGCCACTCATAAGGATGCACAAGCCAGGTACACTTCATGTTTCAAATTTGTTACACAACTTTAACCATACGTGCATGCTACGGGATTTGCTAACTTCAACACAAGTATTCTTTAAATTCATAATCACCCAACTAGCATGACTTTAATATCACTACCTCCATATCTCAAAACAATTATCAAGTATCAAGTTGATCATAGCATCCAATTCACTTCCTATGATAGTTTTTATTATACCCAACTTGGATGCTCATCATTCTAGGACCAACTTTATGATAATAGCAAATACCATGTTGTTCTAAAAGACTCTCAAAATGATATAAGTGAAGCATGAGAGACTAGCAGTTTCTTCAAAATTAAGACACCACCGTGCTCTATAAAGATATAAGTGAAGCACTACAGCAAAAACTATCAAGCTCAAAAGATATAAGTGAAGCACATAGAGTATTCTAGCAAATTCTAATCAAATAGGCTTCTCCCAAAAGGTGTGTACAGCAAGGATGATTGTGGTAAACTAAAAAGCAAAGACTAATATAATACACGACGCTCCAAGCAAAACACATATCATGTAGCGAACAAAAATATAGCTCCAAGTAAAGTTACGAATGAACGAAGACGAAAGAGGGGATGCCTTCCCGGGGCATCCCCAAGCTTAGGCTTTTGGCTATTCTTGAATATCTTGGGGTGCAATGGGCATCCCCAATCTTAGGCTCTTGCCACCCTTTAGTCCATGGTCCATAAAAGCTTTACCCAAAACTTGAAAACTTCACAACACAAAACTCAACAGGAAATCTTATAAGCTCCGTTAGTGAAAGAAAACAAAACCATCACATAAGGTACTGCCATGAACTCATTCTTTATTTAATTTGGTGTTAAACCTACTGTATTCCAACTTCTTTATGGTTTATAAACTAATTTATTAGCCATAGATGCATTGAAATAAGCAAACAACACACGAAAAACAGAATCTGTCAAAAACAGAACAGTCTGTAGCAATCTGTAACTAACGCAAACTTGTGGAACTCTAAAAATCCTACCAAAATAGGAATCCTGGACAATTTGTCTATTGAACAGCAGCAAAAAGAATCAACGCAAAAGCATGTTCTTGTAATTTAACAAAATTATATCCGTGCGGGCAAATTTTCTGTTTTTCAGCAGAATCAAATCAACTATCATCGTAGGTTATCCTATAGGTTCTACTTGGCACAAACACTAATTAAAAGATAAAAACACATCTAAATAGAAGGTAGATGCAAGATTTATTACTAAACAGGAGCAAAAACTAAAAACATAAAGAAAAATTGGGTTGCCTCCCAACTAGCGCTATCGTTTAACGCCCCTAGCTAGGCATAAAAAGCAAAGATAGATCTAACGAGTGCCATCTTTGGCACTAAACTCATAAGTAGCACGCATGATAGATTCATAAGGTAATTTGACTTTCTTTCTTGGAAAGTGCTCCATGCCTTTCTTTAATGGAAATCGGAATCTAATATTCCCTTCCTTCATATCAATAATCGCACCAATCGTTCTAAGGAAAGGTCTACCAAGAATAATAGGGCAAGAAAGATTGCAATCTATATCAAGAACGATAAAATCTACGGGCACCAAATTTCTATTTGCAACAATAAGGACATCATTGATCCTTCCCATAGGCTTTTTAATGGTGGAATCCGTAAGGTGCAAATTTAAAGAGCAATCATCAAGATCATGGAAACCTAGAATATCACATAAAGTTTTCGGAATCGTGGAAACACTAGCACCCAAATCACACAAAGAGAACACTCATAATCTTTAATTCCAATCTTTATAGTAGGTTCCCACTCATCATTAAGTTTTCTAGGTATAGAAACTTCCAAATTAAGTTTTTCATCATAAGATTGCATCAAGGCATCAACAATATGTTTGGTAAAAGCTTTATTTTGACTATAAGCATGAGGAGAATTAACAACGGATTGCAACAAGGAAATACAACCTTTTAAAGAACAATTATCATAATCAAATTCCTTGAAATCCGAGATAGTAAGTTCAACGTTATTAGAAGTTGAGGATTCTCCAATCTCACTTTTACCAAATTTAACATCAAGATCTAAAGACTCCGAATTTTTGGGACGCCTTCTAGGCAAAGTGGATTCATCATCACTCCCATAATCATCAAAATTCATATTGCAAAACATAGATCTAATCGGAGACGCATCAATAACTTTAAGATCCTCATCATTATTTTCATGAAGACTAGAAGAACACGCTTTTATAAAGCTTTCTTTTTTAGCATGCAATCTAGCGGTTCTTTCCTTGCACTCGTCAATGGAAATTCTCATTACTTTGAGAGACTCATTGATATCATGCTTAGGAGAAGAAGATCCAAGTTTAAGAGAATTAACATAAAGCGAAAGTCTATCAATGTTCCTAGCCAACTCATCAACTTTGAGCAATTTTTCTTCAAGCAAGGCATTAAAATTCTTTTGAGAAATCATAAATTCTTTCACACTATTCTCAAAATCAGAGGGAATATTATTAAAATTACCATAAGAATTATTGTAGGAATTTCCATAATTATTAGAGGGATTGCTAGGGAACGGTCTAGCATTAAAATTTCCTCTATAAGCATTGTTTCCAAAACTATTCCTACCAACAAAATTCACATCCATAGATTCATTATTATTCTCAATCAAGGAAGACAAAGGCATATCATTGGGATCAAGAGGAGTATTTTTAGTAGCAAACATCTTTATAAGTTCATCCATCTTTCCACTCAAAACATTGATTTCTTCTATAGCATGCACTTTTTTACTAGAAGATCTTTCGGTGTGCCATTGAGAATAATTAGCCATAATATTATCAAGCAATTTTGTAGCATCTCCTAACGTGATTTCCATAAAGGTGCCTCCCGCGGCCGAATCTAAGAGATTTCTAGAAGCAAAGTTCAAACCGGCATAAAATTTTTGTATGATTATCCATAAATTCAAACCATGAGTAGAGCAATTCCGAAGCATCAATTTCATTCTTTCCCAAGATTGGGGAACATGCTCATGATCAAGTTGTTTAAAATTCATAATATCGTTCCTAAGAGTGATGATCTTAGCGGGAGGAAAATACTTAGAGATAAAAGCATCTTTGCACTTGTTCCAAGAATCAATACTATTTTTAGGCAAAGACGAAAATCAAACTTTAGCACGATCTCTAAGTGAAAACGAAAATAACTTCAATTTGACAATATTGTTATCCGTATCTTTCTTCTTTTGCATATCACACAAATCAACTAAATTGTTTAGATGAGTAGCGGCATCTTCACTAGGAAGGCCAGCAAATTGATCTTTCATAACAAGATTCAACAAAGCGGTATTGATTTCACATGACTCAACATCATTAAGAGGAGCAATCGGAGTACTAAGGAAATCATTATTATTGGTATTCAAGAAGTCACACAACTTGGTATTATCTTGTGCCATGGCAACAAGTAATCCAACACACAAGCAAACGGAAAAACAGCAAGCGGAAAAGAGAGGAGGACATTGGGAAAGAGAAGCCGAATAAAACAGCAAGGGTGAAGTGTGGGAGAGGAAAACGAGAGGCAAATGGCAAATAATGTAAATGCGAGGGAGATGAGTTTGTGATGGGTACTTGGTATGTCTTGACTTGAGCGAAGACCTCCCCGGCAACAGCGCCAGAAATCCTTCTTGCTACATCTTGAGCTTGCGTTGGTTTTCCTCGAAGAGGAGAGGGTGATGCAGCAAAGTGTAGCGTAAGTATTTCCCTCAGTTTTGAGAACCAAGGTATCAATCCAGTAGGAGGCTCCTCAAAAGTCCCACGCACCTACACAAACAAACTGAGAACTTGCAACCAACGCAATAAAGGGGTTGTCAATCCCTTCACGGCCACTTGCGAAAGTGAGATCTAATAAAGATAGTATGATAACATAAATATATTTTTGGTATTTTTGATATAGATGCAAAAAGTAAAGATGCAAATAAAAGTAGATGGAAAGCAAAAATGATAAGAGATAGACCCGGGGGCCATAGGTTTCACTAGAGGCTTCTCTCGAGATAGCATAAGTATTACGGTGGGTGAACAAATTACTGTCGAGCAATTGATAGAAAATTGCATAGTTATGAGATTATCTAGGCATGATCATGTATATAGGCATCACGTCCATAACAAGTGGACCGACTCCTGCCTGCATCTACTACTATTACTCCACACATCGACCGACTCCTGCCTGCATCTAGAGTATTAAGTTCATAAGAACAGAGTAACGCATTAAGCAATATGACATGATGTAAAGGGATAAACACATGCAATATGATATAAACCCCATCTTGTTATCCTCGATGGCAACAATACATACGTGTCTTGCAACCCTTTCTGTCACTGGGTAAGAACACCGCAAGATTGAACCCAAAGCTAAGCACTTCTCCCATGGAAAGAAAGATCAATATAGTAGGCCAAACCAAACTGATAATTCGAAGAGACTTGCAAAGATAACTCAATCATACATAAAAGAATTCAGAGAAGATTCAAATATTATTCATAGATAAACTTGATCATAAACCCACAATTCATCGGATCTCAACAAACACACCACAAAAAGAGATTACATCGAATAGATCTCCACAAGAGAGGGGGAGAACATTGTATTGAGATCCAAAAAGAGAGAAGAAGCCATCTAGCTAATAACTATGGACCCGTAGGTCTGTGGTAAACTACTCACAACTCATCGGAGGGGCAAGGATGTTGATGTAGAGGCCCTCCGTGGTTGCTTCCCCCTCTGACAGAGTGCCGGCAAGGGCTCCAAGATGGGATCTCGCGGATACAGAAGGTTATTGTCGGTGTCAAAACCGGCGGATCTCGGGTAGGGGGTCTCGAACTGTGCGTCTAGGCGGATGGTAACAGGAGACGAGGGACACGATGTTTTTACCCAGGTTCGGGCCCTCTCGATGGAGGTAAAACCCTACGTCCTGCTTGATTAATGTTGATGATATGGGTAGTACAAGAGTAGATCTACCACGAGATCAAGGAGGCTAAACCCTAGAAGCTAGCCTATGGTATGATTGTTGTAATGTATGTTGTCCTACGGACTAAAGCCCTCCGGTTTATATAGACACCGGAGGAGGCTAGGGTTACACAGAGTCGGTTACAATGGTAGGAGATCTACATATCCGTATCGCCAAGCTTGCCTTCCACGCCAAGGAAAGTACCATCCGGACACGAGCCGGAGTCTTCAATCTTGTATCTTCGTAGTCTTGGAGTCCGGCGGACATTGATAGTCCGGCTGTCCGGACACCCCCTAGTCCAGGACTCCCTCAGTAGCCCCCGAACCAGGCTTCAATGACGATAAGTCCAGCGCGTTTATAGTCTTCGGCGTTGCAAGGCGGGTTCTCCCTTCAAATTCCATGTACCTGCCGAACAGTGTCCGGCTTCATCTTGAATACTGTGTTCCTCGGCTTCTACGCCAAATAATGGCCCTCTTCCACGCGTCGCACGAATGCGAAAAGCCAGGGTGTATTTTGCATTTCACCCCCAAATTGTGCGAGTCGCCCGCCTATAAAAGAGGCAAGAATCCAGATCCAAACCACACCATCTTCCTCCCGCGTATACTTCATCGAAGCGCCTTTGACCTAGAAATCCATTCCACCATGGATCGTCAATGCGGCTCTTCTTCACGCGCTCCCAGCCCACCGTCGGGGAATTGGAGGAGGTGCTCTATTTCGCACAACGAGCTTGAGAAGCTCCAAACGGGGGGATTCCTCCCTCCGGCCTTCATGATCCCAGTCCGGGCCGGACTGGTTACTTATCAAGGTGGGAGTCAGGCGGAGGACACTCCAAGCCCCAATAAGGGGGAGCGAGTATGTTTTGTCCCTTATCTGACAAGGGGACTCGGATTTCCAATACATTCGTTCCTCCGCGGGCTCCTGAAGTTCTACGGACTCCAGCTCCACCACCTCACGCCCGCCTCTGTCCTGCATATCGCGGGCTACGTAGCTCTTTGCGAGCTATTCCTGGGCATTGAGCCCCATTTCGCATTGTGGAAGAGGCTATTTTTCCTCGTACCCCGTTCCTACCAGGGGTCCATATATCAAGTGGGCGGCGCCGAAATATGGCGCATCGCCGGGACCGGATACCTATCCGGCACTCCCAAGAAGGCGTCCGAAGACTGGCCCTCGGAATGGTTTTATATAGGAGACGCTCCGCTGCCAGACCCAGTTCGGATCGGCCTCCCGGAGTTTAGTGCTGCTCCCTTGAAGAAGCGCCTCAGCTGGCGCCCACGGAGCCCCCGATTGGAGGAAGACAAGAGCTTCCATTACTTGATGGGCCGGATAAGATTAATGGCTCATTCCGGCTTGACCATGATCGGAGTCATGGCGACATGCATCAAGCGAGGGGTACAACCACTGCAATACAGAGGCCACCCTATGTGGGATTTCAACGGGGAAGACGACGCTACCCGGCACGGCCGCAAAGGGCCGGATTCGACCGAGGATCTAGTGAAGATCCTGTCCAGCCTGTACAAGGGGGAGAAGGAGGATTTCCTTCGAACGAACCCTTTGGATGGGTTCTCCATGATCAACCCCAGAGGATGGGTAAGTGGACACCTTGAAGGGCCCAGCCCATGCTTTCGAAGTTTAAGCTTCTTACATTACGTCTTCGGTGCAGGGTCTGCGCCGGACTGTGAAGGACATGGTAAGTCCTGCTCCGCAACCCGAGGATCCAGAAGGATCCCTGGGTCCAGCCTCCGAAGAGGACCCGAATATCGAGGTGGAGCTGATCGACGGGGTGTATCACCAGCTCAGCATAGACAATGCTTTGGTCGCCATTACGGCGGACTACCCCGGGCTAAGTCCGGCTTCCCAGGTGACCGCGACCGAAGTCCGGACACCATTATCTCATCCCTGCCAATTTCTGACCTTCGCGAACGATGGTATTTTGCAGGAAGCACCTTTACGGCAGGAAGCCGAGCCCGCGGCGGCCGACCAACAGAGGTCAGTCCGAACCAGCAGGCGGAAAAGGAGCGCAGTGCGGACGGAAATGTCGCCGCAAAGGTATAGCTCGTATTTGAATTTTTAGAGTAACGTTCCGAGGAAACGTCTAAGTGCCCATGATCTCTGTAGGAGAAAAAGCACTCGCCGGACTGCGAGCGCAGGAATTGCCAATCCGACCAACACCGGCCAGGCTCCAGCGCCCGGCCTGGAGGGGGAGGCAAGCGCAAGACGCGAGCCGGATCCTTCTCCAGCGGAGGATACCGACAGACTGTCCGCCACCAAGTCTGAGGTGGAGAGCGCCCTGAACCATAGGCGCCGCCGGACAGTATTTCAAGAAGCGTGCTTTTCCCCTGAAGCATTGGATGCTTTTAACACAGGGGACGCACATCTCCGTGCTGCTCAAAATGGTTTTACCAGAGCCACGAAGCAGTATGTGAAAGACATACGGGTAAGGGAATTTTAATGGTTATATATACCAGTAGCCCCCGAGACTTAAAGCAGTTATGCTAACTGATTTAAGGATCATTGTAAATTGCAGGCACTTAACGAGAAGAACGCCTAGCTGTCTCGGGAACTGCAAGATTGCAAGGCCCAACTTGAGGCCGCACTTGCTGCCGCAGGAGGAGACGAAAAGACCCCTCCTGGTAACACATTTTTATTAATAAATATAAGCGCTGTGCGGCGTGCGCGCGAGTCTAATAATGACATTTGTAGGTACCGCCGGACAAGATCCGGACAGGCAAGCATTGCTACGCCAGCTAAAGGCCGGCGAGAGTGTGCTGAATAGGGTTCAGCAGGAAAGGAACAAGCTCCAGGATGCCAACGCCAAGCTCGGAGAAGAGCTGAAAGGCGCTCAGGCCGAGCTGTCCGGCTCCATTAAGGAGAATCAGCGGCTTCGTCGCAGCATTTATAGTAAGTGCTTGAGCGAACTCTTTTGAAAAGAAGAGTTCGGCGAGGAAGCATTTTGACATAATATGTCTTGTAGGTATACTCACGGGTCGTCCTGCAGAGGAGATGCCCATATCAATGGGTGATCAACTTCCCGAACTGTTGCAACTACTCGAACGAGTTCGGCAGGCAATGAGCGGCGTCGTTCAGGCTTTATGGCCAGCCCTCACCCTACCCGAGGGCCTCGGGGAGCTTGCGGAGAAGCTGCAGGGAGTGCGGCAGCGCTTCTGTTTGTGGAAGATTTCGGCTTGCCGTCAAGGTGCGAGGGAGGCTTGGGCCATGGTTAAGACGCGGTACAAGAAGGCGGATCCCAACCATATGGCCGAAGTTGGACCGGTGGGGCCCGATGGTAAGGAGATCCCTGTGAGTTTAGTGTATAGCCAAGTAGAGTTGGCAGCTAAATTTTCCCAACAGGACTGTAAACTAGACAGCCTGTTAGACGGGATTGAGGAGGAATACAATCAGTAAATTTGACAATGTATGTTATCCTTTAAATTGACATGTGAAATGCCTTCTAGCTGGATTGTAGATCGTTTGTCTTTGCCGACCTTTTTGCTTCGACCTCGGGCCCCTAGAGTCCGGAGTGTGTCCGAATACCTTTTTGGTTAAGAAACAACCGTGGTATGCATGGAGACCAGGCGTAGGGGTCATTAGTGCTTTATCAGACAAGTGCCCAACTAGTTATGTTATATTACATGGTTAGTAAGAAACATCTTCCAGGGAGAATAGTTCCGTTAAGGGTTCCTTTCGCTGGGAGGCATGCCCTAAAGTGCATGTCCGGACTGCAAAGAAAGCAGTAAAACATCTGGGGGCAGATAGATAAATAGGTAAAAAGTCATATTTTAAGCCACCGACCGAATATTCCCTTAAGAACGCTAGCTTTCGGATTCACCCAGTCTGAGGTACACATCCGGCTGACCCGGCAGTAACAATCGCAGAGGTGCTCCCTTTATCTCCTAGCCGAACAATCGGGAACGTAGGGGTAAGCACAGGAGCCAGGCAACCCAGCTTGGCCAAAACTTAAGTCATATCGATGCATATAATGGCGAATAAAAGGTACATGTGGAAGCTTGACACATGTGATGGGTATAAAACCCGTATAATTGAGCTTCTGTAAAAGAAGCCCCCAGGAATAATGAGTGCGGATGGCACATCATGCGTATAATTGAGCTTCTGTAGAAGAAGCCCCCAGGAATAATGAGTGCGGATGGCACATCATGTGTATGCAAAGAATGCAAAAATAGGCCCGAAAGGGCTTTTGAACGAGAAGGATAAAAAGAGAAACAAAAGATAGCCGAAGTGTAAAAGTTTGGACGGGGGAAGGGGACGAACTCTTAGTCCGGCGCTAGACATAGAATCGTCGGAGGCGGGCTGCGTTCCATGGGTTCGGCTCGAGTCGGTGATCCGACGCATTTCGTAGACGGTACGCTCCGCCGGTCAGTACTTGATCGATGATGAAGGGACCCTCCCATTTGGGCTTGAGCTTGTCCTTTTTCTTGTCCGGCAGGTGTAGAACTAGTTCACCAATGTTGTAAGTCTTGGCCCGTACTTCTCTGCTTTGATATCTTCGGGCCTGCTGCTGATAGAATGCGGAACGAGCCTTCGCGACGTCACGTTCTTCCTCCAATGTGTCCAAGCTGTCCTGCCGATCAAGCTCGGCCTCTCTTTCCTCATACATGCGCACTCGAGGTGAGTCATGAATAATGTCACAGGGCAAAACTGCCTCCGCGCCGTATACCATAAAAAATGGTGTGAATCCGGTAGTACGGTTAGACGTTGTCCGCAGCCCCTAGAATACGGAGTCGAGCTCCTCGACCCATTGTGTGTCGGATTTAGTGAGTGACCTCACTAGTCTGGGTTTAATGCCGCTCATTATTAGACCATTTGCTCTTTCCACTTTACCGTTGGTTTGAGGGTGATAAACTGACGCATAGTCGAGCTTGATGCCCATATTTTTGCACCATGACTTAACCTCGTCGGCTGTGAAGTTCGTGCCGTTGTCGGTGATGATGCTGTGGGGGACTCCGTAACGGTGTACCACCCCTGATATAAAGTCTATCACTGGTCCGGACTCTGCCATTTTGACCGGTTTGGCCTCTATCCATTTGGTGAATTTATCCACCATGACCAATAGGTATTTTTTCTTGTGGGTTCCCCCTTTAAGGGGTCCAACCATGTCAAGCCCCCAGACCGCGAACGGCCAGGTAATGGGTATGGTTTTGAGGGCGGTGGGTGGCATATGGCTCTGATTAGCAAAGAGCTGACAACCAACGCATCGCTGGACCAAGTCCTGAGCGTCTGCCCGAGCCGTCGGCCAATAAAATCCTGTACGGAATGCCTTTCCTACAAGGGCCCGGGCTGCTGCGTGGTGTCCGCCTAGTCCGGCATGAATTTCAGCCAGGAGGTTTCGCCCTTCTTCTTCGGAGATACACCTTTGAAGGACTCCGGTGGTACTTTTCTTATAAAGTTCTCCCTCATGGACCTTGTAGGCCTTCGATCGCTGGACTATGCAGCGGGCCTCATTTTGGTCTTCGGGAAGTTCCTGCCTAAGTAAGTAGGCTAGGAAAGGTTCTGTCCACGCGGCGATTACCGCCATTATGACGTGGGCGGAAGGTGTTATGTCGTCTGCCGAATCACCAGTTGGTGCGGTTTTCTCCGGTTTGTAGTTACCGGGCTCCACTTCCCATAGTACGGATGGCTTGAAGAGCCGTTCCAGGAAGATATTTGGAGGGACAGCATCACGTTTCGCACCGATGCGTGCCAGGACGTCGGCCGCTTGGTTATTATCTCGGGCTATGTGATGGAATTCGAGTCCTTCAAACCGAGCTGACATTTTTAGGACAGCGTTGCGATATGCTGCCATTTTCGGATCCTTGGCGTCGAAGTCTCCATTTATTTGGGATATTGCAAGGTTTGAGTCCCCGCGCACCTCTAGGCGTTGAATGCCCATGGAGACCGCCATCCGGAGACCATGTAACAGGGCCTCGTATTCGGCTGCATTGTTGGAGTCTGTGTACATTATTTGAAGTACATACTGGACTGTATCTCCGGTGGGGGATGTCAGTACGACGCCAGCCCCCAGTCCGGCCAACATTTTGGAGCCGTCGAAATGCATAGTCCAATTGGAGTATGCGCCGTACTCTTTAGGGAGTTCGGCTTTAGTCCATTCGGCGACGAAGTCAGCCAAAACTTGTGACGTTATAGCTCGTCGAGGTTTGTAAGTGATGTCGAATGGTAAGAGCTCAATGGCCCATTTTGCTATCCTGCCCATTGCGTCGCGGTTATTTATAATGTCATTGAGTGGTACTTCAGAGGCCACTGTTATCGAGCACTCTTGAAAGTAGTGCCGGAGCTTTCGAGACGCCATGAACACCGCATATGCTATCTTCTGATAGTGCGGGTAACGGGATTTGCAGGGGGTTAACACAGTGGATACATAATACACTGGTTTTTGAAGAGGGAATTTATGCCCTTCTGTCGCTCGTTCGACGACGAGGACTGCGCTTACAACTTGATGTGTTGCTGCGATGTATAACAACATTGGTTCGCCCAGGGTGGGCGCAGCCAGGACCAGATTTGTTGCCAGTATGGCCTTTATTTCTTCGAGTCCAGCAGTGGCGGCATCCGTCCACTCGAAGTGTTCGGTGCGCCTAAGGAGGCAATAGAGGGGCAACGCCTTTTCTCCTAAGCGGGAGATAAAGCGGCTTAAGGCTGCCACGCATCCTGTTAATTTTTGTATTTGTTTGAGGTCTTTTGGAATATCCAACTGTGACAGAGCTCGGATTTTGGCCGGATTTGCTTCAATTCCTCTACCGGATACGATGAAGCCCAGCAGCTTTCCGGCTGGTACACCAAAAACGCATTTTTCCGGATTCAGCTTGATGTCATATGCTCTGAGGTTGTCGAATGTGAGCCTCAAATCGTCTACTAAAGTTTCGACATGTTTTGTTTTGACGACTACGTCGTCTATGTATGCCTCGACTGTTTTGCCGATCTGGGTGGCCAGACACGTTTGAATCATGCGCTGATATGTTGCGCCGGCGTTTTTGAGTCCGAAGGGCATCGTGTTGAAGCAGAATGGTCCATATGGAGTGATAAATGCCGTTGCGGCTTGGTCTGCTTCCGCCATCTTGATTTGATGATAGCCAGAGTATGCGTCCAGGAAGCACAACGAATCGTGCCCTGCCGTGGCATCGATAATTTGATCGATGCGGGGGAGAGGGAAGGGATCCTTTGGGCAAGCTTTGTTGAGGTCTTTAAAATCGACACAAAGGCGCCAGGATTTATCCTTCTTTGGTACCATCACCAAATTTGCTAGCCAGTCCGGATGTTTGATATCTCTAATGAATCCGGCTTCCAATAGTTTGGCTAGCTCTTCTCCCATTGCCTGTCTTTTGGGCTCGGAAAATCGTCGAAGAGCCTGTTTGACTGGCTTGAATCCTTTTAGGATGTTGAGGCTGTGTTCTGCCAACCTGCGAGGGATTCCGGGCATGTCTGAAGGATGCCAGGCGAAGATATCCCAATTTTCCTGAAGGAATTCGCGCAGTGCGGCGTCTACTTCGGGGTTCAACTGTGCCCCAATGGAGGCCGTCTTTGTTGGGTCCGTTGGATGGACCTGGAATTTTATTATCTCTTCTGCTGGTTTGAAGGAGGTGGACTTGGATCTTTTATCGAGTATCACATCGTCCTTGTTCACCGTAGAGCGCAGCGCGGTGAGTTCCTCTGCCGCTAGGGCTTCGGATAGTGCCTCGAGGGCTAGTGCGGCTGTCTTGTTTTCGGCGCGGAGTGCTATGTCCGGATCACTTGCGAGAGTGATTATTCCGCTGGGCCCAGGCATTTTAAGCTTCATGTACCCGTAATTTGCTTGAAAAATTGTGAATGCCTCTCGTCCTAATATAGCGTGATATCCACTGCTGAACGAGGCCACCTGGAACGTGACTTCTTCGGATCTGTAATTGTCCGGAGAGCCGAACACCACATCGAGTGTGATTTTTCCGGTGCAGCGCGCTTCCCGGCTAGGGATTATTCCTCTAAAGGTTGTGCTGCTTCGCTCAATACGGCTCCAATCGATTTCAATTTTTCGCAGGGTTTCCTCGTAAATGAGGTTTAGTCCGCTGCCGCCGTCCATGAGGACTTTTGTCAGTCGAAAGCCGTCCACTATGGGACTAAGTACCAGTGCGGCTGGGGCTCTGGTTGTTCGGAATGTGGGCTCATCGCTGCCATTGAAGGTAATGGCTGTGTCGCTCCATGGATTTGCTATTGCTACTTGGTAGACTTCGGCGCGTTCGCGGATTGATCGTTTTCGCATATTATTTGATGCGAAAGTCTCGAAGACTGTTGATACCGTGCTGGTATTGTTGGAGTGGTTTCCCGGAGCTAGAAGTTCTTCGCCACTTTTGGCCACCTGCCGTAATATCCAACATGCTCGAAGGCTATGTGTTGGGACGGCTCCCTCTGTATTATGAAGCTTACAGGGTCCATTGAGCCATCCCTCCAGTACGGTTCCGTTTCCCTGATTGGGTTTTTGTTTTTTCGTTTTTGCATCTGGGGCCTGAGTGTAAGGCGCCCTTTTACTGCGGACTGGGTTTGGGGCCGGATTATCCCAAAATTGATTTTCGGTTTTCCGGAAACTCTCCATCGCACAGTACTTTCGTACAATGGATGCCAGATCGGTAAAACGCATAATTTTGCGACGATCAGTGGCGTTTAGTATTCCCTTGTCCGTGCAGTTATTGCAGAAGATTGATATCGCGTTTTCCTCTCGGCAGTCCTTTATCCTGTCCATAACCAGGAGGAATCTGGCCCAGTAGTGATGTACTGTTTCTGTCGGCTCTTGCCGTATTAGAGATAGATCGCATATGTCTAGGCGGGTGGGTGGAATAAAATCCGGATCCCTGCCCATCTTAAGGCTCAAAGGCCAAGGGGTTTCCGAATTCGGAAGCGTGTTTTGCTGGTGACAATCCAGCGAGTCCGGGGCGATGCATGATTTTAAGTTCAATGCTCGATCGAAGTCCGTCCCTCCGCGGGAATCTGACATGGAGGGTTCGGGAATCCGGACATGAATTGTTTTCAACACTGGCAAAGAGTTGCCGTATTGCTCTTCCACCACTGCGACGTGGTGGGTGGCCTGGGGAGAGTTAATCTCTCTCAGATCGGTTTTAAGCCAAATCTGGTTGTAGTCCGTAGCGACTCCCAGGGCGGCGATGCGATCCAAGAGCTCGTTAACAGACGAGAGCTCTATTGGATCTAACTGTTCGGCAGCTTTAGGGCTGACGCGAAGATTGCTTTCGATGACTTGAGAAGTCATTGCCGAAGCGGCGGCCGGACAGGCGGTCATGAGAAAACCACCAAGCCGGATAGTTTGGCCGGCGGCCAAGGCCCCTCCGGCGAAAATACCGTCTTTGAAGACGGGTGGAGGCATCCGCTCTATCGACGACGACACAGAGGAACTCTCAATGAAAGCACCAATGTCGGTGTCAAAACCGGCGGATCTTGGGTAGGGGGTCCCGAACTGTGCGTCTAGGCGGATGGTAACAGGAGACGAGGGACACGATGTTTTTACCCAGGTTCGGGCCCTCTCGATGGAGGTAAAACCCTACGTCCTGCTTGATTAATATTGATGATATGAGTAGTACAAGAGTAGATCTACCACGAGATCAAGGAGGCTAAACCCTCGAAGCTAGCCTATGGTATGATTGTTGTAATGTATGTTGTCCTACGGACTAAAGCCCTCCGGTTTATATAGACACCGGAGGAGGCTAGGGTTACACAGAGTCGGTTACAATGGTAGGAGATCTACATATCCGTATCGCCAAGCTTGCCTTCCACGCCAAGGAAAGTACCATCCGGACATGAGCCGGAGTCTTCAATCTTGTATCTTCGTAGTCTTGGAGTCCGGCGGACATTGATAGTCCGGCTGTCCGGACACCCCCTAGTCCAGGACTCCCTCAGTTATGGCGGTGGAAATTGTGTTTCGTGGTGCTCCTGGATGTTTTCAGGGTACGTAGGCATATATAGGAGGAAGAAGTACGTCGGTGGCCGCCTGAGGGGCCCACAAGACAAGGGGCGTGCCCTACAGGGGGGCGCCCTCCTATCTCGTGGGGCCCTTGGAGCTTTCTTGACTTGCACTCCAGGCTCTCTGGATCAGATTTGTTCCAAAAATAACGCTCCCAAAGGTTTCATTCCATTTGGACTCCGTTTGATATTCCTTTTCTTCGAAATACTGAAATAGGGAAAAAAATAGCAATATGGGTTGGGCCTCCGGTTAGTAGGTTAGTCCCAAAAAATGATATAAATGTGTAAAATAAAGCCCATAAACATCCAAAATGGGTAATATAATAGCATGGAACAATAAAAAATTATAGATACGTTGGAGACGTATCAAGCTCCCCCTAGATGTGATACCCCCCCTAGGAGGGATGAACTAACCTTGGGTTTTGTCGATGATGACTTCATGTAGGTGTTGAAGATGTGGACGCTCAATGTTGATGTAGATCATTCGGAGCAATCCATTGGAGTGAGTTGCACTTTCAATACGTACGCGGGTTAGTGCCACAAGGAACAAGCAAGGATATCCATAGACATAGAATGATGTACACACAAGATGATGTCCACGAAATCATTAGGTTACCTTGTCCCTTGTCTTACCAACAAGAGGGTTTGTGACTCCTTGAACTAGTGCAAGATGTGGAAGATGTTTGCACTTGCTCTTGCCAAAATGATATGAGTGAAGTGTGTTGGCGAAGTCACCTCAAGAACTCTCTAGTTATTTTTCTTCGGGATCCACATCATCTTGATGGGAATCCTTGGGGTTGTAGTCGTACTTGATGAAGTAGAACTTGATGTAGTCTTCAGAACCCACTTGACCAGGGCCTTGGGAGCTTCTTCAAATGCATCAATCTCCTCTTGGAGCTTATCCTTGCCTTTTTGCTTGTGGTCTTGTGGTGGAAGATCATCTTGAGCTTGTGTCCCTTGGAAAGAAGTAGGATCATACTTCTCTTGTTGAGGAACAAACTTTGTCTTGGGGTATTGATCTTCTTCCCACTCAACTCCATTGGCATTGAACTTTCGTTCAAAACCAACACCTTGGTTCTTCCGGTGCCTTCCTTCCTTGCGTACAATTTCCTCAAATTGCTTACTTCCGGCAAGGCTCTTGTAAATACCATTCCCTTAAATAAGCTATTTTCTTGCTCAAGTGTAACTTGGCTAAGATAATTATTGGTGGAATCAAGAGAACTACTAGAAACAACAACATTGGATTTAGCATGATTATTGTTACTACTAGAAGAAGAATCTTTCTTAATTTTGTTGCTAGATTTAACTTGTGTCATGTAAGTAGACAAGAGTAAACGCTTGGCAATGTAAGAAGAACTTTTCTTGTGAAGATCATCATTGATTGCCTTTAAAAACTCATGCTCTTGCTCTAGGTTGAGCTTTTCAAAGGCGTAGCTTCTCATGAATCTTTAAAAGTTCTCGATGATCTTCCAAGGTAGTTTCATGAGCTAACTTAAGAGTATTTAGTTCTTTAGTTAGACGATCAATCTCCTTCTTATCATCGTCATTCGTTTTATCTTGATTAGCATGATTAATAGCAAATTCATCATAGTTCATAACTAGAGTTATCAACAAGTAAATCATCATCACCTAGCAAATCATCTTCATCACTATTGAAATGAACATACTCAGGGTGTGATACCTTTGGGCCTTTAGACAAGAAGCATCTTACAATTCCTTCATTTGGTGAGTCAAATATGTCATAGGAGTTGGTTGACACAAGTGCTAGACCGGCAACACTTTCATCTTGAGTATATTCGGAGTCGGAGTGATAACTTCTTTCGGAGTGATGGTCGGAATCGGAGCCGGATACCCATTCACCAACATGAGCTTGATGTCTTTGTTTTGTGTACCTCTTTGATGATTTGTCCTTCCTTTCCGAATCCTTGCTTCTCCGGGAGGTTCTTCGTCCATAACGATCATCTCTACTCCTTCTTTCTCTTGGTGGTGATTCTTCTCTTCTACTTCTTCTTTTAGGCGAATCTTCTCTTCTTTTGTAGGGAGTCGTACACTCATTGGAGTAGTGTCCAGGTCTTCCACAATTGTAGCAATTACGTTCATGACTCAAAGATCTTTTGTCATTGTAGGACCTTGACTTGGAACTTCTTTCCTTGCTTCTACTCTTGTAGAACTTGTTGAAGTTCTTCACCATTAGGCTCAATTCTTCATTGAAGGTTTGTTTCTCACTTGATGATGTAGGAGCATCACATGAGGCTTTGTAAGCACCACTTGACTTGTTGTGAAGCTCTTCTTTATCCTTGAGAGACATCTAATGAGCAACAATTCTTCCAATGACTTCCGTTGGCTTGAGATCTTTGTAATTGGGCATCATTTGGATCAATGTGCACACGGTATCATATTTTCCATCCAAGGCTCTTAGGATCTTCTCGATGATGAATCTATCGGTCATCTCTTCACTTCCTAAGCCGGCAATCTCCTTCGTTTTGAACTTGTCAAGCTGACTTTGAAGCACATCCAATTTGGATTCCTTGATGGAGTCAGTACCTTCATGCATATCAATCAAAGTATCCCAAATTTCCTTTGCATTCTCAAGACGACTGTTTTTGTTGAATTCTTCGAGGCACAATCCATTGAAGAGAATATCACAAGATTGAGCGTTGTATTGCAGCATCTTCAAGTCTTCGGCGGTAGCTTCACGGTTCGGTTCTCTCCCATCGAAGAACTCACCTTGCAAGCCAATACACACAATAGCCCAACGGCGGGGTTATGTACAATAATATGCATTTTCATCTTATGCTTCCAACTAGCAAAATTAGTACCATCAAAGTAACGACCTCTACGGTGGTAATTTCCCTCGCTAGACGCCATACTCTCCTAGGTTGTGAAACCAAGGCTATGATCACCAAAAGCTATGGGAATCAAGGCAAATGGAGACCGTAGCTCTAATACCACTTGTAGTATCGAAATTATGTCTAGAGGGGGGGGGGTGATTAGACTACTTGACCAAATAAAAATTTAGCCTTTTCCCAATTTTAAGTCTTGGCAGATTTTAGCAACTTTACACAAGTCAAGCAATCAACCTACACATGCAATTATAAGAGTATAGCAGCGGAATGTAAAACATTGCACATGAAGGTAAATGAAGGAGTTTGAGGGAGCAAATGCAATGTAGACGCGGAGATTTTTGGCGTGGTTCCGATAGGTGGTGCTATCATACATCCACGTTGAAAGAACATGCGGTGCCCCCATGTTTGGTTTTGGTAATTGATGACAATCTCTATGGACTAATGTTTGTCTTGAGTTATATTTGAAGGATTTGTCCATAGGCTTTTCTTGAAGTCCATGTGTTGGTTTCAAGGAGTTTATGAGTTGACCAAGGTGCTATTAAGGAATTATCCAAAGATTGGTCATGTGAATGTTGAGCTTATTGCAAGCATGTCTTGAAGAAGAAGGTTGTGTGATCATTCATGTTTACCTTCAAGACATCATCCAGATGAAGAGAGTTGCAAAGATTCAAGGTTATCAAGACTAAGTCAAGAGTGAATCAAGTTGATCAACTCGCAAAGCATAGAAGATGTATCGAGAGGGATCAAGTGATCCCATGGTATGGTAAGCATTGTCCATTACGCTTTGTGTGCTAACCCATGGTCTTCGTGAGAGTTCTTTGTGGGGTTAGGTTGCGGTGTGCAAGTTCAAGTGATGCATCACGAAGAAATCAAGTCCTTGAAGCTTGCCGTCCATTGTGGTGACAATGGACTTGTGAAGATGAGCGGAAGAGTGGCTCACCCATAGTGGAGTATGGGGGAGCAATCAACTAGTCTTCATCGAGCCAACGCAATCAAGAAAGGTGGTCCATCTTGAGGAGGAGTAGATCGTCATCATCTAGCTCAAGTGGACTTTGTGCAAGGCAAAGGTTTGCCCTTGATAGGTTTTCTACTTTACCGGTCTCATGGTAGTTGTGGGAGACCGGGTTATAGGATCGATTGCCGTACTATCAAGGGGGGCTCTCGATGAGTTGCTTGATCGTATCATTCGTAGAGAGCTCAAACCATTGCATCCTTGCATCATCTTTTTTGGTTCTTGTTTGGTTCTTCTCCTTATGAGTTTTGGAGCTTATGGTCATTTTTATGACAAGCTCAAGTTCATCGAAAATGGAGTTTGCATGCATCTTCTATGATGTTTCAATGTTGGAGGTTATGCCGGTTCTTCGCTGTTTTGATGCTACTCGTCTTCCTCTATCCAACAAGCTTGAGTTTGCTCAATTCGGAGCTCATTTGCAGAAGTTATGACAATTCTGGTTTTATTGTTTCCCTCTGTTGTCTTCTCTGCAAAATGAAGGACTCCTGGTGTTGCTGATCTGGGGCATGCGGTAGTACTGCTCTCTGGAGCGGTAGTACCGCAGGCCCTTGCAGTAGTACCGCTCTGTGGGAGCGGTAGTACCGTGGCCTCAGGCCAGGCGCAGCTGCTCGAGCGGTAGTAGGGGCGGATGTAATTTTTTACATTCGCGCCCTACGCGGTAGTACCGCGCCACGGGCGCGGTAGTACCGTGGGCTCTGGCCAGGCTTAGCAGCATGAGCGGAAGTAGGGGCGGATGTAATTTTTTACATCCGCGCCCTACGCGGTAGTACCGCTCTTCGTGTGCGGTAGTACCGTGCCGGATTTTTGCGCAGGTCCTCCCTCAGCGGAAGTAGGTACGGAAGTAATTTTTTACGTCTGTGCTTTCTCTGCGCCTAGTGTTGCCTGCCTTACGGTAGTACCATAGGGGCGCGCGGTAGTACTGCTCTGGCGGTTCTTTCGCTCGTTGCCTTGTGCAACAGGCCTTCATCTGGCTAGAGCTGCACATGCGGTAGTACCGCAACCTGCAGCGGTAGTATCGCGGCCAACCGCGGTAGTACCGCAGCTCCCTGCGGTAGTACCGCGTCGTGCGGGCTGTGTGAGGGGATAACGATTGTATTTTCTCCCCACCTATAAAAGGGGGTCTTCTTCCCCATTGAGATCTAATCCTTTGAGCTCGTGTTCTTCCCCTATTGTTGACCTTCTTCGAGCTTGCTAACTCTCAATCCCTCCATGGATTCTTGCTAGTTTTTGAGGGAAAAGAGAGAGGAGATCTAGATCCACATTTCCACCAATCACTTTCTCCTTTTTGTGAGGGGAACCCTTTGGATCTAGATCTTGGAGTTCTTCGTGTTCTTCTTTCGTTCTTCCTCTCATTTTCCTCCCTAGCATTAGTTGCTTTGGTGGGATTTGGGAGAGAAGGACTTGGGCACTCCGTGTGCCCTTGCCATTGCATTTGGTGCATCGGTTTGAGTTCTCCATGGTGATACGTGGAAGTGAAGTTTGAGAAGCTCATTACTCTTGGGTGCTTGGTGCCCTTGAGCTTGTTCCTCTTGGGTGCTTGGGCGCCCTAGACGGTTGGTGGTGTTCGGAGCTCAATCATTATGGTGTAAAGCTCCGGGCAAGCGTCGGGGTCTCCAATTAGGTTGTGGAGATCGCCCCGAGCATTTTGACGGGTTCCGGTGACCGCCCCCAAGGGTTGCCAAAGTGTATGGGTTTGGTGACCGCCCCCAAGGGTTGCCATTTGTACGGGTTCGGTGACCGCCCTCAAGGGTCCCTTAGTGGAATCACGACATCTTGCATTGTGCGAGGGCGTGAGGAGATTACGGTGGCCCTAGTGGCTTCTTGGGGAGCATTGTGCCTCCACACCGCTCCAAACGGAGATTAGCATCCGCAAGGGTGTGAACTTCGGGACATCGTCGTCTCCACGTGCCTCGGTTATCTCTTACCCGAGCCCTTTACTTATGCACTTTACTTTGTGATAGCCATATTGTTCTTTGTCATATATCTTGCTATCACATAGTTGCTTATCTTGCTTAACATAAGTTGTAAGTGCACATAGGTGACCCTAGTTGTTTTAGGTTTTGTGCTTGACAAATTAACCGTTAGGTTTGTTCCGCATTTGTTCAAGCCTAAACCATAATTATTTTAAAGCGCCTATTCACCCCCCCCCTCTAGGCGACATCCTCGATCTTTCACACGTTGATGGAGACTTCAACCCACGAAGGGTAACGGCTGCGTGAGTCCACAGAGGGCTCCACCCACGAAGGGTCCACGAAGAAGCAACCTTGTCTATCCCACCATGGTCATCGCCCACGAAGGACTTGCCTCACTAGGGTATATCTTCGTTAAGTAGGCGATCTCCTTGCCCGTACAAACTCCTTGGTTCAACTCCACAATCTTGACGGAGGCTCCCAAGTGACACCTAACCAATCTAGGAGACACCACTCTCCAAAAGGTAATAGATGGTGTGTTGATGATGAACTCCTTGCTCTTGTGCTTCAAATGATAGTCTCCCCAACACTCAACTCTCTCTCTCATATGATTGGATTTGGTGGAAAGTGGAAAGCAACTTGGGGAAGTCTAGAGATCAATATTTATGTGGTTGGAATGGAATATCTTGACCTCAACACATGAGTAGGTGGTTCTCTCTCAGAAAATGAATGCTGGTAGTGTAGGCATGTTTTGATGGCTTTCTCCATGAATGAAGAGAGGGTGGAGGGGTATATATAGTCTCCACACAAAATCTAACCGTTACACACAATTTAACAAACTCGGTGAGACCGAATTAGAATTCTCAGTCAGACCGATTTAGTTCATAATATGACCGTTAGGCATTTTGATGGGACCGACATGTCAACTCGGTGGGACCGATTTCTTTAGGGTTAGGTAATAACGTAATCTCGGTGAGACCGATTACACAAACCCCATGGGACCGACTTTGGTAATAAGCTAACCAGAGAGTTGGTCAGGCAAACTCGGTGGGACCAATTCGCTCATCTCGGTGAGACCGAAACGTTACGAAGGGGAAACAGAGAGTTTGCATTGCGAACTTGGTGGTACCGATCGCTCATCTTGGTTAGACCGAAACATTATGAAGGGAAACAAAGAGTTTGCAATCCCATCTCGGTGAGACCGAGATCCCTATCGGTGAGACTGAAGTGACAAGGATTTCTAGCATTGGCTATGTCAAATGAACTCGATGGCGCCGGATAGATCAAATTGGTGGGGCCGAGTTTGACTTTTGGTTTGGTTCATATGTGGATATGAGGAAGTGGTTGAGGGTTTTTGGAGCATATCACTAAGCATCTTGAGCAAGCAAGCCATTAAGCAACACCTCATCCCCTTTTAATAGTATTGGCTTTTCCTATTGACTCAATGTGATCTTGGATCACTAAAAGTAAAATGTAGAGTGTTGAGCGTTAGAGCTTGAGCCAATCCTTTGTCCTTAGCATTTTGAGGGGTCCACATTCCTAATCCATGCCATGCCAATCATTGAACTTCCTGAAATATTCATCTTGAAATAGCATTAGTTCAATGAGCTATATGTTGTTAGTAATTACCAAAGCCACCCAGGGGTAGTTGTACTTTCAACAACGCATTGGTCGCTCCCATGTAACCCGTAAAGATTCCTTGATTGGTCTTGTGGAAAGGATAGCACTTGATTGTTGATGTTCCTAGCCCGTACTTGAGCCTTGTGAGGTCTAGTTATAGATTCACATCGTCAAGGTCAGTAGTTTACTTATTATCGACGAGCCCACCATCACCACTTGCATTAGAGCTCGGGTTACAACTAATGTCCATGTAGATATTGATCTTGTGGGCATGGTGAGCAATCTTCAAATAATTTGCTACTTAAAAATAGTGCATCGTTCCCTTCCCTGCTGGGACGGAACGTGTTCTGCTTGCTTTTGTCTGACTCCCTACCACGCTATGCTTCTCTCTCGCACACACGGTTTTTCAAGTCCGCCCTACATGTTTCTCCCAGCCTCCTTGAATCGTGACGCTCAGACCGTAGGTCCCTTCCCAATCCTTCAACGAACCCCTGTCCCTTCTCCTCTTGCTCCTGACACCCATATTTAGGGTTTCGGTGTCGCCAGTCCCATCCAACTCTCGATGACGTAGCTCAGGTCGCCTATGTGAGCCAAAGATGGATGATGTGGTGGCTATGATTGCCGAGGAGGAGGCATGGGAGCTGGGGATTGATACTTCTCCAACGTATCTATAATTTTTGATTGTTCCATGCTATTATATTACCGTTTTGGATGTTTATGGGCTTTACTTTACACTTTTATATAATTTTTGGGACTAACCTACTAACCTGTAACGCCCCGGATTCGATGCGCCAGGTATCCGCCAGTTATTCGTCGTCATTGCCATGTCATTTGCTTGCGTGTTGCATTTTATCATGTCATCATGTGCATCTCATTTTGCATACGTGTCCGTCTCATGCATCCGAGCCTTTTCCCCGTTGTCCGTTTTGCAATCCGACACTCCTATGTCCTCCGGCGTTCCCCTTTTGCCTCTTGTTGTGAGCAGGTGTTAAAATTTCTTGGAATGGACCGAGGTTTGCCAAGCGGCCTTGGTATAGCACCGGTAGACCGCCTGTCAAGTTTCGTACCATTTGGAGTCCGTTTGATACTCCAACGGTTAACCGGGGAACCGCAAAGGCCTCTTTTGTGTGCAGCCCAACACCCCTCCAAAGTGGCCCAATAACCCATCCAAACCCCCTCCATGCTCTCGATCGTTCGATCACGATCGTGTGGGCGAAAACCGCTCCCCGTTTGAACTCCTCTAGCTTCCTCTACCTATAAATATGCCTTCTCCCCCGAAATTCTCGGTCCAAACACTAGCCCCCTTCCTCTCGCGCCGCCGGACGTTTCCCCCGCCACCGACGGACATATCCGCCGCCACCGTCCGCCCAATCCCGCGTCGACACCTGCCCTCGCGCCGCCTCCCGCCGCCGCGGCCCGCCGGGCCCAGTCACGGCCCTCCCGGCCCAGTCACGGCCCTCCCGGCCCGGTCGATTGCCGCCGCCAGCCCGCTCCCCCGGCTCCTCCGCGCAGCCCGAGCCCCGTCCGCCCGCCGCCGCCGGTGTGCTCCCGCCCCGCCGCCTGGCCCGTCCGCCGCCGCGCGCCTCCGGATCTCTGGCGACCTTCGCCTCCTGCCGGCGACATCGCGCCGCCTCCGCGCGCCGGCCGGCGCCTCTCGCGCCCGCCTCCCGCTCGCCGCCGCCAACCTCCGCCGCCGCGGCCGGTGCCCCTCGCCTTCCACCGCCGCTGCCCGCCATGGCCGAGCTCGCCGAGCTCCGCTGCTGGCCGGACCCCGCTGCCGGCGCCCGCCTCTAGGCTCATCGCCGCCCGCGTCGGCTGGAGCCGCCGTCGGACGCCGCCCCGACCTCGCCTTGGCTTCCGCGCGCTCACCGGAGCCGGATCCACCGCTGTTGGGATGAGATCCACCAGCACCCCCATTCAAACAGGCGCCCGCGTCCCGGATCCCTCCGTACCGCTCCTCCTCATCCCGCGTTGACTCCTCGGAGGGTAATTTTTGCCTAAGTCCCAAAATATTTTGCATTCTGGTGCCATGTTTGACCTGCCATATCTTGATGTGTGTTGCTCCGTTTGCTGCGTGTAATATATCAAAATGTTCATCATGAGATGCTCTTCATTTATTTCCATTGTGCCATGTTTGTTTGAGTCCATCTTGATGCCCTAATCATTGTTTCAAGAGTGCTATATGATGTTAACCTGCTGAAACTGTTTTAACTTGCTGTTTTGTCTTTTTCATTGCATTTGATGTGTGCATCCTATGAGTATGAGCTCTACATGTGTTTTGTACTAGATCATGCCATCTTCACAGTGGTGCCATCCATGTATTTTTGTGAGTCTTGTAGTGAGTGAATCGATCTCGTGAAGTAGGGTACTTGTTGTTGCTATTTTGCTAGGCTGATTCTGCTATATCATGATGCTATGTAAACCTACTGCTACAAATCATTCTATGCATAATCTAGAGATGTTCACTTAGGATGTTTTGTTATACATATCATGATATATCCATTCATGCCCCTGGTTGCATTTATAGCCTGATGTAGCTTGTTGTAATCTTGCTCTCAAGTTGCTAAATAATGTTGCTGTCAGCATGTTAACATTAAGTTCAGTTTTGCCATGAGCTTTGCTAGTGATCCATGCACCTTATGAACTTGCTCTTGCCATGCTTAGCTTCAGAAACATGTATTATTACTGTTGGTTGCCTTGACATGCCATGTATTTCTCTGTGGTGACTAGTTCAAGCTCACCAACATGCCTACTTATTGTTGTTCCTGCCATGTATGAATCTGTCACATCATTTGCCATGTTTACATGGGTGCCATCATATTTTCTGTGCCCTTTTGGCTCATGGTCAGTAAGGGTCTTCTGTTATATTAGATTAGTAGATTCATGCCATGCTTTTGTTTGCCATGTTAAGTTCCTGTAACGTGTTGTTTGATAGCCCTAAATATTGCAACCTGATGTTATTTCTGGCAAGTCTGAAACTGTTATTATTTGCAATCTTGCCATGTCCTTTTGAGCATGTTCTAGTGGTCTCTGGAGATAGCTCAGTGTTCATGTTTTGTCATGCTTTACCTGTACTTCATGCCCTTGCCTTTTGTTCTTACATTGAGATGCTGTAGAATATTGTTTTGATGCTTGTAAGATGCCTACTTGCTGTTTTGGACAGCTTGTCCTTTAAACTTGTAGAGTGTATGTGTTGAACCGTTGCTCCGTTTTGAGTGTGCTCTATATGAAACTTGCTTGATTTTGCATGTAGCTTCATATTATCATGTTGTATCCTTGTTTTGAGGTGTTTGCTTGATGTTTGTATGCATTTTGCATCAATGCCATGTTTTACTTGTTTTGCTCATATCTTCTAGGTCGTAGCTCCGAATTAAATGAACTTTATATTTAACTTGACTAGAATCTCGTGTAGATCATCTTGGTGCATCTTAACTTGCTGTTTAACAACTTGAACATAAGGTTTATTCAGATATGGACCAATTTTGAAATTTGCATATGAGGACTTACCGGATTAGTTATATGTTGTTTCTGGCCTCATTTAAACTTGTTTGGCTATGTTGCTCTTGTATGCATCATCTATTGCCATGAGTAGCCTCCTCTAGCTTTGTCATGCATCATGCTTGGTTGTGCATCATGTCATGTATATATGTGGTGTGTTTACCATGTTGTGTGCTTCTTTTCGATAGTTCCCGTTTCGTTGCGATCGTGAGGATTCGTTCGTCTACGCTTGGTTCGGCTTCATCTGTTCATCTTCTTCATGGACTCGTTCTTCTTCCTTGCGGGATTTCAGGCAAGATGACCGTCACCTTGGCTCTCACTACTATCATTGCTATACTAGTTGCTTCGTTCTATCGCTATGATGTGCTACCTATCTCTTGCTTATCAAGCCTCCCAAATTGCCATGTCAGCCTCTAACCTTTTTTACCCTTCCTAGCAAACCATTGCTTGGCTATGTTACCGCTCTGCTCAGCCCCTCTTATAGCGTTGTTAGTTGCAGGTGAAGTTGAAGATTGCTCCATGGTGGACAGGATTATGTTGGGATATCACAATATCTCTTATATTATTAATGCATCTATATATTTGGTAAAGGGTGGAAGGCTTGGCCTTATGCCTCGTGTTTTGTTCCACTCTTGCCGCCCTAGTTTCCGTCATATCGGTATTATGTTCCCGGATTTTGCGTCCCTAACGCGGTTGGGTGATTTATGGGACCCCCTTGACAGTTCGCTTTGAATAAAACTCCTCCAGCAAGGCCCAACCTTGATTTTACCAGTTGCCTCACCACCACCTACTTTTCCCTTGGGAATAATTAACCCAAGGGTCATCTTTATTTAGCCCCTCGGGCTAGTGCTTCTCTAAGTGCTGGTCCGAACCGAGGAACCTGCGGGGCCCCTCGGGGAAACTCGAGGTCTGGTTTTACTCGTAGCTTGACTTATCCGGTGTTGCCTTGAGAACGAGATATGTGCAGCTCCTATCGGGATTGTCAGTGCATTGGGCGGCTTTGTTGGTCTTGTTTTACTATCGTTGAAATGTCTTGTAAACCGGGATTCCGAGACTAATCGGGTCTTCCTGGGAGAAGGAATATCCTTCGTTATTGGTGAGAGCTTATCATGGGCTAAGTTGGGACACCCCTGCAGGGTTATAAACTTTCGAGAGCCATGCCCGCGGTTATGTGGCAGATGGGAATTTGTTAATATCCGGTTGTAGATAACTTGACACCAGATCTGAATTAAAACGCATCAACCGCGTGTGTAGCCGTGATGGTCTCTTTTCGGTGGAGTCCGGGAAGTGAACACGGTTTTGGGTTATGTTTGACGTAAGTAGGAGTTCAGGATCATCTCTTGATCATTGCTAGCTTCACGACCGTTCCTTTGTTTCTCTTCTCGCTCTTATTTGCGTATGTTAGCCACCATACTTGCTTAGCCGCTGCTGCAACCTCACCACTTTACCCTTTCCTTTCCCATTAAGCTTTTCTAGTCTTGATACCCATGGTAATGGGATTGCTGAGTCCTCGTGGCTCACAGATTACTACAACAACAGTTGTAGGTACAAGTTATGCGATGATCATGACGCGAGAGCGATGATTGCTTGTGTTGAGTTCTTCTTCTGCTTCTTCTTCGATCAGGGGATAGGTTCCAGGTCGGCAGCCTGGGCTAGCAGGGTGGATGTCGTTCGAGTTTCTGTTTGTGTTTCATCCGTAGTCGGATGGTGATCTTATGTAAGATGATATTGTATTCGTGTGGCATGGTATGCCTTTTGTATGTAACCCCATCTATTATGTAATGTTGATGTAATGATATCCACCTTGCAAAAGCGTATCAATATGCGGTTCTATCCTTGGTTGGACCTTCGAGTCTCTTTAGGATAGTATCGCATATTGGGCATGACATAACTGGAGGCCCAGCCCGAATTGTTGTTTTTTTGCCTATTCAGTGTTTCAAGAAAAGGAATATCAAACGGAGTCCAAACGGAATGAAACCTTTGGGAGCGATCTTTTTGGAACAAACGTGATCTAGGGGACTTGGAGTGGACGTCAAGCAACAGAGGAGGCGGCCACGAGGGTGCCCGGTGCGCCCCCTGGAGGTGGGCGCGCCCCCCACCCTCGTGGGCCCCTCGAGCATCCACCGACCTACTTCTTCCTCCTATATATACCCATGTACCCTGAAACCATCGAGGAGCACCACGAAAAACTATTTCAACCACCGCAACCTTCTGTATCCACGAGATCCCATCTTGGAGCCTTCGCCGGCACTCCGGCGGAGGGGGAATCGACCATGGAGGGCCTCTACATCATCTTCAAGGCCCTTCCGATGAGTTGTGAGTAGTTTACCACAGACCTTCAGGTCCATAGTTATTAGCTAGATGGCTTCTTCTTTCTCTTTGAATCTCAATACAAAGTTCTCTTCGATCTTCTTGGAGATCTATTCGATGTAACTCTTTTTGCAGTGTGTTTGTTGAGATCCGATGAATTGTGGGTTTATGATGAAGTTTATCTATGAGAAATATTTGAATCTCCTCTGGATTCTTTTATGTGTGATTAAGTTATCTTTGCAAGTCTCTTCGAATTATCAGTTTGGTTTGGCCTACTAGATTGATCTTTCTTGTAATGGGAGAAGTGCTTAGCTTTGGGTTCAATCTTGCGGTGTCCTTTCCCAGTGATAGCAGGGGCAGCAAGGCACGTATTGTATTGTTGCCATCGAGGATAAAAATATGGGGTTTATATCATATTGCATGAGTTTATCCCTCTACATCATGTCATCTTTCTTAATGCGTTACTCTGTTCTTTATGAACTTAATACTCTAGATGCAGGCAGGAGTCGGTCGATGTGTGGAGTAATAGTAGTAGATGCAGGCAGGAGTCGGTCTACTTGTCACGGACGTGATGCCTATATACATGATCATGCCTAGATAATCTCATAACTATGCGCTTTTCTATCAATTGCTCGACAGTAATTTGTTCACCCACTGTAATACTTATGCTATCTTGAGAGAAGCCAGTAGTGAAACCTATGGCCCCTGGGTCTATCTTTTATCATATAAGTTTTCCATCTACTTTTATTTGGATCTTTACTTTTCCAATCTATATCATAAAATACCAAAAATATTTATCTTATCATATTATCTCTATTAGATCTCACTTTCGCAAGTGACCATGAAGGGATTGACAACCCCTTTATTGCGTTGGTTGTGAGGTTCTTGTTTGTTTGTGTAGGTGCGTGTGACTTTTGAGGAGCCTCCTACTGGATTGATACCTTGGTTCTCAAAAACTGAGGGAAATACTTATGCTACTTTGCTGCATCACCCTCTCCTCTTCAAGGAAAACCAACACAAGCTCAAGACGTAGCAAGAAGGATTTCTGGCGCCATTGCTGGGGAGGTCTTCGCTCAAGTCAAGACATACCAAGTACCCATCACAAACTCATCTCCCTCGCATTACATTATTTGCCATTTGCCTCTCGTTTTCCTCTCCACCACTTCATCCTTGCCATTTTATTCGCCCTCTCTTTCCCAATCTTCTTTTTTCTCGCTTGTCTTTTGTTTGCTCGTCATCATGGCTAGTCCTCCTATCCTCGTTATTACTCCCGAACATGAAATTCTAATTTTAAGCAAAGGGAGGAAGAAAATCTAAAAGATGCTTGGCATAGAATTTGCAATGCTCAAAATAGATCTACTAGGAAGCTTTCTACTTCCGTTCTTCTTCACAATTTTTATGTAGGCATTACTCCGTGGAATAGATGCATTCTTGATACCATTACCGGAGGGAATTTTTTGGATAGCCATACCTTTGATGCTTATAATGCTATGTTATATTTGTTTGGTTCTCCTTCTCTCTTGGTAAATGGGACTATTTTGACTCTAGAACATGTGATGCAGAGGCTTGAAATTATTGAAAACAAAGTTTCCACTGTTGATTTAATTGAAAATCTAGATAAAAAGATTCATAACCAAATTACCCAATATGGATCTAGGGTTGGGTTACTTTGAATTTTTTTAAAGAGAAAGAACCTATAGTTAATGAAAGAATAGATCTAGATTCTACGAGAATCGGTAAACTTGAGGATATCATTACCAACTTAGAGTTGGCATTTTCATCCGTGAAAAACACTCCAAATCCTCCTACCAAAACTGCCAAATTTATTTAAGTTCCTAAGAATAAGGGTGAATCTTCTAATAAGGGAAATGCGGATCTCAAATTAATAAGTGTTCATCCCAATTGTCTCTCTATCATTAAGGAATCTTTTGCTACAAATGAATTTCTTGAATTCTTGCCTAAGGGCTTAATCATTGATAAAAAGGGAGAAACTCCTAAAGATTATAAGTGCTCTATTGAGGAATTGAATGCCAAAGATGGCAATACTTAGATCTATCCTCGCTTTTATGCCTAGCTAGGGGCGTTAAACGATAGCGCTAGTTGGGAGGCAACCCAATTTTATTTTTTATTTTTTGTTTTTTCTTCTGTTTAATAATAAATATTTCATCTAGCTTCTATTTATATGTGTTTTCATGTTTTAGTTAGTGTTTGGGCCAAGTAGAACCTATAGGATAACCTATGGTGATAATTAATTTGATTCTGCTGAAAAACAGAAACTTTGCACGCACAAAAATAATTTTAGTAATTCACAGAAATGTGCTTTTGCGTTGATTCTTTTTGATGTAGATCAATAGAAAAATTGCCCAGGACTTCATATTTTGGTAGGATTTTTAGAGTTTCATAAGTATTCGAGAGTTACAGATTGCTACAGACTGTTCTGTTTTTGATAGATTCTGTTTTTCGTGTACTGTTTGCTTATTTTGATGCATCTATGGCTAGTATCGGTGGGTATGAACCATAGAGAAGTTGGAATACAGTAGGTTTAACACCAATATAAATAAAGAATGAGTTCATTACAGTACCTTATGTGGTGGTTTTTCTTTTTTGCACTAACGGAGCTTATGAGATTTCCTGTTGAGTTTTGTGTTGTGAAGTTTTCAAGTTTTGGGTAAATATTTGATGGACTATGGAATAAGGAGTGGCAAGAGCCTAACCTTGGGGATGCCCATGTCACCCCAAGATATTCAAGGATAACCAAAAACCTAAGCTTGGGGATGCCCCGGAAGGCATCCCCTCTTTCGTCTTCGTTCATCGGTAACTTTACTTGGAGCTAATTTTTATTGGCCACATGATATTTGTTTTGCTTGGAGCATCTTGTATGATATTAGTCTTTGATTTTTAGTTTACCACAGTCATCCTTGCTGTACACACATTTTGGGAGAAACCCACATGATTTGGAATTTATTAGAATACTTTATGTGCTTCACTTATATCTTTTGAGCTAGATAGTTTTGCTCTAGTGCTTCACTTAAATCTTTTAGAGCACGACGGTGGCTTGATTTTGTAGAAATTGTTAATCACTTAAATCTTTTAGAGCACGACGGTGGCTTGATTTTGTAGAAATTGTTAATCTATCATGCTTCACTTATATTATTTTGAGAGTCTCTTAGAACAGCATGGTATTTGCTATGGTTATAAAATTGGTCCTAGAATGATGAGCATCCAAGTTGGGTATAATAAAAACTATCATAGGAAGTGAATTGGATGCCATGATCAATTTGATACTTGATCATTGTTTTGAGATATGGAGGTGGTGATGTTAGAGTCATGCTAGTTGGGTAATTGTGAATTTAAAGAATGCTTGTGTTGAAGTTGCCAAGTCCCGTAGCATGCATGTATGGTAATCGTTGTGTAACAAATTTGAAATATGAGGTGTTCTTAGATTGTCATCCTTATGAGTGGCGGTCAGGGACGAGCGATGGTCTTTTCCTACCAATCTATACCCCTAGGAGCATGCGCGTAGTGCTTGGTTTTTGATGACTTGTAGATTTTTTCAATAAGTATATGAGTTCTTTATGACTAATGTTGAGTCCAAGGATTATACGCACTCTTACACTTCCATCATTGCTAGCCTCTTTGGTACCGTGCATTGCCCTTTCTCACCTTGAGAGTTGGTGCAAACTTCACCGGTGCATCCAAACCCCGTGATACGATACGCTCTATCACACATAAACCTCCTTATATCTTCCTCAAAACAGGCACCATACCTACCTATTATGGCACTTCCATAGCCATTCCGAGATATATTGCCGTGCAACTTTCCACCGTTCCGTTCATCATCATGACACGCATCATCATTGTCATATTGCCTTGCATGATCATGTAGTTGACGTCGTATTTGTGGCAAAGCCACCATGCATATTTTTTCATACATGTCACTCTTGATTCATTGCCCATCCCGGTACACCGCCGGAGGCATTCATATAGAGTCATATCTTGTTCTAGTTTTGAGTTGTAATTCATGAGTTGTAAATAAATAGAAGTGTGATGATCATTATTATTAGAGCATTGCCCCCCCCCCCCAAAAAAGAAAGGCCAGAAAAAAAAAGAAAGGCCAAAAAAAGGCCCAAAAAGAAAAAGAAAAAAGGGGGCAATGTTACTATCCTTTTCTACACTTGTGCTTCAAAGTAGCACCATGTTCTTCATATAGAAAGTCTTTTATGTTGTCACTTTCATATACTAGTGGGAATTTTTCATTATAGAACTTGGCTTGTATATTCCTACGATGGGCTTCCTCAAAATGCCCTAGGTCTTCGTGAGCAAGCAAGTTGGATGCACACCCACTAGTTTCTTTTGTTGAGCTTTCATACATTTATAGCTCTAGTGCATCCGTTGCATGGCAATCCCTACTCCTCATGTTGACGTCAATTGATGGGCATCTCCATAGCCCATTGATTATCCTCGTCAATGTGAGACTTTCTCCTTTTTTTGTCTTCTCCACACAACCTCCATCATAATATTCTATTCCACCCATAGTGCTATATCCATGGCTCACGCTCATGTATTGCGTGAAAGTTGAAAAAGTTTGAGATTACTTTCGTATGAAACAATTACTTGGCTTGTCATCGGGGGTGTGCAAGATGAGAGCATTCTTGTGTGACGAAAATGAAGCATGACAAACTATATGATTTTGTAGGGATGAACTTTCTTTAGCCATGTTATTTTGAGAAGACATGATTGCTTAGTTAGTATGCTTGAAGTATGACTATTTCTTATGTCAATATGAACTATTATTTTGAATCATTTGGACCACAATAAAGAAAATTACATTGAGAATTATGATAGGTAGCATTCCACATCAAAAATTCAATTTTTATCATTTACCTGTCGAGGACAAGCAGGAATTAAGCTTGGGGATGCTTGATACGTCTCCAACGTATCTATAATTTTTGATTGTTCCATGCTATTATATTACCCGTTTTGGATGTTTATGGGCTTTACTTTACACTTTTATATCATTTTTGGGACTAACCTATTAACCGGAGGCCCAGCCCGAATTGCTGTTTTTTGCCTATTTCAGTGTTTCAAAGAAAAGGAATATCAAACGGAGTCCAAATGGAATGAAACCTTTGGGAGCGATATTTTTGGAACAAACGTGATCCAGGGGACTTGGAGTGGACGTCATGCAATAGAGGATGCGACCACGAGGGTGCCCGGCGCGCCCCCTGGAGGTGGGCGCGCCCCCCACCCTCATGGGCCCCTCGAGTGTCCACCGACCTACTTCTTCATCCTATATATACCCATGTACCCTGAAACCATCGAGGAGCACCACGAAAAACTATTTCCACCGCCGCAACCTTCTGTATCCGTGAGATCCCATCTTGGAGCCTTCGTCGGTGTTTCGCCGGAGGGGGAATCGACCATGGAGGGCCTCTACATCATCTCCAAGGCCCTTCTGATGAGTTGTGAGTAGTTTACCATAGACCTTCGGGTCCATAGTTATTAGCTAAATGGCTTCTTCTCTCTTTGAATCTCAATACAAAGTTCTCTTTGATCTTCTTGGAGATCTATTCGATGTAACTCTTTTTGCGGTGTGTTTGTCGAGATCCGATGAATTGTGGGTTTATGATCAAGTTTATCTATGAGAAATATTTGAATCTCCTCTGAATTCTTTTATGTGTGATTAAGTTATCTTTGCAAGTCTCTTCGAATTATCAGTTTGGTTTGGCGTACTAAACTTTCTTGTAATGGGAGAAGTGCTTAGCTTTGGGTTCAATCTTGCGGTGTCCTTTCCCAGTGACAGCAGGGGCAGCAAGGCACGTATTGTATTGTTGCCATCGAGGATAAAAAGATGGGGTTTATATCATATTGCATGAGTTTATCCCTCTACATCATGTCATCTTTCTTAATGCGTTACTTTGTTCTTTATGAACTTAATACTCTAGATGCAGGCAGGAGTCGGTCGATGTGTGTAGTAATAGTAGTAGATGCAGGCAGAAGTCGGTCTACTTGTCACGGACGTGATGCCTATATACATGATCATGCCTAGATAATCTCATAACTATGCACTTTTCTATCAATTGCTCGATAGTAATTTGTTCACCCACCGTAATACTTATGCTATCTTGAGAGAAACCAGTAGTGAAATCTATGGCCCCCGGGTCTATCTTTTATCATATAAATTTTCCATCTACTTTTATTTGCATCTTTACTTTTCCAATCTATATCATAAAAATACCAAACATATTTATCTTATCATATTATCTCTATCAGATCTCACTTTCGTAAGTGGTCGTGAAGGGATTGACAACCCCTTTATTGCGTTGGTTGGGAGGTTCTTGTTTGTTTGTGTAGGTGCATGGGACTTTTGAGGAGCCTCCTACTGGATTGATACCTTGATTCTCAAAAACTAAGTTAAATACTTACGCTATTTTGCTGCATCACCCTTTCCTCTTGAAGGAAAACCAATGCAAGCTCAAGACATAGCAGGGATGCACAATCATTATAGTCGTAATTGAACCTTGGAGGTGCTAGCAGCGGCGGCAGTAGCCGTTGGTCCGGCTCACAAATCTAGTAGCATCCCCCTCTCCCACGACCACAATGAGAGGAAAGACAAACGCTCGTCGCCCGCCAAACTCGACGACCTTCTCGGTGCTGCCCAGGTTTCGTCGGCCCCCTATTTTGATTACAATGTTTTTGCTGGAATCGTGATGCACTGTCATATTTGAATACACACTTAAACTGGATCACGAGGCAGGGCAGATTAAGAAGTTGATGCATTGTCTGGTTGTTTTCTTTTTTTCTTTTTTGTGTGTATGACATTCTCGGTCCTTATTGGCTATATGAATTGTTTTTGTGGTAGCAATTATGTGGGATCAGAGGGAATTAGTGTTGGGGAATGTAGTAATTCAAAAAAATTCCTACGATCATGCAAGATCTATCTAGGAGATGCATAGCAACGAGACAGGAGAGTGTGTCCACGTACCCCTGTAGACCGAAAGCGGAAGTGTTTAGTAACACGGTTGATGTAGTCGAACGTCTTCGCGATCCAACCGATCCAAGTACCGAACGTACGGCACCTTCGTGTTCAGCACGCGTTCAGCACGATGACGTCCCTCGAGTTCTTGATCCAGTAGAGGGCCGAGGGAGAGTTCTGTCAGCACGACGGCGTGGCGACGGTGTTGATGATGTTACCGGCATAGGGCTTCGCCTAAGCACTACGACGATATGACCGAGGTGTTAAACTATGGAGGGGGCACCGCACACGGCTAAGAGGATAATTGTTGTGTTTTGGGGTGCCCCCTGCCACCGTATATAAAGGAGGGAGGGAGGAGGCTGGCGGCCAGGAGGGGCGCGCGCCATGGGGAGTCCAACTAGGATTCCCAATCCTAGTTGGAGTCCCCTCCT
The DNA here is from genome assembly GCA_963921465.1 of Triticum timopheevii. Lineage (NCBI taxonomy): Eukaryota > Viridiplantae > Streptophyta > Magnoliopsida > Poales > Poaceae > Triticum > Triticum timopheevii. The sequence goes on from OY997271.1 coordinate 90,876,450, forward strand.
TTCCAAGAGGGGGAGAGAGGGAAGGAGTAGGAGAGGGAGAAGGAAAGAGGGGGGGGCCCTCCTAGTCCAATTCGGACCAGCCATGGGAGGCGCGCGGCCACCCTGCGGCCCTCCTTTCCTTTCCACTAAAGCCATTAAGGCCCACTACTTCCCCCCCCGGGGGGGGGGGGGGGGTCCGGTAACCTCCCGGTACTCCGAAAAATGCCCGAACCTTTCCGAAACCTTTCAAGTGTCCGAACATAACCTTCCAATATATCAATCTTTATGTCTCGACCATTTTGAGACTCCTCATCATGTCCGTGATCACATCCGGGACTCCGAACAAACTTCGGTCATCAAAAACACATAACTCATAATACAAATCATCATCGAACATTAAGTGTGTAGACCCTACAGGTTCGAGAACTATGTAGACATGATCGAGACACATCTTCGATCAATAACCAATAGCGGAACCTGGATGCTCATATTGGCTCCTGCTACTTCTTGAGCTTGCGTTGGTTTTCCCTTGAAGAGGAAATGGTGATGCAGCAAAGTAGCGTAAGTATTTCCCTCAGTTTTCAGAACCAAGGTATCAATCAAGTAGGAGACGACACACAAGTCACTGAATACCTACACAAACAATCAAGAACTTGCAACCAACACGATAAAGGGGTTGTCAATCCCTTCACTGTCACTCGCAAAAGTGAGATCTAATAGAGATAATAAAGTAAATATTTTTGGTATTTTTTATGTATAGATTGGAAAGTAAAGATTACAAAATAGTAGATCAGAAACTAGAAAGATGTAAACGAGATTTAATAATATGGAAAAGAGACCCGGGGGCCATAGGTTTCACTAGTGGCTTCTCTCGAGATAGCATATATTATGGTGGGTGAACAAATTACTGCCGAGCAATTGATAGAAAAGCGCATAGTTATGATGACATCTAAGGCAATGATCATGAACATAGGCATCACGTCCGTGTCAAGTAGACCGACTCCTGGCTGCATCTACTATTACTCCACACATCGACTGCTATCCAGCATGCATCGAGAGTATTAAGTTCATAAAGAATGGAGTAACACATTAAGCAAGATGACATGATGTAGAGTAGTTAACTCAAGCAATATGATGAAAACCCCATCTTGTTATCCTTGATGGCAACAATACAATAAGTGCCTTGCTGCCCCTACTATCACTGGGAAAGGACACCGCAAGATTGAACCCAAAGCTAACCACTTCTCCCATGGCAAGAAAGATCAATCTAGTAGGCCAAACTAAACCGATAATTCGAAGAGACTTGCAAAGATATCAAATCATGCATATAAGAATTCAGAGAAGAACCAAATAATATTCATAGGTAATCTTGATAATAAATCCAAAATTCATCGGATCTCGGCAAACACACCACAAAAGAGTACTACATCGAATAGATCTCCAAGAACATCAAGGAGAACTTTGTATTGAGAATCAAAGAGAGAGAGAAGAAGCCATCTAGCTAATAAATATGGACCCGAAGGTCTGTGGTAAACTACTCACGATTCATCGGAGAGGTAATGGTGTTGATGTAGAAGCCCTCCGTGATTGAATCCTCCTCCGGCAGATTGCCGAAAAAGGCCCCAAGATGGGATCTCACGGGTACAAAAGGTTGCGGCGGTGGAAAAGTGGTTTCGTGGCTTCCCCTGATGTTTTTTGGGGTATAAGAGTATATATAGGCGAAGGAACTAGGTCAGGGGAGCTACGAGGGGGCCCACGAGGGTGGGGGGCGCGCCTACCCCCCTGGACGCGCCCTCCTGCCTCGTGGCCTCCTCGTTACGTCTCTGACTTCATCTCCAAGTCTTCTGGTTTGCTTTCGGTCCAAGAAAGATCATTGCGAAGGTTTCCTTCCGTTTGGTATTCCTTTTCTGCAAAACTCTAAAATAGGCACAAAAAAACAGAAACTGGCACTGGGCCCTCGGTTAATAGGTTAGTCCCAAAAATAATATAAAAGAGCATATTAAAGCTCATTAAACATCCAAAACAGATAATATAATAGCATGGAACAATCAAAAATTATAGATACGTTGGAGACGTATCAGCTCCTACATATTCTACGAAAGATCTTTATCGGTCAAACGGCATAACAACATACATTGTTCCCTTTGTCATCGGTGTGTTACCTGCCCAAGATTCGATCGTCGGTATCATCATGCCTAGTTCAATCTCGTTACTGGTAAGTCTCTTTACTCGTTCCGTAATGCTTCATCCCGTAACTAACTCATTAGTCACATTGCTTGCAAGGCTTATAGTGATGAGCATTATCGAGAGGGCCAAAGATACCTCTCCGATACACTGAGTGACAAATCCTAATCTCGATCTATGCCAACCCAACAAACACCTTCGGAGACACTTGTAGAGCATCTTTATAATCACCTAGTTACGTTGTGACGTTTGATAGCACACAAGGTGTTCCTCCGGTATTCGGGAGTTGCATAATCTCATAGTGTGAGGAACATGTATATGTCATGAAGAAAGCAGTAGCAATGAAACTGTAACGATCATAATGCTAAGCTAACGGATGGGTCTTGTCCATCACATCATTCTCCTAATGATGTGATCCTATTCATCAAATGACAATATGCCTATGGTCGGGAAACATAACCATCTTTGATTAACGAGCTAGTCAAGTAGAGGCATACTAGGGACACTATGTTTTGTCTATGTACTCACACATGTACTAAGTTTCTGGTTAATACAATTCTAGCATGAATAATAAACATTTATCATGATATAAGGAAATGTAAATAACAACTTTATTATTCCTCTAGGGCATATTTCCTTCAATTAGACTCGAGCGATGGATTAAGAGACCATCTATTGGGTTGTGTGTTTTATCTATTACTACTTATAAAAACACGGGTTGGGTGAATCCAAACAATCTCGGCAATTACATTAATTGCAATTAATGTTGTGAACACGGCTGATTGCATTGGCTACAATTAATCTTGGAAACATCATAAAATTCGAAATTATAATTAATCTTGAAAACAACATTAATTACCAAATTATAGTTGCAAAAATATTCCTTTATTTATATTTCTCCTTTCAACTCCATCAGATCATAACTAATCTATTCTATAAGAATAAAATGGGCAACATGATTTGTGTTTCGTCAACGTTGAGGATGTAGACCGTATTACTACATGCTTGGTTGTCCACTCCCAGTGTTCCCACAACATCACCCTTGACAATGAATCCTATACCATGAGCCAATACATAGCCATATTGAGAAGCTAAGACCAAAGGACACAACACATCCTTTCAAGTCAAGAAATGAGGGTGCCACTAAATATCTGCAACCGATGCAAAGTGGCGACAAATTTATAGGCACATGACATAGATAAGATTTTCAAATGGTAAAACTTTAAACAACATGTGTGTGATAACCCACAATTATAGGGGATCGCAACAGCTTTCGATGATAGAGTATTCAACCCAATTTATTGATTCGACACAAGGGGAGCCAAACAATATTTGCAAGTATTCGCAGTTGAGTTGTCAATTCAACCATACCCGGAGAACTAAATATCCGCATCAGAGTGATCAGTAGCACGGTAGTATGATAATTTGATGACAACAGTAACAATAGCAATAGTAGCAGTAACGGTAACAGTAGTAATTTGATGGCACATGTGACAGCAGCAGCATCAACAGTAGTAACTTAGCAAAGATCAATATGTGAAAAACTCGTAGGCATCATGTAACATTTATAACCTAGGGCGACACAAAACTAGCTCCAATTCATAAATGTAATGTAGGCATGTATTCCGTATATAGTCATACATGCTTATGGAAAAGAACTTGCATGACATCTTTTGTCCCACCCTCCCGTGGCAGCGGGGTCCATAAGGAAACTAAGGTATATTAAGGCCTCCTTTTAATACAGAACTGGAACAAAGCATTAACACATAGTGAATACATGATCTCCTCAAATTACGGTAATCATCGAAAAGAATCCCAATTATTGTCACCTTGGGGTCTGCAGATCATAACACGTAATAGGTGCATATAACTTGCATGGTAGGATCAAGAACACAAATATATTGGTGAAAACATAAACCGTTCAGATCTGAAATCATGGCACTCGGACCCTAGTGGCAAGCATTAATCATAGCAAAGTCATAGCAACATCAATCTCAGAACATAGTGGATACCAGGGATCAAGGCCTAACAAAACTAACTCGGTTACATGATAAATCTCATCCAACCCATCACCGTCCAACAAGCCTAGGAAAGAATTACTTACTTCCGGCGGTGAGAATCATGAAATTGGTGATGGAGGATGGTTGATGATGACGAAGACGGAAGATCCCCCTCTCCGGAGCCCCGAACGGACTCCAGATCTGGCCTCCCAATGAAGAACATGAGGTGAAGGCAGCTTCGTATCGTAAAACGCAATGAAACTTTTTCTCCTATTTTTTTCTCAGGAAATAGGAACTTACAGTATCCAGATTAGGATCAGCGGAGCCTCGTGGGCCCCACTAGGTATCAGGGCGCGCCCTAGGAGGGTGGCGCACCCTGGTGCCTAGTGGGCAGCTTGGCCCCCCCTCCAGCGGGTCTTTGCTCCAGTATTTTTCTTTTATTCCAAAAAATTATCCAAAAAGTTTCGTCTAATTCCGTGAACTTTTATTTCTGCACAAAAACAAGACCATGGTAGTTCTGCTGAAAACATCGTCAGTCCGGGCTAGTTTCATTCAAATCATGCAAATTAGAGTCTAAAACAAGAGAAAAAATGTTTGGAAAAGTATATACGATGGCGACGTATCGGTGTGCATCAAGAGGGGAAAATCATAAGAAGCAAAGACAATGAGAAAAAAACCCTATCACGATACTATTAAATTATACGTGCATTGCACGTGTGCGACCATTAGTGTGTTGTTGCATGTGTTTGATATGCTGTGGCTTGACTCTTCTTGTCAAAGTCTAGGGTAGGAAGTTTGATTAGAGAAAGGTTATCTGAAACGAGTCTCATATTCAACAATTCAAATTTGTTAATGGAATGAATTTTATGTTCTTCAAAAATGTATTTAGGGAGAGCTGGGTAACACGACCATCTTTCCTTTCAACAAGTACTCACGCCAATCACATGGCTTATTAACTTTTGTTAACATAACCAGACTACCTAGGTATGCTCCTAAAAATAATAACCGAGTACATGGCTCCTATCTTATTCTCTTGAAATAGGCTTTCACCGCGCTTTATAAATAAAGCAAAGATCCATACAACCAACATCCAAATCCGCAACAGAATAACGACTGTGGCAAAAGAACAACCGCTGGGGCAACAGCACAATCATGCCCAAGAAACAAAAGAGAAAATAGAAAAAAGAAAAAAAGCCACCTAGTGGCTGCCGACAAGCGGCCCTATGAAGAAGATAATCGGCATGTTATAGCCAGGAGCGCATTCCGACAAAGAATTAGTTTCGTAGGATTTGTATGTTGGAAATATGCCCTAGAGGCAATAATAAAAGATTATTATTATATTTCCTTGTTCATGATAATTGTATTTATTCATGCTATGACTGTATTAACCAGAAATCGTAATACACATGTGAATACATAGACCATAATATGTCCCTAGTAAGCCTCTAGTTGACTAGCTCGTTGATCAACAGATAGTCATGGTTTCCTGGCTATGGACATTAGATGTCGTTGATAACAGGATCACATCATTAGGAGAATGATGTGATGGACAAGACCCAATCCTAAGCATAGCACAAGATCGTGTAGTTCGTTTGCTAGAGCTTTTCCAATGTCAAGTATCTTTTCCTTAGACCATGAGATCGTGTAACTCCCGGATATCGTAGGAGTGCTTTGGGTGTACCAAACGTCACAACGTAACTAGGTGACTATAAAGGTGCACTACAGGTATCTCCGAAAGTGTTTGTTGGGTTGACACGGATCGAGACTGGGATTTGTCACTCCGTATGACGGAGAGGTATCTTTGGGCCCACTCGGTAATGCATCATCATAATGAGCTCAAAGTGACCAAGTGTCTGGTCACGGGATCATGCATTACGATACGAGTAAAGTGACTTGCCGGTAACGAGACTGAACGAGGTATTGGGATACCGACGATCGAGTCTCGGGCAAGTAACGTACCGATTGACAAAGGGAATTGAATACGGGGTTGTTTGAATCCTCGACATCGTGGTTCATCCGATGAAATCATCGAGGAGCATGTGGGAGCCAACATGGGTATCCAGATCCCGCTGTTGGTTATTGACCGGAGAGTCGTCTCGGTCATGTCTGCATGTCTCCCGAACCCGTAGGGTCTACACACTTAAGGTTCGGTGACGCTAGGGTTATTAGGAAGACTTGTATGTTATTACCGAATGCTGTTCGGAGTCCCGGATAAGATCCCGGACGTCACGAGGAGTTCCGGAATGGTCTGGAGGTGAAGATTTATATATGGGAAGTTGTCATGCGGACACCGGAAAGTTTCGGGGGCATATCGGTATTGTACCGGGGCCACCGGAGAGGTTCTGGGGGTGCACTGGGAGGGGCCACCCCTCTCGGAGGGCCTCATGGGCTGCAAGGGGCAGGGAACCAGCCCCTGGAGGGCTGGGCGTGCCCCCCCTTGGGCCCATGCGCCTAGGGTTGGGGGGAAACCCTAGTGGGGGCGCCCCCCTTTGCTTGGGGGGCAAGCCCCCCTCCCTGGCCGCCGCCCCCCCTCTAGATCTCATCTAGAGGGGCCGACCCCCCTTGCCCCTTCCCCTATAAATAGAGGGGTGAGGGGAGGGCTGCAACACACAACAAAGGCGCAGCCCCTCCCCTCCCCAACACCTCTCCTCCTCCGTCACGAGCTTGGCGAAGCCCTGTCGGAGTACTGCTGCTCCACCACCACCACGCCGTCGTGCTGCTGCTGGAGCCATCTTCCTCAACCTCTCCTTCCCCCTTGCTGGATCAAGAAGGAGGAGACGTTGTCCGTTCCGTACGTGTGTTGAATGCGGAGGTGCTGTCCATTCGGCACTTGGTCATCGGTGATCTGAATCACGGCGAGTACGACTCCATCATCACCCTTCCCTTGAACGCTTCCGCACGCGATCTACAAGTGGTATGTAGATGCAATCTCTCTCCCATGACTCGTTGCTTAGATGAACTCATAGATGGATCTTGGTGAAACCGTAGGAAAAATTTTAATTTTCTGCAACGTTCCCCAACAGTGGCATCATGATCTAGGTCTATGCGTAGTTCTCTATTGCACGAGTAGATCACAATTTTGTTGTGGGCGTAGATCTTGTCAACTTGCTTGCCGCTACTAGTCCTTTCTTGCTTCAGCGGTATTGTGGGATGAAGCGGCCCGGACCAACCTTACACGTATGCTTACGTGAGACCGGTTCCACCGACTGACATGCACTAGTTGCATAAGGTGGCTGGCGGGTGTCTGTCTCTCCCACTTTAGTTGGAGCGGATTCAACGAAAAGGGTCCTTATGAAGGGTAAATAGAAGTTGACAAATCACGTTGTGGCTTTAACGTAGGTAAAAAAACGTTCTTGCTAGATCACCTATAGAAGCCACGTAAAAACTTGCAACAACAATTAGAGGACGTCTAACTTGTTTTTGCAGCAAGTGTCTTGTGATGTGATATGGCCAAAAGTTGTGATGAATGATGAATGATATATTGTAATGTATGAGATCATGTTCTTGTAATAGGAATCACGACTTGCATGTCGATGAGTATGACAACCGGCAGGAGCCATAGGAGTTGTCTTTATTTTTTGTATGACCTGCGTGTCATTGAAGAACGCCATGTAAACTACTTTACTTTATTGCTAAACGCGTTAGCCATAGAAGTAGAAGTATTCGTTGACGTGACAACTTCATGAAGACACGATGATGGAGATCATGATGATGGAGATCATGGTGTCATGCCGGTGACAAAGATGATCATGGAGCCCCGAAGATGGAGATCAAAGGAGCTATATGATATTGGCCATATCATGTCACTACTATATAATTGCATGTGATGTTTATTATGTTTATGCATCTTGTTTACTTAGAACGACGGTAGTAAATAAGATGATCCCTTACAACAATTTCAAGAAGTGTTCTCCCCTAACTGTGCACCGTTGCTAAAGTTCATCGTTTCGAAGCACCACGTGATGATCGGGTGTGATAGATTCTTACGTTCACATACAACGGGTGTAAGACAGTTTTACACATGCAAAACACTTAGGGTTAACTTGACGAGCCTAGCATGTACAGACATGGCCTCGGAACACAGAGACCGAAAGGTCGAACACGAGTCGTATGGAAGATACGATCAACATGGAGATGTTCACCGACGATGACTAGTCCGTCTCACGTGATGATCGGACACGGCCTAGTCGACTCGGATCGTGTAACACTTAGATGACTAGAGGGATGTCTAATCTGAGTGGGAGTTCATTATAATAATTTGATTAGATGAACTTAATTATCATGAACTTAGTCTAAAACCTTTGCAAATATGTCTTGTAGATCAAATGGCCGCCGCTCATGTCAACATGAACTTCAACGCGTTCCTAGAGAAAACCAAGCTGAAAGGAAGGACCGCTAGGTGATGCACCCGTCCTAGAGAACCAAGACGTTATGAACGCTTGGCAGTCTCGCGCTGATGATTACTCCCTCGTTCAGTGCGGCATGCTTTACAGCTTAGAACCGGGGCTCCAAAATTGTTTTGAGCAACACGGAGCATATGAGATGTTCGAGGAGGTGAAACTAGTTTTCCAAGCTCATGCCCGGGTCGAGAGATATGAAGTCTCCGACAAGTTCTATAGTTGTAAGATGGAGGAAAATAGTTCTGTCAGTGAGCACATACTCAAAATGTCTGGGTTGCACAACCGCCTGTCCCAGCTGGACATTAACCTCCCGGACGAGGCGGTCATTGACAGAATCCTTCAGTCGCTCCCACCAAGCTACAAGAGCTTTGTGATGAACTACAATATGCAGGGCATGGTGAAGACCATTCCTGAAGTATTTTCAATGCTGAAGTCAGCAGAGGTTGAAATCAAGAAAGAACATCAAGTGTTGATGATCAATAAAACCACCAAGTTCAAGAAGGGCAAGGGTAAGAAGAACTTCAAGAAGGACGGCAAGGAAGTTGCCAAGCCTGGTAAGCCAGTTGCCAGGAAGAAGTCAAGCAATGGACCCAAGCCTGAGACTGAGTGCTTTTATTGCAAAGGGAAGGGTCACTGGAAGCGGAACTGCCCCAAATACTTAGCGGACAAGAAGGCCGGCAACACTAAAGGTATATTTGATATACATGTAATTGATGTGTACCTTACCAGTACTCGTAGTAACTCCTGGGTATTTGATACCGGTGCCGTTGCTCATATTTGTAACTCACAGCAGGAGCTGCGAAATAAGCGGAGACTGGCAAAGGACGAGGTGACGATGCGCGTCGGGAATGGTTCCAAGGTCGATGTGATCGCCGTCGGCACGCTACCTCTACATTTACCTATGGGATTAGTTTTAAACCTCAATAATTGTTATTTAGTGCCAAATTTGAGCATGAACATTGTATCAGGATCTCGTTTAATACGAGATGGCTACTCATTTAAATCCGAGAATAATGGTTGTTCTATTTATATGAGAGATATGTTTTATGGTCATGCTCCGATGGTCAATGGTTTATTCTTAATGAATCTCGAGCGTAATATTACACATATTCATAGTGTGAATACCAAAAGATGTAAAGTTGATAACGATAGTCCCGCATACTTGTGGCACTGCCGCCTTGGTCACATTGGTGTCAAGCGCATGAAGAAGCTCCATGTAGATGGACTTTTAGAGTCTCTCGATTATGAATCGTTTGACACATGCGAACCATGCCTCATGGGCAAAATGACCAAGACTCCGTTCTCCGGAACAATGGAGCGAGCAACCAACTTATTGGAAATCATACATACCGATGTGTGCGGTCCAATGAGCGTTGAGGCTCGCGGGGGATATCGTTATGTTCTCACTCTCACTGATGACTTGAGTAGATATGGGTATGTCTACTTGATGAAACACAAGTCTGAGACCTTTGAAAAGTTCAAGGAATTTCAGAATGAGGTAGAGAATCAACGTGACCGAAAGATAAAGTTTCTACGATCAGATCGTGGAGGAGAATATTTAAGTCACGAATTTGGCACACACTTAAGGAAATGTGGAATCGTTTCATAACTCACGCCGCCTGGAACACCTCAGCGTAATGGTGTGTCCGAACATCGTAATCGCACTCTATTGGATATGGTGCGGTCTATGATGTCTCTTACCGATTTACCGCTATCATTTTGGGGATACGCTCTAGAGACAGCTACATTCACTTTAAATAGGGCACCGTCTAAATCCGTTGAGATGACACCGTATGAATTATGGTTTGGGAAGAAACCTAAGCTGTCGTTTCTAAAAGTTTGGGGATGCGATGCTTATGTCAAGAAACTTCAATCTGAAAAGCTCGAACCCAAGTCGGAAAAATGCGTCTTCATAGGATACCCTAAAGAAACCATTGGGTATACCTTCTACTTAAGATCCGAGGGCAAGATCTTTGTTGCCAAGAACGGATCCTTTCTAGAAAAAGAGTTTCTCTCGAAAAAGGTAAGTGGGAGGAAAGTAGAACTCGATGAAGTACTACCTCTTGAACAGGAAAGTAGTGCAGCTCAGGAAAATGTTCCTGTAATGCCTACACCGACTGGAGAGGAAAATAATGATGATGATCAAGGTACTTCGGACCAAGTTGCTACTGAACTTCGTAGGTCCACAAGGACACGTTCCGCACCAGAGTGGTACGGCAACCCTGTACTGGAAATCATGTTGTTAGACAACGGTGAACCTTCGAACTATGAAGAAGCAATGGCGGGCCCAGATTCCAACAAATGGCTTGAAGCCATGAAATCCGAGATAGAATCCATGTATGAAAACAAAGTATGGACTTTGACGGACTTGCCCGATGATCGGCGAGCGATAGAAAACAAATGGATCTTTAAGAAGAAGACGGACGCGGATGGTAATGTTACCATCTATAAAGCTCGACTTGTCGCTAAGGGTTATCGACAAGTTCAAGGGGTTGACTACGATGAGACATTCTCTCCCGTAGCGAAGCTGAAGTCTGTCCGAATCATGTTAGCAATTGCCGCATACTATGATTATGAGATATGGCAGATGGACGTCAAAACGGCATTCCTTAACGAACATCTTAAGGAAGAGCTGTATATGATGCAGCCGGAAGGTTTTGTCGACCCTAAGAATGCTAACAAAGTATGCAAGCTCCAGCGATCCATTTATGGGCTGGTGCAAGCATCTCGGAGTTGGAACATTCGCTTTGATGAGATGATCAAAGCATTTGGGTTTATGCAGACTTATGGAGAAGCCTACATTTACAAGAAAGTGAGTGGGAGCTCTGTAGCATTTCTCATATTATATGTAGATGACATACTTTTGATGGGAAATGATATAGAACTCTTGGACAGCATTAAGGCCTACTTGAAGAAGTGTTTTTCAATGAAGGACCTTGGAGAAGCTGCTTACATATTAGGCATCAAGATCTATAGGGATAGATCGAGACGCCTCATAGGTCTTTCACAAAGCACATACCTTGATAAGATTTTGAAGAAGTTCAAAATGGATTAGTCCAAGAAAGGGTTCTTGCCTATGTTGCAAGGTGTGAGATTGAGCTCGGCTCAATGCCTGACCACGGCAAAAGATAAAGAAGAGATGAGTGTCATCCCCTATGCTTCAGCCATAGGATCTATTATGTATGCCATGCTATGTACCAGACCTGATGTAAACCTTGCCGTAAGTTTGGTAGGAAGGTACCAAAGTAATCCCGGCAAGGAACACTGGACAGGGGTCAAGAATATCCTGAAGTACCTGAAAAGGACAAAGGACATGTTTCTCGTTTATGGAGGTGACGAAGAGCTCGTCGTAAAGGGTTACGTCGATGCTAGCTTCGACACAGATCTGGATGACTCTAAGTCACAAACCGGATACGTGTATATGTTGAATGGTGGAGCAGTAAGCTGGTGCAGCTGCAAGCAGAGCGTCATGGCGGGATCTACATGTGAAGCGGAGTACATGGCAGCCTCGGAGGCAGCGCATGAAGCAATTTGGGTGAAGGAGTTCATCACCGACCTAGGAGTCATACCCAATGCGTCGGGGCCGATCAAACTCTTCTGTGACAACACTGGAGCTATTGCCCTTGCCAAGGAGCCCAGGTTTCACAAGAAGACCAGGCACATCAAGCGTCGTTTCAACTCCATCCGTGAAAATGTTCAAGATGGAGACATAGATATTTGCAAAGTACATACGGATCTGAATGTCGCAGATCCGTTGACTAAACCTCTCTCACGAGCAAAACATGATCAACACCAGAACTCTATGGGTGTTCAATTCATCACAATGTAACTAGATTATTGACTCTAGTGCAAGTGGGAGACTGTTGGAAATATGCCCTAGAGGCAATAATAAAAGATTATTATTATATTTCCTTGTTCATGATAATTGTCTTTATTCATGCTATAACTGTATTATCCGGAAATCGTAATACACGTGTGAATACATAGACCATAATATGTCCCTAGTAAGCCTCTAGTTGACTAGCTCGTTGATCAACAGATAGTCATGGTTTCCTGGCTATGGACATTAGATGTCGTTGATAACAGGATCACATCATTAGGAGAATGATGTGATGGACAAGACCCAATCCTAAGCATAGCACAAGATCGTGTAGTTCGTTTGCTAGAGCTTTTCCAATGTCAAGTATCTTTTCCTTAGACCATGAGATCGTGTAACTCCCGGATACCGTAGGAGTACTTTGGGTGTACCAAACGTCACAACGTAACTGGGTGACTATAAAGGTGCACTACAGGTATCTCCGAAAGTGTTTGTTGGGTTGACACGGATCGAGACTGGGATTTGTCACTCCGTATGACGGAGAGGTATCTTTGGGCCCACTCGGTAATGCATCATCATAATGAGCTCAAAGTGACCAAGTGTCTGGTCACGGGATCATGCATTACGATACGAGTAAAGTGACTTGCCGGTAACGAGACTGAACGAGGTATTGGGATACCGACGATCGAGTCTCGGGCAAGTAACATACCGATTGACAAATGGAATTGAATACGGGGTTGTTTAAATCCTCGACATCGTGGTTCATCCGATGAAATCATCGAGGAGCATGTGGGAGCCAACATGGGTATCCAGATCCCGCTGTTGGTTATTGACCGGAGAGTCGTCTCGGTCATGTCTGCATGTCTCCCGAACCCGTAGGGTCTACACACTTAAGGTTCGGTGACGTTAGGGTTATTAGGAAGACTTGTATGTGATTACCGAATGTTGTTCGGAGTCCCGGATGAGATCCCGGACGTCACGAGGAGTTCCGGAATGGTCCGGAGGTGAAGATTTATATATGGGAAGTTGTCATGCGGACACCGGAAAGTTTCGGGGGCATATCGGTGTTGTACCGGGGCCACCGGAGAGGTTCCGGGGGTCCACCGGGAGGGGCCACCCCTCTCGGAGGGCCTCATGGGCCGCAAGGGGTAGGGAACCAGCCCCTCGAGGGCTGGGCGCCCCCCCCTTGGGCCCATGCGCCTAGGGTTGGGGGGGAAACCCTAGTGGGGGCGCCCCCCTTTGCTTGGGGGGCAAGCCCTCCTCCCTGGTCGCCGCCCCCCCTCTAGATCTCATCTAGAGGGGCCGGCCCCCCTTGCCCCTTCCCCTATAAATAGAGGGGTGAGGGGAGGGCTGCAACACACAATCAAGGCGCAGCCCCTCCCCTCCCCAACACCTCACCTCCTCCGTCACGAGCTTGGCGAAGCCCTGTCGGAGTACTGCTGCTCCACCACCACCACGCCGTCGCGCTGCTGCTGGAGCCATCTTCCTCAACCTCTCCTTCCCCCTTGCTGGATCAAGAAGGAGGAGACGTCGTCCGTTCCGTACGTGTGTTGAACGCGGAGGTGCTGTCCGTTCGGCACTTGGTCATCGGTGATCTGAATCACGGCGAGTACGACTCCATCATCACCCTTCCCTTGAACGCTTCCGCACGCGATCTACAAGTGGTATGTAGATGCAATCTCTCTCCCATGACTCGTTGCTTAGATGAACTCATAGATGGATCTTGGTGAAACCGTAGGAAATTTTTTAATTTTCTGCAACGTTCCCCAACATTGTACATCCAACAACAAACTAACACGAGCACTGTATGTTTACTAAATTTCTTTGGACATAGGAGTGGTATTTCCTTTCTTTGTAGTAGATATATACTTTGGCCTCTCATGCAATAGTTGTTAACATATTTTTTTGTAACAAGGCCAAAGACTCTGCTGCAGATGCGCCAAGAGCAACGCTGACCACTGCCTATAAGGAAGCAGGTTGTGGTAAAGGATCGTGCATAGCTCCTGTAGCACTACACCGTCATCATATGCCTCATCGGCCCAACGGTGATGGCGACTTGCACGAAGAGGCCGCCGCCTAGAAGGACAAGCAAAGGGTGGAAAATAGCGTAGGCTCCAACAACACCACGTAGTAGTCCTATGCCTCACAGGTCTGGCGCCGACAGTGACTTGCGCGAAGCGTTCTTGGTTTGTGGTGTAAGGGGGTGTAGTGTAAAGGTAAGCGCCGAACTGATGGTTTATGTTAGTTATCTCGATGATTGGTGTTCTTTATCTTTAGTGATTACTATAGAGTTGAATTTGCCAAATCAAGTTGTCTTTGTGCATCAATGTGTTAACAAGGGTATAACTATATCAATTTAAGAGCCCTTATAATTCTCAGCAGTAGTGCAAACTAAACCATTAAACAATCGGAGCATGACTGGCCTTTCATTGTTAGACTGATTTTATGCGCTACGTTGAAGAGAATAAGCACTGAAAGCATGCTTGCATTCACTTTAGCTCGTTCATTGTGTTACAGGGCAGCGTGTTCACTATCGTGCATGATGCTCGCTGCTTCACTGTCAAGTGATTGTTGTTTTGACCAATTTTATAAGATTTGTTCGAAAGAAAAACTTGTGATTTCTTGAAAGTACAATTAACTTCCGACAACAATTTAGTAGCTTTTATAAGTTGGATTGTTTCGAGAGTTTTTTTAATAACCTTTATTGTACATACACTGTCATCAGAAGCGAGTTAATGTTTTCTTTATCCTTGTAGAGTAAGTGTTTCTGATGGAGCTCATTTGACTGAATTTGCTACTGAGTTGTCACATTTTGAGGTGCACAATTGAAGAATACAACATTTTTTTTTGAAAAGGACGTTAGTGCATTCATATATATTGAAAAGAGATGTATTTACTTTTTGTTGGAGGTTTTCTGTACATATTGTAACTTTGTAGACAACAATTTGATTGCTAACCATCAAGGTCAACTTCTGATATGCCCCTTTTGCTTAGTGCATGCGTGGCCATTTAAGGAGTACTCCCAATCAAGAGTAGTACTCCTTCCGGCCCATAATCATGGGACGTATGGGAGTATGTGTTTATCAATAAAGGTTTTTTTTCATTCTAGTTTGAAAAATTATATGTCTTGCTAACATTTTGAATCTATACCTGCAAGGAATTCAAAGTTGCATTCTTCGACATTTCTGATCTCTGAAAGTAACTCACAATCATTAGTGCATTTTATAGTGATTCAACTTTTGTCTATCTTGTTCCAGATGGATCCCATCAGATGAAAATAATTTGATCCCGCGGATCCTGATTTCGATGGGAACATAAGACAAAGGTCGAATCATATACGCCACAAGAGAAGAGATTTGAACAAACATCAACATTGGCCAAGTTTGTTGAGAAGTACGAGTTTGAAAATTCGAACATTTTTATGAAGTCATCATTTTGTATCACATTTTTTACGGTTGAGATGCACCATACTGGACGGATATCTTTGTTCCTTGGTCGTAGGGCATCCACAGTGCTTAGAGGCTGGCTTGCCTCTAAGCTGGGTCCCATGTCCTGTAGTAAAACTTGGCTCAAAAGTGCGTAGTGTGTAGCACATATTCTCAGCCTCTAAGGTGTCCCCACATAGAGTAAAATATTTGATTCTTCAACCGATTGTGTCTCATCTCTTTGCATGGCCATCACTCTTTCTATCCATGACATGTGGGGTTAGTTGATTATTTTGGTCCAAAGCAAGAACTAGAGGCAGTCTCCAAGCTTGGCATCGATGCTAAGGATTTTGGCTTAGAGGCGCATGCCCACAGTGTATAGCGCCTGCCACAGTGTAGGCAACAAAACACAACATTGTGGATGGTACCTACCAAGGAACGGCCGAGATTGTATAATCGTTATTAAACACGTTTTTTTACAGTGGCGTATACTATTATTTTCAGTCGATAACTGTAGATTGTCTGACCTTTGTGACCGAGCGAGGAAACAGTAGTCAGTACTGCTCACCAGACGACACTGAATCGCCAACAACTGCGTTCATCATGTCGCCGGCGACTTCTTCCGCGGTGGGTACCCTATCCGGCGGCCTCCTCCCCCACGCTGCACATCGCCGGCGACCCTTCCCAACCGCCCGCCTCCTCCCGCCGCGTTGGTCTAGGCTCCAGGTCAACGCGGCCCGTCATCGCCGCCCGGCCACTCCCGCGCGCGCCCAGAGCGCTCCCTCCCCAGGTCCGGAGCTCCTCTACCCCCTCGCCGGGACGCGATGTTTACGCCTCGGTTCGGGTCCTTGATAGAGCTCAGTTTTTTTTTTTCATCCATCGCTATTTCAGGGTACCTGCCGGACTCGGAGTTCTACAAGATCGAGGCCATCCTGAGGTCAGTGCGTCAGCATACCAGTGAGCTTCGGGGCCTTCCTGGTTTGTTTGTAGATTTGACTAACCCATGTTGAATCGTGCCGAATTGGTGCAGGCCGTGGAGGGTGTCGCATGTCTCGTCGGTGAGTGCGGGTTGGTGTTGCAAGCCGTCTTTCTTTCACGTACACGAGGTGTTCGTTCAAATAGCTCCACGGAAATTCTGCAGGGTTTGCTAGAAATGGGGATCAGAGGCGTGACGGTGTCTGATGTGCGGGGTTATGGGGCGCAGGGCGGGTCGACGGAGCGGTACGAAGGTATTGGCTCGGCCCGTGGTTGTGGCGCCTAAATTGCTGAACTGTATTTCAGTGCCTGTGGTTCGTCATGTATTGTTTCTGCTTCCATCAGTTGTGATCCTTCTGTTAATGTGTTCCCTAGAGCTAACGTTGCATTGAATTGTGAAAGGAATGGGTCAGTGATTGTCGTTAGAAATGGTTTTCATTAACGATCAACAAATCATTACCACACCCTCTAGAATGTGGTCATGTTAGTTCCCTCCAGTCCCCCATTTGGTAAAAAAGGCTGTAATTTGCTTTGCCTGATTTTGTTGATTGTATTGTTCTGTGCTGAGATATCCCTTGTGGTTTGTATGTTTCTGTTTTAAAGAAGCTGCAGATATTCAGGGACTGGAAGCAACCCTTGATTATTACAAATGTTGCACTCGAGATTACATTTTAATTTCTTTTGATGTAGTATGTTGGCTTGAAATATCTGTAACACAGTTCCTACTTCACATTATTGCACCATTTTCTATATTTTCTGTATCAAACATTCGAGCATCTCAATGGTTGGTTATGAGAACAAGCCAATTGCAACAACTAGAATGAGGTTGAATCACACCCAAGTTGATAGCAGTAGAAACCAGGTGAAGCTTTGAGAAGTTATATTGATGTTTCTCATTAGTACCTTCCTCTCTTACATTTCCGTTCTTGTTTTATTTAGGTCCTCGAGGAATGTTAACAACTAAAGATTGAACACAGTCGTTCTTGCATTTTTCTTACATAAGTTCCCCATAGTCTTATACTCTGTATATGCTTAAGTGATATTAGTACACTGAGCAACTCATATGAAATTAGGTTCTGTATATGTAGAAACATATATTGGACTGATTATTAGTTCAAGTCAACTATCTCACAAAATATGGATTTATTCTACTGCTGTTTATGTCATGTTTCTTGGGAAAGTGGATACCCATGAACAAAATATGACCTGAAAAGATAATGGGCAAGCAGGAGAAAGTATTGCAACAACTTCAGGAGGAAATGGCTGGGAATTAGAGAAACATCGGGATAAAGACATGGATTCTTCTGAGTAATTTTGGCATTCGTATCAGTATTGTCATTTTACATGCCTAATTGATCAAGTATATTAATTCTTAGTGCTATTCAGTAACTACTTTACCTTATGCAGTTCTAAGTTCTTATGCCGATGCTTGCTCATTGTTGGTTTGCAGGGTCAGAATTTTCAGAAGATACATTTATTGCTAAAGTTAAAATGGAAATAGTCGTGTGCAAGGAGCAGGTAATAGCCTGTTTTTTTATTAATCCTGAAAAAGAAAGTACACATCTTTAATACCCTCTGGTTGAGATAGCTGATCATAGCATCGAAATGATATAATTTTCTCTGTGATACAAATAGTTACCTTCCTTCTCTATGATACAATTTGCTTTGCTGTTCACTTATACATAGAGTGTTGTTAAAATATTTGTGCTGTCCATTCTGTGTATCTCTTTGAAGGTTTTGTTTTGCATTATGTTAATGTGTTTCTGCACTGTCCAGGTTGAGCCAGTAATTGACAAAATAATTGAGAAGGCCAGAACTGGAGAAATTGGCGATGGAAAGATATTCTGTAAGTGCAAAGTTTTCTTGGCAACTGTTAGAAGTCTGCAATCACGCTGTCGGGTTTAATCTTATTTCCGTACAGTTGTTACTGTCATTTAGTATTTGCCAATCTGAAATGTATATCTGCAGGAAGCTAACCGCAATACCGAACTACTCCCTCCGTAACATAATATAAAACGTTTTTTGACATTCTCGTTATGTCAAAAATACGTCTTATATTAAGCTACAGAGGGAGTATTAGTGAACACTAAACAGAGTATCGCAACAACATACACGCCCTCCAGAAGTGTGTGTTTTAATCCTGAAGTGCTGTTTCACATGCATAGTATCCCAATGCTTTCCCATAGCTGATTTGTGTTTTTAGAAACCTAGGAATCATGATCTCTAGTACCTTAGAGCAACTTCAATGGGGCGACCCATTTCGTCCGCCCATGTCCGTTTGGATCTGTGCGGACAAAAACGCCGGCCCAACGCAGAGACCCATTTCCATTTTGCGTCCGCTTTGTGTCCGCGCGGACTCATTTCCGTCCCAAATTTGAGCCATATTTGGGTCTGAGGCGGACACAAAGCGGGCGTTTTCCGTCTCCTCCTCGTCCGTCTACGTCCGCTGCACGCCTCGTCTGGCCCACCTGCCATCCACCCACCTTCTTATTTTATTTTTTTCTCTCTCGCTGCACACCTCGCCTCTGCCGCCCCATAGCAGCCACGCCATCGCCAATCCTTGCTCCGGCGAGACTCCGCAGGCGCCGCCGCCACTCAAGCCCGTGGCCGCGCTGGCCTCGCCGCGCTCGCCCCGCTCGCACCAAAGGCAGGCGCTCGCCCCGCTCGCACCGAAGGCAGGACGCTGGTCGCCACCCCCCGTCCCCGCGCCGCGCGCCCGGCCGCCCCTGGTCGCGCGCTCGGCCGCGCCGCCCCGCCGCCCCTGGTCGCGCGCCAGGCCTCGGCGCGCCCGACCCCGGCAGCGCCAGGCTAGGCCGCGCCGCGCCCGGCAGCGCCTGCCCCAGGCCGCGCCGCCCCGCCGCCCCTGGTCGCGCGCCAGGCCTCGGCGCGCCCGACCCCGGCAGCGCCAGGCTAGGCTGCGCCGCGCCCGGCAGCGCCTGCCCCAGGCCGCGCCGTGCCCGGCCTCGCCGCGCCAGGCCAATCCGCGCCGCGCCCAGCCACGCCCGGCAGCGCCTGCGCCAGGGCAGGCCGCGCCGCGCCCGGCCATGCCTGGCCACGCATGCGCCATGCCAGGCCGCGCCGTGCCCGGCCACGCCCGGCACCGCCTGGCCTGGCCTCGTCGCGCCGCGCCATGCTCGTGGCGCTCGCCGTGCCACCCCCGCTGTGGGGTTCGAGCTCGCCCGTCTGCCTCCTGCGCATGCTGCGAGCTCCCGTGCCCTGCTTGCTACGTGTTTGAGGAAATGCCAGGGCGGACATGTCGAAAATGGGTCTGGCTACCGTTGGGTGCAGTCACAGACCCAAATGAAAAAGCGGAAACGGTCGCGCGGATGGGCGACCCAAACTGACAAAAAGCGGACAAAATCGGTGTCCGTTTGGGTCGCCCCGTTGGAGTTGGCTCTTAGACGCACTTCATCATGATCTCTATGCTTAGGCCTCATCTGTTTTTTCTGCCCTTTTTCCCAGTGATACCCGTCGCGGACGTTGTAAGGGTACGCACCGGCGAACGTGGAGTGCATGCGGAGAGGATGATCGGCGGTCTGTCAGACAAGCTGCCCCCGGTGATCACAATATCATGAGTAGAACTCGACTGCTCTTGCTACCTGTATCTGTACTGTAAGCGCATCCCTCAGGTTGGTTGCTTGTGGCCGTGTGTGTGGCTTGACCTTTGGGGAATAATAATGTGTATGTAACATTGTGTGTTCTGTGTTGGCACGAATAAATCGGCACCAGCATCCATACGGTGGGTGGTGTTGCTGAATGTGGCGGTTACTGTGGTTCGTGTGCCCAATGTGGTGATTGCAAACTCCCTCTTGGTGAGAAGGTGAAAATCTGGATGTAATTTGTGCCAGTTGAGTAAAAGTTTCATTTCCTTTCTGGGCGTGGCTAGGTATCAATCGACCGAGACTTGACTAAGTCCCAAGCGACATAACATGGAAAAGAAATTTTGCACGGATAAAATCACACAAATACAACATGGACTAGGACATACCTGATTTAGCAAGTTATTTCCTTTAAACTTATATATGGGAGCGAATTGTCAAAAAAAAAAAACAACTTACGGGAGCGATTGACATGACGGCTATCAGAAACGTGGAACCGTCGAGGGATTCTGAACTCTCGCCACGGAAGAGAATCGTGACGTACAGGCAAGTAGACTTCCAGTTGTGCGTGCACTGTGTCGGACATGAGTCGGCCGAAGCTAGAGGTTGGTAGGAGCACACCGGACGCGGCGACGTCGCCCGTGAACGCCGCCACGTACGTCGTGGCATGGCCACCTTTGCATTTGGCACAGAAAACACACGCGTTTGGCGCAAAGGTGGCCGAGCGAGGTTATCATCAGTATCATACACGATGACAAGCGAAATACGACTGATTTTCGAGGCACCAGCAATATAATTACCCAAGTCATATCTACATCGAATAACCTTTACCTCGGAGCAGGGCAGAGAGTTGACGTACCTGAACCTGACAGCACGAGGTCAATCAATCAAGCATGGATGATGGACGATGCAGACCCATCACCCATGCATGAGTGGCTCTGCGCCGATCCACGCGGAGACTCCCCGCACGTGTCAACCCGAAAAAGCTGCATCGCATTGCAGTCAAGCAAGCAAGCAAGCAGTTCAGAAACAACAACATGTAAGCAACACGTTAATTCTCAAGCGTGCAATCTTCGTTGAACAACGGATCTCCTTTTCACCCCGAGTCAACGCAAGCCCAGCCGTCCGATGGGTGGATCCATCGCCATCTCGACGGAGCAGAGAGGGATAGGGCAGGCGGGTGAGATCCTATACGCGTCAACCCGATTCGTCAGTGATGAGTAGTGGTTAAACTAATCGGGATCTCATCTCAGTTTAACCGGATCTCATGTAAAGCAGCAGTGCGGGCCTAGGGTTGGCTCTCTACTAACCAATTCTCATATCGATCATTGTAGATTGTAGGATCTTTGCTAATGACGAGAACACGCGTTGAGCGTCACATTGTTTTTAAAATCTGTGTACTGGTACCTTTTTAACCTTTCTATCTGCCACTGTGGATTGACTTTTGACAGTTGACACTGGAGAGATGGCCAACGATAATTTCGGTCCAGAGTGATTAGACAAGTTTCCTACAGCACAAAAACGGCTCTATTACTCAACGAGAGGTTGAGAAATACTTGTAACCTTCAGAATTAGGATGAGAAAACATTGATTTGATGGTGGGAGTGAATTGGTACTCTCAATAGGAAAACGTCAGGCAAAAGTTTTTCAGTTTTCTGAAAAGAAATTCTCAAAGCTACGTGTGTACTTAAGATCTGTTAAGAAAAACGGCCCTTTGTGGCTTGTGCAAAAGACAACAAACACGTCTTCATTTTACTTCTGGCTGTTGAGTTTTCACTTCAATCAAAATAGGAAATTGTTGCTAGTGGGGCGTGAGAGAGATTGACGTGCCACTTAGCTTCACCTTTTCGTTTTTTCACGTCTCCTTGCTGTTCCTTTTGCAGTTCCACCAAAGTCGCACGCTTGTTCTTCTTGGCAACTACAAATAAAGATTAAGCCGGCTTTGCAACGGCATTACACCACTAAAGAAGCAATTTCATATCTTGGGCTCAGTTCAAAAGTCTTTGAATTGACCGAGCTAACTTTTTTGAAAGTGCTCGTCGTTTTTAACGAGCAAACAACCTCCTTTTCTTAACGAGGGCACTAGCTTAGCCTTGTTTCACTAATTAATAAAAAGAACAAATTTCAGCATTTTTAGCTGCCTGAAGTTTTTGCAAGTCCTAGTCAGCTAAGATAAACATCATACACAAAATTGTATGTACCATAATGGAACTGCAGTAATATCAGTTCGGTTATGGCACTGTGTACTAACGTTTTTTTTTGCATACACAGTAATCTAGTAATATCAAGAAGATGCCGATGACACCGGGCATCTGCAATCCCACAATATTAAAAACTAGTCAAGGCATCGACGATGTTAAACAAGAGAGCACGATGATCCACGGCAAGCAGCAACACCGACCATCCCTTGACAACATGTGGATTGTGAGAATGGTTCTCCAAAAAGCCAAGTGTTAAGGAAGAGAATAAGGCGCAAGCATTTAAGTTATTAAATCCAACCACTTAGGACGAGATCATGGGTTTTCAACCTGAAGATTAAGTTTGATCAAAATCCAAATACTGTCTTCAACAATCGACCAATGCAATAGCATCGGGATTGATAGGCACAACCATTAATGTCAGACCTAGTGTTTTCACCACGAAGTTGGAGATCAACACTCCAGGAAGCACCGCCAAAATGAAGCCGCATGAGTTACCCCTACCATTTGCTGACCAAACAAAGGCGAATCCAGCGTGCACTGTCTGATGAGAGGGGAGGGCTTCTAACACCGCCAATATCCCACATTTTGGGACACTCAAACAAGCTGCACCTTCATCGCTGGTGTAAGCCACTAGTAGATCTGGGGAAGGCCTTGCCCCCAAACGAATTCTTTGCGCGCCAACACTTTCTTAGGCACAATCTGACATCACTAGCTCTGCTACAATACATGTATACTGCTAAAGCACCATAAACCGATACGAGATGGTTGGCATGAGCCACGAGATGCTGGGGGATTATGCGCTCGAGGTCAGATGAGACCCGCCATGCTGCTGGGAATTGGGATCCACAAACCAAGTGGCCAGTCATCGAACTGTTTCCGCACACTTCCTCCACCACGCCACACCATCGTTGTTGACCCTGCTACCCGCCGCTGCAATGCATCATGCCGACACTACAACCGTCTACCTCCTCTCCCAATGCTACTCGACTGCCTCCACCATTAGGAGACCCGTCACCCCCTTCATCAGCAACCGCGAGACTTCGCCCAACATCTCCTTTGGGGGCAGCGAGGTGAGGGAGGAGATGAAGAAGATGGAAGGGGACTATGATCTAGGGTCCGCGCCAGAGTCGCATGGAAGGGGCGACTTGAGGTACGTGCCATATGGAATCTCTCTGGTGATCACAATTTAAGCTTGTATTGTATGTGTAGTGATATAGGATGATCATGGTTGGATCTTGGCCCAAAAATCTTGAAAATAGAACCATGATGTAAGAAACTTGAGTGTACTTTCAAATAGACGACCACTTAGAAAATACACTCATTCCCAAAAAAAAAAAGGAACTTAGAAATACAGATACATGTTAATCAGGTTGGCAAGAGTCTGGCATAAACACCAACCGAGATCAAACCGGTGTTACCTACCCATTTGCAACTAGATCTTTGTGTTAGCCATTAACCATCCTATTACCAATATATGTGCATGGACATCTAAGCAAGTTCAATGAATCTGTGAGGTCAGACATTGTTCGGTTGACTTTTGTTAGAACATCAGTTTGGCATGTTAATTATTTTTTGGCCTATGGTTGAGCCAACTTTGAATTAACCCTGGCATCACGGGGATGCATGCGGAGATGCCCCGAAAAGGATTCTTCGACCTTCTAGAAACAAAACAAACCCAGTAGCTGTCACCAATACTACAACATATATACTCTAGACTAATCTGCCCCGTTTGTCTTACTCCGTGTCACCAAGTCAAAGCTTTGACCCATGCATGCGTGCATGCTGCATTAGCAGCAGCCACCGCGCGCTTTGACAACAAATATCATGGTTGACAATGCAACATGTTGAGAACATTTCAATGCTTGGTGGCAACATTTGGGAGCTAGCTGCTACAGGTTGAAGTAAAATACACATCCAACACTGCTGCTCCTCCTCCTACTACTTCTCTGAGTTAACCCTTAGTCCAAATGATGGCTAGTCGTAAATAAACCATAATTAAGAAATGATGGGATAAAATTCACGAACCTCTTGGCTGTGCTCTAGCGACTCAAGGCGGCTAGGGTTCCTCGCCTCCTGCAGGCACCGCTGCTGGTCTATCCTGTCTGCTGTGGCCTTAGGTCATGGAGGCGTGCTGGATCTTCGTTTTTACCGGCCGGAGGACTCCAACTCCGTTTTTAGATGTCTTTTTGTGTCTGTTTATGTTTGTGTCTTGCTCAAAAAGGGGAGGCGACGACTGCTCCTGAAGATGGAATAACGTTTTCCTCGCCTAGCCCCGTCCCAACGTAGCAATTTATTCTTTAATTTGTACATTGATATCTACAGAACTATTCAATCATGGGAAATATTGCCGCTGACTTGCTACTATAAGCTGGAGTACTATCAAAAACACATTTACATTTATTAATGTTTTATTTCACAAATTGACGATCAAAGTTGTACTGGAGATAGCATTTTGAGTATGAGCCGTGTATGCAGGAGACGGAATCGTCAAAACTTGAAAAATGATAAAACTCCAAAACTTGAACAGTGGCATTTGGCCAAGTATGGCGCAAATGTTCGTCTATAGTGCCCGTCACCTAACGTGCCATTATATATGAGAGAGGTGAAACCAATATCGTACTCCTCCTATAGCTAAGCCATGTATTCAGATTCTTAACACGAACACTTGGTTGACCAATTAACATCAGTGCATCTGTCTCATTAGTTTAAGTGATTGATTCTCATGTCAAACGACAGGCTGACTTAAACATTTGGTCGAAGACGTTAGTGGATCCTACCATCCGACATTAGTAAACGACTTATATTTCCCTGGCAATGGCATCATGCGGACAGAGACTACAGCTAAGGAGTTGATCCATTGCACACGCTGGTCAAAATTTGTAGTAAGAGAGAGGTCATCAGGAATTAAGTGGATGATTAAACAATTAAACAGAGGTCTTTTGGCCAAGTCAAAGAGGCTGCGGGTCACATGCTTAATCATTTGGAATATCACATCTCAATTGCTTAGGCAACCTTAAGCCACGAGCTGTGCTGAGCAACTAAATTAAATATTGGTGTTTGAGGTGGGATCAAACTGTCACAGAGACAGGACAAAAAGTTGTTTGCCAACATTTGTTTTTTAGTTATATATATTGTTTGGTTGCAGACACATGGGCCCTCTGAATTACTTGGTTCTAAATTTTCTTGTAGGATCTTATGGTGCACTTACAATATGATTTTTTTTTCAGAAAAGGAGGAAGACCCCCGCCTGATGACATACAATTAAAAGAGAGAGAAAAGAAAATGAAATGAATACTTGTCAACTTACTGCTGATGAAAATGATATTTTAGCTGCTCCTTTTTCTGAGAAAGGGGTGTTTGAGGCCATATCGCAGATGAAAAATAATAAGGCTCCCGGCCCGGATGGATTCCCGACTGAGTTCTATAAGAAATCCTGGCATATTATTAAAGGGGATCTGTTGCCGTTGTTTCATGATTTATTCTCTGGCTAGCTTCACCTTTTTTCAGCTGAATTTTGGAACGATAACGCTGCTTCCTAAGAACACAGAGGCTGTGAGAATCAAGCAATTCAGGCCCATCTGTCTTCTTAATGTTAGTTTCAAAATTTTTACCAAGGTCGGGACGAATAGACTCACACAGATTGCGCATCTGTGGTGCAGCCTACTCAAACTGCTTTCATGCCGGACAGGAACATCCTCGAAGGGGTTGTGGTCCTTCATGAAACGCTCCATGAGATTCACACGGAAAAACTTGATGGAGTTGTTTTCAAGGTGGATTTCGAGAAAGCGTACGATAAAGTCAAATGGCCTTTCCTTCAACAGGCCTTACGCATGAAGGGTTTTGATGAAGCTTGGCGACGCCAGGTAGAATCTTTTACGCAAAGAGGGAGTGTTGGAATTAAAGTGAATGATGACATAGGTCATTATTTCCAGACACACAAGGGCCTGAGACAAGGTGATCCAATGTCTCCTATTCTGTTCAACATCTTCGTTGACATGTTGGCAATCTTGATAGGTAGGGCAAAGGAGGCCGGTCAGGTGGGTGGCTTGGTGCCTCATCTAGTTGATGATGGTGTGTCCATCCTGTAGTATGCTGATGATACAATCATCTTTATGGAGCACGACTTGGCAAAAGCGAGAAATATGAAGCTGGTGTTATGCTTATTTGAACAATTGACCAGATTGAAGATTAACTTTCATAAAAGCGAGTTGTTCTGTTTTGGTAGAGCCAATGAGGAACAAGAGGCTTATAGGCAATTGTTTGGATGCGAATTGGGAGCATTACCTTTCACGTACCTAGGTATACCCATTCACCATCGTAAGCTGACAAACAGAGAATGGAAGTGCATCGAGGATCGGTTTGAGAAGAAACTGAGTTGCTGGAAGGGCAAACTCATGTCATATGGAGGCCAATTGATTCTTATTAATTCGGTGCTCACGAGTATGCCTATGTTTCTCTTATCTTTCTTTGAAGTCCCAGTTGGGGTTAGGAAAAGGCTGGACTTCTATCAATCCCGATTCTTCTGGCAGAGTGATGAACTAAAGAGAAAATACCGACTCACCAAATGGGATATCATCTGTTGACCAAAGGACCAGGGGGGCCTTGGTATCGAGAATCTTGAAGTCAAGAACAAATGTCTTCTCAGTAAGTGGCTGTATAAGTTATCAATTGAGATTGACGCAACTTGGGCGCAGATTCTCCGTAGCAAGTATGTGCAGTCCAAGACTTTGTCACAAGTGACAGTGAGACTGACTGACTCGCTATTTTGGAAGGGGCTTATGAGAGTCAAAGCTGCCATCTTTTATAGAACAAAGTTTATTGTCGGTAATAGCAACACCACTCGCTTCTGGGAGGATACTTGGCTTGGTGAAACGCCGTTGGCGCTTCAGTATCCGTCCCTGTATCGTATTGTTCAGCGACGTGATGCTCTTGTTGCAACGATTATGCAGTCCATTCCCCTTAATATTCAGTTTAGGAGGGTGCTTGTTGGCGACCGGTGGGAAGCATGGCTTCATCTGGTGAGTAGACTGATGGAGGTTCAGCTAGCTCATCAGCCCGATCAGTTGTTGGAAGCTTACTAGGTCTGGAGAGTTCACTGTCAAGTCGACGTATATCGATGTCATTAACTCTAGTGTTATTTCTAGTTCCAAACATGTTTGAAAAGTCAAGGTTCCTTTGAAAATTAAAGTGTTTATGTGGTTTGTACATAAACAAGTCATTTTAACAAAGGATAATTTGGTTAAGCGCAACTGGACAGGATCTACTAGGTGTAGTTTTTGTGATCGGGACGAATCTATCAAGCACCTCTTCTTTGATTGCCTGTTGACGAGAGTTTTGTGGCACACGGTGCAAATTGCCTTTAACATTACTCCTCCGAATTCGGTCAGTTCGTTATTTGGAACGTGGCTTGTTGGGATAGAGTCCGAAACAGCTAGACACATTCACGTAGGAGTATGTGCATTGTTATGGGCAATTTGGAACTACAGAAATGATTTGGCTTTTAACAGAACAACAATTATTCATTTTTTGCAGGTTTTATTCCGAGCTACTGCGTTGATCCATATGTGGTCCTTACTCACTCTGACGGAGGCCAGGGAGCGTTTGGTTACTGGATCTGTCCGGTGGGAGATGGTAGCGCGGGATATCTTCAACCGGTTTGGATGGCGGTCATATAATAGGATAGGCGATTAGTTTACCTATCTTTGTTATGCCAGCCGGTTGTGGCTTTTGGGCCTTTTGTTTATGGCGTTGTGGCTCTTTGTGAGCTAGCCGTTTTTTTGTTTTCAGACTATAAGACTTTGTTGAACCTCTTTTTTTATCTATAATGTGGCCGTATGCATCGTTCTGATGCAGAGGCCGGGAGTCCCCCTTTTCAAAATAAAAACATCTGTCCATGCCCCCCTACACACACGAACAATCTTGTACGTGTGGAAGCGTTTTTCCTCATCCCTTCCTCCCGCGATACCTTGTGAGCTAGGGTGGTGGCGACAACCTACCTCCTTCCCAGCGATATCACGACCCCTTTCCCTCCGTCTTCTGCTTCGGTGATAGTAAGGGGGTGGGTACCCCCACTGTATCGGACCGGTAGTGGTAGGGTGGTTTTTTTAGTTAGGTTTCAATCCCTAGTCATCGTCGGTGCGGTGATGGCCCCGCCGTCCGCATGGAATAAACCATCCCAACTTCATCCTAGTTCCGATGGTGCTTCTTGGCATCGTTGGGAGGCGTGTGAAGGGTGGTGTGTGTCGTGGTACTAAGACTGACAGTATAATAGGGGGGTAGGTATGGAGAGGCAAGATCCTAGCTATGGAGTAGTTGTATACGCAAGGGATTTACGAGTTCAGGCCCTTCTCGGAGGAAGTAACATCCCTACGTCTCGGAGCCCGGAGGCGGTCGACTGGATTATATGCGTATGGGTTACAGGGGTGCGAACCCTTCTGCCTGTGGAGGGGGGTGGCTTATATAGAGTGCGCCAGGACCCCAGCCAGCCCACGTAGCGGAGGGTTTAATGTACATAAAGGCCTGGCGTTACTGGTAACGCTCTACATAAAGTGCTATCATGGCCATAAAGACTACTTAATAACAGATCGTTTGGGTGCAGAATGACCCTAGACCTCCTGGTGGTCGAGTGAGTCTTCATGGTCGAGTGTCTTCGAGTCTGTCGAGTGGAATCCTTCCAGGTCGACTGGAAGGCAGTTTCTTCTAAAGATGTCCTTGGTGAGGGTACCTTGGACAGGTCCATGACCCTACCCTAGGTACATAGCTTCATCATTAGCCCCCGAATGGATCGAGGTTTGAGTGAGGAAGGAATTGAGAATTTTTCCGACCTGTTTTTCGTGCTGCGATTGTGTCTTACTCTCGACCAATGACTTTTTAGTGATGGTGTCAATTTCTCTTTCAGTCGCCTTGATCCATTCTTTACATCTGTCGAGTGAACTTTATGAACTTGGAGATTTCCGAGCGACGGATCGGAGGAAATCTGTCGTCTGACAAGTTGCTCTGCTGTTAGCGGATTTAGCGGGATTCGAATTTCGGGAAGCGCGCGAAGCGGAGGAGGCCATGGTACTCAGATGGGATAAGGCAAAGACGCCTAGATTCCCGCATGAAAGCACAAGTGCTCCCTAGGTGGTTTTGGTAATTAATGTCAACATATCTCTTGTTGGACTAACACCTTTATCTAGTATGTTTCAGATAAGTTCAACAATGGAGTGGCATGGACTAAAGGATGTGGGAACTCCTTCAAGATACTAAGGACAAAGGATTGGCTCAAGCTTCAAGCTCAACACTCTTCATTTTACATTTTAGTGGTCCAAGATCACATTGAGTCTATAGGAAAAGCCAATACTATCAAGGAGGGATGAGGTGTTGCTTAATGAGCCTCTTGCTTCATGTGCTTAGTGATATGCTCCAGAACCCTCAGCTACTTTCCCACTTCCACAAATGACCTAAACCTAAAGCCAAAATCGGTCACACCGATTCTTTCTATCCGGCGCCACCGATTCCAAAAGTCATAGCCACTGCCACAAACCCTAAGCAAATCGGTCTTACCGATAGGGATCTCAGATTCATCGAGATGGGATTGTAATCTCTCTGTGTATGTCCATTATCAAACCGGCCTCACCGAGTTTGAGCAATCGGTACTACCGAGATTACAATGCAAACTCTCTAGATAACTTATTACCAAAATCGGTCTCACCGAGTTTGAGTAATCGGTCCCACCGAGTTTGCCTGACCAACTCTCTGGAAAGCTTATTACCAAAATTGGTCTCACCGAGTTTGTGTAATCGGTCTTACCGAGATTACGTTATGCTCTAACCCTAACTGAATCGGTCTCACCGAGTTGCACTTCGGTCCCACCGAAAACCCTAACGGTCACATTATTTGCTGAGTCAGTCTGACCAAGTTTAACGATTTGGTCCCACCGAGTTTGGCAGATTGTGTGTAACGGTTAGATTTTGTGTGGAGGCTATATATACCCCTCCACCTCCTCTTCATTCGTGGTGAGAGCCATCAGACTGAACCTACACTTCCAACTTACCATTTCTGAGAGAGAACTACCTACTCATGTGTTGAGGCCAAGATATTCCATTCCTACCATATGAATCTTGATCTCTAGCCTTCCCCAAGTTGCTTTCCACTCAAATCTTCTTTCCACCAGATCCAAATCCCATGAGAGAGAGTTGAGTGTTGGGGAGACTATCATTTGAAGCACAAGAGCAAGGAGTTCATCATCAACGCACCATTTGTTACTTCTTGGAGAGTGGTGTCTCCTAGATTGGCTAGGTGTCACTTGGGAGCCTCCGACAAGATTGTGGAGTTGAACCAAGGAGTTTGTAAGGGCAAGGAGATCGCCTACTTCGTGAAGATCTACCGCTAGTGAGGCAAGTCCTTCATGGGAGACGGCCATGGTGGGATAGACAAGGTTGCTTCTTCGTGGACCCTTCGTGGGTGGAGCCCTCCGTGGACTCACGCAACCGTTACCCTTCGTGGGTTGAAGTCTCCATCAACGTGGATGTACGATAGCACCACCTATCAGAACCACGCCAAAAACATCCGTGTCTCCAATTGCGTTTGAATCCTCCAAACCCTTCCCTTTACTTTCTTGCAAATTGCATGCTTTACTTTCCGCTGCTCATATACTCTTTGCATGCTTGCTTGATATGTATTGTGAATGTTAAACTTGTGCCTAAACTCCACTTAAACTCAAGGAAACTTAAAAACTTGTAGGACCTTGGTACTTAGTGTCTAATCACCCCCCTCTAGACACCTCTTCTCAAGGTCCTACAAGTGGTATCATAGCTTTGGTCTCCATTGCTTTGGTTTAATCACCATTGGAGGAAGATGGATGAGTCTACTATTGGGAGTCTTAGACATAGAGTGCCTATTCTTGATGGAGAGTATTTCCATGAGTGGAAAAATGAGATGCTTGTTATTTTCAATCAATATCATTTTAACAAGTACATTGTTAGTCCTTGTGCACCTTATGTTGATCCTATGCATCCTACCCATGATGAGTCTATTGACATGATTAGGAATCTTAGAACTGCCGAACTTATCATTAGAGGATTGCCTAGAAACTTGCTTGGATGTTTGCCTACTTTCAAGTGTGCCTACACCATATGGAAATTTCTTGAAGAATGATTTCCAGATTATTCTTTGAAAAATCTTGATGAAATTCTCCATAAGTCTATTGCTTTGAGTAAGATGAATACTAGTGATCCTATGTTTGGTGATCGTCTATTTGAGCTTACAAACCTTATGCGTGCCAAAGGAAATGTTGGTATCATTAGTGATATTATTTCCGAAGCTATAAAAATTCATAAGCAAGATTATCAAACTCATTCTAATGAACCACCCTCTCTAGGACTTGATCCACCACATGACGATGTTGAACATGGATACTATGATGAGGATGATGATAGTGACTTCGATCTTGATGATGCAATGAGACACTTTGGTCTTATGGCAAATCTTCGGGGATATATGTCAGGAGGAAAGGAATGGGTTCTTGATAGTGGATGTACCGATCACATGACCGGAGATAAAGACATGTTTCGTGAGCTTGCTGAAAATGATAGTCCTCGAAAGTATGTCACTTTCGGTGACAACTCAAAGGGTAAGGTGGTTGGCCTCGGTAAGGTGGCCATATCACATGATAGCTCCATACAAAATGTCATGCTCGTTGAATCTCTTGGTTACAACTTACTTTCAATATCTAGACTTGCTGATTTCGGTTTCAATGTTCTATTTACTGAAGTAGATTGCCAAGTGTTTCGTCGAGATAATCATAAAATGGTCTTTACTGGTGTGCGTAGGGGAGATCTATACATTGTTGATTTCACTAAAAAGGCTCAACCTAAAACTTGCTTCATTGCTAAATCCTCAAAAGGTTGGTTATGGCATAGATGACTTGGTCATGTTGGTATGCGAAACCTTGACAAGCTTATTAAAGGAAATCATATCCTTGGAGTTAACGATGTCATATTTTATAAGTATAGACTTTGCAGCGCTTGTCAGGCAGGTAAACAGGTTGGAGGAAGGCATCCCCTGAAGAACATCATGACTTCAAGGAGGCCACTCGAGCTACTTCACATGGATCTCTTTGGTCCCAACTCTTACAAGAGTCTCGGTGGAAATTCTTTTGGTCTAGTTATAGTTGATGATTTTTCAAGATTTACGTGGGTGTTCTTTGTCGATGATAAATCGCAGGTCCAAAAGATCTTCAAAAACTTCGCTAGGAAGGCCCAAAATCAATTTGAAGTGAAGATCAAGAAGGTTCGCAACGACAACGGAACGGAGTTCAAGAACGCAAATGTGGACACCTTTCTTGACGAAGAAGGGATTTCACACGAGTTCTCGGCTATGTACACACCTCAACAAAACGGAGTTGTTGAGAGGAAGAACCAGACGCTCATCCAAATGGCGAGAACAATGCTTGATGAGTACAAGACGCCAAAGCACTTTTGGGCAGAAGCGGTTGAGACAACTTGTCATGCAAAAAAATCGCTTGTATCTTCACAAGCTACTCGGCAAGACAGCATACGAGCTCCTCACCGGTAACAAACCCCAAGTTGGATACTTTCGAGTATTCGGCTCAAAGTGCTACATTCTTGATAAGCATCGTTGCTCTAAATTTGCTCCTAAGTCTCATGAAGGTTTCCTACTAGGTTATGGCTCAAACTCTCACACTTACCATGTCTACAACAATTTCACCCCAAAGGTTGAAGAGACGGTAGATGTGAAGTTTGATGAATCTAACGGCTTGCAAGTAGAGCAATTGCCAATTGATGTAGGTGACAAAGATCCTTCAAAAGCAATTCAAGACTTGGCTATTGGCAAGGTTCGTCCAACGGAGGTGAAGGAGAGTACTTCGTCCGTCCAAGTGGATGCTTCAACTTCACAACAAGGTGAACCAAGAGTTGATACGGAAGCATCCACAAGTGGGACACACCAATATGAAGAAAACAAGGAAGTGCATCAAGATGAACGTCAACAACCTCCTTCTCCACCACGACAAGAGAATGACAACGCCAACAATGAAGAAGGCCAAGAAGAAGAAGAACAAGATGAAGAAGATGTTCAACAAAGACCCAAGCAAAAGCTTTCACGAGTTCGAGCAAGAGTTGCTAAAGATCATCCCGTTGAGCAAATCTACAATGACATTCAAACCGGGAGAATCACTCGCTCTAAAACTCGTTTAGCTAACTTTTGTGAAAACTATTCTTTCATCTCTAGCATTGAACCTATGAAGGTTGAAGAAGCATTGGAAGATCCGGATTGGATAAATGCTATGCATGAAGAGCTACATAACTTTGAGATGAATCAAGTTTGGACATTAGTTGAGAAGCCCGACAACGACCACAACGTCATCGGTACCAAATGGGTGTTTCGCAACAAGCAATATGAAGATGGACAAGTAGTTCGCAACAAAGCATGTCTCGTCGCCCAAGGCTACACACAAGTCGAAGGTATGGACTATGGTGATACTTACGCCCCCGTTGCTAGACTTGAGTCCATCCGCATCTTAATTGCCTATGCTAATCATCATGATATCACCTTGTACCAAATGGACATTAAAAGTTCTTTTCTAAATGGTGAAATAGAGGAGGAAGTTTATGTTAAGCAACCTCCCGGCTTTGTCAATCCTAAGAAACCCAATCATGTTTACAAACTTCACAAAGCTCTTTATGGTCTTAAACAAGCTCCTAGAGCTTGGTATAAATGCTTGACCAAGTTCCTTATTGAAAAAGGATTTGAAATTGGGAAAATTGATTCTACTCTTTTTACTAAAAGGGTTAATGGAGAACTATTTGTGTGCAAAATCTATGTTGATGATATTATATTTGGTTCGACTAACCCTCATTTTAGTGAAAAGTTTGGGAGGCTAATGTCGGAGAAGTTTGAGATGTCCATGATGAGTGAACTCAAATTCTTTCTTGGGTTGAAAATCAAGCAAACTAAGGAAGGTACCTTTGTTTCTCAAACAAAGTACACCAAGGACTTATTCAAGAAGTTCAATATGCAAGAATGCAAAGGTATGTCTACACCCATGCCTACTAGTGGACATAATGACTTGACCAAAGATGGTGAACCAGTTGATCAAAAGGTTTATCGCTCTATGATTGGTTCATTGTTATATCTATGTGCTTCACGTCCTGATATCATGCTAAGTGTGTGCATGTGTGCACGATATCAAGCTGCTCCTAAGGAATGTCATCTTAAGGCTGTGAAAAGGATAGTGAGATACTTAATCCATACACCAAACTTTGGCATTTGGTATCCTAAGAGGGCCTCTTTCGATCTTGTTGGCTATTCCGACTCGGACTATGCCAGAGACAAGGTTGATAGAAAGTCCACTTCGGGTACTTGTCAATTTCTTGGTAGATCTCTTGTGTCTTGGTCCTCCAAGAAGCAAAACTCGGTATCCTTATCCATTGCCGAAGCTGAATATATTGCCGCTGGTTCATGTTGTGCTCAATTACTTTGGATGACCCAAACTCTTAAAGATTATGGGATATATGTGAGACATGTTCCATTGCTTTGTGACAATGAAAGTGCTATTAAAATTGGTCATAATCCTGTGCGACACTCTCGAACTAAGCATATTGAAGTTCATCATCATTTCATTCGAGATCATGTTGCTAAGGGTGACATTGATCTTAAGCATGTTCGCACCGAAAAGCAATTAGCGGATATATTAACTAAACCTCTTGATGAGAGAGTGTTTTGCAGGTTAAGAGGAGAATTGAACATCATTGATGCTTCAAACTTGGAGTAGAAACTCCATTGGATACATGCAAGACATGAGCTTATGACTAATCCTTGATATTTCTCTTATGATGAATATCATATGTCTTGGATATATTTGTATCTTGCATGTTATCTAACCCATATAGGTACTTGGTGGAATCAAATTCCATGAGATTGTAATCTACTCACATCTTGAGCAATCTCTACATCACCAAGTCTCTACACTATGGTGGTAGAAGACAAGGAAGCACAGAACCACTCAAACATATCCTTTGACAAATTCTCCATTGAGCTTCATGATTGTCATTTTTGGATACACAAGTGCTCTTCCTTGCAAGAACTAACCCATGTAGGTAGATGGACTCAAATTCCAAGTGGTGCTCCAAATTCTTGATGAGCTACATCAACCTTGAGCAACCCACACAAGTTCAACTACATGGACTACACCACCAACCAAGGTATGTCATTCCATCTTAGAGAAGCTTTACTCCAAGTCATGAGCTAAAGCAACTCAACAAGATGTGAATACATCAA
Source organism: Triticum timopheevii (assembly GCA_963921465.1). NCBI lineage: Eukaryota > Viridiplantae > Streptophyta > Magnoliopsida > Poales > Poaceae > Triticum > Triticum timopheevii. The sequence goes on from OY997271.1 coordinate 90,912,311, forward strand.
GATGTTTAAACGAAAAATGGCAACCCCATTTTGAGCTTAAACGATGAGTATGACCTATGATCAAGTGATCTCACTTGACTCCTAAGTCAATATACTCTAACATAGGTGACTTTGTCGCCGACCATCTCTAGATGAAGTTCTCTCGTGTTCTTTCCTATGTTTTTGCATTTGTCTCATGCATATTTGTTTCCCCTTTCAAAAAAAAACTTCGTCTAGATTTCTTTCTTTCTGTTTGTTCTGCATTTTCTGCATTCCAATTCATTGCACATCTTCCAGTAAATTCCTTGAAAATCTTTGTGAGATCTTACTAGTCTAGTGAGCTGAGGTGACAAGTGTTTTCTCTGCGATGAACTCGGTTTCACCGATTTGATATTTTCGGCCCAACCGAATCCTTTCGGTCCAACTGAAGCAACTCACTCGGTGCCACCGATTTCATAACAGGAAAAACAGTTTGCCACATAATTCTGTGTCACTTCTGATCCAGCTCCACTCAATGAATCTTGTCCTCTACAAGCATCACATTTTTATCATTGCTTTGTTCTGTGTCTCAAGGACCAAACCCATTCGACAGATTCCAGAAGACCCTTCTTGGAAATTGATGCCAAAGGGGGAGAGAGAGAACATCAAAGCTTATCATTTGAAGAGAGAGAGAGCATCAAAGCTTATCACCTTCTTGAGGGAGAGAGATGTCATCTCCCAAAGGGGGAGAGAGACCTTCTAGGGGGAGAGACCCTCAAAGGGAAGAGAGAGATCTCCAGGGGGAGAGAATACTTAAGTAGAAAGTATTTCTCAAGGATCCCAGATGCTTGGTGTTCAAGAGGAGAGATGTCCACATGTCTTCTTGAGGGGAGAGACATGTTCATTTGTTCTGTTGTGCCTATTTGCATTAGCATGCATTAGCCCTGATCATCATTCATATCTTTCAGGCTCTGATCATCATTCATATCTTTCAGCTCTGTTTTCCTTTAGCTCTGATTTTCTGTTCCCTATCTTCTCCTAGTATCCCATGTTAGATTCAGGGGGAGCAAGACATCTAAGGGAAAGAGACCATTTAAATTCATTGCATATCTTTACTCTTGGGGACATGTCTAATCCAATGTGGTACTTAGTACTCACTCTCTACATGTCATCCCATTCTTGATATTCTTGTGGTTTCTTCTGTTTGCTCTGGCTAGTAGATGTATCTGTGTTATCTAACCTTATTTACACAGGTTCATTTCATCCTAAGACAACTCAAGACTACAAGTTAAGTATATGCATCACAATCATGTGTATGAGGAATTCTTGCTGATGTACATATTGTTTGCAAGAAGGACTCATGAGCATGAAGATATTTTCTTCAACATTCTTTACTCTGATGCATATGGCCAAGATACATGTAACACATTGCCTGCTCTATCATGTTTATGCTCTCACATGCTTCTACATTCCATATTCACATGATTGCATACATGTAGGGGGAGCCTATGCTTGTTACATGTCTTTCCAAAGCTTTACTTGCTTTTCTCTATATCCTTATCTAAAGCTTTGATGTATGTTGTCATCAATTACCAAAAAGGGGGAGATTGAAAGCACAAGTGCTCCCTAGGTGGTTTTGGTAATTAATGTCAACATATCTCTTGTTGGACTAACACCTTTATCTAGTATGTTTCAGATAAGTTCAACAATGGAGTGGCATGGACTAAAGGATGTGGGAACTCCTTCAAGATATTAAGGACAAAGGATTGGCTCAAGCTTCAAGCTCAAGACTCTTCATTTTACATTTTAGTGGTCCAAGATCACATTGAGTCTATAGGAAAAGCCAATACTATCAAGGAGGGATGAGGTGTTGCTTAATGAGCCTCTTGCTTCATGTGCTTAGTGATATGCTCCAAAACCCTCAGCTACTTTCCCACTTCCACAAATGACCTAAACCTAAAGCCAAAATCGGTCACACCGATTCTTTCTATCCGACGCCACCAATTCCAAAAGTCATAGCCACTGCCACAAACCCTAAGCAAATCGGTCTTACCGATAGGGATCTCGGTTTCACCGAGATGGGATTGTAATCTCTCTGTGTATGTCCATTATCAAATCGGTCTCACTGAGTTTGAGCAATCGGTACTACCGAGATTACAATGCAAACTCTCTGGATAACTTATTACCAAAATCGGTCTCACCGAGTTTGAGTAATCGGTCCCATCGAGTTTGCCTGACCAACTCTCTGGAAAGCTTATTACCAAAATTGGTCTCACCGAGTTTGTGTAATCGGTCTTACCGAGATTACGTTATGCTCTAAACCTAACTGAATTGGTCTCACCGAGTTGCACTTCGGTCCCACCGAAAACCCTAACGGTCACATTATTTGCTGAGTCGGTCTGACCGAGTTTAACGATTCGGTCCCACCGAGTTTGGTAGATTGTGTGTAACGGTTAGATTTTGTGTGGAGGCTATATATACCCCTCCACCTCCTCTTCATTCGTGGTGAGAGCCATCAGACTGAACCTACACTTCCAACTTACCATTTCCGAGAGAGAACTACCTACTCATGTGTTGAGGCCAAGATATTCCATTCCTACCATATGAATCTTGATCTCTAGCCTTCCCCAAGTTGCTTTCCACTCAAATCTTCTTTCCACCAGATCCAAATCCCATGAGAGAGAGTTGAATGTTGGGGAGACTATCATTTGAAGCACAAGAGCAAGGAGTTCATCATCAACGCACCATTTGTTACTTCTTGGAGAGTGGTGTCTCCTAGATTGGCTAGGTGTCACTTGGGAGCCTCCGACAAGATTGTGGAGTTGAACCAAGGAGTTTGTAAGGGCAAGGAGATCGCCTACTTTGTGAAGATCTACCGCTAGTGAGGCAAGTCCTTCGTGGGCGACGGCCATGGTGGGATAGACAAGGTTGCTTCTTCGTGGACCCTTCGTGGGTGGAGCCCTCCATGGACTCGCGCAGCCGTTACCCTTCGTGGGTTGAAGTCTCCATCAACGTGTATGTACGATAGCACCACTTATCGGAACCACGCCAAAAACATCCGTGTCTCCAGTTGCGTTTGAATCCTCCAAACCCTTCCCTTTACTTTCTTGCAAATTGCATGCTTTACTTTCCGCTACTCATATACTCTTTGCATGCTTGCTTGATATGTATTGTGAATGTTAAACTTGTGCCTAAACTCCACTTAAACTCAAGGAAACTTAAAAACTACAGCTTTGGTACTTAGTGTCTAATCACCCCCCTCTAGACACCTCTTCTCAAGGTCCTACACCGTGCCAGCTTTTTCACCACGTATCGCGTGCGCGACTGTTGTGGATTTGATAGGATCGCCCGGGCCTACCAGTCAGCCACTCAGAAGCGACTTCATATAAGGTGCCGGACGAGGGTTTTTTGAACAGTGCGCCCTCATTTTCTCCTCCCTCTTCCTCAGATTCATCTGCTGCACTCGCCACCTGCTCAGCGCTGCTGCTCTGTGCCTACTTCGCCGGTGACGATGGTGAAGGAGAAGACGGCAGCTTTGGAGCGGGCGAAGAAGGCGACGGCGAAGGCGAAGGGGAGGGCGACCAGTCAGGCCGGATCCTCGTCGTGGGCCAGCCTGCCGCAAGGCTGGATCCAGGGAGACTGGATCCGCTCGACCATCAGCCAGAAGGACCTCAACAACTTCGCCAATGAAGGACTGATCCCCCATGGGGTAGCGAGGCTTCCGGGGCAGGAGTGGCAGCCGCAGCCTCAGGAGGGTGAGTGTGTCCTCTTAGCCACTCATGTAGACCGTGCATTTTCTCTACCGCCGAGTCCTTCCTTTCGGGGATTTCTGAACTTCTTTGGGGCACAACTCCACCACTTGCCCAACTCCATTGTCTATCTCGCCGCTTTCGTGTCCTTGTGTGAGAACTTCTTGGGTTGTCGGCCGCAGTGGGGCCTTTTCAAACACATATTCACCTGTCGCTCTCAGACGGTGAAAAAGGCTAGTCCAAATGATGAGAAAACCCAAGTAATCCAGATGTGCGGGGGTCTTGGGGTTCAGATGAGGAGTAAAAGTGCCTTTCCATCCATGACCCTTCCCGAGTCAGTTCGAGGGTGGCAGTCGACCTGGTTCTACTGCCAAGACGAGCCGACACCAGGGCAGTCGACTGGACTCCCTCCTTTCTCCATGGACCGAGTGAACAAGCCGTCCTCTCTGAAGGTGGTCCCGGAGGAGAAGGCTCAGGTTAAGATGTTGGTAGAGCGCGTAGTTCAGCTCATCCGTGAACTGGCATGGATCTTCTGGAGGTTTTCCTTCGGCGGTGCATTCAGCCACTTCAATACCGAGGCCACCCGATGTGGTTGTACTCTGGTACCGAAGACACCACTTGGGTACACCCAGAGGAGGTCGACGACGCCACACTGGAGAGGTGGATGACTGCCATCACAGGGAACAAAGATAATCCCCGTGGAGCTAGGAGGATCCCACCACTCGACCAGTCTTACGAACCAGACAAGGTCTGACCACTTATCTCCGACTGTGATCCTATTTCATTCATTCTGTTTTGCTACAATTCGGTCGACTGACTTTTGTCTTGTTTTGTTGTGTTCCAGATCACTACTGAGATGTATTCGATGCCCAATGGGACGCAAGAACAGACCGAAGAGGAGGAAGGGAGCGGAGGCGAAAGTCAGGAGGAGTGGGAATCGGATGGTGAGGAGGGTGAAGAAGACGCTGGCTCCGATGAGGAAGAGGAGGAGGAAGAGGAGGAGGAAGTCCAGCCTCCCCGTACTGAAAGACGATCCAAGCTCGTCCATGACCCTGCAGTCGAGCGCGGCAAGGGGGTCGTGCCTGTTGTGCAGTCGACCAAACATCCTCGGATGACCTCTCTGGCGCCAACTGAGAAAGCGACAAAGCAACCCCGAGCGGCGTCATCAAAACCGACGAAGGCCCTGCCGAAGATGAGGATGGTGATTCCCACTATTTCTGGGTAATGGCTTAACTTGTGTTTTGTTATTTAACACGGGTACACTCTTGGTCGACTCGTTCGTTAACCGACTGATTTCTGAAATTGCAGTGCTGCTACTTCTGAGACTTCAATCAAACATGACGATCAAGAAATGGAGGATGATGTCACTTCCAACCCTGGTATGATCTCTGTAGTTTTGCTTTCGGTCAACATGATCTTCATTTTTAAATTTGAATCTTTTCTGTAGCTCCACCTAATATCATCATTGATCTCCCTGATGATGATGACGAGGAGCTACTGAGGTAGAGGAGGAACAGGAAGACATCAGCTGGCAAGACTGCTCAGGTTGTATCAGCACCTGAGACGCTAGATCCGGAAGGGGCAACGTCACTCGGGCTACTGTATCGTTTGCTGTGCCGCTGACGAGTGCTCGCCCTTCGTCGTCGAGTGCTGATCCGCCTTCCCTTTTCTCCACCCACCATGTCCCGAAGGACCAAGCAGGCGCTGCTAAAGAAGCTATACGCCAGGCGGGGGTCATGATGGAGCAGGTGAAGGCGATCCGAGACGCCAGCCAAGCAGCTTATGATGCAAGTTCAGTCCTTCAGAGCAATGTCCAGGTTAGTTGATCACCGCCTGTTCTGTTAGGATGTGATACCTGAAAACTTTTCTTTCTGAAGATCTTAGTATCTGTACACCCACTAGGTGTGTCGATTGAATATCTGGATTGGTGGGGGCATGCTGAGTGCACCCACTGGGTGTAAAGTCCCCGAGACTATGGTGGACTGCTGGCAGTCGACCATAATCTTTATATCTTGAACTTTTTCTCTTTACTTTCTCCACTCGATCTGGTCGAATGGAATCATGGAACCAGTGGGGGCACGCTGAGTGCACCCACTGGGTGTAGTCCCCGAGACCGTGGTCGACTGCTGGTAGTCGACTATGGTCTTAAGAACTTTTTTTTGAGGTTAACTGCTGGTAGTTAGCCAGTTTATATCTTTTGGTCGACTGATCGACCTAAGCTGATAGAACTAGTGGGGGCATGCTGAGTGCACCCACTGGGTGTAGTCCCCGAGACTACGGTTGAATAGTTTGATTCGGTTGTAGTCTTAGAAATACTACAATCTTTCTCTTAGTCACTCGGAAGTGACCTATCTTTGACGTCTGTCGATTGATCTTTTGTAGAAATCTTGCGAGCTTGTGGCTCGTTATGCTGAGTTGGAGAACAAGCACATCCAGCTCGAACTTGATCTGAAGCTTGTCTAGGAGAACTTCACGAAGGCGAAGGAGGAGGCAAAAGGTATGTTTGGTGAGAACCTTGACGACTGCTCTTATTTCTTGTCCACTCCTGAGTCTGATCTCACTGTGATTTTGTAGATAAACTGAGGGATTCTTTGAAGAAGAAGGACCTTGACCTCGCCAAGGCGCAGAAAGCAGCTTCGGAGAAGACCAAACTCGCAGAAGAAAAGCTGGCTTCGATCAGCAAACTTGAAGAGGAGAATACCAATCTGAAAGCTGCTATCGACGCGGCCAACAAAGAGGTCAGTCGACTGAAGAATGACAAGATAGCCCTGAGTGACAAGGCCAGCGAACTGGCGGGAAAGAAGAATGATCTGGAGGTTTATCTGGGAGGACTCGCCAAGAAGATATTCCTCATGCTTGAAGGTAATCCCTTGTATCCGACAGGCTTGTTATTATGGACTTACCACAAAACTGCTGCCTTATCTTTGGGTTGTGTCTACAGAGTTCTGCCAGAACTTTGAGGAAGAGACTGGTCGATTGGAGACAAGCCTGGATCCCATCAACTCTCCTGTGAAGGATGAAGCCGCCATGAACGTGCTTCGACTGGAGTCTCGTGTTGCTGCTGTGGTCGACTATCTTGCTAGACTGAAGGTTGCAACGTCGCGCATCGACACAGCACTCTGGCCGGGGGAAGCACTTCGGAACGACCTCGAGTCTCTGATGACTCGACTGAACGAAGTTCCAAGTCGAGTGCAAGAATGGAAGAAATCTTCCGCCAGGTGTGGTGCTGATGTTGCTCTGTCTCTAGTTCGTGTTCACTGCAAGGACGCGCGAGAGGACAAGCTGGCGTCTCTCAAGGCGGCCAATACTAAGAAGCATGACTTCCGATCTTTCATGGAGACCTTCATTGCTGCTGCCACTCGGATTGCAGATGGAATCGACCTGGACGAGTTTGTCACGCCTTCCAGTCCTCCACAGGAGGAGTAAAAAACTTCTATGCTTGATGCTTTAAATTTGCCTCGGGATGCCGAGTGGTTTTTGTAACTGGTAAACTTTAACAGGCTTGGTGCCTGAGCACTTCTGGATCTATAGGATGCTATCTAAACTTGGGTTTGCCGTTGAATATGTTTGCTTTTGTCTTCGAACGAACATTGTTCTTCGCTCGGAATATATACTAGTGCTTGTGATGCACTCTTGCAGGTAGGAATGAAGCACAGATTGTAGTCGACTTGCGTCTTTGCGGATTGGAATGGAGTGCACATTGTATTTGTGGCGGAGCTCTGAAGGGGAAGATATCAGTCGACCTGCATCTCGTCGTCTTGCAGAGCGGAATGAATTCCATACTTAGGCGAGCGCTCGGCTGCAGCTAAGCCCCCGAGTGGGAGGTTTGCTCTCTACTTGGTAGGATTTTCAAAAACTTAGGCGAGCACTGGGCTGCAGCTAAGCCCTCCAGTGGGAGGTTTGCTCTCCACTCGGTAGGATTTTCAAAAACTTAGGCGAGCATTGGGCTGCAGCTAAGCCCCCGAGTGGGAGGTTTGCTCTCCACTCGGTAGGATTTTCAAAAACTTAGGTGAGCACTGGGCTGCAGCTAAGCCCCCGAGTGGGAGGTTTGCTCTTCACTCGGTAGGATTTTCAAAAACTTAGGCGAGCACTGGGCTGCAGCTAAGCCCCCGAGTGGGAGGTTTGCTCTCCACTCGGTAGGATTTTCAAAAATTTATGCGAGCACTGGGCTGCAGCTAAGCCCCCGAGTGGGAGGTTTGCTCTCCACTCGGTAGGATTTTCAAAAACTTAGGTGAGCACTGGGCCGCAGCTAAGCCCCCGAGTGGGAGGTTTGCTCTCCACTTGGTAGGCTTTTTTGTGACGTACTTCCAGAGGAGAAGGTTGCAATCGACCTGCACCTCGTCCTCCTTGCGGAGCGCATGTTGTATTTGCGGCGTAGCTCGAAAGGAGGAGGTAGCAGTCGACCTGCACCTCATCCTCCTTGCGGAGCGCACGTTGTATTTGTGGCGTAGCTCAGAAGGAGAAGGTAGCAGTGGACCTGCACCTTGTCTTCCTTGCGGAGCACACATTGTATTTGTAGCGTAGCTCGGAAGGAGAAGGTAGCAGTCGACCTGCACCTCATCCTCCTTGCGGAGCGCACATTGTCTTTGTACTTAGGCGAGCACTGGGCTGCAGCTAAGCCCCCCGAGTGGGAGGCTGGCTCACCACTCGGCAGGATTTTGTTAAACTTAGGCGAGTACTTGGACTGCAGCTAAGCCTCCGAGTGGGAGGCTGGCTCACCACTCGGTAGGATTTTGTTAAACTTAGGCGAGTACTTGGACTGCAGCTAAGCCTCTGAGTGGGAGGCTGGCTCACCACTCGGTAGGATTTTGTTAAACTTAGGCGAGTACTTGGACTGCAGCTAAGCCTCCGAGTGGGAGGCTGGTTCACCACTCGGTAGGATTTGAAAGTACTTAGGCGAAACGGATTCGCAGCTAAGCCCCCGAGTGGGAGGCTGGCTCACCACTCGGCAAGGATTTTTTTTACAAACTTAGGCAAAACGGATTCGCAGCTTAGCCACCCACTGGGGGACTGCTCATGTGAAAAAAGTAACAACAATCACTGGGAAAATTATAACACTCTTGTCTTTGATAAATAAACTACAGAAGTACTTTTATTACATCTCATCCGAGTGAGTACTTAAGTATAAAAGGGGCGGAGCAGCTCCGTGTTCCAAGCTCGGGGCTCGTCAATCTGGTGCTCGACATTGTAAAGGCGGTACGCCCCATTGTGGAGAACTTTGGTGACGAAGAAAGGACCTTCCCAAGTAGGAGCAAGCTTGTGTGGCTTCTGCTAATCCACTCGGAGAACCAAATCTCCTTCTTGGAAGGCTCGACTCTTCACGTTTATGGCATGGAAGCGATGCAAGTCCTGCTGATAAATGGTCGATCGGATCAAGGCCATCTCTCTTTCTTATTCTAGAAGGTCAACTGCGTCCTGTCGGGCTTGCTCTGCTTCATCTTCAGTGTAGAGTTCGACTCGGGGTGCGTTGTGAAGCAGGTCACTCGGCAAGACTGCTTCAGCTCTGTAGACTAAGAAGAACGAAGTTCTCCCAGTCGACCGATTAGGTGCGGTCCTTAATCCCCAAAGTACTGACGGAAGTTCGTCGACCCATGCACCAGCCGCGTGCTTGAGATCACACATCAGTCGGGGTTTCAGCCCTTTGAGAATTAAACCATTTGCTCGTTCTGCCTGTCCATTCGACTGGGGGTGAGCGACTGAAGCATAGTCGACTCGTGTGCCCTGAGATGTGCAAAAGGCTCTGAATTCCCCGGAATCGAAGTTCGACCCATTGTCAGTGGTGATGCTATGTGGAACTCCATATCTGCATATCAACTCCCTGATGAAGCTGACAGCAGTGCCGGCATCAAGATTCTTGATGGGTTTAGCTTCGATCCACTTAGTAAACTTGTCGACTGCCACCAGCACATGGGTGAAGCCGCTTCTGCCTGTTCTTAGTGGTCCAACCATATCCAATCCCCATACAGCGAAAGGCCAGACGAGTGGGATGGTCTTCAAGGCTGAGGCGGGCTTGTGTGACATATTGGAGTAAAATTGACATCCTTCACACTTGTCGACAATCTCCTTTGCCATTTCATTTGCTCTTGGCCAGTAAAATCCCGCTCGGTATGCTTTAGCCACAATGGTCCGAGAGGACGCATGATGGCCACAGGTCCCTGAGTGGATATCGTCAAGGATTATCCGACCTTCTTTTGGTGTTATACACTTTTGACCGACTCCAATCGAGCTTTCTCTGTACAACTGTCCCTTTATCACGGTAAAGGCTTTGGATCGGCGAACAATCTGTTGAGCCTCTTCTTCATCCTCTAGGAGCTCTTTCCTTAAGATATACGCGATGTACGGCACTGTCCAATCGGGAGTGATGACCAACGCTTCCATGATCAGGTCGACCACTGCTGGAACTTCAACTTTAGTCGGATCTGTGGCACTTTTTGGCTGCGGAACTTCTTCGATAAAAGGATCTTCCTGAACTGATGGAGTATGGATATGTTCCAAGAACACATCACTGGGAATGGCTTCTCTCTTGGAACCTGTCTTTGCCAAATCATCAGCCGCTTGATTCTTCAGTCGGGGTATATGATGGAGCTCTAACCCTTCAAATTTCTTCTCAAGCTTTCTCACTGCATTGCAGTAACCAGTCATGGCTGGGCTTCTAATGTCCCACTCCTTCATCACCTGATTGACTACCACATCCGAGTCGCCATAAACCATAAGGCGACGGACGCCAAGTGAAATGGCCATGCGCAACCCAAACAAAAGTGCTTCGTATTCTGCTTCATTGTTGGAGGAATCAAAGTGGATCTGGAGCACATATCTGAGCTTATCTCCTTGGGGAGAAATCAATACTACCCCAGCACCGGAACCATTCAACGTCTTAGAACCGTCAAAGAACATGGTCCAGTGCTCCGAGTGAACTTGAGTCGGCAGTTGTTGTTCAATCCACTCGGCGATGAAATCTGCTACTGCTTGGGACTTAATGGCTTTCTTTGCCTCAAACTTGATATCAAGGGGAAGGAGTTCAATCGCCCATTTTGCCACTCGACTAGTTGCATCTCTGTTGTGTAGAATCTCTGACAATGGGGCGTCGCTGACGACTGTAACGGAATGATCAGAGAAATAATGAGCAACCTTCTTCGTGGTCATGTAAATCCCATATACAAGCTTCTGATAATGAGGGTATCTTTGCTTCGATGGGGTCAACACTTCGGAAAGATAATATACAGGGCACTGAACTTTGAAGGCTTTCCCTTCTTCTTCCCGCTCGACCGTAAGTACTGTACTGATGACTTGTCCTGTGGCTACAATGTAAAGCAACAAAGGCTCTTTGCTGATTGGAGCAGCAAGCACCGGCTGGGTGGAGAGCAGAGCTTTTAGCTCTGCAAACGCTGCATCAGCTTCTGGAGTCCACTCGATCTTGTCTGACTTCTTCATCAGTCGGTAAAGAGGCAATGCCTTTCACCGAGGCGAGAGATGAATCGACTTAACGCGGCCAAGCATCCAGTAAGCTTCTGGACATCGTGCACACGCACGGGGAGTTTCATTCGGAGTATTCTGCCAACTTTTTCTGGGTTGGCGTCGATTCCTCGTTCGGAAACGAGAAAACCGAGTAACTTTCCACCAGGAACTCCGAATGTGCACTTTGATGGATTAAGCTTGATATCATACCTCCTGAGATTGGCAAATGTTTCAGCGAGGTCAGTCAACAGGTCGGAACCCTTCCGTGATTTGACTGCAATATCATCCATGTATGCTTCCACGTTCCGACTGATTTGAGTGAGTAAACACTTCTGAATCATCCTCATGAACGTGGCTCCGGCATTCTTGAGGCCGAATGGCATGGTGACATAGCAGAAGCACCCGAATGGAGTGATGAAAGCTGTTTTGATCTCGTCGGGTCCATACAGACGGATTTGATGCTAACCGGAATAAGCGTCTAAAAAAGACAGTCTCTCACATCCCGTAGTCGAGTCGACTATTTGGTCGATGCGGGGGAGAGGAAAATGATCTTTCGGGCAGGCCTGATTGATATGTTTGAAATCAATGCACATGCGAAGTGACTTGTCCTTCTTGAGGACCATGACAACATTGGCGAGCCACTCGGAGTGGTATATTTCTCGGATAAACTCTGCTGCCAGGAGCCGAGCCACCTCCTCGCCAATGGCCTTTCTCTTCTGGACGGCGGACCGTTGAAGATGTTCTTTGACAGGTTTCGCTTTTGAGTTGACTCGTAGACGATGCTCAGCTAGCCCCCTGGGAACATCCGGCATGTCAGCAGGCTTCCATGCGAAGATGTCCCAGTTCTCACGGAGGAACTGGATGAGCGCTTCTTCCTATTTAGAGTCGAGTGTTGTGGAGATATGAGTCGGAGCAACACTGGGGTCGGTCGGGTGAATGTGAATAGGTTTCGTCTCACCAGATGACTGGAACGCTGACTCTATGGCAGGCTTCTTGGCCCGCAATAAATCAATCGGATCTGCATTTTTCTGGTATTCTTGCAGCTCCACCACTGTTATCTGAGCATCGGCAATCTTTCAGCCCTTCTGAAAGCACTCTTCTGCCTTTTTCCGATTGCCAGTGATGGTGATCACACCTTTGGGACCAAGCATCTTCAATTTGAGGTACACATAACATGGTCGAGCCATGAATCGTGCATAAGCTGGCCTGCCCAAAATAGCGTGATAAGCACTCTAGAAATCCACAACTTCAAATGTTAACTTTTCTTTGCGGAAATGCTTTGAATCGCCGAAAACCACATCAAGAGCAATTTGGCCGAGTGACTCAGCCTTCTTCCCAGGAATGACTCCATGGAAACTCATGTTGCTGAAACTGAGTCTGGACATCGGAATGCCCATTCCCTTCAGCGTCTCTGCATACAATATATTCAGCCCGCTGCCACCATCCGTCAGAACCTTGGTCAGTCGAGTGCCTTCGACGACCGGGTCGACCACCAAAGCTTGCCTCCCAGGGGTGGCTATGTGTGTCGGATGATCAGACTGGTCGAACGTGATGGCGGTCTGAGACCATTTCAGATAACTAGGTGTTGCCGGAGCAACCATATTCACCTCACGGTTGATAACTTTCAATCGACTTTTGCTCTCAACATCAGCAAAAATCATCAGGGTGGAATTGACATGGGGGTATCCTCCATCACTGTCCTCTTTGTCCTCAACCTTGTCTGACTCCTTCTCCTTATCCTTGGGTTGTTTCCCCTGAAACTGCTGGATTAAGAGTCGGCACTGGCGAGTGGTATGTTTCGGGTAGATGAAGTTGCCCTCTTCGTCTTTCTTCGTGTGGATGTGGCATGGAAAATCCATCACGTCGTTTCCTTCCTTGTCCTTCACTTTCTTGGGGTTCCAAGATCCTTTGGGCTTCCCTTTAAACTTGCCCTGAGTCACGGCCAAGGCTTCTCCAGGGGCAGCTGGCTCGGCTTTCCGTTTCTACTTCCGACTGGAGTTCCCTCCTCCGGTTTCATTAGCAGTCGGCTTGTACTTGCCACTCTGGAGCCAATCCTCTACTTCACCATTGGCATATTTGGTGGCAATCTCCATCATTCGACTCAGAGTCATGTCTCCGGTCCGACCAAACTTCAAACTTAACTCTCTGTTCTTGACGCCTTCCTTGAAGGCACAGACTGCTTGGTGATCAGATACATTCTCCACCGTGTGATGCAATGTGATCCACCTCTGGATGTAATCTCTCAGGGTCTCATTCGACTTTTGCACACAAACCTGCAGCTCTGTCAACCCTGCTGGTCGCTTGCAAGTCCCTTCAAATGTCCTGACAAACATTCGGGCAAGATCTTCCCAAGTGTAAATGCTGCTAGGTGCCAACTGATTCAGCCATGCTCTGGCCGAGCCCTCCAACATCAGAGGTAGGTGTTTCATGGCCACCTCATCGTTGCCGCCGCCAATCTGAACAGCCACTCGATAGTCCTCGAGCCAAGTATCGGGCTTGGACTCACCAGTGAACTTACTAACTCCAGTCGCCAACCTGAAGTTGGGAGGAATCACCGCGGCTCTGATGGCTCTGCTAAAGCACTCTGGTCCTGAGACATGAACTCTGCTGCTGGTGGGCACATCTCTGTCATGGCCCTCACGGTGAGCTCTGTTCCAGTCGACCAAACCCTGAACGATAATGGATCTCGCATCAAAGCCTGGTTCTCTGAGGTCGACTGGAACCCTTCGCCCAACACTGTGCTGGCGTCTGTCATCTTGCTGCCGAGGGGTGTACGACCCACCCCTTGGGGGAGGAGTGGGCACTCGACGCTGATCATCGCGATCAAATCTGTCATCATACTGATCACGTTGACCTCCACGTCCCTCACGCCACGGGGCTGATCTTGGGCTATGGGCCGACTGGACTGTATTCGCAGCGACGGATCGACTATGAATCCTATTATGCGACTGCGATACAGCCGTATTCTGATCTCCCACTGCCCGGAGTAAATCTCTGATCTGCATCAAGCCCCTGCCGGCCTCTGACTAGGAGGGCTAAATCGACTCTGCTATTCGGGCTGCAGCTGCTAAATTCTGAATCGGAGTTCGATATACCTGAGTCGGTGGTGGAAAGAGTTGACGTCGACTGGAGTCCAGAACTCGCTGCCGCGCGCGCTCATCGAGTGCTCGCTGGAGGTTCTCCAGTTGAGTGCGCTCAACCAAGTTGGCCAAACGCGTGTCCTCCAAGGCACGAGCCTCGGGGGTTTCTCCTACGATAGGAGTATGTAAAGCATCCATGTTCCGGCGGCGAAGATCTTCCCTTTGCAGCGAAGTGAGTGACTCGGGTTGATACTCCTCGTGGACCTGCGCTGGGTCGCCTCCGCCGTCTCCCCCTCGGTGCGGGGGAAGCCAGGAGGACTACGCGGTCCATTGACCATCAGGACCTCCGCCGCTGGATCACTGCTATCACACTCGGATGCAGTCTCTACGGAGCCAGTCGACAGATCGAATAGGCCGTAGAGAGATTCGTCGGGCTCGATCGCCGCGACTTGGGGGGTGGCCGACTGGCGGGCCACTGCGTGCCTCACCCACCGCTGAAGCCTCGACCGTCCGGAGCGCTTGCGCTGGCGGGAGACAGCGAGGGAGGACGACGCAGGGGTCGACCGATACGGGGCCGATGGTTGCCGCAGCAGGACGCCACGGACACACGCGCGAAAGTGTGTCGCCCCACGGACTGGAAGCGCGTCGATGTCGAGTGGAGCCTCCTGGAGCCAAGCGAAATCGTCGGCGATGAACGTGAGCGTGCCAAGACGGATCTCGCGGCCTTCGACCAAAACTCCGCCAAAAACCATGATGAAGGCGATCGGAACAATTGCAACTTCTCCAGTAAGTCGCTAAGACACCTGCCCCACGGTGGGCGCCAACTGTCGTGGTACTAAGATGACAGTAGAATAGGGGGGTAGGTATGGAGAGGCAAGATCCTAGCTATGGAGTAGTTGTATACGCAAGGGATTTACGAGTTCAGTCCCTTCTCGGAGGAAGTAACAGCCCTACGTCTCGGAGCCCGGAGGCGGTCGACTGGATTATATGCGTATGGGTTACAGGGCTGTGAACCCTTCTGCCTGTGGAGGGGGTGGCTTATATAGAGTGCGCCAGGACCCCAGCCAGCCCACGTAGCGGAGGGTTTAATGTACATAAAGGCCTGGCGTTACTGGTAACGCTCTACATAAAGTGTTATCATGGCCATAAAGACTACTTAATAACAGACCGTTTGGGTGCAGAATGACCCTAGACCTCCTGGTGGTCGAGTGAGTCTTCATGGTCGAGTGTCTTCGAGTCTGTCGAGTGGAATCCTTCCAGGTCGACTGGAAGGCAGTTTCTTCTAAAGATGTCCTTGGGGAGGGTACCTTGGACAGGTCCATGACCCTACCCTAGATACATGGCTTCATCAGTGTGGCCTAGACTTGGTTTCCCGATCGGTATTTCTTTTCTATAGGTTTGTCTCGTGGCTTTCCTGCACAATGGATGACATGGTTGTGCGTCTTGGTTTTACGGCTCTAGTTCCGGTTGTTGAAAGTTTTCGTCAGTTCAGACGTTGTTTGGGAACGTGCGAGAGTTGTGTTTCTTGACTCCGCCTGGTTGGATCTAGGGTGTCACACATGCCCTCTCCGACTTTTTCTTCTTCGGGGCAGCGATCTGCTACGCAAATCGTGGTCATTGGCTTCTTCTGGTATACATCAACGACTTACAAGCCGTCGCTTCTCAAGCTCTTGGTTTTAACAAATTTGCTGCACCGAGCCGGATGCCCAAAGGCGGCAACCAACTTTGCTCACAGCGCGCCGCCAGCGAATGCAGGAGGAAGAAGACGTTGGCACCCCTAAACATTTAGATGTATTTTTAAAATTTTGTAAGGGTGTTCTTGAAAAGGTCTGTTCTACTTAATATATGGGCTTTGGTCTTTTTGTTAAAAGGAAAAAAGAAATTCTTGTCGCAAAACTGTACAAGGGAGTGTGTTGGTAACTAGTAATGAGGTTAGTCTGCATGGAGTATGAACACAAGTTAGTGCTCTTATCGCTTAAATCAAACTAGCAGGTTAATTTGGTCCAAGTCTCTTTTACCATGCTCTGTTTTCCTTTGACTTAGAAATGTCGTCTGTTTTCCCAGTAAACTATAGCCAACTGTGAGAAGACGAGCAGTAGAGGTTACGAGGACTCGAGGAGACAAGTAGAGAACCAACTCTCTGACAAAATATCAATAGTTTAAGCACACATGCACTATAATAGCTACTCAGTGTAGTTTTATTTAAATAGGCGGCTTTGGCGCCGCCATGGATTATTGATCGAGCTATGAAAAGAACACTTCATGTTGTCTGCATGTTTGAGAGGATCCGTGGATAGGGTTAAGATAGACAGAAGCGAACTTTCAAACCTGGTTTATAAATATAAACCTAATTTTTGGACTTTAGTAAAATCACAACTTCCAGGTTCCGAAAACTCATAAGTAATTACAAGTGTAGAAAAGGATGTCGATTTTCTCTGTAGATTTTTGCAAGAAATATGATCATTCAGACCTACTAAAAAACACAAGTTACAATACAAAATACTATGGCACTCCCATTATATCACAAGCAAGATGATACTCCGCGCTTTGTCGTGGAAATTGGTTGCAATATACAATCTTATTTTGATGAGATTTTGTCGTCAGGAATATGAGAATGAAGATTTAAAATACATATTATAATTTATTGTATTTGGTACACACACACACACACACACATATATATATATATATATATATATATATATATATATATATATATATATATATAACTTGTGGCAAATTCACATGGAAAAATTTACACTTAAATCATATGGGAAATGTATACATGTATATATCAAAAAACTTATGATTTCTTGTTTAAAAAAATTTATAACTTGTTTAAAAAAACTGATGATTTATTGAATATGGGTATATATGATAAGTAAGTTTTACACTTATATCATCAGCCGCCTTATAAAATTTTGACTGTGAATATCATTTTAATTATTCATATGGGAAATTTAAAAATCATATGTGAGTATTTGTCTTAAAAAGTACTTCCAGTGTCCTAATTGGCTAATTGTTTATACATGTATTTCAATACTCCCAGTTTCCCACCAATACAAAGGTGAAAGTTGAGTATGCTCGCAAAAAAGAGTAAATTGCAAAAAACCACCACAATTGTGCAAATATCATCAAACACCCACCGGAATGCATGTTTTCTGGTGGTTTTTTTGTGAAGCATTGAAAACTTCGACCCAATTGCGGTGGTTTTTTGCAATTTACTCCGCAAAAAAAGGGTGAAATATGAGTACAAATTAGTGGTTATAGTTATGTTTCTTTATTCGAACTGTGGCTACACCATATCGAACATGGCATTATTATGGAACCAAAATAAACTTAGTAAATGGTAATCTCCCTAAAGTTACTGCATCAACTGGAAGAAAAACTTAGTTCTCTTGAATCAAATAAACTACCACAACATGGCCTCCAAACATGAAAAAGAAACAATTGCCTGTATGCAGCCAGTATATTCGAATTTTAAATAATGGCCGAAGTTCCTTTTGTTGTTCAAAGATGCCCCGAGAGCTTGAACTAGGATCAGTTCGACCTTAGCTGCACATCCCTCCTCTTTCGGTAGTATAATTGATCCCACCGATTAAATCAAACAACTCCTGAAAGTACCACTACTTTGCAGGAAGAATATCTCTGGTATACATTCTAGTGATATTATTCCCCCATTTCCGGCCAATGTATCGAGGGATTTACATGTCAGCTCGCAGTAGTAAAAGTAGAACTAGACTTGGTGCAACCAGTCACACTCTGTCTTTGTGAAGCAACCGCTCTTCCTCCTTCACGCTTGCCTCTATCATTAGGCTGCTTTTGTTCCTCCTATTCTATTGACCTTTTGCGTTGTTATCTGTGTTTTTTAATCTTAAGAGAAAACACCCGACGACATTTCAATTTTTTTTTCGAAACGGAGGCAAAAGATTTGCCCCATGTATTAAAATTAAATAAGGAGAAGATAGAGTTGTTACAAGAGCCGAACACACGGCATGACAATTATTCTCGCAATATAATGTCCCCTAGCTTTCTAGCACCCGCAGGACACGGCATAACATTTCGAATCTGATATATGTCAAAGAAGCAATTAAAAAAACAGCAAACTGCCCTCTCCTCTCCAAACCCTAGAGAGGCAATTTCTTGGTGCTTTTGCGCAGCCACATCTCCTCCATCGGTAGGTCGCCGCCCCCTGCCCCTCCGCTGAATTCGTCGTTGTGGGAGTATGGGAAGGTCATAATTTACCGGATGGAGCTGCAATTTTTCGGCTTTGGGACTTTTAGTAGGGTTAATTACGCGGCGGCGTGCCGATGATGGTTGCGACATTGTGATTCTGGCAAATATAGTTTCCTCCAACCTCACCATCTCGATGATGACGGCTGTGTCCGTTGCTGATGACTCGTTGGCGCAGATTTATGCAGGTCTTTCTGGTCGGTGAGGTTCGAGCTTGCAGTGTTTGTCGGCATGGTAGTGGCGGTGGCTTCCCTTGCATTTTTGTCCTCCAATATCCAGTCCACCATGTCGGTGCGGCCTCGCGTGACATCATGATGCATGTGAACTTTTCTGGAGGTTGGGATCTTGGATCTGTGGATCTTCCAACGACGACGGCTTTGGTGGTGTCTTCTCCAGGGTGCTAGTCCGACAGGACCATGACCTTAACGACCTCCCATCCATGATCAACAATGACTAGCTAGCTCCGGCGGCACACCATCGGTGGCAACTAGCTCACTTCATACCATGTTGTTGTTAGAAAAGGAAGAGAGATATGTTTCTATTTAATGTGGACATAAATTCTTATACCTAAATCATCACTATGTTTTATGTTGTTTTTTGGGCACATGTTTATGTTGGTCTATGTGTTCATGCCAAATTTCATGCAAAAGGAATATTTTGATGCTCTAGTGCTCTAAAAAAGAAACATTTGACTTATTTTGAAATTAGAGCTTATAGATATATGAAACTAGTATCATTATATATTTTTAAAACTGCGACACTTGTTATGGATTGGAGGAAGCAGTATTTGCTGATAATTTTAAAAATTAATAATATAAAATTTATATATTAATAAAGTAATTTATTATCAAAAATTTACCTTGGCAGGATGGAAGTAGTGTTTTGCATCGTCCTTTTGGCCGTGAGGAAAACCAATTTTGCGGTGGCTTTGTTGGGAACGGCTGTGCCGAAGAATGATCTAGAAATAAGAAGGCAAAGCTCACTCTCCGGAGCAGAAGGATGGAGAAGAAGAATTACTACCAGCTGGCTCCGCCGTTGCGTGGGCTGGTCAGCGGTCAAAGGTGGACCGGCGGGGACGGAATCAGACACGCTGTTTTCTTAATCCGCTTGAGTTGTTTAATCTGGCGACACGCACGCGCGCGCCCCCCTCCTCCACTTTAGGCTTTACCAGTCCAAATCCTTAAGCTCATTGCGGCCTTAACCACAGTCGCCATTAGTCGTCGGCTCTCTCTCGATATTCATCCATCCCTATATAAACCCATCGATCCATCTTCCCTGTCTCACTCTCCTCAAGCTACAGCCTGCCGGTCAATCACTACTACTCATATAGCTAGCCAGCCAACCACCCGCGTACGTACGTCTTCCTGAAGCTTGATCGAGCGAGCTCGACCTCATGGACATGGACAAGGAGTACTACAAGGCCTGCATGGGCATGGAGGCGCTGCCGATGAGCCCCGCCGGTTTTTCGGCGGTGACGACGGAGGTGGCCATGGCGGTGGCGACGGCCAGCGAGGACGAGGGCGACCTGAAGAGGGGCCCGTGGACGGCGGAGGAGGACATGCTCCTCGTCGACTACATCTCCAAGCACGGCGAGGGGCGCTGGAACTCGCTCGCTCGATGCGCAGGTACTTAATCAGTTAATTATGTATGCAACTGAGAGCTAGCTAGCTATTAGCAAGATCATGCATGTCACATCTGCTTTAATTTAGTTCTTTCTGATCGATCACGTCGCAAGAGATAAGATGAGCTAGCGCTTTCCATGTAGCTAAGCTATGTGCACTGGAACTGATCACTTGCAGCTCATTATCCGCTTACGTCCCTCCTTAAGTTCTTTTTCGCTAATCTGGACTTGGTTTTGGCACGTGTAGGCCTGAGGCGCACTGGGAAGAGCTGCCGGCTCCGGTGGCTGAACTACCTCCGCCCCGACGTCCGGCGCGGCAACATCACGCCGGAGGAGCAGCTGCTGATACTGGACCTGCACTCCCGGTGGGGCAACCGCTGGTCCAAGATCGCGCAGCGCCTCCCGGGGAGGACGGACAACGAGGTCAAGAACTACTGGCGCACCAGGGTACAGAAGCACGCCAAGCAGCTCCACTGCGACGTCAACAGCGACCGCTTCCGCGACGTCGTCAGGCAAGTCTGGATGCCGCGCCTCCTCGAGCGCATCCAGGCCGAAAGCTCCTCCTCCGCCGCCGCCGCTGCTGCAGGAGTGGGTGTTCCGGCGCTGACAAGGGCGATGAGCTCGCCGGCCGGTGCATCACAGTACCACTACCACTGCGTCGATCACGCGAGCAGCGGGGAGCCGAGCCGGAAGGTGGCGGTGACTATGAGCCCTGACACCTCGAGCACGCTCCGGTCTTCTCTGTCACCGGCGGAGACATCACACGGAGCCCATTTCCCAGCGTGGGGCGCTGCCACTGCCACGGCGAACGTTGATGGCTCGATGATGCAGTGCGCCGGACGCGAGGGTGGGGCCATAGGCGGCGATCAGTACGTCATCCACGGCGACAGCCTCAGCGGGAGCTGGTCGGAGCTCCTCGCCGCCACCGATATCCCGGACTTTGAGTTCGGAAATTTCGACGACAACTTGTGGAGCCTAGAGGACATTTACTGCTGACGATGAACTTAATTAGAGCGCCAAACTGAGCTCAACAAAAATGATATTTGACAAGAGAAGGTGCATGCAAGGAAGTTTGACAGGAAACTAATTCGTGTTCATAGAGTAATTAATCGCTAGTTTATTAGGGCTACATAGTATGCAAAAATGTGCATATTAAATATCTTCTTTAATTCTTCTACATGGCTAGAAGATTTGGATTGTTTTTGTGTGCTTATATGTAAAGTTTAAATCTTACATGAAAAGGCTAACTTGCATAGTAAGCATGCGAATTACAATGGTTCTGCCAAGTTAGCAAGGACACAAGTCTCTAAAACATCGTATATTTATGAATAGATTGAGTATTTTATACCCCCATACACTAACAAAAACTTAAATCTAGAGAAATCAAATTCAGAAGGGAACTATAAGCACGGATGACATATTGCATTGAAGCTTACTTAGTGTGATTATGTGTTTAAAAGTTGCTTTAAATCATTTTAAATCCATCCCTGCGATCGAACAAATATACTATTTTAAATCCCATTCACCTTTCCCAACCTTTGGAAAACATCCAGACATCGTTATACTGACCTAATTTAGCTAACACACACAATAGAAATTGCAGTTAGATTTTCCAAAAAAATGCATGATACTACAATTTTAGGCTAAATGATCATATGCAATGTTAGGTGGTTGAGGTTTCAAAAAAAATCGAACAATTGTGACATAGGGAATATACTTAACATGGATAAAATTATTCTGGACATTGTATAGAAACTTGCTATTTTTTCAAGTGAATTCAAATAAAAAATATCACATTTTAGGAGGTGATACACCAAAGATTGAGATTCAATACTCTCTCTCTCTCTCTCTCTCTCTCTCTCCAATAATTTCTAAAGAAAATTACTCCTATGAACTGTGTTCATCTATTGCATGCACAATTCTTTGTTTTGAGATCATGTAGAAATCTTCTGCTCATGACCTCTCAAGTTTGCATTTTTCCTATCTGTATGTTTTTAGTCATGTGATAAAAAAAAAGGCTAGAATGAACCGAAATTAGTTAGTATATATTGACATCTTGGAGGTCGTACTCTACACTCGCAAGATGTGAAATTTATGAATGAGGCATGAGTACTGTTTACTCAAGGAATGCTCATCGCTTGATTGACGAATATCCCCATGCTTTTTCAGGAAGGGGAAACCCCGACCTCTACGTTGGTAGATGAATGTGACCATTTGTATTGCATAATTAAGTTCGCACAAAACGTAAAAGGAATTCAAGTAGTTAGCATCTTACCCACAAAAGCTGACCCAAAACAACATGAAAGAACATCCACATGTAGAAATGGATCCTTTAGTGCTTGGGTAATAAACCTGGGTAGCTTATCCATAGCTAAAGGATTCCTGTATATTTCTAGTGCACCATCCGAAGGCATCTTATGCCAAATTCTTGTGTCTGTTGATCTTGTAGAACCTATTGTGTTTTGACGACGTTTTCCATTCATGTGAGTCAAAGAAGCAAGAATAACAACTCAAAAAAGATCAAGAATAAGCCGGGATTAGTTATAGTCTGTGTACTTTGTTGCGCAACTGCACAATGCCTTTAGCTTCTTTTTTTGAGGGCTAATGCCTTTAGGCCCTGTTGGTTCATAAGTCTTAAGACTTTTTTTAGTCCCAACTTATAAGTCCCAAGTCCCTAAAAAGTCTCTACCTGTTTGGTTTCTAGGACTTATAAGTCCCTATAAGACCATATTACAACTATAAGTCCCTATAAGTCTCTCCTTGAGAGTCTTATTTCATAAGTCCCAAATGCCCACTTTAAGTCCCTATAAATCCCTCCTGTTTGGTTTAGATGGGACTTATAGGGACTTTTTTAAGTTCCTAACCCAATAAGTCCCTGGAAACAAACACCTTCTTAGCTTGTTGTGCATCTTGCAGTACGCCTCTCCAATGGCTTCAATGCCTTGAGAAGGGAGAAAAGAAAAGGAAAAAAATAGTCAATGGTGTGATAAGGGGTCGGTGAATTGGAGAGATTCCACCACCACTACTAGAAAAACCCCTATTAATGGCGCACCTAATATGGCCATTAATGACGCATCTGTGGTGCGCCATTAATAGCATGCCATTAGTAATTTTTACTAATGGCGCACCACCTGGTGCGCCATTAGTATCTGGTATACTAATGGCGCACCCTGGCCTAGGGTGCGCCATTAGTATGCCTCCCAGGGGTCATGTATACCCAGGTGCTTTGGCATACTAATGGCGCACCACCACTTGATGCGCCATTAGTAACCGCGGCATACTAATGGCGCACTGCCCAGTGATGCGCCATTAGTATGACAGTGCATACTAATGGCGCACTGTCATGTGATGCGCCATTAGTATGAATATTAGGTTTTTTTTTTATTTTCTGTTTTTTGCACAGGTTATAAAATGTATAATTTGACAAAATTTAGACAGCACACATCAACAACAGATTCATCGAATACAATAGAAGATTAGTCTTTGAATACAATTCATCATATTAGTCTCCGAATACAATTCATCATATTAGTCTCCGAATTGAAAAGACCGAACAAAGATAGAACATTATGTTACAAGTCTCGAGACCGCGAGTAGCGAGTTTGTCTTCACATTACAAGTCGATATCGATCATCTAAACTACCATCATATAGAAGAGAGCTGCGGTCATCACGATGAGCATCATCACGATGAAACTCGTCTTCATCCGGTTCCTCCAACGCTCCCTCCCCTCTCCCGCTAGATAGCGGGCGTATCTAGATTCGGCCTCGGCCCTAGTGGTGTACCCTTTGTAACTGTTACCGCTGAATCGGTGAACCTGTCTCCGACACTCCTCCCAGTCATCGTAGACTCCGGGAACCTTACCCTTGTACACGACATACGTCGGCATCGCTATGCACTAGCCAAACGAAACGTTAGTACCAATTCACAGACAATACATAAGCAATATATAAGTATGCAACAGAACGATCGGAAGAGAAAAGCAAGACATTAATAGCATCGATTACATCTAAGTTGAACGACTCTCGAAACCAAAGAGACATACTACAAGTTCATTAAAGTTTAATTACAACATGAGCCAATCGATGTTTCAGAACTAGACACAGCATCACCGCTTTCGACTCGACTCAAGGGACCGGAGCGTGGATGAATCCTCCGTCTATCGTGGGAGTCATGAAATAACGATCGTTGTCAGCCTGCATTTGTAGCATTGTGTCGATGTCACTGTTGGACGGTTGATTGTTGAGGTAGAACTGCCCCGAGGTACGAAGGACATCTTGATGGATGATTTCCGCAAACTCCGACTGGATGCGAAAGAATTCTTGTCGGAGGTCCGCGTCCTGGATTGCCGACATGCTCTTTGCCCAATCTTTGAGTTTACTTGGTAGCAGAAGTTGATGATGGTCCCGTACAATCGCCCGCATGTGATGGATGGCGTAGTAGGCACCCTTCTGACCGCCAGGCGGCTGCTTGACGCAGCAGGACGTCGTATTGTGGGAGAACACGTGCTTGCCGTACTTACGAATAGGCCTGGTGAAGGTGCCTCCAGATTTGGCGTAGCCGGGGAGAACATCATCAAGAACCTTCTTGACATTTGTGTAGTCTACATTCGACTGACGGTCCGGGTCGAAATACGTGGCCATGGAATATTTGGGGCTTAGGAGGATGAGCGTGCAACGTGTGTCACTGCAGAAAACACGGAATGTTAAAAGAAAAACGATCGAAATGTAAGAATTCATATGTTACGGGCCGGTTGAGGGGAGGACTTACTCGGGAAAGTAAGGCACGAGGAAGTTATCCTTATCTTGGTTTGCCAGAATGACGCCTTCGAGGTAAGAACTCGCGACTTGCCGGTCCCCAGCGCTGCCCAAGATCTTGGCACGCATGTAGAAGGGGTCGACTATCACGATGTCCGGGGTCTTGTCGCGAATGATCCGCATCTCCATACTCAGCGAAAATAGCCGAACGAAGGTGTCGTGCAACGGATGAAGGTTCAACATAGCGTGGATGTCATCAAAACGCAGGATGATCGTACGCCCGATGGAGTTATCCACAAAGCCCTTGCCCTCTGGCACCTTGGCCGCGAAAACCGGGTATGCCACATCCTTCTCTCTGAGACGACGCTTCTCCAAAGCAAGAACACTGTCATGCAGACTCCGCATAGCACCGGTTGCAGCATTGAGCATATTTGTCAGTAGCATCGCCCTACCCGCCACATGCACCCTCCTCGAGATATCCTGCGGTGAAGGTGGCCCGTCCTGAGCACGGATCGTACCCGGTGCCGGCTGGCTCGCACCCTTCTTAGTCTTTCTTTTGCGTGCCTTCTTCTTCTCCTGTAATGGGACCGAGTTCTGCTCACAGACCGCCTTCTTGAGTGTGTTGGGGCTGATAATATTTCGCACCTCGCCTATCTGAGGCTCGGTGAAGTCGGCAGCTGGAGGCGTCTCCTGAGAGCTGAACGCCAGACGGCGCCTGTTGCAACTTGGCTTCTCCGCGGTACCAGCTAGATCGCACACGTCTTTTGTTGGGTTTGGTTCTTGAGAAGGAGGCCCCATGAAGTCGCCATCGTACCCATGATTGGCAAAGTACTGATCGACGTTGGCAAATGTATCGTCGTCGTCGTCGTCATCGTTCTGATCCTGTGCCATATGCATGTTTGGATCCAGTGGCATAGGGATGTCCGGCACCGTTACGGCGGTCTTGCCATGGGGCCGACTTGGCGCCGGCACGACTGGCGGTGTTGTCTTTGGGGTGGTGTCCCCTGCCCCCAAACGAATCTGGCTCTTCGGCCAAACCAGGGGCCAGCTCAGGCAGGCGCTGAGGGTCATCACGTCATCATCGTCGGCCCCGACGGGTCGAATCGGAGGTAACAAGTCGTCGCAGCCTGGCAGCACCCGAACCAGTTGAACCCTAAACAAGTTGGGTGGCATCTGGGTACCGTGGAACAAGGGGTTGCCCGGTTGAACGATTTTGCCCTTGGCGACATCGACCAACTCGTTGTTCACGAAGTGGAGGAGAGTGCACGGAACGTCGGCGGCACCCTGCGAAAACATGTAGGGCGTCAGGGATGCCCAGTCAAAGGCAAGGAGATGAAGTCCTCGGCCGAGAGAGGCTTAATTAGTTACCGTGATGATGGCGTCGAGCTCGGCTAATGTCGACGCACCGCCAACGGCGGGCGTGCAGTTGACGGAGGGGCCGCTTGCTGAAGAGGTGCCGGCCGGCGTACACCCGGGTGCATTAAGCTCCTGTGCCGGCGTCGGAGACACCAATGCCGCCTTCGCCGGAGGCACCAATGGCCCCGCCATCGCATTATGCGAGTTGCTGGCCGTGAAGCTAGGAATCGGGGGCGGCCCCTGTTGGCCGCCCGCAATCCATGCACTCAACCCCGAGATCAAGGTAGGCACAAGGGCGGTGATCGTCGCTCCGAGTCGTTGTTTCACTTGCTCTTGGACAATCTCCGGAATCTGCGCCACCTATGCCTTGAGTTCTTGAACCTCTCGCGCCTGGCTTTCCGAGCTGGTCTTTTTCTCCTTCCGCACACCAGCGGTATAGTATGACCCCCATTTTGTCGACAAGCCTTTGCCGGCCACACGACCAGCTGACGTCGGCTTACTGAGCTTATCCTTGTTCTTCATTACATTCAACGCCCTATTTAGAGTGGTGTCCCAAGGGTTGCTCTTAGTCGACCCCGCGCTACTGCTTTCAGTCGCCTGCGGAAGGAATGTGAACCATTTAGAAATTTGGCTTCATTAATTAGAATGCAACCATATGAAGCTAATTACGTGGGGGTGTATTCCTTACCAGAACAAGCTCAAGCTGCCTGGTCTTCGGATCCGTGGTAAGCTCCTTTGTTTTCGGGTCCTTCTTGTACCGGGCCCTGACAAAGTTCCTGATCTGCTTGTTACCACTGTATTTCTCGAAGAGGGGCGGTAGGCCTTGCTCGGCACGGTCCGCCTCCTCCTTGTCCCATATAGGCTCCGCCACTCTGTAACCGCCGGGACCGAGTGTGTGTTCCCCTATGTTCAGCTCCCGCATTTGTTTCCCCCACTCACTTGATTGGGAGCTTGCGGTGCTCGAGCAATTGATCTTGAAGTCGTTGTAGTCATCTTCGGTGATCGAAGGATTTTTCTCCTTGATCTTCTGATAACTCTCACCTTTCTCGATCATTCTCTTCACATTGCTTTTCCAAGTAGACAGGGCCTTGCTCATCTTCGTGAGGGCAGCATTGTTCACTTTATTCCCTTTGAGGCTTGTGTTTGCAAATTCAGCGGGGAACTTGTATCGTTCGTTCAGCTTCATGAAGTGGAGGTGGCGCAAATTCCCTCGGTCAGGATGCCTCAGGTTCTCGGTGTTGATCGAGACGGTGCTCCGGACAATGCACCCGAGCTGAAGCGAGTACCCCTTGACTATTCGTTCGGGCGCCGTTGGATACCCGTTGGAGTCCACTTCAGTAACTTCCTCCTTGAGGGTGAGGAGCACGATCGGGCGCTGGTCCTTCCGTTGCCTCTTCGGTTGGCTGCCATCTGTGCGGGCGCCGCCATCATCAGTGGTGGCATCCTCGGCGGCACCATCAGTGGTGGCATCAGTGTGGTCATCCTCGGCGGCACCATCAGTGGTCTCAGGATCGGTGGGGAAGGTGGTGGCCTCATACAAGTGAGGTTGTTCCTCCATCTCCTGGGACAGCTCCCAGAATGCCTTGCCGCCCGAACCCCCGGCCTCATCGTTGTGGGCCATGTTTCTCTCTAAATAGAAACAAAGTTTGGTCAAAAAGTTGGTTATTGTCAATGAACAAGATCATGGTCTCATCATTTAGGGTTTGTCGACACCGAGGCATCCTAAAATCTAAGCTTTTATCATTGAGGGTTTTTCGACGCCGAGGCACCCTAAAAGCCTAAGCTTTCATCATTTCGGTTTTTATCGACACCGAGGCACCCTAAAAGCCATGCATTAGTCACAAGTACGCCGGGGCACTTGATCCTACTTAATTAACTACTACGATACCCCGGCCCATGCATTAGTCACAAGTACCCCATATGTCCTATTTTTAGCAAAATCATGCTAAAATTCACGGAAAATTTCAGCATGACCTTTGCTGAAAATAGGACATATGGAGTACCCGAATTTGCCGGAACGGAAGTTAATCGACATTCCGGCAAACTCAAGGGCCTCTCGGGGTACCTACAAAATCATTATCCCAGGTGGACATGGATGCAATGTCACATGTCACATGGATCCCACACCCACAGGAGCTCCGCTAACAAATGTTCTCTGCTTCAACACAAATGTGCTCTGCTTCAACACATTGGAAACTAAGTTCTGACTGCTACAAATTCAGTTTTCAGATACCAGCAATCAGGAGCCTACGTGGTACCATTTTGTTATCCTAGCAAGAACAGCATGAGCCAAACAAGTAAATGGAAAACATGTTTCCTCAATAAGCAAAAAGGGAAAATGCAATTTATGGCACATAGATGTTGATCCACTGACATTCATAAATTTCAGAAGAGAAAACAGTAGGCATTGCCCATGCAGTATTTACTGCTAACCAGGGAGAAGAGGTTCTTATTTTCACTCCCAACAACAAGCAGGAAAACGTCTACATCGATGCACTCGGACGAAGAAAGTGCAGCATACATATAGTTCATAACAGAGTGCACTGTGTTATGCTATGAAAACATATTCAGTTATGCTATGCCTCAAGTTATGCTATGAAAACATATTCAGTTTTTGAGACACCAACAATTAAGAACCTACAGACAAGTATTAAGAGAGTAGCTACACTAGGATTAAAGAAATTGACTCCTAACTACTACCCAGTTCAGCGTTGAGACTCCACCAATTAAGGTCCTACATAGTAATAGACCATCTAAAATAGCATTCCACTACTACCCACTACAAGCAGTATGTGCTAAACTAGCATGTCACTACTACAGACTAGATTGGAAA
Source organism: Triticum timopheevii (assembly GCA_963921465.1). Classification (NCBI taxonomy): domain Eukaryota; kingdom Viridiplantae; phylum Streptophyta; class Magnoliopsida; order Poales; family Poaceae; genus Triticum; species Triticum timopheevii. The sequence goes on from OY997271.1 coordinate 90,941,353, forward strand.
CTGGGTCCTAGCAGCTACATATTCAGTTTGCAACATAACCAATCAAGACCCTACAAGGTGCCACTTGTTCATCCTACCAAGAAGAGCAGCATCCAGAAAAGCCCCATATTTCATGCACTCTGCTTCTACACAAATGTGCTCTGGTCCTAGCTAGTTTCAGTTCAGATCTGATTACTCTTTGCTCTTATCCTGGTTTAGATCTTGTGGTAATTAAATAAATGCCCGTATATGCAATTGCAGACCAAAACAAAACTACAATTAACAGCCCCTGTTTTATTGAAAGTAAATTTGCTATCTTATACTCCCTCCTCTCTGGATTAGAGATCCCATGAACACGGTTTTCGAAGACCCGGAATCTCTATCTAGCTGGCGATACGTTGTGTCATCCATGCACCTTACGCATCCAGAAAATCCGTGGACTACCTGCCCCGCAAGATATCCGTAACCGAGATAGTCGTGCACCGTCGTGAGCAGTGCGGCTCTCATAGGGAAATATTCTTTCTCTGCGGCGTCCCACGTATTGGCTGGCGTTTTCCACAGCGTGTCAAGCTCCTCTTTCAGCAGCCCCAGATACAGATTGATGTCGTTCCCTGGTTGTTTCGGCCCTTCAATTAGCATACTCATGTGAATGTACTTCCTCTTCATGCACAACCAGGGGGGAAGGTTGTACATCCACACAAACACAGGCCAGGTGCTATGTGTGCTTCTCTGGCTGCCAAACGGATTGACTCCATCGGTGCTCGCGCCCAGCACGATGTTCCTTGGATCGTTCCAAAATTCTGGGTATTCGAAGTTCAACGCTTGCCACTGGCTCGCATCCTTAGGGTGACTCAGCATCTTGTCTTTTTTATCTATCTCCGGATCATTTGCGTCATCTTCTCGCTTCTTCTCCTCCCTATCCGCGTGCCAACGCAGGAGCTTTGCTACCTTAGGGTCCGCGAAATACCGCTGCAGACGAGGAGTGATCGGAAAGTACCACACCACTTTTCGAGGAGCTTTCTTCCTCTTCTTGTATCGAGTGACACCGCACACCGGACATATGGTAGACTCCGCGTGCTCGTCCCGATAAATGATGCAATTGTTCATGCACACATGGTATTTCACGTGCGGTAAATCCAGAGGACACACGATTTTCTTCGCCTCCTCCAAACTGGTCGGGCACTTGTTCCCCTTGGGAAGACGTTCGTGCCAGAATGACATGTTCTCGTCGAAGCATGCGTCGGTCATTTTGTGTTTTACCTTCATCTCCAGAGCCATGAGCGTTACTTTCAGGCGGGTATCCTCGGGCCTGCATCCTTCATAGAATAGAGTAACCGCGTCTAACTCAAGTTGATCCATCTTGGCTTTCTCTCGGGCGGCAGCTCTTGCGTTATCCGTCTGCTTGAGAAGCAGCTCTTGAATATGAGGGTCCTGCACCCAGCCCATCGATGGTCCAGCGTCGTCTGCTCCGCCGGCATCATCATCATGCCCTGCATCTTCTACATGATGACTGTGTACAGCATCACCGTCGTGATCATCTCCTGGGGATTCTTCGTCTTCTCGCCCCCCCGAGCCGCGGTGGTTGTCTTGCTGCCCTTCCTCATTTCTTGCCCGGCCCCCATGGACGACTTCGTAGTCATCTTCATCACCTTGCCACCGATAGCCATCCATGAAACCACGCAAGAGCAGGTGGTCCCGCACCTGCCCGGAATCCGGGTCCGTAATAAGGCTATTCAGCTTGCATCTTCGACACGGACATCTTATCTCCGTCTCGTTCTTTTGAAGCATCTCGGCCTTCGCGGACCTCAAAAACCTATTCACGATGCCTTCGGTCATCGTGCGGACCATGGTCGCCTGCGGGGTAGAGCAAAACGATATTTTAGAACCAAGAAAAAATTTGGCATGACTTTCCCTAAAAATAGGACCAAAAAGAATGCTTAATGCCAAAATTCTCGCCGAAACGGAAATGAATCAACATTCCGGCAAAATATTGGCAACTATCGCATTTCAAATACCGGTACACCTCCAAACACAAACACATATGCAACACCACAAACATATGCAACACCACGAACATACATAGATCTAGCTAGGCCATAAAAAGTGCATGTGCACATTGTTGTAGGGAGAACAACATAAATATAGCTTCCCCCTTACTTACCTAGCAAAACAAGGTAACTTAACCACTTAATTTGAATGAATCTATGGTGGAAATGAGGTGAAAAAGAGGAGGCACCCGAGACAAGGAGGAGGGGGTGGAGAGAATGAAGTGGGGAGAAAGCGAGTGTGGGAGGAGAGGCTGTCCAAAATATCTTGTTGCTGCCCACTTACTAATGGCGCACCATCAACAAATGCGCCATTAGTAATCCAGGTTACTATGGCGCACCCCCTGGTAGTGCGCCATTAGTAGTTTTGCAAAAAAAAAACATACTAATGGCGCACCCTGCCACGGTGCGCCATTATTAGTTTGAACTAGTAATGGCGCACCGTGACAGGGTGCGCCATTAGTACTTTTGCAAAAAAAGAAATAAAAAAAATAAAAAATAAATAACATTAGTGGCGCACTTTCTGGCTGCGCTAACTGCGGATGCGCCATTAGTATGTTTGGACAGGCGCACTAGTTCAAAAAAAAAATTGGTACTAATGGCACACCGTGGGCTTGATGCGCCATTAGTAGTTTCAACACTAATGGCGCATCAGAAGGTGGTGCGCCATTAGTATATACTAATGACGCACCGCCTGTCTGATGCGCCATTAGTGTCAATACCATCTATAGCCCTTTTTCTAATAGTGCACGTACTTCATTGCACAATTTAATTTGGAGTTTGGGCCAAGCAAAGGACTTGATCGAGATGACAAGTCTGGTCTTCGTAATATATGAACAAATAAAACACAATTTGGCTTGCTTATCCACAGCTACAGGATGCCTAGATAAGCTCACCTTGATACGAGTACGACTGCCACCTTTCTCTAAGGAGTATAATCCGCGGTTTCATGAGTGTGGCATGCATGGATGCATCGCACCATGCATGATATTCGAAACCAACTAGGATTCTGGGAGTTCTTTAATTTACACTACTACTTCCTTCGTTCGGAATTACTTGTCGCATAAATGGATGTATCTAGACGTATTTTTGTTCTAGATACATCTATTTCCGAGACAAGTAATTCCGAACGGAGGGAGTAAAAGAAGTCGCATGGAACCGCATTTTACAAAGTTAAAACCGTACAATTGTGTAACCTTTGAATTCGGGAATGTTACTCCGCATATCAATTGATCTCGCTTGTCCTTTTGTTTTAATGGCATATTTACTCGAAGTTATTTTTGCTACACACATGACACAGAGCGTTTCTTCTAAGAAGTTCCAATCGAACGAAAATTCCATTATCTTAGACATGCAAAATGAGGTACAAATAAGCATTGCAAGTAAACTATACTTACTTGATCTTTCGCAATAAAAAGAAACTACACTTGCTTGATGGTATTTTCGAATTCAAGTAAGGAGTGCTTTGTCCAGTTGACTGCGTAAAAATCTCCTTATAAACGTGCAATGGAAGCAGCCGCAGGCAGGCCCGCAGCCAGCGAACCGGCAAGGCGCATGAGGTGTCACATGTAGCTTTGGTCCTTGACGCCAGCTGGGAGGTCAAAGCTGCGGTCGCCGGTCGCCGGCGACGGTCGTCCGGTCAACCTGGCGTGGCCCCACGTGGTGCAATGACGTCGCAGACCAGATAAGGCAGGCCAGGCCCACTCGTGCGGGTTCCGCAATTAGTTTAGTTTCCCCAGGACCCAAACGACCGGCGCTGATTGGTCAAGCTGGGAACCTAGGAGAGGATCCTGACCGTGAGATCAATTGCCTTTTTATTTTCTGATGAGATTGAGATTGAGGTTGAGGTTGAGATGAATTGCCTTTCGCTTTGCCTGCTAGAGACTTCAAACTAGTTTGAGCGCTGACGCTTAGAACTCCTACTTCGCATCAGCAGTGACATGTTCCTCCACTAACTCTCCTTTGGGTGCAACTTATGCATGATTGGTTTGCATTTGTGTGACAGACTGATGCATCGATCAACAGTGCGGTGATCATTAGGCCAACTCCATCGCGCGACCCTATCCTGTCCGCCCCCGTCCGTTTGGGGTAAAAGGGACAAACGAGACGACCCATCGCGCGGGCGCAAACGGACTTTTATCCGCTTTCGACCCATCCGCGGCCCAAGTTTGCGCCGCTTTTGGGGTGAAACGGACACCACGTGGACGCGCGGGTCGTCTGCGCGTGTCCTTCCCTGGCCCGCCCGTCGGTGGCACAGGACGGACCTTTTTCTATCCGCCCCCTCCCTCCCTCCGGCCGCATCCACTCCACTCTTCCCCTCTCTTCCCCTCGCCGCCGCCGGCCGCCCGCTGCCATTGCAGCCGTGCAACTCGGGCGTTCGCTTGACCAGCCCCTTCCTCTCGTCGCCGCCGAGCTACCCAAGCACGACCACCTTGTTTGCGCGCCCGCCGGCCGGATTTGGGGCGGATCCGATCGGTCTTGAGCTAGCCCGGCTATGGGAGGCCGGGCCGCGCCATGGACTGGCCGGGAACCTCGCCGGAAGGCCCTGGCAGGGCCGCAAGACCACATGCAGGCAGTGGCTCGTCCTCTAGCCGCTCGGATATGCACCGTCGGTGGCCCGCCGACAGATACGTGAATGGCGGCCGGCCTCGGTGCTTGCCCAAAAGCTCGTCGGCGCACCGTTGCCCCTCATCAAGTGTGACCACTGTCCAAGGGTGGTCGTGCGCCGCGTGTGTACAACGCCGGAGCATCCCGGATGGGTGTTCATCAAGTGCTTAAACGATGGGGTATGTGCTCTTTTAGCTTCGGTTTGTGCCTTCGATTAGACTAGTGGTGCTAACTTTAAGTCTTATTGTGTAGAACGGATGCAAGTTTTGGTATTGGGAAGAAGAGTACATCGATATGTTGATAGACCGAAATGTATTGCATGTTCGTGCACTTTTAGCTAGCCTAGAGGCTTTAGATGAGACAAGTGCACTTGTTGCTAGATTAGAGGCTAGGCACGATACTACGTGCGAAGAAGCAACAAGGAACGATACTACGTGTGAGGAAGCAACGTCAACTTCTGGCTTGAAGAAGAAAGGAGGAGGCAACGTCGTGCCTCCTCCACAGATCAACAATGAGTGCATCGAGAAGGCGCTAACCCAACTCAAGGGAGCAGTTATGGAAGTTAGGTATCTTCTCAAATGTATTCCTGTGGTTCTTATTTTCTTTGGCCTTGCTTTACTAGTCAAAATGTGATGATGTATTGTCATGTACCAAAAATGAATGATAAAAAAAAGTTTAAGGACTTGCAAAGAAATATACGCGGACAGGATGGGGCTAATGGATGCGGCCATGCGCTGGGCGCACGGCCACCGCATCCCAAGACACGCCCAGACACGACCCCAAATCCCTCCCCAAACGGACAGAATCCGGACAAAACGGACGTCCGTTTGGGGTCGCGCGGTGGAGTTGGCCTTAGGCATGTCGTGCTCTGTTTTTTTTTTCTAGGGGATGTCGTGCTTTGTTTTGGTGTGACCTTATCATCTCCGGCCGCCAATCGGTCGTAGGTTGGATTTCTTGTATGCTTGTGATTTACTGACTCCATTGTAGAGAATGATTTGGTGCATCGATAATTGATTCATCGTGCACTAGGCACATATACATAGGTACAAGGGATGCGACCGGTATCTTGTCTTCTAAGATACACGTACATACAAAGGGAGACAGATACTACAAGTACTGCATACAGGACCCAGACCTACGTACATGTACCCATGTTCAACACCCCCTCCCCCCTCCCCCCCCCCCCCCCCCGCAGTCGAAGCGTCGCCGGTGACGCAAAGACTGGACCGAAAGCCCTCGAAAGTCGAGGTGGGTAGTCCCTTCGTCATCACATCGGCGAACTGCTGATCGATGGGCACATGTAGAACACGAACACGACCAAGTGCGACGTGCTCCCGGACGAAGTGGATGTCGAGCTCGACGTGCTTCGTCTGTCCGTGATGGACAAGGTTGGCAGCGAGGTACACCGCGGAGACGTTATCGCAGTAGACGAGCGTCGCCTTGGTGACCTCATATAGCAACTCCTGAAGTAGCTGTCGTAGCCATGAACACTCCGCGATGGCGTTGGCCACGGCCCCATACTCGGCCTCGGCGCTCGATCGTGATACCGTGGGTTGTCGTTTAGACGACCACGAAATCAGAGAGGGTCCGAGGTAGACACAGTAGCCGGAAGTGGAGCGTTGAGTGTCGGGACACCCAGCCTAGTCGGCGTCAGAGTAGGCGACAAGGCTGGTGTCCGGAGAGGCCGTCAGGGTGAGACCCATGGCTGTGGTGCCATGTATGTACCGAAGTATACATTTCACGAGAGCGCAATGGGTGTCACGGGGAGCGTACATGTGAAGGCACACCTGCTGGACAGCATACTGAATGTCCGGACGAGTCAGTGTGAGGTACTGAAGCGCACCAACGATGGAGCGGTAGAAGGGAGTGTCGGACGCCGGAGAGCCCTCGACGGCAGACACCTTAGCCTTCGTATCGACAGGCGTGGAAGCAGGCTTGCAGTTAAGCATGCCCGCTCGCTCCAGAAGCTCGTAGGCATACTTCTGCTGGTGCAGGAAGAAGCCAGTAGCCCGGCGCACGACCTCGATGCTGACGAAGTAGTGGAGAGCCCCCAAGTCCTTGAGGGCAAACTCGGTGCCGAGGCGAGATGTGATCTGCTGAAGAAGCGTTGGCGAGGACGCAGTGAGGATGATGTCATCGACGTACACTAGGAGGTACGCGGTGGCGGGGCCCTGGTGGTAGACAAACAGGGAGGCATCAGACCATGTGGACCAGAACCCCTGCTGCTGGAGGAAGGCCGCGATCCGCTGGTACCAGGCCCGTGGCGCCTGCTTCAACCCGTATAGAGAACGGGAGAGCAAGAACATGTGGTCCGGATAGGCGGTGTCGATGAAACCGGTCGGCTGCTGACAGAACTCCTGCTCGTCGAGATGGCCATGCAAGAAAGCATTAGACACATCAAGCTGGTGGACGGGCCAAGCACGAGAAACGGCAAGCTGGAGAACATCGCGAATCGTGCCCGGTTTGAAAACCGAGGCGAAGGTGTCGGTGAAGTCCACGCCGGCGCGCTGGCGAAAGCCGCGCACCACCCAATGCGCCTTGTAGCGCTAGAGAGAACCGTCGGGGCGAGTCTTGTGGTGGAAGACCCACTTGCCAGTGATGACATTGGCACGTGGTGGCCGCGGGACAAGCTGCCACGTACGGTTGCGCTACAGGGCGTCAAACTCCTCACACATTGCAGCTAGCCAGTTCGGATCCCGAAGGGCTGCACGAGCGGAGGTGGGGAGCGGGGATGGTGTCGAGGTAGAAGCCGCTGATACGTCTCCAACGTATCTATAATTTTTGATTACTCCATGCTACTTTGTCTACTGTTTTGGACTATATTGGGCTTTATTTTCCACTTTCATATTATTTTTGGGACTAACCTATTAACCGGAGGCCCAGCCCAGAATTGCTGTTTTTTTGCCTATTTTAGTATTTCAAAGAAACAGAATATCAAACGGAGTCCAAACGGAATAAAACCTTCGGGAACGTGATTTTCTCACCGAACGTGATCCAATATACTTGGACCCTACTCCAAGAAGTGCCAAAGGCGGTCACGAGGGTGGAGGGCGCGCCCCTGGGCGCGCCCCCCTGCCTCGTGGCCCCCCTGTTGCTCCACCGACGTACTCCTTCCTCCTATATATACCTACGTACCCCCATCAGATCAGATACGGAGCCAAAAACCTAATTCCACCACCGCAACCTTCTGTATCCGCGAGATCCCATCTTGGGGCCTGTTCCGGAGCTCCGCCGGAGAGGGCATCTACCACGGAGGGCTTCTACATCAACACCATAGCCTCTCCGATGAAGTGTGAGTAGTTTACTTCAGACCTTCGGGTCCATAGTTATTAGCTAGATGGCTTCTTCTCTCTTTTTGGATCTCAATACAATGTTCTCCCCCTCTCTTGTGGACATCTATTCGATGTAATCTTCTTTTTGCGGTGTGTTTGTTGAGACTGATGAATTGTGGGTTTATGATCCAGCTTATCTATGAAAAATATTTGATTATTCTCTGAATTCTTTTATGTATGATTAAGTTATCTTTGCAAGTCTCTTCGAATTATCTTTTTTGGTTTGGCCAACTAGATTGATAGTTCTTGCAATGGGAGAAGTGTTTAGCTTTGGGTTCAATCTTGCGGTGTCCTTACTCAGTGACAGAAAGAGTTGCAAGACACGTATTGTATTGTTGCCATTGAGGATAACAAGATGTTTTTTTATCATATTGCATGAATTTATCCCTCTACATCATGTCATCTTGCTTAAAGCGTTACTCTGTTCTACTTAATACTCTAGATGCATGCTGGATAGCGGTCGATGAGTGGAGTAATAGTAGTAGATGCAGAATCGTTTCGATCTGCTTGTCTTGGACGTGATGCCTATATACATGATCATACCTAGATAATCTCATAATTATTCGCTTTTCTATCAATTGCTCAACAGTAATTTGTTCACCCACCGTAAAATACTTATGCTCTTGAGAGAAGCCACTAGTGAAACCTATGCACCCCGGGTCTATTCTCATCATATCAATCTATATCACTTTATTTACTTGCTTTATTTTTACTTTTCCTTTTACTTTTTGCTTTGCATCTATCTATCAAAAATACCAAAAATATTATCTCTATCAGATCTCACTCTCGTAAGTGACCGTGAAGGGATTGACAACCATTAAGCGTTGGTTGCGAGTTGCTATCGTTTTGTGTAGGTATGAGGGACTTGTGCGTGATCTCCTACTGGATTGATACCTTGGTTCTCAAAAACTGAGGAAAATACTTACGCTACTTTACTGCATCATTCTCTCCTCTTCGGGGAAATCCAACGCAGTGCTCAAGAGGTAGCAAGAAGAATTTCTGGCGCCGTTGCCGGGGAGTTCGCGCAGAAGTCAACCATACCAAGTACCCATCACAATCCCTATCTCTCGCATTACATTATTTGCCTCTCGTTTTCCTATCCCCCACTTCACCCTTGCCGTTTTATTCGCCCTTCCTTTCCGAATCTCCTCCTCTCTTTCTCTTTCGCCTTTTTCTCGTTTGCCTTTGCTTGTGTGTTGGATTACTTGTTGCCATGGCACAAGATAATACCAAATTGTGTGATTTCTCGAATACCAATAATAATGATTTCCTTAGTACTCCGATTGCTCCTCTTAATAATGACGAGTCTTGTGAAATCAATACCGCTTTGTTGAATCTTGTTATGAAAGATCAATTCGCCGGCCTTCCCAGTGAAGATGCCGCTACTCATCTAAACAATTTTGTTGATTTGTGTGATATGCAAAGGAAGAAAGATACAGATAACAATATTGTTAAATTGAAGTTATTTCCGTTTTCACTTAGAGATCGTGCTAAAATTTGGTTTTCGTCTTTGCCTAAAAATAGTATTGATTCTTGGAACAAGTGCAAAGATGATTTTATCTCTAAATATTTTCCTCCCGCTAAGATCATCACTTTTAGGAACGATATTATGAATTTCAAACAACTTGATCATGAGCATGTTGCCCAATCTTGGGAAAGAATGAAATTAATGCTTCGCAATTGCCCTACTCATGGTTTGAATTTATGGATGATGATACAAAATTTTTATGCCGGATTAAATTTTGCTTCTAGAAATCTTTTAGACTCGGCCGCGGGAGGCACGCTTATGGAAATTACGTTAGGGGATGCTACCAAATTGCTTGATAATATTATGGCTAATTATTCTCAATGGCATACCGAAAGAACTTCTAGTAAAAAAGTGCATGCTATAGAATAAATCAATGTTTTGAGTGAAAAGATGGATGAACTTATGAAGATGTTTTCTACTAAAAATACTTCTCTTGATCCCAATGATATGCCTTTATCTACTTTGATTGAGAATAATAATGAATCTATGGATGTGAATTTTGTTGGAAGGAATAGTTTTGGAAATAACGCGTATAGAGGGAATTTTAATCCTAGGCCCTATCCTAGTAATCCTTCTAATAATTATGGAAATTCTTACAACAACTCTTATGGAAATTTTAATAAGATGCCCTCTGAATTTGAGAGTAGTGTTAAATAGTTTATGAATTCACAAAAGAATTTTAATGCTTTGCTTGAAGAAAAATTGCTTAAGGTTGATGATTTGGCTAGGAACGTTGATAGAATTTCTCTTGAAATTGATTCTTTAAAGCTTAGATCTATTCCTCCTAAACATGATATCAATGAGTCTCTCAAAGCTATGAGAATTTCCATTGATGAGTGCAAGGAAAGAACCGCTAGAATGCGTGCTTCCAAAGATGCCTTTATTAAAGCGTGTTCTTCCAATACCTATGAAAATCAAGATGAAGATCTAAAAGTTATTGATGTGTCCCCTATTAAATCCTTGTTTTGTAATATGAATCTTGATGAATTTGAAGATTATCTTCCTTTACCTAGAAGGCGTTCTAAGAATTCGGAGTTTCTAGATCTTGCTGATGAAATTGATAAAAGTGGGATTAAAATAAATAAAAACCGTGATGTTGCTAAACCCACTATTTTGGATCTCAAGGAATTTAATTATGAAAATTTCTCTTTGATTGGTTGTATTTCCTTTTTGCAATCCATGCTAGATTCTCCTCATGCTTATAGTCAAAATAAGGCCTTTACCGAACACATTGTTGATGCCTTGATGCAATCTTATGAAGAAAAACTTGAGTTGAAAGTTTCTATCCCTAGAAAACTCTATGATGAGTGGGAACCTACTATCAAAATTAAAATTAAATATTTTGAGTTTTATGCTTTGTGTGATATGGGTGCTAGTGTCTCTACTATCCCCAAAACTTTATGTGATTTGCTAGATTTCCGTGATTTTGATGATTGCTCTCTAAATTTGCATCTTGCGGATTCCACTATTAAAAAGCCTATGGGAAGAATTAATGATGTTCTTATTGTTGCCAATAGGAATTATGTTCCCGTAGATTTTATCTTTCTTGATATAGATTGCAATCCTTCATGTCCTATTATTCTTGGTAGACCTTTCCTTAGAACGATTGATGCGATTATTGACATGAAGGAAGGGAATATTAGATTCCAATTTCCCTTGAGAAAGGGTATGGAACACTTCCCTAGAAAGAAAAGAAAATTACCATATGAATCTATCATGAGAGCCACTTATGGATTGCCTACCAAAGATGGCAAAACTTAGATCTATCTTCGCTTTTATGCCTAGCTAGGGGCGTTAAACGATAGCGCTTGTTGGGAGGCAACCCTATTTTATTTTGTGTTCTTTGTTTTTGTTCCTGTTTAGTGCCAAATTTTGTTTCTACTTTCTGTTTAGATGTGGTTTTGTGTTTTAATTAGTGTTTGTGCCAAGTAGAACCTATAGGGTTAGCTATGATGATAGTTGATTTGATTCTGCTGAAAAACAGAAACTTTGCACTCACGAGAAAAAATTCAATAAATCACAGGAACGTGATTTTGCATTTATTATTTTTGCTGCTGATCAATAAACAAATTTTCCAGTACGTCCTATTTTGGTAGAATTTTTAGAGTTCCAGAAGTTTGCGTTAGTTACAGATTGCTACAGACTGTTCTGTTTTTGACAGATTCTGTTTTTCGTGTGTTGTTTGCTTATTTCAATGCATCTATGGCTAATAAATTAGTTTATAAACCATAAGGAAGTTGGAATACAGTAGGTTTAACACCAATATAAATAAAGAATGAGTTCATTACAGTACCTTGAAGTAGTCTTTTGTTTTCTTTCACTAACGGAGCTCACGAGATTTCTATTGAGTTTTGTGTTGTGAAGTTTTCAAGTTTTGGGTGAATTCTTTTGATGGATTATGGAACAAAGAGTGGAAAGAGCCTAAGCTTGGGTATTCCCATGGCACCCCCAAGATAATCCAAGGACACCAAAAAGTCAAAACTTGGGGATGCCACGGAAGGCATCCCCTCTTTCGTCTACTTCCATCGGTAATTTACTTGGAGCTATATTTTTATTCACTACATGTCATGTGTTTTGCTTGGAGCGTCTTTATTATTTGTGTCTTTGCTTGTTAGTTTGCCACAATCATCCTTGCTGTACACACCTTTTGAGAGAGCCATACATGATTTGGAATTTGCTAGAATACTCTATGTTCTTCACTTATATCTTTTGAGCTTGATAGTTTTGCTCATAGTGCTTCACTTATATCTTTTGAGCGTAATAATTTTTGCTCTAGTGCTTCACTTAGATCTTTAAGAGCACGGTGGTGGATTTGTTTTAAAGAAACTATTGATCTCTCATGCTTCACTTAGATTATTTTGAGAGTTGTTAATAGCATGGTAATTTGCTTAAAGTTAATATACTTGGTATTCAAGATTTGTGAAACTTTCTTTTGAGTGCGTTGAATACTAAGATAAGTTTGATGCTTGATAATTGTTTTGAGATATGGAGGTGATAATATTAAAGCAATGCTAGTAGGGGTAATTATGAATTTAAAGAATGCTTGTGTTGAAGTTTGTGATTCCCGTAGCATGCACGTATGGTGAACCGCTTGTGATGAAGTCGGAACACAATTTTATTTATTGTTTGTCTTCCTTATGAGTGGCAGTCGGGGACGACCGATGGTCTTTTCCTACCAATCTATCCCCCTAGGAGTATGCGTTTAATGCTTTGGTTTTTGATGACTTCTAAATTTTTGCAATAAGTGCATGAGTTCTTTTGATTAATGTTGAGTCCATGGATTATACGCACTCTCACCTTTGCGCCATTGCTAGCCTCTCAAATACTGCGCACTTTTCGCCGGTATCATACACCCACCATATACCTTCCTCAAAACAGCCACCATACCTACCTATTATGGCATTTCCATAGATATTCCGAGATATATTGCCATGCAACTCTCCACCGTTCCGTTCATATGACACACATTACTTTTGTCATATTGCTCTTTGCATGAACATGTAGTTGACATTGTATTTGTGGCAAAGCCACCGTTCATAATTCTTTCATACATGTCACTCATGATTCATTGCGTATCCCGGTACACCGCCGGAGGCATTCATATAGAGTCATATCTTATTCTAAGTATCAAGTTGTAATTGTTGAGTTGTAAGAAAAATAAGAGTGTGATGATCATCATTATTAGAGCATTGTCCCAGTGAGGAAAGAATTATGGAGACTATGATTCCCCCATAAGTCGAGATGAGGCTCCGGACTTTATGAAAAATAAAAGAGGCCAAAGAAGCCCAAATAAAAAAAACAAAAAAAGAGGCCAAAGAAGCCCACCAAAAGAAAAAAAAGAAAAAAAAGAGAGAAAAATGAGAGAAAAAGAGAGAAGGGACAATGCTACTATCCTTTTCCACACTTGTGCTTCAGAATAAGCACCATGATCTTCATGATAAAGAGTCTCATATGTTATCACTTTCATATACTAGTGGTAATTTTTCATTATAGAACTTGGCTTGTATATTCCAATGACGGGCTTCCTCAAAAGTGCCCTAGGTCTTCTTGAGCAAACAAGTTGGATGCACACTCACTTAGTTTCTTTTGTTGAGCTTTCATATACTTATAGCTCTAGTGCATCCGTTGCATGGCAATCCCTACTCACTCACATTGATATCTATTGATGGGCATATCCATAGCCCGTTGATACGCCTAGTTGATGTGAGACTATCTTCTCCTTTTTGTCTTCTCCACAACCACCATTCTATTCCACCTATAGTGCTATGTCCATGGCTCACGCTCATGTATTGCGTGAAAGTTGAAACAGTTTTGAGATTACTAAAGTATGAAACAATTGCTTGGCTCGTCATCGGGGTTGTGCGTGACTAAATACTTTGTGTGATGAAGATAGAGCATAGCCAGACTATATGATTTTGTAGGGATAACTTTCTTTAACCATGCTATTTTGAGAAGACATGATTGCTTTGATTAGTATGCTTGAAGTATTATTACTTTTATGTTAATATGAACTTCTGTCTTGAATCTTTCGGATCTGAATATTCATGTCACAATTAAGAAGATTTACATTGAAATTATGCCAAAGTATCACTCCGCATCAAAAATTCTTTTTTATCATTTACCTACTCGAGGACGAGCAGGAATTAAGCTTGGGGATGCTTGATACGTCTCCAACGTATCTATAATTTTTTATTACTCCATGCTACTTTGTCTACTGTTTTGTACTACATTGGGCTTTATTTTCCACTTTCATATTATTTTTGGGACTAACCTATTAACCGGAGGCCCAGCCCAGAATTGCTATTTTTTGTGCCTATTTCAGTATTTCGAAGAAACAGAATATCAAATGGAGTCCAAACGGAATAAAACCTTCGGGAAAATGATTTTCTCACCGAACGTGATCCAGGAGACTTGGACCCTACTCCAAGAAGTGCCAGAGGAGGTCACGAGGGTGGAGGGCGCCCCCTGGGCGCGCCCCCCTGCCTCGTGGGCCCCTCGGAGCTCCACCGACGTACTCCTTCCTCCTATATATACCTATGTACCCCCGTCAGATCAGATACGAAGCCAAAAACCCAATTCCACCGCCGCAACCTTCTGTATCCGCGAGATCCCATCTTGGGGCCTGTTCCGGAGCTCCGCCGGAGAGGGCATCTACCACGGAGGGCTCTACATCAACACCATAGCCTCTCCGATGAAGTGTGAGTAGTTTACTTCAGACCTTCGGGTCCATAGTTATTAGCTAGATGGCTTCTTCTCTCTTTTTGGATCTCAATACAATGTTCTCCCCCTCTCTTGTGGAGATCTATTCGATGTAATCTTCTTTTTGCGGTGTGTTTGTTGAGACCGATGAATTGTGGGTTTATGATCCAGCTTATCTATGAACAATATTTGATTCTTCTCTGAATTCTTTTATGTATGATTGAGTTATCTTTGCAAGTCTCTTCGAATTATCTTTTTTGGTTTGGCCAACTAGACTGGTAGTTCTTGCAATGGGAGAAGTGTTTAGCTTTGGGTTCAATCTTGCGGTGTCCTTACTCAGTGACAGAAAGAGTTGCAAGGCACGTATTGTATTGTTGCCATTGAGGATAACAAGATGGGGTTTTTATCATATTGCATGAATTTATCCCTCTACATCATGTCATCTTGCTTAAAGCGTTACTCTGTTTTACTTAATACTCTAGATGCATGCTGGATAGCGGTCGATGAGTAGAGTAATAGTAGTAGATGCAGAATCGTTTCGATCTACTTGTCTTGGACGTGATGCCTATATACATGATCATACCTAGATAATATCATAATTATTCGCTTTTCTATCAATTTCTCAACAGTAATTTGTTCACCCACCGTAAAATGCTTTTGCTCTTGAGAGAAGCCACTAGTGAAACCTATGGCCCCCGGGTCTATTCTCATCATATCAATCTATATCACTTTATTTACTTGCTTTATTTTTACTTTGCCTTTTACTTTTTACTTTGCATCTATCTATCAAAAATACCAAAAATATTATCTCTAGATCTCACTCTCGGAAGTGACCGTGAAGGGATTGACAACCCCTAAGCATTGATTGCGAGTTGCTATTGTTTTGTGTAGGTACGAGGGAGTTGTGCGTGATCTCCTACTGGATTGATACCTTGGTTCTCAAAAACTGAGGGAAATACTTACGCTACTTTACTGCATCATCCTTTCCTCTTCGGGGAAATCCAACGCAATGCTCAAGAGGTAGCAGCCGCACACGCGTACTCGTCCGACGGGTAGCGCGTGCTGGGACACAGCGTCCCAGTCCGAGCCCGAGTGACCACACCGGTGAGGGGTGCGGCCGCGTTGGCGGGGGCCATGGCGAGGGTGGCGGTGGGGGCAGCCGCGGGAGCCGTAGCGGGGCCGGCCGAGGAGGCCGCAACAACGGTGGCCGCGACAGGGGCCGTGGCGACGGGGGCGGCCGAGGAGGCCGCTGCGTCGGGGGCCGCAGCGCAGCAGGAGCCGCAGCGCCAGGGGCCACCGGCGCGGGGAGCGCGGGCAGGGCCGGACCCGGGGCGCGGCTGGGCGGTCCGCCAGAGGTGGTGGCAGGGACGAACCACGCCGCAGAAGACTCCGAAGGTGATGATACCTGCTGAAACGGGAACACGAGCTCATCAAAGTACACATGCCGCAAAGTGAAAACACGGTGGGAGACTCGATCATAGCACCGGTAACCTTTGGTGTTGGGAGGATAGCCAAGAAAGATGCAAGGAAGGGACCGGGGCGCGAGTTTATGAGTAGCGATGGACGCGGTGCTAGGATAACAGAGACACCCGAAAATGTGAAGACCAGTATAAGATGGAACTGCACCAAAGAGGAGCTGGTGAGGGGTGTAGTTCCAGCGGGAACGACAGGGGCGAATGTTAATGAGTAGGCTGGCGGTCGCCCGGCCAGAACCTAGGAGGCACGTAGGAGTGGAAGAGTAACGTGCGAACATAGTCATTCAGCATGCAAAGGACGCGCTCGGCGCGACCATTCTGCTGAGACGTGTAGGGGCAGGTGAGGCGAAAGATAGTGCCGTGAGACGCAAGTAAATTGCAGACGGCGACGTTGTCAAACTCCTTGCCGTTGTCAGTTTGCAAGGCGAGAATAGGACGACCGAACTGTGTGGTGACATATGAATAAAAAGCGGTGAGTGTGGCAAGAGCGTCGGACTTGCGACGGAGAGGGAAGGTCCACATATAATGAGTAAAATCATACAATATCACCAGATAGTATAAATAGCCCATGTTGCTAGCAACCGGGGACGTCCAAACATCACTATGCAATAACTGATGGGAAGACGAATGTGCTTGCCAAGACAACAAGCCTCACAAGTGTGATCATCGACCTTATTACATGAGAAGGAAAAACTCTGAAGAATCTGACGCATAACGGTGGAGTTGGGATGACCAAGACGGGCATGCAAAAGATCGACACTGGCGGCGAAGGCGACGGGGCGACGGGTGGTGGTGGCGCTGGAGGGATGCACTGGGTAAAGCTCGTCCGGGCTATCACATCGGTGGAGCACCATCCATGTACGGGCGTCCTTCATAGAAAAGCCAATATCGTCAAATTCAACAGTTATAGGATTCTCACGAGCAAGGCGATGAATGGAAACGAGATTAGTAACTAAGTCAGGAGACACAAGAACATTAGACATATGCATAGGAGTGGAAGTAGAAGGAAAAGACATATGACCAATGTGAGTAATGGGTAGGGAGGAACCGTTACCAACGATGATACGGGTGGGAGTATGAACGGGGGTGGCAGACGTGAGGTTACCGGGATGAGCAGTCATGTGAGCAGTGGCGCCCGAGTCCATGTACCAGTCACCACCGCCACCGTAGGAGCTCGGTGACGGGGCGGAGTGCAGTGCGGCGAGCAAGGCCGGGTCCCATATCGGCGGCACCTCAGGAGGGTAGAACCCTCCGTAGGCCGGCGCGGGAGCGGCCCTGAAGGCCGGAGCGGCAGCGCCATAGGCGGGTGCGGCCCCATAAGCCGGCGCGGCGACAGCGCCATAGGCTGGCGCGGACCCGTAGGCGGGCGCTGGCGAGGGGGGGGGGGCACCATAGCCGCTGTAAGGAGCAGCGTTCTGCGCGGCAAAGAGGGCCTGGTGACCCGCCGGGCGGGACCCAAGGATGCCCGGAGCCAGAGCCCATGGCACCGGCATGGAGTACGCGTGGACGACGCCTGTCCACGGGTTGGTGCCGTACGTCCATGGGGGAGTCACCTGCTGCTGACGAGGCCCCCCCCCCGGCGCCTGTTGCTGCTTGCGGCCACCCCCGTGGCGGTTGGTGCGGCGCCCGCCACCCTGCTGCTGGGGGGGCAGCGGGAGGGGCGGGAGGCGCGGGCGGGAGGGGGAAGTACCCCGGAGGCGCAGGGGGCAGCGGCTGCTGGCGCGGCACGGGTGGGGTGGCCTGTGGAGGGGTGTTGCGTGAGGTGCCGGCGGCGAGGGCGTGGTGCTGCACGCGCTTCTTGACCCCCTTCATTCGGCGCTCCTCCAACCTCAAGTATGCCACAAACTTGGGGAAGGAGGGCTCCGGCATCAAGGTGAGGTTGAAGGCCGGCAGTGAGCGTGCTGAGGAGAAGGTCGTCGTCCACCTTGGCTCCAATGCCACGGAGCTCGTTCGCCAACGTCTTCAGGCGGCGGCAGTAGTCATCAATGGACTGTTCATCCTGGTGACAGTCAAAAAATCCTACTGCAAAAAAATGCGGCGCTGAAGTTTGTTGTCGGTGAAGAGGCCGTTCAGCTTGACCCATATGGCGCGGGCGTCGTCGCCGGCGCTCACGACCGTGTGGAACAAGTCCTTGGAGATGGTGGTGAAGAACCACCAGATGATCGTGGCGTCGATCGCGGTCCACTCGGCGTCATCCATCATGGCGCGGGAGTCCATGGTGCCATCCACGTGGTCCATGAGATTGTTCTCGCGGAAGAGCAGCGTGAAGTACGTCTTCCACGCGAAGTACGTGGAGTTGGAGGCGTCGAGGATGATGGGGACGCGTGCGTTGATGTCGCGGATCTTGGCGGGGTCGACGGCGAAGGGGTTGGAGTGGGTGGAGTCATTGGACAACATGGCGGCGGGGTCGTGGGGAGGGAGGCGGCGGCGCGGCTGAAGAGGAGCGGCGCAGCGGCGGGAGGAAGGCGGCGCAGCGGGAAGAGGCGGCGCGGCGTGGGGAGGAAGGCGTGCGGTGGAGGGAGGGCGCACGGGGAGGAGAGGTGGAGGCGGCGGCTTGGGGCGGCGGCGGGAGATCGCGGCGGCGGCGGCCCAAGGCGGCGGCTAGGGTTAGCGAAAGCTGGAATATCGACTTGTGATAGATACCATGTAGAGAATGATTTGGTGCATCGATAATTGATTGATCGTGCACTAGACACATATATATAGGTACAAGGGATGCGACCGGTATCTTGTCTCCTAAAATACACGTACATACAGAGGGAGACAGATACTACAGGTACTGCATACATGACCCAAACCTACGTACATGTACACATGTTCAACATTTGTAAAGAAATATAAGACCGTTAGATCACTTCAAACGCTATTATATTTTTTTACGGAGGGAGTACCATTAAAGCAGGTGAGGATTATATGAGCTTGATGAACAGTAAAATCCCTTAAATTTTTTAGCAAACATTATCAAATATTTTGACTGCTTGTAAAGTTTCATCATGGAATAATTCTTGGAAGACATGGCAAAAAAATGATGCTCTAAAATGTTTCTTTCAAAAGCATTTTGTATCTTTTTTTTGCCATGACTTCCACAAATGTCACTCCATGATAAAACATTTTAAGCATTCAAAACATTTGTCAAAGTTTACCATTTTTTAAAGATATTCGAGTTAAAAAAACAGACTTACTATTCGTATCAAGCTCATACAATCTCGAGCTGAGAACAACACTTTTGAAAATTCTTCTCCTGAGAAAAAAAATCATAGGCAGGTGTAGCTCATTGGCAACGAAGGAGACAAATGTTCAATAGATTTAGATAATACCGGTGTTTAATATATTCCTACAAATATTTATTACAACTTAGGCACACATGCACACGAATTTACCACACTCACAGACGACGGACCCACTCAGAGCAACTCTAGCAGACTCCGCATCCCGCTCCGGCCCGCAAAATAACCGCCAAATTGCGGGTCGTGGCCGGAAAATCCGCACGATCAGATCCCACATCCTGTCCCGGCCCGCAATTTTTTTTGCGGGGCGCGGCAAATCTTCTCCCCCAACCTCTATCTTCACGGGCTGGGAGGCCGACCCGAGCTGAGCCCCTATCCGGCGCGGGATTTGGCGGGAGGGACATTTCCGCGCACCCTTTCCCGCTGCCCGCACCCTCCGCCACCATTGCCTCCCCTCCGCAAGATCCGATTCCTCCTTCCCGGCCGTTCCTCGCCACCATGGACGACCCCATGCTGTCCCCCGTCATCGTCGAGGTCGCGCATGTTGTTGGGGAACGTAGCAGAAATTCAAAATTTTTTACGCATCACCAATATCAATCTATGGAGAGACTAGCAACGAGAGAGAGGGGAGTGCATCTTCATACCCTTGAAGATCGCGATGCGGAAGCGTTACAAGAACGCAGTCGGTGGAGTCGTTCACGAAGCGATTCAGATCGCGGCCGAATCCGATCTAAGCACCGAACAACGGTGCCTCTGCGTTCAACACACGTACAGCCCGGTGACGTCTCCCGTGCCTTAAGAGAGGGAGAGGATGGGGAAGACTCCATCCAGCAGCAGCACAATGGCGTGGTGGTGATGGAGGAGCATGGCACTCCAGCAGGGCTTCGCCAAGCACTGCGAGAGACGAGGAGGGAGAGGGGTAGGGCTGCGCTAGGGAGAGGAAAACTCATGTGTTGGGCAGCCCCAAAACCCCCACTATATATAGGGGAAGGGGAGAGGGGGCCAGCCCCCTCCAGATCCCATCTAGAGGGGAGGGGCGGCGGCCAGGAGGGGGAGACTTGCCCCCCAAGCAAGGTGGAGGCGCCCCCTCCCCTAGGGTTTTCAACCCTAGGCGCCTTGGGGCCTTGGGGAGGGGCGCACCAGCCCACTAGGGGCTGGTTCCCTCCCATATTCAGCCCATTAAGTCCCCCGGGGCAGGTGGCCCCACCCGGTGGACCTCCGGACACCTTTCGGTGGTCCCGGTACAATACCGATAACCCCCGAAACTATTCCGGTGACTGAAACTGGACTTCCCATATATAAATCTTTACCTTCGGACCATTCCGGAACTCCTCGTGATGTCCGGGATCTCATCCGGGACTCCGAACAACATTCGGTAACCACATACAAACTTCCTTTATAACCCTAGCGTCATCGAACCTTAAGTGTGTAGACCCTACGGGTTTGGGAATCATGCAGACATGACCGAGACAGCTCTCTGGCCAATAAACAACAGCGGGATCTGGATACCCATGTTGGCTCCCACATGTTCCACGATGATCTCATCGGATGAACCACAATGTCAAGGATTCAAGCAATCCCGTATGCAATTCCCTTTGTCAATCGGTACGTTACTTGCCCGAGATTCGATTGTCGGTATCCCAATACCTCGTTCAATCTCGTTACCGGCAAGTCACTTTACTCGTTTCGTAATGCATAATCCCGTGACTAACTACTTAGTCACATTGAGCTCATTATGATGATGCATTATCGAGTGGGCCCAGAGATACCTCTCCGTCATACGGAGTGACAAATCCCAGTCTCGATTCGTGCCAACCCAACAGACACTTTCGGAGATACCTGTAGTGCACCTTTATAGTCACCCAGTTACGTTGTGACGTTTGGCACACCCAAAGCATTCATACGGTATCCGGGAGTTGCACAATCTCATGGTTTAAGGAAATGATACTTGACATTAGAAAAGCTTTAGCAAACGAACTACACGATCTTCTGCTATGCTTAGGATTGGGTCTTGTCCATCACATCATTCTCCTAATGATGTGATCCCGTTATCAATGACATCCAATGTCCATGGTCAGGAAACCATGACCATCTGTTGATCAACGAGCTAGTCAACTAGAGGCTCACTAGGGACATGTTGTGGTCTATGTATTCACACGTATTGCGGTTTCTGGTCAATACAATTATAGCATGAATAATTGAAAATTATCATGAACAAGGAAATAAAATAATAACCATTTTATTATTGCCTCTAGGGCATATTTCCAACAGTATCCCACTTGCACTAGAGTCAATAATCTAGTTCACATCACTATGTGATTGTAATGAATCGACACCCATGGGGTTTGATCATATTTCGCTTGTGAGAGAGGTTATTAGTCAATGGATCTGAACCTTTCAGATCCGTGTGTGCTTTGCAAATCTCTATGTCATCTCCTAGATGCAGCTACCACGCTCTATTTGGAGCTATTCCAAATAACTGTTCTACTATACGAATCCAGTTTACTACTCAGAATAATCCGGATTAGTGTCAAAGTTTGCATCGGCGTAACCCTTTACGACGAATTCTTTTACCACCTCCATAATCGAGAAAATTCCTTAGTCCACTAGTTACTAAGGATAAGTTTGACCGCTGTCCTGTGGTCCATTCCTAGATCACTCTTGTACCCCTTGACTGACTCATGGCAAGGCACACTTCAGGTGCGGTACACAGCTTAGCATACTATAGAGCCTTCGTCTGAAGCATGGGGGACGACCTTCGTCCTTTCTCTCTCTTCTGCCGTGGTCATGTCTTGAGTCTTACTCAATATTCACACCTTATAACATAGCCAAGAACTCCTTCTTTGCCGATCTATTTTGAACTCCTTCAAAATCTTGTCACGGTATGTATTTATTTGAAAGTACTATTAAGCGTTTTTGATCTATCCTTATAGATCTTGATGCTCAATGTTCAAGTAGCTTAATCCAGGTTTTCCATTGAAAAACACTTTTCAAATAACCCTATATGCTGTTCAGAAATTCTACATCATTTCTGATCAACAATATGTTAACAACATATACTCATCGGAAATTCTATAGTGCTCCCACTCATTTCTTTGGAAATACAACTTTCTCATAAACATTGTATAAACCCAAAATCTTTGATCATCTCATTAAAGTGTATATTCCAACTCCGAGATGCTTACTCCAGTCCTTAGAAGGATTGCTGGAGCTTTGCATAATTGTTAGCATCTTTCAGGATTGACAAAACCTTCTGGTTGTATCACATACAACCTTTCCTCAAGAATATCGTCGATGAAATAATGTTTTGACATCCTATCTGCAAGATTTCATAAATCATGCAGTAATTGCTAATATAATTCCAACAGACTCTTAGCATCACTACGAGTGAGAAAGTCTCATCGTAGTCAACTCCTTGAACTTGTCGGAAAACATCTTAACGACAAGTCAAGCTTTCTTAATGGTGATTCTTACCATCATTGTCCATCTTCCTTTTAAAATCCATCTGTACCCAACAACCTTACGACCATCAAGTAGTTGTTCCAAAGTCTACACTTTGTTTTCATACATGGATCCTCTCTCGGATTTATGGCCTCGAGCCATTTGTCGGAATCCGGGCCCACCATCACTTCTCCATAGCTGGTAGGTTCATTGTTATCTAGCAACATGACCTCCAAGACAGGATTACCGTACCACTCTGAAGTTGTACCTGTCCTTGTCGTCCTACGAGGTTTGGTAGTGACTTGATCTGAAGTTTCATGATCACTATCATCAACTTCCACTTTAATTGGTGTAGGTGCCATAGGAACAACTTCCTGTGCCCTGCTACACACTAGTTGAAGTGATGGTTCAATAACCTCATCAAGTCTCCACCATCCTCCCACTCAATTCTTTCGAGAGAAACTTTTCCTCGAGAAAGGACCCGCTTCTAGAAACAATCACTTTTTCTTCCGGGTCCGAATTAGGAGGTATACCCAACTGTTTTGGGTGTCCTATGAAGATGTATTTATCCGCTTTGGGTTCGAGCTTATCAGGATGAACTTTTTTTTCACATAAGCATCGCAGCCCCAAACTTTTAAGAAATGACAGCTTAGGTTTCTCTAAACCATAGTTCACACGGTGTCATCTCAACAGAATTATGTGGTGCCCTATTAAAGTGAATGCGGTTGTATCTAATGCCTAATCCATAAACGATAGTGGTAATTCAATAAGAGACATCATGGTATGCTCCATATCCAATAGGGTGCATCTATGATGTTCGGACACACCATCACACTATGGTGTTCCAGGCGGTATTAGTTGTGAAACAATTTCCACAATGTCTTAATTGTGTACCAAACACATAACTCAGATATTCATCTCTATGATCATATCATAGACATTTTATCCTCTTGTCACGATGATCTTCAACTTCACTCTGAAATTACTTGAACCTTTCAATAATTCAGACTTGTGTTTCACCAAGTAAATATACTCAGCATCTACTCAAGTCACCTGTGAAGTAAGAACATAACAATATCCACTGCGTGCCTCGACACTCATTGGACAGCACACATCAAAATGTATTACTTCCAACAAGTTGCTCTCTTGTTCCATCTTACTGAAAACGAGGCTTTTCAGTCATCTTGCCGATGTGGTATGATTTGCATGTTCAAGTGATTTAGAATCAAGTGAGTCCAAATGATCCATCTGCATGGAGTTTCTTCATGCACACATACCAATAGACATGGTTCGCATGTCTCAAACTTTTCAAAAATGAGTGAGTCCAAAGATCCATCAACATGGAGCTTCTTCATGCGTTTTATACCAATATGAATCAAATGGCAATGCCACAAGCAGGTGGTACTATAATTACTATCTTATATCTTTTGGTATGAACATGTGTATCACTACGATCGAGATTTAATAAACCATTCTTTTAGGTGCAAGACCATTGAAGGTATTATTCAAATAAATAGAGTAACCATTATTCTCCTTAAATGAATAACCGTATTGCCATAGACATAATCCAATCATGTCTATGCTCAACGCAAACACCAAATAACAATTATTTAGGTTTAACACCAATCTCGATGGTAGAGGGAGCAGGCGATGCTTGATCACATCAACCTTGGAAACACTTCCAACACACATCGTCATCTCTCCTTTAGCTAGTCTCCGTTTATTCCGTAGCTCTTTTATTTCGAGTTACTAACACTTAGAAACCGAACCGGTATCTTAATACCCTGGTGCTACTAGGAGTACTAGTGAAGTACACATTTAATACAATGTATATCCAATATACTTCTGTCAACCTTGCCAGCCTTCTCATCTACCAAGTATCTAAGGTGGTTCTGCTTCAGTGACCGTTCCCTCATTACAGAAGTACTTAGTCTCGGGTTTGGGTTCAACCCTGGGTTTCTTCACTGGAGCAGCAACTGATTTGCCGTTTCATGAAGTATCCCTTCTTGCCCTTGCCCTTCTTGAAACTAGTGGTTTCACTAACCATCAACAATTGATGCTCCTTCTTGATTTCTACTTTCACGGTGTCAAACATCGCGAATATTTCAAGGATCATCATATCTATCCCTGATATGTTATAGTTCATCACAAAGCTCTAGTAGCTTGGTGGCAATGTCTTTGGAGAAACATCATTATCTCATCTGCAAGATTAACTCCCACTCGATTCAAGTGATTGTTGTACCCAGACAATCTGAGTACAAGCTCAACGATTGAGCTTTTCTCCCTTAGTTTGTAGGCTAAGAAACTCGTCGGAGGTCTCATCCCTTTTGATGTGGGCACGAGCCTGAAATCCCAGTTTTAGTCCTCGGAACATCTCGTATGTTCCGCGACGTTTCAAAATCGTCTTCGGTGCCTCAATTCTAAACCGTTTAACATTACTGAAATATCACGTAGTCATCAAAACGTGTATGTCAGATGTTCGCAACATCCACAGACGATGTTCGAGGTTCAGTATACTGAGCGGTGCATTAAGGACATAAGCCTTCTACGCAGTAATGAGGACAATCCTTAGTTTACGGACCCAGTCCGCATAATTGCTACTATCAACTTTCAACTAAATTTTCTCTAGGAACATATCTAAAACAGTAGAACTAAAATGCGAGCTTCAACATAATTTGCAAAGACCTTTTGACTATATTCAGGATAATTAAGTTCATCTAATGAACTCCCACTCAGATAGACATCCCTCTAGTCATCTAAGTGATACATGATCCGAGTCAACTAGGCCGTGTCCGATCATCACGTGAGACGGACTAGTCATCATCGGTGAACATCTTCATGTTGATCGTATCTACTATACGACTCATGCTCGACCTTTCGGTCTCTTGTGTTCCGAGGCCATGTCTATACATGCTAGGATCGTCAAGTCAACCTAAGTGTTTTGCATGTGTAAATCTGTCTTACACCCGTTGTATGTGAACGTTAGAATCTATCACACCCGATCATCACGTGGTGCTTCGAAACAACAAACTTTCGCAACGGTGCATAGTTAGGGGGAACACTTTCTTGAAATTATTATGAGGGATCATCTTATTTACTACCGTCATTCTAAGCAAATAAGATGCATAAACATGATAAACATCACATGCAATCAAATAGTGACATGATATGGCCAATATCATTTTGCTCCTTTTGATCTCCATCTTCAGGGCTCCATGATCATCATCGTCACCGGCATGACACCATGATCTCCATCATCATGATCTCCATCATCGTGTCTCCATGAAGTTGTCTCGCCAACTTATTACTTCTACTACTATGGCTAACGGTTTAGCAATGAAGTAAAGTAATTACATGGCGTTATTCAGTGACACGCAGGTCATACAATAAATAAAGACAACTCCTATGGCTCCTGCCAGTTGTTATACTCATCGACATGCAAGTCGTGATTCCTATTACAAGAATATGATCAATCTCATACATCACATATATTTCATTCATCACATCCTTCTTGGCCATATCACATCACATAGCATACCCTGCAAAAACAAGTTAGACGTCCTCTTATTGTTGTTTGCATGTTTTATGTGGCTGCAATGGGGTTCTAGCAAGAACTTTTCCTACCTACGTAAAACCACAACGTGATATGCCAATTGCTATTGACCCTTCATAAGGACCCTTTTCATCGAATCCGATCT
The DNA here is from genome assembly GCA_963921465.1 of Triticum timopheevii. NCBI lineage: Eukaryota > Viridiplantae > Streptophyta > Magnoliopsida > Poales > Poaceae > Triticum > Triticum timopheevii. The sequence goes on from OY997271.1 coordinate 90,967,884, forward strand.
GACTAAAGTGGGAGAGACTAGCACCCGCTAGCCACCTTTATGCAACAAGTGCATGTCAGTCGGTGGAACCTGTCTCACGTAAGTGTATGTGTAAGGTCGGTCCGGGCCGCTTCATCCCACAACACGGTCGAAACAAGATAGGACTAGTAATGGTAAGCATATTGAACAAAATCAACGCCCACAACAACTTGTGTTCTACTCGTGCATAGAATCTACGCAATAGACCTAGCTCATGATGCCACTGTTCGGGAACGTAGCAGAAATTCAAAATTTTTTACGCATCACCAAGATCAATCTATGGAGAGACTAGCAACGAGAGAGAGGGGAGTGCATCTTCATACCCTTGAATATCGCGACACGGAAGCGTTACAAGAACGCGGTCGGTGGAGTCGTTCACGAAGCGATTCAGATCGCGGCCGAATCCGATCTAAGCATCGAACAACGGTGCCTCCGCGTTCAACACACGTACAGCCCGGTGACGTCTCCCATGCCTTGATCCAGCAAGGAGAGAGGGAGAGGATGGGGAAGACTCCGTCCAGCAACAGCACAACGGCGTGGTGGTCATGGAGGAGCGTGGCACTCCAGCAGGGCTTCGCCAAGCACTGCGAGAGATGAGGAGGGAGAGGGGTAGGGCTGCACTAGGGAGAGGAAAACTCATGTGTTGGGCAGCCCCAAAACCCCCACTATATATAGGGGAAGGGGAGAGGGGGCCACCCCCCTCCAGATCCCATCTAGAGGGGAGGGGCGGCGACCAGGAGGGGGAGACTTGCCCCCCAAGCAAGGTGGAGGCGCCCCCTCCCCTAGGGTTTTCAACCCTAGGCGCCTTGGGCCCTTGGGGAGGGGCGCACCAGCCCACTAGGGGCCGGTTCCCTCCCATATTCAGCCCATTAAGTCCCCCGGGGAGGTGTCCCCACCCGGTGGACCTCCGGACACCTTTCGGTGATCCCGATACAATACCGATAACCCCCGAAACTATTCCGGTGACTGAAACTGGACTTCCGATATATAAATCTTTACCTCCAGACCATTCCGGAACTCCTCGTGACGTCCGGGATCTCATCCGGGACTCCAAACAACATTCGATAACCACATACAAACTTCCTTTATAACCTTAGCGTCATCGAATCTTAAGTGTGTAGACCCTACGGGTTCGGGAATCATGCAGACATGACCGAGACAACTCTCTGGCCAATAACCAACAACGGGATCTGGATACCCATGTTGGCTCCCACATGTTCCACGATGATCTCATCGGATGAACCACGATGTCAAGGATTCAAGCAATCCCGTATGCAATTCCCTTTGTCAATCGGTACATTACTTGCCCGAGATTCGATCGTCGGTATCCCAATACCTTGTTCAATCTTGTTACCGGCAAGTCACTTTACTCATTTCGTAATGCATGATCCCGTGACTGACTACTTAGTCACATTGAGCTCATTATGATGATGCATTACCGAGTGGGCCCAGAGATACCTCTCCGTCATACGGAGTGACAAATCCCATTCTCGATTTGTGCCAACCCAACAGGCACTTTCTGAGATACCTGTAGTGCACCTTTATAGTCACCCAATTATGTTGTGACGTTTGGCACACCCAAAGCATTCCTACGGTATCCGGGAGTTTCACAATCTCATGGTCTAAGGAAATGATACTTGACATTAGAAAAGATTTAGCAAACAAACTACACGATCTTGTGCTATGCTTAGGATTGGGTCTTGTCCATCACATCATTCTCCTAATGATGTGATCCCGTTATCAATGACATCCAATGTCCATGGTCAGGAAACCATGACCATCTGTTGATCAACGAGCTAGTCAACTAGAGGCTCACTAGGGACATGTTGTGGTCTATGTATTCACACATGTATTGCGGTTTCCGATCAATACAATTATAGCATGAATAATAGACAATTATCATGAACAAGGAAATACAATAATAACCATTTTATTATTGCCTCTAGGGCATATTTCCAACACATGCTCCTTCCCCTCGGGCGGATCTCGTCGCCGACCATGTTGCCGCCACCGCCGCCGCCCAAGCACATGTCGCGCCTGCCCGCAAGAGGCAGGGCAACGTGGTTGTGCAGGGCGGGAATCCAGCTGCCCCCGCCTCGACGACCCGCACTTCGGGCTCCAACGCCGCAGTGCGATCCCGGCGGCGGCGGAGAAGGCCGGCAAGGCCGCAGGCGTAAAGCGGAGGAAGGTGCTCTGACGATGGCGTTCAATGGTGCCGCTCCCCCCCACGAGCGAGGTGTTTGACGAAATGGCTAGAAGGTATGCCTCTTCGGTCTTGCGATTCCCTTTAATTTTTCGCCATTAGTCTCGATAGCTCGTGACTTGTTATCGTGTGCTATAGCGGTGGTTCGAACAATGCAACAACCGAGTTCGTGAACTTGTTGGACACAAACGCGGTTGACATTGATCAAGCCCATTTCGAACCATTCGACTACAATGAAATGGATGGCGGCGTGGATGATCATGGTTGTGTGGACAAATTGGAGGAGATCGAAGCGGAAGCATTTGAGGAATCACAAGCAAAGAGTGGGAAAAGCCAAAGATCGAAGAACCACATGATCTTGGAAGATCAAGCTTTGATCCAAGCATGGAGTGTGGTGTCTCTTGATCCATGCATGGGTGTTTCTCAAACCACCAAGAGATATTGACAAAGGATCGAAGATCAATACTTCCGCATTATTAAAAAGTATCCCAATAGGACTCCACACACATTTCAGTCGCTTCAAGGGCGTTGGGAGAATATCAAGCCTATGTGCAGCCATTGGACAGCTTGCTTGGAGCAAGTACGCAATGCACCCCCAAGTGGCACTGTGGAGTCCGATTATGTGATTTCGTTTTTCCTTTGTTAAAGTTGTGCATCATCATAATGTATCATGGGAAATGATTGCATCACTTTGTTCACATTTTGTAGGACAATATTGCTCAACATAGATACAGGACCATGGAAGCTTCGGAAGGCAGATTATTCAAATTAGAGCATTGTTGGGAGTTGCTCCAAAAGTGCGATAAGTGGAAGTTGACCGACAGAGAATCCCCACCAAAGAGAGGCTCACTTGCAAACATGGATGAAGATGAAGATGATGATGGCCCAAGAAATTTGCACAAGCCCGATGGCGACAAGAAGACTAAAGAGAAGATGAAGAGAGAGCAAGAAGCATCGAGCTTGAGGGAGAAGATTGATGCCATGGTGCAATCAAACGAGTTGATGTTGTTGAAGTCGTTGGAGATCAAGAAAGAGTTGGCCGAGAAAAAGGCAAAAGAGAAGCAAGAAAAATGGCAAATGCTCAAGGAAGAGGTGCTCCGCAAAGCTGCCACTGAGGAGAGAAAAGCACGCGCATCCGAAAACAAATCAATGTCATTGTTGCTCGCCGAAGAGAACAAGATCATGTCAATGAACCACAATGACATGAACGACCTCACCCAAACATGGCATGATATGGCAAGGAGAGAGATCTTGAAGAGGAGAATGGTAGCCTCGGCCGGTCCGTGTTCCAGTTTCGATGATGTTTTCTCTGCTCCATATGGTGGCAATGTGGATGATTTCGGTGCGGGAGTTGGAACAAGCGACAGAGGTGGATTCGGTGGCGCCGATGAACTTCAATATGGACTCCATGGCGCGGAGTGAAGATCGACCCCCAAGATGATGCCGGACATGGGCACAAACCTTTTGCATGCCCTCTTTTGCGTAATGAACTTCGCTTTTATTTGCGCGCAAACTGTTTATGTCGTTTGAATTTGAACTTGTTTGCCAAATCCTATGTCAAATGCAAGATTTGCAATTTTTCTGTTTGCGGGTCTTCGCGGTGGTACCCGAGCAGAACCCGCAGAAACCGACCCATAAAAAAAACATATTCCACGAATATACTTTTTTACGGATCCATTTGGGGGGTCTGCATCTGTGCCAGCCCGTGCCGGCCCGCAAAAGAGATTTTGCGCGAACTGCAAACAAGTTTTGCGGGCCGGCGGGGTACGGATCTGCTAGAGTTGCTCTCACACTGCCATAAGGCCTACTGAGTACTGGACCTTTCAAATTGACGAAATTACCGCATATGCATTCGTATCGACATAAACAACATTAGCCAATGAATGATATTCCGCCTTAGATAGATAAATGGAGTATCATATTATTTTCGCTGGTGGAATAGAGTATCATACCTGAAGTCACAGTTTTTAAAAGAGGTAATATCACCGGTAGTCACTAAACTTGCGTTGGATGTGCATTTTAGTGCTACAACTTTAAAAATACGGTTTTCCGGTCAGTTAACTTGCGTTTAGGTTCATATACGGTCACTCTCGTTGACTGCCCGCGTATTCGGTGTTGACATGGCATGCCACGCAAGCAGAGGCCCACTGTCAGTGACACAGTCCGTTTCGAGGAGTCGCGTGCGTGGTGTTTTTGCACAGACCACCCTGCACTTATTTTCTTTTACGCAAAAATGTCCTTGCTACAGCGGCCCCACCAAAACCCGGTCACCCGTGGAGCAAAGGAAAGAGATGGTACAAATGGTTGGTACAAAAGAGTTGAGTACACGTAACTAAACAAATTAGTCTCACTGCCAGAGTGGTTAGATGGTGTGGGTTGTTGCTAGCACGGCGTGGGTTTGAATCCCAGGCACTCATTTTTTGGTTTATGACTGTGAACATATCTGCAGAATGTATTTGAGCATAAAAATGTCAGTAAAACAATGAGAAAAGTAGGCCACTCTTTTTGGGCATATGCCGATAAGCATATGTGCAGACTCAGTTTAGCTTATGGCTGTGAACATATCTGCAGAATGTATTTGAGCATAAAAATCTCAGTAAAACAATGAAAAAAGCAGGCCACTCTTTTTGGGCATATGACAGTGAGCATATGTGCAGACTCAATTTAGCTTATGGTCGTGAACATATCTGCACAATGTATTTGAGCATAAAGATCTCAGTAAAACAATGAAAAAGCAGGCCAATCTTTTTGGGCATATGACAGTAAACATATGTGCAGAGTGATTTTGGGCATATGACAGTAAACATATGTGCAGACTCAATTTGGGCATAAAAATCAGACAGAAAAATGCATATGTAGAGGAAGAAAGCTAGCTCCATAAACAGTCATAGCTCCAAACTGGGAGAAGTAGCGAGCATAATCCATACTAAACAAGGAAATTAGTACTGACAAAAGCATGGTTCATTTGTCATGTAAACCTAAGCAGAACAAGGTCTTTTTTCCTGATTTACCCCAACAAAAGGAGCAGTTTATTCATGAACTATTCTACACAAAAGTTCATTCATGAACTTCATCACTTTGTCATCCAACTACAAAGATAGGAAATCATGCATATCCTGAGGCCAGCCATCTCCAAATAGGCCATCTTGGGGTGCATTTTGGCTCACAAGTACCTCTTCTTCTCCCTGCATAAAAAGTGGTGGTTGCTGGCTGCTTTGTCCATCATTTCCAAAAAGCAAGTTGTAGAATCCTGGAGCAGCAGCCCTTGCTCCTCTGGGAGGATTACTTCCACTTGGGTAATTGCCACCTCTGGTTGCACTTGGAGCAGTTCCTCCCCTTGTTGCATTGCTTACTATTCTGCCTCCCCTTGTTGCATTGCTTCCACTTCTTCCTCCCCTTCTTGCATTGGCACCACTTCTACCACCTCTTGTTGCATTTCTTGCACTTCTTCCTCCTCTTATTGCATTGCTTCCACTTGTTCCTCCTATCACCCTGCCCCTGGACATGGCTGTTGTCATCCTGCCTATAGGGATTGTGTCCCTAGCATTAGCAATAAAGCTAGACTCAGGCAGGGGACCAAAGTCCATAGGTGCAGGGTATGTAAATTTTTCCTGCCAATATAGTTAACAGATAACATATCATATGAGGAATTGTTAATTCAGAAAAAAAAATATTCCAAAAAGAACCAGCACTGCATATTTTACCCTTTCCTGCATCTTGTAAACCATAGAATCTGGAGTTTGTGTTGGATCAAATTGTGGGTAAACTCTGTGTGGCATAATGTTCTACAGAAGTACAAGTAATATATCAATGCACAGAAGTACAAGTAATATATCAATGTAAAAGAGAAGATGTAAGAAACTTACAGCAATTATGCTTGGATCATCATATTCTTCTTCTGATTCCCCAGGTGATTCCTCAGTAGGTGGTTGATTCACATGTTTGTAATGCCCTTTCTTGTTATGATCAGCTCCCCCACAAACAGAGCAATGCATGCTAACACCATGCTTGATCAACTTCCTCACTCCTTTCTTATCCTTCTTCTCCTCTGGATCTTTTTTCCTACTTTTCTTGGGCCTGCCCATTACTTTGGTGTATATGGGTGGAAAAATAGGATTGCCATGCATCTTTTCCCATTCCTCTGGATCCCTCATTGGCCTCATATTGAAGCCATAACACTTCTTGTACTCCTCAACAGTGTAGCATGAATGGACCATGCTCCCAGGCTCAATTCTCTCATGCCTAAAACAAGCAACTGCATGATGACAAGGTATACCAGATAATTCCCACCTTTTGCAATTACAGCTCAGCATGTTCAGATCAACAATGTAAGTGTTGTTTAATGAGATAACCTGGAATACACCTCTTCCATACTTCCTCACCCTGCAGTTTTTTGCTCACTCAACATACTTGTCTAGCTTCTTCTGTATCTTGGGGCAAAGCCTGCCTGTCCACTTTTCTGCCTCCCTTTGCTTACCAACCATCCTATTTGAAATCTTCCAGAAGATGTAATCCAGCATTGGTTTAATTGGCAACTCTCTACCATCCAAAATGTAGCTGCAAATTTGCACAAATATGTGGTAACACAATCAATGAAAGCAAATGCAACAGAAATCAAGCAATACATCATACTTGCAAACAATGAAACTAACCTATTAAACACTTCACACATGTTATTCAGCAATATATCACACTTGCAGAAAGGGTCAAAGAAAGCTTTGATCCAAGTTCTTGGGGACAAGTTCTCAACCCAATTGAATGCTGCAAAGCTGTGATCTCTCATCTTATCCATGTTTCTGGTGTAGGCAGCTTCATTAGTGGATCTTGCTATGGCCCAAAGGTCATTCTTCAGTTGTTCACCCTTGTGTACTTTGTGGAAATTTTGGTAAATGTGCCTAACACAGTTCCTATGTTCTGAATCAGGGAAAACTTTCTTCACAGCATTTGTCAAACCCTACAACAACATAAACATCACAGACATTGGCTCATATATGGCATGATCATTTAACATATAATGATATTCTGTCGAGCTATCGAGCTAAAATCGAGCGAGCTACATAAAGTGTTCAAACTCAGCTCGTTTCTTTTCGAGTCGATCTCGAGTCGAGTCAGAAAATGAGTCGATCTCGAGCGGCTCACGAGCCTCGAGCTTTTCTTGCAACCTAGTTGGAGAACTTTGGAATAGAACATTTTACAAATAAAAGAACAAAAAAACTATGACTCACCTTTTGCCTGTCACTCATAATGGTGAATGTTGATGTATTGATTATATTCAGGTCATCCTTCAAAGAGGCTAGAAACCACTCCCAACTGTGTGTTGACTCCACTTCACATATGCCAAATGCTATAGGGAAGATACAATCATTTGGATCAATCCCAACCGCTGTCAATATATTCCCCTTATATCTTGTTTTGATGTGACAACCATCAAGGAAAATTATTGGTCTGCAGCCCTTCAAAAAACCCCTCTTACATGCATCATAAGACCAGTACAATGTTGAGAAGTGGTCCTTCGTGACCTTGGCCTTGTCATCAAACACTTCCTTTGTGCACAAGAAAAATAGGCTTCCTGGATTGCTCCTTCTCAACTCCTGCCCATAGTCCCACAAAGTGTTGTATTGATCATCATCTTCTCCCCTGATTTCTTTAACAGCTGCTCTTCTTGCCCTTCCCAGCTTACTCATGTGAGCAACTAAGTTAAATTCTTGTTCCACCTTCTCTGAAAATTTCAGTAAGGGCATTTTCTCATTGCCTCTGAACTCTTCTCTGAACTATTTAGTAAGAAAGGGAGCAGTAAGCACTTTCAGATCCCAAGCTTTGATGCAAGTATGTTTGTCAGTATACTTCTTGATCTGAATGCTGCTGGATCTGTTGTCTTTGCCTGCCTTCAAGTACCAAGTACAGTCATCCTTGCATACTGCCTCCAATGACCTGTTAGTATTCCTGAGCTTCCTCACCTTCACTCTATTTCTGACACTGTATGCATTGAGAGCATGTCTCAGCTCTATCATGTCTGCAAATACCATACCTAGCTTGAACACTGGTGCATTCAGGTCTGTGGTAGGGTTGAAAACACTGAATTTATGCTTCAACTTCTCTTTCTCTTCTCTTGACATATTCAAATGACTGTCCTCCAGTGCATCTTCTGGGAGTTCTGCTTCATAGTCAGCAAATTCAGTCTTCTCTCTGTGGTCATCTACATTTTTGTCATCTTCATAGTCAGCAAGGACATTTTTGCGTAAAAGAAAATAAGTGCAGGGTGGTCTGTGCAAAAACACCATGCACGCGACTCCTCGAAACGAACTGTGTCACTGACAGTGGGCCTCTGCTTGCGTGGCATGCCATGTCATCACCGAATACGCGGGCAGTCAACGAGAGTGACCGTATATGAACCTAAACGCAAGTTAACTGACCGAAAATCCGTATTTTTAAAGTTGTAGCACTAAACTGCACATCCAACACAAGTTTAGTGACTACCAGTGATATTACCTCTTTTTAAAATAGACCGAACTAACGGTCTGACAGGAAAACCATGAACCAGCGCCTTGCCCGATTTTGTTTGGTGTAGCAGTCCTTTAGTAAAAAATATATTTGAAAAAGGTGCATCAACAAGGAATCAAACACCTAACCTTCACTCAAGGCATGGTACAGGACCAATAACCAACTAGGCTAATAACACCTTATGTTTTTTTTCAATGGTTTACATCAATTTTAAGTGTATCCATTTAATGTGAGGTCAAAACTTTTAAAAATACGTTAAATATTACTTTTTTTTGTCACAAATGAGCCGATGCACCAACGGTCCGACTGGTAATAACCTAAACCGACAACCTTACCGGTTTGGTTAAACTATGCCTGAAGTTTGATCCATGGTAGGCCGAAAGTGTGACCACCCTTCAAACCATCCATCCAATGGTTGGTTCTCACTACCATCGGTCACGATCTGTGGTTCAGAAAGATAGAACTAGTTGCGGAAAATTGAGATTCATTTTGAGATTAAGGCAAAATTCATGGAAGTAAATGTTACTAGATGTTTTCATTTCGTGGTGATTTATGCGAGGTACTTAGGAAAAGTGCTTGGCTTAACACAGGCTACATGTGAACTCGTTTTTAAATAACGGAAATGCTAAAACCTGATGTCAAACATTTGCGCATGGCATATCAAACCTTTTTCATGACAATTTATATTGGCGTGAAGATGACAAATTTATTTTGCAAGGACGACAATTTCCTGGCATAAAATAAACTGAAATGAATTTGATGCTCGCGAGCTAAACTTGCAATCCTCGGTGAATATAAATTATCATGAAAAATATACTATTTGCCATGCCTAAAAATCTGACGTTCGCTGGATATTCGGATGCTTAAGTAATGGAGACCAAAGTTACTTTTGAAGTTATTTAAATATAAAAAACTCGTGCATGTATGAAACGGAGAGCAACTTGTTTCTTTGGGGAAAAAATGGACATTAACTTTTTTTCTGCGGGGAAAATGGACAGTAACTCGGCACTGTAAATTTTTGAACAAAAGTATGACTGTCAATATCCGTGGAAAAAACATAAGCAAAGTTTTCACAAGTTACATAATTTGTACTGTAATTGATTTTGTATTTTTTCTATTCTTTTTGCATACGGTCATAGTTGCTAACCCAAATTGCAAAGAAAACGGTTTAACTATTATATGCATTTAGAGCAACTCAAACGCGCCGACCTATTTCGTTCGCGCGTGTCCATTTGGGTTGCGGCGGACAGAAAAGTTGGCCCAAAGCGCCGATCCAAACGAACGCGCGTCCGTTTTTCGTCTGCTTGCTGACCCACTAATGACCCATTTTTAGCCCGATTTGCATCGGTGCGAACACGAGATGGACACGCGCACCGCGCGACAACTACTTCCCCTGGCCCGTCAATCAGTGGCAAAGCATCCACCATTCCCTCCAATTTCCCAAAAGCCCTCCCGCCTGCCGCGCGCTTCCGGGTGCTCACCATGGACGACGCTCTCGATGCCGCCGCCGGCCTCGCCTCCCTCGCCTCGTTCGGCCTCGCCTCCGCCCCCTCCGACAAAGGCAAGCCCCGCGCCTCTCGTAAGACCGCCGCACCGCCCAAGAAGAAGCTGACGACGGAGGAGCGGGCCGTGCAGTCGGTCAAGAGGAAGGGCGGAGGCATGTGGCTGACGTAAGGGACGAAGCAGCGGCCGCCGCCAGCGCGCAGCAGGAGGATACCAACACCCGCGTCGCAGCGGCAACGAGGGAGGCTCTGTTCTACCTAGGGTTAAACCCTGGCCAGCACGGGCTCGTCAACGCCGCCGTGGCCGCGACCAACACTGCCTCGTCCGCGTTTTCTCGGATGGTGCTGCCGGAGCAGCCGCGCATGTCGGCGACGCACCCAATCCCTGACTTTCACGTCTACGCGCAAGCCTCCCGACTCTCCGGGAAATGCTCGCCGGAGGTGAGTGTGGTGGCTCCTTCCATGCCCACGCCCGCGCCCACCGACCTCACCATCGCTCCGAGGAAAGTCGTGGAGGAGGTTGGGGAGGGCGAGAAGCCACGGTCGCGGGGGAAGACCAACTCCAAGAAGGAGGACAATTGGGATGCAGCGTCGATCGCCTTGATCGCAACCGTGGATGGCATGAGAAGCGCTGGCAAGACAAGGAAGAGCAAATGAACGCCTTCATGAAGGTCCAAAAGAGAAGGCTTGAGATGAACGCGGAGAAGCAAGCCAAGATGTTTGAGATGGAGACGGAGAAGCAAGCCAAGATGCTTGAAATCGAGACCGACAATGCAAAGACCAAGGCGAAAGAAATGGTCGAACTCCCGACCTTTTTTGTGTGCTGACATGTGTGCCAGCCGCTGGCAAGCGCCAACAAGAACTGTGTGATGGTCTTTTTGGAGGCTGGAATTGTATGCCGGTCGCTGGCATGATATATGACCGCATGCCTTTTAAATTTGTTGGCGGACATGAAATGGGTCTCTCGCGTTGGGCGCACGGCCGACCTAAAAAATAGAATAAATGCCGAGTGGGAGGCTGACCTAAGGCTGGTCACAATGGGCAAGAACATAAACTAGTAACTTACACACTTTCCTAGACTATGTTACTACTTCCATAGTGGGTATGAACATCTATGTAGTGTCATGCAACGATGTATTTATTAGGTTATAGACTCATTGTTTCTTGGAGTGTGTGATGTTCCGGTAACTTAGCTAGTTATCACAAACACCTCTCTCTTCATTAAATACGTGACACATAAACAAAGTTATATTGAAGTGTGTGATGTTACTCCTAAGTTCCTCCCCACTGTGACCAGCCTAAATAGACGAAAAGCGGACAAAATCACCATCCATTTAAGTTGGTGCGTTGGAGTTAATGTTCTTTTTGTGCACGCATGATTGTTTTCAAGAAAGTTTCCTCCGAGATTTCTCAGCTTTTAATCTGAACGCAAACCAGTCGCAGTATGTTTCGAGGGATGGTGTGAACTTTTTATGTTTGTTTGTTGCCAAACAATCCTTTTCACGATGAGGAACTGAATTACAATATGGATTTCCAATTTGCAGAAAGAAAAAAAAGAGGAAATATGCATTTCCCGCGCGCACGCGGATCGTTTTCACATGGCGACGGTAAGCACTGTGGTACTGTTACGTGCGCGCAAGCTTTCGAGCGCGGTGGAGGCTGCTTTCAGTGTTGTCAACTCGTACACCCCAAGCACTTAAATGAAGTCAGCCCGTACGTCTTGTCTACAACTGCATGCACACACCATGTACGCTGCTGATGTGAGCTTCGCGTAATGCATGGAACTCAACGTGCGTGGCTGAAGGAAATGCAACGATGTTTCATTGCTTCTTGTTCAGTTTTTGGAGTTTTGTTTAATAAAGTCTAATCTACTGCCCCTACAAAAAGATGAAAGGTCGGAGAACCAAATAATTAGATCCATTCATCAATAAAATCTAATGACACTTAATCCTCCGATGTTTGACACAACAAACACGCCAATCAAGCCACTAATCCTCCATCGCTATAATCACGAAAACAAACCGCTGTGCAGAACGCGCACGCCCGCACGATCTTTCCCACTCTCCTTTTCCCAACTGCCGAGCGTTCGCGGAGCACGGGCGGTCCGCCCCCGCCTCCCGCGCGTCCCCTACCCGTCGGTCCGCGGCCACCCCGGCCGGCCCGGCGCGCTGCCTCCGCCGCCAGCCGCCGGTCCGCCGCTGCCCTGGCCGGCCCCGCGCCGTCCCCCGCTGCCCAGCTTGGCCTCCGTCGCCGCAACCGCCAGACTTCTTCTGCTTCCCCGCGGACAAACGCGAGCGTGAGCCAACCAAGCGCCCCTCCCCCCGCCCACCGGTCCGCCGCCCCGGCCCTCGCCGCAACCGCCGGTCTTCTTCTGCTTCCCCGCGGACAAACGTGGGCGTGAGCAGTGCAGGCCCCCGTTGGTCTTCTTCTGCTGCCCCAAGAACGCGGGAGCGCCCCCTGCCGCCACTGCCCACTGCCCGCCGGTTAGCCTCTGCTGCCGCACGGAAGGACGTCAGCGCGGTGCGGCGGCGCTGCCCTCCTCTGCTGCCCAACACTGCCCAACGGACGGCCACGACCTTATCTGACTACGAAGAAACCAGTAAGTTTCCATTCGATTGATTGAAGTGTAGATTGATACAAAACTATACTGAATAGTGAGGTACCCAGCATATGGGGACGTGGAGTTTCTACACCCAGGAGCAAATGCTCCTGGTGTGAACAGTAACATTTAATAAATTCAAAAATATTTTTAAAAAAATTAAATTTTTTTGTGGCATACTTTTACAAATGTTTGTTGTGCATGCAAAATTTCGTCGCGAAATCACATTGGTGGAAGGTGTGGTAAAAAAACAAAATTGATGCTCTGAAAATGTTACTTACAAAAGTATTTTGGAGCTCTGATTTTGTATTTTTGGCACGCCTTCCACCAATGTGATTTCGCGATGAAATTTTGCATGCGCAACAAACATTTGTGAAAGTATGTCACAAAAAAATTTCAGATTTTTTTAAATATTTTACTATTTTTTTTATTTTACTATTCATACCAGGAGCATTTGCTCCTAGGTGTAGAAATGTACTTTCGAGCATATGGTCCATTTTATGTTCCATACACAAGAGAATTTGATCGTTTTAGCGCATCATTATCTACATACACCACAACGGAGGATGTTACAAAGTCTACCCTGTACTTATGATTCAGTTTATGTTCCATACACAAGAGAATTTGATGCTTGTGCTTATTTACTTTCTTTGGTCGTTTTACTGCATCATGATCTGCATACGTCGCAGTGGAGGATGTTACAAAGTCTACACTGTACTTTTTCCAATGACCAAATGTGAACTGATTCTCATTCTTTTATATACATGATCCTTCCACACAACTAACATTGCCGCGGTTAAACAACGTTATTCTTATTCTGGAAGGGTTAGACTCTGATTATATCATTAAAAGGTGAATTATCATGATCCAAATCAATGCCAAGCTCAGCACTAGACGTGTTACAGTCTGATTATTGAGTATTTTAATCTCTTTATATGATAATTGTATTGTGTAACTCGAATTACCTTTTAGTGCTCCCCAAATCCATTCTACCACGACTCACTCCTCAATTGGCATCAAAATTACTACGTAATAGCTCCTAAACTTTCTATACATGATTTCAATCATCCACTAATATACGAAATTCACGCAATCTCAATACTAATATTTTATATCTTCTTTCTTTGCCTCCTCCCTATCAACTCATACTTTATTTCTACATGTTCAAAACATTGCCATTCATCAGCAATTACTGCATCTAAGGTCCTTTCAGTCACATTTTCAGGTTTACTTCATCGCTTGAGAGTTTGTACTTTGTGGTCGTGTCACGCCCAATATGCGACCATATCTTAAAGGAACTCGAAGGTCCCACCAAGGATAGAAGCGCATATTGGAGACGCTTTTGTAAGGTGGATATCATTACATCGAACCATTACATAATAGTTAGAGATACATACAAGAGGCATACAATACCACACAAATACAACATCATCTTACAAAAGAGCACCATCCGACTACGAATGAAACACAAACAGAAACTCAAATGACATCCACCCTGCTAGCCCAGGCTGCCAACCTGGAACCTATCCCCTGATCAAAAAAGAAGCAGAAGAAGAACTCCAAAACAAGCAAACATCGCTCTCACGTCATGATCATCGCACACCTGTACCTGCAACTGGTGTTGTAGTAATTTGTGAGTCACGAGGACTCAGCAATCCCATTACCATGGGTATCAAGACTAGCAAAGCTTAACGGGTAAGGAAAGGATAAGTGGCGAGGTTGCAGCAGCGACTAAGCATGATATGGTGGCTAACATACGCAAATAAGAGCGAGAAGAGAAGCAACGGAACGGTCGTGAAGCTAGCAATGATCAAGAGGTGATCCTGAACTCCTACTTACGTCAAACATAACACAAAACCGTGTTCACTTCCCGGACTCCGCCGAAAAGAGACCATCACGGCTACACACGTGGTTGATGCATTTTAATTCGGATCTGGTGTCAAGTTATCTACAACCGGACATTAACAAATTCCCATCTGCCACATAACCGCGACACGGCTCTCGAAAGTTTATACCCTGCAGGGGTGTCCCAACTTAGCCCATGATAAGCTATCGCGATCAACGAAGGATATTCCTTCTCCCAGGAAGACCCGACCAGTCTCGGAATCCCGGTTACAAGACATTTCGACAATGGTAAAACAAGACCAGCAAAGCCGCCCGATGTGCCGACAATCCCGATAGGAGCTGCACATATCTTGTTCTCAGGGCAACACCGGATAGGTCAGCCTACGAGTAAAACCAGCCCTCGAGTTGCCCCGAGGTGGCCCCGCAATTTGCCCAGTTCGGACCAACACTTAGACAAGCATTTGCCCGGGGGCCGGCTAAAATAAAGATGACCATCGGGTTAATTACTCCCAAGGGAAAGGTATAGGTGGTAGGCAAATGGTAAAACCAATGTTGGGCCTTGCTGGAGGAGTTTTATTCAAGGTGAACTCTCAAGGGGGTCCCATAAATCACCCAACCGCGTTAGGGACACAAAATCCGGGAACATAATACCGATATGACGGAAACTAGGGCGGCAAGAGTGGAACAAAACACCAGGCATAAGGCCGAGCCTTCCACCCTTTACCAAGTATACAGATGCATTAATTAAATAAGAGATATTGTGATATCCCAACATAATCATGTCCACCATGGAGCAATCTTCAACTTCACATGCAACTAACAACGCTATAAGAGGGGCTGAGCAAAAGCGGTAACATAGCCAAGCAACGGTTTGCTAGGAAGGGTGAAAAGGTTAGAGGCTGACATGGCAATTTGGGGAGGCTTGAAGAACAAGTGATAGGTAGCGCAGCATAGCGATAGAACGAAGCAACTAGCATAACAATGATAGTAGTGAGATTCAGGGTATCGGTCATCTTGCCTGAAATCCTGCTAGGAAGAAAAACGAGTCCATGAAGAAGATGAAGCCACGAGGACGAACCAAGCGTAGACGAACGAATCCTCACGATCGCAACGAAACAGGAACTAACGAGAAGGAGCACAACCGGAAAGAAGCAAACAACAAGGTAAACACACAACATATAGACATGGCATGATGCTCAACCAAGTATGATGCATGACAAGGCTACATGAAGTCACTCATGGCAAGAGATGATGCATACAAGAGCAACACATCCAGGCAAGTTTAAATGAGGCCGAAAACAACATATAACAAGTCCGGTAAGTCCTCATATGCAAATTTCGAAATTGGTTCAGATCTGAATAAACCTTAGGTTCAAGTTGTTAAACAGAAAGTTAAGATGCACAAAGTTGATCTACACGAAATTCTAGTCAAGTTACATATAAAGTTCATTTAATTCGGAGCTACGGCCTAGAAGATATGAGCAAAACAAGTTAAACATGACATTGATGCAAAATGCATTCAAACAACAAGAACACACCTCAAAACATGGATGCAACAAGGTAACATGAAACTACATGCAAAACTAAGCAAATTTCATATAGAGCACACTCAAAACGGAGCAACGGTTCAACACATACCCACCATACAAGGTTAAAGGGCACGCTGTCCAAAACAGCAACTAGGCATAATGCAAGCACCAAAACAACATCCTACAGTACCACAATATGAAAACAAAAGGCATGAACATGATGTACAGATAATGCATGACAAAACATGAACACTGAGCTATCTCCAGAAATCACTAGATCATGCTCAAAAGGACATGGCAAGATTGCAAATAATAACAGTTTACAGACTTAACATAAATAACATCAGGTTGCAATGTTTAGAACTTTCAAACAATATGTTACAGGACCTTAACATGGCAAACAAAGGCATGGCATGTTAATACTAAAAACAAAGAAAAAACTCCCTTACTGAACTATTTCCAAAGATCAACAGAAAACATGGTAGGATCCATGCAAACATGGCAAATGATATGACAGATTCAGACATGACAGGAACAACAATAAGTAGGCAAGTTGGTGAGCTTGTACAACTCACCACAGAGCAATAAATGGCATCAAAAGGCAACCAACAGTACGATGACATAATTATGAAGCTAAGCATGGCAAGAGAAAGTTCATAGGGTGGATGGATCACTAGCAAAACACATGGCAAAACTGAACTTAATGTTGACAGGCTGACAACAACATTATTTAGCAAATTTGGAGCATGATAACAACAAGTTACGGCAGGCTATAAATGCAACCAAGGGCATGTGTGGATAGGGCATGACATGTATAACAAAACATCCTTAGTGAACATCTCCAGAATATGCATAGAATGACTTGTAGCAGCAGGTTTACATAGCATCATAATATAACAGATTCAGCCTAGCAAAATAGCAATAGCAAGTACCCTACTTCCCGAGCTTGATGCACTCACTTCAAGACTCACAAAAATACATGGATTGCACCCCTGTAAAGATGGCATAACAATGCTCCTAAAACATGCATCATGCTCATAGGATGCACACATAAAATGCAACGAAAATGACAAATCAGCAAATTATAACAGTTTCAGCAGGTTAACATCATATAGCACTCTTGCA
Organism: Triticum timopheevii; assembly: GCA_963921465.1. Taxonomy (NCBI): domain Eukaryota; kingdom Viridiplantae; phylum Streptophyta; class Magnoliopsida; order Poales; family Poaceae; genus Triticum; species Triticum timopheevii. The sequence continues at coordinate 90,985,206 of OY997271.1, forward strand.
ACGATGATTAGGGCATCAAGATGGACTCAAACAAGCATGGCACAATGGAAAAAAATGAAGAGCATCTCACAATGAACATTCCGATATATCATGCACGCAAAACGGAGCAGTATGCTATGAGATATGGCATGATGAATAGTGAACCAGAATGCAAAGTTTTTAGGACTTGGAAAAAAACTGGGGGGGGGGGGGAGTCAACCTTGCCGGAATCTCGCCGGACTTGGGGAAGACGGCCAGCTACGAGGTTCGGAAGACGGGGAGAGGCAGCGCGGTCGTCGGATCCAGGCGAGGGGCGGCGGCCTCGCCGGATCCCGACACGAGGACGACGAAGGGACAGCGCGGAGGCGAGCGCGGTCGGCAGCGGAGGAGAGGAACCTGGGGCGGCGGACGGGCACCGACAGGGCCAGATCTGGCGGCTCCCGGAGCCTCGGCGTGAGATCCGGCCGGGCGGGGTCGGCGGCGAGGACGAAGGAGGAGGGGCGAGGTCATGGCGGCGGCGACGAACCTCATGCGCGCGGGCGCGGACGCCGAGGAGTGAAGGGCGGCGGAGGTCGGCGAGCTCCAGCGAGCGGGAGCGGGCGGCGGGGCCGGGCGGCTGCGCGGGGCGCGGGGCGCGGCGGCGGGCGGCTCGGGCCCGGGCGGGCCCCGCGAGGGCTGAGCGGGCCGGTGGCACGCGGCGGCGGAGGACGTCATGTGGCGGCACGGGAGAGGGCGGACGTTGGCGGCGGACATGTCCGTTGGTGGAGTTTTTGTCCGGCGACGCGGAGAGGAAGTAGACTAGGGTTTGATCCGCGAATTTCGGGGAGGGGCACATATTTATAGGTAGAGGGAGCTAGGAGAGTCCAAAAGAGGTGCGGTTTTCGCCCACACGATCGGGATCGAACGACCGAGTGCATGGAGGGGGTTTGGATGGGTTATTGGGCTGTTTGGAGGGGTGTTGGGCTGCAACACAAAAGAGGCCTTTGTGGTTACCCGGTTAACCGCTGGAGCATCAAACGACCTCCAAATGCACGAAAATTGACAGACGGTCTATGCTGCGTCTTGAGCTAGCATTGGTTTTCCCCGAAGAGGAGAGGGTGATGCAGGAAGTGTAGCGTAAGTATTTCCCTCAGTTTTTGAGAACCAAGGTATCAATCCAGTAGGAGGCTCCTCAAAAGTCCCACGCGCCTACACAAACAAACTGAGAACTCGCATCCAACGCAATAAAGGGGTTGTCAATCCCTTCACGACCACTTGCGAAAGTGAGATCTGATAAAGATAGTATGATAAGATAAATATATTTTTGGTATTTTATAATATAGATGCAAAAAGTAAAGATGCAAATAAAAGTAGATCGAAAGAAAATATGATAAGAGATAGACCCGGGGGGCATAGGTTTCCCTAGAGGCTTCTCTCGAGAGCATAAGTATTACGGTGGGTGAACAAATTACTGTCGAGCAATTGATAGAAAAGCGCATAGTTATGAGATTATCTAGACATGATCATGTATATAGGCATCACATCCATAGGAAGTAGACCGACTCCTGCCCGCATCTACTACTATTACTCCACACATCGACCGCTATCCAGCATGCATCTAGAGTATTAAGTTCATAAGAACAGAGTAACGCATTAAGCAAGATGACATGATGTAGAGGGATAAACTCATGCAATATGATATAAAACCCATCTTGTTATCTTCGATGGCAACAATACAATACGTGTCTTGCAACCCTTTCTGTCACTAGGTAAGAACACCGCAAGATTGAACCGAAAGCTAAGCACTTCTCCCATGGCAAGAAAGATCAATCTAGTAGGCCAAACCAAACCGATAATTCGAAGAGACTTGCAAAGATAACTCAATCATACATAAAAGAATTCAGAGAACATTCAATTAATATCCATAGATAAATCTGATCATAAACCCACAATTCATCAGATCTCGACAAACACAGCGCAAAAAGAGATTACATCGAATAGATCTCCACAAGAGAGGGGGAGAACATTGTATTGAGATTCAAAAAGAGAGAAGAAGCCATCTAGCTAATAACTATGGACCCGTAGGTCTGTGGTAAACTACTCACAACTCATAGGAGGGGCAAGGATGTTGATGTAGAGGCCCTCCATGGTCGATTCCCCCTCCGGTAGAGTGCCGGCGAAGGCTCCAAGATGGGATCTCGCGGATACAGAAGGTTACGGTGGTGGAAATTGTGTTTCGTGGTGCCCCTGGATGTTTTGGGGTCCGTAGGTATATATAGGAGGAAGAGGTACTTCGGTGGATGCCCGAGGGGCCCACGAGATAGGGGGGCGCGCCCTAAAGGGGGGGGGGCCCTCCTATCTCGTGGAGGCTCCGATTGTTTCTTGACTTGCACTCCAAGCTCTCCGGATCTTGTTCGTTCCAAAAATCACGTTCCCGAAGGTTTCATTCCGTTTGAACTCCGTTTGATATCCCTTTTCTTCGAAATACTAAAATAGGCAAAAAAACAGCAATATGGGCTGGGCCTCCGGTTAGTAGGTTAGTCCCAAAAATGATAATAATGTATAAAATAAAGCCCATAAACATCCAAAACAGGTAATATAATATCATGGAACAATCAAAAATTATAGATACGTTGAAGACGTATCAAGCATCCCCAAGCTTAATTCCTACTCGTCCTTGAGTAGGTAAATGATAAAAAAAGAATTTTTGATGTGGAATGCTACCTAACATAATTCTCAATGTAATTTTCTTTAATGTGGCATGAATGTTCAGATCCAAATAATACAAAATAAAAGTTCATATTGACATAAGAAATAGTAATACTTCAATCATACTAAGAAAAGTAATCATGTCTTCTCAAAATAACATGGCCAAAGAAAGTTATCCCTACAAAATCATATAGTCTGGCTGTTGCTCTATCTTCATAAAACAAATTATTTAATCATGCACAACCCCGATGACGAGCCAAGCAATTGTCTCATACTTTAATAGTCTCAAACTCTTTCAACTGTCACGCAATACATGAGCGTGAGCCATGGATATAGCACTATATGTGGAATATAATGGTGGTTGTGGGGAAGACAAAAAGGAGAAGATAGTCTCACATCAACTAGGCGTATGAACGGGCTATGTATATTCCCATTAATAGATATCAATGTGAGTGAGTAGGGATTGCCATGCAACAGATGCACTAGAGCTATAAATATATGAAAGCTCAACAAAAGAAAACTAGTGGGTGTGCATCCAACTTGCTTGCTCACGAAGACCTAGGGCATTTTTGGGAAACCCATCATTGGAATATACAAGCCAAGTTCTATAATGAAAAATTCCCACTAGTATATGAAAGTGAAAACATATGAGACTCTCTATCATGAAGATCATGGTGCTATTTTGAGCACAAGTGTGAAAAAGAGATAGTAGCATTGTCCCTTCTCTCTTTTTCTCTCATTCCCCCTTTTTTTTTCTTTTTTTTCTTTTTTTTCTTCTCTTTTTTATTCTTTGGCCTTCCCGTTTTTTTATTTTTTGCCTTTTTTTTGTAAAGTCTGAAGTCTCATCCCGACTTGTGGGGGAATCATAGTCTTCATCATCCTTTCCTCACTAGGACAATGCTCTAATAATGAAGATCATCACACTTTTATGGATTTACAACTCAAAAATTACAACTCAAAGCTAGAACAAGATATGACTCTATGTGAATGCCTCTGGCGGTATACCGGGATATGCAATGAATCAAGAGTGACATGTATGAAGATTATGATGGTGGCTTTGCCACAAATACGATGTCAACTACATGATCATGCAAAGAGCAATATGACAATGAAGAAACATGTCATAATAAACGGAATGGTGGAAAGTTGCATGGCAATATATCTTAGAATGGCTATGAAAATGCCATAATAGGTAAGTATGGTGGCTGTTTTGAGGAAGGTATATGGTGGGTGTATGGTACCGGCGAAAGTTGCACGGTACAAGAGAGGCTAGCAATGGTGGAAGGGTGAAAGGGTGCGTATAATCCATGGACTCAACATTAGTCAAAAGAACTCATATACTTGTTGTAAAAATTTAGAAGTTATCAAAAACCAAAGCACTACGCGCATGCTCCTAGGGGGATAGATTGGTAGGAAAAGACCATCGCTCGTCCCCGACTGCCACTCATAAGGAAGACATTCAATACATAAAATTGTGCTCCAACTTCATCACAAAGCGGTTCACCATACGTGCATGCTACGGGAATCACAAACTTCAACACAAGCATTCTTTAAATTCATAATCACCCAACTAGCATGACTTTAATATCACTACCTCCATATCTCAAAACAATTATCAAGCATCAAATTGATCATAGCATCCAATTTACTTTCTATGATAGTTTTTATTATACCCAACTTGGATGCTCATCATTCTAGGACCAAATTATAACCAAAGCAAATACCATGCTGTTATAAAAGACTCTCAAAATAATATAAGTGAAGCATGAGAGACTAGCAATTTCTATAAAATTAATCCACCACCATGCTCTAAAAGATATAAGTGAAGCACTAGAGCAAAAACTATCAAGCTCAAAAGATATAAGTGAAGCACATAGAGTATTCTAGCAAATTCTAATCAAATAGGCTTCTCCCAAAAGGTGTGTTACAGCAAGGATGATTGTGGTAAACTAACAAGCAAGTACCTATATAATACACGGCGCTCCAAGCAAAACACATATCATGTGGCGAATAAAAATATAGCTCCAAGTAAAGTTACCAATGAACGAAGACGAAAGAGGGGACGCCTTCCCGGGGCATCCCCAAGCTTAGTCTTTTGGCTATTATTGAATATCTTGGGGTGCCTTGGGCATCCCCAAACTTAGGCTCTTGCCACTCTTTATTCCATAGTCTATAAAAGCTTTACCCAAAACTTGAAAACTTCACAACACAAAACTCAACAGGAAATCTTATAAGCTCCGTTAGCGAAAGAAAACAAAACCACCACATAAGGTACTGTAATGAACTCATTCTTTATTTGTTTTGGTGTTAAGCCTACTGTATTCCAACTTCCTTATGGTTTATAAACTAATTTATTAGCCATAGATGCATTGAAATAAGCAAACAACACACGAAAAACACAATCTGTCAAAAACAGAACAGTCTGTAGCAATCTGTAACTAAAGCTAACTTCTGGAACTCTAAAAATCCTACCAAAATAGGACGTACTGTAAAATTTGTTTATCGATCAGCAGCAAAAAGAATCAATACAAAAGCACGTTTCTGTGATTTATTAAAAAAATTCTCGTGAGCGCAAAGTTTCTGTTTTTCAGCAGAATCAAATCAACCATCATCATAGTTTATCCTATAGGTTCTACTTGGCACAAACACTAAACAAAAGATAAAAACACATCTAAACAGAAAGTAGAAACAAAATTTAACACTAAACAGGAACAAAAACAAAGAACATAAAGAAAATTGGGTTGCCTCCCAACTAGCGCTATCGTTTAACGCCCCTAGCTAGGCATAAAAGCGAGGATAGATCTAACGAGTGCCATCTTTGGCACTAAATTCATAAGTAGCACACATGATACATTCATAAGGTAATTTAACTTTCTTTCTTGGAAAGTGCTCCATGCCTTTATTTAAGGGAAATTGGAATCTAATGTTCCGTTCTTTCATATCGATAATCGCACCAATTGTTCTAAGGAAAGGTCTACCAAGAATAATAGGGCAAGAAAGATTGCAATCTATATCAAGAACGATAAAATCTATGGGCACCAAATTTCTATTTGCAACAATAAGAACATCATTGATCCTTCCCATAGGCTTTTTAATGGTGGAATCCGCAAGGTGCAAATTTAAAGAGCAATCTTCAAGATCATGGAAACCTAGAATATCACATAAAGTTTTCGGAATCGTGGAAATACTAGCACCCAAATCACACAAAGAAAAACACTCATAATCTTTAATTTTAATCTTTATAGTAGGTTCCCACTCATCATTAAGTTTTCTAGGTATAGAAACTTCCAAATTAAGTTTTTCATTATAAGATTGCATCAAGGCATCAACAATATGTTTGGTAAAAGCTTTGTTTTGACTATAAGCATAAGGAGAATTAACAACGGATTGCAACAAGGAAATACAACCTTTTAAAGAACAATTATCATAAATCAAATTCCTTGAAATCCGAGATAGTAGGTTCAACATTATTAGAAGTTGAGTATTCTCCCATCTCTCTTTTACCAAATTTAGCATTAAGATCTAAAGACTCCGAATTCTTGGGACGCCTTCTAGGCAAAGTTGATTCATCATCAGTCCCATAATCATCAAAATTCATATTGCAAAACATAGATCTAATAGGAGACGCATCAATAACTTTAAGATCCTCATCATTATTTTCATTGAAACTAGAAGAACACGCTTTTATAAAGTTATCTTTCTTAGCACGCAATCTAACGGTTCTTTCCTTGCACTCGTCAATGAAAATTCTCATTACTTTGAGAGACTCATTGATATCATGCTTAGGAGGAGAAGGTCTAATTTTAAGAGAATCAACATCAAGCGAAAGTCTATCAATGTTCCTAGCCAAATCATCAAGTTTGAGCAATTTTTCTTCAAGCAAAGCATTAAAATTCTTTTGAGAAATCATAAATTATTTCACACTATTCTCAAAATCAGAGGGCATCTTATTAAAATTACCATAAGAATTATTGTAGGAATTTCTATAATTATTAGAGGAATTACTAGGGAATGGTCTAGCATTAAAATTTCCTCTGTAAGCGTTGTTTCCAAAACTATTCCTACCAACAAAATTCACATCCATAGATTCATTATTATTCTCAATCAAGGAAGACAAAGGCATATCATTAGGATCAAGAGGAGTATTTTTAGTAGCAAACATCTTCATAAGTTCATCCATCTTTCCACTCAAAACATTGATTTCTTCTATAGCATGCACTTTTTTACTAGAAGATCTTTCGGTGTGCCATTGAGAATAATTAGCCATAATATTATCAAGAAGTTTTGTAGCATCTCCTAACGTGATTTCCATAAAGGTGCCTCCCGTGGCCGAATCTAAGAGATTTCTAGAAGCAAAGTTCAAACCGGCATAAAATATTTGTATGATCATCCATAAATTCAAACCATGAGTAGGGCAATTGCGAAGCATCAATTTCATTCTTTCCCAAGATTGGGCAACATGCTCATGATCAAGTTGTTTAAAATTCATAATATCGTTCCTAAGAGTGATGATCTTAGCGGGAGGAAAATACTTAGAGATAAAAGCATCTTTGCACTTGTTCCAAGAATCAATACTATTTCTAGGCAAAGACGAAAACCAAACTTTAGCACGATCTCTAAGTGAAAACGGAAATAACTTCAATTTGACAATATTGTTATCCGTATCTTTCTTCTTTTGCATATCATACAAATCAACAAAATTGTTTAGATGGGTAGCGGCATCTTCACTAGGAAGGCTGGCGAATTGATCTTTCATAACAAGATTCAGCAAACTAGCATTGGTTTCACAAGACTCAACATCATTAAGAGGAGCAATCGAAGTACTAAGGAAATCATTATTATTGGTATCGAGAAATCACACAATTTGGTATTATCTTGCGCCATGGCAACAAGTAATCCAACACACAAGCAAACAGAAAAAGGCAAGCGGAAAAGAGAGGAGGAGATTGGGAAAGAGAGGGCGAATAAAACGACAAGGGTGAAGTGGGGGAGAGGAAAACGAGAGGCAAATGGCAAAAATTGTAATTGCGAGGGAGATGAGTTTGTGATAGGTACTTGGTATTTCTTGACTTGAGCGAAGACCTCCCCGGCAACAGTGCCAGGAATCATTCTTGCTACGTCTTGAGCTAGCGTTGGCTTTCACCGAAGAGGAGAGGGTGATGCAGCAAGTGTAGCGTAAGTATTTCCCTCAGTTTTCGAGAACCAAGGTATCAATCCAGTTGGAGGCTCCTCAAAAGTCCCACGCGCCTACACAAACAAACTGAGAACTCACAACCAACGCAATAAAGGGGTTGTCAATCCCTTCACGGCCACTTGCGAAAGTGAGATATGATAAAGATAGTATGATAAGATAAATATATTTTTGGTATTTTATAATATAGATGCAAAAAGTAAAGATGCAAATAAAAGTAGATTGAAAGCAAATATGATAAGAGATAGACCCGGGGGCCATAGGTTTCACTAGAGGCTTCTCTCAAGAGCATAAGTATTACGGTGGGTGAACAAATTACCGTCGAGCAATTGATAGAAAAGCGCATAGTTATGAGATTATCTAGGCATGATCTTGTATATAGGCATCACATCCATAACAAGTAGACCGACTCCTGCCTGCATCTACTACTATTACTCCACACATCGACCGCTATCCAGCATGCATCTAGAGTATTAAGTTCATAAGAACAGAGTAACGCATTAAGCAAGATGACATGATGTAGAGGGATAAACTCATAAAATATGATATAAACCCCATCTTGTTATCCTCGATGGCAACAATACAATACATGTATTGCAACCCTTTCTGTCACTGGGTAAGAACACCGCAAGATTGAACCCAAAGCTAAGCACTTTTCCCATGGCAAGAAAGATCAATCTAGTAGGCCAAACCAAACCGATAATTCGAAGAGACTTGCAAAGATAACTCAATCATACATAAAAGAATTCAGAGAAGATTCAATTAATATCCATAGATAAATCTGATCATAAACCCACAATTCATCGGATCTCTATGAACACACTGCAAAAAGAGATTACATCGAATAGATCTCCACAAGAGAGGGGGAGAACATTGTATTGAGATCCAAAAAGAGAGAAGAAGCCATCTAGCTAATAACTATGGACCCGTAGGTCTGTGGTAAACTACTCACAACTCATAGGAGGGGCAAGGATGTTGATATGGAGGCCCTCCGTGGTCGATTCCCCCTTCGGCAGAGTGCCGGCGAAGGCTCCAAGATGGGATCTTGCGGATACAGAAGGTTACGGTGGTGGAAATTGTGTTTCGTGGTGCCCCTGGATGTTTTCGGGGTCCGTAGGTATATATAGGAGGAATAGGTACGTCGGTGGACGCCCGAGGGGCCCACAAGATAGGGGCGCGCCCTACAGGGGGGGCGCGTCCTCCTATCTCGTGGAGGCTCCGGTTGTTTCTTGACTTGCACTCCAAGCTCTCCGGATCTTGTTCGTTCCAAAAATCACGTTCCCGAAGGTTTCATTCCGTTTGGACTCTGTTTGATATTCCTTTTCTTCGAAATACTGAAATAGGCAAAAAAATAGAAATATGGGCTGGGCCTCCGGTTAGTAGGTTAGTCCCAAAAATGATAATAATGTATAAAATAAAGCCCATAAACATCCAAAACAGGTAATATAATAGCATGGAACAATCAGTACGTTGAAGATGTATCAGTCTACCGGTGGTATAGCCAGGCCGCTTGGCAAATCTCGGTCCATTCCGAGAATGTTTAACACCCGCTCACAATAAGAGACAAAAGGGGGATGCCGGAGGACATAGGAATGTCGGATGGCAAAACGGACAACGGGGAAAATGCTCGGATGCATGAGACGAACACATATGCAAAATGAGATGCACATGATGACATGATAAAATGCAACACGCAAGCAAATGACATGGCAATGATGGCGAATAACTGGCAGACACCTAGCGCATCGAATCCGGGGCGTTACAACTCTCCTCCACTAACAAGAGATCTCGTCCCGAGATCTTAGGACCGAGACGGAAGGGAAAAGGGATGAGGTTAAACAAGAACTCAAGAGAAGAAGCAAAGAATCGAGAGCACTCGAGAAGAAGAGAGGAACGACGAGAATGACGAGAATTGAAAGCTCACGAAATCAGAGAGACTATGAAACCACTCCGGTTAGAACGAGATAAGAAACAAATGACTGAAAGGGATTTAGGCAGCACTCCGGCTGAAACATGGAGGAATAGAACTCAAGCTTGAGAGGATGGAATGATACTTGATGAAGACATGCCACAAAACCTCCGGAAAGAATTGAAAGAGTTGAATGAAAAGAACAGAGAAGAAAATGACAACTTGTGCCACGAAAGAAATTGAAAGCATCTTTAGAAGAAGGTGTAAACGGAGTTGTTGAGAAAATCAACAACAAAAAGAATAAGCTTGTTGTGGTCTTATAGGTAAAATCTCAAGATCATAAGGTGATAACTGGCCACAAACAGAAATGAATGGATAGCTGAGAAGAACGAAGAAATGCAAAAACTCCATTTCAAAAGAATACAGAGATTTAGTTGCACTTCGAGACGCGAGAAGAAAGATACTTGAACTCCTCCAACAAAATTCTTGATGAACTCTTGAAGAATGAATTAAATCATGAAGAACCGCCATGAAGAACTCCGGTGACAAAAGGATGATGAGATAGAATCAAGGATAAAAGAATAAGATTAAGCTTTGTGATGATTCAGGTGGAGGTTCGAGACAAGATCACCGAGAAAACTTGGAACTCTGGAAATAAGGATGAACAACACATTACTGAGAAATTGGTAACACGAACAAACTCAGGTAGAAAAGAATTAGACACTTGGATGAAAGAAGAATAAGAATTATGTTATGCGTATCCTCCATCAATTAAATTGATGAGAAGCAGTGGATTGCATACAACTTATCCGCGTTGAAAAGGATTAAGGGGGGGGGGATATAGCACAAAACTCGAGAAAGTCTTCATGAACCACCGGTAGGATTGGAAAGAACGAATGAACTAATATGATAATCAAAGAAAAAGAATCTTGAACGAACCACCGTAAAAATTCGAAAATAACTGATTAAAGAGTATGAATTACCGGGAAGAATTAGAAGAACCAATAAGCTAGAGGGGATTTAGATGCAAAAGAACAAAGAGATCATGAGCTGATTAAAGAACACTTGAACGAAGCACCGGGATAAATAGAGAACGATAACTGGAATGATGGCCTCCGGTGAAAAGAAATGGGAAAACAACTTCTGACATACTCCGGATGGGTATGAAAAGGAATATCTGACAAATGCAATAATTCGAGAGGATAACATGAAGCTAGAACCACGAAACTTTGAGAGAACGGACAAGATTTAGAGGGAAAAAATTCTTCTTCGGTCTTCAAATGACGATGGAAAACACCACCAAAAATTGTTGAAATACTCCGGGATAATGAAAAGCGAAGAGGTTGAGCCAACACTGAAAATGTTTTTAAATCGATCTTGGAAAGGCATCTGACTGATGGGATCCATTCTTACGTCACACTTGAAAAGAATTGAGAATAACTCCGTGAGAATTAGAAGAGTCAGGTAAGATCCTGGGAAAAGACCTGTGGGTTAGGGCCCACTAAAAGAAAACACCGTTGGAAAGGGTTGTTGAAGAGATAGATGATGCACCGGAATGATTGAAATATTTGAATGAGGTGATAACCTCGAATTAATTGGAACACAGACTAATCTCTTGAGATGTCTAGAGCACTCCGTTATGATAAACTAGCGAGAGGCGAACGAGCAGGGAAAACACTTGAGCCGAGGGAAAGAATATAATCACTACCGAAAAACTTGAATTGAATCCACCGGAGAAGAAAAAGAGATGAAGAATGTCAAACGAGACGAGAATTCACCGGTTGAAACAATTGAGGGAAGACTGAAGAGGCTCCACACAAATGAAATTGATGCTCGAAAGACACTCAAACTCTGGGAAGAAAAAGGGTGGAAGGGCGGGAAAAACAAAGGCACCTGGAAGGGAGAACCGACGAATATCTTGAAGAGAAAACACCAGTTGAAATAATTGAGGAAAGAAAGAAAATACTTTGCACAAGTAGGATGGATACTCGATTGCGGACTCCGGCTCCGAGAAGGAAAGGATGGGCGGGTGGGAAAAAAGAAAACAACTGAGGATTGAACTTGGCAAAGATGAAGAGGCTCGAGTCAACTTGACGAGAAATGCACCGGATGAAAAGAGATGAGAACCAACGAACGAAAACTAACCGCGTGATCCTATAGAAAAAATTTGAAGGGGAAGAGGAGTAATTCAAAACACCTATGTCAAGATTCCGTACCAGAGCGACGAAGGGGCTGAGGAGTAAAAAGAATTCCTACTCTCCGATATAACTAGACTCTGAAAAGTTTTCTTTTAGACTCGACAACGGCCAAGCTACACGATCAAACAAGGGGGGCTCCTAAGGTTGGTCGAGGCTCTGATACCAACTTATCACGCCCAATATGCGCCCCTCCTAAAGGAACTCGAAGGTCCCACCAAGGATAGAAGCGCATATTGGAGACGCTTTTGCAAGGTGGATATCATTACATCGAACCATTACATAATAGTTGGGGATACATACAAGAGGCATACAATACCACATGAATACAACATCATCTTACAAAAGAGCACCATTCGACTACGGATGAAATACAAACAAAAACTCAAATGACATCCACCCTGCTAGCCCAGGCTGCCAACTTGGAACCTATCCCCTGATCAAAGAAGAAGCAGAAGAAGAACTCCAAAACAAGCAAACGTCGCTCTCACATCATGATCATCGCACACCTGTACCTGCAACTGGTGTTTTAGTAATCTATGAGCCATGAGGACTCAGCAATCCCATTACCATGGGTATCAAGACTAGCAAAGCTTAATGGGTAAGGAAAGGATAAGTGGTGAGGTTGCAGCAGCGACTAAGCATGATATGGTGGCTAACATACGCAAATAAGAGCGAGAAGAGAAGCAACGGAACGGTCGTGAAGCTAGCAATGATCAAGAGGTGATCCTGAACTCCTACTTACGTCAAACATAACCCAAAACCGTGTTCACTTCCCGGACTCCGCCGAAAAGAGACCATCACGGCTACACACGCGGTTGATGCGTTTTAATTCGGATCTGGTGTCAAGTTATCTACAACCGGACATTAACAAATTCCCATCTGCCACATAACTGCGGGCACGGCTCTCGAAAGTTTATACCCTGCAGGGTGTCCCAACTTAGCCCATGATAAGCTCTCGCGATCAACGAAGGATATTCCTTCTCCCAGGAAGACCCGACCAGTCTCGGAATCCCGGTTACAAGACATTTCGACAATGGTAAAACAAGACCAGCAAAGCCGCCCGATGTGCCGACAATCCCGATAGGAGCTGCACACATCTCATTCTCAAGGCAACACCGGATAGGTCAGCCTATGAGTAAAACCAGCCCTCGAGTTGCCCCGAGGTGGCCCCGCAGTCTGCCCAGTTTGGACCAATACTTAGACAAGCATTGGCCCGGGGAGGCTAAAATAAAGATGACCCTCGGGTTAATTACTCCCAAGGGAAAGGTATAGGTGGTAGGCAAATGGTAAAATCAATGTTGGGCCTTGCTGGAGGAGTTTTATTCAAGGTGAACTCTCAAGGGGGTCCCATAAATCACCCAACCGCGTTAGGGACGCAAAATCCGGGAACATAATACCAATATGACGGAAACTAGGGCGGCAAGAGTGGAACAAAACACCAGGCATAAGGCCGAGCCTTCCACCGTTTACCAAGTATATAGATGCATTAATTAAATAAGAGATATTGTGATATCCCAACATAATCCTGTCCACCATGGAGCAATCTTCAACTTCACCTGCAACTAACAACGCTATAAGAGGGGCTGAGGAAAAGCGGTAACATAGCCAAGCAACGGTTTGCTAGGAAGGGTGAAAAGGTTAGAGGCTGACATGGCAATTTGGGGAGGCTTGAAGAACAAGTGATAGGTAGCGCAGCATAGCGATAGAACGATGCAACTAGCATAACAATGATAGTAGTGAGATCCAGGGTATCGGTCATCTTGCCTGAAATCCCGCTAGGACGAAGAACGAGTCCATGAAGAATATGAAGCCACGAGGACGAACCAAGCATAGACGAACGAATCCTCACGATCGAAACGAAAGAGGAACTAACGAGAAGGAGCACAACCGAAAAGAAGCAAACAACAAGGTAAACACACAACACATAGACATGGTATGAGGCTCAACCAAGTATGATGCATGACAAGGCTACAGGAAGCTACTCATGGCAAGAGATGATGCATACAAGAGCAACACATTCAGGCAAGTTTAAATGAGGCCGGAAACAACATATAACAAGTCTGGTAAGTCCTCATATGCAAATTTCGAAATTGGTCCAGATCTGAATAAACCTTAGGTTCAAGTTGTTGAACAGCAAGTTAAGATGCACAAAGTTGATCAACACGAAATTCTAGTCAAGTTACATATAAAGTTCATTTAATTCGGAGCTACGGCCTAGAAGATATGAGCAAAACAAGTTAAACATGGCATTGATGCAAAATGCATTCAAACAACAAGCACACACCTCAAAACATGGATGCAACAAGGTAACAGGAAACTACATGCAAAACCAAGCAAGTTTCATATAGAGCACACTCAGAACGGAGCAACGTTTCAACACATACCTACCATACAAGGTTAATGGGCATGCTGTCCAAAACATCAACTAGGCATAATGCAAGCACCAAAACAACATGCTACAGTACCACAATATGAAGACAAATGGCATGAACATGATGTACAGGTAATGCATGACAAAACATGAACACTGAGATATCTCCAGAAATCACTAGATCATGCTCAAAAGGACATGGCAAGATTGCAAATAATAACAGTTTATAGACTTAACAGAAATAACATCAGGTTGCAATGTTTAGAGCTATCAAACAATATGTTACAGGAACTTAACAAAGGAAAACAAAGGCATGGCATGTTAATACTAAAGACAAAGAACAAAACTCACTTACTTAACTAATTCCAAAGATGAACAGAAAACATGGTAGGATCCATGCAAACATGGAAAATGATATGACAGATTCAGACATGACAGGAACAATAATAAGTAGGCATGTTGGTGAGCTTGTACAACTCACCACAGAGTAATACATGGCATGAAAAGACAACCAACAGTAAGATGACATAATTATGAAGCTAAGCATGCAAGAGAAAGTTCATAGGGTGCACGGATCACTAGCAAAACACATGGCAAAACTAAACTTAATGTTGACAGGCTGACGACAACATTATTTAGCAACTTTGGGGCATGATAACAGCAAGCTGCAGCAGGCTATAAATTCAACAATGGGCATTTATGGATAGAGCATGACATGTGTAAACAAACATCCTTAGTAAACATCTCTAGAATATGCAAAGAATGACTTGTAGTAGCAGGTTTACATAGCATCATAATATAACAGATTCAGCCTAGCAAAACAACAACAGCAAGTACCCTACTTCCCGAGCTTGATGCACTCACTACAAGACTCACAAAAATACATGATTGCACCCCCGTAAGGATGGCATAACAATGCTCCTAAAACATGTAGACATCATGCTCATAGGATGCACACATAAAATGCAACGAAAATGACAAATCAGCAAGTTATAACAGTTTCAGCGGGTTAACATCATATAGCACTCTTGCAATGATGATTAGGGCATCAATATGGACTTAAACAAGCATGGAACAATGGAACGAAATGAAAAGCATCTCACAGTGAAATTTTAAATATATCATGCATGCAAAACGGAGCAGTATGCTATGAGATATGGCATGACGAATAGTGAACTAGAATGCAAAGTTTTTAGGACTTGAAAAAAAACGCGGGGGGGGGGGGGGGGGGGAGTTAACCTTGCCGGAATCTCGCCGGACTTGGGGAAGATGGCCGGCTACGAGGTTCGGAAGGCGGGGAGAGGCGGCGCGATCGCCGGATTCGGGCAAGGGGCGGCGGCCTCGCCGGATACCGGCACGAGGACGACGATGGGACGGCGCGGAGGCGAGCGCGGTCGGCGGCGGAGGAGACGAGCCTGGGGCGGCGGACGGGCTCCGGCGGGGCCAGATCCGGGGCTCCCGGAGCCTCGGCATGAGATCCAGCCGGGCGGGGCCAGCGACAAGGGCGAAGGAGGCGGGGCGAGGTCGTGGCAGCGGCGGCGGACCTCATGCGCGTGGGCGTGGACGCCGAGGAGCGAAGGGTGGCGAGCTCCGGCGAGCGGGAGCGGGCGGCGGGGTCGGGCGGCTGTGCAGAGCGCGGGCGGCGATGGCGGGCGGATCGGGCCCGGGCGGGCCCCGCGAGGGCTGAGCGGGCCGGTGCGCGCGGCGGCTGAGGATGCCACGTGGCGGCACGGGAGAGGGCGGACAGTGGTGGCGGACATGTCCGTCGGTGGAGTTTTTGTCCGGCGATGCGAAGAGGAAGTAGACTAGGGTTTGATCCGCAAATTTCGGGGAGGGGCACATATTTATAGGTAGAGGGAGCTAGGAGAGTCCAAAAGTGGTGCGGTTTTCGCCCACAATAATGGCACGAAACTTGGCAGGCGGTCTACCGGTGGTATACCAAGGCCGCTTGGCAAATCTCGGTCCATTCCGAGAATGTTTAACACCCGCTCACAGTAAGAGACAAAAGGGGGACGCCGGAGGACATAGGAGTGTCGGATTGCAAAACGAACAACGGGGAAAATGCTCGAATGCATGAGACGAACACGTATGCAAAATGAGATGCACATGATGACATGATAAAATGCAACACGCAAGCAAATGACATGGCAATGGCGGCGAATAACTGGCACACACCTGACGCATCGAATCCGGGGCGTTACAACTGTCCTCCACTAACAAGAGATCTCGTCCCGAGATCTTACGACCGAGACGGAAGGGAAAAGGGATGAGGTGAAACAAGAACTCAAGAGAAGAAGCAAAGAATCGAGAGCACTTGAGAAGAAGAGAGGAACGACGAGAATGACGAGAATCGAAAGCTCACGAAATCAGATAGACTATGAAATCACTCCGGTTAGAATGAGATAAGAAACGAATGACTGAAAGGGATTTAGGCAGCACTCCGGCTGAAACATGGAGGAATAGAACTCAAGCTTGAGAGGATGGAATGATACTTGATGAAGACATGACACAAAACCTCCGGAAAGAATTGAAAGAGTTGAATGAAAAGAACAGAGAAGAAAATGACAACTTGTGCCACGAATGAAATTGAAAGCATCTTTAGAAGAAGGTATAAACGGAGTTGTTGAGAAAATCAACAACAAAAGGAATAAGCTTGTTATGGTCTTATAGGTAACATCTCAAGATCATAAGGTGATAACCGGCCACAAACGGAAATGAATGGATAGCTGAGAAGAACGAAGAAATGCAAAAACTCCATTTCAAAGGAAAACAGAGATTTAATTGCACTTCGAGACACGAGAAAAAAGATACTTGAACTCCTCCAACAAAATTCTTGATGAACTCTTGAAGAATGAATTAAATCATGAAGAACCACCATGAAGAACTCCGGTGACAAAAGGATGATGAGATAGAATCAAGGATAAAAGAATAAGATTAAGCTTTGTGATGATTCAGGTGGAGGTTCGAGACGAGAGCACCGAGAAAACTTGGAACTCTGGAAATAAGGATGAACAACACATAACTGAGAAATTGGTAACACGAACAAACTCTGGTAGAAAAGAATTAGACACTTGGATGAAAGAAGAATAAGAATTATGTTATGCGTATCCTCCATCAATTAAATTCATGAGAGGCAGTGGATTGCATACGACTTATCCACTTTGAAAAGGATAAAGGAGGGGGGGGATATAGCACAAAACTCGAGAAAGTCTTCATGAACCACCGGTAGGATTAGAAAGAACGAATGAATTAATATGATAATCAAAGAAAAAGAATCTTGAATGCACCACCGTAAAAATTCGAAAATGAATGATTAAAGAGTATGAATCACTGGGAAGAATTAGAAGAACCAATAAGCTAGAGGGGATTTAGATGCAAAAGAACAAAGAGATCATGAGCTGATTAAAGAACACTTGAATGAAGCACCGGGATAAACAGAGAATGATAACTGGAATGATGGCCTCCGGTGAAAAGAAATGGGAAAACAACTTCTGACATACTCCGAATGGGTAAGAAAAGGAATATCTGACAAATGGAATAATTCAAGAGGATAACATGAAGCTAGAACCACGAAACTTTGTGAGAACGGATAAGATTTAGAGGAAAAAAATTCTTCTTCGGTGTTCAAATGACGACGGAAAACACCACCAAAAATTGTTGAAATACTCCAGGGTAATGAAAAGCGAAGAGGTTGAGCCAACACTGAAAATGTTTTGAAATCGATCTTGGAAAGGCATCTGACTAATGGGATCCATTCTTACGTCACACTTGAAAAGAATTGAGAATAACTCCGGGAGAATTAGAAGAGTCAGGTAAGATCGTTGGAAAAGACCTATGGGTTAGGGCCCACTAAAAGAAAACACCGTTGGAAAGGGTTGTTGAAGAGATAGATGATGCACCGGAATGATTGAAATATTTGAATGAGGTGATAACCTCGAATTAATTGGAACACAGACTAATCTCTTGAGATGTCTAGAGCACTCCGTTATGATAAACTGGCGAGAGGCGAACGAGCAGGGAAAACAGTTGAGCCGAGGGAAAGAATATAATCACTACCGAAAAACTTGAATTGAATCCACCGGAGAAGAAAAAGAAATGAAGAATGTCAAACGAGACGAGAATTCACCGGTTGAAACAATTGAGGGAAGACTGAAGAGGCTCCACACGGATGAAATTGATGCTCGAAAGACACTCAAACTCCGGGGAGAAAAAGGGTGGGAGGGCGGGAAAAACAAAGGCACCTGGAAGGGAGAACCGACGAATATCTTGAAGAGAAAACACCAGTTGAAATAATTGAGGAAAGAAAGCAAAGACTTCGCACGAGTAGGATGGATACTCGATTACGGACTCCGGCTCCGAGAAGGAAAGGGTGGGCGGGTGGAAAAAAAATAAAACAACTGAGGATTGAACTTCGCAAAGACGAAGAGGCTCGAGTCAACTTGACGAGAAATGCACCGGATGAAAAGAGATGAGAACCAACGAACGAAAACTAACCGCGTGATCCTAAAGAAAAAATTTGAAGGGGAAGAGGAGTAATTCAAAACACCTACGTCAAGATTCCTTACCAGAGCGACGAAGGGGCTGAGGAGTCGAAATAATTCCTACTCTCCGATATAACTAGACTCTGAAAAGTTTTCTTCTAGACTCGACAACGGCCAAGCTACACGATCAAACAAGGGGGGCTCCTAAGGTCGGTCGAGGCTCTGATACCAACTTATCACGCCAATATGCGACCCTATCCTAAAGGAACTCGAAGGTCCCACCAAGGATAGAAGCGCATATTGGAGACGCTTTTGCAAGGTGGATATCATTACATTGAACCATTACATAATAGTTGGGGATACATACAAGAGGCATACAATACCACATGAATACAACATCATCTTACAAAAGAGCACCATCCGACTATGGATGGAACACAAACAGAAACTCAAAGGACATCCACCCTGCTAGCCCAGGCTGCGAACCTGGAACCTATCCCCTGATCGAAGAAGAAGCAAAAGAAGAACTCCAAAACAAGCAAACATCGCTCTCACGTCATGATCATCGCACACCTATACCTGCAACTGGTGTTGTAGTAATCTGTGAGCCACGAGGACTCAGCAATCCCATTACCATGGGTATCAAGACTAGCAAAGCTTAATGGGTAAGGAAAGTATAAGTGGTGAGGTTGTAGCAGCGACTAAGCATGATATGGTGGCAAACATACGCAAATAAGAGCGAGAAGAGAAGCAACGGAACGGTCGTGAAGCTAGCGATGATCAAGAGGTGATCCTGAACTCCTACTTACGTCAAACATAACCCAAAACCGTGTTCACTTCCCGGACTCCGCCGAAAAGAGACCATCACGGCTACAATGCAGTTGATGCGTTTTAATTCGGATCTGGTGTCAAGTTATCTACAACCGGATGGACTCATAAATCAGCCAACCGTGTTAGGGACGCAAAATTCGGGAACATAATACTGATATGAAGGAAACTAGGGCGGCAAGAGTGGAACAAAACACCAGGCATAAGGCCGAGCCTTCCACCGTTTACCAAGTATATAGATGCATTAATTAAATAAGAGATATTGTGATATCCCAACATAATCCTGTCCACCATGGAGCAATCTTCAACTTCACCTGCAACTAACAACGCTATAAGAGGGGCTGAGCAAAAGTGGTAACATAGCCAAGCAACGGTTTGCTAGGAAGGGTGAAAAGGTTAGAGGCTGACATGGCAATTTGGGGAGGCTTGAAGAACAAGTGATAGGTAGCGCAGCATAGCGATATAACGAAGCAACTAGCATAACAAGGATAGTAGTGAGATCCAGGGTAGCGGTCATCTTGCCTGAAATCCTGCAAGGAAGAAGAACGAGTCCATGAAGAAGATGAAGCCACGAGGACGAACCAAGCATAGACGAACGAATCCTCACGATCGCAACAAAAGAAAAAACTAACGAGAAGGAGCACAACCGGAAAGAAGCAAAAAAGAAGGTAAACACACAACACATAGACATGGCATGATGCTCAACTAAGTATGATGCATGACAAGGCTACAGGAAGCTACTCATGGCAAGAGATGATGCATACAAGAGCAACACATCCAGGCAAGTTTAAATGAGGCCGGAAACAACATATAACAAGTCTGGTAAGTCCTCATATGCAAATTTCGAAATTGGTCCAGATCTGAATAAACCTTAGGTTCAATTTGTTAAATAGCAAGTTAATATGCACAAAGTTGATCAACACAAAATTCTAGTCAAGTTACATATAAAGTTCATTTAATTCGGAGCTACGACCTAGAAGATATGAGCAAAACAAGTTAAACATGGCATTGATGCAAAATGCATTCAAACAACAAGCACACACCTCAAAACATGGATGCAACAAGGTAACATTAAACTACCGTCAAAACTAAGCAAGTTTCATATAGAGCACACTCAAAACGGAGCAACGGTTCAACACATACCTACCATACAATGTTAATGGGCATGCTGTCCAAACATCAACTAGGCATAATGCAAGCACCAAAGCAACATGCTACGATACCACAATATGAAAACAAATGGCATGAACATGATGTACATGTAATGCATGACAAAACATGAACACTGAGATATCTCCAGAAATCACTAGATCATGCTCAAAAGGACATGGCAAGATTGCAAATAATAACAGTTACAGACTTAACGGAAATAACATCAGGTTGCAATGTTTAGAGCTATAAAACAATATGTTACAGGAACTTAACATGGCAAACAAAGGCATTGCATGTTAATACTAAAGACAAAGAACAAAACTCCATTACTGAAATAATTCCAAAGTTCAACAGAAAACATGGTAGGATCCATGCAAACATGGCAAATGATATGACAAATTCAGACATGGCAGGAACAACAATAAGTAGGCATGTTGGTGAGCTTGTACAACTCACCACAGATTAATACATGGCATGAAAAGGTAACCAAAAGTAAGATTACATAATTATGAAGCTAAGCATGGCAAGAGAAAGTTCATAGGGTGCATGGATCACTAGCAAAACACATGGCAAAACTGAACTTAATGTTGACAGGCTGACAACAACATTATTTAGCTATTTTGGAGCATGATAACAACAAGATACAGAAGGCTATAAATGCAACTAGGGGCATGATTGGATAGAGCATGACATGTATAAGAAAACTTCCTTAGTGAACATCTCCAGAATATGCATAGAATGACTTGTAGCAGCAGGTTTACATAGCATCATAATATAACAGATTCAGCCTAGCAAAACAGCAACAGCAAGTATCCTACTTCCCGAGCTTGATGCACTCACTACAAGACTCACAAAAATACATGGATTGCACCCCTGTAAATATGGCATAACAATGCTCCAAAAACATGTAGACATCATGCTCATAGGATGCACACATAAAATGCAACGAAAATGACAAATCAGCAAGTTATAACAGTTTCAGCAGGTTAACATCATATAGCACTCTTGCAACGATTATTAGGGCATCAAGATGGACTCAAACAAACATGGCACAATGGAACGAAATGAAGAGCATCTCACAAATAACATTTCGATACATCCTGCATGCAAAACAGAGCAGTATGCTATGAGATATGGCATGACGAATAGTGAACCAGAATGCAAAGTTTTTAGGACATGGAAAAAAATGGGAGGGGGGGGGGGGGAGTCAACCTTGCCGGAATCTCGCCGGACTTGGGGAAGACGGCCGGCTACGAGGTTCGGAAGGCGGGGAGAGGCGGCGCGATCGCCGGATCCGGGCGAGGGGCGGCAGCCTCGCCGGATCCTGGCATGAGGACGACGAAGGGACGACGCAGAGGCGAGCACGGTCAGCGGTAGAGGAGAGGAGCCTGTGGCGGCGGACGGGCGCCAGCGGGGCCAGCTCTGAGGCTCCCGGAGCCTCGGCGTGAGATCCGGCCGGGCGAGGCCAGCGACGAGGGCGAAGGAGGCGGGACGAGGTCTTGGCGGCGGCGGACCTCTTGCGCGCGGGCGCGAACGCCGAGGAGCGAAGGGAGGCGGAGGTCAGCGAGCTCCGACGAGCGGGAGCGGGCGGCGGGGCCGGGCGACTGCGCGGGGCGCGGGCCGCGGCGGCGAGCGGCTCGGGCCCGGGCGGGCCCCGCGAGGGCTGGGCGGGCCGGCGGCGCGCGGCGGCGGAGGACGCCATGTGGCGGCATGGGAGAGGGCGGACGGTGGTGGCGGATATGTCCGTCGGTGGAGTTTTTGTCCGGCGACGCGGAGAGGAAGTAGACTAGGGTTTGATCCGCAAATTTCGGGGAGGGGCACATATTTATAGGTAGAGGGAGCTAGGAGAGTCCAAAAGAGGTGCGGTTTTCGCCCACACGATCGTGATCGAACGACCGAGAGCATGGAGGGGGTTTGGATGGGTTATTGGGCTGTTTGGAGGGGTGTTGGGCTGCAACACAAAAGAGGCCTTTACGGTTGCCCGGTTAACCGTTGGAGCATCAAACGACCTCCAAATGGCATAAAACTTGACAGGCGGTCTACCGGTGATATACCAAGGCCTCTTGGAAAATCTCGGTCCATTTCGAGAATGTTTAATACCCGCTCACAATAAGAGACAAAAGGGGGATGCGGGAGGACATAGGAGTGTCGGATTGCAAAACGGACAACGGGGAAAATGCTCGGATGCATGAGACGAACACGTATGCAAAATGAGATGCACATGATGACATGATAAAATGCAACACGCAAGCAAATGACATGGCAAGGATGGCAAATAACTGGCAGACACCTGGCGCATCGAATCCGGGGCGTTACAGGTCGTTGGTGGAAAGGTGGACCAAGAGGTCTCTCTCAAGCTGTGGGAGAACGAGTCTGCAGAGACGACGTTGAATTTTATCAAGGCGGCTTCTTTTTGTTTTGAACTGTCCAAGAGAGACAAGGTTGCTTCATTTGCAAGCTCAAAACTCTTTATGATTGTATTCTGCTTCTCTACCCAGTTCACTGAAAATATGAACCAATGCAATTGGTTGTTGGTCTTTGATCCCATTAGTAGTATGATCAAATTTGTTTTGAGACATGCAGTCCCCAAATGCTCCACTCCCCATAATATGACGAATGGGAGAGGGAAGCTGAGGCTGTGGTCGCGCCGTTGTAGACAAACAGTTTAACACTGAGGTAATGTGATAAAAATAATCATTTTTTCTCACTCGTAAATTTCGATTTATGTATGTCTGCTACGTATAATTCATGTACTCCCTCCGTCCCAAAATAAGTGACTCAACTTTATACTAGCTTTAGTATAAAGTTAGTACAAAATTGAGTCATTTATTTTGGGACGGAGGGAGTACTGTTCTGTCCTTGCACTGGTTTCTTCTACTCCCTCCGTAAACTAATACAAGAGCATTTAGATCATTAATTTAGTAATCTAAATGCTCTTATATTAGTATACAGAGGGAGTAAAGTTTTTTTTGTATATTACTACGTTCAGTTGGTGTGAAATCCCCCAATTTTTGGTTAATCTAGGAAGTAAAAATAAGTTCAGTTTGTAGACTGTTTAAACCACTTTTAACTGAACTTGTACAAGCATCAAATCTAGGATATTTCAAGTCTCTTCACAAAAAATATATTACATAGCAATAATTTCATCTTATTGTTGTACCAATCCGATTATGAGGTGTATTCGTGGTGCTTTGAAGTGTCAAAATTGCAGTACTTTTCCTTCCTCTATTTTTGTATTATTTTAGCTCAAGCTTACACTTTCTGACTGGACACTAAATAACATTCTTCTGTTTTTTTGTTGCAACGAGAGAATAATAATGAGATTCGCTGCCACATGGAGAACTTCGACCAATTGATACGACACTAAATCTTGGGCACTAAATTATGTGTATGTAGTTGATCTGCATCTACAATCTCTTTATAATAGTTGCGTATATTATAGTTAATTTGACTGATATCTATGTATCTTTTATTTGGTTATTTGGCCTGAACCTACAGTGCAAGGTTAGTAATTATTTGGTCCGAGCCTACTATTCCTTTCCATGTCTTGTATATATAATTCTCTTTTTTGACATGAGGAGTTCCCGGAGGTTGGATGGCAATTTGAAAATTCCAGTGTATGCTTCAAGATGTATGCATATAATTTTGGAGTCTATTCATGTTGGTTCAGCATGTTTCTACTACACTCCACATCTCACAGTATTTAGAGCAGAGGGCCTTCGATAGTGAATACTGCATAAAATGGTGTTGTTCCATGGGATGCAGAATTTGTTGTTTCATTCATCCGCTATCCTTGGTGTTGTTTTACATAGCTTATACTCATTTGCTTTGTTTCAGCGGCAGGTATACAACATACGAAAACTTGACCAAGCTTTTCTGAAATTCTGGTTCCATTGGGTGATTTCTATTTTCTTAATAAATTGGTGGGAGTGTGAGATAATTATTAAGCCAATTAGTTGATGTGTACATTTAACAAGCGGGCAGTTGGTAGGTGATAATTATTTTTGTGTACACATAGTTTAGTGAGGGCATGCCCATGAACTGTTGCTTGCATATTGTATCATGTGAACGTAAGTGAATAAATCTTCCTTGGCTGAAATGTCATACCCGGTTTTGTGAAGTTTATATAAGCTTGCATTTTTTTGTTGCTTTGACCATTTTCTTCTTTTCCTTTGATAGCTAAGATGCACATGTAAAATCACATAATTGGATCCTTCGGAGCCTGGTAGATTCAGTACGAATTGTTGACTTAGCACTTACCATGTGCTGCATAATTGTTTCAGATTAGCATCCTTGTACAACAGCAAATCAACTAGGAGCCTCTCCTGAGAAGCAAAGATGTGGATTGTCCACCTAGAAGATTATAGTTGCTAAAGAAGCTAGAGGAGATTTAGAATATTTTATCTCACAACTTTCACTTCATCAGCCCAATAATGAAAGCATAAGTATGCATTAAATATACAAAGGTCTCCACAAGGTTTGCATAAGACGGTAATGTCCCATCTTTAAATCCTCCGACATTGTGCTAGAAACTAATTTTATTACTGACTGGACATATATGCCATGCATGTTTAGTACCTTGACTCTTTATATAGACAAAGCTCTGAGGGATGAAATGTTTGGGAGCCCGGATGAAGAATGCTTCTGAGGCGGAGAAATAGAAGTGATGAGAATACTTCCAAACCGCTCTGAATTTTTATTTTGGCAAACTCGGACTCCTTGTTTGATAAAATACATCTGAAGAGCATTTTTGCGCACTGTTCAAATAAACTCTTCATTTTTGTGTCTCTGTCACACAATGCATTTCAAATAATTAGGTTATTGTCCTGGGGATATTTCGACAAATGTTGTACTTATCATCGTAGATACTCCCTATTCATTACCTATATCACATTCCCATTTTATTTCTTTCGGGAATAGCACATATTGTATTTCCATTTTTAGTTTCGTTAGTTGTTTGAATTAAAAAAAGGTGTAGACAAACAAAAGATATAGAAAAGGATACAAATTAAATAGAGGTGAAATTTGAAAAATGGATTGAATTGGCAGGACGTGCGTTGCACGTGCACGCTTACTAGTATTTGTAAAGAGAAGTCATTCAAAACATGGTCTCCAACCAAAGGTGCTCCTTTTTTAATTTTGGAATGTTGTTGTGCTGAATTTTACAGCCAAATGTTTTTTTAGCAAATTTTACACGAAATCACTAATTAAAGGGTATCTTTTGCAAAGATTATCCTGAACTACTTCGATGATGACAAGTCGTGTAATGCATGTGCGTCATTTGTTGCCATCAGGGATATGAGGTTCAATGTATGTTTTTTCTTTGTTTTAAGAAATGAAATATCTCGTGAACCATGAGTCCGAATTATAAACCGGTATCACTATTGTATTCCTCATGTTGAGATTATCGAAAGAGATCCAAGGTTCATTGATTTTGATGAAATATTTTTCAGGGAAATTTGTGATCCCAACTAAATTAACATGTGCTGCCAACGTGAACTAAACCGAGCTTCCACCTAGTAGTAACTTGTGTCCTCAACTTTTGTGCTTCCAACTATTACTAACTTTCGTGCTCTCAACTACACTAACGTATGCTTCCAATATGAATTATTCGTGCTTCCACCCACTAGGAAATCCGTGCCCCCGCTGGAAGCACAGATGTGCTTCCATCGTGAACTAACAAATATTTTCACCTAGTACTAACTCATGCTCCCAATGTGAAGGATAAACTGTGCTCCCAATGTGTATTTAAATACATTGAACTGTCGTCAAACATGAAGAGACATTTTAAATATATACTGACCATTTTTTAACATAAGATGACCATTTTTTAATTACACAGTGAATATTTCTTCGACCACGGTGAACATATTTTAAATACACATTGAACATTATTATAATATACAATGAACATTTTAAAATATATGATAAACATTTTTCTAAATAAATGTTGAACAATATTTAAATACATGGTGGATTAAATATATATTTATATATTTTTTAAGTTTTTGAATTTACCTTCATGAAATATCCATCTCCTGGTTCTTTGTGAGATAAACAGACTAGAAAACAAAAGGAAAAAATGACCAAGTGAGCTCACCAGAGTGGGCCAACCCATTAAGCCTGGCTTCAGCGTAGGCTAATCTCCAATAGGCATTAACTACTTGCCCGATTGAACCTCCAGGAGGAAGAGGACGATGACTTTGTATGGGAGGAGGAGCTGCCAGACCTAGGTGAGCCGGCGAAGTGGCTTGCCATAGTTAGGGTGCACACCTCGAGGACTTTTAGCCCTAATGCTTTGTATGGTGACATGCGTGCGGCCTGGAATCCTGCGAAGACGGTGGTTTGGAGGAAGATCAAGGACAATCTGTTCACAGCTCAATTTGGATGTCTTGGAGATTGGAATAAGGCCATGATCGAGGGGCCTTGGCTTTTCAGGGATCAGGGGGTAATCATGGAGGAGTATGACGGATTCAAAAACCCAGATAGCATCAAGTTGGACAGGTTGTCTGTTTGGGCTCAAATCCACCGGCTGCCTGATAACTTTTTAATTGAGCCTGCAGTCAAGGGGATGGCTTCCCGCATTGGCGAAGTGGATGAAGTTCAGCTCAAGTTGCCAGCAGGATTCTTTGGCGAATTTGTCAGGGTACGTGTGAAGATAGACATCAACGCAAAAATTAAGAGGTTTGTAACTGGCAAGAAGGGGGATGAAAGAGTCAGATACCAAGTAAAGTATGAGAAATTACCAGTTTTTTGCTTTAACTGTGGTGAATGCAGGCATTGGCATGAGGAGTGCGGTGATGGCGTCCATGATGAAGCCAAGTTTGAATGGGGAGAATTTGTTTTGGCCGATAATGTACGCTTCAGGCAATCAGGGAGGAGTGGATTTGGTAATCAGAGAGGACGGGGAGGTCCAAGGAACGCCGGAGGGAGAGGTAGGGGACGAGAGCAATTCAACCCCAACCAGAGCTGGCGGTTCAACGCTCGTCAAAACGAGCCGCGCAATGAAGTAGGCCGAGAAGATGTAAGGGTAGAAACAGTACAGTATCTTGGGGCGTCAGGACCAGGTGAGCCGCATGCTAATGGCGTGTCGGCTGCTAATGCTTTGGAGGCAGCGGTGGTAAACAATAAGAGACAGTCTTCTGACAACCAGCTTTCAGCGATAGCCCAGTCCCTCGATGGGAAAGATACAGTGGATCAAGGGAGATCTACAGCCCTCGTTTTGGCGGCAAAGCCCGTTGGGATCCCCCCGCGGCCGCCTGTCTATGTCTCGCCAAGGAAAGAAGTGAAGCACCCCAAGAAGAATGATGCACGATCGGCGACCTCCCCGGAGGAGGACCGCCGGGCGCAATGAATCTGTTATGTTGGAATTGTCGTGGGTTAGGCAACGCCCCGAAAATTCAAGAGCTGCACGAATTAGCGCGAAAGTTTGCCCCTAGAGTACTTTGTATAGTCGAAACTCAAATCTCGAGAGTTAGGGCTGAAAAATTAGCAAGTACTTTAGGATTTGATAATGCTTTTGCTGTTGATTCCTCCGGTAGAAGTGGAGGTTTGGCTATGTACTGGAATAATGATATAAAGATTGAGAGTTTGGGTTATTCGAGGTATCACATCGATGCGAAGGTTTTTAATTTGGGCGGGGATCCATGGAGGCTCTCGTGTGTCTATGGGGAGGCTCAGACCCACCTTCGTCATCAGACATGGGACACGTTGAAGAACTTGGCAAGTGTGCAAGATATGCCTTGGGTCTGCATTGGTGATTTTAGCGAGGTGCTTCAGCTCGACGAACATGATGGAATTGGCACTAGAAGCCAAGCACAGATACAAGGCTTCAGAGATGCCGTGGATGTTTGTGGCCTCATAGACTTGGGTTATTCTGGAACCAGGTGGACTTTTGAGAAAAAAGTGGTTGGTGGTACTTACACGCGAGTTCGTTTGGACAGAGCTCTGGGTACACTGGATTAGTGTCAACGCTTCCCCCAGGCAGCGGTGCAGCATATTACATCAGCTACGTCCGATCACAATGCTATATTGCTGAACCTAGCACCGGCACAAGGGAGGAAGGGAGAGAAGATATTCCGCTATGAGGCCATGTGGGACACGCATGCAGGATTAAAGCCAACAGTTCGATCTACATGGGAGCGTGAAGGTCACAACCCATCGGTGGAGGGTGTACGCAGGAAACTGGCGGATCTAGCACAGAACCTAGGGGAGTGGTCCAGAACGACTTTTGGTAGCGTTCGTGGTGAGATAAAAAATCTGAAAAAAGAGCTTGAGCGATTAAGGAGGCAACCACAGAGGACTGGGCCATCACATGTTGAAATTAAAATTAATGACAAGCTTATTGAGCTCTATATGAGAGAAGAAATAATGTGGCGGCAGAGGTCGAGAGTTCAATGGCTTTCGGAAGGAGATAGAAACACACATTTCTTTCACATGAGGGCCTCGATGAGGAGGAGAAAGAACTTGATAAAATCTCTTCAGAAGCCAAATGGGCAGCTAACTGAGGATCCCACCGAGATGCAGCAATTAGCTCTTGATTTCTATAAGAACCTCTACACGTCAGAGGGTGTCCAAGGTATGCAGGATGTGCTCGATCATGTTCCGGTGAAAGTGATAACAGCGATGAACGCGAGCCTGTTGGCTCCATATGAAGAGAAAGAGGTCAAAGCAGCGTTGTTTCAAATGTTTCCAACTAAGGCTCCGGGGCCAGATGGATTCCCGGCGCATTTCTTTCAGAGACACTGGGATGTATGTGGAGAGGCGGTAACTAGGGCTGTTCTTGGTATTGTTAGGGGAGAAGAGAGCCCTGAGGGGCTTAATGATACTTTGTTGGTGCTGATCCCGAAGGTAACAAACCCTGTCCTGCTCTCACAGTTTTGCCCCATTAGCCTGTGTAATGTCTTTTATAAGATTGCTTCAAAGGTGTTAGAAAACCGTTTGAAGGCGGTGCTTCCTGACATAATTTGTGAGGAGCAATTTGCTTTTGTGCCTGGAAGGCTAATCACGGATAACATAATCTCAACCTATGAGTGCCTTCATTTTATGAAGAGGAACAGATCCAAAGCTAATAGCTATTGCGCGTTAAAACTTGATATGATGAAAGCTTATGACAGGGTGGAATGGACTTACCTGCGTGCTATTATGGAGAAACTGGGTTTTGCTCCTCAATGGGTAAATATTGTCATGAGCATGATAAGTTCAGTATCCTTTTCAGTGATGTTTAATGGAGTCAAGTCAAAGGTGTTTAAGCCTACCCGTGGTATTCGACAGGGAGATCCGATCTCACCGTATCTTTTCTTGTTGGCAGCAGAGGGCCTTTCGTGCCTTTTAAAATCTCAGAATGAGTCATCCCAGCTCAGCGGCATTAAGGTGGCACCATCGGCTCCGTCGGTGAACCACCTTTTATTCGCGGATGACAGCCTGCTGTTTTTCAGGGCAAGTATCGACGGAGGGAGTCGATTTCAAACCTATTGGATAAATATTGTTTGGCATCGGGACAGAGAATTAATAGGGACAAGTCATCCATTTTCTTCAGCAGAGGATGTACGGAAATAGTTCGAAATGCCGTGAAGGGTTTTTTGCAAGTTCCCAATGAATCACTTAATGACAAATATCTGGGCATGCCATCTGATGTGGGGCAGTCCAAGAAGGGGACTTTCAAATATTTGAGTGATCGGGTCTGGAATAAGGTGAAGGGTTGGATGAGCAAGTGCTTGTCGGCAGGAGGAAAGGAGGTACTCATAAAATCTGTAGCACAAGCTATTCCTGTATTTTCAATGTCTTGTTTCAAATTGCCAAGAGGCCTTTGTGATCACATAAAAACTACCATCAGGAAGTTTTGGTGGGGCTGCAAACAGGGCGAACGCAAACCAGCATGGGCATCATGGGATGTTATGACCAGGCCAAAATACATGGGAGGTTTAGGCTTCAGAGATCTTGAACTGTTTAATCTAGCACTACTTGCGAGGCAAGCGTGGAGAATCCTTCAGGAACCAAAAACTTTAAGCGCAAAATTTTTGAAGGCATCGTATTTCCCGAGCTCTACAATCCTTGAGGCGGAGCTAGGGTCTCGGCCTTCCCAGATTTGGTGGGCTGTCCTTGAGGGCCGAGATGTGTTGCTACAAGGAGTTATTAAAAGGATTGGGAACAGACGATCTACTAGTATTTGGGAGGACAACTGGATACCCAAAGAAACAGCACTGAGGCCGATCATGTCGCTGGTTCAGACACCACCGGAGAAAGTATCTGACCTTTTGCTCCCAGCTATGGCGGCGTGGAATGAACCCTTAATACGGTCAGTTTTTTTGCCTTTTGATGCTGAGGCCATCTTAAAAATACCTGTGTGCACCCGCAACACGATGGACTTCTGGGCTTGGAATCCTGATAGGAAAGGCAAGTTCACTGTAAGCTCGGCGTACAAGTTACTTGTCACAACTAAGTTACAGAGAGAAGCTTGGTTAGAAGGAAGGGGAGGTGCTTCATCTAACTCCAGAGAAGAGGACGCATGGAGCAATCTATGGAAACTGAAAGTGCCATCAAAGGTGAGAATTTTTCTATGGCGTCTAGCACGTCATTCAATACCAACCACGGACATTCTTCAGAGACGGAACATGGCAACTCAAAGTGACTGCCCTCTATGTGGCTGCCAAGATTCATGGAGACATGCGCTCCTGTCTTGCACGATGTCGAGATGTGTTTGGGCGTTATCAGATGAAAATATTGTGTCCAAGATGACGGCGAGTACGGAGCCAAGTGCGAAGAATTGGCTTTTTGAACTGCATGAGTCACTAGACCACGCGAGCTTCTCAAGGATGATTTTCACTTTATGGGCTGTGTGGTACGCAAGGCGCAAGGCAATTTATGAATCTCTTTTTCAAAATCCACACCAGACAATTTCCTTTGTAGACTCTTATCTTCAAGAGCTACACCAGGCTATCGCTTGTGAACCAAGGTTACAAGGTCAAGCGGCAAGGGAGCAGCAACGACGTTGGCTTCCACCTCCGCCTGGCTCACATAAGATAAACGTGGATGGTGCATTATCAAGAAACAGGCGAGTGGAAGTTGCAGCCGCAATCTGCTATGATTCAAATGGCAACTATCTTGGCGCGTCAGCGGTGGTGTATGGGGGCGTACGCGATCAGATGATCCTGGAGACATACGCGTGTCGGGAGGCTCTAGCGCTGGCGGAAGATCTACACGAGCAGAATATCATGGTGGCATCGGATTGCCAAGGTGTGGTGCAGGACATCAATGAAGGGACAGCTGGCCCCAATGCGGCTGTTATACATGAAATAACGAACCGCAAAGATAGTTTTACGTCTTGCTCTTTTGTTTTTGAGCGTAGGAATTTTAATTTCGAGGCTCATAATCTCGCATTGCTTGTAACCTAGATATAGGTAGACATGTTTGGTTGGGTACTCCTCATGACCCAAGGCGTGTACCTATGAACATTGTCATGAATCAATAAAGACAGCGAGATTTCTCAAAAAAAAACTAGGATCTCTCCCCAAAGGCTATGTCAATCCCGTTCCGACCTAGCTCGGTCTCGCGAGAGGTATATCTCGCCTTAGGGAGCTCCTATAGGGCGCCTTATGCGCCCGTAGACACAACTGGCGCCCACTGCAGCACGTTAGTGGGCCGGCCCATCAAAACACGCAGGGCAGTGAGAAAAAACCATATTTATGGCACGAAAAATCAGTGCCAAAAGGTTGCTCTCTACAGGCTGTGATCATGCACCAGTTCGCTCCAACGGTTGTTCCGCTAACCACTATACCTATTAAGACCTTATGAAAGATTTCAACGCGAAAATATTTATGAACTAAAACTTTACCTGTGCTATTTAGAAAACCAGGTTTTCTTTTGCAAAGAAATGTGAACAAATTTGAATATTCACAGATTTTAACAAACATCAAGAATTAGAAAAAAAACTTTCAAAGAATTCAAAAAAGTTCATGAAATTGAAAAAAGTTCATTGATTTTCAAAAAAGTTCACTGATTTTTTTGAAAAAGTTCATCTACTTTTGAAAGATTTCATCGTTTTTGAAAAAAAATCACCGACTTTGAAAAAAGGTTCACAAATTTGGAAAACAGTTCATCAAATTTGAAAAAAAGTTCATCAAATTAAAAAAATCAACGATTTCAGAAAATAAACAAAAAGTTCATCAATTTTGAGAAAAAGTTCACCGTTCTTTGAAAAAAAATGTAAAGAAAGGAAAAAGCAAAAAACACAAACAAAAACGAATCTGGAAAGAAACAACAAAAAAAGAAACGCTTCCGCGAACTGAATAAAGAATAATAGGACCGAAACGCAGGAAATGGTCACTATTGAGGACTAGTTCTAGTGGTTATTGCCTCTGTCCACGAGAGAAGTGGTTTCGGGTTCGAACCGTGGTCTCGATTTTTTTGGTCTTTCACAGAAGGTAGGAATGGGCCAGCCCATGAAAGAACGACGGTTGTGCGCCCGTTTCCGCCGTTGCCTGTAACGGGGGAATTTCCTATATGACGCTCTCTGCGTCAAACTGTCGAGGGAACGCACGTAGGAGCGACCCGAGCGAGCGACTTGGCCCGGCCCATCAGATAAATCTTTCACGTACCGGTTCTGGGAATCATCTGAGGGTTCCCAACCGGTTTTTTCTGGTATTGGGAACCTTCTAGAAGGTTCCTAAATTGGTTTTTTATTTTCATTTCTTTTTCTGTTTCGTTTTTCCTTTTCTTTTTTTGTTTATTTATTCTTTTTCTTTTTTCTTTTTTATTTTCCCTTTTCCAAAATGTTCTCTTTTTCAAAAAATGTTCGAGTTTCAAAATTTCGTACATTTTTTATAATTTTGTTCCGGAGTTTCAGAAAATTGTTTGTGTTTTCAATTTTTGGTTGATTGTTTCAAAAAATGTTTCCGATTTTAAGAAAAATTCACATATTCAAAAAATGTTCACTCTTTAAAAAATTGTTCACCTCTTGAAATTTTGTTCAGGAGTTTAAAAAATTTTGGTTTTCAAATTTGCTCAGAATTTCAAAAAAGTTCCTATATTCAAATTTTGTTCATAGATCCAAAAAATGTTTGTGCTTTTGAATTTTGTACGGAGTTTAAAAAATGTTCCTGTTTTCAATTTTTTTGTTCACAAATTTCAAAAAATGTTTAGGCGGTTCAAAACATGTTCCCATTTTAAATAAATTGTTTCGAAATTTCAAAAGATGCGCACAGTTTCATTTTGAGTTTCGAAATTGTTCAGTTTCAATTTTTTGTTCACAAATTTCAAAAAATGTTCGGGTGGTTCAAAACATGCTCCTCTTTTGAAAAATTGTTCACAAATTTAAAAAATGTGCACATTTTCGTTTTTTTCAGGAGTTTTGAAATAGTTCTGCTTCAATTATTTTTGCCGTAATTTTCAAAAAATGTTCGGGCTGTTGAAAACATATTCCTGTTTTCGAAAATTGTTCGCAAATTGAAAAAATGTGCATGTTTTCATTTTTTCGGGAGTTTTGAAATTGTTCAATTTCAAAATTTTGCTCACCAATTTCAAAAAATGTTCTTGTTTTCACGTTTTTCAAAATATGTTAATGTTTTCAAATTTGGTCTTGGAATTTCAAAAAATGTTCCCATTACAAAAAAATGTTCACGATTTTGGAAAATAGTTCACTTTTAAAATATTATTTTGTTTGTGTTTCATTTTCAAATCAAAATTACAAAACATCTTCACTTTTCCAAAAAAAAATGTGGGATTCGGAAACTGCTCACAATTTTCGAAATGGTTTCAAACTGTTTTCCAAATATCAACGCTGTTGTCTGTTCTTATATACATCTGTACCATTGCATGCACTTCATGGTGTGTGGTGTAGTGGCTAATGGCTCGCGATTTTACTGTTTGGTGGTGGGATCGATTCCTGGTACTCGCAGTTTATTTTCATCTTCTTTTGTCGGCATTCTTCATTTTCTTTTTCTTTTTCTCATTTTTTCATTTTCTTGGGTTCTTTCTGTTTCTTCACCAGTTTTCTTTCAGTTTTCTTTTCTCTTTGTTATATATTCAGTTCTTCAGTGGTTTTCTTTGTTTTTTCTTTTGGTTTTCACATGCTTTTGTTTTCTTCCATTTTTTCTTTGTTTTTCTATGGGTTTCTTTGCTTCTTTCCCACTTTTTTTTTGGTTTCTTTGTTTATTTTTCTTTATTTCTTTCTCGGTTCTCAATAGGTTTCTCTTTTTCATTTTTCTTCTATTTTAATTTGTTTTCTTTGGCTTTTTCTTTTCTTCTCTTTTTTCTCGGTTTTCCTTTTTGGTCACTATACTTCATATTTTTCGTTTCTTCTTGTTTTTTTGTTTCTGTTATGATTTTTATCAGTTCTTTTATTTCTTATATTTCTTCCTTTTTCTTTTCTAAATTTCTTAGTTTTCAAAATTTTTTCTTTCTTTTTTTTCTTTATTAGTTTTTACTTTTTTTCATTCTTTTTTGCATTTTTTCTTTGATTTTTATTTTTATTTATTTTTCTTTGGTTTATTTTTGGTTTCGTTTGTTTGTCTTGGTTTTCAATATACATTTTTGTATATGTCAAAATTCTAATATATGTTTCACATTTCCAATATGAGGTTAACATTTTTAATACATGGTCAATATTTTCTATACATATTTTAACATTTTGAAATGCTTGATTAACATATTTCAAATATAGGGTCAACATTTTTTTAACTTATGTTTAGCATTTTATTAAAACTTTTGAAAATTTTAAATGTTTTATTAGTAATTTTCAAAACAGGATAGTATTTTCTAATACATGGTCAACCTTTTTCCTATGCACATTTAGCATTTTTTAAAATGCTTGATTAACATTTTCAAAAGCAATACTATTTCTTTAACACATGGTCAACATTTTTTCTAAACACGTTTAACAATTTTGAAATGCTTGATTAATATTGTTAAAATACTTGTTCAACAATTTTCAAATGCTTGATTGATATTTTTATTTACATGATCAAGAATTTCAATCATTTATCTAATAACTGGTCAACAGTTTTTCTGTTCAAATTCAACATTTTCAATATTCTGGATTAAAACTTTTCAAAAACTTGTTCAACATCTTCTCAAATGCTTCATTAACATTTTCATATATATGATCAATTTTTTCATCATTTTTTAATACAAGGTCAGCATTTTTGCTCTACACATTTAACATTTTTATGTATACGTGGTAAACATTTTTGCTATATACATTTAGCATTTTTCAAATGTTTGTTCAAGATTTTTTTATTTTATGTAAATTGAATTTTCTAAAATATTTATTTAGAATATTTGAAAGTATAAACAAAAGTAAAAAATGAAAGCAAAAAATGGAAACAAAATACGTGAAAAAAATAAAATAAAAAACAAGGAGGAGGCCTCCAGCACACCTGGGCTGGCCCATCTCCAGCAGGTCCTCTTTAAAATGTAAAGTTGACGGTCTGGCACGAATCTTCGCAATTACTTGTTCGGATTTTACATATTGATCATTTTGCGATTTTTCTTAGGAAGTTTCGGGAAGAAATTGGAATGGAATAATATAGATTCACATAGAGGAAAAGGTTCTCTACTGATGCAATCGTTGTACCTAGAGGATAGGGATAAAGGAAGAGGGAAAAATCGAAATGAAATAAATAAAGAATAAAGCAAAAAAAAGTCGTAGGTAGAAGAGCCCAGATTCCAAATGAAGAAATGGGAACTCGGAAAGGATCCTTCTGATTCTCAAAGAATGAGGGGCAAGGGGATTGATACCCAGAAATATTTCTTCTTATTATAAGACGTGATTTGATCTGCATATGTTTGGTAAAAGAACAATTTTCTCATTTAATCATATCATAAATGGAAAGTGTTCAATTAAAACATGAAAACATGACTCAATTGGTCTTAGTTAGTCTTCGGGATGGAGTGGAAGAAGGGCGGAGACCCTCGAACGAGGAAAATGATCCCTTCGAAAGAATTGACCGAGGAGGCATATGAGGTGAAAATCTCATGTACGGTTCTGTAAAGGGGATTGGCTTTGGGCCTTTCCTACGCAGCTTAGGTGGAAGGCCAAGAAGGCCCCTTCTGGGAGGGGGCGAGCCATCAGTGAGATACCACTCAGGAAGAGCTCGGATTCTAACCTTGTGTTAGATCTGCGGGCCAAGGGACAGTCTCAGGTAGATAGTTTCTATGGGGCGTAGGCCTCCCAAAAGGTAACGGAGGCATGAAAGGTTTCCTCGGGCCAGACGGACATTGGTCCTTGAGTGTAAAGGCAAAAGGGAGCTTGACTGCAAGACTCACCTGTCGAGCAGAGACGAAAGTCGGCCTTAGTGATCCGATGGTGCAGAGTGGAAGGGTCGTCGCTCAACGGATAAAAGTTACTCTAGGGATTACAGACCGATCTTCCCCAAGAGTCCACATCGATGGGAAGGTTTGGCACCTCAATGTCGGCTCTTCGCCACCTGGAGCTGTAGGTGGTTCCAAGGGTTGGGTTGTTCGCCCATTAATGCGGTATGTGAGCTGGGTTCAGAATGTCGTGAGACAATTCGGTCCATATCCGTTGTGGGCTTTAGAGCATTGAGATGACCTTTCCCTAGTATGAGAGGACCGGGAAGGATGCACCCAATTATCGTGCCTACGATAAACGCTGGGTAACCAAGTGCGGAGAGGATAACTGCTGAAAGCGTATAAGTAGTAAGCCCACCCCAAGATGAGTGATCTCTCCTACGACTTCCCGGTATCTCAACCAAGACAGCGACGGGTTCTCCACCCATACGGGGATGGAGTGACAGAAGTATGGAAATAGGATAAGGTAGCGGCGGGACGAGCCATTTAAATAGGTGTCAAGTGGAAGTGTAGTGATGTATGCAGCTGAGGCATCCTAACGAACAAACGATTTGGACCTTGTTCCTACAGGGCCTGATCAAATTGATAAGGCACTTGCCATCTATCGTCATTGTTCAACTCTTTGATGAAAAGATGAAAAAACCAAAAAAAAAATCTCTGCCCTTCCATCTCTTCGATAGAAAGAGAGGGCGAGCAAAGGCCTTTGGTGTCCCTTCCAGTCAAGAATAGGGGCTTCAAAATTACTAGCTAATATTTATCTCATGCCTTTCCTCGTTCATGGTTCAATATTCTGGTGTCCTAGGCATAGAGGAACCACACCAATCCATCCCGAATTTGGTTGTTAAACTCTACTGCGGTGACAATACTGTAGGGAAGGTCCTATGTGATGGAAATATGCCCTAGAGGAAATAATAAAATGGTTATTATTATATTTCCTTAATCATGATAAAAGTTTATTATTCATGCTAAAATTGTATTGACTGGAAACTTAAATACATGTGTGGATACATAAACAGATACCTTGTCCCTAGTGAGCATCTACTAGACTACCTCGTTGATCAAAAGATGGTTAAGGTTTCCTAACCATAGACATGAGTTGTCTTTTGATAACGGGATCACATCATTAGGAGAATGATGTGATGGACAAGACCCATCCGTTAGCTTAGCATATGATCGTTCAATTTATTGCTACTGCTTTCTTAATGTCGAATACATGTTCCTTCGACCATGAGATCATGCAACTCCCGGATACCGGAGGAATGCCTTGTGTGCTATCAAACGTCACAACATAACTGGGTGATTATAAAGATGCTCTACAGGTATCTGAAGGTGTCTATTGAGTTGGCAAGGATCAAGATTGAGATTTGTCACTCCGAGTATCGGAGAGGTATCTGTGGGCCCTCTCGGTAATACACATCATAAGAAGCTTGCAAGCAAAGTGACTAATGAGTTAGTTACGAGATGATGTATGACGGAACGAGTAAAGAGACTTGCTGGTAATGAGATTAAACTAAGTATGTGTTGGGGAACGTAGCATGCAATTTCAAAAAATTTCTACGCTCACGTAAGATCTATCTAGGAGATGCATAGCAACGAGAGGGGGAGAGTGTGTCCATGTACCCTCGTAGACCGAAAGCGGAAGCGTTATGTTAACGCAGTTGATGTAGTCGAACGTCTTCACGATCCAACCGATCTAGCACCGAACGTACGACACCTCCGAGTTCAACACATGTTCAGCTCGATGATGTCCCTCGAACTCTTGATCCAACATAGGGTCGAGGGAGAGTTTCGTTAGCACGACAGCGTGATGATGATGTTGATG
Source organism: Triticum timopheevii (assembly GCA_963921465.1). Taxonomy (NCBI): domain Eukaryota; kingdom Viridiplantae; phylum Streptophyta; class Magnoliopsida; order Poales; family Poaceae; genus Triticum; species Triticum timopheevii. The sequence continues at coordinate 91,024,133 of OY997271.1, forward strand.
ATGTGATCCTTGCAGGGCTTCGCCTAAGCACTATGATGATACTATCAGGGAGTACATGGTGGAGGGGGGCACCGCACACAGCTAAGACAATGTCGTGCCTTTGGGGTACCCCTGCCCCCATTCATAAAGGAGGAAGGAGGAGGCCGGCCACCAGGGGCGCGCCAAGGGAGGGGGGAGTCCTACTAGGACTCCACTCCTATTAGGATTCGACCCTCCTCTTTTTTTCCTTCTTACGGAGGTGGAAAGGGGGAAGGAGAGGGAGTAGGAGAAGGAAAGGGGGGTGGCGCCCCCTTTCCCTACTCCAGTTCGGCCTCCTCCCTTGTGTGGGTGCACCAGCCCCTTGTGGGCTGGTTAGCCTCCCTCCCATGGCCCATATGGCCCATATCTTCAATCGGGGGGTTCCGGTAACCCTTCCGGTACTCCGGTTTGTATCCGAGACACTTCGGAACCCTTCCGGTGTTCGAATACCACCTTCCAATATATCAATGTTTACCTCTCGACCATTTCGAGACTCCTCATCATGTCCGTGATCTCATCCGGGACTTCAAAGAAACTTTGGTCATCAAAAACACATAACTAATAATACAAATCGTCATCGAACGTTAAGCGTGCGAACCCTATGGGTTTGAGAACTATGTAGACATGATCGAGACACATTTCTGATTAATAACCAATAGTGGAACCTGGATGCTCATATTGGCTCCTACATACTCTATGAAGATCTTTATCGGTTAAACTACACAACAACATACGTTGTTCCCTTTGTCATCGGTATGTTACTTGCCCGAGATTCGATCGTCGGTACCATCATACCTGCTTCAATCTCGTTACCAGCAAGTCTATTTACTCGTTCCATAATGCTTCATCCCATAACTAACTCATTAGTCACATTGCTTGCAAGGCTTATAGTGATGAGCATTACCGAGAGGGCCCAAAGATACTTCTCCGATACACAGAGTGACAAATCCTAATCTGGATCTATGCCAACCCAACAAACACCTTTGGAGACACTTGTAGAGCATCCTTAAAATCACCCAGTTACATTGTGACATTTGATAACACACAAGGTGTTCCTCCGGTATTCGGGAGTTGCATAATCTCATAGTCAGAGGAACATGTATAATTCATGAAGAAAGCAATAGCAATAAAACTTATCGATCATTAAGCTAAGCTAACGGATGGGTCTTGTCCATCACATCATTCTCTAATGATGTGATCCTGTTCAGCAAATGACAACACATGTCTATGGTCAGGAAACATAACCATCTTTGATTAACGAGCTAGTCAAGTAGAGGAATACTAGGGACACTTTGTTTTGTCTATGTATTCACACATGTACTAAGTTCCCGGTTAATAAAATTCTAGCATGAATAATAAACATTTATCATGATATAAGGAAATATAAATAACAACTTTGTTATTGCCTCTAGGGCATATTTCCTTCAGTCTCCCACTTGCACTAGAGTCAATAATCTAGTTCACACCGCCATGTGATTTAACACCAATAGTTTATATCTGCATGTGATTAACACCCATAGTTCACATCACCATGTGACCAACAACCAAAGGGTTTACTAGAGTCAATAATCTAGTTCACATCGCTATGTGATTAACACCCAAAGAGTACTAAGGTGTGATCATGTTTTGCTTGTAAGAGAAGTTTAGTCAACGGGTGTGCTAAATTCAGAACCGTATGTATTTTGCAAATTTTCTATGCCTACCATGCTCAACATGGAGCTACTCTAGCTAATTTCTCCCACTTTCAATATGTATCCAGATTGAGACTCAGAGTCATCTGGATTGGTGTAAAGCTTACATCGATGCAACTTTTTATTGTGAACTCTTTATCACCTCCATAACCGAGAAATACTTCCTTAGTCCTCTTAGGTAACTAAGGATAACTTTGACCACTATACAATGATTCACTCCCGGATCACTATCGTACCCCCTTGCCAAACTCATAGCAGGGCACACAATTGGTCTGGTACATAGCATGGCATACTTTATGGAACCTATGACAGAGGCATAAGGAATGACTTTCATTCTCTTTCTTTCTTCTGCTGTGGTCGGGCTTTGAGTCTTACTCAACTTTAGACCTTGTAATACAGGCAAGAACTCCTTCTTTGACTGATCTATTTTGAACTCTTTCAAAATCTTGTCAAGGTATGTAATCATTGAAAAATCTTACCAAGCGTCTTGATCTATCTCTATAGATCTTGATGCCCAATATGTAAGCAGCTTCTCCGAGGTATTTCTTTGAAAATCTCCTTTCAAACTCTCCTTTATGCTTTCCAGAAAATTCTACATCATTTCCGATCCATAATATGTCATACACATATACTTATCAGAAAGGCTGTAGTGCTCCCACTCACTTTCTTTTAAATACAGGCTTCACCGCAAGTCTATATAAAACTATATGCTTTGATCAACTCATCAAAGCGTATATTCCAACTCCGAGATGCTTGCACTAGTCCATAGATGGATTGCTGGAGCTTGCACACCTTGTTAGTACCTTTAGGATCGACAAAACCTTCTGGTTGCATCATATACAACTCTTCTTTAAGAAATATCCATTTAAGGTATGTAGTTTTGTCATCCATTTGCCAGATTTCATAAAATATGGCAATTGCTAACATGATTCGGACGGATTTAAGCATAGCTACAGTTGAGAAAATCTCATTATAGTCAACACCTTGAACTTGTCGAAAACCTTTTGCGACAAGTCAAGCTTTGTAGATAGTAACACTACTATCAGCGTCCATCTTCCTCTTGAAGATCCATTCATTTTCTATGGCTTGCTGATCATCGGGCAAGTCCACCAAAGTCCACACTTTGTTCTCATACATGGATCCCATCTCAGATTTCATGGCCTCAAGCCATTTCGTGGAATCTGGGCTCATCATCGCTTCCTCATAGTTCTTAGGTTCATCATGGTCCAGTAACATGACATCCAGAATAGGATTACCATACCACTCTGGTGCGGACCGTACTCTGGTTGACCTATGAGGTTTGGTAGTAACTTGATCTGAAGTTTCATGATCATCATCATTAGCTTCTTCACTAATTGTGTAGGAATCACCGGAACTGATTTCTATGATGAACTACTTTCCAATTTGGGAGAAGGTACAATTACCAAATTAAGTTCTACTTTCCTCCCACTCACTTCTTTCGAGAGAAACTCCTTCTCTAGGAAGGATCCATTCTTAGCAACGAATATCTTGCCTTAGGATTTGTGATAGAAGGTGTACCCAACAATTTCTTTTGGGTTTCCTATGAAGACACATTTCTCTGATTTGGGCTCAAGCTTATTAGGTTGAAGCATTTTCACATAAGCATCGCGGCCCCAAACTTTAAGAAATGACAGCTTAGGTTTGTTGCCAAACCACAGTTCATACGGTGTCGTCTCAACAGATTTTTGACAGTGCCATGTTTAACGTGAATGCAGCTGTCTCTAATGCATAATCCCAAAATGATAGTGGTAAATCGGTAAGAGACATCTTAGATCGCACCATATCGAATAAAGTGCGATTACGACGTTCAAACACACCATTACACTGTGGTGTTCCAGGTAGCGTGCGATGTGAAACTATTCCACATTGTTGTAAATGAAGGCCAAACTCGTAACTCAAATATTCACCTCCATGATCAGATCATAGAAACTTTATTTTCTTGTTACAATGATTCTCCACTTCACTCTGAAATTCTTTGAACTTTTCAAATGTTTCAGACTTGTGTTTCATTAAGTAGATATACCCATATTTTCTCAAATCATCTGTGAAGGTCAGTAAATAATGATACCTGCCACGAGCCTCAACACTCATTGGACCGCATACATCGGTATGTATTATTTCCAGTAAGTCATTAGGTCGTTCCATTGTTCCAGAGAACGGAGTTTTAGTCATCTTGCCGATAAGGCACGGTTCGCAAGTATCAAATGATTCATAATCAAGTGATTCCAAAAGCCCATCATCATGGAGTTTCTTCATGCACTTTATACCAATAGGACCTAAACGGCAGTGCCACAAGTATGTTGCACTATCATTATCAACTTTGCATCTATTGGCATTAATATTATGAATATGTGTATCACTACGATCGAGATTAAATAAACTATCAACATTGGGTGTATGACCATAGAAGGTTTTATTCATGTAAATAGAATAACAATCTGTCTTAAACAAATAACTGTATTGCAATAAACATGATCTAATCATATTCATGCTTTAACGCAAACACAAAATAACATTTATTTAGGTTCAACTCTATTCCTGAAAGTATAGGGGGTGTGCGATGATGATCATATCAATCTTGGAACCACTTCCAACATACATCGTTGTCGGGGAAAAGAACACCCATGGCATCATAGGAATCCCTTCTACGTTCGGTGGGGAGAGTAGCTGCACGAAGAGCAGGTCTAGCAGTCAGCACAAGGGGATTTTTACCCAGGTTCGGGCCGCAAAGATGCGTAATACCGTAGCCATGCTTGTCTGGATATATGTGTCTGTAGCGACCACGATCCCAATGGATCGAAGTCTCTATGCTTAAGTGTCATCCCTGGATCGGTAATGCTGACACACACAGTACTCGAGGAATTATAACAGAGTTCAACCACACACTTATTACATCGAGTCCTCATAAAGAGTATGATTACACAAATAATATGGCTGAAGGCCATCTAAACTAAATAACTATGGAAGCTTCGAAGGTAAATGAGTCCATCAACTCCAACGACATAGCTTAGTGCATGACAATGACCTATCGCACCTTATTCATTGTCTGAGTAGTCTGCAACATGAGACGTTGCAGCCGTGTAGGTCAGCACATTGAATATGCTGGCAGAGTTACACTGTAAAGCAATGAATGCAAGAACTATATCTACATGCAATATTTGGCTGGTGGAGGCTCTAAGTTTATGATTTTGCATAAAGCTAGTTTAAACTACTCCCAAGTTGTTCCAATATTTGAGAAGGTTCCTCCAACTCAAAACCCAATTAAACAAGTATCATCATTAAACCCAATTCAATTAATTAAAGAGTGATGAGATCAACAAAAATATCCAATTCCAGATACTCATGATATCCATAACCGGGGATACGGCTAACAATGATTAGTTTATACACTCTGCAAAGGTTGCACAGTTTTCCCCACATGACTCGACCGCATACATGACCGGAAGATCGAGACATAGTCTTTCTGAAGCATTAACTCTCTACTCCAGGTAGACTGGTACACCTACTTTCCCCTACATCTGCTAGTCCACCTCTTTGAGAGCTCATACAACTTACTCAACTATGCCAGAGCCCATAATGTCTTGTGGCTGCACATGGAAGTTTCTAGGCATGAAATATCATATGATCCCTTTGAGCCTGGATGGCGAACCGAGGAAAAATCACACGGGTACTCCGGGATTTGCCAAATGGACAAACACTGGATTCTCTAGGTGCCCCAACCAATCCACCCAGATGTGTATTAAAGTTGCCACGTTAATGTTATCCAAAATTAATAACTCTCATAACTTCCATGTGTATCATGATCCAATCCCCGTCTACGAGCATGGCTAAGCAATAATAGAGCATAACATATATTCCCAGGGTGATCAAAGGTATTAGGTTCCTACCTAAAGTACTACAACCAAACCAGATGTTCCCAATCCTACTCATGCAAATATTTGAGGGGCAGAACTAATGCATAGTAAAAACTGGGTATAGAAGAGTATGGTCAAAGTGTAACTTGCCTTGTTGACGATTCTGTAAACTCTAGAGATTCATAGTAACATATTCGCACTCCGTGTAATCTAGCGTAGACAAACAGTAGCATTCATAAGCAATCACTCAAACGAAACAAAGGGAAATCGAGAAAAGATCCAAATAAAACCCGAAACAAGCAAACGTCTAAACTAAACAGAAAAAAGCTAATAGCATTATTTTCACATGGATTTGATCTTAATAGTAGGTACATGTGATTAGCTACGATTTGCAAAAACAAAAAGCTCAAACGGAGTTACAAAACTCAAGATACGAATGAAACAAGATCGTTTACTAATCTGAACTAAACTCAAATTTTATATTGTCAAAATCATGTTCAAGTTGGTTTACCGGAAAGAAGAGATTGTTACGAAGGTTCAGGCGCTGGTTTCTTCTAATTTGGAAAAACGAGGAAAAAGTTACGCTAGTTTTAAGATCAAGGGCTAAACCGCGATAAAACTTATTCACCTATAGGTCGCTGGCCGAAAATAAAACTAAAAAGAAAATATATCGGACGATCGTCCGCTAACAGAACTAAACGAATGAAAATGTTCACTAACATATCTAAACGAATGAAGGTTCGCTAAATAAACTAACCTAATAAAAATAAACTAGTCTAATAAAAATAAACCGAGAAAACTTTAAAAAACTGGGACAAGTTTTCGTCGATTATACCGGTTCGCGAAAAAAAAACGGCGGCGGATCGGTCGGATCGGCGACGGCTCCGGCGGGGCAACATCGAGGAGGGGCGGCAGTTAGCATCAGCAGCAGCGGCGGCGCGGGAGGGCGGCGGTGGCATGGCGCTGTGGCGGCGAGGCGAGTGGAGAGGAGAGGGGGCGGTGGCGGCGCCTTATAAAGGAGGGGGGTGCGACGTGGCTTGGGGCAGGGGGCGACGCGGGGCGGCTCGGTCCCGGACTCCGGCGAGTCCGGCTCCCGCATGGATCGCGGCGGGGAAGGCGGCGCGGGCGAGTGGGCTGGCCGGGCCTTCGGCCCAGTTTGGTCCGAAACCTATTTTTTAAAAATAATTTCGTTGTGAAGAAAAACCTAGTAAAATATAAGAAAAGTTATAAAAATTCCAAAAACAATTTTCACCGTCCAAACCTAATATTTAGTACAAGATGAACATTTTTCTGGACTAAATGCAATTTTTGAAAATGGATGTTTTTCTCTAATTCAAATAAAATAGCAAATAAAATTCAAATAAAGTAATAATTTGATTTCAACATTTCTTTTCCAATATTTCTCCTCTGTTGAAGAAGTCATATTATCTTCTCTCATTTATTTTATTGTTAGAAATAATTGGAAAGAAAATATTGAAAATCAAATTGATCCTCTTTTCAAATTTGAAATAAATTCAAATATGAATTTTGTGAAACCTCCAACTTTCTCCTTGGGTCCTTGAGTTGCTTAAGATTTCGAGGATCACAACCAAAATGCAAATTAAATATGATATGCATATGATGATCTATGTATAACTTCCAAACTGAAAATTTGGATGTTACAAACCTACCCCCCTTAAGATGAATCTCGCCTTCAAGATTCGGGTTGGTCAGCAAAAAGGTTTGGGTGGTCCTTGCGAAGATCTTCTTCTCGCTCCCAGGTGTCTTCCTCCTCGGTATGGTGGCTCGACTGAACTTTGCAAAACCTAATAACCTTGCTGCGAGTAACTCGACAGGAAAACTCGAGAATCTTGACTGGTTTCTCTTCATAGGTCAGATCACTATCCAACTGAATTGCTTCCAGTGGCACCGTATATCTCAGAAGAATATTGGCCATCTCTGCGTGGCACTTCTTCATGGGAAACGCGAAGCACATCATGAACTCCTGACAATCCTTCGGGTAATTCCAACTTGTACGCAACTTCTCCCATGCATTCTAAAACTCTCTAGGGTCCCACAAAACATGGTGCTAACTTTCACTTGACTCCAAAACGTTTGACTCCTCGAAGTGGGGACACACGAAGATATGCTCTATCTCCGACTTCATAGGCTACCTCCTTGCGTTTAGTATCTGCATAACTCTTCTGCCTGAACTGGGCTTCTTTGAGTCTGTCTCGAATCAACTTAACCTTCTCCTCAGAATATCTCATTAAGTCTGGTCCGAACAACTGTCGATCTCCAACTTCATCCCATGATAATGGTGTCCTGCACCCCCTTCCGTACAAAGCTTCGAAAGGGGCCATCTTCAAACTGGCTTGATAACTGTTGTTGTAAGAGAACTTTGCATAGGGAAAATTGTCATCCCAATTAGATCCATAATCTAGCGCACAAGCTCTCAACATGTCCTCTAGAATCTGATTGACTCTCTCGGTCTGTCCATCTGTCTGTGGATGAAAGGTTGTATTGAACTCTAGCCTGGTACCCAAAGTTTGACGCAACTGATTCCAAAACTTTGAAGTAAACTATGTTCCTCTATCTGATACAATGGTCCTCGGAACTCCATGCAGACATACAATCCTAGTCATGTATATATTTGCCAACTTAGCACAGGGATGAAATGGGTTACTTCGTCAAATGATCAACTACAACCCAAATAGAGTCATAGCCTCAATGAGTCCTGGGTAATCCAGTGATAAAATCCATGCCAAGTTTGTCCCATTCGGGTATCGGCAACAAATGTAGCAACCCTTCTGGTTTCTGATGCTCTGCCTTAACTCTCTGACATACATCACATACTGCTACATACTCGACAATATCCTTTTTCATTCCTGTCCACCAGAAACTTTCCTTAAAATCTAGATACATCTTGGTGTTGCATGGGTGAATAGAGTAAGGCGAATCATGAGCCTCCTGAAAAATCAATTTCCTGATCTCAGGGTCATTGGGCACATATATACGATCCTCAAACCATAAGGTGTCGTGCTCATCCTTACGAAATCCTTTATTCTTTCCTTTACTCATCCTTTCCTTTATCTCGATAATCTCCTTGTCCATCTTCTGGGCTTCCCTAATCTTACCTAACAAAGTGGATTGAAATTCCAATGTTGTAACATAACCTCTCAGAACTATCTCCAAGCATAGCTCTCTAAGGTCGTCTGCTAGCTCCTCTGGTAATCCTCCGGTTATGAGCGTGTTAACATAACTCTTTCAGCTCAATGCATCTGCTACAACATTGCCCTTTCCTGGATGATAATGCAATCTCATATCATAATCCTTTATGAGCTCCAGCCATCTCCTTTGCTTGAGGTTTAACTCCTTCTGCGTGAAGATGTACTTCAAACTCTTGTGATCCGTATATACATCACAACGGTTTTTGATGAGGAAGTGTCTCCATGTCTTGAGTGCATGCACTACGGCCTCTAGCTCCAAATCATGCGTAGCATAATTCAACTCATGAGGTCGAAGCTGTCGTGAGGCATATGAAACAACTCTTCCATCCTACATAAGCACACCTGCAAGTCCTCGACGTGAAGCGTCGCAATACACTTGGAAATCCTTGTGTATATCTGGGAAAATCAGCACTCGGGCTGTAACCAAACGTTTCTTGAACTCCTGAAAACTGTCCTCACAATCCTTAGTCCATTTAAACTTGGTGTCCTTCTTCAATAACTCCGTCATTGGCTTCGCAATCATGGAAAAATTCTCAATAAATCTCCGATAATTACCTGCAAGTCCAAGAAAACTTCTGATATCTCCCACTGAGGTGGGTGCCAACCATTTAGTGATAGAAGCAACCTTGGTAGGGTCTACTTCTGTTCCTTCTCTGGATATAACATGTCTGAGAAATCCAACTTCCTTCAACCAAAACTCACATTTGCTGAACTTGGCATACAACTGATGTTCCCCGAGCTTCTCGAGAACCAAACGCAAATGTTCCTTATGCTCCTCTTCATTCTTCGAGTAGACCAAAATGTCATCAATGAACACCACGACGAATTTATCCAAAAACTCCATGAACACCTTGTTCATCATACTCATGAAATAGGCAGGGGCATTAGTCAAACCAAATGACATAAACGTATGCTCATATAGCCCATACCTCATGGTAAAAGTTGTCTTAGGTATATACTAGTCTTGGAACTTCAACTGGTGATAACTTGATCGAAGATCGATCTTGGAGAAAACTTTAGCTCCTTGAAGTTGGTCAAACAAATCATTGATCATCAGTAGCGGGTATTTGTTCTTGATCGTCACCTCATTCCAGTACACGATAATTAACAACCATCCTCAAAGATACATCCTTCTTCTCAACTAGAAGCACTGGGGCTCCCCAAGGTGATGAACTTGGTCGGATATAACCTTTCTCCAGTAACTCCTTAATCTGCTTCTTAATTTCCTCCAGATCATTTGCGGGCATCCGATACAGTCTCTTGGATATCGGTCCGGTGCCTGGCAATAACTCGATCAAAAACTCAATGTCTCGATCTGGTGGCATGCTTTGTAACTCTTCCGGAAATACATTGGGATAATTCTTCACCACTGGTACTTCCTCTTGAATAACTCCTGATAAGGAATTCACCTGAGTCCTCCTCGGTGCATGCCTAGACACATACTTGATCCCCTTGCCTTCCGGGGTGGTGAGAAGAATTGATTTACTGGCGCAATTGATGTTTCCCTCATACTTGGATAGCATCCATGCCTAGTATCACATCCAATCCTTGTGACTCCAGGACAATCAGGTCGGTGGGGAGAACATGTCTACCTATGGTTACTGGCAACTGATAGCATCCCCTACTAGCCATATACTCCGCTCTTGGCGAACTTACTAACATAGGTGACATAAGGGCTACTGTTGGCAACTTATACTTATCCACAAATCCCCTTGATATGAATGAATGAGATGCACCAGTATCGAAAAGAACAAGTGTTGTAAATGCATTAATCAAAAACTTTACGACAACTGCGTTGGGTTGATCCTCAATCTCCTCCACACTGACGTGGTTCACCTGACATTTGGTGAAGGGGTTGGGCTTCTTTGTATAACTTCCATTGCCATTTCCATTCTTTGCTTCAGGACATTCAGTGGCATAATGTCCGGTCTTCCCGCACTTGAAACAAGTAATGTGGCCTAGATCCCTCTTGGCTGGTGTTGCGAGGTTGGAATGATTCTGACTGTTGCTTCCTCCATTCCCATTACCATTCTTAGGGCCACTGTGGTTGTGCGAACTTCCTCCATTGTACGTATTTCCTCCATGTTTATGGCCTCCATGGTTGTGAGTATGTCCTCCCGAGTACGGGGAATAGCAGGGCTTCTGTTGAGCTCCAGAAGTGTACCTCCCCTGTCCATACTTCCTCTTGCGATTGTCAATCTGTTGATGCTTGCCTTCTATCATGAGGGCCCTGTCTACCAACTCCTGGTAGTTGTTGAAGGTTGCCACCATCAACTGCATGCTTAGCTCATCATTGAGTCTCTCAAGAAACTTCTCCTGCTTTGCGTGATTGGTGGCCACATCATCTGGGGCATAACGGGCTAACTTGCTGAACTCATCCACATACTGTCCCACTGTACGACTCCCTTGGTGCAAGTTGCGAAACTCGCGCTTCTTCATGCTCATAGCTCCTGCTAAAACATGGGTGGTGTGGAGCCTGCTGAAACTGATCCCATGTGACTGTATCAATGGGGTAAGTGGTGGTGAAGTTCTCCCACCAAGATGTTGCGGGTCCATCAAGATGATGTGCGGCAAAGCGCACACTCTCCGCATCTGTGCATCCTGCAGTGGTCAGCTCTCTTCTAATATTGCAGAGCCAATCATCTGCAACAATCGGCACGGTGCTGCTAGAGAACACCGGCGGATTTGTGGGGACCCCGACTCATAAGTCGAAATCACCGAATGCACGTGTACAGTGATCCCAGAGATCAATGCTCACTGAACACACAGAAGCTGAATAACAAGAGTCTTACATCCTTACATACCGTTTTACACAAGTAGGACCATTATGATCAAGTCTTGAGTGTATCATTGTAGCGGAAATCTTCAATAACAACTTGGACCCATGCCATCTGCCTTAACCCTACAGGCATTCTGATTGGGAAGCGTCCTAGCTCACACGATCGTCACCAAAGTCTCTTCTTCATATACCTGCTCTTTCAAGCCTGGCCAAGTAAATAGCCAGGGACAAGCCAGTGAGTACGTTTGAATGTACTCGCAAGCAACCCAAGAGTGATAACAAATTAATTATGCAAGACTCTGCTGCTGAATTGGCATTTTGCCGGATAGCTAGTTTTTCTCATGCAAGTATGATCAACATTTATCAAGGACATGAATGTGTCTGCAACAAGTATCAGGAGGTTATAGACATCAACATCGAGAAAGAGTTATAAACAACTCATGCTCAAGCTCATCGTGACTTCCTCACGAGTCGCATCATCAATATCACCAAACTGTGTTGTTTTTCAAAAACATATGGACGTAGCCCAAGAGCGGTTACCCAACTGTCCTTGATCGTGGACATGGCTATTCGAATAGTTTTACCCTCTGCAGAGGTTGCACACTTTACCCACAAGATCCGGGGAACTTCCGTGTCATCCACGACCCACGATACCTCAAGTACCCGGGGTAAGCACTCGATCACTACCTTTCCCTAGACGACACTAACATGGAGTCCACTCGATTGGTAGTAACCCCCGTGCCTAACCTTTCACATCATAAAGTTGTGGAGCCTCGCTCCCATATTCATCACATACCACAAGCACGGGGTACCAACGGTGTGTCCGGTGCCCTGTGAAAACAGTCATGGCCGCCCTACCTGGCACGACCCCGTCCCGAGAGAGCGCACCAACAACTCTCCCGCCACTAGTAATGCGGGCTCCAAGCTAGTATCGGTCTAGGTAATCAATAATGCCCTTGCCCATATAAGGGTAGAGTGGTTGCGCATGTAAGGTTGGAATAACGGTCGCAACTTAAACCAATCCGTTTTGAAAACAACACACACTTGCCTCGGTACACCACTTCGTCATCAAGTGGCTACCCAACTCATCATCTCCCCCGGGCATAAGTGGCACCCGATGGGGTTTTCGATAAGTCTTTTGAAAATACATTGTCTCCTTCACCATGCATATACCCGTCTCTTTTTGCGTAGCATCTACTTTAGCATCCTATCTACTCCCACCAGCATAACCCTCATAAGAAGGTAGGGTCGTGCATAAAGCAAGTATCAACGAGGAAGTACGGTGGCAAACCATCAAAGTGGTTACCCCCTCATCATGATTCCGTTGCAACAACAATATGGTGCCATATGACATGCATAAAAAGGGTTTCATAGACATGGTCAAAGGGCTGCTTGCCTATTTTAACAAAGTCTTCGAGGTCTTCAAATATCTTCGGTCCAACTCCGAGCATTTCGTCTACTTCGTCAACTATCGTCGAAAGCAACCATAATAAGCAACACAACAAGGCAGGAAATAAAAGTGCTCTAAAAATATGAGTTGGACTTTTCTAGGATACCTCTGGTCATATGAGGGGTGACCAAAGTGGTTTCATTAGGATTTGATCAATGGACATCTCTGAATATTTCAATATGATGGAATAAATGGATTCAATGGATCTGCAAGTTGTCTACATAATGCCTTTTTATAAAAATGAGTAAAAGTACCCATTAAATCAGGCATGATTTTAAAAACATTTAGAAATTGGTTTCACTTGATTTGGAGTTGAAATGAACATAATATGGATTTTTGAAGTGGACTTATGTGGATAAATGACCTTTTTAAAGGGTCCAGTGAAAACTAAGAACAACAAAAATGTCCACTCTGGCCCATTAAATAGAACATGATTTATGGAGTCAGTAGAAATTTGATTCATCGAATTTGGACACTATTTGAATAGTTTATGGATTTTTGAAGTTCACTGGAAAAGAAAAAAGGAGAATATTCGGGTTACACCTAAACTGTGCATAGGGCGCAGTTTAGCACCGCAGCACACTGGGCCGGCCCAGCGGCTCGGCCACGCGGGCGACGGGGCGACATCGAAGGCGCCCAGGCGCAACCCTCCTCCACTTGCCAGCGTGGCCCGGTGGCTGGGCCACTGACGAGCGGGGCCCGCTTGCAGGGCCTTCGTCTTCCTCTTCCTCCCGCGCGTTTGCCTGGCCGAGGGAGCAGAGAGCCCTGACAACGACTGCCGGTGCTACGGGGCACCTCCGGCGATGCTCTGACTATGGATGAGCTCAGGATGCCGCGCCGCATCCACCTGGGTGCTTTTCGCACGCCGACGAGGGCCGTAGCGGTGACGGCCTGGACGGCCGCGGAGGAGGCCATCGGCCATCTTCGGCCACGAGCGCGTGGCGTTCCTAGGGATGAACGACGGTGATAGAGGGCCTCGAGTTGGTGGTATGACGGTACTGGAGTGGCTGGGGAGAGAGGAGAGGCTCGGGATAGCCCGGATTTAGGCGGAGCCCGACGGCGGCGCTCCGGCCATTGCGGTGAACGGAAGACACGGGGGGAGGTCTGGGTTGGTCCAGGGGTGCACGAGAGGGAGAGAGAGCCAAAGGAGTAGAGAGGGGGCTCGGGGGTGGCCTTAAATAGAAGGGGGTGAGGAGCACCGTAGCGCCGTGCGCCGGTGAGGTCGTGGCCGTCGCTGGAGGCCGCGGAAGGGCTTGGCTTCGAGTCACGGGTCTTCCTGGGCGTGGTCTATGACCAGGGAAAGAGAGAGGGAGAGAGGAGCGAGCGCGAGGCGGGCCAGGGACGCGGGCAGCCACTAGCGGACGCGGGCGGCGCTCGGGCACGTGCCGCAGGGGCGAGAGGAGGCTGCGGGAGCAAGTGGGAGGCCCGCTGTCGTGATGCGGACGTCGAGGCGCATCGACTAGCGCGCTCGGGCGGCCCGAGGTGGACGGGAGAGCTGCGTCAACGGTCGGGAGCGCGATGATGTGCTCCAGAGCGTATCTTTGTCCGGCATCCATGGCTTTTCCGCGCGCACTTGCGCGTCCACTTGTGTCTGGCGTCAGAAGGAGGAATAAACAAGAGGGTTGGAGGCCTTGGATGCTCTGGAACTTGCCAGGAGTGAGAGAGAGATGAGAAAGGGAGAGGGAGGTGGCTGTCCAGAGAGGAAAAATGGGTCTCTGCCCGCCTTAATCATTGCCCCTTGGGCAGCCAAGCATGCAGGAGTTAAAGGAGGAGCATATGAGGCTGTGGGAACAAGTTGAGCTCATGGAGATTAGTGGAAATGGACGAAACATGCATTTTAAGTTTCTGCCAGAAGGTGTTTGATGGTGGTTTGGGCAAGCAAATGGATTCAAAATGATATGAAGATTAACAGGATCAAGTGTCATATAGAAACGAGGTTGATCACCAAATTGGAGCTCATTTGAAGAAAGTTGACAATGCAACTTTGGTAAACCCTAGAAATCAACAGAAATGGACTTTCCAAGATTTAGCCATGCAAATCTATTCTCCCTGATGCACCACTTGGTGTAGTGTCATCATTTGAGGTTCTGAACATGCCCACAAAAGTTGAGATCAAAAGGAGAAAGTTTACAATGTAGAGTTGTTCAAATTTGGTTCTGGACAGGAAGGGTTTTGGGGCACTTTGATCAAGTTAGGTTGTTCTCCAACTGATTCTACTTGGTCTAGATGATTTATTAGACCATTTTAGCATGTGGAGCAAGCTTGAGAGTATTTGGGCAAGTTTGCTAATGCAAAGTTGTTCAAACTTGGAAAAGGGCAGAAATGGTTTTGAGAGGGTTTCATGGGGTTATACTATTCTCCATGCCATGAGGCTTGGCCAGATCATCAAATATGTCATATGTGACATGTTAGAATTTTATTGGAATTTCTAGAGAATATTTCCTTTGTAAATATTTCAAAAGCTTGAAATATCCAGGAAGGGTTTTTGAGGGATTTGACCAATATTTTGAACATGACCATGTATTGAAACTCATATATATATATATATATGGACAATATATGTCCACTGAGTTTCCCTGATTTTTCTCAAATATTTTTAAATCATAAAAATAATTTTAACCTATTAAAGACCATTTCTGGCCTAAAGAAAAAGCCTTTAAATAAAATAGCAAAATAACTTTTAAAATTATATTTTTGTGGTTTATGGGAGCCCTATACCTAATAGGAGTCAAAAGTATTCTTTGAAAGATTTTTAATACCCCAAATCAAGTACTTGCAGTGCAACCTTAATCCAGGGGGGTTTTGGAAAACTAAATTTAGAAAATACTTTTTGGCCAAATTATTTTTGTAAGAAAATTCTATACTACACTATACACATGGCATGATCATTGGGCAAGGTTTTGGATCAAGGTGAAGGAGTATAAGAGTTGGATGATTTATTTTATTTTTAGAGCACTTGCAAGCAACAGACAAAATGCAATCAAGGCAAGGTCCAAAACACTCAAAAGTTTTTGTAAAACTACATTTTATCATGATTGTTAGCTTAAGTGTAGTGGCATGAAAATCAGTGTGTGACAGGATTCAACCTCAGAAAATGGGCTAGGTTGTCAAGAGGGGGTGGTGGCGATGGGTTGTTGTTGTTGCTGCCTTGGTTCTGGTTCTGAACTAGCATCTGCATCAAGGCATTCTGCTGCTGGATCAACTGAGTGAGCTCCATCGAGAACACGAATCCATTGTCATGTCTCAGAGGCATCTGATGGTTAGAAGGGGTGAGAAAATAGAATAGAATAAGGTCTAAGAGAGATTCACTACCCATATGCACATGAGACAAACACAATCAATTCACTTCATTCAATTTCAAACAAGGTTCACACAAATGATCTAAACTACGATTACAAACTCGGTTGATGCTAACTACTTGGAAAAATACTACTAGTAACATGGTGGTCGTCTAGAAATTTTGATCGGAGGAAGACTCCATGATATCTGATCCAGCTTCGTCAACGTACTCATCATCACTATCATCATTTGCATCACTGTCCATGTCAGTGTCATCCAAGATGATGTAGTCCTATGAACGGATCTCCTTTGTAGGTTCTTGCTTATGGTTCTCCATGGGTAGTCCTAGCTTCCTCTTCAAATCTTCATGCTTCTCCAGTAGTACGACAATTTCTTCCTCATATCCATCACGTGTAAACTTGAGTTCATCTTCTAGCTCGATATTCTTCTTCACCAGCTTCTTGATCTTCTTCATGTTTAAGCATAGTTGATTCTCTTGTCAGCGAATGTGATCACCGATCTCCTGAGTGTAAGCTGCAATTGATCCATCCTTTCTGGTACGAATCATCTCCCATTCTTCGTCTCGGCGGCCACATATTTTAAGGTGGTGTTTTCCAGCTCCTTGTGATACACTTCACATATGCGTCCAAAAGTGATGTGGGCTGCCATGCTCTTTCCCAAACTCCAACTTGGTGCATCCAAGTAGAAATCAATAGGCTCCGTTGTTGGCGCAAATGTCCTCCCAGGTACCCAGACATTAATCTTCCAGCGCTCCTCTTCCGGAATAGTTGCAGAGAAAGTCCCAGTGAAGCTTGGTAGTCCGATGTTCAAGTACTTAGTGACTTGCTTCAAGTGTCATCCGAAAGGGGTGTCATCATCCGGTTGAGTGAATTTATTCCTGGGGTCCACCATCTATAGAGTAGAAATAGAGGAGAATTAGAAATGAGGAAAGAAGAGAATTCATGTGGCTTATTCTAGTGGTCGCATCCTACAGTCAGCGTGTGCTCTGATACCATATTGTAGCGACCATGATCCCAATGGATCGAAGTCTCTATGCTTAAGTTTCATCCCTGGATTGGCAATGCTAACACACACAGTACTTAAGGAATTATAACAGAGTTCAACCACACACTTATTACATCGAGTCCTCATAAAGAGTATGATTACACAAATAATATGGCTGAAGACCATCTGAACTAAATAACTGCGGAAGCTTCGAGGTAAATGAGTCCATCAACTCCAACAGCATAGCTGAGTGCATGACAACGACTATCGCACCTTATTCGTCGTCTGAGTATTCTGCAACATGAGACATTGTAGCCGTGTAGGTCAGCACATTGAATATGCTGGCAGAGTTACACTGTAAAGCAATGAATGCAAGAACTATATCTACATGCAATATTTGGCTGATGGAGGCTCTAAGTTTATGATTTTGCATAAAGCTAGTTTTTCCCTACAACAAAGGAATAAATTTTATTTAAACTACTCCAAAGTTGTTCCAATATTTGAGAAGGTTCCTCCAACTCAAGTCCTAATTAAACAAGTATCATCATTAAACCCAATTCAATTAATTAAAGAGTGATGAGATCAACAATAATATCCAATTCCAGATACTCAGGATGTCCATAACCAGGGACACGGCTAACCATGATGAGTTTATACACTCTGGAGAGGTTGCACACTTTTCCCCACAAGACTCGACCGCATCCATGATCAGAAGATCGAGACATAGTCTTTCTGAAGCATTAACTCTCTACTCCGGGCAGACCGGTACACCTACTTTTCCCTACATCTGCTAGTCCACCTCTTCGAGAGCTCATACAACTTACTCAACTATGCCAGAGCCCATAATGGCTTGTGGTTGCACACAGAAGTTTCTAGGCATGAAATACCATATGATTCCTTTGAGCCTGGATGGCGAACCGAGGAAAAATCACACGGGTGCTCCGGGATTTCCCAAATGGACAAACACTGGATTCTCCGGGTGCCCCAACCAATCCACCCAGATGTGTATTAAAGTTGCCACCTTAATGTTATCCAAAATTAATAACTCTCATAACTTCCATGTGTATCACGATCCAATCACTGTCTATGAGCATGGCTAAGCAATAATAGAGCATAACGTGTATTTCCGGGGTGATCAAAGGTATTAGGTTCCTACCTCAAGTACTACAACCAAACCACATGTTCCCAAGCCTATTCATGCAAATATTTGAGGGCAGAACTAATGCATAGTAAAAACTAGGTATAGAAGAGTATGATCTAAGTGTAACTTGCCTTGCTGAAGATTCTGCAAACTCTAGAGATTCGTAGTAACAAGCTTCGCACTCCGGGTAATCTAGCATAGACAAACAGTAGCATTCATAAGCAATCACTCAAACGAAACAAAGGGAAATCGAGAAAAGATCCAAATAAAACCCGAAACAAGCAAACTCTAGACTAAACAGAAAACAAAAGCTAACAACATTATTTTCATGTGGATTTGATCTAATAGTAGGTACATGTGATTAGCTATGATTTGCAACAAAAAACAACTCAAACGGAGTTACAAAACTCAAGATACGAACAAAACAAGATCGTTTACTAATCTGAACGAAACTCAAATTTTAAATTGTCAAAATCATGTTCAAGTGGGTTTAGTGGAAAGAAGATAGCGTTACGAATATTTAGGCGTTGGTTTCATCTAATTTGGATAAACGAGCAAAAAGTTACGCTAGTTTTAAGACCAGGGGCTAAATCGCGATAAAACTTATTCGTGGATAGGTCCCTAGCCAAAAATAAAGCTGAAAAGAAAAATCTATCGGACGACCGTCCGCTAACAGAAGTAAACGAACGAAAACATTCACTAACAGATCTAAACGAACGAACGTTCACTAAATAAACTAACCTAATAAAAATAAACCGAGAAAACCTAAAAAAACCGGGATGAGTTTTCGGCGGTTATACCGGTTCGTGAAAAAAAACTGGCGGCAGATCGGATCGGATTGGCGGCGGCTCCAACGTGGCAGCCACTACGGCGACGGCGGGGCAGCAGCGAGGCGAGGCGGCGGTGGCGCGGCGGTGCAGCGGCAACGCGAGTGGATAGGAGAGGGGGCGGCGGCGGCGCCTTATAAAGGAGGAGGGGGGGGGGGGGGGGCGACGCGGCTTGGGGCAGGGGGCGACGCGGGGCGGCTTGGTCCCGAACTCCGGCAAGTCCGGTCCCGCACGGCGTCGTGACGGGGAAGGCGGCGCGGGCGAGTGGGTCGGCTGGGCCTTTGGCCCAGTTCGGTCCGAAACCTATATTTTTTAAATAATTTCACCGCAAAGAAAAATCCTAATAAAATATAAAAAAAATCTTAAAATTCCAAAAAAACATTTTTCACCGTCCAAACCTAATATTTAGGACAAGATGAACATTTTTCTGGACTAAATGCAATTTTTGAAAATGCATGTTTTTCTCTAATTCAATTAAAATAGAAAATAAAATTCAAATAAAATAATAATTTTATTTCAACATTTCTTTTCCAATATTTCTCCTGTGTTGAATAAGTCATATTTTCTTCTCTCATTTATTTTATTGTTAGAAATAATTGGAAAGAAAATATTGAAAATCAAATTGATCCTCTTTTCAAATTTGAAATAAATTCAAATATGAATTTTGTGAAACCTCCAACTCTCTCCTTGGGTCCTTGAGTTGCTTAAGATTTCGAAGATCACAACCAAAATGCAAATAAAATATGATATGCATATGATGATCTATGTATAACATCCAAGTTGAAAATTGGGATGTTACAATGTTCTTGAGCTTTTGAACTAGCTACGGTCCACAGTCCAAAAAGTCTGAATCCTGTCTTAGTATGCCTTAGGCCTCCTTTTATATGTAAAAGGGGTTGCCACGGTGGCACATAGGAGGTGGAAAGCGAGCTACAGTGTATGAGCTTATCGCTCGACACCGTAGGACAAACACATTTAATGCATTGCCTACGTGCCCTTTTACTTTATCGGGGGTGGCAATAGAAGCCGTCCCGTCCATCGCCACCCCTCCTTGCTTTGACACGCGTCTAGGCTGACGAGGCATATAATAGAGCCTCCACGAAGATCTGCATGCCGCCACATAGGCGCCTGCTTAGTTGGCACACTGGTCATCGCACTGGAGTGGTGGTAAGGTGGCAAGTCCTTGCCGGGCGCGGGCCTGGCCATGGCCTAGCAATCGTCCCCGGCAAGGGCCTCGTAATCGTCCCGGCAAGGGTCTTGTCGGGGGCCTTCGTCTTCTGGTCCCACACAGACCCGCAGGCCATCAATCTTCATCAAGATCTACATGCTACTACGCATGCGTTCCCAAATCTTGGCTTTAATGTTGTTGATGGTGTCAGATTTCTCAGCCTCAAGGGTGATGGGCTTGCTGGTGCTGTGTAGGTCGCCCCGACAAGGATGTTGCCCGGGGAGGCCCAACTCGCCTTCTGCTCCTTGTTCCTTGACTTGAGTATCTGCCTTGGTAGTCTTCGTGTTTTATCTTCTGCTGCCCTATCGGGCCCGGCCACAAGCGTGGCTACAACTGCCCATGCACAAGTAAGGGGTACAGAAGAGCCCGTAATTTTGTACACCGAAAATCATCACTTCACCCTCAACTAGTCTCTATTTATTCTGCAACTCCTGTTTCGAGTTACTAATCTTAGCAACTGAACAAGTATCAAATACCCAGGGGTTACTACGAGCACTAGTAAGGTACACATAAATAACATGTATATTAAATATACCTTTCTTCACCTTGCCATCCTTCTTATCCACCAAATATTTGGGGTAACTCTGCTTCCAGTGACCATTTCCTATGCAGTAGAAGAACTTAGTTTCAGGCTTAGGTCCAGCTTTGGGCTTCTTCACGGGAGTGACAACATGCTTGCCATTCTTCTTGAAGTTCCCTTCCTTTCCCTTTGCCCTTTTCTTGAAACTAGTGATCTTGTTTAATAATCAAAACTTGATGCTTTTTCTTCATTTCTACCTTCGTTGATTTCAGCATCACGAAGAGCTCGGGAATCACTTTTGTCATACCTTGCATGTTATAGTTCATCACGAAGTTCCAGTAACTTGGTGATGGTGACTAGTGAACTCTGTCAATCACTATCTTATCTGGAAGATTAACTCCCATTTGATTCAAGCGATTTTAGTACCCAGACATTCTGAGCACATGCTCACTAGCTAAGCTATTCTCCTCCATCTTTTTAGGTGAAGTATTTGTTAGAGGTCTCATACCTCTCGACACGGGCATGAGTCTGAAATACCAATTTCATCTCTTGGAACATCTCATATGCTCTCTGGCATTTCAAAACATTTTTGAAGTCCCGATTCTAAGCCGTAAAGCATGGTGCACTAAACTATCAACTAGTCATCATATTGAGCAAGCCAAACGTTCATAACGTCTACATCTGCTCCTGCAATATGTCTGTCACCTAGAGGTGCATCAAGGACATAATTCTTCCGTGCAGCAATGAGGATAAACCTCAGACCACGGACCCAGTCCGCATCATTGCTACTATCATCTTTCAACTTAGTTTTCTCTAGGAACATATCAAAAAACATAGGTAAGATACAACACGAGCTATTGATCTAGAACATAATTTGCAAATACTATCAGGTCTAAGTTCATGATAAATTAAAGTCCAGTTAATCATATTACTAAAGAACTCCCACTTAGATAGACATCCGTCTAGTCATCTAAATGATCATGTGATCCATATCAACTAAACCATGTCCGATCATCACGTGAGATGGAGTAGTTTTCAATGGTGAACATCTCTATGTTGATCATATCTACTATATGATTCACGTTTGACCTTTCGGTCTCAGTGTTTTGATGGCATATCTGCATATGCTAGGCTCGTCAAGTTTAACCCGAGTATTCTGCATGTGGAAAACTGGCTTGCACCCATTGTATGTGAATGTAGAGATTATCACACCCGATCATCACGTGGTGTCTCGGCACGATGAACTGTAGCAACGATACATACTTAGGGAGAACACTTATACCTTGAAATTTAGTGAGGGATCATCTTATAATTCTACCGCCGTACTAAGCAAAATAAGATGCACAAAAGATAAACATCACATGCAATCAAAATATGTGACATGATATGGCCATCATCATCTTGTGCCTTTGGTCTCCATCTCCAAAGCACCGTCATGATCTCCATCGTCACCGGCTTGACACCTTGATCTCCATCGTAGCATCGTTGTCATCTCGCCAACTATTGCTTCTAAGACTATTGCTATGGCTTAGAGATAAAGTAAAGCAATTACATGGAAATTGCATTTCATACAATAAAGCAACAACCATATGGCTCCTGCCAGTTGCTGATAACTCTGTTACAAAACATGATCATCTCATACAACAATTTATATCACATCATGTCTTGACCATATCACATCACAACAAGCCCTGCAAAAACAAGTTAGACATCTTCTACTTTGTTGTTGCAAGTTTTACGTGGCTGCTATAGGCTTCTAGCAAGAACTGTTCTTACCTACGCATCAAAACCACAACGATTTTTCTTCAAGTGTGCTGTTTTAACCTTCAACAAGGACCGGCCGTAGTCAAACTCGATTCAACTAAAGTTGGAGAAATAGACACCCGCCAGCCACCTGTGTGCAAAGCACGTCGGTAGAACCAGTCTCATGAACACGGTCATGTAATGTCGGTCCGGGCCGCTTCATCCAACAATATTGCCGAATCAAAGTAAGACGTTGGTGGTAAGCAGTATGACTATTATCCGCCACAACTCTTTGTGTTCTACTTGTGCAAATCATCTACACATAGACCTGGCTCTGATACCATTGTTGGGGAATGTAGCATGCAATTTCAAAAATTTCCTACGCTCATGCAAGATCTATCTAGGAGATGCAGAGCAACGAGAGGGGGAGGTTGTGTCCACGTACCCTCGTAGACCGAAAGCGGAAGCGTTATGTTAACGCGGTTGATGTAGTCGAACGTCTTCATGATCCAACCGATCTAGCACCGAACATACGACACCTCCCAGTTCAGCACACTTTCAGCTCGATGACGTCCCTCGAACTCTTGATCTAGCAGAGGGTCGAGGGAGAGTTTTGCTAGCACGATGACATGATGACGATGTGGATGGTGTGATCCGCGTAGGGTTTCGCCTAAGCACTACGATGATACTGTCAGAGGAGTAAACGGTGGAGGGGGGCACCGCACATGGCTAAGACAATGTCATGCCTTTGGGGTGCCCCTGCCCCCATATATAAAGGAAGAAGGAGGAGGCCAGCCACCAGGGGCACGCCAAGGGAGGGGGGGAGTCCTACTAGGACTCAACTCCTAGTAGGATTCGGCCCCCTCTTTTTTTCCTTCTTACGGAGGTGGAAAGGGGGAGGAGAGGGAGTAGGAGAAGGAAAGGGGGGTGGCGCCCCCTTGCCCTAGTCCAATTAGGCCTCCTCCCTTGTGGGGGGTGCACCAGCCCCTTGTGGGCTGGTTAGCCTCCCCGCCATGGCCCATATGGCCCATATCTTCAATCAGGGGGTTCCGGTAACCCTTCCGGTACTCTGGTTTGTACCCGATACACTCCGGAACCCTTTCGGTGTCTGAATACCACCTTGCAATATATCAATCTTTACCTCTCTACAATTTTGAGCCTCCTCGTCATGCCCGTGGTCTCATCCCGGACTCAGAACAAACTTCGATCAAAAACACATAACTCATAATACAAATCGTCATCGAATGTTTAGCATGCGGATCCTGTGGGTTCGAGAACTATGTAGACATGATTGAGTCACATTTCCGATCAATAAATAATAGCGGAACATGGATGCTCATAATGGCTCCTACATATTCTACAAAAGATCTTTATCGGTCAAACCGCACAACAACATACGTTGTTCCCTTTGTCACCGATATGTTACTTGCCCGAGATTCGATCGTCGGTATCATCATACCAAGTTCAATTTCGTTACCTGCAAGTCTCTTTACTCATTCCATAATGCTTCATACTTTAACTAACTCATTAGTCACATTGCTTGCAAGGCTTATAGTGATGAGTATTACTGAGAGGGCCCAGAGATACCTCTCCGATACACGGAGTGACAAATCCTAATCTCGATCTATGCCAACCCAACAAACACCTTTGGAGACACCTATAGAGCATCTATATAATCACCCAGTTACATTGTGATGTTTGATAGCACACAAGGTGTTCCTCCAGTATTCAGAAGTTGCATAATCTCATAGTCAGAGGAACATGTATAAGTCATGAAGAAAGTAATAGCAATAAAACTTATCAATCATTACACTAAGCTAACGGATCGGTCTTGTCCATCACATCATTCTCTAATGATGTGATATCGTTCATCAAATGACAACACATGTCTATGGTCAGGAAACATAACCATCTTTGATTAACGAGCTAGTCAAGTAGAGGCATACTAGGGACACTTTGTTTTGTCTATGTATTCACACATGTACTAATTTTCCAGTTAATACAATTCTAGCATGAATAATAAACATTTATCATGATATAAGGAAATACAAATAACAACTTTATTATTGCCTCTAGGGCATATTTCCTTCAGTGTGGATATACCGACGATCGAATCTCGGGCAAGTAACATACCGATAGACAAAGGGAACTACATATGTTGTCATAAAGGTTCGACCAATAAAGATCTTCGTGGAATATGTAGGAACCAATATGGGCATCCAGGTCCCGCTATTGGTTATTGATCGGAGAAACGTCTCAGTCATGTATACATCATACTCGAACCCGTAGGGTCCGCACGCTTAACGTTTGTTGACGATATAGTATTATATGAGCTATGTATGTTGGTGACCGAATATTGTTTGGAGTCCCGGATGAGATCACAGACATGATGAGGAGCTCTGAAATGGTCCAGAGGTAAAGATTGATATATAGGATGATATGGTTAGGCCAAGGGGTAAAGCCCACGGTGCTTTAGGTCGGTGCAAAAGCAGTTTTGCAGAGTCCAGGTGGCCAAACGCCTTAGATCCTGGCATCTGGCCCTGGGCCAGACGCCGAGGCCCATGGCATCTGGGCCAAACGCCAAGGACTGTGGCCTCTCGTCCTGGAAGTCCGAGAAGGACTCTTCCTTGCGGGCAAAACCAACTTTGAGGAGGCTCTTTCTCCAAGTTACAACCCCAGGGATCAACATATAAATATCAGGGTAAGGCTAGCACCTGGAACACATCAAGATTCACCAAGCTATGTGCCGGCAACCCTGTCCCCTCTAGTTTATCCCCCATCTAGTTTCTATAGTGCTTGGCGAAGCCCTGCAGAGATTGTTCTTCATCACCAATCGTCAGCACACCGTCGTGCTGTCGGAACTAATCTACTACTTCGCCCCTTTTGCTAGATCAAGAAGGCAAGGACATCATCGAGCTGAACGTGTGTTGAACGTAGAGGTGTCGTATGTTTAGTACTTGATTGGGACGGATTGTGAAGGTGTACGACTACATCAACATGTTGATAAACGCTTCCGCTTAGCGATCTTTGAGGGTATGAAGATGCTCTCCCCCTCTCGTAGCTATGCATCTCCATGGATAGATCTTGCATGTGTGTAATTTGTTTTATTTTCCATGCAATGTTCCCCAACAGTGGCATCCGAGCCAGGTCTATGCGTAGATGATATGCACGAGTAGAACACAAAGGATCTGTGGGTGGTGATGGTCATACTGCTTACTACCAACGTCTTATTTTGATTTGGCCGTATTGTGGGACGAAGCGGCCCGGACCAACCTTACATGTCCACGTACATGAGACCGGTTTGACCGACTGATATGCAACTTGTTTTGCATAAAGGTGGCTGGCGGGTGTCTGTTTCTCCTAATTTAGTTGAATAGAATTTGAATACGGCCGGTCCTTGAAGAATCTTAAAACAACAAACTTGATAAATCACCGTTGTGTTTGTTGCATAAGTAAGAAGGGTTCTTGCTAGAAGCCCGTAGCAGACACGTAAAACTTGCAACAACAAAGTAGAGGACGTCTAACTTGTTTTTGCAGGGCATGTTGTGATGTGATATGGTCAAGACGTGATGTGATATACTTTGTTGTATGAGATGATCATGTTTTGTAATATCGATAACCGGCACGAGCCTTAGGGTTCTCTCCTAATTATTGTATGAAATGCAAGCGCCATATAATTGCTTTACTTTATCGCTATGCATTAGTAATAGTTGTTGAAGCAATAGTTAGCGAGACGACCCTGATGCAACGATGGAGACCAAGGTGTTGAGCCGGTGATGATGGAGATCTTGACGATGCTTTGGAGATGGGGATCAAAAGCACAAGATGATGATGGCCATATCATGTCACATATTTTGGTTGCATGTGATGTTTATCCTTTATGCATCTTATTTTGCTTAGAACAACGGTAGCATTATAAGATGATCACTTCACTTAATTTCAAGATAAAAGTGTTCTCCCTGAGTATGCACAGTTGCCAAAGTTCGTCGTTTTGAAGCATGATACGTCTCCAACGTATCTACTTTTCCAAACACTTTTCCCTTGTTTTGGACTCTAACTTGCATGATTTGAATAAAACTAACCCGGACTGACGCTGTTTTCAGCAGAACAGCCATGGTGTTATTTTTGTGCAGAAACAAAAGTTCTCGGAATGACTAGAAAATCCTCGGTGATAAGTTTCAGAAAATATAAAAAATACTGGCAAAAGATGAAGGCCAGGGGGCCCACACCCTCTCCACGAGGGTGGGGGGCGCGCCCCTTGTCTCATGGGCCCCATGCTGCTCCACCGACATCAACTCCAACTCCATATATTCCGTTTCGCGGAGAAAAAAATCAAAGAGGAAGTTTTCATAACGTTTTATGATACGAAGCCGCCGCCAAGCCCTAAAACCTCTCGGGAGGGCTGATCTGGAGTCCGTTCGGGGCTACGGAGAGGGGGATTCGTCACCATCGTCATCATCAACCATCCTCCATCACCAATTTCATGATGCTCACCGCTGTGCATGAGTAATTCCATTGTAGGCTTGCTGGACAGTGATGGGTTGGATGAGATTTACCATGGAATCAAGTGACTGTGCTACGCTTAATGCTTCTCACTAGGGCCCGAGTGTCATGATTTCAGATCTGAACCTATTGTGTTTTCATGAATATATGTGAGTTCTTGATCCTATCTTGCAAGTCTATAGTCACCTATTATGTGTTATGATCCGACAACCCCGAAGTGACAATAATCGGGATACTTCTCGGTGATGACCTTAGTTTGAGGAGTTCATGTATTCACTATGTGTTAATGCTTTGGTCCGGTTCTCTATTAAAAGGAGGCCTTAATATCCCTTAGTTTCCACTAGGACCCCGCTGCCACGAGAGGGTAGGACAAAAGATGTCATGCAAGTTCTTTTCCATAAGCACGTGTGACTATATTCGGAATGCATGCCTACATTACATTGATGAATTGGAGCTAGTTCTATGTCACCCTATGTTATAACTATTACATGAGGAATCGCATCCGACATAATTATCTATCACTGATCCAATGCCTACGAGCTTTTCATATATTGTGCTTCGCTTATTTACTTTTCCGTTGCTACTGTTACAATCACTACAATACTGCTATCAATACTATTTTTACCTTTACCACTGTTACCATTACTATCATACTACTTTGCTACTAAATACCTTGCTGCAGATAGTAAGTTATCCAGGTGTGGTTGAATTGACAACTCAACTTCTAATACTTAAGAATATTCATTGGCTCCCCTTATGTCGAATCAATAAATTTGGGTTGAATACTCTACCCTCGAAAGATGCTGCGGTCCCCTACACTTGTGGGTTATCAAGACTAATTTCTGGCACCGTTGCCGGGGAGCATAGCTCTATTCTCTGAGTCACTTGGGATTTATATCTGCTGAGCACTATGAAGAACTTGAAAGATCAAAGAACTAAAATTTATCCCTCAACTACGAGGGGAGGTAAGGAACTGCCATCTAGATCTGCACTAGATTCTCCTTCTGTTATGAGTAAGCTTGCGACACCTAAACGTGCTATTGCTAAGAATTTTGATATGTCGCATGTTATTGATGATGCCACTTCTGCTATGCATGATACTTATGATGAAACTACTTCTATGCTTGATACTACTGTGCCATTAGGTGAATTTCTTGAGGAACAACTTACTAGGGCTAGGGAGAATGAAATTATTGAAAATGAAATTATTGATGAAAGTGATGATGAAGGTTCTCCTCCTAATTATGAATTGCCTGTTGTTCCTGAGGGTTATGTTATGTATGAATAAGCTGCTAGAGCTATTTTTTCTTGCAAGGATAGATACGATCTTAAGAAGTTATTAGCTAAATGGAAGCAGCAATCCCTTAATGCTAGAATGAAACCTAACCCTGGTTTTGCTACTTCACCTATCTGTGTTACTGATAAGGACTATGAATTCTCTGTTGATCCTGAGATTATTACTTTAGTTGAATCTGATCCTTTCTATGGCACTGAATCTGAAACTGTTGTGGCACATCTTACCAAGTTAAAAGATATAGCCACCCTGTTTACTAATGATGAGAAGTCTCGCTATTATTATATTATTAAGATATTTCCGTTCTCATTAAAGGGTGATGCTAAAACTTGGTTTAATTCCCTTGATCCTGGTTGTGTGCGTAGTCCCCAGGATATGATTTATTACTTCTCTGCTAAATATTTCCCTGCTCATAAGAAACAAGCTGCCTTGCGGGAAATATATAATTTTGTGCAAATCAAAGAAGAGAGTCTCCCACAAGCTTGGGGGAGGCTTCTCCGATTACTTAATGCTTTGCCTGATCATCCTCTTAAGAAAAATGAAATACTTGATATTTTCTATAATGGACTAACCGATGCTTCCAAGGACCACTTGGATAGTTGTGATGGTTGTGTTTTCAGGGAAAGAACAGTCGACCAAGCTGAATTACTATTGAACAATATGTTGACAAATGAAAATAATTGGACTCTTCCTGAGCCAATTCCTGAGCCAATTGAGCCAACCCCTGAGCCTATTCCTAAACCTACTCTGAAGAAGAGAGGTGTTCTATTTCTCAGTCCTGAGGATATGCAAGGAGCAAAGTAATCAATGAAAGAAAAAGGTATTAAAGATGAAGATGTTAAGAATTTACCTCCTGTTGAAGAGATACATGGTCTTAATATACCGCCTGTTGAAGAAACACATTCTCTTGATAACCCGACACAGGTAGTGAAGGTAAATTCTCTCTATAGATATGATAAAGTTGAAATTCCGTCTACTAGACTTGCTAGCCAGTGCTTAGATGAGTTTGATGACTTTATGGATAGACAAGAAAATTTCAATGATTATGCTAGTAGACAATTGAAAAATAATGCTTATATGATAGGATGCTTGAGTGATTATATGTCTAGAGTTAAGTGTGAACTTAAACTCACTAGTAAACATGCTTCTATGGTTACCACTCAAGCTGAACAAGTACTTAAGGCTCAAAATGAATTGCTAGATGAACTAAATAATAAACATGATTTCGCTGTTAGAGTGGCTACTAGAACTGGTAAAATGACTCAGGAACCTTTGTATCCTGAAGGCCACCCTAAGAGGATTGAACAAGATTCTCAGAATAATAATCTAGATTCTCGTAGTTCCTCTAAGAAGAAGAAAAAGAAAAGTGATAGGACTTTGCATGCTTCTAGTGAACCTAATGTAGAAAAACCTGAAAATCCTAATAGTACTTCTATCTCTGATGCTGAAACACAGTCCGAACACGAACATGAACCTGATAATAATGCTAATAATGATGTTCATGTAGATGCTCAACCTAGTAACAACAATGATATAGAAATTGGACGTCCTGTTGATCTTGATAACCCACAATAAAGAAATCAACGTTATGATAAGAGAGATTTTGTTGCTAGGAAGCATGGTAGGGAAAGAGAACCATGGGTTCAGAAACTCATGCCCGTTCCTCCTAAAC
Source organism: Triticum timopheevii (assembly GCA_963921465.1). Classification (NCBI taxonomy): domain Eukaryota; kingdom Viridiplantae; phylum Streptophyta; class Magnoliopsida; order Poales; family Poaceae; genus Triticum; species Triticum timopheevii. The sequence continues at coordinate 91,054,367 of OY997271.1, forward strand.
CATCCAAGACATAGGATGATGAGGACTTTGAGCGTTTTGCTGAAATGATTAGACCTATTTTCGTACGCATGTGCTTAACTGATATGCTTAAAACAAGCCCTTATGCTAAATACATGAAAGATATCATCACTAATAAAAGGAAAATACCTGAAGCTGAAATCTCCACCATGCTTGCTAACTATACCTTTAAGGATGGAATACCTAAGAAACTTGGTGATCCTGGAGTACCCACTATACCATGCTCCATAAAAAGAAATTATGTTAAAACTGCTTTATGTGATTTAGGAGCCGGTGTTAGTGTTATGCCTCTTTCCTTGTACCGTAGACTTGAATTAAGTAAGTTGACACCCACTGAGATATCCTTGCAAATGGCCGATAAATCAATTGCTATACCTGTCAGCACTTGTGTGGACGTGCCTGTTGTTGTTGCGAATGTTGCTATCTTAACAGACTTCATCATTCTTGATATTCCTGAGGACGACAGTATGTCGATTATCCTTAGTAGACCCTTTTTAAATACTGCAGGTGCTGTTTTTGATTGCAACAAAGGCAATGTCACCTTTCATGTTAATGGAAATGAGCATACGGTACATTTTCCGAGGAAACAACCTCAAGTTCACAACATAAATTCTATTGGGAAAATTCCATCAATTATTATTAGAGGTTTTGAATTTCCTCTTCCTACTACAAAGAAAAAGTATGATATTCTTATTATTGGGGATTTTCATATCCCCGTTGAGGTAACCTAGTGTCACTTCGAAATTTCTCCATTTTTTATGTGATTCGGAATGAGTTTGTTAACAAGACTTGATCAACCTTGTTAGTGGATTCCTTTTGATGATCATGAGAAGGATGAAACTAGAAGGCACAACCTTCTGTACCCTCTCTTTACTTTCTATTACTTAGAATAAATAAAGTAGAAATAAAATATTTTGTCTGTTTTCTGAATTATCCATGCAATAAAAAAATATCCCAAAAATAAAAGTGCTCCAAATGCCCTGCAAATTTAGTATGATTTTTTATGGATTATTTAAGGATTTTAGGCACTGAAAACACTGCAGGGGGGGGGGTCTGCCACCTAGCCACGAGGGTGGACGGCGCCCCCCTATAGGGCGCGCCCCTTGTCTCGTGGGCCCACGGTGGACCCCTCCACTTATTCCTGCACCCACACACTCCATCTTCCTGCCATAAAAAAATCCCCATCCAGCTCAAGCACGAGTTCTAGCTCATTTTGCTGCGATTTTCGATCTCCTTGCTCAAAGCCCCCTTCACAAAACTGCTTTGGGACATTGTTGCTTGGTATGTGACTCCTCCATTGATCCAATTAGTTTTTGTTCTAGTGCTTTATTCATTGCAAATTTTTGCTACATAGGTGACCCTGTTCTTGAGCTTGCATGTCAAATTTATGAGGTCCCAAGTGATTTTAATGCATGATATAGGCTCTAGGCACTTGTAGGAGTAGTTGCTATCAATCTTGTTCAGTTTTATTTACTTTTATTTTGAAGTTACTAAAAATTTCAGAAATATTGCAGAAAAAGAAATATGTTCAGGAAAATGTACCAAGGTGGTTCTTCAAGAAAGAAAGGACCCCGGCTCGCAATACGTGAGCTCGATGACAAATTACCAAGGGAAGCTTATGTACGGCCTTGTGAATGGACATCAGAGCCATTTATGGTTGCAACAGGTATTAAGGATTAATTTGATGCATATGTGCATAATGCCGACCTTGAGGCGTTCATGCAAGATAAGTGCCCGCAGTACCAGTACTTAACTGATTCATTTGTGAGAAGGTTTACATTTACATCTTCGCACAATTCTCAAAGTGTCCTGTTTGATATTTATGATAAATCGTATACCATGGACCTAGAAGATTTTACTACTGCTTGCAAACTCCCGCAGTGGGGAAGTATTAATGAACCAAGTAAATCTGAATATAAAGATTTTCTTGCTAGTATCACTATGGGAGAATCCAGGGACATAGCACAAGCTACCTTAGGGAGCATTCATTTTCCTTATATACATTATTTTGCTCTCTTCATTGGTAGATGTATTAATGGTAAAGATGAAGCATGTCACATGTGTGTCCTTGATCTGTGTGTACTCAAGAGTGCTGTATTAGCTGATAGACGATACAATTTAGGGGCAATTGTTGCACGTAGGTTGTATCATAATGCTTTAGCTGGAAACTTTTTCGGAGGAATTTATGCAACCCGTGTGGCTAATTATCTTGAGATACCCATACATGAAAATGATACGGAGTTGCTCCCTGCTTATTTAGATCATAATGCTATGGTTAGTAATCAATTCCTTGAAAGGAAAGACCAATTCCTCCAATATCGACTAATCTTTGACAGGCGTCGTGCTGTCCATATTACTCTCCCTGCTCCTACCCTTTTTGATTATCAGGCAAAACGAAGATATGTTGTCACCAGGGAGGAGGCAAATGAACACGAGAGGAAGGGGAAACAGCCCGCCGTCAGGCAGCAGCTGAGGAGGCAATGACTGCTACATCTCAGTACGACCCCAGTTACAACTACGGATATCAGTCAGGCTATACATGGCCATAAACCAACTTAGGCCAAAAGCCTAAGCTTGGGGGAGTACGTATTTCCCACCGACTTTACATTCATGTCCACAAACTATTCTAGTCGTCGGTGCTCATACTCTTTCATTGTACTATCCATGCTAGTTTAAATTCTTTTTCTAGTTTTCTTCTTGTGTGTTTGATAAACCTTATAAAAAACCAAAAAAATAGTTAGTTTAATTTCCATGCCTGTAGTAGAAATAATTAAAAATAAAATCCAAAAAGATTTCTCGTTCTTATATTACTTGTTGAGAGCTTTCCCGTGTAAATAGTTTTATTTCTTTTTCCTTTCTTTGGGGGTCAAGAGTAGAAGACTATATTGAAAATGTTTAGTGGCTCTCTTATGCATGATTTTTGATTTAATTTAGAGCCCATATTACCTTGTCTTCTCTCTTGAAATGAATGCTTGTAGATTCCAGCTTAGTCCAACGCACGTGCACTCTTATTATTATAGACATCGTTCGGTCGTGCAAGTGAAAGGCAATAATGACGATATAAGATGGACTGATTGAGATGAGAGAAGCTGGTATGAACTCGACCTCTTTTGTTTTTGTAAATATGATGAGTTCATCATTCCCGATTTAGCTTATTATGAAGTAGACATGTTTGCAATGACATTTAGAGATTATAGTTGCTTATGCCATGCTTAATTAGCTATGAGTTATAATGGTTGCTCTCTCAGTTGGTCGCTTCCCAGTCTTTTGCTAGCCTTCACCTGTACTAAGCGGGAATACTGCAGGTGCCAAACTCCAAAGTTATTCCATATGAGTCCACCATACCTTACTATATGCGGTATCTAACTGCCGTTCCAAGTAAATTTGTATGTGCCAAACTCCAAAACTTCAAATGAAATTCTGTTTTGTATGCTCGAGCAGCTCATGTTTCAACTAGGGCTGCCTGTATCTTCCATGCTAGGTGGATTATTCTCAAGAGGAGTGGACTCTGCTCCTCATTCATGAGAAAGGGCCGGTAACCGAGATGCCCAGTCCCATGATCCAAAAAGATCAAAGCAAATCAATATAATTAAACAAAACTCCCCCAGGGCTGTTGTTAGTTGGAGGTAGTCGTTGTTTCGAGCAAGCCATGGATTGATGCTTGTTGGTGGTGGGGGAGTATAAACTTTACCATTCTGTTTGGGAACCGCCTATGATGCATGTAGTATGGAAGATATAGCCATCTCATAGTTGTTGCGTTGACAGTGAAAGTATGCCGCTCAAAATGTTATTCAATCTCTATTTTAAAATCGAGCTCTAGCACCTCTACAAATCCCTGCTTCCCTCTGTGAAGGGCCTATCTATTTACTTTTATGTTGAGTCATCACCCTCTTATTAAAAAGCACCCGCTGGAGAGCACACTGTCATTTGCATGTATTACTATTAGTTTATATCGGGTATGACTTGAGTGGACCTCTTTTACCATGAATTACAATGTTTAGTCAGTCCTTGATCTTTAAAGGTGCTCTGCATTTATGTTTTGCGATCTCAGAAAGGGCTAGCGAGATACCAGTTTGTTATATCATATTATGATTGTTTTGAGAAAGTAACTCTTCCATTGAAGGTTTTTTTAGGCTAGTTGAATAGTTTTGATTAAGGTTTTATTAGTTTATTACTCGAAACTAAATCAAGGATTTTTAGGATACTTCCTTCGTGGAATAAGATATTGGATCCTCGAGTGATCTCTTTTTCTTGTTGCTTCATAAGAGTGAATCGAATAGAATCAATTCGCGTTATAAGAGTAAAAATTCCGCGGGTCCTTTCCGCTCTAATCAGAGTGTTGTCATCCAAGTTTTATTATTATCGCTCACGAGTTGATTATGCCATTGATATGAGTAAACATGAGACTTGAGTGTTATTGCGAATATGGTTAGTTCATAATCTTTGCTGAAACCTTGGGTGCTTGCTTTACATATTTACAACAACAAGAGCAAACAGAGTTTGTAAAAGTTTTTCTTTATCACTTTCATTTTATCAACTGAATTGCTTGAGGACAAGCAAAGGTTTAAGCTTGGGGGAGTTGATACGTCTCCAACGTATCTACTTTTCCAAACACTTTCCCCCTTGTTTTGGACTCTAACTTGCATGATTTGAATGAAACTAACCCGGACTGACACTGTTTTCAGCAGAACTGCCATGGTGTTATTTTTGTGCAGAGACAAAAGTTCTCGGAATGACTTGAAAATCCTCGGAGATAATTTTTAGAAAATATAAAAATACTGGCAAAAGATGAAGGCCAGGGGGCCCACACCATGTCCACGAGGGTGGGGGGCGCCCCCCCTATAGGGCGCGCCCCCCTGTCTTGTGGGCCCCCTGGTGCTCCATCGACCTCAACTCCAACTCCATATATTCTATTTCGCGGAGAAAAAATCAGAGAGGAAGTTTTCATAGCGTTTTACGATACGGAGCCGCCGCCAAGCCCTAAAACCTCTCGGGAGGGCTGATCTGGAGTCCGTTCGGGGCTGCGAAGAGGGGGATTCGTCGCCATCGTCATCATCAACCATCCTCCATCACCAATTTCATGATGCTCACTACCGTGCGTGAGTAATTCCATCGTAGGCTTGCTGGACGGTGATGGGTTGGATGAGATTTACCATGTAATCAAGTTAGTTTTGTTAGGGTTTGATCCCTAGTATCCACTATGTTCTGAGATTGATGTTGCTATGACTTTGTTATGCTTAATGCTTGTCACTAAGGCCTGAGTGCCATGATTTCATATCTGAACCTATTATGTTTTCATGAATATATGTGAGTTCTTGATCCTATCTTGCAAGTCTATAGTCACCTATTATGTGTTATGATCCGACAACCCCGAAGTGACAATAATCGGGATACTTCTTGGTGATGACCGTAGTTTGAGGAGTTCATGTATTCACTATGTGTTAATGCTTTGGTCCGGTTCTCTATTAAAAGGAGGCCTTAATATCCCTTAGTTTCCACTAGGACCCCGCTGCCACGGGAGGGTAGGACAAAAGATGTCATGCAAGTTCTTTTCCATAAGCACGTGTGACTATATTCGGAATACATGCCTACATTACATTTATGAATTGGAGCTAGTTCTGTGTCACCCTATGTTATAACTATTACATGAGGAATCACATCCGACATAATTATCCATCACTGATCCAATGCCTACGAGCTTTTCATATATTGTGCTTCGCTTATTTACTTTTCCGTTTCTACTGTTACAATCACTACAATACTGCTATCAATACTATTTTTACCTTTACCACTGTTACCATTACTATCATTCTACTTTGCTACTAAATACCTTGCTGCAGATACTAAGTTATCCAGGTGTGGTTGAATTGACAACTCAACTGCTAATACTTAAGAATATTCTTTGGCTCCCCTTGTGTCGAATTAATAAATTTGGGTTGAATACTCTACCCTCGAAAGCTATTGCGATCCCCTGCACTTGTGGGTTATCAAAGCACCACATGATGATCGGGTGTGACAGACTCTACGTTCACATACAATGGGTGTAATCCAGTTTTGCACACGAAGAATACTTGGATTAAACTTGACAAGCCTAGCAAGTACAAACATGGTCTCGGAACACTAGATACCGAAAGGTTGAACATGAGTCATATAGTAGATATGATCAACATAGAGATGTTCACCATTAATGACTTCCCCATCTCACGTGTTGATCGGACATGGGTTAGTTGATTTGGATCATGTATCACTTAAAATACTTGAGGGATGTTAATTTAAGTGGGAGTTCATTTGTAATTTGATTAATTGAACTTAAATTTATCATGAACTTAGTCTTAATAGTTTTTGCATATCTATGTTGGAGATCAATAGCTTCAATATAGCTCCCCTATTTTTTGATATGTTCCTAGAGAAAACTAAGTTGAAAGATGATAGTGGCAATGATGCAGACTGGGTCCATGATCTGAGGATTATTCTCATTGCTGCATAGAAGAATTATGTCCTTGATGCACCGCTAGGTGACAGACCTATTGCAGGAGCAGATGCAGATGTTATGAATGTTTGGCAAGCTTGATATGATGACTACTTAATTGTTTAGTGTGCCATGATTTACGTCGTAGAACCAGGAATTCAAAAACGTTTTGAACGCCATGGAGCATATGAGATGTTCCAAGAGCTGAAATTGGTACTTCAGATTCATGCCAGTGTCGAGAGGTATGAGACCTCTGACAAGTACTTTGTCTACAAGATGGAGGAGAATAGCTCAGCCAGTGAGCATGTGCTCAGAATGTCTGGGTACTACAATCGCTTGAATCAAGTGGGAATTAATCTTCTAGATAAGATAGTGATCGACAGAGTTCTCTAGACACTATCACCAAGCTACTAGAACTTCGTGATAAACTATAATATGCAAGGGATGATGAAAACGATTCCTGAGCTCTTCGTGATGCTGAAATCGGCGAAGGCAGAAATCAAGAAAGAGCATCAAGTGTTGATGGTTAACAAGACCAGTAGTTTCAGGAAAAAGGACAAAGGGAAAGAAAGGGAACTTCAAGAAGAATGTAAAGAAAGTTTCCACTCCCGTGAAGAAGCCCAATGCTACCTAAGCCTGAAATTGAGTGCTTCTACTGCAAAGGGAATACTAGAAGAGGAACTGTCCCAAATACTTGGCATATAAGAAGGATGGCAAAGTGAACAAAGGTATATTTGATATACATGTTATTGATGTGTACCTTACTAGTATTCGTAGTACCCCCTGGGTATTTGATACTGGTTCAGTTGCTATGATTAGTAACTCGAAACAGGAGTTGCAGTATAAATAGAGACTAGTTAAGGGCGAGGTGACGATGTGTGTTGGAAGTGATTCCAATGTTGATACGATCACCATCAAACACTGCCTCTACCTCCAGGATTAGTGTTGAGCCTAAATAAATGTTATTTGGTGTTTGCATTGAGCAAGAACAAGATTAGATCGTGTTTGTTGCAACACGATTATTCAGTTAAGTCAGAGAATGATTGTTGTTTTGTTTACATGAATAAAACCTTCTATGGTCATACACTCAATGCAAATGGTTTACTGAATCTCGATCGTAGTGATACACATATTCATAATATTGATGCCAAAAAGATATAAAGTTGATAATGATAGTGCAACATACTTGTGGCACTGCCGTTTAGGTCATATTGGTGTAAAGCGCATGAAGAAACTCCATGTAGATGGACTTTTGGAATCACTTGATTATGAATCATTTGATACTTGCAAACCATGCCTCATGGGCAATATGACTAAAACTTCGTTCTCCGAAACAATGGAGCGAGATAATAACTTATTGGAAATAATACATACTAATGTATGCGGTCCGATGAGTGTTGAAGCACATGGCGGGTATCGTTATTTTCTGACCTTCACAGATGATTGGAGTAGGTATGGGTATATCTATTTGATGAAACACAAGCCTAAAACATTTGAAAAATTCAAAGAATTTCAGAGTGAAGTGGAGAATCATCGGAATAAGAAAATAAAGTTTCTACAATCTGATCACGGAGGTGAATATTTGAGTTATGAGTTTGGCCTTCATTTAAAACAATGTGGAATTGTTTCACAACTCATGCCACCTGGAACACCACAACGTAATGGTGTGTCCGAGCGTCATAACCGTACTTTATTAGATATGGTGCGTTCTATGATGTCTCTTACTGATTTACCACTATCATTTTGGGGATATGCATTAGAAACAACCACATTCACGTTAAATAGGGCACCGTCTAAATCCGTTGAGACGACACTATATGAACTATGGTTTGGCAAGAAACCTAGTCCATCATTTCTTAAAGTTTGGGGATGTGACACTTATGTTGAAAGGCTTCAGCCTGATAAGCTCGAACCCAAATCGGAGAAGTGCGTCTTCATATGATACCCTAAGGAAACTATTGGGTACACCTTCTACCACAGATTCGAAGGCAAGATCTTTGTTGCCAAGAATTGATCCTTTCTAGAGAAGGAGTTTCTTCCGAAAGAAGTGAGTGAGAGCAAAGTAGAACTTGATGAGATAATTGTACCTTCTCTTGAATTGGAAAGTAGCACATCATAGAAAACCTTTCCTATGATGCCTACACCAACTAGAGAGGAAGCAAACGATAATGATCATGAAACTTCAGATCAAGTTACTACTGAACCTCGTAGGTCGACAAGAGCATGATCTGCACTAGAGTGGTACGGTAACCCTATCCTGGAAGTTATGTTATTAGACCATGGCGAACCTACGAACTATGAAGAAGCTATGATGAAATGACTTGAGGCCATGAAATCTGAGATAGGATCCATGTATGAGAACAAAGTATTGGTGGAATTGCCCGATGATCGGCAAGCCATTGAGAATAAATGGATCTTCAAGAAGAAGAGAGACGCTGATGGTAATGTCACTATCTACAAAGTTTGACTTGTCGCAAAAGGTTTTTCGACAAGTTCAAGGGGTTGACTACAATGAGACTTTCTCACCCATAGCGATGCTTAAGTCAGTATGAATCATGTTAGCAATTGCCACATTTTATAATTATGAAATCTGGCAAATGGACGTCAAAACTGCATTCCTTCATGGATTACTTAAAGAAGAGTTGTATATGATGCAACGAGAAGGTTTTGTCGATCCTAAAGGTGCTAAAAAAGTGTGCAAGCTCCAGCGATCCATTTATGTACTAGTGCAAGCATCTCAGAGTTGGAATATACGCTTTGATGAGGTGATCAAAGCATATGGTTTTATACAGACTTACCGCGAAGCCTGTATTTAAAAGAAAGTGAGTGGGAGCTCTGTAGCATTTCTGATATTATATGTGGATGACATATTGTTGATTGGAAATGATATAGAATTTCTGGATAGCATAAAAGGATACTCGAATAAGAATTTTTCAGTAAAAGACCTCGGTGAAGCTGCTTATATATTGGGCATCAAGATCTATAGGGATAGATCGACACACTTAATAGGACTATCACAAAGCACATACCTTGGCAAAGTTTTGAAAAAGTTCAACATAGAGTAAAAGAAAGGTTCTTGCCTGTGTTGCAAGGTGTGAAGTTGAGTAAAGACTCAAAACCCGACCACGACAAAAGATAGAGAGAGAATGAAAGTCATTACCTATGCCTCAACCATAGGTTCTATAAAGTATGCCATGCTGTGTACCAGACCTGTCGTGTACCTTGCCATGAGTTTGGCAAGGGGGTACAATAGTGATCCACGAGTAAGATCATTGGACAGTGGTCAAAATTATCCTTAGTTACCTAGGAGGACTAAGGAGATATTTCTCGGTTATGGAGGTGATAAAGAGCTTGTCGTAAAGGGTTACATCGATGTAAGCTTTGACACCAATCCGGATGACTATGAGTCTCGATCTGGATACATATTGAAAGTGGGAGCAATTAACTAGAGTAGCTCCATGCAGAGCATTGCAGACATAGAAATTTGCAAAATACATACAGATCTAAATGTGGTAGACCGGTTGACTAAACTTCTCTCACAAGCAAAACATGATCACTCCTTAGTACTCTTTGGGTGTTAATCACATGGCGATGTGAACTAGATTATTGACTCTAGTAAACTATTTGGGTGTTGGTCACATGGCAATGAGAACTATGAGTGTTAATCTCATGGCGATGTGAACTAGATTATTGACTCTAGTGCCAGTGGGAGACTGATGAAAATATGCCCTAGAGGCAATAATAAAATGGTTATTATTATATTTCTTAATCATGATAAAAGTTTATTATTCATGCTAGAATTATATTAACCAGAAACTTAAATACATGTGTGGATACATAAACAAATACCGTGTCCCTAGTGAGCCCCTACTAGACTAGCTAGTTGATCAAAAGATGGTTAAGGTTTCCTAACCCCATAGAAATGAGTTGTCATTTGATAATGGTATCACATCATTAGGAGAATGGTGTGATGGACAAGACCCATCCATTATCTTAGCATATGATCGTTCAGTTTATTGCTACTATTTTCTGAATGTCAAATACATGTTCCTTCGACCATGAGGTCATGCAACTATCGGATATCGGAAGAATACCTTGTGTGCTATCAAACATCACAACGTAACTGGGTGATTATAAATATGCTCTACAGGTATCTCCGAAGGTGTCTGTTGAGTTGACATGGATCAAGATTGGGATTTGTCACTCCGAGTATCGGAGAGGTATCTCTGGGCCCTCTCGGTAATACACATCATAAGAAGCTTGCAAGAAACGTGACTAAAGAGTTAGTTACGAGATGATATATGACGGAACGAGTAAAGAGACTTGCTGGTAACAAGATTGAACTAGGTATGGAGATTCGGTCGTTGGTATCTTCATACCTAGTTCAATATCGTTACCAGCAAGTATCTTTACTCGTTGTGCAATACAACATCTTGTAACTAACTCCTTAGTCACTTTGCTTGCAAGCTTATTGTGATGTTGTATTACTGAGAGGGCCCAGAGATACCTCTCCGTCATACAGAGTGACAAATCCCAATACTGATCCATGCCAACTCAACAGACACCTTCAGAGATACCTGTAGAGCACCTTTATGATCACCCAGTTACAAAGTGATGTTTGATACACACAAGGCATTCCTCCGGATTCCAGGAGTTGCATGATCTCATGGTCGAAGGAACATGTATTTGACATTAAGAAAACAGTAGCAATAAACTGAACGATCATATGCTATGCTAATGAATGGGTCTTGTCCATCACATCATTCTTGTAATGATGTGATCCTGTTATCAAATGACAACTTATGTCTATGCTCAGGAAACCTTAACTATGTTTTGATCAACGAGCTAGTCTAGTAGAGGCTTACTAGGGACTTGGTATTTGTTTATGTATCCACACATGTATTTAAGTTTACAATCAATACAATTATAGCATGAATAATAAACCTTCATCAAGATTAAGGAAATATAATAATAACCACTTTATTATTGCCTCTAGAACATATTTCCAACAGTTTCCCACTTGCACTAAAGTCAATAATCTAGATTACATAATAACGAAACTAACACCCAAGGAGTCTTGGTGCTGATCATGTTTTGCCCATGGAAGAGGTTTAGTCAACGGGTCTTGCCACAATTTGATCCGTATGTACTTTAAAAATTTCTATGTCTCCAGCCTTGACATAATCATGAATGGACTTGAAGCGTCACTTGATGTGTTTGGTTCTCTTGTGAAACCTGGGCTCCTTAGCTGTGGCAATTGCTCCAGTGTTTTCACAAAAGATTGCCATTGGACCCGATGCACTGGGTATTAAAGCCAGACCGGATATGAACTCCTTCATCCAGACTCCTTCATGCGCTGCTTCTGAAGCAGCTATATCCTCCTCTTCACATGTTGATCCCGCCACGACGCTCTTCTTAGAACTACACCAACTGACAGCTCCACCATTCAATGTAAATACGTATCCGGTTTGCGACTTAGAGTCATCCGGATCTGTGTCGAAGCTAGCATCAACGTAACCCTTTATGACGAGCTCTTCGTCACCTCCATATCGAGAAACATATCTTTGGTCATTTTCAGGTACTTCAGGATATTCTTGATCGCTGTCCAGTGATCCACTCCTAGATTACTTTGGTACCTCCTTGCCAAACTTATGGCAAGGCACTATTGGTGCAATATCTGCCTTCCTATGTTTTGGAGATTGTTGACAGAAACAAGTATTGACTGATTTGGTTGCTAGTGTGTATAGAGATAAATAGTCCATACAGAAATCGAAAGAGAATGCTATCTTTGGTGCCAAGTTCGAGGAACTTCACCGAAGCATATCTGTGCTGCAGAGAAGAACGAGCTTCATCTAGTGAAGACGAGAAGATTATTGTGAAGGAATTATCCCCTCGAAAGATTACTGATGAAGTAAAGAATTTGGTTTGGAGTTGTTGTCTAAAGAAATTGACTGCAGCGAACGGAAGTCGAAGAAAAATTGAAGACGTAGTATTCTTTCCATCTTTCTTCTTTTGTTCATTTCAGTCATAGGACCTCCATACTATTATGAGGGGTATAGGTTCTCGAAGCTTAGATCCGCTGTGATGCTTAGCCCAAACCTATGAAAGTTGTGAGAGAAATCTCTTTGTGTTCCAAGCAAATTCTTGCCAGCAAGAGAATGTGATCTTCTTCGCCATGAGAGATTTGTCTTAGACTGAGCATTACTTGCTCTGCAAGTAATGTTACCGTTGAGCTCAAAATCTGACCGTTGGATTCATGTCATTTGGCCATTGACTGCTCTCGATGTCCAATTTGGCCATTCCCATCAGGGAAGGTTGCGGCTATAAATAGCCACCCCACACCGGCTTTGTCCGGTGGCGGCTCTACTTAAGATTTCTGAGAAGATTGATTTGAGCACCCCCTATCTGAGTAATTTGAGTTTAAGATTACTCTTGAGAGCTGCGCACTCTCCAAACAAATAGGTTTCGGCTTGAGTGTTGAAGAGTTGTTGTCTTCATCGAGCTAGATCTTCAGCAACCAAGAGTGATTGTGGTTCACGAAGGTCGACCGAAGGTTTGGAGATTGCCGACAAGTATCGAACACGAGTGAAATCAACTGAAGTCTGATCAGCTTCGAGTTGAAGGAGAATAGGGTGAAAAGAGTTTGTCTTCTGTGTTAAGTCACAACCCCTCCAACTAGACGTAGCCCTTTGGCAGAAGGATGAACTGGTCTACCAAATCTCACTATCGCCATCAAGCACCACTGGTTCATTCTACTTTACTGCAATTCCTTTGGCAGTTTACTTTCGTGCTCTGTGTTGATAGATCAGCTGATCATTATCATCTATTATATGATTCATTCACTTTAATCATCTCTGTTGCTCACTTCAGATATCTGTGTTAACTTATTGTAGTTTTTCTTTCGCTGTTCTTGTCATGTTTTATCTCATGTTACTTCATGTAATTTCTTGTAGCATTACTATCGTTGTGATTAAACCTGTATTATCACAAGCCCAAGCAATAATTTCTTCGTGCGTCGATAGATATGCTCCCCAACATCATGCTTGATTGAGCCATTTTCATCGTACCTTATTTTCGCCACTATGTCAGGGATCTGTTCAAAACATTCGAAAGAACTTTTGAATCTCCCATTCACCCCCTCTGGTCAATATACTCTCAGTCCTAACAATTGGTACCAGAGCAGGTACTCCTAGTCTCTGCTTATTAAAGGCCTAATGTCCTTGGAGTTTTGAGAATGTCATATGCAGGTAGATCATCACACTCTGAAAGATTTCCTATCTTCAATGGAAATGGCTATCTCTCCTAGAAGGAAAGAATGAGAATTAGAATTCAAGCTATCAACTTTGATATGTGGCAGATTGTGGAAAATGGATACACCATTCAAAAACCGGATGATCCCAATTTCAATGACAAAGCCAATCTGCAGTTAGATGCTCAAGCAAAAGATATCATCTGTACCAGTCTCTTGAAGGTCATTTTCTTTCGATTCCAAAGCTCGAACTGCAAAGCAACTTTGGGATGCTATCAAAAATGCTAATGAAGAATTCATTGCCAGATCAGATCCTCACACTCAAATGCTTTGTGCTATTTTGCTAGCTTCAGAAGTCTTCGTAAGTAGAGTGTCATGGAACTCACTGATTGATTGACAAACATTGTCGAAAGACTTCATCAACGAGGAGTAACTGACATCACCGATAGAGATGTGGTCAATAAGTTGCTAAGCGCTCTTGATCCAGCTTTTAATTCCATCATATAAGAAATAAAGCAAAGACCAGACTATGAGAACTTCACTATGTAGAGGTCATGGCACTTTTATCGATTCATGAAGAAAATATGGAACTAGAAAATGCAGATCAAGAATCTTCTTAGAAAGGTGAAGGAGAAGTTCTCTCAAATTATGGCAGTTCACACGAAGAAGAAGATACTGAGAATCAACACACCATCACTAGAGAACTAGATATTCTAACAGACGGCTAAGTGATCTCAGAAGATGAAATTTATGCCGCACGAATGATGAAAAGTTTGACTTGCTTGAATCATCAAGAAGGTTGCATCCGAAAGAAATGAAGTGCTTTAAGTGTAAACAATTCAGTCATCTCATTGCAGACTGTCGCTGATGGGAAGGAAAACCTAGCAACAGATGGAAATATCTTCACTGCGGTGGATTCACATGAATGAATCATCATACTAAGCTCTCGAAGAACAATGAATCTTCCTCATCTTCTTCGATGAGACCAGTCACTGACGTGAAAGCCAGAGCAACCATCGAGTCAAATATGAGGAGAATATCACAGCTGAGTAGAGCAAGTGCTGAAATGGCCCTGGAATCTAAGTATGAGAAATCTTCCGAATCAGAATCACATGATGAAGAATTTCATAGAACGATAGGAAGGAGTGATAACCCACAAGTGTAGGGGATCGCAACAGCTTTCAAGGGTAGATTATTCAACCCAAATTTATTGATTCGACACAAGGGGAGACAAAGAATATTCTTGAGTATTAGCAGTTGAGTTGTCAATTCAACCACACCTAGAAAACTTAGTATCTGCAACAAAGTATTTAGTAGCAAAGTAGTATGATAGTAATGGTAACAGTGGTAAATGTAAAGATAGTAAAAGTAATATTTTTGGGTTTTGTAGTGATTGTAACAGTAGCAACAGAAAAGTAAATAAGCGAAGCACAATATAGGAAAAGCTCGTAGGCAATGGATCAGTGATGGATAATTATGTCGGATGCCATTCCTCATGTAATAGCTATAACATAGCGTGACACAGAACTAGCTCCAATTCATCAATGTAATGTAGGCATGTATTCCGAATATAGTCATACATGCTTATGGAAAAGAACTTGCATGACATCGTTTGTCCTACCCTCCCGTGGCAGCGGGGTCCTAGTGGAAACTAAGGGATATTAAGGCCTCCTTTTAATAGAGAACCGGTCCGAAGCATTAACACATAGTGAATATATGAACTCCTCAAACTACAATCATCACTGAGAAGTATCCCGATTATTGTCACTTCGGGGTTGTCGGATCATAACACATAATAGGTGACTATAGACTTGCAAGATAGGATCAAGAACACACATATATTCATGAAAACATAATAGTTTCAGATCTGAAATCAAGGCACTCGGGCCCTAGTGACAAGCATTAAGCATAGCAAAATCATAGCAACATCAATCTCAGAACACAGTGGATACTAGGGATCAAACCCTAACAAAACTAACTTGATTACATGGTAAATCTCATACAACCCATCATTGTCCAGCAAGCCTACAATGGAATTACTCACGCACGGTAGTGAGCATCATGAAATTGGTGATGTAGGATCGTTGATGATGACTGAGGGAGTCCTGGATAAGGCGGTATCCCGACAGCCGGACTATATACTTTGGCCGGGCTGTCGGACTATGAAGATACAAGATTGAAGACTTCGTCCCGTGTTCGGATGGGACTCTCCTTTTGCGTGGAAGGCAAGCTTGGTGATTTGGATATTAGATCTCCTTCTCTGTATCCGACTCTGTGTAACCCTAACCCCCCTCCGGTTTCTATATAAACCGGAGAGTTTAGTCCATAGGACAAGAACAATCATAATCATAGGCTAGCTCCTAGGGTTTAGCCTCTACGATCTCGTGGTAGATCAACTCTTGTAATACTCATATCATCAAGATCAACCAAGCAGGAAGTAGGGTATTACCTCCATCGAGAGGACCTGAACTTGGGTAAACATCGTGTCCCCAGTCTCTTGTTACCATTAGCCTTAGGCGCACAGTTCGGGAC
The DNA here is from genome assembly GCA_963921465.1 of Triticum timopheevii. Taxonomy (NCBI): domain Eukaryota; kingdom Viridiplantae; phylum Streptophyta; class Magnoliopsida; order Poales; family Poaceae; genus Triticum; species Triticum timopheevii. Next base: position 91,070,635 of record OY997271.1, read on the forward strand.
CCCCTACCCGAGATCCACCGGTTTTGACACCGACATTGGTGCTTTCATTGAGAGTTCCCCTGTGTCGTTGCTGTAAGGCTCGATGGCTCCTTCAATCTTCAACAACAATGCGGTCCAGGGTGAGACTTTTCTCCCCGGACAGATCTTCGTGTTTGGTGGCTTTGCACTGCGGGCCAATTCGCTTGGCCATCTGGAGCAGATCAACAGCTACGCCCCTGGCCATCAGGTCAGGTTCAGAAACTTGAATTACACGGCTGATATCTGCGGAGACTTGATCTTTGAAGGATTCGTTCCTACGCCTGGAGTGTCGAACGGTCACGACGAGCATGACTTAGATCTGCTGTCGGACAGTATTCGGGATATCGCACCTATAGAAGCTTCGGACCTAAATCTGGGGCAGATCGCGTCATCCAAGGATGGGCGGATGGACCCCTCCATGGAGGCCGCATACTCATCGGCGTTGGAGCCGGACACAGACTCCACCTCTAAGGAAATCAGTGTCGCCGGACCCCCGGACTCGTTTCCGGCCATGGGTCCCGGACCGCGCGCATCCATACCCATCGAAGCTGATTGGGCACCAATTATGGAGTTCACTGCCGCGGATGTTTTTCAGCGCTCGCCTTTCGGCGACGTGCTAAACTCTTTAAGGTCTCTCTCTTTGTCAGAAGACTCTTGACCGAACTATGTCCGGCCCGAGTGGGATACGGACGATGAAAAAAATCGCTGCCCACCCACCACCCACTTCATAGCCATTGTCGATGACCTAACAGACATGCTTGATTTCGACTCCGACGACATCGACGGTATAGACATCGATGCAGGGGACGATCTGGAACCACCGCCCACGGGGCGCTGGACTGCCACCTCATCATACAACATATACATGGTGGATATGCCTAAGGAGGACAACGACGACAAAAAGGACACAACGGAGGATAAACCCCCCGGACAAAAGCCAAAACGATGGCGCATGCGCCGCTCTAAGTCCAGTCACAGTAAAAATAGCGACAACAGTGCAAGAAAAATTGACACTCCAGTCGACTCCAAAGGCAACAATATGGACCCAGCGATGGAGCAGGATGAGCCAGGCCACGCTGAACACAGCCTAGAACAGACGCTCGATCACAGCGATCCCGAGGGCCGAACTCATCAACCTGCCTACGCAGAGGAGGACAGTCCGGTCGATGATGCATTCATCATCCCGGAAAAACGTTTGGAACAAGATAACCTCCGCAGGAGGCTTATGGTCACCGCGAGGAGCCTAAAAAAGCAGAAGCAAAGGCTTAAGGCAACGCAGGATACGCTCAACCACAGATGGAACAAGGTGCTAGACACTGAAGGAAAATATGGCGACGATCGCCACACAAAGAGCTACCCAAAACGCAAGCTGCTGCCCGAATTCAACGATGAGGCTGTAGAGCCCATTCCGCCGAAGAACAATACGGCCAATCGGCCGGACCAACCACTTCATGGCCGCGATAGAGCAGGCACTAACGCCGAACACGACTTACATGAGCTCCTGGACAAAAAGGCCGACGCGACCAGGTCCATCTATGGATCCAGAGGACATGCTCCGACGCGGGATTATGGTCACCAAAACGATCATATTGATCGAGTACCAGTTCGGAATCAACACCGGACACAACAATAGTCGACAGCATGCCACGACATCTCCAGATACAGAGGGGCTGTGCACGCTCTGTGCTTCACCGACGAGGTGCTGGATCACAAATTTCCACAAGGATTCAAACCCGTGAACATAGAGGCATACGACGGAACGACAGACCCTAGGGTCTGGATTGAAGATTTTATCCTTCATATCCACATGGCTCGTGGGGATGACCTCCACGCTATCAAATACCTTCCCCTCAAGTTGAAAGGGCCAGCTCGGCACTGGTTGAAAAGCCTCCCCGAAAATTCAATCGGAAGCTGGGAGGAACTTGAGGACGCTTTCAGGGCCAATTTTCAAGGGACCTATGTCCGACGTCCGGACGCAGACGATTTAAGTCACATAATACAACAGCCCGGAGAGTCAGCCCGCAAGCTTTGGAACAGATTTCTTAGTAAGAAGAATCAAATTGTTGACTGTTCGGATGCCGAAGCCCTAGCTGCCTTAAATCACAGTATCTGGGACGAGTGGCTGGCCAGACACCTCGGCCAAGAAAAGCCGAGGACAATGGCGGCCTTAACAAGCCTTATGACCCGCTTTTGTGCTGGCGAGGACAGTTGGTTAGCCCGTAAAGGCACTAGTGACCCAGGCACATCCAAAATTAGGGATGCCAACGGGAAGTCACGACACAATAAGAACAAGTGTCGGAACAATGAAGACAGTCCATACAACACGGCGGTCAACACCGGATTCAGGGGCTCTCGACCCGGTCAAAGAAAGAAGCCATTTAAAGGCAGCAAAGAAGGACTGTCCAGCCTGAATAAAGTCCTGGACAGATTGTGCCAAATTCATGGCACCCCCGAAAAACCTGCGAATCACACTCACAGAGAATGCTGGGTCTTCAAGCAGGCCGGCAAGTTAAACGCCGAACACAAGGAAAGGGAAACACCAAGTGAAGACGAGAATGAGCCTCGCCAGCCGAACACTGGGGAACAGAAAAAATTCCCACCAGAAGTCAAAACAGTAAACATGATCTACGCGACTCACATACCAAAGAGAGGGTGCAAACGCGCGCTCAGAGACGTATACACTGTAGAGCCCGTTGCCCCCAAATTCAACCCCTGGTCGGCCTGCCCGATCACCTTTGATCACAGGGACCACCCCACTAGTATCCAACACGGAGGGTCGGCTGCCTTGGTGTAATCGATGGATACCATCTCACTCGAGTCCTCATGGATGGCGGCAGTGGTCTTAATCTGATATATCAGGACACCGTCCGCAAGATGGGGATAGACCCATCCAGAATTAGCCAAATTAACACCACCTTTAAAGGAGTGATACCAGGCGTTAAGGCCCGCTGTAGGGGCTCTCTCGTATTAGAGGTGACATTCGGTTCTCCCGACAACTTCAAAAGCGAAGAATTACTCTTCGACATCGCTCCCTTCAACAGTTGTTATCATGCATTACTCGGAAGAACGGCCTTTGCTGGCTTCAACGCAGTACTGAACTACTCCTACCTTCAACTCAAGATGCCTGGTCCATGCGGCGTCATCACTGTTAGTGGAAACACAGAGCATTCCTTACGTGCGGAAGAGTATGCGGTGGCTCCTGCAGCCAGACACTAAGCAGCCTCTCTCACCAGAACGCATGATCGGTCATTAAGACCACAGACATGGTTAGACGAGTCCGGTGCACCACCATCGGTAACAGCCCAGATAAACCTGAGCTGGGTGCTATGCATATACCCCCATTGATGGTACCAGGGGCTACAAACATGTAATAAGGCCCACAATTCGGCTTGACCTTATTAATATATCAGTGTCTCATATTTCTAAAATTCATTGAGAATAAACAACTTTTCGAATGCTTACGCCACACTCTTTTACATGAGTTTCTCATTTTTACAGACACTATTCATGCGACACCCTTCCAGGATACGACACAACGGAGACAAAGGCGCAGACGTGCAGCAGGGCCCCGCTTAAAGGTTTCTCTTTAGATTAAGCCCCTGTGTAAACCTTCTTTACTGTCTCTTGTTGCTTGACATCCCATGGGTATTCAATACACCCACAGGGGATACTGGCGTTATAGGCATTTCGCCACGACAGATCAATGCACGTACCTGGAAATATAGGGTTCATAATCGAGGGCGTTGCTCAGCCCAGTATATGTTATAAAGTCCGAATACCTTCGGGAGTGTTCGGCGTCGCGAGTTTGGCCTTATATGCATCAGCTCCGAATCATGTTTTTGGTCAAATGTTGGGTTTGCCCGGCTCCTGGGTTTGCTGCCTTACATTCTGTTCTATCGGCTAAGGCAGCCAAATGAGAACTACTGCGATTGTGCCCTAGTTATTCCGGATGAGCACCTCAGTAGAGAAAGCCGAAAACTGACTGTCATGATACGGCGAGAGACTGGTCAACCACTCGAGGACTCATCGGAATCTTTAGGATTCCTCCGCATTAACGAAGGACCGTTTCCCGGTCACGTACATACGCGCCCCTATCCGGATACACGCGGAGGTACTAGGGGCTACATAGTAGCCCCACCGTCAAACTCCTATGGCTAAGTGAAAGTGTTACAGCTATATAGTCTGGTTGCCTAGTTCGACGTGTGATCACCTCCTTAATGGACCAAGACGTTGGATCAAGCATGATTAGGCACATTTTCTCGAACACCCCCGCATTATATGCGTTGGGGCTGAAGCCAACGACTGCTAACTTTCAGGTTATATACATACATAAACGGTCGCACAGGAGGCACTATAATACTTCCAGGCGAAAGTATAAACAAAGCCTTTACAATTAAAATAGAATTGTTTTTACAATTAAATGACTTGTCACTCGAACATGACACTCTTCGAGCACTAAGCCTCTATCATACGGGCACCTTCTATGACCTGCTCAAAATAGTGCTCGGCTAGGTCCTGGCTTCCTGCCGGACTCTGGGTTGCAATGCTGGTAGCCTCCATATCCGCCCAGTATGTTTTAACATGGGCAAGAGCCATCCGTGCACCCTCTATGCATGCTGACCTCCTCATGGCATCGATTCTCGATACAGCACCACGGAATTGTTGCGCTAAACCAAAATAACTGCTCGACATTGGTCCCTTTGGCCATAGATGGTCTATCACAGACCTCATTGCAAGACCGGACAACCTACGGAGCTCGGCCATAGCGGCCATCCTCTCACTCAACGGCAGTGGGCACATCGGAGCATTGAATAGCGACCAGAACAACCTTTCTATGTCATTATCTTTTTTTATCCTTGAAGAACTTGGTCGTATCAACCGCACTTTTTGCCAGATCTGCATACGCGTCTGCAGCGCTCAAAAGATGATCCAGAGGAGCATACTTGGGGTCTCCAAACTTCATCCGCAGCAAATATGGGCTTCCAGCCGTGATGTCTCCGGCCTGTCGAAGCTCCTCCCGCAACTCTAATTTCAGAGCGCGTCTCCTTGGCCGCATCCAGGGCCTTCTTCAGGTCAGCCGACTTTGCCTGATTCTCCTTCTCGAGAATCTCATACCGGCCGGCGGCGTCCCTCAGCTCCACAGCCATCTCGGCTATTTTTTCTTCGCTTCGGTGATGAGCAGCCTGTTCGGCTCTCAAATCTTTGGCCGCCTTTAGGGCAGCCGCATTGCTAGCCCGGGCTTGTTCCTTGGCTAGGGCAAGTTCCGCCCTCAGGGCATCAATGGCAGCAGCTCCGCCTGCATCCAAATCATACCATATTAATATTACACTCCTCTTAATATTTCCTAAACAAATGTGGAGACAAGAGCACATACTCTGTGACTCGTCAAGCCGCTTGTTTACAAGCGTGATGTCAGCGTCCACCACATCAATCTATCGCCTCAGCTCGACAAATTCAGCGGACCGGTCTAGCGTCGGACCCTTAGCAACCTGCGCACGAATGTAGTGCGATCATTACCTGGGAGTGTGATCCTCCGTTTGCCGCCTAGGGCTGGCAACCAGAGTCTCAGGGGCTACTATCTATACGGAGCACACCTATAATGTGCGGTACAACCAAAAAATCATGTGTTCTGTGGAGTACCTCAAAGCCTTTGAGTAGGCTCGTAAAAGCCTCATTCAACCCGCCTGTGGTGGATGAAATCTTCTCCAACACCGTACCCATTAACGTACAGTGATCCTCCGAGAGAGCAGCTTGCTCCAGGAGGCCCGTCAGTATGTTCGGCCGGGTGCCGGACTATCCCGGACCCTTCTCACTGCCCTCCATGGGAGCCGAACACGCTGGGCTCGGGGTGGCCAAAGTGTTAGCTTCCGGCCTCGGCGGATCTGGACTCCTCCGTGAAGACACCTCCGGGTCGCCCGCCCCATGGGGCGGAGAGGCAGGTGGGGTTTCACTCTCCATCATCTCTGGAAGAAGATCCCCCGAAGACGAACTCTGTTGAGACGAGCTACTAGCCGGACTGCAAAAAAATAGATCCGTGTTAATATTCTCGGAGGAGGAAACCATATCTTTTTATTTACGATTAACTTATAGCTCGGTGGAGGGCTGGCCCGTTTGCGGGCATGGTGCGGTGAGGACGCCCTTCGGGGCAGGGCCCCCTGGTGAAGCTTTCTTCCCTTGTTTAGGCACCTCAGTCTCCAAGTGTTCGGAGGCGGCCCTTTTCTTCCCGCGGGGGAGGAAACCTTGGATTCACCTCCCCGATTATCCTCCTTCGTGGAGACAGTAATCCCCCCGGTTTGGATGTGCAATGTGTGAAGCTCGGCTTCTCTATTCTTCTCTTCCCCTTTCCCCAAGGGCACTTGACTTAGCGCGCGTCTAAGCATCCTGGCTATCGCAGGACTAGGCGAGCCTTCGAGAAGTGGGGCCGGACACCTGATCCTCTCCGCCTTGCTGAGCCAATCCTGGCAGCAGACAAGTTTTCAGAATAGTGGTGTGATAAATATAAACGAAGTGTTCGGTTACAGGGTTACTTACTTGGGTATCTGGGTGGTTGCAGCTCAGGCCTGCATCCTCGGTGGTGTCTGAACACTTTACTTGTGGTCCGAAGGATAACTTATACATCCCTTCGAGCGTCATGCTGAAGAAGTGCTGAATGGTTCGTGGACCTTCTGGATTGAACTCCCACATCTAGAGAGGTCGACGTTTGTACGGCAGGGCCCGTCGAACTAGCATTACCTGAATGATTCTGACAAGACTGATATCCCTCTCAAGAAGCTCCTGAATGCGGCTCTGAAATGTCGGTATGTCATTTGTAGGCCCCCAGTCCAGTCCCACGTTAGCCCATGACGCCAGTTGAGGCGGAGGGCCCGGGGGCAGCCGCCCACTTTGTGCCTCGGGGAGCTGTGACGTAGAACCACCTCCGTTGCCACAGATCAGACACCTCCGAGAAGGAACACTCTGGCCATGGGGCATTGGCGTTTCTGCTTATTGCAGTGCCTCCGCACTCCGCGTGTCGCCCCTCGGTCACCTTCAGCTTCACATTAAAGGTCTTGAGCCATAAGCCGAAGTGTGGGGTGATGTGGAGGAAGGCTTCACACACAACGATGAACGACGAGATGTCAAGGATGGAATCTGGAGCTAGATCGTGAAAATCTAGCCCATAATAGAACATGAGCCCTCTCACGAAGGGATCTAGGGCAAAACCTAAGCCTCGGAGGAAGTGAGAAACGAATACAACACTCTCGTTGGGTTCGGCAGTGGGGATGACCTGCCCTGGAGCAGGAAGCCTGTGCTTGACATCAGCAATCAGATATCTGGCCTCCCTGAGCTTCGCAATGACCTCCTCTGTGACGGAGGAGGTCATCCACCGGCCTTGAAGGTTGGATCCGAACATGAATGAAGATCCAAAGTGCCTAAGGTTGAGCTTCGATTTCTGGAACTTGAGATGCAGAAAGGCGCGAGCGTGGTAAGAAAGGGATAGGCCTCGACCCCTCTATAAAGGGGGAGAATATCAAGCGTCCTCAGCATAACTGTTTGGGACTTACCTAAAAACACGGAGTCATGCCAACATGCACCCGTATTGATGAGAATCCCACGATAAGGGGGACATGATCTCTGGTTCGACAAGGCGTGCCAATAAAACCGCCTTGTAGTGTGTGTCGTGGCAGGCTGCGAAAAAACGGTTTGTATTAAACCAGGCCGCGGCGTAAGGATATGCTGGGAAAAATTGTCAGTAGATTGGATTTGTAAAATATCGTGCTCTCTACGGTGGTGTGTGGAAATTATTTTGCAGAGCCGGACACGATTTAAGTGTTCGGAATTTACTTTGGAGTATTCGAAGATGGAACCCACCTTGCAATGCCGAAGACAATCTGCGCGCCGGACTCATCGTCATTGAAGCCTGGTTCAGGGGCTACTTAGGGAGTCCTGGATAAGGGGGTATCCGGACAGCCGGACTATATACTTTGGCCGGACTGTCGGACTATGAAGATACAAGATTGAAGACTTCGTCCCGTGTCCGGATGGGACTCTCCTTTGCATGGAAGGCAAGCTTGGCGATTCGAATATTAGATCTCATTCTCTGTAACCGACTCTATGTAACCCTAGCCCCCTCCGGTGTCTATATAAACCGGAGGGTTTAGTCCGTAGGACAAGAACAATCATAATCATATGCTAGCTCCTAGGGTTTAGCCTCTATGATCTCGTGGTAGATCAACTCTTGTAATACTCATATCATCAAGATCAATCAAGCAGGAAGTAGGGTATTACCTCCATCGAGAGGGCCCGAACCTGGGTAAACATCGTGTCCCCAGTCTCCTGCTACCATTAGCCTTAGACGCACAGTTTGGGACCCCTACCCGAGATCCGCCGGTTTTGACACCGACAATGACGAGGCGACGAATCCCCCTCTCTGGAGCCCCGAACGGACTCCAGATCAGCCCTCCCGAGAGAGATTAGGGCTTGGTGGCGGCTCCGTATCGTAAAACGTGAAAAAACTTCCTCTCTGATTTTTTCTCCGCGAGACGGAATATATGGAGTTGGAGTTGAGGTTGGCAGAGCTGTAGGGGGCCCATGAGACAGGGGGCGCACCCAGAGGGGGTGGGCGCGCCCCCACCCTCGTGGACAGGGTGTGGGCCCCCTAGTCTTCATCTTTTGCCAGTATCTTTTATATTTTCTGAAACTTGTCTCCGAGGATTTTCAGTTCATTCTGGGAACTTTTGTTTTCTACACATAAAACAACATCATGGTAATTCTGGTGAAAACAGCGTCAGTCCGGGTTAGTATCATTTAAATCATGCAAGTTAGAGTCCAAAACAAGGGCAAAAGTGTTTGGAAAAGTAGATACGTTGGAGACGTATCAACTCCCCCAAGCTTAAACCTTTGCTTGTCCTCAAGCAATTCAGTTGATAAACTGAAAGTGATAAAGAAAAACTTTTACAAACTCTGTTTGCTCTTGTTGTTGTAAACATGCAAAGCCAGCATTCAAGTTTCAACATATATTATGAACTAACCATACTCATAATAACACCTTGGTCTGACAATTACTCATATCAGTAGCATAATCAGCTAGCGAGCCATAATAATAAAACTCGGATGACAACACTTTCTCAAAACAATCATAACATGATATAACAAAATGGTATCTTGCTAGCCCTTTCTGAGACCGTAAAACATGAATGCAGAGCACCTTTAAAGATCAAGGATTGACTAAACATTGTAATTCATGGTGAAAGAGATCCAGTCAAGTCTTACCCAATATAAACCAATAGTAATACATGGAAATAACAGTGTTCTCTCCAGCGGGTGTTTTGTAATAAGAAGGTGATGATTCAACATAAAAGTAAATAGATAGGCCCTTCGCAGAGGGAAGCAGGGATTTGTAGAGGTGCCAGAGCTCGATTTTAAAATAGAGATTGAATAACATTTAGGGCGGCATACTTTCACTGTCAACGCAACAACTATGAGATGGCTGTATCCTCCATACTACATGCATTATAGGCAGTTCCCACGCAGAATGGTAAAAGTTTATACTCCCCCACCACCAACAAGCATCAATCCATGGCTTGCTCGAAACAACGAGTGCCTCCAACTAACAACAGCCCTAGGGGAGTTTTGTTTAATTATATTGATTTGCTTTGATCTTTTTGGATCTTGGGACTGGGCATCCCGATTACCGGCCCTTTCTCGTGAATGAGGAGCGGAGTCCACTCCTCTTGAGAATAACCCACCTAGCATGGAAGATATAGGCAGCCCTAGTTGAAACATGAGCTGCTCGAGCATACAAAACAGAATTTCATTTGAAGGTTTGGAGTTTGGCACATACAAATTCACTTGGAACGACAGGTAGATACCGCATATAGGAAGGTACGGTGGACTCATATGGAACAACTTTGGGGTTTAAGGAGTTTGGATGCACAAGCAGTATTCCCGCTTAGTACAGGTGAAGGCTAGCAAAAGACTGGGAAGCGACCAACTGAGAGAGCAACAATAGTCATAAACATGCAGTAAAACTAATTCACACCGAGCACAAGCATGAGTAGGATATAATCCACCATGAACATAAATATCATGAAGGCTATGTTGATTTTGTTTCAACTACATGCGTGAACATGTGCCAAGTCGAGTCACTCAATTCATTCAAAGGAGGATACCATCCCATCATACAACATCATAATCATTCTAATAGCATGTTGGCACGCAAGGTAAACCATTATAACTCATAGCTATTCAAGCATGGCACGAGCAACTATAATCTCTAAGTGTCATTGCAAATATGTTTACTTCATAATAAGCCGAATCAGGAACGATGAACTCATCATATTTACAAAAACAAGAGAGGTTGAGTTCATACCAGCTTTTCTTATCTCAATCAGTTCATCATATATCGTCATTTTTGCCTTTCACTTGCACAACCGAACGATGTGTATTATAATAAGAGTGCACGTGCATTGGACTAAGCTGGAATCTGCAAGCATTCAACTCAAGAGAGAAGACAAAGTAATATGGGCTCCAAGTTAAATAAACAATCATGCATATGAGAGCCACTAAATTTTTTTAATATGGTCTTCTACTCTCAACCCCCCCCCCCCCCAAGGAAAGAAAAGAAAATAAAACTATTTACACGGGAAAGCTCCCAACAAGTAAAAGAAGAACGAGAAATCTTTGGGTTTTCATTTTAATTTCTACCACAAGCATGGATATTAAACTAACTATTTTTTTGGTTTTTCTTAAGGTTTATCAAACACACAAGAAGAAAACTAGAAAAAGGAAATTAAACTAGCATGGATAATACAATGAAAGAGTACGCGCACCGACGACTAGAATAGTGTGTGAACATGAATGTAAAGTCGGTGAGAAATACGTACTCCCCTAAGATTAGGCTTTTGGCCTAAGTTGGTCTAATGCCACAGACCGCGGTTACTCTCCCCGGTGTACTGAGGGGTGTAATCAGGATACCACTGGCTGGCAGTTTCCTCCGGATCCCACTGATAAGATGATGCACGATAATGGTCCAGTGAAGGTTCCGGCTCGGGCTCAGGCTCTGGAGTGGATGCTTGGCCTCGATGAGCATACACCACTTCCAGCGTGAGAAGATAATTATCTGCAGTTAAATCAAACAACAGAGGTGCAGGCAGAATAATAGTCTCATTGTGTTTCTTATTAAATCTCAAGTTATACAGGAGCATCTTATCATCATTATGAACAATAAACTTTTGTACTATGGATATTAAGTCGGCGAAGTGTGTAATTTCACGGCGACTTATGGCATTGAGGATTCCAATGTCTGTGCAGTTGTTACAGAAGAATGAAATTGCATCCCTCTCGCGGCAGTCTTTTATCCTGTTCATAACCAGGAGGAATCTGGCCCAGTAATGATGTACTGTCTCCCCGGGCTCTTGCCGAATTTGGGATAGATCCCTTATATTTGGGTGGGCGGGTGGATTTAAATCCGGAACCTTGTCTGATCTAAGACTCAGAGGCCAAGAAATTTCCAAACTCGGAAGCTTGTTTTCTTGGGCGTTGTTCAATGAATCAGGCTCGCTACCCGACTTTAGGTTCAAGGCTTGGGCGACGTCCACCACTCCACGGATGTCCGGTTTGGAGGGATCAGGAATCCGGACATATCTGGTCCTTAGGATGGGCGAAGATTCGCCGCATTGTTCCTCCACCACTTCAACGTGGTGGGTGACATGGGGAGAGTCAATCTCTCTCTGATCGGGTTTAAGCCCAATCTGGCTGTAATCTGTAGCGACTCCCAGGGCGGTGATGCGATCCAAGAGCTCATTTAAGGAAGAGAGCTCCATCAGATCTAACTGCTCGGCGAGTTCCGAGCTGATGTGGAGATCACTTTCGATGACCCGAGAGGTCGTCGTCGGCGCGGCGGCCGAACAGGCGGTCATCAAAAAGCCGCCTAACCGGAGAGTTTGGCCGACAGCCAAGGCTCCTTTAGCAACAGCGCCGTCTTTAAAGACGGGGTGCGGCATCCTTCCTGACGGTGACGACACAGAGGAACTCTCAATGAAAGCACCAATGTCGGTGTCAAAACCGGCGGATCTCGGGTAGGGGGTCCCGAACTGTGCGTCTAGGCGGATGGTAATAGGAGACAAGGGACACGATGTTTTTACCCAGGTTCGGGCCCTCTCGATGGAGGTAAAACCCTATTCCTGCTTGATTAATATTGATGATATGGGTAGTACAAGAGTTGATCTACCACGAGATCAGAGAGGCTAAACCCTAGAAGCTAGCCTATGGTATGATTGTTGTTCGTCCTACGGACTAAACCTCTCCGGTTTATATAGACACTAGAGAGGGCTAGGGTTACACAGAGTCGGTTACAATGGGAGGAGATCTCCATATCATATCACCAAGCTTGCCTTCCACGCCAAGGAAAGTCCTATCCGTACATGGGACGAAGTCTTCAATCTTGTATCTTCATACTCCGGGAGTTCGGCCAAAGGTCATAGTCCGGCCATCCGGACACCCCCTAATCCAGGACTTCCTCAGTGCTCTTCTTGTAGAGCTCTCCTTCATGGACATTGTAGGCCTTAGCGAGTCGCACAATACAACGTGCCTCATTTTGGTCTTCGGGGAGCTCTTGCCTATTTAGGTAGGCCAAGAAGGGCTTGGTCCACGGGGCGATGACAGCCATTATTTCGTGGGCCGAAGGTGTTATTTCGGTGGCAGAGCCTCCGATTACGTCAGATGGTTCGGAATTTGGGGTTGTGTTCGGAGCTGGACTAATATTTCCAAACTCCCCCTCCCATACCACGGACGGCTTGAACAACCTTTCCAAGAAGATATTAGGTGGGACGGGGTCACGTTTAGCACCGTTGCCGGCGAGGATATCGGCCGCTTGATTATTTTCCCTGACCACGTGGTGGAATTCGAGCCCCTCGAACCGAGCTGACATTTTAAGGATGGCATTGTGATAAGCCACCATTTTCAGGTCCTTGGCATCAAAGTCTCCATTTATCTGAGATATTGCGAGGTTCGAGTCCCCGTGCACTTCGAGGCATTAGATGCCCATGGAGACTGCCATCCAAAGACTATGCAATAGAGCCTCGTATTCGACTACATTGTTGGAGTCTGTGTATAATATTTGGAGTACATACTGAGCCGTGTCTCCGGTGGGGGATGTCAGGACAACACCCGCTCCCAATCCGGCTAGCATTTTAGAGCCGTCGAAATGCATGATCCAATTTGAGTACACGCCGTACTCTTTAGGGAGTTCATCTTTTGTCCATTCGGTGATGAAGTCACTTGCGACTTAATGGCCCACCGTGGTTTGTATGTCATGTCGAACGGAAGGAGCTCAATAGCCCATTTAGCAATTCGGCCTGTTGTGTTGCGGTTATTTATTATGTCATTGAGTGGTACTTTGGAGACACCGTGATCAAGCACTCCTAAAAGTAGTTTCGTAGTTTTCGGGATGCCATGAAGAACGCATACGCTATCTTTTGATAGTGTGGGTACTGAGATTTGCATGGAGTGAGGACATGCGACACATAATATACCGGCTTGTGGAGCGGGAACTTGTGTCCGTCTGCTTGCGCTCAGAACTTGGTTTGTTGCGGCTATGTATAATAGCATGGGTTCGCCAATGTTTGGTGCGGTCAGGACTGGGTTTGTGGCCAAGAGTGCTTTTATTTCTTCCAGTCCGGCCGTGGCCGCATCCGTCCATTCGAAGTGTTCGGTGCATCAAAGGAGATAAAGAGGTAGTGCCTTTTCTCCTAAGCGGGAGATCAAGCAGCTTAAGGCAGCCACGCATCCAGTTAGTTTCTGGATCTGCTTGAGGTCTGTTAGGATAGCCAACTGTGACAGAGCTCGGATTATTGCCGGATTTGCTTCAATTCCTCTATTGGAAACGATGAAGCCGAGCAATTTCCCGGAGGGTACCCCGAAGACACATTTCTCCGGGTTGAACTTGATGTCGTATGTTCGGAGATTGTCGAACGTAAGCCTCAAGTCATCTATTAAAGTTTCAATGTGTCTTGTTTTGATGACCACGTCGTCTACGTAGGCCTCTACTGTCTTGCCGATTTGTTTTTCCAGGCATGTCTGAATCATGCGTTGATAGGTTGCGCCGGTGTTTTTAAGCCCGAAAGGCATGGTGTTAAAATAGAAGGGGCCATACAGTGTAATGAAGGCCGTTGTGGCCTGGTCGGACTCCGCCATCTTGATCTGATGGTATCCGGAGTATGCGTCGAGGAAGCACAATGAGTCGTGTCCTGCGGTGGCGTCAATGATTTGGTCAATGCGGGGGAGGGGGAAGGGATCCTTAGGGCAAGCTTTATTGAGGTCATTGAAGTCAACACATAAGCACCAGGATTTGTCCTTCTTTGGTACCATTACCAAGTTTGCTAGCCAATCCGGATGTTTGATATCTCTGATGAATCCGGCCTCGAGTAGCTTGGCTAGCTCCTCTCCCATGGCTTGCCGCTTAGGCTCTGAGAAGCGCCTAAGAGTCTGCTTGACTGGCTTGTATCCTTTCAGTATATTGAGGCTGTGTTCGGCCAGCTTGCGTGGGATGCCTGGCATGTCTAAAGGGTGCCAGGCGAAGATATCCCAATTCTCACGCAGGAAATCTCGCAGTGCGGCGTCTACAGTTGGGTTCAACTGTGTCCCAATGGAAGCTGTCTTTGTAGGGTCCGTTGGGTGGACCTGGAATTTGACTATCTCGTCCGTGGGTTTGAAGGAGGTGGATTTAGGTCGCTTGTCGAGTATCACGTCGTCTCTGTCCACTGTTGCTCGCAGCGTTGTCAATTCTTTGGCCGCGAGGGCTTCCGATAGTGCCTCCAGGGCGAGGGCGGCGGTTTTATTTTTGGCGCGGAGTGCGACGTCCAGATCACTAGCTAGAGTGATGATTCCGTTGGGCCTGGGCATTTTAAGCTTCATATACCCGTAATGGGGTATATCCTGGAAACTCGTGAATGCGTCTCGCCCCAAGAGGGCGTGGTATCCGCTGCTGAACGGGGCTACTTGGAATGTAATTTCTTCGGACCTGTAATTCTCCGGCGTGCCGAATACCACATCTAGTGTGATTTTTCCCGCGCATCGCGCCTCCCGACTAGGGATGATTCCCCTGAAGGTCGTGCTGCTTTGCTCAATGCGGCTCTTGTCAATTTCCATCTTGTTAAGGGTTTCCTCGTAGATGAGGTTTAGTCCGCTTCCGCCGTCCATGAGCACTTTAGTGAGCCTAAAGCCGTCCATGATTGGACTAAGGACCAAAGCGGCTGGTGCTCGGACTGTTCGGAATTGAGGTTCATCACTGGCATTGTAAGTTATAGCCGCGTCGTTCCATGGGTTTATTGTTGCCAGGCGGCAAACTTTGGCGAGGCTGCGCTGAGCTCGCTTGCGCCTATTATTTGAGGAGAAAGTTTCGAAGATTGTAAATACCGTACTGTTGTTGCCGACGGGATGTTGCTCTGCTGTATGGCTTAAGAGGAGATCCTCGCCGCTCTTGGCTACCTGCCGGAGTATCCAACATGCTCTAAGGCTATGGGTTAGGGTGGTATCCGGTGTGCTATGAATTTTGCACGGCCCACTGAGCCATTCCTCCAATACGGTTCCGCGCCTTGTATCAGGCATTTGTTTTTTGGTAACTGAATCGGGTATCCTACGAGAGTTTGCCCTTTTAGTTTGGAGGAAGGGTTTAGTGAGAGCCGGACTATCCTAGAAGTTTGTTTGGGTTTTCCAAGTGCTTTCCATCGTGCAGTATTTCTGCACTATGGTCGCTAAGTCAGCAAAGCGTACTATGTCGCGGCGACTTATGGCGTTGATGATCCCTTTGTCCATGTAATTTTGGCAAAAGAGGGAGATTGCGTCTTGTTCGCAACAGTCCTTGACCCTGTTTACCACAAGGAGGAATCTGGCCCAGTAACGATGTACTGTCTCCTGGGGCTCTTGTCTAATATGCGGAAGATTGAATAAAATTGGGTGGGTGGGTGTTTTCGAATCCAAATCCTGATCCAATCTGAGACCCAGGGGAAAAGAAGCTTCCGAGCTTAACGGCTCGGGTTCTGGGATGTTGACCAATTTGTTTGACCCATCACCCAATCCTAAGTTCGGGGTTTGGGTCATGTCCTCCCGCGAGCGGGAGTCCGGCTCAGAGAGCTCGGAAATCCAGACACAGTTCGTCCTCAAAATAGAGGGAGAGTTTGTATGATGCTCCTCCACCACCGCGATCTCGTGGGTGACTGGCGAAGAATAAATCTCCCTTTGGTCAGGTTTAAGCCCGATCCAATCATAGTCCGTAGCGACGCCCAGGGCGGCGAAGCAATCCAAGAGCTCACTAAGGGAAGAGAGTTCCATTGGATCCATCTGTTCGGTGATTTCCGAGCGGACGTGGAGGCTGTTTTTGATGACCTGAGAAGTCATCGTCGGCGGTCATGACGAAGCCGCCCAGCCAGAGAGTTTGGCCTTGGGACAGTGCTCCCCCAAAGGTGATGTTGTCCCTGACAATGAGGCGAGCCATCGAGCCTTAAAGTGACGACACAGAGGAACTCTCAATGAAAGCACCAATGTCGGTGTGAAAACCGGCGGATCTCGGGTAGGGGGTCCCAAACTGTGCGTCTAAGGCTAATGGTAACAGGAGACTGCGGACACGATGTTTACCCAGGTTCGGGCCCTCTCGATGGAGGTAATACCCTACTTCCTGCTTGATTGGTCTTGATGATATGAGTATTACAAGAGTTGATCTACCACGAGATCAGAGAGGCTAAACCCTAGAAGATAGCCTATGTTATGATTGTTGTTGTGTCCTACGGACTAAACCCTCCGGTTTATATAGACACCGGAGTGGGCTAGGGTTACACAGAGTCGGTTTACAGAGAAGGAGATCTACATCCGAATCGCCAAGCTTGCCTTCCACGCCAAGGAGAGTCCCGTCCGGACACGGGACGAAGTCTTCAATCTTGTATCTTCATAATCCAACAGTCCGGCCAAAGTACATAGTCCGGCTGTCCGGATACCCCCTTATCCAGGACTCCCTCACCGACCCCTTACATTTCTGGCATGGAATCGACGCAAGTCTTGCTGATAAATGGTCGACCAGATCAAGGCCATCTCTCTTTCTTCTTCCAGGAGGTGGATTGCATCTTGCCGAGCCTGCTTTGCTTCCTCTTCCGAGAAGAGTTCGACTAGAGGCGCGTTGTGGAGCAAATCACTCGGAAGTATGACTTCGGCTTCATAGACTAAGAAGAATGGAGTCCGTCCAGTCGACCGATTGGGAGTTGTCCTTAATCCCCAAAGCACAGACGGGAGCTCATCAACCCAAGCCCCTGCTGAGGGAGTCCTGGATAAGGGGGTATCCGGACAGCCGGACTATATTCATCGTCCGGACTATAGAAGCGTCAAGATACAAGATCAAGACTTCGGCTCGTGTTTGGATGGGACTCTCCTTTGCATGGAAGACAAGCTTGGCGATCCGAATATTATGTTTCCTTCCTTGTAACCGACTCCATGTAAACCCTAGCTCTCCGGTGTCTATATAAACCGGAGAGCATGGTCCTTAGAAGGCCGATCACAATTACAATCATACCAACATAGGCTATCTCTTAGGGTTTAGCCTCTACGATCTCGTGGTAGATCTACTCTTGTATTCCACATATCTTCAATATTAATCAAGCAGGAAGTAGGGTTTTACCTCCATCGAGAGGGCCCGAACCTGGGTAAACATTGTGTCCCTTGCTTCCGGTTACCATTAGCCTAAGACACACAGATCGGGACCCCCTACCCAAGATCCGCCGGTTTTGACACCGACATTGGTGCTTTCATTGAGTTCCTCTATGTCGTCGCTTCAAGGCTTGATGGCGTCTTCAATCGTCAACAACACACTCCAGGGGGAGACTTTTCTCCCCTGACAGATTTTTGTGTTCGGCGGCTTCGCGCTGCGGGCCAATTCGCTTGGCCACCTTGAGCAGATCGACAACTATGTCCCTGGCCACCAGATTAGGTTCGGAAACTCGAACTACATGGCAGATATTCGCGGAGACTTGACCTTTGATGGATTTGAGCCTGTGCCAGGAGTGCCGGACAGTCACAATGAGCACGGCCTAGACCTGCTGTTGGACAATGCTCGGAACATCACCCCTGCAATAGCCCTGGATCTAAATCCGGAACAGGTTGCGTTGCCCGAGGACGGAGGGATGGACCCCGCCCCGCCGGCTGCATGCTCATTGATGGTAGAGCCGAACACAGGCCACATCCCTGTGGAGACCTGTATCCCCGGACCCCCGGACTCGTATCCGGTCGTTGGTCCCGGTCCGCTCGCTCTTGAGCCATCCGAGCCAGGTCGGGCTCCAGTAATGGAGTTTACCGTTGCGGACATCTTTCAGCACTCACCCTTTGGCGACATGCCGAACTCGTTAAAGTCTCTCTCTTTGTCAGGAGGCTCTGGGCCGAACTATGTCCGGCTCGAGTGGGAAGCAGGCGACGAAGGAATTCGCTGCCCACCCACCACCCACTTCATTGCAACGATCGATGATTTAACCACGTGCTTGACTTCGACTTCGAAGACATCGACGGAATGGACGACGATGCCGGAGACGTACAGGAGCCACCGCTCACAGGGCGGTGGACAGCCACCTCTTTACACGATATACATATGGCGGACACTCCAGAAGAAACCAATGGCGGCGAGGCAGTAAAGGATAACCCCCAGGAGGAAAAGCAAAGCATGGGCGTCCTCGGTGCCGCCCCAAGCCCCGCCACAGCAATACCGGCCCCGGAGGCCGAATCAGCCCAGATAGTGCCGAAGAGGAATACAGCCCCGATCAGCCTACCTTCAAGCAGGCCGGACCGGCTACGGTGGGATATTTAGAAAGGGACGTCTATACACCCTCCTCCGAAGACGAGGTAAGCCTCGGCAATGACGAATTCGGCGTGCCTGAAAACCCAGTGGAACAAGTTCGCTTTAAGCGATGACTCATAGCCACCGCAAAGAGTCTGCAAAGGAAGCAAGAGCAGCTCCAAGTTGACCGAGATTTGCTAGCGGATAGGTGGACCAAGATCTTGGCCGCCGAAACATACGGATTTGACCGCCCTAGCAAAGGGCATACGAGGCACAACTGGCTACCTGAACCTAAGAAGAAGAACCAACAACATACAATCCGACGTCCACACACCACCACGATCCAAGACAGCAAAAAGGATACACAGAGAGGCATCCTATAGCCTCGGCACATCGGTCATAAACGTCAAGCCAAGGAAGCTGGCGCCAAGTCCAGCAACCCCTAGTCCGGTCAACGGACAAAGAACGGCTCAAGCCTATTCGGCCCGAGCTACATACTTGATCAACCGTGTGCAATTTACGGTACTCCAAGAAAGACGACAAAATACACCAATAGAGAATGTCGAATCTTCAAATCAAAGAGACCGGTTGCGTGCCGAAAATAATGACGGGAGGCGTCTAGTCAAGAGCCCCCCTATCATACAAACCATGGCAATTTAATTGCCGTATACCAAGATCTAGTAGTCCAGAGGCTCCACAATAACAAAGCCCCCACGGGTATACATTTACAAATAATACCCTCTACAAGATGTCAGGCCAAGTGCATTGGCCCATCGCCCTAACGGTCATTCTCAGATGACCAAAAACTGCCACATCACCGGCACATTCCCCTCATACGGTAGCTCACTGTCTGCTAAATGGGATAAACCACGCTGACTAGATTCCACGTGGTAAGCCGTAAGGCCAACACTAGTGATATATTCACGCCTACGTACAAGGCCAAAACCCGCCACTAGAGCGGAAATTATACAGCCGACCGGAGTAACAAGTCGGGCATGCCTATCAATATTGATATAACAGCCAACTATCCGGACACCAACTGGAGAGTCTGGGCTACTTCTCGGAATAGCGGCTGGGGTCACCAGGGTTCGATCAGGAACCTTTAGACCAACTACAGGAGGACGTTCGGCGGCCTTCGCGCACTTACATTTACAAACTAAATTTTATGCAGAACAGGTTTGGCGGCGTGAAGTCGGCCCGGACACACAAGGACAGGATCATGCAGGTCGACGGTAGTTCGGATTCACATTTGATCCATTCACAGCCCCCTCCAGTTCGGCTACCACAGGTTCCGCCAAAAAAACCATCTCTTTTTCCTAATCATAAATCGCATTCATATGCATAGTCATATCATCCTGCTGCAATGTGCAGACTTAAATAACATGCACCAGCCGTCGTTTGTCATCGACGCCTCTTTGCCACAATATGGCAGCCACGCTTCGTGGTGCGCCTAGTTATGCCAGGGGCTACACAATACGGCAACAAAGTCCGACCACCTTTTCGGTCGCTCGGCACCCCGAACTTATAACACTATATGCATCAGCTCCGAATCATGTCTTGGGTCATTGGTTGGGTTTGCCCGGCTCCCATGTTTTGGTACCTTACGTTCCGTTCCGTCGGCTAAGGTAGCACTGGGAGAACTACTGCGATTGCGTCCCGGTTCAGCCGGACGAGCGCCTCAATAGAGAAAGCCAAAAACCGACTGTCATGATGCTGCGAGAGCCGGTCAGCTGTTCGAGAGGTTGTAAAATCCTTTAAGATTTATTCCGCATAACGCCACTATAAAATGCAGATTGCGACGGATCGGTCTTCCGATCAGGTACCAATAGATCCCCTATTCCGGCCTTCCGAACACTAGGGGCTGCGCCAACCATACTCGAATTCCTATGGCTAAGTGAGAGTAGTAAAGCCCTATAGTCCGATTGCCTGGTTCATGGTGCGAAACACCTCCTTATAAGGACCCAATCATGGGATAAAGAGTGTTCCGAAATACCCCGAACACCCCGGTACTGCTTAAGTGGGGGCTAAAGCCGACGACTGGCCAACTCTCAGAATTTACATACAATAAACAGCCACAAAGGAAGAACATATGTTCAAACAAAACATGCAACATATAACAATAGTGCCATCATCCCATATTACAAACATTGGCAAGAATGCCCTCAGGGAAATATAATGTCTTTGGTGCACTTATCCGCCGCCAGGCGGGCACTCTTCATTACACCTTCATAATACAGTTCGGGCTTGCGATGCTCCTTACCCTCCGGTGGCCCCTCAGTTATCAGCTTCTCTGCATCAAGCTTACCCCAATGCACTTTCGCATGGGCAAGCGCCATACGAGCACCTTCTATACAGACTGATTGCTTGATAGTATCAAGCCGAGGACAGGCGCCCACAATCCGCTTCACGAGTCCAAAGTAACTGCTTGGAATTGGCTCTGCAGGCCACAACCGGATAATCAAGTCCTTCATGGCTAGTTCGGACGTCTCGTGCTGTTCGACCAGCTGCTTCAGCTTATCGATAAAAGGCACCAGATAGTTCGGCGCCAGATACTACGACCAGAAGTCCCTCCCTGCAGACTCCCTCTCCTTGGTCCGGTAAAATTGGGCAGCATCTGATATGCTGCGAGGCAGATCTGCAAACGCCCCTATAAAAACAAGAATCACTACAACAAAAAGACACATCCGTGACATTTTGGGCCGAACGAATTTTTTTTCTGTCATACATATGACACTTCTATGACCATAATTGTGACAAAACCCGGTATCATCATAGATGTGGTGGGCTCCTACTTCTATGACAAATAATCATGACAGAAAATGGGCTTTTCGTCCTGGGCGGGCCGGAGACGCAACTGCATGACATTCTTTGGGCCGTCTATGATGGAAAAAACCGTGGTAGAAGCGAGGGGGAGGAAAATTTCGGGGAGTTGCCGGTTACGGTGGGAGGTCGGGGGCGGAGCGATGCGTGTTTCTCTCGTACGTACGCGCGTGTGTGCGAGGCATTGGGTCTAACTAAAGCCGAGCGAGGCATTGGGCTCTAACTGAACCCGAGCGATTGCACTGCAGGCTACGCGTTACTCAACCCGAGCGATCGATCGATGGCTGTTAACTGAACCCGATGGAGTGATTCCTTCACTATTGCTGCTAACTGAAGCCGATCGATGCTGCCTCTGGGATAAATAGTGAGCATTGCGGGGGGGGGGGGGTGGATGAATAGTGAGTGGTGGCGTTGCCTCTGGATGAATAGGAACCCGTGGTGTGGAGGGCTGGATGAACAGTAGATGGTGGAGGGGTGGCCGTAGAGGGGTGGTTGTTGAATAGGACCCCGTGGTGTGGAGGGCTGGATGAACAGTAGACGGTGGAGGGGTGCCCGTGGAGGGGTGGTTGAACAGTAGCCGATGGAGTAACGCGCGGTGGAGGCTGGAGGAGGTCGACGGTAGCCCGTGGAGGCTGGAGGAGGTCGACGGTGGAGATGAACAGTATCCTGTGGAGTCCCGTTTTGCGGTACGCCACACCCCTCCCCCCCATTTCGACCGTAGCGCTCCAACACAAGTCCGTTTCGTCTGTTTTGTTGTACGCCACACCCCTCCCGATGAACAGGACCCCCGTTTCGACCGTAGGAGGTCTGTTTCGTCCGTTTTGCGGTACGCCAAACCCCTCCCGATCAACAGGACCCCCGTTTCAACCGTAGGAGGTCCGTTTCCTCCGTTTTGCGGTACGCCAGGCCCCTCCCGATCAACAGGACCCCGTTTTGAACGTGGCCGGTCGAACACAAGGCCGTTTCCTCTGTTGTGCAGTACGCCAGGCCTTGTTTCCATCGCCTGTTCCGTCCAAGCCCTCCCGATGAACACGACCACACATTCCGTTCCGACCCAGCCGGTTGGCTCCCCATGAACACGACGACGACGCAGTTTCTCCGTTCCGACCTAGCCATGTACGTATGCACGAGTAGGCATTCGAGACCCTGCTCGTATGTACGTACATGGCCGTATTTTCTTTCTTGCACCCTCGCTGTTGTACGTACGTGTACATGCTACGTGCGCGCCTCTACTACGACACGTGCGCGCCTCTACATCTATGACACATGCGCGCCTCTACATCGACCAGTATGTATGTACACGTTCGCGACCAGAATGACAATGCTACATACGCTTTGACCAAGTGGGTACCGACTGTCAGGCACTTCCTTGCATGCGACGATGTAGCTGGTGGGTCCCAGCAGTCAGGGGGGCGAATCTTTTTTTTTTTGCCCAGACGCACTTCCTTGCGTGCGAAGGTGTAGCTGATGGGTCACAGCAGTCATGGGGGAAACGTATTTTTCGCGAAATATGGTGGCCCGTCCGGTCGGTCCCCGCTGTCAGGTGGAGGAATAATTATTTTGCGCGTAATAAGGAGGCACTTCCTTGCTGCGGTCGTGGACCCAGCTGTCAGCCTCTCTACGTACAGTCCATGTCCGATGGAAGCCGTTCCTTGACCATGTTGACCACGCCGCGCCGAGAGCACCAGGGCGGTGGACGACGGTGAGGCCTAGGAAGGTGACGATGCGTAGCCGGGGAAGACGCGGCAGTGGATTCCCACGCATAGAGGAGTACGAGGGTTCACTGGTTCGCTGCGGTGTGAGGCTGCCATCGCCGCAGAATAACAGGGGGTGTGGGTGAGTATAGGGATGGCCTGGCCAGCGGTGGGAGTAGTAGGGGACGGTGAGGCCTCCGCCGCATCGCAGCCGGCCACGGGAGGCAGGAGCACGAGGCACGACCGGCGCTAGTTTGGGCGGCTGGAGCAAGAAGACCAGAGGTTGAAGAAGCACTACGGCCGTTGGATGGACATCGTACGGTCACTGGAGGTAGAATCGTGCATATTGACTAAGTTGACAAAGCCCTCCGTCCCCGTCAAATTAGTAGGCCCACAGGTCAGCCTGCAGCTATACTGGTTCCCAGCTAACAGGGGGAGTATTCATTTTTTTGTGCGTAATAAGGAGGCACTTCCTTGCGTGCGAAGATATAGCTGGTGGGTCCGAGCTGTCAGCGCTGGTAACGTTTTTTTCACGAAATACTGATGCCCTTTCGGTGGGTCCCGATGTCAGGTGGAGGAATCATTATTTTGCACATAATAAGGAGGCATTTCCTTGCGTGTGGCCGTGGACCCAGCTGTCGGCCTCTCCACGTACAGTCCACTTCAGATGCATGTCGGTCATTGACCATGTTGACCAGGCCGCGCCGAGAGCACCAGGGCGGTGGACGACGACGAGGCCTAGGAAGGGAACGACATGGAGGCAGAGAAGACTCCGCAGTTGTTTCCCACGCGGAGGGGAGTATGACTGAACGAGGGTTTACTGGTTCATCTGCCGTCGCCGGAGAATAATAGCAGGTGTGGGTGAGTAGAGGGATGGCTAGGCCAGCGATGGGAGTACGGTGGGGCCGTGAGGCCTGCGCGGCAGCACAGCCGGCCGCGGGGAGGAGGGAGCAGGCAGTCCCGCCGACGCTTGTTTGAGCGGCTGGAGCAGGAAGAGCAGAGATTGAAGAAGCACGACGACCGTTGGATGGCCATCCAACAGTCACTGCTTGTGCGTCAACCTTTTTTTAGGAAAGCCTCAAATCTGTGGAAAACAACATACATCCCATCTGCCATTATTTCTAATAATTTACAGCCCATTTGCTAATTCCTAAGGTTTTGTTTGGAGCCCATATTCTTTTTGTTAGCATTACAGCCCATATTGTGGCCACGGTTAAAAAATTATACGAAATTTTGCATATTTCGGTGCGATCCGAACTGTTTTTAATCCCGAAATTTCGACTCATATTCAAACTGATTTTAAAAATAAATGTATATCAATATAAAATCCAACAAATTCTCCATGCATAAAAATTAATGTAATTTAAAATCTTGAAATGAAAAAAAAGATATTTGAAACTAATTGCCGGTTTGATGTGTTTGAAAAATGTACAGCCCATTTCTCATTACTGATAGGCCATTTTCTCAGCCAGCCGAATGAAGCTCTCCTCGTCTTGAAAGATTTGCAGCCCAACAGGCCTGACAAAGCGACTTACTTGGCAAATCACAAAAAAACTGGGCTGTGGCCTTGGACCCAGCTGTCAGCCTCTCCACATATAGTACTCTTTCGATGGAAGTCGGTCGTTGACCACATTGACCACGCCGCGCCGAGAGCACCAAGGTGGTGGACGACGGTGAGGCCTAGGAAGGGGACGACGAGGAGCCGGGGAAGACGCGGCAGTGGATGCCCACACGGAGAGCAGTACGAGGGTTCACTGGTTCAACTGCGGCGTGAGGCTGCTGTCGCCGCAGAATAACAGGGGGTGTGGGTGAGTAGAGGGATACCCTGGGCCAGCGGTGGGAGTAGTAGGGGGCGGTGAGGCCTCCGCGGCATCACAGCCGGCCACGAGAGGCAGGAGCACGCAACACGACCGGCGCTGCTTTGGGCGGCTGGAGCAAGAAGACCACAGGTTGAAGAAGCACTATGGCCGTTGGATGGACATCGTACGGTCACTGGAGCTAGAATCGTTCATATTGACTAAGTTGACAAAGCCCTACGTCCTCGTCAACTTAGTAGGCCCACAAGTCAGCCACCCACTATGGTGGGTCCCAGCTAGCAGGGGGTATTCATTTTTTGGTGCGTAATAAGGAGGCACTTCCTTGCTTGCGAAGATATAGCTTGTGGGTCCGACCTGTCAGCGGGGGGGGGGGGGGGGGACGTTTTTTCGCGAAATACAGAATCCCTTCCCACGCACAGTGCACGTACAGTGCGTAATAAGGAGGAACTTTCCTTGCGTGCGACCATGGACCTCGTGGCTCCCAGCCGTCTGGCTCTCCACATACATACGACGGCAAGGCCCCAGACTGGAACGACCCAGAGATGGGGAAGACGCGGCAGTGGAGTCACAGACGGAGAGGAGTGGGAAACTTGACTGGTTCGGGTGCGGGGTGGGCCTACACTCTGCAGAGAATAACAGGAGGTGCAGACTGGAGGGATGGCCTGGCCGTCGGCGGGGTAGAGTTTCGCTGAGGAGCGCAAAACAACGCCGCTGGACGCCGAAGGCTGGAGCAGGCGGTTCCGACAGCACTAGGGGAAGAAGATGAGAGATTGAAGAAGAATGCTGGCCGTTGGATGTAAATCCAAGGCCTTCTTAGGCTTCGACCTACTGGCCCACATGTCAGCCAGTCCATTTGTTTTTTGAGTCCATTTGGTGGGCTGGGTGAAACAATGATGTAGCATCTATGCAGCCCATTTAAATCCCATTTCCTTTTTGCTCGAAATCCGCGGACTTGCTGGGCTGGGTGAAAATATCATGTTGGGCTAGACGGAGAAATGTTATAAAAACATAAACACATGATTGCATGTTAGTAAAATCTTTGCAAGCTTATGTACGCAATCACTAGGAGTTAACTTGGCAAGTTATATATAAACAATTATTATTATTATTTTGTAAGAACTTTCAACTTACGAAATAAAGTATCATTTTAATTTGATGAGTTAATAGTACGTGGGGTATTATCATTTTTAGGCTAGACGTGGGATAGTTGAGTTGGTTCTAGGGGAAAGTACTGGGAGAAAACTCAGTTTACATTGAAAAAGAAAGTGGGAGAAAAGTCAGAGACCTGCTGGGTCCACCTGAGGAGAGGAATATGTTGGGAGGAAGGAGATTCAAAGCACGACAGCCAAGTCAACTAATTTCTTTTACGGAGAAGTGAACTAGTTTACATACATTAGCAAATAGCCACTAAAAAAAGCAATCAGGTTAATGGGTTCTTAAAAGAAATATTTCGGACAAAACAGATAATTACGACACATAGGCTAATGCATGAAACACTCAGATGATAAAGGTGCTTATAAACAGATAAAGTACAACATCTAGACCTTCCTGGCACGCTTGATCATGACGCTGCGGCTGTCCGTGTACTCGTTGGTTACGGGAAGCAGACACGCCCTCATATCCAAGATCTGCCTGTACATGTCGTAGCATGCGTATGCGTCATTGGTCGCATAGGTTATGTAGGCTAGATTCAGAGGTACCTCCCACGTGTTCAGGTCGTCTTCTTTCATGTTGGCGTATCAGGGGTCGATGATGGTCTTAGCGAGGTCAACCACGGAGTCCTTCTCCTGCCTGTTGCCGATGATATTGTATTGCTTCTAGATGTCGACAAGTTTGTTGCACCAGATGGCCGAATCATCGCGTTCTTCCTTCTCTCCACCGTAATGAAGGTGCAGTCGGCGCTGCCGATGAAACGGGCGAATGCTCCAGAACCTGGTGCAGCCATAGGACTGAGGCGAGGCAGAGCTTCACCGAGTCCGTATCATTGGTGTACATCACATTCAACTTGGTGCAGCCACAGGACTGAACGGCGAACTAACTCCTTGCTGAAGTACATATCCAGCAGGCTCACCCCTCGGATCTCCATTGGAGTCTCTTCGAGTGAACGAGTGTGTAGGTGGCGGCAGCAGTTCGTTTTTCAGCTCTTGGGCAACCGGATTCAACAGTAAGCTGAGTGTGTACATGTGACAACAGTTACTACCCCTCCCTCGTCCGCTGCACGCCCGGCAGAAGATGCACCCTCGGCGCATTCAAACGCCTCCGTTAAGAAACCTACTCTGGCCCCACATCGCTTCACGAGCGGGTCTGTATTGGTACTGTAATAACAGGAGTTAGTGGTCACTTTACTTAAATTTAATTAGCTTTAATAGAAATTTATACTTAAAACAAGCAATGCATTGGCTCGTTCTATCAGTGCCACGGGATCAACATGCACAACAATTAGAATTATTATTCTCAGGACGCACACGATCAGCACATTTGTCACACTTTCACAAAGATAATACTACCAAGTTTGAACTGTTTGTTATGGTTGCTGTCCTCTGCATCATCATGCCATGTTTCCCAGCTTGCAAGATTCAGAACCAACAAATAAGATCCAAATAATAAGTACAACAAAGATGCCTACACATCTCATTGATTCCCAGCTTGCAAGATTCAGAACCAACAAATAAGATCCAAATAATAAGTACAACAAAGATGCCTACACGTCTCATTGATTCCCAACTTGCAAGATTCAGAACCAACAAATAAGATTCAAATAATAAGTACAACAAAGATGCCTACACATCTCACTGATTCCCAGCTTGCAAGATTCAGAACCAACCCATTAGAGCCTTTTGATAAAGTGAATATCGGGATTAAATCCATCTTGGCTATCCATGTCATACAAATCGAAGAACTTGGCGAATGCTCTTGACCGTCAAAACATCTGTAGTAGAGTATTCCTGTTTGCACAGCATGTTTGCACAACACAAACAAGGAGACAGGAGAGCATGATTTCACATTAATAGCGGCCTCCTTGAACTCAACCTCCAGCTCCACTAGGATGAGGTCTGCCTGGAGTTCCATGATTCAATTCATGCGCCTTTTTCTGCGGTTCACCTGAAATGAAGCAAAGATTGCATCATTCAGCTAGCAAGAAGTACTTGCTCTAGTGAGCTGGCAGGTTCTTATTTAGTAGTTGCACTAAAATTGAGGAACATTAAGGTTGGTTGTCCGGCTCATGTAAGGTGCAACTATAATTTTATTATCCTTTTGTGCAGTTCCACTAAAATAAAGTGCCATTGTGGTGACAGTGACGACTCCATCTTGCAAAGGCTAATAAAATGTTGCACGAGATTACCAGTAGAACTTGACAGAGATTTTGGAAATTCCAATCACCATTTTGTGTAGTTACACCAAAATTGAGAGATGTTGCCCACGTGACATTTTAGTTGAACTGCACAAGACACTCATTCCAAAAAAGTGTTTTGTGCAGTTCACCAAAAGGTCACAATAGCAACAAGGTGAAATGGATATCCCTATCTGCACAAAATGATAGAAAGTAAACAGTTGCTGGTCAATAAGAATATACGAAACATATACACAATGAAAAGAAGCATCTTAATTATGTTCATGGAAATCATGCAAGGACAGTAGAAATTTTAAAATGTCAGCAATGCTTCATGTTACCAGAAGCATTACGATCAACAATGAGATTCCTCAGATATGGGATTACTTTAATGGTGGCATTGCTTGTTTACCAGACACAGTAAATCAACAACAGCTAAAGAGTTGGTTCAAGGGCATGGGACCATGGGGACACCAGGACACTCAACAGCGTAAAGGAGCAACTTACTTATCATACTAGGGAAAACAGCAGGAGTGCCATTTGTAACACAGTTTAATTGCATCTTATCACTGGAGGCATTAGATTAACAATAACACTGGTTAGATATGTCCCTAAGGTAACAGTGTGATCGCTTCATTTTACATGCGCCCTTACAGCAAAAAGGTTGGTTTACCCGCAAAAAAAACAGCAAAAGGTTGGTATAAGGATATGCGACAGTGGACGCATCAGCACAATATACCTACAAGGAGGCATAAAGTGGTGATGCCGAGCTTGTTCACGCTATGTGAGGGCAGCAAACCTAATCCTGGAGACCTTTTACTATGTGAGGGCAGCAAATCTAATCCTGGAGGCCTTTTACTATGTGAGGGCAGCAAATCAATCTTGAGACCTTTTACTATGTGAGGGTAGCAAATCTAATCCCGAGACCTTTTACTATGTGAGGGCAGCAAATCAATCTTGAGACCTTTTACTATGTGAGGGTAGCAAATCTAATCCCGAGACCTTTTACTATGTGAGGGCAGCAAATCTAATCCTGAGACCTTTTACTCTGTGAGGGCAGCAAATCTAATCCTGGAGACCTTTTACTATGTGATGGCAGCAAATCTAATCCTGGAAATACTCTATTGACT
Organism: Triticum timopheevii; assembly: GCA_963921465.1. Taxonomy (NCBI): domain Eukaryota; kingdom Viridiplantae; phylum Streptophyta; class Magnoliopsida; order Poales; family Poaceae; genus Triticum; species Triticum timopheevii. The sequence continues at coordinate 91,100,232 of OY997271.1, forward strand.
TGTCCACCAGCCACCACTTTCTATCCTTTTTTCAACCAATAATAGATCTATTCCTTATCCAGTTTGTACTACATTTTCCCATTATTTCCCTTTTCAACCAAGAGACTGGTTGGGTATCCGGTCTCTACTACTTTCACCATATTATTTCCTCTTTGAATCAAGTCCTAGATTCATGCTACAACTTTCCCCCCTTTCTTCGTTGTTTGAACAAAGCCCTAGATTCGAATGCATGAAGTAGCTTTACCTCTAATAATACTAAAAATTTAGGTGGCTTTGGAAGAGCTGATGGGAGTAGAAAAAGATGCACATGCAGACATGTGGGGAGCTGGGACAGTGGAGCAAGGCCGCTTTCGAAGAACTTATACCTGAGGGTCGCCGGGATGTCGGTGGCGGCAGGTCGGATCTGCGGACAATATGGCAGGGAGGAAGAAGGGTCGGAGGACCTCCCGAGCCAGCGCTGTGTCGGAGAGAACGGCTCGGGCAGAGGATCGGGCCCCTCCGCAGCTGTGGGTTTCCTCCCTCGGCAGCGATGACTGCGTGAACGATGCACCTTTTAGTCCTCTACACGCACCGGCCGAAGGGATCCGGCCGGATCTGTGACCAGCGGTGAGTAGAGAGAAAATGTCGCTACCGCTGTCTTGTTTATATCCGGAGAGGATGAGAGAATGAAGAGAGCAACCCTAGTAAAGCGAGCGCTCAGGCCCCTGCGTCCATATATAGTGGAGTGATTATATTTTTTCTCTCCACAACAAGCGTTTCAATTTGTGTACGTGGCATTAAAGAAAAGAAACTCTCTATTTAAGGTGACTACTCTATGAATCCTACTTACCACTACTAGTATTGTTCACTTGTGCTCCCCGCCCCTCCATTCATTGAACAACCCCACGGGTGAATAAACATACAGTAAGTACTGTATTTATATAGAACAAACAAGCTCGAACTATTTTTTCGTACTTAAAAGTTGAGGGCGGGGCTTTTCCCGGGCAGTACGCGCGGCAGTTTTCGGGTAGGCGGTTTGACAGAGAGGCGAGGAGGGTGAGCGAGTGGGGCTATGAGATTTGATGGCACGTTACTGCTGGAAAGACTTGTGATATGACCACTCACTATAGTCATGAATTACTGGCGTTCTGACTGGGGTGATGCCCCCCTTCCATTCCGCGCTCTAATCTGGTGCATGACACGTCGACCCGGATGCTGGCTCTCCCACATGTCGGAGTAGTAAGAAGGAGCAAAGAATGATGCGGTATATACTAGTACTATACTACTCCCTCCATTCCTAAATATATGTCTTTGGAGAGATTTCACTATGGACCACATACGGAGAAAAATGAGTGAATCTACACATAAAATGCATCTATATACATCCCTATGTGGTCCACAGTGAAATATCTATGAAGACTTATATTTAGGAACGGAGGGAGTACTACTCAGGTCGGAGGAGTGCGAACCACGGCAGCCCAGTGAACTAGCCGTGCGAAACATGGTAGCCCAGTGAACCAGCAGTAGAAAACAATAATGTGGTGATATGGCCATAAAAAACAATGTGCTATGGTCCACACTGTAGCATGTACAGTAACACTCCTCTTTGTTTGGATCCCTGAGTTAGAGCTAGTTTGGGTTGAAATAGCCTCAAATTATCGAAACAAGAGGGGTTAGTTTGAGCTAGTTTGCTCTAACCCAGCTAAAAAAACTAGCCCGGTGGAGAGGTTCTAATTGGGTTAGTTATCCTGGGTCCACTAAAAGAGAACTAAAAAATCTCACCTGCCCGCACCAGATCGCTCCCCTAAAAAAATCTCACCTGCCCGCACCAGATCGCTCCCCCCATCTCGCACGACTCCTCTATGTTCCCCATACGGCCGCCCACCCAAGCACCGCTCGCCCTCTCTCTCCTCCGGCCGCCCTCTCCTTCCGGCCTCCGCCGCCCTACTCCGGCCTCCCTTTCCCTCCGACCTTCGAAGGTCGCCCCGCTCCCCCTTCACCAGTCGTTTTTCTCCCTCTGTCGTGCGCGGCGGCGGCGCATCTACCAGGGAGGTCGCGAGAGGGGTGAGTTTGTTCGTTCCTTCTTTGTCTCACGGCCATATCATTGATCTTGCTTACTCTAGCGCTAATTATGATTTGGAAAAGTAGATCCTGATCAAACTTGCTATAGATTTGTGGTGCACGCATGGAATTGTTTGATGCTGCTTGAGGAGGTAATAAATCTTTCTAGAGGCCTAAAGATTCAGGTCTCCTTTCTAGGTATTTCAATTTTAGGCTTGCATTATTTGTAGAGGCCCAAAGATTCAGTTCACCTTTCTTGGTATTTCAATTTTAGGCTTGCATTGTTTCTAGAGGCCCAAAGATTCAGTTCACCTTTCTAGGTAATTGAGTTTCAGGCTTGCATTATTTCTAGAGGCCCAAAGATTTAGTTCACCTTTCTAGGTATTTCATTTTCAGGCTTGCATTATTTCTTGAGGCCCAAAGATTCAGTTCACCTTTCTAGGTATTTCAGTTTCAGGCTTGCATTATTTCTAGAGGCCCAAAGATTCAGTTCACCTTTCTAGGTATTTAAGTTTCAGGCTTGCATTATTTCTAGAGGCCCAAAGATTCAGTTCACCTTTCTAGGTATTTCAGTTTCAGGCTTGCATTATTTCTAGAGGCCCAAAGATTCAGTTCACCTTTCTAGGTATTTTAGTTACAGGCTTGCATTATTTATAGAGGCCCAAAGATTAAGTTCCCAGTCAGCAGCAAGCGGCCCTGCTACCCATGCCGGTGTCGACCTCAACTCGCAAGGGCCGGCGTCGGAGGGGTTCCCGGGGCTTGGGCTCTACAGAGCCTTCCTCCAGAGCGACGATGGCGAGCTCCTCCCTCGGTGCGTGAGGGGCTCCGGGCTCCCTCCCTATCGTGAACAACTTTCGTGATGAGTTAGCTCATTATTTTTTTCATGAAGTGTTTTTTTATTTTGTGAAGCTTGATTGACGACTTGTATGTTTAAGTGGGATATCTCGTTTCTATGGACAAAGTAAAAATTATCATGTTTTGCATGCTTGATTGTATAGATGGTTCATTTATGTCAATTGTGAGCGGGAGGAGGCCACAGAAGAGCTGGCCACACCAAGAGGGTGCTTGGATCCAAGGCACTTATTTTAGTCTAACTAAAAATAAGGTCCAAAGTAGTCAAATGATTGAGATAGTGCATTTATTGTCAATCTAACCCTGCCATCCATACACCTGTTTGGTTTAGAGTTAGTTCAGGGTTAGAATCTAACTCTAACCTCTAACTGAGTTAGAGTTCTCCTCGTCTCGGTTCATTGCCATCATACTTTCCCCATTCCTGTGTTTTCAGTATCCTACGAATCAAAGAGGCCCTTTTTTTCGGGAAAAATCAAAGAGGCCCTTAGACTGGTTTAGGTCCGGTTATTTTTTATAAACGTGTTATGTCCAAAATTTAATGAACGTGCTCTAGTTTCCACGAAAATAATCCGGTTTCATGTAGTATTTCATTGATTTATTTATTCTTCTGCGGGGGGTTTGCATGTAATTCGTGAGGTCTGAAATGTAAAGTACCCTGGCATATGCTCTGAGTCGTGCATGCACTACGACCCAGATGCTCTATGTACCACATGTCGGCGAATGGGAGCACGTGGTAATAGCCTAGGAGTACATATAGGAGGATAATTGTGTGGAAAATATGTACTGTGAAGCGTAGCCACGGTTCGAAAAGTAGACCTAAAGTGATGATAGCTGTAGGTCGAACGCACCCAACTAGTGGTACTAGACATACGACTAATTTTTCCCTAAAAAAAAGAGGCACGAGTGCTCAGTACTCCTATTCTATAAACATGAGTCCCATCTGACAATAGCGTCCGTGCTACAGCTAGCCCTCCTCCCTCATTTCTCTCTTCTACTCTCTAAGAGCATGGTTAATAATATAGCCAGCTGCTGGCTATATGATGTTGGCATGTCACATATAGTCAAGTTTATAGCCAACAAGTACAATATCTAGATATAAATATGCACATATAGCTAGAATTCGTCGACCTGCATTTACTTACTTGCTGGAATCTTCAGAAAGACTTATATTTGGGAACGGAGGGAGTACTATACTAATAAAACATTAAGGCCACGAGGCGATGCAGTGCTGGTTACAGGAGGCAAGAAGAAGAGATGCATCCATCAACGACGTCCACCTCCTCGACTCAGGGCGCCGGCCCACCGAACGGCGCCTAAGTAGTAGCGGCTTTCGTGGCCAGTTCGACGTGCTTCTGAACAACGGCGTCCAAAGATTCTAGCTGCTGGAAGAAGGCCAACGTCTTTCTGTCCTCGCTTGCCTTGTAGTGGCCTATGTAGACGATTTCCTCGTAGACGTGGATGTGCAGGTCGACGGTTTCTTGCATGGCGAGGCGCTGCGTGGCGAGCGCGGCCTCGAGGTGCACATTCTTTGTCGCGACCTCCGACACCTGCAGGGCCACGAGGGCTTGAAAGAGTTCGTCACCATCTAGGCCGATGAGGGTGGCAGGGAATGAGGAGCCTGGGCGCGTGGGCTGGAGCAGTACAGCAAGGTCGTCCGCGCGCTTCTTGACGGCGGTGAACTTGCGGATGGAGTTGACCATCCTGTCGTCCATGTGAGAGGCGAAGCCGGCGTCGGCGAGGGCTACGATGCCTGCGGTCGCCAGCACCGTCTGGAAATGCTGCATGGTGCGGGGCCGCAGGCCGGCACCTTGGATGATTTGGCACAGCCGACTGCCGCTCGCGTCCATCACCTCCATAGGTGCTTGTGCCTTCTGGTCACTTGGTCTTGGATTGGAGTGAGCAGTGTTGCGCAGAGACTTGGGAGTATATGGATTGGAGTGGTGGGGTGCCTTTATTATATGAGAGTCCAAACTCGGTTGCATTCACATCGTGCTGCCTCTAGTCTGCTTCTCCAATTAATTCCCTCTGCATGTAATTGAGGATGCATCATTGACCGTTCAACGTCTCGGGAACCGCTACCCTCTTCCTCCTTGGCATTCTAGCACCTATGGACCCGTCGACGACGAGGTACCTATGGTGACTACGTAAATTTCAAGATGATACTTAGTGCCGTGCGTGTGTGTGTTCATATGGGTGAGTGTATGCGCGTGTATATGAGCGCTTGCGTCTGTACTGTGTCAAAAAAACAACGTAAATGCATGTCAAAAAGAGACTAGTTAGTATACTCAATATTGTGCACCTCGAAGAGGAAAACGATAGAACTAGTATGTATTTATTTATGGTGCAGATTCACTCATTTTGCTCCATATGTACTCCGTCTCGGTGTAGTCTAGTCACTTGTTGAAATCTCTAGAAGGGAAAATACTCCTTTCTAGTTTAGAGGGCTATACTAGCAAGTTGTTGTACGTACTAATACAATAGTGGGCTCACATAGCAATTTTGTCTCATGCACGAGCCTGGCTATATGCGTGCTCTAATGTTCACAATTGCAACATTCGGTTTTCGCTTGGCTCTTCGCCTCTTCAATAAGACGAACAATGATGTTACTACTACTACTTCTACAGTGTCGAATCCACTACTGCATGTCCGTCCACCGCGAGTGGGATGGATAGCTTGTTGTACAAGTACTACTAAGCAAAAGCATGTCCTCATTTGCGAGCAACAGCGCGCATGGGCGAGGGAGAAGGCGTGTAGTAAAATAAAGCTTCTCCTCATTCTACGAGTTGACGCGACACATCATAGCACTGTCCCCACATGCTTGCCTCTAAACTTGGCTGAAAGACCCGCAGTGTACAATATATTTGCTGCAACCTCTAACATTTATCCACCACAAATGAAAATATATGTGGCTGTATGCATCATTCTGATGCAGAGGCCGGGGAGTCCGTCCTTTTCGAAAAAAAAACAAATTAAAAAATATATATTCCTGTCTTGACCAGATGAGCGTGCAAACTACAATCACCAGGGTGACAGGTAGGGCCAGAAGACTATTTTAATTTTAAAAAAAACTTCGAGACGGCCACATAGCATGGAACCGACTCCAACGATTTTAAGCTTACAGGCACGGTACACGCTATCTAGACTACTCTACACATGAAACTGCCACGCAAGCATCCGGGCTGCGCTTGGCTCTTCGCCTCTTCGGGAAGTCGAACAATGATGGTGTACTACTGCACTGGAGGAGTACTACAGTACGCTTCTGGCCATCTGACACCGATTGAACTATTGCATGTCCACCGCCTGCGGGAGGGAGAGCATGTAGCGAAAGCTTCTCCTAGTCTTGCCAGCCACCACGCTCATGGGCGAGGGAGGGATGCTCCTGTCTTTGCGTGTATGACAGGTGGGCCCGACAGGTGTGTGGCCAACCTATCATACAGCCAAAGGCAGGTGCAGTTAATTCCACGAGGGAGAGGATAATCAAACTTCTCGTTGATATACAAGTTGACGTGACACATCAAAGCATTGCACTCGATATATTTCAATAATTTAGGGTTACCGATGCATTAATTACAACGCGTGCATGCATGCAGTGACTCTCCTTTTGATACTTGCATGTGTTGATTTAATGCACCTTGAAGTAGTACTCCCTCCGATTCCTTTTACTTCGCGTATAACTTTTTCTTGTTTTTCGCAGATTAGTCTATGCGTCCGCGTTGGTTTCCATCTGTGCCCCCGCTTGATTAGTTCTACCCCCATTAATCGCGCCAGTTTCCAAAGCAGAAAATGGCTACAGGCAAACGCATGCAGCGCCGGATGCGGCTTGACCGCCTGGGGAAGCCAACTCAAGCGAAAAGGAAGGATGACCAGCCAACCATTGCATGCACATTTACTATCGATATTTATGCAGCTTACTCATGCACAGGGGCAAATTTGTCCAAAAAACTCAAACTAGTGCCTTCGTTGGTATGCAGGAGGACAGTTATGCCCAGAGTATAAAATATGTGACGGTAAATCTTTGTAATGCCCTGGCCCAAGCAAGAGATAGTTGTGCACGAGGAGGGCGAGATCATGCAGACGGAACAGGAACCGACGAGGGAGCTCACTAAGGTCTCGATGGACCTCACCGTGCTCCACTGCCCCTTGTGCCTCCGCCCCTTGACGCCTCCAGTGTATGAGGTTCGAATACACCTCGTCCATTCGGCTGATTGAGCAAGGTGCAGGTTTCTTGATTGATGTGCTGTTCGATTGATTTCTGCAGTGCAAGGGAGGGCACCTGGCCTGCGTGAACTGCCGCGTCGAGCGCCCTGGGAACCAGCGGCAGTGCCAAAAGTGTGAGCGCGGCGGTGGCTTCGATGTGCGGAACACGGCGGTGGACGCTGTCGTTTCGTCGCTGAGGGTGGAGTGCCCGCACGAAGGCTGTGGGCTCTACGTCACTTACCACAAGCTCGCCGATCACCAGAGCGTGTGTCCGCTCGTGCCCTGCAAATGCCCCGTGCCCGTCTGTGGCTACGAAGGCCCGCCGCTGGCGCTCTACCACCACATCAGCAACGCACATTCCATGCCCGTGCACAGGATCCAGTATGGCAAGGTGCTCCAGCTGCAAGTGCCACTGTCAGAGCCACGGCTCTTGCTGTTCGCGGAGGAGGACCGCCGCGCGTTTTTCTTGGTCAGCGGCGTGCTCGACATTGGCGTGCCTATCACCGTGTCGGTCATCTGCATCAGAGCGGGGGCGTCCCCACTGCCGCACTACTGGGCCAAGCTGTGGGTGAACGGCCCACCGGGGGAGCCCAAAGGCACGACCGACGCCGTCGAGGTGGAAATGGAGGTGACAAGCAGCAAGGATCCCAGCGACATCGACGTGCAGGAGCTGACCTTCTTGATAGTTCCGCCCAAGCTGCTGGCCGGGGCTAAGCTTGTGTCCCTCCACATTCAGATTGACAAGCTCACGTCCTAAATGTTTCGACAGTGCCTTCTGTTTATCTTAGTAATATGCTAATACAGGGATTACCTTGGTCTACTTTCGCTTAAGAAATGGTGGGTTTTGGTGGCGATGCAGCAATTACTTCGACATCAAATCAGTAATTTCCAACAGTCGAACGAATATTTTGTGTCTGTTGGATATAAAGTTCCTTTGGGTAAGAAGTACTACTTGTCATGAAAATGGATAAAAGGAGATGTATGTAGACGTATTTTAGTTCTAGATACGTCCCTTTTTATCCATTTTGATGATAAGCACTCCCTCCGTTCCACAATACATGCCTTCCATTTGTCAAAATATAGATGTATCTAGACATGTTTTAGTATTTAGGTACATCCATGATAGAGCCAATCGGATGGTTGAGAACACTACAATTCGTAGCTACAGATGCGTGTGTGACTCCCAGATGCAGAGGCCGGGGTTCATCATCCTCCTTTTCGAGAAAAAATAGACGCGTGTGTGAGAGGACGAGTGCGTGCGTGCACCTCTTCTCTTCCTGTATAACATACTACTAAACTCAGAGTACAAGTTTTTGTGGGTGGCACGATGGTGCGTGCGAGAAGTCCCGAGAGATAGGTTTAATGCATCTGAAAAAGGACTAGCCCAGAGCTCGCCATGCGGGTATTTATAAATTTTGAGCTTGCATCTCGTCACATTCCAAATTGCTCCACGCTATATTGCAGACCTGTTCACACTGATCACAACCTAAACGGTTTCCCACTTAGGAGCGTATTAGTACCACGCTATATTGAATTCCAAACCTGTTCACACCGATCACAACCTAAACGGTTCCCACTTAGGAGCGTATTAGTACTCGGTTATAAATACTAGTATGCCAAGATGACTGCACATTCCTCCTCAACTCCTCATCCACAAAAACAAACAAGTCATTCAGCATCCTTCCCTTGCGTCTGCCATGGCCAGCGTGAGTTCTGGGTCGAGAGATTGCCAGCAGGGAGAGGTGAGCATGGAAGTGGAAGCACGAGAGATGTCCTGCCTCGCTGCGTGAGCAGCCGACATGTCCCGCCGCGCGGAAGTAGCAGCATAGAGGTCCCACCGCGCCGCTGAAGCAGCACGGATGTCCCGCCATGTCATCGATGCAGCAGACTGGTCCGGCCGCGCCGCGGAACCAGCAGAGATGTCCCGCCGTGCCACGAATGCAGCAGAGATGTCCTTCCATGCCGCGGCGGCCTAGGAAAATTTCTCGCGGGCAGGCGACGACTGTTACAGGCGCATGCATGCGATCATCCACAGCGAGATGGATCAGATCTCCGGCTTGGCGAGGTTGTAGGACGACGTGAAAGCCTCGTTTGAACAGGCTACCGGTGTCATCCGGCAACTAAGGGAGGGCAATTAGAAGCTCCGGGCCGAGCGCGACCTGCTGAGGGAGAAGATCGTCCGAAGTGCAGACCAGCAAGAGGTGACTAGTGCCTTGTTGAAGAGGACCGGCGTCATCGTCAAGAAACTTATGGACGAGAATGACATGCTCCAAAGAAAGCGCCAATGGCTGGTGGAGGAATCCGTGGATGTTCTCAAGCAGCGTCTTGAGGACACAAAAGAGCTCATCGCCACTCGCCGCGGAGACTAGTTCCCGCGGCCTGCAGCAACGCATCAAGAAAGTAGAGATCAGCGAGCCAAATCCTTGTCTTCCTTCTTCTTTTGCCCTTGTGTATTTCGGGCGTAGCCACATGTGGCTTTTTTAGTTATATTTCTAATTATGTAAGACAATTAATCGTCCTTATCTTTCTATGGAAGATCAATGTTGCAAGGCTGGAATGAAAAAAACTCTTGCTGTGGCGACCCTGGCGTTGTTGTTCTTCTAGTTGCTGCTGGGCTTCCTTCGGTTTCCTGGTTTATTTTGATGTAATAATCGGTTTAGGATGTGGATTGTGTCGTCGGTTGTGAAATGTTCGGTTCTAGCATGGATGTTTGGCCTTTGTTGGCCTCTTGGGACGTTGCGATTTCAATATGGTACTCCCTTTGTCCCGTAATGTAAGACGCTTTTTGACACTATAGCTTTTAGTCCTTCATGTTAGGCTGGAGTTGTGCTGAAATTCTTGTGAATTGTGGTGGTTTTCAGTAATGAAAATCAGAAGGGGCAAGCCCTTCTTTGATAAAAAAAATCGTCCTTATATATTCATCAGTCTTTCTATAAGTCGCAGTAGATGCTATATAGGTCCGTCGGATCTTACATCAAGATCCGTGCTGTCAGATTTTCCTTTTTCTCTCTTAAATCTCAGTCGAGTGAGACATAACCACGACATTAAATAGAGGCTCGGGCGCCATTAATGGAGACCTTGGGAGAGAGGTGGACGGCAGATGGAGGTCAAAGGGCTCTCCTCCCGATAAGCACGCGTAGGGGTCTGATCGCACGCCTCTCGTACTCAAATAGCTACCCTGCATGGCGCCTCCTAGATAATAAAAAATGGGGACGCGTGGCGGCACATAAATTGTACTAGTAAGTAGAAGGCCCACGGTTTCAATAATACTTGTGTTTCCGATTGTAACGTGACAACACTTGTTCCAAAATGACTTTGTTAATTGTTAATGTGTGCGCCTTCGCAAATCGGACTGCAAATTTACCATAGCATGTTGGTGCCATGTTATGGCACCAAGCCAAGTTTCATTATTTTCATGCGTGTTTTGGATTTACAGGAATAAAAAAACTAAGTTTCTCAATGTTTCCAACCCAGCCACGACGCCCAGAATTTTGAATTTCATTCCCATTTCTTGCATGGAACCTAGAAACTTACCCGAGGACACACATGTGATTTTTCAACCAACTTTGGTGCACTGGAACATGTGCTTGTATTTCAAATTTGAATTATGCACACAAAGGTGACACGTTCCCTCCTAGAACCACGAGCCTTCTTGAGAGAAGCTCTGATTTGCAAGAAGCTTATGCCAAAATTTGTTCCTATTCAGCCAATTTTTTTTACCACGACATGGTACTACCATGACATGACACCATGCCAAGTTTCATGATTTTAAAACCAAGTTTCTCAATGTTCTTGACCGAGCCACGATGCCCAGATGTTTGAATCTTATTCTCATTTTTTGCATGGGAGTAGAAATTCACCCGAGGACACAAATGTGATTTTCAACCAACTTTGGTGCACGGGAGCACGTGCTTGTCGTTCAAATTTGAATTATGCACATTAAATGACCAAAAACTCAATTAATGTAAATAAGGCCAAACGAAGCCAGAATAATTCCAAAATTTAACAGGGCACTCATGTAGTTCTATGTTGCCTTTGTAAATAAACTCAAGGGGGGCAACGTATATCGTTTCGCACTCAAAGGTGACACGTTCCCTCTTAGAACCACAAGCCTTCTTGAGAGAAGCTTCGGTTTGCAAGACGCTTATACCAAAATCTGTTCCTATTCGGCCATTTTTTACCACAACATGGTAGTACCATGACATGACATCCATGCCAAGTTTCATGATTTTCAGACGTGTTTTGGATTTACAAGAATTTTAAAACCAAGTTTCTCAATGTTCTTGGCCGAGCCATGATGCCCAGATGTTTTAATTTTATTCTCATTTCTTGCATGGGACCTAGAAATTCACCCGAGGACACAAATGTGATTTTTCAACCAACTTTGGTGCACGAGAGCATGTGCTTGTAGTTCAAATTTGACTTATGCACATTAAATGACCAGAAACTCAATTAATGTATAAAAAATGACAAACGCACCCGGAATAATTCCAAAATTTAACATGGCACTAATGTAGTTCTATGTTGCCTTTGTTAAGAAACTCAAGGGCGGGGGGGGGGGGGGGTGTGGCACATTCCCTCTTAGAACCACGAGCTTCCAAATTGGCCCAATTTTTTACCACAACATGTTAGTGCCATGACATGACACCATGCCAAGTTTCATTACATGAATTTGAAATCTAAGTTTCTCCATGTTCTCGGCAGAGTCATGATGCCCAGATGTTTGAATTTCATTCTCATTTCTTCCATGGGACCTAGAAATTCAACCAAGGACACACATGTGATTTTTTAACCCACTTTGGTACACTGGAGCATGTGCATGCAATTCATATTTAGATTATGCACATTAAAAGTCCAGAAACTCAGTTAATGTATAAAAAGGCCAAATGAACCCGAAATTATTCCAAAATTTAATAGGCCACTCATATAGTTCTATGTTGCCTCTTTAAAAAAAATCAGGGGGGATGCAATGTATATCGTTTCGCACACAAAGGTGACACGTGCCCTCTCGGAACATGAGGCTTGTTGAGAGAATCTCCGGTTTTGCAAGAGGCTTATACCAAAACTTGTCCCAATTCAGCCAAAAATTATACGTATGAAAACAGGGTTTAGATTATCCCGAACATCTCGCTACCTAGACCAATAATATACTATGATTCGAATTCAACATAAAATGGATACATATATTTGAATTGGAGAGCGTATGGTACATGTAGTTCATAGTGAAATATGGTTACTGCTATATGCATGTCTTTTTGTTATCAAGATAATATTTAAATTATTGTATAACTTGACAACAATCGTATTCAAATAAGGAAAATTGATTCAAATTTAGTCCATATGGTAGACGACAATATATATGTTCACATGGTGGAGTAAAATGTTCATATATGATGGAAGATCAAAATGTATGACTACATCAATTATAAACCGCAAGGTCACTGAGGGAGTCCTGGATTAGGGGGTGTCCGGATAGCCGGACTACCATCATCAGCCGAACTATCATTGGCCGGACTATCATCATCGACCGGACTCCAAGACTATGAAGATACAAGATTGAAGACTTCGTCCCGTGTCCGGATGGGACTTTCCTTGGCGTGGAAGGCAAGCTTGGCGATACGCATATGTAGATCTCCTACCATTGTAACCGACTCTATGTAACCCTAGCCCTCTCCGGTGTCTATATAAACCAGATGGCTCTAGTCCGTAGGACACCATCACAACAACAACCATTACAATCATACCATAGGCTAGCTTCTAGGGTTTAGCCTCCTTGATCTCGTGGTAGATCCAATCTTGTAAACATCCACAATATCAATATCAATCAAGCAGGACGTAGGGTTTTACCTCCATCAAGAGGGCCCGAACCTGGGTAAAACATCGTGTCCCTTGTCTCCTGTTACCATCCGCCTAGACGCACAGTTCGGGACCCCCTACCCGAGATCCGCCGGTTTTGACACCGACATTGGTGCTTTCATTGAGAGTTCCTCTGTGTCGTCACCGATAGGCTTGATGGCCTCTTCAATCGACAATGACGCAGTCCTGGGTGAGACTTTTCTCCCCGGACAGATCTTCATATTCGGCGGCTTCGCACTGCGGGCCAACTCACTTGGCCATCTGGAGCAGATCGAAAGCTACACCCCTGGCCGTCAGGTCAGGTTTGGAAGCCTAAACTTCACGGCCGATATCCGCGGGGACTTGATCTTCAATGGATCTGAGCCACAGCTGAGCGTGCCGCGCTGTCATGATGGGCACGACCTAACTCTGCCGCCGGACATCACCTTGGAGGCCGCACACGAATCCGCTCCGACCCATAGTCCGGAGCCGATCGCTCAGATCGAGGACGGATGGCTGGACACCGCCTCGGGAGCTGCAACTTCTACGACAATGGAGCCAAACACTTACCTTGTCCCGCATAAAGCTGATGATTCCGAGGTGCCGGACTCTCTGCCGGACTCCGAACCTCCTGCGCCCCTGCCAGTCGAATCCGATTGGGCGCCGATCATGGAATTCACCGCTGCGGACATCTTTCAGCACTCACCCTTCGGCGATATCTTAAATTCGCTGAAGCATCTCTCGCTATCCGGAGAGCCCTGGCCGAACTACGGCCAGGATGGCTGGGACACGGACGACGAAGAAATTCAGAGCCCACCCACCACCCACTTTGTAGCCACCATCGATGATCTAACCGACGTACTCGACTACGACTCCGAAGACATCGATGGTATGGACGACGATGCCGGAGACTATCAAGAACCAGTGCCTACAGGACACTGGAAGACCACCTCGTCATACGACATATACATGGTGGACACCCCAAAAGATGGGGACGGCGAAGAAGCAACGGAGGCCGATTCCTTAAAGAAACAGCCCAAGTGCCGACGTCAGCGGCGCCGCTCTAAATCCCGCCACGGCAAGAATGGAGATTCCGGCACAGGAGATAATAACACCCCAGAAAGTGCCGAAGACAACCCCCTCCAGCACGATCCAGCGCAGGAGGAGGCAGAAGCAAGCCCTCACGAGAGGGCGGCAGACGAAGAGGTCGAGGATGATAATTACTTACCTCCCTCCGGAGACGAGGCAAGCCTCGACGATGACGAATTCGTCGTGCCTGAGGATCCCGCCGAACAAGAGTGTTTCAGACACAGGCTAATGGCCACGGCAAACAGCCTAAAGAAAAAGCAGCAACAGCTTCAAGCTGATCAAGACCTACTGGCCAACAGATGGACCTAGGTCCTCGCGGCCGAAGAGTATGAACTCGAATGCCCCTCCAAAAGTTACCCAAAATGCAAGTTGCTCCCCTGACTAGAGGAGGAAGCGTACAAACCTGCATCACCAGCGCACAATACGGCAGACCGACCACCTCGTGGCCGCGACAGAGAGGCATGCAAGCCCTCCACCAAGACCGTACCCCGGCATCGCTCAAAAAGCATGAAGCCACGGGGGAACGGGCCAGACTTGCGGGATATATTGGAGGACAAGGCAAGACAATCCAGATCTATCTATGGATCACGTGGGTGCCCCAAGACCCACGACGAATACCGTCGCGCCGGATACAACTACTCCGGCCGGGCCGAACACAGCAGACAACGCTCTCTCGAGCTACGTCGCGATATTGCTCAATACAGAGGCGCCGTGCACCCACTATGCTTCACTGACGAAGTAATGGATCATCAAATCCCTGAAGGGTTTAAACCCGTTAATATCGAATCCTACGATGGCACAACAGACCCCGCGGTTTGGATTGAGGATTATCTCCTCCATATACATATGGCCCGCGGCGACGATCTTCACGCCATCAAATATCTCTCGCTCAAGCTTAAAGGACCAGCTCGGCATTGGCTTAACAGCCAGCCTGCTGAGTCAATTGGATGCTGGGAAGACCTGGAAGCCGCATTCCTCGACAACTTCCAGGGCACGTATGTGCGACCACCGGACGCAGATGACCTAAGCCACATAATCCAGCAGCCAGACGAATCGGCCAGGCAATTCTGGACACGATTCTTAACAAAGAAAAATCAAATTGTCGACTGTCCGGATGCAGAGGCCCTCGCTGCCTTCAAACATAACATACGCGACGAGTGGCTGGCCCGACACCTAGGACAGGAAAAGCCGAAATCCATGGCAGCCCTCACATCACTCATGACCTGCTTCTGCGGGAGAGGATAGCTGGCTAGCTCGCAGCAACAACCTCAGCAAAAACGCTGGCAGTCCGGATACCAAGGACTGCAATGGCAGGTCGCATCAAAACAAAAACAAATGCCGCATTAACGGCGACAGCAATGAGGATACGGCAGTCAACGCCGGATTCCGAGGCTCCAAGCCCGGTCAATGGAAGAAGCCATTCAAAAGAACCACTCCGGGCCCGTCCAATTTGGACCGAATACTCGACCGCTCCTGTCAAATACATGGAACCCCTGAAAAGCCAGCTAACCACACCAACAGAGATTGTTGGGTATTCAAGCAGGCAGGCAAATTAATCGCCGAAAACAGTGACAAGGGGCTACACAGCGATGACGAGGAAGAGACCCGGCCACCGAACAATAGAGGACAAAAGGGATTCCCCCCTCAAGTTCGGACGGTAAACATGATATACGCAACGCATATACCCAAGAGGGAGCGGAAGCGTGCACTAAGGGACGTATACACGATGGAGCCAGGCGACCCAAAATTCAACCCATGGTCCTCTTGCCCGATCACTTTCGATCGAAGAGACCATCCGACCAGTATCCGCCCTGGCGGATTCGCCGCATTGGTTTTAGACCCAATCGTCGATGGATTTCACCTCACGAGAGTCCCGATGGACGGCGGCAGTAGCCTGAACCTTCTTTATCAGGATACAGTGCGCAAGATGGGCATAGACCCTTCAAGGATTAAACCTACAAAGACAACCTTCAAAGGCGTCATACCAGGTGTCGACGCCAGTTGTACAGGCTCAGTTACACTGGAAGTGGTCTTCGGATCCCCGGATAATTTCCGAAGAGAGGAGTTAATCTTCGACATAGTCCCGTTCCGCAGTGGCTATCACGCTCTGCTCGGACGAACTGCGTTCGCAAAATTCAACGCGGTGCCACATTATGCATACCTTAAGCTCAAGATGCCAGGCCCTTGTGGAGTCATCACGGTCAATGGAAACACGGAACGCTCCCTCCGAACGGAGGAACATACAGCGGCTCTCGCGGCAGAAGTACAGAGTAGCCTTTTAAGGCAATTTTCGAGTCCGGCCATTAAACGACCGGACACGGCCAAACGCGCCTGGAGCAACATCAACCAAGACCACCTGGCACGTTCCGAGCACGCGTAGCAATGCGTCCTCAACCCCAGCCCTCGCACAATTGTAAGACAAACTCTCCGAGTACATAATTACGCCCTGGAGATACCATGGGCATAGGGGGAGAGGCACAACCACAACAGACCCAGAGTGCGGTTCGACCACACCAGGGGCTCCCAAGTGTGTCGCTCTTTTTATCTTTTATTTCTCTCTTTTTTATACAGAACTCTGTCCGGCAGCGAACCTGCCGAACTCATGATGCAACAGCCAGGGAGGGACAAAGGCTGCGACGAACACTCAGGTGTCTCCATTACGAGCATTAAATTTGTTAAATACACCATTCCGCGGCCTACCCCTGGAGGGATACGCCTTTAATTCGTCCAATCCCTTGCTTTCCGCACTATTTGTATCATTCCGCACTCATAGCATATCTTCTCGAATAAAATGCAGCACTTTTTGCCCATAATTGCATTACATTATATATATATGTTCATTTACGACATGTTGCATCCGTACATTTTGGTACGGCCAAATAAACCAGGGGCTTATGTTCCCCGCATTATGGTGTGATAAAGTCCGAACACTTTCACAAGTGCGGCACCCCGAACTTATAGCATTATATGAATCGGCTCCGAATCATGTCTTGGGTCAATAGTTGGGTTTGCCCGGCTCCCATTTTGGCACCTTACATTCCGTTCTATCGACTAAGGTAGCACTGGGAGAACCACTGCGATTGCGCCCTGGTTGAGCCGGGTTAACGCCTCAGTGGAGAAAGCTAAAACTGACTGTCATGATAAGGCGAGAGACTGGTCGCTGTTCGAGAGGTCTTTTCGGGTCCTTAAAGACCTACGCCGCTTCGAGCGAAGTACCGGATAATGTCCGACAAAGGCGTGGATAGCGCCCCGAATTCGGTCTTCTGAATACTAGGGGCTTCACCGAAATTTAAAATTATAGAATTCTATGGCTAAGTGAGAGTGTTCAAGCACTATAAGTCCGGTTGCCTTGTTCGTTGTGTGAGCGCCTCCCTAGATGGACCCAAAAATGGGAACAAGAGTGCTCAAGTTTATCCCGAACACCCCAGCACTCGTGGCATGGGGGCTGAAGCCGACGACTTGCCATCTCTCAGATTTAATAAACGGCCGCACAGAAGGTAATATTTTAAATTAACAAGCGTTGCTTAGCGCATATGAACAAAGTTTTCAGCGCACAGCATAACACATTGCGAATTTACTCAATAATTACATCCCTGGGGCACTCATCCGCAATCTTGCAGGCACCCTTCAGGACAGTCTTATAGTACATCTCGGGCGTACGATATTCCTTGCCCGCTGGTGGCGCGTCAGTGATTAGCTTCTCCGCATCCAGCTTGCCCCAATGCACCTTTGCGCGGGCAAGGGCCCGACGAGCACCTTCAATACAGGCGAGCGCTTGATAACCTCCACCCAGGGGCACGCATCCACCAACTGTCGCATGAGGCCGAAATAGCTCCCAGACATGGCCTCTCCAGGCCACAGCCGGACTATGAGGCCCTTCATGGCCTGCTCGGCCACCTTGTGGAGCTCGACCAGCTGCTTCAGCTGGTCGCTAGGGGGCACCGGATGGCCGGCCTCAGCATACTGAGACCAGAAGACCTTCTCCGTTGAGCTCCCCTCCTCGTCTCGGTAGAGTGCGGCGGCATCAGACACGCTGCAAGGCAGATCTGCAAACGCCCCTGGAGAGCTCCGAATTCGGGTAAGTAACACGTAATTTACATTCACATGCTTGCTTTGCATGAAAAATGCCTTACCCGCTGCTATCTTCCTCACCAACTCAATCTCCTGAAGGGACTTATGGGCATCGGCCTTGGCAGTTTTGGCACTTTCGAGAGCCGAGGCAAGCTCGGACTCTCGAGTCTTTGAGTCATGCTCCAAACTCTCATGCTTTTCCATGAGAGCCTGGAGCTCTTGCCGAACCACCGCCACCCGCGCCTCCTGCTTTTCTCGCTCTGCCCGTTCCGCGGCGGCATTGCGTTCGGCCGCGGACACGGCCTCCTTCAGGGTCGCCACCTCGTTCGTGGCGCCTGCAGTACCCATGTTATCCTTGTTATTTTTTGTTGCAACCTAAATCCTTTTCTGTAAGGTACAAGTTCAAAGTGGTGTTACTCACCTTCTTTGTCCTGGAGCTGCTTCTTGGCGCGGCCGAGCTCTTGCTCGGACCGCTCGAGCTCCTGCTTCAAAGCACCGACCTCCGCAGTCAATGCGGTAGAGGTCAGCAGCGCAGCCTGCAACCCATATTGACATAATTTTTTGGCAACCCTGCGTATATCTTTTTTTTTGCAGATCCTCAGTCCGGCTTTTCTTTCCGAACATCGAACCGAGCATCAGGGGCTACTGTCTATGCGGTATTACATTGCATATTTTTAACTTCTTACCTCAAAGCCTGATAGAAGGCTACTGTAGGCTTCGGTCAGCTCGCTCTTGGCAAGCTGTACCTTCTGAATCACCACACTCATAATAGTGCGATGTTCTTCCTCGATGGAAGCGCTCTGGAGTGCCTCCAAACAAATTGTCCGGCGCCTCCAGTTGGACGGAAGCCGCCGGTGTCACAGTACGGTCAGGCTGGAGTCTACATCCGACGGAGCCAACGACCCGCTCGATGAAGCGGGGAGATCATCATTGGCCGGACTACAGGCAGCATGCGGCATCAGAATGACACTATGTGACGCAGAAAAAGAAATTATAAATCATTCAGGAATCCGGATACTTACGATCTCGCCGGAGGCCTAGCCCTTGAAGGCCATTCTTCCTCACCAACGTTTATGTTGGCGGAGCTGTCCGGGGGAATAGTCCTTCCCCTCTTGGACCCTTCGGCCTCCCCTGTTGGGGAAGCCTTCCTCTTCCTCTCTCCCTCCTCTAGGAGAGAGTCCTCTTTCTCCTCCTCGTTTTCGGGGGAGGAGTCCGCCCCGGAGTCGTCGGACACCTGAAAACGGGAACTCTTTTGAGCACCCGTGGCCTCCTTCTTGGCCTTCTTCTCCGGCACCACGTGCGGTGCCGGAACCAGCAGCCTCGCTAGACGGGCGTCTACTCGGTTTTCTGGCATAGGAGCCGGGCAAATAATCTGCTCCCCCTTCCTCATCCAGTCCTGTCAAAGGAAAAGGGGAAATTAAAACCCCCATAGAGTCAAACTATGAAAAGCAAGTGTCCCGTAAAGGGGTAGAATCACTTACCTCGTCAGCTCGGCGCTGCGAGCGAAATCCGCGATCTTCAGTCGCGGATGCGGGGGCTTCGGCGCCCTTAAACAGCACCCTCCAGGCGCCTTCGTATGTCGTGTCGAAGAGCCCGCTCAGCGCCTAGTGCTGTTCCGGAGTGAACTCCCACAGATTGAATGCCCGCTCCTGGCATGGGAGAATCCGGCGGACGAGCATGACTTGGACCATGTTAACCAGCCTGAGCTTCTTCACCAGCTTCTGGATACAGGCTTGGAGTCCCGTCAGCTCCTCCGAACTAGCCCATAGCAAGCCCTTCTCTTTCCAGGAGATGAGCAGCGTGGGGATACCAGATCTGAACTCGGGGGCCGCCGCCCACGTAGGGTCACGCGGCTCGGTGATATAGAACCACCCCGATTGCCACCCCTTGACGGATTCCACGAAGGCCCCTTCGAACCAAAGGACGTTGTGCATCTTGCCCAACATAGCGCCTCCGCACTCCGCTTGAGTGCCCTTCACTACCTTCGGCTTGACATTGAAGGTCTTGAGCCACAAGCCGAAGTGGGGCTGGATGCAGAGGAAGGCCTCGCACATGACGATAAACGCCAAGATGTTGAGGATGAAGTTCGGCGCCAGATCATGGAAATCCAGGCCGTAGTAGAACATGAGCCCCCGGACAAAGGGGTGAAGTGGAAAGCCCAGTCCGTGGAGGAAGTGGGGAAGAAAAACGACCCTCTCATGGGGCCTGGGGGTGGGGATGAGCTGCCCCTCGTCGGGCAGCCGGTGCGCGATGTCGCCGGACAGGTAGCCGGCGCTGCGCAGTCTTTCGATGTGCTCCTGCGTAGCGGAGGAGGTCATCCACTTGCCTCCCGCTCCGGACATAACTGGGGAAGGTTGAGACGAGATGTGCGGGCTTGGGCGCTGGAGCTCGAGTGCGCGGAGATGGATAAGCAAAGGAGGAAGAAGGCATAGGTGAAAAGGTGAATCCTTATCCCTTATATGGGCGGGCGAAGTCTACGCGTCCCCCACCGGCCTGGTAAAACTCGCTTATCCCCCAAGCGTCACCATCAATGGCGCGTTTGGGTTACCCACGTCCGTATTGATGAGAATCCCGGATTAAGGGGGAACACGATCTCTGCTTCGACAAGACGTGCCAAGGAAACCGCTTCGCTTAATGCGCTGAGGTGGTAGAGTAAAAAATGATTCAAGTAATGTCTTGGTAGTGGCGTGACGTCATGCCACAAAAAACGTCAGCAGATTGAACTTGTGTATATATTATTCTCTCTACGGTGGAATGTGGAATTTATTTTGCAGAGCCGGACACTATCCTGGTGTTCACAATCTTCTATCATTCGGAGGAGGAACCCGCCTTGCAATGCCAAGCAATATACGCGCCGGACTTATCGTCATTGAAGCCTGGTTCAGGGGCTACTGAGGGAGTCCTGGATTAGGGGGTGTTCGGATAGCCGGACTACCATCATCAGCCGAACTATCATCGGCCGGACTATCATCATCGACCGGACTATCATCATCGACTGGACTCCAAGACTATGAAGATACAAGATTGAAGACTTCGTCCCGTGTCTGGATGGGACTTTCCTTGGCGTGGAAGACAAGCTTGGCGATATGGATATGTAGATCTCCTACCATTGTAATCGACTCTATGTAACCCTAGCCCTCTCCGGTGTCTATATAAACCGGATGGCTCTAGCCCGTAGGACACCATCACAACAACAACCATTACAATCATACCATAGGCTAGCTTCTAGGGTTTAGCCTCCTTGATCTCGTGGTAGATGCACTCTTGTAAACATCCATAATGTCAATATCAGTCAAGCAGGACATAGGGTTTTACCTCCATCAAGAGGGCCCGAAC
Organism: Triticum timopheevii; assembly: GCA_963921465.1. NCBI lineage: Eukaryota > Viridiplantae > Streptophyta > Magnoliopsida > Poales > Poaceae > Triticum > Triticum timopheevii. The sequence continues at coordinate 91,121,652 of OY997271.1, forward strand.
CTGGGTAAAACATCGTGTCCCTTGTCTCCTGTTACCATCCGCCTAGACGCACAGTTCGGGACCCCCTACCCGAGATCTGCCGGTTTTGACACCGACAGTCACCTAATGATATATTTGAATTCAACATAACGTGGATTCAAAAATTGAAATTCGAGATCATGGCATCTGTAATCATATAAAAGGGACATTACTCTTTCTTTGGTGGGAATTGATTTGTTTTTTCTTGTTGTTGAGGGAAGTGCGAATCGATTTGGTATTGTGCAGGGTAATCATGTTCTCCCGATTTTTTTACATTTTTCTTGTAGTTTTTTCAATGGCATCTATAGCAATATAGTAAAAGGGAACATGACTCTCTTGTGTCTTGTATGATTTTTTTTACAAGTCAAGTTTGTTCTGCCGAACAAGGAATCCGCACCTTGTTATCCCGAAATTTTCAAGCTCGAGTATCTTTTGTCTCACCTGCTTTCAAACTCCCTCTTCTTCAACCCACGCCGCGCCTTGTTATCCCGAAATTTGGACGCGCGCGAGAACTCCCTCCTCATCCGAAATCGCTCCCGCAGCCCAGACACGCGAAATCCCCCTTCTACCCCTCAGCCGGAAATGAAGCTCCACGTCGCGGTGTCAAAACCGGTGGGGGTATGCTGGTAACTTACCCTACATTTCGGACAAGCTCGTCCCTAAGCTTGGCTCCCCCTCCCCCTTCGCCCCCTCCCCCCCCATTCGTACACTGAGGCCGCCAAAACCCGCGAAACCCCACGCTCCTCCGTCGGCCTCCCGACCGCCGCCCAGCCGGAGACTCTTCCCCGACTACGTCGTCCACCGCAACAGCTCGCCGTCTCTCATCCACCGCACCATATGAGGATCCGTTGTCGATCTCGTCATCTCGCCGGATCAGCCGCCCCATCCTCCACCTCCAAGGAGCTGCCCTGACGTTCGCCTCGTCTATCGCACCACCTCAATCCCCACAGCGCCGTCTTGACCTGCCCCACCGGAACCGCATCACCCTCACCAATTCCTCCGATGAAGCTGAGGCCAACTCGGCGCCACCAAGGGGGTTCTGCCCTCACCGCTGCATTTTATCTTTTACTCGATCTCACGGGGCTGCCGGTGCTCGATACCGAGCAGACATGGCGTCTCCATCGACGGCGCCATCGCCGGCCACATCATCCACAGCGTCTCTCCCCCATGTCGTTGCTTCCTCGGCGGCGACTTCCACAACAGCACTAGCTGCAGCTGCTCCGGCTCTCGCTCGTGCTGCGGCTCTGTTCTTGCTGTCGGTCGCGCAGCTGCACTGCTCCTGCTTTCGTACATGCTGCTGCTCTGCTCTTGCTCTCGCTTGCGCTGCTGCTGCTACTGCACGACCTCCGGCAGCTACAGGAGTTGCTGCTTTAGCACTCGCTCGCGGTGCTACTGCATGACTTGCTCTCTGCTAGTGCGTTCCCTGCTCGAGCGTCTACTGATTTAGATCACTGCTTCTCTGCTACTAGTGCTCGAATGCCCTAAACATCTATTGCAATGCTCTATTACTAGTTCAATCAGTTTCGACAGTAAAATTTAGTTTCGATTGTGAAGTTCATTTTCTTCAGTTAAGTTCAAAGTGAACAGTACTTACAGCATCTGTCGCTGCGGCCGTGGTGCGGCTGATGCGTTTTACATATAACACTTTTTGGTGATGTATTTTACATCATCTATTGCAGATGATATTAGGGTCCCACTTCAGATTAAAGTTGTCTGTCTTGTCATGCTTCAGCCTCGTCGTCGTACACCCTCGTCGCCATTTCTAGAGGCCTCAGATCTTCTTCCCCGCCTCCGACAGTCACACCAGTATCATCACCATCCTCCACGCCCAACCCAATGATGCTGAGGTCCACAAGGCTATGCCAAAGAGGTTGTACACTCGTCGCATCACTTTGTTTCTCCATTCCTCTGTTCTTCCAATTCATGTGAGCCAAACAACCAGGTTGACTGAAATCCTATGTTTCCAAATGCTCTGTTTTGCACGTGCATTCCTGCATTTCCAGATTGTATTCCAGAGGAAGATAACTATTCAGATGGAGATTGAGAAGGAGCCGACCATGCCTGTTTACCACCTGAGGTGTTTGCTCTAACCTGGCATGCTGATGTTTGTCATATCATAATGTGTTCCATTTGTCGGCAATGTTTATACATTCATCTACTCTTCCTGTGCATCAGCCATTTGAGTCGGTCATGGGAAAATCTGGAGTGAAAACAAGGTCTTCTGAGCAGTCAGTGCTACCTGTCGATGCAGATTTCTTGCTGGTTACAGATAGCTCCTCAGAGGAGGATTCAGAGAGAGATGACCAGTCGTATTCCCCCCTGAGGTGCATGCTCTAACTTGGCTGGGTTATATTGCTCATATCATGCATATGGTGTCTTGCATTGCCATGCCATCTGCTTAGATTAGACATGCTTTGTGTGAATGCCTCCTGTTTGCTTTCTATATCAGATATGTGAATTATGCAATGCCATGTTTTTCAGCCAGTTATCATATATGTGAATTATGCACCGCCATGGAGCCAGGCATCATATATGTGAATTATCTCATGCCATCTTTTTTTTCATTACGTATTCCATTTGTCGACAATCTGTGTATATTGAACTACTCTTCATGTATATCAGCCATTTGAGCCGGTTATGGAAAAATCTGGAGTGAAAACAAGGTCTTCAGAGCAGGCAATGGTACCTGTTGAAGCATATATCTTGATGGCTACAGGGAGCTCCTCAGAGGAGGATTCAGAGACAGATGACCGGTCCTATATCCCACCTGAGGTGTAAGCTCTAATTTGTAATGTTTATATTTCTCATATGATGCATATGGTGTCTTGCATTGCTTAGTTTAGACATCATATGCACAATATTGAATTCTATCTGCTTAGTTTAGAGATCATACATGCGAGTGCCAGCTGCTTAGTATATGAATCAATTATGTCAATTATATCATGCCATCCTGTATACTTAGACAACATGTATGTGAAATATTTCATCCCAACCTATTTTAGAAAGACATCATATAGTTTTGTCATGTCATCCTGTTTAGGTACTCATCATATGTTGAATTATGCCATTATATCCTGTTAAGTTATCCATCATATATCTGAAACTGTGTCATGCTATCCTGTTTAGTTAGGCATCATATATGTGAAATTGTGTCATGCTGTCCTGTTTGGTTAGACAACATATATGTGAATTACCACATCTGTCTATCATATAATGTCTGTACGTTCAATTTCGTTTCTTGTTTATCAGCCATTTGAATTGGAGGGGGTGATGGTAGTATCTAAGGGAGCAAAAATCCGTTCTTCACAAAAGACAGTGCTACCAGTCGATGCAGATAGAAACATGGTTGTACTGGCCCACAAACTAGCCCCACCACACATAATCGAGACTCTTCCAGATTGCACACTTACACCATTGGGCAGAGAACCAGCTGCAACCCATCTAACCGCAACCCCAGCGGATAGTAACCCACTTATAGTTGACAAAGCACCATGTCCACCACAGAGTACCCCCACACGAGTAGTTTGTAAAGCTACTGTAGTGCCCAAAGCACGAAGACCACCACAGCTAACCCAAACTCCACGTTTAAAGCAGAAGAGCAACTGTTCTCAGGTCAGATTCCGTAGCTATGGTCCATACTCCTTTGCTGTTGCATCACTGTATTTACTCATACCAACTACTTTCGAATTTGAAGGATCCAACTGAAACTCCAATGGCGCAACAGGTATGTTTTAAACCTATTTCTTTAACTGGATTGCTGTTCTAACTTCTTGCTCTATGTTGATTTCAGTTTAAGTTGTATAAACAGTTATGTTCTCATGTGATGCACATTACAAGTGCTGCCAATGTTGTGTAGTTTCTCACACTTATATTCTGTCTATGCTGCTGTGTCTTAAAAATATATGAGTTGAACTGTGTCTCTATCTTGATTAGGGAACATAAACTAGAATGATATGGACAATACAGTGAGCATAGTACATAGAAATATGTTTGTTTCATGCTAGTATCCTGTCCACCTTACTACTGAACCGGTTTACCAAAATGAGTTTGGTATACTACAAGATAAACCTGTGATGTGTCTGCTTGTTTCTCTTGTAGTATGCAAACAAAATATTGGAGAAGAGCACCCCACTATGCAATGGTAGAGAAGGTAATGCAGATAAGGTTCAAGATAGTGAGACAACCCTGTTGGTCTCCAAGAAAGGTGATAAAAACGATCTTGTAGACAGTGAGAAAACCCCACAGTCATGCGTTGATGTAGTGTTCGAGTTACTGTCCAGTACCGCTGGCACAAGCTCTTCGAACTCGCTGCCTGAATCACTTCGGCTTCTTTAGTCTCAGCTACAAGCTGAAAGGCATCAGTCATCTGTGCTGCGGCAAGAAGCCGAAGGACTGAGGAAGTCCCTGCAGAATTCAGATGCGTACTTTCTTGTGCAACAACAAGCGCTGGAGGATTTAAGCGCCAAACAAGAGAAAGTTAATAAGCTTGCTAAGCATCTTGCCAGCTTTATGGGTACCCAGGATATTGTTTCTTGAACTCTTCTGAAGTGGTTTCAGTTCTGGACTTGTTTTGCTGCGGCGTTTATATGCTGTTGTGTTCCCTATATTTGCACTGGTGGTGAACTTTGATGCCCAGTGGATGTAATATGTGTAATAGCCGTGATAGCCTAGCATAATTTGCTTGCTTATTTATTTCCTTCTTGTCTTGTTTATTTGTTTGATTGTAGTTAGTGCAGTTCTTTTTCCGCGGTTTGCTAGTGGCTGCAATAACCTATTTTTTAAACTAGGCCACAATAACCATGGGCTAATATTTACTGTAGTGACACTAGGCCTCCTACGGGCCATAGAAATAGTGGGCCTTCTACGGGCCGTAGAAATAGTAGGCCTTCTACGGGCCATAGAAACATTGGGCCTTCTACGGGCCGCAGAAACAATGGGCCTTCTACGGGCCCTATCATCAATGGGCCTTATACGGGCCATATGATCGATTGGCCAAACATGGGCCAATAACGGGCCGCATTATGGCCGTGAACGGGCTAGAGTTGGAATCGTCCGTTCATGGGCCGACCATAATGGGCCATCGTTAATTGGCTGTATTTGATGACGCTATGAAAACGGCCCAATGTATTAACGCACCACAAATGGGCCGACTGTAACCACGGGCTAAATTGGGCCCACAAGCAGAAAATTACAGTAATGGCCCGTAAGTAAACGAATGCTCGAAATGAGCCCAAGAATAAATGGGCTCTGAGAAGGCCGAAAGATAACATGGGCTGGAAACGGCCCAACTAAATAACGGGCCATTAATGGGTATAAAGTGATACACTGTTCATTAGGGGCCAGTTTCACCACGGGCCGTTAATGGGTCTAAAGTGATACACTATTCATTGCGGGCCAGTTTCACCACGGGCCGTTAATAGGCCAAGAGTTACATAGGGCCTCATATGGGCCGAAAGACATCATGGGCCATACATGGGCCAGAACTGAAAAGGGCTGGAATCATATTGGATGGCCCAGAGGACGCTACTGGGCCTAATTCGGGTAGGGCGTAACGGGCCTTGGGTTAGCGGGCTGTAAATGGGCTATATGCGAACAAGCCGTTAACAGGCTTTCCATGGGCTGGCCCGTCACCTTTTGACCAAGTCAAACGGGCTGGCCTTTTCACAGGAATGGGCCTCTGTTGGGCCAGGCCACATGTCGACGTATCATAGGCGCCTTCTGTCCAATGAGTGGATGACATCTGTGCCAACGGTGAGCCGACACATGTTTCCTCGAGCCAATGATGATTTTACATGTGGAAAATCCCCATTGGTCGGGGCTGTTAACGGGTTATCGGATCCAAAACCCGACCTGATAGCTTAACGGCGTTCCGTTACGGTGGATTCCACGTGTCAGTCACCCTTGACGAAAGCAGATCTGTGACGCACGATTTATCGTCATGGAAGTGGACACTTCCGTGATGATAATTTTGGTAATGTCATGGAACACTTCTACGACAACACAGGTATGACTATCTCGATTCTGTCATAAATTTGTCATGGATGTACATGCATGACAAAAAACGCGACCTACTGGGACAAACACGTATCATCACGGAAGTGTATTTTTTTGTAGTGAATTCATCTTGCCGCTTAGAGTTCTCCCTGCTATAATGTAATAATGGCCATAGATACAACAGGCCTTACCAGCCGCAACTTTCCGGGCCTCCTGAATGTCCTGAACAGCACCTCGGGCTTCTTCCCGAGCATCTTCCCCGGCTTGGAGAGCTTGGGCGAGTTCGGATTCTTTCCCTACTAGACTCTGCTCCAACCTCTCACTTTTCGTCACAGCATCCTGGAGCTCCCGCTCAGCCGTGACGACCCTGGCCTCGTGTTTTTCACACAGCGCCTCTTCAGCAGTAGCCTTCTCTTGGGCCTCAGCCGCTACCTTCTTTAGTGCCTCATATTCAGCACTCGCTCCTAGGGCGTATAGCATAAATACTTTTCAATAGGCACACGTATTCATTTGTGCCCAATGCAAGACAATGTTCAAAGATACCTTGCTTCTCCTCCAATTGCTTCTTCACACGTCCAAGTTCTTCTTCGGCCCGTTCCAGGCTCTGCTACAGTTCGGACACTTCCGCATCATGAGCAGCCGTCTTCTCCGCAGACGCCTGTTTTCAAATACATGGGTATACATCATTAAATAAAGGTTCCCATTACAATAGAGGTTTTGATCCCCTGCCCGGCTCCGTTTTTCCGGACAGTGTATCAGGGGCTACTCCTCATATCATACTAATTCTTCAAAGGTTCCTTAGAAACCATACCTCAAAGGCCTTTATAAGGCCGAGACAGGACTCATTCAGCCCGCTTTCGGCAGCCTAAATCTTTCCAACCATCGTACCCATAAGGGTCCGATGTTCATCGATGACGGACGCGTTCTTTAACACTGTCAATAGGCCACCCGGCAGCTCTGCGTAGACAGAGGTTGCCGGCGGAGTGGTCAAACCTCCCTTCATGGAAGGTGGCCGCTCGCCCGATCCTATTGGCTTAGAGGCCTCCAAAACCATATCTGGCTCTGAGTCTCTTTGAGACGACGCCTCGGTGTCGCGCCCAAACTTCGGAAAAGGAGTCCCCGGAGGCGACTCGCTTGCCACAGCATTCGAGCTCAATGAATCCTCCGATGAGGCCTGTCCTACAGGAGACCCCGCCGGGCTGTATGAAATGTGACGACAGTCAAAACTATTATGCTCAGACGACCCTGGATACATAGGCGTATTCGGATTTCGGTTACTTGCGGTTTTCCCAGGGGCTGGGCCTCGGGATCCCACTCCAGGCTGTTATCGGCAGCCGGGGTGGATGCCTGTGGAGGGGAACCTCGCCCTCTCTTGGGCGATTCGGCCTCCAGGAACGGGGAAGCCGCACGCTTCTTCCCGCCTGCAGAGCGAGGCTCGTCCTCCCCTGCCTCCTCCTTTTCGTCTTCGGAGGGAGCGTCACTGGAGCCTGGATAAGGGGGTTTCCGGACATCCGGACTATATTCATCGTCCGGACTATAGAAGCGTCAAGATACAAGACTCAAGAGTTCGGCTCGTGTCCGGATGGGACTCTCCTTTGCATGGAAGACAAGCCTGGCGATCCGCATATTATGTTTCCTTCCTTGTAACCGACTCCATGTAAACCCTAGCTCTCCGGTGTCTATATAAACCGGAGAGGATGGTCCTTAGAAGGCCGATCACAATTACAATCATACCATCATAGGCTAGCTCTTAGGGTTTAGCCTCTACGATCTCGTGGTAGATCTACTCTTGTATTCCACATATCTTCAATATTAATCAAGCAGGAAGTAGGGTTTTACCTCCATCGAGAGGGCCCGAACCTGAGTAAATATTGTGTCCCTTGCTTCCTGTTACCATCAGCCTAAGACGCATAGATCGGGACCCCCTACCCGAGATCCGCCGGTTTTGACACTGACACCTGCTACATGCTTGAGGTCACACATCAACCGGGGTTTCAGTCCTTTGAGAATCAACCCATTCACCCGCTCAGCCTGCCCATTTGACCGAGGGTGAGCGACCGAGGCGTAATCGACCCTCGTGCCTTGGGAAGCACAAAAGGATCTGAATTCATCAGAGTCGAAGTTCGTCCCATTGTCCATGATGATGCTGTGCGGAACACCATATCTGAATATCAATTCCCTGATGAAACTCACAACATTACTTGCTTCAAGGTTTTTAATGGGCTTGGCTTTGATCCACTTGGTAAACTTGTCGACTGCCACTAGCACATGGGTAAATCCGCTCCTGCCGGTCCTTAGAGGTCCAACCATGTCCAATCCCTAAACGGCAAAAGGCCAGACGAGTGGAATAGTCTTTAGAGCTAATGCAGGTTTATGGGACATGTTGGAGTAAAACTGACAGCCTTCACACTTGTCCACTATTTCGTTTGCCATCTCATTGGCTCGTGGCCAGTAAAATCCGGCTCTGTATGCTTTGGCCATGATGGTCCGAGAGGACGCATGGTGACCACAGGTCCTCGAGTGAATATCATTGAGGATCATCCGGCCTTCTTCTGGCGTGATGCACTTCTGGCAGACCCTAGTTACACTTTCTCTGAACAACTGACCTCTCATCACGGTAAAGGCTTTTGACCGTCGGATGATCTGTCGAGCCTCTTCTTCATCCTCTGGAAGTTCTTTCCTAAGAATGTATGCAATGTACATCACTGTCCAGTCGGGGGTGATGACCAAAAGCTCCAAGACCAAGTCGACCATGACTGGGACTTCGACTTCAGTCGGATCTGTGGCGCTCTTGGGCTGTGGTGACTCTTTAGTGAAAGTATCCTCCTGAATTGAAGGTGAATGAATAAGTTCCAAAAACACATTACGGGGAATGACCTCTCTTTTTGAACCTATCTTTGCCAACTCATCTGTAGCTTGATTTTTCAGTCGGGGTATATGGTGAAGCTCCAACCCTTCAAACTTCTTTTCCAGCTTTCTTACTTCATTGCAATAACCAGTCATGGCTGGGCTCCTGACATCCCATTCCTTCATCACTTGATTAACCACCAAATCCGAGTCGCCGTAGACCATAAGGCGACACATGCCGATTGAAATGGCCATACGAAACCCGTATAAAAGTGCTTCATATTCGGCTTCATTATTGGAGGAATCAAAATGGATCTGGAGAACATAGCTAAGCCTATCTCCACGGGGGGATACCAATACTACCCCAGCACCTGAACCATTCAGCATCTTGGAGCCATCAAAGAACATAGTCCAATGCTCCGAGTGAACTTGAGTCGGCAATTGCTGTTCAATCGACTCGGCGAGGAAATCTGCGATTGCTTGGGACTTGATAGCCTTCTTTGCCTCAAACTTGATATCCAAGGGAAGGAGTTCAATCGCCCATTTTGCCACTCGACCAGTTGCATCTCTGTTATTCAGGATTTCAGATAGTGGTGCGTTGCTGACGACCGTAATGGAGTGATCAGAGAAATAATGTGTAACCTTCTTCATGGTCATGTATATCCCATAGTCAAGCTTCTGATAATGTGGATATCGTTGCTTGGATGGAGTCAAATCTTCAGAGAGATAGTAAACCGGGTGCTGAACCTTGTAAGCTTTTCCTTCCTCTACTCGCTCGACCGTGAGTACTGTACTGACAACTTGTCCAGTGGTTGCAATGTAAATCATTAAAGGCTCTTTGCTGATTGGCGCAGCGAGCACCGGCTGGGTGGACAGCAGGGTTTCGAGCTCTGCAAATGCTGCATCAGCTTCCTCATTCCACTCGAACTTATCAGATTTCTTCATCAGTCGGTAAAGAGGAAAGGCCTTTTCACCGTGATGAGAAATGAATCGACTCAAGGCAGCCAAACAACTAGTCAGCTTCTGAACGTCATGCACTCGCACAGGGCCCTTCATTCGGGGGATGGTATCAAGTTTTCTGGATTGGCGTCGATCCATCGTTCGGAAATGAGAAAACTGAGTAACTTTACTCCGGGAACTCCGAATGTGCATTTTGACGGATTAAGGTTGATATCGTACCTTCTTAGGTTGGCAAAGGTTTCTGCGAGGTCAGTCAATATGTCGGAACCTTTGCGAGACTTGACCACAATGTCATCCATGTATGCTTCCACATTCCGACTGATTTGAGTGAGCAGGCACGTCTGAATGTTTCTCATGAATGTGGCTCCGGCATTTTTAAGACAAAATGGCATGGTGACATATCAAAAGCACCCGAATGGGGTGATGAAAGCTGTTTTTATTTCGTTGGGACGATACAGTCGGATCTGATGATACCCGGAATATGCATCTAGGAAAGACAAGCGCTCACACCCTGCAGTCGAGTCAACAATCTTATCAATGTGAGGGAGAGGGAGGTGATATTTCGGGTAGGCCCGATTGATATGCTTGAAATCAATGCACATACGAAGTGAATCATCCTTCTTAGGGACCATGACTACATTGGCAAGCCACTCAGAGTGGTAGATCTCAGGGATGAACTCTGCTGCTAGCAGCCGAGCCACTTCCTCGCCAATTGCTTTCCTCTTCTACACGGAGGACCGCCGAAGGTGCTCTTTGACGGGTTTTACCTTGGGGTCAACATGCAAACAGTGCTCAGCCAGTCCCCTGGGTACACCTGGCATGTCAGAGGGTTTCCATGCAAAGATGTCCCAGTTCTCACGGAGGAACTGGATGAGCGCTTCTTCCTATTTGCTGTCGAGTGATGTTGATATATGAGTCGGTGAGGCATTGGGATCGGTCGGGTGAATACGGATCGGCTTCGTTTCACCAGGCGACTGAAATGTAGAATCTGTAGCAGGCTTCTTGGCTCAGAGAAAATTACCCGGATCTGCATTCTTCTAATACTCTTGGAATTCAACTGCTGCCATCAGCGCATCGGCAATTTCGGAACCTTTCTGGAAGCATTCCTCTACTTTCTGCCAATTGCCGGTAACTGTGATCAAACCTTTGGGGCCAGGCATCTTTAACTTGAGATACACCTAACATGGTCGAGCCATAAAACGTGCGTACGCCGGCCTACTCATAATGGCATGATAAGCACTCTGGAAATCCACGACTTCAAATGTCAACTTCTCCTTACGGTAATGCTTGGAATCACCGAAAACCACGTCGAGGGCGATCTGGCCGAGTGATTGGGCTTTCTTTCCAGGGATAACTCCATGAAAACTCATGTTGCTCTTGCTAAGTTTGGACATTGGAATGCCCATCCCCTTCAAGGTTTCAGCGTAAAGGATGTTCAGGCCACTGCCACCGTCCATCAGCACTTTAGTCTGTCTAGTGCCCCCAACCACGGGGTCGACCACCAGTGCTTGCCTCCCGGGGGTGGATACATGAGTAGGATGGTCAGACTGGTCAAATGTGATGGCTGTCTGAGACCATTTCAGGTATGTGGTCGTCGCGGCCGGAGCGACCATATTCACTTCTCTGTTGATGAGTTTCAATCGACTCTTGCTCTCAACATCAGCAAAAATCATCAGGGTTGAATTGACTTTGGGATAACCATCGTCTTCTTCCTCATCCTCGTCTCTGTCCGACTCCTTTCCTTTTTCACTGGGTTGATCTCCTTAGAACTGCTGGATCAGGAGCCGACACTGTCGAGTGGTGTGTTTAGGGTAAATCAGATTCCCCTCTTCGTCCTTCTTCATGTGGATGTGACACGGTAAATCCAACACATCATTTCCCTCCTGATCTTTCACTTTCTTAGGGGGCCAGGGCCCCTTAGGTTTTCCCTTAAACTTTCCTTGAGCCACCGCAGCAATCTCATCGAGTGCTGTGGGCTCGACCTTACACTTCTGCTTCCGATTGGAAGTACCTCCACCGATCTCTTGGCCGACTGGCTTACTCTTTTCGGTATAGAGTCGATCCTCTTCTTCCACATTAGCATACCGGGTGGCTATTTCCATCATCCGAGTCAGAGTCATATCACCAGTCCGACCGAACTTCATGTTGGAAATATGCCCTAGAGGCAATAATAAAAGGATTATTATTATATTTCCTTGTTCATGATAATTGTCTTTTATTCATGCTATAATTGTATTATCCGGAAATCGTAATACACGTGTGAATACATAGACCACAATATGTCCCTAGTGAGCCTCTAGTTGACTGGCTCGTTGATCAACAGATAGTCATGGTTTCCTGACTATGGACATGGGATGTTATTGATAACGGGATCACATCATTAGGAGAATGATGTGATGGACAAGACCCAATCCTAAGCATAGCACAAAGATCGTGTAGTTCGTTTGCTAGAGCTTTTCTAATGTCAAGTATCTTTTCCTTAGACCATGAGATCATGTAACTCCCGGATACCGTAGGAGTGCTTTGGGTGTACCAAACGTCACAACGTAACTGGGTGACTATAAAGGTGCACTACAGGTATCTCCGAAAGTGTCTGTTGGGTTGACACGGATCGAGACTGGGATTTGTCACTCCGTATGACGGAGAGGTATCTCTGGGCCCATTCGGTAATGCATCATCGTAATGAGCTCAAAGTGACCAAGTGTCTGGTCACGGGATCATGCATTACGGTATGAGTAAAGTGACTTGCCGGTAACGAGATTGAACTAGGTATTGGGATACCGACGATCGAATATCGGGCAAGTAACCTACCGATTGACAAAGGGAATTGTATACGGGGTTGCTTAAATCCTCGACATCATGGTTCATCCGATGAGATCATCGAGGAGTATGTGGGAGCCAACATGGGTATCCAGATTCCACTGTTGGTTATTGACCGGAGAGCCATCTCGGTCATGTCTACATGTCTCCCGAACCCGTAGGGTCTACACACTTAAGGTTCGGTGACGCTAGGGTTGTAAAGATATTAGTATGCTACAAACCGAAAGTTGTTCGGAGTCCCGGATGAGATCCCGGACGTCACGAGGAGTTCCAGAATGGTCCGGAGGTAAAGAATTATATATGGTAAGTCGAGTTTCGGCCATCGGGAAAGTTTCGGGGTTCACTGGTATTGTACCGGGACCACCGGAAGGGTCCCGGGGGTCCATCGGGTGGGGCCACCCATCCCGGAGGCCCCCATGGGATGAAGTGGGAGGGGAACCAGCCCCTGGTGGGCTGGTGCGCCCCCCTGGGCCCCCCTCTGCGCCTAGGGTTGGGAACCCTAGGGGAGGGGGCGCCTCCACTTGCCTTGGGGGGCAAGTTACCCCCCTTGGCTGCCGCCCCCCTAGGAGATCCCATCTCCTAGGACCGGTGCCCCTTGGGGCCCCTATATAAAGAGGGGGGTGGGAGGGCATCCACACCCTGACATCTGGCGCCTCCCTACCCTCCTTGCTACACCTCCTCCTCCCGTAGTCGCTTGGCGAAGCCCTGCCGAAACCCTGCTGCATCCACCACCACACTGTCGTGCCGCTGGATCTTCATCAACCTCTCCTTCCCCTTGCTGGATCAAGAAGGAGGAGACGTCACGCTGACCGTATGTGTGTTGAACGCGGAGGTGCCGTCCATTCGGCGCTAGGATCTCCGGTGATTTGGATCACGACGAGAACGACTCCCTCAACCCCGTTCTCTTGAACGCTTCCGCACGCGATCTACAAGGGTATGTAGATGCACTCCTCTCTCTTGTTGCTAGATGAACTCATAGATTGATCTTGGTGAACATAGATTTTTTTTTATTTTAAGCAACATTCCCCAACAGTGGCATCATGAGCTAGGTCTATGCGTAGTTCTCTATTGCACGAGTAGAACACAAATCTGTTGTGGGCGTAGATGTTGTCAATTTTCTTGCCACTACTAGTCTTATTTTGCTTCAGCGGTATTGTGGGATGAAGTGGCCCGGACCGACCTTACACGTACGCTTACGTGAGACAGGTTCCACCGACTGACATGCACTAGTTGCATAAGGTGGCTAGCGGGTGTCTGTCTCTCCCACTTTAGTTGGAGCGGATTCGATGAAAAGGGTCCTTATGAAGGGTAAATAGAAGTTGACAAATCACGTTATGGTTATTCGTAGGTAAGAAAACGTTCTTGCTAGAACCCTATTGCAGGCATGTAAAAGATGCAACAACAATTAGAGGACGTCTAACTTGTTTTTGCAGCAATTGCTTTGTGATGTGATATGGCCAGAAGTTGTGATGAATGATGAATGATATATTGTGATGTATGAGATCATGTTCTTGTAATAGGAATCACGACTTGCATGTTGATGAGTATGACAACCGGCAGGAGCTATAGGAGTTGTCTTAATTATTGTATGACCTGCGTGTCAATGATTTAACGCCATGTAATTACTTTACTTTATTGATAAACCGTTAGCCATAGTAGTAGAAGTAATTGTTGGCGAGAAACTTCATGGAGAACGATGATGGAGATCATGATGATGGAGATCATGGTGTCATGCCGGTGACAAAGATGATCATGGAGCCCCGAAGATGGAGATCATGGTGTCATGCCGGTGACGAAGATGATCATGGAGCCCCGAAGATGGAGATCAAAGGAGCTATATGATATTGGCCATATCATGTCACTACTATATAATTGCATGTGATGTTTATTATGTTTATGCATCTTGTTTACTTAGAACGAGGGTAGTAAATAAGATGATCCCTCATAAGAATTTCAAGAAAGTGTTCCCCTAACTGTGCGCCGTTGCTAAAGTTCATCGTTTCGAAGCACCACGTGATGATCGGGTGTGATAGATTCCTACGTTCACATACAACTGGTGTAAGACTGTTTTACACATGCAAAAACACTTAGGTTAGCTTGACGAGCCTTGCATGTACAGACATGGCCTCGGAACACAGAGACCGAAAGGTCAAACATGAGTCGTATGGAAGATACGATCAACATGGAGATGTTCACCGATGATGACTAGTCCGTCTCACGTGATGATCGGACACGGCCTAGTCGACTCAGATCATGTAACACTAAGATGACTACAGGGATGTCAAATCTAAGTGGGAGTTCATTAAATAATTTGATTAGATGAATTTAATTATCATGAACTTAGTCTAAAATCTTTGCAAAATATGTCTTGTAGATCAAATGGCCAATGCTCATGTCAACATGAACTTCAATGCGTTCCTAGAGAAAACCAAGCTGAAAGATGATGGCAGCAACTATACGGACTGGGTCCGGAACCTGAGGATCATCCTCATAGCTGCCAAGAAAGCATATGTCCTAGAAGGACCGCTAGGTGAAGCACCCATCCTAGAGAACCAAGACGTTAGGAACGCTTGGCAGTCACGTGCTGATGATTACTCCCTCGTTCAGTGCGGCATGCTTTACAGCTTAGAACCGGGGCTCCAAAAGCGTTTTGAGCAACACAGAGCATATGAGATGTTCGAGGAGCTGAAAATGGTTTTCCAAGCTCATGCCCGGGTCGAGAGATATGTAGTCTCCGACAAGTTCTATAGTTGTAAGATGGAGGAGAATAGTTCTGTCAGTGAGCACATACTCAAAATGTCTGGGTTGCACAACCGCCTGTCCCAGCTAGACATTAACCTCCCGGATGAGGCTGTCATTGACAGAATCCTTCAGTCACTCCCATCGAGCTACAAGAGCTTTGTGATGAACTACAATATGCAGGGGATGGAGAAAACCATTCCTGAAGTATTTTCAATGCTGAAGTCAGCAGAGGTAGAAATCAAGAAAGAACATCAAGTGTTGATGGTCAATAAAACCACCAAGTTCAAGAAGGGCAAGGGTAAGAAGAACTTCAAGAAGGACGACAAAGATGTTGCCGCGCCCGGTTAGCCAGTTGCCGGGAAGAAGTCAAAGAATGGACCCAAGCCTGAGACTGAGTGCTTTTATTGCAAAGGGAAGGGTCACTGGAAGCGGAACTGCCCCAAATACTTAGCGGACAAGAACGCCGATGTGACACTCCAAAAATTTTGTGGTTTTTGTTTTCAGCAAGAGCCTTGCTTGGTTTAAAGAAGGTCATTTAAACCCTTCTTAAAAACCTCTCTTCTGAGTTTTCCCTCTCAAAATCTTTTCTTGGATTTAGTTTCTTCTAAAAAGAAAACCTTTTTGGTTTTGGGCTTTTCTTTGGTTTTGATCCCTTCTTGTTTTTACCATGCCTCTTATGGTAAAATTCTCCCAAAACCCCTCCTTCCACTTTGGGACAACCCAAACATTTTGTCCCAACTAGTTAAATCCATTTTTGGATTTTATCTCATTTATTTCTTTTCCCAAAACAATTCTGCCCTTTATTTTGAGCCTAGGTAATTTGCAAAGCAAGTACCTTAATGCCTTTGAACTTTGGTCTCAAATCAACTCCTCTGGATAGTCCTTAGCACCCACAACCTAGAACCATCAAGATCCACTCTTCTTCTTTTCAAAATTTTCAAAATTTACCCTCTGCAAGTTTGGACCAGATTTGTCAAATTTGGTGAAATTCATATCCCCACTTCTCCAAAAATTCCACCAAAATTCAGGCAACCCCCAGTTGCAATGAGAGACCACTCCACCAAAAACCAGCTCAAGGAAAAATCCCCACATGCCAAAATCATTATGTCGAACACCTAGCCTGCACTGTTACTGTGCATCTTCACAAATTCAGTAAGTTCAGTGTCGTTTCTTCATCAGGATTCAGTCACATGTCGACTGTGCGCCTGGCGCGTTGTGCACGACCCTTCCTCCCTGTCCGGAGAACCACACGCGCGCTTGGCTCGTTCCTGGCATCGGTGGCACCCTAGCCAGCCTGCACCGGCGTCTTCCGCGGCGGCCGACAGGGGGCATCCTGCGGCATAACGCCGTTCGGCACCACCCAAACCACCTGAGAGCTCCGCGTGGCCATCTCCCTTGCCAGCGCACGCATGCAGCACTATCGCCGTGGCCTGGCACGCTCAGGGCGTGCTCTCTGCCGCCGATGTGCCGTACGGCCGTTCCGTCGGGGACAGGCCGTAACCACCCTTGCCACGTTGAGTTAGGCACTGGAATGGAACCAGTGCTCCGTCTAGACGATGCTCAAGCCCTTAAACCAACCGTCCAGCCACAGCGCCACCGTAATCGCTCGCCGGACCTATCCCGTTCACGGCAACCGCCTCGGGCCGGCTATAAATAGCGCCTCCGAGCTCGCTCTCGACCCCACACATCTCCACCACCTCACCAGACCCCGCCTAGCCACTGGAAGAGCCTCGAGGGGCCCTTCTTCCTCAACTCCGGCCACCTCCGTCCGCTTCAGGCTCCGGTAGCATTCTCTCTGGTGAGAACTCCTCCACCGCCCTAGACTTGCCCGTAGCCTCATGACACCTCTAGGAGACTAACCCCCACTCCAATTTGACCCCAGCAGCTCTCTCTGACGAGGTCCATGACTAACCGAACCACCGTCCGCCGGAGCAAGGGCCGCCGTCGACACAGTGCTCGCCGGCGACCACCACCACCATCCACCGACGCGGAAGGACATGCTGAACACGGAGGTACCACCCGATCCCCTTGCCTCACCGTGGATCGCCGTCGGCGACCACCGCAGCTCTCGGGCGCCGACGAGCCCCGTCTCCCTCGTTTGAATATTCAAACCTGACGGGTGGGACCCGCCTATCAGTCTCTTATTCTTTTTTTTAAACGAATCGTTTTTTGGACTTTTCTGCAGAACCCCCTGAGAGTTTTCTGTTTCATTACAGAAAGGTCCCTGAATCAAAACCCTTATAACTTTTAAACAAAAAAGGATTTTTGTTTGATTCTTTTTCTTTCTCTTTAAAATTTTGTCTAGATTTTTATCTGATTTATTTGAGAATTTTTTGGATTACATTTTGTGCACCTTGCGGTATTTACGTTACGTACATATTTTTCTTATACCGTAGATACCGGAGGAGGTGACGGAGCCGCGAACTTCACCCAGTTAGACTCCGACTACTCCGAGCCAGGCAAGCATGTTTGAACACTGGATATGATGAGTGTTTGTTGCATGTTTGCATTTAGGAGTTTCATGGCATGTTTATGAACATTTCTTTGAATGTTATATTTCATGCACAAAAGTGGAAAGTAAGTTTCGGAAAGCCATATGTTGTTGGATACATATTTGCATGGCCATGTGATGGCATGAGGATGGGTAAGATGGCAGTGTTGTGGCATGCCAGTCTTACGCCAGTCTATTTGACTTCAGTGTCATCGTGAATCAAATCACATTCCCATTCATTTCCTTCCTATACTACCACATGTCTTCCGCAAGGAATATGGCTTAGTAAGTTGCAAACCGTTTTCCTGGTACACACCAAGCAGAGAGGCCGGGAAGAGGGTTCCATGGCCCTGGATTAAAGCCCGTCATCCGGTCAGGGGGCATGGGTGTTTCCGGTTGGGACCAAGAGGGGGGCACCCCTTAGAGCGCGCGTATAGAAATTTGATCCCATGCTATTCGAGGTTGTGACCTCCCCGTCTCAAAGTTTTTCTTGGACGTTGTCTAGGGTTATTCCTGGCATCGTGAGGTGGAATGGGTGTGTACTGGTTAAATGTGTTTCTACCGAAATACCATAAACGGAACTAGTCCTTCGTGACTACGGAAATCCATTGGCTGTGGTCAGTTAGTACAAACTCTGCAGAGTCACAAATCCTTTAAATCATCTTGTACATGTCCAAGTACTGTGTTCATCTTATCTTGTCAGATATCAGCCTCAGTGACAAAACCTGGTGGACTACATGAGTTTTAAATCCGGTTAAAAGTTTATTCCTGTGGATGGACTAACCCGTTAATTACTTTTGATATAAGCCCTTTCTGTGATTTCGCTCAGACGTCCGACTGTGGTAGACTTGTTATTTACATTTGATATAAGCCCTTTCTGTGATGTCGCTCAGACGTCCGACTGTGGCATTTCTTTTACAAGCCCTTTTTGTGATGTCGCTCAGACGTCCGACTGTGGCATTCCTTTTACAAACCCTTTCTGTGATGTCGCTCAGACGTCCGACTGTGGCATTTCTTTTACCGGCCCTTTCTGCAATGTCGCTCAGACGTCCGACTATGGCACTTCTTTTATAAGCCCTTTCTGCGATGTCGCTCAGACGTCCGAGTGTGGCATTTCTTTTATAAGCCCTTTATGTGGTGTCGCTGAGATGCCCGACTGTGGCATTTCTTTTATAAGCCCTTTATGTGGTGTCGCTGAGATGCCCGACTGTGGCATTTCTTTTATAAGCCCTTTATGTGGTGTCGCTTAGACGCCCGACTGCGGCATGAGCTTTATTTGTTTACCTTTCGAGGCGTCGCTCCAGACACCCGATCGGTTTTCAGTTATTTGTTTTACTTATCAAGTCGTGCAAAAATATTATTATTGGAATGAGCATCATTATTTTTGCTCATGATGCATTCATGCATACATTTGTTATATCTTTTGTCCGAACTGTCTTGCGAGTACTTTCAAAGTACTAACCTGGCTTGTTGATTTGGCCAGATGTTGATGAAGGCGATCTCATGGATGAAGAGTTCGATAGCGAGTCCGACGCCTAGAGGAGTCCCAGTCAGTCCCGTGCGATCCTGCAGTTGGTCACTGTATTATATCCTCTTCCGCCACCCCAGAAATAAATACATCGAGCTTCACCTCGACGCTCGATGAGCTGCCAGTTAGGAGTCAAGTTATCCACCACCACTTTTTATCTTGAGCTAGTAGCATGTCACCACACCCCTGTGTCATAACCGCCTTTATGTATGTTATTGGCGTGTTTGTAATAAATTGTTGAGCAGCCTCAGCTCAACCTTGTAATATATTTTATGCTACTGGTCCTCTGTTTATCAAGTATTTGTCTACCAGTGAGGATAACTTTTCCTATACTGGGATCAAAAGATCGATTTTCTCAATAAGTATTTTATTGAAAAACCGGTCATGACAGCCGACAACACTAAAGGTATATTTGATATACATGTAATTGATGTGTACCTTACCAGTACTCGTAGTAACTCCTTGGTATTTGATACCGGTGCCGTTGCTCATATTTGTAATTCACAGTAGGAGCTGCGGAATAAGCGGAGACTGGCGAAGGACGAGGTGACGATGCACGTCAGGAATGGTTCCAAGGTCGATGTGATCGCCGTCGGCACGCTACCTCTACATTTACCTACGGGATTAGTTTTAAACCTAAATAATTGTTATTTAGTGCCAAGTTTGAGCATGAACATTGTATCTGGATCTCGTTTAATACGAGATGGCTACTCATTTAAATCCGAGAATAATGGTTGTTCTATTTATATGAGAGATATGTTTTATGGTCATGCTCCGATGGTCAATGGTTTATTCTTAATGAATCTCGAACGTAATGTTACACATATTCATAGTGTGAATTCCAAAAGATGTAAAGTTGATAACGATAGTCCCACATACATGTGGCACTGCCGCCTTGGTCACATTGGTGTCAAGTGCATGAAGAAGCTCCATGCTGATGGACTTTTAGAGTCTCTCGATTATGAATCATTTGACACATGCGAACCATGCCTCATGGGCAAAAGGACCAAGACTCCGTTCTTCGGAACAATGGAGCGAGCAGCCAACTTATTGGAAATCATACATACTGATGTGTGTGGTCCAATGAGCATTGAGACTCGCGGAGGATATCGTTATGTTCTCACTGTCACTGATGACTTAAGTAGATATGGGTATGTCTACTTGATGAAACACAAGTCTGAAACCTTTGAAAAGTTCAAGGAATTTCAGAATGAAGTAGAGAATCAACGTGACCGAAAGATAAAATTCTTACGATCAGATCGTGGAGGAGAATATTTAAGTCATGAATTTTGTACACACTTAAGAAAATGTGGAATCGTTTCACAACTCATGCCGCCTGGAACACCTCAGCGTAATAGTGTGTCCGAACGTTGTAATCGCACTCTATTGGATATGGTCCGATCTATGATGTCTCTTACTGATTTACCGCTATCTTTTTGGGGATACGCTCTAGAGACAGCTACATTCACTTTAAATAGGGCTCCGTCTAAATCCATTGAGACGACACCGTATGAATTATGGTTTGGGAAGATACCTAAGCTATCGTTTCTAAAAGTTTGGGGATGCGATGCTTATGTCAAGAAACTTCAACCTGAAAAGCTCGAACCCAAGTTGGAAAAATGCATCTTCATAGGATACCCCAAAGAAACCATTGGGTATACCTTCTACCTTAGATCCGAAGGCAAGATCTTTGTTGCCAAGAACGGATCCTTTCTGGAAAAAGAGTTTCTCTCGAAAGGAGTAAGTGGGAGGAAAGTAGAACTCGATGAAGTACTACCTCTTGAACCAGAAAGTAGTGCAGCTCAGGAAAACGTTCCTGTGGTGCCTACACCGACTGGAAAGGAAATTCATGATGATGATCAAGGTACTTCGGATCAAGTTGCTACTGAACTTCGTAGGTCCACAAGGACACGTTCCACACCAGAGTGGTATGGCAACCCTGTCCTGGAAATCATGTTGTTAGACAACGGTGAACCTTCGAACTATGAAGAAGCGATGGAGGGCCCAGATTCCAACAAATGGCTTGAAGCCATGCAATCTGAGATAGAATCCATGTACGAAAACAAAGTATGGACTTTAACAGACTTGCCCGATGAATGGCGAGCGATGGAAAACAAATGGATCTTTAAGAAGAAGATGGACGCGGATGGTAATGTTACCATCTATAAAGCTCGACTTGTCTCTAAGGGTTATCGGCAAGTTCAAGGGGTTGACTATGATGAGACTTTCTCTCCCGTAGCGAAGCTGAAGTCCGTCCGAATCGTGTTAGCAATTGTCGCATACTATGATGATGAGATATGGAAGATGGACGTCAAAACGGCATTCCTTAACGTCTATATTAAGGAAGAGCTGTATATGATGCAGCCAGAAGGTTTTGTCGATCCTAAGAATGCTAACAAGGTGTGCAAGTTCTAGCGATCCATTTATGGGCTGGTGCAAGCATCTCGGAGTTGGAACATTCGCTTTAATGAGATGATCAAAGCGTTTGGGTTTATGCAGACTTATGGAGAAGCCTGCGTTTACAAGAAAGTGAGTGGGAGCTCTGTAGCATTTCTCATATTATATATAGATGACATACTTTTGATGGGAAATGATATAGAATTTTTGGACATCATTAAGGCCTACTTGAATAAGTGTTTTTCAATGAAGGACCTTGGAGAAGCTGCTTACATATTAGGCATCAAGATCTATAGGGATAGATCGAGATGCCTCATAGGTCTTTCACAAAGCACATACCTTGATAAGATATTGAAGAAGTTAAAAATGGATCAGTCCAAGAAAGGGTTCTTGCCTGTATTGCAAGGTGTGAGATTGAGCTCGACTCAATGCCCGACCACGGCAGAAGATAAAGAAGAGATGAGTGTCATCCCCTATGCCTCAGCCATAGGATCTATTATGTATGCCATGCTGTGTACCAGACCTGATGTAAACCTTGCCGTAAGTTTGGTAGGAAGGTACCAAAGTAATCCCGACAAGGAACACTGGACAGCGGTCAAGAATATCCTTAAGTACCTGAAAAGGACAAAGGACATGTTTCTCGTCTATGGAGGTGACGAAGAGCTCGTCGTAAAGGGTTACGTCGATGCTAGCTTCGACACAGATCTGGATGACTCTAAGTCACAAACCGGATACATGTATATGTTGAATCGTGGAGCAGTAAGCTGGTGCAGTTGCAAGCAGAGCGTCGTGGCGGGATCTACATGTGAAGCGGAGTACATGGCAGCCTCGGAGGCAGCACATGATGCAATATGGATGAAGGAGTTCATCACCGACCTAGGAGTCATACCCAATGCGCCGGGGCCAATCACTCTCTTCTGTGACAACACTGGAGCTATTGCCCTTGCCAAGGAGCCCAGGTTTCACAAGAAGACCAGGCACATCAAGCATCGTTTCAACTCCATCCGTGAAAATGTTCAAGATGGAGACATAGATATTTAGAAAGTACATACAGATCTGAATGTCGCAGATCCGTTGACTAAACCTCTTCCGCGAGCAAAACATGATCAACACCAGAACTCTATCGGTGTTCGATTCATCACAATGTAACTAGATTATTGACTCTAGTGCAAGTGGGAGACTGTTGGAAATATGCCCTAGAAGCAATAATAAAAGGATTATTATTATATTTCCTTGTTCATGATAATTGTCTTTTATTCATGCTATAATTTTATTATCCGGAAATCGTAATACACGTGTGAATACATAGACCACAATATGTCCCTAATGAGCCTCTAGTTGACTGGCTCATTGATCAACAGATAGTCATGGTTTCCTGACTATGGACATTGGATGTCATTGATATGGGATCACATCATAAGGAGAATGATGTGATGGACAAGACCCAATCCTAAGCATAGCACAAAGATCGTGTAGTTCGTTTGCTAGAGCTTTTCCAGTGTCAAGTATCTTTTCCTTAGACCATGAGATCGTGTAACTCCCGGATACCATAGGAGTGCTTTGGTTGTACCAAACATCACAATGTAACTGGGTGACTATAAAGGTGCACTACAGGTATCTCCGAAAGTGTCTGTTGGGTTGACACAGATCGAGACTGGGATTTTTCACTCCATATGACGGAGAGGTATCTCTGGGCCCACTCGGTAATGCATCATCATAATGAGCTCAAAGTGACCAAGTGTCTGGTCATAGGATCATGCATTACGGTACGAGTAAAGTGACTTGCCAGTAACGAGATTGAACGAGGTATTGGGATACCGACGATCGAATCTCGGGCAAGTAACGTACCGATTGACAAAGGGAATTGTATACGGGGTTTCTTAAATCCTCAACATCGTGGTTCATCCGATGAGATCATCGAGGAGTATGTGGGAGCCAACATGGGTATCCAGATCCTGCTGTTGGTTATTGACCGGAGAGCCGTCTCGGTGATGTCTACATGTCTCCCGAACCCGTAGGGTCTACACACTTAAGGTTCGGTGACGCTAGGGTTGTAAAGATATTAGTATGCAGCAAACCGAAAGTTGTTCGGAGTCCCGGATGAGATCCCGGATGTCACGAGGAGTTCTGGAATGGTCCGGAGGTAAAGAATTATATATGGGAAGTCGAGTTTCGGCCATAGGGAAAGTTTCGGGGTTCACTGGTATTGTACTGGGACCACCGGAAGGGTCCCGGGGGTCCACCGGGTGGGGCCACCCATCCCGGAGGGCCCCATGGGCTGAAGTGGGTGGGGAACCAGCCCCTGGTGGGCTGGTGCACCACCCCTGGCCCCCCCCCCTCTGCGCCTAGGGTTGGGAACCCTTGGGGAGGGGGCGCCTCCACTTGCCTTGGGGGGCAAGTTACCCCCCTTGGCCGCCCCCCTAGGAGATCCCATCTCCTAGGGCTGGCGCCCCCCTGGGGTCCCTATATAAAGAGGGGGGGGGTGGTAGGGAAGCTGCCCCTGACATCTTGCGCCTCCCTACCCCCCTTGCTACACCTCCTCCTCCCGTAGTCGCTTGGCGAAGCCCTGCCAAAACCCTGCTGCATCCACCACCACACCGTCGTGCTGCTGGATCTTCATCAACCTCTCCTTCCCCTTGCTGGATCAAGAAGGAGGAGACGTCACGCTGACCGTACGTGTGTTGAACGCGGAGGTGCCGTCCATTCGGCGCTAGGATCTCCGGTGATTTGGATCACGACGAGAACGACTCCCTCAACCCCGTTCTCTTGAACGCTTCCGCACGCGATCTATAAGGGTATGTAAATGCACTCCTCTCTCTCGTTGCTAGATGAACTCATAGATTGATCTTGGTGAACGTAGAATTTTTTTATTTTATGCCACGCTGCAATCTCACCGGGTGCTAACGGGCTCGGCCTTACGCTTCTGCTTCCGATTGGAAGTACCTCCACCGTTCTCTTGGCCGACTGGCTTACTCTTTCCGCTATGGAGTCGATCCTCTTCTTCCACATTAGCGTACCGGGTGGCTATTTCCATCATCTGAGTCAGAGTCATATCACAAGTCCGACCGAACTTCAGGACCAACTCTCGGTATTTGACGCCCTCCTTGAAGGCGCACACTGCTTGATGCTCTGATACATTTTCAACGGTGTCATGCAAAGTGGTCCACCTTTGAATGAAATCTCTCAAGGTCTCACTCGGCTTCTGCACACAATGCTGCAACTCGGTCAATCCTGCTGGTCGTTTGCACGTGCCCTCGAAGGTTCTAACGAACACTCGAGCCAGCTCTTCCCAACTGTATATACTGCTCGGAGCTAACTGAGTCAACCACGCTCTGGCTGACCCTTCCAACACCAGAGGGAGATGTTTCATTGCTACTTCATCGTTTCCACCGCCAATCTGCATAGCCACTCATTAATCCTCAAGCCATGTTTTAGGCTTGGACTCTCAAGTGAACTTACTGACTTCGGTCGCCAACCTGAAGTTGGGAGGAATCACCGCCGCCCTGATGGCCCTGCTGAAACACTCTGGACCGGAAACATGCACTCTACTGCCACTTGGACGATCTCTGCCAGGGTCTTCTCTATGCGCTCTGTTCCGGTCGACCAGGCCTTGAACGAGGATGGATCTCGCGTTCAAGCCTGGTTCTCTTGGGTCGACTGAGGCTCTGCGCTCGCCACTGTGACGGTGTCTGTCATCGTTCCGCCGAGGCACATGTGACGCACTCCTCGGAGGAGGCGTAGGTCCCCGACTACGATTGTCGCGGTCGAGTGGATGATCATACTGTCCATGGCCCTCACGCCGTGGGGGCGATCTTGGGCTGTGGGACGACTGAACTATGTCTACTACAACGGATCTGCTGTGAGTCCTATTCCGCGACTGAGATACTGCTATGTTTTGCTCTCCTACTGCCCGGAGCAAGGCCGGATCTGCATTAGCCCTCTGCCAGCCTCCGGCTGGGAAGGTTGGATCGACTCTGCTATTCGGGCCGCAACTATGAGGTTCTGAATCGGAGTACGGTATACCTTAGGTGGGGGCGGGAAAAGTTGTCGTCGACTGGACTCATGGATCCGCTCCTGAGCACGCTCATCGAGAGCACGCTGAAGGTTATCCAGTCGAGTGCGCTCAGCCAAATTAGCTAGGCGCACCTCTTCCAAGGCTCGAGCCTCGGGGGTTTCTCCAACGATGGGCGTGTGGAGTGCATCCATGTTGCGGCGACGAAGTTCTGCCCTCTGCTGCGAAGAGAGGGGTTAGGGTTGGTATTCCTCATGGAAGCGCGACGGATCGCTATCCCCGTATCCACCGTCCTCACGGCGGAAACCAGGCGGACTGTGAGGCCCGTCGACCATCAAGACTTCAGCCGCAGGGTCGCTGCTATCGCACTCGGACGCGGTCTCCGCGGAGCCAGTCGACAGATCAAACAGGCCGTGGAGGGTTTCGTCGGGCTCGATTTCCGCGACTTGATGGGTGGCCGAGCGTCGAGCCACCACGTGCTTTACCCACCGCTGAAGCCGCGATCGACCGGACCATTTGCGGCGGCGAACAACGGGGAGTGAAAACGCCATATGAGCCGACTGATATTTAGTCGATGGCTGCCGGAGAAGGATGTCGCGCACGCAAGCACGTTGCCCCTCAGACGGGGAGTGCCTCAATGTCCAGGGGAGCTTCTTGAAGACACGCGGAGTCATCGGCAACAAAAACGAGCGTGCCGAGACGGATCTCGCGGCCCTCAGCCAATCCGCCGCCGGAAACCATGACGATGATGATCGGTAAAACTTGCAACTTCACCAACAAGTCGCTAAGACACCTGCCCGACGGTGGGCGCCAACTATCGTGGTCCTAAGACTGACAGTAGAAAGGGGGGGTAGGTATGGAGAGGCAAGATCCTAGCTATGGTGAAGGTGTATATACAGAGTTTACGAGTTCAGGCCCTTCTTAGTGGAAGTAACAGCCCTACGTCTCGGTGCCCGGAGGCGGTCGATTGGATTATGCGTGTGATATTATAGGGGTGCGAACCCTTGTGCCAGAGGAGGGGGTTGGCTTATATAGAGTACACGAGGACCTCCATCGCCCTCCATTACAAGGGACTTAATGTACTTAAAGTAGGGGCATTACAGGTAACGCCAGCCTGATACGTCCATTTTGCATCATGCTTTTATATCAATATTTATTGCATTATGGGCTGTTATTACACTTTATATCTCAATATTTATGGCTATTCTCTCTTATTTTACAAGGTTTACCATGAAGAGGGGGAATGCCGGGAGCTGGAATTCTGGCTGGAAAAGGAGCAAACGTTGGAAACCTATTCTGCACAACTCCAAAAGTCCTGAAACTCCATGAAACCACTTTTTGGATTTATTAAGAATTTATGAGAGAAAGAAATAGGCCAGGGGGCCCACACCCTGTCCAGGAGACAGGGGGGCGCGCCCCCGCCCCTATAGGGCGCGCCTATCTCCTGGGCCCCCTGGTGGGCCTCCGGCATCCATCTTCTGCTATATCACCACCTTTACCCTAGAAAAAATCGTGGGCAAGCTTACGGGACAAAACTTCGCCGCCACGAGGCGGAACCTTGGCGGAATCAATCTAGGGCTCTGGCGGAGCTGTTCTGCCGGGGACACTTCCCTCCGGGAGGGGAAATCATCACTAACGTCATCGCCAATGATCCTCTCATCGGGAGGGGGTCAATCTCCATCAACATCTTCACCAGCACCATCTCCTCTCAAACCCTAGTTCATCTCTTGTATCCAATCTTGTATCAAAACCACAAATTGGTACCTGTGGGTTGCTAGTTGTGTTGATTACTCCTTGTAGTTGATACTTATTGGTTTACTTGGTGGAAGATCATATGTTTCCTTATTTCATGATAAATGTTTATTATTTATTTCCTTATTTCATGATAAATGTTTATTATTCATGCTAGAATTGTATTAACCGGAAACACAATACATGTGTGAATACATAGACAAACATAGTGTCACTAGTATGCCTCTACTTGACTAGCTCGTGAATCAAAGATGGTTAAGTTTCCTAGCCATGGACAAAAGAGTTGTCATTTGATTAACGGGATCACATCATTAGGAGAATGATGCGATTGACATGACCCATTCCGTTAGCCTAGCATTTGATCGTTTAGTATATTGCTATTGCTTTCTTCATGACTTATACATGTTCCTGTAACTATGAGATTATGCAACTCCCGTTTACCGGAGGAACACTTTGGGTGCTACCAAACGTCACAACGTAACTGGGTGATTATAAAGGAGTACTACAGGTGTCTCCAAAGGTACATGTTGGGTTGGCGTATTTCGAGATTAGGTTTTGTCACTCCGATTGTCGGAGAGGTATCTCTGGGCCCTCTCGGTAATGCACATCACTTAAGCCTTGCAAGCATTGTAACTAATGAGTTAGTTGCGGGATAATGTATTACGGAAGGAGTAAAGAGACTTGCCGGTAACGAGATTGAACTAGGTATTGAGATACCGACGATCGAATCTCGGGCAAGTAACATACCGATGACAAAGGGAACAACGTATGTTGTTATGCGGTTTGACCGATAAAGATCTTCGTAGAATATGTAGGAGCCAATATGGGCATCCAGGTTCCGCTATTGGTTATTGACCAAGAATAGTTCTAGGTCATGTCTACATAGTTCTCGAACCCATAGGGTCCGCACGCTTAAGGTTTCGATGACAGTTATATTATGAGTTTATGAGTTTTGATGTACCGAAGGAGTTTGGAGTCCCGGATGTGATTGGGGACATGACGAGGAGTCTCGAAATGGTCGATACGTAAAGATCGATATATTGGACGACTATATTCGGAGTTCGGAAAGGTTCCGGGTGATTCGGGTATTTTTCGGAGTACCGGAGAGTTACGGGAATTCGCCGGGGAGTATATGGGCCTTATTGGGCCATACGGGAATAGAGGAGAGAGGCCGAAAGGAAGGAGGCGCGCAACCCCCCTCTGGTCCGAATTGGACAAGGGGTGCGGCCCCCTTTTCCTTCCTCCTCTCCCCCTCTTTCCCCCTTCTCCTACTCCAACAAGGAAGGAGGGAGTCCTACTCCCGATGGGAGTAGGACTCCCCTTGGTGCGCCCCTCCTATGCCGGCCGCCCCCTCCCCCCTTGCTCCTTTATATACGGGGGCAGGGCGGCACCTCCAACGACAACACAAGTTGATCTACGGATCGTTCCTTAGCCGTGTGCGGTGCCCCCCTCCACCATATTCCACCTCGGTCATATCGTCGCGGAGTTTAGGCGAAGCCCTGCGCCGGTAGAGCATCATCATCATCACCATGCCGTCGTGCTGACGGAACTCATCCCCAAAGCTTTGCTGGATCGGAGCTCGGGGATCGTCATCGAGCTGAACGTGTGCTGAACTCGGAGGTGCCGTACGTTCGGTACTTGGATCGGTCAGATCATGAAGACGTACGACTACATCAACCGCGTTGTCATAACGCTTCCGCTTACTGTCTACGAGGGTACGTGGACAATACTCTCCCCTCTCGTTGCTATGCCATCACCATGATCTTGCGTGTGCGTAGGAATTTTTTTGAAATTACTATGTTCCCCAACAGTGGCATCCGAGCCTAGGTTTTATGCGTTGATGTTATATGCACGAGTAGAACACAAGTGAGTTGTGGGCGATACAAGTCATACTGCTTACCAGCATGTCATACTTTGGTTCAGCGGTATTGTTGGATGAAGCGGCCCGGACCGACATTACGCGTACGCTTACGCGAGACTGGTTTTACCGCCGTGCTTTGCACACAGGTGACTAGCGGGTGTCTGTTTCTCCAACTTTAGTTGAACCGAGTGTGGCTATGCCCGGTCCTTGCGAAGGTTAAAACAGCACCAACTTGACGAACTATCGTTGTGGTTTTGATGCGTAGGTACGAACGGTTCTTGCTCAGCCCGTAGCAGCCACGTAAAACATGCAACAACAAAGTAGAGGACGTCTAACTTGTTTTTGCAGGGCATGTTGTGATGTGATATGGTCAAGACATGATGAGATATAAGTTGTTGTATGAGATGATCATGTTTTGTTGAAGTTATCGGCAACTGGCAGAAGCCCTATGGTTGTCTCTTTGTTGCATAAGATGCAAGTGCCAAATAATTGCTTTACTTTATTGCTGTGCGATAGCAATAGTTGCAAGAGCAATAGTTGGCGAGACGACCATGTGACCACACATTGATATAGATCAAGATTACGAAGATCATGGTGTCGTGCCGTTGACGATAGAGATCATGACAGTACTTTGGAGATGGAGATCAAAGGCGCAAGATGATCATGGCCATATCATGTCACATATTTTGATTGCATATGATGTTTATCTGTTATACATCTTATTCTGTTTTGTTTGACGATAGCATTTTAAGATGATCTCTCACTAATTATCAAGAAGTGTTCTCCCTAAGTATGCACCATTGCGAAAGTTCTTCGTGCTGAGACACCACGTGATGATCGGGTGTGATAGGCTCTACGTTCAAATACAACGGGTGCAAAACAGTTGCACACGCGGAATACTCAGGTTAAACTTGACGAGCCTAGCATATACAGATATGGCCTCGGAACACGGAGACCGAAAGGTCGAAAGTGAATCATATAGTAGATATGATCAACATAGTGATGTTCACCATTGAAAACTACTCCATCTCACGTGATGATCGGACATGGTTTAGTTGATTTGGTTCACGTGATCACTTAGATGACTAGAGAGATGTCTGTCTAAGTGGGAGTTCTTAAGTGATATGATTAATTGAACTTAAATTTATTATGAACTTAGTCCTGCTAGTATTTTGCAAATTATGTTGTAGATCAATAGATTGCGTTGTTGCTTTCATATGTTTATTTTGATATGTTCCTTGAGAAAATTGTGTTGAAAGATGTTAGTAGCAATGATGCGGATTGGATCCGTGATCTGAGGTTTATCCTCATTGTTGCACAGAAGAATTATGTCATTAATGCACCGCTAGGTGACAGACCTATTGCAGGAGCAGATGCAGACGTTATGAACGTTTGGCTAGCTCAATATGATGACTACTTGATAGTTTAGTGCACCATGCTTAATGGCTTAGAATCAGGACTTCAAAGATGTTTTGAACGTCATGGACCATATGAGATGTTCCAGGAATTGAAGTTAATATTTCAAGCAAATACCCGAGTTGAGAGATATGAAGTCTCCAACAAGTTCTATAGCTAAAAGATGGAGGAGAATCGCTCAACTAGTGAGCATGTGCTCAGATTGTCTGGGTACTTCAATCACTTGAATCAAGTGGGAGTTAATCTTCCAAATAAGATAGTGATTGACAGAATTCTCTAGTCACCATCACTGAGTTACTAGAACTTCGTGATGAACTATAGTATGCAAGGGATGACAAAAACGATTCCCGAGCTCTTCGTGACATTAAAATCGACGAAGCTAGAAATCAAGAAAGAGCATCAAGTGTTGATGATTGACAAGACCACTAGTTTCAAGAAAATGGCAAAGGGAAAGAAAGGGAAACTTCAAGAAGAATGGCAAACAAGTTGTCACTCCCGTGAAGAAGCCCAAAGCTGGACCAAAGCCTGAAACTAAGTGCTTACACTGCAAAGGAAATGGTCACTGGAAGCGGAAATGCCCTGAATATTTGGTGGATAGGAAGGATGGCAAAGTGAACAAGGGTATATTTGATATACAAGTTATTGATGTGTGCCTTACTAGTGTTTATAGTAGCCCCTGAGTATTTGATACTTGTTCAGTTGCTAAGATTAGTAACTCGAAACAGGAGTTACAGAATAAACAGAGACTAGTTGAAGGGGAAGTGACGACGAGTGTTGGAAGTAGTTCCAAGATTGATATGATCATCATCGCACACTCCCTATACTTTCGGGATTAGTGTTAAACCTAAATAAATGTTATTTGGCGTTTGCGTTGAGCATGAATATGATTTGATCATGTTTATTGCAATACGGTTATTCATTTAAAGTCAGAGAATAATTGTTGTTCTGTTTACATGAATAAAACTTTGATGGTCATACACCCAATGAACATAGTTTGTTGGATCTCGATCGTAGTGATACACATATACATAATATTGATATGCCAAAATATGCAACATTGATAATGATAGTGCAACTTATTTGTGGCACTGCCGTTTGTGTCATATCGGTGTAAAGCGCATGAAGAAACTCCATAAAGATGGATTATCGGAATCACTTGGTTATGAATCATTTGATGCTTGCGAACCGTGCCTTTTTGGCAAGATGACTAAAACTCCGTTCTCCGGAACAATGGAACGAGATACTAACTTATTGGAAAGAATACATATCGATGTATGCAA
The DNA here is from genome assembly GCA_963921465.1 of Triticum timopheevii. Taxonomy (NCBI): domain Eukaryota; kingdom Viridiplantae; phylum Streptophyta; class Magnoliopsida; order Poales; family Poaceae; genus Triticum; species Triticum timopheevii. The sequence goes on from OY997271.1 coordinate 91,153,770, forward strand.
TCCAATGAGTGTTGATGCTCGTGGCAAGTATCATTATTTTTTGACCTTCACAAAATGATTTGAGCAGATATGGGTATATCTACTTGATGAAACATAAATCTGAAATAATTGAAAGGTTCAAAGGATTTCAGAGTGAAGTGGAAAAATCATCGTAACAAGAAAATAAAGTTTCTGCGATCTGATCGAGAAGATGAATATTTGAGTTACGAGTTTGGTCTTCAATTAAAAATGTGGAATAGTTTCACAGCTCACGCCACCTGGAACACCACAACGTTATGGTGTGTCCGAACGTCATAACCTCACTTTATTGGATATGGTGCGATCTATGATGTCTCTTACTGATTCACCACTATTGTTTTGGGGTTATGCATTAGAGATAGCTACATTCACGTTAAAAAGGGCACCATCTAAATCCGTTGAGACGACACCATATGAACTATGGTTTAGCAAGAAACCCAAGTTGTCGTTTCTTAAAGTTTGGAGTTGCGATGCTTATATGAAAAAGGTTTTCAACCTGATAAGCTCGAACCCAAATCGGAGAAGTGCGTCTTCATAGAATACCCAAAGGAAACTGTTGGGTACTCCTTCTATCACAAATCCAAAGGCAAAACATTTGTTGCTAAGAATGGATCCTTTCTAGAGAAGGAGTTTCTCTCGAAAGAAGTGAGTGGGAGGAAAGTAGAACTTGATGAGGTAACTGTACCTGCTCCCTCATTTGAAAGTAGTTCATCACAGAAATCTGTTCCTGTGACTACTACACCAATTAGCGAGGAAGTTAATGATGATGATCATGAAACTTCAGATTAAGTTACTACAGAACCTCGTAGGTCTTACAGAGTAAGATCCGCACCAGAGTAGTACGGTAATCCTGTTCTGGAAGTTATGTTACTAGACCATGACGAACCTACGAACTATGAAGAAGCGATATTGAGCCCAGATTCCGCAAATGGCTTGAGGCCATGAGATCTGAGATAAGATCCATGTATGAAAACAAAGTATGGACTTTGATTGACTTGCCCAATGATCGGCGAGACATTGAGATTAAATTGATCTTCAAGAGGAAGACGTACGCTGATAGTGTTACTATCTACAAAGCTAGAATTGTCGCAAAAGGTTTTCGATAAGTTCAAGGTGTTGACTACGATGAGAGGTTTTCACTCGTATCTATGCTTAAGTCTATCTGAATCATGTTAGCAATTGCCGCATTTTATGAAATCTGGCAAATGGATAAACAAAACTGCATTCCTTAATGGTTTTCTTAAAGAAGAGTTGTATATGATGCAACCAGAAGGTTTTGTCAATCCTAAAGGTGCTAACAAATTGTGCGAGCTCCAGCGATCCATCTATGGACTAGTGCAAGCATCTCGGAGTTGGAATATATGCTTTGATGAGTTGATCAAAGCATATGGTTTTATACAGACTTTTGAAGAAGCCTGTATTTACAAGAAAGTGAGTGGGAGCTCTGTAGCATTTCTAATATTATATGTGGATGACATATTGTTAATTGGAAATGATATGGAAATTCTGGATAGCATGAAAGGATACTTGAATAAGAGTTTTTCAAAGCAAGACCTCGGTGAAGCTGCTTACACATTGAGCATCAAGATCTATATAGATAGATCAAGACGCTTGATAAGTTTTTTCATTGAGCACATACCTTGATAAATTTTTGAAATAGTTCAAAATGGAACAGTCAAAGAAGGAGTTCTTGCCTATGTTACAAGGAGTGAAGTTGAGTAAGACTCAAGACCCGACCATGGCAGAAAATAGAAAGAGAATGAAAAGACATTCCCTATGCCTCAGTCATAGGTTCTATAAAGTATGCTATGCTGTGAACCAGACATATTGTATACCTTGCTCTGAGTTTGGCAAAGGAATACAATTTTGATCTAAGAGTAGATCACTGGACAGCGGTCAAGAATATCCTTAGTGAGGACTAAGGAGATGTTTCTCGATTATGGAGGTGATAAAAGTGCCCGTCGTAAAAAGTTACAATGATGCAAGCTTTTACACCAATCCAGATGACTCTAAGTCTCAATCTGGATACATATTGAAAGTGGGAGCAATTAGCTAGAGTAGCTCCGTGCAGAGCATTGTGGACATAGAATATTTGCAAAATACATATGGCTCTGAATATGACAGACCCGGAGAGTAAACTTCTCTCACGAGCAAAACATGATCATACCTTAGTACTCTTTGGGTGTTAATCACATAGCGATGTGAACTAGATTATTGACTCTAGTAAACCCTTTGGGTGTTGGTCACATGACGATGTGAACTATGGGTGTTAATCATATACAGATATGAATATTGGTGTTAAATCACATGGCGATGTGAACTAGATTATTGACTCTAGTGCAAGTGGGAGACTGAAGGAAATATGCCCTAGAGGCAATAATAAAGTTATTATTTATTTCCTTATTTCATGATAAATGATTATTATTCATGCTAGAATTGTATTAACCGGAAACATAATACATGTGTGAATACACAGACAAACATAGTGTCACTAGTATGCCTCTACTTGACTAGCTCGTGAATCAAAGATGGTTAAGTTTCCTAGCCATGGACAAAAGAGTTGTCATTTGATTAACGGGATCACATCATTAGGAGAATGATGTGATTGACATGACCCATTCCGTTAGCCTAGCACTTCATCGTTTAGTATATTGCTATTGCTTTCTTCATGACTTATACATGTTCTTGTAACTATGAGATTATGCAACTCCCGTTTACCGGAGGAACACTTTGGGTGCTACCAAACGTCACAATGTAACTGGGTGATTATAAAGGAGTACTACAGGTGTCTCCAAAGGTACATTTTGGGTTGGCATATTTCGAGATTATGTTTTGTCACTCCGATTGTCGGAGAGGTATCTCTAGGCCCTCTCGGTAATGCACATCACTTAAGCCTTGCAAGCATTGTAACTAATGAGTTAGTTGCAGGATGATGTATTACGGAACGAGTAAAGAGACTTGCCGGTAACGAGATTGAACTAGGTATTGAGATACCGACGATCGAATCTCGGGCAAGTAACATACCGATGACAAAGGGAACAACGTATGTTGTTATGCAGTTTGACCGATAAAAATCTTCGTAGAATATGTAGGAGCCAATATGGGCATCCAGGTTCCGCTATTGGTTATTGACCAAGAATAGTTCTAGGTCATGTCTACATAGTTCTCGAACCCATAGGGTCCGCACGCTTAAGGTTTCGATGACAGTTATATTATGAGTTTATGAGTTTTGATGTACCGAAGGAGTTTGGAGTCTCGGATGAGATTGGGGACATGACGAGGAGTCTCGAAATGGTCGATACGTAAAGATCGATATATTGGACGACTATATTCGGAGTTCGGAAAGGTTCCAGGTGATTCGGGTATTTTTCGGAGTACCGGAGAGTTACGGGAATTCGCCGGGGAGTATATGGGCCTTATTGGGCCATACGGGAATAGAGGAGAGAGGCCGAAAGGAAGGAGGCGCGCAGCCCCCCTCTGGTCCGAATTGGACAAGGGGTGCGGCCCCCTTTTCCTTCCTCCTCTCCCCCTCTTTCCCCCTTCTCCTACTCCAACAAGGAAGGAGGGAGTCCTACTCCCGATGGGAGTAGGACTCCCCTTGGCGCGCCCCTCCTATGCCGGCCGCCCCCTCCCCCCTTGCTCCTTTATATACGGGGGCAGGGGGGCACCTCCAACGACAACACAAGTTGATCTACGGATCGTTCCTTAGCCGTGTGCGGTGCCCCCCTCCACCATATTCCACCTCGGTCATATCGTCGCGGAGTTTAGGCGAAGCCCTGCGCCGGTAGAGCATCATCATCATCACCATGCCGTCGTGCTGACGGAACTCATCCCCAAAGCATTGCTGGATCGGAGCTCGGGGATCGTCATCGAGCTGAACGTGTGCTGAACTCGGAGGTGCCGTACGTTCGGTACTTGGATCGGTCAGATCGTGAAGACGTACGACTACATCAACCGCGTTGTCATAACGCTTCCGCTTACGGTCTATGAGGGTACGTGGACAATACTCTCCCCTCTCGTTGCTATGCCATCACCATGATCTTGCGTGTGCGTAGGAATTTTTTTGAAATTACTACGTTCCCCAACAATAGTATCTCTACAGAGACGGGTAACTGTTGGCGTCCTGGATATGGGGGTATCCAGCCCTGCCTGCCTGCGGCCCACCACGTGGCTCCATCGATGGCCTGGTACGGCCCAGCTTTGACATCAACAACTCAAGACCCTTGCAAGGGGACAAGCCTCACAAGGTGCAAGACGCCAAGACCCCGAGGGGATCAGCCTCCTCCGGCTGGCTCCCGAGGGGCGCAGAGTTATATGCAAGGTTCACCTCACGAGGCTCAGCTGATGTGAGACATGACGACCAAGGCCAGGCGGGCGCAAAGCACATGTTTCCTCTTTGGTGAAAGGGAGGCAAACCATAGGTGCGGGGTCCCGAGGAATCTGCTAAAGGTTTCCATTCTGGTGCAACAAGACCAAGACCGCCAGGACGGCAGGACGAAGGTCATCGACGAGCCCACTGCAGCGTCACTACCAGAGGCTTTTTGCAGGCGAAGACTACTTTTGTTAGGATAGGTTGTACTACTTGTCCCCTTTCAAATTCGGCCATCGTGGGATCCCTTCCCGCCAACATTTGGGAAGAGGACCAAGGCCACATAAATAGGACTTAGCGACCACCATAGAGGGGGACAGACCAGACTAGCTCACACCACACCAGCTCCCTCGAGCTCAAGAACACCTCACCTCCTGAGGCCAGTTCATCCATTGTACTAGTTCATCTTCAGCCTACAAGGCAATCCACCACACCACACTAGAGTAGGGTATTACACCACAATGGTGGCCTGAACCAGTATAAACTGATGTGTCTCTTTGTCTCTTTGAGTTTGACGCGCTAGGCTTAGGAGGATCACGAGTAGGCAGGCTGGGTAGGTTGAGATCTCTGCACACACCCCAGTGTTCAAACCTCTCAAGGGTTTGCGGAACTAGAAATCCAACATTGGCCGCGCTAGGTAGGGGTGCGTCGGATCCTCTCCTTCATCGAATGGTCTCCTGCCACTCCGACACCACCATGGCCGACACACGCCGAGCTCGCGCCGATCGTCGGGCCGCACTCGCCGCCCGTGTCGCTCAGACGGCTCCGGCGGGCAATGGCTATGCCTATTGTGCTCCATCTCCGGTGGACAACGCCGCCATCGGCCCTGCCTGCCACGAGCAGCAAGTTTCATTGTTGCACCCACCGGTGCACCATGACGGGTGGACCGCTACTCCGTCACTGACCCCACCAGCTTCGTCATCCCATGCGCGTTGCGGCCAGGTGGATGCGCATGCCGCTCTGCTCATGGCGCGGGAGCTCCTTCGCTACCGCCTGGTGGGTGACCTCTACGAGGTGTGGCTCGAGCGGATTGCTGAGGTCTTCAGCGTCGCGCACGGTGGCTCCACCGAGTCGGCTCGCTCGCTACCTCAGCAACCACTTGCAGCGGGCGATGTAGCGCATGGGGATCCTCCACCACCTCCAGTCCAGGGCGTCATCGTCGGCCCAAGGCGTGCGGCACCATGGCGCAACCCGCCGTGCCCTGCACTGGCTCGGGAGGACGTGAGCTGCCAGGTGGTGCAGCGATCGCAAGGAGAAGCGTGTGTGCTTCTAGCGCCCCAGCACCAGGCCCACATACCGCCGCAGGAGGTGGCGGTGCGTGTGCACCAGGACCAGGGTCTGCCTCCTCGACAACCTCCAGTGGCCATGGAAGGATGCCGCGCGTTCACCCAGGAGCTCCGCATTGTCGTCTGGCCAAGCAAGTTCAAGCCCGACTTGCCTCCACGCTGCGACGGCACCGCTAACCCCACCGAGTTCCTCCAGGCTGCCAGTGGTGATGAAAAGATCATGGCAAACTAGTTTCCCATGGCCCTCAAGGATGGCGCGCGTTCTTGGATCTTGAACCTGCCCGAGGAATCAATCTCTTCTTGGGAGGAGATGCGCAGCCGCTTCATCGCCAACATCCAGGGCACTCGCGACCGCCCGCCGCCTGCGGGTGACCTACGTCGCATCAAGCAGCAACCCGGAGAGACCCTGCAGAAGTACATCTAGCACTTCAACAACATGCACGTCAAGATTCCCAAGGTGTCGCACGAGGCCATTACTTCAGCATTCTCTGATGTCGTCCATGATGTCAAGATGAAGGAGGAGATCGCCATCCATGAGGATCTCTGCACGGATCTGGAGATGTTAAACATGGCGAACAAGTGCGTGAGCACTGAGGAGGGGTGCCTCTGCCTCCTCGAGCTCCCCGATGCTGATCCAGAAGACAAGAAGACCAAGATCAAGGACGTGAAGCGCAAGGGGCCAGCCGTGCTTGCGGCCGAACCAGAGACGAAGCACGACTGCGAACACCCCGAGTCATCCAAGAGCAAGCGACCTTTTTGCGTCTTCCACAATGTTTACAGCCATAACACTAACGACTGTCAGGAGCTCAGGGCCCTCCACAACAGACGCCTCGGTCGACGCCCTGAGCGCAACGATCGAGGCTACGGTCGAGGAGGCGGCGGAAGTGGAGGACGCTGGGATGGACGCGACCATCACCAGGAGTGGTGCAACCAGCCTCGTGAGGACCGCTGGCAAGGCCAGCCTCATGAGGGCACCTAGAGGGAGCAACCTCATGAGGACCACCCTCAGGGCAACACAGGTCTGCCCCCTCTACCACCACAGCCAATAAGGAACAAGGACCACCACCAGGATGAAGGGGCTGGGGGCTTCCAGGAGCCTCGAACCATCGCCTGCATCTTGGGCGGTTCACAAGCCCCGGCTTCCCACCGCATCTTCAAGCAGTTCGCGCGCGAGGTGAATACAACGCTCACCAAGCTCGAAGCAACTCGCCCTCTCAGGTGGTCCAAGTGCGCCATCACCTTCAGCTCCACTGACCAGCTCAAGTGGGTGGCCACTGCTAGCATGCTCCCTATGCTATGCTCCCTCGTCATCAGCAACATGGTCGTCACCAAGACTCTCATCGACGGCGGAGCTGGGCTCAATGTGTTGTCTGTTCATACGTTCGACAGGCTCCAAGTGCCGTACTACCAGCTTCACCCAACCAAGCCATTTTCAGGAGTGACCGACGGTTCTACACACCCGATAGGGCAGGTCCGCGTCCCTGTCACCTTCGGCAAGCGCAAAAACTACCGCACTGAGCTCATCGACTTCGACGTCGCCGACATCCGCCTGCCCTACAACGCCATCCTAGGATCCCAGCACTGGCCAAGTTCATGGCATCTTTCGCCTGCAAACACATATGTCTGTGGCATAAAACAACCGAAAGGCAACAAAAATGGAATATTATATATATATATATATATGTTGGTGCGACATGTAATTACCGTGACGGCGTCGAGCTCAGCCAAAGACGAAGGCCCACCTAGCACGCCTGAGACTGAGGACGAGCTGAGCGGCTGCGAGAGGAGGCCCGGTTGCGTGAGAAAGTGATGGTGCGATGGTGTTGTTGTTCATGGAGTTGCTCCCGACGAAACTGGGCATCGGGAAATCATGTACCGTCTTGTCTGGATTTTCCTTCGCCCAGTTGATGATAACTGGAACCAAGTTAGTAGCGAAATCATTTCTGCAGGCAGTTACAGCTGCATTGACTGCCTACTGTAGCAACTCATATTTGTCCTTGGCAGCTTTTTTCGCGTCCTTAGCTGCTTTTTTCTCGACTGCAAGCTTCACCTTCGCGTTGATGTCAGCTTCCTGGCCTCCGGGACCTCGTTGTAAAACACCTTCCACGTGGCGCCGTCTCCAGCGCCGTGCACACGACCATATTGCGGCCGCTGATCCAAAGGGAGTCCCTTAAGTTCGTTCAAGGCCCGGTTGAGAGGGGTGTCCCACTTGGGCCTCATCGGAGAACTAGGGCTTTCGGCTACAAGCTGGTGTTGCTTCTCCAGTAGTCTAATCAATTTCTTCGTGATCTTGTCCGTGTAAAAAACCTTTTTCTCCTTGTCCCACTTGTAGCGGGCCCTGATGAAGTCATGCTCCAAGGGGTTGGTGAACTTCGTGAAGGGGTCTGGGAGACCCGCGGCTTCACGTTCCGCGTCCTCCTTATCCCATATGGGCCTTTTACCGAGGTAGCCACGGCTTCTGAGGTGATGCTTCCCCGTGTTCCTTTGCTGAAGGCTCTTGAATTTCGCAGCCTTAGCCTTGGCTGCCTCGCTAGCGCACGTGTCCTTGAACTTTTTGAACTCCTCTTCCGTAAGTGTCGGATTTTCCTCCAGAATCTTGGACAGGGGTTCATCAACCTCAATAGCTCGTTTCACCCTCGTTTTCCAGGAGGCCAAATCATTGCTGAACATGCCCATGGCGTGATTGTTAATCTTTTTCATCTTCGGATCATCCCACGGTTGTTCTATGTTATCATCCCGGTTGGGGAACTTGAATCTCTTGTGCAACTTTGTTAGGAGCAACTGCGTCAAATGTTCTTTACTCCTTAAGTCATCGTCATTGATGCTCACGCATTCCCATAGGATGCATCCTACTTGGTTCCCATAGCACTTGCGAGGTTCTTCCGGCTCTAACGGCTCAAACTTGCCAGGTGCCATCTTTGTGATCACAAGTCGTCCAATCCCTAGTTTGTTAGGTTTTCATATCCTCTGCTTCTTATGCTTCCTCTTTTCGGTAGCGGCATCGGTGCCGGTACCTTCCCCGCCGGGACCTTCCCCACCGGTCTCGATGCCTCCATCGGCGCCGGCGCTGTTAGTGTCGATGTCGGCGTCAGTACCATCATCGAGGCCGACCTGCAAACCTTGCTTAGCAGTCAAATAGTCGAGGTACTCTTGTTCACCCTCGTAATCCATCTCGTCTGCATCTTGGTTAGAAGGCCCAGTTTCTTCATTGTTCGACATGTTTCCTATGATTAAGTGTCCTCATTTATTTCTAAAAGTATGAATAAATGAGAAATGACATAAAAAGAAATCTATGTGCCAGCACTCGATATGCCAACTATGTAGCACAAAATCATGCCTTTATTCACGGGAAATTTCGGCATGACCTTTGCTAAAAATGGACATATCGAGCGCCTGAAATTCACCGGAACAGAAATGAATCAACATTCTGGCGTAACATAGGCCACTCGGATCATTTTCCAAACATGACATGTCCAAAACATGACATATGCACATATCACATGTCCAGTTCAAATTTGCACATATCACATGTCCAGTTCAAATTTTGAATCCTAGCTAAATTCATAACTAAATAGATAACCTAATTAACATACTGCCCTAACTAAAACCTAAGTAAATTAACCGAAGAACCCTAGCAGAGAGAGAGAGGGGGGTTTACAGAGGTTGCAGGGGCGAGGAGGCAGGCCCGATGACGGCTGGGAGGGGAGAGGAGGGAGGCGAGGGCCGACGGGTCGGGGGCCAGCGCGCCGGGGTCGGGGGCGAGCGCCGGCGCCGGGGTCGGGGGCAAGGGCCGGGTCAGGTGCGAGCACCGGGGTCGGGGTCGAGGGCGAGGGCCGGGTCTGGGGCGAGCATCGGGGTCGGGGGCTAGCACCGGCGCCAGAGTCAGGGGCGAGCGCCGGGGCCGGGTCGGGCGCGGCGGTGCGACGGGGGAGAGTGGGGATTTTTGGGGGGGGGTAAGGCGGGATGAAGCAGGGTGGGTGAGAATTTTGGGTTAAGTGGACGTAGCAGTAGCACATTTGGACAAAACGCACTTCTACTACCTTCAGTAGCTGTAGCGCTTTATACGAAATTCGCTTGAACTAACTTCAGTATCTGTAGCGGTTTAGGCAAAACGCGCTGCTACTACCTTCGCTACTGCCAGTTTTCCTTTTTCTTTTCCTTTATTTTATCCCACTTTTATTTCCCGAGGGCAGTGAACGAAGGGAGGGCGATATATATTGCATCTTGACGGTTAAATATGTATGCAAAATAGGAACATATATATTACACATCATTGGACCCATGCATAATAATGGCTAAGTGTGTATACAAAATAGGAACATATATATATTACATCATTTGACCGATAACATAAGTTTCCTCAGTGCGGACGTTTTCGTTTTTGAGTCAGCTTCTTTCCCTTCTTGTTCGTCGAAGAATAATTGAGCCCCTCATTGTGACTTTGCCTTTTCCATGGAGTACGATTTTTCTTAGGTAATGTAGTATTGATTCTTCTTTTGACGTATACTTCATCATCATCGTCATCTTCCCTCATTGGGTTGCCGTACTGATCATAGTCTTCCTCGTTGGTGACTCCATCCATTCCAATGATGTTCCTTTTGCCTCTCCTTAGGACAACACGGCGGGGATTGCGCGGGTCAGTTATGAAGAAGCATTGTGTCACGTGCTTAGCCTGTACCCATGGCTCATTTTTTGCGATAGTGTTCACGGTAGCGCTCTTGGCGTCGGGTATAGTCATGGTAGTGAAAATCTGGCTTTCTCTTTCGACATTCTTAGCCCAAAAGACATGGAACATCGTCGTGTGTTGTGCAGTCCAGAGTAGTCAAGCTCCCAGATCTCCTCGACCCTTCCAAAAAATCGTTCAGTTGTGCCGTTGTCGCTGCCGGTCATGCATTCCATCGTCACCCCTGAGTTCTGATCATCACTGTCCATATCTTTGGCCTCTGTGTAGAACGTGTATCCGTTGATATCATATGCCTGATAGGTTACTAGGTTGGGCGAGGGGCCATGCGCAAAGGCGTATATGAGCAATCCCTCCTTAGAGCCCTCCTCCGGAGGATTAGCAATATTATGCTCTTTGAACCAATGCAGGAAAGTGGAGTTGTGCTCTCTAGTAACTTCGGCGTCCGTCCTGCATACCCCCCGGTCATGATACTTCTTTGCGATAATTTCTTTGTGCAGTGCCACGAAAGGATCTACCTCGTCTAGGTGTTGTAGCACTACCAAGTTTGCTCTATCAAAGTCGCTGCGTCGATCTGAGTATGCCACGTGCAGTTCCCTGCGACCGTTGCAGTGACCATCTCCTTCGAGCCTCCCATCGTGCTTGTTAACGGGCAAACCAACACTAACACCAGGCGGCTGGTCTGTGCCATATAGAAAATTCTCACAGAAAGAGATGCACTCTTGTGCCAAATAGCCCTGGACGATGCTTCCATCCGGATGGGACATGTTACGAACGAATCCTTTGATGATCACATTCATCCTCTCAAATGGCATCATGTTGTGCAGGAATGACAGCCCCAGGTCTATTATGTCATCCACAATATGGACACACAGATGCACCATCACGTCAAAGAACGTGGGCAGGAAGTACATCTCAAGCTCATTCAGTATGACAATGATCTCTTCCTGTAGCCTTTGGAGCTGCTTCACACTGATCAACTTTCGAGAGATGACGTCGAAAAAGTTGAAGAGACCAATAAGCGTGTCACGGACGTGCTTGTCCATTATCCCTCTAAGGGCAACAGGTAGTATCTGCGTCATCATCACATGACAGTCATGAGACTTCATCCCGCTGAACCTTTTCTTGTCCGTGTCTAGATATCAGCTTATCTTGCCACAGTAACCGGAACTAACTTTGACTCCGGTAAGGCACTTAAAGAAGGCATTGATCTTAGCCAGATTTAAGGTGAAGCAAGAAGGGGCCCAATAATCCTCTTTCTTTATTTTCTTGCCCTTCTTCTCCCATGCCTCTATCTCCGTCTCTGTCTTGTCTGACATTTTACGGGGCGGCATGTGCAGATCTTCCCTAATTTTCAAATCTTGCATGTCTTTTCTTGCCTTCGGCCCATCCTTGGTCTTATCCGGCATGTTCATCAGTGTTGCGAGCAAGCTCTCAAGGACATTCTTACAGATATGCATTTGATCAAGGCAATGAGGTGTATCGAGTTTGTGCCAGTACTCCAAGTCCCAGAACACATACCTCGTCTTCCATACCTTCAGCAGCGGCTCTGGTGCCTTTCTCATCGTCTTTCCCGGTGCAGGGCACTCCTTCCAGTTTTTCAATAGCTCATCGATTTCGGCACCGCTCCGCTTACGTGGAGGTCCTCGATGCTCAGCGTGACCATTGAATAGATCTCCACGGTTTCTCCATGGGTCGTCCTGTTCAAGCCATCTTCGATGCCCCATGTACACGATTTTTCCAGACCCGCCATCTTTCCTTGACGTTAGCTGCTGAGACGTCGTATCATCCATGCACCACGTGCATCCGCAATATCCATGGCACACCTGGCCTACCACATATCCGTAACCGAGATAGTCCTGCACTGTCATGATCAGCACGGCTCTTATGTTGAAATACTCACCTTTGCTAGCGTCCCATGTCTTGGCCGGTGTTTTCCATAATGTGTCTAACTCCTCTTGAAGTAGCCCCAGATACAAATTAATATTATTTCCTAGTAGTTTCTGCCCTTGAATAAGCATGCTCATGTGAATGTACTTCGATTTCATGCACAACCAGGGGGGGAGGTTGTACATCCATACAAACATGGGCCATGTGCTATGGTTGGTGTTCTGGTTGCCAAACGGATTCATGCCATCGGTACACGCGCCGAGCACGATGATCCTTGCATCACATTCAAAATACTGATAGATGCTGTTCAACGCTCTCCACTGGCTTCCATCCTTCACGTGTCTCAGCTTCGGATCATCTCCATCGTCGGGCTTCTTCCTCTTCGCGTGCCAGCGCATTAGCTTTGCTTCCTTGGGATCTACAAAATACCTCTGGAGACGGGGAGTGATCGGTAAGTACCATACAACTTTCTGGGGACATTTCTTCCTGGCCTTCTTGTATCGAGAAGCATTGCACACCGGACAGCTTGTTTTTTCTGGGTGCTCCTTCCGATAAATTGTGCAATCATTGATGCATGCATGGTATCTAACGTGTGGCAGATCAAGAGGGCACATGATCTTCTTGTCCTCATCAACACTAGTAGGACATAGATTACCCGCGGGAAGAACATCCTTTAGGTACTTGAGATGCTCATCGAGGCTAGTGTTGGTCCATTTGTTTTTAGCCTTCGTCTTCAGGAGTGCGAGCGTGAAACTCAAGCGGGTCACCTTAGGATTGCAACCATCATACAATGGAGTGTTCGAGTCTACCACCAGTTGCTCCAGCTTAGCCTCCTCTCTAGAAGCAGCTCTCTTAGTACTCATCTCCTTGCGAAGCAATGCTTGAACATAAGGGTCCCGCACGATTGAACTTAGTACCGATGAACTCTGCTGCGTGGAGTCCATGTCGTTCTCTCCGCCGCCATGTCCGACCCCTTCTCCTCCGCCATGTCCGGCCCCTTCTCCGCCGCCATGTCTGGCCTCTTCCCCGCCGCCATTATCGATCATCTCTTCGTCTTGCCCCGTGTCATCATTGTCTGCCCCGTCGGCATCCTCAACATCGTCATCCTCATCTTCAATTATCCACCGCGTATAGCCATCCATGAAACCAGTCATGAGCATGTGCGCTTCGACACGACCATCATCATGGGGGTCGAGCCAAACTATTCCTTTGCATTTTCGACACGGACATAAAACCTCTGTCCGGTTATTTTCTTTCATGTCCTGCACCGCCGACCGAACCACCTGTCCACCATCGTTCTACTGACCATCGTCAACTCTGCACGGTAATAATAAACAAATTGATTATAAAAATGCATGCATGCATCAAACTCATACAAAAATTTGGCCTGACCTTCCCTAAAAATAGGACATATATGGATCTAGAGTTTGCCCGGAATTCGCCGAAACGGAAATAAATCGACATTTCGGCAAAACATAGGCAACTCAAAAGCACAATTTGGCATGTCACACACACAATTTCCACAAACATATCACACACACATAAACATATTTTCATTTTGCAAAAGCATGAAATTTTCATCACTTCTATCTTGATCGAGATCGAGCACACGGTGGAGATGATGTTGTAGGGAGATCAAAAGTGCACAAATCACTTGTTGACAAAGATAGATCTAGTTAGGGGCAAATAGGTCACTTAACTAAATGCTACATCTACCTAGCTAGCTAATTTGGGAGGAGACAACTTCAACTGGTGGAGGGGAAAGGAAAAAGAGAAAGGAGATGCATTAATGGAGGTGGTGTAGTTAGGTAGGAGTAATGAATAGAGAGAAAGGTGGATAGAAGAGAAAGAGTAATGGGGGATAAGTATTGAGGAAGAAGAAGAGTGAGAGTGGGAGCATGTGGGGGAGGTAGGGGGAAGGGAAGAGAGGAGGGGGAGGGGAGGCACGGGTGGGGAAAGGTGGTGGGTTGGTGCGGGTTAGCAGTAGCGCGGGAGAAGAAACGCACTGCTGCTAAAGAATTAGCAGCAGCGCGCTTTGGGCAACGGCGCTATTGCTAACAGTGACAAAAAAATTTGCCAATTTGAAATGTAGCAGCAGCGATCCCAGTAAAAGCGCGCTACTACTACATCCGTAGCAGTAGCGCGGTTCGGGCCACGACGCTACTGCTAAATGGAGCTCGGTGAACACCGCCGGTGGATATTTGTACCAGCGCGGTTTACACAGAGCGCGCTACTGCTAAAAACTTATCAGTGGCGAGTTTCCCGCACACTCGCTGCTACTAATTAGCAGCAGCGCTCCTTTTTGAGCCGCGCTGCTGCTAAGATTCTATGTATAGGCTTTTCTCTAGTAGTGGAGGCCTTCCTCCTGATTCCGCCTCACTTTGGCCTGTGGTTGAAGATTTTCAATGTGAAGCCCAAGGTGGTGAGTGGCGAACACGCCGAGTGCAGCGGCGCCATGGTGAGCAAGATGCCCAAGGTCGTTTGGCCGAAGGGCACTTTTAACGACTCCGTCAAGGAATGGCAGCAGCAGTGGTTTTATCTCACCGAACCATGCGGCGAAGAATGGGCAGCAGCTCCTGAGTTCAGATCCGGAGCTCTGCTGCGGCTGACGTCCTGGCCCAAGAAGGGCCCGAACTAGTGCTCGTCCGATGAGCTGTCACTTCTCCTGACGTGTGTTCGGAACATGGTCGACAAGGACGTCAAGCTTGTTGACGTGGTCCTGGTGATGCTAGTTCGCCTCGTTCTCCCCTGCCAGCGTCAAGCCTATACTTTATGGGAATTCGACCCATCCGAGCACCAAACCCCCCGGGAGCTCCATGATTCCTCACACGAGGATATTTAGAAGGTGCTCTTTAAGTCCAGCAAATCATGGCCGAACTTTTCTGAGGACCGGGGGTATCAATTATCCCATTCTGCACGCCCGGTAAGTTATAGCCACGCCCCGTCCGTCCAGGCTTCAGCTGATGTATCATGAGGGGGGGGGCGTTTTAATCGTGCTTCGTTGTGGCTTTAGGGATGGATAAAAAGGGTGGAGCGAATACAATGTCCGGCCCCACTGCCGGAGGAACCGGCACTACTAGGGAAAAGCCTATACACAGAATCTTAGCAGCAGCGCGGCTCAAAAAGGAGCACTGCTGCTAATTAGTAGCAGCGAGTGTGCGGGAAACTCGCTGCTGATAAGTTTTTAGCAGTAGCGCGCTCTGTGTAAACCGCGCTGCTACAAATATCCAATGGCGGTGTTTACCGAGCTCCATTTAGTAGTAGCGTCGTGGCCCGAACCGCGCTACTGCTACAGATGTAGTAGTAGCACGCTTTTACTGGGATCGCTGCTGCTACATTTCAAATTGGCAAATTTTTTTGTCACTGTTAGCAGTAGCGCCGTTGCCCAAAGCGCGCTGCTGCTAATTCTTTAGCAGCAACGCGTTTCTTCTCCCGCACTACTGCTAACCCGCACCAACCCACCACCTTTCCCCACCCGTGCCTCCCCTCCCCCTCCTCTCTTCCCTTCCCCCTACCACCCCCACATGCTCCCACTCTCACTCTTCTTCTTCCTCAATACTTCTCCCCCATTACTCTTTCTCTTCTATCCACCTTTCTCCCTCTTCATTACTCCTACCTAACTACACCACCTCCATTAATGCATCTCCTTTCTCTTTTTCCTTTCCCCTCCACCAGTTGAAGTTGTCTCCTAGAAAATTAGCTAGCTAGGTAGATGTAGCATTTAGTTAAGTGACCTATTTGCCCCCTAACTAGATCTATCTTTGCCAACAAGAGCTTTGTGCACTTTTGATCTCCCTACAACATCATCTCCACCGTGTGCTCGATCTCGATCGAGATAGAGGTGATGAAAATTTCATGATTTTGCAAAATGAAAATATGATTATGTGTGTGTGATATGTTTGTGGAAATTGTGTGTGTGGCACGCCAAATTGTTCTTTTGAGTTGCCTATGTTTTGCCGAAATGTCGATTTATTTCCGTTTCGGCGAATTCCGGGCAAACTCTAGATCCATATATGTCCTATTTTTAGGGAAGGTCATGCCAAATTTTTGTATGACTTTGATGCATGCATGCATTTTTATAATCAATTTGTTTATTATTACCGTGCAGAGTTGACGATGGTCAGTGGAACGATGTTGGACAGGTGGTTGCGGTCGGCGGTGCAGGACATGAAAGAAAATAACCGGACAGAGGTTTTATGTCCGTGTCGAAAATGCAAAGGAATAGTTTGGCTCGACCCCCACGACGATGGTCGTGTTGAAGTGCACCTGCTCATGACTGGTTTCATGGATGGCTATACGTGGTGGATAATTGAAGATGAGGATGACGATGTTGAGGATGCCGATGGGGCAGGCAATGATGACACGGGGCAAGACAAGGAGATGATCGATAATGGCGGCGGGGAAGAGGCTGGACATGGCGGCGGAGAAGGGGCCGGACATGGCGGAGGAGAAGGGGCCGGACATGGCGGCGGAGAGAATGACATGGACTCCACGCAGCAGAGTTCATCGGTACTAAGTTCAATCGTGCGGGACCCTCATGTTCAAGCATTGCTTCGCAAGGAGACGAGTACTGAGAGAGCTGCTTCTAGAGAGGAGCCTAAGCTGGAGCAACTGGTGGTAGACTCAAACACTCCATTGTATGATGGTTGCAATCCTGAGGTGACCCGCTTGAGTTTCACGCTCCAACTCCTGAAGACGAAGGCTAAAAATAAATGGACCGACACTAGCCTCCATGAGCATCTCAAGTACCTAAAGGATGTTCTTCCCGCGGGTAATCTATGTCCTACTAGTGTTGATGAGGCCAAGAAGATCGTGTGCCCTCTTGATCTGCCACACGTTAGATACCATGCATGCATCAATGATTGCATAATTTATCGGAAGGAGCACGCGGAAAAAACAAGCTGTCCGGTGTGCAATGCTTCTCGATACAAGAAGGCCGGGAAGAAATGTCCCCAGAAAGTTGTATGGTACTTACCGATCACTCCCCGTCTCCAGAGGTATTTTGTAGATCCCAAGGAAGCAAAGCTAATGCGCTGGCACGCGGAGAGGAAGAAGCCCGACGATGGAGATGATCCAAAGCTGAGACACATGAAGGATGGAAGCCAGTGGAGAGCGTTGAACAGCTTCTATCGGTATTTTGAATGTGATGGAAGGAACAACATGCTCGACGCGTGTACTGATGGAATGAATCCATTTGGCAACCAGAACACCAACCATAGCACATGGCCCGTGTTTGTATGGATGTACAACCTCCCCCCTGGTTGTGCATGAAATCGAAGTACATTCACATGAGCATGCTTATTCAAGGGCCAAAACAACCAGGAAATAATATTAATTTGTATCTGGGGCTACTTCAAGAGGAGTTAGACATGTTATGGAAAACACCGGCCAAGACATGGGACGCCAGCAAAGGTGAGTATTTCAACATGAGAGCCACACTGATTACGACAGTGCAGGACTATCTCGGTTACAGATATGTGGCAGGCCAGGTGTGCCATTGATATTGTGGATGCACGCGGTGCATGGATGATACGACGTCTCAGCAGCTAACATCAAGGAAAGATGGCGGGTCTGAGAAAATCGTGTACATGGGGCATCGAAGATGGCTTGAACAGGACGACCCGTGGAGAAACCATGGAGATCTATTCAATGGTCACGCTAAGCATCGAGGACCTCCACGTAAGCGGAGCGGTGCCGAAATCGATGAGCTGTCGAAAAACTGGAAGGAGTGCCCCGCGCCGGGAAAGACGATGAGAAAGGCGCCGGAGTTGCTGCTGAAGGTATGGAAGACGAGGTCTGTGTTCTGGGACTTGGAGTACTGGCACAAACTCGATACACCTCACTGCCTTGATAAAATGCATATCTGTAAGAATGTCCTTGAGAGCTTGCTCGCAACACTGATGAACATGCCGGATAAGACCAAGGATGGGCCGAAGGCAAGAAAAGACTTGCAAGATTTGAAAATTAGGGAAGATCTGCACATGCCGCCCCGTAAAATATCACACGAGACAAAGACGGAGACAGAGGCACGGGAGAAGAAGGGCAAGAAAATAAAGAAAGAGGATTATTGCCCCCCTTATTGCTTCACCTTAAGTGAGGCTGAGATCAATGCCTTCTTTAAGTGCCTTACCGGAGTCAAAGTTAGTTCCGATTACTGTGGCAAGATGAGCAGATATCTAGACACGGACAAGAAAAGGTTCAGCAGGATGAAGTCCCATGACTGTCATGTGATGATGACGCAGATACTACCTGTTGCCCTTAGAGGGATAATGGATAAGCACATACGTGACACGCTTATTGGTCTCTGCAACTTTTTCGACGTCATCTCTCAAAAGTCGATCAGTGTGAAGCAGCTCCAAAGGCTACAGGAAGAGATCGTTGTGATACTGAATGAGCTTAAGATGTACTTCCCGCCCGCGTTCTTTGACGTGATGGTGCATCTGTGTGTCCATATTGTGGATGACATAATAGACCTGGGGCCATCATTCCTGCACAACATGATGCCTTTTGAGAGGATGAATGGGATCATCAAAGGATTCGTTCGTAACATGTCTTGTCCGGATGGAAGCATCGTCCAGGGCTATTTGGCACCAGAGTGCATCTCTTTCTGTGAGAATTTTCTATATGGCGCAGACCAGCCGCCTGGTGTTAGTGTTGGTTTGCCCGTTAACAAGCATGATGGGAGGCTCGAAGGGGATGGTCACTGCAACGGTCGCAGGGAACTGCACGTGGCATACTCAAATCAACGTAGCAACTTTGACAGAGAAAACTTGGTAGTGCTACAACACCTAGACGAGGTAGATCCTTTCGTGGCACTACACAAAGAAATTATCGCAAAGAAGTATCGTGAACGGGGGGTATGCAGGACGGACGCCGAAGTTACTAGAGAGCACAACTCCACTTTCCTGCATTGGTTCAAAGAGCATATTATTGCTAATCCTCCGGAGGAGGGCTCTAAGGACGGATTGCTCATATACGCCTTTGCGCATGGCCCCTCGCCCAACCTCGTAACCTATCAGGCATATGATATCAACGGATACACGTTCTACACGGAGGCCAAAGATATGGACAGTGATGATCAGAACTCGGGGGTGACGATGGAATGCATGACTGGCAGCGACAACGGCGCAACTGAACGATTTTATGGAAGGGTCGAGGAGATCTGGGAGCTTGACTACTCTGGACTGCACAACACGACGATGTTCCGTGTCAGATGGGATAAGAATGTCGAAAGAGAAAGCCGGATTTTCACTACCATGACTATACCCAACGCCAAGAGCGCTACCGTGAACGCTATCACAAAAATGAGCCATGGGTACACGCTAAGCATGTGACACAATGCTGCTTCATAACTGACCCGCGCAATCCCAGCCGTGTTGTCCTGAGGAGAGGCAAAAGGAACATCATTGGAATGGATGGAGTCGCCAACGAGGAAGACTATGATCAGTACGGCAACCCAATGAGGGAAGATGATGATGATGATGAAGTATACGTCAAAAGAAGAATCAATACTACATTACCTAAGAAAAATCGTACTCCATGGAAAAGGCAAAGTCACTGTCAGTGTCAAAACCGGGGATCTTGGGTAGGGGGTCCCGATCTGGGGGTCCCGATCTGTGCGTCTAGGTGGATGGTAACAGGAGACGAGGGACACGATGTTTTTACCCAGGTTCGGGCCCTCTTGATGGAGGTAAAACCCTACGTCCTGCTTGATTAATATTGATGATGTGGGTTACAAGAGTAGATCTACCTCAAGATCAAGGAGGCTAAATCCCTGGAAGCTAGCCTATGGTATGATTGTTGTTCGTCCTATGGTCTACAGCCATCCGGTTTATATAGACACCGGAGAGGGTTAGGGTTACACAGAGTCGGTTACAAAGGTAGGAGATCTACATATCCGTATCACCAAGCTTGCCTTCCACGCCAAGGAAAGTCCCATCCGGACACGGGACGAAGTCTTCAATCTTGTATCTTCATAGTCTTGGAGTCCGGCCGATGATGATAGTTCGGCTATCCGGACACCCCCTAGTCCGGAACTCCCTCAACAGCCCCTGAACCAGGCTTCAATGACGACGAGTCCGGCGCGCATATTGTCTTCGGCATTGCAAGGCGGGTTCCTCCTCCGAATAATTTATAGAAGATTGTGAACACCAGGATAGTGTCCGGCTCTGCAAAAATAAATTCCACATACCACCGTAGAGAGAATAATATTACACAAGATCAATCTGCTGACGCATTCTGTGGCGTGACGTCACACCACTCCCAAGACTTTACTCGAATTGTTTTTATTGTTCCACCTCAGCGCGTTTAGCGAGGCAGTTTCCTTGGCACGTCTTGTCGAGGCAGAGATCGTGTTCCCCTTATTCTGGGATTCCCATCAATACGGACGTGGGTAACCCAACTGCGCCATTGATTGTGACACTTGGGAGATAAGCGAGTTTTACTAGGCTGGTAGGGACGCGTGTTTCTGTCCGCCCATATAAGGGGATAAAGATCCAACCTTTTTACCTGCGCCTTCTTCCTCCTTGGCTTATCCATCTCTGCGAACTCGAGCTCCAGCGCCCAAGTCCACACTTCTCACCTCAACCTTCTCCAACTATGTCCGGAGCGGGAGGCAAGTGGATGGCCTCCTCCATCACGGAGGGGCAGATCCAGAAGCTGCGCGACACCGGATATTTGTCCAGTGACATCGCGCACCGGTTCCCCGACGAGGGAGAGCTCATCCCCACCCCCAGGCCCCATGAGAGGGTAGTGTTCTTCCCCATTTCCTCCGCGGACTGGGCTTCCCACTTCATCCCTTCGTCCGGGGGCTCATGTTCTACTATGACCTGGATTTCCATGTTCTGGCCCCGAATTTCATCCTCAACATCTCGGCGTTTATCGTCGTGTGTGAGGCCTTCCTCTGCATCCAGCCCTACTTCGGCTTGTGGCTCAAGACCTTCAGTGTCAAGCCAAAGGTTGTGAAGAGCAGCCAAGCGGAGTGCGGAGGCGCCATGGTGGGCAGGATGTCCCACGTTATGTGGTTGGAAGGCACTTTCATGGAAACCATCAAGGGGTGGCAATCGGGGTGGTTCTACATCACCGAGCCGCGTGACGCCGATTTGGCAGCGGCCCCCGAATTCAGATCCGGCATCCCTACATGGCTCACCTCCTGGAAAGAGAGTGGCCTGATCTGGGGGAATTCGGAGGAGCTGACCGGACTCCAAGCCTGTATCCGGAAGCTGGTGGACAAGAAGCTCAAGCTTGTCAACGTAGTCCAGGTCATGCTCATCCGCCGGATTCTCCCGTGCCAACGACGGGGCTTCAACATGTGGGAGTTCGATCCGGCGCAGCACCAGACCCTGAGTGGGCTCTTCGACATTACGTACGAAGATGTCTAGAAGGTGATGTTCAAGGGCGCTGAAGCTCCCGCATCTGCTACCGAAGATCGCGGATTCCGCTCGCAGCGCCTGGCTGACGAGGTAAATGATTTTGCCACTTGCTTTCCATAGTTTGACTCTATGCGGGATCTAAACTCCCTTTACCTTTGACAGGACTGGCTAGCAAAGGCCGAACGGACTATCTGTCCGGCCCCATTGCCCGAGGACCCAGCGGACGCCCGCCTGACGGGGCTGCTGGCTCCGGCACCCCACGTGGTGTCGGAGAAGAAGGCCAAGAAGAAGGCCACGGGGACTTGGAAGAGTTCCCGTTTTCAGGTGCTATCGGATGATGAATCCGAGGCCGACTCCTCCCACCAAGGTGAGGAGGAGAAGAAAGCATCCCCCCCAGCGGGGGAGGGAAGAAAAGGAAGGCCTCCCCAACAAGGGAGGCCGACGGGTCCAAGAAGGGAAAAACTCTTCCCCCGGACCGCTCCGCCAACGCCACTGACGACGATACCACTGCTACAACATCCGCCCCCGAACTCTAGAGGTAGGGGACCTCATGCTCAGATGGGTCCTCTCCAGGGAGGGGCTGCACAAGCTCTCTCCCATGTGGGAGGGCCCGTTCAAGGTTGTTCATGTTTCCAGGCCCGGCTCCGTGCGCTTGGAGACCCAGGAAGGGGTGACCATCTCGAACACGTGGAATATCCAACACCTCCGGAGGTTCTACCCTTGAGCGGCCCAGTGCCTATGGAAAAGGCACAGAGCACGTGAAGAAGGCCAATGCCCGTGAAGCTGCTGCTTTGGGAAAAGGCCCGGAGCCTGTGAAGAAGGCCAATGCCTGTGAAGCTCTCCCCCCTCAAGAAATGGCCTGGTGCCTATGAAGAAGGCCAATGCCTGTGAAGCTCGCCGCCCATGACACTCTCACGTAATAATGAGTGGGGCTGTACACGCTCCGGAGTCTCCGGAGTGCCGCCCCCTGGGCCTCGGGGGCTCCCGCCCACGCCCAGTGGAAGCACTTAGCTCCGCGCTAGTGAGAAGACGTCAAAGACTAGATTAGGTGCCGGACGCGGCTTTTCATTTGCTTTCTGCAGTTAGCTAGTTCTTATTTGTCTGAAGCTTTTAGTTGGAGTTGGTTTCAGTGTTATGCGGCACCCGGCCTACCTTTTCCGTCTTTGCCGTTCGCCTGAACTTGCTTTCATTTCGTGGCCCTCGCGTGGGTGCCCACGCAGCCTCCCTCACGAGGGCCACGAAAGGAAAGCAGGTTCAAGCAAACGACAAAGACGGGAAAGGTAGGCCGGGTGCCGCATAACACTGAAAGCAACTCCAACTAAAAGCTTCAGACAAGAAGAACTAGCCAACTGCAGAAAGCAAATGAAAAGCCACGTCTGGCACCTAATCTAGTCTTCGACGTCTTCTCACCAGTGCAGAGCTATGTGCTGCCACTGGGCGTGGGCGGGAGCCCCCGAGGCCTAGGGGGCGGCACTCCGGAGACTCCGGGGCATGTACAGTCCCACTCATTATTACGTCAGAGTGTCACGGGCGGCGAGCTTCATAGGCATTGGCCTTCTTCACAGGCACCAGGCCTTTTCTTGAGGGGGGGAGAGCTTCACAGGCATGGGCCTTCTTCACAGGCTCCGGGCCTTTTCCCAAAGCATCCGCTTCACAGGCATTGGCCTTCTTCACAGGCTCTGGGCCTTTTCCATCGGCACTGGGCTTCACTCAAGGGTAGAACCTCCGGAGGTGTTGGATGTTCCACACGTTTGGTATGGGCACCCCTTCCTGGGTCTCCAAGTGCACGGAGCCGGGCCTGGAAACATGAACAACCTTGAACGGGCCATCCCACATGGGAGAGAGCTTGTGCAGCCCCTCCCTGGAGAGGAACCGTCTGAGCACGAGGTACCCTACCTCAAGAGTTCGGTGTGGATGTTGCGGCAGTGGTAACGCCACAGCGCCTGCTGATATCTTGCCGCCCGCAGCGCGGCCTCCCGACGGTGCTCCTCCCCCAGCACGAGATCCGTCCCCCGCATGGCGTCCTGCCGCGCCTCATCGAACGCCAGGACTTGCGTGGAATGATGCTTGACCTCATGAGGGAGGACCGCCTCAGCTCCGTAGACGAGGAAGAATGGGGCTTCACCAGTTGACTTGGTTGCGGTCGTGCGGATAGACCACAGCACAGACTGGAGCTCGTCGTACCAGCCTCTGCCGCAGGCCTCCAGCTTCTTCTTTAAGGTCCTGGTTTTGAGGCCCTTCAGGACTTCCGTGTTGGCTCGCTCAGCCTGGCCGTTGCTCCGAGGGTGCGCTACCGAAGTGTAGCATATCTGCGTTCCAAGATTAGCACAATATGTTTTGAAGAGATTGCTGGTGAATTGCGAACCGTTGTCGGTGATGATGTGGTTAGGCACGCCGAATCGGCTCATGAGGCCCTTGATGAACTTGACTGCGGAGCCTGCTGGGATAGCGCGGACAGCTTCCACCTCAGCCCACTTGGTGAACTTGTCCACGGCAATGTAGAGGTAGCGATAGCCGCCTGGCGCCCGAGGAAACGGGCCCAAAATGTCCAGCCCCCAGAGCGCGAATGGCCACGAGAGGGGTATGGCTACAGGCCCCGAGCCGGCTGGTGGTTCTGCTTGGCGTGGAATTGGTAGGCTTCGCAAGCCTTCACCAGTTCACCAGTGTCGTTGAGCGCTGTGGGCCAGTAGAACCCGCTGCGGAACGCCTTGCCAACAAGGGTTCGTGACGATGGATGGTGCCCACAGTCTCCGCCGCGAATGTCTGCCAACAGCTCCTTCCCCTGTTCCCTGGAAATGCAACGTAGGGACACGTCGTTTGGTTGCTTCCGGTAAAGCTCTCCATCTTGAATGCAGTATGCCGTGGCCTGCCGCGCCATGCGTTCTGCGTCTTCCTCCTTCTCCGGCAGAGTCCCTTGCACCAAGTAGCTCTTGAGTTCCATGGTCCAACATCCTTCCTGATGCTCCAGCGCCAGGAGCAAGCGTGCTCCTGAGGTCGGTCCACAGGCCGGGGCTCCCGAGGCAGGCAACTGGGGGAGCTCCGCCCGAGGTAACGCCTCGCCCGATGGTGGTGGCACCGCTGAGGGCTTAAAGAGCCTCTCTTCGAAGACTCCGGGCTCCTGAGGCAGCCGCTTCAATGACCTTTTTGCGATGTCGTTAGCTTCCTGATTGGTGCTGCATGGCACATGCTGCAATTCCAAACCACAAAACTGCTTCTAGGTTTTGCGAACTTCTGCTAGATAAGCCTCCATGTGCTAGTCCTTCAGCTCATACACCTTGTTGGAGAAGTTGACGAGGAGTTGTGAATCGCCCTTGATGACAAGGCGCTTCACCCCCAAGGACACCGCAGCTTTCAGGCCCGCTATCAGCCCCTCGTACTCTGCTATATTGTTGGAAACCTTTTCTCCATGATGGAAACAGAGTTGCACGGCGTAGTAGAGCCTGTCCTGAGTGGGTGATATGAGCACTGCACCAGCCCCCGTGGCATGTCGTGAGAAAGCTCTTTCGAAGTACATAACCCAACCGTCTTGCGCCTCACTTCCTGGGGAAAGCGACCGGTCCTCGCCTGCCTCGAGTCTTGGCGCCTCTGTCCATTCTGCCACAAAATCTGCAAGTGCTGCTCCTTTAACGACCCTAGTCATGCTCAACTCCAACTGAAGCGCTTGTAGTTCGATGTTCCATTCGGCGACCCTTCCTGCTAAGTTGGGACTCCTGAGTACCCTTTACAACGGGTATGCTGAGACGACCTTGATTGGATGACCCTGGAAGTAGTGTCGCAGCTTCCACGAGGCCACCAATAGCACGAGCATGAGCTTCTGAGGCATGTGGTACCATGCCCTTGCGTCCCTCAGCATCGTGCTGACAAAGTACACGGGATGCTCGACGAGGGCAGGCGTAGCTACGGAGGCTGCACCCTCCGGAGGGTCGAGCATCTCCTGAGGTGCAGGAATCTCCAGCTGCTGACAAACTGGTGGAGCCTCCTCTGTCGTGACGACACCTCCTTCCTAAGGCTGACTCGTATCCGCTGAGGGCGCGGC
Source organism: Triticum timopheevii (assembly GCA_963921465.1). NCBI lineage: Eukaryota > Viridiplantae > Streptophyta > Magnoliopsida > Poales > Poaceae > Triticum > Triticum timopheevii. The sequence goes on from OY997271.1 coordinate 91,179,421, forward strand.
CCTCGAGCGGTTTCCATGCCCCGGGATTGCTGCGACTGGTGCAGTCTTGGTTCGGCGCTCCTTCCGGACGGCCACCAGAGCAGCGCAGGCGGAATACGGTGTGGCGGCGAGATAGAGCTCTTGTGGGCGTGGCGCTACCATCACAGGGGGGATGGTCAGGTACTTCTTAAGATCTTGAAATGCTTCGTCAGCCTCTTGAGTCCACTCGAATGGGACCTTCCTCTTCATCAGCTTGAAGAAGGGCATGGCGCGTTCCCCTAGATTGGAGATGAAACTCCCTAGCGCAGTTACCCGCCCGGCAAGCTTCTGCATTTCCCTGAGAGTTTGCAGCGGACTCATGTCTTCAATTGCCTTGACCTTCTCTGGGTTAGCCCCGATCCCTCTGTGGGACACGAGGAAACCCAGGAGCTTGCCAGAGGGAACACTGAACACACACTTCTCTGGGTTGAGCCGCAAGTCCACTCCACGCAGGCTTGCGAAGGTTTCTTCCAGGTCTTGTATTAGGGTCCTCGCCTCCTGAGACTTTACAACTATGTCATCAACATATGCCTCAACATTCCTCCCGAGCTGCCGGTGTAATGCGATGTGCATCAGCCGCTGGAAGGTTGAGCCCGCGTTGTGCAATCCGAATGGCATGTAGGTGTAGCAGTACACCCCGCACGGGGTCAGGAAAGCCGTCTTCTCCACATCTTCGACCGCCATCTTGATTTGGCGATAGCATGAGAAGGCTTCCAAGAAGCACAACAGGTCGCACTCAGCAGTAGAGTCGACGATCTGGTCAATGCAGGGGAGCGGGAATGGATCCTGTGGGCATGCCTTGTTGAGGTTAGTAAAGTCGACGCACATGCGCTCCATCCCCCCTTTCTTTGGCACAACGACGGGGTTCTCCAGCCACTCCGGGTAGCGAACCTCGCGAATGACTCCCGCAGCCTCCAACTTGCGGGTCTCCTGGACGATGAAAGCTTGCTTCTCGGTGGACTGCCGTCTTGCCTTCTGCTTTACCGGGCGTATGTTGGGACAGACGTTCAGGTGGTGTTCGATCACCTGCCTGGGGACCCTGCCAGCTGTTCGGGTTCCCACGCGAACACCTCCTTGTTCGAGCGCAGGAACTTCACCAGGGCCTCCTCTTGCTCGGGATCTAGATTGGCGCCTATGGTGAAGGTGGCGCCAGAGGACTCGTCCTCGTCGACTGATACTTTCTTGGTCTTTGGTTTGTCTTGGGTGAACAGTTGCTTCTTCTTTGTGGGCGCAGCCCCCTTAGCCTTGAGGGGATCGGCACTGGCAGGCTGCGCTGCTGCGGCAGTCTTGAAAGCGAGCTTGAGCACCTGCAGGGCGTCTTTTGCATCTCCGGATATGGTGAGGACACCACTGCTCCCAGGCATTTTCATTAGGTTGTAAGCCGGGTGGGTTGCTGCCATGAACTGGGCCAAAGCCGGGTAGCCAAGGATGGCGTTGTACTGGAGGCCGATGGGGGCGACGTCGAAGTCAATCAGCTCCGTGCGGAAGTTGTCTTGGGTGCCGAATGTCACTGGGAGGCGGATCTGCCCCTGGGAGCCGGTGGGGCTGCCCATGACGCCCGAGAAGGGCTGGCTGGGTCGGAGTCGCTCTAGTGGCACGTGGAGGAGGCTGAAAGCCTCGGTCGAAAGCACGTTGAGTCCGGCCCCGCCGTCGACGAGGGTCCTGATGACGGCCACATGGAAGATGGTAGGAGTACATAGCATCAGGAGTGCACCCGAGCAGGTAGTGTTGGCAGGGTGATCATCTAAACTGAAGGTCAAGTCGGCCTTGGGTGACGCCCAACTCGGAGGGGCTGGGCGGCAAGTTAGAGCAGCACCGACCTGGCGGACGAATGGCTTGACATGGCGACTCGTTGGTGGGGCCTGTGAGCCACCAAGGAGTGCCGCAACGGCTGGGAGTGCCGGCGCTGCGTGATGGGCGAGGATGAGGCCGCGCAGCTCCCCCTAGGAGCCCACCAAACACGCTGGCAGGTGGAGCAACCACATGCGCGGGATGTCAGTGAGCGCCATGGGCAGCCATTTGGCCATGACCAGGTCAACGTCCCCGGCCTTGAGGATGGCCTCGTCATATGCTAGCAGGAAAGCTAGCGGATCTGCCGCGCCGTTGTAGCGCGGCGGCATCTCCGGCTTGAACTTGTTCAGCCACCGCACCTATCGCAAGGCGGGGGTCAGAGCTCGGAGCCCCCAGGGCCCAGCGCCGGCCCCTGCGGCCGGAGCGGGCGACGTGTTGCCTGTCATGAGGGTGAAGCGCAAGGTCGATGGAGAATGGGTCGTTGATAGGGAGAGCTCTGGCGCACCCCTGCCTAGTTCGCCAAATGCCGGATTACGGGTTCCGGCAGACCTTTGAGGTTCGAACTCTGGGGTGCGCGCGAAGATCTCTCTCCTACCAACTCACGTTCCGAAGCCTCGCAAGGAATCAAAGCTAGAAATAAGAACACACAGGGGACACGAGGTTTATACTGGTTCAGGCCACCATTGTGGTGTAATACCCTACTCCAGTGTGTGGTGTGGATGATTGCCTCAGGGGCTGATGATGAACAATACAGGGGAAGAACAGCCTCGCGAGGGATGTTCTTGTGGTGGCGTTTTCCCTCTGGAAGGGTTGGTTTTTACCCATCCCCCCTACTGTGGTGGCTAGTCCTATATATAGAGAGAGGCCCTGGCCCTCTTCCCAAATATTGAGCGGGAAGGGAACCAACAATTGGCCATTTTGAAGGGGAACATCTAGTACACTTATCCTGACTAAAGTTGGTCTTCGACTGCCAAAGACTCTATCGATGACACCGCCTTGGGCTCCACGGTGACCTCCATCCTGCCGTTCTGCTGGTCTTGGTCTTGTTGCACCGAAATGGTAACCTCTGCCTGATACCTTGGCCTGGGCTTGCCCCCTTTGCGTCAAGGAGGAAACAAGGACACTGCGTAGGCCGGCGCCCGCCTGGCACCCGCCTGGCCTCGATCGTCATGGCTTGCGTCATGGGCACCTCGCGAGGTACCCCTGCCTTGATCACTCCGCCTCCTCGCGAGCCTGCCTGACGAGGCCGCTCCCGAGGAAGCTTCTTGTCATCCACCCCGCGAGGCTTGGCCCCTCGCAAGGGTCTTGAGCTTGAGTAGATGAAAATGGGCCGCACTGGGCCACTGCTTGAGCCACGCCGCAGGCCGCAGGTAGGCAATTCTAGGGACCCCCGTTCCCATAACGCAAACATACAGGGAGAGATGTACAGTCTTCTTGTTTTTGTGGGAGTATAGCCGCTAATGAAGGTGAGGTTTATCTGAGCTGATACACCTAGGTGTGCGCCGAACACCTCTAACTATGTCCGCGGTTTCGAAAACCGATGAGTTGCTCATTTTTCAGAGGTCACTCCATAATTCGGCTGCGAGAGACACGACGTATTCTTCCGTACAAAGGGAACGCTCCGTGTTTCCGCTGATTGTGATGACGCCATTTGGACCGGGCATCTTATGTTTAAGATTAGTGTAATGCGGGACTGCATTGAAGCGGGCGAACGCCGTTCTTCCAAGTAGTGCATGGTAACCGCTTCGGAACGGAGAAATATCGAAGATTAGTTCTTCGCTTGGAAAGTTGTTAGGAGAACCGAATACAACTTCCAACGTCAGGGAGCCAATGATGCGGGCCTCTGCGCCTGGTATCACTCCTTTAGAGGTAGTGCCGCTTTGCTTAATTCTTGACGGGTCTATCCCCATCTTGTAGACAGTGTCTTGATATATCAGATTGAGACTCTTGCCGCTGTCCATGAGGACTCAGGTGAGGTGGTATCCGTCGATTATCGGATCGAGCACTAAGGCGGCCGAGCCACCATGACGGATACTAGTCGGATCATCCCTATGATCGAAAGTGATCGGGCAAGCCGACCATGCGTTGAATTTGGGGATGACGGGCTGTATAGCGTATAAATCTCGAAGTGCGCGCTTGCACTCCCTTTTCGGGATATGAGTGACATAAATCATGTTCACCGTTTTAACCTCCGGTGGGAATTTTTTCTGTTCCCTTGTGTTCGGCTGGCAAGATTCGTCCTCGTCTTCACTTAGCGGCCCCTTCCCCTTGTGTTCGGCATTGAGCATGCCGGCCTAACTGAATACCCAACATTCTCCGTTGGTGTGGTTTGCTGGCTTATCAGGGGTGCCATGGATCTGGCAGGACACGTCAAGAATTTTGTCTAAGTTGGATGGACCTTCTCGGCTGCCTTTAAATGTCTTTTTCCGTTGACCGGGTTTGGAGCCCCTGAATCCAGCGTTTACCACTGTATTTTCTGGGCTGTCTTCATTGTTTCGACGTTTGTTTTTATTGCGTCGTGGTTTTCCATTGCCATCCCAGATTTTGGATATGCTTGGGTTGCTGGTGCTGCTGCAGGCCAACTAGTTGTCCTCACCTGTGCAAAAGCGGGTCATGAGGGTGGTTAGGGCTGCCATTGTTCTTGGCTTTTCTTGGCCGAGGTGCCTGGCGAGCCATTCGTCCCGGATACTGTGCTTGAAAGGTGCTAAGGCTTCAGCGTCCGGACAGTCGACGATTTGGTTTTTCTTGGTCAGAAATTTGTTCCAAAGCTTACGGGCGGACTCTCTGGGTTGTTGGGTTATATGACTGAGATCCTCTACATCCGGAGGTCAGACATAAGTCCCTTGAAAATTTGCCCTGAAAGTGTCCTCAAGCTCCTCCCAGCTTTCGATAGAATTTTCGGGGAGGCTTTTCAGCCAGTGCCGAGCTGGTCCCTTGAGCTTTAGGGGTAAGTATTTGATGGCATGGAGATCATCTCCACGTGCCATATGGATATGAAGAATAAAGTCCTCTATCCGGACCACAGGTTCTGTTGTTCCGTCATATGCCTCGATGTTTACAGGTTTAAACCCTGCTAGAAATTCTTGATCCAGCACTTCATCGGTAAAGCACAGGGGGTGCACAGCACCCCTGTATTTGGTTGTGTCGTGGAGTGAGTCCGACGGTTGTAGTGTTCGGTGTTTGTTGTGAATTGGAGAGTGACCGGCATATTTATTTTGGTGGTCACGATCCTGCATTGGGGCATGTCCTCGAGATCCATAAATGGACCTCGTTATGCCACCCCTTTTATCCAAGTCTTCACGTAAATCGTGTTGTTGGTTCCGGGTCACCACCTCCCTTTCTTTATGGAGCGGGGGTGCGGATTTGTGTGCAGCGTTATTAGCTGCTCTGCCTTGACCACGAGGTGGTCGGTCCTATTGGTCGTTGTCGGTGTCAAAACCGGCGGATCTCGGGTAGGGGGTCCCGAACTGTGCGTCTACGCGGATGGTAACAGGAGACAAGGGACAGGATGTTTTACCCAGGTTCGGGCCCTCTTGATGGAGGTAAAACCCTATGTCCAGCTTGATTAATATTGATGATGTGTGTTACAAGAGTGGATCTACCACGAGATCAAGGAGGCTAAACCCTAGAAGCTAGCCTATGGTATGATTGTTGTTCGTCCTACGGACTAAAGCCATCCGGTTTATATAGACACCGGAGAGGGCTAGGGTTACACAGAGTCGGTTACAATGGTAGGAGATCTACATATCCTTATTGCCAAGCTTGCCTTCCACGCCAAGGAAAGTCCCATCCGGACACGGGACGAAGTCTTCAATCTTGTATCTTCATAGTCTTGGAGTCCGGCCGATGATGATAGTTCGGCTATCCGGACACCCCCTAGTCCAGGACTCCCTCAGTAGCCCCTGAACCAGGCTTCAATGACGACGAGTCCGGCATGCATATTGTCTTCGGAGATTGTGAACACCAGGATAGTGTTCGGCTCTGCAAAATAAATTCCACGCACCACCATAGAGAGAATAATATTTACACAAGTTCAATCTGCTGACGTATTTGGTGGCGTGACGTCACACCACTACCAAGCCTTTACTTGAATCGTTTTTATTGTACCACCTCAGCGTGTTTACGGAAGCAGTTTCCTTGGCACGTCTTGTCGAAGCAGAGATCGTGTTCCCCTTATTCCGAGATTCCCATCAATACGGACGTGGGTAACCCTACCGCGCCATTGATTGCGGTGCTTGGGAGATAAGCGAGTTTTATCAGGCCGGTGGGGACACATGTTTTTGTCCGACCATATAAGGGGATAAAGATCCACCCCTTTTACCTGCACCTTCTTCCTCCTTGGCTTATCCATCTCCGCGAACTCGAGCTCCAGCGCCCAAGTCCGCACATCTCACCTCAACCTTCTCCAACTATGTCCGGAGAGGGAGGCAAGTGGATGGCCTCCTTCGTCACGGAGGGGCACATCCAGAAGCTGCGCAGCGCCGGATATTTATCCAGCAACATCGCGCATCGGCTCCCTGACGAGGGAGAGCTCATCCCCACCCCCAGGCCCCATGAGAGGGTAGTATTTCTTACCCATTTCCTCCGCGGACTGGGCTTCCCACTCCATCCCTTTTTCCGGGGGCTCATGTTCTACTACGGCCTGGATTTCCATGATCTGGCCCCGAATTTCATCCTCAACATCTCGGCGTTTATCGTCGTGTGTGAGGCCTTCCTCTGCATCCAGCCCCACTTCGGCTTGTGGCTTAAGACCTTTAGTGTCAAGCCAAAGGTTGTGAAGGGCATCCAAGTGGAGTGCGGAGGCGCCATGGTGGGCAGGATGTCCAACGTTACTTGGCTTGAGGGCACTTTCGTGGAAACCATTAAGGGGTGGCAATCGGGGTGGTTCTACATCACCGAGCCGCGTGACCCTGAATGGGCAGTGGCCCCTAAATTCAGATCTGGCATCCCCACACGGCTCACCTCCTGGAAAGAGAGCGGCCGGACATGGGGTGATTCGGAGGAGCTGACCGGACTCCAAGCCTGCGTCCAAAAGCTAGTGGACAAGAAGCTCAAGCTTGTCAACGTGGTCCAGGTCAGGCTCATCCGCCGTATCCTCCCGTGCCAACGACGGGGCTTCAACATGTGGGAGTTCGATACGGCGCAGCACCAGACTTTGAGCGGGCTCTTCGACACTATGTACGAAGATGTCTGGAAGGTGCTGTTCAAGGGCGTCGAGGCTCCCACATCCGCTACCGAAGATCACGGATTCAGCTCGCAGCGTCCGGCTGACGAGCTAAGCGATTTTGTCCTTTACGGGACGCTTGTTTTCCATATTTTGACTCTATGCAGGATCTAAACTCCCTTTCCTTTGACAGGGCCGGCTGATGAAGGCTAAACAGACTATCTGTCCGGCCCCATTGCCAGAGGACCCAGCGAACGCCCGCCTAACGGGGCTGCTGGCTCCGGCACCCCACGTGGTGCCGGAGAAGAAGGCCAAAAAGAAGGCCACGGGCACTCAGAAGAGTTCCCGTTTTCTGGTGTTATCGGATGACGACTCCGAGGCCGACTCCTCTCACCAATGTGAGTAGGAGAAGAAGAAAGCCTCTCCCCCTGTGGGGGGAGGGAGGAAAAGGAAGGTCTCCCCAACGAGGGAGGCCGAAGGGTCCAAGAAGGGAAAAACTCTTTCCCCGGACTGCTCTGCCAATGCCAGTGACGACGACGAGGACTGGCCTCCAAGGACCAAGCCCCTGGCGAGATCGTAAGTATCCGGACTCCCGAATAACTTCATGGTCTTTATTTTTTGCCACACAATGTCTTTCTAATACCGCATACAACCCTGCAGTCTACCGAAGGATGATCTTCCTGCCTCGTCGAGCGGGTCCTTAGGTGCGTCAGATATGGATTCTCTTCCGACCGCCTCCACCCCCCGTGATGCGGACGATGCCGAGGTGGGATTCCGGGGAGGGACCCACCAGGAGGAGGAGGCCCCGGAGGTGTCGCAGGACAACCTCCCGGACTTTGCACCAGACTCGGCCCCGGAACCCATAGTGGCTCCGGAGTCCAGCGGGCGGCCCCTTCGTAAGAAGGGCAAGACCGTGACGCCGGCAGCCTCCGTCAAACCGGAGGCGCCGGATAGCTTGCTGGAGGCGCTCAATGGCGCCTCCATCAAAGAGGAACACCGCACTGTTATGAGTGCGATGATTCAGAAGGTTCGGCTCGCCAAGAGCGGGCTGACCGAAGCCTGCAGCAGCCTTCTAACAGGCTTTGAGGTAAGAATTTTGATATATGTAAAATAGTACCACATAGACAGTAGCCCCTGATGCTCGGTTCGGTGTTTGGAAATAAAAGCCGGACTGAGGATCTAAAAAGATATACGCAGGAGTCATAAAAAATATGTCAATATGGGCTGCGCTACTGACCTCTGCCGCACTGACTGCGGAGGTCAATACTTTGAAGCAAAGCCTCGAGCGGTCCGAGAACGAGCTTGGCCGTGCCAAGAAGCAGCTCGAGGACAAGGAAGGTGAGTAACACCTTAGTAAAATTGTACCTTACAGAAAAGGATTTTGGTTGCAAGAAGAATGACAAGGATAACGTGGGTATTGTAGGGGCCACTAACAAGGCGGCTACCCTGAAGGAGGCGGTGGCCGCGGCCGAACGTAATGCGGCCGCGGAGCGCACCGAGCGAGAGAAGCAGGAGGCGCAGGTGGCGGAGGTACAGCAAGAGCTCCAGGATCTCGTGAAAAAACATGAGAAACTGGAGCATGACTCGAAGACTCGAGAGTCTGAGCTTGCAACGGCTCTTGAGAGTGCCAAAGCCGCTAAGGCCGAAGCCTACAAGGCCCTCCAAGAAATCGAGGCGTTGAAGAAAATAGCAGCGGGTAAGGCATTTTTCATGCAAAGTAAGCATGTGAGTGTTAATTACCTGTTGCTTACCCGAATTCGGAGCTCTCCAGGAGCATTCGCAGATCTTCCTCGCGGCGTGTCCGATGCTGCCGCGTTCTATCGGGCCAAGGAGGGGAGCTCGACGAAGAAGGTCTTCTGGTCTCAGTATGCTGAGGCCGGACATCCGGTGCCCCTTAGCGACTAGCTGAAGCAGCTGGTCGAGCTCCAGAAGGCGGCCGAACAGGCCATGAAGGGCCTCATAGTTCGGCTGTGGCCAAAGGAGGCCATGCCTGGGAGCTACTTCGGCCTGGTGCGGCGGCTGGTGGATGCGTGCCCGTGGGTTGAAGTCATCAAGCACTCCGCCTGTATTGAAGGTGCCTGTCGGGCCCTTGCCCGCGCAAAGGTGCACTGGAGAAAGATGGATGCCCAAAAGCTTGTGACGGACGCGCCACCGCAGGGCAAGGAGCATTGCACGCCCGAGATGTATTATAAGAGTGTGTTGAAGGGTGCCCACACTATTGCGGGCGAATGCACCAAAGATGTAATATTTGAGTAGACTCGCATTTTGTTATCCTGTGCACTGAAAACTTAGTTCATATGCACTAAGCAATGCTTTTTAATTTAAAATATTACCTTCTGTGCGGCTGTTTATCAAATCTGAGAGATGGCAAGTCGTTGGCTTTAGCCCCCATGCCACGAGTGCTGGGGTGTTCGGGATAAACTTGAGCACTCTTGTTCCCATTGTTGGGTCCATCTAGGGAGGCGCTCAACACAACGAACAAGGCAACCGGACATATAATGCTTGAACACTCTCACTTAGCCATAGAATTCTATAATTTTAAATTTCGGCGAAGCCCCTAGTCTTCGGAAGGCCGAATTTGGGGCGCTATCCACGCCTGGGCCGGACAAAGCTGGCTCCTCGCTCTAAGCAGCATAAGTCTTTAGGGACTCGCAAAAAACCTCTCGAACAGCGACCGTCTCTCGCCTCATCATGACGGTCAGTTTTAGCTTTCTCCGCTGAGGCGCTCGCCCAGCTCAACTGGGGCGCAATCGCAGTGGTTCTCCCAGTGCTACCTTAGCCGATACAACGGAACGTAAGGTACCAAAACATGGGAGCCGGGCAAACCCAACTATTGACCCAAGACATGATTCGGAGCCGATGCATATAATGCTATAAGTTCGGGGTGCCGCACTTGTGAAAGTGTTCGGACTTATCACACCATGATGCGGGAAACATAAGCCCCTGGTGTATTCAGCCGTACCAAAATGTACGGATGCAACATGTCATAAATGAACATATGTATAAGAAAGAAATGCAATTGGAAGCAAAAAGGTGCTGCATTACTTATTCAAGAAAAACTGTTGTGAATGCAGAATGATACAAATGGTGCGATAAGCAAGGGATAGGACTGTTAAACATGTCACCCTCCAAGGGTAGGCTGCGGAATGGTGCATAAAACAGATTTAATGCTTGTAATGGAGACCACCTGGATATTCGTTGTAGCCTTTCTCCTCCCCTGGCTGTTGCATCGTGAGTTCGGCAGGTCTACTGCCGGACAGGGCCTCTGACGAACGAGGTCCTGTGGGTAAAAATAAAAAGGAAAAAAAAGAACGACACACTTGAGAGCCCCTGGTGTGGTTAAGCCACATTCTGGGCCTATCGTGGTCGTGCCCCTCTCCCCATGCCCATGGTATCTTTAGAGTGTAATGGTGTACGGGAAGGACCTGTGTTGACATTTTGCAGGGGCTGGGGTTGGGGCCGCACTGCTACGCATGCTCGGAACGTGCTAGGTGGTCTTGTTGTAGGTTACTCCGGGCACGTTTAGCCGTTTCCGGTCGCTTAACGGCTGGACTCGAGAATTGCCTTAAGAGGCTGCACTGTACTTCTGCCGCGAGAGCTGCTGTATGATCCTCTGTTCGGAGAGAGCATTCAGTGTTTTCGTTGACCGTGATGACTCCTCGAGGTCCTGGCATCTTGAGCCTGAGGTATGCGTAGTGCGGCACCGCGTTGAACTTTGCGAACGCGATACGTCCGAGCAGAGCATGATAGCCGCTGCGGAATGGAACTATGTCGAAGATTAACTCCTCGCTTCGGAAGTTATCCGGGGATCCGAAGACCACTTCCAGTGTAACTGAGCCTGTACAATTGGCTTCTACACCTGGTATGACGCCTTTAAAGGTCGTCTTGGTAGGTTTAATCCTTGAGGAGTCTATGCCCATTTTGCGCACTGTATCCTGATAGAGCAGGTTTAGGCTGCTGCCGCCGTCCATCAGGACTCTGGTGAGGTGAAATCCATCGACGATCGGGTCTAAAACCAACACGGCTAATCTGCCATGGCGGATGCTGGTGGGGTGGTTGCTTCGGTCAAAAGTGATCGAGCAGGAGGACCATGGATTGAACTTCGGGGCAACTGGCTCCATCGCGTATAAATCCCTGAGTGCACGCTTCCGCTCCCTTTTGGGTATGTGCGTTGCGTATATCATGTTAACCTGTGGGGGGAAACCCTTCTGTCCTCTATTGTTCGGCGGTCGGGTCTCTTCCTCGTCATTGCTATGCAGCCCCTTGTCATTGTTTTCGGCAATTAACTTGCCTGCCTGCTTGAATACCCAACAGTCCCTGTTGGTGTGGTTGGCTGGCTTTTCGGGGGTGCCGTGTATCTGGCACGAGCGGTCGAGTATTCGGTCCAAATTGGACGGACCCGGAGTAGTTCTTTTGAATGGCTTTTTCCGCTGACCGGGTTTAGAGCCTTTGAATCCGGCATTGACTGCCGTATCTTCACTATTATCGCCGTTAATGCGGCATTTGTTTTTGTTGCGACGTGACCTGCCATTACGGTCCTTGAAATCCGGACTGCCAGAATTTTTGCTGAGGTTGTTGCTGTGTGCTAGCCAGCTGTCCTCACCTGCGTAGAAGCGGGTCATGAGTGATGTGTGGGCTGCCATGGATTTCGGCTTTTCCTGTCCCAGGTGCCGGGCAAGCCACTCGTCGCGGATGTTATGCTTGAAGGCCGCGAGGGCCTCCGCATCCGGACAGTCGATGATTTGGTTTTTCTTGGTTAAGAACCGTGTCCAGAATTGTCTGGCCGATTCGTCTGGCTGCTAAATTATGTGTCTTAGGTTATCGGCGTCTGGTGGTCGCACATACGTGCCTTGGAAGTTATCAAGGAATGCGGCTTCCAGGTCTTCCCAACTCCCGATTGACTCTGCTGGCAAGCTGTTAAGCCAATGCCGGGCTGGTCGTTTAAGTTTGAGTGGGAGATATTTGATGGCGTGAAGATCGTCACCGCGTGCCATGTGGATGTGGAGGAGATAGTCTTCGATCCAAACCGCGGGGTCTGTTGTGCCATCGTAAGATTCAATATTCACGGGTTTAAACCCTTCGGGGATTTGATGATCCATTACTTCATCTATGAAGCATAGTGGGTGTGTGGCGCCTCTGTACTGGGCGATATCACAACGGAGCTCAAAAGATCTTTGTCTATTTTGTTCGGCCCAGTCGGACTTACTGTGTCCGGCGCGACGGTTGTCGTCACGTATCATGGGGCGCCCACGCGATCCATAGATCGATCTTGATTGTCTTGCCTTATCCTCCAATATATCTTGCAAGTCCGGAGTGTTCCCCTGTGGCCTTGTGCTTTTCGAGCGATGCCAGTGTACGGTTCTAGTGAAGGGCCTAGGGGCCTCTCTGTCGCGACCACGGGGTGGTCGGTCAGCCGTATTGTCTACTGGTGATGCAAGTTCATACGCCTCCTCCTCTAATCGGGGGAGCAGCTTGCGTTTAGGGTACCTTTTGGAGGGGCGTTCGAGCTCATGCTCTTCGGTCGCGAGGACTTCAGTCCATCTGTCGGCTAGCAAATCTTGATCAGCTCTAAGTTGTTGTTGCTTTTTCTTGAGGCTGTTTGCCGTGGCCATAAGCCTGCGTTTAAAACGCTCCTGTTCGACGGGATCCTCAGGCACGACAAATTCGTCGTCGTCGAGGCTTGCCTCGTCTCTGGAGGGAGGCATATAATCCTCTACCTATTCTTCTGCCGCTCTCTCATGAGGGCTGGCGTCTCCGTCCTCCTGTGCTGAATCTTGCTGGAGTGGGTCGTCTTTGGCACCGTCTGGGGTGTTATTATCTCCGGTGCCGGAATCTTCATTATTGCTGTGGCGGGATTTAGAGCGGCGCCGCTGACGCCGGCGCTTGGGCTGTTTCTTGGAGGGGTCATCCTCCGCTATTCCTTCGCCATTCCCATCCTTTGGGATATCCACCATGTATATGTCATATGATGAGGTGGCTTTCCAGTGCCCGGTAGGCGCTGGTTCTTGGTCGTCTCCGGCATCGTCGTCCATACCGTCGATGTCTTCGGAGTCATAGTCTAGCATGTCGGTTCGATCGTCGACAGTGGCTACTAAGTGGGTGGTGGGTGGGCTTTGAATTTCTTCGTCATCCGCATCCCAACCGTCCTGACCGCAGTCCGGCCAGGGCTCTCCTGATAACGAGAAATACTTTAGCGAACTCAAGATGTCGCTGAAAGGTGAGTGTTGAAAGATGTCCGCAGCGGTGAACTCCATGACCGGCGCCCAATCGGATTCGATTAGAGGGAGCGCGGAAGGTTCGGAGTCCGGCAAGGAGTCCGGCACCTCGGACTCACGAGCTTCATGAGGGACAAGGTCTGTGTTCGGCTCCATTGCCGTAGAGGTTGCAGCCCCTGAGGCGGTATCTCGCCACCCGTCCTCGATTTGCGCAGCCGGCTTCGAATTGAAGATCGGAGCGGGCTCGAGTGCGGCCTCCAGGGTATTGTCCGGCTGCAGAGCTAAATCATGCCCATCGTGATTGTGCGGCGCACTTGGCTATGGCTCGAATCCATCGAAGATCAAGTCCCCGCGAATGTCAGCTGTGAAGTTCAAACTTCCAAATCTGACCTGACGGCCAGGGGCGTAGCTTTCGATCTGCTCCAGATGGCCAAGCGAATTGGCCCGCAGTGCAAAGCCGCCGAATACGAAGATCTGTCCGGGGAGGAAGGTCTCACCCTGGACTGCGTCGTTGTTGATGATCGAAGAAGCCATCGAGCTTATCAGTGACGACACAGAGGAACTCTCAATGAAAGCACCAATGTCGGTGTCAAAACTGGCGGATCTCGGGTAGGGGGTCCCGAACTGTGCGTCTAGGCGGATGGTAACAAGAGACAAGGGACACGATGTTTTACCTAGGTTCGGGCCCTCTTGATGGAGGTAAAACCCTACGTCCTGCTTGATTAATATTGATGATGTGTGTTACAAGAGTGGATCTACCACGAGATCAAGGAGGCTAAACCCTAGAAGCTAGCCTATGGTATGATTGTTGTTCGTCCTACGGACTAAAGCCATCCGGTTTATATAGACACCGGAGAGGGCTAGGGTTACACAGAGTCGGTTACAATGGTAGGAGATCTACATATCCGTATCGCCAAGCTTGCCTTCCACGCCAAGGAAAGTCCCATCCGGACATGGGATGAAGTCTTCAATCTTGTATCTTCATAGTCTTGGAGTCCGGCCGATGATGATAGTTCGGCTATCCGGACACCCCCTAGTCCAGGACTCCCTCAGTCGTCCGTATGGTTATTCAGCGGTATGGGCGCTATAGCTTCATCATCGAATTCGGTCAGCAGCTTACGTTTGGGATAGCTCTTTGTTTGGTGATTGCTGCCGTATTTTTCCTTAGTGTCGAGCACTTCATTCCATTTGTCATCGAGCATAGCCTGTGCGGCTTTAAGACGCTGCTTCTGCTTATTCAAGCTCCTAGCAGTGGCGATAAGTATCTGCTGGAGGCGTTCTCGTTCCACTTCTGTATCAGGGATGATGAATGTGTCATCATCCATATTGTACTTTTCTTCGGAGACAGGTTGATAAGTGGCGTCTTCGGCATCGCTGTGGTCAGACAGCGGCCCCGGACTGTTTTCACCGTCGCCCTGCTCGTCTTGCTTCATGGCTGGATCTTCAGGGTCTTCATTGTTTTCGGCGTTGTCTGGGGTATTATCTCCTGTGCCTGTATTTCTACTTTTACCATGGCGTAGTTTAGAGCAGTGCCGCTGACGTTGGCGCTTCGGCTGCTTCTCGGGAGCCTTATCCTCAACTGGGTCCTTTTCGTCCTCGCCATTGTCTTCTTTGGGGGTATCCACCATGTAAATGTCATATAACAAGGTGGCTGTCCATCGCCCGGTGGGCGGTGGTTCCTCTTCTTATCCCGCATCGTCGTCCATACCGTCGATGTCTTTGAAGTTAAAGTCAAGCATGTCAGTCAAGTCGTCGACAATGGCTATCAAGTGGGTGGTGGGTGGGCAGCGAAGTTCTTCATCGTCTGTTTCCCATTCAAGCCGGACATAGTTCGGCCAAGAGTCTCTTGACACGGAGAGAGATCTTAATGAATTTAACACGTCGCCCAAGGGCAAGTGTTGAAAGCTGTCCGCGAAGGTAAACTCCAAGATCGGCGCCCAATCAGATTCGACGGGCACAGACACATGCGGTTCGGAACCCATATCCGGAGACGAGTCCGAGGGTCCGATGACACATGCCTCGATAGAGGCTGAATCTGTGTTCGGATCCAATGTCGTAGAGTATGCAACCTCTATGGTGGGGTCCAGCCCCCCGTCCACGGACGGCGCAATCTGTTCTAGATCTAGGGCCAGGACAGTCACATGCGCTGTCTCCTGAGTATGATCTAATGACAGATCTAGGTCGTTTTCATCGTGGCTATAGGGAGCGGCTGTCGTGGGTTCGAATCCGTTGAAGATCAAGTCTCCACGGATATCGGCAACGTAATTCAAACTCCCAAACCTGACCTGATGGCCAGGGGCGTAGCTGTTGATTTGCTCCAGATGGCCAAGCTAGTTGGCCCACAGTGCGAAGCCATCGAATACGAAGATCTGCCCGGGGAGGAAAATCTCGCCCTGGACCGCATCATTGTAGATGATTGAGGAAGCCATCAAGACTTATGGTGACGACACAGTGGAACTCTCAATGAAAGCACCAATGTCGGTGTCAAAATCGGCGGATCTCGGGTAGGGGGTACCGAACTGTGCGTCTAAGGCTAATGGTAACAGGAGGCGGGGGACACGATGTTTACCCAGGTTCGGGCCCTCTCTATGGAGGTAATACCCTACTTCCTGCTTGATTGATCTTGATGATATCAGTATTACAAGAGTTGATCTACCACGAGATCGAGGAGGCTAACCCTAAAAGCTAGCCTATGATTATGATTTTCCTTGTCCTACGGACTAAACCCTCCGTCTTATATGGACACTGGAGGGGGCTAGGGTTACACAGAGTCGGTTACAGAGAGGGAAATCTACATATCCGAAACGCCAAGCTTGCCTTCCACGCAAAGGAGAGTCCCATCCGGACACAGGACGAAGTCTTCTATCTTGTATCTTCATAGTCCAACAGTCCGACCGATGTATATAGTCCGGCTAACCGAGGACCCCTTAATCCAAGACTCCCTCAGGGGCCAGATCATGGAAGTCCAGCCCATAATAGTACATCAGTCCATGAACAAACGGATGGAGGGGAAACCCCAGCCCGCGGACGAAGTGAGAAACGAACACTACCCTTTCCTGGGGCTCTGGGGTGGGGATGATTTTTCCCTCTATCGGAAGCCGATGGGTGACCTCCTTGGCTAGGTATCCGACCTCCCAGAGCTTCTTGATGTCCTTCTCCTTGACGGAGGAGGCCATCCACTTGCCTCTTGCTCTAGATTCGGACATGTTCGGAATGCTTTTTTGGGCAGGTAAGGCGAAAGCTTGGGCGCTGGAGCTCGAGAATGGATGAGCAGAGGAAGGAGAAGGCATGGGTGAAAAAGGGGAATACTTATCCCTTTATAAAGGCAGTAAAAATCATGTGCCTCCCCACTCGCCCTAAAACTCGCTTATTCCCCAAGCACCATGCAGATAGCACGGTTGGGTTACCTATGCCCGTATTGATGAGAATCCCGTAATAAGGGGACACGATCTCTGCTTTGACAAGACATGCCAATGAAACCGCACCTCGAAATATGGAGCGGCAGGCTAAAAACGGTTCGAGTAATGACCGGGCTGCGACGTGATGTCATGCTATGAAAAGTTGTCAGCAGATTGGACTCGTGGAATATTATACTCTCTATGGTGGTATATGGAATTTTTTTTGCAGAGCCGGACATGATTCTTGTGTTCAAAATCTACTTTGAAGTATTTGGAGGAACCCGCCTTGCAATGCCGAAGACAATCTGCGCGCCGGACTCATCGTCATTGAAGCCTGATTCAGGGGCTACTGAGGGAGTCTTGGATTAAGGGGTCCTCGGACAGCCGGACTATATACATGGGCCAGACTGTTGGGCTATGAAGATACAAGATAGAAGACTTCGTCCCATGTCTGGATGGGACTCTCCTTTGCGTGGAAGGCAAGCTTGGCGATTCGGATATGTAGATTCCTTTCTTTGTAACTGACCTTGTGTAACCCTAGCCCTCTCTGGTATCTATATAAACCGGAGGGTTTAGTCCATAGGACAAGAACAATCATAATCATAGGCTAGCTTCTAGGGTTTAGCCATTACGATCTCGTGGTAGATCAACTCTTGTAATACTCATATCATCAAGATCAATCAAGCAAGAAGTAGGGTATTACCTCCATAGAGAGGGCCCAAACCTGGGTAAACATTGTGTCCCCCGCCTCCTGTTACCATTAGCCTTAGACGCACAGTTCGGGACCCCCTACCCGAGATCCACCGGTTTTGACATCGACACCCCACACGAGGCTCACTTCGTGGACTGCTAAGGGGCTCGGCTAGGGGTCCCAGATGAAGGTGCAGACGCTGTAGACGCGCATCACCAATGTGCTGGGCAAGAATGTTGGTCTCACCAATGTGGTGCGGATCATGCTCTTCCGCTGCACTTTCCCCTGCCAACGCCGGGCCTCGCCCATGTGGGAGTTCAATCCGGAGGAGCCACGAACCTTGAAGTGCTTCTTCGGCACAACCCACGAAGGAATATTGAAGCTGCTTTTCAAGGCTAAGAAGAGCTGGCCTATGCAGACCGAAGACGTCGGACTCGACACCGAGAATTCCGGCGACTCTGGTAAGTATTAGCTTTCCGAAGATATGTCTGGTCTGTATTTTTCATCAGTATGAGTCTAATCAGCCCACTTCTTTACATGGCTGGACAAAGAAAGTGGAGAGGATCAAGAGTCCGGCTCTGTTGCCCGAAGACCCAGTCACTCCCCAGCTGACGGAGATGCTGGACCCGGTGCCCTACCAGGCACCGGAGAAGAAGGGCAAAGAGCCCAAGGGAGGGCTCTACCATAGAGGTCCTTCGGACGCTATGTCCAAAGAAACCGAGGTCGTTTCCTCTTATGAGGAATACGAGGATGAAGAGTAGGAGGAGGAGGTGGAGAGCGATTCCCCTCACAAAATGAGGAATAAGAAGAGGACAACCTTAGAGAACCCGGAGGAGGTGGCGCCAAAGAGGAAGAAGATTACCTTCTAGGCCAGTTCGGACTCGGAGTCCGAACATAGCCCGAGGAGAGCATCCAGGGTGAAGCCCCTAGCCGAATCGTAAGTACCAAAATCTTACTTGTTCAGCTTCCGCTTACCTGCCTCTGTCATATAAATTATATCTTTGCTTGCTTTTCAGTCCTCCACGCGATATTCTGAACACCTCGTCTTTGTTGGGGAACTCTCTGGTGCCTGAAGAGGTGGAGAGCGATGGGCCATCGCAAGCCCCCTCCCCCACTACCATGGAGGACACCGAGGTGTCGTCCCAAAGGAACTCTCCTAGCCGAGGAGGGCAGACGAGGCCGTCCAGAAGGCACATGAGGTTAATACCTCGGATGTCGCATACCGCACTACAAAAAAATACACATCTATGACATTTTGGGCTGAATGGATTTTTTTCCTATCATGCTTATGAAACTTCTATGACGATAATTGTGACAAAACCCAGTATCATCATAGATGTGGTGGGCTCCTACTTCTATGACAAAAAATCATGACAAAAAGTCCTTGGTGGGCAGGAGATGCACCTGCATGCCATTCTTTGGGCCGCCCATGACGGAAAGTCATGGTAGAAGCGTGGGCGAGGAAAATTTCGGGGAGTTCCCGGTTAGGATGGGTGGTCGGGGACGAGCGATGCATAGAGGGATTGCGCGTTTCTCTCGTACACGTACGTGCGTGGGTGCGATGCGTTGGCTCTAACTGAACCTGAGCAAGGCATTCGCCTAGTGAACCCGAGCGATTGCCTTAGCTATGTTACTGAACCCCGATCGATCCGTTGATGTTAACTGAACCCGATCAAGCGATTCCTTTGCTACTGCTGCTAACTGAACCCGATCAAGCGATTCCTTCGCTAATGTTGCTAACTAAAGCCGATCAAACCTGCTGCCTCTTGATGAATAGTGAGTGTTGTTGGGGGTTGGATGAACAGTTCCCGGTGGGGGTTGGACGAACAGGACCCCGTGGGGGTGTAGAGGCCGTTGCTGGATGAACAAGACCTCGATTGATCGTGTCGGTTGCTGGGGTGGATGAACAGGACCCTGTGGAGGGCTGGATGAACAGGACCAACCCGTGGAGGGCTGGTTGAACAGTAGCTGGTGGATGGTTGGATGAACTGTAGCCCCTGGAGGGGTGGTTGAACAGGACCCTGTGGAGAGGGCTGGTTGAACAGCAACCGACGGAGGAGCGGTGGAGGCTGGATGGACAGGAGCCCGTGGATGAACAATCACAGGTGGAGGCCGGTGGAGGTCGATGGTGGATGAATAGTAGCCCATGGAGGCTGGAGGAGGTCGACGGTGGCGATGAACAGTAGCCTGTGGAGTCCCGCTTTGCCATATGCCACACCCCTCCTGATGAACAGGACCCCTGTTTCGACCGTAGCGCTCCAACACAAGTCTGTTTCCTCCGTTTTGTGATACGCCACACCCCTCCCGATCAACAGGACCCCGTTTCGACCATACAAGGTGGAACACAAGTCCGTTTCCTTTGTTTTGCGGTACGCCAGAACCCTCCCGATGAACAGGATCCCGTTTCGACCATAGGCGGTCGAACAGAAGGTTGTTTCCTCTGTTTTGTGGTATGCCAGGACTCGTTTCAATCGGCTGTTCCGTCCAAGCCGGTTTCCTCTCGATGAACATGAAAATGCAGTTTCTCCGTTCCGACCCAGCCGGTTGGCTGCCCATGAACAGGACGCTGTCACTGCCTCTCCATGTATACGAGCCCTGGCTGTACGTATGCGCGAGTAGGTGTTCGAGACCTCGCCCGTAATGTACGTACGTGGCCGTATTTACTTTAATGTACGTACGTGGCCGTATTTACTTTCTTGCACCCTGGCTGTATGTACGTGTACATGCTACGTGCGTGCCTCTACTACGACACGTGTCCTTCCTTACTAGGCCACGGTTCATCGCTGCAGCCTACAGACAGTCCGATCGACAGTATGTATGTACACGTTCGCTACAAGAATGACAATGCTAGGTACACTTCGAACTAGTGGGTCCCGACTGTCAGGCACTTCCTTGCATGCGAACATGTAGCTGGTGGGTCCCAACAGTGAGAGGGGAATCGTTCTTTTCACGAAATATGGTGGCCATCTGGTGGGTCCCCAGTGTCAGGTGGAGGAATAATTATTTTACGCGTAATAAGGTTGCACTTCCTTGCTGCGGCCATGGACCCACTTGTCAGCCTCTCCACGTACAGTACTCTTCCGATGGAAGTCGTTCCTTGTGCACATTGACCATGCTGCACCGAGAGCACCAAGGCGGTGGGCGACGGCAAGGCCTAGGAAGGGGGCAACGCGGAGCCAGGGAAGACGCGTTAGTTGATGCCCACGCGGAGAGGAGTACAAGCGTTGACGGGTTCGGCTACAGTGTGAGGCTACTGTCGTTGCAAAATAACAAGGGTTGTGGGTGAGTAGAGGGATGGCCTGGCTAGAGGTTGGAGTAGGGTGGTGCAGTCAGGCCTGCGCGGCAGCAGAGCCGGCCACCAGAGGCAGGAGCAGGCAGCACGATCGACGCTCGTTTGGGCGGCTGGAGCAAGAAGGCCAGAGGTTGAAGAAGCACTACAACCGTTGTATGGACATCGTACTGTCACTAGAGCTATAATCACTCATATTGACTACCTTGACAAAGCCCTACTTCCACGTCAACTTAGTAGGCCCACAAGTCAGCCTGCCACTATGGTGGGTCCCAGCTAGCAGGGGGAGTCTTCATTTTTTTGTGCGTAACAAGGAGGCACTTCCTTGCATGCGAAGATACAGCTGGTGGGTCCGAGTTGTCAGCGGGGGGAATATTTTTTTATGTAATAGTGAGGCCCTTCTGGTGGGTCCCTGCTGTCAGGTGGAGGAATAAGTTTTTACGTGTAATAAGGTTGCACTTCCTTGCTGCGGTCATGGACCCAGCTGTCAGCCTCTCCACGTATAACATTCTTCCGATGGAAGTCATTCCTTGACCACATTGACCACGCCATGTCGAGAGCACCAAGGAGGTGGACGACGGCGAGGCCTAGGAAGGGGATGACACAGAGCAGGGGAAGATGCAGCAGTGGATGCCCACGCAGAGAGGAGTATGAGGGTTGACTGGTTCGGCTGTGGTGTGAGGCTGCCGTCGCTGCGGAATAATAAGGGTTGTGGGTGAGTAGAAGGATGACCTGGCCAGAGGTTGGAGTAGGGTAGGGCGGTTAGGCCTACACGGCAGCAGAGCCGGCCACTAGAGGCAGGAGCAGGCGACACGACTGGCGCTGGTTTGGGTGGCTGGAGCGAGAAGACCAGAGGTTGAAGAAGCACTACAGCCATTGGATGGACATCGTACGGTCACTGGAGTTAGAATCATTCATATTGACTAAGTTGACAAAGTCCTCCATCCGCGTCAACTTAGTAAGCCCACAAGTCAGCCTCCCACTATGGTGGGTCCCTGCTAGCAGGGGAGTATTCTGTTTTTTGTGAGTAATAAGGAGGCACTTCCTTGTGTGTGAAGATAGAGCTAGTGGGTCCGAGCTGTCATCGAGGGGAACATTTTTTCACGAAATACAGAAGCCCTTCTGGTGGGTTCTAGCTGTCAGGTAGAGGAATCATTATTTTGCGCATAATTAGGAGGCATTTCCTTGCGTGCGACGGTGGACCTAGCTATCAGCCTCTCCACGTACATTCCATTTCTAATGGATGTCGTTCGTTGACCACGTTGACCACGCCGCGACGAGAGCACCAGGGCGGTGGACAATGGCGAGGCCTAAGAAGGGAACGACATGGAGCCAGGGAAGACTCGGCAGTCGTTTCGCACGCGGTGGGGGTACGAGGGTTTACTAGTTCGTCTGCAGTCACCAAAGGATAACATCAGGTGTGGATGAGTAGAGGGATGGTGATAACCCACAAGTATAGGGGATCACAACAATTTTCGAGGGTAGAGTATTCAACCCAAATTTATTGATTCGACACAAGGGGAGCCAAAGAATATTCTCAAGTATTAGCAGTTGAGTTGTCCATTCAACCACACCTGGATAACTTAATATCCGCAACAAAGTATTTAGTAGCAAAGTAGTATGGAAGTAACGGTAACAGTGGCAAAAGTAACAGTAGCCGTTTTGTAGTAATTGTAACAGTGGCAACGGAAAAGTAACTAAGCAAAGATCAATATGTGAAAAGCTCGTAGGCATTGGATCAGTGATGGATAATTATGTCGGATGTAATTCCTCATGCAATAGTTATAACATAGGGTGACACAGAACTAGCTCCAATGCATCAATTTAATATAGGCATGTACTCCGAATATAGTCATACATGCTTATGGAAAAGAACTTGCATGACATCTTTTGTCCTACCATCCCGTGGCAGCGGGGTCCTAATGGAAACTAAGGGATATTAAGGCATCCTTTTAATAGAGTACTGGGCCAAAGCATTAACACTTAGTGAATACATGAACTCCTCAAACTACGGTCATCTCCGGTAAGTATCCCGATTATTATCACTTCGGAGTTAACGGATCATAACACATAATAGGTGACTATAGACTTGCAAGATAGGATCAAGAACTCACATATATTCATGAAAACATAATAGGTTCAGATCTGAAATCATGGCACTCGGGCCCTAGTGACAAGCATTAAGCATAGCAAAGTCATAACAACATCAATCTCAGAACATAGTGGATACTAGGGATCAAACACTAACAAAACTAACTTGATTACATGGTAAATCTCATCCAACCACCGTCCAACAAGCCTACGATGGAATTACTCATGCACGGCAGTGAGCATCATGAAATTGGTGATGGAGGATGGTTGATGATGATGACGGCGACGGATTCCCCTCTCCGGAGCCCCAAACGGACTCCAGATGAACCCTCCCGAGAGAGTTTAGGGCTTGGCGATGGCTCCATATCATAAAATGCGATGAATCCTTCTCCCTATTTTTTTTCTCCCCGAACATGAATATATGGAGTTGGAGTTGAGGTCGGTGGAGCTCCAGGCGCCCACGAGGCAGGGGGCGCGCCCTAAGGGGGGGCACCCTTGTGGACAGGGCGTGGGCCCCCTTGTCTTGATTCTTCCGCCAGTATTTTTTATTAATTCCAAAACTAACTTTGGTGGAGTTTCAGGTCATTCCGATAACTTTTATTTCTGCACAAAAACAACACCATGGAAGTTCTACTGAAAACAGTGTCAGTCCGGGTTATTTCCATTCAAATCATGCAAGTTAGTGTCCAAAACAAGGGCAAAAGTGTTTCAAAAGTAGATACGATGGAGATGTATCAGATGGCTAGGCCAGCGATGGGAGTACGGTGGGTCGGTGAGGCCTGCGTGGCAGCATAGCCGGCCGCGGGAGGAGGGAGCAGGTAGTCCCGCCAGCGCTTGTTTGAGTGGCTGGAGCAGGAATAACAGAGATTGAAGAAGCACGACGGTCGTTGGATGGACATCCAACAGTCGCTGCTCTTGTGTGTTGACTAAGTTGACACGGGGCTGCGTGTGTGTCAAGCTTTTCTAGGAAAGCATACGCGTCAACCTATAGTAGGCGCACAAGTCATCCACAAATGTGTCGAAAATAGCATACAACCCATCTGCCATTATTTCTAATAATTTACAGCCCATTTGCTAATTCTTAATGTTTTTTTGGTGCCCATCTTCTTTTTCTTAGCATTACAACCCATATTGTGGCCATGGTTAAAAATTATAGGATATTTTGCATATTTCGATGCGGTCAACTGTTTTTAATCCCAAAATTTCGAACCACATTCAAACTAATTTGAAAAATAAATTTATATAAATATAAAATCCAAATAATTGTCCATGGATAAGAATCAATGGAATTTAAAATCTTGAAATGAAAAAATGAAACAAATTCCCGGTTTGATGTGTTTTAAAAATGTACAACCCACTTCTCATTACTGATAGCCCATTTTCTGGGCAAGCCGAATGAAACTCTCCTCGTCTTGTAAGATTTGCAGCCCAGCAGGGCTGACAAAGCAAGGAGGCCTCGGTTGGGTATTTCTTTAAAAAAGTAGAACTAGCCTAGCCATTTTTAGTAAGAATAAAACACAACTGGGCTCATGGTGTGGTAAACCTAAATAAAACCTTGGCTAGATGGGCCACAGCCCGCGCACAACCCCCGTTTTTACCCTGATCCGTCTCTAAAACTAGTATACAAATAATAACTGCTTGTTCCTCAAAAAAGTAAATAACAACTGCGCGACTCCTGGGTCCCCGCTGTCAGCCACTTGTTGTGTAATTCTCTCGTTTATTGACTATGTTGACAATGGCGTGGGCCCTAGATGTCTAACCATTAGGAGGAACCATTTTTTGGGGCTTGTATTAACAAGGCACTTGCTTGCGTACCGCCATGACCCTGGTGGGTCCCTACTTTCATCCTCTCCACGTACAGTCATCTCCTTGTTCCTCTTAGTTGTTGACGATGTTGACAACACAAGAGGGCGGGGCACCGCACACGGCGATCTAACCAAGGCGAAGGACGACAGCGAGGCCTCGGACGGAACAAGCAGGAGCCGTGGAAGATGTGGTGGTCCAGTCGCAGGCGGAGGGGAGTATGATGGTTGACTGGTTCGGGTGCAGGTGCGTGTTGGGGCTGACATCGCCAGAGAATAACAAGACGTGTGGGGGAATAGAGGGAGGGACTGTCCAACGTTGGAGGGTATGGTACGGCGGCGGAGGCGCAGGCAGCCGTTGGAGGCGGAAGCAGGCGGAACCGATGGGGTGGTTTGGTTAGGGCGGCTGGAGGAAGAAGACAAGAGATAGAAGATACACGATAGATGTTGGATGTCAGTCCAACGGCTCGTAGGCAGAATCGTTTGTTGACTAACTAGTAAGTCGACACCATCTTGGATATGCATTTTCCTCGTGGGTTGCAAATGTCAAAATCCAAATCTGTCACGGTCATGCAGCCTTTCTTATGAAAATTTACAGCCCATTTGTTGTGCTAGTTCAAAATAAGTTTGTGGGTGCTGGTGGGGGCTAATCACTTGGGTTCTGTAATGAACAGTGAGCTCAAGCAGGCGGCGATAGTGATGTTATTTCCCTTGGTTGGGATTTGTTTCACTCTTAGATAAACGAATGGCAAGCCATTTGCCTTGTTTCAAAGAAAATATGATAGTCACAGCCGAGTTGAAAAGGGCAACAACATCTAACTCCAGCTTACAAATTGTACAAAAGCATGAGGGTTAATTGTTCATTAGGTTTAGAAAAAACCAGATTGAAAAGGGCAACAACATCTAACTCCAGCATTATTTTCGGCAGTCACAGTCAAATGGATCCGCCAAGTCCATAGAATGAGCATCCTGGGTCGTAAAATTTACTGGATTATGACCACAAGATGTTGTAAATAGAAGCCCGGCACGTTCAGAAGTGTCAGTGCATCTAGAGCCACCCCTAGTTGGTTTTGGAGCATTGACGACAAACGTGGTTGAGGGACTAATGTGTTTGTGATAATTGCAGGATAACACAGGTAGTGTCCCTCATTGGTTCGGTTTACCTAATAGAGATGACCGCTACAAATGTGTGAAGACAATGAAGACAATGGTGGTTCGTCAAGACATTCATGACAGAGATTATGATGCATGAAGCTATTCACTTGAAGACTATGGAGTGCGAAGATATAGTTGTTTCGTAGTTTCCTTTTCTTCTTATTGAGTCATAGGAACCACTGTACTGTTAAATGGGGTCCAAGTGAACAAAGTCAGAGTGACTAAAGTGATGCTCAACCAAATCCTATGTTTTCGAGCGAAGACAATGAGAGCAAATCTTATCCAGAGCTGGATGAGTCAGCTTTGCTTGTAGCCCAAGCCAAGCTGCCACGTGTGTTTGAAATCTGACCGTTGGACATGTGTCAGTTCCTTAGTGACCCAGGGTCATTTTGGACATATCAGGTCGGGTCGCCTCCTGGCTATAAATATCCCACCCCCTACACCATAAATTGGTGGCTGATCAGAATTAGTGCACGACTTTTGTCGATTGAGAACAACCCACCTCCGAAGCACTTGAGAGAGAAATCCTTGCGAGGACAAAGCCCCAAACACCCAGAGGCAAAGAGTGTTAGGCATCACTAGAGTCTTTCTGTCTGCGTGATCTCAAGACTTGTTACACTTGAGGACTATGAATGCTCCAGCTGGTTAGGTGTCGCGTTCTGAGCATCCAAGAGTCATTGTGGATTGCCCGTGAACAAAGTTTGTGAAGGTTTGGATGTCTACCTCGAAGACATACCAGAGTGATTGGGCAAGGACTAGGTGTCCTTATCTCAAGGGGAATAAGGTGAATACATGGTCTTCTGAGTTAAATCTCAGCCTCCCTAACCAGACGTAAAGTTGTCACAGCAACTGGAACTGGTCTACCAAATCCTTGTCTTCATCAAGCTACTTGTTCTATCCTCTACTCTCCTTACTTTACAGTTTTCTTCGTGAAGTCATTGCTCACCTGTCTGATCTGTTTGACTTCACACTGTGAAGACTATTATCTGTTTAGCTTCGTACTATCTACCTTTCTGATCATGTCTACTTAGTTGCAATTAGTCTTTGTGCCTTCATTATGTTGTATGTTAGACTTATGCTTGCCTGGTGTAGTTTTCATTCTGCTGCTTACTATATAGGCTCAGTTTACCTGTTTGTCTTCAAAGCCACCGTGTTTTGAAGACTTCCAGAAATATCGCCTATTCACCCCCTCTAGTCGATAACTAGCACTTTCAATTGGTATTAGAGCAACGTACTCCCTTGTTCTGTGTGATTCGGTTTAACCACCTGGAGTTTTAGCTATGTTGACCGCTGGGATAATCAAGGTCTCCGCTACGTGCCCTGTCTTCGATGGCACTGACTTCCCCTACTGGAAGAACAATATGTGCATGCATCTTGAAGCCATTGATGTTTATCTCTGGTATGTCGTGAAGACTAGCATTCCCAAAGTCGGTGAAGGTGTCACCGCTGCTGATGTCAAGAGATTTGCTCAATTGGACTCAACCGCCAAGAACATCATCTGTGGTCATCTGACCAAAGGGCAATATGGCCATGTGAGTCCACTGGAAACTGCAAAGCTGGTCTGGGACTGGCTGTCCAAGGTCAATGAAGGCGTCTCAACTTAGAGAGACTCAAGAATCGATGTTCTTCGCAATCTCTTCAACCGCTTCAAGAGAAATGACAATGAAAATGTACAGCTCATGTTCGACCACTTGACTGATATCACCCATGAGCTGCGTGCTCTCGGTGCCATTGAGATCACCAAGCATGAGATCGTAAAGAAGCTTCTGAGATCACTTGACTGCTTGTTTGACCTTAGCCCTGATGAGTCAAGAACGTCTTGACTTCAAAGATCTCGATCCGCCTGACATACTCGAGAGGCTCAACACATATGAGTTCTAGCTATCTGAGAAGCGTGATGTCTATGGTCCCAACTTTGGTCGAACTCGTGCTCTGAAGGCAAAGGATGTTTCCTCATTTTAAGAAGAATCCGACTGCAACTCTGGTGATCCTAAAGAGCTTAGCCAAGAGCTTGCAATGCTCGTGAGGAAGTTCCAAAGGTTCTCCAAGAAGAATCGATTCATCAAGTCTTCAAGATCTAGCTCCAAGAATGACAAGGCATCATCACGTGAATACAAGAAGAGGATTTGCCACAAATGCAAGAAGACATGCCACTACATCTCTGAGTGTCCTCAGTGGGATAAGGAATCGAGGAAGAAGAAGAAGAGCAAGGAATATGATTCTAATGACAAGAAGAAGAAGAAATCTTCAAAATCTTCTTCCAAGTCTTCGTCGAAGTCTTCATCTCACAAGAAGACCTCATCTAGCAAGGCTCGTGCATTTATTGGCAAGGAAATGGATTCAGAGGAGGAGTCTGCTTTTGAGGATGCAGAGGTGGAGTCTTAGGAGGAGTCTGATTCAGGCGTGGCAAGCCTGGCTCTAGCATCAGCGTTCGTCGCCAAGTCCATCTTCAATACCGAAGACAATGGTCGCAACATTGAAGCCAAAGATGATGATGATGATGACGACGACTCTGCTCCTACCTACTGCTTGATGGCACATGGTGCCAAGGTAACTTCACGCGATGCCTGATGTCTACTACACAACCTCTGGATCACATTTGTTCCAAAAACAACTCTCCCGAAGGTTTCATTCCGTTTGGACTCCGTTTGATATTCGTTTTCTGCGAAACACTGGAAGAGGCAAAAAACAGCAATTTGGACTAGGCCTCCGGTTAATAGGTTAGTCCCAAAAATAATACAAAAGTGTATAGTAAAGCCCATTAAATATCCAAAACAGGTAATATAATAGCATGGAACAATCAAAAATTATAGATAGATTGGAGACGTATCAAGCATCCCCAAGCTTAATTCCTACTCGTCCTCAAGTAGGTAAACGATAAAAACAGAATTTTTGATGTGGAATGCTACCTAGCATATTTCTCAATGTAATTTTCTTTATTGTGGCAAGAATATTCAGATCCATAATATTCAAAACAAAAGTTTAATATTTACATAAAAATAATAATACTTCAAGCATACTAACAAAGCAATTATGTCTTCTCAAAATAACATGGCCAAAGAAAGCTATCCCTACAAAATCATATAGTTTGGCCATGCTTCATTTTCTTCACACAAAATACTCCCCTTATGCATAACCCCGATGACAAGCCGACCAATTGGTTCATACTTTTTAACATGCTTCAGCCTTTTCAACCCTTACGCAATACATGAGTGCAAGCCATGGATATAGCACTATAGGTGGAATAGAATATGATGATAGGGGTTATGAGAGAAGACAAAAAAGGAGAAAGTCTCACATTGACACGGCTAATCAATGGGCTAGGGAGATGCCCATCAATTGATGTCAATGCAAGGAGTAGAGATTGTCATGCAACATATGCACTAGATCTATAAATGTATGAAAGCTCATAAAAAAGAAGCTAAGTGGGTGTGCATCCAACTTGCTTGCTCACGAAGACCTAGGGCATTTTGAGGAAGCCCATCATTGGAATATACAGGCCAAGTTCTATAATGAAAAATTCCCACTAGTATATGAAAGTGACAACATAAGAGACTCTCTATCATGAAGATCATGGTGCTACTTTGATGCACAAGTGTGGTAAAAGGATAGTAACATTGTCCCTTCTCTCTTTTTCTCTCATTTTTTTATTTGGTGGGCTTCTTTGGCCTCTTTTTTCTTTGGGCTTCTTTGGCCTCTTTTATGTTTCATGAAGTCTGGAGTCTCAACCCGACTTGTGGGGGAATCATAGTCTCCATCATCCTTTCCTCACATGGGACAATGCTCTAATAATGGAAATCATCACACTTTTATTTATTTACAACTCAAGAATTACAACTCAGTATTTAGGACTAAATATGACTCTATGTGAATGCCTCCGGCGGTGTATCTAGATATGCAATGAATCAAGAGCTACATGTATGAAAGAATTATATAGGCGGCTTTGCCACAAATATGATGTCAACTACATGATCATGCAAAAGAAATACGACAATGATGGAGCGTGTCATAATAAATGAAACGGTGGAAAGTAACACGACAATATATCTCGGAATGGCTATGGAAATGCCATAATAGGTAGGTATGGTGGCTGTTTTGAGGAAGATATAAGGAGGTTTATGTGTGATAGAGCGTATCGTATCACGGGGTTTGGATGCACTGGCGAAGTTTGCACCAACTCTCAAGGTGAGAAAGGGCAATGCACGGTACCATAGAGGCTAGCAAATTGCGGAAGGGTAAGAGTGCGTATAATCCATGGACTCACATTAGTCATAAAGAACTCATATACTTATTGCAAAAGTTTATTAGCCCTCGAAGCAAAGTACTACTACGCATGCCTCTAGGGGGATAGATTGGTAGGAAAAGACCATCGCTTGTCCCCGACCACCACGCATAAGGAAAGCACTCAAGGAACACCCCATGCTTCAAATTTGTCACACAACTTTTACCATATGTGCATGCTATGGGACTTGCCAACTCTAACACAAGTATTTTTAGTTTCATAATTACCCCACTAGCATGACTCTAACATTACCACCTTTATATCTCAAAACAATTATCAAGTATCAAATTTATCATAGTATTCAATGCACTTTATATGATAGTTTTTATTATACCCAACTTGGATGCCCATCATATTAGGACTAGTTTTATAACCAAAGCAAATTACCATGCTGTTATAAAAGACTCTCAAAATAATATAAGTGAAGCATGAGAGATCAATAATTTCTATAAAATAAAACCACCCCCGTGCTCTAAAAAGATATAAGTGAAGTACTAGAGCAAAATTATCTAGCTCAAAAGATATAAGTGAAGATCAACGAGTACTTGAATAATTATGTAACTATGTGAAGACTCTCTAACATTTAAGAATTTTAGATCTTGGTATTTTATTGAAACAGCAAGCAAAACAAAAGAAAATAAAATGACGCTCCAAGCAAAGCACATATCATGTGGTGAATAAAAATATAGCTCCAAGTAAAGTTACCGATGAATGAAGACGAAAGAGGGGATGCCATCCGGGGCATCCCCAAGCTTAGGCTCTTGGTTGTACTTGAATATTACCTTGGGGTGCCTTGGGAATCCACAAGCTTAGGCTCTTTCCACTACTTATTCCATAGTCCATCGAATCTTTACCCAAAACATGAAAACTTCACAACACAAAACTCAACAGAAAACTCATAAGCTCTGTTAGTATAGGAAAATAAACCACCACTTAGGTACTGTTGTGAACTATTTCTAAATTCATATTAGTGTAACATCTACTGTATTCCAACTTCTCTATGTTTTATACCCTCCGGTACTACTCATAGATTCATCAAAATAAGCAAACAACACAATGAAAACAGAATCTGTCAAAAACAGAACAGTCTGTAGTAAACTATATCATTCGAATACTTATGTAACCTCAAAAATTCTGAAATAAATTTTTGGACCTGGGAAATTTGTCTATTAATCATCTTCAAAAATAATCAACCTAAAATTACTCTCCAGTAAAACATGGCAGCTAATCTCGTGAGTGCGGAAGTTTCTGTTTTCTACAGCAAGATCGCATAGACTTCACCCAAGTCTTCCCAAAGGTTCTAATTGGCACAAACACTAATTAAAACATAAAACCACATCTAACCAGAGTCTAGATTATTTATTTATTACTAAACAGGAACAACAAGCAAAGAACAAAAATAAAATTGGGTTGCCTCCCAACAAGCGCTAACGTTTAACGCCCCTAGCTAGGCATGATGATGCCAATGATGCTCACGTAAAAGATAAGAATTGAAACATAAAGAGAGCATCATGAAAAATATGACTAGCACCTTTAAGTATAACCCACTTCCTATGAATAGGGATTTTGTGAGCAAACAACTTATGGGAACAATAATCAACTAGCGTAGGAAGGCAAAACAAGCATAACTTCAAGATTTTAAGCACATAGAGAGGAAACTGGATATTATTGCAATTCCTACAAGCATATGTTCCTCCCTCATAATAATTTTCAGTAGCATCATGAATGAATTCAACAATATAACGATCACATAAAGCATTCTTTTCATGATCTACAAGCATAGAATTTTTATTACTCTCCACATAAGCAAAATTCTTCTCATTCAGAATAGTGGGAGTATCATAAGAGACTCGAATACTATAAATTGTTTCCATATTAACAGAGTAATGTTCAGAAAAAGGGTAATCATAATCATGACAAGTTTTATAAATATAATCATCACTACTTTTTATAGCATAAGTTTCATCACAATAATCATCATAATTAGCAACTTTGTTCTCATCATAATCAATTCAAACCTCTTCCAAAATAGTGGATTCATCACTAAATAAAGTCATGACCTCTCAAAATCCACTTTCATAAATATTATAAGATTCAACACCCTCCAAAATAGTGGGATCATTACTTCATAAAGTTGACACTCTTCCGAACCCACTTTCATCAATATGACCATCATAAATAGGAGGCATGCTATCATCATAATAAATTTGCACATCAAAACTTGGGTGGCTAAAAATATCATCTTCATTAAACATAGCATCCCCAAGCTTGGG
This sequence comes from Triticum timopheevii, assembly GCA_963921465.1. NCBI lineage: Eukaryota > Viridiplantae > Streptophyta > Magnoliopsida > Poales > Poaceae > Triticum > Triticum timopheevii. The sequence continues at coordinate 91,211,590 of OY997271.1, forward strand.
ACAAACATTAATTGCAGAAAATATATTCTCAAACATGTCATTCTCATCAAACACAGCATCCCCAATCTTGGTCCTTTTCCTATCATAATCATAATCGCTCTCATCATTAATAGTATGGATAGCACCAATAGTATACCAATTATCATCATCACAATGAGTAATAGGAGCAACATCATTTGAGAGGGATACCTTTCTACCTTTGCTTCTCCGTCTTTTCTTTTTCTTCTTCACATCATGTCTGGGTTTAACCCTCTTTTTTGAGCTCCTTATTAATGAGATTAGTTGAATAGAAAGCTCCTCCTCATTAACTGATTCATCATAAGAAATAATAGGAGGATATTGGGAAGTCTCTTCTCTTTCATTAGTATTATCCTCATCTTCTATTTGTTTTCCTTTCTTTATGTAATTGGCAATATAAGGATTTTCAATGCAGTTCACCGCACAATACATAAAACTTTATTCTAGATCAAAATCAAGAACTTTATCGAGGACAAATTCCGGAAGATCCTTAGTTATACGTTTCATTTCTTCATAACCCACAAGCAAACTAAGTTAATTATGATGTGCAAGGGAAATCAAGTCATCACAATTATTGGACACGATTCGATCATGAAACAATTTGCATTGGAGATTTAAATGATCATGTTCATTGCAAAGTTCACAAGGATGGCAAAGAAATTTTAAATTTTCAGCACAAGCATCTAGCCTTTCTTGCAACCATTTAGTTTCTAAATACTTATGCCTCTTGCAAAATCTATCTTCCATTTTTGGTGTGTACTTGCAAACTCTATGCACTCCACAGAAATTGACATGCTTATAAGAGACATTTTCATCATGACTAGTGCAATCATCATTAGTGTTATGGATATTCAAGGAGTTCATACTAACAACATTGCAATCATGCTCATCATTCAAATATTTAGTGCCAAACATTCTAATGCATTCTTCTTCTAACACTTTGGCACAATTATCGGAATTCTTATTTTCATGAAAAACATTAAAAAGATGAAGCATATGAGGCACCCTCAATTCCATTTTTTTGTAGTTTTCTTTTATAGACTAAACTAATGATAAAACACGAAACTAAAAGATTCGATTGCAAGATCTAAAGATATACCTTCAAGCACTCACCTCCCCAGCAACGACGCCAGAAAATAGCTTGATGTCTACTACATAACCTCTAGATCACGTTTGTTCCAAAAATAACTCTCCCGAAGGTTTCATTCCATTTGGACTCCGTTTGATATTCCTTTTCTGCGAAACACTGATATATGCAAAAAACAGCAATTTGGACTGGGCCTCCGGTTAATAGGTTAGTCCCATTATTTTTTTAAAAGTGTATAGTAAAGCCCATTAAACATCCAAAACAGGTAATATAATAGCATGGAACAATCAAAAATTATAGATTCGTTGTATACATATAATTGCCTACTTGCAAACCTCTAGTGAAGATGACTCTGAATGTGAATCCAAACCTAGCTATAAGACACTTGCTAAATTGCAACTGAGCAACAAACTGGTATGGAACATATTCAAAAGCTACTAGACAAAAGTGATGACCTGTTGGACGCGGAAATGAATCGAACTCAGTCCTTAATCAAAAGACATTAGAAGTCTTCGTGTTAAGTACGAAGATCTTGAAAGTCGTCATGAAACTCTCTGAGCCTCTCATGAGAAGCTTTCCGATGATTATCTTCAAAGGAAGGAGGTTCTAGAGAAACAGAGAGTGTCTCATGAAGATCTTCAAAAGGAGAACGATCCACTACTCGCCCAACTGATCAGTACCGCTTAGGTAGAATTTGTTCCACCATGCCTGAAGTGTCTTGAGCACGATAATGCTGTCTTTGTTGCTGAATGTTCTACTACATCTGATGTTGCAATATCTTCAACTGCTGATGTGGTAATTAACCCCTACTGAGGATGCCACTACTATTGCTGATGAGAATGCTAGTTTGAAGACATTGCTTGAGACTGGCATGCACAAAAGCCTCAAAGGGCATCAAACCTTGTGTGATGTCCTCAAGAAACAGATTCTGAACCGAAACCCTAGGAAAGAGGGTGATGGCTTCGAGAGGAAAATGAACATTGATGGTTCATATTGGACGCCTGAGCAGTACCCCTAAACCACCTGGGTTGCTGCTAAGGATCCTTCAGTGGACCCATCTAATTTATCTGGGTTCACTTGTGCTAATCCAATTATCATTGATGAATCCTTTGATGCAAATTATAAACTGTTTAAGAATCAGAATGGTGAAGTGTTTGCCAGGTACATTGGTACTAACTGCAGGAATGGGTCACCCCAGAAGAAGATCTGGGTGCCCAAAAGTTGTCTTGAGAAGCTTCCCGTGAATGTCATCATGACACCACCTGGGAAGAAGACAAACCCCCGACCAAAGGCGTCATATGGTCCAAAGGCTTCATACAGACAGAGGACCACTGATGGTCACCCTAACGCCAATGTTTTGCAGGAGAATCGCTATGAGACTCATGAATATGAGCGTGTTTCATCTAACCACTATGTTCACAAAACTAAGAACTTTTCTGCATATTCGTATGAGTATTATTCTCCTCCTGCGAAGCTATTTGCTAGGGCTCCCAAGCCAAAGTTCTCAGATGCTACACTTAGACTCATTGCTTCTAAGCCACGCCTGAAGATGTGGGTGGTTAAGAAGAATTAACTTCTTTTGCAGGGAAAGGTCTCTAGCCGGAAAGCAAAATCTTCTAACGACAATGCTGGAGACCTAAAACATCTTGTGGGACACAAGATAAAATGCTCAAATGGTCTTATCATGTATTTTTCCCATGGTTCCTTGACAAGCATCCTATCATCCCTAACTAGAATTTAAATTTTGATAATATGCTTGTTCTCTACATGTTTCTGCTTCACAATACTCTTGGTGAAGCCTATCCCGCTAACTGTGCTATAGGGTACAACTCCGAAAGCCACTGAATGGATCATGGATAGCAGCTGCACCAACCACATGATTGGTGATCAAAGTCTTCTTATGGATTCAACCCTACATCCATCTACTAAGAGCCACATCACATTCGCTGACACTGGTAAAAGTATTGGGTCTTGGTACAGTTGCTATCTCAAAGGATTAGCACATGGATAAAGTGATGCTTGTTGAATCCCTTGGTTACAACTTAATGTCTGTGTCAATGCTCTATGATCTGAACATGACTGTGATATTGGGAAAATATCGTTGTCTTGTGCTAATGGAATTTGACAAATCTCTAGTCTTCGAAGGCTATCGAAGAGGTCATCTGTATATGGTAGATTTCGCAGCAGGACCACATCTTGCCATATGTCTTCTAGCAAAGGCTTCAGAATGCTAGTTATGGCATCGACAGCTAGGACATGCGGGCATGAGGAACCTGTACACTCTCACGAAGAAGAAGCACATCATTGGCATCGAGGGCGTCAAGTTAAAGAAGGATCATCTATGTGGTGCCTATGAAGATGGAAAGATGATGAGAGCCAAGCATCCCTCGAAGACAATCATGACTAGCTCACGCCCCACCATGCTACTTCACATGGATCTATTTGGCCCTAGTCACTACTCTACTCTCACTACTACTGCACATCTTTATGGCTTCGTTATTGTTGATGATTACTCAAGATACACCTGGGTGCACATAATTCTCTATAGGACTGAAGTGCAGGATGTCTTCGGACACTTCGCGAACTGGGCCATGACGAATTATGGCATCAAGATCAAGCGCATCCAGAGTGAGAATGGCACTGGGTTCAAGAACGCTGGCCTCGACATTTATCTTGATACTTTGGGCATCACACACGAGTTCTCTGCTCCTTACACACCTCAGCAGAATGGCATCATGGAGCGCAAGAACAGAACAATCATTGAGATGGCACGATCAATGCTCGATGAGTACACGACTCCAAGAAAATTCTGGCCTGAAGCTATTGATACTGCATGCCACATCATCAATAGGGTATATCTTCACAAGTTCTTCAAGAAGACATCTTATGAACTTCTGACTGGTAAGAAGCCAAATGTCAGTTACTTCAAAGTCTTTGGTGCTAGGTGCTGGATCAAAGATCCACATCACACGTCTAAATTTGCACCGAAAGAACATTCATGTTTTATGCTTGGTTACAGAAAGGACTCACACACCACAGAGTCTTCAATCTCTTTCACTATAAAGTGGTTGAAGCTGTAGATGTGCGGTTCGATGACACTAACGGCTCGCAAAGAGAGCACCTGCCAAATGTGCTAGATGAAGCTACACTAGGTGAGGCTATCAAGTTAATGGGTACTGGAGAAATCATTCCCACAGAGGAAGTGGCTGAGAATGAGATTATCATTTTTGCACCTAATCAATCTGAAGACAATGCTCAGTCCGACGCCAATGCTGAAGACGAAGACAACAGCCAGTCAAATCAAAATCTTTGTCCAGCTCATCCTCAGGTTGCAAATGAAGTCCAAATTGATAAGATCATTGATAGCATCAATGCTCCTGGCCCTCTCACTCGATCAAGAGCTACACAACTAGCAAACTTCTGTGGTCACTTTGCTTTTGTCTCTATATCTGAACCCAAGAAAGTCGAAGAAGCCTTCATGGAACCTGAAAGGATTCAAGCTATGCAAGAAGAGCTTCAACAATTTGAGCTGAATAATGTTTGGGAGCTTGTCAAATGTCTTGATCCTTGCAAGCATAATGTCATTGGCATGAAATGGATCTATCGCAACAAGCAACATGAACTTGGAAAAGTTGTCAGAAACAAAGCTTGCCTCGTTGCTCAAGGTTACACAAAAGTGGAAGGAAAAGACTTCGATGAAACCTTTGCTCATGTGGCTCCTCTTGAAGCCATTCGCATACTGCTAGCTTATGCCAACCATCACAACATTCTTCTATACCAAATGGATGTGAAGAGTGCCTTTCTCAATGGCAAAATCGAAGAAGAAGTGTATGTTGCTCAACCGCCTGGTTTTGAAGGTCCTAAGCATCCTGATATGGGGTACAAGCTCAACAAGGCACTGTATGGTCTCAAACAAGCACCTCACGCTTGGTATGACACAGTGAAGGAATTCCTAAAAAGCAAAGGCTTCAAACCTGGTTCACTAGATCCCACTCTCTTCACGAAGACATATGATGGTGAACTATTCGTGTGTCAAATATACGTAGATGACATTATCTTCCACTACAGGAAACAGGAGATTTGCCGTCAGTACTGCTCTTTGCCGTCAGCATTTCGTCGGGGTAGACGGCAAAGACCAATTTTGCCGACAGTGACTGACAGCGAAGAACAACTGACGGCAAAGACATACTTTGTCGTCTGTCGAAGTATACACATACAGCAAAGACACTTTGCCGTCTGCTATTTTTTTTATAGACAGCAAAGAGCTGGCTTTGCTGTCTGTAAATTAAAAAGCAGACGGCAAAGTCTTTGCTGTCTGCGGTTTATATTACAAACGGCAAAGTTAGCTCTTTGCCATCTGTAAAATAATAGCAGACGGCAAAGAGAAAGCACAACCCCACAGATCGATCACGCGGATCAATGAGGTGGCACCATCTGATCCGCATGCCACAATCTCTCTCCCGAAGTCACCCACGCCACGATCTCTCTCCGGGGCCCACCTCTCTCTGCCTTATCCACCACGATCTCTCTCTCACGTATCCACCCCTCTGTCGTCTCTCTCTCTCAACCACCGCTCGATCCCCCTCCTCTCTCTCTCGCATCACAGGACGGCGCCGCTCGCCCCACCGGCCGCCGGCGCTGCTCACCCCACCGGCCGCCGCCCCAACTCACCCCACCGGCCGCCGCCTCAGCTCCCCCACCCCCTTTCTATTTCTCGCAGTATAGGAGGCCCGCGCCGCTCGCCCCACCGGCCGCCACTGCCGCTCGCCCCACCGGCCGCCACCGCCGCTCCCCGCACAGGCTGCCGCCGTTGCTTGCCGTACCGGCCGCCGCCGCTGCACCGCCACAGGCCACCGCTCCGGTCACCCCCTCTCTCACGTAGCTTCTCTCCCTCCCCCTGGTCTCTCTCTCTCCCTTGCTTGTACACGAGGCTAACCATGGCTGCCCCTCATCAGATCCACGCCCACCTGCCATTTGCTTCGCCGCCGGCTGCTCCAACTCTGTTTTCATCCGGATCCGGAGGTTCTCGCCATCCTCTGCCCGTTCCAATTACGCGACATCGTCGATCCCTGTTTCAGCCCAAATGACGGCCTCCTCGTCGCCTCGCCCTATTCTAGCTTCGAGCAAAAGAAGATGCCGCCCTCTACCTCACGCGTGTTCGTGCCTCGGCGATAGATGCGGTGGCCCAGCCCCGACCTCGCACCTTGTCAGCTGCTGCTCCAACGAATGAACAAAAACTCCAAAGAACGAACGAAAACACCGAACGAACAGGAACAGAAACGAGCAACTATATTTTTTTGTTTTAAAAAAAATGTTTGCCGTCTGTGGATCTGAGGGGAGACAGCAAAGAGGGGGAATCGCTGACGGCAAAGATGCCGATTTTGCCTACTGTTAACAAAATTGGCTGACGGTAAAAAAAGTAGTATGGCTGACGGCAAAATCTTTGCCGTCTGCCCGATTAAAAGCTGACGGCAAAGCAGTCTTTGCCGCCATCCTCTTTGCCGTCTATGTTTGCCGTCAGCCGGCTGACGGCAAACTCTTTGCCGTCTGTATTCTACTCTTTGCCGTCTGTAACTGCCAGACGGCAAACTAACTGATTCCTGTAGTGTTCGGATGCACTGATAAGAGATACAGTGATGAGTTTGGATACATGATGCAAGAGCAATATCAAATGTCCATGATGGGGGAGCTGAAATTCTTCCTTGGTCTTCAAATCCGTCAACAGCACAATGGCATCTTCATATCGCAAGAAAAATACCTCAAAGATTCCTTGAAAAAGTTTGGAATGCAAGACTGCAAAGGGTACATGACGCCAATGCCAACCAAAAGTCATCTCGGCCCTAACAACAATTGTAAAGAGTTCGATGAAAAAGTATACCGCTCCATGATTGGTTCTTTTCTCTACTTATGTGCATCTAGGCCTGATATTATGCTTAGCGTTTGCATGTGTGCCCGATTCCAAGCGGCACCAAAGGAATTGCATCACCTAGCGGTGAAGCAAATACTTAGATATTTGGCTCACACCCCAACACTAGGATTATGGTATCCAAAGGGCTCAACATTGATCTGGTTGGATATTCTGATGTTGATTATGCTGGTGACAAGGTTGATCGCAAGTCCACTTCAGGAACATGTCACTTTCTTGGACGATCTCTTGTCTGTTGGTCTTCAAAGAAGTAGAACTGTGTATCTGAATACATTGTTGCTGGATCATGTTGTGCTCAGCTTCTCTGGATGAAGCAAACTCTCAAGGACTATGGCATCAACATGAAGAATGTTCCACTCTTCTCCAACAATGAAAGTGCCATCATGCTTTCCAAGAATCCAGTTCAGCACTCGAAGACAAAGCACATCGAGATTCGTCATCACTTTCTCAGAGATCATGTCAACAAGGAAGACATTGGTATCATTCACGTCAACACTGAAGAGCAACTGGCTGGTATCTTCACTAAGCCCTTGGATGAGAAGAGATTTTGCAAGCTGCGGTGTGAGCTAAATATCTTAGAATCCTCAAATGTCTAGTGAATGGACACACATCCTAACGCTAATGCATGTTGATGACTTAGATGTGCAACACATGAAGTAATGTATCTCTTCAATTAATGAAGACTTACCCTCTGAGTGTGAATACATTAACATGGAATTTGACTTCGGAGCGCCACGGTAATTGTGCGCCGTGTCTGGGTCTAATACTTCCTCTACGGTGGGTAATGCCACCACCAAAACTTTTCGAAGATTTTCATTTGGCATCATGACTGCATTATCTTTGCATTTGGATTGTCTTCAACATTGGTTTATCTTCAAATCTATATTTTCGCAATGTTGATTTGTCTTCAGTAATAATTATATCTGCATATGGTTCTGTCCTATACAACATTCACTTATAGCTATGTCTTCATGTTACTATTTTTCTGACCTAAGTGAATGTGATCGGACCCTAATCCATTATGTGTTAATCCCTCAAATTCTTTCTGTCCAAGTCATGTGCATTCTGTTGACACTTGTCGAATATCTTCTCTGCGTCCTTGTCAGTAGAAGATACAGCGACACACATTTAAAAATTGCTTTTAATGTTCTATCCTTTACCTGAAAATCGGAGAAGCCGGAACGACCACCCGACAATCCAGGCGTGCGTGGGAACATAGATCAACTCCTGATAAGTTGCATGGACGCCATGTGTTCATCAGATGTGAACCTCTAGGGGCACCTGCGTAATTGTGCTGCGCCACCCTCCTCCTTCTTATAAATACACACCCCTCATGGTCAATATTCCTTCTTCCACCTCGCCACCTCACTCAAACCCTAGCACCTCTGCTAGCTCACGTCGATGCCAGAGATGAAGCGCTTAGCTGCCGTGACTTCTTCGATACCATCCTCACCCCGGCCGTGAACCTCTTCCTCTCCGCCGCCGCCATAGGTGTCTTCCGCCGCCAAGTTAGGGTGCGGGAGATTGGAATGCTCGGCCTCCCGTCTACATCGTCTAGCAGTTCATCTATGGTAATTAAAACTTACTTTTTTCAGTCTTTTTGATCTGTCAAATCCATCCACTTGAACCAAAAGTGGTTTATACACTTCCAAATCTGGACCTGTCTCTTTTTGGATCTCATACATTGCAAAGTATGTTCAGTTATGCGTCAAAACTAGTTAGATTCCTCACTTGTACCTATTCATGGATCGTACAAATCTAGAACCAACTTCCTTCAATAAGTGAATGTCTTCGCACTGTGAGGTCAATGTCTTCTAAACTGATTTATCTTCAAAATCTTCTGAGAATGCATATGACCTCTTCCCCTTCCCTCGCATCTCTAATGCTGTCAGAGGTACATGTCCGTGGGAGAATCCATTGGTTCTCATAGTCTGCATTCATTTGCAGAATTCTTACAACGTCACATCAAAAGCCCTGAAGCTAGTTCTTGTCTGACCAGCAGACGGAAGCCTTTCGCTGTATTGAAGCCAATCAGTCTAAACATTATGGCTTCAGAGAAGTCTGCACGAAAAGGAGGCAGGCAACGCCATGGCAACACTGCACTTGATTTTCCTAAAGATCTTTATAAACTCTACAAGTCTGACCCAAAGGAGAGCTACACCCAGCGCAAGAACCGGATCCAGTGGATCAGAAGATATTGGGCAGAGCTGTGGTTCAGGTATAGGTTTGTAACACCTGAATATGCTGAGAAGAATGCCATCAAGCACCTGTGGGGTGATTGACTGTACCACAACTTGGTACCAAAGAATAAGGCTGAAGCTAAGGAACAAGGGTTCTATCCCTATATGGTCAGATGACCACAGCCTGAGAATGCCGACCCATCATCTCTCCTATGGTGTCGTGAAGACAATCTTTTCAAGCGCAACTTTCACTTTGCAAAAGATTCAGCGGCTAAGAACTAGAAGGAGTTTGGCCTCAACTTCAACCATGGCCCCTCCGCTCCAAGATTAGATGGAACTCGTGAAGCCAATGAGAACAGGATTGGCCCCTTCACCAACTTCAACGGGCTTCTGTCTCATATTGCTGCCCAGAGAGCTGGTGTGGAGCAATCTGCTGAAGAAGCTGATTCTGATGATGCTCCATCACCACGAAAACAGAAGAAGAAGAAGGCAAAAGCTTCAAAGCCATCTATCTCTGCTAGTCCAAAAGCTTCAACCAAGAAGTCGCTGAAGACTGTACCGCCTGAATCCAGTCAGCAGTCTGAAGATTTGTCTCGTGTGTCCAAGAGGACCAAGAAGCCATTGCCCAAGAAGGCTACTGGGCAACCCCTTACTCCTACTGTCGTTCTGCTCAACGAGGAAGACACCATTGATCTGTCAAGCGATGAAGATCTTGATGATGAAGCCCTTGAGATGTTGATCAAGAGCAGGCAAGAGGCGGAGATCTTCAGTGATCTGCCCCTGTTTAATGTCGACATCTTGAACAATTTCATTGATGAGTGGTTCGACGACCAGAACATCAGCATTGACAGTCTCCAGCTGCCAGTGGGCATCAGCGTCATGTTCCATGGAGCTATTGCTAATGATCTGGCCCTGGCACAGAAAACAAGATTGATTATGAGAAGGCCCATTTCAAGAAGAACATGCACAAGCTCAGTGTGGCAGATGTGCAAATCTTCAAGAAGATGCTGCATGACCTCAAAACTGAATTTCACAAGAAGCGTGAAGAAGCCAAAGGCTCTCGAGAATGCATGAAGTCTTATGCTCAGAAATGTGTGCAAGCGAACAATGAAGCTGAAAATAGGAAAGCTCTTGGGCGTCCTGGCATTGGTCCCAGAATGGCTGCTAAGAAGAGCAAGAAACATGCTGAAGCTAATCCTGATGCTACAAGGCAGGGACAACCCAGCATTGTCTTCCCTGCCAGCATGATTGGATCGAAGCCAAAAGTCCCCTCAGCTGCTTCTGAGCTCAAGAAGACTAGGCAGGTTGAAGCAGAAGCCAGGAAGAGGAAGCACAAGGATACATCTGATGATGCCCCTTCCAAGAAAGAGTTGAAGACTAAGGGCTCTAAGTCTTCAAGGAAAGAACGTGCTGCTGCCCCAGAGCCCCTTATCGTTGAACCCATTTCTGTTGCATATCCTGCCTTTGCTAATCGCGAGCGCCATCTCGTTGTTCATAAGCCTGCTCCCACAGAGGCACCAGAATCGGAAGAAGTTCAGCTGTTGACCCCAACGCAGCTAAAGACGTCGGTCATGAAGACAATGTACTTGATGATGAAGTCCTTCCTTAGCTCGAGCCCTAATTGGTATCACCGCTTGCTCCTACGAGCAGTGAATACATTAGCATTGGTCATCCATTGACGCCAATTGCTCAAGATGACTCATGGGCTGAACGCCAAAAAGAAGACACCCCAGTTCAAGATGAGACACCCCACACTCCACCAGCTCAAGTCACCTATCCGGTACTTGATGATGACAATTACATGGAGAACACTCCATCTCCAAAAGCGTCGCCTGCGTTTCGCAGGCTTCACAAAGGTCTAAAGCCATCTGTCTCCATGTCAACCATTCCAAAAGAAGATTCACAACAATCCAGCTCAGTGGCACATCAAGTGTTCCCTAAAGAGAATCCTTCTGTGACTGTTCATGCATCTAAAGCTAATGCTGCTGAAGACATTCTGGCTGCATCAGCCAAAGAAGAAAGGAGATAAGAAGAAAGAGAAGCCACACCCCCTGTTGTTGTTGATCAAGTCATTCTTGAAGAGACTGTGATCGTGCCTGACCCTCCGGTTGTTGACCAGATGGAGGTTGAAAGCAATGAGGCTGCCACCAACACTGCTACTGAAGCCAATAACCCTGTCATGGTTGAAGACAATGTGGAGCCTGAAGCCAATGTGAATGCTGGAGCTACTATGATGCCAGTCCCACTGATGGCGCTGTCCCTCCACCACGGCCTCACACCATGGAAAGGGCCTTCGATCGTGACGGTCAGCTTGTCACTATTCGTTGGCCAATTATGATTCCTCCTACCGCTCCAGGACCACAATATGACTATCATGTGGAGCGAAGGCCTCAAGTTCAGAAGCCAAAGCCGCGTTTGCCAAGCTTCGAACACTACGAGAAACAGGAGATTTGCCGTCAGTACTGTCTTTGCCGTCAGCATTTCATTGGGGTAGATAGCAAAGAAATGGTTTGCCATCATCAACAGACGACAAAGAAAAACTATCAGCAAAATATAATTTGTCGTCTACAAAAAAAAATTAGACGGCAAAGAGCTCACTTTGCCATCTGCAAAACAAACTACAGACGGGAAAGATCTTTGCCGTCTGTGTTTTCTATTATAGACAACAAAATATGCCTTTGCCATCTGTACTAATAAACGCAGATGGCAAAGATCATATTTTGCCGTCTGTAATAAAAAAGGTAGATGACAAAGATTTTTGTCGTCTATAGTTTGTTTTGCAGACGTCAAAGCAAAGAAGCATACCTGACGGATCCATCCCACGAATCGATGATATGGCACGATCCATGGTGTGGTGCCTCTCTTTCCATCCACCACGCCCGACCCCACCCACGCATCCTACCACATCACCTTATCCCCCACGTCCCCACCCACATGCTTGCATCGAACCCACATATCTCCCATTCCGACACCATCTCTCCCCCTCGATCTCATCTTCTTTGCTATCGGCACTGCATCGCCACCGGATGGTCCCGCCTCGCCGTCACCGCCCAGTCGACCCCACCTCCCCATAAGCGACACCGTGCCGCCTGGCCCTGCCTCGCCTCTGCTGCCGCCCGATCGACCCCGCCCCCCATCCGCGACCCTGAGCCACCTGGCCCCGCCTTGCCACTGCCGCCCGATCGGCCCCGCCTCCCCATCTGCGATGCCCGATTTCGCGCGCCGCCCGCCTCCACGTCTGCTCCTCTCCTTCTCCCCCGCCTTGGCACAACGCGGGCCTCCGCCTCCTCTGCCAGTGGTAGGGCTTGGCGTTCACAAAGTTGGTGGGGTCAAGTGGATACAGTGCCCAGATGAGCCACCTGGCCCGGCCCCGCTGCCACCGCCCGGTCGGCCCCGCCTCCCCATCCGCGACGCCCGGCTTCGCACGCCGCCTAACTCCACGTCTGCTCCTCTCCTTCTCCCCCGCCTTCGCATGCCATGGGCCTCTACCTCCTCTACTCTCCTCTACCGACGGCGGGGCTTGGCACTAGCAGAGTTGGCGGGGTCCAGTGGATCCAGCGCCCGGACGAGGGTGGCGAGCTCCAGCGCAGTGGCGGACGACTTGAGCTCCTCGTACATCGTGTGTTCCTAATCCTATGCATGGTGAAAGGAAGGGGAAGGGAGAGAGGCACAACTGCTGCTCAGGCGAGGCATCAGTGTATAGATCCAACTCATGTATTGTAATGTAGTGTAATTTGTTCATGTGTAATCCGTTCATCTTGTTAAAAAGAGTAGTTTTGTTTTGTCTTGTGAAATTCGTTCGTTCATGTTTGATTCCTAGAACAACAGTGTTGATGGATACTGTGGAGTTCTTTGTCAGTTTGTTCCTAGTCGCCTCTGCACTTGTTTGTATGATATATTTTTTAAATAAAAAAAATTCTTTGTCTGGCTCATCATCCTCAAACATCACAGACGACAAAGAATTTTTTTTATTTAAAAAATATATCATACAAACAAGTGCAGAGGCGACTAGGATGATGGATGAGGATGATGGATCCACAGATACCAAATTACCTGTTTCCTGTAGTGCAAGTGCTATAACTACACAAGGCTCATTCAGTGTGCTCTGCTTCCGAGAAGACAATACATTCTTTCACAGTGCCAAGAACCCTTACAAGAAGCCAAGGATCTCATCTGACAGATTTTGGAGCAACCAACAGCAAGCTATTACTCTTGCATTCTATACAATCAAGACCGGATTTTTTCGCACAGGCGTCTGGATTGTGATGCTATGGCTGGGCTGCCATGTCTAGAAGAAGCCCTTGACTGCTTTAGGGATGTTGGTCTTCTAGTGTTCGTCATTGATAAAGAGCACTGGAATGAAGAGCTCCTCCTGCAGTTCTATGCCATCTTACACATTCGAGGCTACAACAGGGATCCGAAGACTTGGACCCTTGAGTGGATGACAGACTATGTGCATCACGAATCCAAAGCTCAGGATATCATTGAGCTGACCTCCTTGCCCACTCCAGTTGAGATATACGAACCTGGTTGTTCGCTTTATCAGAATGAACTATAGAGCATATTTCAGAAGCCTGAGCCAAACATGTGCCAAATGCTTACAATGATGAAGCCCTTACCCCAAGATGCTGAATATCCAAAGGAATGCTTTGTTAAGGACCTAGAGTATCTGCCACACACAGTATATCACATTCTGAGGCATACTCTCTGGCCCATCAAAGGTGGTTCATCTGAATCCAAACTTGAAGGCGCCATGAAGACTTTGGTATTCTATATCATCAAGGGCATCAGATTCAACACCCAGGATTTCTTCATCACACAACTTGCTGCATCTGGGATTGATCTATTTGGTATGAAGTTTTATGCTCCATGGGTGATGCTCTTGATTAAGCTTCATTCAACTGTTTACTATCGTCCATCAGCATGCAATCACATTGTCTTCTTGCCTGATGTTGATATGTCTGTTTAAGCCATCTACCCTGAGCCTGCAAAGATCCCTTCACCTTCAGAATAATGAGTTCTAGAGCTTCACACAACCCATTGATGGTGTTCATGTGCCTAATGCTGCAACTCTTGCCTATCCTTTAGCTGGCAACCTGCGCCTACTGCACTATGCAAATACCGAAGCCACTGCAAGCACCATTGCACAAAGGCCTCAAAAGCGTCCTCATGTACTTAATGACCGTGAGCTTCTGGTGGTTTTACATCAATAGCAAGACAAACATCATGACTGGCTAAAGCATCAAATGAAGAGTATCTAGGTAGATGTCAATCGCATTCACAAATTAGCCACCAAGAACTCATTTGTTGCACATGAAGCTTGTCACCGTTCCTGGAAGAGTCTCACATTGCTCTGCGCTGAAGATGAACTTCGTGCGGATGGCTTCACTGAAAGTTTCAAGTTTGACTCCAGGCCTCCTCAAAATGCAAGTTGGCGTCGCACACCCTCCATTGAAGATTCTGAGTACTCATCCTCGGCTGCAACTGTTGTTACGAGAGTCGTCAATGAAGAAGATGACACCACTTCGCCTGCTCTCATTGCTCAACATGATGATGATGCACAAGGCCCATCTGCACCACCTAACTCCAACATCGACGCTGCTGCTCCAACATCGTCTCCAACTGGGAACGAGTAGATATTCTATGTCTTCAAACCTTTTTGGTCCTTACTAACAAAAGGGGGAGAAGCATATGAGTTGATAGTCTTCAAGCGGGTTCATATGGGTGGTTTCTTAATTTTTTCCTAAGTTCTTACAACTCTCATTCTGAACAATTTGGCTTTTGAGTTGTAACACTTAAACTTGATGGTCGTCTACTACTTTTGCTGCCACTTTGTGATGCGATGATAAATTCTGCATGAAGACATTCTGCAGACGTCCATTTTCCATTATGCATATCATTATCTTTTTATGTGCATGATGAATTGTCTTCACACTTTGAAGATGGCCTCCACAAAGCAAAACCTGCCATGTGCATTTGCATTCAAAAGAAAACTCTTTATATGCACATCTTCAGGGGGAGCCTCGTCATATGTATGACGACAATACTCACAACACTGAACTTTCACATACTTTTATCCCCGTTGAAAACTTCAACCAGATTGTCATCAATCACCAAAAAGGGGGAGATTGTAAGTGCATCTAGTGCCACCCCTAGTTGGTTTTCGAGTATTGACAACAAATGTGGTTGAGGGACTAATGTGTTTGTGAGAATTGCAGAATAACACATGTAGTGTCCCTCATTGATTCGGTTTACCTACCAGAGATGACCCCTAAAAATGTGTGAAGACATTGAAGACAATGGTTGTTCGTGAAGAAATTCATGACAAAGATTATGACGCATGAAGCTATTCACTTGAAAGTGTGAAGACATAGTTGTTTAGTAGTTTAATTTTCTTCTTATTGAGTCATAGGAACCACCGTACTATTAAGTGGTGTTCAAGTGAACAAAGTCAGTGTGACTGAAGTGATGCTCAACAAAATCCTATGTCTTCGAGTGAAGATAATGAGAGCAAATCTTATCTAGAGATGGATGAGTCAGCTTTGCTTGTAGCCCAAGCCAAGCTACCACGTGTGTTTGAAATCTGACCGTTGGACACGTGTCAGTTCCTTAGTGATCCAGGGTCATTTTGGACATATCAGGCCGGGTTGCCTCCTCGCTATAAATATCCCACCCCCTACACCATAAATTGGTGGCTGCTCAGAGTTATTGCATAGAGCAACCCACCTCCGAAGCATTTGAGAGAGAAATCCTTGCGAGGACAAAGCCCAAAACACCTAGAGCCAAAGAGTGTTAGGCATCACTGAAGTCTTTCTGTTCGCGTGATCTCAAGACTTGTTAGACTTGAGGACTGTGAATCCTCTAACCGGTTAGGCGTTGCATTCTGAGCATCCAAGAGTCATTGTGGATTGCCGGTGAACGAAGTATGTGAAGCTTTGGAAGTCTACCTCGAAGACTTACCAGAGTGACTGGGGGAGGACTGGGTGTCCTTAGCTCAAGGGGAATAAGGTGAAGACACGGTCTTCTAAGTTAAATCTAAGCCTCCCTAACCAGAAGTACAGTTGTCACAGCAATTGGAACTGGTCTACCAAATCCTTGTCTTCATCAAGCTACTGGTTCTATCCTCTACTCTCCTTACTTTGCAATTGTCTTTGTGAAGTCATTGCTCACCTGTCTGATCTATTTGACTTCACACTATGAAGACTATTATCTGTTTAGCTTCGTACTATCTACCTTCCTAATCATGTCTACCTAGTTGCAATTAGTTCTTCATGCCTTCATTATGTTGTATGTTAGACTTATGCTTGCCTACAGAAGTTTTCATTCCGCTGCTTACTATATATGCTCAGTTTACCTGTTTGTCTTCAAAGCCACCGTGTTTTGAAGACTTCCAGAAATATCGCCTATTCACCCCCTCTAGACGATAACTAGCAATTTCAAGAAGATCTTTTGTCCACCTAAAACTCCTTGTTTTGCTCTTCAACATACCCATCTGTCAAAACCATGTTGCCGATGAACTTAAACCTGATGGACAATAGTAACCTCACATTCAGCAGGAAGAATGTAACAAATCTAGTGTTTGCATGGTTGGCTACATATCGTTCCAGCGTTATTGTCCTCAATTGAATGTCATGAGAAGTAAGAAAATCCCGGTGCTTATGAATCCACTAATTGGTTATAACTTTCTTACCCCGTCCTATTTCCTAAATAGACATGAAGATGAAAATAGTTAAGGTCTCAAAAAGAGTGTCGAAAGAGCAACATCTGAATAGTTAATTCTAGGTCACTATATGTGGGCTTCCAATGGGCTTGAAATTATCACCTTTATATACAACTTCTCCAAACATGGAAAGCATTGCAGCAAGCCAATAATCTTGTTCAGATCAAAACTATTCATTTGGATATATAAGATCTTGACAAAATCCAGCACCATTGATAGGCTATCC
This sequence comes from Triticum timopheevii, assembly GCA_963921465.1. NCBI lineage: Eukaryota > Viridiplantae > Streptophyta > Magnoliopsida > Poales > Poaceae > Triticum > Triticum timopheevii. Next base: position 91,228,747 of record OY997271.1, read on the forward strand.
ATGGAGAAACTCTTCATTGAGCATAGGACATAATATTAGTACAAAATGTGTACTCCAAGATGATATAAAACTTATGCCCAGAAATTTAAAATGCAGCTTATGGTTACAAGTGTAGATGTTAATATACAGTACCTGAATAACTGTGGAGCCAAACACCATCTCTAAATGAGCACATAGAGCATGTATTACACCCAAGGTCTCCAGATTAGGCGTAGAGATGATGGTTATTTGTGACGGTGAATAACTAGAATCAAGGATCAACCTTTGAAGTGAAGGGGCATCTTGGATGATGAGCTGCCTTCTGTCACAAGAAATTCCAATTCTTACAAGGTTAGGTAACTTTATTTGGAGACAAATGATTGTAACTGGGAAAAACAAGCACCAAGCACTCCAAGGCAGGGCAACTAGATTGGATGATGCTGTGCAATGAGGCCTCCGATATACAAACCCGCACAAGTGAAAGTTTTTTGAGAAATGGGAGTCAAAGGTTTAGTACCAGATTGTTTTGTAGGTAGCACAGTGCAAAGGTGGCAGTGTGGAGAGAGGAGGAAAACCGCGAGATGGACATCGGTGCTGAGGGCACAAATACATGGCGTTTGGTATCTGGTAGGTGATTTCCTGGGGAATAGTAGAACTCAAGTAGCTGTAGTTCTTTGAATTCAGGGGCTTTCAGCCAGGCGTCCATCGTGCAGGGCATGGTATACTTGCTCAGGTAGCATGGTGGGATGTAGTGGCTTTGAACGGAGCCTTGGTGGGAGGAGATGATGGCTCTGGGGAGTTCAAAACCATTAAAGACAGATAGCTGACAACAATCGAGATTAAGGGGCGCGGCACACCATAGAGGGCACCACCAAATCGAGAGGACTTGGGTGCGGCAGCAATCCTTGGTGGGGAGAAGCGGGATGATCTTCCCAAGGATGGCATCCAGGAGATCGCTGATGCTGTCCACCCAAGATTCTATGGGTTCCTAGGATCCAGTGGGAACAGGCTCGCTGCTTCTCCCCATGCTGTTGGGTGCGGGATCTACAACAGGCATCGCCGCTGGCGGGAGACTCATCTTCTTGGCGTTGGGGTCAGCCGACTTCATTTTCCTCGAGGGCGTCACACCGAGCTCATGGATTTGAGTAGAGTAACAAACGACAAGCCTAGTTGTAGTGCGAGGGAAGAAGAAGGGGAGCTGGGGTTTTTCTATAGTATTGAGGAAGAAGGGGAGTTGGGTTTTCTGTAGGAGTGAGGTGAGGAATTTGGGGGACGAGTGGAGCGAGCTTGACCTGAGGTGGGTGGGAGTGAGGAGGAAGAAGAGCACCCAATTTTTTTGGCGGCGGTGTGCTGGGTAGCGCCTCTCATTAAGTAAATATATGGGCTTTTGAATTGATTTTATTATTTACTAGGGTGGATGGGCTGTTTTGTCTAGGGCCCAGAGAAACAATTACTACTAGTACAGTGGAGACGCTCTACAGCTACCCAGAAAAAAAAATTACTACTAGTACAGTGGATACACTACCGCTTCTGGCTCCTCCGAGGTCATCAAAATGTCTCCTTCTACTGAATGCCATTTTACATTTGTTCACCGACATGCAGGCTATGTAGCGCGCGGGCCCAAATGCCATCCACCAAATTAGAAGGCAGTATGCAGGCAGAGATTCACCCCGGTCGTAGTGCAGAAGTAACAAGCAATCGTATCACAAAACCCCACCTCCCCGCAGTCTAAGTTTGACGAACGAAGCATCCATCATTTCACTCTTCGCTGAATCCCCTTCTCCCTCACCGTCTTCAAGAAATTCAGCACCCGCATCTTCCATTGTTCTTCTATCCCAACGAAGAGAGGGTAAGCCGATCTGTGATGTTGTTATATTTTCGTTCAGAAAAAAAAGAACTTTTGCAAAGCAGTAACCGATCCTCACTCTCTTTTTTGTTTCATTGTCATTGCGATTGTGTTTTCCTTTTAGTGGTCTTCTAGTGTTCGTCGATTTCATTATTTACCAAGGAGAACTAGGCAAGGATCTGTCGATGTTGGGCCAGATGCGGGAGGATGATCCCCACGAGACAGAGAGCTCCAAGAAGATGGAGGCAACCACTGAGCCGACCCCAGATATGCTCACGGCCACTACTGAGATGGTCAACACCCCATTTGAGGTTACAGCCCCCGTGGCCCTACAGGAGCAATTTTCCCCCTTTGAGGATGTGTCCCCCCTGCTGAGCTGCCCAAGGTGATTTTCTTCTTTGCCGATCTCGATTGTGGCTTTTCATCTGAGTACGTAGTGACAAATAATGCAAAATTTTATTAGCTTCGATGCCATACTACCTTCCCTGTCATGCATACTTTTGGCTCTACATAGTGGTTTAAATAACTTGTGTTTCTTATATTGGAAAGTAATTCAGAATATGTTTCTGTTTCAATTAGAGCCTTGATGCAGACAAGGATTGTGTGGTTGTACATGTCACTCGCTATGAGGCGGATTACCTGAATATACGCACTGGGAAAATAGATTTCTTAGGTTGTTGGATCTTGGAAGCCATTTGCACTTATACTAATGTTGAGATGTATTCCAGGCTCACTGTTGTCAGGCGTGTTATCCAGGGTGTACTGAAGCACAAGAAGTTCCAAGCTCCTTCGTTTGTGAGGCGTACTGTTCTTGTCAAGCTTACGCAGGAATATGACATGGCATGCCTACACAAAAAAGTTTATGAGTGGAAAGGCCACAAGGTTATCGTTAGGAAGGTTCACAGGATTGAGCTGATGCCGGACGTCCTCGATGATGTTCATGGCAAGGTCCATCTTGTGTCTATCCCGAATTAGATCGAGGCATGGAATAGTTTCCCCAGCTAGTATTTAATAGTTGTTTGGATTGTGTCCAATTATCCAAACCTTGCCTATTATCGAGCCCTCTAGGGCTAGTACTCTGTTCGAATCCATCTATTGAAACTGCTGCTACTTTTGTGTTCCCGTGACTCATGTGAGAGCCATCCTAATTGTTGTCGAAACAGATGCGTTCTCACTAGTTTTTTCATGAATATGGCATCATAAGACATAAGTTGTCATGGTTTATCATACGAGCAGTGTGTGCTTGATGAAATAGAGTACTCGTTCGTGAACTGTGCGCCGACATATACATAGGGTACGTAAGGCTGGTTAAGTACTTGTAAACACTATTGGTGCTACTCCAATTGTAAGCAATTGTGCAAAACACGGCACATTGGCTCAGCTCGCTTCAACACTAGAAAAGTGGGGTATCGACCAGCTAACAATCAATAATCTGATGCCTGACATATAAGCAACTACGAATCTTGTTACAGTGGTTCATGTAGTTAATTGAGGCCACAATGTAAATTCCAAACATTCACACGCTAGTCCAGCATTCATGTGGAACATTCACATTAAACTCGGCTTCATAAAATACTTGAAAAGCATAAGTTAAGCAATTTTATACATCTGAATGATTCATAGAACATAACAAACATATACTGGTTCACAGCAAAAGACAAAGTTGTGAGAAGGTTTAGAAATCAGGAAAAATCAAGCAAGGCTTCTCTGAGCAAAGGGCCTCCTAAGCAGGCTTTAATTTCCTGGAGTTCACTCTAGTTTTTCTTATTGCCACCCTCCTGGGTTAGGTTCTCTCATTCCAGAATACCAATTATAATTGTGTTCTCAGTTGGAATGCGAAACTGAACCATGCACTACTAGGGAAAACCTTATACACAAAAATTTAGCAACAGCGTGGGTCAAAAAAAGGCGCTAGTGCTAGATAGCAATAGCGATCGAAGGAAAACCGCGCTACAGATACAATCTTAGCAGTAGCGCGTGTAGTGGCAAAAGCGCTACTACTAATATTCCAATTGCTAGAATGATAGGCTACGCATAGCAGTAGCGGGCTTGGAAGAAACGCGCTACCGCTAGGGCATAAGTAGCAGCGCATTTCCTAAGAAGAGCGCTACTACTAACAGAAATAAAATAAGATGAAAAACAAATAGAAAAGTAAATGAAAATGAAAGAAATAGAAAAAGGAGAAAGGAAAAAAATGTAAAGCAAAATAAATGAAAAAGTGAAAAAACGGAGGAAGACATAGCAGCAGCGTGTGTTTGTAAGAGGCGTTGTACCTAACGTAGCTGCAGCGCGTGTCCTAGACCCCCGCTATAGAAACAGAAATGGAAATTAAAAAATGGAAGAAAATTACATAGCTATAGCAGCAACGCATTTTGTGAAAATCGCTATAGCTATCTTAGCTATAGCTCGTTTCACCAAACGCGCTACCACTAAGTTTGACTTAAACAAAAAACCGTTTCCCCTCGGCCATCACTTCTCCCCCAAATCCCTCAACCCACCCCGCGCGCCGCCGTCTCCCCGATTCACCATCACCCCAGTTCGCCGCCGTCTCCTACCGACGTCGACGCCACTAGAGCCGTGCGCCGTCGACACCACCAGAGCCGCCCCCAACGCCACGGAGCCGCGCGGCCTCGTCAACGCCACCGGAGCCGCCGTCGACGCCACCGGATCCTTCCTCGCCACAACTGCCTCCCTCGCCGTCACCTGAGACGCCCCTGCCTCCCTCGCCGTCACCGGAGACACCCCTGCCTCCCTCGCCACCACTGCCTCCGTCGCCACCATCGGAGCCATCCTCTGTAAGCCCCCACCCCTCCTCTCTCTCTCATCCATAGGTTAGCTAGTTTAATTAGGTTAATTATCTAGGTTAGGGCAAAAATTTAGTTAGGGCTTTGACAGAGAAATAGTTAGGTTAACTAGTTTAATTAGGTTAATTATCTAGGTTAGTACAAAAATTTAGTTAGGGCTTTGACAGAGAACTAGTCAGGTTAACTAGTTTAATTTGGTTAATTATCTAGGTTAATTAGTGCAAAAATTTATTTTGGGCTTTGACAGAGAACTAGCTGTGTTAACTAGTTTAATTAGGGTTAATTATCTAGGTAAACTAGATTAACTAACTAGGTTAAATAGGTAGGTTAATTAGGTTCGTTGGATTAATAAGCTAGGTTAAGTAGGCTGGCTAGGTTAGAGGAAAATTTTATTTTAGAGCATTAGGTCAGAAGGGTTAGAGAAATGGAGTTCCTTTGCAATTTAATTGGGTTCTGTCCTAGGCACAGAAGGGTTAGAGATAATAATGTGTGTTTGTGTGAGAGAGAGGAATAGCTAGATCAACATAATTTGGGTTTTGTCCTAGGCAGAGAAGTGTTTAGTGAGGTCATTTTGCAAAGGTTTTTGATTTTTGAAAAGACCATTATTTTTTCAAGGAAAAGAATTCAAGCAAATTTTATTTTTCATTGAAGTGGTCATGTTATATCTTTTCATTGAAGTTGTTCGATTGTGCCCAAGTGGCTTTGTTGTTTCTAGAGAATGATGCTAAGTGGCCTATGTTTTGCCCGAATGTTGATTCATTTCTATTCCGACAAATTTCAGGTTCTCGATTTGTCCACTTTTTAGCAAAGGTCATGCCGAAATTTTCCGTGAATTTCGGCATGACTTGTGCTACAAACTAGGACATATAGAGTGCCCGGGATTTTCTGCACCAGGAAGGAGTCAACATTCCTGCAAAACAATAGTCCTTTTTATGTCATTATTCATTTTATTAGGTCTAGAATTAATTGACTAGATTTAATCATAGGAAACATGGCTGGCAACGATGAAGGACAGAGTTCTGGTGATTGCGACGACGTCTATCGGGCGGCAGACGAATTTTTTAGCCTTACCGACGATCAACCGATGTTGTTGTTGGGCCCACCGGTGGCATCAGGGACTGAGATCGACACACAGACCGGTGCTGAGACTGAGACCGGCGCTGAGATTCAGACCGGCATCGAGACCAGCGCTGAGACCGGTGCTGCCTCGGGGAGCAGAGCCGGTGTAGAACCGAAAGCAAAGAGGCAACGGGTTCCTAACAAACTCAGGACTACTAGACTGGTGGTCACGGAGGTGGACGACGACAATTTTGAGCCAAAGGCACCCAAGGAAGCACGCGCGTGCTATGGCAATCAAATAGGCTGCATCTTACGGACAACCGCCACCATCAACGATGAGTAACTACAGAAGATAGAAAATATGAGGAGCTCCCTCCTAAAGAAGTTTCACCAGATATTCTTGTTCCCGGGCCGGAATGAGAAGTATTATGAAGATCCAGACGAGGACCCGGCAATGAAGAAGATAAACAAACATGCCATGACCAAGTTTAGCGACGCGTTGGCTGCCTGGAAAAATCGAGTGAAAGCAAAGATCAACAACGGGGAACCCTACTCCGAGATTGTAAAGGATAATCCGACAATCACGGAAGAGCAGTTTCAAATATTCAAGGAGGCTTGTGAGGCCGAAGCTGCCAAAAAAAGTCTAAGTACATGAAGGGGCTTCAAAAGAGGAACATTGGGAGCCACCACCTCGGAAGCCGTGGTTACGGCGGAAAGAGGTCCAAATGGGCCAAGGAGGACGCGGAAGCCGCGAGTCTGGGCATCCCAGACCCCTTGGCGGATTTCACCATCCCGCAGGAGCGTGACGTCTTGAGGGCCCGGCACCTTTGGGACCCAGTGAAGAAGGTTTACGAGACAACACCGGTCATTACGGAGTTCATGAGACTGCTGGTAAATTTAGTTTCTGATCAATTCGACTGCACACGTTAGTCATATTTGTAAACGATCTCGCAACGGATGACCAGTGTCACCCACCCATTCAGAAAAAGGATTACACCCACATCAAAGATGTTCTCGACAGTGCTATATTTTACTACCAAGCAAGGGGTGGAGAGGTTAGGGACAAGAAGATAAGGGGCGGCAGGGCCGCCTTCAGCCATAAGACCGACTTCTGTTGCATCCAGCAACCGAACGATTCTCTTAATGATGGATTATATGTCCTACACCACATGCTGGAGTACAGACGGGATCACTAGAACCTTCACATGTCACCTAGATCTGGCGATGCCCATATTCTGCAATGGGCAAAGGACATAGGAGATATCGAGGATCATCGACTTCGAGCTGAGTTCTATAACATCCAGCGCGAACTTGCCCAAATCATCATGAAAGAGGTCGTCGGAAAAACAGGGATGTTCTACAGAGAAGGACAAATGTCGCGGGAATACGTCCGAACATGGATAGCCTCTCAGCGTCTCGACATGAAGCCTTTCACTAAGCTCGAGGACTATCTCCCTGACCTCGATGGATGGCACGGCATGTTGGAGTGATTGTCGATATATGACAATGTGTCTGTTTAGTCCATACTTTTTGTATGACAAAACTTTGAGTTATGCACAGTGAAACTTTATTTGTGATGTAATTAAACCGTCCTCCTCCTCGACTAGCGAAGATTACTCTAGTTAGGGCATTTTGGGTATGAGGAACTTTGTTATTTATGCTTATGATATGTTGTTTCTATTTTTGTCAAGTCTATCACTTTCTGTTGCTCAACCATATATGTTGCATATCATCGACTCATGTGACGATGCAGGTGCATAGATTATCGATGACGAAGAAGTGCTACGCCAGGAGTATATATACGATGAGTGGCCGGAGTGTCAGGCCCAGGTGTTACCGGTTTTCGGTTTCTGAGCGACAGGCAGTAGTTAGTTTAGGTTCACGCTAATGCGAGAGAGGGATAAGAACTCATGTACTCAAAGTGATAGCTCTTCTCGCATATAGCACTGTTTAGATGGATGACAATGTATTTGCAAGTAATCAAGGACTTGTATCGCTATTTTCGAGATGATGACGAGAGACCACTTTGTGTTGGATGATGATTATGATGAGACTATTTGTATGTATATGCTATGATTACATTCGTGGTCTCGCAGGCATTTGTATGTGTATCATGATGACATTTCTATGTGCTAAAGATTCTTCTATAAAGCCTGTTCAAATACAAAACAAATATGCCCAAAAAATAGAAAAACTGTTAAATTAGCAGTAGCGAGTGTATAAAAGTTAGCAGCAGCGCCGCGATAGCAGTAGCACATCGTTGCAAAGCGCGCTAGAGCTACTAGCAGTAGCGAGCTTCCAATAACCGCGCTGCTGATAGACTTGTGTACCAGTAGCGCTGGTGACCACGCGCTACTGCTATGTGTTAGCTGTAACGCCTTATTAGTAGCGCCCCTCCCCGCTCTACTGATACACCTAAAACCCGCGTTGCTGCTAACCTTTTCCCTAGTAGTGATGTAGTATACTAACCATCTGAACTTCTTGTGCAGTTCCACTAAATTTAAGCACCGCTATTTACAGAAATAAGCAAACCACAATGCCTCTTGTCCGTGCACCTGTCCCAAAAACCTCTGTGCAGTCATGCTAGCTAGTCCTCGTCCGTGGATGAACTGGGAGAAAGTGCATTCCCTACTATGATGCAGTTGTTTTCTCTCGTCCCTACACTGCAATCAGGAAGTAAAACATATGAATCAACTTCTTTTAGATTGCGTTGGTCATTCTACCTAGTTACTAACAATGTAGGAATACCTGTAAGATGGGTGGTTAGACGACGACAGCGAGGGATAGCCATCTCATTTTGCGCAGTTCTACTAAAACTGAGGTGTGTGCTTTTAATTGTGTAGATAGAACTGATACGGAGAGAGACATCCCTATTTGTGCAAATATTAAATACGGTTATTTAAACTGTGACAGTTATTTGCAATGGCATGTGATTAACAACAACATCTATTGCGTTATAATTGGCACTACATTGACAGTACGAAAGTGCCCTTAAGTAGCATCACATCACATCAATACTGCCACTAGATTAACATGCAGAATAATAGCATTAGTATGACTATCATGAGAGTAGCACATGGTCAGTAAATGTGCAATCAAAATTTTGTAGTTCCACTAGAATGAAGCAATGTTAGATGTGTGAGATTTTAGTGTAACTCCAAAAACACAATTCATGGGAAATAAAGCAAGACGTATGCACTTCATAAAATGGTGATGGCATTGCTTCAATTTATCGATGGCACTAGACCATTACTTAATAGTGAAATTAGGTGGCATTGCTTAATGCTTCATGTGATTTTACATTAACGGTAGTGATATGGGTGTAGGGACAGCATGGCATAAAGTGGTGAGGCAAATGTGGTTGCCGAGAGCGGCAAACACTCAGTCAGCATGTCTGCATTTGTCCCATTTTTTATCCCCTTGGAGACATTTTCCTATGTGAGAACAGGAAATCCGGAATTGCTCATTCTCATTTGCGTTGTCCCCCCAACACCCCTCATTGTATTTCCATTTTCGACCAAGAGACAGGTCCACTTCCCCCCACCCTTCGCCATCCACCATGCTTTCTTCGCCTTTTCAGCCAAGTGAACGGTTGGGTAGCCAGTATCTGTTACTTTCCCCCGTTTCCTCTTAGAACCAAGTCCTAGATTCATGCTACATCTTTCCCACTTTCTTCCCTGTTTGATCCAAATCTTAGATTTGACTGTACAAACTAGCTTTAACTCTAATAATAGTAAAATTCTAGTGGCTTTCACTACAAAAAAAATACACTTCCGTGATAATACGTGTTTGTCACAGTAGGTCGCGTTTTTGTCATGCATGTACATCCATGACGATTTTATGACAGAATCAAGATAGTCATACCTGTGCTGTCGTAGAAGTGTTCCATGACATTACCAAAATTATCATCATGGAAGTGTCCACTTCCATGACGATAAATCGCGCGTCACAGAGGTGCTTTCGTCAAGGGTGACCGACATGTGGCATCCATCGTAATGGAACACCGTTAAGCTATCGGGTCGGGTTTTGGATCCGATAACCCGTCAACAGCCCCGACCAATGGGGATTTCCACATGTAAAATCATCATTGGCTGGAGGAGACACGTGTCAGCTCCGCGTTGGCACAAGTTTCACTCATCCAATGGGCGAGACACGCCTATGATATGTTGACACGTGGACCGGTCCATCAAGTTTAAATGGGTCGGCCCAACTAAAGGCCCACAAGATTTTGCGGACCATAATGGGCCTGCCCAGCTAAAGGCCCACGAGATTTTGTGGACCATAATGGGCTGGCCCAGCTAAAGGCCCACAAGATTTTGCGGGCCATAATGGGCCGACCCAGGTAAAGGCCCACAACATTTTTGTGTGCCATAATGGGCCAGCCCAGGTAAAGGCCCACAAGATTCTTGCGGATCATAATGGGCCGGCCCAGCTAAAGGCCCATGAGATTTTGCCAACATTAATGGGCCGGCCCAGTTGTAGGCCCACAAGATTTTGACGACCCTAGTAGGCCGGCCCATTAACTGGCTGCCATGTTTTGGGCCAAATGCCGGCCCATATTTGATCCGGTCCATTAATGGCCTGCCACATTCCGGGCCTAATAATGGCCCATATGAGATCCGGCCCATTAAAATCCTACCATGTTCTGGGCCAAATTATGGCCCAGATCAAGTCCGGCCCTTTAAGATGCTTTGGGCTAAATTATGGCCCATATCAGATTCGGCCCGTCAAGTGGACACTATGCTTTTGGGCCCACTTGCTAAAGGCACATTTAGTAATTCGGCCTAATATTAGTTTCGGCCTGTTAAGGGCCCGTTTAACATTTCCTCCCAATATTAATTTCGGCCTTTTAAAGCGCGTCATATAGTTGGGCCTAACTACGGCTCAGTTTGCATCCGGCCTGCTCGCAGCCGATATCTGATTGGGCCAAACAAGGACCGAGACAATTTTGGCCTATTAAAAGCCTGTGATTTGATTTACACAATCATGGGCCGGGGTCCATTTCGGGTTGCTGCCGGCCCGTGAGCTGTTTGGCATGTTTCAGGCCCAACCTACTTCTCAGCCACCTAAAAGCCCATTGAGTTTTCTTACGAAAAGAGGGCCGGGGTTTACTCCGCCTATTAAAGGCCCTTATCTACTAGTGGGCCAATTTACTTTTGGCCGTTTAAGGGACCAAGATGACAGGTCCCATGATGCGGATCATACATTGTGATTGCATGACGGCCCAATTATGTACTGTAATTTTACGGTTTGGCTGGTTTACTACGAAGACATGATATATATACAGTAAAATAACTGCAGCATCATGAATAATAAAAAACCTAGACTATACAATAAAGAAATTACGGCATATTACATCCAGTGGGCATCAAAGTTCGCCACTATGATAATAAAGCACAAGCAGACAACAGATTACATACACTGGGCATCAAAGATCGCCACCAGTGCAAATAAACATGCTGACAAAATAATATACAAAACCAACAACACTTCAATATAGTTCAAGAAAGGTTATCCCTACTGGGGAGCTGCGACGCAAGCAGCTGAGCAAGATGATGAGACTGCGCTTGTTCAACACTTATATCTTCCTCACTCTGAAAGATAAACAAGCAGACAGATGACAGGTTTTGCACATAAAAGTATCAGTGCTGACAATTCATCAAATTTCTTACTGATGAATAAAGTGACACAGTTTAAAATTGCATTAACACAATATGGTGTTGTTCAGGTCAAGACATGGCAGGAAATGACGTTGTGAATGATTTGGCAGCTTCACGACACCACTGTATTACAGATCAAGAACTCATAAGTATCAATGGTTAGTGTGCTATCAATTTATCCCATTTCATAATGGCAAATAAAGAGACGGTTTAAATAATATTAGAATGATATGACATTGTTCATAGTTAAGACATTGCAGAATATGACATTGTGCTATAGTGGGTAGGTTCACCACACTACTGGATTACGGATGAAGGACAGAAGCATAGATGCAGTGCAAAAGAAGATCAGTTGCTCTGTATAGTTTAATTTACATGGTATGAAGAAGGAACTTGGTTGTACAACTGAAAACTTAGATTGAGAAGGACAAACTTTTGTTTATGAACTACATAATAAACTTTAAACATGCAATTTGATGCAAACACCAAAAATAAACAACTCTTGCAGTCATGCCTAACCAAATATACACAACAAAGTTTGAAGGCTTGAGAAGGACAAACTTACATTACTGGTGAAGACAGACTCTATAAAGCCCTTGTCCATGTTGATGGGGGGGGGGGGCAATTCAAGAAGTTTACCACAGAATCTTCTTCATAAGCATTGCCTTTATTCTACATTTTGTTAAGAGTAAATATAGATGTGATAATATACGAAAAATGGAGAATATTTAAGATAAGATGAAGAGTGATGCTACATAACCAAGTAGCTATAAATGTATGTGCAGCGATACAGGCAAAAGGCACAGCCAAGAGCAATGCACAGCTAAACTTCTTCAGTACCAACCTTATGGTAAGAATAAATATAGATCTGATGTGTAGAAAATGGAGGGCAAAGGAAAATAAGCTGCAGAGTGATGGTACATGAACAACTACCTGTCAATATAAGTACACTGATAAAGGACAGCATGTACTTACAAGAACAATGCAGAGCTAAAAAAATGCATTGGCATTGGATATATTCTACACTAATGTAACCATTCATACAGATCAGATAATTTGGAGCGAACAATTGATAAGCAAGCTATCATGCATGTTGCTGTCACATAATGAACAAGGTAGGTATGCAAGTACAGTGATACAGGACAACATGTACTAACAAGAGCAAAGCAGCGGGCAACATATTTGCGATATCCTTTCGTTCTTTTCAAACCGGAATTCTTCTTCGAGCAGGTTTCTTGCAAAAAAGATCCGTAAGGCACATGCGGAAAAGTAGAAGTTCAAATTGTCATGTGATTTCATAGATAGTACCTCATCCTGGGAACGAGACCAGTGCATAACAAGGTTTTTCCATTCAATGTCTTCTAAATTTAGCACAAGAGACTTCACTGGAAATTCGTTTATAGACTTGCCATCAAAGTGTGATTTCTTCAGGTAACACCGATACTGCTGCAATGCTTCCTTGAAAAGCACAAGCAAGCTTTGCTCGTCATCACTATCCAGATTGACCCTCTCCTAGTTACAACAATGTAATGTAAATCATTGCTGTGTTCAATCAGTAGAAAACAGGAAAATAATAACCATGAATAATAGCACTTACACGTAAGTTGGACAGGAAGATGTGAAAATGGTGTTTGTCTTCACTATAATCTTCCCATGATGGGAATATATGCACGTAGTCCCTAACAACATTGAAAGCATTGTCTTTTAAACTAGGAATAAATGGAATGGGGTTCCAATCTGCAGGTATTGGCCGTCTCTGCAGTTGGGATAGTTCTTCGGCCGGTGGACTTGCTGTACTTTTTGCTGGAGTGGGATTTTTCTGTGGTATGGCTGGTGCTATGGCAAATGAAATTGGTATTCCTTTTGCTGCAGTGCAGGTCCTGTGTGGTGGGGCTAGTGGTGTGGCCAGTGAAGTATGGGTACAGTCTGCTAGAGTCGGTCCTACGTTTTGTGTCACTGGCTGTACAACCAATATAAGTGGGGTGTTGTCTGATTTCTCCGGCACCACCATGTTTTTCAAGGACTTTGCTGGTGCTCCTTCAGGTTCGGCAATCACCCTCTTGCTTTTTGATGTCTGATGCACAAGAACATCATTTGAGTGAAAAAACATGGTATGATGACAGATGGAATATGTATTGATAATGGATGGGCATGGCCTCTCGAGTTATATGATGAGTAAACTAAGTAGATGGTGGTGCAACAAAGTAGAAGAAATGCAAGACAACATATGCAAGATACGTGCAATCAATAAAACCTTGCCAAATTAGAACAGGCACCTTGATGGGTGAACATGACAGGCCATCTGCCTTTGACTCCTCGAGGTTAGAATAGTCATTAGGATGATATTCTGAACAAGAATCAACAGGTGGGGAGCGTATGAGTTTCATTGCATCCAGAATGGCACTCAATGCCTTGGTGCCAATTTTGTAAGTCATTGCAGTGTACCACAATATTCTTCTGATGCGCGGATTCTGATATTCACTGTAATTGCGTATAATATCTGAGAACCATGAAAACATAAATAGTTGTGAGATTATCTTTTAATGCAGATGATATTCTAATATAGGGGCACCCCTGTAAACACTTGTGTGGTATCACTGGATTCTGATGAGAGAGCTCATGTGTGATGTAATATGGTGCATGCATTTATATAATCTGGCACAAGTACACAAAAAAATAGGCTCCATAAGTAAGGATAGTTGGCAGATGATAGGTTCATAATATACTGTATGGAGAGTTTATTGCCAAACCATGATAACAAGAGCACACAGCAACTAGGCAGATCATAGTGTACATAATAGGGGTACAACATAACCACGATATATAAATCGGGAAAGTAGAACTGGCTTGAAAATACGGTGTTGTATTGCCGCTAGTAATTGAAAGCCTATCGATCACGTACAGGCCAGCTCTATTGGCTGTTGACTGCAGATGTCCATGCGCCCCTTCCTGACAAGGAACATACTGTATGTACTAAATACAGAATAAACAAAGAGGAACATGTTAAAGAATAGAAGAGGAAGCATATTCTTGAGGTTCTTCTTCATTGGATACAATGTTGGTTGCCCACTCATGATGAATCACAATGCCCAAAGAAATGCAATTCCATGATGCCTCTCTATATGTGGCAATTTTTAACAAGAGTCATTAGGATCATATTCTGAACAAGAGTCAACAAGTGGGGAGCGTATGAGTTTCATTACATCCAGAATGGCACTCAATGCCTTGGTGCCAATTTTGTAAGTCATTGCAGTGTTTAGTTTCAAGAGTGGACTGCTGCTAGTGCGACACAAAGCAGCTACACGGATCATAGTGTAGATATAACGGGGAAAACCGTAAGCATCAAAGTAAAATTAGCAAAGTGGAACTTGCTGGAATATATGTGCTAGTACTGTCGGTATGGCTAGAAAGGCTTCGGATACCAGTTCTCTTCAACTGAAGGTGCATACTGTTAATATCAATGTAACTCTGAAAGGCGACATAGCACCCCGCATTTCCTTGCTATTCTTATAGGATTCAAGTGGGAAAGTCACTACAAATCCTATTCCTATGTTTACAAAATCCTACGAATCAAATAGGCTCAAAGTGTCCATCACAACCGACCCTATAGACCTCTACACTTCAAATGTCCCTGCTCATCTTTAGTACAAGGAACATACTGTACTACTATCATACTCCATCCGTTCCAAAATATTGGTCTTGGTAGAGATTTCCACTATGGATCACATACACATGTATCCAGATACATTTTAGAGTGTAGATTCACTCATTTTGCTCCATATGTAGTCCATGGTGGAATCTATACAAAGACTTGTATTTAGGAACATAGAGAGTACATATTAAAGAAGAACGGAAGAGGAACATGGTAAAGAAGAGCAAGCAGATTTTGGATAATAAAATGTTGGTTGCGTAGTGCCCACACATGATGAACCAGAGCGCCTTAAGAACACAACTCCCAGCTGTCTCTCGACCATTTCAGGCGGTTGGATGAAGATCCTACGTCTCCTAACCCTTCTTCTTCCTTGTCTCTGATTCTTCCCATATAGAACAACGCACGGGCCGCCGGCCGGACCACCGGCCCCCACCGCCTGTGTTCCTCCGCCACCCCACCCCCACCTGCATCGAGTTTTCTTCGTTCGGCGAGGCCCCACAACCACCCGAGCCCCTTCGTTCGCACCGTCCAACTCCGGCGAGCTCTATAAAATCGACTGACCCAATTTTGAAATTTAGTCTACTGTGATTTAACTAGTGTGGAATATAAAAGGGGAAAACCATAAGCATTGGGAGTATAGTGTTGATCGTGCCATGGCGGATCTGAAGGTGCAAACCGGACAAAGGCAACTTCGCAACCAAGACAAGAAATTAGAGTAAAGCAGTGGTGATCTATTTTCTTGTTGCGATAAATAAGTTGCGTAGATACGAAAGAGTACCGCCTCTGGTGCGGCACCGTGTATGCATCTGCTAAGAATTTGATGGTGCTGCGATAGCAATGGCTGTCGGCGGCATGGAAGCATATCTAGGAGGGTAGACGGTGGTGGCCGGGCGCGGTGGACGAGACGGTCGTAGGAGCGGCACCGGCATGGTGGACGACGGCGGGGATGAAGCGAGAGGACGGGATGCAAGGATCCCGGTTCGAAGCCGTCGATGAGAGAGGTCGATCTCTTGTAATGGACGGCGGCGTCGGGGTATCATCTCCGGCATGGTGGAGGAGGACCATGGTGGATGGGGTGGCGGACGGAGGAGGCTGGGGTGGAGAGGGTGTCTTGGCGCCCACGGAGTACGAATGGGGAAAAGGAAGGTAGGGAGGAAAGGGGGAACCATGTATTCAGGGCGCGCTTGTCTCAAATGCAAGGAAATTTACAAACTTAATTAGCCCCCATTTCAAATTTCCTACATCACAGCAATATTAATCGGTTGGGGATAGGATGGTAATCTCGCATACACTGAATATTTGCCGACGAGAGTTTGTTTTTGGTGCCCACTGTGTATGAATATGAATCGGGGAGGGAGTCGATTTCGGCCGAGGACACACTATGTTTTGGCGCCCACCGTGTATGAATCCGGGTGAGAGGTGATTACGTCATGTTTGGGTGAAATTACAAACCTACCCCCATCGAAACCTATAGAAATCCAGCAGATAGGCTTTCTGTGGCAGGGATAGGCAGTAGTAATTTCCATCTCGCAGATTTTGGTTTCGGGCGGTTACTGCTACTTTCCCTGCTTCGTTCAAATTTTGCAGAGTGCATGTTTACCGTTCCAACTCAATTTGAATCCCGTTTGTATTCTATTTTTTTCGGGCGGGATCCATTTTCAATTGGAATTACATTCTATATACATCATTTTTTATATATACTTTCAAAAGCACAACAAAGAATTCTGCAAATCTTAAGGTTGAATTCAAATTTTTTAACCAAATTATGTTCTACTAAAATGTATGGATTAGTAATATCTACATATTAAATAACATAGATGTGCCTGAATTCATATGAGTATGCATGTTTGATAGATCAATTTTGGTTCGAGTATGGATTACATGTATCATCGTCTCGAATTCAAATATTTGAATCCCTTTTATGTTCACTCCTTTCACGCCCATCTCTCTCGCATGCATGCTCCTTCATGTAGCTATCACTCTCTTTTCTCCAGCTCACCCACATGCTCACTTCATGTTTCTCCTATCCTCGCAAACATGGTCTCTCGACGTCTCCCTTGAGAAGTGTCACACTCTCCCTATCATTATACATTACACGGTTTTCATTATCTCTCACGTCTCTACTGTTCTCTGGTATCACTCGGTACCTAACCTTTCTTTTTCACCGCCACACACATAGTCTCCACCCGTCTTTCACTTTGTCTTTCTCTCTATGGGATCTCTCACACACCCTATATGTCTCTAGATATGACTCATACCACTAAAATTACTCTCTCTCTCTCTCATGTAGACACAACATTTGTTGCGGTCTCCTTTCCATCTCCATCCCAGACTGACATTATTCATTTGTTTACTGATCAGACAACCCCCCCCCCATATCTCTCTCTCTCTCTCTCTCACAGACACACACACACAACTCCTGCTTCCACTCCCCTTCCCGACTACCGTCTCTCTCTCTCACACACACAAAACTCTCCTTTCGCACCCCGACTCGTATTTCTCTCACAATCATTTACTGACTAGCCTCTAGATAAGTTTATACACCCGCACACTCGTGCTTCCACTCCCCTTACTGACTACCGTCTCTCTCTCTCACAAAACTCTCGCTTTCGCACCCCGACTCGTATTTCTCTCACAAACATTTATCGACTAGCCTCTAGATAGGTTTATACACCCGCACACTCGTGCTTCCACTCCCCTTCCCGACTACCGTCTCTCTCTCTCACACACACAAAACTCTCGCTTTCGCACTGCTACTCGTATTTCTCTCACAAACATTTATCGACTAGCCTCTAGATAGGTTTATACACACGCACACTCGTGCTTCCACTCCCCTTCCCGACTACCATCTCTCTCACACACATACAAAACTCTTGCTTTCGCACCCCGACTCGTATTTCTCTCACAAACATTTATCGACTAGCCTATAGACAGGTTGATACACCCGCACACTCATGCTTCCATTATCGCATACATGTCTCTCTCTCGCTCCTTGTATCTATGTAGAATTTTCTTCCCTTCTTGAGACACGCCCTCTTGATCGTGCACACACACACTATCGCCTCATTTTAAGCTGATACCTATCGTACACACACTCGTTGTGTCTTTGTCACACATGCACTCCGTCCTCCTCCATTCTCCCTCCCTCTCACACGCACATGGCCTTTTTGCAACAACTAGCAAGATGCCCATGCGTTGCACGGAACATCAAGATGCATTTGTATGAGTAGTTTATCTTGTGGGGGGGAGGATGAACGAGTTAAGGCCTTATTTGCAAATGTAGAGAGGGGTGTGGGTATCTTTTTGCAAAATTGCCATAGTTTCCTTCCTATCCGTCAGATATAGATCGGACGGGCAATATTGCAGGATGGCAGGCACACCATCATCACTGACAATGCTTTTTATAAGAGTAGAGATAAAAAAAGAGTTGGTGATGATGGTGGGCCTGCCATCCTGCAATGTAGGTCATCCGATTTATATCTGACTGATAGGAAGGAAAATATGGTAATTTACCCGCACTCATCACCACATTTGCAGATAAGGCCTTCCCTCGTTCATCCTTTTCTCCCACAAGATCTTGATGTTCCTGCAACGCACGGGCATCTTGCTAGTAAGAGTAGAAATTAGACATATACCACTTCTCGAATCTTGAAACCAACAACATTCCTCCCTTATCTCATCAAAACCGCCAAAGGAATATATTTTGAGTGAAACATAACATATTTTTAGTGATATACGTATTTCAAAACTAGACTTTTTTCTATCAAATAAGTAAATATGTATTATTCTACTTTGATCGTGTGGCAACGCATTGGCACATTGCTAGTAGTTATTATAATTTTTTGGACACCAGAAAAACGGTGGAGTACATATACGAAGAGAAGAGGCGCACGCACGTAGTCGGCCTCTTGCTGTCTGGCACACATAGTGTTACGTAAAGGCGACATTAACAAATAAACCCTAAAACCCTAGGTGCACGATTGCTGCATTTGCAGGTACCGGGTACGTGGTGGAGCACCTTTGTAGGAATAGTCAGCTCGCGTGATAATTTGATCCGTAGGAGTTGATGGTCGGGACCATAGCTGAACGACCTGGAGGCGATGGCTTGCCAGTTGCCACAGATCGAGTAGCCATGTTTAAAATATCATTTTTTAGCGGGGTTAAGAGTTCCGATTTTCGATGGCGCGTTATAAGTACTAAGTAGTTTTTAGAACGATTGGTATGGAGTGAAAATGGAATTCATAGTACTACGTACCTCCTTGGCGTATGGTTGTATGGGTTTACATTGCGAGATGTTGAACCAGGTAGTTCTAGGGCAAATACTATGGTTTAGATTTATATGCTGGTTTTCAGTAATGAAAATCAGAAGGGGAAACCCTTCTTTGATTTTAAAAAAAACTACTACCTCCATACTGGTTTACTAGTCCCCATCGTATTTTGGGTCAAAGTTTGTCCACGAATTTTACTTGTAAAATGTGAATGGAAAACGAGATTTTGTTATACCTAAACAAAAAAAGGACTGGAGGGGGTGATTGCTCTAACACGGACGCGACCTCTCATAGCGCACGCATTGAACGTGCGCGCCGGGCAAGAGGCCCCCACTCGCTGCAGGCCCGGCTGAGCACGCCTCCTCGCCGCGTGCAACCAGCTTAAGACTGCTTCCTCTGTTATTGATTGGAAAGTAATTACTGTTATTACATGACCGGGAAAAAATATTTTGTGCCACATTAGTAGATGCACGGACATCACAACAGGCATGCTGACTGGATAAACATTTGAACCTAGCTATTATGAAGGAAATTTTGTATTGACAACAGTTTTAGATAGCAGGAGATGCCTAGCCTGCTCTGCCTCTGCTACCTTATTTCTGGCTTCTTCGATACCTTCTTTGGCTTGGGAGAAGAGAGCATCTGATTGCTCTTTTCGCTTCTTTAGGAACTCAGCTACATTCTCAAGGGCTACTGCATGCTTCATTTCAGCCTTTACTAGAGCCACGAGGACACGAACAGCTAACGACTCCACCTGGCTCGTGTGTAATCCGGCATCATCTGGGAATTTGCACCTTATGTCTAATCCAGCATCATTAGGGAACTGGCACCTTGTGTGTAATCCAGCCTCATTTTGGAAGCATGATCTCGAGGTTGACCATACTTCCCTCCTCGAAGGAACTGCATCCTGACATGAAGTTACTTCTTTTTTAGATCAATACTCAGAGCAACCCAGATCCATTTAGTAGAAGCCGAATAAACAGAACTCGGAGAAGTGAATTCGAAAGGAAAAAAAATATAAAAACAGACTACAAGGTGAGAACACCCACTTCCTACATCAAGCCAAAAATGAAAGCATTAGGACGATTAAGACTCTTCTTATTACACATCGAAGAACACCAGGCTTAAGAGAAACAGAAACTACAACCTATACACATCGAAGAACACGAGGCCAAACGAAAGTAATTGAAAGGGTGTTACTTACCAAAGCTTGTTTTACAGGTTCAGTGCAGCTCCTCTTTAACTTGCCACGCTCCTTGAAGATGTCCCCAATATCCCGTATTTGGTCTTCATTGCTACTCTGCATGTTCGCACTCGTGGTTTTAAAATCTCAATATGACAAGAAAAATATACAACTAGTAATACTCGCGCATCTTGTGGGCAACATTAAAGCACTCGTCTGCCATCTTAGAGCATCTCCAACAGAATCGCAACGCGTGGCGCTTTAAAAAAGCATTTATAGTGCTGAGATCGAGAAGTAGAGAGACTAGAGAGTAGAGGATAGTTCTCAGCATTGATAGATAGAAAAATAGATAATTCAACTACTCCTCGTCGTCTGACTACTCCTCGGTGATATCCTCCTCCGACGTCTGACTGTAGGCGTGAAGATATTGATCGTCGTCGGATTCCCAGGGCGACGCTGCTCCTAGCCTCATGTTGAATTGAGCGTCTGCTTTTCGCCTATGCTTGTCCTCGCGATAGGCGGCTCGCTCCGCCCTCCTCTTATCCCTATCCGCCCTCCTTTGCGCGTAGAACTCGCGCTCATTGATGATGTCCTACGGGAAGTGTTGGCGCCACAGCGCCATGGCTTCCTCGTCCATCTCGGCGATGCCGAGATGGTGCTCCCGCCTCCAGTTGTCGCGATGATCCTCGTCAGTGCTAAGCCGCGGCAGAGGCACGAGCTCCTGCGCCCGCTCCCGCATCGGCATGTTGGGGAAGTTCAATGTTCTATGAGGCCACCGGATGCGCCACGCCACCGTGTCGTATGCGCGGGCGGCCTCGTTGGCAGTGTCGAAATTGCCGAGTCCAAGGCACATCCCGCGGAACCAGATCTTGGCAAAGAAGCCGCCGGAGGGGCGCGCACGGACGCCGCGGTATCCCCAAGTTTCCCGGTGATGCGGCGGCATGGTGGCGCGGTAGCGGTGAGGCGAGAAAGAGCGGGGAGAGAGTGGTGGCGAGGCACAAAGCAGGGAGAGAGCGTTGGCAAGGCACAAAACGGTGGGAGGGCACGCCGGATGCCACGCGCCAAAACTAGCGCACGCCCAGCAGCTTTTTCCCGCGCGCGCATGATCCTTTCCCAACGTCGCTGCTATCTCTACTCTCTTCTCTACTGTTATATTTATTTTATATTTAATATTTATCTCTACTTCTCTACTGTCTACTTTTTTTCTTTATACTTTTTTCTCTACTCTTATAAAAAATAGAATTGGTGATGATGGTGTGCCTGCCATCCTGCAATATAAGTCGTCCGATTTATATCTGACGGATAGGAAGGAAACAATGGCAATTTTGCAAAAAGATACCCACACCCCTCTCCACATTTTCAAATAAGGTCTTCCCTCTTTCATCCTTTTCTCCCACAAGATAAACTACTCATACAAATGCATCTTGATGTTCCGTGCAATGCATGGGCTTCTTGCTAGTCTTATCTTATAAAAAAACAAAGTTGGTGATGATTGTGTGCCTGCTATCCTGCAATATAGGCCGTCCGATTTATATCTGACAGATAGGACGGAAACAATGGGAATTTTGCAAAAAGATACCCATACCCCTCTCGAGATTTGCAAATAAGGCCTTCCCTCGTTCATCCTTTTCTCCCACAAGATAAACTACTCATACAAATGCATCTTGATGCATGCAACGCATCGGCATCTTACTAGTTCTAAAAAACTTTCCATCATTTGCCACACTACTGGTTGCATATAGAAAACCTACCCAAGCACAGCGCAATACAGGAGCGACACACAATTACAAGCTGATATTTTGTTGGACAATGGAGGCTATAAACAATTACTTTTACAGGAACAATAGCACCCTGGAAATTTGAAGTGTAGGTATGAACAAAATTGGAACTGCACACATACTGCTAAGTGATTCAATACACACATTACCAATCGAGGAGGAGAACGATGATCACGGCGGCCTCTGTGAGTCATGGTCGGCAATGGGAGTCAATTCATTGTCCACGCTGGTGGTGCTTCTGCGCTTGGCATTGGCTTCCGAGTAGAAGATCCGACACCATGGAAGACGATGCCGGGGAAGAGGCTCCGTGTATGACAACGACGATGGACCGGCTGCAGTGCGGCGTACCAGGTCATCGATGAGGCAGAGGCACTGCGGTGGACGAGTGCGCCGATGTAAAGGGGATGAGCACGAAGGCTGCGGGGCTGTGGAGAAGTCTATTTTGCGTTGGGGATAGAAAATGGGGCGTATTCAGGTGTACTACTCTGGGTGCCGGGGTGGGGTTGGCTGGGTAGGGTGAACCTGAATTTACAAAAACAGCCCCCTACCAAGCGTCATCCGTAGGCCTGTTCTGAAGGCTATGATGGTAACTTCCCACTGCTCGAATCAGGGTCGCGGAAGATTTTCCCGCCGACCTCAAAATTTTGTGACACTGAACTCCTCGTGTGGCATGTTGAGTGATTCGGCTAAGCAACTAGCGAGTTGTACTAGTAAACTTTGCATATTAGGTTTGACCGAAGTCAAATTTCCTAAAGTTTGACCAAGTTTATAGAAAAAATATAAACATTTACCATAACAAATATGTATGATGTGAAAGTACATTCAATAATGAATCTAATGGTATTTATTTGTTATTGTATATGTTAATATTTTTTGTTATAAGCTTTCTGAGAGTTTACAAAACTTGACTTTGACCAATGCTAATACGTGGACTTAAATAAAAACGGAGGGAGTACACATTTGTTTTCTTAGTTTGTAGTGAACTAATCATTTGTTGAAATAGTGAAATAAATATATTAGGCTATACAATTCAAAAGTTACAATCATTGTTGAATCCCAAGATGTATACAAGGTCTATAGTACTTCACGACATTCTCAAACTCACATAATCCTAGTCAAATGAGAATCTAAATGCATTTCATAGTTATTACTTTGTAGGATACAACAAAACCAACCATAACTCTACATCAGCCATTACAGAAGCAACATTTTGAACATATCCCAATGTTTGAATGAAACGTGCAGAGAGAGCTTGCGAAGATGGAATAGATAGGGCGGGAAAGATTGTATGTATGTGGATGAGAGAGTAGGAGACAAACCTAAC
Source organism: Triticum timopheevii (assembly GCA_963921465.1). Classification (NCBI taxonomy): domain Eukaryota; kingdom Viridiplantae; phylum Streptophyta; class Magnoliopsida; order Poales; family Poaceae; genus Triticum; species Triticum timopheevii. Next base: position 91,252,300 of record OY997271.1, read on the forward strand.
GAGACATGGGGAGAGAGATAGAGAGAGAAAGAGAGAGGAAGAAGTTAGATCTGTGAGAAAGATGGGGACATGTAATATACGTGAGATGCGTGCGCATCCGGATTCTGTATATGTGGAAGGAGAAGAGACAACATGTTTGATGAGAGAGCTGGAAAAACATGGACGAGAGGGGAAGGATCTCGCCGGTTGAGGGATTGATAATTTTGTGCTGGGGAGAGAGGGATTGGTAATTGTGTGTGTGAGAGAGAGAGGGTGGGGGGAGGAGTCAGTCAGCCGTCGTCACATCATCCTGCTTCCAAATGGCCCCGCATTCTCTAGCGTGGTGTGGTCGCCGTCTTCGATCTCCTCGATGCCCTCTTTGAAGATTGAGGGTTTGTGCATGTTGGCATGCAAAGAAGAACAAGCAAGAGTGGTCGCCGTATAACCTTGGATGGGGATGAATTGTGTGCTCGGGGGAGGGTCTCTGTGTGTGTGTGTGTGTGTGTGTCTCAGATATTGAGAGAAAACAAACCTAAGGAGAGAAAATGGGTATTCACGAAGAGATTGTGCGGGCCTTGAGGTGGGCAGGGGCCGGGTGAAGGTGTCAAAATGTGCGCGTTGATGCATGTGTTACATGCGATCGTGCGAGGGACGGACGAATCGAGAGAGACGGTTGTTGTGTTACGGATGCTCCTCTCTCCTCTCTCTCTCTCTCAGTCACGCACACACGCACGCACACACACACACACATACACACATACACACACACACACAAGTAAACTAGAAGACCGTTCTCTCATGTATACACAACGTATTGGCATTTGTCTATGTCTCACTCATGCATGATCATTTGCACATTCACACCTCTCTATGTCTGTGTCACACGCACACCGTCTCCACATTGCCCTTCCGCCAAAACACACATATCAACACATACACACGTTCTCTCTCAGCCAGACACACAAAATCAGTATTAAAAAAATTAGGGCGCACCTAAAATGTCCAAATCCAAATAAACACGAACAAGAGATAAATTCAAATATATGGAACTATTGCAGCGTCAAGAACTTTTCCAGGAAAAAAAGTTGTGTAATATTCGGGTATTGTTTACACACACAAAAAGGTTTGGTGGATGTCCTTCAAGCGCAACACGGTGACGCACCGTTTGATCGACCGCGCGGCTGCGGTTCACGCGCTTTCACAGGATTCCGTATCGTGGCTGTGGTACTAACTAATAAAAGCGCTGCTTAAGTCTAACGTTTACGTGTACTAGTACGATTTTATTTTAAGTCTGACCAACCTTATATAAAACTAAAGTAAGCTCCCATACGCGCACTCATCAATATGCCGCCGCCGCCGTTGCGCATGCTGGCGCCCGCCTGCTTCGGCCAACAATTTCTCGCCCATCACCGTCGTGTAACCGCCATCCCTGTGCCATGAAGCTGAAGGCTCACCCACTCACGTTGTCTGCAGTTCCTCCTCGCAATGCCGCCGCGCTACCAAGCACGCGAGCAGCTGGTGGAGTCGCGTCTACGCACGCAGCTTTCGAAGAGGAGGACAAGCGCATACTCCAGCACGCCTGCAAGGAGGAACTAGCATGTCATTGTCGTCTCCGCCCGCGCGGAGGAGGCGCGCATGGTGGCTGTCGCGGCGAAAGCCGGTCGCGTGCACGTCGAGCCCGCAAACCAGGTGTGTACGCGGAATCTACCGTCGAGACCTTGAATGCCACGTGGATCCTGCAATCTGAAGGAGCAATTTGGGTCAGTCGAGTCTTGTGAGCTGTTTGATGTAACATGGATGACTAGAAGGGCTTCTTCCACCTCTTCTGCCATCTTCTTCCTTTGCTCCGTCGAACTTGTTTCACAAATCGACTGACCCAAATTATACTACTAGTACGAACGTATTAAGTACAGCAGGAACACGAAGATACGAGCAGTAGTACCAACTGCAAGAAGAACAATAGTAAGACATAGTACTAGTACTACTGTACGTACTAAAGAGTTCAAATAATGAGAAAGAACATAAACATAGTTCTGCTGGGGCCTCAGCACAACACACCTTGAAAATAAACTAAGCAACTAGTCTGCTTGACACTGCAGTAGAACCAACATGAGCGACGACACTGCCACCTACTCAGAGTCCGAGTCCATGTCCTCGACTTCGTCCTCGTCCCTCTTCCTCTTCCTCTTCTCCGACACTTCTTTGCTTGAACCGGACACTGGGCTCTGCTTCTTCATCCAACCCTTGTAGATATTTAAACAAAGGTAGGCATCCATTGCTGCGTACAGGATGTGATCTTCATCTAGTGTCTTCGACTCCCATGCATGATGAAACTCGTGATGGGGTTTCTTCAGTCATGGCTGCTGCCAGGGTCAGCATTGAAGGTTGAGAGAAGGACACCAGCCTTGTCTTCTGGAGATCGAAGGGCTGGCCTACAACGAGACCTATCCGATGCAGGACATCACTGTCATTCCTAAAGTCTACAGTAACGAATTTCACTCTTTTGTCCTTGAGGAAGTTCTTAAAATCCTGGCACTCAACGTTGGCATGGCATATGTGGTAGACCAAGAAAATGTTATGTACGCAAACCTGGATCACGGCGGGCTTCTTCCTCTCTGCCTCCTTTAGAATCCTCTCTCTTTCCAGGACTGTGGTGTACTCAACATCTAGCCCAGCGACCCACTCATCCGTTGAACTGTTAAACATGCGTAGGAAATGAGCAAGCCATGCTTTCACCGTCTCGGATCCACGTGTGTAGATGACGATGAACTCATCACCTGTGATGGCTCAAACCTGGTACTCAGCGGCGACCATGAGGATTTGGGAGGCCATGGATTTTGGAGGAGGGTTAGGAGAAGTTGAACTGTTGTACCCCACAAAAAAAACTGGGAGCAAACTAATGTGAAAGGACGGGACGACTGGGAGCGAACTGTTGTAAGGTAGAAGACGGGGACGAGTACGGTGTGCGAATGGCGTGGGGTTGTTGGCTTGTCCGGTGGATAAACGGCTGCAAGCCCCCAAAGAGTTCTCGAGAACTATGCGGGACCCACTAGATGTCATGTCTACTAGACCCATATTGTAGGCCTGACGGTATAGCTTCTGCCTGTTCGCATGCCATGCCGGCGCGTGGATGTAACTTCACTTAATTCCGTCAACCGTCGCGCCTCCCATGACCTTCGCCTCCCTCGCGCGGTTGCGCCCTTTGAGACTTCAACTGGCTATAGATGAGCAAATTTTTTTTGCCTACTTCGCAAGCATGATACTCCCTCTGGTCCTTTTTACTCCGGTCAACTGTTTGCAAAGTGTTTGACCAAATTTATACTGAAAATATCAATATCTACAATACTGATTATAATGAGTATAAGAACTACGTTTTATAATGAGTGTAAAAATATTGATTTGACATTGTGAATGTTGATACATTTTTCTATACGTTTGGTCAAAGTAGAGGTACATTGACTTCAGACAAAACTTAAATGCACAATGCAGACTAGTTCCTCCGTCTAGGTGCGTGCCATGTCCTATATTGTCATCACAACAAGGTTATCTATTAGAGTACTACTACCTCCCTTCTAGTTTAAAGGGCTCAATTCAAAAATTTCACCTACTCTTAGCAAGATAGTAGAAGCGGTGGAATAGTTTTTGAAGTCTGCAAAAGTACTCAACTAATGCTGTCGTTCTTCACAAAAAAGGTGTTTACCAATGCATGCATGAACACTACTTACTCTAACCCCCTGTCGGTGTCAAAACCGGCGGATCTCGGGTAGGGGGTCCCGATCTGTGCGTCTTAGGCTAATGGTAACAAGAAGCAAGGGACACAATGTTTACCCAGGTTCAGGCTCTCTCGATGGAGGTAAAACCCTACTTCCTGCTTGATTAATATTGAAGATATGTGTAGTACAAGAGTAGATCTACCACGAGATCGAAGAGGCTAAACCCTAAGAGCGAGCCTCTGATGGTATGATTGTAATTGTGACCGGCCTTCTAAGAACCATCCTCTCCGGTTTGTATAGACACGGAGAGGGCTAGGGTTTACATGGAGTCAGTTACAAAGAAGGAAATATAATATCCGGATCGCCAAGCTTGTCTTCCACGCAAAGGAGAGTCCCATCCGGACACGGGCCGGAGTCTTGAGTCTTGTATCTCCATGCTTCAATAGTCTGGACGATGTATACAGTCCGGCTGTCTGGATACCCCCTAATCCAGGACTCCCTCAGTAGCCCCTCAACCAGGCTTCAATGACAATGAGTCCGGCGCGCAGTCTTGTCTTCGGCATTGCAAGGCAGGTTCCTCCTTCCAAATACTCCAAGGTTATTATCGAACACGGTAGGCCATGTCCGGATCTGCAAAATGATCTTCTCATACCACCATAGAGAGAATGATACTTCAGCTGAAACCTTTTTAAACGACGTGACATGTCCTTACGGTCGGGTCATTATTTGAACCGTTTTCCTGCAACCAGCCACAGCGCGTATTGTGAGGCAGTTTCCTTGACATGTCTTGTCAAAGAAGAGATCGTGTCCCCTTATCACAAGATTCTCATCAATACGGGTATGGGTAATCCCCCCATGCCATCAATCGTGGCGCTTGGGAAGTAAGCGATTCTCAACAGGCTAGTGGGGAGGCGCACCGCTTTCGTCGCCTCTATAAAGGGATAAGAGTTCCCCATTCTTACCCACGCCTTCTTCCTCCTTTGCCCACTCTTGCCTCCTCGAGCTCCAGCGCCCTAGTCCAAGTCTTCTCCGCACATTAGACATGTCCGGAGCAGGAGGTAAATGAGTGGCTTCCACCGTGAAGGAGAAGAATATCGCAAGTCTTCGAGTGGCCGGATACTTGGCCGCAGACATAGCGCACCGGCTACCAGATGATGGGCAGGTCATTCCAACTCCAGGACCCCATGAGAGGGTCGTATTTCTTGCCCACTTCGTCCGTGGACTGGGGTTTCCACTCCACCCCTTCGTCCGCGGGCTCATGTTCTACTACGGGCTAGATTTCCATGATCTAGCCCCGAACTTCGTCCTCAACATTTCGGCGTTCATCGTCGTATGCGAGGCTTTCCTCCTCATCAAGCCTCATTTCGGCTTGTGGCTGCAAATCTTCTACGTGAAGCCGAAGATCGTGAGCGGCCAGCAAGCGGAGTGCGGTGGAGCCATGGTGGGTAAGATGCCTAATGTCACCTGGCTGGATGGCTCCTTTGCGGAAACCGCAAAATGGTGGCAATCGGGGTGGTTCTACGTCACCGAGCCGTGCGACGCCAACTGGGCGGCGGCCCCCGAGTTCCGATCCGGAAACCCTATGCGGCTCACCTCCTGGGAACAGAAGGGCCTGTTATGGGGCGAATCTGTAGAGCTGACCGGACTCCAAAACTGCATCAAGGGCATGAAGGACAAGAACATCAAGCTCTTCAACGTTATCCAGGTCATGCTTGTTCGCCGGATTCTGCCATGCCAAAGGCGGGCATTCAATCTGTGGGAGTTCGTCCCGGCCGAACACCAGACGCTTAAGAGGCTCTACGGCATGAAGCACAAAAACGCGTGGAAGGCGTTGTTCAAGGCCTCCGAAGTACCTCCTCCCATATCCGAGGACCGTGGGTTCCAGGCCACGCGGTCTCCTAGTCAAGTGAGTTCTCATGCTGCCACTGGATTCGGCTCTTCCCAGTATATTAATGGGGGAACCTTAAGTAATCGTGCGTATTTGTTCAGGATTGGGTGGAGACACCAGAGCAGATTGATTGTTCGGCTCCGCTGCCAGAAAGCCCAGCTAATGATCTCCTGACGAAGATGCTGGTCCTGGCGCCCTACAAGGGGCCGGAGAAGAAGGCCGATAAGAAGGCCCCGGGGAGCCGAAAGGGTCTCCGCCGCAAGGTTGCGCCTGAAGCCTCATCCGAAGATGACAAGGCGCACTCCTCCCCTGAAGGGGAAGAAGAAGAAGAAGAAGAAGAAGAGGCGGCCCCATTCGGAAAGGATGAGGGGCCTGAGAGGGCGGACCAGGGGGCCAGGAGAGGCCCCCGGCGCAAGGCCGTCATACCCTTGTCATCCGATGGCGATGAGGCAGATTCCTCTCGCGGAAGCGGGGGGGAAGCAAGAAGAAATTCCACCTCCCCGTATTGGGGGGGGAGAGGAAGGCCACCCCGGAGGGGGAGGCTGAGGCATCCAAGAAGGGAAAGGCGTCCCTTCTGGACTACTCCGCCACCACCGCTGATAGCTAGGAGGGGTGGCTGCCCAGGAAGAAGCCCCTAGTATGTGCACTCCATCGTAATTTTGCTTCATAGTTTTGTTATAGCACCGAACTTGTTTGTTGTCCGGCCAGGGCCCATCCCGAGGTGTCGTCTTCGGACGGGTCCTTGAGTGATTTGGCGATGAACTCGCTTCCGACAGCCACTACTTCTCAGCCTGCGGACGACACGGAGGTGTTGTCCCAAAGGCTCCCAGAGCAGGGAGAGGTGGATCTGGAGGCGCCCCAAGGCGGCATTCCAAACGTCGGACACGCAGGGTTCAAGATCCCCGTAGACTGTGTTGGCGAGAGCTGCAGTAAGCCGGACTCTCAGCCGAACACTGTTCCGAAGCCTTCAATGGTTCCGGACTTAGGCGGACAGCCCCTCGTTAAGGAGGGCGAGCCGTCTGTGCCGAGGACTTCTGCTATGCCCAAGGCGCCGGATTGTCTGCTGGAAGCGCTTCGGGGTGCTTCCATGGATGAAGAGCACCGTACTCTTATGAGTGCGGTGATTCAGAAGGTTTTGTCAGCCAAGAGTGGAATAACCGAAGCCTACACCAGCCTCCTGACAGGCTTTGAGGTAAGTAATAAAAATGTGTGAACATGCCAGTGCCAGACCCTCCATCTCATCAAGTGGAGGTTGAAAATCTTGAGGCTGCCACCACCAACACAAATGAAGCTAATGACGTAGTCATGGCTGAAGCAAGTGTGGAGCCTGCACCAACCAATATGCAAGAAGCCAATGCTGCAACTGCTCCTGAAGCTTCTGTTGTGCAGCCTGAAGCCTCTGTTGTTGCCACTGCTCCTGTTCCGCCACCAAGACCCCATACAATTGAGCAAGCATACAACCATGGCCAGCTAATCACTGTCAAATGGCCCGTTCTGGTCCCTCCGCCTAATGCCTCTGGTCCTCAGTTTGATTATCATATTGAGCATAGGCCTCGGGTCCAGAAACCAAAGCCAAGACTGCCAAGGTTCCCAGGTGCTTCCACCTCTACAGGGTCCTTCAATGCAAATGGCATCAGAAGCAACAACACCTTCTTTGACAGTGCAAAGAACCCCTACTCAAGGCCAAGAATATCATCTGATCATTTCTGGAGCTATCAGCAGCGAAGCTATTACTCCTGCGTACTGTATGATCAAGGGCGCATTTTCCCTCATATGCACCTCGACACTGAAGCCATTGCAGGACTGCCATGCTTAGAAGAAGCACTTGACTGCTTTCGTGATGCAGGTCTGCTCAGCTTTGTGACAGACAAAGAACATTGGAATGAGGAACTTTTGCTTCAATTCTATGATACCCTCCACATTCGCGGCTACAACAGGGATACAAAGACATGGGTTCTCGAGTGGATGATAGGAAATGTTCATCATGAAGCCAAAGCTCTTGACATCATTGAGCTTACGGGCGTACCCACTCCCGGAGAGCTGTTCGAACCCGATTGTCAACTCCACCGCAATGCACTGGAGAGCATCTTCCATAAGCCAGAGCCCAACATGAGCCAGATGTTGAGCATGATGAAGCCTCTGCCACGTGACGCTGAATACCCAAAGGAGTTCTTTGTTGATGACCTTGAGTATCTGCCTCGCACAATATATCACATCATCACGCGGACTCTATGGCCTATCAAAGGGCATTCATCAGCTGCAAAACTTGAAGGAGACATGAAGACATTGGTCATTTACATCCTCAATGGCATCAACTTCAATACACAAGAATTCTTCCTCCGGTAACTGGCTGCGTCTGGATCTGACCTTTTTGGCCTGAAATTCTATGCTCCATGGGTTATGTGCCTCATCAAGCTACACTCTGCTATCAACTATCCGCCCTCTGCTCGCAATCATCTGATCTTTCTACCAGAGGTTGATATATCAGTTGAAGCCATATACCCTGAGCCTGCAAAGAAGCCTCTTTGTCTTCAAAATGCTGAACACCAAAGCTTCACTCAGCCAATGGAAGGAGTCCAAGCAGTAACTCGTGTCTATCCAATGTCTGGGAACACTCGTCTGCCTCATCGTGCGCAAACTGAAGCTACTGAGAGCACAATTGCCCAAAGGCCTAAGAAGCGCTCTCGAGTCCTAAATGACCGAGAACTTCTTGTGGCACTGCATTAGAAACAAGACAAGCATCACTTCTGGCTCAAGCGACAGATGCAAAGCCTCTTGGTGGACGTCAATCGCATTCGAAATCTTGCCACCAAGAATGCCTTTGTCACTCACGAGACCTGTCGGCGATCATGGAAGAGTTTGACACTACTCAGTGCTGAAGTAGATCTTCAAGACGATGGCTTCACTAAAAGATTCATGTTTGACTCCACTCCTCCATGGAATAATAGTCTTCAAACTCATATGCTTCTCCCCCTTTTGTCAGTAATGACCAAAAAGGTCTGAAATCGAGTATCTACTCGTCCTCATGAGGAGTAGGTGAAGCAGCTGGGTTGTCGTTGTTGTTTGGCGGCACAGACGAACTTGGTGCAGTGTCGATACGTGCAGAAGTAGGGGGCGGTGAAGTAGCATCGTCTTCATAATCGATCACTTTGGCATTCACAGTTGCCGTGGAGGAAGAATAGTCAGAGTCTTCAAGGGATGGAGTTCGACGTAGGACAACATTCCGTGGAGGAGTGGAGTCGAACTCCATCCCTTGAAGACTCTGACTATTCTTCCTCCGCGGGAACTATGAATGCCAAAGTGATCAATGATGAAGACGATGCTACTTCACCGCCCCCTACTTCTGCACGTATCGACACTGCACCAAGTTCGTCTGCGCTGCCAAACAACAACGACAACCCAGCTGCTTCACCTACTCCTCATGAGGACGAGTAGATGCTCGATGTCTTCAAACCTTTTTGGTCATTACTGACAAAAGGGGGAGAAGCATATGAGTTTGATATTCTTCAAGCGGGTTCATATGGGCAGTTGCTTTATATTTTGCCTAGTGATTACAACTCTTGCTTTTGATACACTTCGTTCTTTGAGTTGTAACACTTAAACTCGATGGTCGTCTGCTACTTATTTGCTTTTCCATGTGCGATGATAACTTCCGCACTTAGATCATTCTGCAGATGTCCATTTTTCATTATGCATGTCACTCTCTTAGTTATATCATTTCATGCATGATGAATTATCTTCATAAGTTGAAGAGGATCTCCACAAGTACAACCTGCCATGTGCATTTGCATTCCAAAAGCAAATTACTTATATGCACATCTTCAGGGGAAGCCCTTGCCACTTATGAAGACAATACCCTATCCTTTACAATTTCACATACTTTATCCCCGTTGAAAACTTCAACCAGTTTGTCATCAATCACCAAAAATGGGGAGATTGTAAGTGCATCTAGTGCCACCCCTAGTTGGTTTTGGAGTATTGATGACAAAGTTGGTTGAGGGACTAATGCGTTTGTGAGAACTGCAGGATAACGCAGGTAGTGTCCCTCATTGATTCGGTTTACCTACCGAAGATGAGCCCTAAAAATGTATGAAGACATTGACGACAATGGTGGTATGTGAAGATATTCATATTGAAGACTATGACATGAGAAGACATTGAGTGAAGGCTATGGAGCGCTAAGACTGTGTTGTTTCGTTGTTTCCTTTTCTTCTTTGCTGAGTCATAGGAACCACCATACTGTTAAGTGGGGTCCAAGTGAACAAAGTCAGAATGACTGAAGTGATGCTCAACCCAAATCCTATGTCTTCGAGCGAAGACAATGAGAGCAAATCTTATCCAGAGCTGGATTAGTCAGCTTTGCTTGTAGCCCAAGTAAAGTTGCCGTGTGTGTTTGAAATCTGACTGTTGGAACACGTGTCAGTTCCTTAGTGACCCAGGGTCATTTCGGACATATCAGGTCGGGTTGCCTTGTGGCTATAAATAGCCGACCCCCTACACCATAAATTGGTGGCTGCTCAGAGTTAGTTCACGGCTTTTGTCGTTTGAGAGCAACCCACCTCGAAGCCTTTGAGAGAGAGAAATCCTTGCGAGGACAAAGCCCAAACACCCAGAGCCAAAGAGTGTTAGGCATCACTGAAGTCTTTCTGTCTGAGTGACCTGAAGACTTATTACACTTGAGGATTGTGTATCCTCCAGCCAGTTAGGCGTCGCGTTCCGAGCATCCAAGAGTCATTGTGGATTGCCGGTGAACGAAGTCTGTGAAGGTTCGGAAGTCTACCTTGAAGACTTACCAGAGTGATTGGGCGAGGACTGTGTGTCCTTAGCTCCAGGGGAATAAGGTGAAGACGCGGTCTTCTAAGTTAAATCTCAGCCTCCCTAACCAGATGTACAGTTGTCACAACAACTAGAACTGGTCCAACAAATCATGTGTCTTCAACAAGTGACTGGTGCTATCCTCTCCCTCCCTTTACTTTGAGTTTGTCTTCGTGAAGTCATTGCCTATTTGTCGTACCTGTTTGACTTCATTACTTGACTACTATCGTTGGTTGGCTTCATACTATGTTCCATCCTAATCCTTACTACCAAGCTGCTATTAGTCTTTGTACTTTCACATTATTGCATACTTGACTATGGTTTGCTTGTTGTAGTTTATCTTCCGCTGCATATCAATTATGTCATTTCTATTGTTTGTCTTCGAAACTTCCACGTTTTGAACTCTTTGATAAAAATCGCCTATTCACCCCCCCTCTAGTCGATAACTAGCACTTTCAATTGGTATCAGAGCAAGGTACTCCCTTGTTCTGTGTGATTCGGTTTAACCACCTGGAGTTTAGCTATGTCGACTGCAGGGATAATCAAAGTCTCCGCTGCTTGCCCTGTGTTCGACGGAACTGAATATCCCTACTAGAAGAATAAGATGTACATGCATCTTGAAGCCATTGTGTCGACCTCTGGTATGTCGTCAAGAACGGCGTTCCCAAAACTGGTGAAGGTGTCACCCCTACTGATGTCAAGAAGTTCATTCAACTGGACTCTACTGCAAAGAATATCATCTGTCGTCATCTGACCAAAGGATAGTATGGCCGTGTGAGTGCTCTGGAAATGTCAAAGCTAGTCTGGGACTGGCTATCCAATGTCAACGAAGGCGTCTCAACTCAGAGAGATCAAAGGATCAATGTTCTTCGCAACCTCTTCAACCGCTTCAAGAGAAACAACAATGAAAATGTCCAGCTCATGTTTGATCGCCTCACCGACATCACAAATGAGCTTCAGGATCTCGGCGCCACTGAGATTACCAAGCATGAAATCGTCAAGACACTACTGAGATCACTTGACAGCTCCTTTGACACCCTTGCCCTCATGATACAAGAACGCCCTAACTTCGAGACACTCGATCCGTCTGATATACTTGAGAGGCTCAACACACATGAGTTCCAGCTTTCTGAGAAAAGAGATATCTATGGTCCCAACTATGGCCATACTCGTGCTTTGAAGGCAAAAGTTGTTTCCTCATCTGAAGAAGAATCTGACTGCGGTTCTGATGATCCTGAAGACATTGGAAAGGAACTTGTTATGCTTGTGAAGAAGTTCCAGAAGTTCACCAAGAAGAAGGGCTTCAGAAAGTCTTCACAATCTAGCTCAAGAAATGATGAAGCTTCCACTCATGACAACAAGAAGAGAACATGTCACAAGTGCAAGAAACCGGGACACTATATCTCTGAGTGTCCACAGTGGGACAATGAGAAGAGGAAGAAGAAGAAGAGCAAGGAATATGATTCTGATGACAAGAAGAAGAAGAAATCCTCAAAGTCTTCTTCCAAGTCCTCATCAAGGTCTTCATCTCATAAGAAGAGCTCATCTGGCAAGGCTCGTGCTTTTGTTGGCAAGGAAATGGATTCAGAGGAGGAGTCTGCTTCTGAGGAGGCGGAGGTGGAATCTGAAGAGGAGTCCGACCCTGGCATTGCAAGTTTGGCTCTAGCCATAGCCTATGTTGCCAAGTCCATCTTCAACACTGAAGACAATGACTTCCACACCAACACTGAAGTTGATGACAAGGACGATCCTGCTCCCACCTACTGCTTCATGGCACGTGGTGCCAAGGTAAAATCACGTGATGCTTACTTTCAAACATCAAGTGAAGATGACTCTGATTGTGAATCCAAACCCAGCTACAAAACACTTGCTAAAATTGCAACTGAACAACAAAAGGCTATGGAACATACTCAAAAACTGTTAGACAAAAGCGATGACCTGTTGGACGCGGAAATGACACGTTCACAGTCCTTAGTTGAAGACATAAAAAATCTTCATGCTAAGTACCAAGAACTTGAAAGTCTTCATGAGACGCTCTCAACCACTTATGAAAAGCTCTCCTATGATTATCTTCAAAGGAAGCAAGAGCTTGAGAAATTGAAAGCGGCTCATGAAGATCTTCAAATGGAGAATGAGTCACTTCGCGCTCAACAAATCAGTTCCGCTCAGGATGGATTTGAACCACCTTGTCTAAAATGCATTGAGCGTGATAACGCTACCTCTGTTGCTAAATGTTCCACTGCTGCTACTGTTGCATTGTCTTCAACTACTGATGTGGAAACTAACCCCTCTATGGAGGATACCACTACTATTGCTGATGAAAATGCTAGGTTGAAGACATTGCTTGAAACAGGGATGTATAAAAGTCTAAAAGGACATCAAACACTTTGCGATGTCCTCAAAAAGTAGATTCTGAATCGAAACCCTAGGAAAGAGGTTGTTGGGTTCGAGAGGAAAATGAATGTTGATGGTTCCTACTGGAAGCCTGAGCAGTATCCCAAAACCACATGGGTTGCTGCAAAGGAACCTTTAGTAGATCCATCCACCTTATCTGGCTTCACTTGCGCTAACCATATAATCATTGATGAATCCTTTGATGCAAACTATAAACTATTCAAAAATCAGAATGGTGAAGTGTTTGCCGGGTATATTGGTACTAACTGCAGGAATGGACCACCTATGAAGAAGATCTGGGTACCTAAGCAGTGTATTGAGAATCTTCATGTGAATGTCATCATGACACCACCAAGGAAGAAGACAAACTCCAGACCTATGGCTTCATATGGCCCAAAGGCTTCATACAGATACAGGACTCACCTGAGTCACCCTAACGCCAATGTTTTGCAGGGAAATCGTACTCAAACTTATGAATATGAGCGTGTGTCTTCAAACCGCTTTGTTCATAGAACTAAGAACTTTTCTGCTTATTCATATGAGTATCATTCATGTCCTGCAAGGCTATTTGCTAGGGCTTCAAGGCCAAAATTCTCAGATGCTGCACTTAGACTCATTGCTTCTAAGCCACCCCTGAAGATGTGGGTGGTGAAGAAGAATTAACTTTCTTTTGCAGAATAAGGTCTCCAGCCTACAATCAAAGGCGTCCAATACTATTGCTGGGGACCTAAAACACATTAAGGGACGCATGATTAAATGGTCTTACTATGTATTTCACATGTGAATCGCTTACCAGTCATACTATGAGTTCTAACCTTGATCTAAGTTGTGATAATCCTTGAGTGAATCAAATGCTTATGCTTCACAACACGCTTTGTGAAGCCTATCCTCCTAACTGCACTATAGGGTATGACACCTCATGCTTCAGAATGGATTATGGACAGCGGATGCACCAATCATATGACTGGTGATCGAAGTCTTCTCATGGACTCAACCTTACGTCCATCAGACAAGAGTCACATCACATTTGCTGACACTGGTAAAAGCAAGTCTTTGAAGGGTATCGGAAAGATGATCTATACATGGTAGATTTCTCAGCAGGTCCACAGCTTGCCGTATGTCTTCTTGCAAAAGCTTCAGAATGCTGGCTCTGGCATCGGAGGCTGGGGCATGCTGGCATGAGGAACTTACACACACTCATCAAGAAGAAGCATGTCATAGGCATCAAGGGTGTCAAGTTCAAGAAGGATCATTTGTGTGGTGCCTGCGAAGCTCGAAAGATGACTAGGGCAAAGCACCCCTCGAAGACAATCATGACGACATCTCAACCCTTCGAGCTGTTACACATGGACTTATTTGGCCCTACTCACTACTCTACCCTCACAACAACTGCTTGTCTCTATGGATTCGTCATTGTTGATGACTACTCAAGATATACATGGGTGCACATAATTCTCTACAAGACTGAAGTGCAAGATGTCTTCAGACGCTTCGCCAATCGAGCCATGAACAATTATGGCGTAAAGATCAGGCATATTAGAAGTGACAATGGTATTGATTTCAAGAACACCGGGCTTGATCTTTATCTGGATACAATGGGAACCACTCATGAGTTTTCTGCTCCATACACACCTCAGCAAAATGGCATTGTAGAGCGCAAGAACAGAACCCTCATTGAGATGGCTCGAACAATGCTCGACGAGTACAAGACACCAAGAAAGTTCTGGCCTGAAGCTATTGATACAGCATGTCACATCATCAACCGTGTTTACATCCATAAGCTTCTGAACAAAACATCCTATGAGCTCCTTACTGGCAAGAAGCCAAATGTTAGCTACTTCAGAGTGTTTGGTGCTAGGTGTTGGATCAAGGATCCCCATCACAAGTCAAAATTTGCACCTAAAGCTCTCGAAGGCTTCATGCTCGGTTACGGAAAGGACTCGCACTCTTACAGAGTCTTCAACCTCTATCTCTACAAAATTGTTGAAACTGTGGACGTGCGATTTGATGAAACCAATCGTTCACAAAGAGAGTTCCTGCCAAGTACACTAGATGAAGCTCCGCCCAGCGAATCTATCAAGTTGATGGGAACTGGTGAAATCATGCCTTCTGAAGCACAGCCTGAAGAGGAACTTATCATTTCTGCACCAAACCAACCTGAAGACAATGCTCAGACCGAAGAAAATTCTCCCAATGATGACAATGATCAGCAAGAGCAAGGTCTTCGTCCAGTCGATCCTCGTGTTGCAAATGAAGTACAAATTGAGAAGATAATTGATAGCATCAATGCACCTGGTCCACTTACTCGCTCAAGAGCAACACAGTTAGCAAATTTCCGTGGGCACTTTTCGTTTGTGTCAATATCAGAACCCAAGAAAGTTGCTGAAGCCTTTATGGAACCTGAGTGGATTCAAGATATGCAAGAAGAACTTCAACAGTTCAAGATGAACAATGTTTGGGAACTAGTCAAGCGTCCTGACCCTCGCAAGCATAACATTATTGGCACAAAATGGATATATCGAAACAAGCAAGATGAGCATGGACAAGTCGTCAGAAACAAAGCACGTCTTGTGGCTCAAGGATATACTCAAGTTGAAGGAATTAACTTCGATGAAACATTTGCTCCTGTGGCTAGGCTTGAAGCTATTCGCATACTGCTAGCCTATGCTAACCACCACAACATCTTACTATATCAAATGGATGTGAAGAGTGCATTCCTCAACGGCAAGATTTAAGAAGAAGTGTACGTTGCTCAACCACCTGGCTTTGAAGATCCAAAACATCCTGATATGGTGTACAAGCTAAACAAAGCACTGTATGGCCTCAAACAAGCTCCTCGCGCTTGGTATGATACGATCAAAGACTTCCTAAAGAGCAAAGGCTTCAAACCTGGATCCCTTGATCCCACACTCTTCACGAAGACATATGCTGGTGAACTGTTTGTTTGCCAAATATATTTGGATGACATTATCTTCGGCTGCACCATCCCGAAGTATAGTGATGAGTTTGGATACATGATGCAAGAGCAATATCAGATGTCCATGATGGGTGAACTGAAGTGCTTCCTTGGTCTTCAAATTCGTCGGCAAAGGAATGGCATCTTCATATCTCAAGAAAAATATCTCAAAGGCTGTCTAAAGAAGTTTGGAATGCAAGATTACAAAGGCTACACAACGCCAATGCTAGACAAACACCGTCTGGGCCCCGACGACAATGGTAAAGAGTTCGATCAAAAGGTATATTGCTCCATGATTGGTTCTTTACTTTACCTATGTGCATCTAGGCCAGATATTATGCTTAGTGTTTGCATGTGTGCTCGATTCCAAGCGGCACCAAAGGAATCGCATCACTTAGCTGTGAAGCGAATTCTTCGATATTTGGCTTACACCCCAACACTCGGATTATGGTATCCAAAGGGCTCAAAATTTGATCTGGTTGGATTCTCGGATGCTGATTATGCTGGTGATAAGGTGGATCGCAAGTCTACATCAGGCACATGTCACTTTCTGGGACGATCACTTGTCTGTTGGTCTTCAAAGAAGCAAAACTGTGTATCACTCTCAACTGCTGAATCTGAATACATTGCTGCTGGATCTTGCTGCGCTCAGCTTCTATGGATGAAGCAAACTCTCAAGGACTGTGGCATCAATCTGAAACAAGTACCTCTCTTCTGTGACAACGAAAGCGCCATCAAGATTGCCAACAATCCAGTCCAGCACTCAAAGACAAAGCACATTGAAATTCGTCATTACTTTCTCAGAGATCATGTCATGAAGAAAGATATTGACATCATTCACGTCAACACTAAAGAGCAACTAGCAAATATCTTCAGAAAGCCCTTGGACGAGAAAAGGTTTTGCAAGTTACGATGTGAGCTAAATATCTTGGAATCCTCAAATGTCCTGTGATCAGGCACACATCCTAACACTTATGCATGTTGATGACTTAGATGTGCAACACACGAAGTAAAGTATATCTTCAATCAATGAATACTTACATTCTGATTGTGAATACATTAACATGGAACTTGACTTCAGAGCGCCACGATAATTGTGCGCTGTGTCTGGGTCTAATACTTCCTATACGGTGGGTAACACCACCACCAAATTTCTCGGTTTGAAGTGTTTCACTCATGACGTTATTTTTGCAATGTCTTCGCATTTGGTTTGTCTTCAAATTTCAACTTATCTTCATGATTTACTTCACTATGTTGATCTAATTGCTTTCTGATATATATACTAGTGTTCTGTCCTCTACAGCATTCACTTATAGCTATGTCTTCCTTGTTGAATCTTTGGAACTAAGTGAATGTGATCCGACCCTAATCTCTCTATGCTGTCTATCTCAAACTCTATCTGTCCAAATCATATGCATTCTATTGAAACTGTCGAATGTCTTCTCTGCATCCTTGTCAGCAGAAGACACAGAGATAAACATTAAGTCTGTTTTAAATGATTCATCATTATTGTTTGAAATCTGGAGAAGCCGGAACAACCATCCGACAAACCTGGCGGGCGTGGGAACGTGGGACAACTCTGAGTATGTTGCATGCTTGCCACGTGCCCCTCAGATGTGAACCGCCAGGGGCACCTGCGTAATTGCGCTATGCTGCACACTTCCTTATAAATACATGTCCCCTGCGGTAAAGAAAACCTTCTTCCACCTCTACACCTCATCAAAACCCTAGCGCCACCGCTAGCTCTCGACGACGCCGGCGACAAAGCGCTTAGCTGCCGCGACTTCTCCGACGCCGTCCTCATGCCGGCCGCGGACATCGTCCTCTCTGCTACTGCCGTAGGTGTCCTCCGTCACCAAGTTAGGGCACGGTGGATTGAACTGCTCGGTCTCCTATTCATCCCATCTAGCAGTTCTTCGTGTGGTAAATACAACTCTATTTTTACCATCTTTTTGATCCTCAATGATTCATCCTATTTACCAAAATTGGTTTCTGCCTATACAATGTTAGATCTATTCTGTCTACATCTCATACTGCCTAGTATATTCACTTAAGCTTCATATCTAGTTAGATTCCTCACTTGTACTTATTCACGGATTCGTACAAATCTGGAACCAACTCTCAACATATAAGTGAATGCCTTTGCATCATGAGGTCAATGTCTTCAAACTGATTTATCTTCAAAATCTTCTGAGAATGCATATGACCTCTTCCCCTTCCCTCTCATCTCTAATGCTGTCACAGGTACATGTCCGTGGGAGAATCCCTTGGTTCTCATAGTCTACATTCATTTGTAGAATTCTTACAGCAACACATTAACTCTCCCGAAGCCAGTTCCTGTTTGTCCAGCAAGCGAAAGCCTTTGAAGCCTTTGAACATATTGAAGCCATTCAGTTTGAAGTTCATGGCTGTAGAGAAATCAGTAAGGAAGGGTGGCAGATAGCATCGAGGGGGAACATCAAAAGATTTGCCTGATGACCTCGCAGAGCTTTACAAGACAGATCCTGAAGAGGATTATAATCAACGCAAGACACGAATCCAATGGATTTGACGATATTGGGCTGAACAATGGTTCAAATACAAGTTCGTGACCCAGGAATACGCTGAGAAGAATGCCATCCAAAGTCCTTGGGGTGATATTCTCTATCGAGGCCTTCCACCCAAGAACAGAGCTGAAGCTATTGCACAGGGTTTCTATCCTTGTATGGTCCGTGGACCTCAGCCTGAAAATGCCGACCCATCATCATTGCTCTGGTGTCGTGACTATAATATCTTCAAGCGCAACTTCCAGCATAAAAGGGCATCGGCCAAGGAAAACAAGAAGTCATTGGGATTAGACTTCAACCCTGGTCCCTCTGCTCCCCGTGCTGATGGCTCACGTGATGCAGAACCCAATGTCATCGGCCCCTTTTCAAACCTTGATGGCCTCATCACTTACATCTTGGTCCAAGGTGACAAAGTGGATCATTCTGATAATGATGCTGACACTGATGAAGCCAGAGCTCCTCCTCCAAAGCCGCAGAAGCTAAAGAAGACTAAGGCTTCACGATCAACTGCTCCTCCAAATGCTTCACGTGCGAAGCCACTAGTCACTGCACCTCCTGAAGACAGTGTGCAGTCTGAAGATCTATCACGCATCTCCAAGAAGACGAAGAAGAAAAAGAAAATCGTCAAGAATACTGATCAGACATTGACTCCTGCTGCCATTCTGCGAGAAGAGTACATTGATCTGTCCAACGATGAAGATCTTGCAGATGATGCTCTTGAGCAACTGATCAAGAGCAAGGAAGAAGCAGAGATCTTCAATGATTTGCCTCTCTTTGATGTGGCAATCATCCATAACTTCATTGATGAGTGGTTTGACACCCCAAATCTCAGCTTTGATGATCTGCGACTTCCCATTGGCCTCAGCGTCACCTTTAATGGCGCCATTGCTTCTGAGCTAGCTCTAGCTCAGCGCATCGTTGAACTGAAGCACAAGATCGACTATGAGAAAGCTCAGTTCAAGAAGCATGTGGCCAAGCTCAGCATGCAAGATGTCAAAAACTTCAAGATCATGCTGCACGAGCTCAAAGAAGCCTTTCACAAGAAGCGCGAAGAAGCTAGAGGCTCTCGTGATCGCATGAAGAGTCCGGCTGACAAGTGTGTGCTAGCCTACAATGAGGCTGAGAAGCGCAAGGCTCTTGGTCGTCCTGGCATTGACCCCAAAATGGCTGCAAAGAAGAAGAAGCTATCAACTGACCAATCTGCACCTTCAAGGCAGGATGAACCTCGCATAGTCTTCCCAAGCAGCATGACTGGCTCGAAGCCAAAGGTCATGTCAACCGCTTCAGAACTGAAGAAGACGAGGGCTGCCGAGGCTGAAGCCAGAAAAAGGAAAAATACAGAAGCCTCTGATGTTGCTCCCTCCAAGAAGAAGCGCAGAACCAAGAAGAATCGGGCTGCTCCCACAGAGCCCTTAGTTGTTGAACCTATCTCAATGGTTCGCCCTGCATCTGAACACCAAGAACGACGGATGATTGTTCATGAGCCTGCTTCCACAGAGGCTTATGAAGCTGAAGACATTCCAGCAGTTGATCCCATCGCTGCTGAAGACATTGGTCACCATGACAATGTTGAAGATGATGTAGTTCTTCCTCAGATCGAATACAACTTGGTATCATCGCCTGTTCTCACGAACAGCGAACTCATCAGCATTGGTCGTCCTCTGACGCCAATTGCTCAGGATGCATCATGGGCTGATCACCCACAACAACAAGACTCCCCGAGTACTCCCCAACAACAACAAGTCACACCACCTGTGCAAGAAAAAGAGGACGAGGCCCAGCCAACTCCATCTCCAAAGGCGTCGCCCGTATTACACAAGCTTCGCAAAGGACCAAGGCCTCAAGTCCCTCTTTCGAGCGTTCCAGAAGGTGAAGTGCACCACCAATCTGTTGCACGTCAAGTGTTTCCAGAAGCCACTCTGACTATGAACGTCTCCGTGTCTAAAGCCAAAGCTGCTGAAGACAATCTGGCTGCATCAGCCGATGACGAACAAGAAGAAGAATGTGTCCCTACTCCCCCCATTACTGAAGAAGTTGTTCCTAAAGTAAACGTGCCAGTGCTAGACCCTCCAGCTCATCAAGTGGAGGTTGAAAATCTTGAGGCTGTCACCACCAACACAAATAAAGCCAATGACGTAGTCATGGCTGAAGCAAGTGTGGAGCCTGCACCAACCAATATGCAAGAAGCTAATGCTGCAACTGCTCCTGAAGCTTCTGTTGTGCGGCCTGAAGCCTCTGTTGTTGCCTCTGCTCCTGTTCCGCCACCAAGACCCCATACAATTGAGCAAGCATACAACCATGGCCAGCTAATCACTGTCAAATGGCCCGTTCTGGTCCCTCCGCCTAATGCCTCTGGTCCTCAGTTTGATTATCATATTGAGCATAGGCCTCAGGTCCAGAAACCAAAGCCAAGACTGCCAAGGTTCCCAGGTACTGCCACCTCTATAGGGTCCTTCAATGCAAATGGCTTCAAAAGCCACAACACCTTCTTTGACAGCGCAAAGAACCCCTACTCAAGGCCAAGAATATCATCTGATCATTTTTGGAGCTATCATCAGCGAAGCTATTACTCCTGCGTACTGTATGATCAAGGGCGCATTTTCCCTCATATGCGCCTCAACACTGAAGCCATTGTTGGACTGCCATGCTTAGAAGAAGCACTTGACTGCTTTCGTGATGCAGGTCTGCTCAGCTTTGTGACAGACAAAGAACATTGGAATGAGGAACTTTTGCTTCCATTCTATGCTACCCTCCACATTCGCGGCTACAACAGGGATACAAAGACATGGGTTCTCGAGTGGATGATAGGAAATGTTCATCATGAAGCCAAAGCTCTTGACATCATTGAGCTTACAGGCCTACCCACTCCCGGAGAGCTGTTCGAACCTGATTGTCAACTCCACCGCAATGCACTGGAGAGCATCTTCCATAAGCCAGAGCCCAACATGAGCCAGATGTTGAGCATGATGAAGCCTCTGCCACGTGACGCTGAATACCCAAAGGAGTTCTTTGTTGATGACCTTGAGTATCTTCCTCGCACAATATATCACATCATCAGGCGGACTCTATGGCCTATCAAAGGGCATTCATCAGCTGCAAAACTTGAAGGAGCCATGAAGACATTGGTCTTTTACATCCTCAATGGCATCAACTTCAATACACAAGAATTCTTCCTCCAGCAACTGGCTGCGTCTGGATCTGACCTTTTTGGCCTGAAATTCTATGCTCCATGGGTTATGCGCCTCATCAAGCTACACTATGCTATCAACTATCCACCCTCTGCTCGCAATCATCTGATCTTTCTACCAGAGGTTGATATGTTAGTTGAAGCCATATACCCTGAGCCTGCCAAGAAGCATCTTTGTCTTCAAAATGCTGAACACCAAAGCTTCACTCAGCCAATGGAAGGAGTCCAAGCAGTAACTCGTGTCTATCCAATGTCTTTGAACACTCATCTGCCTCATCGTGCGCAAATTGAAGATACTGGGAGCACAATTGCCCAAAGGCCTAAGAAGCGCTCTCGAGTCCTAAATGACCGAGAACTTCTTGTGCACTGCATCAGAAACAAGACAAGCATCACTTCTGGCTCAAGCGACAGATGCAAAGCCTCTTGGTGGACATCAATTGCATTCGAAATCTTGCCACCAAGAATGCCTTTGTCAATCACGAGACCTGTCGGCGATCATGGAAGAGTTTGACACTGCTCAGTGCTGAAGCAGATCTTCAAGACGATGGGTTCACTGAAAGATTCAAGTTTAACTCCACTCCTCCACGGAATGATAGTCTTCAAACTCATATGCTTCTCCCCCTTTTGTCTGTAATGACGAAAAAGGTTTGAAGACATCAAGCATCTACTCGTCCTCATGAGGAGTTGGTGAAGCAGCTGGGTTGTCATTGTTGTTGGGCGGCACAGACGAACTTGGTGCAGTGTCGATACGTGCAGAAGTAGGTGCCGCAGAGGAAGAATAGTCAGATTCTTCAAGGGATGGAGTTCGACGTAGGACAACATTCCGTCGAGGAGTGGAGTCGAACTCCATCCCTTGAAGACTCTGACTATTCTTCCTTCGCGGCAACTGTGAATGCCAAAGTGATCGATGATGAAGACCATGCTACTTCACCGCCCCCTACTTCTGCATGTATCGACACTGCACCAAGTTCGTCTGTGCCGCCAAACAACAATGACAACCCAGCTGCTTCACCTACTCCTCATGAGGACGAGTAGATGCTCGATGTCTTCAAACCTTTTTGGTCATTACAGACAAAAGGGGAGAAGAATATGAGTTTGATAGTCTTCAAGCGGGTTCATATGGGCAGTTGCTTTATATTTTGCCTAGTGATTACAACTCTTGCTTTTGATACACTTCATTCTTTGAGTTGTAACACTTAAACTCGATGGTCGTCTGCTACTTATTTGCTTTTCCATGTGTGATGATAACTTCTGCACTTAGATCATTCTGCAGACGTCCATTTTTCATTATGCATGTCACTCTCTTAGTTATATCATTTCATGCATGATGAATTATCTTCATAAGTTGAAGAGGATCTCCACAAGTACAACCTGCCATGTGCATTTGCATTCCAAAAGCAAATTACTTATATGCACATCTTCAGGGGAAGCCCTTGCCACTTACGAAGACAATACCCTATCCTTTACAATTTCACATACTTTATCCCCGTTGAAAACTTCAACCAGTTTGTCATCAATCACCAAAAAGGGGGAGATTGTAAGTGCATCTAGTGCCACCCCTAGTTGGCTTTGGAGTATTGACGACAAAGTTGGTTGAGGGACTAATGCGTTTGTGAGAATTGCAGGATAACGCAGGTAGTGTCCCTCATTGATTCAGTTTACCTACAGGAGATGACCCCTAAAAATGTATGAAGACATTGACGATAATGGTGGTATGTGAAGATATTCATATTGAAGACTATGACATGAGAAGACATTGAGTGAAGGCTATGGAGCGCGAAGACTGTGTTGTTTCGTTGTTTCCTTTTCTTCTTTGTTGAGTCATAGGAACCACCGTACTATTAAGTAGGGTCCAAGTGAACAAAGTCAGAATGACTTAAGTGATGCTCAACCCAAATCCTATGTCTTCGAGCGAAGACAATGAGAGCAAATCTTATCCAGAGCTGGATGAGTCAGCTTTGCTTGTAGTCCAAGTAAAGTTGTCATGTGTGTTTGAAATCTGACCATTGGAACACGTGTCAGTTCCTTAGTGACCCAGGGTCATTTCGGACATATCAGGTCGGGTTGCCTTGCAGCTATAAATAGCCCCCCCGTACACCATAAATTGGTGGCTGCTCAGAGTTAGTTCACGGCTTTTGTCGTTTGAGAGCAACCCACCTTGAAGCCTTTGAGAGAGATAAATCCTTGCGAGGACAAAGCCCAAACACCCAGAGCCAAAGAGTGTTAGGCATCACTGAAGTCTTTCTGTCTGAGTGACCTGGAGACTTATTACACTTGAGGACTATGTATCCTCCAGCCGGTTAGGCATCGCGTTCTGAGCATCCAAGAGTCATTGTGGATCGCCGGTCAACGAAGTCTGTGAAGGTTCGGAAGTCTACCTTGAAGACTTACCAGAGTGATTGGGCGAGGACTGTGTGTCCTTAGGTCAAGGGGAATAAGGTGAAGACGCGGTCTTCTGAGTTGAATCTCAGCCTCCCTAACCAGATGTACACTTGCCACAGCAACTGGAACTGGTGCAACAAATCCTGTGTCTTCAACAAGTGACTGGTTCTATCCTCTCCCTCTCTTTACTTTGAGTTTGTCTTCGTGAAGTCATTGCCTATTTGTCGTACCTGTTTGACTTCATTACTTGACTACTATCGTTGGTTGGCTTCATACTATCTTCCATCCTGATCCTTACTACCAAGCTGCTATTAGTCTTTGTACTTTCACATTATTGCATACTTGACTATGGTTTGCTTGTTGTAGTTTATCTTCCACTGCATATCAATTAGGTCATTTCTATTGTTTGTCTTCGAAACTTCCACGTTTTGAAGTCTTTGATAAAAATCGCCTATTCACCCCCCCTCTAGTCGATAACTAGCACTTTCAGCAAGGAGTGCGAAAAGCAAGAAGCCCGAGTGGGCAAGGTACAAGAAGAGCTCCAGGAACTCGGCAAGAAGTTCGAGTCCATGGAGCATGAGCTTAAGGCAAAAGAGGCCGAGCTTGTGAGGGCCCTTAAAAGTATAAAAGACGCCAAGGCCGAAGCTGAGAAGGCACAACGGGAAATCCAGGAGGCCAAAAAGATAACGACGGGTAAGAAATTCTTTATGCAAAGCAAACATGTGGAGGAGGCATTTCTTTTACTTACCTGAGTCTGGAGCTCTCCAAGGGCATTCGCAGATCTGCCACGCAGCGTATCAGATGCCGCGGAGTTCTACCGTGCTCAGGAGGGGAGCTCAATAGAGAAGCTGTTCTGGTCCCAATATGCTGGGGCTAAACATCCAACGCCTCTGAGTGACCGACTGAAGCAGTTGGTCGAACTCCACAGGGTAGTCGAAGTGGCTATGAAGGATTTTATAGTCCGGATGTGGCCTGGTGAGCCCCTGCCCACCAGCTACTTTGGCCTGATCAAGCGGATGGTGAATGCCTGTCCGCGACTGGGAGTCATCAAGCGATCCGTTTGCATTGAGGGTGCCCGCCGGGCCTTTGCCCGTGCGAAGGTGCATTGGGGCAAGCTGGATGTGGAGAAGCTGGTGAAGGACGGGCCGCCGGAGTGCAAGCCACATCGCATTCCGTAGAAGTATTATGATGGTGTTATGAAGGGTGCTCGCCTCGTGGCCAATGAATGTACCAAGGACATAATTTTTGAATGAATTCACTTCTGTCATGTTTGTAATTTAAATACGAAGTTACTTGCGCTATGTAGCACTTTTTTTATTTAAAATATTACCTTCTAAGTGGCTGTATATAAAATTCTGAAAGTAGGCCAGTCGTCGGCTTCTGCCCCCATGCAACTAGTACTGGGGTGTTCGTGGAAAACCCGGACACTCTTTATCCAAATGTTTGGTCCCTTAAGGAGGTGTCTGACGCAGCGAACAAGGCAGCCGGGCTATGCGGCTTTATAACCTTCACTTAGCCATAGAAGTCTACAATTTTAAATTTCGGCGAAGCCCCTAGAATCCGGAAGGCCGAATTGGGGCGCTATATACGCCTAGATCGGACGAAGCCGAATTATCGCCTAAAGCGGAAAAAATCTTTAAGGATTTTAAGACCTCTCGAACAGCGACCAGCTCTCGCCACATCATGCCGGTCAGTTTTTGGCTTTCTGTACCGAGGTGCTCGTCCGGAAGAACCGGGACACAATCACAGTAGTTCTCCCTATGCTACCTTAGCCGATATAACGGAACGTAAGGCACCAAAACAAGGGAGCCGGGCTATCCCAACTGTAGACCCAAGACATGATTCGGAGCTGATGCATATAATGCTATAAGTTTGGGGTGCCGCACTGTTGAAAATGTTCGGACTTGTCTTGCCGTATTATGGGGCGCCACAAGAAGCCCCTGGCAAACTAAACGTACCAGTACGGATGCATAATCAAATAGACATTTGTAAAAAAATGCTCAAATAATTATGATAAGCTGATGCTATATATGGTCTCCCATTGATGAATAATACGTTTAAGCGTATGTTTACAATGAATCCATTAAGTGGAGATAAATATGATTATTTGACATACCCTATCCAGAGGCAGGCTACATACAGATAGATAAAGCAGGTATACCTATCGTAAATAGATTCCACCTGGGTATTTGCTTCTGTGCACAAAGCCTATTGCCTCCTTGGTTTCCTCGACAATCCGGCTCTTCTGAAGAGGCTGCGCTAAAGCAATATCCTGAAAGGTAAAAGGAAAGGTTACGAAGTGTGTGGCGCTGATACCGCACTATTGACTGAGCCCCTGCTGCGCCTCCGCCTGTGCCCATGGTATTTTGAGTGCGTAATTGTGTACGTGTGGCACGAATGCTGCTTTGATGGGATTTGAGTGGAGGCCGGACTGCTAGTCGTGCTCTAGGCGTGCCTGGTGATCCTGTTGCGGGGTGTTCCGACCTCGCTTGACGGAACTTGAGGTTTTCGTCGCTGGTCTGGTGGTTTGCCGGAGGAGGCCGCATTGTACTTCTGCCGCAAGGGCTGCAGTATGCTCTTCTGTATGGAGAGAGCGGTCCATATTTCCGTTGATTGTGATGACCCCGCGCGGGCCTGGCATCTTGAGCTTGAGGTATGCATAGTGTGGTACCGCATTGAATCTAGTGAATGTAGTTCGTCCGAGCAGTGCATGGTAACCACTACGGAAAGGGACGATATCGAAGATTAGCTCTTCGCTTCGGAAGTTATCCGGAGATCCGAAAACCACTTCCAATGTTATAGAGCCCGTACAACGGGCCTCTACTCCAGGAATTACACCTTTAAAGGTGGTTTTGGTGGGCTTAATCCTTGAAGGATCGGTGCCCATTTTGCACACTGTGTCCTGGTAAAGTAGGTTCAGGCTGCTGCCGCTGTCCATAAGGACTCGCGTGAGGTGGAATCCGTCGATGATTGGGCCTAAGACCAATGCGGCCAAGCCGCCGTGACAGATGCTAGTAGGATGATCCCTATGATCAAAGGTGATCGGACAAGCTGACCATGGGTTGAATTTGGGGACGACTGGCTCCATCGCATAGACGTCCCGTAGTGCTCACTTCCATTCCCGCTTGGGGATGTGAGTGGCGTAGATCATGTTGACCGTTTTCACCTGGGGGGGGATTTCTTATGCCCCCCGTGTTCGGACGCCGGGGCTCCTCGTCATCGTCGCTGTGCAGGCCCTTGTCCTTGTTTTCAGCGTTTATTTTGTCGGCCTGTTTAAATACCCAGCAGTCTCTATTGGTGTGGTTGGCTGGCTTGTCCCGGGTGCCATGAATTTTGCACGAGCGCTCCAGAATACGGTCTAGACTAGACGGTCCCTAATTGTTTCTTTTTAATGGCTTTTTCCACTGACCGGAGTTGGATCCGCTGAATCCGGCATTGACCGCCGTGTCTTCGGTGTTGTCGCCGTTGTTCTGTCGCTTGTGTCTGTTGCGCCGTAGCTTGCCATTATTGTCACGGACATCTGATGTGCCAGAATGTGGCGTAGTGCTGCTGCGAGCTAACCAGCTGTCCTCGCCTGCGCAAAAGCGGGTCATTAGTGTCTTGAGAGCTGCCATGGACTTGGGTTTCTCCTGGCCGAGGTGTCGAGCGAGCCACTCGTCACGGATATTATGCTTGAAGGCCGCCAGGGCTTCAGCGTCGGGACCGTCAACTATTTGGTTCTTTTTAGTTAGGAACCGAGTCCAGAATTTCCTGGCTGATTCTCCGGGCTGTTGAGTAATGTGGCTCAAGTCATCGGCATCCGGAGGTCGCACATATGTGCCTTGGAAGTTGTCAAGAAATGCGTATTCTAGGTTTTCCCAACTGCCAATGGAATTTGCGGGCAGGCTGTTTAGCCAGTGCCGGGCGGGTCCTTTGACCTTAATGGGAAGATACTTGATGGCATGTAGATCGTCTCCGTGGGCCATGTGGATGTGGAGGAGGAAATCTTCAATCCATACCGTGGGGTCTGTTGTGCCATCGTATGATTCGATGTTTACGGGTTTAAA
Organism: Triticum timopheevii; assembly: GCA_963921465.1. Taxonomy (NCBI): domain Eukaryota; kingdom Viridiplantae; phylum Streptophyta; class Magnoliopsida; order Poales; family Poaceae; genus Triticum; species Triticum timopheevii. Next base: position 91,280,206 of record OY997271.1, read on the forward strand.
CCCTTCTAGGAATTCATGATCCATCACTTCATCGGTGAAGCAGAGGGGGTGTGCGGCGCCTCTATGCCGGGCTATGTCATGACGCAGTCCGGCTGCGTCTGACTGGTTACGTTCGGCCCGGCCGGATTTGCTGTTAGTGTATCCGGTATGACGGTCATCGTCATGTGCTGTGGTGCGCCCCCGTGATCCGTAGATCGATCTTGGTTGTCCTACGGTGTTATCCAGTTTATCGCGCAGGTCCTGAGTATTGGCCCGGGCCGTAGTAAACTGGCGCGGGGGTACGGCTGGTATTCGGGCTGATATGCCATTTTATCTCGACCTCGAGGCGGCTGGTCAGCCGTGTGGCGCTCGAGTCCATATTCCTCGGCTGCCAGGACTTCGTCCATCTATCTGTGAGCAGGTCTTGATCAGCTTGAAGCTGCTGCTGCTTCTTCTTCAGGCTTCTCGAAGTGGCAATAAGCCGGCGCTTGAAGCGCTCCTGCTCCGCGGGGTCCTTGGGCACGCCGAACTCGTCGTCGCCAAGGCTAATCTCGTGTTCGGAGGAAGGCATGTAGTTGTCCTCCTCCGGATACCCGTCCGTCGCCTGTTCGTCTGGGTTGTCCTGCCCATCTTCCTGCTCGGCCTGCTCGAAGGCGGGCTGTTCGGGGTTGTATTCATCGTCGGCACCATCCGGATTGTTTTCATCTCCGGTGCCGGTATTGCCTTGGTGGGGCTTGGAGCGGCGCTGGCGACGCCCATGCTTTGCTTTCTTCTTGGAGGGGTTATCCTTCGTTGCCTCATCTCCATTGGTTTCTTTCGGAGTGTCCACCATATATATATATATATATATCATATGAAGAGGTGGCTGTCCACCGCCATGTGAGAGGTGGCTCCTGTATGTCTCCTGCATCGTCGTCCATACCGTCGATGTCTTCTAACTCGAAGTCAAGCACGTCGGTTAAATCATCGATCATGGAAATGAAGTTGGTGGTGGGTGGGAAACATATTCCTTCGTCGCCTTATTCCCATTCAGGCCGGACATAGTTCGGCCTAGAGCCTCCTAACAAAGATAGAGACTTTAATGAGTTCAACATGTCGCTAAAGGGCGAGTGCTGGAAGATGTTCGCAGTGGTAAACTCCATTACCGGAGCCCAACCTGCCTCGAGGGCATGCGGATCGGGAGCAACAACCGGATACGAGTCTGGGGGCCCAGGGTTACAGGCCTCCACAGAGGTGAGACCTCTGTTCAGCTCCACCGCCGATGAGTATGCGGCCTGTGGGGCGGGGTCTACCCCTCCGTCCTTGGGCAACGCAACCTGTTCCGGATTTAGATCTGGGGCTATTGCAGGGATGATGTTCCGAGCATTGTCCGAGAGCAGGTCTAGGCCGTGCTCATCGTGGCTGTCCAGCGCTCCTGGCACAGGGCCGAATCTGTATAAGATCAAGTCTCCGTGAATATCCGTCGTGTAGTTCAAGTTTCCGAACCTGATCTGGTGGCCAGGGGCATAGCTGTCGATCTACTCCAGATGACCAAGCAAATTGGCCCAGAGTGCGAATCTGCCGAACACAAAGATCTGTCTGGGGAGAAAAGTCTCACCCTGGACCGTGTTGTTAGCGATTGAAGACGCCATCAAGCCTCGAAGCGACGACACAGAGGAACTCTCAATGAAAGCACCAATGTCGGTGTCAAAACCGGCCGATCTCGGGTAGGGGGTCCCGATCTGTGCGTCTTAGGCTGATGGTAACAGGAAGCAAGGGACACAATGTTAACCCAGGTTCGGGCCCTCTCGATGGAGGTAAAACCCTACTTCCTGCTTGATTAATATTGAAGATATGTGTAGTACAAGAGTAGATCTACCACGAGATCGAAGAGGCTAAACACTAAGAGCTAGCCTATGATGGTATGATTGTAATTGTGATCGGCCTTCTGAGGACCATCCTCTCCTGTTTATATAGACACCGGAGAGGGCTAGGGTTTACATGGAGTCGGTTACAAAGAAGGAAATATAATATCCGGATCGCCAAGTTTGTCTTCCACAGAAAGGAGAGTCCCATCCGGACACGGGCCAGAGTCTTGAGTCTTGTATCTCCACGCTTCAATAGTCCGGACGATGTATACAGTCCGGCTGTCCGGATACCCCCTAATCCAGGACTCCCTCACCCCCTCTCTTCTTTAATTATTTGCCACATCAGCATGTTTGCTATTCCCGTGTGCATGAGGCTAGTTGTTTGGTAGTATCATAGCTAGTATCATGCATGTCAACTAGGAAATTTTGATGAGGTGTCATAAAGTTAAATGAAGAAAAAGAGGGTTGAGTATCATATCATAATACTGTATCATAATAAATGCTATACTACTATGTGTCATGCATGGTAATAAATAAAGTACTACTCCCTCCGTTCCTAAATATTTGTCTTTCTAGAGATTTCAACAAGTGACTACATACAAAGTAAAATGAGTGAATCTACATTCTAAAATATGTCTACATACATCCGTATGTTGTAGTCCATTTGAATGTCTAGAAAGACAAATATTTAGGAACGGAGGGAGTACATTATACTAGCATATGATACTATGCATTAGGGAGGTAGTATCATACACTAGTATCATATGCATGATATTAGTATATGATACTTCCCATTACAACCAACCTGATACTGCCAGCTAAGATACCACCATTATGGCCAGCCTTAATCATCGCATACGATAATTTAGTGCACCTTGAAATATGAACATGTGAGGGGCATGTATGTTTTTAATGACTTGAGGAGGACGGGGCGTCGACCCGTTGGCTGGTAAGCTGAGGTTGCTACCAGCCCACCCGAGTTCAAGTCTCGGCTTGGACGCGTGGTGCTCGCGGAGTTTCTCCTATAAATAAATGCCAACGAGGGATAGCCCTTGGGTTGGTCTCATTTTTTAATGAATTGAGACTATACGTAGCCCGACATGCGAGATGACTTATTATGCACCATTCCCCATACCTGCAAGAAGCCCGTTCGTCTCCAAATCTTTTCCTCTCCATGTGTGGAAACAATATGTCTGCCAGACTCTCCTTCTCCCTCCGGCGGTCCCACCATTCCACCCCGTGTGGAAATAATCTGCATGCATGACTCTCCTTCCCCCCACACTCGTCCAATCCGTTGTCAACAGCAATATTTCCACCCCTTCCCCCCCCCCCCCCCCGTAATTTACTCCAATAAATATGCCCACGTAGCTGTTACGTTAATCATGCAATGTATCTTTCGGGACGCTGCTTCAGTTACTTAACTGCAGGTGCATTGGGTCACTGACATATGGGCCCAACAAGGGTCTGGCCCACATGTCAGTGATGCCACTGGACCTAAAGTTAAGTCAGTGCAGCTCAGTCCATATCTTACGTAGGTGTGCCATTGCTCGCTATAAATACTGCACCTCCCACGGCACTCGGAAGAACGCTCACGTTCATCGCTATCTCATCCCCCTCCCTCTCACGCTGACCACCATGGCATCGCCCCTCCCAAGCCCTAAGCGCCCCTCGCTGCACCGCCCGGACGGTCACGCGTCGCCATTCCGTTCCTTGCCGCCACTAGTCGAGTTGGACGCGTCGGTGTTCCACTCCTCGCCGCGACGCATCGAGGTGGACGCGTCGGTGATCCCAATCTCGCCAACACGCACGTCGAAGGACGCGTCGGCTCCCCACTACGAGGAGAACGCTGCGCCGCCCGCCGAGCCCCCCAGCCTTGAAGATCTTTGGAAAGAAATGGATGTCGCCATGTGGGAGGCTTTGCCGCCGGCAGAGCACGCCAACATAGAGGCAGAGAAGAAGGCCGAGGAAGAGAAGCGCGCCGCGGGGCAAGCTACCTGGCAGGTCTATGTCGTGTCCGAGGGACTCAGGCAATTGGCTTTTTGGCAAAAGGCTCATGCAAGGGCCGTGAGGGTGGCGGAGGACACCCGTGCTAAAGCCCTAAGTGTAGTCGGGCCCAAGCGCCTCATCTACGCTTGGCGGTACGTGGACCGGGTGCATGCTTCCAGCGAGGAGGAGTACCTGCTGGCGCCGGATCACCACACCGGTGAGATCGCGCTCACCCGCCGGCAAGCCGCCATCAGCACCTCGCGAGTTGCGAGGCTGAGGAAGAGGTGTTGTGTTGGCGCGCTAGGAAACGGCCGCGCAACAGGGCACTCGTGGCGCGCCGCAAGCGCTCCTGTGAGTGCCTTGGCTTTTAGTAGGGAGTATAATTTAGTTTTGGTACCCAAATGATAAATCCCGAACGTTCGGGAATTATTAGCGTCCTTAATTAAGTATGTAAGAGGGAAAGTTTGGAAACCTTGTGTATCCCTGCGCATTTTGTAAGTAGGTGCATACAACACAAACTTTAGTACTATATACTATCGCACTACACGTCTCTCTATATATACTAGTAAATGGATATATATGCTTGCAGACTATGCTACTCCCTCCGTCCAGGTGAATAAGTCATCTTTGCTTGTGCACCGTGACCAAGTAGGAGGGAAGACTTTATACACCTAGACGGAGGGAGTACTACTATTACTTATGTACGGGCAAATGCACGTTTTAACATTACGATTCGGTTTTTGTAAAAGTAGAAAAACAACACTAGTCAAGCTTGTGAGACGATTCAATACAAAACAAATTCAAAAATGATCATTTGATTGTTTACTTTTGGCTTCCTTCTCTGTGGTTATTTCTCTATCGTACTTTGTACGGAGTATCTAACTGGTCGGAAAGGCATGCAAATTCCCAAACCGCTTCCTACACCCTGTATCGAATTTTTTGCCTAACAAGTTGTGTCGTGCAATGGGAATTCCAACTTGAGTACTAGTACTACTAGTAGGAGTACCAGGGGCCAGTTCATTTAGGCTTCGACTCCCTCCGTTCCTAAATGTAAGTCTTTTTAGAGATTCCACTACAAACTACATACGGATGTATATAGACATATTTTAGAGTGTAGTTTCACTCATTTTGCTCCGTATGTAGTCCATAGTGGAACCTCTAAAAATACTTATATTTAGGAACGGAGGGAGTAGATTAGTAGTAATCCCTTTACTACTAGCTCCGTCCTAGTTTATTGGTCCCCATTGTAATCTGTGTCAAATTTTGATCATAAATTTAACTAATGAAATGTTTGTGATGTCACATGCACTAACATTTTATCAGTTAAATCTTTAGTCAAAATTTACCACAAATTACAATGGTGACGAATAAACCAGGACAGAGGTACTCCCTCCATTTTTGTATAAAAGGCCACTATAAAAAATACATTTTGTATCTATACAAGGCCACCAACAGTAATCGAGACAAATATTAATGATGTTTCCTCATACTAGTAACCCATGGCTTAATTACTAGCATGCATGTAGTGGATGATAATGACAAACTCATCTACTTCCTCTCTCACGGCCACTCAATTTCTTCTAATGTGCATGCTCCCTATTAATTAACCCGGTAAACGAGAACATAAATTGACTTGTAAAGCACACATTAATTTTTATCTTGGTACTTGTAATTTGAGTTTGTGGCCTTGTATATAAAAATGAAGGGAGTACTAGTAGTACTACTCCCTCCTTTCCGGTTTATAGGGCTTATCTCAAAATTTTAGTTTTTCCATTTTATAAGGCTCAATTTGGTTATTTCCCATCACATGTTCAGATTCCAAGGTGCATTAAATCATTGCATGCAAGTATTGAGAGAAAATTGACCAGTGCATGTACTTTATGCATGCATGCATTGCAATTAATGCATTGATAATCAAAAGTTTTTGAGAAAAACAAGAGCATTAATTAGGTGCTTTTGCAAACTACAAAAAGTATTCCACCACTCACCATCTACCTTGGATGGTGAGATTTTTTAATTGAGCCTTATAAACCGGAAAGGAGGGAGTAGTAGTTTAGATGCCCAAATAAATGGGTGAGGCACCTTAATGTTACTCTCCACTGTGACTAGTCTTATGGGAAAAGCTGGGGAAGAGACAACTTATTTTTTAAGCCGCCAAAAGAACTAGCCCTAGGAGTAGTAGCTAGGGATACTAGGAGTAGTAGCTAGGGATCTAGTGTGCGAGATGAACCGGAGAAAGTAAATGCAGAGAGATAAAATGCAAAAAAGACGGAGGGATGTGATGGTTGCTTGTCCGTTTATTTTACCAGATCACTTATTCCTGGCAGTGGTTGGGTTTTGTGATATAAAGGCTTTACTGCCGCGCCACAAGCGGGGTGAGACTCCCGTGCAACGCCGCCCTCTACACGTGTACTACATCGGTCGTGGTTTATTAGTCCCCCATTGAATTTGACTGAAGATTTAACTGACAAAATGTTAGTGCTTGTCAACAAGAACTATATCATTGGATTCGTATTTGAACATAGTTTTGAATGATATAATTTTAGGTGACATGCATCAGCATTTATCGTACTATATATAATGTTAGTTCAATTTTTGGTCGTACTACTCTACTCAAGCAAGTTAAGGCATAGTAGTAGGTACTGTAGGGAGTATATACCAGTACTGTGATCACTCAAGCAAGTTGTCTGGCATCGATATGACCCTACGCTGCTAGTCAAGTGGCGTATTGTAGTCATCATCACCTGTCCACTTGCCGCAGCACATATTCGCTTCTCCATATTTGTCCGCACATAATCTCGTGCAATCTTCCATCCCCGCTAAAGCGCCTCCCCCCTCGTCCGAAACCCAAGCACTAACAATGGCAGAACCAAGCAGCATCTACTGAAAGAGTGGCTGGAATTCGCTCCCCAAAGAGGTAATCAAGCTCATTGTTTCGCGTGTGGACAATCTCAGTACCAAGCCGCTCATCACGCGCTCCTTGCGGCTGTACCGTTTACTCAAAGCCCTCAGCCCGGAGCTTTTTAAGCCAGCTCCTTGCTGATGCCGCCTGATCTTCAGAAACGGCATGTCACGCAGCATAAGGATCATAGGGTGGCGAGCATCAACCCCCTTGACTGCGATCCGATCCCCGTCACCCTCAACTACATTAATGGCATGTATTGGGTCGGAATGAACATGTCTTGGATGGTGCTCGTCGACGGGCGCGGCAGCTGGATGCTCGTGGAGGTCTACACCCGGCGATTGATCCCCCTTCCTTCGATTAACGCTGCACAGCTTTCGCACTGCAGCCCAGAATATTCGGAGTCTTACAGTAGCCAACATGATACCAAGTTTTATTTGCTCAAGGTTGTAATCTGCCAAGTGCCCACAAGATCAGCGAATTATAAAGACTCCAGGCTAACTGCATTCTTCAACCGCAGTCTTGCCTATCTGACAGGTCACTGCGATAAGTGGATAAATCTTCATGTCCATCGCAGGATCATACATCTTCCATGGTTCTCTGATGCTATTGAACACAAGGGCTTCATTTACGTTGTCGCCTCCTTCTATGGTTGGACGTATTGCTGGCCTACTCCAGTCATCGCTACAATCGGCTGTTACAGTAGTATGTTACTTTCCTATGATATCATGATGGCTTGCTTATATTACTGTCAACATTTACTGAAAAAATATTCATGCTCATAACATGCTGTTCTTAAGATTGACTACATCAAGAGCCCTTTTTTATTTGACTCCAACTTGATATGATGTTGTAGGCTGCCTGGTGTCCCTACCCTTCCTAATCCCAGAACCTTTCAAAGAAAAGCGGCATGGCAGTTGCAGGTGGTTCCTGGCTTGATCAGACGATGGCGAACGATTGATGATCATTTGCATGTACCGGACATGTTGTTTCGCGGAATACAATCACAGTCACTACAAGGTCTTTGAGCAGGATCCCAGCTTCTCTGGGCCTTCAGGAATTTTCGACTGGAGGCTGGTAGGTAGCCTTGGTACACGCTCTCTGTTTGTCGGACTAAATTATCTGATTAACCAGGAGATAACAGACAGCAAGGATCATGATAGCAGCGCGGTTTCGTTCATCCGGCAAAACTGTGTGTACACAGCATACCATGCATCTCTACATGCACCATACCCTGATATGTGCTGCCACGCTCTGCAGCCGAAAGTAGGAGAGAGGGTCGCAAGTATCAGACTTCGACCTGCTGGCTGGAGTTTCCCCCGTCAGGCATCCATCTGGTTCAAGCCGTCAGCCAATCTCCACAGCTTAATAAATAGTAACATCTAAGTGAGCAAGTTAGTTACATGCGTACACTTGGTGTAGTAGAATCTTTATTTAGTTTGATGCATACACTTGTTATTTTTTGGTAGCCCTTTTGTAATAATGGCTGATGTTTGGTTTGGAAGAGAGATCTGCGTCTTCACTCTTCTGGCCTGCTTACTACTTCTGTTGCACCCCCAGCCCTGGTTGATGCTGCTGTTTTCGATGTACAATCAGTAGTATATTTCGTCTGTTGGTTGAATAAATGTGTTGTTAGAATGACAAACACAATGTTTTGGAAGTCGTTGCACGTTCTGATCCTTAGTGCCTCGTACCGTATGTCACGCATACTATTTTTCGTTCGGAACTCATTTTCCACTTGTTGATAACATGCAACCCACTGATGAAGGCCCAATAGAGGAGCCCATAATTAACTAGAAGGGAGGCTCTCTCATGAATCTGGCCCAGGTACATGCTCATGGTCCCCTAAACATAAATAAGTAAATAAATAAATAAAGCTAAATGCTCATGCACTAGTTCTTTAAATTCATGATTTAATAGGAGGATATTATTTCCTATGATAGTTTCGTTACATTAAGTCGATATTATTCTTAGGCAAAGATAGCGACCAGTCTTCTTTCTCCCAGCATTTTCTTCCTGCAACCAGCGGACCGATGCAAATCGTAGTCAACGTCGTAAATAGTTCCGGTCCATTTTTATTTTTCAATAAGAATGTCCAACCCAGCCTAGCACATTGGCGACAACACTTTATCCTCCGCCTTGGTGCGCTCGCCGCGGCGCCGCCGTCCGGCCCTGTCAACATAGTTTTGTTTTGAAACGGTCCCTGTCAACATAGTGAATCGGGAGAGAACTGTAGTGTGAGTATGACAGTACAGACCCACCAGGTCCACTCCCGAACACAAGCAAGCGCCTCTTTTACTACTCAGATGCACCCCTCGTTTTTTACTCTAAGCCACCCTGCTGATATTCGGGGCCCACATCATTTTTAACATATAGTCAATTAACGACAGAATTGCACAACTTTTTTTTGAGTAGTAATTTGGAGGAGCAGGCTATAAACTGGGTTCTGCGGTCTCTGTGGCCCGTCTAACAACATGACCAACCCAGCAGGTTTTTCTTTGGGAAAATAGGTAGCCCAGTATTTCTTATCAAAGAATACCCAAGCTAGGCCTATTTGTTTTCTTTGACTTACTGGGCTACAAATCTTTCAAGACGAGGAGGGATGCATTCCGGCCTAGTCAAAGAGTATGGTCAGTGTCTATTAAAAGTAACATCAAAGGGGTTGAAAATTCCAAAAAAATTATAGCAAATGGGATATTAGTTTCTTTTTTTGTTTTTATTCTTCACTGATATTTTATAGTATTTCATTAGATTTAACATGCATTGTACTAATTTATTTTTAAATTTGTTTTAGTATAACTACTAATTTTTGGATTAAGAATATTTTGTTCCCCAGCCAAAATTTGCAAATTTTCAAAATTTCGCACATATTTAGTTAATTTTTTTAACCCTGGTACTGACTAGAAAATGGGCATCAATTCTAAAAATGGAAAACGAGCTGCAATAATTTCCATATGAATTAGAAAATGATTAAAAATTATAAAATAATAGCAAATGGACTGTACATGCCACAGATTTCGAGGCTGACTTGTTTATGCAAGGCTTTGTCAGTCAACACACGATTCTAGTAGCAGTGACTGTTGGATGTCCATCCAACGGCCGACGTGCTTCTTCAATCTCTGACCTTCGTGCTCCAGCCGCCTAAACTAGAGCCGGAGGGACTGCCTGCTCCCTCCTCTTGTGGCCCGCTGTGATACCGCGCAGGCTTCCTCGGCCCACCCTACTCCCTCCACTGGCCTGGCCGCACGCAATCAACTGCCTCCTTATTATGTGAAAAAAATGATTCCTCCCATTGAGATCTGGGGCGCACCGGTTTTGAGGCTGACCTGTGGGCCTACTAAGTTGACGCGTTCGCAGGGCTTGTCAACTTAGTCAACAAATGATTGTGGCAGCAGTAACCATTGGATTTGAATCGAATGGTCCTGCTGCTTCTTCAATTGCTGCTCTTCTTGCACCAGCCGCCCAAACCAGCGCCGGCGAGACCGCCTGCTCCTGCCTCCAGTGGCCGGCTGTGCTGCCGTTGAGGCCTCACCCCCCTACTACTTCCACCGCTAGCCAGGCCCTGCGGTGACGGCAGCCTCACACCGCAGCTGAACAAGTGAACCCTCGTACTCCTTTCCGCGTGGGCATCCAGTGCCACGTCTTCCCCAACTCCGTGTTGTCCCCTTCCTAGGCCCCGCCGTCGTCCACTGCCCTGGTGCTCTCAGCGCGGCGTGGTCCACATGGTCATGGAACGACTTCCATCGGACGTGGACTATATGTGGAGAGGCTGACAGCTGGGTCCACGGCCGCACACAAGGAAATGCCTCCTTATTACGCGCAAAATAAAGATTCCTCCACCTGACATCTTGGACCCACTGGAAAGGCCTCTATATTTCGTGAAAAAAATGTCCCCCCCCCCCCCCCCCCGCTGACAGGTCAGACCCACCAGCTATATCTTCGCACGCAAGGAAGTGTCTCCTTATTACGCACAAAAAAATGAATACTCCCTGCTAGCTGGGACCCACCATAGTGGGTGGCTAACTTGTGGGCCTACTAAGTTGACGGGGACGGTCGGCTTTGTCAACTTAGTCTATACTCCAGTGAATGTATGATGTCCATCCAACGGCCATAGTGCTTCTTCAACCTCTGTCTTCTTGTTCCAGCCGCCCAATGCAGTGCCGGTCGTGCCGCCTGCTCCTGCCTCCCGTGGTCGGCTGTGCTATCGTGGAGGCCTCACCGCCCCCATACTACTCCCATCACTGGCCAGGCCATCCCTCTACCCACCTGCACCCCCTGTTATTCTGCGGCGACGACAGCCTCACACCGCAGCCAAAACAGTGAACCCTCGTACTCCTCTCCGCGCGGGCTTCCACTTCTGCGTCTTCCCCGGCTCCGTGTCGTCCCCTTCCTAGGCCTCGCCGTCGTCCACCGCCCTGGTGCTCTCGGCGCGGAGTGCTCAATGTGGTCAACGACCGACTTCCATCGGAAGAGTACTGTGCGTGGAGAGGCTGACAACTGGGTCCACAACGGCTGCAAGGAAGTTCCTCCTTATTATACCCACAAAATAATTATTCCTCCACCTGACAACAGGGACCCACCGGACAGGCCACCTTATTTCGCAAAAAAATGTTTCCCCCTGACTGCTGGGACCCACCAGCTACATTTTCGCACGTAAGGAAGTGCGTCCGGGCAAAAAAAACGATTTGCCCCCCTGACTACTGAGAACCACCATCTACATCTTCGCACGCAAGGAAGTGCCTGAAAGTCGGGACCCATCTGGTCAAAGCGTACGAGCGTTGTCATTCTGCTCGCTAATGTGTACGTACATACTCGTGGATGTAGAGGCGCGCACGTGTCGTAGTAGAGGCGCGCACGTAGCATGTACACGTACATACAGCGGCCAGTGTGCAAGAAAGAAAATACAGCGATGTATGTGTACATACAGGCGGGGTCTCGAACGCCTACTCGCGCATATATACGTACGGCCAGGCACTACTAGGGAAAAGCCTAGCAGTAGCGTGGGTTTTATGTATATTAGTAGCGCGGGTGCCCGCGCTACTGATACAATGCTATAGCTAACTGGTAGTAGTAGCGCGGGTGCCACCCGCGATACTACTACGTCCGTTAGTAGTAGCGTGGATACCACCCGCGCTACTACTGACTAGTAGTAGTGTGGGTCTGTACCCTCGCTACTGCTAACTAATTAGGAATTAAAAAAAATCCAGCCATGGCTGCTGCTGCTAGCTAGGTGTCATCGTCCTCTTCATCCATGGTCGATGTTGATCCTAGAGGGGATGAAGTCGTCCATGGTGATACACCTCTCCTTTGCTGCTGCTACAAAAAAGAGACAAGGATTAGAAGAGGAAGAGAGAGATAGAGAGGAGTAAGTGTAGCAACTCACCGGTGGTCGCCGGAGTTGGAGCCGAAACCCTAGATGACGCCATGGATGGCACTCTGCTCGATCTGGAAGATGGAGAGAGAGAGAGAGAGAGAGAGAGAGAGAGAGAGAGGAGTAGTAAGAACAACTCACCTGTGTGGCGGATCTGGCCACCGCCATGCATGGCGCTCTGCTGGATCTGCCTCTCCTTCCAATATTAGAGAAGGAGGAGGAAGGAGGGGGAGGGGGTTGCGGTAGGTGTGGAGGTTGCCGGATTTGGGGGAGGCATGAGGTGCGAGGCCGGCGGTGGTGGTGGATGAGGAAGGGAATCGTGCGTGGGAGGGAGAAGCGGAATGGAAGAGCCTATGGAGAGAGGGGGGAGAGTGAGGGAGAGAGGAGGGATTCGACCGAGGATATGGAGATTTCACCTACCTTGTACTTAGTAGTAGCGAGGGGTATAAACACGCGCTACTACTATCAACTTAGTAGTAGCGCGGGTTCATACCCCACGCTACTACTATGTCATGTCCCGAGGGGGCACGGTAGAAACTGCTTAGTAGTAGAGAGGGTTAAAAACCCGCACTACTACTATCAACTTAGTAGCAGCGAGGGGTAAAAAACTGCGCTACTAGTAAGTAGCAGCAGCGAGGGGTATAAACCAGTGCTACTAGTAAGCGCCTATCTGTAAGCTTTTCCCTAGTAGTGAGGGCTCGTGTACATGGCTGGGTCAAAACGGAGAAATAGCATCGTCGTCGTGTTCATGGGGAGGCAACAGAATGCGTCGTGTTCATGGGGAGGCAACGAAATGCGTCGTGTTCATGGGGAGGCAACGAAATGCGTCGTGTTCATGGGGAGGCAACGGAACGCGTGGGAGCCAACCGGCTTGGATGGAACAGGCGATGGAAACGAGTCCCGGCGTATTGCAGAATGGAGGAAATGGCCTTGTGTTCGACCGGCCACATTCGAAACGGGATCCTGTTCATCGGGCGGGGTCTGGCGTACCGCAAAACGGAGGAAACAAACGGGGGTCCTGTTGATCGGGAGGGGTGTGGCGTGCCGCAAAACGGACGAAACGGACTTATGTTGGAGCGCTACGGTCGAAAGGGGGTCCTGTTCATCGGGAGGGGTGTGGCGTACCGCAAAACAGGACTCCACGGGATACTGTTCATCTCCACTGTCGACCTCCTCCAGCCTCCACGGGCTACTGTTCATCCACCGACGACCTCCTCCAGCCTCCACCTGCGACTGTTCATCCATGGGCTCCTGTTCATCCAGCCTCCATCGCGCGCTACTCCACCAGCTACTGTTCAACCACCCCTCTCCACGGGCTCCTGTTCAACCACCCCTCCACGGGCTACTGTTCATCCACCCCTCCACCATCTACTGTTCATCCAGCCCTCCATAGGGTCGTCCTATTCATCCAGCCCTCCACAGGGTCCTGTTCACCCAGCCCCAACCGGCTCGATCGATCAGGGTCCTGTTCATCCAGAGGCAATGCCATGGGTCTTGTTCATCCACTCCCACCGCTCACTATTCATCCACGCCCCCCCCCCCCCCCCCGTGACGCTCACTATTCATCCAAACCCCCTGCAATGCTCACTGTTCATCCAGAGGCAGCATCGATCGACTTCAGTTAGCAGCAGTAGCGCGAAGGAATCGCTCGATCGCTCGGGTTCAGTAACGCGTAGCCTGCAGTGCAATCTCTCGGGTCCAGTTAGAGCCCAACGCCTCGCACACACGCATGTACGTGTACGAGAGAAACGCGCATCGCTCGGCGCCCGACCACCCACCGTAACTGGGAACTTGCCGAAATTTCCTCGCCCTCGCTTCTAGAACAGTTTTTTCCGTCATGGACGGCCCAAAGAATGTCATGCAGCTGCATCTCCGGCCCGCCCAGGATGAAAAGCCAATTTTCTGTCATGATTTTTTGTCATAGAAGTAGGAGCCCACCACATCTATGATGATACCGGGTCTTGTCACAATTATCGTCATAGAAGTGTCATAAGTATAATAGAAAAAAATGTTCGGCCCAAAATGTCACGGATGTGTCTTTTTTTGTACTATTTGGAACAGCCGACATAAGTAGAAAAAGATCCACATGCAGCCATGTGGGAGCTGGGGCAGTAGAGCAAGGCAGGTTTTCAAGGAATATATACTTGAGGGTCATCGGCATGCGGCAAAGACGGCGCCAGAGGCCGCATCTTGGCCACAATACCATAGGGAGGAAGAAGGGGTCGAAGGCCCTCCCGAGACGGTGCTATCTCGGAGAGAACGGCACTGCTGCCGATCGGGATGTGCGGTTAGTTGTTGGTCTCCTCCCTCGCCACTGATGACCGCGTGAATGATGCACCTACATCCCTGCCCGAGTCGAGGTGGTCTGGCCGGATTTGTGACCAGCCGTGAGTAGAGAGAGTGTGACCACCTATGTCTTGCTTAGATCTGAAGAGCATGAGAGAGTGAAAGAGAGGAACCCTAGTAAAGCAAGCGCCGAGGCTCCTGCATATATATAGACAGTAGTACCTATAGCACATATGTGTCTTAAGGATGTGAATAGCACATATGTGTGTGACGTCTACATATAGAAGGTGGGTGCGAGAGGACCCAGGAGAGTCGTGACTCTTGAGGATGCGTGTGTGAGAGAGAGAGAGGGGGCACGTATCAATGCAATGCATGTGTCCGTATATCATATCTAACAAACGTTCCCCAAAATTCGTTTCCTAACGGACGCCATAAGAACCATTAGATTGGCATCCGACAGTGTTAGTTTTGCCATGTCATTTAACAGAACAGCCGCTCCTCCGACACACAAATCTTCCACGTGAGTTTTAGTAGTTGCCATATGCTCCTCCCTCCGTTCCAAAATGTAGTGCATATAGCTTTATTGAAAATTTGAACCTCGCAAACTTTTACCGAGTTTTTGTATACCAAAATGCACATATAGAATACCCAGTATATATCATTTCATTTATCTTCGAGATGTAACTATAAAGATGGGGGGAGTGTACAAAGAAAGACTGTCGTATAACCTGCAACAATTTCAACCATCCTTTGGTGTGGAGGAATATCATAGGAACTCTACATGATATGATTTTTATAGGATTTTTTCCTTTAGAGCCAATTGGTTCATAGGAATAGATTCATATACTCCACATTTCAAAGGAAAATAAACATGATATCATTTTTATAGCTTTAGAGCCACTTGCTTCATATGAATGGATTCCTATACTCCCACAATTTCAAAGGAAAATAAACATTACCATATATTCAATACAAAAGTTCCTATGATGTGAACCAGATGACATCTCTTTTCTAATCCCTCCTCGTAGGAATTGACGTACATGTCATCTCTAGATTCATTAGAAAAGTTCCTATAATGTGAACCAAATGACATATCTTGTCCAATCCCTACTCATAGGAATTGAGAGACATGTCATCTCTTTCCCTACAACTTCCATGTATACATCTTCTCTATTCCTAAATAGCTAGTACAACCCACTAGTAGCCTTTTTCATAGACATGCATGCAAGTCATAAATCACATTGTTTTTTGTACTGTATGCATGCAAGCACCACATCATCAATTCATGCATGTTACTCATAAGTTATTTCTTGCATTAGATTTTGTATTGACAATGTATGTGTTGGTCACATGCACACATATGTAGTTCACATTCACATTTTTGTTAGAAATATCATCCTTCTAACTGCATTCATTTTTTCTCTTTGTATTACATATTCATTTTAAGCATACATTCACTTCCTATTAGTTATAGTTGTTTTTGGAGGAACTTTTACTCAGGTATATCAAAATGCGGGGCCCATGCGTCATTGCCTTTTAGTTGAACCTACGTCCACAATTTTTTGTACTACGTATATCTCCACTGGTCCCCGAACCCAAAATGTTGCCTCCTTCCCGTAAATCCAAGCGGCCCACCCGTGTTAAGGCATCGACTCGAACTCAATCCCTCTCCCGTTTACTACACCGTGGCCCCGCACGCCGTAGTACTCCTACAAACCCTACCCACCGCACACATCATCGGTTATCTTCAAGAGGACGAGGGAGAAGAGGATTTGTAGTGGAGGCTCCTACTTGGGGGTGCCCTAGGGAGCTGCCGCATGCATCATTGGTTCTCTCTTTTCTTTATGCTCTTGTGCCCTAGAGTGAAATCATGGTTGCTTCGTTCGTCTAGCTTAATGTGGGAAATGAGGGTTTTGTGATTTGACCCCTAATCGCTCATTTACTACTACTGCGGTGTTACGACCGGGGTGCCTCCAAGTCCAACCGCTGCTCCGAACTGTAATTTGGTGCATCGCACGTGGAACAAGACAGTGGATGAGCCACATGCCGGCCAAAGGGGTCCTGTTAAGTGTGTCGCCATTTCGTGTGCGGACTGACCCTGCTTGAGTTGCTACGCCAACACGACAAGAGCAGCCTACGACTTGGTTTTGCTCCTTGGTGAATCCCAACTATATTGATCTAAAAAGGTGCTACTCCCTCCGTCTCGGTTTATAGGGCGTGCATGTAGTTCTAGGTCATCCATTTGACTAAGTAAATATGAGTTACTATGCCACAGAAAGTATATCATTGGATTCTTAAGCGGATGTAGTTTCTAAACATATTATTATTCATCACATAGTACTATATATCTAGTTAAATTCTCAACCTAGAACGACGTGCATGAGTTGTAAATTGAGACGGAGAAAGTAGTAAAAATGAGGTGATTTTACCGAGCGGTGGGCGGGGGAGCATGGCCTGTCATGCGGTCCCACGTGTCAAGATGTACCAAGGCGATGTGCGTCCCTCTTGAGACTGAACAATGGCAGAAGCAATATGTGGTTTTCTTGAAGGAAGGAGATGTTAAACAATGATTGCTTTGTCTGTCTGGGAAGGTGTGCGGCATTGTGATTTGGCATCTCATTGCTCATTACTACTACTAGGGCGCTACGGCTGGGGTGCGTCCCCCTGCTGTTTTGCACTATTATTGGGTACATGACATGTCAACCTGGTTTCTATATGTCCTGCATGTCGGCAAGAGGAAGTACTGAATTCATGAAAGCGATCGTCTCTACTCTTTTAGTACGACGTAGGAGTACAAGACACGGCTTGGTTTTTGCTACTTCACGCAATCCATCGATATAAACCCGGACTGAAAAAGGTAAGGGCGGGTCTTCTCCCGCGCGGCAGGTAGGGGAGTTTGGCATAGTCTGTTCGAGGCAACAAGGCAAGAAGGGAAACAAGAAAATAAAGGTTGAGCGACTTAGTTTTGGGAAAATCTGATTTTACGGAGTAGTATGTACCCACTATGGAGGTAGTACTACATACCAGTCCCTCCTTTCCTGTTTATAGGGCTCATCTAAAAAAACTTGTTTAGATTTTGAGGTGCATTAAATCACCCGATGCAAGCAGTATGAAGAGAAAACTCACCAATGCATGTAGAAGTTCATGAAAATTTAGTGGTCATGCATGCATCCGTTGTAATTAATGCATCGGTAAACATAACTTCTTGAGAAAACCGTGGGTACTAATTACTTGTGAAAACTATGAAATTAATTCCACCATTCACCGTCTACCTTGGTTGGAGATATTTTGAAATTGAGCCATAAAAACTGGAAAGGAGGGAGTAGTAACATAGCCTAGGGTAGCTTGCTGCACCACGGACTCCAAGGAAATTGTTGTAGTACTACTACTCCTACTACTAAAAGACATAGTATATTTCAAACAATATGATAATCTCTCTAACCAATGTAGGGACGAGGAGTAATGGAGGGAGTAGTAAAATTTTCTCCTCGTCCTGCGAGCCACCATGCACGTGCGCGACGGAGCGGGCGTAGGAGTCGATTTGTAACACATTTGTCCAATCAGTACTATTTCTCTTGTACTCCCACTTTCTTATGCTTCCTAAGACTAGCCACAATGCATAGTAACATACACTAAAAACATACACATATCCCTACATTATGTTACTACCTTCATAGTTGGTAGTAACATAGGTGTGGTGTCATGCAAAGCTTCATTTATTAGGTAATAGACTCATAGTGCATTGGGACATGTGATGTTACGGTAACTAGCTAAGTTACTCAAACTACCTCTCTCCTAATTAACTCATTGCCACATAAGAAAATTTGCTTAGTTGGACTTGATGTTATTGCTAACAATTAGAACCAGATGGATTGTTACATTTTAGAGGCACCCTCTAAGGTTATACGAGATGCTAGCCAATTTTTTGTTAGAGGCAGCTCATGCAATGTATAGAGGCCTGCCATTAAGAGCATAGAGGGCTTAGAGGAAATAAAAAACATACATTGTGTATTCTGTAAGTGCCTACTTTCCGGTCTATATGACTCAATTTAAAATCCACAATGCATCCATAATAGATGCTGAGTGGTGGAATAAGTTTGTTACTTCCATAGTTCGCAAAAGTACTGAGCATGTGAGATGGTGAACGGAGGGAGTACGATACCATTAGTACTACAGTTCTTTTGGAAGAGTTTTATTAGTCCCTCCCATTCACATGTTCACATTTCAAGCTTCAATAAAAATGTTGCACACAAGGATTAAGAGAAACCTCAGCAATGCATGTATTCCCTCAATCCATATAGGGTGTAAAATGCATTTTGGAGGCTAACTTTAACCACATATTGAGCAATAATATGACATCCAACTTACACAAATCTTACCATCAAATCCGTATGTGGTCATTATACTAATAACACATGCATGTGTTGCAATTAATACATAGATAAGGTAGTAAACACTCACTATCTAGTAGGAGTAGTAATAGTAGTACTCTACACTACTACTACTATGAGGCCATCCTAATGTGTCTCGGCAGAAGACCGCGAACACCGATTATTCGTTCATATTTAAATTTGTTTTCACACAACAAAATATCCATGAAAACAACACATGGCAAAATTTCACGGTGAACGGCGGATTTTAATGTGCTGAGAGGGGTGGGGCTGTTTGGATCTTGCCTGGGGTAGCCAAAATATTGGCGACCCTTTTGTCCATCGTGCCTTTGCCACCGATGAACGAGGAAGAGCTCGGGTGCTCATGCATCCTCCAGCGCGCGCGTTGGAGATGAGCTCGCACGAGCTGTGCTTTTTTTGTCCCACCATGCTGCCCGAGCCGGCCGCAGACCGACCGGCGACCCACAAATTACACCATCCAACCGTAGCTGCACACATTCTGACATCAACTCAACCAACGGGACGAAATTCATGCAAACACGATGATATTTCATATAAACAATGACGGAATTCATATAAAATACCGGATTTTCATACAAACATGACGGATTTCATTAGATTCAAATCAACTAAGCGGTGCTAGTCCTGAACAGCACATGTATAATAATACCTAGCCTAAATGGTCGCTGCCGACCATTCTTTTCCTCATGCACGGCAGCACGATCACCGGACTACCGGGAGCCCTGGAGGTATATGCTTCAGCGCAAAGGACGGCTTGCTTCCCCACCGCTCAACTGACATCGTTGGCTGATCAGTTGATGCCAAAGATGGAGTCTGAAGGGGGCTTCTCCGCTTTGACGAAGGTCCTCGCAACAAAAGGATCCGGCAAGACACTGGCTGTGTACGCCGGCGTCGCCTCCATGCTGGCCTTCATGGGACCCAAGCAGCGGCGGCCTCCCGTGTTCTACTTCTCCTCGATGATGGCGGCGGACGCGGAGGTGTTGGCTACCGACTCGTCGCTCTCCGCTAACCCGACTTTTGTCTCCGCTTGCATGGCACGACCGTAGGCACGGGAGTCTCGGCCACAGAAATGGGAGACACGGTCGCAGACATGGGATGCGCGGTACGAGGCAACGGCGTGGCCGGTAACAAGGACTCCCATGCTCTCCGCCGTGCCGGCGTGGAGCAGCTTGCTGCTCCTCGTTGAGCTGGCCTGGAGCGGTGAGTTGCTGAACTGTGCGCTGGCTTGGGGCGACAACTGGCTCCATCGGGCGAGGGGAGGGAGGTGGATCAGCGAGCTGCATAGCTCATATCCGGCGGGCTCGGCGGCCCACCCAGCCGGCTTGGATGACGGATAACTACTCTTCGTAAGCCACTTTAAGAGTGGAAAAAATGGCGAAGGAGGAGATAGGGGAGCGGCGGAGGTGTGCGATTCTTGGCTGGCGTCTAGACTCATTTAAATAGGAAATTAAATAGACAGTGGATGGGAGGAGCTCGGCCGGCATTGCGTTTAATGTCGGGCCGGTCATGAACGGACATGTATCCAGAGTGGGTTTCTCGGCTTCCACACGGGTTTCATGGAGGCGTTTGAATGTGGCAAGGAGGCGTGTTTAGCCGGGCGTGCAGCGGGCGACGCCCTCGACTCTGACGTACGACATCGCGCCAGTCTTCCACTGACATGTGGGATCATTGTGTTCCTGGCCTACATGTCAGTGACCCAACGCAGGCAGCGCATGACAAAGGAGCTTTTGGTGGGCCAGGGCCATCAGAGGCGGGCATTTCATAAACTGATGATTGTTCATTGAGTGTGATCTCATCTATTTCATGTAGATAAGGCTACTATATAATGTAAGCTAATTTTAAAATTTTAATATATGCGTTGATAGCCCGTTCGATACGTTGTGATTCATAAAGACCGCTGCAAACATCCCTGTCCTACTTATCACAGATATGATTAATATCCGTAACAATCCATGTCCTTAACAAAGGGTGCATGCACGTATAGGTTGAGCGTGTGTCTAGCACCGTGTGTTGTGTGCATGTAGGCATGCGAGTGTTGCGTGTGTGCATGTGTATGTTTTAGTGTTGCATGCATGTGTGCGTGCGTGCGTGTGTTCGTGAGTGCATGTGTACATATCAGTGTTGCACGCCTGCATGCATGCGTGTGTTCGTATGAGTGGTGCGTGCGTGCATGTGTACGTACGTGTGAGTATTGCATGCATGCATGCGGGCGTTGTGGGTGTGTTTGTGCGCATGTGTGATGAGTTTGTATTCACCACAGTGGCTCGTGCATGCGTGCAATTAAAACGGCTAGCTCAGCATATCATCACAAGGCGATCCTTGTCCGCTGTGGTTAGGGGGCACGGGCTGCCAACCAGAGGTCTCACAACTTCGTATCCCCACCTGTCGTGGAAATATCACGTCAGATGTCCTCGTGAAAGGACTTAGTCGTGGAGCCATCGCGACGGGTTAGCTTAAAGGGGTTAAACCGGACAAAGGACACGAGAGTTTTATACTAGTTCGGCCCCTTACTATGAAGGTAAAACCCTACGTCTAGTTGTGATGGAATTATTGGGGTTTCGATTGCCAGGGAGCAAACACGCTATGGCTGGCTTTCGAGTTGTTTTTTCTTGTCCCTGAACCGCCGTCGGGTCGTCCCTATATGTACACAGATTGACGCCCAGCCGGTTTACAGAGTCCCGAGGCCAGCTCATACAAGTGTCCGGCTCGGTCTCTGCCTCCCTAACTTACAATACAAGTTATACAACTATGGTGGTTTACCACTATGGGCCCTAATCCGCCTTTGGGCTCCGGGCCTCTAAGCTTTATTAGTAAAGCGCCATCTTCTTTGTCTCCATGCCTTCAGTATGGTTGAATGTGAACCGGCCCCTCCTGGGCGGTTTACACTCAGTAGTTATATCCCCAACATTAGGCCCCAGGTTGATTTGAACCAGTTCATATCAATCTTCAGTACTTAGAAAAATTCCATGAACATCTTCTTCGATTCTCGTAAACCGCCATGATGTCTTTTCCCTGTAAACTTTGACAAACCGCCATGACGTCATCTTCTGAAAATTGCAGTGAATCGTCATGACGTCATCTCTATATCAAAAAAGATTTGTAAAGATTCCCTTCATTAATTATGTTCCAAAGATCGAGGCGACAGCTGCGCCCCACTTTACCGCTTTGGCTCCTCGATTGTCGCTCTCGCCTTCTTTACCCATTCGCCTTATAAATAGGCTCCGGGGTCTTTCACTTTTCCCCTTCTACGCTTCTTCTTTTTCCTCTCGCCACTTAAGGCCGACAGCTCCACCACCACCGTCGACCTCGAAGTTCTGCCTCGTCCCTGGCCCCTGCATCAACCTGAACGTACCACAAATCCACGGCTCTCCTCCGCCGTTCCTGAGAATCTGGTAAGCCTTTCTCCCTCATCCTTAGATCTACATCAGGTTTTCGGTATTTGGCCGTGTTCATCAGTGTTCATCCGAGCTTTTATTACTTTGCCCTTCTGTCTTGCTGAATCCAGACCACCTTAGCCTTTCCTCCCACGGTCGAAGCTACAACCTTGTTTTGCCTTACTGTAGTGTCTTTAGAACCACGAACAAATCCATCTAGATCCTCTTTATTCTGCTGTCGCCATTTTAGGGTTCAGAATAATTTTCTTTACTAGGTCACGGTAGATCCAAAATTATAACATCACCTTGTGAAACCTGTTTCGTCAGCACTTAACAAATTTCAGCTCTGCTACTTCCAATATAGGTGGTTTAACTTTGTAGCAAATCATAATCCACCTGGTATCATTAGCCCTCACTTAAACCGCCATCTTGACTTGAGTAGCAGTATCCGGTTTAACTTGAAGATATGCTTTAATTAAATTCCCCGGTTTAACACCAGTTTGTGCACATCAATCTTGAACCATAAACCGGCCTTTGCACCTTTTTTACAGTTTGACTTCCGAAATGACCAAACAATTCGCCGCTTGCAACTGGGTTCCTTCCCAGATCACAGAAACACAGATCAATGGATATGTTTTAACTGGCACTTTGGCCAAGAAAGATGTCCTTCATTGGCGAGTTCCTGGCCCTGAGTGCCCTCCAGTACCTCAATATGGAGAAGTGATTGTATTCATGTAGCATCTAGACCGGGGTTTTAGCCCTCCCGGATCAAAGTTTTTCCGGGATGTACTTGCTAGCTTCCAACTCCATCCTCAAGACATTGGACCAAACTCTGTGTCCAACATATGCAATTTTCAAGTGTTCTACGAAGTTTACCTCCAAGAAGAACCAACTGTTGAACTCTTCTGAGATTTCTTCCACTTAAACCGCCGAACTAAATTCTCTGATGGCCCCAATACTGAACTTGGTGGAGTGTCAATTCAGAACAGGAAGGAAGTCGATTCCCTCATGCCAAACATCACAACCATCCTAAAGACTGGAATCAAACATGGTTCTATTGTCAGAATACTGCCCCTGCTAATGAAAATCCTCTGTCGGGTTACCGCGCTCACCGGCTTAGTAACAGCCATCCACTGCCTCAATGGCTCACTGCTAAAGAACGACAAACTTATACACCTCAAATTATTAAGCTCCGGGCTTTCTTAGCAAACGGCTTAACCGATGTTGATCTCGTCCGTTGCTGGGTTTCATGGGGTATCCCGCCTTTAAGCCACCGCACTAGGTTGATGCATGAGTATACCGGGGACATCAAGGACCCTCAATGGTACCATGAAATAGAGATGACTGATGATGAAGTCACTGAGTGCGTCAAGAAGATGCTGGATAAACTGGTCGCTGAATGCAGCAAAACCGGATTGGCACCCTTTTACACCTCCAACAAACCGCCAGGCGTAAGAATTTATCCTTTTGTTTTTGTAAGCCGTCTACTCTTTAACTTTTTCCTGATAATCTTTTTGCTTATCTGTACAGGCCAGAGACCCATTCTGGAAGAGAAAAACTCAAGACAAACCGGCCAAGGCTTAAGACAAACCTGCGAGGGCTCTTCGCGCCAAGAGCAAGGTCACAAAGAGGCCTGCCAAGAAGAAAACCATCGAGTCCTCTGATCCGCTAGAAGACGTTGATGAGTCAGAACAAGAGGTAGAACTTGACTCCCTTGGTTCATTTTTCATACACCTTATTGACAATGATCTTAATCAGGATGATGCTGAAGCCAGCCGTGCTAACCATGTAGAGGTAATCTCCGTTTCCTCCGATTCAGATCATGTGCCAGTTCAAAAACTTCATCGTGCAGTTCGGAATGTAAAACACTATCACCCTCTTGCTCATTTGGATCCACAATTTTCTTTAAAGACGCAACAACATGAAAGTTGACGCACAACCCGGCATAGCGGTCAACAGGTCACTTCCTCCGGTTTATCGGATACACCAACCCGGAAGCGTCGTCCAGAGGTATCTTGCTCTTCCAATAAGTCTTATCCATTGGTGGGTTGCTTCCGATGCCCACTTAATCCGTCTGATTCAAATTATCAGGTGACTTCCAATTCTTCATCTGGGGATTCATCAACCACCCAAATGCCTCCCCTCAAAACCGTCCCTGGGTAAGTACACTGAATTTTTAGCTTATCCTTCTTGCACCTGGTATATCATACTAACCTTTGTGTGTTATTTTGTAGCGCCAAAGGCCGGCTCAGCAAGAAGGCAAGAACAGATGCTTCCGTAGAGGATGTTGAACCAGAGAAGATCCTAGAATATGTTGGTGGAAATACAGACACTGTTGTGGACGATCTTATACCTCAAGATCAAGATACTTATGCTGATCCGCCGGAAGTTAATTCGGCTAGTCCTCATGCTGATCCGCCCAGCCCAACCAAAGACAAAGATCTATCGAGCCCGGCCAGGGATGCTGCCAATCCGCCAAGCCCGTCAAAAGGTGGCGATGATGATTTTATTATCACCGGTACTGGTCACACCGTCCCTGGCACTCCGGTTGCCTTATCAAAGCATACTGCCAAGGAGGAATTCGCTGCTATTGGCAAGGGAAAAGGAAAAACAGACTTATCCAGCTTCGTTAACCTTACTGCCCAGGAGCTCCATTCCGGATTCTTAAACCGCCTATACACCAGCCGAGATTATGAAGCCGGTTTGGTGAACCTGATGAAGGAGCGCTATGAGGTAATCTTCAAAACATGTTAAACTGCCTTGTTCTATATACCAACTCCATTGTAGCCCCCAAGGGCCTGTTTATCTCTTGAAGATAAACAGGGACTTTTCAGATCAAGAACACTTCAACTGAGTAGCCCCCAAATGTAACACCCACGATGCGGCTATATCTCCCACGTGTCGAAGCACGACTTAGAGGCATAACCGCATTGTGGTTTTGTCGCAAGAAGGGTCATCTTCACACAATCCCATGTAATGAATAAGAATGGGATAAAGGGTTGGCTTACAATTGCCACTTCACACAATGAACATAAATAATCATACATCATTCAGAGTACACACATAGTCCGACTACGGACGAAGCCAAAAGAAAAGAAGATAACCCAACTGCTAGATCCCCGATCGTCCCAACTGGGCTCCACTGCTGATCAACAAGAAACAAAACATAGCAACAACTAAGATCTTTGTTGAGCTCCCATCTGAGCTCGGTTGCATCACCTGCACTGGTATCATCGGCACCTGCAACTGTTGTGATAGTATCTGGTGAGTCACGAGGACTCAGCAATCTCAAAACCCGCGAGATCAAGACTATTTAAGCTTATGGGTAGGAAGGGGTAAAGTGGTGAGGTTGCAGCAGCGACTAAGCATATATGCTGGCTAACATACGTAAATAAGAGTGAGAAGAGAGCAAAAGGAACGGTCGTGAAACTAGCAATGATCAAGAGGTGATCCTGAACTCCTACTTACGTCAAACATAACCCAAAACCGTGTTCACTTCCCGGACTCCGCCGAAAAGAGACCATCACGGCTACACACGCGGTTGATGCGTTTTAATTCGGATCTGGTGTCAAGTTATCTACAACCGGACATTAACAAATTCCCATCTGCCTATAACCGCAAGCACGGCTTTCGAAAGATAATATACCCTGCAGGGGTGTCCCAACTTAGCCCATGATAAGCTCTCGCGATCAACGAAGGAATAGACCTTCTCCCAGGAAGACCCGATCAGACTCGGAATCCCGGTTTACAAGACATTTTGACAATGGTAAAACAAGACCAGCAAGACCACCCGCTGTGCCGACAAATCCCGATAGGAGCTGCACATATCTCGTTCTCAGGGCACACCGGATAAGCTAAGCGTACATGTACCGACGTAATCCAAGTTGCCAAGGAATGGTCCCGCATGGTGCTCTAGTTTGGACCAACACTCGGAGGAGCACTGGCCCGGGGGGGTAAATAAAGATGACCCTTGAGTCTGCAGAACCCAAGGGAAAAAGGCTTAGGTGGCAAATGTTAAAACCAATGTTGGGCCTTGCTAGAGGAGTTTTATTCAAAGCAAACTGTCAAGGGGGTCCCATAAATCACCCAACCGCGTAAGGAACGCAAAATTCGGGAACATAACACCGGTATGACGGAAACTAGGGCGGCAAGAGTGGAACAAAACACCAGGCATAAGGCCGAGTCTTCCATCCTTTACCAAGTATATAGATGCATTAATTAAATAAGAGATATTGTGATATCCCAAAATAATCCTGTCCATCATGGAGCAATCTTCAACTTCACCTGCAACTAACAATGCTATAAGAGGGGCTGAGCAAAGTGGTAACATAGCCAAGCAATGGTTTGCTAGGAAGGGTGAAAAGGTTAGAGGCTGACATGGCAATATGGGAGGCATGGTAAACGAGGGATAGGCAACGCATCATAGCGATAGAACGAAGCAACTAGCAAGCAAAGATAGAAGTGATATCGAGGGTAAAGGTCATCTTGCCTGAGATTCCTCAAGGAAGAAGAACGAGTCCATGAAGAAGACAAACGGACGTAGTCGAACGAATCCTCACAATTCCGGAACGAAACCGAAGCTAACGAGAGAAGCAAACCGGAAAGAAGCAAACAACACGGTAAACACACAAGCATAAACATGTCATGATGCACAAACAAGTATGATGCATGTCCGGTTTAATGAGGCATGGCATGGCAATATGCACAAACAACACTACAAGTTAAGTGGAGCTCAATATGCAACGAGTTGCATATTGACGGAACACCACAGCAATTATTTAGTTTCTCTCTCGGTTAGGTACACAACAATATTAAATGTTGTTAACCATGGCAAGAGGTGAGGCATAAGCAAACCACCTATTTAGGCAAGTTTAAATGAGGCCGGAAACAACAAACAACAATTCCGGAAAATCCCCATATCATTTAGTAGTTTAATGCAACAACAATTTTAAGCATTTAAATGTTGTTATCATGATGTGGATGACATATGCAAGTTTATGCAATTTTATGAAAATGTTAACATGAGCATGATACGAGGCATTTGGTCACCATGGCGGAACGAAAAGGGTGCCACGGCGACGAAACAAAAATGGTGCCACGGCAACATATCCGAAAATTATGCCACGGCAACATATCAGTTCCGGTAGCTCACGGAGATACCGGTGCAAAAGGAAATGGGCGTGATCGTGTCGTGCAAGGATGGTGGGGTGCTCCCGGCTACCGGGTTCCCATGGGTTAGTGGCATGGAAACGAGTGACAATTCGGACACGGTGCAAACATATCGTGCATCTCATACAACACTCAAACATTCGTTCACGGTCGGTCATCTCGGGTTATACCTTCAAAGCGTCGAAGGAAGTAGTGGTACACGGCGACGGTAGTTGTACACGTTTTCGTAGATGTTCGGGGTCACGACGAGGAACTTGACGTCCACGGAATCTTCGAGGGTCGACGGCAGTGGTACACGGGGCACAGTGGAAGTAGTCATTCACGGGCCGTAGAGGAGGTAGTCATACATGGCGTCGGTACTTGTCGGTCCGGTCTTGACGGTGTAGATGTACATGTTGTCGGGTACTTGTTGCATCACGGGTGTAGTCGTACACGTTCAGAGCGGAACTTGGCGGATCCAACGCCTTCGGGCATAGAGGAACTTGCAAAAAAAATGAGATGGTCTTGACGATCCAGCGAGACGACGTGGTCCGGGGCGGTCTCGGTCTTGGCGTCCGCGCGGTAGCCGCGAGCTCATGGCCTACAGGATCAACAAGGCGCAGGTGACGAAGACGTCGGGCGCTAATGGTGGTGGAGCAGGGGCTTCACGCGGAGAGGGCCGCGCTGATGGCCTCGCATGCCACCGCAGGAGGTGGGCACGGGCACGGGGACGACAGGGGCGGATGGATCGGCCTCGGGACGCCGTATCCTGGTTGGAAGGAGGTCGCATGAGGGATGGGGAGGTCGCTGCAGCAGTTTGTCGGGGCGGCGGGAGGAGGCGCTCGGGATCCAAAGACGGCGGCCGGGCCTGGCGGCAGAGGAAGGAGGATGCAAGCCGGCGAGGGGACCGGGCGCAGGGAGCTCTACTCCCTGGCTCGATGCGGAGGAGGCGACGGCGCGGGCCTGCGGGGCTCCGACGGGAGCGTCGCGGAGGAGAGAAGCAGGGCGCGGCGAGCTGCGGCCGGCCGGCGAGGAGGCGGGGACGAGGGCTGCGCGGCGAGGAGAGGAAGAGGGACTTGGGCGTGAGGCGCGGGAGAGATGCGTGGGGGCTGGAGCGATGGGACGAGGAGGAGGGATCGAGAGGAGGGAGATGGGATCGGGCGCAGGAGGTGGGGCACTGCGTGCGGGTGCGGCGGCGGGCAGGGAACGAGAGGGAGAGAGATGCCGAGGAGGGGGTCGGGCTAGGTTAGGAGGGTTAGGTGGGCTGGGCCTTAGAGGCCGGCCGGCTGGGCTTTAGGAGGTTAGGAAGGCTGGCCTGGCTGCAGGGCTTCTTCTCCCTCTCTCTAATGAAAAAAAAAACAGAACAGAGAAAAGAAAGAAAAGAAAGAGAGGTTAGGGGGAAGATTTGCGCATAATTTTCCCGGACTCGCAAAAATATGCTCGTTCCAAGAAAAATAGAAAGGCCACGATTGAAAGATTTAAATTCAAACTCATTTGAATTTAATTCAAATGGGTTTGAACCAGGACTTGATAAAAGGAAGGTTCAAAAATGTTCGGATTTTTGGTGGAGCTCCGGAAAATGATGAAAGAAAATATGGGCAAGGTTGGAGACCAAGAATTAAGATAACAACGGCATGGGATATTTTGCAAGTGGGTTATGGTTAATTCCAAATAAATGGAATAATTTATAATATAGCTCCCTAATAATATTGAGAGGCTTTAATATGTTATAAAGAGAAATCACAAGTGAATTCCCTCGATTTAAATAGATCAAAAGATCTATGCAATTTATTTAGTTGAGGTTTTAAAATTAATGAAATGATGGCATGATGACATGATGCAATGCAAATGAAGCTAAGAAGAATGCAACAAGCAAAACAAATCACACGACGAAACTCGGAGTAGCTGGAAGTCTTCTGGAGCGTCAGTCTCGAGGCGTTACACCAAAGGCTGGTTTGCCTTATCAGATGAACCGGGACTTTCTGTTATACATTTTGTCCTTATTAACTGCCTTCCCCTTTGATTTGACTGATCAATTAGGCATTAGCCCCCAAGTGCCAAGCTTAATACTTGTATTGAGCCTTGGGACTTTAAAATATCCGTTTTAAGAAGCAATCCACATTAGCCCCCAAGTGCCAAGTGTATAACTTATTATGCGCTTGGGACTTTGAGAGAATTATTAACAGCTTGATCATCTGACTTTGCAGGCCGATATAAACACCAAAGATTCCCAAATCGCCGATCTTCAAGAAAATATCAAGTCCCAGCAAGAAGAAACCTCTAAAGCCAAAGATGAACTAAAGGGCGCTTTGACAGCCATGGAACAATTGAAGGATGGCTTCAAGAATGAACGTGTCAGCTGGGAAACTGAAAAGGCTGCTTTGTTGAAGCGGGCTGAAGACGCCGAGGCAGCTCTTAAACCGGTGGCAGAAGAGTTAACTAGGCTGAAGCATCAAGTGAATGCTATGACTTCTGCGATATTTGGTAAGCACTTTGTTATAACCTGTCTGAAGTATCTTCAAATTTGTCGGTTTAACATTAAATTCTTAAACCGTTGCAGGTAGTCGCATTGCTCATCTGGGCACAGATATGTGGATGAAGTTGAAGGCAGTCTATACGTTGATTGAGCAACTGTATACTGGTGCACAATGAGTCATTTGTGCTGCTTCGTACAACAAACTGGCACCAATTTTGTTCAAGGATACTTTGGCCAGGCTATCAATGACTCCTGCTCAGATAGAGGAGGTGAAGCGATCTGCTGCTAGGGCGGGCGCGTTATCAGCGCTGACTCGTGCTAAAGCTTGGATAGCCAACCTTGATCCGGCTGATATCGCAAAGGGTTATCCTGGCGAACAGGCAGACGGGTCAACCTTTGATAGTTAAGCCCTTAAAACTCTAACAAAGGAGATGCGCCCACTAGCAAGCCAATTGGCTGAAGAGGGTAACTTGTCCACTCATCGGTCCTTCTATGATACAGATAAGAGACGGGTTGATGCTGCTGTGAAAGAAGTGCAGAATCTCATCCTGCCAATCCGTAAGCACGCCTATGCCCCTGACGTTGAACCGTCCAATCTTATAAGTGAAGAAGCTGTCTTCCAGGCTTTAACCCGGATTGACTGGACCACCATTGACTTCCAGCCACTGGGTGGAGAGGAGGAGGTTGAACCGACGCCAGAGGATCCATCAACTTCCCGCCAACCTGGTGACGAGTCTTAATCGGGCAATAGGCTTAGATTCCTCAGAGTGTTGTGTGAAGAACAATCATTATTTTGGGCCTCAAAGCGCCTTGTAATAGGCTAGTTAAAATACTGTGATCTACTGCACTGATACATGACTTTGTTTGATCCACCATGATATTTGATGTGCTTGCTTATACACTTTGATAATGTCATGCGATCCTTATGTCTGCATAAAAAGAGTTGTCCGGACGGTTTACCGCTGGATGGGTCATAATGCCCAATACAAAGCCCCGTTAATTACCAAAGCTGAATCAAAATATGAAACAGATCATACCTGTGATATGTAAATCACTTAGTTGGTTTACCAACTTGGATTGTAGTAAGGGTAAGAACCCAAATCTTGAGTATTGATAAATCTCACCATGCAGTGCTGGTGTATATGATAAGCCATACCGGGTTGTGATAAACACCGGATGATCATGCTGGCGACATGTAGTCAAAGCCAGTCCGGGTTTTTAAACACCGGTTTGATAATAATTATGGTCTGACAACTTGTAGCTGAAAGCCAAGCCGGGTTAACAAACACCGGGATATTATGATGACTAAAAAGCCATATAGGGTCAATAGACACCGGTTCAACATAAACTTTATCAAAGGGTAAAAACTTGGCAAAAAGCAAATAAAAACCATGTAGTCGAGGCTTTTCAAGGGCTGCCAGGCCCAAATTCGAGGCTTTTCATGGGCTGCCAGGCCGCTGAGTTAAACCATTTTGCAAAGCCTTTTAAGATGGACCTCCAACTAACTAATCGTCGTTTTAACTTTGACAAGTTCAGGGCCTGTATAAGATTGACTTGTCAAACGTTCGGCGGGTCATGCCAGGATTACCTGGATAGGAGTGGCTTACTTGATGAAGGCAGGTTAACCCGGGGTTTTAGGTGAATACACCAAGATTCCAAGCCGTGCTTGATAGCATATTACAAGGGTCCTTTCAAACTCTTTGTTGCAGTGCACAAAGAGCCCCCAAGTAATGTTTGTGAGCTTTGCTCAATGGGTGCCTATGTTTGAGCTATGCATAGCATCCAGACTCTCTTTGGCCCTTTGGGTGTGAAGCTCCCAAATTGTATTGTGGCATGATAGCCGGTTTAACAGGCAGTACCCCGCTTTGTCAGCTGAAGCCCCCATGTAACCAAAAGATATTTGTAGAAAACGTCAGAAGCCCTGCTTATAGAAAGGATGCCGGTTTATTATATTGATCATAATATATACATTATCAAAATATGTACATGAGAGAAGCCTATGGCTCAAGTGTAATAAGGCCGAAGGAGAGCTATGTTCCAAGGCCGCCGGGTCTCCTCCTCAGATTTGCGTGTGTCTGCATGCTCTCGAACATCAATGAGGTAGTATGATCTGTTGTGCAAATTCTTATTGACCACAAAGGGCCATTCCCAATGTGGGGATAACTTATGCATATCAGTCTGATCCTGGATGAGCCGGAGCACCAAGTCGCCTTCTTGAATGTGGGGATAACTTATGCATATCAGTGGGGATAACTTATGCATATCACTAATTTATTACCATTTATGTCTTTCATGTATGCGCTGAAGTGTGGGCTCTATGGTAATGTGCACTGCTGAATGTGGACCATTTGACTGGTCAATTGATCGTGTCATCAACAAATTACGAAGCTCTTTGGTGAGCTAGTGACCGTATGATCACCAAAAATGTATTTTATTAACCCATTATAGACTCAAACTACCATTTCTTTCTTTCATATACACGCTGATAGGTGGACCCATGGTTACGTGCGCTGATGGTGCAATACTAGTTGCGCCACATGGAACGTTTGACTGGTCAATTGATGGTGTCATCAACAAAATACGGAGTTGTACGGGTGAGCCAGTGACCATATAGTCACGACATGTATTTTTTTAACACAGTACAGACAAAAGGGCTCATATATATGCGCAAACACTCACTGCGATAAGCGCACACACGCAGATCCTACCCCTATTAGCACCTTCGAGAGAGTGAGCCAGCATATGATCTTGAGATTTTCCAAAGTCACCATAGGTGCCTCGTAGTTGAGGGGAACGTCTCCTCCCACTGAACGCACATCGCCGGAAAATACTGAAATTAATCCAGGATAAATGTGAGCACTAGGACTTTAACTCTGATGTGCTGGGGAAACCACTGTCCTCCTAACCATCCAACCATAGGTTGGTTAGCATCACAAAATGTATATGGTGACCGTGATGAGCTTATTCTGAAGTCCAGTGACCATATCGTGCTTTCTCTTCAAATACAATGACCGCAAGTGTCGTCAACAAAATACAGAGCACACATCAAAACAATGTCCATCAGTGTCATCAAAAAAATACGGAGACGTATCGTGAGCTAGATACCGTATGATCACCACGAGAATGTATATGGTGACCGTAATGAGCATATTCTGAAGTCTAGTGAACGTATAGTGCTTTTGCTTGAAATACAGTGACCATCACACGTGAATGTGTCAAGGGCATGCATACTTTTAGAGGGCCGAGAGATAGTTTGTGTGCATACGTGAAAGTGGTATAGAAAGAGGGGGTGTCCGGTGGAGACAAGGAGAGACATGCCCTTCGTTTCTCTTTCCCGTGACTATTATTTTAGGAGAAAATATAAACATTCAAATACAGAACAAATATTATTGGATTCACCATGCAATTAACTTTCATGTATGATACTGTACTACTGTATATGCTTATTTTCTTAGTGGCCGATTGCGTGTGGGGTGGGGTGGGCACATCATTTCTAGTTGTGGTGGGTCAATGTGAGGACTCATGGGTCGGTTCCATCCTGCACCACATAGGTTGGACCGAGACATATTATATGATGTGGAGGACTTGGCCTACAAAACGAAGCTACCAGAGTCGTGGATGACTCTATCAACATTGATGATAAGCTGACTATATATGATTTGTAACCCTAGGCCCCGAGTATGTTCTAGAAGCCCAGGGGCTAGTTCATCGATAGTATACACACAATGCCTAGTATTCACGTGTACTTTGTACACACCCCTATCACAAATATACAGTACCAGGAGTAGGCTTTTCCCCCAACTGCAAGGGCCCGGACTTGGGTAAAACTTTGCCTCATATTACCATCCAGCCTAACAATCAGGGATGTCCTATCGAATGATCTGATGGAATCATATCTGCCAACTACTAAGAGAGAGGTGTGTATGTGGGGGGGGGGGGATGTGTGCGAGAGAGGCCTAAAGATAATGTGCATGCAGGAGACATGTAGGCACATATATGTGCCTATAGAGGGCTAGTAGAGACTGTGCTTGTGTATATATGCATGTGAGAGAAATAGTGTTTTCCAACTGAGATTAGTGAAAAGAGTGGTACATAGTAGTAAGAAAGATAGAGGGAGATACATATAGAGTGTGTGCGTGAGACTCCCCGACACCTCGGGAGAGATTGTGACCATGTGTGAGAGAGAAATGCCTATGTATATAAAGTGTGTGCACTTATGCGTTAGATAGAGAGATATATAGCGTGTGTGTGAGAATGGGCCAAGGCATAGTTCATATACGTGTACAAGGCGGTTCTACCCATTAAATTAGAATATAAATGGCATTATTATTTTTAGATGAGATCATGAATTTTGCAATTTGAGTATGAAAGAACATCGGTCTACCAGACACCCATACTCTATTGAATTATAGCATATGCATGTTTTTATTTCATATTATTGATCCATAGAGTGAGAGTGGTTTGAAATCCAGAAAATGCATTGCTTTTGCAATTCATATATAAACAATAATTAGTGCACTGCATGTTCTTAGTGTGAAGCACTTTATACATTTGTCACTTACATGGATACATTCTAAATTGCTAGCTACGGAATAGAATACATGTTGAATTCAACATAAAGGGGGTTTCGAAGATTCAAATTCATAGGAAGTGCATTCATCTATTTGAATCCGAGAAAATGGCATATTTAAATCAGATCTAAAAGGGGGCATCAATCTTTGTTGTGCGTTTGAACATGCTATATATTCATACACATGTCTAAATATTTTTTTGCAACCAACGAGATTATATCCGGAACCATGCATGAAGTGAGGTAATATGCATATTTTTAAATCTATACTAGTGTATAATGTATATTCAAATGCACCCCACCCATTCCAAAATAATCGTAGTTTTTGGATTTTCAAGAGTCAAGTTTGGGAAGTTTGACAAATCCTGAAAGTTTAATTCAAGAGAACTGAAAATGTTGATGCTTCTGCTCCCAAATATTGAATGAAGCGACAAATAAGCCTGTGGTCACCCGAAGCCATGTAACATCCCAAATTTTCAATTTGGAATGTTATACATTAGATCATCATTGCATATCATATTTTCTTGCATGTTGGCTTGATCCTCAAAATTCTACGCAACTCAAGGACCCGAGGAGAGAGTTGGGGATTTCGTTATTTTCATATTTGAGTTTTATCGAATTTTGAAAACAGGATCGTTTGGTTTTAATTATTTTCTCTTCAATTATTTCTTCTATGAAAATAAAAGAGAGGGGATAAAATGACTTTCCCAAAATAAAGAAATATTGGAAATTTAATATTAAAATCAAATAAGATTTTTTATTCAGAGTTCTATTGCTATTTTATTTGAATTAGGAAATAATGTGTGTTTTTCAAAATTGCATTAGAGGCACAAGTAAATGTTCACCCGGTCCGTCTTATTTTTAGAGGACGGGGAAAATTTATTTCAAGATTTTTGGAGTCCGTTTAGTATTTGTTTTATTTGTTTTTCTGTTTGTAGAATTATTTTAAAAAAAAGTTTGAACCGACTCCGGGCCATAACCTGCCAGGACTCCCTAGGCCAACCCCCTTTGTAAGCTGCCCGACCGGACCCCTGAAGCCCACCCGAGCCCAGCCGCCCTGCGCCCAAACCCTAACCCTAAGCCGCGCCGCCGCACCGCGCCGCCGTCGACACCGCCACCGCCCCGCCGCCGGAGTTGACCGCCGCCGCCGCCGTCTTGATCTATGAGGTAGCCGTCAGTTTTAATCTAAAAACCATTCAATTTTTTTATAACTCGCGGTTATTTTTTATTTTCTACTAGATTGGTTTTATTTTTTTTCTGGTTTAGTTATTTAGCGAACGCTCGTTCGTTCGTTCGTTTTAACGAACGATTTTCACCGTTTAGCCGCAGACACCGAACATTCGTTCGTTAGCCTGTTCGTCAGTCTTTCTTTTTCCAGGGTTTTTCCGCGATTATTTTCGATCGCGATTTCAGCCCGAATCTTAGTTGTAGCTTATCTTTTTGCTCGTTTATCGGAATCAGGTGATTCAAGCGCGTAGATATTCATTTCGAAGCCCTCTTTCTATTTAACCAACTTGAACAAGATTTTGGTACTGTAAAGTTTGACTTTAGTCCAGATTAGTAAACGGATCTTGTTTCTTTTGCAGTTTGAGTTTCGTTGCTTCGTTTGTTTTGATTCTTTTTGCAAACCGGAGTTCTTAAGTTGAAATTTCTGGTTAGATCTCTTACTTGAGTTTTACCCTTGCTTCTAGTTGAGTGCTTATTGTATGCTTGTTTGTTTGCGATAGAGTACCCGGAGTGCGAAGCGTGCTACTACGAGTCTCTAGGTTTCGCGGATCATCAGCAAGGCAAGTAACACTTTGATCATACCTCTTTACTACCTAGTTTTATTGCATTAGATAAATCCTCAAACCTTGCCTGATTAGGATTTGATTAATATGTGGGTATTTGGGAAGTAGATGAGGTAGTACCTATTCACCTGTTTATTATCAAACCCTTCGGAGTTACTTCTACGTACTGCTTATATTGCTATGCTATGCTAGTACACGTGGATTGGGTGAGTGTATACATGACAGATGTGAGTATTGTTAATTATTGGTTAACTTAAGGTGGCAACTTTAATACACATCTTGGTGGATTGAGGCACCTGGAGAACCCAGTGTTGTCTATTTTTATGGAAATCCCATGGTACCGTGTGATTCTCCTATGGACCGCCACCCAGGCTCAAAGGGATCATAACATTATTCATGCTAGAAACTTTCGTGTGCAGCCACAAGCTATTATGGGCTCTAGCATAGTTGATTAAGTTGCAAGACCTCTTTCAGTGGTGGGCTAGCAGATGTAGGGGAAAGTAGGTGTAACTATCCATCCAGAGTAAAGAGTTATTGTTTCTGAAAGACTGTGTCTCAGTCATCCATTTCTCAAACACCCTGTCATGCGAGAAATCCAACGGAGGAGATCGAGTCTTGTGGGGGAAAAGTGCGCAAACCTCTACAGAGTGTACAAACTAATCATGGTTAGCCATGTCCTCGGTTATGGACATCTTGAGTATCTCGTTCTTGGATTATCATGTTGATCTCATCACGTTACTTAAATAAATTGATTGGGTTTAATGATGATGCTTAACTGGGATTGAGTTGGAGGAACCTTCTCAATGTTTAACAACCACCATGATAGTTAAATAAAATTTGTTCCTTTGTTGTAGGAAAAAATTGGCTTTATGCAAAACTGTAACCATAGAGCTTTACACTAGCCATATTGCATGTAGTGATAGCAATTATCTGTTCATTACTCTATGTGTTACATTGCCAGCATATTCCATGTGCTGACCTATTTTCGGGCTGCAATTATCTATCCCGCCCACCATTTGGGACACCAGAGATTACTGTCCTACCCCCGACCCCCAATATGTCTGAAATTTTAGATGGGGGCGAAGTTTGTAACTTTCCCCAAATTTCAAACAAGCGCGTCTCAAACCAAAATATTGTCCCCCTTAGTTCCCCCTCCCCCCGTTTCCCCATTTCATACTCTGTGGGTGCCAAAAGGCCCTCTCCACCAGCCACGAAACCCGAGCCTCCTCCGTCCTCCACCCCATCACGCCCAATCCACCGCCGCCCTCCTCCATCACGAAGGAGCCGGTACCCTGATGTTGTCGTCCAACGCAACCGCAACTGCAATGCCCTCAAGGACTTAGTAGCTCAAGCCGAGGCAGGGCTGCCTGCACGATGCCGACGGCGATGTGCACCATACCAGAACCACTTCGACCACGCCGTCATGCGCCTCCCGCTATTGATCCACTATCGCAACCGTTCACCGCACTGGATATGTTCCCGCTACATTGTTGTTCGCCGCCTCGGATCTGGTTCCCCACCACCGACAGCTGGCCACCGCACCATACTCAGCAATTGGCCATGGGTTCGTCCAAGGCTCCACCGTCCTCCACAACTTCTTGTTTCCAGTGAACCACAAGAAGATCATTGGAAAAACAGAAGGAGGACACAACACTACCAGCAGAAAGAGGTATTCCTCTTTCCCTTATTCGTGCAAATCTTACGTCTCTGCTCACACCATATTCGTCCCACGAAAGAAACTAGTTGAGCGCTTCTTATTGCATCTTCTCTGTGATACTAAATGCACAAAGTTTCCTCCCATTTACTATTTCACATTGGCTAGAGGTCAGTAGCCCGCTAGGATTTCAATTCAGGGTCAGTTGATTTGCAACTAAAAGAAGCAGCACCCGCCTAGGCGCGTGGAGCACCTAGTCTGCATGTTCGCTGGGGAAGCGGCGCATCAGTGTCTATCTTAGGGGTGTGGGGTGCAGGAGTTGCTTGCGCCCCATCTGGAGGTCGGTGGGGCTTGAAGGGATGGATGGGGGCAGTGCCAAGCACAACAGTGTGGTGAGGTCAAGGGGAGGGCAGAGGCAGGGGACTGGGCCGGTGGTCGTTGGTGTTTCGAGAAAGATCTTCAACACTGACTGGTTGGAGGTAGATGAAGGCAATCTGCCCATTCTTTGTACATCGGACGGTGCAGAAAAAATGGACTGACCTATTTGTTTTTAGTCAACTATTATTTTCATAAGACCACACATTGTGGTGTGCCGGAGGAGCATCTGCATTTCCCAGCCATCCCTGTGCTCATATTTCAAAATCCTAGAATCTAGTAATTTCGTGTGCCATGCATGTTGTCGAGCTATCATATGTCTCCCGTCATTTATTTCTCACCGACCTGCTATCTACTACTTTTACACTGTACTACTTGTGCACACATTTCGCCCATACTCACACTATTGTTTTTTATGCATGGGTATTTCAGACTCTGACGCAGTGTTGATGAATACACAAAAGAAAAGATAGAAGTTGCTCCAGTGTAATTCAAAGATAAGCACTAAGCATTTCAGCGCTCTAAAGGGTATAGTGTTAGTAGATGGAGACTGTAAACGTAGCTCTGCAGTTGATGATCTCAATTGCCACACACAACCATCCCAGGTGCTTGCTTTAACTTCACGCTATCAAATGTGGTTGCATGCTGCATATGGTGTCTAGCTTGTATTGCTTCCAAGTTGGTTAAATTGCATCTGCTTACTTTACACATTATACCTTTCATAATGACATGCCTTCATGTTTTTGATACATACTACATATGTCTATTAACCATGTTCGTACATCAAACTAATGCTCTTTTGTATCCCTCATCAATCACTTATGATGAGACAGTCTCCCCAGTGGGTTACTGTGAGACGCGCTACTCGTTTAAAGAGTGCAGGATCATCCTCCCCACATTATTCTCAAGAAACAACAAGGTAAATGAAAATAGTCAACGTAGCTCTCTAGTTGATGACCGCCATTCCCCTACACCACCATCGAAGGTACTTGCTCTTACTTGGCAATGTGATATGTGGTTACATATTGCATATGGTGTCTACCTTGTAATGCTTCTAATTAGGGTAAATTGCATTTGCTTAGTTAACACATTATACCTGTGAATATGACATGCCTTCCTATTTTTGGTACATACTATGTCTTTCTATTAACCATGTTCTTACATCATACTACTTTTCTTGTGTATCCCTCATCAATCACTTCTGACGAGACACCTTCAAGTTGATAGTGTAATATTGGTTGCATCTTGCATATCATTTCAAACATGTATTGCCTCTAATTTGCTGAAGTGCCACTTATAATGAGACACATCTAACTTGGTAGAGTGATTTTGGTTGGCTCTTTCATATGGTGTCTAGATTGCATTGCTTCCAATTTGTTGAAATGCCTTCTGCTTAGCGTTTTTCATACATATTCCATCCTCCTACAATGTGGTTGCTTTACATAAAAGTTGTGTTCGTCAGTATCATGCATCAACGAATTTGGAAGTGAGAATTTCATTCCTTTTTCTTGTGTGTTTACTTAACAAGGAAAAATCTAAAAGGACGAAGGCACGGAATGGTGGTGGTCCTCTGGAGCAACCGAAACAAATGATCTCTGCAGATTCTCCTGCTACTCCTACTGTAGTGCAAGTTCCAAAACTCATCCCCCCTACTCCACATCCCCAGGTGCTTGCTCTAACATGGTAGTGTGATTTCTGGCTGCATGTTGCATATGGTGCCTAGGTTGTATTGCTCCTAATTTTTTAAATTGCATCTCCTTAGCTTACACATTATACATGTGAATATGACATGCCTTCCTGTTTTTGGTACATACTACATCTGCCTATCAAACCATGTTCTTACATCAAATTACTGTTCTTGTGTATCATGCATCTACCACTTATGATGAGACAGTCATGCCCGTGGGTTAGTATGAGACGCGCTACTCTTATAAAGAGTGTAGTTTCATCCTCCCCACATGATTCTCAAGAAACAACAAGCCTAAATGAAGATATTGAACGTAGCTCTATACTTGAAGACCGCATTTACCCTACACCAACATCGCAGGTGCTTGCTCGAACTTCGCAGTGTGATATGTGGGTGCATGTTGCATATGGTGTCTAGCTTGTAATGCTTCTAATTAGGGTAAATTGCATCTGCTTAGTTTACACATTATACCTGTGAATATGACATGTCTTCCTATTTTTGGCACATAATACATCTATCTGTTAACCATGCTCTTACATGAAACTACCTCTCTTGTTTATCCTGCATCAATCACTTATGATGAGACACCTTTATTCATTGCATATTGCATATGATTTCTAGCCTGTTGCCATGTATTGCTTCTAATTTGGTCAAATACATTTATGAGGCCACCCTTTTAATTTGGCAGAGTGATATTGGTTTCATCTTTCATATGGTTTCTAGCTTGCATTGTTTCTAACTAGTTCAAACACCTTGTGATTAGTTTACACTTTATACATCATACATGTCAATATGTCATGCCGTCATGTTTTTCATACATATTCCATCCTCCTATGATGCGGCTTCCTTACATGAAAGTAGTGTTCACTGGTATCATGCATCAAGGAGTTCTGAAGAGCAAATTTTATTCCTTTTTCTTGTGGGTTTGACTTGACAAGGCAAAATCGAAAAATAGGAAGGAAAAGAGTAAGGAAGGCGATGATGGTGGTCCTCTGTAGTAACGTATACGGAGCATCGTTATGGATTCTCCTCGTACTGCTAGTGCATTACTAGTTCCAATTCTCCGCTCCCCTACTCCACCATCCAATGTGCTTGCTCTAACTTGGCAGTGTGATATCTGGTTGCATGTTTCATATGGTGTCTAGCTTGTATTGCTTCTAATTAGTGTAAACTGCATCTGCTTAGTGTACACATGATACGTATGAATATGAAACGCCTTCCTGTTTTTGGTACATACTATATCTGTCTATCACACCGTGTTCTTACATGAAACTACTCTTCTTGTGTATCCCCCATCAGTAACTTATGATGGGACACCTTTAAGTTGGCAGTGTGATATTGGTTTGCGTCTTGAATATGATTTATAGCATGTAGTGCTTTTAGTTTGTTGAACGCCACCTATGACGAGACAGTTTTAACTTGGCAGAGTGATATTGATTGCACCTTCCATATGGTGTCTAGCTTGCAGTGTATCTAATTTATTAAAGTGCCTTCTGCTTAATTACCACATCATAGGTGTGAATATGTTAAGCCGTCCAGTCGTTCGTACATATTCCATCCTCGTATCATGACTTTGCCTTTCATCATAGTAGTGTTCATCAGTATCATGCATGAATGAGTTCTGATGAGCGAATTTTGTTCCTTTTTCTTGTCGGTTTGACCTCACAATGCAAAACCAATAAAGTGGAAGGAAATTGGTAAGGCATTGGATGATGGTGGTCCTTCCGAGCAACTGAAATGGAGGCCAGATTCCACTCTCCCATCCTTCCAACAAGATTCGCAAGACAACACAAGGCTAGACAGTCAACGTAGCTATGTAGATGATGAGCACATCTCCCCTACTCCACCATCACATGTGTTTTCACTAACTTGGCACTATTATATGTGGTTGCATGTTGCGTATGATGTCTAGCTTGTATTGCTTCTAACTTTGTTGAATTTCATATGCTTACTTTACACATAATGCCTGTGAATATGACACATGTTCCCGTTTCTTGAACATATTCTATCTAATCATACCATGTTCTTACATCAGACTACTGTTCTTGCATATCCCGCATTAGTCACTTATGATAAGGCGCCTTTAAGTCGCCACTACGATATTGGTTGCATCTTCCATATGATTTCGAGCATGTACTGCTTCTAATTTGTTGAAACGCCAAACAGTTTGAACTTGGTAGAGTGATATTGGTTGCATCTTTCATATGGTGTATAGCTTGCAGTGCTTCTAATTTGTTGAAATGCCTTCTTCTTAGTTATCACATCATAGGTGTGAATATGTCATGCCGTCCTCTTTTTCATACATATTCCATCCTCGTATCATGACTTTGCCTTTCATCAGAGTAGTGTTTATCAGATCATGCATGAATGAGTTCTAATGATAGAATTTAATTCCTTTTTCTTGTCAGTTTGACCTCACAATGCAAAATCAATAAAGCGGAAGGAAATTGGTAAGGCATTGGATGATGGTGGTCCTTTGGAGCAACTAAAACAGAGGGTCTCTATAGATTCTACTCCGCCATCATCCCAACAAGATTTGCAAGACAAAGCAAGGCTAGACAGTCTACGTAGCTGTGTAGATGATGAGCACATGTCCCCTACTCCACCATCACAGGAGTTTGCTCTAACTTGGCACTATTATATGTGGTTGTGTGTTCCGTATGATGTCTAGTTTATATTGCTTCTGATTTTGTTGAATTGCATCTACGTAGCTTAAAACTTATACCTGCAACAATCACTTACCCGTAAGACACATTTAACTTGGGAGTGTGATGTAGGTTACATCTTGCATTGTCTTCTAGATTGTACTGCTTCTAATTTCTTGAAATGGCACTTACGACGAGACATTTTTTACTCTAATAGAGTGATATTGGTTGCATGCTCATATGGTGCCTAGCTTTCATTTCTTCTAATTTTGTTGAAATGCCTTCTGCTTACTATTTGTTCATACATATTCCATCCTCCTATCGTACCTGTGAATATGAAATGTTGTCTTTTTTTGTATATATTCCATCCTCCTATCCCACGCTTGCCTTACATCAAAGTAGTGTTCGTCTGTATCATGCATCAACCAGTTATGCAGAGCTAACTTTATTCATCTTCTTTTGGTTTTGACTTCATAAGGCAATATCAGAAAAGAGGAAGGAAAAGAGTAAGTTAGGGGATGTAGGTGGTCCTCCGGATCGACGCAAACAGAGACTCTCTAGATTTTCCATTGCTACTGCTAATGCAGTTGAAGTCCCAAGTCTACATGATGAGTTCATCTCCCGTACTACACCATCGCAGGTGCTTGCTCTAAGTTGACAGTGTGATAACTGGTTTCATGTTGCATATGTTGTATAGCCTGTATTTCTTCTATTTTGATTAAATTGCACCTGCTGAGTATATACATTATACATGTGCATATGACATGCCTTTCTATGTCCAGAATACACTGCATCTATCTATCATACCATGTTCTTACATCAAAGTACTTCTGTTGTGTATCCCGCATCTATCACTCATGATTGGATGCTTTCAACATGGCAGTTTGATAGTGGCTGCATCTTGTATTGATTTCTAGGTTGCACCGCGTCTAATTTTTTGAAATGCCACTTATGACACGATATTTTAACTTGGCAGAGTGATATTGGTTGCATCTTTCATATGGTGTCTAGCTTGCATTACTTCTATTTTCTTGAAAATCCTTCTGCTTAGTTTACACATCATAGATGTGAATATGTCATGTTGTCCTATTTTTCTTACATATTCCATCATCATATGGTTGTCTTACATCAAAGTATTGCTTGTCTGTATCATGCATCAATGAGTTCTGAAGAGCGATTTTATTATTTTGTGTTGTGGGTACGTCTTGACATGGCAAAGCCAATAAAGAGCAAGGAAAAGAATATAGTAGGGAATGGTGTTACTCGTCGAGTGTAACAGAAAAGGATCTGTCCTCGAGATTCTGTTGGTCCTTATAGTGCAGTAGAAGGTCCAAGTCCACCGGCTAAATCTACAAACACAGTATCACCTGCTCCACTAGCTGCAGCATCCGCTTCAACTGTACCGGCATCTCAATGAGTTACTCGTTCGCTTGCTCCGCAACTGGCCAGTTCCCAAGCTACCTTCACATCTAACACTACTTCCGAAGCACTACTGACACAACTGGACTTGACAAGATTAGATGAACCTCATGAGCATCAACACCAAGATGGTACCTGACCGAGTCAAGTTGCAGTTGCATGCTCCTTTATATGTGCTCTCACAGTTTGATGTGCACTAATACTTTCCATATTCATTGTTGAACTAGCACCATAGCGCAAGCGGAAACAAACATCAGGGATAATGCTTGATAGATTAACAGAATCTAAAGGAGGAAGAATGGAGATCCATTTTGAGGCAGGTTTAAAAAGGCCACGTGATGCTACAGAGTCAGCCAAGTTAGTATCAGAGGCAGTCGTTGCCGTTAGGTGTCATGCACGTATCCTCCCAACGTGGATCTAGTACAGGAACCCGAGTTGAACACCTTCCTTGACCATTTATCCGTAAGTCATGTTATTCATC
This sequence comes from Triticum timopheevii, assembly GCA_963921465.1. NCBI lineage: Eukaryota > Viridiplantae > Streptophyta > Magnoliopsida > Poales > Poaceae > Triticum > Triticum timopheevii. The sequence continues at coordinate 91,324,608 of OY997271.1, forward strand.
GCAGTTTGTAATATTGTCTTGCTCTGTCCCATACTTTCTAGCTTCCTCCTAATAAGACTCACATTCTTTTTTCAACAGATGGGGTTCAAGTTGGATCCGAAAGATGATGCAACTAAACAAGCATGCACTCATGTTTTTCACTCTGCTCTGTTACAGTATCGGTATCACCTTAGAAAAACTCACTTTGAAAGCAAGGCTAACAATGAAATCGCCCAAACATCTCAAGTGGAATATATTACAGATGAAGACTGGACATCCCTTGTTAAACACTGGTCTGATCCAAAGTATCAGGTAGGGTATATGTATTTGATCAGATCACATATTGAACTTGTATTTATGTATGTGCCTTAAAAGTGTATCTTCTTTTAGGCTAACTATTTGAAGAACAAGACCAACCATTCTAAAGTGAAATTCGAACAGACAACAGGATCTCATCGCTATATTGCACACTGCGAGGCTCTTGTAAGTAGCTGTTACTTCCTTCTTTTTTCTGAGCAATATTATCATATCTATATTGACTTGTTCCAAATACAGAGGAAAGCCCGTGCAGACCAAAAAGAACCTAAACCGAATGCAGTGCAAATCTTCAAGGATTGCCACACCAGCAAGATGAAGGGCATGAGCACACCAGTTCAAGTCGCTATTGTAAGTCCTTACTCCTCCTTCCTTTGAACTTCTTGTTACTGTTACGTGTTCATTTAACTGCTTGGTTTGCAGCCAATGTCAGTTACTCTGTTCACTTCCATACATAGTTGTCTTAATGTATCATTTCACCTTACACGGTTGAAAAGAGAGGAAGGATATTCTTCTGGTCTTGATCTGTAGTCTAGTTGTGATGTTCACCTGCCCACACAATGATACAATAGCCTGTTTGTTTGATATCTGTTTGCCCATGATATGAATGATGTCATACTATGTTCATCCTACTTTAAACCATGTCTCGTTATCCTTACATGTCAATGATTGTGAGGAAATAGAAACTAAAGTAGGCATTTTACACAGACATATGTTCCGAAAGTGATTTTATTATGTAGTTGGCACGCCATACATGCTAATGTATTATAGTAGTTCACCAAAATAAGTTATGTATAAACGGGAAACCTACTTTGTTGTTTTTGTCTCATTAGTAACTTATCTGGTACACTAATCAAGATGTTCAAACTTTCAGCAAGCTATGGAACAAATGATTGAACAACCACAACCACCTGAAGGTGATGAGGCTACCATAGGCACAATGTCACCTCTTGCTGCAGTGCGTCAGTATCTCTCCACTAACAGTGCAAAAAGAACCTTCCTGCATAATTGAGGGTTGGTTGGCAAGGTAACCTCAACCAAATCACCTACTGAAAAAAATCTTCTGGCTAGACAGAGTGATATATCTGTGCTCCAGACACAAGTCCAATCCCTAATGGACGTCATTAGAGAAACAATAATAGTGGTTGAAAAATGTCGACAAGATATGATTTTTTTTAAACCAGACTATCAGACATTTGCTTCATTGTTCAAGAGCAATGGCAGAAAAAAGGGGATGATCATGCTGCTCCATCAAATTCTACAGCTTGAAACATTAGCACTCAGGTCAAATGATATGTGCTTCTATACATCTGATGGTGCTTTTATCTGCAAGGAGTGTCAACTTTATGCCAACAGGCCTTTTGTTGTATGGCTGGAATTTAGTTTTTTTGTGATACAACATTTATCGTGCTGCCAAAGGTTGTACAAATTATGACGCTATTTTTGTATAGTGTAGGAGCCCAACGTGCCAATATCCGGTAGGACATTCTAATTGGGCTAAAAACGATTATGGGCCATAATTTGCATGTAGTCCACTAAAAATATCTGGGCCTAAATCAGCATAAGCTTTCGTATTTTTGGTAGGCTTGTGCACCTACTCGGCCTTTAACAGGCCTAAACATAATTTGGGCCCTTAGAACAATAGACCGTTAACATTTGTAAATGTCTCGAGCCCATAAGTAACATGGCCCTTTAATAGGACGAAAGTGAGATTGGGCCCTGACTGTGCCAAAGAACCAACTAGCCATTAGCAGGCCGAAATGTATCTCAACTCATGTTGGCCCATTTACAATGCGGATCGTTCACAGGCCGAAATTCAGACGGGCCAAAAATTCGCCAACCTACTACACGGGCCTCTAACAGGCCGGAAGTTCTGTCGGGCTTGATTAGTATCAGTTTTATATGGGCCATTAATAGCCCCGATGCGACATTGGGCCATATATGGCCCATGGATTTCGTTCGATGTTAATAGGCCGAAAGACACAACAGGCTGGAAGTGGCCCAAATCTACCGTGAGCCTCTAACAGGCCAAATGTTACAAAAGGCTGAAAATGGCCCAAATCTACAGTGGGCCGCTAACACGCCAAATGTCACAACAGGCTGGAAATGGCCCAATTCTACAGTGGGCCTCTAACAGGCCAAATGTCACAACAGGCTGGAAGTGGCCCAAATCTACAGTGGGCCTTTACCAGGCCGAATGTCACACATGGTCGAATATGACCCAAATCCTTGACGGTCGTTTATGGGATGAAAGTTTCAAGGGCCGAAAAATGGCCCAAATGAAGCAGGACCTTTAACAGGCTGGAAACACACTAGACAGTAATTCGGCCCAAATACTTAGTGGACTGTTAATGAGCCAGAAGTGGCTATGGGCCGCGATGTTGAAAAGTTTAGAACATTTGTTAACAGGCCGATTTGGCAATAGTTGTACGGGCCTTAACTGTGAATGGGCCATCTGCAAGCGGGCCGATAATGGGCCAACCCGCTAATTTTGACTGGGCCAACCTTTTTAACCTAAATGGGCCGTCGTTGGGCTTTGCCATATGTGGACGTATCATAGGCACGTCCTGTCCATTGGGCAGTTGACATATGTCCTTTTCGGTTGTTGACATGTGGCTCCTCTGGCCAATGAGAAATTTACACGTGGAAAATCCCCATTGGTCAGGGCTGTTAGCGGGTTATCGGATCCAAAATTGGACCCGATAGCTTAACGGCAACCCATTACGGTGGATGCCACGTGTCGGTCACCCTTGACAAAAGAACTTCTATGACACGCGATGTGTCATCATGGAAGTGGACACTTCCGTGATGACAATTTTGGTAATGTCATGGAACACTTTGATACGTCTCCAACGTATTTATAATTTTTGATTGCTCCATGCTACTTTATCTACTGTTTTAGGCAATATTGGGCTTTATTATCCACTTTTATATTATTTTTGGGACTAACCTATTAACCGGAGGCCCAGCCCAGATTTGCTGTTTTATGCCTATTTCAGTGTTTCGAGGAAAAGGAATATCAGACGGAGTCAAAACGGAACGAAATCAACTAGAGAAGTTAATTTTGGAAGGAAACCTACCTGATGGACTTGGAGTGCACATCAGGGGAGTCCCGGGCTGCCCACGAGGGTGGGGGGCGCGCCCCCCTGGGCGTGCCCCCTGCCTCGTGAGCACCCCGGAGGTCCACTGACGTACCCCTTGTACCCATATATACCTACGTACCCTAAAACTTCTAGAACAGAAGATAGATTGGGAGTTCCGCCGCCGCAAGCCTCCAGAGCCACGAAAAACCAATCGGGACCCTTTTCCGGCACCCTGCCGGAGTGGGGAACCCATCACCGGTGGCCATCTTCATCATCCCGGCCCTCTCCATGACAAGGAGGGAGTAGTTCACCCTCGAGGCTGAGGGTATGTACCACTAGCTATGTGTTTGATCTCTCTCTCTCTTGTGTTCTCTCTCGTGTTCCCTCTATGGCACGATCTTGATGTATCCCGAACTTTGCTATTGTAGTTGGATCTTATGATGTTTCTCCCCCTCTACTCTCTTGTGATGAATTGAGTTTCCCCTTTGAAGTTATCTTATCGGATTGAGTCTTTTATGAGAACACTTGATGTATGTCTTGAGATCCACTTGATGTATGTTTTGGTGATCAACTTGCGGGTTTCGTGACATTGGGAACCTATGCATAGGGGTTGGCACACGTTCTTGACTCTCCGGTAGTAGCTTTGGGGCACTCTTTTAAGTACTTTTATGTTGGTTGGATGAATCTGAGATTGTGTGATGCATATCGTATAATCATGCCCACGGATACTTGACGTGACAATGGAGCATCTAGGTGACATTAGGGTTTGGGTTGATTTGTGTCTTAAGGTGTTATTCTAGTACGAACTCTTTTATAGATTGATCCGAAAGAATAACTTTGAGGTGGTTTCATACCCTACCATAATCTCTACGTTTGTTCTCCGCTATTAGTGGCTTTGGAGTGACTCTTTGTTGCATGTTGAGGGCTTGTTATATGATCTATCTATGTTATTATTGTTGAGAGAACTTGCACTAGTGAAAGTATGAACCCTAGGCCTTGTTTCCTATCATTGCAATACCGTTTACCCTCACTTTTACCACTTGTTACCTTGCTGTTTTTATTATTTCAGATTACAAAAACCTATATCTACTATCTATTTTGCACTTGTACCTTCATCTCTTCGCCGAACTAGTGCACCTATACAATTTACCATCGTATTGGGTGTGTTGGGGACACAAGAGACTCTGTTATTTGGTTGCAGGGTTGTTTGAGAGAGACCATCTTCATCCTACGCCTCCTGTGGATTGATAAACCTTAGGTCATCCACTTGAGGGAAATTTTCTACTGTCCTACAAACCTGTGCACTTGCAGGCCCAACAACGTCTACAAGAAGAAGGTTGTGTAGTAGATATCAAGCTCTTTTCTAGCGCCGTTGCCGGGGAGGCTAGGTAAAGGGCGCTCACTCACACCCCGTCAACTAAGCTCTTTTCTGGCGCCGTTGCCGGGGAGGTTAGCACTTGAAGGTATATATTTAGATCTTGCAATCGAATCTTTTTGTTTCTTTTTTTAGCACCAGTTTTGTTTATAAAAGAAAATTACAAAAAAATGGAGTTAAGTTTGTCACATACGCTTCACCTTTTTAATATCTTTTGTGAATATGATGGAAAGGAAAATTGTGCTCAAGTACTAGAAGAAGAATTACATCGAATTCTTGGCATAAAATATGTGAAAGATGAGCATGATTGCAATGTTGTTAGTATGAATTCCCTGAATATCCATGATGCTAATGATACGCAAAGCCACAAGCTTGGGGAAGTTTTGTTTGATGAAGATGATATTTTTTGTCCCCCAAGATTTGATGAGAAAATTTACTATGATGAAAGCATGCCTCCTATCTATGATGATTATTGTGATGACATGTATGCTTTAAAGAATAATGATAACCATGAAACGTGTCATCTTGATCTTAATTTTCAATCACATAATAGTTATTTTGTTGAGTTTGCTCCCACTACTATTCATGAGAAGAAATTTGCTTATGTTGAGAGTAGTAAATTTTCTATGCTTGTAGATCATGAAAAGAATGTTTTAGGTGCTGGTTATATTGTTGAATTCATTCATGGTGCTACTGAAAATTATTATGAGGGAGGAATATATGCTTGTGGGAATTGCAATAATGCCAAGTTTCCTCTCTATGTGCTTAAAATCTTGAAGTTATGCTTGTTTTGCCTTCCTATGCTTGTTGATTATTGTTCCCATAAGTTGTTTGCTCACAAAATCGATATGCATAGGAAGTGGGTTAGACTTAAATGTGCTAGCCATATTCTTCATGATGCTCCCGTTATGTTTTAGTTCTTATCTTTTATGTGAGCATCATTGTCATCATCATGCCTAGCTAGAAAGGCATTAAAGAAAAGCGCTTGTTCGGAGACAACCCAATATTTACCCTTACTGTTTTTGTGTGTCCACATGATTATGCTACTGTACTAACATTGTTTTATAGCTTTTGTTTCAATAAAGTGCCAAGTAGAACCTTTGGGAAGACTTGGGTGAAGTTTATATGATCTTGCTGTAGAAAACAGAAACTTTTGCGCTCACGAGAATGGCTGCCATTTTTTACTGGATAGCGATTTGAGGTTGATTCTTTTTTCAGATGATTAATAGACAAATTCCTCAGGTCCAGCAATTTATTTCAGAATTTTTGGGATTCCATAAGTACATGTTTGATACAGATTACTACAGACTATTCTGTTTTTGACAGATTCTGTTTTCATTGTGTTGTTTGCTTATTTTGATGCATCTATGGCTAGTTAAGTGGTATGAACCATAGAGAAGTTAGAATACAGTAGATATTACACCAATATGAATTTAGAATTAGTTCATTACATTACCTAAGTGGTGGTTTTATTTTCTTATACTAACGGACCTTACGAGTTTTGTGTTGAGTTTTGTGTGGTTGAAGTTTTCAAGTTTTGGGTAAAGATTTGATGGACTATGGAATAAGGAGTGGAAAGAGCCTAAGCTTAGGGATTACCAAGGCACCCCAAGGTACTATTCAATGACAACCAAGCAACTAAGCTTGGGGATGCCCCGGATGGCATCCCCTCTTTCGTCTTCGTTCATCGGTAACTTTACTTGGAGCTATATTTTTATTCGCCACATGATATGTGTTTTGCTTGGAGCGTCATTTTATCTTGTTATTTTTTGCTTGATGTTAGTTAGAATAATGTTTTGCATCTTTAGTTTCAATAAAAAAGTCAAGGATAGCCTTTGCCATGCTTATTTTGCTAGTTTGCATGTTGCTGTTTGAAAAGAGAAAGTTTACCGCTGTTGCAAAAATTCCCTAGAAACGTCAGAGAATGGTATAATGTTGAATCTTTTTGCATATTAAGCTATGATAAATTTATTACAGTGGGAATTTTAGTTCATAATTTTTGGAGTAAGGGAAATATTGTTACTCTTGCATTCTTTACAGACTGTACTGTTTTGGCAGATTGCTATTATGGTTGCATTGTTTGCATATGTTTGCTTGTTTAATGATTCTATTTGAGGATAGGAGTATTAAATATACAGAGGCATTTAGTATGAAATGTTGAATAATAATTTAAGTGATTTGTTACAGTAGAAAATGATAAGGTTTTGCATTGGCTTATACTAACCTATCTCACGAGTTCTTGTTGAGTTTGTTGTGAATGAAGCTTTTGATAAAAAGAGAAACCATGATATGAGAGGAATTAAGGAGACACAAAAGCTCAAGCTTGGGGATTCCCAAGGCACCCAAAGATAATATTTAAAGAAGTCTCAAGCATCTAAGCTTGGGGATGCCCCGGTAGGCATCCCACCTTTCTTCTTCAACAACTATCGGTTAGTATTGGTTGAGCCTAAGTTTTTGCTTCTTCACATGAGTTGTGCTATCCTTGCAATGTAGTTTTCTTTAGCTTTGCTTGCTGTTTGAATAAGTATCAATATATGAAATTCTTTAATGATAGAGAGCATTACACAAATTGGAATTTGCTAGAATACTCTATGTTCTTCACTTATATCTTTTGAGCTTGATAGTTTTGCTCATAGTGCTTCACTTATACCTTTTTGAGCGTGATAATTTTTGCTCTAGTGCTTCACTTAGATGTTTTAGAGCACGGTGGTGGATTTGTTTTAAAGAAACTATTGATCTCTCATGCTTCACTTAGATTATTTTGGGAGTTTTTAATAGCATGGTAATTTGCTTAATGTTAATATACTTGGTATTCAAGATATGTGAAACTTTCTTTTGAGTGCGTTGAATACTAAGATAAGTTTGATGCTTGATAATTGTTTTGAGATATGGAGGTGATAATATCAAAGCAATGCTAGTTGGGGTGATTATGAATTTAAAGAATACTTGTGTTGAAGTTTGTGATTCCCGTAGCATGCACGTATGGTGAACCGTTTTGTGATGATGTCGGAGCACAATTTTATTTATTGATTGTATTCCTTATGAGTGGCAGTCGGGGACGAGCGATGGTCTTTTCCTACCAATCTATCCCCCTAGGAGTATGCGTGTAGTGCTTTGGTTTTTGATGACTTCTAAATTTTTGCAACGAGTGCATGAGTTCTTTTGATTAATGTTGAGTCCAGGGATTATACGCGCTCTCACCCTTCCACCATTGCTAGCCTCTCTAATACCGCGCACTTTTGGCCAATATCATAAACCCACCATATACCTTCCTCAAAACAGCCACCATACCTACCTATCATGGCATTTCCATAGCCGTTCCGAGATATATTGCCATGCAACTTTCCACTGTTCCGTTCATATGACATACATTACTTTTGTCATATTGCTTTTTGCATGAACATGTAGTTGACATTGTACTTGTCGCAAAGCCACCGTTCATAATTCTTTCATACATGTCACTCTTGATTCATTGCATATCCTGGTACACCGCCGGAGGCATTCATATAGAGTCATATTTTGTTCTAAGTATCGAGTTGTAATTGTTGAGTTATAAGAAAAATAAAAGTGTGATGATCATCATTATTAGAGCATTGCCCCAGTGAGGAAAGTATGATGGAGACTATGATTCCCCCATAAGTTGGGATGAGACTCCGGACTTTATGAAAAATAAAAGAGGCCAAAGAAGCCCAAATAAAAAAAAGAGGCCAAAGAAGCCCACCAAAATAAAAAACAAAAAAAAATAAAATATGAGAGAAAAAGAGAGAAGGGACAATGCTACTATCCTTTTACCACACTTGTGCTTCAAAGTAGCACCATGATCTTCATGATAGAGAGTCTCATATGTTGTCACTTTCATATACTAGTGGGAATTTTTCATTATAGAACTTGGCTTGTATATTCCAATGATGGGCTTCCTCAAAAGTGCCCTAGGTCTTCGTGAGCAAGAAAGTTGGATGCACACCCACTTAGTTTCTTTTGTTGAGCTTTCATATACTTATAGCTCTAGTGCATCCGTTGCATGGCAATACCTACTCACTCACATTGATATCTATTAATGGGCATCTCCATAGCCCATTGATACGCCTAGTTGATGCGAGACTATCTTCTCCTTTTTGTCTTCTCCATAACCACCATTCTATTCCACCTATAGTGCTATCTCCATGGCTCACGCTCATGTATTGCGTGAAAGTTGAAAAAGTTTGAGACGAAACAATTGCTTGGCTCGTCATCGGGGTTGTGCATGATTAAATACTTTGTGTGATGAAGATAGAGCTTAGCCAGACTATATGATTTTGTAGGGATAACTTTCTTTGGCCATGATATTTTGAGAAGACATGATTGCTTTAATAGTATGCTTGAAGTATTATTATTTTTATGTCAATATGAAATTTTGTCTTGAATCTTTCGGATCTGAATATTCATACCACAATTAAGAAGATTTAGATTGAAATTATGCCAAAGTATCACTCCGCATCAAAAATTCTTTTTCATCATTTACCTACTCGAGGACGAGCAGGAATTAAGCTTGGGGATGCTTGATACGTCTCCGACGTATCTATAATTTTTGATTGCTCCATGCTACTTTATCTACTGTTTTAGGAAATATTGGGCTTTATTATCCACTTTTATATTATTTTTGGGACTAACCTATTAACCGGAGGCCCAACCCAGATTTGTTGTTTTATGCCTATTTCAGTGTTTCGAGGAAAAGGAATATCAGACGGAGTCAAAACGGAACGAAATCAACTAGAGAAGTTAATTTTGGAAGGAAACCCACCTGATGGACTTGGAGTGCACATCAGGGGAGTCCCGGGCTGCCCACGAGGGTGCCCCCCTGGGCGCGCCCACCTACCTCGTGAGCACCCCGGAGGTCCACTAACGAACCCCTTGCACCCATATATACCTACGTACCCTAAAACTTCCAGAACCGAAGATAGATCGGGAGTTCCGCCGCCGCAAGCCTCCAGAGCCATAGAAAACCAATCAGGACCCTGTTCCGGCACCCTGCCGGAGGGGGGAACCCATCACCGGTGGCCATCTTCATCATCCCGGTGCTCTCCATGACGAGGAGGGAGTAGTTCACCCTCGAGGCTGAGGGTATGTACCAGTAGCTATGTGTTTGATCTCTCTCTCTCTCGTGTTCTCTCTCATGTTCCCTCTATGACATGATCTTGATGTATCCCGAGCTTTGCTATTGTAGTTTGATCTTATGATGTTTCTCCCCCTCTACTCTCTTGTGATGAATTGAGTTTCCCCTTTGAAGTTATCTTATCGGATTGAGTCTTTTATGAGAACACTTGATGTATGTCTTGCGATCCACTTGATGTATGTTTTGGTCGTGACATTGGGAACCTATGCATAGGGGTTGGCACACGTTCTTGACTCTCCGGTAGTAGCTTTGGGGCACTCTTTGAAGTACTTTTATGTTGGTTGGATGAATCTGAGATTGTGTGATGCATATCGTATAATCATGCCCACGGATACTTGAGGTGACAATGGAGTATCTAGGTGACATTAGGGTTTGGGTTGATTTGTGTCTTAAGGTGTTATTCTAGTACGAACTCTTTTATAGATTGATCCGAAAGAATAACTTTGAGGAGGTTTCATACCCTACCATAATCTCTACGTTTGTTCTCCGCTATTAGTGGCTTTGGAGTGACTCTTTGTTGCATGTTGAGGGCTTGTTATATGATCTATCTATGTTATTATTGTTGAGAGAACTTGCACTAGTGAAAGTATGAACCCTAGGCCTTGTTTCCTATCATTGCAATACCGTTTACCCTCACTTTTACCACTTGTTACCTTGCTGTTTTTATTATTTCAGATTACAAAAACCTATATCTACTATCTATTTTGCACTTGTACCTTCATCTCTTCGCCGAACTAGTGCACCTATACAATTTACCATCGTATTGGGTGTGTTGGGGACACAAGAGACTCTTTGTTACTTGGTTGCAGGTTGTTTGAGAGAGACCATCTTCATCCTACGCCTCCTACGGATTGATAAACCTTAGGTCATCCACTTGAGGGAAATTTGCTACTGTCCTACAAACCTGTGAACTTGCAGGCCCAACAATGTCTACAAGAAGAAGGTTGTGTAGTAGACATCACACTTCTACGACAGCACAGGTATGACTATCTTGATTCTATCATAAAATCGTCATGGATGTACATGCATGACAAAAAATGTGACCTACTGTGAGAAACACCTATCATCACAGAAGTGTATTTTTTTGTAGTGTCGGGGGACAGCAATCCCCATGACCACCGAGGGTGGAGGGTCTCAATAGTTTGGGCCCCCGTCAAACACTATCCCGTAGACCAATGTGGCACCACGTTCGGATCAACAACCCCCTTCAACAGAAGGGGGAGGAGCAGCAGCTCCATTGATGGCCTCCATTAATCCGGAGGCCGCTCGTGGTTTGGAGGAAGCGCTGCAATGCGCTTCCATCGTGGATCAGGGTGCGATTAGGGAAAAGATTCAGTCTCTGAAAAGTGGACTGAACGGAGCCTTCAACATCCTACTGATGAGCTTTGAGGTATGCGATGTAATTCTCTAATAAGTTTTTCATATAAAAGGATGAACCTGTGTATAGACAGTAGCCCTGAGTCTAATTCGGACAGAGGATCCCAAAACAAATGATTAATGTACTGTGCTAATGTGTGAGACATGCATCCTTGTTGGCGGCTACTGCCCAAGCCACAGAGGTTTCCAAGCTCAATCAAAAGCTTCTTTTAACCGATGAGGAGCTCGACTGCGTCAATAAGCGGTTTGACGAAACGCAAGGTATGCGGGACTTGCATACCAGAAGTGATATGTGTATTAATTCTTTGAACTTGTTAAATTTTATGATTATAATCATAGTTGGCACAGCCGAGGTTGAATGCGTCAAGAGCGTGCTTTCCCAAGCCCAGAAAGAGGTAGAGGAGAAAAGCGCAGCCGCTGACAAGGCGGCGAAGGAGCTGTAGGCCGAGCAAACTGCCCGCCGAAAACATGAGGCTCGGGTGGGTGAAGTCGAGCAAGAGCTCAAGGACGCCATTACTAAGTGTGAGTCCTTGGAGAAGAAGACTTCAGACCAAGCGTCCGAACTCACCAAGGCTCTCCAGGATATCAAGGAAGCCCGGTTGAGTCCTAGAGTGCCCACCAGGAGATCCAGCTGGCGAGGCAGATAGCAGCTGGTAAGGCTTTTCTTCTATAGAGTAAATTTGCAAGTAGGAGATACATCTTGCTGACACAAGTTTGGAGTTCTCCAGGCATGTTTGTGGATCTGCCGAGGAGTGTTTCTGACGCCGCGGAGTTCTTCCGAGCCGAAGAGGGGAGCTCGACGGAGAAGCTATTCGAGTCGTAGTATCTTGCGCCAGAGCATCCGATGCCCCTTATCGATCAGCTAAAGCAGTTGACCGAGCTGCATAGGGTGGCCAGCTTGGCCATGAAGGACCTGATAGTCCAGTTGTGGCCGACCGAGCCCATGTCTAGCAGCTATGTCGGCCTCGTGAAGTGGCTTGTCGAGCGCGTCCTCGGATCGACGCCATAAAATGGTCAGCCTGCATAGAAGGTGCCCGGGTGGCCTTCACCCGCATCAAGATGAAGTGGGCGAAGAAGAAGGCCACCGAAATTGAAACCGTGGAGCCGCCCGAAGGAAAGGATCACAAGAGGCCGGAGAGCTACTTCAGCGAGGTCCTCGAGGGTGCCCGAATTGTAGAGGGCCAATGTTCAAAGGATATCATATTTGAGTAGTGGAGTTCGGGTTGTAAAAAACCATGTAATGAACTCATGATGTGAAATATCTATGCTTTAATATTTTGGTTTGATTAATTTATCCTCCTGTGTGGACGTTTATTTATAAGTCTGAAAGTTACCAGTCGTCGGCTTCTTCCCCCATGTAGATATTACAGGGTGTTTGGAAACGCACATGGCCGCACTTTATGCAACATCTTGGTCCTGTATAGGAGGCGTCCTGCGAGATGAACTAGGCAATCAAACTATGCGGTTTTATTACTTTCACTTAGCCACTGGTGTCCATCGGTGGGCTAAGTACTAGCCCCTCTTGCGTGAACGGCAATCCGGATTACGACGCCTTTGCAACATGGCTGGTCGAATCCCAATCCCTCGTATAACACGATATAACTCGCGAACGATTTGTAGTATAACCCTAAGTCACCGGATTGCTGACCCGCTCTCTCATATCATGACAGTCAATTTTCGGCTTTCTCTACTAAGGTACTTGACCGGATGAACCAGAAATACAATCACAGTAGTTCTCCCTTTGCTACCTTAGCCGAACTGGAGGAACGTAAGGTGGCAAACACAGGAGCCGGGCAACCCGACTATAGACCAAAGACATGATTTGGATCCGATGCATATAGGGCAATATACAGGCACCGCTGGTCACGACTCATCTTTGTTGGCGATGCCGACGAGGTTCCGGACGGTGGCTCTCCACTCGTCGAGCTTCTCTGCAACAGGAGGAAAGTCGAGGACTAGCTGCGCGCGCGCCAAAGCTTCTGCTGGCATGGGCGGCGGTGAAAGCTGCATGGACCATGACGCGCTCTAACCTCTAAGCATGTTAGAAGCAGCTCTATCACGGTCCTGCAGCTGTATGCCATTCTTGCCAGCACTTCGGCGTGCATGTTGGCCTTCTTCGTCCCACGAGTGATGCGCAGGGCTCTTCCCATGGTGGCACCCGGGGTCACCAACGTGGTGACGCTGCTCATCGCGCACAACTTGGGAAGAGCACGCCGTGGGCGCCAGCGTGGGTGTCTTGGAGGTCACCACGCTGCCGGTGGGTGGCACAACGCCGCCCTTGGAGGGCCCCGCGCTGCCTGCGGGGGGCTCGACTCCATCTCTGGATTCAGCGGCGTGCGGCTCGTTGTCTCGCGCATGAACGACGCTGCTCTCCAGGTTCTGACTGCCAGAGCGATCAGGGTGTTCGCGGGCCGCGCCCCGGGTTCTATCCGCGACGGCCCTGCTACCCGCCCGCACTGGTACAGGCAGTCCGGCTCCGGATGAGCCGATAGCTGTCGTCGTCTTCCTCTTGGGAGCCATGGCGATGAAGAACTGCTAGACTATCTGCTAGACCGGATTTTCACAACTGCGTGCCCCTACCTGTCGCGCCAAAGATGTCGGTGGGAAACGACACCTATGGGATCATAGGAATCCCTACTACGGTTCGGCGGGCGCGAGGTTGTGAAAAGAGCGGGATCAACAATCAGCAAGCACAAGGATCGTTTACCCAGGTTCGGGCCGCGGGGATGCGTAATACCCTAGTCCTGCTTTAGTGTCTATTTGGGTGTTCTTGGAGTTCTTGAGCTAGCTACGATGCATAACTTGTCCAAGGGTCCGAATCCCTCTCCAGTATTCCTCGGGCCTCCTTTTATAGTCAAGGGGAACGCCACAGTGGCACACATGAGAGGGAAAGTTGTACAATGGCTAAGCTTATCGCTAGCCATTACGGGACAGAACGCATTTAATGCGCCCCTTAGGTGTCCCCTTACTTTATCGGGGGGGGGGGGGGGGGGGGGTAACAAGGCCCGTCCCGTCCGTCGCAGCTCCATCTTGCCTTGACATGCATCCAGGCTAGTGAGACATGTAGTGCCATGTAGGCTAGCAGGCTGCTGAGTTGGCGCGGCGGTAGGGTCTTCATGAAGATCTGCATGCCACCACGTAGGTGTTCGCTGAATTCGACTGGAGGCCTCACATCGACACGCAGGTGCCTGCCTAGTTGGTGGGCTGGCAGCTGCATGGGAATGGCGGTGGAATCTTGGCGGGCGTGGGCCTGGCTGTGTCCCCGCGGATGTACTCGGCAAGGGTCTTGCCGGGGCCCCACCAAGGGTCTTGCCATGGCACCATGGTCATCCTCGGCAACGATCTTGCCGAAGTTCTTGTGGATTTCCTCGGCAAGGATCTTGCCGAGGATCGTCGCCTTCTGATCCTTGTCTTCACAAAGATCTCAATGCCACCACAGAGGTGCCTCCCAAGCCCTGATTCCAACATGGTTGATGGTGTTTGGAAACCTTGGGCTCAAGGGTGGCGTGCTCTGCTTGCGTTGGGCAAGTTGCCCCGGCAAGGTTCTTGCCGGGGCTGTGGAGGCTGCCCCGGCGAGGATCTTGCCCGGGGAGTCCACCTCGCCCTCTTGGTTTTTGTGTCTCTGGTCTTGGCGTTGCTTTGACCATCTTGCGGCTTTGACTCCTCCCTCTGACCTGCTAAGTGTGGCCATGGGCGCGGCTCTGACTGCTTGTGCAGAAGTAAGGGGTACAAAGGAGAGACCCTACTTTAGTACACCGACAGGAGCCCCCGGGCCTGGGCCACACATAAGAGCGACGCGTTGTTGGGCTAGGCCCAGAATGGTGCGCGGGCAGGCGGAGCGGATTTTACCGCAGTAACTTTCTTTGTCTGCTGCGCTTCCCCATGACTCACGTTGAATGGGTGATGTGGGGATCGTGCGCGGGGATGACCGAAGCATGCCTGCGTCATCCCATGGTGAATAGTAAAGAGGCGGTTTGCGTGTCCCTTGAAAACCGCAAGGCTGCCGCTCATTTACTTTCTCTGCCATTGAACCATCATTCCACGTTTCCCATTACACCCGCCCCTTGCGCCACGTACGCTGCATGCATGGCGTGGGGTAGGTGACAGGCGCATGGGATATGGGAAGGCGCGCGCTGATAACCCACAAGTGTAGGGGATCGCAATAGCTTTCGAGGGTAAAGTATTCAACCCAAATTTATTCGACATAAGGGGAGCCAAAGAATATTCTTGAGTATTAGCAGTTGAGTTGTCAATTCAACCACACCTGGATAACTTAGTATCTGCAGCAAAGTATTTACCAGCAAAGTAGTATGATAGTAATGGTGACTATGGTAAAAGGTAAAGATAGTAATAGCAATATTTTTGGTGTTTTGTAGTGATTGTAACAGTAGCAACGGAAAAGTAAATAAGCGAAGAACAATATATGAAAAGCTCGTAGGAAATGGATCAGTGATGGATAATTATGCCGGATGCGATTCCTCATGTAATAGCTATAACATAGGGTGAGACAGAACTAGCTCCAATTCATCAATGTAATGTAGGCATGTATTCCGTAAATAGTCATACGTGCTTATGGGAAAGAACTTGCATGACATCTTTTGTCCTACCCTCCCGTGGCAGCGGGGTCCTAGTGGAAACTAAGGGATATTAAGGCCTTCTTCTAATAGAGAACCGGACCAAAGCATTAACACATGGTGAATACATGAACTCCTCAAACTACGGTCGTCACCGAGAAGTATCCCGATTATTGTCACTTCAGGGTTGTCGGATCATAACACATAATAGGTGACTATAGACTTGCAAGATAGGATCAAGAACACACATATATTGATGAAAACATAATAGGTTCAGATCTAAAATCATGGCACTCGGGCCCTAGTGACAAGCATTAAGCATAGCAAAGTCATAGCAACATCAATCTCAGAACATAATGGATACTAGGGATCAAACCCTACCAAAACTAACTTGATTACATGGTAAATCTCATCCAACCCATCACCGTCCAGCAAGCCTACGATGGAATTACTCAGGCACAGCGGTGAGCATCATGAAATTGGTGATGGAGGATGGTTGATGATGACAACGGCGATGAATCCCCCTCTCCAGAGCCCCGAACGGACTCCAGATCAGCCCTCCCGAGAGAGATTAGGGCTTGGCGGTGGCTCCATGTCGTAAAACGCGATGAAACTTTCTCTCTGATTTTTTTCTCCACGAGACGGAAGATATAGAGTTGGAGTTGAGGTCGGTGGAGGTCCAGGGGGCCCACGAGATAGGGGGCGTGCCCTACAGGGGGGCGCCCCCCTGTCTCGTGGACAGGCCCTGGGCCCCTTGATGTATTTCTTTCGCCCAGAAATTCTTATTAATTCCAAAAAGTGTCTCCGTGGATTTGTAGGTCATTCCGAGAAATCTTATTTTCTACACATAAAACAACATCATGGCAGTTGTGCTGAAAACAACGTCAGTCCGGGTTAGTTTCATTCAAATCATGCAAGTTAGAGTCCAAAACAAGGGCAAAAGTGTTTGGAAAAGTAGATACGTTGGAGACGTATCAACTCCCCCAAGCTTAAACCTTTGCTTGTCCTCAAGCAATTCAGTTGATAAACTGAAAGTTATAAAGAAAAACTTTTACAAACTCTGTTTGCTCTTCTTGTTGTAAACATGAAAAAGCCGACATTCAAGTTTCAGCAATATTACAAACTAACCATACACACAATAACACTTAGGTCTCACAATTACTCATATCAATAAGATAATCAGCTAGCGAGCCATAATAATAAAACTCGGATGACAACAGTTTCTCAGAACAATCATAACATGATATAACAAAATGGTATATCGCTAGCCCTTTCTGAGACCGCAAAACATAAATGCAGAGCACCTTTAAAGATCAAGGATTGACTAAACATTGTAATTCATGGTAAAAGAGATCCAGTCAAGTCATACCCAATATAAACCAATAATAATGAACGCAAATGACAGTGTGCTCTCCCGCGGGTGCTTTTTAATAAGAAGGTGATGACTCAACATAAAAGTAAATAGATAGGCCCTTCGCAGAGGGAAGCACGGATTTGTAGAGGTGCCAGAGCTTGATTTTTTAAAAACAGAGATTGAATAATATTTTGAGCGGAATACTTTTGCTGTCAACGCAACAACTATGAGATGGCTGTATCTTCCATACTACATGCATTATAGGCAGTTCCCACGTGGAATGGTAAAAGTTTATACTCCCCCAACCACCAACAAGCATCAATCCATGGCTTGCTCAAAACAACGAGTGCCTCCAACTAACAACAATCCTGGGGTAGTTTTGTTTAATTATTTTGATTTGCATTGATCTTTTTGGATCATGGGACTGGGCATCCCGGTTACCGGCCCTTTCTCATGAATGAGGAGCGGAGTCCACTCCTCTGAGAATAACCCACCTAGCATGGAAGATATATGCAGCCCTAGTGGAAACATGAGCGGCTAGAGCATACAAAACAGAATTTCATTTGAAGGTTTAGAGTTTGGCACATACAAATTTACTTGGAACGGCAGGTAAATACCTCATATAGGGAGGTATAGTGGACTCATATGGAACAACTTTGGGGTTTATGGAGTTTGGATGCACAAGCAGTATTCCCACATAGTACATGTGAAGGCTAGCAAAAGACTGGGAAGCGACCAACTGAGAGAGCGACAACAGTCATTAACATGCATTAAAACTAATTCACACCAAGTACAAACATGAGTAGGATATAATCCACCATGAACATAAATATCGTGAAGGCTATGTTGATTTGATTCAACTACATGCATGAACATGTGCCAAGTGGAGTCACTTAATTCATTCAAAGGAGGATACCATCCCATCATATCACATCATAATCATTCTAATAGCATGTTGGCATGCAAGGCAAACCATTATAACTCAAAGCTAATCAAGCATGGCACAAGCAACTATAATCTCTAAATGTCATTGCAAATATGTTTACTTCATAATAAGCTGACTCAGGAATAATGAACTCATCATATTTACAAAAACAAGAGAGGTCGAGTTCATACCAGCTTTTCTCATCTCAATGAGTCCATCATATATTGTCATTATTGCCTTTCACTCGCATGACCAAACGATGTGTATAATAATAAGAGTGTACGTGCATTGGACTAAGCTGGAATCTGCAAGCATTCAACTCAAGAGAGAAGACAAATAATATGGGCTCTAAATTAAATAAAGAGTCATGCATATGAGAGCCACTAAACAATTTCAATATGGTCTTCTCGACCCCCAAAGGAAAGAAAATAAAATAAAACTATTTACAAGGGAAAGCTCCCAACAAGTAAAAGAAGAAGAACTAGAAATCTTTTTGGGTTTTCATTTTAATTTCTACTAAAAGCATGGAAATTAAGCTAACTAATTTTTTTTGGGTTTTTCTCATTGTTTATCAAACACACAAGAAGAAAACTAAAAAAAGGAATTTAAACTAACATGGATAATACAATGAAAGAGTATGAGCACCGACGACTAGTGTGTGAACGTGAATGTAAAGTCGGTGAGAAATACGTACTCCCCCAAGCTTAGGCTTTTGGCCTAAGTTGGTCTAATACCAGGGACCGCCTGGCTGATGTCACTACTGGAATCAGCTACTTTGCCATCTGCCAGCTCTTTGCCGTCTGCTAGCAGACGATAAAGAAGCTCTTTGCCATCAGCTACCCGAAAGCAGACGGCAAAGAACTGGCTGATGGCAAAGAAAGCCTTTGCCATCAGCCTATTCTTTGCCGTCCGCTAGCTGACGGCAAAGAATCTTTGTCGTCCGCTAGCAGACGGCAAAGAGGGAGGGGGGCCCACTGAGGAGCTGTTTAAAAAATACTTAACGTCCCCCCTCTTTGCCGTCTGCTAGCAGACGGCAAAGAGCAAAAAAGCGGACGGCAAAGAGGGCGGACGGCAAACATTCAACATATCTAACGGCGCGCCCCACCCCGCCCTCTCTCTCTGTTTCTCTCCTGCTCCCACACGCGCGCCGCCGCCCCCAGCACTCGCCGCCGCCCGGTCGCCCCACCGCCCCGCCGCCACACCGCCCCCCCCGCCCCATCGCCCCACCGCCCCCCGCCCCGTCGCCCCCCGCCGCCCTGCCGTCTCAGCTCCGCCGCGCCCCGGCCCCTTGGTGCCCCAGCCCTCCCGCGCCCCACCGCCCAGGGCCTGGCGCCGCCGCCCCAGGCCGCCCCGCCCCCTCCTCCACCGGCCCCCAGCCTCGTCGCCACTGCCGCCCGGCGCCGTCGCCCCACCGGCCCCCTGCCCTGTCGCCCCCGCCGCCCTGCCGTCTCAGCGCCGCTGCGCCCCGGCCCCCCGGCGCCCCCCCTCCCGCGCCCCACCTCCCCGGGCCCGGCGCCGCCGCCCCAGGCCGCCCCGCCCCCCTCCTCCACCGGCCACCTCCTCCACCAGCCCAGGTGAGCTCTACCTCCTCTGTTTTTCCTTTTTTTTTTTCTGTTTTTTTAGTTTTAGGTTTATGTTTAGTTTAGATTGAGTTTTACTTTTAGTTTTAGGTTTAGTTTTAGGTTTAGGTTTAGTTTTAGTTTAGTTTTAGGTTTAGATTTAGTTTTTTCCTTTTTTCTCTTTTTTTAGTTTTAGGTTTATGTTTAGTTTAGATTTAGTTTTAGTTTTAGTTTCAGTTTTAGATTTAGGTTTAGATTTAAGTTTAGTTTTAGGTTTAGTTCAGTTTTAGGAAAGAAAAAGAAGAAGAAGAAAAAAAACAGGAGAGGAGGAGAAGAAGAGGAAAAAGGAAAGGAAGAAGAAGAAGAGGAGGAGGAGAAGAAAAAAGAAGAAGAGGAAGAAGAAGAAGAAAAAAGAGGAGAGGAGGAGAAGAAGAAGAGGAAAAAGGAAAGGAAGAAGAAGAAGAGGAGGAGGAGAAGAAAAAAGAAGAAGAGGAAGAAGAAGAAGAAAAAAGAGGAGAGGAGGAGAAGAAGAAGAGGAAAAAGGAAAGGAGGAAGAAGAAGAAGAAGAAGAAGAAGAAGAAGAAGAAGAAGAAGAAGAAGAAGAAGAAGAAGAAGGAAAAAAAGGAAGAAAAGGAAGAAGAGGAAGAAGAAGAAAAGGAAAAAAGAGCGGAAAAAACCCGACCCGACACGGCACCCCGACCCCGACCCGGCACCCCAACACGACACCCCGACCCCGAGACCCCGACGCCGACACCCCGACCCCGACCCCGACACCGACACCCCGACCCCGAGCCTGACCCAACACCCCGACCCCGACACCGACACCCCGACCCCGAGCCTGACCCAACACCCCGACCCCGACACCGACACGGCACCCCGACCCCGACCTGGCACCCCGCCCCGACACCCCGACCCCGAGACCCCGACCCCGACCCCGACACCCCGACCCCGACCCCGACCCCGACACCGACACCCCGACCCCGAGCCTGACCCGACACCCCGACCCTGACACCGACATGGCACCCCGACCCCGACTCGGCACCCCGACCCCGACACCGACACCCTGACCCCGACACCGACATGACACCCCGACCCCGACCCGGCACCCCGACCCGACACCCCGACCCCGAGACCCCGACCCCGACCCCGACACCGACACCCCGACCCCGAGCCTGACCCGACACCCCGATCCCGACACCGACATGGCACCCCGACCCCGACCCGGCACCCCGACCCCGACACCGACACGACACCCCGACCCCGACCCGACACCTCGACCCCGAGACCCCGACCCCGACACCGACACCGACACCCCGACCCCGAGCCTGACCCGACACCACGACCCCGAGCCTGACCCGACACCCCGACCCCGAGCCTGACCCGACACCCCGACCCCGACACCAACACGGCACCCCGACCCCGACGCGGCACCCCAACCCGACACCCCGACCCCGAGACCCCGACCCCGACCCCGACACGGCACCCCGACACTGACACGACACCCCGACCCCCGACACCTCCCGAAAAGGTGTTCTTTGGCCTTCCAGAGGCCGACGGGGTCATATATTTGTGAATTATTAGTTAGGTCATATATTTTTCGATTTTGTTATGAAAAACATCATATATAATTGTGTTGATCGGGTAGTTTTAAATGTGCAGTTGTTTATGTTGTACTTGATGATGATACACTTAAGTGATATACATATTATTATTCATGTTGGTACTTTTTTCATGTTGTACTAATTTCGTTTATTCTTTGTCATGGCAGGTGTTGAAAGATGGTGGGCGCTGGTCGGGAGCGCGTCGAGGCCCCTTCTTCGTCGGCGTGTAGTGTGAGGTCTTCCATTCCACACGCACCTCTCCGCCGAGCATTGCTGGACAGTATGGCGACACCGCCGGGCCCTTTTCGTCGACCGCGGTGCCCAGCAGGGGACGAGGTAAGAAGAAGGGCCGAGGTGGAGCACGTGGTCGCGGGAGAGGAGGTAGGGTGACTCTTACGTCGCCTTCCTTGCTGCCGCCCCCAGCTGTTTCACCCGAGCACGTGACTGCTAGGGTGGACTCGTATGAGGAGGAGGCTACACGGACTCTGGTACACGAGCCTCCGGTCCACGGGTCTTCGGCCCACGAGCCTCGGGTCAACGGGCCTTTGGCCCATGAGAGTTGGGCCCACGAGACCCCCAGAGGAGCACACGTCTGGATGGGGTACTTGGTCGGGTCAGCCTGAGGATGGCGGGGAGCCGAGTGGCCATGCTGATGATGGCGGGGAGCCGACTGATTTTGAGGAGGAGGGGGAGGAGGGGGGCAACATCTACCAGCGTGGTGCTACACGGATCCCGTCCGTGCCGGCGACCCGCGAGCAGAGGTGGTTGATTTTCCCTGATGGGGAGAGGTAAGTGCATTTAATCTTTTTGTACCTTCTGCATTCATGTTTCTTCAAATAACTAATGCGTTGGCCTTGTCATGCTGTAAGGGTTGGGACCACCATGAAAGTGTCCGCCGGCCCAACTCCGTCCTTGGAGTTCTGATTCGGCAAAACTTTCCGGGGTTTGTCACGTTGCCTGGTGAGGGTCGGCTTCCAGAGGTTGGATTGAGTTGGGAGCACTACTTGGCTGCCCCGGCCCCGCCGGGTGAGATTATCGACGGTGTCTTGTGCAAGACGAGGGCAGACATGGTGATCAGAAAGTTCTGGGTAATTTCTCCTTTACACAATTAAAAATCTTCAACTAGCTAGTTATTAATTGTACTAATCAATATTGTCTCATTTGATTGCAGACATTCTACAGGTGTGAGGGGGGATACGAGGAGGAGGCGGCAGATGTTATCCACAAGGAGTGCAAGCGCCTACTTCAGAACTTACGGCATGAGGCTCGGGTGCAGTTTGTTCGAGACTACTACGCCGACCGTGGTATCAAGAAGTCCAAGCGGGAGTGTCGCGATAAGTTCTTGTGTAAGGAGCAGTACATGAAGGTAATTCTTAAGGCCTTGTACTTAATTCCTTCATTTAGTAATTCATAGCCGTAGCGCTGAAGTTTCTATTTGCTAACTTAGGCCCCTCAGAGATGGTGTGCGGATCGGATGGATTGTTGGGAGGTGTTGGTCGATGGGTGGTGCTCAAAAGAATGGCGGGACACCCACAACGAGGCCAAGGACAAACGTGCCCAAATGGAAGGTGCGCCACACCACCAAGGCAGCTCCAACTTATTTCAGTACGCGCGGAACTGGGTATGTGGTTTGCTTCATGATTCATGCAATCCATTCATCATGCTAGCTTTAGCCCTTTAATTACTAATTTACTTTGTTTCTCTCTTCCAGGCACGCTACAATAAGGCAGATAAGGTGCCAGAGGTGTACGACCTGTATGCCATGGTCCACACTGGCTCTTACAAGAAAGTCAAGGCATTCTCTGCATCTGACCTCGATGATCCAAAGAACTTCACCAACATCTCCGCCCACGACAAGCTCGTGCAATATAGAGATCAGGGGAAGGCGAGGAAAGGGGAGGACTTTAACCCGAGCCAGGGTCCCATTGATACAGAGTTGCTGATGATATCTGGTGGCGGGAGGTCCCATGGCTCCATAGCCATGGGAGATGGACTTATCCCTTGTCCTAGCACTCTGCCGGAGATCAAGGCACGCCAGTCGAGCTCCGCTCCTGAGATAAGGCCTCGTGAACGGCCAACCCAACTTGCCATCAAGGTTAGTTATACGTACTCAGCTATCTTTCTCCATTACATTGTGTGCGCTTCCATCAATGATTACAAATGGTCATGTGAGTGGTGTTGCAGGCTGCTATACAGAGTGAGAGAGATAGAACGGAGAAACTTCTGGCGGAGGCGGCGGAGAGGCAGCGGGAGTTGGAGGAGAGGACGACAAAGATGTTGGAGGAGGAGAGGGCACTGAATGACATGCAGGAAAGGGCCATGTATGAGCTCCTTGTGGTAAGTTTCTTCTGCAGATTACCTGCTAGTCTTAACATTTGAGTCTCATTACTAACTAGTATGACTCTGTTGTGAAAACCAAATGTGCAGTCTGTGTGCAAGAAGTCCGGTCAGACCGCTCCGCCGATGCCAGTGATTGCTCTTGAGAGCACGGTGAGTTTAATTTGAATGGACATTACTTGCTAGTCTTAACATTTGAGTGTCATAATGCTAACGAGACATTGGAAATGATCTTTGGTGCAGCTTAACTCCAGAAACGCATCGCACGATCCTTCTCCAGCTACCGGCATGAGCCAGCCCGCTCCTACACCTCCCTGATCACGGTAAGTTTCTCTAGACTTAGACTTAGCTTTATTTCCTCCAATATGCTTACCATAATGACCTAGAGTTAGCTTCTTTTCCTTCAAAATGACTTAATAAGCTTACTTATGTCAAAAATTGCATAATTAACTTAGTTAGCTCATAAACGATCCATTTTACCTAAGTTAGCTCTAATATGACTCATTTTACCTTAGTTAGCTTACAAGTGATCCAATTTATCCAAGTTAGCTCTAAAATGACCCATTTTAGTAGATTAGCTCGTAAATGATCCATTTTACCTACGTTAGCTTTAAAATGACCCATTTCACCTAGGTTAGCTCCAAAATGACTCATTTCACCTAGGTTAGCTCCAAAATGACCATTTCACGTAGGTTAGCTCCAAAATAACCCATTTCACCTAGATTTGCTCCTAAACGATCAATTTCACCTAAGTTAGCTAAAAATGATCCATTTCACCTAAATTAGCTCTTAAATGATCCATTTCACCTAAGTTAGGTCATAAACGACCCATTTCAACTAAGTTAGCTCATAAAAGCTCATAAATGATCCATTTCACCTAAGTTAGCTAAAAAACGATCCATTTCACTAAGTTAGCTCATAAACGATCCATTTCACCTAAGTTAGCTCATAAATGACCCATTTCAACTAAGTTAGCTCATAAATGATCCAATTCAACTAAGTTAGCTCATAAACAACCCATTTCAACTTTGTTAGCTCATATATGATCCATTTCACCTAAGTTAGCTCATAAATGACATATGCTTCTTGTTCTAGTCTTCTTCTTGTTCTAGTCACCTATTTCTAACTTTCTTATTTACCATTTTGCAGATTTCATTCACTTCATGGAAGCTAGCTTGCTATGATGGAGTGCTTGCTTTTCCTTTGATGAAACTTTGCATTGTATCTAGCTTGCTATGATAGAACTTGCTATCTTGGCGAAAATTTGCATTGTAATATGTATATGGATGGAACTTGCTTATGTATGAACAATGTGTATGGATGGAACTTGCTTATGTATGAACAATGTGTATGGATGAAACTGATGTGATATGTGATATGAAACTTATGTGCTGGATATGTGATATGGAAATATATCTATATATGTCATATATATTTGCTATGAAAATTGTTGGACTAAAAAAATAGAAAAAAAGAGACAATATGCAGGCTCTTTGCCGTCTGCCACCGACGGCAAAGGGCTCTTTGCCATCAGCAGCGGACGGCAAAGAGGCCACGTGGCAGGCAACTGTGCTTCCTGGGAGGCTGACCAATTTGGTCAGTTTGCCATCAGCAGCTGACGGCAAAGGCTTTGCCGTCCGCAGCGGACGGCAAAGGCTTTGCCGTCCACAGCGGACGGCAAAAGGCCTGCCATTAACCACCTCACGGAGTAACAGCGCATTTATTGCCGTCCGTCTTCTTTGCCATCCGCTACTGATGGCAAAGGCCCCTTTGCCGTCAGCTGCCCGAAGCAGACGGCAACGCAGCTCTTTGCCGTCCCGTACTTTGCCGTTCGCGGCTGACGGCAAAGGTCTTTGTCGTCCGCCATCCATGCCTTTGCCGTCCTCCATGGTAGATGGCAAAGTAGCAGATTCCTGTAGTGTGTCCATAAGTGAAACCGGGGTTGTACTGAGATGAAGCGGCAACCGCCTCCTAGGCTGCAGTGTGTTGGCGAGCGGCCTCCACTCCCCTCTCGTATTCAGCTGCTTCCTCCCTGGTGACAACATATCTTCCTTTTGCCTGATAATCAAAAAGGTAGGGAGAAGGAAGAGTAACAGGGACGACGTTGCGTCTGTCATAGATTAGTCGATAATGAAGGAATTGTTCATTCCTCTCAAGAAAATGATGATTAAACACAGCTTCTTTATCCAAATAAACAGGGGGTAATATCATATCCCCCTCTCGTGGGGCTATACCAAGATAATTAGCCACACGGGTTGCATAAATTCCTCCAAATAAATTTCCCTTTCTACTATTATTCTGCAACCTTCGTGCAACTATTGCCCCCAAGTTATAACCTTTATAACCTAACACAGCACTCTTGAGGATACTCAGATCAGGGACACACATGTGACATGCTTCATCCTTACCATTAATACATCTACCTATGAAGAGAGAAAAATAATGTATAGCAGGAAAATGAATGCTCCCTATGGTAGCTTGTGCTATCTCCCTAGATTCTCCCACAGTAATACTAGCAAGGAAATCTCTAAATTCATATTTGTGAGCATCATTAATATTACCCCACTGCGGGAGTTTGCAAGCAGTTGTAAAATCCTCTAAACCCATGGTATAAGATGCATCATAAATATCAAATATGACACTAGGAGAATTATGCGTACAGTTATATTTAAACCTCCACACAAAGGAATCAGTCAATTGATAGTACTGGGGACACTTATCTTGTAGGAAGTCCTCCAGCTCGGCATTACGCACATACGCGTCAAATTCCTCCTTGAAGCCTGCTTTGACCATAAAATCATCGGATGGCCACTCACAAGCTCGCACATCCGCATTCCTCGGCAATTCAACATCTTGCTCACGTATAGCAATCCTGGGCCCTTTCTTCACCGAGGAACCACCTTTGTACATTCTCCTAAGCATAATTATTTTTCTGAAATAATTCTGAAATTTTAGTAACTTCAAAATAAAAGTAAATAAAAGTTAACAAAAATGGTAGCAACTACTCCTACAAGTGCCTAGAGCCTATATCCTGCATTAGAATTACTCAGAACCTCATAAATTTAACATGCGAGCTCAAGAACAGGGTCACCAAGGCAGCAAGAATTTGCAATGAATAAAGCACTAGAACAAAAACTAATTGGACCAATGGAGGAGTCACATACCAAGCAACAATTTCCCAAAGCAGTTTTGTGAATGGAGCGTTGAGCAAGGAGATCAAAAATCGCAGTAAAACGAGCTAGTACTCGTGCTTGAGCTGGATGGGGATTTTTTTGGGTAGAAGATGGAGTGTGTGGGTGCTGGCATAAGTGGAGGGGGGCTACCAGGGCGCCCTCCTCTCTCGTGGCCTGGTGCTTGCCCCTTCTGCAGTGTTTTCAGTGCCTAAAATCCTCAAATATTCCAGAAAATATCATACTAAATTTGCAGGGCATTTGGAGCACTTTTATTTTTGGACTATTTTTTTATTGCACGGATAATTCGGAAAATAGACGGATAATACTATTTTTGCTTTATTTATTTTAAATAACAGAAAGTAAAAAGAACGTACAGAAGGTTGTGCCTTCTAGTTTCATCCATCTCGTGATCATTAAAATGAATCCACTAACAAGGTTGATCAAGTCTTGTTAATAACTCATTCCGAATAACACAGAACCGGAGAAATTTCGAAGTGACACTAAGTTACCTCAACGGGGATATGAAAATCCCCAACAATAAGAATATCATACTTTTTGTTGACAGTAGGGAGAGGAAATTCAAAACCTCCAATAATAATTGATGGAATTTTCTCAATAGTATTTATGCTATGAACTTGGATTTGCTTCCTCGGAAAATGTACCGTATGTTCATTTCCATCAACTTGAAAGGTGACATTGCCTTTGTTGCAATCAATAACAGCTCCTGTAGTATTTAAAAAGGGTCTACCAAGAATAATAGACATACTATCGTCCTTGGGAATATCAAGAATAACGAAGTCTGTTAAGATAGTAACATTCGCAACAACAACAGGCACGTCCTCACAAATGCCGACGGGTATAGCAGTTGATTTGTCAGCCATTTGCAAAGATATCTCAGTAGGTGTCAACTTACTTAATTCAAGTCTACGGTACAAGGAAAGAGGCATAACACTAACATCGGCTCCTAAATCACATAAAGCAGTTTTAACATAATTTCTTTTAATAGAACAAGGTATAGTGAGTACTCCGGGATCACCAAGTTTCTTGGGTATTCCACCCTTAAAGGTATAGTTGGCAAGCATGGTGGAAATCTCAGTTTCAGGTATTTTCCTCTTATTAGTGATGATATCTTTCATATATTTAGCATAAGGGTTTGTTTTAAGCATATCAGTTAAGCGCATGCGTAAGAAAATAGGTCTAATCAATTCAGCAAAACGCTCAAAGTCCTCATCATCCTTTGATTTGGACGGTTTAGGAGGAAAGGTCATGGGTTTCTGAACCCATGGTTCTCTTTCTCTACCATGCTTCCTAGCAACAAAATCTCTCTTATCATAATGCTGGTTTCTTGATTGTGGGTTATCAAGACCAACCGCAGGTTCAATTTCTATATCATTGGTATTACTAGGTTGAGCATCTACATGAACATCATTATTAGCATTATCATCAGGTTCATGTTCATCTCCAGATTGTGTTTCAGCATCAGAGATAGAAGTATTATTAGGATTCTCAGGTATTTCTATATTAGGTTCACTATAAGTTTGCAAAGTCCTATCATTCTTCTTTTTCTTCTTCTTAGAAGAACTAGGAGCATCTAGATTATTATTCTGAGAATCTTGTTCAATTCTTTTACGGTGGCCTTCAGGATACAAAGGTTCCTGAGTCATTCTACCAGTTCTAGTAGCCACTCTAACAGCAAAGTCATTTTTATTATTCAACTCAGCAAGCAATTCATTCTGAGCCTTAAGTACTTGTTCAGCTTAAGTAGCAATCATGGAAGCATGTTTACTAGTGAGTTTAAGTTCACTTTTAACTCTAGCTACATAACCATTCAAGCGTACTATCGTATAAGCATTATTCTTCAATTGTCTACCAACATAATCATTGAAATTTGCTTGTCTATTCATGAAATCATCAAATTCATCTAAGCAAGGGCTATGAAATTTAGTAGATGGGATTTCATCTTTATCATATCTATAGAGAGAATTTACCTTTACTACCTGTGTCGGGTTATCAAGACAATGTGTTTTTCAACATGCGGTATTTAAGACCATGTATTTCTACAATAGGAGGTAAATTCTTAACATCTTCAGCTTTAATACCTTTTTCTTTCATTGATTTCTTTGCCTCTTGCATATCTTCAGGACTGAGAAATAGAACACCTCTCTTCTTCGGAGTGGGTTTAGGAATAGGCTCAGTAGTTGGCTCAATTGGTTCAGGAATTGCTTCAGGAATTGGCTCAGGAAGAGTCCAATTATTTTCATTAGTCAACATATTATTCAACAATATTTCAGCTTCGCTGACTGTTCTTCCCCTGAAAACACAACCAGCACAACTATCCAAGTAGTCCTCGGAAGCATCGGTTAGTCCATTATAGAAGATATCAAGTATTTCATTTTTTCTTAAGAGGATGATCAGGCAAAGCATTAAGTAACCGGAGAAGCCTCCCCCAAGCTTGTGGGAGACTCTCTTCTTTGGTTTGCACAAAGTTATATATTTCCCGCAAGGCATCTTGTTTCTTATGAGCAGGGAAATATTTAGCAGAGAAGTAATAAATCATATCCTGGGGACTACACACACAACCAGGAGCAAGAGAATTATACCAAGTCTTAGCATCACCCTTTAATGAGAACGGGGATATCTTAAGGATATAAAAATTGTGAGACTTCTCATCATGAGTAAATAGTGTAGCTATGTCATTCAACTTGGTAAGATGTGCCACAACAGTTTTAGACTCAAGGCCATAAAAAGGATCGGATTCTACCAAAG
Source organism: Triticum timopheevii (assembly GCA_963921465.1). NCBI lineage: Eukaryota > Viridiplantae > Streptophyta > Magnoliopsida > Poales > Poaceae > Triticum > Triticum timopheevii. The sequence continues at coordinate 91,354,178 of OY997271.1, forward strand.
TAATAATCTCAGGATCAACAGAGAATTCATAATCCTTATCAGTAACACAGATAGGTGAAGTAGCAAAAGTAGGGTCAGGTTTCATTCTAGCATCAAAAGATTGTTGCTTCCATTTAGCTAATAGTTTCTTAAGATCATATCTATCTTTGCAAGCAAAAATAGCTTCAACAGCTTCTTTATTCATAACATAACCCTCAGGAACAATAGGCAATACATAATCATTGGGAGAATTTTTATCATCACTATCATCAATAATAGCATCTTCAGTAATTTCATTCTCTCTAGCCCTAGCAAGTTGTTCATCAAGAAATTCACCTAATGGCAGAGTAGTATCATGCACAAAAGTAGTTTCATCATAAGTATCATGCAAAGCAGAAGTGACATCATCGATAACATGCGACATATTAGAATTCATAATAGTAGCAGGTTTAGGTGTCGCAATCTTATTAATAAAAGAAGGAGAATCTAGTGCAGAGCTAGATGGCAGTTCCTTACCTCCCCTTGTTGTTGAGGGATAGATCTTGGTTTTAGCGTCTTTCAAATTCTTCATAGTGATCAACAGATATAAATCCCAAGTGACTCAGAGAATAGAGCTATGCTCCCCGGCAACGGCGCCAGAAATTAGTCTTGATAACCCACAAGTGTAGGGGATCGCAACAGCTTTCGAGAGTAAAGTATTCAACCCAAATTTATTGATTCGACACAAGGGGAGCCAAAGAATATTCTTGAGTATTAGCAGTTGAGTTGTCAATTCAACCACACCTGGATAACTTAGTATCTGCAGAAAAGTATTTAGTAGCAAAGTAGTATGATAGTAATGGTGACTGTGGTAAAAGGTAAAGATAGTAATAGCAATATTTTTGGTGTTTTGTAGTGATTGTAACAGTAGCAACCGAAAAGTAAATAAGCGAAGAACAATATATGAAAAGCTCGTAGGCAATGGATCAGTGATGGATAATTATGCCGGATGCGATTCCTCATGTAATAGCTATAACATAGGGTGACACAGAACTAGCTCCAATTCATCAATGTAATGTAGGCATGTATTCCGTAAATAGTCATACGTGCTTATGGGAAAGAACTTGCATGACATCTTCTGTCCTACCCTCCCGTGGCAGCGGGGTCCTAGTGGAAACTAAGGGATATTAAGGCCAACTTCTAATAGAAAACCGGACCAAAGCATTAACACATGGTGAATACATGAACTCCTCAAACTACGGTCATCACCGAGAAGTATCCCGATTATTGTCACTTCGGGGTTGTCGGATCATAACACATAATAGGTGACTATAGACTTGCAAGATAGTATCAAGAACACACATATATTGATGAAAACATAATAGGTTCAGATCTAAAATCATGGCACTCGGGCCCTAGTGACAAGCATTAAGCATAGCAAAGTCATAGCAACATCAATCTCAGAACATAGTGGATACTAGGAATCAAACCCTACCAAAACTAACTTGATTACATGGTAAATCTCATCCAACCCATCACCGTCTAGCAAGCCTACGATGGAATTACTCATGCACGGCGGTGAGCATCATGAAATTGGTGATGGAGGATGGTTGATGATGACGACGGCGACGAATCCCCCTCTCCAGAGCCCCGAACGGATTCTAGATCAGCCCTCCCAAGAGAGATTAGGGCTTGGCGGCGGCTCCGTGTCGTAAAACATGATGAAACTTTCTCTCTGAATTTTTTCTCCGCGATACGGAAGATATAGAGTTGGAGTTTAGGTCGGTGGAGGTCCAGGGGGCCCACGAGATAGGGGGCGCGCCCTACAGGGGGGGCACCCCCCTGTCTCGTGGACAGGCCCTGGGCCCCCTGATGTATTTCTTTCGCCCAGAAATTCTTATTAATTCCAAAATGTGTCTCCGTGGATTTGCAGGTCATTCCGAGAACTTCTATTTTCTACACATAAAACAAAATCATGGCAGTTCTGCTGAAAACAGCGTCAGTCTGGGTTAGTTTCATTCAAATCATGCAAATTAGAGTCCAAAACAACGGCAAAAGTGTTTGGAAAAGTAGATACGTTGGAGACGTATCACGCGCGCCGGCCGATACCCACGCGCCTTCAATTGGGCGAGGAGGGCGGTCGACGGCCTCGCCTGCTGCAACCTTAATGAGCTGGATTGGTTGAGAGAGGCGGCCGAGCCCTGGTCCTGCCCCTTTATAAGGAGGGGAGGGGGAGGAATGCCTCCCCTCAATCTTTCGCCATCCGCCTCCTCCCATCTTGGCTTCTTTCTTCCCTCTGCTATGGCGGGAGGGCACGCCGGTGCTTTGACGGTGGCGACGAGGGTCTCCACCCGACAATGCGCCCCTTCTTCCCAAGAGTTTGTGGCGGCGGAGCCAGCCACGAGGGGAAGGGGGAGGGGGCGAGGTCGAGGTCACCGTGGCGCTCGAGGAAGAGGAGGACAGGGCGGCGCATCGGCCTAGCCTCGACCGGCGGTCCCTCCCCCAATGGAGGGCCACATCGGGGACCAGCCCCGTGAGTTCTTCATCAGGCTGCACCGGCCATCACGTCGTCGTCTTTGTCTCCCTACTCCATTTTCTCGGGAGATGGAGCTTGACCTGCCACAGACTCTGAGATTGCATATGAGGGGTTGTGGGAATAGTGGCACGCGGGTTGATGTCGACTTCCCAGCCCCTCATGTCATGTATCTTCGTCGTGGATGGAAGACCTTCACTCATATCCATAGCCTGACGGCGGGACTAGTTCTCTATTTAAAACTAATGGAGAACGACCTGCTCTCCGTCAAGGTCTTTGGAGACTTTGGAACTCGCCTAAAGTGCTGCGCGGAGAGCTCCTCTGATGATGAAGACTCTTCCTCGAGCAGGAGTGACGAGGAGGACAGCGACAACATCGACGAGGGCTCTAGGCGGGAGGATGATGGGTCCGACTAGGCGTCGGATACACCTTCCCTGGGCAGTGCCTGCAGCAGGAGCATCTGCACCTGGGCGTGCCCCCGGCAAAGTGATTTGTCGAGGGTGGGGCCAGCTCCTTGAACTTCTCGGGGTCACCTCCTTGGGCGGCTGGCGTAGGAGGGCCGGAGAAGACGAAGAAGGCGGGTGACGGGCCGTCAAGTCGGAGTATGATGGCACCGACGCCTTCGTAGCATATTGCCGGCCTGTTGCCTCATCTTTCGGCTCTTCTCCCGGCACCATCATCATCAGCCCTCTTTCGGACGGCCGCCGACATGTTCTCTTGGTGCCTTCTGCTGCTCGTACCTCGCATGGGCGCTCCTTTTTCCCTCCTGATATCTTGTTCTGTTTACTGGGGAGAGGGACAAGAAAGGGATTATGGGCATCTTATCTCTTTTTAGCTTGTAAGCCTACGAGCCTTAGTCAAATTTAAAACTTGTAATCCCCTTGCTCATGTTTACATTTCATACGATCTGTACCTGTATGTGACGTATTAATGAAAAAAGGGTGCATGTCGGGTTCTTTGTGCGTGAACAAGGACCATGCCAAGGAATAAATCCTTGTTATTTTTAAGATAAACATTGTCGCCTGGCAACAGGCCTTGCCATCCCCCACTTCATTTGACCATACTCACACTCTTGGCGGAGGAATGGCGAAGTAGGGTTAGGCCCTATGCTTGCTTCCTAGTTGCCGCGACTACAATGGAGTTCCGATCCAGGAAAAGTCCTTGGATAAAGGAAAAGGGGAGCACGGCAGGCTAGGAATAAGACAAGGTTTCATATGTCCCAATTTCATACAGAAATGCACAACATGGGATGAAAGACTTATTTGAATCTGCAGCCTACCCCCGGAAATTTTGGCTTGCCGTGGTTGGACCCTCGTGTTTGCTGCCCCCAGCAACCTTGGCTTGCCGGGAGCGGAGCGCCAACTTGTTCTCTTTCTTCAAAATAGCTCAGCAGAAATGTCCATGTACCCTGTGAACCAAAGAGGATGGAAAGGAACAGAGAGACGCACACTCGACCTCTATGCTAGGGGTTAGTCGCTGATAACCCACGAGTGTAGGGGATCTATCGTAGTCCTTTCGATAAGTAAGAGTGTCGAACCCAACGAGGAGCAGAACGAAATGATAAGCGGTTTTCAGTACGGTTTTCTCTGCAAGCACTGAAATTGTAGGTGATAGATAGTTTTGTGATAAGATAAATAGTAACAAGTAATAAGTAAACAAAGTAATAAAGTGCAGCAAGGTGGCCCAATCCTTTATGTAGCAAAGGATAAGCCTGGACAATTTCTAATAATGAGAAAGGAGCTCCCGAGGACACATGGGAATTATCATCAAGCTAGTTTTCATCATGTTCATATGATTCACGTTCGGTACTTTGATAATTTGATATGTGGGTGGACCAGTTCTTGGGTACTGCCCTTACTTGGAAAAGCATCCCACTTATGATTAACCCATATTGCAAGCATTCGCAACTACAATAAAAGTATTAAGGTAAACCTAACCATGGCATGAAACATATGGATCCAAATCAGCCCCTAACAAAGCAACGCATAAACTAGGGTTTAAGCTTCTGTCACTCTAGCAACCCATCATCTACTTATTACTTCCCTATGCCTTCCTCTAGGCCCAAATAATGGTGAAGTGTCATGTAGTCGACGTTCACATGACACCACTAGAGGAGAAGACAACATACATCTCATCAAAATATCGAACGAATACCAAATTCACATGACTCCTGATAGCAAGACTTCACCCATGTCCTCAGGAACAAACGTAACTACTCACAAAGCATATTCATGTTCATAACTAGAGGTATAATAATATGCATTAAGGATCTGAACATATGATCTTCCACCAAGTAAACCAATAAGTATCAACTACAAGGAGTAATCAACACTACTAGCAACCCACAGGTACCAATTTGTGGTTTTGGATACAAGATTAGATACAAGAGATGAACTAGGGTTTGAGAGGAGATGGTGCTGGTGAAGATGTTGATGGATATTAACCCCCTCCCGATGAGAGGGTCGTTGGTGATGACATTGGTTATGATTTCCCCCTCCCGAAGGGAAGTGTCCCCGGCAGAACAGCTCCGCCAGAGCCCTAGATTGGTTCCGCCAAGGTTCCGCCTGGTGGCGGCGGAGTTTCGTCCCGCAAGGTTGCCAGCGATTTTTTCCAGGGTAAAAGCCTTCATATAGCAAAAGATGGACATTGAGGGGCCACCAGGGGGCCCAGAAGACAGGGGGCCACGCCCAGTAGGGGGGCGCGCCCCCCACCCTCTTGGCCAGGGTGTGGGCCCCCTGATGTACTTCTTTCGCTCAATAATTCTTAATAAATCCAAAAATATGTTTCGTGGAGTTTCAGGACTTTTGGAGCAGTGCAGAATAGGATTCCAATGTTTGCTCCTTTTCCAGCCAGAATTCCAGCTGCCGGCATTCCCCTCTTCATAGTAAACCTTGTAAAATAAGAGAGAATAGCCATAAGTATGGAGATATAATGTGTAATAACAGCCCATAATGCAATAAATATTGATATAAAAGCATGATGCAAAATGGACGTATCAACTCCCCCAAGCTTAGACCTCACTTGTCCTCAAGCGGAAGCCGATATCAAAAAATATGTCCACATGTTTAGAGATAGAGGTGCCGATAAAAATAAAATACAGACATGAGGGCATCATGATCATTCTATAACATCAACATATATAGATTCCATCATATGATTTCTTATGCTCAAGTAACAATCAATTCACAATATCAAGTATGGTTCGAAAACTTCATTGAGAACTAACAAACTATAATCTTAGTCATTGCAGCAATCGCAATTTATCATAACATCAGACAGAGTCAACAATAGAGCTTTTCAGCAAGTCCACATACTCAACTACCATCTAGTCTTCTATAATTGCTAACACTCACGCCATACTTGTGGTTATGGAGTTTCAGCCAGATACTGAGAAAGATAAGGGCTTATTGTGCTGCCTCCCAACGTATTCACCTTTCGGTGATGTCAACAATAATAATCTATGCTAACGAACATCCAATTGGATACATATATCATGATCTTCTAACACGAGGAGCTTGCCAAAGGATAAAATGAAAAAGGGAAAGGTGAAGATCACCTTGACTCAAGTATAAAATAAAAACGAAAAGTAAGAACATAAAGTAAAAGATAGGCCCTTCGCAGAGGGAAGCAGAGGTTGTCATGCGCTTTTAGGGTTGGATACACAAAATCTTAGTATGAAAGAACGTCTCTTTATATTGTGACTTGTGTATGGACCTTTATTATGCAGTCCGTCGCTTTTATTGCTTCCATAACAAGGTCGTATAAAGCTTATTTTCTCCACATTAATAAGTCATGCATATTTAAGGAGCAATTTTTATTGCTTGCACCGATGACAACTTACTTGAAGGATCTTACTCAATCCATGGGTAGATATGGTGGACTCTCATGGCAAAACTGGGCTTAAAGGAATATGGAAGCACAAGTAGTATCTCTACTTGGTGCTAGGAATTCGGCTAGCATGAGGGGGAAAGGAAAGCTCAACATGTTTGGAAGGTCAATGCCAATATACTTTAACTGAGATGTGAGAAAACATAAACCATTACGTTGTCTTCCTTGTCCAACGTCAACTCTTTTAGCATGTCATACTTAATGAGTGCTCACAATCATAAAAGATGTCCAAGATAGTATATTTATATGTGAACCTCTCTTTCCTTATCACTTCCTATTAATTGCAACGATGACCAAAACTACGTTTATCAACTCTCAACAATTTTCATGCCTCATACTTTCTATATGTGAAGTTATCACTAACCATAAGATCAATAAGAACTCTTTAATTCTTTCTACTTTCTCAAGATCATAGCAACATAGCAAATCCCTTGACTCAAAACTAATCTTTATTATAGATAGCTCACGGACTCGATTACAAAAAGAGATCACAAAGCTACTTGATATCAAAACTTCAATCTACTAGATCAAGATAATACTAAAAGGATCAAACTAAATAAAACGGTAAAGATAGGAGAGTGATGGTGATACGATACTGGGGCACCTCCCCCAAGCTTGGCAGTTGCTAAGGGGAGTGCCCATACCCATGTGATTATGTCCTCGGAGGTGGTGAAGTAGGAGTTTTTGATGATGTAGGTGACTTCTTCCTCAATTTATGCTTGAGTACAATATTTTGCTCTTTTAGGTCTTTGATCTGCCGCTCAAGACTTACTACTCTTTTGCATAATTCTTGCTTGTTTTCCAGCAAGAGACAAAAAGGGATAAACTCGATCTTTGGCTTCTTCGCTCTATCGGGTAGACTCGACTTTTTATACTCCACATGCATATCCCCCGGTTGAGGTAGTGGAACTTCATCCTCATCAGTGCTTGTTTCATCCTTCCCCTTAGGCTCATAGTCTTCTTCTTCTTCCGTGGTCCAGCCACTATGGTCCAGGTCCCCGTAGACCTTCGGGTCTGCAAGGTAATTAGCCACATAGCTTTCTCCCTCTGAATCTTGAGATGACATGTTGCTTAAACCTGTGGCAGGAACAGCTCGAAACAAAAATAGAGGATATTTGCGTGATACGGTGGTCAAAACCTTCGGAAGTATATATAATGAATTTTTACCGACCAAAACATGTAATGTGCAAGCAAAACGGAGTCCGGGAGGCACACAAGGTGCCCACGAGACAGGGGGGCGCGCCCAGTGAGGGTGGGCGCGCCCTCCACTCTCGTGGGGGCCTGGTGTCCCTTTCGGACTACTTCTTTCTTCCTAAAATTCTTAAATAATCCAAAACTGATAAAAATTGCCATTGGAGTTGTTTTGGAGTCGGTTTACTTACCGTACCACATACATATTCCTTTTCGGAGTCTGGAACGTTCTGGAAAGTGTCCCTTATGTATTCCTCCGGGGTTACGGTTTCAATAATATTAGTTTCAACATCAGTGGCATTACCTGAAATATAATGTTTAATTCTTTGACCGTTTACCACCCTTGGACTTGCGCCTTCGAAGTTGTTGATCTTTATGGCACCAGAACAATAGACCTCCTCGATAACGTAGGGACCTTCCCATTTAGAGAGAAGTTTTCCTGCAAAAAATCTTAAACGAGAGTTGAATAGTAACACATAATCTCCTACATTAAACTCACGCTTTTGTATCCTTTTATCATGCCAGTGCTTGACTTTTTCTTTGAATAGCTTGGCATTCTCATAAGCTTGGGCTCTCCATTCATCAAGTGAGCTAATATCAAACAACCTCTTCTCACCGGCAAGTTTGAAGTCATAATTGAGCTCTTTAATAGCCCAATATGCTTTATGTTCAAGTTCAAGAGGTAAATGACATGCTTTTCCATAAACCATCTTATATGGAGACATACCCATAGGATTTTTGTATGTAGTTCTATAGGCCCATAATGCATCATCAAGTTTTTTGGATCAATTCTTTCTAGATCTATTAACAGTCTTTTGCAAAATTAATATGAGCTCTCTATTGCTCAACTGTACTTGACCACTAGACTGCGGATGATAAGGAGATGTGATTCTATGATTGACATCATACTTAGCAAGCATCTTATGGAAAGCACCATGAATAAAATGTGAACCACCATCAGTCATAAGATATCTAGGGACTCCAAACCTCAGAAAAATAACTTCTTTAAGCATTTTAATAGAAGTGTTATGATCAGCACTACTAGTTGGAATAGCTTCTACCCACTTAGTAACATAATCAACAGCAACTAAAATATGTGTATAACCATTAGAGGCAGGAAAAGGTCCCATATAATCAAAGCCCCAAACATCAAATAGTTCAATAACAAGAGAATAATTCATAGGCATTTCTTGACGTCTACTAATATTACCAATTCTTTGGCATTCATCACAAGATAAGACAAACTTACGAGCATCTTTGAAGAGAGTAGGCCAATAAAAACCAGATTGTAGTACCTTGTGTGCAGTTCTATCTCCAGCGTGGTGTCCTCCATATGATTCAGAGTGACACTTGCGTAGGATCTGTTCCTATTCATGCTCAGGTACACAACGTCTAATAACACCATCTACTCCTTCTTTATAAAGGTGTGGGTCATCCCAAAAGTAATGTCTTAAATCATAAAAGAACTTTTTCTTTTGCTGGTTTTTGAAACTAGGTGGTATAAATTTAGCGACAATATAATTAGCATAATCAGCATACCATGGAGCAGTACGAGAAGCATTAATGACCGCTAATTGTTCATCAGGAAAGCTATCATCAATAGGCAGTGGGTCATCAAGAATATTCTCTAACCTAGACAAGTTATCTGCAACGGGGTACTCAGCTCCCTTTCTATCAATAATATGCAAATCAAACTCTTGGACCAGGAGAACCCATCTAATGAGTCTAGCCTTAGCATCTTTCTTTTCCATAAGAAATTTAATAGCAGCATGATCAGTGTGAATAGTAACTTTGGAATCATCAATATAAGGTCTAAACTTATCACATGCAAACACAACTGCTAAGAATTATTTTTCAGTAGTAGCATAATTTCTTTGGGCAGTATCAAGAGTCTTACTAGCATACTGGATAACATTCAATTTCTTATCAACTCTTTGCCCTAGAACAGCACCTACAGCATAATCACTAGCATCACACATAATTTCAACAGGTAAATTCCAGTCAGGTGGCTGAACAATAGGTGCAGTGATCAAAGCTTTCTTAAGTATTTCAAATGCTTCTACACAATCATCATCAAAGACAAAAGGAATATCTTTTTGCAATAAATTAGTCAGAGGCCTAGAGATCTTAGAAAAGTCCTTAATGAACCTCCTGTAAAACTGGCATGACCAAGGAAACTTCTTATACCTTTTATGTCCTTGGGACATGGCATCTTTTCAATAGCATCAACTTTAGCTTTATCAACTTCAATACCTCTCTGAAAATCTTATGCCCCAAGACAATGCCTTCATTAACCATAAAGTGACACTTTTCCCAATTCAGAATGAGACTAGTGTCTTCGCATATCTGTAAAACTCGATCAAGGTTGCTCAAACAATTATCTAAGGAGGATCCATAAACAGACAAGTCATCCATGAATACCTTGCAAATATTTTCACAAAAATCAGAGAATATAGCCATCATGCATCTTTGAAAGGTAGCAGGTGCATTACATAAACCAAAAGGCATATGCCTATAAGCGAAAGTACCGAAAGGGCATGTAAAAGTAGTTTTTGCTTGATCTCCCGCTGACACAGGTATTTGAGAGAAACCAGAATAACCATCTAGAAAGCAAAAGTGTGTGTGTTTGGATAGTCTTTCTAGCATTTGATAAATAAAAGGTAAAGGGTAATGATCTTTCTTAGTAGCTTTATTTAATTTATGGAAATCAATTACCATCCTATAACCTGTAATAATTCTATGCGGGATCAATTCATCTTTATCATTAGGAACAACGGTAATACCTCCCTTTTTAGGACCATAATGGACTGGGCTTACCCAATCACTATCAGCAACGGGATAAATTATACCTGCCTCAAGGAGCTTTAGTATCTCCTTTCTTACCACTTCTTTCATCTTAGGATTTAATCATCGTTGAGGATCTCTAACTGGTTTGGCATCATCCTCCAATTTAATTTTGTGTTGGCATAACGTGGGACTAACGCCCTTAAGCTCATCCAGAGTATATCCAATAGCAGCCCGGTGCTTCTTCAGAGTTTTCAATAATCTTTCTTCTTCTTGCTCTGAAAGGTTAGCACTAATAATAAGAGGATATATTTTCTTTTCATCAAGATAAGCATACTTAAGATTATCAGGTAGAGGTTCAAGTCCAAACACAGGATCACCCTTGGGTGGAGGGGGATCCCCAAGTATTTCAATGGGAAGGTTATGTTTTAGAATAGGTTCCTGTTTAAGGAATACTTCATCTATTTCCCTTCTTTCTTTCATAAACATATCATTTTCATGGTCTAGCAAATATTGTTCTAACAGATCAGTAGGAGGCACGGCAATAGAAGCAAGACCAATTATTTCATCTTTACTAGATAATTCTTTATCACGGGGTTGTCTACGAAATTTAGCAAAATTAAACTCATGAGTCATATCATCTAAGCCAATCATAACAACATCCTTTTCGCAATCTATTTTAGCATTAACAGTGTTTAAGAAGGGTCTACCAAATATAATGGGACAAAAGGCATCTTGTGGAGAACCGAGAACAAGAAAATCAGTAGGGTATTTGACCTTCCCACACAAGACTTCAACATCTCTAACAATCCCAAAAGGCTTAATAGTATCTCTATTAGCAAGCTTAATAGTAACATCAATATCTTCTAACTCAACAGGTGCAATATCATGCATAATCTCTTGGTATAAGGAAATAGGTATTGCACTAGCACTAGCACCCATATCACATAAGCCATGATAACAATGATCTCCTATTTTAACAGAAATAACAGGCATGCCTACAACGGGTCTATGTGTCTTAGCATCTGGTTTAACAATATTAGCAGTTTCACCACAAAAGTAAATAACATGCCCATCTAAATTATCATCCAAGAGATCTTTAACCATAGCAATACTAGGTTCAACTTTGATTTGCTCAGGAGGTGTATAAGTCCTAGTATTACTCTTATGAACAACAGTTGAAGCTTTAGCATGATCCTTTATCCTAACAGGGAATGGGGGTTTCTCAACATAAGTAGTAGGAACAATAGGATCACTATAAGTGATAGTCTTTTCTTCAACTATAATAGGTGCAACTAATTTCACTTCAACATGAGGATTATATTTAAACCACTTCTCTTTAGGGAGATCAACATAAGTAGCAAAAGATTCACAGAAAGAAGCTACTATCTCAGAGTCAAGTCCATACTTAGCGCTAAATCCATGAAAGGCATCGGTATCCATAAAAGATTTAACACAATCGAACTTCGGTGTCATACCTGACTCCTTACCATCGTCGGAACCCCAATCGTCAGAGTTGCGTTTAATTCTTTCCAATAAGTCCCATTTGAAATCAATAGTCTTCAGCATATAAGAACCAGCACAGGAAGTATCGAGCATGTTGCGATTATTAAGAGAAAGCCGAGCATAAATTTTTTGAATAATCATTTCCCGAGAGAGCTCATGATTGGGGCATGAATATAACATTGACTTAAGCCTCCCCCAAGCTTGAGCGATGCTTTCTCCTTCGCGAGGCCAGAAATTATATATGTAATTACGATCACGATGAACAAGATGCATAGGATAGAACTTTTGGTGAAATTCCAACTTCAATCGCTTATAATTCCAAGATCCCGTATCATCACATAGCCTAAACCATGTCAATGCATCTCCCTTCAAAGATAAAGGAAAGACCTTCCTTTTGACAACATCATCGGGGATACCTGCAAGCATAAATAATCCACAAACTTCATCCACAAAGATAAGGTGTAAATCGGGATGCAACGTTCCATCTCCTGCAAATGGATTAGCTAGCACTTTCTCTATCATACCCGAAGGAATCTCAAAATTAACATTTTCATAAAGTTCAGTAGGTTGAGGAGCAACTCTTTGCTCTACTGGTCGAGGCGAAGATGCCCCGAACAAGCCACTCAAAGGATTAGTTTCCATAGTAACAAGTAAAAAATAATTCAGCACACTATATAAATGTTTCCTTACCAAGTTCCACTCACCAAAAGCGCTACACTCCCCGGCAACGATGCCAGAAAAGATTCTTGATGACCCACAAGTGTAGGGGTCCTACCTTAGTCCTTTCGATAAGAGTGTCGAACCCAACGAGGAGCAGAAGGAAATGATAAGCGGTTTTCAGTAAGGTTTTCTCTACAAGCACTGAAATTGTAGGTGATAGATAGTTTTGTGGTAAGATAAATAGTAACAAGTAATAAGTAAACAAAGTAATAAAGTGCAGCAAGGTGGCCCAATCCTTTATGTAGCAAAGGATAAGCCTGGACAATTTCTAATAATGAGAAAGGAGCTCCCGAGGACACATGGGAATTATCGTCAAGCTAGTTTTCATCACGTTCATATGATTCGCGTTCGGTACTTTGATAATTTGATATGTGGGTGAACCGGTGCTTGGGTACTACCCTTACTTGGACAAGCATCCCACCTATGATTAACTCCTATTGCAAGCATCCACAACTACAACAAAAGTATTAAGGTAAACCTAACCATAGCATGAAACATATGGATCCAAATCAGCCCCTAACAAAGCAACGCATAAACTAGGGTTTAAGCTTCTGTCACTCTAGCAACCCATCATATACTTATTACTTCCCTATGCCTTCCTCTAGGACCAAATAATGGTGAAGTATCATGTAGTCGACGTTCACATGACACCACTAGAGGAGAATACAACATACATCTCATCAAAATATCGAACGAATACCAAATTCACATGACTACTAATAGCAAGACTTCACCCATGTACTCAGGAACAAATGTAACTACTCAGAAAGCATATTCATGTATTAAGGATCTAAACATATGATCTTCCACCAAGTAAACCAATAAGTATCAACTACAAGGAGTAATCAACACAATTAGCAACCCACAGGTACCAATTTGTGGGTTTGGATACAAGATTGGATACAAGAGATGAACTAGGGTTTGAGAGGAGATGGTGCTAGTGAAGATGTTGATGGAGATTGACCCCCTCCCAATGAGAGGGTCATTGATGATGACGTCGGTGATGATTTCCCCCTCCCGGAGGGAAGTGTCCCCGGCAGAACAGCTCCGCCAGAGCCCTAGATTGGTTCTGCCAAGGTTCCGCCTCGTGGCGGTGGAGTTTCGTACCGTAAGCTTGACCACGTTTTTTTTCCAGGGTAAAAGCCTTCATATAGCGGAAGATGGACACCGGAGGGCCACCACGGGGCCCAGGAGACAGGGGGCGCGCCCAGTAGGGGGGGCGCCCCCCACCCTCCTAGCCAGGGTGTGGGCCCCCTGATGTACTTCTTTCGCTCAATAATTCTTAATAAATCCAAAAATATGTTTCATGGAGTTTCAGGACTTTTGCAGCAGTGCAGAATAGGTTTCCAATGTTTGCTCCTTTTCCAGCTAGAATTCCAGCTGTCGGCATTCCCCCTCTTCATAGTAAACCTTGTAAAATAAGAGAGAATAGCCATAAGTATGGAGATATAATGTGTAATAACAGCCCATAGTGCAATAAATATTGATATAAAAGCATGATGCAAAATGGACGTATCAGTCGCCGCTAAGCACCATCAACCCTAACCGAGGGAGAGACTCAACCTAGCATGCATGCTACAACTTAGGGTGCTAGCGCTTCATTTATTTATGCTCAGGGTCTACACCTAGATTTGTATAGAGGATTATATGCCTTGCCGGCAAGGCTCGTACAAAAGGTGGCTTGCCGGGGGGCCTAACCAGCCGCGCCTTATGGGTCAAACTTGCAAAGATGTTCGATGTTCCAGGAGTTGCTCACTGGAATGGCATCTTAGGTCTCCAGGCGGACTGCGCTAGGCCTGGTGACTCGTATTACCCGATAAGGGCCTTCCCACTTTGGTGTCAACTTGTTGGAATTCTTGGCCGATTGACACGCCGAAGAACAAGGTCGCCTTCCTCAAAGCTTCAGGCATGAACCTTGCGGCTATGGTAGCAGCGCAAGGCTTGCTTGTAGCACGTTGCTCTCATAGCCGCCCGAAGACGATCTTCCTCGAGGAGTGTTGCGTCATCTTGCCGCAATCGCTCTTGCTCAAGCTCATCATAAGCGAGCACTTGAGATGACCCGTATGTGAGTTCTGCCGGGAGAATTGCGTCTGCCTCGTAAACCAGGGCAAAGGGTGTCTGGCCAGTGGCTCAATTTGGCGTCGTTCTGATCGACCAAAGAGCCGCCAGCAACTCATCAATCCAGTGCCTTCCACTCTTGCGCAGCCTGTCAAAAGTTTTCGTCCTTAGGCCTTGCAGTACTTCAGCATTTGCCCTCTCCGCTTGGCCATTTCTTCATGGGTGCACCGCGGAAGCAAAACAGACCTTGCTGCCGAGATCTTCAATGTATTGCATGAAGGTGTGGCTTGTGAACTGCGTGCCGTTGTCGGTGATGCCTCTGTTTGGCACACCAAAATGGCAAACTAGCCCCTTGAAGAACTTGACGGCTGACTGCGCTGTCACCTTCCTCACTGCTTCCACCTCCAGCCGCTTTGTGAACTTGTCAATTGCAACGTACAAGTACTCAAAGCCCCCGACGGCGCGGGGGAAAGGGCCCAGTATGTCGAGCCCCCAGACCGAGAATGGCCAGGAGAGACGGATTGTTTGAAGGGCTTGAGCTGGCTGATGAAGCTTCTTTGAATGGAACTGACACGCTTCACACTTGGTTACTTGTGTTGTTGCATCCTAGAGGGCAGTGGGCCAGAAGAAACCTTGCCAGAAAGCCTTGGTGGCAAGGGCCCTCGACACTATGTGGGAGCCACATATGCCTCCATGTATCTCTGCCAACAGCTCCATGTACTTCCACATATGTTCAAATTTCCTCCACTTGTTTTGCTCTGTTGATGGTTCTACGGATGGTTGAGTTAACCGAAGCACATAGGTACCTGGTTCCACAAGTAGTTTGAAGGCAGCGCACTTCGACAGGTAGTCAGCGATGTTGTTCTCCACTCGGGGAACATGCTCTGCATGTATAGCGTCAAAATGCTCCTCCAGCTTCCTCATCTCATCCATGTAGGCCTCCACCAAATGGCTTTGATAATCCTTGTTAACTTTCCCGACGACAAGCTGTAAGTCACCCCTGACGATGAGCTTCCTGATCCCGAGGTCTGCTGCGATCCTGAGACCGGCTAGCAATCCCTCGTACTCGGGAGTGTTGTTTGTCGATATCTCCCTAGGAAAGTGCATCTGGATTACATACTTGAGGTGCTCTCTGGTGGGTGCGATGAGAAGCACACCAGCACCGGCACCTTGCAGCAAGAAAGCCCCGTCAAAGTACATAATCCAGTTGTGACTTGTTTCCTTGCCGGGAAGAGTGGTCTCCTGGACCTCTTCGTCGGGTGTCGAGGTCCATTCCGCAATGAACTCTGCCAAGACTCTGCTTTGGATCGTCGAGGTACTTTCAAACTTCAAACAAAACTTGACAGCTCCAAGCCCATTCCACAATCCTCCCCATTGGATGTGGGTTATGCAGTATCCGTTGCAACAGGAGGTGGGTGACAATGGTGATCTTGTGCGATTGGAAGTAATGACGCAGCTTCCTCGAGGCCATAAGGAGGCCGAAGAGGAATTTCTGCACACCGGAGTACCTTGACCTAGCCCCCTGTAAGAGGGAGCTGACAAAGTAAACCGGGTGCTGCATCATCATCTTCTTCTGCACCACTTCACTTGGTTGTGTAGGCCCTGTCTTGCCGGCGTCAGACCCTGCCGGGTGCCTTGCCCTGCCGGGACTAGGCCCTACCGGGGGGAGCTCTGGCTTGCCATCCGCCAAGCCCGCCGTTGCCACTGTCCCTTCGTCGACCTCCCTCTACGCCACTAGTGCAGCGCTAACCATTTGATTCGTTCCACTAGATACAACAGCATCGGCTCTTGTGGTTTAGGAGCAACCAGTATCGGTGTGGAGGAGAGGTATTTCTTAAAATCCTGCAGCGGTGCCTCGACCTCTGGGGTCCACTCCATTGGGCCCGCCTTTTTCAAGATTTTGAAAAAGGGAAGGGCACGCTCAGCAGACTTGGAGACGAATCTGCTCATGGCGGCAATGCAGCAGTGAGCCGATGCACATCCTTGATCCTCTTAGGCGCCTCAATCTGCTCGATGGCCTTGATCTTGTTTGGATTTGCCTCAATCCCACGCCGCGACACAAAGAACCCGAGAATCTTGCCAGATGGAACACCGAAGACACACTTCTCAGGGTTCACCTTGAGGTTGATCTTGCGCAGATTTGTAAACGTCTCTTCCAAATCTTGCACAAGTGTTGCCTTGTCCTTGGTTTTAACCACTATGTCATTCATATAAGCTTCCATATTTCTATGTAGCTGGGGCTGAAAACCAATTTGGACTGCTCTTGTGAAGGTTGAGCCAGCACTCTTCAACCCGAAAGGCATCCATAAAAAGCAATACATACCACATGGGGTGATGAATGCTATCTTCTCTTCATCTTCTCTCATCATGAAGATCTGATGGTATCCTGAGGATGCGTCGAGGAAGGAAAACAAGTCACACCCGGCCGTGGAGTCAACAATCTGGTCAATGCGCGGCAACGGGAAAGGATCTTTTGGACAGGTCTTATTGATATCTGTGTAATCAATACACAGCCTCCACTTCCCATTTTCCTTGTGCACTACCACCGGATTGGCCAACCACGTTGGATGGAGTACTCCTCTCACCAAGCCTGCCGCTTCTAGCTTTCTTATTTATTTCATGATGAACTCCTGCCTTTCCAGAGCTTGCTTCTTGACCTTCTACTTGATGGGCCGCGCATGAGGACAGATAGCAAGATTGTGCTCAATCACCTCCATGGGAACGCCGGGGATGTCGGATGCCTGCCATGCAAACACATCGACATTCGCCCACAGGAAAGTGACGAGCTCGCCTTCCTATTTGCTATCGAGGGTGGAGCTTATGGTGAAAGCCCCTCCCGTGCCATCCTCGACGGACACCTTCTTGGTCTCTGGTGGTGCAGCTCTGTATTTCTTACTCTTACTGGTTGAGCTCTCTGGCACGTCCTCGATGGGAGCACAGCACTCCGAAGAGGTGCACTTGCCGGAGTGGGTGCGAGAGGTCTTGCCGGTTCTCTTCCCTCCCGTGGCTTCAGTGGCAGGAGCAAGTGCCTTGGCGGCAGTTGCTGCAACTGCTTCCCTGTAGAGTTGATAAGCACAAATCAGCGCGTGTTTCTTGTCGCATGGGATGGTGATGATGGTCATCGGCCCAGGCATCTTTAGCCTGTTGTGGACGTAATGTGCCGCCGCCATGAACTTGGCTAGTGCCAAGCCGCCAAGGATCCCGTAGTAGGGCAAGGGGATCTCGGCCACATCGAAGACAATCCTCTCCATCCTGTAGTTCAACTCGCTTCCAAATGTCACGGGTAGCGTGACCTTGCCTTTCGGCTGACTCCTTCCCGGGTTGACCCCTTGGAATGTGCCCGTCTCTTCGAGGTCCCCATCAGGAATCTGCAGCCTTTTGATCACAACAGGCGAGATCAAGTTCAGACCGGCCCTACCGTCAACTAGCATCCTCGTCACCTTGAGGTTGCATATTGTTGGTGAAACAAACAACGGAAAACACCCGACCGTAGTTGTGCGATCAGGGTGGTCCTTGGTGTCAAAAATGATAGGTATGTTGGATCACTTTAGTTGCTTCCGAGTGTCGAATGATGGCTCCGCCGTTGCAATCTTATGCACCCACTACTTGAGCTAGCGGTGAGAGGTGTGCAGCAAGGCGCCACCGTCGATGCACATGGCCTCCATAGCTTTCTGAAACCCATGGTCGTCGGACTCGTCTTCCTCGTCATGATTATTGTCTTCCTACTTCTTGTCGCGGCCCTGGGTGGGCCTCTCTTGCTGGTTATCATTGCCGCGGCGGCAATCTTGGCCGCCGCGCTTCTTGGCGGATCCTCCGGCACCATCTTGACCCTTCTCCTTGTCCAGCCTCTCATACTCAGCTTTTTGCTTCTCAACAAGCATCTCAACTTGTCGGTAGTTCTGGAGGTCGTGGCCCTTGGTGCGATGGATCTTGAAATAATGCTTGTCGGAGCTTCCCGGCTTGTCGGCAGCTGCCAAGGCCCGACAAGCAGCACACCTGGCAACTTCTTTGCCGGCGTAGCTTGCCTTGGCCTTCTTGGTAGCGCCGGTGTCATCGGATCCCTCGACGGCAAGCACAGCCTTGCCCTTGCGCTTTCTGTTCTGGCGCCAGCCCTTCTTCTTCGGGGTGGCGGTGTCATTGTCTATGGAGTCGGTTTCCGCACCGGCATCCTGGCCAGGGTACTTCCTCCCCTCTTCAGCCCGGGCACACCTATCAGCCAGAACATAAAGTTCAGCCACATCTTTGACCTTGTTCATCGCCAACTCTTCATGCATCTTGCGGTTGCACACATTTTGATGGAATGCGCTGATCACGGTGCTGGGGTGAACGTCCGGGATGTTGTACTGCACCCGGCTGAACCTCTGGATGTACTTGCGTAGGTTTTCCCCTTCCTTCTGGGGGGTGATATGCAGATCGCTCGCCTGGCCATGAGCTTGATGGCCTCCAGTGAAGGCGCCAACAAACTCATGACACAGATCCGACCAAGAAGAAATGGAATCTGCCGGCAAGTGCATCAACCATGACATGACATTGGGCTTAAGTGCCAAAGGGAAGTAATTGGCAAGCACCTTGTCGTCGCGGGCTCCAGAAACTTGCATCGCAATGGTGTAGATGTTGAGGAACTCTGACGGGTGAGTCTTGCCATTGTACTTCTCGCCAACGTCAGGCTTGAATGTGTGGTGGGAGGGCCACTGGAACTGCCGCAAATCACGGGTAAAAGCCAGGAAACCCACCTCATAGGGTAGGCCACCGTAGCCTCCCGGTGTCAGGTGGTCTGTAGTGGGTCCTGCCCGCCTATCTGACTGGTGGCGCGCATCACGCTGGCGCTCGATGGTGGTCCGAGCGTCGTCATGGGCTTGTTCCCGAAGAACTTGGCGCTGATTGTGGTTGGTCCGTGGGTTGGACGACGCTATGGACATGTTATCACAAGCGTCATCACGACGGACCCACACCTGCGGTAACTGGCGTGGGGGAGGAGAGTGCACATGGCTGCATCACTTCCTGCCTGCCTCCATTGGGATGCGGTGGCTCGACGGAGCATCGGCCTAGGGGTGCTGCTGGTCGCGGCTCATCTTTGTTAGCGATGCCCAAGAGGCTCCGGACGGTGGCTCTCCACTCGTCGAGCTTCTCTACAGCTAGAGGAAAGTCGAGGAGCAGCTGCGCGCGCGCCAAAGCTTCTGCTGGCACAGGCAGCAGTGAAAGCTACATGGACCGTGACGCGCTCTGACCTCTCAGCATGTGCTACGTCTTGAGCTTGCGTTGGTTTTCCTCGAAGAGGAGAGGGTGATGCAACAATAGTAGCGTAAGTACTTCCCTCAGTTTTTGAGAACCAAGGTATCAATCCAGTAGGAGGCTTCTCAACAAGTCCCACAAACCTACACAAACAAACAAAGAACTCGCAACCAACGTGACAAAGGGGTTGTCAATCCCTTCACGGCCACTTGCAAAAGTGAGATCTAATAAAGATAGTACGATAAGATAAATATATTTTTTGGTATTTTATAATATAGATGCAGAAAATAAAGATGCAAATAAAAGTAAATTGGAAGCAAATATGATAAGAGATAGACCCAGGGGCCATAGGTTTCACTAGAGGCTTCTCTCGAGAGCATAAGTATTATGGTGGGTGAACAAATTACTGTCGAGCAATTGATAGAAAAGCGAATAATTATGAGATTATCTAGGCATGATCATGTATATAGGAATCACGTCCATAACAAGTAGACCGACTCCTGCCTGCATCTACTACTATTACTCCACACATGGACCGCTATCCAGCATGCATCTAGAGTATTAAGTTCATAAGAACAGAATGCATTAAGCAAGATGACATGATGTAGAGGGATAAACTCAAGAAATATGATATAAACCCCATCTTTTTATCCTCGATGGAAACAATACAATGCTTGTCTTGCAACCCTTTCTGTCACTGGGTAAGAACACCGCAAGATTGAACCCAAAGCTAAGCACTTCTCCCATGGCAAGAAAGATCAATCTAGTAGGCCAAACCAAACCGATAATTCGAAGAGACTTGCAAAGATAACTCAATCATACATAAAAGAATTCAGAGAATATTCAATTATTATCCATAGATAAATCTGATCATAAACCCACAATTCATCGGATCTCGACAAACACACCGCAAAAAGAGATTACATCGAATAGATCTCTACAAGAGAGGGGGAGAACATTGTATTGATATCCAAAAAGAGAGAAGAAGCCATCTAGCTAATAACTATGGACCCGTAGGTCTGTGGTAAACTACTCACAACTCATTGGAGGGGCAAGGATGTTGATGTAGAAGCCCTCCATCGTGGATTCCCCCTCCGGCAGAACACCGACGACGGCTCCAAGATGGGATCTCGCGGATACAGAAGGTTACGGTGGTGGAAATTGTGTTTCGGGTGCCTCCTGGATGTTTTTGGGGTACGTAGGCTTATATAGGAGGAAGAAGTATGTCGGTGGACACCCGAGGGGCCCACGAGACAGGGGGCACGCCCTATAGGGGGGGGGGGGCGCCCTCCTATCTCGTGGAGGCCTCGGTTGCTTCTTGACTTGCACTCCATGTCCTTTGGATCACGTTTGTTCCGAAAATCACGCTCCCGAAGGTTTCATTCCGTTTGGACTCCATTTGATATTCCTTTTATTCGAAATACTGAAATAGGCAAAAAACAACAATACGAGCTAGGCCTCCGGTTAGTAGGTTAGTCCCAAAAATGATATAAATGTGTAAAATAAAGCCCATAAACATCCAAAATAGGTAATATAATAGCATGGAACAATAAAAAATTATAGATACGTTGGAGACGTATCAAGCATCCCCAAGCTTAATTCCTGCTCGTCCTCGAGTAGATAAATGATAAAAAAGAAATTTTTGATGTGGAATGCTACCTAGCATAATTCTCAATGTATTTTTCTTTAATGTGGCATGAATGTTCAGATCCAAATGACTCAAGATAAAAGCTTATAAAACATAAAAATAATAATGCTTCAAAGCATACTAACAAATAATCATGTCCTATCAAATAACATAGCCAAAGAAAGCTTATCCCTACAAAATCATATAGTTAGGCCATGCTTCATTTCCATTACACAAAATACACCCATCATGCACAAACCTGATGACGAGCCGAGCAATTGGTTCATACTTTTTAACGCGCTTCAGCTTTTCAACTCTTACACAATACATCAGCGCAAGCCATGGACATAGCACTACGGTGGTCTAATATGGTGGTTGTGAGGACAAAAAGTGGGAGAAGATAGTCTCACATCAACTAGGCGTATCAACTGGCTATGTAGATGCCCATCAATAGATATCAATGTGAGTGAGTAGGGATGGCCATGCAACAGATGCACTAGAGCTATAAATATATGAAAGCTCAACAAAAGAAACTAAGTGGGTGTGCATCCAACTTGCTTGCTCACGAAGACCTAGGGCACTTTGAGGAAGCCCATCATTGGAATATGCAGGCCAAGTTCTATAATGAAAAATTCCCACTAGTATATGAAAGTGACAACATATGAGACTCTCTATCATGAAGATCATGGTGCTATTTCTGAAGCACAAGTGTGGAAAAAGAGATAGTAGCAATTGTCCCTTCTCTCTTTTTCTCTCATTATTTTTTTCTTTTTTTTCTTTTTCTCTTTTTTATTTCTTTCTTTTATTTCCTTTTTTTCTTCCTTTTTTTGTGGGCTTCTTTGGCCTCTTTTATTTTTATAAAGTCCTAAGTCTCAAGCCGACTTGTGGGGGAATCATAGTCTTCATCATCCTTTCCTCACTGGGACAATTCTCTAATAATAAAGATCATCACACTTTTATTGATTTACAACTCAAAAAATTACAACTCAAAGCTAGAACAAGATATGACTCTATATGAATGCCTCCGACGGTGTACCGGCATATGCAATGAATCAATAGTGACATGTATGAAAGTTATCAAGGTGGCCTTGCCACAAATACGATGCCAACTACATGATCATGCAAAGAGCAATATGACAATGATGAAATGTGTCATAATAAATAGAACGGTGGAAAGTTGCATGGCAATATATCTCGGAATGGCTATGGAAATGCCATAATAGGTAGGTATGGTGGCTATTTTGAGGAAGGGTAAATAATGGGTTTATGCTACCGGCGAAAATTGCGCGGTAAAATAGAGGCTAGCTAAGTGGAAGGATGAGTGTGCGTATATCCATGGACTCACACTAGTCATAAAGAACTCATATACTTATTACAAAAGTCTACTTCGCCCTCGAAGCAAAGTACTACTACGCATGCCCCAAGAGGGATAGATTGGTAGGAAAAAATTCCATCGCTCATTCCCGACTGCCACTCATAAGGAAGACACTCAAAAGAGCACCTCATGCAACAAATTTGTCACACAACTTTTACCATACGTGCATGCTACGGGACTTGCCAACTTCAACAAAAGTATTTCTCAATTTCATAATTATCCACTAGCATGACCCTAACATTACTACCTTTATATCTCAAAACAATTATCAAGCATCAAATTGATCCTAGCATCCAATTCATTTTCTATGATAGTTTTTATTATACCCAACTTGGATGCTCATCATTCTAGGACCAAATGCATAACCAAAACAAATACCATGCTGTTCTAAGAGACTCCCAAAATAATATAAGTGAAGCATGAGAGACTAGCAATTTCTCCAAAATTAAGACACCACCGTGCACTAAAAGATATAAGTGAAGCACTAGAGCAAAAACTATCAAGCTCAAAAGATATAAGTGAAGCACATAGAGTATTTTAGAAAATTCTAATAAAATAGGCTTCTCCAAAAAGGTGTGTACAGCAAGGATGATTGTGGTAAACTAACAAGAAAAGACTAATATAATACACGACGCTCCAAGCAAAACACATATCATGTGTGAATAAAAATATAGCTCCAAGTAAAGTTACCAATGAACAAAGACGAAAGAGGGGATGCCTTCGCGGGGCATCCCCAAACTTAGGCTTTTGGATATCCTTGAATATCTTGGGGTGCCTTGGGATACCCAAGCTTAGGCTCCTGCCACTCTTTATTCCACAGTTCATAAAAGCTTTACCCAAAACTTGAAAACTTCACAACACAAAACTCAACAGGAAATCTTATAAGCACCGTTAGTGAAAGAAAACGAAACCACCACATAAGATACTATAATGAACTCATGATTTATTTATTTTGGTGTTAAACCTACTGTATTTCAAGTTATCTATGGTTCATACCCTTACATACTAGCCATAGATGCATCAAAATAAGCAAAACAACACACGAAAAACAGAATCTGTCAAAAACAGAACAGTCTGTAGCAATCTGTAGCTAACGCAAACTTCTGGAACTCTAAAAATCCTACCAAAATAGGACGTCCTAAAAAAAATTTATTTAACATAATAAAAAAGAATCAATGCAAAATATCGTTCCTGTGATTTATTGACTTTTTTTCTCGTGAGAGCAAAGTTTCTGTTTTTCAGCAGAATCAAATCAACTATCATCATAGTTTATCCTATAGGTTCTACTTGGCACAAACACTAATTAAAAGCTAAAAACACATCTAAACAGGAAGTAGAAACAAAATTTAACACTAAACAGGAACAAAAACAAAAAACGTAAAGAAAATTGGGTTGCCTCCCAACTAGCGCTATCGTTTAACGCCCCTAGCTAGGCATAAAAGCGAAGATAGATCTAACGAGTGCCATCTTTGGCACTTGAATCATAAGTAGCCCGCTTGATAGATTCATAAGGTAATTTTACTTTATTTCTTGGAAAGTGCTCCATGACTTTCTTTAATGGAAATTATAATCTAATATTCCCTTCCTTCATATCAATAATCGCGCCAATCGTTCTAAGGAAAGGTCTACCAAGAATAATAGGGCAAGAAAGATTGCAATCTATATCAAGAACGATAAAATAAACGGGCACCAAATTTCTATTTGCAAAAATTAGAACATCATTGATCCTTCCCATTGGCTTTTTAATGGTGGAATCCGCAAGGTGCAAATTTAAAGAGCAATCATCAAGTTCATGGAAACCTAGAATATCACATAAAGTTTTCGGAATCGTGGAAACACTAGCACCCAAATCACACAAAGCAAAACACTCATGATCTTTAAATCTAATCTTTATAGTAGGTCCCCACTCATCATTAAGTTTTCTAGGTATAGAAACTTCCAAATTAAGTTTTTTATCAAAATATTGCATCAAGGCATCAACAATATGTTTGGTAAAAGCTTTGTTTTGACTATAAGCATGAGGAGAATTAACAACGAATTGCAACAAGGAAATACAACCTTTTAAAGAACAATTATCATAATCAAATTCCTTGAAATCCGAGATAGTGGGTTCAATACTATTTAAAGTTGCGACTTCTCCAATCATACTTTTACCAAAATTAGCATCAAGATCTAAAAACTCCGAATTTTTGGGACGCGTCTTAGGCAAAGTTGATTCATCATCAGTCCCATAATCATCAAAATTCATATTGCAAAACATAGATCTAATAGGAGATGCATCAATAACTTTAAGATCCTCATCATTATTTCCATCTAATTTTTCTAGTTTAGCAGCCATCTTATTGACTAAGGTGGCTTGCTTGTCAAAATTTTGGCTATAGCACTTTCAAGCCGGGTAATTTGAGCGTTAACACCATAAAATTCTTTATTCATATCATCAAGCTCTTTGTTCATAAATCCCAAAAAACCTTTTTGTTCCTTAAGCTCTTTCCTAAAGAAATTATTATACTCAAATTGCAAATTCATAAAGCTTCTAATATTCGATTCAATCTCTTCCATCCTTCTGAGAAGGTGATCAGGACCCTTAGGTGAAGCCATAAGGACAAACAGGCACACAAGCAAGCAGAAAAAAAGGAAGCGGAAAAGAGAGGAGGAGATTGGGAAAGAGAGGGCGAATAAAACGGCAAAGGTGAAGTGGGGGAGAGGAAAATGAGAGGCAAATGGAAAATAATGTAAATGCGAGGGATGTGATGGGTACTTGGTATGTCTTGACTTGAGCGAAGACCTCCCCGGCAACGGCGCCAGAAATCCTTCTTGCTACGTCTTGAGCTTGCGTTGGTTTTCCTCGAAGAGGAGAGGGTGATGCAGCAATAGTAGCGTAAGTAT
Organism: Triticum timopheevii; assembly: GCA_963921465.1. Classification (NCBI taxonomy): domain Eukaryota; kingdom Viridiplantae; phylum Streptophyta; class Magnoliopsida; order Poales; family Poaceae; genus Triticum; species Triticum timopheevii. The sequence goes on from OY997271.1 coordinate 91,379,936, forward strand.
TTCCCTCAGTTTTTGAGAACCAACGTATCAATCCAGTACGAGGCTTCTCAACAAGTCCCACGAACCTACACAAACAAACAAAGAACTCACAACCAACGCGACAAAGGGGTTGTCAATCCCTTCACGACCACTTGCAAAAGTGAGATCTAATAAAGATAGTATGATAAGATAAATATATTTTTGGTATTTTATAATATAGATGCAGAAAATAAAGATGCAAATAAAAGTAAATTGGAAGCAAATATGATAAGAGATAGACCGGGGGGCCATAGGTTTCACTAGAGGCTTCTCTCGAGAGCATAAGTATTACGGTGGGTGAACAAATTACTGTCGAGCAATTGATAGAAAATCGAATAATTATGATATTATCTAGGCATGATCATGTATATAGGAATCACGTCCATAACAAGTAGACTGACTCCTGCCTGCATCTACTACTATTACTCCACACATCGACCGCTATCCAGCATGCATCTAGAGTATTAAGTTCATAAGACCAAAGTAACACATTAAGCAAGATGACATGATGTAGAGGGATAAACTCAAGAAATATGATATAAACCCCATCTTTTTATCCTCGATGGAAACAATACAATACGTGTCTTGCAACCCTTTCTGTCACTGGGTAAGAACACCGCAAGATTGAACCCAAAGCTAAGCACTTCTCCCATGGCAAGAAAATCAATCTAGTAGGCCAAAGCAAACCGATAATTCGAAGAGACTTGCAAAGATAACTAAATCATACATAAAAGAATTCAGAGAAGATTCAATTATTATCCATAGATAAATCTGATCATAAACCCACAATTCATCGGATCTCGACAAACACACCGCAAAAAGAGATTACATCGAATAGATCTCTACAAGAGAGGGGGAGAACATTGTATTGAGATCCAATAAGAGAGAAGAAGCCATCTAGCTAATAACTATGGACCCGTATGTCTGTGGTAAACTACTCACAACTCATTGCAGGGGCAAGGATGTTGATGTAGAAGCCCTACTTGGTGGATTCCCCCTCCGGCAGAACGCCGACGATGGCTCCAAGATGGGATCTCGCGGATACAGAAGGTTACGGTGGTGGAAATTGTGTTTCGGGTGCCTCCTAGATGTTTTCGGGGTACGTAGGCTTATATAGGAGGAAGAAGTACGTCGGTGGACGCCCAAGGGGCCCACAAGACAGGGGGCGCGCCCTATAGGGGGGGCGCCCTCCTATCTCATGGAGGCCTCGGCCGCTTCTTGACTTGCACTCCAAGTCCTCTGGATCATGTTCATTCCAAAAATCACGCTCCCGAAGGTTTCATTCCGTTTGGACTCCATGTGATACTCCTTTTCTTCGAAATACTGAAATAGGCAAAAAAACAGCAATACGGGCTGGGCCTCCGGTTAGTAGGTTAGTCCCAAAATGATATAAATGTGTAAAATAAAGCCCATAAACATCCAAAACAGGTAATATAATAGCATGGAACAATCAAAAATTATAGATACGTTGGAGACGTATCAGCATGTTAGAAGCAGCTCTATCACGGTCCTGCAGCCGTACGCCATTTTCGCCAGCATTTTAGCGTGCATGCTGGCCTTCTTCGTCCCATGAGTGATGCGTAGGGCTCTTCCACGGCGGCGCCCGGGGTCACCAATGTGGTGACGCTGCTCATCGCGCACAACTTGGGAAGAGCGCGCCGTGGGAACCGGCGTGGGTGTCTTGGAGGTCGCCGCGCAGCCGGTGGGTGGCATGGTGCCACCCTTGGAGGACCCCGTGCCGCCTGCGAGGGGCTCGACTCCGTCTCTGGATTCGGTGGCATGCAACTCGTCGTCTCGCGCATGAACGACGCCGCTCACTAGGTTCTGACTGCCAGAGCGATGCAGGTGTTCGCGGGCCGCGCCTCGGGTTCTGTCCGCGATGAACCTGCTACCCGCCCGCACTGGTACGGGCAGTCCGACTCCGGATGAGCCGATCGCTGTCGTCGTCTTCCTCTTGGGAGCCATGGCAATGAAGAACTGCTAGACTATCTGCTAGACCAGTTTCTCACAACTGCGCGCCCCTACCTGGCGTGCCAAAGATGTCGGTGGGAAACGACACCTATGGGATTACAGGAATCCCTACTATGGTTCGGCGGGCGCAAGGTTGTGAAAAGAGCGGGATCAGCACTCAGGAAGCACAAGGTTCGTTTAACCAGGTTCGGGCCGCGAAGATGCATAATACCCTAGTCCTGCTTTAGTGTCTATTTGGGTGTTCTTGGAGTTCTTGAGCTAGCTACGATGCGTAACTTGTCCAAGGGTCTGAATCCCTCTCATGTATGCCTCGGGCCTCCTTTTATAGTCAAGGGGATTGCCACAGTGGCACACAGGAGGTGGAAAGGTGTAGAGTGGGTAAGCTTATCGCTAGCCATTACGGGACAGAACGCATTTAATGCGCCCCTTAGGTATCCCCTTACATTATCGGGGGCGGTAACAAGGCCCATCCCGTCCGTCGCCGCTCCATCCTGCCCTGACATGCGTCTAGGCCAGCAAGGTGTGTGGTGCCATGTAGGCTGGCAGGCTGCTGAGTTGGCACGGCGGTAGGGTCTTCACGAAGATCTGCATGCCACCACGTAGGCGTTCACTGAGTTGGCCTAGGGGCCTCACGTCGACACGTAGGTGCCTGCCTAGTTGGTGGGCTGGCAGCTGCATGGGAACAGCGGTGGAATCTTGGCGGGCGTGGGTCTGGCTGTGGCCCCACGGATGTACTCGACAAGGGTCTTGCCGGGGCCCCGGCAAGTGTCTTGCCGTGGCACCGTGGTCGTCCCCGGCAAGGATCTTGCCGGAGGTCTTGTGGATTTCCTCGGCAAGGATCTTGTCGAGGATCATCGTCTTCTGATTCTTGTCTTCACAAAGATCTGCATGCCACCACAGAGGTGCCTCCCGGGCCCTGGTTCCAACATGGTTGATGGTGTTTGGAAACCTTGGGCTCAAGGGTGGCGTGCTCTGCTGGCGTTGGGTACGTTGCCCCGGAAAGGTTCTTGTCGGGGCTGCAGAGGCTGCCCTGGCGAGGATCTTGCCGGGGGAGTCCACCTCGCCCTCTTGGTTTTTGTGTCTCTGGTCTTAGCGTTGCTTTGACCATCTTGCGGCTTTGACTCCTCCCTTTGCCCTGCTAAGTGTGGCCGTGGGCGCTGCTCTGAATAGCCCGTGCACAAGTAAGGGGTACAAAGCAGAGCCCCTACTTTAGTACACTAACAATAGGTGTTCGGACTTTAAGAGTTTGTGGGGCCGAATACAGCCCCTAGTATGAAGGTTGTGTTGAAAATGCGTACGTTAGTCGAAAGCAAGGAGGGAATATGTATTATGATATAATATAAGTACCGAACCAAAGGTGGTGATCATCTGCTTCCTTTATATCCTTATCAGTACGTCGAGGCGTGTTTCGACAGATGATGCCATAAATATTGTGTTACATGCCTAAAAATTTACATAAGAGAAAGTCTAGCACATGGCCTAAAAGTAATGGCTCGAAGACTTCAGTGATGCACTACCACACGTCTGCCTTGAAAGGGCCCCTGATGCAACCATACAGTAGATAGGGCTCTTAATGAACCTGTAGTGAAAAAATGTATAAGGTTCAAATAGGGTCAAGCCGTACTATGGACTTTTTCCTCAGTGTGCCTCCAACGTTGCCCAAGGTATCTTGAGTGCGTAGTTATGTACGTGTGGTACGTGAGCCGCAACCTTATGGGGCAATCGGCGGAGGCCAAACTTCTAATCGAGGTCCAGATCCATCGAGTTATTGCAGTGATGTGCGGATCAGGCTCGTTTAGAGATGTCATTGGCTTTAATGTCCAACGAATTATTTGGCTTAATGAGGCCGCCATGCACTTCGGCTGCAAGGGTTGTGGTGTGCTCTTCAGTATGGAGGGAGTGCTCCATATTTCCATTGACTGTAATAACGCCACATGGTCTGGGCATTTTAAGCTTCAAATAAGCATAGTGCGGGACTGCATTAAAGCGGGTGAAAGAAGGTCGTGCATGTAGTGTGTGATAACCACTGCGAAAGGGGACCATGTCGAAGATCCGTTCTTCACTTAGGAAATTTACTGGGGAGCCGAATACTACCTCCAATGTTAATGAACCCGTACAACGGGCCTCCACGCCGGGTATTGATACGTCTCCAACATATCTATAATTTTTTATTGTTCCATGCTATTATATTACCCGTTTTGGATGTGTATGGGCTTTACTATACACTTTTATATCATTTTTGGGACTAACCTAATTGCTGAAGGCCCAACCCGAATTGCTGTTTTTTCCCTAGTTTAGTGTTTCACAGAAAAGGAATATCAAACGAAGTCCAAACGGAATGAAACCTTCCGGAGTGATCTTTTTGGAACAAACGCAATCCAAGAGACTTGGAGTGGACGTCAAGAAGCAGCCGAGGCGGCCACGAGGGTGCAAGGCGTGCCATGGGTGGCGCCCCCCCTGCCTCATGGTCCCCTGACCGACTTCTTTCGCCTACATATATCTACGTACCCCGAAAACATCCAGCAGCACCATGAAAAACTATTTCCACCGCTGACACCTTTTGTACCCGTGAGATCCCATCTTGGAGCATTTTCTGGTGCTCCGCCAGAGGGGGCATCGCATGGAGGGCTTCTACGTCATCACCAAGGCCTGCCCGATGAGTTGTGAGTACTTTACCACAGACCTTCGGGTCCATAGTTATTAGCTAGATGGCTTCTTCTCTCTCATTGAATCTCAATACAAAGTTCTCCTCGATCTTCTTGGAGATCTACTCGATGTAACTCTTTTTGCGGTGTGTTTGTCGAGATCCGATGAATTGTGGGTTTATGATCAAGTTTATCTGTGAGAAATATTTGAATCTCCTCTGAATTCTTTTATGTATGATTGGTTATCTTTGCAAGTTGATACGTCTCCGCCATATCTATAATTTTTGATTGTTCCATGCCAATATTCTTCAACTTTCATATACTTTTGGCAACTTTTTTTACTATTTTTGGGACTAACATATTGATCCAGTGCCCAGTGCCAGTTCATGTTTTTTTGCATGTTTTATGTTTCGCAGAAAACCGATATCAAACGGAGTCTAAATGGGATAAAAACGGACAGAGAATTATTTTGGAATATTTGGGATTTTCCGGAGGAAGAATCAATGCGAAACGGTGTCCGAGGTGGCCACGAGACAGGGGGGCACGCCTGGGACTCTCGTGGGCCACCCGTAAGGCGGTTGATGCCCTTCTTTTTCCGCAAGAAAGATAATTTTATGAGAAAAATCTAGGCGAAAGATTCACCCCAATCGGAGTTACGGATCTCCGGATATTGAAGAAACGGTGAAGGGGTAGAATCTGGGAACGCAGAAATAGAGAGAGACAGAGAGATAGATCCAATCTCGGAGGGGCTCTCGCCCCTCCCACGCCATGAGAGCAAAGGACCAGATGAGAAACCCTTCTCCCATCTAGGGAGGAGGTCAAGGAAGAAGAAGAAGAAGAAGTGGGGCTCTCTCCCCCTTGCTTCCGGTGGCGCCGGAACGCTGCCAGGGGCCATCATCATCACCGCGATCTTCACCAACGATTTCACCGCCTTCATCACCAACTCTTCCCCCCTCTATGCAGCGGTGTAACCTCTCTCTTACCCGCTGTAATCTCTACTTAAACATGGTGCTCAACACTATATATTATTTCCCAATTATGTATGACTATCTTATGATGTTTGAGTAGATCCGTTTTGTCCTATGGGTTAATTGATGACCGTGAGTGGTTTGAGTTGCATGTTTTATTATTGGTGCTGTCCTATGGTGCTCTCCGTGTCGCGCAAGCGTGAGGGATCCCCGCTGTAGGGTTTTCAATATGTTTATGATTTGCTTATGGTGGGTGGCGTGAATGAACAGAAGCACATACCCGAGTAAGTAGGTTGTTTGCGTATGGGATAAAAGGGGACTTGATACTTTAATGCTATGGTTGGGTTTCACCTTAATGAATCTTTAGTATTTGCGGATGCTTGCTAGAGTTCCAATCATAAGTGCATATGATCCAAGAAGAGAAAGTATGTTAGCTTATGCCTCTCCCTCAAATAGAATTGCAATAGTGATTACCGGTCTAGTTATCGATTGCCTAGGGACAAATAACTTTCTCATAACAAAAAGCTCTCTACTAATACTTACTTTATTGCATCTTTATCTAAACAGCCCCTAGTTTATATTTACGTGCTCTTTATTATCTTGCAACCCTATTAAACAACACCTACAAAGTACTTCTAGTTTCATACTTGTTCTAGGTAAAGCGAACGTCAAGTGTGCATAGAGTTGTATCAGTGGTCGATAGAACTTGAGGGAATATTTATTCTAACTTTAGCTCCTCGTTGGGTTCGACACTCTTACTTATTGAAAACTGTTGCGATCCCCTACACATGTGGGTTATCACAAGTCTCTTCGAATTATCAGTTTGGTTTGGCCTACTAGATTGATCTTTCTTGCAATGGGAGAAGTGCTTAGCTTTGGGTTCAATCTTGCGGTGTCCTTTCCTAGTGACAGCAGGGGCAGCAAGGCACGTATTGTATTGTTGCCATTGAGGATAAAAATATGGGGTTTATATCATATTGCTTGAGTTTATCCTTCTACATCATGTCATCTTGCCTAATGCGTTACTCTGTTCTTATGAACTTAATACTCTAGATGCATGCTGGATAGCGGTCGATGAGCGGAGGAATAGTAGTAGATGCAGGCAGGAGTCGGTCTACTTGTTGCGGACTTGCCAATATACATGATCATGCCTAGATATTCTCATAACTATGCACTTTTCTATCAATTGCTCGACAGTAATTTGTTCACCCACCGTAATATTTATGCTATCTTGAGAGAAGCCACTAGTGAAACCTATGGCCCCCGGGTCTATTCTCTATCATATAAGTTTCCAATCTACTTTATTTTGGAATCTTTACTTTTCAATCTATATCATAAAAATACCAAAAATATTTATCTTATCATATTATGTCTATCAGATCTCACTTTTACAAGTGGCCATGAAGGGGTTGACAACCCCTTTATCGCATTGGTTTTGAGGTTCTTGTTTGTTTGTGTAGGTGCGAGGGACTTGTGTGGAGCCTCCTACTGGATTGATACCTTGGTTCTCAAAAACTAAGGGAAATACTTATGCTACTTTGCTGCATCACCCTTTCCTCTTCAAGGGAAAAACCAACGCATGCTCAAGAGGTAGCAAGAAGGATTTCTGGCGCCGTTGCCGGGGAGGTCTTTGCTCATGTCAAGACATACCAAGTACCCATCACAAACTCATCTCCCTCACATTACACTATTTGCCATTGGCCTCTCGTTTTCCTCTCCCCCACTTCACCCTTGCCGTTTTATTCACCCTCTCTTTTCCATTCTCCTTTTTTCGCTTGTCTCTTGTGTGCTCATGTGTTAGATTGTTTATTTTGTTGTCATGGCTGAGTCAAAAAGAGATAAGGGTGCTCTCCCAAGTTTTAGTACTTTGTATAGTCTCTTTGTCCTCTCTAAACTCCTTAATAATGATGCTATAGAAAGACCTACCGGGGTTACTAATGAGAATTTAAATAAATTCGATGAAACTCGTTGTTTACTTGATGAGTCTTTAAAAGATGCTTGGGATAGGCTATTAAGGATTCAAGCTAGCTATGTGTCACAATATCAAATTGAGATTTACCTAAAAAGCTTTTATGTTGGTTTACCACCTTCGTTTAAGCAAGTTTTATATTCTATATTTGAAGAAGGTTTTCTTGAAGGGGGTGCTATAGATACCTATGAAAAAAATGAAAACTATATTTGGGCACCCCATGAATGATAAGGTTGAATCCACCACTCTCTTATGCTTTTATCAAAGTGAAATTATTAAAGAGATGAAGGCTAGCTTAGATGCAAATTTCCGTAACGTGCTTAATCTTTCTTCCTCCATTAATGGCCATGTGATTTCCCAAAATAGAAGTATAACTGATATAGATAAGAAATTTTCTCTTTTCTTTCTGAATACCAAAGATGGAAATACTTAGATCTATTCTCGCTTTTATGCCTAGCTAGGGGCGTTAAACGATAGCGCTTGTTGGCAGGCAACCCAATTTTATTTTTGTTCCTTGATCTTTGCTCCTGTTTAGTAATAAATAATTCATCTATCCTCTGTTTAGATGCGATTTTATGTTTTAGTTAGTGTTTGTGCCAAGTAGAACCTATAGGATCATCTTGGGTGAAAGTTAATTTGATCTTGCTGAAAATCAGAAACTTTTGCGCTCACGAGAAAAATTCTAATAAATCACAGCAATGTGATTTTGAGTTGATTATTTTTGAAGTAGATCAATAGACAAATTTCCTAGAACTTCCTATTTCGGTAGGATTTGTAGAGTTCAATAAGTATTTGAAAGTTACAGATTTCTACAGACTGTTCTATTTTTGACAGATTCTGTTTTTCGTGTGTTGTTTGCTTATTTTGATGAATCTATGGCTAGTATTGGGGGGAAAGAACCATATAGAAGTTGGAATACAGTAGGTTTAACACCAATATAAATAAATAATGAGTTCATTACAGTACCTTAAGTGGTGGTTTTTCTTTCTTGCACTAACGGAGCTCGTGAGATTTCCTGTTGAGTTTTGTGTTGTGAAGTTTTCATGTTTTGGGTAAAGATTTGATGGACTATGGAATAAGGAGTGGAAAGAGCCTAAGCTTGGGGATGCCCATGGCACCCCAAGATAATTCAAGGACAACCAAAAGCCTAAGCTTGGGGATGCCCCAGAAGGCATCCCCTCTTTCGTCTTCGTCTATCGGTAACTTTACTTGGAGCTATATTTTTATTCACCACATGATATGTGTTATCTTGGAGCGTCTTGTATGATATGAGTCTTTGATTTTTATTTTACCACAATCATCCTTTCTGTACACACCTTTTGGGAGAGACACACATGATTCGGAATTTATTAGAATACTCTATGTGCTTCACTTATCTCTTTTGAGCTAGACAATTTTGCTCTAGTACTTCACTTATATCTTTCTAGAGCATGGCGGTGGTTTTATTTTGTAGAAATTATTGATCTCTTATGCTTCACTTATATTATTTTGGGAGTCTTTTAGAACAGCATTGTATTTGCTATGGCTATAAAATTGGTCCTAGAATGATGGGCATCCAAGTTGGGTATAAGAAAAACTATCATAGGAAGTGAATTGAATACTATGATCAACTTGATGCTTGATAATTGTTTTGAGATATAAAGGTGGTAATATTAGAGTCGTGCTAGTTGAGTAATTGTGAATTTTAGAAATACTTGTGTTGAGGTTTGCAAGTCCCGTAGCATGCACGTATGGTAACCGTTATGTGACAAATTTGAAGCATGAGGTGTTCTTTGATTGTCATCCTTATGAGTGGCGGTCGGGGATGAGCGATGGTCTTTTCCTGCCAATCTATCCCCCTAGGAGCATGCACATAGTGCTTGGTTTTTGATGACTTGTAGATTTTTGCAATAAGTATGTGAGTTCTTTATGACTAATGTTGAGTCCATGGATTATACGCACAATTACCTTACCATCATTGCTAGCCTCTACGGTACCGTGCATTTCCCTTTCCCACCTTGAGAGTTGGTGCAAACTTCGTCGGTGCATCCAGACCCCGTGATACGATACTCTCTATCACACATAAACCTCCTTATGTCTTCCTCAAAACAGCCACCATACCTACCTATTATGGCATTTCCATAGCCATTCCGAGATATATTGCCATGCAACTTTCCACCGTTCTGTTTATTATGACACGCTTCATCATTGTCATATTGCTTTTGAATGATCATGTAGTGGACATATTATTTGTGGCAAATCCACCATGCACAATTTTTCATACATGTCTCTCTTGAGTCATTGCATATCCCAGTACACCGTTGGAGGCATTCATATAGAGTCATATTTTGTTCTAGTATCGAGTTGTAATTCATGAGTTGTAAGTAAACAGAAGTGTGATGATCATCATTTTTAGAGCATTGTCCCTTATAAAAAAAGAAGAAAGGCCAAATAAAAAAAAGGAAAGGCCAAATAAACAAAATAGAGAAGGCCAAAAAAAAAGAGAAAGGCCAACAAAAAAATAGGGGGACAATGTTACTATCTTTTTCCACACTTGTTCTTCAAAGTAGCACCATGGTCTTCATGATAGAGAGTCTCCTATGTTGTCACTTTCATTTACTAAGTGGGAATCTTTCATTATAGAACTTGGCTTGTATATTCCAACGATGGGCTTCCTCAAAATGCCCTAGGTATTCATGAGCAAGCAAGTTGGATGCACACCCACTTACTATCTTTCGTTGAGCTTTCATTCATTTATAACTCTAGTGCATCCGTTGCATGGCAATCCCTACTCATGTTGACATAAATTTATGGGCATCTCCTAGCCTGTTGATTAGCCATGTCAAGGTGATACTTTCTCCTTTTTTTCCTTCTCCACATAACCCCCATCACTATATTCTATTCCACCCATAGTGCTATATCCATGGTGCACGCTCATGTATTGCGTGAAGGTTGAAAAAGTTTAAGATTACTAAAGTATGAAACAATTGCTTGGCTTGTCATCGGGGTTGTGCATGATGAGAGAATTCTTGTGTAATGAAAATGGAGCATGACCAAACTATATGAATTTGTAGGGATGAACTTTCTTTAGCCATGTTATTTTGAGAAGACATGATTGCTTAGTTAGTATGCTTGAAGTGTTATTATTCTTACGTCAATATGAACTTTTATTCGAATCATTTGGATCTGAACATTCATGCCTCAATAAAGAAGAATACATTGAGAAATATGCTAGGTAGCAATCCACATCAAAAATTCTGTTTTTATCATTTACCAACTCGAGGACGAGTAGGAATTAAGCTTGAGGATGCTTGATACGTCTCCAACGTATCTATAATTTTTTATTGTTCCATGCTATTATATTGCCCGTTTTGGATGTTTATGGGCTTTACTATACACTTTTATATCATTTTTGGGACTAACCTACTAACCGGAAGCCCAGCTCGAATTGTTGTTTTTTGCCTATTTCAGTGTTTTGCATGAAAGAAATATCAAACGGAGTCCAAACAGAATGAAACCTTCGGGAGCGATCTTTTTGGAACAAACGCAATCCAGGAGACTTGGAGTGGAAGTCAAGAAGCAGCCGAGGCGGCCACGAGGGTGCAAGGCGCGCCCTGGGGGGCTCCCCCTGCCTCGTGGGCCCCTCGTGGCTCCCCTGACCTACTTCTTTCACCTATATATATCCTACGTACCCCGAAAACATTAGGAGCACCATGAAAAACTATTTCCACTGCCGCAACCTTCTGTACCCGTGAGATCCCATCTTGGAGCCTTTTCCGGCGCTTCGCCGGAGGGGGAATCGATCACAGAGGGTTTCTACATCATCACCAAGGCCTCTCCGATGAGTTGTGAGTAGTTTACCATAGACCTTCAGGTCCATAGTTATTAGCTAGATGGCTTCTTCTCTCTCTTTGAATCTCAATACAAAGTTCTCCTCGATCTTCTTGGAGATCTATTCGATGTAACTCTTTTTGTGGTGTGTTTATCAAGATCCGATGAATTGTGGGTTTATGATCAAGTTTATCTATGAGAAATATTTGAATCTCCTCTGAATTCTTTTATGTATGATTGGTTATCTTTGCAAGTCTCTTTGAATTATCAGTTTGGATTGGCCTACTAGATTGATCTTTCTTGCAATGGGAGAAGTGCTTAGCTTTGCACTCAATCTTGCGGTGTCCTTTACCAGTGACAGCAGGGGCAGCAAGGCACGTATTGTATTGTTGCCATCGAGAGAAAAAAATGCGGTTTATATCATATTGCTTGAGTTTATCCTTCTACAGCATGTCATCTTTCCTAATGCGTTACTCTATTCTTATGAACTTAATACTCTAGATGCATGCTGGATAGCGGTCGATGTATGGAGTAATAGTAGTAGATGCACGCAGGAGTCGTTCTACTTGTTGCGGACGTGATTCCTATATACATGATCATGCCTAGATACTCTCGTAACTATGCACTTTTCTATCAATTGCTTGACAGTAATTTGTTCACCCACCTTAATATTTATGCTATCTTGAGAGAAGCCTCTAGTGAAACCTATGGCCCCCCAGGTCTATTCTCTATCATATAAGTTTTCAATCTACTTTATTTTGTAATCTTTACTTTTCAATCTATATCATAAAAATACCACAAATATTTATCTTATCATATTATCTCTAGCAGATCTCACTTTCGCAAGTGGCCGTGAAGGGATTGACAACCCCTTTATCGCGTTGGTTGCGAGGTTCTTGTTTGTTTGTGTAGGTGCGATGGACTTGTGTGGAGCCTCCTACTGGATTGATACCTTGGTTCTCAAAAACTGAGGGAAATACTTAGGCTACTTTGTTGCATCACCCTTTCCTCTTCAAGGGAAAAAGAACGCATGCTCAAGAGGTAGCAGGTATCACACCGTTAAAGATAGTGTTACTAGGCTTAATTCTTGATTGGTCAATGCCCATCTTGCGGATAGTGTCTTGATAAATCAAGTTGAGACTGCTTCCGCCGTCCATAAGGACTCTAGTGAGATGGTATCCGTCGATGATTGGATCGAGTACCAGCGCGGCCGAACCCCCGTGATGGATACTAGTTGGGTGATCCCTACGATCAAAGGTGATCGGACAAGCTGCCCATGGATTGAATTTTGGGGTGACAAGCTCTATGGCATAGTCGTCCCTTAGTGCGGGATTGCGCTCCCTTTTGGGAATGTGAGTGGCATAGATCATGTCCACTACTTTCACCTCAGGGGGAAACTCCTTTTGGTCCCCGGTGTTCTGTTGACGGGACTCTTCATCATCCTAGCTTGGAGGTCCCTTTCCCTTGTGATCGGTATTTAACTTACCGGCCTGTTTGAAAACCCAACAGTTTATGTTGGTGTGGTTAGCAGGCTTGTCGGGTGTGCCATGAATCTAACAGGGCCTCTCAAGGATTTTGTCCAAGTTGGAAGGACCATCCCTGTTGCCTTTGAAAGGTTTCTTCCGTTGACTGGATTTAGAACCACTGGATCCGGCAGACTGCTGTATCATCCGTGTTTTCATTATTACTCCGATGTTTGTTTTTATTACGGCGTGGTCTACCATTGTCGTCCCTGTCCTCAGAGGTTCCGGGGTCACCGGAGTTGTTGCTTCTACAAGCCAACCAACTATCTTCACCCACGTAGAAACGGGTCATGAGTGCAGTTATAGCTGCCATGGTCTTTAACTTTTCCTGCCCGAGGTGTCGGGCGAGCCATTCATCGTGGACGCTGTATTTGAAGGCCACTAAGGCTTCGGCATCCGGACAGTCCATGATTTGGTTCTTTTTTATTAGGAACCCATTCCAACGCTTGCGCACCGATTCACCGGGTTGCTGCATTATGTGACTTAGGTCATCAGCATCCGGTGGCCGGACATAAGTTCCCTGAAAGTTGGCCCGTAAAGCATCTTCTAAATCTTCCCAGGTTCCAATGGAGTTCTCTGGGAGGCTGTTCAACCAGTGCCATGCTGGTCCTTTCAGCTTTAGAGGAAGATATTTAATGGCGTGAAGGTCATCTCCATGATCCATATGAATGTGGAGAAGAAAATCTTCGATCCAGACGACCGGATCCGTTGTTCCATCGTACTGCTTGATGTTTACAGGTTTGAACCCTTCCGGAAACTGGTGTTGCATTACCTCATTGGTAAATTACAAAGGGTGTGCGGCACCTCTATACCGTGCAACATCATGGTGGAGATCGGATGATGTCTGAATTTGGTGCTGGTCCGAAATATTGTAATGTTCATCACACCGGGCTTCATAGGCGTTATCTCGCGCCGGGGCATGGCCTCTCAATCCATAGATCGATTTGGTCTGACTGGCTGTATTGGCCAGGTCCTGATGTAAATCATATGTATAGTCCGCAGCCGCTGTCTCCCTGCCTCTTCGGCGAGGGGGTGCGGGCTGGTGTTCGGCGTGATGCGTTGATTTGCCTCGTCCACGTGGTGGTCGGTCTGGTTGATCTGCATGATTGTATTTCGACGGTATTGGCTCAAGGGCTTCATTGTTGAATTGTGGCAGCAGCTTGCGCTTGGGGTAACCCTTTACGGGTCACTCAGGGTCGTACTCCTCGGCATCTAGGACCTTGGTCCACCTTTCATTGTGTGTATCCTGTTCAGCATTGAGCTACTGCTGTCCGGGCACACCTATCAGCCAGAACATAAAGTTCAGCCACATCTTTGACCTTGTTCATCGCCAACTCTTCATGCATCTTGCGGTTGCACACATTTTGATGGAATGCGCTGATCACGGTGCTGGGGTGAACGTCCAGGATGTTGTACTGCACCCGGCTGAACCTCTGGATGTACTTGCGCAGGTTTTCCCCTTCCTTCTGGGGGGTGATATGCAGATCGCTCGCCTGGCCATGAGCTTGATGGCCTCCAGTGAAGGCGCCAACAAACTCATGACACAGATCCGACCAAGAAGAAATGGAATCTGCCAGCAAGTGCATCAACCATGACATGACATTGGGCTTAAGTGCCAAAGGGAAGTAATTGGCAAGCACCTTGTCGTCGCGGGCTCCAGAAACTTGCATCGCAATGGTGTAGATGTTGAGGAACTCTGACGGGTGAGTCTTGCCATTGTACTTCTCGCCAACGTCGGGCTTGAATGTGTGGTGGGAGGGCCACTGGAACTGCCGCAACTCACGGGTAAAAGCCAGGAAACCCACCTCATAGGGTAGGCCACCGTAGCCTCCCGGTGTCAGGTGGTCTGTAGTGGGTCCTGCCCGCCTATCTGACTGGTGGCGCGCATCACGCTGGCGCTCGATGGTGGTCCGAGCGTCGTCATGGGCTTGTTCCCAAAGAACTTGGCGCTGATTGTGGTTGGTCCGTGGGTTGGACGACGCTATGGACATGTTATCACAAGCGTCATCACGACGGACCCACACCTGCGGTAACTGGCGTGGGGGAGGAGAGTGCACGTGGCTGCATCACTTCCTGCCTGCCTCCATTGGGATGCGGTGGCTCGACGGAGCATCGGCCTAGGGGCGCTGCTGGTCGCGGCTCATCTTTGTTAGCGATGCCCAAGAGGCTCCGGACGGTGGCTCTCCACTCGTCGAGCTTCTCTACAGCTAGAGGAAAGTCGAGGAGCAGCTGCGCGCGTGCCAAAGCTTCTGCTGGCACGGGCAGCAGTGAAAGCTACATGGACCGTGACGCGCTCTGACCTCTCAGCATGTGCTACGTCTTGAGCTTGCGTTGGTTTTCCTCGAAGAGGAGAGGGTGATGCAACAATAGTAGCGTAAGTACTTCCCTCAGTTTTTGAGAACCAAGGTATCAATCCAGTAGGAGGCTTCTCAACAAGTCCCACAAACCTACACAAACAAACAAAGAACTCGCAACCAACGCGACAAAGGGGTTGTCAATCCCTTCACGGCCACTTGCAAAAGTGAGATCTAATAAAGATAGTACGATAAGATAAATATATTTTTTGGTATTTTATAATATAGATGCAGAAAATAAAGATGCAAATAAAAGTAAATTGGAAGCAAATATGATAAGAGATAGACCCAGGGGCCATAGGTTTCACTAGAGGCTTCTCTCGAGAGCATAAGTATTATGGTGGGTGAACAAATTACTGTCGAGCAATTGATAGAAAAGCGAATAATTATGAGATTATCTAGGCATGATCATGTATATAGGAATCACGTCCATAACAAGTAGACCGACTCCTGCCTGCATCTACTACTATTACTCCACACATGGACCGCTATCCAGCATGCATCTAGAGTATTAAGTTCATAAGAACAGAATGCATTAAGCAAGATGACATGATGTAGAGGGATAAACTCAAGAAATATGATATAAACCCCATCTTTTTATCCTCGATGGAAACAATACAATGCGTGTCTTGCAACCCTTTCTGTCACTGGGTAAGAACACCGCAAGATTGAACCCAAAGCTAAGCACTTCTCCCATGGCAAGAAAGATCAATCTAGTAGGCCAAACCAAACCGATAATTCGAAGAGACTTGCAAAGATAACTCAATCATACATAAAAGAATTCAGAGAATATTCAATTATTATCCATAGATAAATCTGATCATAAACCCACAATTCATCAGATCTCGACAAACACACCGCAAAAAGAGATTACATCGAATAGATCTCTACAAGAGAGGGGGAGAACATTGTATTGAGATCCAAAAAGAGAGAAGAAGCCATCTAGCTAATAACTATGGACCCGTAGGTCTGTGGTAAACTACTCACAACTCATTGGAGGGGCAAGGATGTTGATGTAGAAGCCCTCCATCGTGGATTCCCCCTCCGGTAGAACACCGACGACGGCTCCAAGATGGGATCTCGCGGATACAGAAGGTTACGGTGGTGGAAATTGTGTTTCGGGTGCCTCCTGGATGTTTTCGGGGTACGTAGGCTTATATAGGAGGAAGAAGTATGTCGGTGGACACCCGAGGGGCCCACGAGACAGGGGGCACGCCCTATAGGGGGGGGGCGCCCTCCTATCTCGTGGAGGCCTCGGTTGCTTCTTGACTTGCACTCCATGTCCTTTGGATCACGTTTGTTCCGAAAATCACGCTCCCGAAGGTTTCATTCCGTTTGGACTCCATTTGATATTCGTTTTATTCGAAATACTGAAATAGGCAAAAAACAACAATACGGGCTAGGCCTCCGGTTAGTAGGTTAGTCCCAAAAATGATATAAATGTGTAAAATAAAGCCCATAAACATCCAAAATAGGTAATATAATAGCATGGAACAATAAAAAATTATAGATACGTTGGAGACGTATCAAGCATCCCCAAGCTTAATTCCTGCTCGTCCTCGAGTAGATAAATGATAAAAAAGAAATTTTTGATGTGGAATGCTACCTAGCATAATTCTCAATGTATTTTTCTTTAATGTGGCATGAATGTTCAGATCCAAATGACTCAAGATAAAAGCTTATAAAACATAAAAATAATAATGCTTCAAAGCATACTAACAAATAATCATGTCCTATCAAATAACATAGCCAAAGAAAGCTTATCCCTACAAAATCATATAGTTAGGCCATGCTTCATTTCCATTACACAAAATACACCCATCATGCACAAACCTGATGACGAGCCGAGCAATTGGTTCATACTTTTTAACGCGCTTCAGCTTTTCAACTCTTACACAATACATCAGCGCAAGCCATGGACATAGCACTACGGTGGTCTAATATGGTGGTTGTGAGGACAAAAAGTGGGAGAAGATAGTCTCACATCAACTAGGCGTATCAACTGGCTATGTAGATGCCCATCAATAGATATCAATGTGAGTGAGTAGGGATGGCCATGCAACAGATGCACTAGAGCTATAAATATATGAAAGCTCAACAAAAGAAACTAAGTGGGTGTGCATCCAACTTGCTTGCTCACGAAGACCTAGGGCACTTTGAGGAAGCCCATCATTGGAATATGCAGGCCAAGTTCTATAATGAAAAATTCCCACTAGTATATGAAAGTGACAACATATGAGACTCTCTATCATGAAGATCATGGTGCTATTTTTGAAGCACAAGTGTGGAAAAAGAGATAGTAGCAATTGTCCCTTCTCTCTTTTTCTCTCATTATTTTTTTTCTTTTTTTTCTTTTTCTCTTTTTTATTTCTTTCTTTTATTTCCTTTTTTTCTTCCTTTTTTTGTGGGCTTCTTTGGCCTCTTTTATTTTTATAAAGTCCTAAGTCTCAAGCCGACTTGTGGGGGAATCATAGTCTTCATCATCCTTTCCTCACTGGGACAATGCTCTAATAATAAAGATCATCACACTTTTATTGATTTACAACTCAAAAAATTACAACTCAAAGCTAGAACAAGATATGACTCTATATGAATGCCTCTGACGGTGTACCGGCATATGCAATGAATCAATAGTGACATGTATGAAAGTTATCAAGGTGGCCTTGCCACAAATACGATGCCAACTACATGATCATGCAAAGAGCAATATGACAATGATGAAATGTGTCATAATAAATAGAACGGTGGAAAGTTGCATGGCAATATATCTCGGAATGGCTATGGAAATGCCATAATAGGTAGGTATGGTGGCTATTTTGAGGAAGGGTAAATAATGGGTTTATGCTACCGGCGAAAATTGCGCGGTAAAATAGAGGCTAGCTAAGTGGAAGGATGAGTGTGCGTATATCCATGGACTCACACTAGTCATAAAGAACTCATATACTTATTACAAAAGTCTACTTCGCCCTCGAAGCAAAGTACTACTACGCATGCCCCAAGAGGGATAGATTGGTAGGAAAAAATTCCATCGCTCATTCCCGACTGCCACTCATAAGGAAGACACTCAAAAGAGCACCTCATGCAACAAATTTGTCACACAACTTTTACCATACGTGCATGCTACGGGACTTGCCAACTTCAACAAAAGTATTTCTCAATTTCATAATTATCCACTAGCATGACCCTAACATTACTACCTTTATATCTCAAAACAATTATCAAGCATCAAATTGATCCTAGCATCCAATTCATTTTCTATGATAGTTTTTATTATACCCAACTTGGATGCTCATCATTCTAGGACCAAATGCATAACCAAAACAAATACCATGCTGTTCTAAGAGACTCCCAAAATAATATAAGTGAAGCATGAGAGACTAGCAATTTCTCCAAAATTAAGACACCACCGTGCACTAAAAGATATAAGTGAAGCACTAGAGCAAAAACTATCAAGCTCAAAAGATATAAGTGAAGCACATAGAGTATTTTAGAAAATTCTAATAAAATAGGCTTCTCCAAAAAGGTGTGTACAGCAAGGATGATTGTGGTAAACTAACAAGAAAAGACTAATATAATACACGACGCTCCAAGCAAAACACATATCATGTGTGAATAAAAATATAGCTCCAAGTAAAGTTACCAATGAACAAAAACGAAAGAGGGGATGCCTTCCCGGGGCATCCTCAAGCTTAGGCTTTTGGCTATCCTTGAATATCTTGGGGTGCCTTGGGATACCCAAGCTTAGGCTCCTGCCACTCTTTATTCCACAGTTCATAAAAGCTTTACCCAAAACTTGAAAACTTCACAACACAAAACTCAACAGGAAATCTTATAAGCACCGTTAGTGAAAGAAAACGAAACCACCACATAAGATACTATAATGAACTCATGATTTATTTATTTTGGTGTTAAACCTACTGTATTTCAAGTTATCTATGGTTCATACCCTTACATACTAGCCATAGATGCATCAAAATAAGCAAAACAACACACGAAAAACAGAATCTGTCAAAAACAGAACAGTCTGTAGCAATCTGTAGCTAACGCAAACTTCTGGAACTCTAAAAATCCTACCAAAATAGGACGTCCTAAAAAAAATTTATTTAACATAATCAAAAAGAATCAATGCAAAATATCGTTCCTGTGATTTATTGACTTTTTTTCTCGTGAGAGCAAAGTTTCTGTTTTTCAGCAGAATCAAATCAACTATCATCATAGTTTATCCTATAGGTTCTACTTGGCACAAACACTAATTAAAAGCTAAAAACACATCTAAACAGGAAGTAGAAACAAAATTTAACACTAAACAGGAACAAAAACAAAAAAACGTAAAGAAAATTGGGTTGCCTCCCAACTAGCGCTATCGTTTAACGCCCCTAGCTAGGCATAAAAGCGAAGATAGATCTAACGAGTGCCATCTTTGGCACTTGAATCATAAGTAGCCCGCTTGATAGATTCATAAGGTAATTTTACTTTATTTCTTGGAAAGTGCTCCATGACTTTCTTTAATGGAAATTATAATCTAATATTCCCTTCCTTCATATCAATAATCGCGCCAATCGTTCTAAGGAAAGGTCTACCAAGAATAATAGGGCAAGAAAGATTGCAATCTATATCAAGAACGATAAAATAAACGGGCACCAAATTTCTATTTGCAAAAATTAGAACATCATTGATCCTTCCCATTGGCTTTTTAATGGTGGAATCCGCAAGGTGCAAATTTAAAGAGCAATCATCAAGTTCATGGAAACCTAGAATATCACATAAAGTTTTCGGAATCGTGGAAACACTAGCACCCAAATCACACAAAGCAAAACACTCATGATCTTTAAATCTAATCTTTATAGTAGGTCCCCACTCATCATTAAGTTTTCTAGGTATAGAAACTTCCAAATTAAGTTTTTTATCAAAATATTGCATCAAGGCATCAACAATATGTTTGGTAAAAGCTTTGTTTTGACTATAAGCATGAGGAGAATTAACAACGAATTGCAACAAGGAAATACAACCTTTTAAAGAACAATTATCATAATCAAATTCCTTGAAATCCGAGATAGTGGGTTCAATACTATTTAAAGTTGCGACTTCTCCAATCATACTTTTACCAAAATTAGCATCAAGATCTAAAAACTCCGAATTTTTGGGACGCGTCTTAGGCAAAGTTGATTCATCATCAGTCCCATAATCATCAAAATTCATATTGCAAAACATAGATCTAATAGGAGATGCATCAATAACTTTAAGATCCTCATCATTATTTCCATCTAATTTTTCTAGTTTAGCAGCCATCTTATTGACTAAGGTGGCTTGCTTGTCAAAATTTTGGCTATAGCACTTTCAAGCCGGGTAATTTGAGCGTTAACACCATAAAATTCTTTATTCATATCATCAAGCTCTTTGTTCATAAATCCCAAAAAACCTTTTTGTTCCTTAAGCTCTTTCCTAAAGAAATTATTATACTCAAATTGCAAATTCATAAAGCTTCTAATATTTGATTCAATCTCTTCCATCCTTCTGAGAAGGTGATCAGGACCCTTAGGCGAAGCCATAAGGACAAACAGGCACACAAGCAAGCAGAGAAAAAGGAAGCGGAAAAGAGAGGAGGAGATTGGGAAAGAGAGGGCGAATAAAACGGCAAAGGTGAAGTGGGGGAGAGGAAAATGAGAGGCAAATGGAAAATAATGTAAATGCGAGGGAGATGAGTTTGTGATGGGTACTTGGTATGTCTTGACTTGAGCGAAGACCTCCCCGGCAACGGCGCCAGAAATCCTTCTTGCTACGTCTTGAGCTTGCGTTGGTTTTCCTCGAAGAGGGGAGGGTGATGCAGCAATAGTAGCGTAAGTATTTCCCTCAGTTTTTGAGAACCAACGTATCAATCCAGTACGAGGCTTCTCAACAAGTCCCACGAACCTACACAAACAAACAAAGAACTCACAACCAACGCGACAAAGGGGTTGTCAATCCCTTCACGACCACTTGCAAAAGTGAGATCTAATAAAGATAGTATGATAAGATAAATATATTTTTGGTATTTTATAATATAGATGCAGAAAATAAAGATGCAAATAAAAGTAAATTGGAAGCAAATATGATAAGAGATAGACCGGGGGGCCATAGGTTTCACTAGAGGCTTCTCTCGAGAGCATAAGTATTACGGTGGGTGAACAAATTACTGTCGAGCAATTGATAGAAAATCGAATAATTATGATATTATCTAGGCATGATCATGTATATAGGAATCACGTCCATAACAAGTAGACTGACTCCTGCCTGCATCTACTACTATTACTCCACACATCGACCGCTATCCAGCATGCATCTAGAGTATTAAGTTCATAAGACCAAAGTAACACATTAAGCAAGATGACATGCTGTAGAGGGATAAACTCAAGAAATATGATATAAACCCCATCTTTTTATCCTCGATGGAAACAATACAATACGTGTCTTGCAACCCTTTCTGTCACTGGGTAAGAACACCGCAAGATTGAACCCAAAGCTAAGCACTTCTCCCATGGCAAGAAAATCAATCTAGTAGGCCAAAGCAAACCGATAATTCGAAGAGACTTGCAAAGATAACTAAATCATACATAAAAGAATTCAGAGAAGATTCAATTATTATCCATAGATAAATCTGATCATAAACCCACAATTCATCGGATCTCGACAAACACACCGCAAAAAGAGATTACATCGAATAGATCTCTACAAGAGAGGGGGAGAACATTGTATTGAGATCCAATAAGAGAGAAGAAGCCATCTAGCTAATAACTATGGACCCGTATGTCTGTGGTAAACTACTCACAACTCATTGCAGGGGCAAGGATGTTGATGTAGAAGCCCTACTTGGTGGATTCCCCCTCCGGCAGAACGCCGACGATGGCTCCAAGATGGGATCTCACGGATACCGAAGGTTACGGTGGTGGAAATTGTGTTTCGGGTGCCTCCTAGATGTTTTCGGGGTACGTAGGCTTATATAGGAGGAAGAAGTACGTCGGTGGACGCCCAAGGGGCCCACAAGATAGGGGGCGCGCCCTATAGGGGGGGCGCCCTCCTATCTCATGGAGGCCTCGGCCGCTTCTTGACTTGCACTCCAAGTCCTCTGGATCACGTTCATTCCAAAAATCACGCTCCCGAAGGTTTCATTCCGTTTGGACTCCATGTGATACTCCTTTTCTTCGAAATACTGAAATAGGCAAAAAAACAGCAATACGGGCTGGGCCTCCGGTTAGTAGGTTAGTCCCAAAATGATATAAATGTGTAAAATAAAGCCCATAAACATCCAAAACAGGTAATATAATAGCATGGAACAATCAAAAATTATAGATACGTTGGAGACGTATCAGCATGTTAGAAGCAGCTCTATCACGGTCCTGCAGCCGTACGCCATTTTCGCCAGCATTTTAGCGTGCATGCTGGCCTTCTTCGTCCCATGAGTGATGCGTAGGGATCTTCCACGGCGGCGCCCGGGGTCACCAATGTGGTGACGCTGCTCATCGCGCACAACTTGGGAAGAGCGCGCCGTGGGCACCGGCATGGGTGTCTTGGAGGTCGCCGCGCAGCCGGTGGGTGGCATGGTGCCACCCTTGGAGGACCCCGTGCCGCCTGCGAGGGGCTCGACTCCGTCTCTGGATTCGGTGGCATGCAACTCGTCGTCTCGCGCATGAACGACGCCGCTCACTAGGTTCTGACTGCCAGAGCGATGCAGGTGTTCGCGGGCCGCGCCTCGGGTTCTGTCCGCGATGAACCTGCTACCCGCCCGCACTGGTACGGGCAGTCCGACTCCGGATGAGCCGATCGCTGTCGTCGTCTTCCTCTTGGGAGCCATGGCAATGAAGAACTGCTAGACTATCTGCTAGACCAGTTTCTCACAACTGCGCGCCCCTACCTGGCGTGCCAAAGATGTCGGTGGGAAACGACACCTATGGGATTACAGGAATCCCTACTATGGTTCGGCGGGCGCAAGGTTGTGAAAAGAGCGGGATCAGCACTCAGGAAGCACAAGGTTCGTTTAACCAGGTTCGGGCCGCGAAGATGCATAATACCCTAGTCCTGCTTTAGTGTCTATTTGGGTGTTCTTGGAGTTCTTGAGCTAGCTACGATGCGTAACTTGTCCAAGGGTCTGAATCCCTCTCATGTATGCCTCGGGCCTCCTTTTATAGTCAAGGGGATTGCCACAGTGGCACACAGGAGGTGGAAAGGTGTAGAGTGGCTAAGCTTATCGCTAGCCATTACGGGACAGAACGCATTTAATGCGCCCCTTAGGTATCCCCTTACATTATCGGGGGCGGCAACAAGGCCCATCCCGTCTGTCGCCGCTCCATCCTGCCCTGACATGCGTCTAGGCCAGCAAGGTGTGTGGTGCCATGTAGGCTGGCAGGCTGTTGAGTTGGCACGGCGGTAGGGTCTTCACGAAGATCTGCATGCCACCACGTAGGCGTTCGCTGAGTTGGCCTAGGGGCCTCACGTCGACACGTAGGTGCCTGCCTAGTTGGTGGGCTGGCAGCTGCATGGGAACAGCGGTGGAATCTTGGCGGGCGTGGGTCTGGCTGTGGCCCCACGGATGTACTCGACAAGGGTCTTGCCGGGGCCCCGGCAAGTGTCTTGCCGTGGCACCGTGGTCGTCCCCGGCAAGGATCTTGCCGGAGGTCTTGTGGATTTCCTCGGCAAGGATCTTGTCGAGGATCATCGTCTTCTGATTCTTGTCTTCACAAAGATCTGCATGCCACCACAAAGGTGCCTCCCGGGCCCTGGTTCCAACATGGTTGATGGTGTTTGGAAACCTTGGGCTCAAGGGTGGCGTGCTCTGCTGGCGTTGGGTACGTTGCCCCGGAAAGGTTCTTGTCGGGGCTGCAGAGGCTGCCCTGGCGAGGATCTTGCCGGGGGAGTCCACCTCGCCCTCTTGGTTTTTGTGTCTCTGGTCTTAGCGTTGCTTTGACCATCTTGCGGCTTTGACTCCTCCCTTTGCCCTGCTAAGTGTGGCCGTGGGCGCTGCTCTGAATAGCCCGTGCACAAGTAAGGGGTACAAAGCAGAGCCCCTACTTTAGTACACTAACAATAGGTGTTCGGACTTTAAGAGTTTGTGGGGCCGAATACAGCCCCTAGTATGAAGGTTGTGTTGAAAATGCGTACGTTAGTCGAAAGCAAGGAGGGAATATGTATTATGATATAATATAAGTACCGAACCAAAGGTGGTGATCATCTGCTTCCTTTATATCCTTATCAGTACGTCGAGGCGTGTTTCGACAGATGATGCCATAAATATTGTGTTACATGCCTAAAAATTTACATAAGAGAAAGTCTAGCACATGGCCTAAAAGTAATGGCTCGAAGACTTCAGTGATGCACTACCACACGTCTGCCTTGAAAGGGCCCCTGATGCAACCATACAGTAGATAGGGCTCTTAATGAACCTGTAGTGAAAAAATGTATAAGGTTCAAATAGGGTCAAGCCGTACTATGGACTTTTTCCTCAGTGTGCCTCCAACGTTGCCCAAGGTATCTTGAGTGCGTAGTTATGTACGTGTGGTACGTGAGCCGCAACCTTATGGGGCAATCGGCGGAGGCCAAACTTCTAATCGAGGTCCAGATCCATCGAGTTATTGCAGTGATGTGCGGATCAGGCTCGTTTAGAGATGTCATTGGCTTTAATGTCCAACGAATTATTTGGCTTAATGAGGCCGCCATGCACTTCGGCTGCAAGGGTTGTGGTGTGCTCTTCAGTATGGAGGGAGTGCTCCATATTTCCATTGACTGTAATAACGCCACATGGTCTGGGCATTTTAAGCTTCAAATAAGCATAGTGCGGGACTGCATTAAAGCGGGTGAAAGCAGGTCGTGCATGTAGTGTGTGATAACCACTGCGAAAGGGGACCATGTCGAAGATCCATTCTTCACTTAGGAAATTTACTGGGGAGCCGAATACTACCTCCAATGTTAATGAACCCGTACAACGGGCCTCCACGCCGGGTATTGATACGTCTCCAACATATCTATAATTTTTTATTGTTCCATGCTATTATATTACCCGTTTTGGATGTGTATGGGCTTTACTATACACTTTTATATCATTTTTGGGACTAACCTAATTGCTGAAGGCCCAACCCGAATTGTTGTTTTTTCCCTAGTTTAGTGTTTCACAGAAAAGGAATATCAAACGAAGTCCAAACGGAATGAAACCTTCCGGAGTGATCTTTTTGGAACAAACGCAATCCAAGAGACTTGGAGTGGACGTCAAGAAGCAGCCGAGGCGGCCACGAGGGTGCAAGGCGTGCCATGGGTGGCGCCCCCCTGCCTCATGGTCCCCTGACCGACTTCTTTCGCCTACATATATCTACGTACCCCGAAAACATCCAGCAGCACCATGAAAAACTATTTCCACCGCTGACACCTTTTGTACCCGTGAGATCCCATCTTGGAGCATTTTCTGGTGCTCCGCCAGAGGGGGCATCGCATGGAGGGCTTCTACGTCATCACCAAGGCCTGCCCGATGAGTTGTGAGTACTTTACCACAGACCTTCGGGTCCATAGTTATTAGCTAGATGGCTTCTTCTCTCTCATTGAATCTCAATACAAAGTTCTCCTCGATCTTCTTGGAGATCTATTCGATGTAACTCTTTTTGCGGTGTGTTTGTCGAGATCCGATGAATTGTGGGTTTATGATCAAGTTTATCTGTGAGAAATATTTGAATCTCCTCTGAATTCTTTTATGTATGATTGGTTATCTTTGCAAGTTGATACGTCTCCGCCATATCTATAATTTTTGATTGTTCCATGCCAATATTCTTCGACTTTCATATACTTTTGGCAACTTTTTTTACTATTTTTGGGACTAACATATTGATCCAGTGCCCAGTGCCAGTTCATGTTTTTTTGCATGTTTTATGTTTCGCAGAAAACCAATATCAAACGGAGTCTAAACGGGATAAAAACGGACAGAGAATTATTTTGGAATATTTGGGATTTTCCGGAGGAAGAATCAATGCGAAACGGTGTCCGAGGTGGCCACGAGACAGGGGGGCATGCCTGGGACTCTCGTGGGCCACCCATAAGGCGGTTGATGCCCTTCTTTTTCCGCAAGAAAGATAATTTTATGAGAAAAATCTAGGCGAAAGATTCACCCCAATCGGAGTTACGGATCTCCGGATATTAAAGAAACGGTGAAGGGGTAGAATCTGGGAACGCAGAAACAGAGAGAGACAGAGAGATAGATCCAATCTCGGAGGGGCTCTCGCCCCTCCCACGCCGTGAGAGCAAAGGACCAGATGAGAAACCCTTCTCCCATCTAGGGAGGAGGTCAAGGAAGAAGAAGAAGAAGAAGTGGGGCTCTCTCCCCCTTGCTTCCGGTGGCGCCGGAACGCTGCCAGGGGCCATCATCATCACCGCGATCTTCACCAACGATTTCACCGCCTTCATCACCAACTCTTCCCCCCTCTATGCAGCGGTGTAACCTCTCTCTTACCCGCTGTAATCTCTACTTAAACATGGTGCTCAACACTATATATTATTTCCCAATTATGTATGACTATCTTATGATGTTTGAGTAGATCCGTTTTGTCCTATGGGTTAATTGATGACCGTGAGTGGTTTGAGTTGCATGTTTTATTATTGGTGCTGTCCTATGGTGCTCTCCGTGTCGCGCAAGCGTGAGGGATCCCCGCTGTAGGGTTTTCAATATGTTTATGATTTGCTTATGGTGGGTGGCGTGAATGAACAGAAGCACATACCCGAGTAAGTAGGTTGTTTGCGTATGGGATAAAAGGGGACTTGATACTTTAATGCTATGGTTGGGTTTCACCTTAATGAATCTTTAGTATTTGCGGATGCTTGCTAGAGTTCCAATCATAAGTGCATATGATCCAAGAAGAGAAAGTATGTTAGCTTATGCCTCTCCCTCAAATAGAATTGCAATAGTGATTACCGGTCTAGTTATCGATTGCCTAGGGACAAATAACTTTCTCATAACAAAAAGCTCTCTACTAATACTTACTTTATTGCATCTTTATCTAAACAGCCCCTAGTTTATATTTACGTGCTCTTTATTATCTTGCAACCCTATTAAACAACACCTACAAAGTACTTCTAGTTTCATACTTGTTCTAGGTAAAGCGAACGTCAAGTGTGCATAGAGTTGTATCAGTGGTCGATAGAACTTGAGGGAATATTTATTCTAACTTTAGCTCCTCGTTGGGTTCGACACTCTTACTTATTGAAAACTGTTGCGATCCCCTACACATGTGGGTTATCACAAGTCTCTTCGAATTATCAGTTTGGTTTGGCCTACTAGATTGATCTTTCTTGTAATGGGAGAAGTGCTTAGCTTTGGGTTCAATCTTGCGGTGTCCTTTCCTAGTGACAGCAGGGGCAGCAAGGCACGTATTGTATTGTTGCCATTGAGGATAAAAAGATGGGGTTTATATCATATTGCTTGATTTTATCCTTCTACATCATGTCATCTTGCCTAATGCGTTACTCTGTTCTTATGAACTTAATACTCTAGATGCATGCTGGATAGCGGTCGATGAGCGGAGGAATAGTAGTAGATGCAGGCAGGAGTCGGTCTACTTGTTGCGGACTTGCCAATATACATGATCATGCCTAGATATTCTCATAACTATGCACTTTTCTATCAATTGCTCGACAGTAATTTGTTCACCCACCGTAATATTTATGCTATCTTGAGAGAAGCCACTAGTGAAACCTATGGCCCCCGGGTCTATTCTCTATCATATAAGTTTCCAATCTACTTTATTTTGGAATCTTTACTTTTCAATCTATATCATAAAAATACCAAAAATATTTATCTTATCATATTATGTCTATCAGATCTCACTTTTACAAGTGGCCATGAAGGGGTTGACAACCCCTTTATCGCATTGGTTTTGAGGTTCTTGTTTGTTTGTGTAGGTGCGAGGGACTTGTGTGGAGCCTCCTACTGGATTGATACCTTGGTTCTCAAAAACTAAGGGAAATACTTATGCTACTTTGCTGCATCACCCTTTCCTCTTCAAGGGAAAAACCAACGCATGCTCAAGAGGTAGCAAGAAGGATTTCTGGCGCCGTTGCCGGGGAGGTCTTTGCTCATGTCAAGACATACCAAGTACCCATCACAAACTCATCTCCCTCACATTACACTATTTGCCATTGGCCTCTCGTTTTCCTCTCCCCCACTTCACCCTTGCCGTTTTATTCACCCTCTCTTTTCCATTCGCCTTTTTTCGCTTGTCTCTTGTGTGCTCATGTGTTAGATTGTTTATTTTGTTGTCATGGCTGAGTCAAAAAGAGATAAGGGTGCTCTCCCAAGTTTTAGTACTTTGTATAGTCTCTTTGTCCTCTCTAAACTCCTTAATAATGATGCTATAGAAAGACCTACCGGGGTTACTAATGAGAATTTAAATAAATTCGATGAAACTCGTTGTTTACTTGATGAGTCTTTAAAAGATGCTTGGGATAGGCTATTAAGGATTCAAGCTAGCTATGTGTCACAATATCAAATTGAGATTTACCTAAAAAGCTTTTATGTTGGTTTACCACCTTCGTTTAAGCAAGTTTTATATTCTATATTTGAAGAAGGTTTTCTTGAAGGGGGTGCTATAGATACCTATGAAAAAAATGAAAACTATATTTGGGCACCCCATGAATGATAAGGTTGAATCCACCACTCTCTTATGCTTTTATCAAAGTGAAATTATTAAAGAGATGAAGGCTAGCTTAGATGCAAATTTCCGTAACGTGCTTAATCTTTCTTCCTCCATTAATGGCCATGTGATTTCCCAAAATAGAAGTATAACTGATATAGATAAGAAATTTTCTCTTTTCTTTCTGAATACCAAAGATGGAAATACTTAGATCTATTCTCGCTTTTATGCCTAGCTAGGGGCGTTAAACGATAGCGCTTGTTGGCAGGCAACCCAATTTTATTTTTGTTCCTTGATCTTTGCTCCTGTTTAGTAATAAATAATTCATCTATCCTCTGTTTAGATGCGATTTTATGTTTTAGTTAGTGTTTGTGCCAAGTAGAACCTATAGGATCATCTTGGGTGAAAGTTAATTTGATCTTGCTGAAAATCAGAAACTTTTGCGCTCACGAGAAAAATTCTAATAAATCACAGCAATGTGATTTTGAGTTGATTATTTTTGAAGTAGATCAATAGACAAATTTCCTAGAACTTCCTATTTCGGTAGGATTTGTAGAGTTCCATAAGTATTTGAAAGTTACAGATTTCTACAGACTGTTCTATTTTTGACAGATTCTGTTTTTCGTGTGTTGTTTGCTTATTTTGATGAATCTATGGCTAGTATTGGGGGGAAAGAACCATATATAAGTTGGAATACAGTAGGTTTAACACCAATATAAATAAATAATGAGTTCATTACAGTACCTTAAGTGGTGGTTTTTCTTTCTTGCACTAACGGAGCTCGTGAGATTTCCTGTTGAGTTTTGTGTTGTGAAGTTTTCATGTTTTGGGTAAAGATTTGATGGACTATGGAATAAGGAGTGGAAAGAGCCTAAGCTTGGGGATGCCCATGGCACCCCAAGATAATTCAAGGACAACCAAAAGCCTAAGCTTGGGGATGCCCCAGAAGGCATCCCCTCTTTCGTCTTCGTCTATCGGTAACTTTACTTGGAGCTATATTTTTATTCACCACATGATATGTGTTATCTTGGAGCGTCTTGTATGATATGAGTCTTTGATTTTTAGTTTACCACAATCATCCTTTCTGTACACACCTTTTGGGAGAGACACACATGATTCGGAATTTATTAGAATACTCTATGTGCTTCACTTATCTCTTTTGAGCTAGACAATTTTGCTCTAGTACTTCACTTATATCTTTCTAGAGCATGGCGGTGGTTTTATTTTGTAGAAATTATTGATCTCTTATGCTTCACTTATATTATTTTGGGAGTCTTTTAGAACAGCATTGTATTTGCTATGGCTATAAAATTGGTCCTAGAATGATGGGCATCCAAGTTGGGTATAAGAAAAACTATCATAGGAAGTGAATTGAATACTATGATCAACTTGATGCTTGATAATTGTTTTGAGATATAAAGGTGGTAATATTAGAGTCGTGCTAGTTGAGTAATTGTGAATTTTAGAAATACTTGTGTTGAGGTTTGCAAGTCCCGTAGCATGCACGTATGGTAACCGTTATGTGACAAATTTGAAGCATGAGGTGTTCTTTGATTGTCATCCTTATGAGTGGCGGTCGGGGATGAGCGATGGTCTTTTCCTGCCAATCTATCCCCCTAGGAGCATGCACATAGTGCTTGGTTTTTGATGACTTGTAGATTTTTGCAATAAGTATGTGAGTTCTTTATGACTAATGTTGAGTCCATGGATTATACGCACAATTACCTTACCATCATTGCTAGCCTCTACGTTACCGTGCATTTCCCTTTCCCACCTTGAGAGTTGGTGCAAACTTCATCGGTGCATCCAGACCCCGTGATACGATACTCTCTATCACACATAAACCTCCTTATGTCTTCCTCAAAACAGCCACCATACCTACCTATTATGGCATTTCCATAGCCATTCCGAGATATATTGCCATGCAACTTTCCACCGTTCTGTTTATTATGACACGCTTCATCATTGTCATATTGCTTTTGAATGATCATGTAGTGGACATCTTATTTGTGGCAAATCCACCATGCACAATTTTTCATACATGTCTCTCTTGAGTCATTGCATATCCCAGTACACCGTTGGAGGCATTCATATAGAGTCATATTTTGTTCTAGTATCGAGTTGTAATTCATGAGTTGTAAGTAAACAGAAGTGTGATGATCATCATTTTTAGAGCATTGTCCCTTATAAAAAAAGAAGAAAGGCCAAATAAAAAAAAGGAAAGGCCAAATAAACAAAATAGAGAAGGCCAAAAAAAAGAGAAAGGCCAACAAAAAAATAGGGGGACAATGTTACTATCTTTTTCCACACTTGTTCTTCAAAGTAGCACCATGGTCTTCATGATAGAGAGTCTCCTATGTTGTCACTTTCATTTACTAAGTGGGAATCTTTCATTATAGAACTTGGCTTGTATATTCCAACGATGGGCTTCCTCAAAATGCCCTAGGTATTCATGAGCAAGCAAGTTGGATGCACACCCACTTACTATCTTTCGTTGAGCTTTCATTCATTTATAACTCTAGTGCATCCGTTGCATGGCAATCCCTACTCATGTTGACATAAATTTATGGGCATCTCCTAGCCTGTTGATTAGCCATGTCAAGGTGATACTTTCTCCTTTTTTTCCTTCTCCACATAACCCCCATCACTATATTCTATTCCACCCATAGTGCTATATCCATGGTGCACGCTCATGTATTGCGTGAAGGTTGAAAAAGTTTAAGATTACTAAAGTATGAAACAATTGCTTGGCTTGTCATCGGGGTTGTGCATGATGAGAGAATTCTTGTGTAATGAAAATGGAGCATGACCAAACTATATGAATTTGTAGGGATGAACTTTCTTTAGCCATGTTATTTTGAGAAGACATGATTGCTTAGTTAGTATGCTTGAAGTGTTATTATTCTTACGTCAATATGAACTTTTATTCGAATCATTTGGATCTGAACATTCATGCCTCAATAAAGAAGAATACATTGAGAAATATGCTAGGTAGCAATCCACATCAAAAATTCTGTTTTTATCATTTACCAACTCGAGGACGAGTAGGAATTAAGCTTGAGGATGCTTGATACGTCTCCAACGTATCTATAATTTTTTATTGTTCCATGCTATTATATTGCCCGTTTTGGATGTTTATGGGCTTTACTATACACTTTTATATCATTTTTGGGACTAACCTACTAACCGGAAGCCCAGCTCGAATTGTTGTTTTTTGCCTATTTCAGTGTTTTGCATGAAAGAAATATCAAACGGAGTCCAAACAGAATGAAACCTTCGGGAGCGATCTTTTTGGAACAAACGCAATCCAGGAGACTTGGAGTGGAAGTCAAGAAGCAGCCGAGGCGGCCACGAGGGTGCAAGGCGCGCCCTGGGGGGCTCCCCCTGCCTCGTGGGTCCCTCGTGGCTCCCCTGACCTACTTCTTTCACCTATATATATCCTACGTACCCCAAAAACATCAGGAGCACCATGAAAAACTATTTCCACTGCCGCAACCTTCTGTACCCGTGAGATCCCATCTTGGAGCCTTTTCCGGCGCTTCGCCGGAGGGGGAATCGATCACAGAGGGTTTCTACATCATCACCAAGGCCTCTCCGATGAGTTGTGAGTAGTTTACCATAGACCTTCAGGTCCATAGTTATTAGCTAGATGGCTTCTTCTCTCTCTTTGAATCTCAATACAAAGTTCTCCTCGATCTTCTTGGAGATCTATTCGATGTAACTCTTTTTGTGGTGTGTTTATCAAGATCCGATGAATTGTGGGTTTATGATCAAGTTTATCTATGAGAAATATTTGAATCTCCTCTGAATTCTTTTATGTATGATTGGTTATCTTTGCAAGTCTCTTTGAATTATCAGTTTGGATTGGCCTACTAGATTGATCTTTCTTGCAATGGGAGAAGTGCTTAGCTTTGCACTCAATCTTGCGGTGTCCTTTACCAGTGACAGCAGGGGCAGCAAGGCACGTATTGTATTGTTGCCATCGAGAGAAAAAAATGCGGTTTATATCATATTGCTTGAGTTTATCCTTCTACAGCATGTCATCTTGCCTAATGCGTTACTCTATTCTTATGAACTTAATACTCTAGATGCATGCTGGATAGCGGTCGATGTATGGAGTAATAGTAGTAGATGCACGCAGGAGTCGTTCTACTTGTTGCGGACGTGATTCCTATATACATGATCATGCCTAGATACTCTCGTAACTATGCACTTTTCTATCAATTGCTTGACAGTAATTTGTTCACCCACCTTAATATTTATGCTATCTTGAGAGAAGCCTCTAGTGAAACCTATGGCCCCCCAGGTCTATTCTCTATCATATAAGTTTTCAATCTACTTTATTTTGTAATCTTTACTTTTCAATCTATATCATAAAAATACCACAAATATTTATCTTATCATATTATCTCTAGCAGATCTCACTTTCGCAAGTGGCCGTGAAGGGATTGACAACCCCTTTATCGCGTTGGTTGCGAGGTTCTTGTTTGTTTGTGTAGGTGCGATGGACTTGTGTGGAGCCTCCTACTGGATTGATACCTTGGTTCTCAAAAACTGAGGGAAATACTTAGGCTACTTTGTTGCATCACCCTTTCCTCTTCAAGGGAAAAAGAACGCATGCTCAAGAGGTAGCAGGTATCACACCGTTAAAGATAGTGTTACTAGGCTTAATTCTTGATTGGTCAATGCCCATCTTGCGGATAGTGTCTTGATAAATCAAGTTGAGACTGCTTCCGCCGTCCATAAGGACTCTAGTGAGATGGTAGCCGTCGATGATTGGATCGAGTACCAGCGCGGCCGAACCCCCGTGATGGATACTAGTTGGGTGATCCCTACGATCAAAGGTGATCGGACAAGCTGCCCATGGATTGAATTTTGGGGTGACAAGCTCTACGGCATAGTCGTCCCTTAGTGCGGGATTGCGCTCCCTTTTGGGAATGTGAGTGACATAGATCATGTCCACTACTTTCACCTCAGGGGGAAACTCCTTTTGGTCCCCGGTGTTCTGTTGACGGGACTCTTCATCATCCTAGCTTGGAGGTCCCTTTCCCTTGTTATCGGTTTTTAACTTACCGGCCTGTTTGAAAACCCAACAGTTTATGTTGGTGTGGTTAGCAGGCTTGTCGGGTGTGCCATGAATCTAACAGGGCCTCTCAAGGATTTTGTCCAAGTTGGAAGGACCATCCCTGTTGCCTTTGAAAGGTTTCTTCCGTTGACTGGATTTAGAACCACTGGATCCGGCAGACTGCTGTATCATCCGTGTTTTCATTATTACTCCGATGTTTGTTTTTATTACGGCGTGGTCTACCATTGTCGTCCCTGTCCTCAGAGGTTCCGGGGTCACCGGAGTTGTTGCTTCTACAAGCCAACCAACTATCTTCACCCACGTAGAAACGGGTCATGAGTGCAGTTATAGCTGCCATGGTCTTTAACTTTTCCTGCCCGAGGTGTCGGGCGAGCCATTCATCGTGGACGCTGTATTTGAAGGCCACTAAGGCTTCGGCATCCGGACAGTCCATGATTTGGTTCTTTTTTATTAGGAACCAATTCCAACGCTTGCGCACCGATTCACCGGGTTGCTGCATTATGTGACTTAGGTCATCAGCATCCGGTGGCCGGACATAAGTTCCCTGAAAGTTGGCCCGTAAAGCATCTTCTAAATCTTCCCAGGTTCCAATGGAGTTCTCTGGGAGGCTGTTCAACCAGTGCCATGCTGGTCCTTTCAGCTTTAGAGGAAGATATTTAATGGCGTGAAGGTCATCTCCATGATCCATATGAATGTGGAGAAGAAAATCTTCGATCCAGACGACCGGATCCGTTGTTCCATCGTACTGCTTGATGTTTACAGGTTTGAACCCTTCCGGAAACTGGTGTTGCATTACCTCATTGGTAAATTACAAAGGGTGTGCGGCACCTCTATACCGTGCAACATCATGGTGGAGATCGGATGATGTCTGAATTTGGTGCTGGTCCGAAATATTGTAATGTTCATCACACCGGGCTTCATAGGCGTTATCTCGCGCCGGGGCATGGCCTCTCAATCCATAGATCGATCTGGTCTGACTGGCTGTATTGGCCAGGTCCTGATGTAAATCATATGTATAGTCCGCAGCCGCTGTCTCCCTGCCTCTTCGGCGAGGGGGTGCGGGCTGGTGTTCGGCGTGATGCGTTGATTTGCCTCGTCCACGTGGTGGTCGGTCTGGTTGATCTGCATGATTGTATTTCGACGGTATTGGCTCAAGGGCTTCATTGTTGAATTGTGGCAGCAGCTTGCGCTTGGGGTAACCCTTTACGGGTCACTCAGGGTCGTACTCCTCGGCATCTAGGACCTTGGTCCACCTTTCATTGTGTGTATCCTGTTCAGCATTGAGCTACTGCTGCTTCTTTTTCAGGCTCCGCTCGGTGGCGATAAGCTTTCGCTTAAAGCGTTTTTGGTCGAGAGGTTCCTCTAGGATGATAAAATCTTCATCAGCAAGGCTAACATCCTCTTGGAGACTGGCCTATTGTTGTTGTCCTCCGAATCTTCATGATCAACATGTTCGGGGCTATACTGACCCTCCTCCCTCTCATCCTGTTCGGATGTGGGCTCAATGGGCTCCTCGGGGTCTTCGGCATTATTTGGAGTCTCATTGTCTCTGATGCCGGTATTGCTGTCCCTTGCTCGACACGACCGTGCGCGGAGCCATTGGCGCCAACACCTTGGTGGTTCGTCGACGGGCTTGTCCTTATCTAGATTTTGAGTGGCCTCGTCGTCCTTTTGATTGGGAGTGTCCACCATGTATATGTCATAGGTAGAAGTGGTCGTCCAACTCCCTGTGATGGGTGGGACTTGGCCTGGTTCGGCGTCGGCATTGTCGTCCATACCGTTGTTGTCTTCGGACGCTTAGTATAGCATGTCGGTTAGATCCTCCACAGTGGCGATTAAGTGGGTGGTGGGTGGGTCATAATATTCCCCGCTCTCATCCCCCAACCAATGTTGGGTGTAGTTCGGAGGCAAAGCTTCCGTAATGGTGAGAGACCGGATTAAGTCCAGTGCTTCATCTAAGGGCGAAAGCTGGTTATGAGTTTGTGGATCCGCAGGGCTGGTTTCGGTGATAAACACCAGGTCCGGCCCGCTGGACACAGACCTCGACAGTTCGGAGTTATCCAAAGGCGAGTCCAAGATTGCATCTGGGTCTCCGGTTGGAAGTTCCATGATGGAAAAGAGTCTGGCGGGGCTGATCCTCCTGTCATCGGACGATACGACCTCCTCTGGATCTAAGACCGAGGAGGGTGTGAGTGTCAACCCCTAGACGATATCTAAGAGCAGATCCGAAGAGCTTCCTTCATGAGGGCAGGGGCGGCAACCGAGGCCACGAACCCCTCGACGATCAGATCTCCTCGGATATCGGCAACATAGTTCAGGTTTCTGAACCTGATCTGGTGGTCGGGGACATAACTGTTGACCTGCTCAAGGTGGCAAGTCGAGTTGGCATGAAGCACAAATACGCCAAACACAAAGACATGTCAGAGGAGAAAAGTTTCCCTGGACACAGCATCACCGTTGATGAAGAGGCGAGCCATCAATCCTTCTATTGGCAATACAGTGGAGCTCTCAATGAAAGCACCAATGTCGGTGTCAAAACCGGTGGATCTCGGGTAGGGGGGCCCAAGCTGTATGTCTGAGGATCGATGGTAACATGATCAAAAGGACACAATGTTTACCCAGGTTTGGGCCATCCTAATGGAGGTAAAAACCCTACTCCTGCTTGATTATATTCAATGGGTATAGGGGTTACAAGAGTTGATCTACCTCGGGATCATAATGGCTAAACCCTAACTTGGCTAGCCTATTAATGTTATGATCCTGCCTCCAGTCTAAAACCCTCTGGTTTATATAGATACCGGAGGGGCCTAGGGTTGTACAAAGTCGGTTTAACAAAAAGGAAATAGAATATCCGGACACCTAAACTTGCCGTTCACACATACGGGAGTCCCAACCGGAACGAGAGGTGGTCTTCTTCCTTGTATCTTGACAACCCATTAGTACAACCCACATTGAATAGACCGAACACCCGAAGACCCCTTAGTCCAGGACTCCCTCACTCGTGTCCTTCTGGCGGCGTGCGTGGTACGCACATTAGCCAACCCCAATCAGTCGAGCCTCCGTGTTTCGAGTCAAAATATCTGGTGTGGCACCCCGGGTTAGAGTAACCAGTTTACCTTGCATTGCTAGCCTAGAGATCAAGTCTTCTGGCAACACACAACATCTTGGTATAGAAAACAACCGCTTTATTGATGCTAGCGGAAACATAGTGCGAGATTACATCAAGTAGCGAGGCCAACCGGCACACACGGTGTAGCTGAACAATATGTACATTAATTAGTGAACATAAAGGGGCCTCGATCACGACAACTACGTGGCAGCGGAACAACGATGAAGCAGGACTCCATAGCACAGGGACGCCGATGTGGACACGATCTAGACACGAAAGCACTCCGATCCGGTTAGACTTTCCTAAAATTTGGCATAACACGCCAGGTTAGTACATTGAATGTACTTGCAAGCTCACAACAAGCATAAACATAATGGCAAACAATATCATGACATTTAATCAAGTTGAATGCAAATAACAACATACTACTCATGCCATGCAACCAAACTTGTGCACTGAGTCCCTCGAACACTCTTACCAACGGGTTACCTCGTAACCAAACGGTGATCATTCACGGATCACAAACGAAACCATGCTTGGTTTTCACATAGGTCAGTCTCACTGACATCATAAGCACTCAACCAGTGCCATGCATATAACTTACTGTGCAAGATTACTTTATAAATGTGGTGTGACTTAATTACGAGTTGTGTCTGTAACCGAGGACATGGCTATTAATATATTAAATACACTCTGCAGAGGTAGCGCACTGTAACCACACCACGGAACCCATGGCCTTGCACTCCCATTCTAGTGGACCAACAGCATTCCGACGGAACTCCCCCGTTGGAGTGATGGGCCATGGGTAGGCTATCCCGAGCCCCTGAACCTTTCAAGACATCGGGGCGGACTGCGCCCCTCAAGACCCCACGATAAGGAGCCGCCTTCGGGGAGTCGGCGGCAAGGCCGCCGATTGCCCCTCATGGCCGAGTCCCAGGGACGACTCCGAGAGGAGCCGACTCCTAACTGGCGGCTTCCAGAGAAGCCGGCTATGAGGAGTCGGTCGCGACTCCGACCGCCTCCTTCCTTCACCACGATGGACGGGATGGGGTACGGCCACCGCGAGGCCCATCCCTGCCCCGCTTACGAAGGGCTGGCACGGCCACAGTGCGTCGTATCGATGGAGATCTCCATCCGGCGCTGCACTGCTGCCATGCCTGCCCTGACCTCAGCCCCCGTGGGCGGCGCACTATGCCCACGACGGCCTGCCTGTATGGCCCAGAGACGGTGGGCCCCGCCTGTCAGTGGGGGTACAGAAGACGGCGAGAGCGCCGCAAGACGGACCCGTTGGGAGTTGGCCCTCGGGAGTCGGCCAGCCCCTCCCACGGGCCCTGTACGCCATAAACCAGACAAGACGGGGAATGGCGACAGTGATCGTCCGTCAGGCGGCGGCACTGTTGCCATGACCTCATGACCAAGACAGCGTCATTAGAGGCATGGCAACAGTAATCCGTAGCCGGCGTGACCAGCCAGCGGCGGACAGGACCTGTCGGTGGGGCCCACCAGTCGGCGGGCCCCAGCAGTCGGCGGAGAAGACGGCGGCCTGAGAGACAGACGGCTAGGACCCACACCCAGCCGGATTACCATTGTATCCCTGAGGGGCGGGCCTATATAAGCCCCCAGGGCACCCATGCAAGGGGGGTCGGTTCTTTAGCACTAGACCAGATTATATAGGAAGGAGGGAGCTAGCCTTGCTTTCTCCTACCTCCAGAAAACAGCTCAAGGAGCAACCTTGTATTCACTTGTCCATAGTGAACATGCGGAGACATCGCAGAGCAGCAGTAGGGGTGTTATCTCCACGGAGAGCCCTGAAGCTGGGTAAGATCCGCCGGCGTGCATGCCTTCGCCTCATCCCGTTTCGAGGCACCGGCGACGTTCTACTCGCCCCCACCATGATAAGCCATCCCTTGGCATATGTCGCACCAACCACCCGACATCCCCCATTGCCATGACACTCTCTCGGCGACTCCAATTAACTCCCCATTGGGCTAAGTCATGGGTGACCCCGTGCCTACCAAAGGCATGAACGACCACCATCGTGGCAAAACTCAAACGTTCCCAAACGGGGTCAAGGTACCATCTCAACAATAACAACAACGGGAACACAAGGTTATGTCCGCTTACCAGGCCAGGGTACCGCACGCCCATAACCTTCCCTCATTGGAGGCACCGACTAGAGGCTTGACAATGGACCGACTAAAGGCCTTCCCATAAAGGCAAATGTTGTTGCACTAGGAAAAACTCGATTCAGTGGCACCATGACCCAATCAACTTAATGTTCAAGTTCAATTAACATCATGTTTAACCTGAAATAAAAATGCTCGAGCCACCATATGCCATGCTCGTGCAACCATATGACATGCATCATATATCACTTAGAATAAACAGATCAACCTCATCAAAAGATCTACTTGCACAAATCATCGCTAGACTTTACTGATTCTTTCTCACTGGTTATTAGCACTCATCATTTTTAGTTTTATCATTACTATATGAAATCAAACATTCACATACGGAAATTATATCGATGCTAGTCATACCATAGTCATAGCAAAATCACATAGTCAAACTACTCATGCTAGATCACACTAGTCTAGGTACTCACTTATGTAAACTAAGCATTTTACCCATGGCAAGATAATTAACACAAGCATTATTCATTAAATAATCATATGCAAGAAATAACTTATTTTCAAGTTGGCAAATCATGGATATTGCAATGACATCATGAAAATGTTGGTGTGGCTTGCCTTAGTTCAGAGGAGCTTCACACTCCTCCAGGGTCTATTCAAGACAAGCTTCTCCTTCTGAAAACAATTAAAATGACAAAAAGAAAAGATCAAGAACACTCCTAAAAATTACCAGAAAATCTACACAGCAGAGAAAATTCTCATTTTTGGTGTGGTGCTTGATCTTTTCAGTAAGAACACAATGCAAAAAGAATCAATCATTTGGACTTGTGGTTTAAAAGTTACAGCAGGTCAAAGTTTCTAGTCAAATTTTGAATTAATTTGAATAAAAAGAAAACCAGGGGGTGATGTCGATCGTGCACTTCCTGGAATGCGCCACCACTCATACTGCTTCGGGCACGGCCTGAGAGGATGAGAGCGGGCCCCACTGGCTAGGTCTGGGGAATAGAGAGAGAGAGAGAAACAGAGGCGGGTGGCACGTCGAGGCGCATTCTATGGCATGGAGTGCCTAGCGGCTAGAACTAGAGGGATAGAAAGAGAGAGGGGGTCGAGGTGCACCTGCCTATACCCTTAGTTTGTCTAGGGGAGGTCGAACGGGGTCGGAACTGGCCTCTCTAGTGGCGGCATGAAGCAGAGGTCGCTAGAGTTGGAGACGACGGTGATGTGGGGCCGCACCAGGGGCTCCAACAGGGTCGGACGACACCAGTGAACAACCAGCAAGTCACCTAAGGAGTGGATCGAGCTCGGGAGTCACTAGAGTGAGGTGGAGGGGCTACATGGAATTTCTGGCGAGCTCGGGTCGGGGCGGCGGCCAGAGGCCTACCCGGCCGGGCTACGGCTTAACTACAAGATTGTGGAGGTCGAGGGAGTGAGTGGTGATGCTCGAGGAGTCGGGAGGGGGCTGTATTTATAAGCGAGCAAGGAAATAGGATCAGGCTCCGCTGAAGGGCTTCTGGACACGGCGCTCGACGATGAACGGCATCAGTGAGAGGGGGAGAAGGCGACGTAGCTCATGCGGGCACTATGGGAGAGCGGAGATGAGCACAAGAGCGAGGATGGCGATGAACACAGTGGCACGGGCACACTGTTCGCTTGGCCACACCATGCCCGTGCTCACTACGGCGAGCTCCGGTGTCGTCGAGCGCAAGGGAGGAGTTAAGGGTGTTGGGACGATGATCATGCTGAAGTTTGGCAAGGCTAGATAGTCGGGGAAGCAAGCACGAGCGTGTCGGCAGCATGCCAGCACGCTTGGACGAACGCGGTCACCGCATGAACTATGACCTCAGGCCATGCTAAGCTTAAACTTCATGTCTGGCGTGTAATCCTTGGTTGTTTGAGTGGTGATACGTCTCTGTCGTATCTAAAATGTTTGATTGTTTCATGCCAATATTATACAACTTTCACATACTTTTGGCAACTTTTTATATGATTTATTTGGAGTAACTTACTTATCCAGTACCGAGTGCTAGCTCCTATTTGTTGCATATTTTTGTATCGTAGAAAATCCATATCAAATGAAGTCCAAATGTGATGAAAATCTATGGAGAATTATTTTTGAATATTTGTGAATTTTAGGAGGTGGAATCAACATAAACGGAGGCCCGAGGCCACAACAACGCACCAAGGAGCCCCACCAGGCCCAGGCGTGCCCTGGTGTATCATGCCCTCCTCTAACATCGGTTGGAGCCATACTTCGAGTGCAAGGAAGCCTATATCCGGAAAAAAATCATGTAAAAAGATCAGCACAATCGGAGTTACGGATCTCCGGGAATATAAGAAACGGTTTTCGGCCAGATCCGAGGAGCGTGAAATAGAAGAGAACAAAGAGGGTGATCCAATCTCGGAGGGGCTCCCGCCCCTCCACCGCCATGGAGGCCATGGACCAGAGGGGAGACTCTCCCATCTAGGGAGGAGGCCAAGGAAGAAGAAGAAGGAGGGGGCTCTCTCCCCCTTTCTCCCGGTGGCGCCGGAGTACCGCCGGGGCTAGGATCGTGACGGTGATCTACATCGACAACCTTGCTACCGTCAACACCAACTTTATCCTCCTCTATGCAGTGGTGTAACACTCCTTCTCCCTGCTCTAATCTCTACTTAAACATGGTGCTCAACTCCATATATTATTTCCCAATGATCTATGGTTATTCTATGATGTTTGAGTAGATCCACTTTGTCCTATGGGTTAATTGTGATCTTGGTTGGTATGATTTTATATTTTATTTATGGTGATGTCCTACGGTGCCCTCCGTCTCGTGCAAACATGAGGGGCCCTGGCTGTAGAATGTTGCAATATGTTCATGGTTTGCTTATTGTCAGTGTTGCGGGGATGACAGCAACTTAAACGCGGATAAGTGGGTTATGGCGTATGGGAGGAAAGAGGACTTGATACTTAATGCTATGGTTGGGTTTAATGACCTTAATGATCTTCAGTAGTTGTGGATGCTTGTTAGAGTTCCAATCATAGGTGCATATAATCCAAGTAGAGGAATTATGTTATCTCATGCTCATGTAATATTGCAAGAATGATTACAAGTACTTGTTATCAATAGCCTAGAGACAAACAACTTTCTTGTTGACAAAAGCTACCACTTTTACTACCTTGCATTTTATTCGTAATTTTACCCTCGAAAAGTACTCGTAGTTTTATTCTTGCAAAATAGTTTCATACTTGTTTTAGGTAAAGCAAACATCAAGTGTGCGTAGAGTTGTATCAGTGGTCGATAGAACTTGAGGGAATATTTGTTCTGCCTTCAGTTCCTCGTTGGGTTTGACACTCTTATTTATCGAGGACGGCTAGAAATGATCCACTATACTTGTGGGTTATCAAGACCTTTTTCTGGCGCCGTTACCGGGGAGCAATAGCATGGGGTGAATATTCTCGTGTGTGCTTGTTTGCTTTATCATTAAGTCATTTTTATTTCCTGTTTTAAGTTGTTCTCTATATTTAGTTATGGATATGGAACATGAAACACCAAAAAAAATTTGTTGTAGTTGCTAATCATGGAGATGGGGAACCTTCTAAATCCCTCGATTATCGTTATGTGAAAGATATTATGCACTACTTTGATAATCCTGAGAAAACCCCATTCAACTTGATAATGGGAGTAACATTGGATCAATGTGAATATTTTAGGGATTATTGATTGACACAAAAAGGGAAACTTTTATGGGATCAAATTTATATGTTGCATTGGTTTGCTCGGGATTTATGCTTGAGATATGATTTTACTTGTTGCTCTAGGATGAACAGTCCACATCTCCCCTTTACGTGCAAATTTAATGATAATGAAACCTTAGCTTCTTATGCTAATGGTAGATATGATTATTATGATGTGGAACGAATAGAAGATTTTCGTGCTTTTAAGGGTGCTTATGAAATTGAATCTTTGCTTGAAAATTATGAAGATTTTGATGATTCAGTTTATAGACCTGAAAATTTTGCCATCCTTAAATATTGCTATGATAATTGTAAATACAATTCCGATATTGATGCATTTATTGAGAAAATCTCCGTTGTCCAATGGGAGACTAATATTTTGCAGGAGTTTATGAAAGAATGAATTGATGAAACCGTGAGCTCATTGGATGAAAAAGATGATGAGGATAGTGAAGAACAAAAGGAGGAAGAGCGGATTAGCTACCCATGCCCACCTTCTAATGAGAGTAACTCTTCAACTCATACATTGTTTAATCTCCCTTCGTTCTTCCCGAAGGATGAATGCTATGATAATTGCTATGATCCCATTGATTCGTTTGAAATATCCCTTTTTGATGATGCTTGCTATGCTTGTGGCCAAGATGCCAATATGAATTATGTTTATGGAGATGCACCCACACATGATAGTCCTATTATCTTTTTGAATTCTCCAAACTACACTATATCGGAGAAGTTTGCTCTTATTAAGGATTATATTGATGGGTTGCCTTTTACCGTTGCACATGATGATTTTGATGAATATAATATGCATGTGCTTG
This sequence comes from Triticum timopheevii, assembly GCA_963921465.1. Classification (NCBI taxonomy): domain Eukaryota; kingdom Viridiplantae; phylum Streptophyta; class Magnoliopsida; order Poales; family Poaceae; genus Triticum; species Triticum timopheevii. The sequence goes on from OY997271.1 coordinate 91,423,688, forward strand.
CTGCTCCTACTTGCAATTATTATGAGAGAGGAACAACATCTCCGCCTCTCTATGTTTCCAACACAATAAAATTGCAAGAAACAGCTTATGCTATATATTGGCCTTTACTTGATGTGCATGAATTGTTCTTGTATGACATGTTGATGCATAGGAAGAGAGTTAGACTTCATCATTGCTTGATATATGTTGCTTTGTGCTCACTACTAACTGCCAAATCTTTCCCTAATAATAAAGCGGCTATCGCTTCTGCCCGCCCGCTCACCGTCATTCAAATTACCCGTGAACTTGCTGAAAATTAACAACCGCTGACATCCTTAAGTCTGAAAAACGATTCATCTTATAATTTCCACACGAAAAAAAAGAACGCATGCCTCATCCCCAACCCGCCATCACCGGCCCCAAAAATAACGCGCTGCCGCCTTTTGCCTTCGCCCCCACTGCCGTCCCCGCCGCCGCCCTTTGCTTCCGCCCCCACCGCCGGTCTGTACCGCTGCCCTTTGCTTCTGCCACACCGTCGTTCGCGCCGCCGCACTTTTCCTCTGCCACCACCGCCATCCACGCCGCCACACTTTGCCTTCGCCACCACTGTCGTCCGTGCTGCTGCACTTTGCCTCTGCCACCACCGCTGTCCAACCCGCTCTTGGCCGTTGCCGGGGAAGAATCAAACCCAGCCCACCGGTACTTCGTCTGCCCTGTCTTGGCTTCACGGAGGCGGCGGAACTCCTATCTCAATCTAGCCACACTCTGATATTGGACCTAAGATGTAAGCAACGAATTAGTCCAATCGATCTATCTATTACTCATATGCTCAGATCTCCAGATTACAAGGAAATTCGAATTGGGAAAGGAGGAGGAAGATAGAACAGAGCCAGCCAATTCATCACGCCATCTATCCTACCCGTTTCCTCGGCCGGAGCCGCCTCCACCACACATTACAGTCCACTTGTACAACTAAATAGTGTTAGCTAGAGGGCCCATTCTGGGCCATGTAGACGAGCCGGGGCCTGGATACTTCTCTTGGGCCTGGCCTGCTCTCCTCTTGCCAGTTAGCCCTGTAGCTCATCAGCTGTTATCGTTGTTTCATCCGTAGGGCTGCTGACAATCCCACTGGAGAAGAAACGGCTTGCCCCCAAGCCGGAGCGCGAGGGAACTATTGCTTGAGCACCTCTTGGTGTTCCCAGGTCGCCATTGACGCCGGGGAGTGGCTCCACTTGACCAAAACATGAGCGATCAACTTGTCTCCTCTCGGTATCAGACGATGATCGATGAAGTGAACCGGAATCTGCAAACGACTTGCTGAAGAGGGAATGGATTGACATACCTATTGATCAGACTTGACATGGCGTTTGAGGAGAGAAACATGGAAAACTTGGTGCACCCTACAGTTCTCCGGAAGTGCCAGACGGTATGCCACTGCCCCAACTTTAGCTGTGACTTGGAAAGGCCCAAAATATTTGAAAGCCAGTTTATGGTTTGCGCATAGTGCAATGGATGACTGAATATAAGGTTGCATTTTCAGGAAAACTGACTCCCCCACTTCAAAAGACCTCTCTGTCCTGTGTTTGTCAGCCTGAGCCTTCATCCGTTGTTGTGCTCTAAGATAATGTTGCTTGACAGATTCCATGACCACATGCCTCTCATTCAACCATTGTTGGACATCAGAGTTTCCAATGGCATCCACTGGCGAAATACCAAAATAACAAGGAGGATGCCCGTAAACCAACTCAAAGGGAGTACGGCCTGTCGACGAATGCCAGTTTGTGTTATACTAGAGTTCACATAGAGGCAGCCAACTGGACCAACGATTTGGATGTGCACTGATAAAACAGCGGAGGTACCCTTCCACCTGCTGATTGACACGCTCGGTTTGCCCGTCAGTCTGCAGATGTTGACCTAAGCTCATGCGAAGTTTAATGCCAGTTCTGCTACACACTTCCTTCGAGAATATGCTGGTAAAAATAGGATCTCCGTCTGAAACCAATGAGACAGGGAGGCCATGAAGACTATACACATGATCTAGGAAGGAATCAGCGGCTGATGCAGCCGTGTATGGATGTTTCAGAGCGATGAAATAACCATATTTGGTCAATTTATCAATGAGCGCCAATATGCAGTTATATTGTCGTGAAACTGGCAAACCTTCAACAAAGTCCATTGTCATCATTTCCCATGGTTGCGAAGGCACTGGCAAAGGTTGTAATAAACCAGGGTAAGGAACACGATCAGGTTTCGCAAGCTGACAAACTTGACACTGTTGTAGTACCAGCTTAATCATTTTCTTCATATTTTTCCACTGGAACAGCTATGATATTCTGCGGTAAGTTACTGGAAAACCAGAATGACCACCAGCTGAGCTGGCATGCAAACTGCCGATGATTTTGTGCTGCAGACTTTCATCAAAACCAATCCAAATGCGCTTCTTGAAACGTAGCAGACCCCCATGCAAGGTGAACTTAGGATCTAACGTTGGGTCAACAGCTAGTTTTTGCAAAATAGCTGTTGCACTAGGATCATTGTAGCAACTGTTCATGATCACTTGCAGCCATGCTGGTTGTACTTCCGAAATTATATAGCAGTCACCAGGCTCATGTGGACATCTGGATAAGGCGTCTGCAACTCTGTTATCTGCCCCTTTCCTGTAGACAATCTTATAATCCAAACCCCATAACTTAGTGAGTGCTTTTTGTTGCCAGGCAGTGTGCAAGCGTTGTTCCGTTAAACTAACCAAGGCTTTTTGATCAGTGATAATGTTGAATTCCTTCAGTTGCAGATAAGATCGCCACTGCTCCACTGCTAAGAGAATTGCCAAAAACTCCTTTTCATATACTGAGAGTGTCTGGTTTCTTGGTCCCAAAGCCTTGCTAACAAAGGCCAGGGGGTGCCCATCCTGTGTTAGCACAACCCCAATCCCACAATCACTAGCATTTGTTTCAATAGTGAAAGTTTTCTGAAAATTTGGAAGAGCCAAAACAGGAGCAGTAACCAGATCCCTTTTAAGAGTCTGAAAAGTTGTTTCCTCTATGCTAGTACAAACAAACACACTGCCCTTGCGTAGGAGATTAGTCATGGGTTTAGCAATAACTCCAAAGTGACGAATGAATTTCCTGTAGTAACCAGCTAGCCCAAGAAAACTTCTCACCTCCTTTACTGACATTGGTGTGGGCCATTGTTCAATAGTACTAACCTTCTCAGGGTTAGTAGAAACACCATCCTTGCTGACAATGTGACCCAGATATAATAACTTTTGAGAGGCAAACTCACATTTGGAAAATTTGACATACCACTTGTCCTTTCTGAGTACTTCCAACACTCTCCTGACATGTTCCAAGTGTTGCTTCAGTGTTTTACTGAAAATCAAAATGTCATCAAAGAAGGCCAATACAAAAGTTCTTAGCATTTCAGGTTCTTGTGATAGAGAAACATTGATGGCACCTTGGAAGGTGTTAGGTGCCCCTGTTAATCCAAAACCAACCACCAGAAATTCAAAATGACCATGGTGGGTTTGAAAAGCTGTCTTGTATTCCTCTCCAGGTGCCAATCTAATTTGATGATAACCAGCCCTGAAATCCAGCTTTGTAAACCATTGAGCACCATGTAATTCATCTAAGAGCTCATCTATTACAGGCATAGGATAATTTCCCTTGACTCTAAGTGCATTAAAATGTCTGTAGTCCACTACAATCCTCCAAGTATGATCTTTCTTTTTGACCAATAAAATAGGTGAAGAAAAGGGACTATTACTCCTTCTAATAACACCAGAATCCAACATTTCCTGAATTTGCTTCTCTACCTCATCCTTCAGCTCGGGGACCAGTTTGTAAGGCCTGTGAGAAAATGGTCTAGCACCAGGTATAAGAGGAATGGCATGATCACAAGCTCTTTCAGGAGGCAAACCAACAGGAACAACAAAGACATCCTTATATTCCTCAATAAGTTCCTGAATTTCTGGTAGTATAGCAGGAGCATTCTCATCAGTTACTACAGAAAGTTCTATGATGGTGTAAGCAAACTCAACAGGTGCTGCTCCTTGAATTGTTACTGATTGACCATGCAAGGGAAATGACATCCATTGTTTCTCCCAATCTACAGTCATTGGACTATGCTTAGCCAACCAGTCCATACCCAGAATTCCATCATAACAGCTGGGAGGCAAAACTCTAAGGTCATGCTCAAACTGGACTCCTTGTACTGACCACTGGCAGTTTGATACATAGCTGTCACAACTCATAATCCCTCCATTAGCAACCTTAACCTTCATTGTTGTACATTTCTGTACTCCTGTCAGTGTGCTTGCTAAGTTTGTATCCACAAAGGAATGGGTACTGCCTGAATCCACTAAGAATGTTCTCTGCTGTCCTTGAATAACAACACTTAATTGGAAGGCCTTGCTGTGGGTTGATTTTCCTTCAGCCGCTTCTGATAGAGCCATGAGATTCACTTCTTCATCCTCATCAGTAAGCAATTCTTCTGTTGCTGTGCATTGAAAAAATTCAACCATCTCTTGCACCACATGCAGTGATACAGTCTGCTTGCATTGGTGGTCTCTGCTCCATTTCTCTCCACACATAAAACACAAGCCCTTGGCCTTGCGGTAACATCTCAGTGCCTCCCATTTGTCCTCTCCCAGCTTCTGTCTTTGTACATCAGTATTGGTTCGTCTATCTTCAGCAGATTTGGTATTAGCTGGTTTAGCTGAAGATGCTGCCTGTATATACTGTTGCCGGTTGACAGAATGACCTTGTTGAGAAACAGAATTTGTCAGAGACTCATGCAGTAACACCAGTTCATATGCTGCATCGAGATCTGAAGGTTGCTGCAGTGCCACCAGTACTCTGACAGATGGATTCATTCCATCGATGAATTTAGTGACATAGTGCACAAACTCTGGCACGGCCTCGTACGCTGATAATTGATCATATAGCTCGGCAAACTGATCCACATAATCCTCTACCGAGCCTGTCTGAACTATGCCGTGGAATTTCCTAACCAGTGCCTGATGCTGATTTCGACCGAAACGACGGTGCAGCAGTCTGCAAAATTATTCCCAGGGTGCATTCGGTGCTCTTCTCTGAACCGATTCCAACCATCGCACTGCAGCCCCTTCAAACAAAGTAGATGCAAATTGAACCCAGAGGTGCCTTGGTGTGCTGCTCATGCTGAAATAATCTTCACACCTTGATTGCCAAAGCCTCGGATTGGTGCCATCAAAACGGGGCAAGTCGATGCGTGGTGCAAATCCATAATTGTCAGTATTCTCTCTGTGTAACTCAGCCAGCCACGAACTGAACATGGAGCTGTGGTCGAATCACATACCTCTGGCCGGTGGAGGAACATACGGAGCGTGATCCCTTCCCTTGGCCGCTGGAGCGGATCTGCTACCTTCAAGGGCGGCATCACCGTTGGAGGTCGCGAATTGACTTGTCGGTGGCCGGCCTCGAGCATGTGAATTGTCGTCGGAGAGCGACCGTTCCAGCCCGGCGCAGAGTTCGTCCATGTCGACTCCGATCGACAGCTTGAGGTCGTCGATGCGCGTCGTCAGATCACCCACGATGGACCGCATTGACTTGGCCGCCTCTTCCTCTTGGCGCTTGAAACGTACGTCGAGGGACTCCGCCAGGTCGGCCTTGAGGAACTCGTACACCGCCTTCGTCTCCGGTGACATACTCTCCATGGCTTCACGGCGACGGCGCACCGCGAATCTCGTCGCGTGGGGATGATTGAGCGGAACTTGCTACGCCAGGATCGAAGCTCTGATGCCAATTGTAAGCAAGGAATTACTCCAATCGATCTATCTATTACTCATATGCTCAGATCTCTAGATTACAAGGAAATTCGAATTGGGGAAGGAGGAGGAAGATAGAACAGAGCCAGCCAATTCATCACGCCATCTATCCTATCCGGTTCCTCGGCCGGAGCCGCCTCCACCACACATTACAGTCCACTTGTACAACTAAATAGTGTTAGCTAGCGGGCCCATTCTGGGCCACATAGACGAGCCAGGGCCTAGATACTTTTCTTGGGCCTGGCCTGCTCTCCTCTTGCCGGTTCGCCCTGTAGCTCATCAGCTGTTGTCGCTGTTTCATCCGTAGGGCTGCTGACATAAGAGAGCACCGGGCGATTGGCGCCAGGGGCTCATGATCCTACGCCGCGAGCCTCTCCACAGAATTCCTCGACCCACCATGTCTCGATCCTGAACACACTCTGATTTGGAGCAACCCGCGGGAAGGGAAGCAATATGTGCGCTCGCTGAGACGGACAGATGTAAACTACACAGCTCGCCGGGGAAGGGCCAATATTGTTGCACATCGTTGCCGGGTACGGCTGCGTGATGGGCGTGCATGTGCTGCTCGAGCTGGGCGCACACGCAGAGGAACCCGACGGGAAGGGAAGCTACTTGAGCTGCTTCAGGAGGTATTGGTGGTGCGCTTAAAGAAAATCGTTCTCCACCGGCGCGCATGTACTGGAAGCAGGTCGAGTGATTATTTTTTCTTAACGACTGGAGACTCATGCACACAAGAGCACATGGCGAGTGGATGAGATTGTTTAGGACCTGCGCCAACCGAACCCCCGATGAAGATCTAGGACACACGCACCCGCATGTCCTCTACGTCGACCTTGAGGGCTGCTCCGAGCCTCCGACAACCTGCTGCATCATCGATACAAACACATGCACGACTTTAGAGCTAGGAGGAGGAGAGGTCATGGCAATAGGGTGATGATCATTCATTACGCAACAGTCTCATCTCCGGATGGCGCTCTCTTCTCCTCTCACCCTCCTCTCTCCTGGGGCGTCGCCGTCCCGCGGCTCTTCCTCGTCGGTGTCCCATCCTCGTGCGGCTTCCCTCTCTCCCTCCCCCCTGAGGTCTCCTCCGGGCCCCTCGTCGGCGGCGAGCCTCGTCCCCTCCCGCTCTGCGGCTCCCCCGCCCGGTGCCGCGGTCCCGGCTGTGCCCCGGGTTAACAGGTTTTGGGTGCTCGATTCGGATGACTCCGGCTCGGATTCTGAGGCTCTTCCCCCTCCTTCCCTTTCGGCTCAGGTGGGTGGGTCGTCGACGGCTCTGGCGGCGGGCCGCTGGCGCAAGTTCGCTCCGGGAGGTAGGGGGAGGCTGGTCGGCTCTGGAGTGGACGCGGATGGGTGGTGCCGCGTCGTTCGTGGTCGTGGTCGCCGGCGCGCTGCCTCCTGGTCTTTGGTTGGGTCGCTGGTGGGCTCTGGGTGGCTGTGGTGGAGTCGCCGGCGTCCTCCCCTCTGGCGGCTGCCCTCCCTGGCTCGCCTTCGGCCGTGGTCCCTGCTTCCTCGGTGGCGGCGGCGCCGGTGCCAACCCTAGATCTAGGACCGGGGCTGGCGCTGGTGCCCCGGGCTGAGTCGCGGGCCCCTTTGGCTGCTGTTGGGCCATGTGGGCCTATTTCGGTCCCTTCGTTGACTTCTTCTTCTGACTTCCCCCCCCCCCCCTTCTGGATGTGGCTCCTGGGCCGCGGTTGGCCAGGATTTCGCCCAACCCTCCCCCGGCCCACCTTGGAGAGCCCGGCCTGGCTAGCTCTGGCTATATATGGGTTCGGAAGGGAGCGGTTCCCCCCCTTCTAGGGTTTCCTGCTTCCTCCTCTGACCTGTGTCGGCGCCGTCTCCCTGTCCGTTGTTTCGTCATATCTCCCCCTCCACCTCCCCTCCTCCTTCCTTTCGCGTCGGTGGCCGCGATGGATCGCTCCCGCGGGTCCTCCTGTGAGGCGGTCTCCGGTCATAAGCGGGGGCGCGATGGAGCTGGCGACGCCGCCGCGGATCTGGAGTACGAGGCTTCGCTCCGTGCCAAGCTCCATGCCTCGCTCACTCCGGGCGCGGGGGCTGTGTCGGAGACGGCTGGTGCGTCCCCTCGGGCTTCTGGATCTGGGTCGGCGGTCCCTCCGCCCCCTGCTTCTGATGCTCCGGTGGCTGCGGTCGATCCCTGGGAGCAGGCGGCGCTGGGGAGTCGGGAGGGTTCCTCGGGGCCTTCCTCGTCGCCCCCTTTGCTGGTCCCCCGGGGTGGCGGGCCGCCGCGGGCGCCGACGATGGTTGGTGGTGGCCCGTCTCGCTTTGTTCCTTGTGGCGCGTCGGGGGTCCCTGCTCGGCATTCTTTTGGGAGTGCTGTGGGGCGTGGCGCCGGTGCTAGTGCTGGTGCTCCTGGTGATGGTATCCTCCCTCCTCCTCCCTCTCATGGCCCTGGTCGCATCCCCCCTCATTCCCAGGTCTCCAACCCTATCCTTACTTGCTTTGCGTGTCATCGCCCTGGCCACTTCAAGTCCCGCTGTGAAAACCCTCCTTTTTGCCTCATCTGTAGGGAGGATGGCCAACTCATAGTGGATTGTCAAAACCGTGTCAAACCTCCCTCCTTCGTTCACTATGGTGTCGACCTCCCTGGTTGTTCTTTCTTTGCCCTTGATAGGGAGGTTCCTGTAGCTGCTCCTATCCCCTCGCTTTCCAATGTGGGTGTCATATCTGTCCAGGACAAGCGCATTTCCTCCCAGGTCCTTCTTGATGAACTTCGGTTGTGGGATGAAGGCGGGTGGGATTGGCAGATTCGCCAGTTATCTGAATTTGAGTTTGCTGCTACATTCCCCTCTAAAGAGAGCCTTCGCATGATATCCTCATGTACCAGCTTCACGCTCCCTCTGAATAAGCTAGTGGTTTCGGTTAAAGCTGCCTCCAACGGGTCAAAGGCCATCTCTTCTCTGTCTAATGTTTGGGTGCTAGTGGATGATGTTCCTCCTAATATGCGCACAACGGCCTTCCTTATGGCGTTTGGTGTGCTCCTCGGCAATCCCATCGAGGTCGACCATGCCTCGCTGTCTGTTCTTGGTCCTGCTCATCTCCGTATCTGGTGTGTCGACCCTATTTGCATCCGTGGTGCTGTGGATGTCTTCCCGGCGGCGGGTGGCTTCAGGCTTCGGGTTCGGGTGGAGGGTGCTCCTGGCCCAGCCTCGCTTCCCCCTCCTCCCCCGCCTCCGGCCCCCCGCAATGATGACAAGAGCAAGGATGGTGATGGATGCCCTGACGACTGGACGCATGCCACGGATCCTCGCTTTACCTAGTCAGAATGGGATGGGATGTCTCCTGAAGATCAAGAGCTGATGAAGGATTGTGCTCCGGCGGGCGGTGGGGCACAGGCCTCCTTGCCTAGTATGGGTGGTGGGGTCGCGGCCTCTAGTGAGCCGAAGGGCACCCCTCTTTCGGCGGCGTGCTCTAATATTCCTGCTCGCCCCACCTCCCCTTCGCTTTCTGGCATTGAAGATCTGCCTCCGGTTGGCCCGTCGGCGTCCAAGAAGAGGAAGAAATCATCGGTGAAAAAGTTCTCAGCTAAGAGCAGGGCGTCCGGGGATTCCAGGCAGTCCGTGGCTGGGCTGTGCCGCAGGTTGGAGGCGGATTTGGGTGCGGCTTCGGGCCCGTCCTCGGCGGCTGCTTCCCCCGGCCGGGCTCCCCCCATGCCTATGCGTTCTCTTGCCTCTACTGCTCGCAAGAGCGGTCGGGTCTTCAACAGCGGCGAGCGTGTGGCTGATCGGGCGGCTCGGCGTGCGGCGGCGCGGGATCTTCCTCATTCAGGTTCGCTCCCAGCTTTGTCTATTTCCTCTCCTAAGGTTCTGTCTCCTGTTCGTTTAGTCTTGCCGTCTCAGTCTGATGAACAGCTGTTTAAGATTCTAGATGATGTAGGGATTTGCTTAGACTCCAGTTTGGGTTCCCCTTCTTCCTTACTTAATGTGATTAGGGCTAACGAGCTAGCTCAGGCTGACATTGCTAAAGCCAAGGAGGCTGGGGTTGGTGTGTCTGCCCCTCTGGTTGTGGCCGGGGGGGGCTGTGGGGGAGGCTGACAGGTGTTAGGTCTCCCCGGTTTAGAAGCGTGGGGCTGGGAAGCGCGTTAAACCCTGCAAGGCTCCGTGCAGGTCGAGCCTTAGAATTAAAAACCTCTCCTTCAGATGAAGGCCTTATTCTGGAATATCAGAGGTTTCTGCGCTAGGGGCGCAGGGATCAACTGAAAGACCTGGTGCGGTCTGAAAACGTTGATTTTATTGGCCTTGTTGAGACCCTCAAACCCTCCTTCTCCCCGAGTGAGCTTTCGGCTGTTGCTGGGATTGATAGATTCAATTGGAATTTTGTGGCCTATGTTGGTCAGTTGGGTGGCTTTCTTCTGGGACTAATATTAATGTATTTGATTTTGTTGCTTTTGACCATGGTATTTACTGGGCTAGCACGGTAGTTTCCCATCGTTCCCTTAATTCTCTTCTCAAGATCATGGTGGTTTATGGCCCGGTAGACCACTCTCTCTCCTACTCTTTCTTGGACGAGATCTATAATAAAATTGACACCTGTCAGCTTCCCCTTTTGATTGGGGGTGATTTTAACCTGTTGAGATATCCCTCTGATAAAAGCTCCTCTAACTTCTCTTGGGCTCTGGCTGAGGCCTTCAATTCTTTCATCAGGGATACGGCCATTCGTGAAATCCCTAGGGTTAGGGCCCGCTTCACCTGGACTAACCGTCAAGCTTCCCCCATCCGCTCAGTCCTTGATAGGGTTTTCCTCTGCCCTGGTTGGGATGTTCTATTCCACTGGGTTTGTCTTCGTGCCCTTCCGATTGTAGGATCTGATCACGCCCCCCTAATCCTTGACGATGGGACTCGTTCAGTTGGCTGCCATAGGTTTCAATTCGATGCGTCTTGGCTCTTAGTGGAGGGATTTTCCACCTTGTTGGCTCAGAAGATTACGACATCTCTTTCCTCTCCTCGTCGCTCTTTTGGTCCAATGGATGATTGGCATCAAGTTTCCTACTGCCTGCATAAATACCTTAGAGGATGGTCTAAGAATCACTTTGCTGAGTCAAGGCGTGACAAAGCGAGGCTGGTAGCCCAAATTGGCGATCTCGATGTCCGTGCGGATACTTCTGGTCTTTCCGAGGCTGAATGGCAGCTCCGGTATGGTATAGAAAAGGCGCTCTTGGATATTCATCGGCAGGAGGAAGTTTATTGGAAGCAAAGGGGCACGATTAACTGGACCCTTAAGGGCGATGCGCCCACTGCCTATTTCTTCGCTATTGCTAATGGTAGACGCCGAAGATGCTTAATTGATTGCCTGCTGATTGATGGTGTTAGGGTCTCTGATCCTTCGATCATTCTTCGCCATGTGGTCCAATTCTTTTCTAACCTGTTAGCGGCTAAACCTGAGCTGGGCTTTAAGCTTGCTCCGGCCTTCTGGTCTCCCCATGAGTAGCTGTCGAGCGCTGAGAATGATCTCCTGTTCTCCCCCCCTTCTGAAGAGGAAATTTTCGATACGATTAGGTTCGCCAATTCTAATGCGGCTTCAGGCCCTGACGGATTCTCCATTCCTTTCTTTAGGCATTTCTGGCCTCAGTTAAAAGGTCTTATTAAAGCAATTATCCAAGGATTTTGGCTGGGCACTGTTGATATCTCAAGGCTCAACTACGCGGTTCTCACCCTTATCCCTAAAATCAAAGGTGCTGACTTGATTTCGCAATTCAGGCCCATTGCTTTAATTAACAATTTTGCGAAGTTGCCAGCTAAAGGCATGGCCAATAAAGTTTCCCCGATAGCGCATCGGGTCATTAGCCCTTTCCAATCTGCTTTCATTAAAGGGAGATACATCTTGGAGGGGGTGCTTTGCTTGCACGAGATTATTCATGATCTGCAGATTAAGGGGACCAAGGCGGTGGTCCTTAAGCTTGATTTTGAGAAGGCTTACGACTCGTGAGTTGGGATTTTCTTCGGCAAGTCTTACTGGCAAAGGGCTTCGAAGGTCCAGTGATGCATCGTCTGATGCAACTTGTGGCTAGTGGGCACACGGCTGTGGTTGTGAATGGCCAAACTAGTGATTTTTTTGCTAATGGTAGGGGCCTTAGACAAGGGGATCCGGTGTCCCCTTTGCTTTTCAATTTTGTTGCCGATGCTTTATCTCGTATCCTCTCTCGTGCAGCGTTGGCTGGGCACATCTCCTCGGTGAGCTCTCACCTTATTCTGCATGGCATTACTCATCTTCAATATGCGGATGACACCATCATTATGGTGGAGCTCAATGAGACCAGTCTTACTAATTTGAAATTTCTTTTGCTCTGCTTCGAAGCTCTTTCGGGACTTAAAATTAATTTTTCAAAGAGCGAGGTCATTGTGACTGGGGTTTCGGATCTGGAAGCCCAACGGGTGGCTCACCTTCTGAACTGCTCCCTTGGCTCTTACCCTCTCAAATATTTGGGCTTACCTATTTCTCCGTTTAAGCTCTTGGCAAAAGATTTTGCCCCGGTGGTAGCGAAAGTTGGCAATAGAGTCCTTCCTTGGAGAGGACGGTATAACTCGCAGGCGGGCAAGGTTGCCCTTACCAATTCGTGCCTCTCTTCTCTCCCGATGTTCCTTATGGGTTTCTATCTTCTGTCTGGCGGAATTCATGCTGGTTTCGACAAGCATAGGGGATCCTTTTACTGGAACTCTGCCGACAACAAACGCAAATATAGGTTGGTCAGATGGAACATCATTTGTCGCCCTAAGGACAAGGGTGGTCTAGGCATTATTAATACGAGAGTAATGAACAATTGCCTTTTGATAAAATGGTGGTGGAAGATAATGTCTCTTGAGGAGCGCCCAATATGGCTATCGATTCTCAAAATCTAAATATTTCCCCGCCTCGAGCCCCATGTTCGCCTTAGCTTCTGGTGGTTCTCAATTTTGGCGTCAACTGGTTAAAGTGCGGCCGATTTTCCGGTCCCTTGTTAAATTTGTTGTCAGGAATGGTAAGTCCACTCGGTTTTGGTTAGACTGGTGGGTCGGGGACACCACGCTTGCGGTTGCCTTTCCGTCCCTGTTCTCCTATTGTGCTGATCCCGAAATCTCTATCTTTGAGCTCTCGGTTCAGGGTTGGGTTTTAGATTTCCGGCGCTCTCTTTCCCCTGTAGAGTTGGAAGACTGGCAGCGCCTTACTGCTTGCTTCCCCTGCTCTCGGAGGAAGAGGATTCCATGGCGTGGCCCCTTTCCTCTTCGGGGCGCTTCTCCGTTAAGTCGGCTTATTCGAAGCTTATTTCCGGTGGCCGCTCTATGAAGTTTAAGGATATTTGGTCAGCACGAATCCCCCCTAAAATTAAAATATTTTTATGGCAAGCTGTCCGCTGTAAGCTTCCGGCGGCTGATCAAATTAAGAAGAGGAACGGGCCGGGCACTGAGAGGTGCGTGTTATGTGGGGCTCTCGAGAATACTGAGCATATTTTCTTCCATTGCTCCTTAGCTAAACTCATGTGGAGTTGCATCAAACTTTGGCTTCACGTTACCTAGACTCCCTCCTCCTTTGAGGACCTGAGGCAATATTCCAATTCCTTATCAGGCCAGTCCAAGAGGGTCTTCTTAGTGGGTTGGGCTGCGATCGGTTGGTCGCTGTGGACTACTAGGAACAAGTTCTCGATTGAACACATTTTTTCCGGCTAACCCTGTCAGTTGCTTATTTAAAGCCAATGTATTTTTGCAGCAGTGGAGATCATTGACTAAGGAAGGGGACCGTCAGGCGTTCGACGACATGCTACCAAAAATGAAATCTACGGCGTCTTCCCTGCTTCCGCGCTCTTCGCGGATGGCTTCCTAATTCCTCTGCTGGCGTTCTTTGTTTTGCTGGCCTGCGTGCCATGTTAGGCTGGAGGCCTTGTATTGTTACTTATGTTATGTGGCCGTTAAAACTTGTGAGCTGTGTGGTACTGTGGTATAACTCTGCCTGGTGGCTTTATCTATAAAGTCGGGCTAACGCCTTTTCTCTAAAAAAATAGGGTGATGATCAATTTCCATGCACTAAAGATGCCATTGTTGTTAGTTTGTACTAGCAACAGCTGAAGCCCTTCGCCTCCAAGTTGGCCATCCTCAAGACCTTGGACGCTGGAGGCTCTGATGCGGTCATCGTCTGTGACGATGAGATCAACCACATTGTCTGCGGCCGAAAAGCTGATTCTCTTCATAGACAAGCTGGACATATTCGAGGCGGCACAGGGGAGCCGCAAACATTCACCCGTGGTCGTATCTGTTGCGTAGGCGCTACCACATCTGAAGATTTACGCAAATACATGTAGAAGGCTGATAAGTGACGCGCCACATCGTATAACCGAATTGCAAGAAGACTGAAGCGACGGTAGAAACACATGATATTAATTCATTAGGTATGTCTTTTTTTGCAGTGATTAGGTATGTCTTCTTTATATCCTATGTTTGAGCATGACTAGAGCTAGCTTGAGAAGAGAAGTTAGTGCATGTTCCTTAACTCCATTGTAAGGTAATTGCTTCATTTTACTTTTTGTTTTAGTTTATAAATATTCATGAGATGAAATGCGAGATTATCTTTTATGAAGATACATGATTAGTAGATGTTATGGATGAGGCAAGTATAAAAACTTGGTCATTCCTAAACATTAAAACCATGCATTACAACATGATTGGTTAAAGTAAAGAATTAATACATGTAGTTCGATTAATAAAAAAGATTCTAAAAATTGTAGGGTGGATTAAAATTTTACAATTTGATTCTATTTTTGAGAGTAAATAATAATAAAATGGGTATTCACATGTAGTATAATGATGGATGTAACAACTATTGAAGAGGAGATTAAAATATGGAAGATGGAAGGAAGAGATGATACTGCAAGCAAACTGTTTGAAAAAATTATGCAAAATTTCTTTTTGTAAAGATGTTTTTGATAATTGTTTTCAGATTACAGAAGAATGTACCAGCAGCCCAGAACAGACTGCCTTCAAATGCTAAAACTAGCAAAGCAGCAGGAGTCATTTGAGTTGGTCATCTTCATAAACCATGTATTTTTATCAACATCGAAAACATGTCAGAAACTTATGGACTCACGATTCCTGAGTTGTTGTGTAGTATGGCACGGTGTAAATATATTTTTCTGCTTCCTTATGTTGTCTTTAGTTGTCCAAACCATATCTATCTTACATTGTTTGTAAAATCTGGATCAGAATAGTACCTTTACATTTGTTTCTAGAAACATTAATCATTGTATGCTTTACCTTTTTCTGGTGAATAAATTAGCATGTCATATTTTTAATTTGTAAAGTGAACTATTGTAGGAAATATGGCTGCAGATGTCAGGCAAAACATGCAGTTTTCTTAGTGAGGTAATTGTTCTGTTATTTGGTATACGATTCGGTGATTTCATTAGTACTGCAATGAAACTGCTCATGATTGTTCGTCATATTGCCTCTTACGTTGCCTATCTAGGCGAATATGGTTGAAGCAGAGTGCCAAAAATTGTTAGAAAGTTGTACAATCTCGACACTTCTGTTTTCTTTGTCAGTATTCACTCACAAATGAAATGGTGTTGCGGGTGGAGGTAATCATGTAAATACAAAAAACAAGGATAACTAGATGAATGCCTGAATGAATAAGATGAAAAAATATGAAACAATACCAGCTGCCAAATAAGCCATGTTCCACTGAGTGGGGTCTTTTGCAGCAAAGGTCATTTTCATGATTAAGACTGAATGTCATCTAAGCAATATGCTCCTCTGTGCCTTTGCTCGCTAATCTGTCCAGGTAGTTCCTCTTTTTTGCATTTACATATTATAATATGTGTGCCTAAGAATCCTCAAATTGCTACATTGGGCTTTTCATCATAATTTATACATTTTGATACTATTCAACCATACCGCGAAAAGAAGATATCCCCCTTTTATTTGGCATGAAAGGAAACTTATGTGACTCTTTATCAAATTGTGACTGTAACTTTGTGATTTGAAATTCAAGGTGTGTGTATTAACTTCAGTTAGAAGCAAGTCGTGTTTCTCGATAAAAAGGATCACCCGGCCCCCATTTTCAATACAAAAATGGAGTATGAGATACATCAACACCATCCATTAGACTGCTCAGCAAAGATGCATCAGTGCATGAGGAGAAGCAGAAACCTACACCCCTGCACATCTAACTATATCTAAACTAATGTATGCCCAATAGCTACCTACACGAATGAGATTTGAATCATGTGGCTCATTGAAAGATGAGATTCCAATGGGCCTGCTAATCTTGAAATTTTGCTATGCACTTTTAAAAATATATGTAGTACACCAAGAGTTTTTTTCTTGCTTTATCAAACAAACGGTTTTATGAATGTTTATGTTAAACGCAAGAGTGTATTACCGTGGAAGAGCAGCATAGGTGCATCATAAGAAATTGTATGACGTAAATTGCCTTGAAATAATGGTTTTCTTCGTAGCGAAGTATGGGGTGTTGTGCTTGCAAATGCACGTCAATTTTGTTTCCCGTTGCAATGCACGGGCATATGTCCTAGTCATTGCTAATTCAAATTGGCTTTGATATACCTTGGGATCCGGGTGGATCCATTACTTGAGCACTTTATGCCTAGCTTAATGGCTTTAAAGAAAGCGCTGCCAGGGAGACAACCCAGAAGTTTCATAGAGTCATTTATTTCCATTGAGTGCTTTTATAAAGTTTCAAAATAAAAAATATATAGAGGGGAACTTAAAACTTCACAAAAAGAAAAGTGAAAGTGAGAAGGACGAGCACCGTGGAAGCGGGAGCATGCCTTGAACTTTGTTCATGCCCATGGAAACTTCGTGAATCTTGAATTACAGAAACTTTTCAACAAAAATAATTATCCCCTTGTACAATTCCATTGTATTATAAAATTAGTGTGCCAAGATTTGCCTTTAGGATGAGTAGATTGCTTGTTGGTTTGTGCGGTGCAAAACAGAAACTTTGGTTGTAGTGCTCGATTTTACATTTTTTTTACTAGAACGTCAAACGGTTCTAAATTTTTTTGCACTGCCTTTATATACAAAATTTTTATTTTGTCTTACTTTTTTCAGAATTTTTAGAGTTACAGAAGTATGGTGGATGTTCAAATCTTTAGAAACTGTCCTGTTTTCACAAATTGTTGTTATAGCTTCATTATTTGCGTATGTTTGAATTCTTGTTGAAGCCTCCTTGACTCGGGGCCATAGAATTGTGATAGCATACAGTGGGTAATGTTCGTTTATAATTATAAAATAATGTTGCAGCAGTACATGATGGGATTTCATCTCCATTTCACTAACCCCGCCACTAAAAGTTTGGTTAGGTTTTGTGTGGATGAAGTGTTCGAAGATCGAGGAGTTCTCGATATGAGGAGAAGGAGGAGAGGCAAGAGCTAAAGCTTGGGGAAGCCCAAGGCACCCCAAGTAAATATTCAAGGAGACTCAAGCATCTAAGCTTGGGGATGCCTCGGAAGGCATCCCATCTTTCTTCAACAAGTAACGGTATGTTTTCCGATCCGTTTCATCCATGTGATATGTGCAAATCTTGGAGCGTCTTTTACATTTAGTTTTTACTTTTATTTTATGCACCATGCTGGCATGAGATAGTGCATGATTGATTTGTAGAATTCTCATTGCACTTCACTTATATCTTTTGAGTATGGCTTTATTGAATGCTTCATGTGCTTCACTTGTATCATTTCATGTTTGGATTGCCCGTTTCTCTTCACATAGAAAACCGATGTTCGTAGAATGCACTTTTGCTTCACTTATATTTGTTAGAGCATGATATTTTGTAGAAAGAATTGAACTCTCATGCTTCACGTATATCTATTTAGAGAGACAAATGGAATTGGTCATTTGCATGGTTAGTCATAAAAATCCTACATAAAACTTATGGATCACTGAATATGATATGTTTGATTCCTTGCAATAGTTTTGCGATATAGAGATGGAATATGTGGGAGGTACTAGTAAACGGTTGTGGTTAGTAAGAATATTGGTGTTAAGGTTTGGGATTCCCGAAGCATGCATGTATAGTCTCTTGTTATGCTATGAAAGTTGGAGCATGATTTATTATTGATTGTCTTCCTTATGAGTGGTGGTCGGGGACGAGCGATGGTCTTTTCCTACCAATCTATCCCCCTAGGGGCATGCATAGTATTACTTTGCTTCGAGGGCTAATAAACTTTTGCAATAAGTATATGAGTTCTTTATGGCTAATGTTAGTCCATGGATGATACACACTCTTACCTTTCCACAATTTGCTAGCCTCTACGGTACCGTGCATTGCCCTTTCTCACTTCGAGACTTGATGCAAACTTCGCAGGTGCATCCAAACCCCATGATATGATACGCTCTATCACACATAAGCCATATTATATCTTCCTCAAAATAGCCACCATACCTACCTATTATGGCTTTTACATGGCCATTCCAAGATATATTTCCATGCAACTTTCACCGCTTCTATTTGATGACTTGAGCATTCATTGTCATATTGCTTTGCATGATCATATAGCTGACATAGTAGTTGTGGATCATCCACCGTGCATCATTTTTTAATACATGTTACGCTAGATCATTTCACATCCTGGTACATGCTAGAGGCATTCATATAGATTCATACTTTGTCATAGGTATCGAATTGTAATTTTTATTTCTTTTGAGTTATAAGTAAATAGAAGTGTGATGATCATCATTATTCATTTTTAGAGCAGTGCCCCAGTGAGGAAAGGATGATGGAGACTATGATTCCCCTACAAGTCGGGATGAGGCTTCGGACAATGAGAGAGAGAAAAAAAGAAAAAGAAAGAAAGAAAGAAAGAAAAAAAAAGAAAAAAAGAAAAAAAGAAAAAGAAAAAAATAAACAGTGAGAAGGGGCATTGTTAGTATCCTTTACCACACTTGTGCTTCAAAGTAGCACCGTGTTTTTCAAATGGAGAGTCTTCTATGTTGTCACTTTCAAATACTAGTGGGAATATTTCATTATAGGATTAGTTGCACACCCACTTCGTTTTCATATGGAGCTTTCACACACTTATAGCTCTTAGTGCATTCGTTGCATGACAATCCCTACTCCTCACATTGATATCAATTGAAGGGTATCTCCATAGCCCGTTGGTTAGCCGCGTCGATGTGAGACTTTCTTACTTTTTTGTCTTCTTTATATTTACCCCTATCATCATACTCTATTCCACCTGTAGTGCTATATCCATGGCTTGCGCTCATGTATTGCGTGAGGGTTGAAAAAGCTGAAGCGTGTTAAAAAGTATGAACCAATTGCTCGGCTTGTCATCGGGGTTGTGCATGATAAATACTTTGTGTTAAGAAGACAGAGCATGACAAGACTATATGATCTTGTAGGGATAGCTTTCTTTAGCATTGATGTTCTAAAAGACATGATTGTTTGTTAGGATGCCTGAGTATTGATGTCTTTATGTCAAATTATAGACTATTGCTTTGAATCACTTATGTCCTAATATTTATGCCATGATTAGACATATGATCAAGTTTATGCTAGGTAGCATTCCACATCAAAAATTATCTTTTTTATCATTTACCTACTCGAGGACGAGCAAAAATTAGGCTTGGGGATGCTGATACGTCTCCGTCGTATCTATAATTTTTGATTGTTTCATGCCAATATTATACAACTTTCACATACTTTTGGCAACTTTTTATATGATTTATTTGGACTAACTTACTTATCGAGTGCCCAATGCCAGTTCCTGTTTGTTGCATGTTTTTGTATCGCAGAAAATCCATATCAAACGAAGTCCAAACGTGATGAAACTCTACGGAGAATTATTTTGGAATATTTGTGAATTTTAGGAGGTCGAATCAATGTAAATGGTGGCCCGAGGCCACCACAACCCACCAGGACGCGCCACTAGGCCCAGGCGCACCATGTTGTATTGTGCCCTCCTCGAACATTGGTTGGAGCTATACTTCGGGTGCAAGGAAGCTTATATCCGGAAAAAAAATTGTGTAAAAAGATCACTGCAACCGGAGTTACGGATCTTTGGGAATATAAGAAACGGTTTTCAGCCAGATCTGGGGAGCGCGAAACAGCAGAGAACAGCGAGGGAGATCCAATCTCGGAGGGGCTCCCATCCCTCCGCCACCATGGAGGCCATGGACCAGAGGGGGAACTCTCCTCCCATCTAGGGAGGAGGCCAAGGAAGAATAAGAAGGAGGGGGGCTCTCGCCCCCTCTCTCCCGGTGGCACCAGAGTGCCGTCGGGGCTAGGATCGTGACGACGATCTACATCAACAACCTTGCTACCGTCAACACCAACTTTCTCCTCCTCTATTCAGCGGTGTAACACCCCTTCTCCCCGCTGAAATCTATACTTAAACATGGTGCTCAACTCCATATATTATTTCCCAATGATCTATGGTTATCCTATGATATTTGAGTAGATCCGCTTTGTCCTATGGGTTATTCGTGATCTTGGTTGGTATGATTGTATATTTTATTTATGGTGTTGTCCTATGGTGCCCTCTGTCTCACGCAAACGTGAGGGACCCCCGTTGTAGGGTGTTGCAATATGTTCATGGTTTGCTTATTGTCAGTGTTGCAGGGGTGATAGCAGCCTAAACGCGGATAAGTGGGTTATGGCGTATGGGAGTAAAGAGGACTTGATAGTTAATGCTATGGTTGGCTTTCATGACCTTAATGATCTTTAGTAGTTGCGGGTGCTTGCTAGAGTTCCGAACATAAGTGCATATGATCCAAGTAGAGAAAGTATGTTAGCTCATGCCTCTCCCTCATATAAAATTGCAAGAATGATTACAAGTACTTGTTATTGATTGCCTAGGGACAAATAACTTTCTTGTTGACAAAAACTATCCACTTTTACTACCTTGCATTTTATTCGTAATTTTACCCTCGCAAAGTACTCGTAGTTTTATTCTTGCAAAATAGTTTCATACTTGTTTTAGGTAAAGCAAATGTCAAGTGTGCGTAGAGTTGTATCGGCGGTTGCTAGAACTTGAGGGAATATTTGTTCTGACTTTAGCTCCTCGTTGGGTTCAACACTCTTATTTATCATAGAAGGCTACAAACGATCCCCTATACTTGTGGGTTATTAAGTAGTTCCAACACTTTGAGTTGAACCCAGTAGTTGTGTGTGCGTTGTTTACTTCCTCGTAAGTTTCTGGATAGTAACTTGTGAGTTTAACTGTCAGTGATCCAGTAAGAGTTTAGGGCTTAGCTTTGGGATTTAGCAATATCTTAGGAAGGTAATGAAGCTCAAGAAAACTCAGCCTCATTGCATCAAAGAAAAATATACTTGATGTGTAAAGTGCCTATTCTGTCCAGAACAGAAATGATTTTCTGTAGCAAAAATACTCCAAAAAGTGATGCAATATTTTTGCTCAGGGAGGTGCTCTAGGTTTCAAAGAATATTTGGGAATTTTATCAGGATTTTTGGAGCAATAAAAATTAGGGTTGCTTTGGAGCACAAGTTTCTGACATGGGTTTCAAAGAAGAAAATGAATATTTTTCTTTTATGAAAAATATTCCTTGGGTCATTTTTGGGATTTTTCACAGAAAGAAAGATGAGTTAGGGATGGAAGGATCACTTGGGTGAAAATCAAAGGCATGCCCAAGTGTTCAAGTCCATTTGAATTGATTTAGAAACTCCAAATTCAAAACAGAGGAAAAGAAGTATGGAAAAAGAGAGAAGGCAAAAACCAGACTATCACAAACCTCCCCCACTTAGGATGAATCTCGTCCTCGAGATTCAGTTGCTCGGAAAAACAATTCTTCGTAGGTTGTCCTTAAAAATTCCTCTCTTTCCTAGGTTGCTTCTTCCTCGATGTGATGCTCCCGTTGAACCTTATAAAACTTGATCACCTTACTGCGAGTGAATCTTTTTGTTTCATCCAATATCCTGAAGGGTCTCTCCTCATAGGTTAAATCCTTGGCAAGCTCAATTTCTAACATATGAGTCCTTTTCTCGGGTGGTGAAATACACATTCTCAGCTATGGACATGGAACACATTGTGTACTTCTGACAGTTTCGGTGGCAATTCCAGTTGATAAGCAATTGTGCCAGCTCTGGTCATAACTGGGAACGAACCAATATATCTTGGTGACAATTTTCCTCGAGTCTGAAATCTCTTGATTCCCTTCATGGGTGTGACTTGGAGATAGACATGTTCTCCGTGTTCAAAACTGACTTGTCAGTGTTTGGCATCATAATAACTCTTCTGTCGTGACTTAGCCAACTGCGGTCTATCTCGGATCTCCCTGACTTGCTTTTTAGCTTCCAATATTAAATCAGTTCCAAAAATGCGCCTATCTCTGGTTTGGGATCAGTTTAATGGAGTGCGGCACTTACGGCCGTACAAAGCTTCATACGGGGACATCTTCAGACTGGTTTGGAAACTGTTGTTGTATGAGAATTCCGCATATGGCAGACAATCTTCCCACTTGGGTCCGTGGGCTAACACACATGCTCGAAGCATATCTTCAAGTATTTGATTTACTCGCTCAGTCTGACCGTCTGTCTGCGGGTGATAGGCTGTGATGTATTTGAGGGCGGTCCCCAAGGCTTGATGGAGTCAGGACTAGAATGCGGAGGTAAGGAGTGAACCTCGGTCTGAAGTGATTGTTCTTGGCACTCCATGCAGACTGGCAATCCGGGACACATATAATTGTGCAAGTTGATCGGCTCGATACGTGGTGCAGATGGGAATAAAATGAGCCACCTTAGTTAGTGTGTCCACCACGACACATATTGCATCGTTGCCTCGGTGAGTCCTAGGTAGACCGGTGACAAAGTCCATGCAGACATCATCCCATTTCCATTGCGGAACAGGTAGGGGTTGGAGAAGTCCGGTGGGTTTCTGGTGTTCCGCCTTCACTTTGTTGCATATATCACAACAAGCGACAAAGTATGCGATGTCCTTTTTCATTCCATTCCACCAAAATATTTGTCAAAGGTCTTCGTACATTTTGGTGCCTCTAGGGTGAATCGAATACGAGGATTCGTGTGCTTCTGCCAAAATCTTCTTTCTCAAGTCTGCTTGCTCAGGTACATATATCCGTCCTCGAAACCTTAGTGTACCGTGCGAACCCTTAGATAAATCCTGTGTCTTTCCTTCTTGTAGATGTTTTATATGGCCTTGTAGAATTGATTCGTCTGCTTGGGACATGTGAATGTCATCCTCGAGAGTAGGAGTTACTTCCAATATATTTGCAAGGCCGATGTCTACAATTACCAAGTTAAGTCGAGAAATCTCTTGTTGGAGTTCGGGAGGCAAGGACTCTATCATGGCATTTAAACTAGCAGGCTTGCAGTTGAGGGCATCAGGAACCACGTTGGCCTTACACAGATGGTAATTTATTCCCAGATCATAGTCCTTGACCAACTCGAGCCATCTTCGCTGTCAAAGGTTTAAGTCTGGATGAGTAAAGATATATTTGAGACTCTTATGGTCGGTAAATATCTGACACCTTTTTCCAATGAGGTAATGTCTCCAAATTTTTAGAGCGTGCTCAACTGCGGCCAACTCCAAATCATGAGTAGGATAATTTCCTTCGTGGGGTCGTAGCTGGCGGGATGTGTAGGCTACAACCTTGACATCTTGAATGAGTATGCATCCAATACCTTTCCTGGATGCATCACAGTACACATCAAAACTACAGTAAATGCATGGAAGAGTCAATACCGGTGGTGATGTTAATCTGTTCTTTAGCCCATTAAAGCTCTTCTCACAGTCCTCAGTCCATTCAAACTTCTTATCTTTCTTGAGGAGCTCTGTCATTGGCTTCACAATCTTGGAAAAAATCTTCGATGAAATGGGGGTAATATCCGGCTAATCCAAGAAAACTTCAGATTTCGGATACAGTCGTGGGTTCTACCCAATCAAGCACATCTTTCAGTTTGCTGGGATCCACAACTATGCCTTCTGCTGACAGAACATGTCCCAAAAATCCGACTTGTTTGAGCCAAAACTCACACTTGCTGAATTTTGCATATAGATGATTGTCATGGAGTCTCTGCAAGACTACAGTGAGATGTTCCTTGTGCTCTTCTTCACTTTTTGAGTATATGAGAATGTCATCGATGAAGACCACCACAAACTTATCCAAGAAATCCATGAATACCTTATTCATCATATGCATGAAAAAGGTAGGGGCATTTGTGAGACTGAAAGACATCATCGTATATTTGTAAAGACCGTATAGGGTAGTAAATGCGGTCTTAGGAATATCTTCCTTCTTCATCTTGAGCTAATGGTACTCGGTCCTTAAATCAATCTTGGAAAATACTTTTGCCCCACTGAGTTGATCGAAAAAATCGTCAATTCTTGGAAGTGGATATTTGTTCTTGATGGTGACATCATTCATCCGACGGTAGTCCACACACATCCTGAGACAGTCGTCTTTCTTGTCCACTAATATTGTGGGTGATCCCCATGTTGAAGTGCTCAGGCGGATATATCCTTTCTGAAGCATCTCATCAAGCTGTTTCTTTAACTCCACTAGTTCTGATGAAGGCATTCGATAATACTTCTTGTATAAAGGTGTTGTCCCGGGCATAAGGTCAATTGCAAACTCGAGCTCCCGGTCTGGCGGCATTTCTGGTTATTCCTTAGGGAATACATCGCGGAACTCATTGACCACAGGAATTAAATCCAATTCTTCAGCTACAGTGGCAAAGACTAGTTCTCTCTTGGGTATGCTTCTACGGGCAGAGAATTTTGTGGATTGCCCTTCCTGACTTGTCAAGGTGACTTCTCGGGTCACACAGTTTATGTATACTTGATATTCGGTCAACCAGTTAATTCCCAAAATAACATCCAACTTGGCAGACTCAATGACTATCAAAGAAGTTGGAAAATGGACTCCCTTGATATCAATTTCCAAATTATGACAGACCAGATTGCTTCTGAGCATGGATCACGGGGATTGAACCATCATACTTTTCGCAAAATCAAGCAAGGAAATTTGTTTTGGTCAACAAAACTCCAAGAAAGAAAAGAGTGGGAAGCCCCAGAGTCAAATAAAATTATTGCAGGTTATTAATAGGAAACATACCAATGACGTCTTCTGGGTCTTCTTGGGCTTCGTCCGTGGAGAGGTGATAAACTTGCCCTTGGATGGTCCTCTGGACAGGGTATGGTCCCATGTAGTTGACTTGCGGCTAGAATGGGGCATTTGGCTTGCCGCTCTTGGGGCACTGTCTGGCATAATGTCCGGTTTGCACACAATTTAAGCAGGAGTTGTTGCGCTGACACTCTTCGCAAACTGGACTAGTCACGACATTATTGACTTGAGTAGTGGTCTTGTTTACATTCTGCTGCCAATTTGGTTTGTATTCAACTTGAGTCTGCTGCCAAGTACGAGCCTTTCGCACTGGCTGTCCGTCCTTCTTAGGCTCGAATTTTTACGCTTGTGGTCATTATTCATGGGTCAGTTTTCATGCATAGGCTTGTGCTCCCTCTCTGCAATGAGGGGTTTGTTTACCAAAGCTTGGAAGTCTGGAAAGTCAAGCATACTGAGAGTACACATGAGGTGTTGGTTTAATCCTCCAAGGAACCTGTCGATCTTCCTTTCTTCCGTGGCCACATCATAGAGAGAATAAAGGGCCAAATAGTTGAACTTGTGCAAATATTCACTTACTGACAGATTTCCTTGAGTGAGAGCAAGGAATTCACATTGCTTGACCTTCATAATACCGGCGGGAATATGGTACTTGCGGAAATGGTCCTTCAAATTTGTCCAAGTGATTTCTTCGCCCGCAGGCCACATAGCTTTAGCATTATCCCACCATATAGTAGCAGCTCCTTCAAGATAGTGTGTAGCAAACGGAACATTGTCAGCTTCTTGAATACGAGCAATCTCAAGCTTCTTCTCAATAGTTCGCAACCAATCATCGGCTTCCAAAGGATCAACCACTGGACTGAAACTGGGAGGCTTAGTCCTTTGAAAATCTGACAGCTTTGAGTGATGACCATTCTGATTCCCATTCTGCTCAACCATAGATTGCACAATTTTTAACAGCTCAATCAGATCATTTTTCCTTCTTTCTTCAAACATGCGCTTAATTTGTTTAGTGGAGGGCGGATGTGGCGGTGGAGGCGGTGGTTGCGCATACGGCTCGGGGGAATGTCCTGCGTGTCTTGCTGAGTGACGAACAGGGACATCCTCACAAGTATTCGTGTTGCTGCCTCACTGCATCATCCTACTGTTTGTTTTCCCCAATAAAAGCAACCGCGATGAGCAACATCCAAAACTGGGAGGAAAAGCCAGCGACAAACCTGAAAGAAGCGAAACAAAATATCGAGAAACACAGCGAATAATAAAAAGTTCCAACATAATTATACATAGACTCATACATGAAAGGTAGACATCATGACGGGTGCGACTACTCGCATACATGAAACGATACATCATGGCTCATACAACTACATATGTAAACCACCTGACCACTACGGATACTCAGATGCTCTAGGGCTTTGCCAGCGTTGCTGGGTCCTCTCCTGGGTCGGACTCAGATCCTGAACTGACGATGTTAACCGAAACCTCCGAGTTAAAGGTAACACGACGGTGCTGCCCCGAGGGCTCTCCCTTAGAGGTAGGTGTGGGATGAGAAGGAAGCATGGGAGCTGCGGGGGTAGTAAGAAGGGATGCCCACTAAGTAGGGGCATTGTGTGGAGTCACGGTCGAGGTGCATGTGCTACTCGGAGGAGTAACCGGGGAAACAGGCGAGCTAGAACTAGGTACAATATAAGGAGTAAACCCCATAGAAGGTGGAGTGGGGTAGGATCTAGCAGCGACTAAAGCGGTGCGAGCATGAGTCAGCTCTCGAGCCAGCTCGTGTATTAGAAGATAACTAGCACTGATATGCGACCATCGTCGTGCAAACATGGGTAGTAGTGAAAACCTAGGTGAGTCTGCATCCGAACCTTGGTATAGCAAAACTCAACGAGGACCTCAAACGCAGTAAACTAAATGGCCTGAGCGGCGGTGGAAGGAAAACCGCTCTGAGAGGTACGACTGTAAGAGCCTGATGACGAACTGGAGCACAGAGTAACCACGGCATGCTACTCATACACTGAGTCGGCTAGACGCTCCCGGTACACCCGATACGCTGGGTCATCACCATGAGGGTAAAGTCGACGCCATACATTCCGAAGAAGATGCGGCGAAGTGTATGGTAAAACTCCAACTGTCACGAATACGTCACTGGAGCCATCTACACTCACAACCATTAACCAGTTAGAAATAACAATAAGCCAAGTGTATGCAATGCAGCAACCAGATACAAACACTACCGACACTCCATTAGCAAGCTATCTAATGTTCAACTAACGTGTCGGGGTCTAGCGTGTCCTATAGTCAGAGCGGCTCTGATACCAAGTGTTGTGGCACCCGGCTCAGAGCAACCGGTTTACCTTGCATTGCCAACTCAGAGATCAAGTCTTCTGGCAACACACAACATCTTGGTACATAAAACAACCGCTTTATTGAAGCTAGCGGAAAAATAGTGCAAGATTACATCAAGTAGCGAGGACAAGCGACCCACACAGTGCGGCTGAACAGTATGTACATTATTTAGTGAACATAAAGGGGCCTCTATTACGACAACTACGTGGCAGCAGAACGACGATGAAGCGGGACTCCATAGCACAGGGACACCAATGTGGACACGATCTAGACATGACAACAGTCCTATCCGGTTAGACTTTCCTGAAATCTAGCATAACACGCCAAGTCAATACATTGATTGCACTTGCAAGTTCGCAACAAGCATAAACATAATGGCAAACAATATCATGACATTTAATCAAGTTGAATGCAAATAACAACATACTACTCATGCCATGCAACCAAACTTGTGCACTGAGTCCCTCAGACTCTCTTACCAACGGGTTACATCGTAACCAAACGGTGATCATTCACGGATCACAAACGAAACCCCACTTGGTTTCCACAACGGTCAGTCTCACTGACATCATCAGCACTCAACCAGTGCCTTGCATATAACTTAGTATGCAAGATTACATTATAAATGTTGATCCATGGTGTGACTTACTTACGAGTTGTGTCACTACAAGAATCAGGAACTTTGCCGTCCGCAACGGCTGACGGCAAAGGCACACATGACGAATGGCAAAGACCTTTGTTGTCAGCTAGCAGACGGCAACACGTCCAGTTGAACAGGCTATGGCAAAAGCCTCTTTGCCGTCAGCTAGCGGACAACAAAGATGAAAATGGCTTTGCCGTCCGCTGACGGATGGCAAAGATCTTGGACGGCACAGGTGGCAGTTCAGGTTCGTTAAGTGGTTAACGACGTGCTTTGCCATCTGCCAGCGGACGACAAAGATGCAAAGGCATTTGCCATCTGCTAGCTGACGGAAAATCTGCCAAATAGGCCAGCCCCTAATTCCCAGGTTGCTACCACGTGGCAGCTTTGCCGTCTGTTGGCAGACGACAATCTCTTTGCTGTCCACCAGCAGATGGCAAAGTGTCTATATAGCCCCTGTTTTTTTATTTTTTTCTTAAATTCATTCAATTTTGACAGAATTTCACGTACACACACAAATATATAGGACAAATTTTATCTACAAGTGGTGGTAGTTACCCACTAGCTATTTGCCCTCCACGTGTCCTCCACTGTACCATCAAGTCGACCACGAAGTGAAATATGGGTTAACGGGTGCGTGGAACCCAATAGGTAGCAACTAATTTAATTTTTGTAATATAATAATCCGGCAAGGTACGTGGAACTGCCTCCTTACTTTTTGCCAACGTACATCCAACAAACTGCTTGTTAGATAAGCACATGAACGTGTGAATACAAAATACTAGTCTAGGTACGTACATACTTTTTTTTGTTAGAAATAGGTAGTATGGAGTATATAGTGTAACATTTATAACTTACTTTCTAGATTTTTCATGATATAGTACAAAATATATCCATTTTTTTAAACCACATGGAGTATACTCATGTATTGTTTGAGTATGTCATGCTAACATAAATCTGGAGTATGGAGTATTAACATAAAAGAAATATGGAGTATGGTGTATGGTGTATGGAGTATGTAGTACGTAGTATAGTTTATTCTTTACATATGGAACACATGTATATATTGTTCCTCATAGTATGGACTATATTTACAAAAAAATGAGGGGAATATATTTACAAGTTGTAGTATGTAGTATGTCTATATCCTTTTTTAGATGGCAGCATATAACATTTTTCTTCTGAAAAGAAACATGTATATATATATATACTTTTCTTTGGACCTAAATATTAAGTAAGTATGGAGTATTCATCGCAAAAAAAGTGAGTATGGAGTATTAACATAAAAGAAACATGGAGAATGGTGTATGGTGTATGGAGTATGGTGTATCCGTGTATTGAGTACGGAGTATGTAGTATGTAGTGCAGTTCATTTTTTTAGGTATGCAATACATGTAGATACTCTTCCTTGTAGTATGGAGTACATTCACACACAAAAATTGAGGGGAGTATATTTACAAGTTATAGTATGGAGTCTGTATACATCCTTTTCAAAATGGCAGTATATAACATTTTCTTCTGAAAGAAACATGTATATATAGTTTTCTTTCGACCTAAATATTAAGTGTGTGCATCTGTGTACATAATTCTGAAGCATCGCCTGAGCATATTTTTGTAGCTCATCGGAGTATATAGAATATATAGTCGTCTTTCAGGGAAGGAGTAAAAGTTTATATACTTTGTTTTGGAAACAGTAAGAAGAATGGTACTTGCATCGAGTACAACGAGTTGAGACATTCGATATACAAATTTCATACATATGTCATGGTACGCATGCATCACGGGGAGTTAGCAAGCTTTTTTTTTTGCGGGGAGTTAGCAAGCATTGATCGTGGCCACATGCATCAGACATTCATGCGTGTTTCTAGGGCGCCGTCCTCTGCACTGCCGCACGTTCCGTGCAATCGCCGGCGGATCTCCGTCGAGTCTATCGCCCAACCACCGTTGTTGTCCCTCGTCAGATGCCTATGATCCCGGTTGGTAGCACGACCAAAATTGGTAATCAGATCCATGGAGAAAGAGATGCCATTAATTCCAAATCCCCTATTATCTAGATCATGTACGTAGATACAAAAACTGATTAGTATTGGATATTTCACCAGAAAGAAATCTGCCAAGCCGCTCAAGATCCAAAAGTGCAGCTGGGCGGCGGCCATGCGACAAGCTAATTAAAATACTCATGATTTCAAAGGGCAGGAAAATAGTAGTGTTTGTTACGGCCAAATGGGTTGGTAAATAAATGCGAGCTTGGAAACCCGTTTAGAAAAGCACACATCTCAACGAATCCAGTGGTAGAAAATGTGGGTGTAACTACCACTAGGTGGTAGAATATATATATACACACACACACACACACACACACACACACACACACACACACACACACACACACACACATTTCAAAATAATTTCAACAATAAGTTTCCAACAAGAGATATATACAAGTTTCCAACAGTTCCATATATACAATAAGTTTGCAACAAGAGATATCCAACAAGTTTCCAACCAACAACATATCCAACAAGTTTCCACAAATAAAAAGGAAGCACAAGCACAAGTAAAAGTTTGCAACAAGTTTCCATCAATGCTAGCTTCCTCATCTCAAGCAAATCTGCAAATTAGGAAAGTTGAAAGTTAGAAGAAGAAGAAGAAGACTAAATATAAGAAAAAGAAGAAGAAGAAGAAAAGAAAAAGAAGAAGAAGAAGAAATAGAAGAAGAAGAAGAAGAAGAAGATTGCTTCTCTTCTTCTTCTTCTTCTTCTTCTTCTTCCTTCTTCTTCTTCTTTTTCTAACTAAGGTAGGTAAAAATGTCATTTTTTAGCTAAGGTAGGTAAAAATGCTAAGTGTATAGGTCATTTTAGAGCTAAGCTAGGTAAATGAAGTAGCTAATCTAATTATAGATAATTATTGAGCTATCCTAGGTTGTTATGCCATTTTGTACCTAAGTGAGCTAATTATGTCATAAATGAAGTAGTTAAGCTAATTATAGATCATTATTGAGCTATCCTAGGTTGTTATGCCATTTTGTACCTAAGTGAGCTAATTATGTCATAAATGAAGTTGCTAGCTAATTATAGATCATTACTGAGCTATCCAAGGTTGTTATGCCATTTTGTACCTAAGTGAGCTAATTATATCATAAATGAAGTAGCTAAGCTAGTTATATATCATTATTGAGCTATCCTAGGTTGTTATGCCATTTTGTACCTAAGTGAGCTAATTATGTCATAAATGAACAAGCTAAGCTAGATATAGACCATTATTGAGCTATGCTAGGTTGTTATATGCCATTTTCTAGCTAACAAAGCATTTGTTAAGCAAAACACTTGGGAAAACTTACCATGATCCGGGAGGTGAAGGGTCGATCAGGGTTGCGCCATCGTGAGACGGAGAAGGATCGGTCGATCCTTTGTGGCAGGCGTGCTGCATGAAAGATCATTTGCAATGTTTAGTTAGCATGATGCAACTGAAATGTGAATACTAGTAACTAATGACCATTCAAATGAAACTCATCGTGTACGCTATAGCAATCTAGGGCATCGGCAGAGGGGTCTGGCCGGTTTTCTGGCACACGGACTGCACATTTTGTTTTCATGAGTCAGTCATATGAGTTAGTAATGAAACAAACATTGCGTGCATGATTTGACTAGTATGCGGGAGAAACTTACCACGAGGATCTCGTATATGGCCCGGTGACTCGCGTCGTTCCGATTCCTCTCCGCCTCCAACAGATTAGTCGCCCTCTCCTCCATGTCCCTCACCTTCTCCTCCACTTGCCTTGTTGCCTCCGCCACAAGCTCCTGGGCCCGAGCCTCGCTAGCGAGATCCACTAGTCGTGGTTGAGTCCTCATCTCTGGAAGAGATTTCGTCTACCACTTCTTGATCTCCGAGAGACTTCTAGGACAACGTATGAGCCCGTCCCCAATGGCTACGTGGCCATGTTTCCTCCCATCACCAAATACCATCACAAGCTCAGGATCAAAAGGACTCTGGCTCAGGTTGAAGTCCTCGCCTTTCATCTCCTTCCCCCAGTCTCTGTACCTCACAAGCTTGTTGTGGGAGGAGATGTTGGTGAAGCTATCTGGATGATTGAGGTCATCCTCCAAGAATGCCTTGGCCTTCTTGTACGTGGCACTATGGGCCATGACATAGAGGTTGTATAGCGGAGGCACCTCCTTCTTGTTGTGTTTTGCCTGAAAGAGAGGAACAGGGGTAAATTAGTAATTAAAGCTAGCATGAAGAATGAAATTGCATGAATCGAACCACATACCCAGTGATCCTCGTACTCAAATAGGTTGGAGCTCCCTTGATGGTGCGTCACACCTCGCATCTGGGCCCGCTTGTCCCTGGCCTTGTTGTGGGTGGCTAGCCATTGGGGAGAGCACCACTCATCCACCAACCTTTTCCAATTGTCCATCTTATCCGCACACCATCTCGGGGGCACCTAAGTTAGACAAAGAGAAATTTCAGCTTTACTCCTACGAATAAAATCAAGGAAACTGGTACAAAGCCTTAAGAATAGGCAATTATCGTCATGTACTTGTCCTTACTCAGATACTTGAGGCGGCACTTATTCTTCTGCCTCCCTATGTTAGTTGAGGCGTAGTAGTCTCGAATAGCCAGGACCCAAGCCTCGTGCCATGTGTTCTGAAGTAGTCGCTTGCACTCGGCTTCGAGAACCATAGCCGCGCCCGCCTCATGTTCTTCAAGACACCTGTAGAAGGTTTGCAATCAAACAAGACAACACCAATCATTAGTACAATCACTAGGTAATGTTGCTTTTTAATTCTGTAAAGGAGAACTTACCCAAAATCGCCGTCTCACAATGTCGGCCACCGTCTCACACACGTCAGCGTCGACCATCTCCCCCAGCGGGGCCAGGGCAGCCTGGTATAGCTCCCAGGTGAGTGCGCTAGCTGTGGAATCTCACCCTCATCGGGCAACATGACCCACCCCGGGAAGTTGTGCCAAACTAGAGTGCCAAGGACCTAGTTGGGCCTGCGGATACCATCAACGTGTACCCAACCCCTACAGTATGACAAGGCCAACACATTAGATATTAATTTGAACAAACATGAAGGAAAAAGGTTAAAAAGAGTAAATTAATGCACTTACTTCTCCCCGTTAGGCTGAATCAACAACCTCTGGTCGCGGGTCGCGAACATGGACGGTAGCTTAGAACCACTACGTTGGTAGACCTTCTTGCCCTCCTCAACCCGCTCTCTCTCGCTGTAGCTATCCTTAGATAAGGTCTCCTCGAGATCATCATCATGGTCGCTAGTCTCCGAAGTCATGTGTGACGAAGACTCTAGGACCCTAGTCTCCTGGGAGGAAGACTGTGGGACCCGAGTCTCTTGGGAGGAAGACACTCGGACCTGAGGCTTGGTGACCAGAGGCTCATCATCCCGAGGCTCATGGACCGGAGTCTGACACGGGTCCAGGTCAGACAGGTCCACCTGTTACGGAGCACTCCGATGGTCCGGAGACTCAGCGGCGGGTGGCGGCGAGGAAGGCAGAACAACCTTCTTACCTCTGCCAGCACCTCATTCACCTCTACCTGCACCCCTCTTCTTCCCCTGACCTCCTCTCCCAGCCGAAGAAGAAGCGCTCGCCGAAGGTGCTGGGGGTGTGTGCATGCTGTCTACTAGCGCCCTTCAAAGGTTATGGGGTGGAATAACAACACCCCTCCCACACGTCAATGTAGGAGGCTCGGAGCGCTCTCGACCCAAGCCCACCATCTGTCAACACCTGCAATGAGAAAGAGTAAACGAAATTAGTACAACATAAACATAATTAAAAAAATAGTGTGTATCATCATCATGAACATAGTAAAAAAATCTGGGTGTCATGTCGGGGGTCGGTGTGTCGGTGGTGTCGTGTCGGGGTGTTGTGTCGGGGTCGGGGTGCCCCTCGGCAACCCTCAACCATCGGCAACCTGCGGGGGTCGGGGTGTCGTGTCAGGGGTCGGATTGTCCGTGGTGTCGTGTCCAGGGTCGAGGGGTCGGGGTGTTAGGGTGTCGTGTCGAGGGTCGAGGGGTCGGGGTGTCGTGGTCGAGGGTCGAGGGGTCGGGGTGTCGTGGTCAGGGGGTCGGGGTGTCGGGGTTGGGATGGAAAATCCTCGACCCCTCCTAATTGTTCTTCCTAATGGTTGGACAATTGGGGCTCACGCCATTGTCAACATAGTCAATAAACGAGAGAACTACACTACGAGCGGCTGACACCAGGGACCCAGCAGGTCGCGCAGTTTTTTTAGGAACAAGCAGTTCTTATTTATACTAGTTTTAGCAATGGAATCAGGGTAACAACGGGGCTGTGCGGGGGCTGTGGCCCGTCTAGCCAGGGTTTTATTTATGTTTACCACATCATGGGCCCAGTTGTGTTTTTTTCTTTCTGAAAATGGCTAGCATAGTTCTATTTTTTTAAAAGAAATACCCAAACAAGGCCTACTTGCTTTATCGGCCCTGCTGGGCTGCAAATCTTTCAAGAGGAGGAGAGTTTCATTCTGTTTGCCCAGAAATGGG
Organism: Triticum timopheevii; assembly: GCA_963921465.1. Taxonomy (NCBI): domain Eukaryota; kingdom Viridiplantae; phylum Streptophyta; class Magnoliopsida; order Poales; family Poaceae; genus Triticum; species Triticum timopheevii. Next base: position 91,458,011 of record OY997271.1, read on the forward strand.
CTGTACATTTTTAAAACACATCAAACCGGGAATTAGTTTCAATTTTTTTATCACAAGATTTTAAATTCCATTGATTTTTATGCATGGACAATTATTTGGATTTTATATTTATATAAATTATTTTTCAAAATAGTTTGAATATGAATCGATATTTCTGGATTAAAAACAGTTGACCGCACCGAAATATGCAAAATTTTGTATACTTTTTAACTGTGGCCACAATATGGAGTGTAATGCTAATAAAAAGAAGATGGGCTCAAAAAAGATTCTTAAGAATTAGCAAATGGGATGTACATTATTAGAAATAATGGAAGATGGGTTGTATGCTGTTTTCCACAGATTTGAGGCTGACTTGTGCGCCTACTACAGGTTGATGCATATGCTTTCATAAAAAAAAAGGTTGACACACACGCAACGCCCTGTTAACTTATTCAACACACGAGAGCAGTGACTATTGGATGTCCATCCAACGGTTGTCGTGCTTCTTAAATCTTTGCTCTTCATGCTCCAGCCGCTCAAACAAGCGTCGGCGGGACTGCCTGCTCCCTCCTCCCGCGGCCGGCTATGCTGCCGTGTGGGCCTCACGGCCCCACCATACTCCCATCGCTGGCCTAGCCATCCCTCTACTCACCCACACCTGCTGTTATTCTCCGTGGACGGCAGACAAACCAGTAAACCCTCGTACTCCTCCGCGTGGGAAACAACTGCCGAGTATTCCCTGGCTCCGTGTCGTTCCCTTCCTAGGCCTCGCCGTCGTCCACCGCCCTGGTGCTCTCGGCGCGGCCTGGTCAACGTGGTCAATGAATGACATCCATTAGAAGTGGACTGTACGTGGAGAGGCTGACAGTTGGGTCCACGGCCGCACACAAGGAAATGCCTCCTTATTACACGCAAAATAATGATTCCTCCACCTGACAGGTAGGGCCTCTGTATTTCGTGAAAAAAACGTTCCCCCCGCTGATAGGTCGGACCCACCAGCTATATATTTGCACGCAAGGAAGTGCCTCCTTATTACGGCCAAAAAAATGAATACCCCCTGCTAGCTGGGACCCACCATATTGTTGGGCTGACTTGTGGGCCTACTAAGTTGACAGGGACGGAGGGCTTTGTCAACTTAGTCAATACTCAAGTGACCGTATGATGTCCATCCAACGGCCATAGTGCTTCTTTAACCTCTGGTCTTCTTGCTCCAGCCGCCCAAAGCAGCGCCGGTCGTGCCACCTGCTCCTGCCTCCAGTGGCTGGCTGTGCTACCGCGGAGGCCTCACTGCCCCCATACTACTCCCACCACTAACCAGGCCATCCCTCCTCTCACCCACACCCCCTGTTATTCTGCGGCGACGGCAGCCTCACACCGCAGCCGAACCAGTGAACCCTCGTACTCCTCTCCGCGTGGGCGTCCACTGCCACGTCTTCCCCAGATCCGCATCATCCCCTTCCTAGGCCTCGCCGTCGTCCACCGCCGTGGTGCTCTCGACGCGGCGTGGTCAACGTGGTCAAGGAACGACTTCCATTGGATGTGGATTATACGTGGAGAGGCTGGCAGCTGGGTCCACGGACGCAGCAAGGAAGTGCCTCCTTATTATGTGGAAAATAATGATAACTCCATCTGACAGCAGGGACCCATCGGACGGGCCACTGTATTCCGCGAAAAATACATTTCCCCCCTGACTGCTGGGACCCACCAGCTACATCTTCGCATGCAAGGAAGTGCGTCCGGGCAAAAAAAAAACGATTCGCCCCCCTGACTGCTGGAACCCACCAGCTACATCTTCGCATGCAAGGAAGTGCCTGACAGTCGGGACCCACCTGGTCGAAGCATACGTAGCGTTGTCATTCTGGTTGCGAACGTGTGCATACATATATACTGGTCGATGTAGAGGCGCGCACATGTCGTAGTAGAGGCGCGCACATAGCATGTACACGTACATATAGCAGCCAGTGTGCAAGAAAGAAAATACAGCCATGTACGTACATACGGGCGGGGTCTCGAACGCCTACTCACGCATATATACGTACGACCAAGGCTCATGTACATGGCTGGGTCCGAACGGAGAAACAGCATCGTCGTCGTGTTCATGGGGAGCCAACCGGCTGGGTCAGAATGGAATGTGTCGTCGTGTTCATCGGGAGGGCTTGGATGGAACAGGTGATGGAAACGAGGCCTGGCATACTGCAGAACGGAGGAAACGGCCTTGTGTTCGACCGGCCACGTTCGAAACGGGATCTTGTTCATCGGGAGGGGTCTGGCGTACCGCAAAACGGAGGAAACGGACCTCCTATGGTCGAAATGGGGTTCCTGTTGATCGGGAGGGGTGTGGCGTACCGCAAAACGGACGAAACGGACTTGTATTGGAGCGCTACGGTCGAAACGGGGGTCCTGTTCATCGGGAGGGGTGTGGCGTACCGCAAAACAGAACTCCACAGGATACTGTTCATATCCATTGTCGACCTCCTCCAGCCTCCACAGGCTACTGTTCATCCACCATCGACCTCCTCCAGCCTCCACCTGCGAGTGTTCATCCACAGGCTCCTGTTAATCCAGCCTCCACCGCGCGCTACTCCACTGGCTACTGTTCAACCACCCCTCTCCACGGGCTCTTGTTCAACCACCCGTCAATGGGCTACTGTTCATCCACCCCTCCACCGTCTACTGTTCATCCAGCCCTCCACGGGGTCGTCCTGTTCATCCAGCCCTCCACGGGGTCTTGTTCATCCAGCCCCAACCGGCTCGATCGATCGGGGTCCTGTTCATCCAGAGGCAACGCCACGGGTCCTGTTCATCCACCCCACCGCTCACTGTTCATCCAACCCTCCCCCCCCCCGCAATGCTCACTGTTCATCCAAACCCCCTGCAATGCTCACTGCTCAATCAGAGGCAGCATCGATCGGCTTCAGTTAGCAGTAGTAGCAAAGGAATCGCTCGATCGCTCGGGTTCAGTAACGCGTAGCCTGCAGTGCAATCGCTCGGGTTCAGTTAGGCAACGCCTCGCTCGGGTTCAGTTAGAGCCCAACGCCTCGCACACACGCGCGTACATGTACAAGAGAAACGTGCATCGCTCGGCCCTCGGCCACCCACCGTAACCGGGAACCCGCCGAAATTTTCCTTGCCCTTGCTTCTACCATGGTTTTTTCCGTCATGGACGGCCCAAAGAATGTCATGAAGCTGCGTCTCCGGCCTGCTGTCGCTGTCAAAACCGGCGGATCTCGGGTAGGGGGTCCCGATCTGTGCGTCTTAGGCTGATGGTAACAGGAAGCAAGGGACACAATGTTTACCCAGGTTCGGGCCCTCTCGATGGAGGTAAAACCCTACTTCCTGCTTGATTAATATTGAAGATATGTGCAGTACAAGAGTAGATCTACCACGAGATCATAGAGGCTAAACCCTAAGAGCTAGCCTATGATGGTATGATTGTAATTGTGATCGGCCTTCTAAGGACCATCATCTCCGGCTTATATAGACACCGGAGAGCTAGGGTTTACATGGAGTCAGTTACAAGGAAGGAAACATAATATCCGGATCACCAAGCTTGTCTTCCATGCAAAGGAGAGTCCCATCCGGACACGAGCCGAAGTCGTGAGTCTTGTATCTTGATGCTTCAATAGTCCGAAAGATGTATATAGTCCGGCTGTCCGGATACCCCCTTATCCAGGACTCCCTCAGTAGCCCCTGAACCAGGCTTCAATGACGATGAGTCCGGCGTGCAGTCTTATCTTCGGTATTGCAAGGCGGGTTCGTCCTTCCGAATACTCCAAGGTTATTATCGAACACGTAAGCCGTGTCCGGATCTGCAAGATGATCTTCACATACCCTAGCATAAATCCGTTCTGCTGGGAATTTTTATACGTCGTGCCCTTGCATCATGGCCAGGTCCAATATGAACCGGTGTCTCCTGCTCCACCTCGACTCGCGTTGCAAGGCAGTTTTATTGGCACGTCCTGCCAAAGCAGAGATCGTGTTCCTCTTAATACGGGATCTTCATCACTGTGGGCATATGTGACCCCACGGCGATTGTTGGTATGACTCCGTGTATTCTAGATAAGTCTCAAGTGGTCACGCTGAGGACTCTTGATATTCATCCCTTTTATAAAGGGGTCAAGGCCTACGCCTCTTCTCCACCTCTCCTGCCCCTTCTCGCACCTCGAGCTCCAGCACTCAAAACCTAAGCTCCAACACCCCATATCCCCCAGTATGTTCGGATCCGACGCAACAGGCCGGTGGGTGGCCTCCTCGATTCAAGAGGAGGACATCTGAAGCTTAGGGAGGTCGGATACCTGACTGCTGATATCCAGCACAGGCTTCCTGCTCCGGGGCAAGTTATCCCCATGCTAGAGCCCAACGAGAGCGTCGTGTTTGTCCCTCACTTCCTCCGAGGCCTAGGCCTCACCCTCGACCCCTTTGTGAGGGGGCTCATGTTCTACTATGGCTTGGATTTCCATGATCTGGCTCCAGACGCTGTCCTCCATATCTCGTCGTTCATTATTGTGTGTGAGGCTTTTCTCCATGTCAACCCACACTTCGGCTTATGGCTCAGTACCTTCAACGTGAAGCCGAAGATGATCGAGGGGCGACATGCAGAGTGCAGAGGTGCCATAATAAGCAAGAACACCGATGCCCCATGGCCAGAGGGTTCTTTTCCGAAAGTATCCGTTGTGTGGCAATGGTGGTTTTATGTCACAGCTCCCGGAGGCACAAAGTGGGTAGGTGCCTCTAAGTTCCGCTCGGGCCCTCCGTCACAGTTAGCATCTTGGACCGACGTAGGATGGAATTATGGGCCTGCTGGCGATGTGCCAGAACTGCAGAATCGTATCCGGGAGCTTATTGAGAGGGACATAAATCTTGTCAGCATAATGCAAGTGATGCTAGTCCAGCGGATGTTGCCGTGCAAACGTCGACCTCTCTGGATGTGGGACTTCAATCCAGAGGGTCCGCGGACTATTAAGCACTTCTTCGGCCTGAAGCTCGAAGGAATGTGTAAATTATTCTTTGGACCACGAGTAAAGTGTCCAGACACCACCGAGGATGCGGGCCTAAGCTCCAATCGCCTAGATGCCCAAGTAAGTAACCTTAAAGTTGAACACTTCATTTATATTTATCATAACTATTATTCTAACAATCCCTCCGCGACCAGGAATGGCTCGACAAGGCGAAGAGAATCAAGTGTCCGGTGCCACTTCCTGAAGGCTCGCCTGGTCCAACCATTGCGAAGATGCTGGACCGGGCGCTCAGCAAAATCCCTTCAGGGAAAGGGAAAGGAAAGGGCGGTGAAGCCAAACTTCACGCGCTGCACATCCAGACCGGGGAAATTGCTACCCCTCCTATGGAGGATAGCCGGGAAGGGGAGGTCAAAGCCTCCTCCCCACGTGGGAAGAAGAGGGCCGCCTCCGAAGATTTGGAGGCAGAGACGCCCAAGCAAGGGAAGAAAGCATCACCAAGGGGCTCTGCCGTGACGGGCACCCTCACCATGTCGTGCCCACCAACGGGCCAGCCTTCCACCGAGTCGTAAGTTTATTCATTAATTCGATGGTATGGTGTTACTCCAAGATCCATAACCGGGACTTCGTCTTTTGCAGTCTAGTGAACAGCTCTTCTCAACAGAGTTCGTCTTCGGGGGACCTCCTTCCGGAGATGATGGAGAGTGAGATTCCACTCCCCTCTCCGCCTTAGTAGGCGGGCGACACCGAGGTGTCGTCACGGAGGAGTCTGGACCTGCCGAAGCCGGAGGCTAACACATCAGCCGCCCTGAGCCCAGAGCGTTTGGCTCCCACGGGGGGCAATGAGAAGGGTTCGGCACAGTTCAGTGTCCGGTCGGACGTACTGACGGGCCGTCTGGAGCGAGCCGCGCTCTCGGAGGAGAACCTCTCTTTAATGAGCACAGTGCTCACAAAGATTTCTTCTGCTACCAGCGGTTTGAATGAGGCATTTAAAAGCCTGCTAGAAGGCTTTGAGGTATGCAGTGAAAAATGCACAAAGTTTTGGTTATGAAGCGCGCTCTAGGTGTGGTCCCTATAGATAGTAGCCCCTGAGACTCTGGTTGCCCGCCATAGGCGGCAAACGGGGGATCATATACTAATGGTTGCGCCGTACATGTGTGCAGGTATACAAGGATCCGGCAGCCGACCAGTCTGTTGAAGTTGCCGAACTAAGGAGGCAGATCAGATCCATTGATGCCGATATCACTCTGGTGAATAAACATCTAGAGGAGTCACAGGGTATGTGCTCGGTTTCCCTTATTATGATGTATAAGAGGGGCATAATATTAATGCAATGCCTTTGCACTGCATATGGTGCTGCTACCATGGAGGCCCTGAGGGCGGAACTTGCTCAAGCCAAGGAACAAGCTCGGGCTAGCAATGCGGCTGCCCTAAAGGCGGCCGAAGAATTGAGAGCCGAATAGGCTGCTCATCGCCGAAGCGAGGAAAAGATAGCCGAAATGGCCGGGGAGTTAAAAAATGCCGCCGACCAGTATGCACTCCTCGAAAAGGAGAGTAAGGCTAGTTCGGCCGAGCTGGACAAGGCACTTAATGCCTCCAAGGAGATGCGGACCGAGATCCGAAGTATGCGGGAGGAGCTCCAACAGGCCGACAAAATCGTGGCTGGGGGCTCATACTTACTGCGGACGAAGTTCTTGGATCCGAAGTATGCTTCCCTGGCTGGTCGCATGAGTCCTGCAGACGCATATGCAGACTTGGCGAATAGTACAGCTGGCGCTGTCGAGTTCTTCGAGGGTCAAGGTGATGAAGAAGTGGAGATGCTTTTCTGGTCGTAGTTCAATGCTCCCACTCGCCCGCTGCCGCTGAATGAGAAGGTGGCTACTATGGCGGAGCTGCACAGGCTGTCCGGGCTTGCAATGCGGTTGTAATAGACCATCTTTGGCCGAAGGGGCTTAAGCCGGGCAGCTATTTTGGTTTGGTGCAGCAATTCCTTGGAGCCGTGTCTCGGATTGACCCCATGAGGAGGTCGGCGTGCATACAGGGTGCGCGGATGGCTCTAGCCCGCATTAAAGCCTATTGAACGGATATGGAGACCACTTAATAGCGACCCAGGATCCGGCGGGAGGCCAATATCCAGCTGAGCACTACTTGGCGCAAGTCACAGTAGGTGCCCGCCTAATAGAGGCACAGTGCTCGAAGAATGTCTTGTTCGAGTGATAAGTCAAATCATTGTAAAAAAACAATGTTTATTTTGAATACAAGGCTATATTTATACTTTTTGCCTGAAAATATGATTGTGTCCCCTGTACGGCCGTTTTTATATGTATAGGTAGTCCGAAAGATAGCAGTCGTTGGCTTCAGCCCCCACGCATACAATGCGGGGGTGTTCGCGAAAAATATGCATAATCACACTTGATCCAACGTCTTGGTCCGTTAAAGAGGTGATCGCACGCCGAACTAGGCAACCAGACTATATAGCTGTAACACTTTCACTTAGCCATGGGAGTCTAATGGTGGGGCTACTATGTAGCCCCTGGTACATGCGCATGCATTTGAATACGGGTGCGCGTGTACATGGCCGGGAAACGGCCCTTCGTTAATGCGGAGGAATCTTTAGAGATTCCGGTGAGTCTTCGAGTGGTTGAATAGTCTCTCGCTATATCATGACAGTCAGTTTTCGGCTTTCTCTACTGAGGCGCTCGTCCGGAATTACCAGGGCACAATCGCAGTAGTTCTCCTTTGGCCTGCCTTAGCCGGTGATAACGGAACATAAGGCGGCAAAGCCAGGAGCCGGGCAAACCCAACATTTGACCAAAGACATGATTCAGAGCTGATGCATATACGGCCAAACTCGTGACGCTGAACACTCCCGAGGGTATTCGGTCTTTGTAAAAGAAAATAGGCTCATGAGAGCCTATTACAAGCCCTTAATTTCTAGGTACATGCAATTTAGTCTGCCGTGGCCAAATGCCAATAACGGCAATATCCTCTGTGGGTATAGAACCCATGGGATGGTTAAACAACAAGAGGCAGTAGAAAAGGTTTACACAGGGGCTTAATCTAAAAAGAAACCTCTTGAACGGGGCCCTACTGCACGTCTGCGCCTTTGTCTCCATTGTGCTGTATCCTGCAAGGGTATTGCGCGAACGTTGTCTGTAAAAAAAAGGAAAACTCGTAGGAGAGTGCAATGTAAGTATGAGATTGATTAAAAAAGTGTAAGATTTTGGCCTGTCAATAATGGCGAGGCAAGTGTGGGGCTGTGTTAAATATTTATAGCCCCTGGTTTCCATTATGGGATTACATATACGGTGCCCGGTTGAATTTTATCCGGGCTACCGGACTCGTCTAACCGTGTCTGTGGTCTTAATGACCAGTCATGTTTTCTGATATTAGAGGCCGCTTATAGTCCGGCCGCCAAGGCCGTCGCGTATTCCTCTGTGCGTGAAGGGCGCTCTGTGATTCCGCTAACGGTGATGACGCCACGGGGACCGGGCATCTTGAGTGTAAGGTAGCCATAGTGCGGAAATGCGTTGAAGGAGGCGAATGTCATTCTTCCTAGCAATGCATGAAAGCCGCTTTGGAAGGGTGCGATGGTGAAGAGCAATTCTTCGCTTCTGGAGTTGCCTGGGGAGCCGAATGTTACTTCCAGCACGACGGAGCCCCTGCCGTAGGCCTTAACGCCTGGTATCACCCCTTCAAAGGCGGTGTTGCTTTGGCTAATTCTGGATGGGTTTATCCCCATTCTGCAAACAGTGTCCTCGTATATTAAATTGAGACTACTGCCGTTGTCCATGAGGACACGGGTGAGACGGTATCCGTCGATTATTGGGTCAAGCACCAAGGCCTGTGATCCTCCACGCCGAATACTAGTTCGGCCGTCCATGTGATCGAAAGTGATCGGACGAGACATCTAGTAGTTAGATATGGGTACGGTGGGCTTTTCATCGTGCGCGTCTCTGAGCGCCCGTTCTTGCCTTCTTGTGAATGAGTGAGTCGCGTGGATCATGTTTACTGTCTTAACCTCTGGCGGGAATTTTTTCTGTCCCCCAGTGTTCGGCTTGCGAGGTTCGTCCTCGTCTTCACTTGGTGTTTCCCTCCCTTTGTGTTCGGCATTTAATTTGCTAGCCTGCTTGAAGACCCAGCAGTCTCTATGGGTGTGGTTCGCAGGTTTCTCCGGGGTGCCATGAATTTGGCATAGTCTGTCCAGAACTCTGTTCAGACCAGACGGTCCCTTTTTAGTGCCTTTTAATGGCTTCTTTTGCTGATCAGGTCGAGAGTCCCTGAATCCAGTGTTGAACATCGTGTTATCCTGGCTCTCTTCCTTGTTTTGGCGTTTTTTTATTACGCCGTGGCTTCCCGTTGCCATCCCTTATTTCGGATGTGCTGGGGTCGCTACTGCCTTTACGGGCCAGCCAACTATCTTCACCCGCGCAAAAGCGGGTCATAAGGCTTGTTAAGGCTGCCATTGTCCTTGGCTTTTCTTGGATGAGGTGTCCGGCGAGCCATTCATCACAGATGATGTGTTTGAATGCCGCTAAGGCTTCGGCGTCCGGAAAATCGACAATTTGATTCTTCTTAGTGAGGAATCTGTTCCAAAGCTTGCGGGTGGACTCTCCGGGCTGTTGGATTAGGTGACTTAGGTCGTCTGCATCCGGAGGCCGGACATAAATCCCTTGAAAATTGGCCCAGAAAGCATCTTCGAGTTCCTCCCAACTCCCAATTGAGTTTTCGGGGAGGCTTTTCAACCAGTGTCTAGCTGGTCCCTTCAATTTTAAGGGAAGGTATTTGATGGCGTGGAGGTCATCTCCACGAGCCATGTGAATATGTAGGATAAAATCCTCAATCCAGACCCCTGGGTCTGTTGTGCCGTCGTATGCTTCTATGTTCACAGGTTTGAAGCCTTGTGGGAATTCATGGTCCAGTACTTCTTCGGTGAAGCACAGGGGTTGAGCAGCCCCCTGTATCTGGACGTGTTCTGGCATGCAGTCGGCTGTTGCTGTGTCCGGAGTTTATTCCGAACTGGTATTTGGCTTGTATGAGCATTTGGGTGACCATAATCCCTCGCCGGTGTGTGTCTTTTAGATCCATAGATGGACCTAGCTGCACCGGATTTCTTATCCGGATGCTCACGTAGATCGTGCGCAGCGTCTATGGCCGATCTATTGCGGTTGTGAAGTGGTACGTCTGGTCTCCCGGTCGTATTATTCTTTGGTGGAACGGCCTCGTCGTCGAATTCTGGCAGTAGCTTGCGCTTCGGATAGCTTTTCGTATGGCGATCGTCGCCATATCTTTCTTCAGTGTCTAGCACTTTATTCCATCTGCGACTTAGCTTTTCCTGTGCGGCCTTAAGCTGTTGCTTCTGCTTTTTTAGACTTCTTGCAGTGGCCATAAGCTTTCTGTGGAGGTTGTCTCGTTCCACTTGTTCGTCCAAGATGATGAATGCATCGTCGTCCGGACTGTCTTCCTATTCTGGGGCGGTTTCATGAGCTCGTCCCTCCGGATCATTGTGATCGGATATTTGCTTCGAACTTGGTTTGGCGTGACCTGGCTCATCCTGCTCCATCGCTGGGTCCATGTGGTCATGGTTGCTTTCGGAGTTTACGGGTATATCGACCCTTCTTGCGCTCTTGTCTCTATTTTTGCAATTGCTGGACTTTGAGCGGCGTCTGCGCCACCTTTTTGGCTTTTGCCCGGGTGTTTTATCTTTCGGATTATTGTTGTCGTCCTTATTGGGCGTATCTACCATGTATATATTGTGTGACAAGGTAGTCCCACACCCCAGGGATTCTGGACCTTCTCCTGCATCGTCGTCCATACCGTCGATGTCTTCGGAGTCGAAGTCAAGCACGTCGGTTGAATCTTCGATCGTGGCGATGAAGTGGGTGGTGGGTGGGCAACGAATTCCTTCTTCGCCTGCTTCCCACTCGGGCCGGATATAATTCGGCCCAGAGCCTCCCAACAAAGAAAGAGACTTTAATGAGTTCAGCATGTCGCCAAAGGGCGAGTGCTGAAAGATGTCCACAGCGGTAAACTCCATTACTGGGGCCCAACCTGGCTCGGCTGGCTCAAGGGTGAGCGGACCAGGACCAACGACCGGATATGAGTCCGGGTGCCCGGGGTTACAGGCCTCCATAGAGGTGATACCTATGTTCGGCTCCACTTCCGATGTGTATGCGGCCTGTGGGGTGGGGTCTACCCCTCCGTCCTTGGGCAATGCAACCTGCCCCGGATTTAGATCCGGGGCTGCTGCCGGGATGATGTCCCGAGCATCGTCCGATAGCAGGTCTAGGCCGTGCTCATCGTGAGTGTCCGGCGCTCCTGGCACAGGCTCGAATCCGTCGAAGATCAAGTCTCCACGAATATCTGCCGTGTAGTTCAAGTTTTCGAACTTGATCTGGTGGCCAAGGGCATAGCTGTCGATCTGCTCTAGGTGGCCAAGCGAATTGGCCCGCAGTGCGAAGCCGCCGAACACAAAGATCTGTCTGGGGAGAAAAGTCTCACCCTAGACTGTGTTGTTGACGATTGAAGACGCCATCAAGCCTTGAAGCAACGACACAGAGGAACTCTCAATGAAAGCACCAATGTCGGTGTCAAAACTGGCGGATCTCGGGTAGGGGTCCCGATCTGTGCGTCTTAGGCTGATGGTAACAGGAAGGAAGGGACACAATGTTTACCCAGGTTCGGGCCCTCTCGAGGGAGGTAAAACCCTACTTCCTGCTTGATTAATATTAAAGATATGTGTAGTACAAGAGTAGATCTACCACGAGATCGTAGAGGCTAAACCCTAAGAGCTAGCCTATAATGGTATGACTGTAATTGTGATCGGCCTTCTAAGGACCACCCTCTCCGGTTTATATAGACACCGGAGAGCTAGGGTTTACATGGAGTCGGTTACAAGGAAGGAAACATAATATCCGGATCGCCAAGCTTGTCTTCCACGCAATGGAGAGTCCCATCCGGACACGAGCCGAAGTCTTGAGTCTTGTATCTTGACGCTTCAATAGTTCGGACGATGTATATAGTCCGGCGGTCCGGATACCCCTTCTCCAGGACTCCCTCACCTGCCCAGGACCAAAAGCCCATTTTCTGTCATGATTTTTTATCATAGAAGTAGGAGCCCACCACATCTATGATGATACCGGGTTTTGTCACAATTATGGTCATAGAAGTTTCATAAGTATGATAGGGAAAAAATTCGTTTGGCCCAAAATGTCACGGATGTGTCTTTTTTTGTAGTGGTGGGGAAGCAGGGAGGGTGCAGCGACCGGGCAGGGTGGGGGGAGGGGAGGCAACTGGGCGTTGACGGAGAGGTGGTGGGCCAGTGGGGGCGGCGGGGCGGTGTGGGGCGACGGGGCGGCGGCAGTTCTCGTTGGGCGGAAAGAAGATGATGAGAAAGAGAGATGGTAACGGCGGGGGGTGGGCCGTTATCTTATTCTGAAGTGTTGCCGTGTGTGACGCCTTTGCCGTCCGCAAGCGGATGGCAACAGCCTCTTTGCCATCTGCAGGCGGACGGCAAAGAGGGGGCCGTTAGGGCTTAATAGACAGTAGGACAAACACCCTCTTTTCTGCCAGCTAGCTGACGGCAAAGAATCTTTTCCGTCCACTAGCGGACGGCAAAATAAAGGCTGATGGCAGAGCATTACTTTGTCGTCTGTTTTCTTATGACTAATGGCAAAGACATTCTTTGCCGTCCGCTAGCGAACAACAAAGATCTGGCAGACGGCAAATCTTCTGATTCCAGTATTGTGTCCGTAATCGAGGACGCAGCTATCGATAGATTAAATATACACTGCAGGGGTAGCGCATTGTACCCACACCACGGAACCCATGGCCTCGCACTCCCATTCAGGTGGACCAACGGCATTCTGACGGAACTCCCCCATTGCCATGACATTCTCTCAGCCACTCCAACTAACACCCCACTGGGCTAAGTCATGGGTGGCCCCGTGCCTACCAAAGGCATCAACGCGACCATTGTGGCAAAACTCAAACGGTCCTAAACACGGACACGGTACCATCTCAACAACAATGGGCACACAAGGTTATGTCTGCTTACCGGGCCAGGGTACCGCACGCCCATAACCTTCCCTCATTGGAGGCACCGACCAAAGGCATGACAACGGACCGACTAAATGCCTTCCCATAAAGGCAAATGTGGTTGCACTAGGAAAAACTCGATTCAGTGGTGCCTTGACCCGATAAACTTTATGTTCAAGTTCAATTAACATCAGGTTTAACTTGAAATAAAAATGCTCGAGTCACCATATGTCATGCTCATGCAACCATACGACATGCATCATATATCACCTGGAATAAACATATCAACCTCATCAAAAGTTCTACTTGCACAAATCATCACTAGCCTTACTAATTCTTTCTCACTGGTTATTAGCACTCATCATTTTTAGTTTTATCATTACTATATGAAATCAAACAATAACATACGAAAATAATACCGATGCCAGTCATACCATAGTCATAGCAAAATCACATAGTCAAACTACTCATGCTAGATCACACTAGTCAAGGTACTCACTTCTGTAAACTAAGCATTTTACCCATGGCAAAATAACTAACACAAGCATTATTCATTAAATAATTATATGCAAGAAATAACTTATTTTCAAGTTGGAAAATCATGGATATTGCAATGACACCATAAAAATGTTAGTGTGGCTTGTCTTAGTTCAGGGGAGCTTCACACTCCTCCTGGGTCTCTTCAAGACAAGCTTCTCCTTTTAAAGACAATTAAAATGACAAAAAGAAAACATCAATAACACTTTTGAAAATTACTAGAAAATCTAGACAACAGAGAAAATTCTCATTTTTTGTGTGATGCTAGATCTTTTTAGTAAGAACACAATGCAAAAAGAATCAACTCATTTGGACTTGTGGTTTAAAAGTTATAGCACGTCAAATTTTTTGGTCAAAATTTGAATTAATTTGAATAAAAAGAAAACTAGGGGGTGACGTCGATGGTGCACTTCCAGGAATGCACCACCACTCATACCGCTTTGGGAGCGGCCTGAGAGGCTGACAGTGGGCCCAACTGGCTAGGTCGAGGGAAGAGAGAGAGAAACATAGGCGGGCAGCCCGTCGATGACGCGTTCTACGGCGAGGAGTGCCCGGCAGGCAGAACCAGAGGGATAGAAAGAGAGAGGGGCTCGAGGCGCACCTGCCCGTACCCCTAGTTTGGCTAGGGGTGGTCGGACGGGTTGGATCTGACCTCTCCAGTGGCGGCAGGAAGTAGAGGTCGCCGGAGTTGGAGATGACGGTGACGTGGGGCTGCACCAGGGGCTCCAATGGGGTCAGACAACAACAGTGAACCACCAACAAGTCGCCTGAGGAGTGGATCAAGCTCAGGAGGCACTGGAGTGAGGTGGACGGGCTACAGGGAATCGCCGGCGAGCTCAGGTTGGGGCGGCGGCCAAATGCCTGCCCAGCCAGGCTACGGCTTAACTACGAGCTTGTGGAGGTCGAGGGAGTGCGTGGTGATTGAGGGAATCCTGGATTAGGGGGTATTCAGATAGCCGGACTATGCACTATGGCCGGATTGTTGGACTATGAAGATACAAGACTGAAGACTTCGTCACGTGTCCAGATGGGACTCTCCTTTGTGTGGAAGAAAGCTTGGCGATTCGGATGTATAGATCTCCTCCTCTGTAACCGACTCTATGTAACCCTAGCCCCCTCCGGTGTCTATATAAACCGGAGGGTTTAGTCCGTAGGACAAGAATAATCATAATCATAGGCTAGCTTCTAGGGTTTAGCCTCTATGATCTCATGGTAGATCAACTCTTGTAATACTCATATCATCAAGATCAATCAAGCAGGAAGTAGGGTATTACCTCCATCGAGAGGGCCCAAACCTGGGTAAACATCGTGTCCCCAGCCTCCTATTACCATTAGCCTTAGACGCACAGTACGGGACCCCCTATCTGAGATCCTCCAGTTTTGACACTGACATTGGTGCTTTCATTGAGAGTTCCACTATGTCGGCTTGATGGCCCCTTCAATCATCGGCAACGATGCGATCCAGGGTGAGACTTTTCTCCCCGGACAGATCTTCATATTCGGCGGCTTCGCACTACGGGCCAACTCGCTTGGCCATCTGCAGCAGATTGACGGCTACACCCCTGGCCATCAGGTCAGATTTGGAAACTTGAACTACACAGCTGATATTCGCGAAGACTTGATCTTCGAAGGATTCGAGCATGTGTCAGGAACACCGAACCGTCACAACGTGCATGACTTAGATCTGCCCTCAGACGGTATTGGGACTATCGCACCTGTAGCTGCCCTGGCCTTTAATCTGGAGCAGATCGCGTCATCCGAGGATGGGTGGATGGACCCCGCCTCAGAGGCCGCGCACTCATAGGCATTGGAGCCGAACACAGACTCCACCTCTAAGGAAATTTGTGTCACCGGACCCTCGGACTCGTCTCTGGTCTTAGGATCTGGACCGCGTGCGTCCGTGCCTATTGAATCAGATTGGGCACCGATCATGGAGTTTACCTCCGCGAATATCTTTCAACACTCACCCTTGGGTGACATGCTAAATTCATTAAGGTCTCTCTCTTTATCAGGAGACTCTTGGCCGAACTATGTCCGGCTCGAGTGGGATACAGATGACGAAGAAATTCTCTACCCACCCACCATCCACTTAATAGCCACTGTCGACGACTTAACTGACACGCTTGACTTCGACTCCGAAGACATCGACGGCATGGACGTCGATGCACGAGATGATATAGAACCACTGCCCATGAGGCGCTGGACAGCCACCTAATCATATGATATATACATGGTGAACACACCCAAGGAGGACAATGGCGACAAAAAGGATGCAACGGAGGACAATCCCCCCGGGCAGAAACCAAAGCGACGGCACAGGCGCCGCTCTAAGTCCAGCCATAGTAAAAATAGCGATAACAGTGCAAGAAAAATTGATACCCTGGTCGACTCCAAAGGAAACGACGACCCCATGGACCCAGTGATGGAGCTGGATGAGCCAGGGCACATCGAACATAGCCCAGAGCAGACGCTCGATCACGGCGATCTCGAGGGTAAAACTCATCAACCTGCCTCCGGAGAGGAGGACACTCCAGACGACGACGCATTCATCATCTCGGAAAAACGTTTGGAACAAGAGAACCTCCATAGAAGGCTTATTGCCATCGCGGGGAGCTTGAAAAAGCAGAAGCAAAGACTTTAGGCCACGCAGGATATGCTCACCCACAGATGGAACAAAGTGCTAGACACTGAAGAAAAATATGGCGATGATCGCCACACAAAGAGCTACCCAAAGCGCAAGTTGCTTCCCGAATTTGACGACGAGGCCATAGAGCCCATCTCGCCGAAGAATAATACGGCCAATCAGCCGGACTGACCACCTCGTGGCTGCGATAGAGCAGCTACTGACACCGCACACAAGCCAGCTCACGATTTGCGTGAGCTCCTGGACAAAAAGTCTGGTGCGACCAGGTCCATCTATGGATCTAGAGGACGTTCTCCGGCGCAAGATCATAGCCACCAAAACAATCATATTGATCGAATAGCAGTTCGGAATCAACCCCGAACACAACAACCGTCTACAGCATACCACGACACATCCAATTACAGGGGCGCTGCACACCCCCTGTGCTTTACTAATGAAGTGTTGGATCATGAATTTCCACAGGGATTCAAACCCATAAACATAGAGGCATACGACGGAACGACAGACCCTGGGGTCTGGATTGAGGACTTTATCCTTCATATCCACATGGCTCGCGGTGATGATCTCCACGCCATTAAATACCTGCCCCTCAAGCTGAAAGAACCATCTCAGCATTGGTTGAAAAGCCTCCCCGAAAACTTAATTGGAAGTTGGGAGGAACTTGAGGATGCTTTCAGGGCCAATTTTCAAGGGACCTATGTCCGACCTCTGGATGCAGACGATTTAAGTCACATAATCCAACAACCCGGAGAGTCAGCCTGCAAGCTTTGGAACAGATTTCTCACTAAGAAGAATCAAATTGTTGATTATCCGGATGCCGAAGCCCTAGAGGCCTTTAAGCATAGTATCCAAGACGAATGGCTCGCCAGACACCTCAGCTAAGAAAAGCCAAGGAAAATGGCGGCCCTAACAAGCCTTATGACCTGCTTTTGCACAGGTGAGGACAGCTGGTTGGCCCGTCGAGGCACCAGCGACCCAGGCACATCCGAAATTAGGGATGGTAACGGGAAGCCACGACGCAATAAAAACAAGCGTCAAAACAATGAAGAGAGTCCAGATAACACGGCGGTCAATGCCGGATTCAGGGGATCTCGACCCGGTCAACGGAAGAAGCCATTTAAAGGCAACAAAGATGGACCGTCCAGCCTGAACAAGGTCTTGGACTGATTATGTCAAATTCATGGCACCCCCAAAAAACCTGCGAACCACACCCATAGTGAATGTTGGGTCTTCAAGCAGGACGGCAAGCTAAATGCCGAACACAAAGGAAGGGAGACGCCAAGTGAAGACGAGGATGAGCCTCTCCAGCCGAACACTAGGGGACAGAAATTCCCACCAGAAGTCAAAACAGTGAATATGATGTACGCAACTCATATACCAAAGAGAAGGCGCAAACGCGCACTCAGAGACATATACGCTGTAGAGCCCGTCACCCCCAAATTCAACCCTTGGTCAGCCTGCCCGACCACTTTCAATCGCAGGGATCATCCGACAAGTATCTAGCACGGAGGATCGGCTGCCTTGGTTCTCGACCCAATAATTGATGGGTACCATCTGACACAAGTCCTTATGGACGGCGGCAGTAGTCTTAACCTGATATGTCAGGACACTGTCCGCAAGATGGGGATAGACCCGTCAAGAATAAGCCAAAGTAACACTACCTTTAAAGGAGTAATACCAATCGTCGAGGCCCGCTGCACGGGCTCCCTCATATTAGAGGTTATATTCGGATCTCCCGACAACTTTAGAAGCGAAGAATTAATCTTCGACATCGCTCCATTTTGAAGTGGCTATCACACACTACTCGGAAGAGCGGCCTTCGCTCGCTTCAACGCAGTACCCCACTACGCCTACCTTAAACTCAAGATTCCCGGTCCACGCGGTGTCATCACAGTTAGCGGAAACACAGAGCATTCCTTACGTGTGGAAGAATATGTGGCGGCTCTAGCAGCCAAACACTAAGCGGCCTCTTCAAACCAGAACACATGATCGGTCGTCAAGACCACGAACACGGTTAGACGAGTCTGGCGCACCACCGGTGGTAATAGCCCAGATAAACCTGAGGTGGGATCTATAGATATACCCCCATAGGTGGTGCTAGGGGCTGCAAACATGTAACAAAGCCTACAGTTCGGCTTGACCCTATTAATATAACAATACATTGCATTTTCATGATTCATTGAGAATAACCAACTTCTCGGATGATTACACTAGACTCTTTTACCTGAGTTTTCCTTTTTTACAGATACCAATCGTGTGGCACCCTTCCAGGATACGGCACAACGGAGACAAAGGCGCAGACGTGCAGCAAGGCCCCACTCAAAGGTTTCTCTTTAGATTAAACCCCTGCATAAACCTTCTTTAATGTCTCTTGTTGCTTGACATACCATGGGTACTTAATACCCCCACAAGGGATACTGGCGCTATTGGCATTTTGCCACGGCAGAATAATGCACGTACCTGGAAATTATGGGTTCATTATCGAGGGCGTTACTCGGCCCAGTATATGTTATAAAGTCCGAATACCTTCGGGAGTGTTCAGCATCGCGAGTTTGGCCTTATATGCATCAACAATGAATCATGTCTTTGGTCAATTGTTGGGTTTTCCTGGCTCCTGGGTTTGCTACCTTATGTTCTGTTTTATCGGCTAAGGCGGCCAAAGGAGAACTACTACGATTGTGTCCCGGTTATTCCGGACAAACACCTCAGTAGAGAAAGCCGAAAACTGACTGTCATGATATAGCGAGAGACTGGTCAACCACTCGATGACTTATCGGAATCTTCGGGATTCCTCCGCATTAACGAAGGACCGCTTCCCGGTCACGTGCACCGTATTTGGATGAACGCGGAAGTACCGGGGGCTATATAGTAGCCCCACCGTCAAACTCCCATGGCTAAGTGAAAGTGTTAAAGCTATATAGTCCGGTTACCTAGTTTGACGTGCGATCACCTCCTTAATGGACCAAGACATTGGATCAAGTGTGATTATGCGCATTTTACGAACACCCCCGCATTATATGCATGGCTGCTGAAGCCAACGACTGCAAACTTTCAGGTTATATACATACATAAACGGCCGCACAGGAGGCACTACCATACTTTTGGGAAAAGTATAAACACAGCCTTTATAATTAAAACAACATTGTCTTTACAATTGAGATATATGTCACTCGAACATGATACTCTTCGAGCACTGAGCCTCTATTACACGGGCGCCTTCTAGGACTTGCTCAAAATAGTGCTCGGCTGGGTCCTGGCCACCCGCCGGACCCCGGGTTGCAATACCGGTGGCCTCCATATCCGCCCAATATGTTTTAACACGGGCAAGAGCCATCCGCGCACCCTCTATGCACGCCGACCTCTTCACGGCATCGATACGCAACACAACGCCAAGGAATTGTTGCACTAAACCAAAATAACTGTCCGGCCTTGGTCCCTGCGGCCAGAGATGGTCTACGACTGACCTCATGGCAAGTCCGGACAACCTATGGAGCTCGGCCCATGCGGCCATCCTTTCATTTAATGGCAGCGGACGCGTCGGGGAACTGAACTGCGACCAGAATAGCCTTTCCGCCTCATCATCTTTTTGGTCTTTGAAAAACTTGGTCGCATCAGCAATACTTTTTGCCAGGTCCTCATACGCGTCCGCAGCACTCCATAGCTGATCCAGAGGGGAATACTTCAGATCTCCAAACTTCATCCGCAACAAGAAGGCCCTCCCAGCCATGATATCTCTGGCTTGTCGAAGCTCCTCCCGAGCAGCTCTAATTTCAGAGCGTGTTTCCTTGGTCGCGTCCAAGGCCTTCTTCAGGTCAGCCGCTTTGGCTTGGCTCTCCTTTTCAAGGAGCTCATATCGGTCGGCGGCATCTCTCAGCTCAACAGCCATCTTGGCTAGTTTATCTTTGCTCTGGCGATGAGCAGCCTGTTCGGCTCTTAACTCTTCGGCCGCCTTTAGGGCAGCTGCATCACTTCTCCTGGCTTGTTCCTTGGCTAGGGCAAGTTCCGCCCGAAGGGCCTCCATGGCAGCAGCTCCATCCGCAGCCACAACATATTATAGATACTAGCATCATGCTCCTCTTCAATATTAGCTGACACAAAAAAAAGATAAGCAGCACATACCATGTGCATCGTCAAGCCGCTTGTTCACAAGCACGATGTCGGCATCCGCCACATCAAGCTGTCGGCTTAGTTTGGCGAACTCAGCAGTCCGGTCAACCGTTGGACACTAGCCATCTGCACATAATGCGGTGCTATCATTACTTAGGAGTATGATCCTCCATTTGCCGCCTCGGCTGGCAACCAGAGTCTCAGGGGCTACTGTCTATACGGAGCACACCTAGCGTGTGCGGTACAGCCGGAAGATTGAGTATTTCTTTGCGTACCTCAAAGCCTTTGAGCAGGCTTGTAAAAGCTTCATTCAACCCGCTTTTGGCGGATGAAATCTTCTCAAATATTGTCCCCATTAAAGTACGGTGAGCCTCTGAGAGAGCAGCTCGCTCCAGAAGGCCCATCAGCATGTCCGGCTGAGTGCCGGACAGTCCCGGACTCTTCCTATTACCCTCCTTGGGGGGCGAACACTCTGGGCTTTGGGTGGCCGATGCATTGACTTCTTTCCCTGACGGATTAGGGATCCTCCGTGACGACACCTCGGGGTCGCCCGCCCCGAGGGGCGGGGAGGCAGGTGGAGTTTCACTCTCCATCATCTCCGGAAGAAGATCCCCCGAAGACGAACTCTGTTCAGGAGGGCTACCAGCTGAACTGCAAAAGATAGGTCATGGTTATTGTTCTCAGAGGAAAAAGAAGTATATATTCTATTAAAATACTTTTAATTAACTTACGGCTCGGTGGAAGGCTGGCCCGTTTGCGGGCGTTGTGCGGTGAGAACGCCCTCTGGGGCCAGACTCCCTGGTGAAGGCTTCTTCCCTGGTTTGGACGCCTCCATTGCCAGGTCTTCAAAGGCAGCCCTTTTCTTCCTGCGGGGGAAGGGAACTTGAGATTCACCTCCCCGATTATCCTCCTTCGTGGAGACATTAACCCCCCCCCCCCCCGGTTTGGATGTACAATGTATGAAGCTCGTTTTCTGCTTCTCTACTCTTCCCCTCATCCTTACCCGATGGCACTTGATTCAGCACGCGTTTAAGCATCCTGGCTAACGCAGGATACGGCGAGCTTTCGGGAAGAGGGACCGGAAACCTGATCCTTTTCGCCTTGCTAAACCAATCCTGGATGCGGATAGTTTTCAGAAAAATGTTGTGATAAATGTGAACAGAGTGTTCGGGTGCAGAGTTACTTAATTGGTTGTCTGGACGATTGCAGTTCAAATGCACATCGTCGGTGGTGTCCGAACACTTTATGCGTCATCCGAAGAATAACCGATACATCCCTTCGAGCGTCATGCCGAAGAAGTGTGAATAGTTCACGGTCCTTCTGGGTTGAACTCCCACATCCGGAGAGGTTGATGTTTGCACGGCATGGCCCAACGGACTAGCATTACCTGAATTATTTTAATGAGGCTGACATCCCTCTCAAGAAGATCCCGAATGCGGCTCTGCAATGTTGGTACGTCATTAGCAGGCCCCCAGTCCAGTCCCACGTTGGCCCACGACGCCAGTTGAGGCGGAGGGCCCGAACGGAAGGCAGGGGCAGCCGCCCACTTTGTGCCTCGGGGAGCTGTGATGTAGAACCACCTCCATTGCCATGAATCGGACACCTCCGGGAAGGAACCTTCTGGCCATGGGGCATCGGCGCTTTTGCTTATTACAGCGCCTCCGCATTCTGCGTGTCGCCCGTCGATCACCTTCGGCATTACATTGAAGGTCTTGAGCCATAGACCGAAGTGTGGGGTGACATGGAGAAAGGCTTCGCACACGACGATAAATGACGAGATGTGAAGGATAGAATCCAGAGCTAGATCGTGAAAATCTAGCCCATAATAGTACATGAGCCCTGTCATGAAGGGATCAAGACTAAAACCCAAGCCTCGGAGGAAGTGGGAAACAAATACAATGCTCTCGTTGGCTTCGGGAGTGATGATGACCTGCCCTTGGGCAGGAAGCCTATGCTGGATGTCGGCGGTTAGATACCTGGCCTCCCTAAGCTTCACGATGTCCTCCTCTGTGACAGAGGAGGCCATCCACCGACCTTGAAGGTTGGATCCGGACATGATTGAATGTCCGAAGTGCTTAAGCCTTAGCTTTGGGTGTTGGAACTCGAGGTAGGGGAAGGAGCAAGCATGGGAAAAAATGGACATGCCTCAGTCCCTCTATAAAGGGGGTGAATATCAAGCATCCTCAGCGTAACCGTTTGGGACTTGCCTAAAATTGTGGAATCATACCAATAGACGTAGTTGGGTTACCCACGCCTATATTGATGAGAATCCCGCAATAAGGGGAACACGATCTCTGCTTCGACAAGAGGTGCCAATAAAACCGCCTCGCAACACATGTAGTGGCAGGTTGGGGAAAATGGTTCATAGTGACTGGGCCGCAGCTTGATGTCACGCTAGGAAAAGCTGTCAGCAGATTGGATTTGTGGAATATTATGCTCTCTACGGTGGCATGTGGAATTTATTTTGGAGAACTGGACACAATTCACGTGTTCGAAGTTTATCTTGGAGTATTCGGAGATGGAACCCGCCTTGCAATGCTGAAGACAATTTGCGCGCCGGACTTATCATCATTGAAGCCTGGTTCAGGGGCTACTGAGGGAATCCTGGATTAGGGGGGTATTCGGATAGCCGGACTATGCACTATGGCCGGATTGTTGGACTATGAAGATACAAGACTGAAGACTTCGTCCTGTGTCCGGATGGTACTCTCCTTTGCATGGAAGGCAAGCATGGTGATTCGGATGTATAGATCTCCTCCTCTGTAACCGACTCTGTGTAACCCTAGCCCCCTCCGGTGTCTATATAAACCGGAGGGTTTAGTCCGTAGGACAAGAATAATCATAATCATAGGCTAGCTTCTAGGGTTTAGCCTCTACGATCTCATGGTAGATCAACTCTTGTAATACTCATATCATCAAGATCAATCAAGCAGGAAGTAGGGTATTACCTCCATCGAGAGGGCCCGAACCTGGGTAAAAATCGTGTCCCCAGCCTCCTATTAACATTAGCCTTAGACGCACAGTTCGGGACCCCCTACTCGAGATCCGCTCGTTTTCACACTGACAGTGATGCTCTAGGAGTCGGGAGGGGGCTATATTTATAGGCGAGAGAGGACAGCAACGGCATCAGTGAGAGGGGGAGAAGGCGACGCGGGTCACATGGGCATTATGGGAGGGCAGAGACGAGCACAGGAGCGAGGATGGCGATGAATACAGTGGCACGGGTGCACTGTTCGCTTGGCCGCACTGTGCCCGTGCTCGCTGCGCCGAGCTCCGGGGTCGGAGAGCACCAGGGAGGAGTTAAGGGAGTCGGGACGATGATCATGGCGAAGTTTGGCAAGGCGTGGCGGTCGGGGAAGCGAGCACGAGCCCAACAGCAGCTTGGGCGTGTCGTAGAGCGCGTCAGCAGCATGCCAGCACGCCTGGACGAACACGGTCACCGCGTAAACTATGACATCAGGCCACGCTAAGCTTAAGCTTCATGTCTGGTGTGTAGTCCTTGGTGGTTTGAGTGGTTCCAACAGTTTGAGTTGAACCCATGAGTTGTGTGTGCGTGGTTTACTTCCTAGTAAGTTTCTAGACAGTAACTTGTGAGGTTAACTATGAGTATCCAGTAAGAGTTTAGGGCTGAGCTTTGGGGTTTAGCAATATATTAGGAAGGTAACGAGGCTCAAGAAACATCAGCCTCATTGGATCAAGGAAAAATATACTTGTTTTGTAAAGTGCCTATTCTGTCCAAAACAGAAATGATTTTCTGTAGCAAAAATATTCCAAAAAGTGAAGCAATATTTTTGCTCACTTAGGTTCTCTAGGGTTTAAAGAATATTTGGGAATTTTCTCAGGATTTTTGTAGCAATAAAAAATGAGGGTTGCTTTGGAGCACAAGTTTCTGAAGTGGGTTTCGGAGAAGAAAATGAATATTTTTCTTTTATGAAAAATATTCCTTGGGCCATTTTTGGGATTTTTCAGATAAAGAAAGATGAGTTAGGGATGGAGGGGTCACTTGGGTGAAAATATAAGGCATCCCAAGTGTTCAAGTCCATTTGAATTAATTCAAAGCAGAGGCAAAAGAAGTCCGGAAAAAGGTGCAACGTTGAAGGTGAGAAAGGACGTGCGAGAGAGCGATGACCAAGGCAAAGGGAAATCAATTGGGGGATGTGCGGGGGTTGCAATGGTGTTTGGAGTAGTTGTGGGCCAGATGCTACAAAAATATAATCTAAGCCCATCAGAATAAATGCCTTCACAAATTAATCCAAGGTTGGAGTCCCCCTCGCAATGTAAATAGCTCCGGCTCTGTGAGGGATGGAGAGGTAGCTTCAATGTGTGGAAGGTACGGCATGAGAAAGTGAGGTCAACCGAGACACGGATAGATAGAGAGACAAAGTGAGTGTGGTCCGGCATTCATTGAAAAGATATATATGCTCTGGAGAGATATTGTTCGATTGAACTTTTGGGAAGGGTGACGGATGTAAGATAGAGCTTGAGAGATGATCCAGTCACAGACATGTAGATATGTTTTGTGTGTGGGAGGAAGCGAGGTCAATCGATTACATATATAAAGGGAGAGACATTAAGTGAGTTTGGGTCGTCATGCGATCGAAAGAGTGAGACGGGTTGGAGAGAGTGACCTAGATAGACAATGTGCATGAGAGAGTATACAATATGAATATGTCGAATTGGGCTCAAACAAGGAGATATATCGTTTGTGTCCAAGAAAGAGCGAGGTCAATCGAGTCGAGACATACAGAGAGAGAGAGAGAGAGAGATTGAGCAAGCGTGGCCCTCCATGAGGCCGAAAGAGTGGGAGCGGCTTGGATGGACTGACCTAGATAGACAATCCACGTGAGAGAGTATAGAGTGTGTCGATCGAGGCCCGAACAGGGAGATATATCATTTGTGTGAGAAATAAAGCGAGGTTTAGCGAGACTTATATAAAGAGAGTGTGATTGAGCGAGTGTGGCCCGCTGTGCGGATGAAAGAGTGATACAGTCTCAAGAGAGTGACCTAGATTGATAACATGTGTGCGTGCGCACGAGAGGGGGCGTCTACATAGGCAATGCATGTATCTAGCGAGAGAGGATGGAAGGGAGAGAGAGATCTCAGCATGGAGTGCAATGGAGGGTGTGTGAGGTAGATACATTTGGTAACAGAGTGGAAAAAGGGGGTTGTGTAGTTGAGAGAGTTAGAGATCAAAACATGGAGAGAAAGAATGAACGTGTGTCAAAAACCGATAACTTCCTAAGGTGGTTAGGAGAGGAAGACTGATCGATACAGGAAGTATGTAGCATGTGTGCCGAGGGGGGGTGGGGCTAAAAACAACATTTGAATGTAGATAGTACGAGACTTAATATCGACATTTCAATTTATTGTACATTGTAAGATTTGATTTGAGGACCATGCGTATGGCTTCTGTAATTATTTCGAATTCATGCCATACTAGGTTTGGAAAACTTGACATTGACTCGATTGTTGTGCTATTTTGTAGGTCATATGTTTGAATCCAACCAAAGTTTTCTCACTACCATGGTGTTCATCATATACACATGAATTTGTATTAAAAAGTAGCATGGATACCATGAAATGCCAAATCCACGTTAGAATTGGAGATCGCTATGTGACACACACTCTAATTCAAATAACTCCTCATTAATTAATTTATAGTATCCTGTTTCGAATGACTAATTATTTGCAAGGAAAACACGAGCATGGTAATACATACAGATTCGTTTGCAAATACAAGAAGATTCGTTTGCATTCTCAAATGTATGCGCACCAATCAGACCAGGGTCGTGCCGTGGTGGTCGCGTGTGTCGTACGGGTGCTAGCACCCAGCCACCCACCCCTCCCTGCCTCCCCCACAAAAAAAGAACGACGATAAAATAATTTCGCGCTTCCATGTTTCAGATTGAAATATCTGGCGGCCCCAATTCCAGCCCTGCAAAATATCCCTTCTCCACCGTCCCCTTCCGTGCCGAGAGTGCTCAAATCCCTAATTCACCGCCAACCCAACCAAAGTTTGAATAGCCCCTCGTCTCGTCTCTTTCTCCACAACTGTGACAGACGACGACGATGTAGACGACGGTCGCGCTTCACCACCGCACCAAAGCTACATCTACGCTCTCGTCCACCGCACTGGGTGGTCCACCTACAACGTCGGTCGTCGCAACCGACGTGCCTCACAGACACCGACTTCCACCACATCAGGTGCCCTTCACCGACGCCGTCTCCCACCTCACCAAGGCTACTTCACCGAGCACATCATCGCACCTCCGCCCCCCCCCCGAGGCCGTTGGACTTCACCAACGGTCTTGTCCACCGCATCGTAGCGCTCCGCTGCCACTCAAGATCTGCATCCGTGCGTGGCCAGCGAATGCCAGCGCATTGATACGTCCATTTTGCATCATGTTTTCCTACTGTTATTTATGTTTTTTATTGTATAATAATGCTTTTTGGAGTAATTCTGATGCCTTTCCTCTCATAATATGCAAGGTATGCACCAAGGGGGGGAATTCTGGCAGCTAGAAATTTGGACCTGAAAAAGCTATGTCAAGTTACCTATTCTACACAACTCCAAATGAGCTGAAATTCCCCGAGGATTTTTATGGCATATTTAAGGAATAGAGCAAATAAGTACCAGAGGAGGGCCACCAGTTGGGAACAACCCATGTGGGTGCGCCAGGAATCCCAGGCGCACCCTGGTGGGTGCTGCCCTCCTTGGCCCACCTCCGGTGCCCATCTTCTAGTATATAAGTCACTTCGACCTAGAAAAAATAGGGGGAGGACATTCAGGATGAAGCACCGTCACCTCGAGGCGGTACTTGGGCAGGAGCACTTTTGCCCTCCGGTGGAGCGATTCCGATGGGGGAACTTCCCTCCCAGAGGGGGAAGTCATCATCATCACCAACAACTCTCCCATCTTGGGGAGGGCTATCTTCATCAACATCTTCACATCACCAACTCCTCTCAAACCCTAGTTGATCTCTTGTGTTCAATCTTTTTATCAAAACTATAGATTGGTGCTTGTGGGTGACTAGTAGTGTTGATTACATCTCGTAGTTGATTACTATATGGTTTATTTGGTGGAAGATTATATGTTCAGAACCATTATGCTATTCAATACCCCTCTGATCTTGAGCATGTTTATCATTTGTGAGTAGTTACTTTCGTTCTTGAGGTCACGGGAGAAATCATGTTGCAAGTAATCATGTGAACTTGATATGTGTTCAATATTTTGATGGTATGTATGTTGCCATTCTCTTAGTGGTGTCATGTGAATGTAGACTACATGACACTTCACCATATTTGGGCCTAAGGGAATGCATTGTGGAGTATTTATTAGATGGTGGGTTGCAAGAGTGACAGAAGCTTAAACACCAGTTTATGCGCTATTCCATAAGGGACCGATTGGATCCAAAAGTTTAATGCTATGGTTAGAATTTATTCTTAATACTTTTCTCGTAGTTGCGAATGCTTGCGAGAGGGTTAATCATAAGTAGGAGGTTTGTTCAAGTAAGACAACACATATGCACCGGTCCACCCACATATCAAATTATCAAAGTACCGAAGACGAATTAAGCCAACATGATGAAAGTGACTAGATGAAATTCCTGTGTACCCTCAAGAACACTTTGCTTATCATAAGAAACCGTTTTGGGCTGTCCTTTACCTCAAAAGGATTGGTCTATCTTGCTGAACTTTTGTTACTACTATTGCTACTTGCTCATTACAAATTACCTTGCTACCAAACTTCTCCGCTACTTACAATTTTAGCACTTGCAGACATTACCTTGCTAAAAACCACTTGTCATTTCCTTCTGCTCCTCGTTGGGTTCGACACTCTTACTTATCGAAAAGGGCTACAATTGACCCCATACACATTTGGGTCATCAAGGCAATTTTCTGGCGCCGTTTTCGGGGAGTGAAGCGCTCTTGGTAAGTCGAAATTGGTAACGAAACATTATTACTACGTGCTGAAATTTATTGTCACTTGCCACTATGGAAAATAATCCTTTGAGGGGTTTGTTTGGGGTATCTTCACCTCGAGCGGAACCACAATTAGTTACTTCTCAACCTATTGCACCTACTGAAAATATTGAATATGAAATTCCTTCGGGTATGTTAGAACAACTGCTAGCTAATCCTTATGCAGGAGATGGAACCGAACATCCTGATATGCACTTGATATATGTGGATGAAATTTGTGGATTATTTAAGCTTGCAGGTTTGCCTGGATATGAACCTAAGAAGAAGTTTTTCCCTTTATCTTTGAAGGGAAAAGCATTGACATGGTACAGTCTATGCGATGATATTGGATCTTGGAACTGGAACCGTTTGAAATTGGAATTTCATCAGAAATTTCATCATATGCATCTAGTTCATCGTGATCGGAATTATATATATAATTTTTGGCCTCGTGAAGGAGAAAGTATCGCTCTAGCTTGGGGGAGGCTTAAGAAAATGTTATATTCATGCCCCAATCATGAGCTCTCGAGAGAAATTATTATTCAAAAAAATTATGCTCGGCTTTCTCGTAATGATCAATCCATGCTCGATACTTCTTGTACTGGTTCTTTTATGGAGAAGACTATTGAATTCCGATGGGATCTTTTAGAAAGAATTAAACACAACTCTTAAGATTGGGAACTCGACAAAGTTAAAGAGTCAGTTATTGAACCTAAGTTTGATTGTGTTAAATATTTTATGAATACCGATGCCTCCAAATGTTTATCACTAAATATGGACTTGACTCTGAGATAGTAGCCTCCTTTTGTGAATCTTTTGCTACTCATGTTGATCTCCCTAAGGAGAAGTGGTTTGAATATCACCCACCAATTAAAGAAGAAGTTAAAGAACCGGTAAAAGCTAAAGAAGAAACTATCATTTACAATGTTGATCCAGTTGTTCCCACTGCTTATATTGAAAAACCACCTTTTCCTGTTAGGATGAAGGAATATGCTAAAGCTTCAACTATGGTTAACAAAAGCTATGTTAGAACATCCAAACCATCTGAACAAATCAAATTTGAACCTAGTGTTGCAATGATTAAAGATCTCTTAGTTGATAATATTGATGGGCATGTTATTTACTTCTGTGATGAAGCTTCTAGAATTGCTAAACCTTAAGGAAAATATAAACATAGACCAGTTGTTGGCATACCTGTTGTCTCAGTTAAGATAGGAGATCACTGTTACCATGGTTTATGTGACCTAGGTGCTAGTTTGAGTGCTATTCCTTTCTCATTATATGAAGAAATTAAAGATGAAATAGCACCTGCTGAAATAGAAGATATAGATGTTACTATTAAACTTGCTAATAGAGATACTATATCACCAATGGGATTCTTAGAGATGTTGAAGTCTTGTGTGGAAAAATAAAATACCCTACTGATTTTCTTGTTCTTAGCACCCCACAAGATGACTTTTGTCCCATTATATTTGGTAGACCTTTCTTGGACACCGTCAATGCTAAAATAGATTGTGAGAAACAAACTGTCAGTGTTAGCTTTGGTGATGAATCTCATGAGTTTAATTTTTCCAAGTTTAGTAAACAACCTCATAAGAAAGATTTTCCTAATAAGTATGAAATTATTGGTCTTGCTTCTATTGTTATGCCCCCTACTGATCCTTTCGAATAATATTTGCTAGACCATGAAAATGATTTGCATATGCATGAAAGAAATAAAATAGATAGAATCTTTTTCGAACAACAACCTCTTCTTAAACACAACTTGCCTATTGAAACTCTAGGAGGTCCTCCTCCACCTAAAGGTGATCCTGTGTTTGAATTAAAAAAAATTGCCAGACACTTTGAAATATGCTTATCTTGATGAAAAGAAGATATATCCTGTTATTATTGGTGCTAACCTTTCAAAACATGAAGAAGAAAGATTATTGAAAGTTCTAAGGAAGCACATGGCTGCTATTGGATATACTCTTTATGATCTTAAGGGCATTAGTCCCACTCTATGTCATCACAAGATTAATATGGAGCCCGATGCTAAACCCGTTGTCGATCACCAATGTCGGTTAAACCCGAAAATGAAAGAAGTGGTAAGTACGGAAATATTGAAACTTCTGGAAGCAGGTATAATCTATCCTATAGTTGATAGTAGATGGGTAAGTCCTGTTCATTGTGTCCCTAAGAAGGGAGGTATTGCTGTTGTTCCTAATGATAAGAATGAGCTTATTCCACAAAGAATTGTCACATGCTATAGAATGGTAATCGATTATACAAAATTAAATAAAGCTACTAGAAAATATCATTACCCTTTGCCTTTATCAGTCAAATGTTAGCAAGAGTATCTAAGCACACACATTTTTTCTTCCTTGATGGATACTCTGGCTTTTCACAAATACCTGTTTTACAATCTGATCAAGAAAAGACCACTTTTACTTGTCCTTTTGGAACATTTGCTTATAGACGTATGCCTTTCGGTTTATGTAATGCACCTGCTACCTTTCAAAGATGTATGACTGCTATATTCTCTAATTTTTGTGAAAATATTGTTGAGGTTTTCATGAATGACTTTTCTGTTTATGGTAAGTCTTTTGATGATTGTTTAAGCAATCCTGATCGAGTTTTGCAGAGATGTGAACAAACAAATCTTGTCTTGAATTGGGAGAAGTGCCACTTTATGGTTAATGAAGGTATTGTCTTGGGCCATAAAATTTCCAAAAGAGGCATTGAGGTGGACAAAGCCAAGGTTGATGCAATTGAGAAAATGCCATTTCCTAAAGATATCAAAGGTATTCATAGTTTCCTTGGTCATGCTGGTTCCTATAGGAGGTTTATCAAAGACTTTTCTAAAAGTTCTAGGCCTCTTACTAATCTTTTGCAGAAGAATATTCCCTTTGTGTTTGATGATGATTGTATGGAAGCCTTTGAGACACTAGAGAAAGCCTTAATCATTGCACTTGTTGTTCAACCACCTGATTGGAACTTGCCTTTTGAGATTATGTGTGATGCTAGTGATTATGTTGTTGGTGCTGTTCTAGGACAAAGAGTTGACAAAAAACTAAATGTTATTCATTATGCTAGTAAAACTCTAGATAGTGCTCAATGAAACTATGCTACTACTGAAAAAGAATTCTCAGTAGTGGTGTTTGCATATGATAAATTCAGATCTTACATTGTTGATTCTAAATTAATTGTTCACACCGATCATGCTGCTATAAAATATCTTATGGAAAAGAAAGATGCTAAACCTAGACTCATCAGGTGGGTTCTTCTGCTACAAGAATTTGATTTGCATATCACTGATAGGAAAGGAGCAGAGAACCCCGTGGCTGATAACTTGTCTAGACTTGAAAATGTTCTTGATGAACCACAACCAATTAATGATAGCTTCCCTGATGAAGAACTAGCTACGATAAATGTTTCTCATAGTACACCTTGGTATGCCGACTATGCTAATTATATTGTTGCTAAATACATACCACCTAGCTTCACATACCAACAAAAGAAAAAATTCGTCTATGATTTAAAAAATTACTTTTGGGATGACCCACATCTTTATAAAGAAGGGGTAGATGGTATTATTAGACATTGTGTACCTGAGCGTGAACAGGAACAAATCTTACCGAAATGTCACTCCGAAGCTTATGGAGGACATCAGGCGGGAGACAGAACTGCTCATAAGGTATTGCAATCTGGTTTTTATTGCCCTACTCTTTTCAAAGATGCCCGTAAGTTTGTCTCATCTTGTGATGAATGCCAAAGAATAGCTAATATTGGTAAGCGTCAAGAAATGCCTGTGAATTATTCACTTGTTGTCGAACCATTTGATGTTTGGGGATTTGACTTTATGGGACCTTTTCCTTCCTCTAATGGGTATACACATATTTTGGTTGTTGTTGATTGTGTTACTAAGTGGGTAGAAGCTATTCCAACCAGTAGTGTTGATCACAACACCTCTATTAAATGCTTAAGGAAGTTATTTTCCCAACATTTGGAGTCCCTAGATATTTAATGATTGATGGTGATTCACACTTCATTCATGGTGCTTTCCATAAGATGCTTGCTAAGTATGATGTTAATCATAGAATTGTGTCACCTTATCATCTTAAGTCTAGTGGTTAAGTTGAGCTTAGCAATAGAGAAATAAAAATAATCTTACAAAAGACTGTTAATAGGTCTCGGAAGAATTGGTCTAAGAAATTATATGATGCACTTTGGGCTTATAGAACAGCTTACAAAAATCCTATGGGTATGTCTCCATATAAAATGGTTTATGGAAAAGCATGTCATTTACCTCTTGAGTTAGAACACAAAGCATTTTGGGCAATAAAAGAACTCAATTATGATTTTAAACTTGCTAGATAAAAGAGGTTATTTGATATTAGCTCATTAGATGAATGGAGAACCCAGGCTTAGGAAAATGCTAAGTTATTCAAAGAAAAAGTTAAAAGATGGCATGATAAAAGAATCCAAAAGCGTGAGTTCAAAGTCGAGGAGGTCTACCGACCTGGATCTATCAAAATAAATGTGGGAAAACTCCTCTCCAAATGGGAAGGACCCTATGTAATCGAGGAGGTCTACCGATCTGGAGCTATCAAAATAAATAATGTTGAAGGGACTAACTCGAAGGTTGTCAATGGGCAACAAATAAAACACTATATCTCAGGTACGCCCATTAATGTAGAAAGCAATGTTATCCAAACTTTGACACCGGAAGAACACATAAGAGAGTCCTTCAAGAACACTCCAAAATCGTGAAATAAGGAGGTACGTGATACGGTAAGTAAACGGACTCCAAAAAATCCGCAAAAATATATTTTGTCAGTTTTGGAATATTTAGAAAATTAGGAAAATAAGAAACTTCTAGGAAAGTGACCTTGGTGGGCACGATACACCAGGGCACGCCATGCCTGCCTGGCGCGCCTAGGTGGGTTGTGCCCACCTCGGGTACTTTCCAATCTCCGTTTTTCTTCCATTCTACTTGTTCCCCAAGATAAAAAAATCTATATATATTTCCCGAACATGTTAACCTCCTTATCGCGGAGAAATCTCCTGTTTTCTTTTCTTGCTAATTTTTGTCAGATCCAATCCACCATGGCTTCTTCAAGCTCCTCCAAGGAAAAGTTCTTCGACAACGTCATCAACCAATATTTGTGGGAGGTGATGCAGCACCCTCAAGCTATCCAGATGCGCGATCGGGTGCTGCACATCCGTGATATGCAAGGACCCAAGGGGACTGGATCCGTGGAGGCTGATACGTCTCCAACGTATCTATAATTTTTGATTGTACCATGCTATTATATTACCTGCTTTGGATGTTTATGGGCTTTATTTTACACATTTATATCATTTTTGGGACTAACCTACTAACCGGAGGCCCAGCCCGTATTGCTGTTTTTTTGCCTATTTCAGTGTTTCGAAGAAAAGTAATGTCAAATGGACTCCAAACAGAATGAAACCTTCGGGAGCGTGATTTTTGGAACGAACGTGATCCAGAGGACTTGGAGTGCAAGTCAAGAAGCAGCCGGAGCCTCCATGAGATAGGATGGCATGCCCCTCCTATAGGGCGCACCCCACTGTCTCGTGGGCCCCTCGGGCATCCACCAACGTACTTCTTCCTCCTATATAAGCCTACGTACCCCAAAAACATCCAGGAGCCACCCGAAACACAATTTCCACCACCGTAACCTTCTGTATCCGCGAGATCCCATCTTGGAGCCGTCGTCGGCGTTCTGCCGGAGGGGGAATCCACCACGAAGGGCTTCTACATCAACATCCTTGCCCCTCCTATGAGTTGTGAGTAGTTTACCACAGACCTACGGGTCCATAGTTATTAGCTAGATGGCTTCTTCTCTCTTTTTGGATCTCAATACAATGTTCTCCCCCTCTCTTGTGGAGATCTATTCGATGTAATCTCTTTTTGCGACTTGTTTGTCGAGATCTGATGAATTGTGAGTTTATGATCAGATTTATCTATGGATAATAATTGAATCTTCTCTGAATTCTTTTATATGATTGAGTTATCTTTGCAAGTCTCTTCGAATTATCGGTTTGGTTTGGCCTACTAGATTGATCTTTCTTGCCATGGGAGAAGTGCTTAGCTTTGGGTTCAATCTTGCAGTGTTCTTACCCGGTGACAGCAAGGGTTGCAAGACACGTATTGTATTGTTGCCATATAGGACATGATTATTTGTTAGTATGCTTTGAAGCATTATGATTTTTATGTTTTATAAGCTTTTATCCTGAGTCATTTGGATCTGAACATTCATGCCACATTAAAGAAAATTACATTGAGAATTATGCTAGGTAGCATTCCACATCAAAAATTTCTTTTTTATCATTTACATACTCGAGGACGAGCAGGAATTAAGCTTGGGGATGCTTGATACGTCTCCAGCGTATCTATAATTTTTGATTGTTCCATGCTATTATATTACCTGTTTTGGATGTTTATGGGCTTTATTTTACACATTTATATCATTTTTGGGACTAACCTACTAACAGGAGGCCCAGCCTGAATTGCTGTTTTTTGCCTATTTCAGTGTTTCGCAGAAAAGGAATATCAAACGGAGTCCAAACGGAATGAAACCTTTGGGAGCGATCTTTCCGAGATATTGCCTCTAGGGCATATTTCCAACACACACTCATCCTTCCACTTAGCTAGCCTCTATTTTACCGCGCAATTTTCGCCGGTAGCATAAACCCATTATTTACCTTCCTCAAAACAGCCACCATACCTACCTATTATGGCATTTCCATAACCATTCCGAGATATATTGCCATGAAACTTTCCACCATTCCGTTTATTATGACACGTTTCATCATTGTCATATTGCTCTTTGCATGATCATGTAGTTGACATCGTATTTGTGGCAAGGCCACCTTCATAATCTTCATACATGTCACTCTTGATTCATTGCATATCCCGGTACACTGCCGGAGGCATTCATATAGAGTCATATTTTGTTCTAGCTTTGAGTTGTAATTCTTGAGTTGTAAATCCATAAAAGTGTGATGATCTTCATTATTAGAGCATTGTCCCAGTGAGGAAAGGATGATGAAGACTATCCCCCACAAGTCGGGATGGGACTTCGGACTTTATAAAAATAAAAGGAGGCCAAATACGCCCATGAAATAAAAGAGGCCAAAGAAGCCCACCAAAAAGAAAAAAAAAGAAAAAGAAAGAGAGAAAGAAAAAAATGAGAGAAAAAGAGAGAAGGGACAATTGCTACTATCTCTTTTTCCACACTTGTGCTTCAAAAATAGCACCATGATATTCATGATAGAGAGTCTCATATGTTGTCACTTTCATATACTAGTGGGAATTTTTCATTATAGAACTTGGCTTGTATATTCCAATGATGGGCTTCCTCAAAGTGCCCTAGGTCTTCGTGAGCAAGCAAGTTGGATGCACACCCACTTAGTTTCTTTTGTTGAGCTTTCATACATTTATAGCTCTAGTGCATCCGTTGCATGGCAATCCCTACTCACTCACATTGATATCTATTGATGGGCATCTCCATAGCCCGTTGATACGCCTAGTTGATGTGAGACTATCTTCTCCCACTTTTTGTCCTCACAACCACCATATTAGACCACCATAGTGCTATGTCCATGGCTTGCGCTCATGTATTGCGTAAGAGTTGAAAAGCTGAAGCGCGTTAAAAAGTATGAACCAACTGCTCGGCTCGTCATCGGGGTTGTGCATGATGGGAGTATTTTGTGTAATGGAAATGAAGCATGGCCTAACTATATGATTTTGTAGGATAAGCTTTCGTTGGCTATATTATTTTGATAGGACATGATTATTTGTTAGTATGCTTTGAAGCATTATGATTTTTATGTTTTATAAGCTTTTATCCTGAGTCATTTGGATCTGAACATTCATGCCACATTAAAGAAAATTACATTGAGAATTATGCTAGGTAGCATTCCACATCAAAAATTTCTTTTTTATCATTTACATACTCGAGGACGAGCAGGAATTAAGCTTGGGGATGCTTGATACGTCTCCAGCGTATCTATAATTTTTGATTGTTCCATGCTATTATATTACCTGTTTTGGATGTTTATGGGCTTTATTTTACACATTTATATCATTTTTGGGACTAACCTACTAACAGGAGGCCCAACCCGTATTGCTGTTTTTTTTGCCTATTTCAGTGTTTCGAAGAACAGGAATATCAAACGGAGTCCAAACGGAATGAAACCTTCGGGAGCGTGATTTTTGGAACGAACGTGATCCAGAGGATTTGGAGTGCAAGTCAAGAAGCAGCCGGAACCTCCACGAGATAGGAGGGTACGCCCCCCTGTCTCATGGGCCCCTCGGGCATCCACCGACGTACTTCTTCCTCCTATATAAGCCTACGTACGCCAAAAACATCCAAGAGCCACCCGAAACACAATTTCCACCACCGTAACCTTCTGTATCCGCGAGACCACATCTTGGATCCGTCGCCGGCGTTCTGCCGGAGGGGGAATCCACCACGGAGGGCTTCTACATCAACATCCTTGCCCCTCCTATGAGTTGTGAGTAGTTTACCACAGACCTACGGGTCCATAGTTATTAGCTAGATGGCTTCTTCTCTCTTTTTGGATCTCAATACAATGTTCTCCCCCTCTCTTGTGGAGATCTATTCGATGTAATCTCTTTTTGCGGTGTATTTGTCGAGATCCGGTGAATTGTGAGTTTATGATCAGATTTATCTATGGATAATAATTGAATCTTCTCTGAATTCTTTTATATGATTGAGTTATCTTTGCAAGTCTCTTCGAATTATCGGTTTGGTTTGGCCTACTAGATTGATATTTATTGCCATGGGAGAAGTGCTTAGCTTTGGGTTCAATCTTGCGGTGTTCTTACCCAGTGACAGAAAGGGTTGCAAGACACGTATTGTATTGTTGCCATCGAGGATAAAAATATGGGGTTTATATCATATTGCTTGAGTTTATCCCTCTACATCATGTCATCTTGCTTAATGCGTTACTCTGTTCTTATGAACTTAATACTCTAGATGCATGCTGGATAGCGGTCGATGTGTGGAGTAATAGTAGTAGATGCAGGCAGGAGTCGGTCTACTTGTTGCAGACGTGATGCCTATATACATGATCATGCCTAGATAACGTCATAATTATTCGCTTTTCTATCAATTGCTCGACAGTAATTTGTTCACCCACCGTAATACTTATGCTCTCAAGAGAAGCCTCTAGTGAAACCTATGGCCCCCGGGTCTATCTCTTATCATGTTTGCTTCCAATTTACTTTTATTTGCATCTTTATTTTCTGCATCTATATTATAAAATACCAAAAATATATTTATCTTATCATACTATCTCTATCAGATCTCACTTTCGCAAGTGGCCGTGAAGGGATTGACAACCCCTTTATCGCGTTGGTTGCGAGTTCTTTGTTTGTTTGTGTAGGTTCGTGGGACTTGTTGAGAATCCTCCTACTGGATTGATACCTTGGTTCTCAAAAACTGAGGGAAATACTTACGCTACTATTGCTGCATCACCCTCTCCTCTTCGAGGAAAACCAACGCAAGCTCAAGATGTAGCAAGAAGGATTTCTGGCGCCGTTGCCGTGGAGGTCTTCGCTCAAGTCAAGACATACCAAGTACCCATCACAAACTCATCTCCCTCGCATTTACATTATTTGCCATTTGCCTCTCGTTTTCCTCTCCCCCACTTCACCCTTGGCGTTTTATTCGCCCTCTCTTTCCCAATCTCCTCCTCTCTTTTCCGCTTGCCTTTGCCCGTGTGTTTGCTCGTTTACTTCATCATTATGGCTAGTCCTCCTATCCTCTTTATTACTCCCGAACATGAAATCCTCAATTTCAAACAAAGGGGGGAGAAAATTTAAAAGATGCTTGGCATAGAATGTGCAATGCTCAAAATAGATCTACTAGGAAGCTTTCTACTTCCGTTCTTCTCCGCAATTTTTATGTAGGCGTCACTCCTTGGAATAGATGTGTTCTTGATACTGTTGCCGGAGGTGATTTCTTGAGTAGCCATACGTTTGATGCTTATAATGCTATGTTAGATTTGTTTGGCCCACCACCTCTTTTGGTTAATGGAACTGTTTTAACTTTAGAACACGTTATGCAATGGCTTGATATTATTGAAAATAAAATTGCCACTGTTGAGTCAATTGAAAATTTGGATAAAAAGATTCATAATCATATCACCCAATTTGGATCTAGGGTTGGAGTTACTATGAAAAATCTTAAAGAGAAAGAACCTATAGTAAATGAGAAAATAGATCTAGACTCTGCTAGAATCGGTAAACTTGAGGATATCATTACAAACTTAGGTTCCGCTTTTTCCTCTATGAAAAACACTCCAAAACCCTCTACTAAAACTGCCAAGTTTATTTATGTTCCTAAAAATAAGGGCCATTCCTCTAGTAAGGGAGACGTGGATCTCAAATCCATAAGTGTTTATCCCAATTGTCTTTTCTATCGTTAAGGAACCTTTTGCTACCAACGAATTTCTTGAATTTTTTCCTAAAGGTATAGCCATTGCTAAAAGGGGAAAAAACCTAGAGATCACAAATTCTCTATGAATGAATCAAGTGCCAAAGATGGCACTACTTAGATCTATCTTCGCTTTTATGCCTAGCTAGGGGCGTTAAACGATAGCGCTAGTTAGGAGGCAACCCAATTTTCTTTATGTTCTTTGTTTTTGTTCCTGTTTAGTGTTAAATTTTGTTTCTACTTTCTGTTTAGATGTGTTTTTATCCTTTGATTAGTGTTTGTGCCAAGTAGAACCTATAGGATAAACTATGATGATAGTTGATTTGATTCTGCTGAAAAACAGAAACTTTGTGCTCACGAGAAAAAATTCAATAAATCACAGGAACGAGGTTTTGCATTTATTCTTTTTTCTGCTGATCAATAAACAAATGTTTTAGGACGTACTATTTTGGTAGGATTTTAGAGTTCCAGAAGTTTGCGTTAGTTACAGATTGCTACAGACTGTTCCGTTTTTGACAAATTCTGTTTTTCGTGTGTTGTTTGCTTATTTTGATGTATCTATGGCTAGTATGTAAGGGTATGAACCATAGAGAACTTGGAATAAAGTAGGTTTAACACCAAAATAAATAAAGAATGAGTTCATTACAGTACCTTATGTGGTGGTTTTGTTTTCTTTCACTAACGGAGCTTATAAGATTTCCTGTTGAGTTTTGTGTTGTGAAGTTTTCAAGTTTTGGATAAAGCTTTTATGGACTATAGAATAAAGAGTGGCAAGATCCTAAGCTTAGGGATGCCCAAGGCACCCCAAGATATTCAAAGATAGCCAAAATCCTAAGCTTGGGGATGCCCCGGGAAGGCATCCCCTCTTTCGTCTTCCTTCATTGGTAACTTTACTTGGAGCTATATTTTTATTCGCCACATGATATGTGTTTTGCTTGGAGCGTCG
Organism: Triticum timopheevii; assembly: GCA_963921465.1. NCBI lineage: Eukaryota > Viridiplantae > Streptophyta > Magnoliopsida > Poales > Poaceae > Triticum > Triticum timopheevii. Next base: position 91,497,647 of record OY997271.1, read on the forward strand.
TGTATTATATTAGTCTTTGCTTGTTAGTTTACCACAATCATACTTGTTGTAACACACCTTTTGGGAGAAGCCTATTTTATTAGAATTTGCTAGAATACTCTATGTGCTTCACTTATATCTTTGGAGCTTGATAGTTTTTGCTCTAGTGCTTCACTTATATTTTTTAGAGCACGGTGGTGCCTTAATTTTGGAGAAATTACTAGTCTCTCATGATTCACTTATATTATTTTGAGAGTCTTTTAGAACAGCATGGTATTTGCTTTGGTTATGAATTTGGTCCTAGAATGATGAGCATCCAAGTTGGGTATAATAAAAACTATCATAGAAAATGAATTGGATGCTAGGATCAACTTGATGCTTGATAATTGTTTTGAGATATAAAGGTAGTAATGTTAGGGTCATGCTAGTGGATAATTATGAAATTGAGAAATAATGTTGTTGAAGTTGGCAAGTCCCGTAGCATGCACTTATGGTAAAAGTTGTGTGACAAATTTGTTACATGAGGTGCTCTTTTGAGTGTCTTCCTTATGAGTGGCAGTCGGGGACGAGCGATGGAATTTTTTCCTACCAATCTATCCCTCTTGGGGCATGCGTAGTAGTACTTTTCTTCGAGGGCGAAGTAGACTTTTGCAATAAGTATATGAGTTCTTTATGACTAATGTGAGTCCATGGATATAAGCACACTATTGGGGAACGTAGCAGAAATTCAAAATTTTCCTACGTGTCACCAAGATCTATCTATGGAGAAACTAGCAACGAGGGGAAGGAGAGTGCATCTACATACCCTTGTAGATCGCTAAGCGGAAGCGTTCAAGAGAACGGGGTTGAAGGAGTCGTACTCGTCGTGATCCAAATCACCGGAGATCCTAGTGCCGAACGGACGGCACCTCCACGTTCAACACACGTACAGCCCGGTGACGTCCCCCACGCCTTGATCCAGCAAGGAGAGAGGGAGAGGTTGAGGAAGACTCCATCCAGCAGCAGCACAACGGCGTGGTGGTGATGGAGGAGCGTGGTAGTCCAGCAGGGCTTCGCCAAGCACCGCGGGAGAGGAGAAGGGAGAGAGGTAGGGCTGCGCCAGGGAGAAGAAAACTCATGTGTTGGCAGCCCCAAAACCCCTCAAGTATATATAGGGGGAGAGGGGGGGCTGAGCCTCCACCTAGGGTTCCACCCTAGGGGCGGCGGCCAGCCCAGATCCCATCTGAGGGGGCGGCCAAAGGGGGGGAGAGGGGAAACTTGCCCCCCAAGTTAGGTGGGTGCGCCCCCTCCCCCAACCCTAGGCGCCTTGGGCCCTTGTGGGGGGGCGCACCAGCCCACTTGGGGCTTGTCCCCTCCCACACTTGGCCCATGCAGCCCTCCGAGGGTGGTGGCCCCACTTTGTGGACCCCCGGCACCCTTCCGGTGGTCCCGGTACATTACCGGAAAAACCCGAAACTTTTCCGGTGACCAAAACAGGACTTCCCATATATAAATCTTTACCTCCGGACCATTTCGGAACTCCTCGTGACATCCGGGATCTCATCCGGGACTCCGAACAACATTCGGTAACCACATACAAACTTCCTTTATAACCCTAGCGTCATCGAACCTTAAGTGTGTAGACCCTACGGGTTCGGGAACCATGCAGACATGACCGAGACGTTCTCCGGTCAATAACCAACAGCGGGATCTGGATACCCATGTTGGCTCCCACATGTTCCACGATGATCTCATCGGATGAACCACGATGTCAAGGACTCAATCAATCCCGTATACAATTCCCTTTGTCTAGCGGTATAGTACTTGCCCGAGATTCGATCGTCGGTATACCGATACCTTGTTCAATCTCGTTACCGGCAAGTCTCTTTACTCGTTCCGTAACACATCATCCCGTGATCAACCCCTTGGTCACATTGTGCACATTATGATGATGTCCTACCGAGTGGGCCCAGAGATACCTCTCCGTTTACACGGAGTGACAAATCCCAGTCTCGATTCGTGCCAACCCAACAGACACTTTCGGAGATACCTGTAGTGCACCTTTATAGCCACCCAGTTACGTTGTGACGTTTGGTACACCCAAAGCATTCCTACGGTATCCGGGAGTTGCACAATCTCATGGTCTAAGGAAAAGATACTTGACATTAGAAAAGCTTCAGCATACGAACTACACGATCTCTATGCTAGGCTTAGGATTGGGTCTTGTCCATCACATCATTCTCCTAATGATGTGATCCCGTTATCAATGACATCCAATGTCCATGGTTAGGAAACCGTAACCATCTATTGATCAACGAGCTAGTCAACTAGAGGCTTACTAGGGACATGGTGTTGTCTATGTATCCACACATGTATCTGAGTTTCCTATCAATACAATTATAGCATGGATAATAAACGATTATCATGAACAAGGAAATATAATAATAATAACCAATTTATTATTGCCTCTAGGGCATATTTCCAACACACACTCATCCTTCCACTTAGCTAGCCTCTATTTTACCGCGCAATTTTCGCCGGTAGCATAAACCCATTATTTACCTTCCTCAAAACAGCCACCATACCTACCTATTATGGCATTTCCATAACCATTCCGAGATATATTGCCATGAAACTTTCCACCATTCCGTTTATTATGACACGTTTCATCATTGTCATATTGCTCTTTGCATGATCATGTAGTTGACATCGTATTTGTGGCAAGGCCACCTTCATAATCTTCATACATGTCACTCTTGATTCATTGCATATCCCGGTACACTGCCGGAGGCATTCATATAGAGTCATATTTTGTTCTAGCTTTGAGTTGTAATTCTTGAGTTGTAAATCCATAAAAGTGTGATGATCTTCATTATTAGAGCATTGTCCCAGTGAGGAAAGGATGATGAAGACTATCCCCCACAAGTCGGGATGGGACTTCGGACTTTATAAAAATAAAAGGAGGCCAAATACGCCCATGAAATAAAAGAGGCCAAAGAAGCCCACCAAAAAGAAAAAAAAAGAAAAAAAAAGAGAGAAAGAAAAAAATGAGAGAAAAAGAGAGAAGGGACAATTGCTACTATCTCTTTTTCCACACTTGTGCTTCAAAAATAGCACCATGATATTCATGATAGAGAGTCTCATATGTTGTCACTTTCATATACTAGTGGGAATTTTTCATTATAGAACTTGGCTTGTATATTCCAATGATGGGCTTCCTCAAAGTGCCCTAGGTCTTCGTGAGCAAGCAAGTTGGATGCACACCCACTTAGTTTCTTTTGTTGAGCTTTCATACATTTATAGCTCTAGTGCATCCGTTGCATGGCAATCCCTACTCACTCACATTGATATCTATTGATGGGCATCTCCATAGCCCGTTGATACGCCTAGTTGATGTGAGACTATCTTCTCCCACTTTTTGTCCTCACAACCACCATATTAGACCACCATAGTGCTATGTCCATGGCTTGCGCTCATGTATTGCGTAAGAGTTGAAAAGCTGAAGCGCGTTAAAAAGTATGAACCAACTGCTCGGCTCGTCATCGGGGTTGTGCATGATGGGAGTATTTTGTGTAATGGAAATGAAGCATGGCCTAACTATATGATTTTGTAGGATAAGCTTTCGTTGGCTATATTATTTTGATAGGACATGATTATTTGTTAGTATGCTTTGAAGCATTATGATTTTTATGTTTTATAAGCTTTTATCCTGAGTCATTTGGATCTGAACATTCATGCCACATTAAAGAAAATTACATTGAGAATTATGCTAGGTAGCATTCCACATCAAAAATTTCTTTTTTATCATTTACATACTCGAGGACGAGCAGGAATTAAGCTTGGGGATGCTTGATACGTCTCCAGCGTATCTATAATTTTTGATTGTTCCATGCTATTATATTACCTGTTTTGGATGTTTATGGGCTTTATTTTACACATTTATATCATTTTTGGGACTAACCTACTAACAGGAGGCCCAACCCGTATTGCTGTTTTTTTGCCTATTTCAGTGTTTCGAAGAACAGGAATATCAAACGGAGTCCAAACGGAATGAAACCTTCGGGAGCGTGATTTTTGGAACGAACGTGATCCAGAGGATTTGGAGTGCAAGTCAAGAAGCAGCCGGAACCTCCACGAGATAGGAGGGTACGCCCCCCTGTCTCATGGGCCCCTCGGGCATCCACCGACGTACTTCTTCCTCCTATATAAGCCTACGTACGCCAAAAACATCCAAGAGCCACCCGAAACACAATTTCCACCACCGTAACCTTCTGTATCCGCGAGACCACATCTTGGATCCGTCGCCGGCGTTCTGCCGGAGGGGGAATCCACCACGGAGGGCTTCTACATCAACATCCTTGCCCCTCCTATGAGTTGTGAGTAGTTTACCACAGACCTACGGGTCCATAGTTATTAGCTAGATGGCTTCTTCTCTCTTTTTGGATCTCAATACAATGTTCTCCCCCTCTCTTGTGGAGATCTATTCGATGTAATCTCTTTTTGCGGTGTATTTGTCGAGATCCGGTGAATTGTGAGTTTATGATCAGATTTATCTATGGATAATAATTGAATCTTCTCTGAATTCTTTTATATGATTGAGTTATCTTTGCAAGTCTCTTCGAATTATCGGTTTGGTTTGGCCTACTAGATTGATATTTATTGCCATGGGAGAAGTGCTTAGCTTTGGGTTCAATCTTGCGGTGTTCTTACCCAGTGACAGAAAGGGTTGCAAGACACGTATTGTATTGTTGCCATCGAGGATAAAAATATGGGGTTTATATCATATTGCTTGAGTTTATCCCTCTACATCATGTCATCTTGCTTAATGCGTTACTCTGTTCTTATGAACTTAATACTCTAGATGCATGCTGGATAGCGGTCGATGTGTGGAGTAATAGTAGTAGATGGAGGCAGGAGTCGGTCTACTTGTTGCGGACGTGATGCCTATATACATGATCATGCCTAGATAATGTCATAATTATTCGCTTTTCTATCAATTGCTCGACAGTAATTTGTTCACCCACCGTAATACTTATGCTCTCGAGAGAAGCCTCTAGTGAAACCTATGGCCCCCGGGTCTATCTCTTATCATATTTGCTTCCAATTTACTTTTATTTGCATCTTTATTTTCTGCATCTGTATTACAAAATACCAAAAATATATTTATCTTATCATACTATCTCTATCAGATCTCACTTTCGCAAGTGGCCGTGAAGGGATTGACAACCCCTTTATCGCGTTGGTTGCGAGTTCTTTGTTTGTTTGTGTAGGTTCATGGGACTTGTTGAGAAGCCTCCTACTGGATTGATACCTTGGTTCTCAAAAACTGAGGGAAATACTTACGCTACTATTGTTGCATCACCCTCTCCACTTCGAGGAAAACCAACGCAAGCTCAAGACGTAGCAGAGGCCAGGCTTGGAGCCATGGAGCGGGACATCTTCAAGTGCAAGGGGATGGTGGAGCGTGGAATCAATGCCAATCACCTCATGATCGCGGACTATACCTGTGATCTCAAGGTGGATGGCAAGCCCATAAAGGACATCATCTTCTCCCTCGACGAACAAATCAAATTCCTCCATAGCTAGATCCACGATCTTCAAAGCCAGGTCTTTGAATATGAGGCCAGGTTTAAAGGTATGAGTTTGGATGCTAGTTGAGGATCCGGGAGACTCACTCCTCCTCTTATGATGGTGAGCCTCTGCCATGGAAACCCGAGGACAGGAAACCATCTACTTCATCACCACCATCTTCTTCATCACCACAAAAAAAACTAAGTATTGGGTATGGGCACTCCCCTTGGCTTTCGCCAAGCTTGGGGGAGGTGCCCCGTATCGTATCAATCTCCACTATCTTTTGCCTTTATTTTCTTAGTTTCATCAATAGTTATCTTTTCGTATTAGTTGAATAAAAGTTTAGTTCGACCCTTTCTTTTTGTGAGTTTGCTTAGTGATCAATCCTTGTAATCATGTGCGAGATATAATAAAGTTTAGTTTGAGTTTTGCTTTCTTTACTTTCTTGCTGCAATAAAAAGTAAGGAAATAAAAAGAAAGATAATATACTAATCTTATGGTAAGTGATTGACAAACATAGCATTGGTCAATGATGCAACACATGAAAGAATTAATAAGGGAAGATAAGATTCACATATAGATACACTATCATGGAAATCTTTTGTGATTGTGAAGCACCCATCAAAATATTATATGCCAAAATTGTTGACGTTGGACAAGGAAGACAACTTAATGATTTATGTTTGTTCATATTCACATAGAAGCCATATTGTCATAGATCCTTCAACATGTGGTGCTTGCCCCTATCTTTGCTAGCCAAAAATTCTGCACTAAGTAGAGATACTACTTGTGCATCCAAAACCGTTTAAACTCTATCTTGTTTGAGGGTCCACCATACCTACCTATGGATTGAGTAAGATCCTTCAAGTAAGTTGTCATCGATGCAAAAAGGGCAATACAAATTGCTTATAAAAATGTGAGATCATTTAGTGTAAGGGAAAATTGAGCGTGGTACGAACTTGTGATGGTGAAGAATAAAAGTGACAGACTGCATAGTAAAGGTTGCCATCACAAGGGGCAATATAACGTGACATTCTCTTGCACTAAGGGGTTGAGCATACAAACAAAAGGCGATACTTCCCTCTGTGAAGGGCCTATCTTTTACTTTCATGTATTTACTTTTATGCAAGAGTCAAAGTTTTTTCTCTCTATTCCTTTAATTTTTCTCCTTTGGCAAGCATCATGTGGTGAGGAAAGATTTAGGCACATATGTCCAGTTGAATATGGGTGGCAAAAGTTATTATTGTTGACATCACCCTTGAGGTGAGTGTGTTGGGAGGCGAAACTATAAGCCCCTATCTTTCTGTGTGTCCGGTTGAAACATTTTGCTCATGTGTACACGGTGAGTGTTAGCAATCATAAAAGACTAAATGATGGTTGAGTATGTGGACTTACCTAAAGGCTCCAATACATGACTCTTCATGAAAAGATGATGAATTGTAGTTGCAAAGTTGACTGAGAACATAGTTTGTTGGTTTACAATAGAGTTTATGCTTTATACTTTAATGTTGTGATGAATTGTCACTTGTTCATAAGAAGTCTATGATAAGAGTTCTATAATAAAAGTTTTATATTAAAGTTTGTTGCTATTATAATAAGTCACATGATGCTGCTATGTCCGTATTTTTGTTTTTATCGATACCTCTCTCTCTCTCTCTCTCTCTCTAACCATGTGGACATGTTTTTCGATTTCGGTTTTCGCTTGAGGACAAGCAAGGTCTAAGCTTGGGGGAGTTGATACGTCCATTTTGCATCATGTTTTCCTACTGCTATTTATGTTGTTTTATTGTATAATAATACTTTTTGGAGTAATTCTAATGCATTTCCTCTCATAATATGCAAGGTATGCACCAAGGGGGAGCCTGACAGCTGGAAATCTTGACCTGAAAAAGCTACGTCAAGCTACCTATTATGCACAACTCCAAATGAGCTAAAACTCCCGGAGGATTTTTTTTATGGAATATTTAAGGAATATTGGAGCAAATAAGTACCAGAGGAGGGCCACCAGGTGGGCACAACCCACCTAGGCGCGCCAGGAGGCCCAGGCGCGCCCTGGTGGGTGCTGCCCTCCTCGACCCACCTCCAGTGCCCATCTTCTGGTATAATAGTTGACCCGTTGTGCCAAATGGCGCAGAGACCCGCTAAAGACATGTTGTTGATGAAAATAGTTTTATTTTGCGAGGACCTATTCGATATCGGTAGTAGAAATATCATTTTTTTTAAACCATGTTATATTGGAAATATGGTTATCAGGCTGCGAAATCCGTGTTTGAAAAAAAAAAGTATAACATGTACAAACCAGCTAAGGAAGCATTGTTTTAGTTGAAAATATGGTTATCATGGACCCATTGCTCGTGCCAAATCACGCTAAATCCATGTGCGCAATGGAAAAAATATCCATGGTTTAATCCCCTTTAATAAGAAACATGATGGATTGTTGTCTACGATAAGATGTACATACACATTTTAATTCAATAGCACAGACCCATTTAAAATCATGTATGCAAATGGCAGCCCCACTAACACATGTGCTTTAAAAAAAATCCATGTATCAATAGACTTATTCATGGGCAGTCATGTATGCCACCTTAAACGCCCGTGTGCACATCTATTTATTAATTTTTGTACAGGGAGAAGAGTTGGGTAAATGTAGGGAGTATAGGTTGATACTTCTGGCCTTTTTCAGTTGTTTTTGTCATCATCAGTGGAGGAAATATCAATTACTCTTTGGGAACTTTGCCTTTTCCATGCTCTAATGCACCTGCATCTTGGTTGGTTGTCTGAATGTTCAGAATTTGTGCTTGAGCTCACTTGACGGATGGACGGTAAATTAATCTAGCTTTTGTGTTGCGGAAGAAAGACAGGGAGCAAGCTGTTTTAAGTTAGGTGAACATTGCACACCACCACAAGTTTGCTCACTTATGGATATCACTGAAACAACTTGAAAACTATTCGATATAGCCAAAAGTTTTGCAAAATCGGATACTTTCCAAAGAAAGAAGCGCCATTACAACACATGTTTTGAAGACTACATGTAACAGACAGTTTTCCATCCTGCATTAGCAAGTAGGAGAAAATGTCAAGGGCTGAAAAAGGAAGAATGGGGTATGTAACTATGAATCTGGACCGGAGAAGAGAGTTGACTGCCATACAAAATTTCCTTCTCTAAGACTTGATATCTACAATACAAGCGGAATATCAGTTCAATATAGGAAAACTATAGTGAATACAATAGTAAAAAGTGTACAAAGAAGTCCCAAGAAAAAAATCAAAACCTTTCATATTTTTATTTTTTTGCAGCATAAAACCTTTCATATTACAATGTGCTAAAGATTTTCCCAACAATTAGATCAGCCATATATGCCAGAGTCAATTGCCCATTCACTGGTCACCAAAGAACAACAATTTAAGGAGCATAAGTCGGCTAATTACAACTGCAAATAAGTTGACTACAAACCTTCCTGGCTATTACTCCTTCCGTTCCCAAATATAAATCTTTTTTAGAGATTCCAACAAGTGACTACATTCGGAGCAAAATGAGTGAATCTACATTCTAAAAGATGTCTACATACATCCCTATGTTGTAGTCCATTTGAAATGTCTAAAAAGACTTACATTTAGGAACGGAGGGAGTACTATAGTAAACAATCGGCAAATCTAAGTATGGTAACAAAGCAAGTCTCCCGATTCTAATAACAATAGCACTAAATTGTAAAGGCTTGTGTTACATCAATTTATCCCATTGTGCGCATGAAAAAAAAAAAGAACTGCTAGATATATGTTTCCAATCGACTATCGTATGAATTCTTCAACTTTTATCTAGAGATTTTGAAGTAGCAAAGTATTCCCTCAAATTACAAAATTGAGATCAAGGCTTTTGCTAAGCTGGGAGCATTCATATGACATGTTAGTCTTCAAAATCGATCTCTAACTAAAAAAGAGCTTGCTGAACTGAAAACATGTACTACATGCACAACTTCCATCAGGAAAGTGATAGTGGTTTAGAAGCCTGATCCGCTAGAGTATCATCACTGGAAATTTGATTGATCATCCAAGTTGATTTAACCAGAACTGAAGGCAAACGATCTTATACATGAATACCTATATGGCTGTAATCAGAACTAAAACACGCAATTTTAAATATGGGCGGGAAAGTATAAATGAGTGCAGTATTTGGGAGATTATGATGGTGTACTAAACATAAATGTAACCAGTCAGCTTCTACAGGGAATGCAAATACTCATAGAATAAAAAAGTAGAGCACATCTTTGCAGAAATAAGGTACATGTTTCCTTGCCTGTAGGCAAAATGCAACATACTATTTTATTTCTTGCAGCCCTTAGCATCCTGTAAAAATAAAATAAGAAGTAATGTTAGATAGTCTGTGAAAGCGGATACATGAATGGTACTAACATGATATATTTTCTGTCTGCTAGCAAGTTATTAAGCAAGATCATCAAATATTTCTTTATAGACCACATGTGAGTTTTGCAAGCGTTTTCAGGAGAGTTATTTTCAAATTTGTAATCTGAGGACTGACCAAGAGATACTCACATCCGTCAAAATAGGAATCCTAGGCGCTAAATTTCAGGTGTCCGTAATTACTCCAACATAGTAACCAACCCATACTCTGTAAAATGGGTTTTTTAAATACTTGAAAAAGAAGTGTACAGGCAAGAATATGTCTTCCATAGGTATGTTTACTTTTTCTAAAATTGTGTTCAAATGGGAGTAGTATGTTAAAAAAAGGTGAAGACTAATAATTTGGTATGCATATATCATAATTATTATGAACGCACCAGTAGGTGTAAAAAAGGCTTAATTGAAATGGCCGCAAATTTCCTACATCCACGAATGTAGCCATACCCATGGTGTCCAAAACCTTCTGGTTCTTGGTGAATACCTTGCGCGCGGTGGGGTCACAACCACTCTAGAAGAGAGCTAGAGTAAGACCTGAGCGAGGGCTGCAAAGTGAAAGGCAGAGCAGAGTGGTGATTGTAGACTGGTGATTGTAGACTGATGGTTATGAATAAAAACATACAAATCTAACAGAAATCTAATAGATTTGTTATACTTATCCAATTTGTACATTTTGTAATATAATTCGGCACTAATGCCATTACACCATCTAGCATCATCTAGGATTTTAGCACCTCTAGCTCTAGTACTCTAACAAAGCATAGAACTAAAAATAAATACTCAATTCAGGAAGTTTTTATGAACTGTACGCCACATAAGCAATGCCCTATGTGCTTGCAATCCGACAGCCATGTGATTTTCCCATTCTTCCAAAAGACGGCCGGTGCATCATTTTCACATAAAACTTGCACGCCTAGGCATTTTTTTGTACAGCTACAAAATGAGTAGTAAATTAGGAATGTGTCGCCTATCAAAATGAAGTCCACTACCCATAATGTTTGTAAAGAAATCAACATCATAAAGCTCTTGGACTACCTTCCATTCAAGCTGACCATAAAGTTTTGCTGCTGGAATCCTCTTTGTATATGTAACAACATGTAGAAAATAAATAACTTATATGACTGGCATAGCAAAAACATACTATCATGCAAAAATATAGTTATGTACATTCAGCAAGATATAGATGACAACATTCTATGAGAAGAAATAACACTGTCCTACAAAGCAAAATCAAACCATTCCCAGTTCAGTTTAGTATAAAGTACTTCATTACTAAAGGAGAGCTAGTTCTCAGATAGGAATAAAATATGATCAATCACGCAGGGTCTGACATTCATATAGATATAGAAATATCTATGCAACATCATGAGACATGCAAGGTAACTGTAAAGCATGCACATGCCACATCATATACTGTCTGAAACTTGAACGGCTTTTATTTCTGATTTAAAATTGAATCCAGTAGTAAATATGTTACAACATTCAATGAATATTGCCTGTTTTGTTGGGCGCCAGTTCACGTAGGCCTCAAGTTTTGTTGGGTGTAAAAAGAAATAACTTCTAATTTCATAAAACAATAATATATTAGAACACCACTTCTTGTACTCAAACTCAAAAACTACCAACTTTTAGTTTCAGAAAACAACTGAATATTAGAGCACCACTTGTCAGAATCACTAATAGTCCTGGGTTGGCTTCAAATCGCTACCATCATTATGCCACAGAGGATAAAATGGCATTCAGCTGTGCTTCAATCAATCTGTATACTCAAACTTAAAAGTGACTGACTTGTAATTTGAGAAAAAAGTTGAATATCAAAGTATCACTTCAAGCAGCACCAAAGAAAGAAAAAAAATTACAGAAGGAAGAAAATAGCAGACGAAAGAAATAGCTCACAATAGGAAGCAGAAAGAGTACATTCCAGAAAATAACTGAATAAGTGAATATTAGAGCACCACTTGGTAGAATCACCATACTGATTCATAGTACTGGGTAGGCTTCAGAACCACCACCACTATTAAGCCACTCAGGATAAAATAACAGTCAGATGTGCTTCAATTAATCTGTATACTTATTAACTTAAAAGTAACTAACTTCAAATTTTAGAACAAAGTTAAATACAGTACCACTTGAAGCAGTACAAAAAGAAGAAGACAAATCACAAAAGGGCACCATGTCGAGAGCAAAGTTAAATGCAGTACCACTTGAAGCAGTACAAAAAGACGGAACAATAGCCGCATCGGTAGGCGCAGACCGCAAGTGAAGCAACCCTCTCTCTCTAGGCGCATAACGTGTTGAACAGCAGAGACCGCAATAATTATGGATGAACGCGCATATCTCCTACAGGCCATCATACAGCCGTAGTTATAGTCATGGACGACAAATCCATATAGACCTTGTAAAAAACGTATGGCTTGTAAACCAGCTTGTTCATAAGCGTTCGTGAACCCAGACCAGGCCGAGCTCCAAAAAACTCCCGCCGAGGCACTGGACCAGAACCATCCCCAGGAAGCTCAAGCTCCACCCCAGCAAGGATAGAGCCATCTTCTGCGACCTCACACAGGTACAGAAGGGATGGCAAGGCGCATTCGGCCACCACAGCCTCCAAAATAGGAATAACAACCGAAACAAACGCACACGTCCTTCTGACATGAAAGAACGAAATATATAATAAAGTACACGACACCCGGCCATGTCTGGAACATACACTGAAAAAATTAGGAGGCTATAGAACATGAAAGCACACACAGAAAGTAGAGCAGCAAGACAGGCAGAGATCACAGAAGCAAACCTTGACGAGGCCCAATGAGCAGAATGGAGACGCGGCGACGAGCTAAACGGAGATTCTGCACGAAATCAGCAAGATGGAACAACCTGTAAAATAGGAAGGGAAACAATCAGTGCAGAACAACGGCATTCAACAATATAGGACATATAAAAAACTGACCGACTGCACCAAAAGACAAAAGATCACACGACATAAAGATCATTGGTCCATAAGAGATGAGAACACAGGAGAAAGCAACGAGCACTGAAAGCACACTGTGCTGCAATGGTATTCCAAAATAGGCGCAACGATGGAAACAAAAGTATCAGCATCATCATATCCTCATACAATCCGCGGTAACTAACACCGCGAACCATGCACAACTAACAGAAGATGAAAACACACGGCAGAGGCGTTCATCGAGCAACCCTCGCGCATTTCATCAAACACCTAACAAGCATGCACCCATAGAGAAGCAGAGGAGGCGCGCACTAACCTGGACAGCAAGGATGGAATGACACAGGCTCCTATGAAGGAGCCAAAGCGAAATCCAAGGAAGCTGCGCACGAATGAGAAGCAGGAGAAGAAGAAAAGGGGGGAATCGAGGAGAAAAGCAGGCCCTTGCCCACCGCAACGGCACGCCCAACTCGCACAGAGCATTATTGGAACCCACGAAGCAGACACCGACACACGGCATGGGTGGTACCAGAGACCAACTTTTAGTTTCAGAAAACAACTGAATATTAGAGCACCACTTGTCAGAATCACTAATAGTCCTGGGTTGGCTTCAAATCGCTACCATCATTATGCCACAGAGGATAAAATGGCGTTCAGCTGTGCTTCAGTCAATTTGTACACTCAAACTTAAAAGTGACTGACTTGTAATTTGAGAAAAAAGCTGAATATCAAAGTATCACTTCAAGCAGCACCAAAGAAAGAAAACAAATTACAGAAGGAAGAAAATAGCAGACGAAAGAAACAGCTCACAATAGGAAGCAGAAAGAGTACATTCCAGAAAATAACTAAATAAGTGAATATTAGAGCATTTATCTTGTCCCTTATACTTTTAAATTTGATAATTAGCTGCTCAAACCTAAAATCTATTGACCACCCAAGCATAAGAAAGCATACTACAAATTGACAGTAAAATGGGGGCCAAATACATTAGCTTTCAAGGGAGGTGGAGAAAGTATGTGGATCCAATGCAGATTACTCTAATTATATGCAAATGGAACCAACAAACACACTATAAGTATAACATGGCTGGTATTTACTTTTCTTTGATAGGAATCAACTAATAACTTTCTTCTCCACTTATTCGAGTCACCCTTTTTTCCATCCCTCTCTCTCGAACACACATATTGCCCTCCTCTGAGCAGCTCCCTTGAGCATTTTTACAAACAGCTAGTGCTCACATTTGCAACCTCAAAGGCAGAGAGAGAGAGAGAGAGGAGGGGGAGATGGTTGAGGATTCACCTGCGCACCTGAAGGCCATGAAGACGCGAGCTAATCGAGCTTCACCCAGGATGCGAGGTCATGCACCAGCTGCAGCCGCCGTCACCCACCCGCTGAGGCCGCCGTGTGCTGCGCCACCGCCTGCGGCGCTAGGTTCAAGATGCGAAGGACCACGTCGAGCCAAGACGACTCCCTGGCTGGCATCCTCTGCTCTTGGGTTGAGATCCTCCTCTCGCAGCTCCCTAGCGACGAGGTCTCCTCCTCCCCCGGCTTCCTCGCGACCTGGGCAAATGAGCACCTCTGGAGGCCATGGATCTCCTCGACGGGGACAGCGGAGCTCCTGGGGCTGTGACTGTGGTGAATGAGGGAGAAGAGAGAATGGAGGAGAGGGAGGCGCGGCGGCTGTAGTGGAGCGAGGGAGGCGCGGGGGTGTGCCGGCAGAGGATTGGAGGCTAGGGTTCGTATCAAAAATGCTAGACATACAAAAACTTACACGCTTTTACACGCTCCTTTCATCTAACAACCAATCACAAACCTCTCCCCCCTGATTTTCAGGGGATGGGCCGCCCCGCTCACCTATTGACCAATCAAGGTTAACCATCCTGTAAAAGCCTGTAAATCGTTTGTACATGTAGCATTGCCGGGTTCGTATAGTGTGTGCTGTGTGCGCGGTGCGTGGGGCAAGCGGGTTGGGCAATTCTTTCGCACGTAAGCGCAGCTCACCTAGCCAATCCAGGCGACGGACGATCCCACCAGTCATAGGCTAGGGAAAACCACCGTGTGGTGAAAACAAAATTTACCAGAAGTGAAGATCCAATGGCACAAAAAGTCAAAGGTCAGATCAGACAGCCAGGACTGCACAAAATTGGTTGAGCTTCGTGGAGGAGGGTCGGCGAGCATCCTTATTGGTTTAAATAAGTCATTTTGACCTAGAAAAAATAGGGGGAGGACATTCGGGACGAAGTGTCGCCGCCTCAAGGCGGAACTTGGGCAGGAGCACTTCGCCCTCCGGCGGAGCGATTCCGCCCGGGGAACTTCCCTCCCGGAGGGGGAAATCATCATCATCATTATCATCACCAACAACTCTCCCATCTTGGGGAGGGCTATTGTCGGTGTCAAAACCGGCGGATCTCGGGTAGGGGGTCCCGAACTGTGCGTCTAGGCGGATGGTAACAGGAGACAAGGGACACGATGTTTTACCCAGGTTCGGGCCCTCTTGATGGAGGTAAAACCCTACGTCCTGCTTGATTGATATTGATGATGTGGGTATTACAAGAGTAGATCTACCACGAGATCAAGGAGGCTAAACCCTAGAAGCTAGCCTATGGTATGATTGTTGTTCGTCCTATGGACTAAAACCATCCGGTTTATATAGACACCGGAGAGGGCTAGAGTTACACAGAGTCGGTTACAATGGTAGGAGATCTACATATCCGTATCCCCAAGCTTGCCTTCCACGCCAAGGAAAGTCTCATCCAGACACGGGACGAAGTTTTCAATCTTGTATCTTCATAGTCTTGGAGTCCGGCCGATGATGATAGTTCGGCTATCCGGACACCCCCTAGTCCAGGACTCCTCAGTAGCCCCTGAACCAGGCTTCAATGAGGACGAGTCCGGCGCGCATATTGTCTTCGGCATTGCAAGGCGGGTTCCTCCTCCGAATAATTCATAGAAGATCGTGAACACCAGGATAGTGTCCGACTCTGCAAAATAAATTCCACATACCACCGTAGAGAGAATAATATTTACACAAGTCCAATCTGCTGACGTATTTTGTGGCGTGACGTCACACTACCACCAAGCCTTTACTCGAATTGTTTTTATTGTACCACCACAGCGCGTTTAGCGAAGCAGTTTTCTTGGCACGTCTTTTCAAAGCAGAGATCGTGTTCCCCTTATCCCGGGATTCCCATCAATACGGAGGTGGGTAACCCAACCGCGCCATTGATTGCGGCGCTTGGGAGATAAGCGAGTTTTATCAGGTCGGTGGGGACGCATGGTTTCGTCTGCCCATATAAGGGGATAAAGATCCACCCTTTTACCTATGCCTTCTTCCTCCTTTGCTTATCCATCTCCGCGAACTCGAGCTCCAGCGCCCAAGTCCGCACATCTCACCTCAACCTTCTCCAACTATGTCCAAAGCGGGAGGCAAGTGGATGGCCTCCTCAAGAAGCTGCGCAGCGCCGGATATCTGTCCAGCGACATCGCGCACCAGCTCCCCGACGAGGGGGAGCTCATCCCCACCCCCAGGCCCCATGAGAGGGTAGTATTCCTTTCCCATTTCCTCCGCGGACTGGGCTTCCCACTCCATCCCTTTGTCCGGGGGCTCATGTTCTACTACGGCCTGGATTTCCATGATTTGACCCCGAATTTCATCCTCAACATCTCGGCGTTTATCGTCGTGTGTGAGGCCTTCCTCTGCATCCAGCCCCACTTCGGCTTGTGGCTCAAGACCTTCAGTGTCAAGCCGAAGGTTGTGAAGGGCAGCCAAGCGGAGTGCGGAGGCGCCATGGTGGGCAAGATGCCCAACGTCACTTGGCTCGAGGGCACCTTCATGGAAACCATTAAGGGGTGGCAATCGGGGTGGTTCTACATCACCGAGCCGCGTGACCCTGAATGGGCAGCGGCCCCCGAATTCAGATCTGGCATCCCCATACGGCTCACCTCCTGGAAAGAGAGTGGCCGGACATGGGGTGATTCAGAGGAGCTAACCGGACTCCAAGCCTGCATCCAAAAGCTAGTGAACAAGAAGCTCAAGCTTGTCAACGTAGTCCAGGTCATGCTCATCCGCCGGATTCTCCCGTGCCAACAACGGGACTTCAATATGTGGGAGTTCGATTCGGCGCAGCACCAGACTTTGAGCGGGCTCTTCGACACTACGTACGAAGAGGCCTGGAGGGTGCTGTTTAAGGGCGCCGAGGCTCCCGCATCCGCTACCGAAGATCGCGGATTCAGCTCGCAGCGTCCGGCTAGCGAGGTAAGCGATTTTACCCTTTACGGGACACTTGTTTTCCATAGTTTGACTCTATGCGGGATCTAAACTCCCTCTCCTTTGACAGGACTGGCTGAAGAAGGCCGAGCAGACTAACTGTCCGGCCCCTTTGCCAGAAGACCCAGCGGACGCCCGCTTAACGGGGCTGCTGGTTTCGGCACCCCACATGGTGCCGGAGAAGAAGGCCAAGAAGAAGGCCACGGGCACTCGAAAGAGTTCCTGTTTTTAGGTGTCATCGGACTTATCGTCCGGTGACTCCGAGGCGGACTCCTCCCACGAAGGCGAGGAGGAGAAGAAAGAGGCCTCTCCCCCAGCGAGGGGAGGGAAGAAAAGGAAGGCCTCCCCAACGAGGGAGGCCGAAGGGTCCAAGAAGGGAAGGACTCTTCCCCCAGACTGCTCTGCCAACGCCGGCGACGACGACGAGGACTGGCCTTCAAGGGCCAAGCCCCTGGTGAGATCGTAAGTATCCGGACTCCCGAATAACTTCATGATTTTTCTTTTCGCCACATGGTGTCTTTCTAATGCCGCATACAACCCTGCAGTCCGCCCAAGGATGATCTTCCCACTTCGTCGAGCGGGTCCTTGGGTGCGTCGGATATGGATTCCCTTCCGACCGTCTCCACCCCCCGTGATGCGGACGATGCCGAGGTGGGATCCCGGGAAGGGACCCGCCAGGAGGAGGAGGCCCCGGAGGTGCCGCAGGGCAACCTCCCGGACTTTGCACTGGACTCCTCATCGGAACCTGTAGTGGCTTCGGAGTCCGACGGGCGGCCCCTTCGTAAGAAGGGCAAGACTGTGACGCCGGCGGCCTCCGTCCAACCGGAGGCGCCGGATAGCTTGCTGGAGGCGCTCAACGGCGCTTCCATCAAAGAGGAACACCGCACCGTCATGAGTGTGGTGATTCAGAAGGTTCAGCTCGCCAATAGCGGGCTGACCGAAGCCTGCAGCAGCCTTCTAACAGGCTTTGAGGTAAGAATTTTGATATATGTAAAATAGTACCGCATAGACAGTAGCCCCTGATGCTCGGTTCGGTGTTCGGAAAGAAAAGCCGGACTGAGGATCTAAAAAGATATACGCAGGAGTCATAAAAAATATGTCAATATGGGATTGCAGGCTGTGTTGCTGACCCCTGCCGCACTGACTGCGGAGGTCAATACTTTGAAGCAAAACCTCGAGCGATCCGAGAACGATCTCGGCCGTGCCAAGAAGCAGCTCGAGGACAAGGAAGGTGAGTAACTCCTTATTAAAGTTGTACCTTACAGAAAAGGATTTGGTTGCAAGAAGAATGACAAGGATAACGTGGGTATTGCAGGGGCCACGAACGAGGTGGCGACCCTGAAGGAGGCGGTGTCCGCGGCCGAACGTAATGCGGCCGTGGAGCGCACCGAGCGAGAGAAGTAGGAGGCGCGGGTGGCGGAGGTACAGCAAGAGCTCCAGGCTCTCGTGGAAAAACATGAGAGTTTGGAGCGCGACTCGAAGACTCGAGAGTCCAAGCTTGCATCGGCTCTTGAGAGTGCCAAAGCCGCTAAGGCTGAAGCCTACAAGGCCCTCCAGGAAATCGAGGCGTTGAAGAAAATAGCGGCGGGTAAGGCATTTTTCATGCAAAGCAAGCATGTGAGTGTGAATTACCTATCACTTACCCGAATTCGGAGCTCTCCAGGAGCGTTCGCAGATCTGCCCCGCAGCGTGTCCGATGTTGCCGCTTTCTACAAGGCTGAGGAGGGGAGCTCGACGGAGAAGGTCTTCTGGTCTCAGTATGCTGAGGCCGGACATCCGGTGCCCCTTAGCGACCAGCTGAAGCAGCTGGTCGAGCTCCACAAGGTGGCCGAACAGGCCATGAAGGGCCTCATAGTTCGGCTGTGGCCCGGGGAGGCCATGCCTGGGAGCTACTTTGGCCTGGTGCGGCGGCTGGTGGATGCTTGTCCATGGGTTGAAGTCATCAAGCACTCCGCCTGTATTGAAGGTGCCCGTCGGGCCCTTGCCCGCGCAAAGGTGCAATGGGGCAAGATGGACGTTGAGAAGCTTGTGACGGACGCGCCACCGCCGGGCAAGGAGTATTGCATGCCCGAGATGTATTATAAGAGTGTCCTGAAGGGTGCCCGCATTATTGTGGGTGAGTGCTCCAAAGATGTAATATTTGAGTAGACTCGCATTTTGTTATCCTGTGCGCTGAAAACTTTGTTCATATGCGCTAAGCAACGCTTGTTAATTTAAAATATTACCTTCTGTGCGGCCGTTTATCAAATCTGAGAGATGGCAAGTCGTCGGCTTCAGCCCCCATGCCACTAGTGCTGGGGTGTTCGGGATAAATTTGAGCACTCTTGTTCCCATTTTTGGGTCCATCTAGGGAGGCGCTCAACACAACGAACGAGGCAACCGGACTTATAATGCTTGAACACTCTCACTTAGCCATAGAATTCTATAATTTTAAATTTCGGCAAAGCCCCTAGTGTTAGGAAGGACAAATTTGGGGCGCTATCCACGCCTGGGCCGGACAAAGCCGGTTCCTCGCTCTAAGCGGCATAAGTCTTTAGGGACTCGAAAAAAAAACCTCTCGAACAGCGACCAACTCTCGCCTCATCATGACGGTCAGTTTTAGCTTTCTCCACTGAGGCGCTCGCCCAGCTCAACTGGGGCGCAATCGCAGTGGTTCTCCCAGTGCTACCTTAGCCGATACAACGGAACGTAAGGTACCAAAACATGGGAGCCGGGCAAACCCAACTATTGACCCAAGACATGATTCAGAGCCGATGCATATAATGCTATAAGTTCGGGGTGCCGCACTTGTGAAAGTGTTCGGACTTATCACACCATGATGCGGGAAACATAAGCCCCTGGTGTATTTAGCCGTACCAAAGTGTACGGATGCAACATGTCATAAATGAACATATGTATAAGAAAGAAATGCAATTATAAGCAAAAAGGTGCTGCATTGTTTATTCAAGAAATACTGCCATGAATGCAGAATGATACAAATAGTGCGGTAAGCAAGGGATGGGACTATTAAACATGTCCCCCTCCAGGGGTAGGCCGCGGAATGGTGTATAAAACAGATTTAATGCTCGTAATGGAGACCACCTGGATATTCGTCGTAGCCTTTCTCCTTCCCTGGCTGTTGCATCGTGAGTTCGGCAGGTCTACTGCCGGACAGGGCCTCTGATGAACGGAGTCCTGTGGGTAAAAACAAGGAAAAGAGAAAAAAAAGAACGACACACTTGAGAGCCCCTGGTGTGGTTAAGCCGCATTCTGGGCCTATCGTGGTCGTGCCCCTCCCCCTATGCCCATGGTATCTCCAGAGCATAATGATGTACGCGAAGGGCCAGTCTTGCAATTTTGCAGGGGCTGGGGTTGGGGCCGCATTGCTACGTGTGCTCGGAACGTGCCAGGTGGTCTTGTTATAGGTTACTCCGGGCGCGTTTAGCCGTGTCCGGTCGCTTAATGGCCGGACTTGAGAATTGCCTTAAGAGGTTGCACTGTACTTCTGCCGCGAGAGCCGTTGTATGTTCCTCCGTTCGGAGGGAGCGTTCAGTGTTTCCGTTGACCGTGATGACTCCTCGAGGGCCTGGCATCTTGAGCTTGAGGTATGCGTAGTGCGGCACCGCGTTGAACTTTGCAAACGCGGTATGTCCGAGCAGAGCATGATAACCGCTGCGGAACGGAACTATGTCGAAGATTAACTCCTCGCTTCGGAAGTTGTCCGGGGATCCGAAGACCACTTCCAGTGTAACTGAGCCTGTACAATTGGCCTCTACACCTGGTATGACGCCTTTAAAGGTCGTCTTTGTGGGTTTAATCCTTGAGGGGTCTATGCCCATTTTGCGCACTGTATCCTGATAAAGCAGGTTCAGGCTGCTGCCGCCGTCCATCAGGACTCTGGTGAGGTGTAATCCATCGACGATTGGGTCTAAAACCAATGCAGCGAATCCGCCGTGGCGGATGCTGGTGGGGTGGTCCCTTCGATCAAAAGTGATCGGGCAGGAGGACCATGGGTTGAACTTCGGGGCGACTGGCTCCATCGCGTATACATCCTGGAGTGCACTCTTCCGCTCCCTTTTGGGTATGTGGGTTGCGTATATCATGTTCACCGTCCGCACTTGTGGGGGGAAACCCTTCTGTCCTCTATTGTTCGGCGGTCGGGTCTCTTCCTCGTCATCGCTATGCAGCCCCTTGTCATTGTTTTCGGCAATTAGCTTGCCTGCCTGCTTGAATACCCAACAGTCCCTGTTGGTGTGGTTAGCTGGCTTTTTGGGGGTGTCGTGTATCTGGCACGAGCGATCGAGTATTCGGTCCAAATTGGACGGAACCGGAGTAGTTCTTTTGAATGGCTTTTTCCGCTGACCGGGTTTAGAGCCTCTAAATCCGGCATTGACTGCCATATCCTCATTATTGTCACCGTTAATGCGGCATTTGTTCTTGTTGCGACGCGACCTGCCATTGCGGTCCTTGATATCCGGACTGCCAGAATTTTTGCTGAGGTTGTTGCTGCAGGCTAGCCAGTTGTCCTCTCCCGCGCAGAAGCGGGTCATGAGTGATGTGAGGGCTGCCATGGATTTCGGCTTTTCCTGTCCCAGGTGCCGGGCAAGCCACTCATCGCGGATGTTATGTTTGAAGGCCGCGAGGGCCTCCGCATCCGGACAGTCGACGATTTGATTTTTCTTAGTTAAGAACCGTGTCCAGAATTGTCTGGCCGATTTGTCTGGCTGCTGAATTATATGGCTTAGGTCGTCAGCGTCTGGTGGTCGCACATACGTGCCCTGGAAGTTATCAAGGAATGCGGCTTCCAGGTCCTCCCAACACCCAATTGATTCTGCTGGCAAGCTGGTGAGCCAATGCCGAGCTGGTCCTTTAAGCTTGAGTGGGAGGTATTTGATGGCGTGAAGATCATCACCGCGGGCCATGTGGATATGAAGGAGATAGTCTTCGATCCAAACCGCGGGGTCTGTTATGCCATCATAAGATTCAATATTCACGGGTTTAAACCCTTCGGGGATTTGATGATCCATTACTTCATCTGTGAAGCATAGTGGGTGTGCGGTGCCTCTGTATTGGGCTATATCACGACGGAGCTCAAAAGAGCTTTGTCTACTGTGTTCGGCCCGGCCGGACTTGCTGTGTCCGGCGCGACGGTTGTCGTCACGTATCATGGGGCGCCCACGCGATCCGTAGATCGATCTTGATTGTCTTGCCTTATCCTCCAATATATCTCGCAAGTCCAGAGCGTTCCCCTGTGGCCTTGTGCTTTTCGAGCGATGCCGGGGTACGGTTCTAGTGGAGGGCCTAGAGGCCTCTCTGTCGCGGCCACGGGGTGGTCGGTCAGCCGTATTGTGCGCTGGTGATGCAGGTTCATATGCCTCCTCCTCTAATCGGGGAGCAGCTTGCGTTTGGGGTAGCTTTTGGAGGGGCGTTCGAGCTCATCCTCTTCGGCCGCAAGGACTTCAGTCCATCTGTTGGCTAGAAGATCTTGATCAGCTCTAAGCTATTGCTGCTTTTCCTTGAGGTTGTTTGTCGTGGCCATAAGCCTGCGTTTAAAACGCTCTTGTTCGACGGGATCCTCAGGCACGACAAATTCGTCGTCGTCGAGGCTTGCCTCGTCTCCGGAGGGAGGCATGTAATTATCATCCTCTACCTCTTCGTCTGCCGCTCTCTCATGAGGGCCGGCTTCTCTGTCCTCCTGTGCTGAATCTTACTGGAGGGGGTTGTCTTTGGCATTGTCTGGGGTATTATTATCTCCGGTGCCGGAATCTCCATTCTTGCTGTGGCGGGATTTAGAGCGGCGCCGCTGACGCCGGCGCTTGGGCTGTTTCTTGGAGGGGTCATCCTCCGCTGTTCCTTCGCCATTCCCATCCTTTGGGATATCCACCATGTATATGTCATATGATGAGGTGGCTTTCCAGTGCCCAGTAGGCGCTGGTTCTTGGTCGTCTCCGGCATCGTCGTCCATACCGTCGATGTCTTCGGAATCGAAGTCTAGCATGTCGGTTAGATCGTCGACAGTGGCTACTAAGTGGGTGGTGGGTGGGCTTTGAATTTCTTCATCGTCCGCATCCCAACCGTCCTGACCGCAGTCCGGCCAGGGCTCTCCTGATAACGAGAGATACTTTAGCAAACTCAAGATGTCGCCGAAAGGTGCGTGTTGAAAGATGTCCGCAGCAGTGAACTCCATGATCGGCGCCCAATCGGATTCGATTGGAGGGGTCGCGGGAGGTACGGAGTTCGGCGAGGAGTCCGACACCTCAGAGTCATGAGCTTTACAAGGGACAAGGCCAGTATTCGGCTCCATCGCCGTAGAGGTTGCAGCCCCTGAGGCGGTGTCTAGCCACCCGTCCTCGATCTGCGCAGCCGGCTCCAAATCGAGGGTCGGAGCAGGATCGTGTGCAGCCTCCAGGGCACTGTCCGGCTGCAGAGCTAAATCATGCCCATCGTGACAGTGCGGCGCGCTCGGCTATGGCTCGAATCCATCGAAGATCAAGTCTCCGCGGATGTCAGCCGTGAAGTTCAAACTTCCAAATCTGACCTGACGGTCAGGGGCGTAGCTTTCGATCTGCTCCAGATGGCCAAGCGAATTGGCCCGCAGTGCAAAGCCGCCGAATACGAAGATCTGTCCGGGGAAAAAAGTCTCACCCTGGACTGCGTCGTTGTTGATGATCGAAGAAGCCATCGAGCCTATCAGTGACGACACAGAGGAACTCTCAATGAAAGCACCAATGTCGGTGTCAAAGCCGGCAAATCTCGGGTAGGGGGTCCCAAACTGTGCGTCTAGGCGGATGGTAACAGGAGACAAGGGACACGATGTTTTACCCAGGTTCGGGCCCTCTTGATGGAGGTAAAACCCTACGTCCTGCTTGATTGATATTGACGATATGGGTATTACAAGAGTAGATCTACCACGAGATCAAGGAGGCTAAACCCTAGAAGCTAGTCTATGGTATGATTGTTGTTCGTCCTATGGACTAAAACCATCCGGTTTATATAGACACCGAAGAGGGCTAGGGTTACACAGAGTCGGTTACAATGGTAGGAGATCTACATATCCGTATCGCCAAGCTTGCCTTCCACGCCAAGGAAAGTCCCATCCGGACACGGGACGAAGTCTTCAATCTTGTATCTTCATAGTCTTGGAGTCCGGCCGATGATGATAGTTCGGCTATTCGGACACCCCCTAGTCCAGGACTCCCTCAGCTATCTTCATCAACATCTTCACAGCACCAACTCCTCTCAAACCCTAGTTCATCTCTTGTGTTCAATCTTTATATCAAAACTATAGATTGGTGCTTGTGGGTGACTAGTAGTGTTGATTACATCTTATACTTGATTACTATATGGTTTATTTGGTGGAAGATTATATGTTCAGATCCATTATGCTATTCAATACCCCTCTGATCTTGAGCATGGTTATCATTTGTGGGTAGTTACTTTCGTTCTTGAGGTCATGGGACAAATCATGTTGCAAGTAATCATGTGAACTTGATATGTGTTCGATATTTTGATGGTATGTATGTTGTCATTCTCTTAGTGGTGTCATGTGAACGTTGACTACATGACACTTCACCATATTTGGGCCTAAAGAATGCATTGTGGAGTAGTTATTAGATGATGGGTCGTGAGAGTGACAGAAGCTTAAGCCCTAGTTTAAGCGCTATTCCATAAAGGACCGATTGGATCCAAAAGTTTAATGCTATATTTAGAATTTATTCTTAATACTTTTCTTGTAGTTGCGGATGCTTGCGAGAGGGTTAATCATAAGTAGGAGGTTTTTTCAAGTATGAACAGCACCGAAGCACCGGTCCATCCACATATCAAATTATCAAAGTACCGAACACAGATTAAGCCAACATGATGAAAGTGACTAAATGAAATTCCTGCGCACCCTCAAGAACACTTTGCTTATCATGAGAAACCGTTTTGGCCTGACCTTTGCCTCAAAAGGATTGCGCTATCTCGCTGCACTTTTGTTACTACTATTTCTACTTGCTCGTTACAAATTACCTTGCTACCAAACTACTCCGCTACTAACAATTTTAGCACTTGCACACATTACCTTGTTAAAAACCACTTGTCATTTCCTTCTGGTCCTCATGGGGTTCGACACTCTTACTTATCAAAAAGGGCTACAATTGACCCCATACACTTGTGAATCATCACGCATCACCCTCAAAGGCTCTGAAGTGACCCGCACTCTAGCTAGGCGAGCATGCCCAAATGCCGACCCGAACTAGGTATGCACATATCACTCTCTTGTGCACTGTTCCAACGATGTTTGGATATCCTTTCACTGCTCTCTTAGCTTACACGCCTATACAACTCTGAATTTCACTCTTATTTCTTCTAGAGATATCATCTGAAACAAGCAAAACAATTTTTTAGCGAAGCATGATGGCGCTACGAGATCTGGTACACATCATGCACGCTGGTATAACCTTGTAAGTACCTGTCCTCCGGTACAACAGCAAGGTCGATTCCTCTTATTTGATCAACCATTCGTCGTGTCAAAAATGCAGAGGGGGATGCAAGGAGCACAAGGCGTGCACATCCAAGCAAGTGGTAACATGGACTTGTACATGGAACATCCCAAGCGTAAGCAGAGCTGCAGTGAGCCTGTACAACGAGCTAGCGTAAGTCCCTGCATTTCATTTAATTCATACTGGCCCATGTGCATGATTTGTGTGCAATGGCGGATCCACGAATTCAAGTTACCAGGGGCAAAATTTTAACTTAAAAAATACGAAGGCACTTGCACTCCGGAAATCAACATATATAACTTGAGAAATGTGAAGCTACATGCACTTTGAAAACTAGCTTATGATCCGAAGTAGTTCCAGATTACAAAACATTAAATGATGTAAGCACCAAAAACATAAAATGCAACATGCTGTACAAGGACTACTAACATGGTCTATACCTGCTAGAATTATTCGTTCTCTGGCTGAAAATATCAAAGTGTAATTGCACCTATAACCAGTGCGCAAACTATATATCAATATATCTATCCTGCACAAGTATGACAATAGTTTCAAACAATAGATTAGAAAAGTATTGATGCCATGTTGTCATGATATGGGGACTTTCTGGTAGATGGCCTCGACGTTTCCTCAAGCCATGAAAATGTACTATAATTTGCTTGTCATCAATGCACTGCTGGAATCAGGAACTTTGCCCTCAGCCGGTTCTTTGCCATCAGCTAGCTGATGGCAAAAAGGGTCTTTGCCATCAGCTTGAGGAAAACGGACAATAAAGAAGCAGCCGGTGGCAAAGAAATTGTTTGCCGTCCGCAGAATCTTTGTCGTTAGCTGGGAGACGGCAAACAATCAATGTTCTCTGCCGTCTGTTGGCAGACGACAAATATGCAAAGGTATTTGCCGTCTGCTAGCGGATAGCAAAGCACGCCATTAACCCCTTAATGGACCTAAGCTGACATGTGTGCCGTCTAGGCTCTTTGCTGTTGGCCGGTGGATGGCAAAGACCTTTGCGTCTTTGCCGTCAGCCAGCAGACGGCAAAGAAGCCTTTGCTGTAGCCTGTTCAGTCGGACGTGTTGCCATCTGCTGACTGACGACAAAGGTCTTTGTTGTCCGCCATGTGTGACTTTGCCATCAGCCGTGGCGAATTGCAAAGTTCGTGATTCCTGTAGTGATGCCTGCAAATTTCTATGTCTTTGTCAACATAGCAGATCATCATTAGACACTAAATCCTTCAATGGGAGTTTGCAAAATGATTGCATTAGATCCCTTATTAGACACTATATGTTCATCACCAGGAGCATGTAAAATGTTTGCATCAAATCCTTCATTAGCAGTCTGTTCATTAGATACTTCAGTCTCAAGAACAACAGGAGCTTGTATGTTTGCACCAGAAACTTGATTAGATACATCAAGTTCAGTAAGTTCAGTATTGATTGGGGGAGTTTTAAAGTAAGCAGAAATTGGTTTCATTTTCGCATAGATTCCCTACATACATGCAGTTTTACAACACCGTCAGGTTTAACTATTGGCCAGAAATTGAACAGTTGAAATAGATATAATCAGGGATGTGATGTACCTGCTCGTTGTGCATGTTGCTCTTGCAAGCTACGACTTTCCGTTTGCGCAAGCTCGATGTCATGCCCGTGCTGCCGCCGCTGCCTCCCACGCAGGCTACACCCAGGGTTGGATCTTCATCTTCTTGTCCTTCCACTCGCTTGAAGCCCGGCAATCGGCGTCCAACGAGGCCGCGAGGAAGTGCTTTGTCGGTCTGTCTAGCGGCGGCTAGGTTAGGAGCGAACCAGACTGGAGGCTGGAGCGAACAAATGGGAATTTTTCCTGTAGTCGATCGATATGGGAGCCACTCATTTAGGCCGAGAGCCTGCTATATGGCCTGCCTTGCACTTATGTCATTGGACCATCCAAATTGAAACATTTTCTTCATTTTTTACATTGCCTGCTCATGTGTTGGGACAAACAAAACTAGCCTGGGCCAACCTGGATGACTCAAACTAGGTGCACACATTCCAGCCACCCGAGGCGGCCGCCCATACCAGCCCCTATGGTGGCGTCGCCCCTTTTTGCGTGTATGATTGGGGTAGTGAAAAATATTCCAATGGCGCTTTTGATTACCCACATAATAGTTGAATTGCTTGTTTCTATGAACCGAGTTCAGCAATAATATGAAGGATGCCAGTATTTTCATCCTATTGTAGATTGCTTAGATCTCGATATGCCATTAAGCACGTAGATAGCTGCTCATATGTACTTCTAGGGTGCAGCAGAATTCATGTGTAATTTACGTTCTGATACCCTATTTGTTTAAATGGTTTGCTGTTATCACTTGTAGCACTAGTAATGTTTGCATGTTCATAGATAGACAAATGTCAGGTTTTTATATGAGGGACATCGTCTTTTTAACTTATATATATATATATGTGTGTGTGTGTGTGTGTGTGTGTGTGTGTGTGTGTGTGTGTGTGTGTGTGTGTGCGTGTGTGCGTGTGTGTGTGTGTGTGTGTGTGTGTTTGTGTGTGTGTGTGTGTGTGTGTGTTGGAATCATTTTGCTTACATCAAAGAAATTTACAGATGTCCGTGTTGTTGGTAAACGGTACCGACTTGTTACTTTAATACATTGCCAAGAACTTGTTAGTTTTACTAGTTCATGTGTAATTAAATATGTTACCAAAACTGGTTAGTTCTACTAGTTTAATGTTAGTTTCTTATGGATCTTGCAACACTTTATTTATGATTGCTAACATTCAAATTTGCAGGATCCAACTGAAACTCCGTTGGCACAACATGTATGTTTTCAGAAACTTCCTTGTTTACCTGGTTTGCTGCTGTAACTTGTTGCTGTAATCATCTTACCAACTTCAAGTTTTCAGGATCCAATTGAAAGTCCAATTGCACAACAGGTATATTTTCAAAAATATATTTGTGTAATAGGTTTGCTGCTGTAACTTGTTGCTCTAATCTAGTTACTGACTACTCAACTTTTCAGGATCCAAGAGAAACTCCAATGCCACAACAGGTTCCTTTTGCAAAACTTGTTTGTTTAATTGCTTTGCTACTGCAACCGGTTGCTCTAATCACGTTACTGGCTACTCAACTTTCCAGGATCCAAGAAAAACTCCAATGGCACAACAGGTACCTTTTGCAAAACTTGTTTGTTTAACTGCTTTGCTGCTGCAACCAGTTATAATGATGTTAATAACTACTTTTCAGCATCCAATTGGAACTCTTTAAATCCTTGTTTGTTTAACTAGTTTGCTGTTATAGCTCCCAGTTGAGATGTTTTGCTAACTTCAAATTTTCGGAATCCAATAGGAACTTTAATGGCAAAACAGGTTGGCCCAAGATCAAAGACTGAGGTCCCCATGGACGTTGTATCATCCCACAGGAGTGGCACCGGTCCAATCGTGCATCATGAATTGCCAACTGCTGATGCTCTAGAGGCTAAACTATTGGTAGAAAGAGATTCTGCTTCTGCACTTAGAGATGAAGTTGAGATGTTGAGGAAGCAAACAACACAATCACAAGCAGTACTCGAGACAACCATTAAATATTTGGTGGATTTCAAAACGAAGCAAGCTGAGACTGACCGCATTGTTAAGGTCCTGAAGGAAAAAAGAAAATTAAATTCCCACTTGGTAAATCATAGGTGAAATGTTATTTCCATCGGTGAACAACCTTTGCATTGTATGTTCATGTAATCGATCAAACCATTTGTTTTAGAGATCATGTAATAATTGTTTTTTTGTTTTTATTTTGTAATTTTTTTAGCACAAGTCTGTATTAATTGATAAGACTCCGAGACATTTCATTTTGATTGTTGTGCCAGACCTACAAATATGCCAATCAGGCTGTATGTGCATTGAGCAATAATAGTAGTATAAATGGTCCTTAAGTGGCACGCATCTGAAAGGGCCAAGATGTTGTACTAGCTTCGCTAAAAAAGGATGCTCTTCTAGCAAAAAAAAGTACATCGGCCTGGCTTATGTATGTTAGTTGATATTATTGATCCATATACTATATAAGTGTTAATATGTCTATTAGTTTTGTACATTATTGGTTGATTGACTCGGTATTTTGAATCTTGAAAAAAATCGCTTGTGTACATATCTAAATGGGAGTACACATTATGTTGCGTGTGACACTTGAGTTGGACATAAAGTGGTTTCAAATATTCAATTTCACCTTAAACTGGATTCTAGCTTCTGTATTCGAGTATCGGCATTTACAAATCATAATCATATATGACAGTGGAATACATCTTTGTTGTGCTTTTGAAGATATATAAAAACGCATAGAATGATTTATAAAGATTCGTATAGGAATATAAAATGGATTCGAATTTAGTTGTCAGGGTAAACGTGGATGCTTATTGTCCCAAAATTCAAAACAAGTGGCAAAATGTCCACTCCCATGTTGGCTGCCCGAAGCCAGTGTTTAGGAGATGGAAATTATTGTCTTCCCCTTACACGGACAATCCATTGGCCCGATTTCCACTGCTCTCAATAGGGGTAGCTTAGTAACCTAAACTAAACGTTACACGACCGCCTCTGAGCCCATTCCACATGTTGGGCGCCAAACATGGGCGACAAAACACATTTAATTCAAGCTCATCAGAATGACGTATGTCTGTCCCTCCATTTCCCAATTCATACACAGTGGGCGGCAAAACAAACTCGACTCGGCCGAAATCAATGTAGGCAAATATTTTCTATAGGGGCAGGTTCGTAACTTCACTCAGATGTGAAATAACCGCCCTACCTGTCAGTCCCGTTCATGCACTGTGGGCGCCAAGACACCCACTCCTCGGCCGAAATCACTCTGGGCAAATAATTGGGAGATGCGAGATTACCGTCCTATCCCCAACTAACGAGACGTCCAAATTTTAAACAACGACTAAGTTCGTAACTTTCCCATATTTCAGACAGGCGCGTCCCAAAAACATGGTTCCCCGTACCTCTCCCTCCATTTTCCCATTCATACACCATTCATGCTAGAACACCATTACCATGCCAGCCTCCTCCGTCCACCACCCCGTCCATTGCCGCCGTCCTCCACCCCATCCATTGCCACTATCCTCCACCATGCTGGGGCGCTTACCAAGACTGCTCATCCACTGCTAGAGATGGACGTTTCTCATCCGCGCCGACGGACCAGGAGCCTTGCATCGCATCCTCTCGCTTCATCGGTGTTGTCGTCCTCTTTGACAGGGCCACTCACACGGCCTTCTCGTCCACCGCAACATGACTTATCCCTCGATGCGCCCATCTACCGTCACAGATCTGCTTCAACGCCACCAATAACCATCGCACCCCCGATGCCTTCACGGCGCCGCAAGAGTGGTGGTACTTCATATCTGCTCAAGTTTTTGATCTCAACCAGAAAATAGATCATAACTTTGTTACTGTACTTTCTTTTCAGCTCTTAGAATTTAGTTCTTAGTTCAAAGCAAACAATGGATGGTAAATAGCATTTTTGTGGTTTGTAGCTTTAAATCTGCCATGGCACAATCATAATAGGGTTTAGTTGATCATGCTTAGGGTTTAATTGATCATGTTGGTTCCGTGGTGGTTTCTTTAATAGAAATCGGAGGGGAAACCCTCTTTTGCTCAAAAAAAAATGCGTAGGGTTTCCCCCTTTTATGCTCACTATACGATCAGCATATGTGCTTCATGTCATAATAGCACTGCTCCACCCATCAACCGAAACAAGCTTAGTTGTTCAAATACGAATATGATATTACTAAAATAGAGTCGTTTAATCGGTCAACTAAATGTTCCTAATTTAGTTTCTGAAATGCATCTACGACACTCGGGTGTGTATCTACAAGGTGCCCACGGTGGGCCGCGGCCTACCCTGGGATTTTGGGTCTGCCAAAGCCCCGATTCCCCTCTATTCTGTTGCGCTTCCAATCTCTACTCGCCCCAAGCCGCCTGCCTCACTGTCGGTGCAACAGACCCTGGGTATGTTGCCCTGACCATGCACAGGCACAAGGACAAGATTATGGCCTCAGGCCATGCCAGAGTACAAGGAAGCAAGATCTTCAAAGGACCAACATGAAGAACAAGAGGACCAATATCAATCTAGAGAAGCCAGATACCACCAGGAGAAAAATCTCCCTTGCCAGGCAAAAGAACTTGGCGAGGGCAGGGCCACCCCCAGAAGGAAGCAACCAAAGCATCCCGGCAGGGCCTGTCGGGACTCACCAAGGCAAGAAACACCTCATCAACCACTCCCCCACAACCCACGTCGTGGATTAGTGCAGTGTCAAGCCGCAAAGTGACTAAGTGGCAACCACTCGCCACACGGCAGCCCCTTTCTATAGGAAAACCTATAGATGACACTCGTCCTATGACGCATTGAACAAGCAGGCGTCCAGCTGGCAGAAGAAGCCCGACAAGGCTTGCCGGGCAAGCAATGATGCGACATTGAGCGGCGCATTTAATGCGCCCTGTCAGCCTATAGAGTTAGGTATGATAGCACTATTTTCTATCTTATAGTTTCTAATGACTGATTTGCCATTGTGGTGACCCCTTAACTATAAAAGGAGGCCCATGGCAACTGTAGAAGGGGTTCGGTTCATTCGGCTCAGGAGGCTGGAGAGTTAGACGCCCGTACGCGCGTAGCCACTGCCCTTGCCGGGCGGGTGTACTATGCTCCACCACCAGTCTTCCACCATCAATCCACCAAAGTATGAGTAGGGTTTTACGCCTCACGGCGGCCCGAACCTGGGTAAAAGTGCTCGTGTGATCCCTGTCACGCTACCCCCACGCTCCTCTGCTCTTTGTGCAACGCGATGTACCCCTGCCGAACCAGCAAGGGGACGCTTTGTCCCATAGGTGGCCGTGGTTTCCCGCGACATCTTTGGCGCGCCAGGTAAGGGGATCGCTTGTTCGAACCTAAAAGCATGCGTAGCGCGTCACCATCATCACCATCTTCTTCTTTGATGGCGCCATCAGCCATGGCGCCCAAGAAGAAGTCCGATGTTTCGAATCCACCATCCACCTCAAAGGCTCCGCCGCCCGCAGCTGCCAACTCTATGGGAGGTGCGGAGGCACGCGAGGATGTGGGCGCCGCTGGGGATCTGGTCAGAGCAGGAGGCATGTCACCATTTCCCCCGTGACCGAAGCAGAAGCAGGTGGCACCGGAGCAACGACATCAGCAACACCCCAATAGCCACACTCCACGAGGCACGGGCGAAGGGGCCACTCTATCCACGCCTCCTCCGCTCGCCGACGGGCATAGTCGTAGTGATGGCACTCGGTTTGGGGGGAGCCGCCGCCCTTCGGCTATCCCTATCCCAGGAGCGACCGCGGCGCGTGCGCTTTCCCCTGGGCAGGTTGACCAAACCGCTGCGCCCAATGGAGCCACTAGCCGTCAAGCGCCTTCACCGTGCCACCATGCCATCCAGGTGGCCGCCCCGCGCTGTCGTTACTGGCACCATCAGGAGTCGGGCGACGGTGCAATCCGCGTGTCATCACCTATGCCAAGCTCAGCAACGGAGGCCATGGCGCGGGATCAGCTGCTACTCAGGTTCCCGCAAGTAGCTGAGCATATAGACGAGTGGCGTGCCACCATCCAGAGCTTGCTTAGATTCGTTGAGGCTGGGGGCTCACAGCGAGCCAGCCCGCCATAGCCTCCCCAAGCGACGACGACGGCCCGTGCTGTTGGTCGTACGGAAGGAGCCACCACCATATGGTGCAGTCCCCGCAACGGCAACTAGATCTAGCTTGACAACATCAAGAAGCTAACGACGTATCGATGGCCTCTTCTGACCCTCGAGCGCGTCCAGATCAACGGCAATCCTAGAGGGTAGGCGGGAGGAAGACACGCGCGTTGTCGTTGAGGAACGCCATGGCGACCACCTCCAGACTAACGGAGGCAACGGTCCTAACGTTGACGATCCTACGCCCAATATTGGCGGGTGCCTGCCTTTCGAGGTTGGATGCCCTGCCTTTACTCACGAGATGCAGCAAGTCTGTTGGCCGTTTGTCCGCACGTTCAAGCCATAGATACCTGAGAAGTATGATGGGAGACTCTACCCAGCCGAGTTCCTGAGCATCTACACTATTGCCATCCAAGCTGTCGGGGAAGAGATGAGAAGGTATTCACAAACTACTTTCCTTTGGCTCTCAAATCCAATGTGAGGTCTTGGTTGATACATCTGCTGGAGAACTCCATTTCTTCCTGGGATGACCTTTGCTATGAGTTCATTGGCGCCTTCACTGGTGGCCATCAAGACCCTGTCCGACCCAAAAATTTGCAGCTTCTCTAGAAGAAAGAAGGAGAGACACTCTGGAAGTATTTATAGAGGTTCAATAGAGTCCACAGGAACATCCCAAACATCCATCCAACAGCTGTGATAGCCGCCTTCCGGTCCAATGTGCGTAAGCGCAAGATCCGTTCCAAGATGAATGTGTGGTTGCCTAAGACGGTGAAGGAGCTCTACACCCTAGTGGACAAGTGTACTCGGATGGATGAAGGGAGGAAGTTGCCCGTAGAGGAGGATTGCATCAATATTGATTCAGATGATGATGATGAATCCACTAGCCAGAAGAAGAGCAAGAAGCGCAATAAGAGGCGCAAGGATAAGGAAGTGATGACTGTTGAAGGATCAGGCACACCTAGTACCGGCAAGACCGCCGAGTGTCAGGACCCCGACTCAATGCCACATCGATCTAGCATGTAACACCTCATATCACTTTGCGGCCTCACGCACGGTATTCCCACGGGTGTCGCCTTACCTTTGCCCGGGACCGTTTGCGCCTTTCGGCACACATATATGATAGTGTCGCTAGCATCCATATGATAAGGAGCCCGGGCTGACATGGCTAGTCGTAAATCCAAAGTGGCACAAACTTACAGGGACAGGCATCCATGACCTAGCATCGAACGTGTCGGTCATCAGCGAGTGAATCCAGGCTGTAGCACTGGGCTAACAGGACTCCGGTGAACCGGGCTGTAGCGGGCTAACAGGACTCCGGTATTCATCGCGTGACATTTCCCCGAAGGGACAGACACAGGAACGGAGAAGGACACATGCCGGCCAGCCTAAGTGTTCCGGAGCAGTAGCAAGCTACCATGGCTCAGTGGAAGCACTAGGAGACATTTCCCGGTAAGAGAGGCTACTAAGGATAAACAACTAGATAGTCAGATCCCACACATACCAAGCATTTCAATAACATACACACAATATGCTCGATATGTGCAAATACAACTTGGCATCACAACATGACTCTACAACTCAAGTATTATTCAATAGGCTCCGAGGAGCGAGATATTACAAACATGGGTCTCACGACCCAACATTCAGAGCATACAAGTCAAAGCACAAACGGAAGCTTAACATGTCTGAGTATAGACATCTACAAATGAAAAAGGCTGAGAAACCTGACTATCTACCAGATCCTGCCGAGGGCACAAGATCGTAGCTGAGGTAACAAGCTAAACGTCAAAGTCCACATGGAACTACTAGCAAGACTGAAGTCTCTCTGCAAAAACATAAATTAAGCAACGTGAGTACAAATGTACCCAGCAAGACTTACATCAGATCTAACTACATATGCATCATTATCAACAAGGGGATGGTGGGGTTTAACTGCAGCAAGCCAGCTTTGACTCGGTGGCTATCCTGAACTACGACTGCAAATAACTCTTTTGAGGTGGCGCACACGAGTCCACATATTCACCATATCAATACACCACTATGGATCCGCTCTCGTCTCCCTACGAGAACGCCATCCATAGCACTCACGCTTATCTTGCGTATTTTAGAGTATCCACTTCACTTGTCTATGAACTACACAGGCAACCCAGAAGTCCTTTACCGCGGACACGGCTATTCGAATAGATAATGTTAACCCTGCAGGGGTGTACTTCTTCACACACGCTCTCACCACTTACTGCCGTTTATACGACATGTACTCGGCAACCTTCAAGCGGAAGCCCAGCGAGGGTGTCGGCCACGACCTGACTAACCACACAAGTCTCTCGTCCAGGTTTATCGCCTATTCGGGTTCCATCCGCAAGGAGATCCGGCCGGGGTGTCGCTCACGGCCCCAAATGATGTGAGCAGGGTTCCCAAGCCCACCTCGACGGGTGGATCTACGCTTGGTACACCGTGCCACGGTGCCTAGTCTGTCCCAAGCCCACCTGTACCGGGTGCCACTTGGTAGACTACTAACACTTCCTACAAACACCAGAAACTAGTTGCAACTCCTGGACAGAGATCATGTTGATTAATAAGTCGAGAGAGTCAATTAAGGATCCCAATGTGTGGTAGTAGCTGTTCATGGATCACAAACACAGAACTCAGTTCCTGAGGACGGCTGCAATGAGACAACCTACCATGTACTCCTACATGGCCTCTCACCGCTACCTTTACCAAATCGTGTTCACACACTTAGCTCACACACAGCAGGACATGTTTACACACCTCCGATTCATCCCCGATGAATCATACCTGACTCAACTCTAAGCAGTAGTAGGCATGACAAACAAGCATGAATGAGTAGGCACATTAGGGCTCAAACAACTCCTACTCATGCTAGTGGGTTTCATCTATTTACTGTGGCAATGACAGGTCATGCAAAGGAAAGGGGTTCAACTACCGCAGCATGTAACAGTTGAATCGTTGTTGTCCTAATGTAGTAAAATAGAGTAAGAGCGAGAAAGTGGGATTGTATCAGAATGAACAAGGGGGTTTTGCTTGCCTGGCACTTCTGAAGATAATATAGCTCTTCATCGGTGTCATCGAACTCATCGTCGGAACCACGTCTATTGAGAGGGGACAAACACTGGCAAACAAGGAAGAGCACAATCAATGCAATGCACAATATGATGCATGATCATGACATGGCAACATGCTGTTGATTGAGCTAATGCAACTAACAACAAGTTAAATGGAGTTGGTTTGAACACTAGGTTCAAATTCAAACTCCATATGTGATTTCTTAAATGCCATTTAATTGAATTGTCCCAAACAGTAGTCATAAGTTGTTCTAACATGCATTAAAATGATACAGATGGATAGATTGGATTTTTCTGATCATTTTTCATATATAAATTATTTCATTCTGAGTTACGGTTGAATTTATATGAATTTTTGAAGTTTTGGAAATATTCTGGAATTTTCAGAATTAAATTAAATCCAGAAAAGAGTTACTGCGTCAGCACGACATCACCCTGATGTCATCAGGTCAACAGGGCGGGTTCAGGTCAAACCTGACCAGTGGGGTCCACTGGTCAGTGACTGGGGCTGATTAGTGTCGCTGACATGTGGACCCAGTCAATAGCCACGTCAGCAGGGTCAACTCTAACGCGTGGGTCCCGCTGAGTTAATCTAAACTAAACAGGAAAGAAAACCCGGGGTTAATTAGGGCGTGGGGCCCATGTGTCAGTGAGCTACGAGTTTAGTTAGTGGCGTCATTAGCCACTAATGGCGGTGCCACGTCAGCTCGCCGGAGTGTCGCCGGCGATGACCAAAAACGTGGCGGGGACGCACTGGGGTGGCTCGGGTTTCGCCTACAGGCCGCGGTTTGAGCCGCGGTTGGTCTCTATGGGTCGCTGGCATTGCAGCGCGTCGGCTGGTGGCAGTAGCCGGGCCTGGGGTGGCCGGAGTCGATGGCTACGAGCTCAAAGGCGGCAGCCGGAGTTTGGTGGGGCACGAGCGGGGCACTGCGGCTTGCGGGCGAGCGAGCGAGGTAGGTGGGCGGCATCTCTGGCGTTCCAGGAACACAGTGGTGCAACTGGTTGGAGCTGAGGAGCTCAGGAGCGAGGACCTCATCGGCCATGGCGGACGGCGGCTCCGGTTACTTGCGGGGCAGTGGCTACGGGACAAAAACGACGACGTGGTTAAGGGGGAAAGGACCGGGAGGTCACGTTGAGGCCGAAGACAGGCTCAGCTGGCTCGGGGACGACCGGAAGGCGACGAATCCGTCGATGGAGTCCGGCGGCCGTGCTCGGGGAAGACGACTCGTGGCAGCGATGTGGGGCTCCCGCGGTGGCATGGCTCGGGGTGGAAGAACGAGGGGGTCGAGGCGGAGCCTCTGGGCCGGTCAGAGAAGCGAGGGGGAGGCGGTGGCTGCAGCTACGGCGAACGGCGTCGATGGCGACGGCAGTGCTCGGCTGTGGGGAGGAGAGCGAGGCAGAGGAGGGGGAAAGCACGGGGGAGAGTGAGAGAGGTCCAGGGGGTGCGTGGCATCTCCGTGGCGTCGTCTAGGAGCACCAGGGAGGAGCCAGGTAGGGAGGGAGGGAGGAGGTGGCCGGTGCGGGGCGGCCACGCGCCTCCGTCCTTCTGGCGGGGAGGGAAGACGACAGGGAGGAGGCGGTGGTGGGCTGGGCCGGCCAGCTGCAGTGCTGGGCCGGTCGGTGGGCGCCAGGTAAGTCCTTCTCTCTCTCTCTCTTTTATTTGTTTTAGTTTTCTATTTCTTCTGTAGCTTTAGGGCTTTATTTAAAATACCAGAACAAACCCAAAAATCAAGGAACTGCTCATGGATACTGTTTAGAATATTACCAACAGCAAACATTTTAGTTCATGATTATTTGGACATTTAAAATATTTTATAGCATTTAAATGCCCAAATGCAAATAGAGTATGATTTAATCCAGAGCCCAAATATGTCATGGAAAAATGAGCATCACCTATGGTTACTGTTTCCAGCATTTTCCAAGAATGATGAACATTTTTGGAAGCCATTTGGATTTCTGAAAATATTTTGGTTGAACCTAGTGAATTCCTTTAATGCTAGGGTTTAGGCAATCCCCATTTCAAGTTTCTTTCAAAGTTTAAACATGATGCACGTATGAAGTTAGCCTAGTGCATTGCCAGAAGCTAGGGATGTGACAACTCACCCCCACTAAACAAGAATCTCGTCCCGAGATTCAAGCATAGGGTAGAATAAAGGGGAAACGCAACTAACGCAATCTTCACGACCCAGGTTGCACTTCAAATGAACGTTGATTCAATCACCATCTTGTCTCGTCGTCTTGCTCTGAGAACTCCAACCAACATGACAAAGAGAGGATAGGAATAAAAAATCTAAAAGGATCGATCTTATTGAAGGTCGAACAACTTAGGATCAACTCATGGAATGAGACATAGCAACATCTCTCAAGCCGATACACGAAGCACACATCTAGAGGGATGGAGTGGAATAGATGACGAGGATTCACTAGGTAGACAACAATTCCACGCTTAAGAAGGTGGTGAACGGTTGTCAACGTAGCGAGGAGTTGAGTTGCCATGATACCATAATAGGGCACCTTAGGGGAGGTGACCTGTAGGAATATCCCTTAAGTGGCAAAAAGAATTACCTTTGATTTAGAGATCATTGAAACTCTTTATACCAGCCTAAGGCAATCGCCACCAATCGTTTGGTGGAGTTCAATGGAATGGCATATCCGTATTCGAATGGATGATGTGGACTACCTTGTTGAAGATAATGCTATGGATGATTTTTCTTATCATCAGAAATGGATGGAAGCCATGGTAAGACCACTTCTGAAGATGATCCTAAACAACAATTACTGAGAGGGCAGCCCATGGGAATTGGCACAATGGCGGTGCAAACTGGGAACTAAATGTAGATGTTGGGAACGTTCCAACCATCATATCTACCTGAGATTCAGATCTGGTTGGTGTCAGGATATTCCAGACTCATCCAGTCTAGAGAGAAAAATGAAAGATTGCAACACAGATTGATGAGATGGCGTTGCGAGATTCTCGGGAAATGAACTACGATAGCAAGCTCGAAAACATGAGCTGGTTCTGCTACATACATGTGAACACGTTTTCCAAGACAAGCATGACCACATAGTAGTCTTACAACGCAACACTACCGAGTTTCGGTTGGGAACCATCATTGCGGAGAGCGAAGTCCTGCGCATGTACCTTTGGGTCCTTAAGGATTAGCACTTAAGAACTTCTTTTCCTTGAACAAATCAATCAGTGGCTTGGTGTGCTAGGGATTACATGTGGAGTGGAGGTAGCGAGCCTATCAAACCATGGAATACTTCGCACATGCATGACTGACTTGGGATGATTCCGGAGAAAAAAAAAAAACAATCTTTCTCAATTCACGGCGGCTACTTGCACCTAATGCACGTGAACTTGGAGAAAGTCACTTCTTACACCAAACATGTATTTCATGAACGGGACATGAAGATAATGCTTACAAAAGTTTCCAACACTAGCTTAATGTTCAGCATGAATCATGGAGGAGACAAAATACTGCTGATGGGCTCAACAACAACTCATCGAAATTTCCATATCACTGGACTTCCACCATTATGCGAACAATGTGATGGTATTGGTCAGACCATAAGATGTAATGGTGTATGCTCGAGGAATCAACCACGAGTAAGACAACATTACGAACATCGTTGGTTCTGATTTGATTTGACGATAGCCCATACTCAAATCAAAGGTTTGGGGTAAGACAATAGATCCAACAATTGACCACGAGGATCAATCAATGAAAATATCATCTTTCTTCAACACACACAAACACAAGATATCCCTTTTGGGAAATGAACTAAGTTAGGCAAGCTTTTATCTTCCAACTCTCCAAGTTGCTGTTTAGCTTAACCATCTAGCTCAGGGGTATCCAACACAGACTCTTGGAGAAGGGGTGGTTTACAGGAATAAACCAACTTGATCACGAACTCAACATAGCGGTCAGGTGACAACCTGGTAATACTTCCGAGGAGATATTCAGAAAATCACGAACCACCGATATGTTACTAAGCTCGAGGACAATCTTGCTTTTTAGGGCAAGACGATATGATCAATAGAGCGAGGATTTGAAATAATCCTAACTCATCAATCGAGGAGTGCACCAGAAATAAGGACTAGGTAGCATGATCAATCTTAGAATGATGATTCAAAAACCAACACGCTAAGAATGAAATTATTGTCCTTTAACTACCAAGCAACAAAGTTGCTAGGGGTATTGAGTTCACACATCACGATTCCCTTGTCGGCACTCCGGTTGCAACAACACGGAAAAGAGAAATGAAAATGATGGCGAGAAGTATCACTGCGTCAAGAATTCATAAGAGGTGGTGCAATTCTCATGACAATCTTGACATAAAGAAGGTAATACTTCAAGGTAGAACAGACCAGAAGCTGGATTAGCATTTTGATCTGCGGAGTACAACTACTTTGACCCAATCCTGGATATGGATGAGGTTCTGGAGTTTGTTTCTCCTAGTCATTCCGGAATAGAATGGCTTGACGGACCACAAAAATAATAAGCATCGATAACACGAATGCACAATTACTCCTGACTATCAATTGATAGACGAAGATCGGAATACGACTGAAGAGGGACAACTCAAAGGAACACATACCTTTCTGAGATGTGCATCATTATCAACAAGGGGATGGTGGGGTTTAACTACAGCAAGCCAGCTTTGACTCGGTGGCTATCCTGAACTACGACTGCAAATAACTCTTTTGAGGTGGCGCACACGAGTCCACATATTCACCATATCAATACACCACTATGAATCCGCTCCCGTCTCCCTACGAGAATGCCATCCATAGCACTCACGCTTATCTTGCGTATTTTAGAGTATCCACTTCACTTGTCTATGAACTGTACAGGCAACCCAGAAGTCCTTTACCGCGGACACGGCTATTCGAATAGATAATGTTAACCCTGCAGGGGTGTACTTCTTCACACACACTCTCACCACTTACCGCCGTTTACACGACATGTACTCGGCAACCTTCAAGCGGAAGCCCAGCGAGGGTGTCGGCCACGACCTGACTAACCACACAAGTCTCTCGTCCAGGTTTATCGCCTATTCGGGTTCCATCCACAAGGAGATCCGGCCGGGGTTTCGCTCACGGCCCCAAATGATGTGAGCAGGGTTCCCAAGCCCACCTCGACGGGTGGATCTACGCTTGGTACACCGTGCCACGGTGCCTAGTCTGTCCCAAGCCCACCTGTACCAGGTGCCACTTGGTAGACTACTAACACTTCCTACAAACACCAGAAACTAGTTGCAACTCCTGGACAGAGGTCATGTTGATTAATAAGTCGAGAGAGTCAATTAAGGATCCCATTGTGTGGTAGTAGCTGTTCATGGATCACAAACACAGAACTCAGTTCCTGAGGACGGCTGCAATGAGACAACCCACCATGTACTCCTACATGGCCTCTCACCGCTACCTTTACCAAATCGTGTTCACACACTTAGCTCACACACAGCAGGACATGTTTACACACCTCCGATTCATCCCCGATGAATCATACCTGACTCAACTCTAAGTAGTAGCAAGCATGACAAACAATCATGAATGAGTGGGCACATCAGGGCTCAAACAACTCCTACTCATGCTAGTGGGTTTCATCTATTTACTGTGGCAATGACAGGTCATGCAGAGGAAAGGGGTTCAACTACCGCAGCATGTAACAGTTGAATTGTTGTTGTCCTAATGCAGTAAAATAGAGCAGGAGCGAGAAAGTGGGATTGTATCGGAATGAACAAGGGGGTTTTGCTTGCCTGGCACTTCTGAAGATAATATAGCTCTTCATCGGTGTCATCGAACTCATCGTCGGAACCACGTCTATCAAGAGGGGACAAACACCGGCAAACAAGGAAGACCACAATCAATGCAATTCACAATATGATGCATGATCATGACATGGCAACATGCTGTTGATTGAGCTAATGCAACTAACAACAAGTTAAATGGAGTTGGTTTGAACACTAGGTTCAAATTCAAACTCCATATGTGATTTCTTAAATGCCATTTAATTGAATTGTCCTAAACAGTAGTCATAAGTTGTTCTAACATGCATGAAAATGGTACAGATGGATAGATTGGATTTTTCTGATCATTTTTCATATATAAATTATTTCATTCTGAGTTACGGTTGAATTTATATGAATTTTTGAAGTTTTGGAAATATTCTGGAATTTTCAGAATTAAATTAAATCCAGAAAAGAGTTACTGCGTCAGCACGACATCACCCTAACGTCATCAGGTCAACAGGGTGGGTTCAGGTCAAACCTGACCAGTGGGGTCCACTGGTCAGTGACTGGGGCTGATTAGTGTCGCTGACATGTGGACCCAGTCAACAGCCACATTAGCAGGGTCAACTCTGACGCGTGGGTCCCACTGAGTTAATCTAAACTAAACAGGAAATAAAACCCGGGGTTAATTAGGGCGTGGGGCCCATGTGTCAGTGAGCTACGGGTTTAGTTAGTGGCGTCATTAGCCACTAATGGCGATGCCACGTCAGCTCACTGGAGTGTCGCCGGTGACGACCAAAAACGCGGCGGGGACGCACTGGGGTGGCTCGGGTTTCGCCTACAGGCCGCAGTTTAAGCCGCGGTTGGTCTCTACAGGTGGCTGGCGTTGCAGCGCGTCGGCTGGTGGCAGTAGCCGGGCCTGGGGTGGCCGGAGTCGACGGCCACGAGCTCAAAGGCGGCAGCCGGAGTTCGGTGGGGCACGGGCGGGGCACTGCGGCTTGCGGGCGAGCGAGCGAGGTAGGTGGGCGGCATCTCTGGCGTTCCAGGAACACAGTGGTGCAACTGGTCGGAGCTGAGGTGCTCAGGAGCGAGGACCTCATCGGCCATGGCGGACGACGGCTCCGGTTACTCGCGGGACAGTGGCTACGGGACAAAAACGACGACGTGGTTAAGGGGGAAAGGACCGGGAGCTCACATTGAGGCCGAAGACAGGCTCAGCTGGCTCGGGGACGACCGGAAGGCGACGAATCCGTCGATGGAGTCCGGCGGCCGTGCTCGGGTAAGACGACTCGTGGCGGCGATGTGGGGCTCCCGCGGTGGCGTGGCTCGGGGTGGAAGAAAGAGGGGGTCGAGGCGGAGCCTCTGGGCCGGTCAGAGAAGCGAGGGGGAGGCGGTGGCTGCAGCTACGGCGAATGGCGTCGGTGGCGACGGCAGCGCTCGGCTATGGGGAGGAGAGCGAGGCAGAGGAGGGGGAAAGCACGGGGGAGAGTGAGAGAGGTCCAGGGGGTGCGTGGCGTCTCCGTGGCGTCATCTCGGAGCACCGGGGAGGAGCCAGGCAGGCAGGGAGGGAGGAGGTGGCCGGCGCAGGGCGGCCACGCGCCTCCGTCCTTCTGGCGGGGAGGGAAGACGATAGGGAGGAGGCGGTGGTGGGCTGGGCCGGCCAGCTGCAGTGCTGGGCCGGTCGGTGGGCGCCAGGTAAGCTTCTGCCAGGTAAGTCCTTCTGTCTCTCTCTTTTATTTGTTTTAGTTTTCT
Source organism: Triticum timopheevii (assembly GCA_963921465.1). Classification (NCBI taxonomy): domain Eukaryota; kingdom Viridiplantae; phylum Streptophyta; class Magnoliopsida; order Poales; family Poaceae; genus Triticum; species Triticum timopheevii. The sequence continues at coordinate 91,541,515 of OY997271.1, forward strand.
ATTTCTTCTGTAGCTTTAGGGCTTTATTTAAAATACCAGAACAAACCCAAAAATCAAGGAACTGCTCATGGATACTGTTTAGAATATTACCAACAGCAAACATTTTAGTTCATGATTATTTGGACATTTAAAATATTTTATAGCATTTAAATGCCCAAATGCAAATATAGTATGATTTAATCCAGAGCCCAAATATGTCATGGAAAAATGTGCATCACCTCTGGTTACTGTTTCCAGCATTTTCCAAGAATGATGAACATTTTTGGAAGCCATTTGGATTTCTGGAAATATTTTGGTTGAACCTAGTGAATTCCTTTAATGCTAGGGTTTAGGCAATCCCCATTTCAAGTTTCTTTCAAAGTTTAAACATGATCTACATATGAAGTTAGCCTAGTGCATTGCCAGAAGCTAGGGATGTGACACCAAGGCTGAAGCCCCTGGCAAGGAGACTATCGTGTGCGTTGATTTCCAGGAGGCGGCGACTGCCGAGAAGGCCGAAAAGGGTGATGCGCCGTATTGCAAGATCCATCAGACCAAGGGCCACTACCTTCAGGAGTGTTATCATGTTGAGCAGCTTGTCAAGAGGCAGAGAGCTGAGTACGAGAAGCATGACAAGGAAAAAGGTCAGAATGCCGCTAGCAGCAAGGGCCGAGGCAGTGAAGCAAAATCACCCTGGCAAGCTGTTTCAGAACAAAGGAAAACCCGCCAGAGGTCAAAAGAAGGGACCTTGTGATGAAGAGAGTGATTTAGGGGATGAAGAGGAAACCAGTGAGCAAGAGTTTCAGAAGGCCACTGATGCCCTATGCATTAATGGGGGTGCATCCTTGCACTCCTCTCACCGCCAACTCAAATGGTGGGACGTGAGGTCAATGTCGTGGAACCAGCACCAGAGGCCCGGAAACCGCTCAAATGGTCATGCGCGCCCATCATCTTTGACAAAGAGGATCATCCTAACCGTTCCACTGCGGTAGGATGCTTGCCATTGTTGGTCTCTCCAACAAGTCGCAACCTCAAGGTCACTAAGATATTGGTGGATGGTGGGGCCGGTTTGAACCTAATTTCCTCAAAGGTTATAACAGGCTTCAGATAGTAGAAGAAGAGCTAGAGGTCACCGGCTCGTTTCAAGGAGTTAATCCCGACGGGAGTCATCCTAAGGAAAATATCACGTTGCCCGTGACATTTGGAGGAGAATTGAACTATCAGGCAGAAAGTATCATGTTTGATGTGGTTGACCTCCCCTTGTCGTACAATGGGATTCTTGGATGACCGGCCCTGGCCAAATTCATGGCGGCATCCCACTATGCGTACAATGTCTTGAAGATGCCCGAGCCACTTGGAATCATCTCCATCCCATCGGATGAGAAGGATGCCATCGTTTGCATGGACAAGATGTACCGGCACACAGTTGCGGCAGAGGTGATTGCAGTAGCAGTTCCCGTCAAGGAAAACAGAGGAAAGAAGAAGGATAGCAGGAACGCCAGCAAAGAATCTAAGAAGCGTACCTTATCGGAGTGCTCTGTGCCTGTTGATGATTTACCGGAGAGTTCCAACATCAAAAGGACCAAGGTTTCTGCTCCGCAAGTGAAAAAAGGTCCCCACAGTGCTGGCTGGCATTGATGGTACCTTTACCATCAGCGCCACCCTCGATGACAAATAGGAAAGCACGCTCATTGCCTTCCTGCGGGCGAATATCGATGTGTTTGCCTGGCAACCATCTGATATCCCTGGTGTTCCCAGGGATGTAATCGAGCACCACCTTCTTGTCTGCCCACACGCCAGATCTGTCAAGCAGAAAGTCCAGAATCAGGCCTTAGAGAGGTAGCAGTTTATTGCAGAAGAGATCAAGAAGCTTGAGGCGGCTCGTTTGGTCAGAGGATTGCTACATCCCACTTGGCTAGAAAATCTAGTGGTGGTCCGGAAGGCTAACAAGAAATGGAGCCTTTGCATAGATTTCACAGTTCTCAACAAGGCTTGCCCCAAGTACCCATTTCCCTTGCCGCACATCGATCATATTGTGGATTCCACTTCAGGTTGTGATTTGCTTCCCTTCCTGGATGCATATTCCAGATACCACCTAATCTTCATGTCCAAGGAAGACGAATAGAAGACCTCGTTCATCACCCCATGTGGTACGTACTACTTTGTCCGCATGCCATTCGGATTAAAGAGTGTCGGGTCTACTTTTGCAAGGGCAGTCCAGACTGATTTTGAACCACAGCTGCATAGAAACATTGAAGCTTATATGGATGACATTGTGGTCAAAACCAAGGACAGAGCAACTCTTATCCAGGATTTGGAGGAGACATTTGCAAATCTGCGCAAGATCAACTTGACGCTCAACCCAGAGAAGTGTGTGTTTGGCGTTCCCTCCGGCAAGCTACTTGGGTTCTTTGTGTCCCACTAGGGGATCAAAGCTAATCCGATAAGATCAAGGCCATTGAGAAGATCCAAGTGCCAAGGATGTGAGGCGCCTGACAGGATGCATTGTCACGCTAAGCAGGTTCATCTCCAAGTCTGCCGAGCGCACCCTGACGTTCTTCAAAATCTTGAAGAAGGCAGGGCCCATGAAGTGGACCCCAGAAGCAGATGCAGCCCTACAAGAGTTGAAGGCCTACTTATCTTTTGTTCCTACCTTGGTCGTCCCCAAACCACAGGAGTTGTTGCTGCTGTACTTAGCAGCAACCAACCAAGTGATTAGTGCGGCATTGGTGTCGCAGCGGGAAGTGGACGACCCAGAAAATGAGCAAAGACCAGCAGAGTCAAGTAAGGGTCAGGACAAAAGTAAGAATGATAGCAGTGACAACCTCAAGGAGATGGCAAGGAATAAAGTGGTGCAGTGCCCAGTGTACTTTGTCAGTTCCCTGTTGTAGGGGGCTCGATCGAGGTACTCTGGTGTGCAAAAATTGATCTTTGGCCTCATCAAGGCCTCAAGGAAACTGCACCACTACTTACAAGCCCATGAGGTTACGGTTGTCACTCGCTTCCCGTTGCAAAGGATACTTTGAAACCCTGAGGCTACTGGCAGAACTATGGAATGGGCTTTGGAGTTGTCCAGTTTCGATCTGAGGTTTGAAAGAACATTAACAATTCAGAGCAGGGAGTTGGCAGAGTTTATTGCTGAATGGACGCCGACCCTTGATGAGGAAGTGGCAGAGACAGTTATCCCCGGCAAGGAGGCGCCCCAAGAATGGACCATGTATTTTGATGGTGCCTTTTCCCTGTAAGGTGCAGGGGATGGTGTGCTTCTTGTCGCACCCTTGGGGGAGCACTTGAAGTACGTCGTCCAAATGCATTTCACCCGGGAGAGGCAACCAACAATACAGTAGAGTATGAAGGGCTCCTTGCCAGGCTCGGGATGGCCGTGGAATTGGGAATTAAGAAGCTGATTATTCGAGGAGATTCACAACTGGTGGTGAGACAAGTCAACAAGGATTATCAAAGTCCATTAATGGAGGCATACATCAAGGAAGTGAGAAGATTGGAGGAGCGCTTTGATGGATTGCAAACAGAGCATGTACCACAAGCAGAAAATAGCATAGCTGATCATCTGCCAAAGTGTGCTGCGCAAAAGCTTCCTGTGGAACCAATAACTTTTGTTCTCCATCTTACTCAGCCCTCCGTATCCCCAGCAACAATGGCCCAGAAGAGGAGGAAGATGGACTCTGGTAAGCCTCTCCTAGTAGAGCCTCATGCTCCTGGGAGGGACCCTGCCAGAAACTCACAACTTGCCGGCCTGCACCCTCCTGCCGGGACCACGGTCCCCGCAGACAAGGACTGTGCCCTCGCAGTTGAGGAGGTGCCGCTAGTCCTCGTTGTCGAGCCTTAGGCTCCAATTTGGGCAAGGCACACAGTCCAGTTTCCCCAAACCAGAGAACTCCCCAATGACCAAGATGAGGCTGAAAGAGTAGCCCGAAGGGCCAGTATGTATCAGTTTGTCGATGACACTCTATACAGAAGGAGGCCCAACGGTGTAAAATTGAAGTGCATCTGCCATGAAGAAGGAAAGGAATTGCTGGCTGAGATACATAGAGGCATGTGCGGCTGATACGTCTCCAACGTATCTATAATTTTTGATTGTTCCATGCTATTATATTACCTCTTTTGGATGTTTATGGGCTTTATTTTACACATTTATATCATTTTTGGGACTAACCTACTAACCGGAGGCCCAGCCCACATTGCTATTTTTTTTGCCTATTTCAGTATTTCGAAGAAAAGGAATATCAAACGGAGTCCAAACGGAATGAAACCTTCGGGAGCATGATTTTTGGAACGAACGTGGTCCGGAGAGCTTGGTGTGCAAGTCAAGAAGCTTCCGAGGGCCCCACGAGATAGGGGGCCGCGCCCCCCTGTATGGCGCGCCCCCTGTCTCGTGGGCCCCTCGGGCGGCCACCGACGTACCTCTTCCTCCTATATATACCTACGTACCCCAAAAACATCCAGGAGCACCACGAAACACAATTTCCACCGCCGTAACCTTCTGTATCCGCGAGATCCCATCTTGGAGCCTTCGTCGGCACTCTGTCGGAGGGGGTATCGACCACGGAGGGCTTCTACATCAGCATCCTTGCCCCTCCAATGAGTTGTGAGTAGTTTACCACAGACCTATGGGTCCATAGTTTTTAGCTAGATGGCTTCTTCTCTCTTTTTGGATCTCAATACAATGTTCTCCCCCTCTCTTGTGGAGATCTATTCAATGTAATCTCTTTTTGCGGTGTGTTTGTCGAGATCCGATGAATTGTGGGTTTATGATCAGATTTATCTATGGATAATAATCGAATCTTCTCTGAATTCTTTTATGTATGATTGAGTTATCTTTGCAAGTCTCTTTGAATTATCAGTTTGGTTTGGCCTACTAGATTGATCTTTCTTGCCATGGGAGAAGTGTTTAGCTTTGGGTTCAATCTTGCGGTGTTCTTACCCAGTGACAGAAAGGGTTGCAAGACACGTATTGTATTGTTGCCATCGAGGATAACAAGATGGGGTTTATATCATGTTGCATGAGTTTATCCCTCTAAACCATGTCATCTTGCTTAATGCGTTACTCTATTCTTATGAACTTAATACTCTAGATGCAGGCAGGAGTCGGTCGATGTGTGGAGTAATAGTAGTAGATGCAGGCAGGAGTCGGTCTACTTGTTATGGACGTGATGCCTATATACATGATCATGCCTAGATAATCTCATAATTATGCGCTTTTCTATCAATTGCTCGACAGTAATTTGTTCACCCACCGTAATACTTATGCTATCTTGAGAGAAGCCTCTAGTGAAACCTATGGCCCCCGGGTCTATCTCTTATTATATTTGCTTTCAATCTACTTTTATTTCCATCTTTACTTTTTGCATCTATATTATAACATACCAAAAATATATTTATCTTATCATACTATCTCTATCAGATCTCACTTTCGCAAGTGGCCGAGAAGGGATTGAAAACCCCTTTATTGCGTTGGTTGCGAGTTCTCAGTTTGTTTGTGTAGGTGCGTGGGACTTTTGAGGAGCCTCCTACTGGATTGATACCTTGGTTCTCAAAACTGAGGGAAATACTTACGCTACACTTGCTGCATCACCCACTCCTCTTCGAGGAAAACCAACGCAAGCTCAAGACGTAGCAAGAAGGATTTCTGGCGCCGTTGCCGGTGAGGTCTTTGCTCAAGTCAAGACATACCAAGTACCCATCACAAACGCATCTCCCTCGCATTTACATTATTTGCCATTTTCCTCTTGTTTTCCTCTCCCCCACTTCACCCTTGCCGTTTTATTCGCCCTCTCTTTCCCAATCTCCTCCTCTCTTTTCGCTTGCCTTTTTTCCGTTTCCCGTGTGTTTGCTCGTTTACCTCATCATTATGGCTAGTTCCTTATCCGCTCCTATGTCCCTCGAGTTTGAAGTTCTTCACTTCAAGCAAAGGCAAGGAGAAAACTTAAAAGATGCTTGGTATAGGATGATGGAATCTTACCACAAGTGCACCCTAGAGGTGAACTTCAGAATTCTTCTTCGCAATTTTTATGTTGGGCTAGATATGACGCATAGACAACTCTTGGATTGCATTGCCAAGGGAAATTTTATTGAAATTGATCCTTGTATTGCTCATGAAATTATAGAGGGAATAGTGGGAACACTACCTCAAAAGGGAGGATCGCATCCTACCCAAGAAGAAACACAAGTGTTTGGAAAGATTTGCGAAGTTACAAAAAATTTACAAAAATCTCTTGAGCCCCTTAAAAGTGTTAGCGGAAATCTTCACCGCATGGATATGTTGATTACTCTCTGCAATAAGCGGTTGGATTCTTTAGATCTCAAAATTTCCGAGTATGAAGGGAAACGTAAAGAACCTCCTGGATTCGAGCATGACTCCGCTAAAAAACTGAAAATCAAAGACGGCACTACTTAGATCTATCTTCGCTTTTATGCCTAACTAGGGGCGTTAAACGATAGCGCTAGTTGGGAGGCAACCCAATTTTCTTTATGTTCTTTGTTTTTGTTCCTGTTTAGTGTTAAATTTTGTTTCTACTTTCTGTTTAGATGTGTTTTCATGTTTTATTTAGTGTTTGTGCCAACTAGAACCTATAGGATAAACTGTGATGATAGTTGATTTGATTCTGCTGAAAAACAGAAACTATGCACTCACGAGAAAAAATTCAATAAATCACAGAGATGTGATTTTGCATTGATTCTTTTTTCTGCTGACCAATAAACAATTTTTTTAGTACTTCCTATTTTGGTAGGATTTTTAAAGTTCCAGAAGTTTGAGTTAGTTACAGATTGCTACAGACTGTTCTGTTTTTGACAGATTCTGTTTTTCGTGTGTTGTTTGCTTATTTCAATGCATCTATGGCTAGTAAATTAGTTTATAAACCATAAGGAAGTTGGAATACAGTAGGTTTAACACCAAAATAAATAAATAATGAGTTCATTGCAGTACCTTATGTGTTGATTTTGTTTTCTTTCACTAACGGAGCTTATAAGATATCCTGTTGAGTTTTGTGTTGTGAAGTTTTCAAGTTTTGGGTAAAGCTTTTATGGACTATGGAATAAAGGGTGGCAAGAGCCTAAGCTTGGGGATGCCCAAGGCACCCCAAGATATTCAAGAATAGCCACAAGCCTAAGCTTGGGGATGCCCCGGGAAGGCATCCCCTCTTTCGTCTTCGTTCATTGGTAACTTTACTTGGAGCTATATTTTTATTCGCCACATGATATGTGTTTTGCTTGGAGTGTCGTGTATTATATTAGTTTTTGATTTTTAGTTTGCCACAATCATCCTTGCTGTACACACCTTTTGGGAGAAGCTTATTTGATTAGAATTTGCTAGAATACTCTATGTGCTTCACTTATATCTTTTGAGCTTGATAGTTTTGCTCTAGTGCTTCACTTATATCTTTTAGAGCATGGTGGTATCTTAATTTTGAAGAAATTGCAAGTCTCTCATGCTTCACTTATATTATTTTGAGAGTCTTTTAGAACATCATGGTTTTTGCTATTTTCATAAAGTTGGTCCTAGAATGATGAGCATCCAAGTTGGGTATAATAAAAACTATCATAGAAAGTGAATTGGATGCTATGATCAACTTGATGCTTGATAATTGTTTTGAGATATGGAGGTAGTGATATTAAAGTCATGCTAGTTGGGTGATTATGAATTTAAAGAATGCTTGTGTTGAAGTTAGCAAGTCCCATAGCATCCATGTATGGTTAAAGTTATGTAACAAATTTGAAACATGAAGTGTACCTGGCTTGTGCATCCTTATGAGTGGCGGTCGGGGACGAGCGATGGCCTTTTCCTACCAATCTATCCCCCTAGGAGCATGCGCGTAGTACTTAGTTTTTGATGACTTCTAAATTTTTGCAATAAGTATATGAGTTCTTTTGACTAATGTTGAGTCCATGGATTATATGCACTTTTACCTTTCCACCTTTGCTAGCCTCTTCGGTACCGTGCATTGCCCTTTCTCACCTCGAGAGTTCGTGCAAACTTCGCCGGTGCATCCAAACCCCGTGATACGATACGCTCTATCACACATAAACCTCCTCATATCTTCCTCAAAACAGCCACCATACCTACCTATTATGGCATTTCCATAGCCATTCCGAGATATATTGCCATGCAACTTTCCACCGTTCCGTTTATCATCATCATGACATACATTACTTTTGTCATATTGCCATTGCATGATCATGTAGTTGACATCGTATTTGTGGCAAAGCCACCATGCATTATTTTTCATACATGTCACTCTTGATTCATTGCACCATCCCGGTACACCGCCGGAGCCATTCATATAGAGTCATATCTTGTTCTAGTTTCGAGTTGTAATTCATATGTTGTAATCAATAGAAGTGTGATGATCATCATTTTTAGAGCATTGCCCAAAAAAAGAAGAAAGGCCAAAAGAAAAAATAGAAAGGCCCAAAGAAAAAAAAGAATAAGAAAAATATATTAAAATAATAATAAATAAATAAATAAATAAAAAGGGCAATGCTACTATCTCTTTTTCCACACTTGTGCTTCAAAGTAGCACCTTGTTCTTCATGTAGTGAGTCTTATATATTGTGCTTCACAGTAGCACCATGTTTTTCATATAGTGAGTCTCATAAGTTGTCTTTTTCATACTAGTGGGAATTTTTCATTATAGAACTTGGCTTGTATATTCCTACGATGGGCTTCCTCAAATGCCCTAGGTCTTCGTGAGCAAGCAAGTTGGATGCACACCCACTAGTTTTCTTTTGTTGAGCATTTATTTATAGCTCTAGTGCATCCGTTGCATGGCAATCCCTACTCCTCATGTTGACATCAATTGATGGGCATCTCCATAGCCCGTTGATTATCCTCGTTAATGTGAGACTTTCTCCTTTTTTGTCTTCTCCACACAATCCCCATCATCATATTCTATTCCACCCATAGTGCTATATCCATGGCTCACGCTCATGTATTGCGTGAAGGTTGAAAAAGTTTGAGATTATTTAAGTATGAAACAATTTCTTGGCTTGTCATCGGGGGTATAGAAGTTGGGAACATCTTTGTGTGACGAAAATGAAGCATAGCCTAACTATATGATTTTGTAGGGATGAACTTTCTTTTGCCATGTTATTTTGAGAAGACATGATTACTTTGATTATTATGCTTGAAGTGTTACTATTTCTTTTATCAATATGAACTTTTATTTTGTATTCACTTGGATCTAAACATTCATGTCACATTAAAGAAAAATTACATTATGAATTATGCTAGGTAGCACTCCACATCAAAAATTCTCTTTTTATCATTTACCTACTCGAGGATGAGCAGGAATTAAGCTTGGGGATGCTTGATATGTCTCCAACGTATCTATAATTTTTTATTGTTCCATGCTATTATATTACCTATTTTGGATGTTTATGGGCTTTATTTTACACATTTATATCATTTTGGGACTAACCTACTAACCGGAGGCCCAGCCCATATTGCTGTTTTTTTTGCCTATTTCAGTATTTCGAAGAAAAGGAATATCAAATGGAGTCCAAACGGAATTAAACCTTCGGGAGCGTGATTTTTGGAACGAACGTGATCCGAAGAGCTTGGAGTGGAAGTCAAGAAGCTTCTGAGGGCCCCACGAGATAGGGGGCCGCGCCCCCCCTGTAGGTCGTGCCCCCCTGTCTTGAGGGCCCCTCGGGCGGCCACCGACGTACCTCTTCCTCCTATATATACCTACGTACCCCAAAAACATCCAGGAGCACCACGAAGCACAATTTCCACCGCCGTAACCTTCTGTATACACGAGATCCCATCTTGGAGCCTTCGCCGGCACTCTGCCGGAGTGGTAATCGACTGCGGAGGGCTTCTACATCAACATCCTTGCCCCTCCAATGAGTTGTGAGTAGTTTACCACAGACCTACGGGTCCATAGTTATTAGCTAGATGGCTTCTTCTCTCTTTTTGGATCTCAATACAATGTTCTCCCCCTCTCTTGTGGAGATCTATTCGATGTAATCTCTTTTTGCGGTGTGTTTGTCGACATCTGATGAATTGTGGGTTTATGATCAGATTTATCTATGGATAATAATTGAATCTTCTCTGAATTCTTTTATGTATGAAGTTATCTTTGCAAGTCTCTTCGAATTATCAATTTGGTTTGGCCTACTAGATTGATCTTTCTTGCCATGGGAGAAGTGTTTAGCTTTGGGTTCAATCTTGCGGTGTTCTTACCCAGTGACAGAAAGGGTTGCAAGACACGTATTGTATTGTTGCCATCGAGGATAACAAGATGGGGTTTATATCATATTGCATGAGTTTATCCCTCTACATCATGTCATCTTGCTTAATGCGTTACTCTGTTCTTATGAATTTAATACTCTAGATGCAGGCAGGAGTCGGTCGATGTGTGGAGTAATAGTAGTAGATGCAGGCAGGAGTCGGTCTACTTGTTATGGACGTGATGCCTATATACATGATCATGCCTAGATAATCCCATAATTATGCGCTTTTCTATCAATTGCTCGACAGTAATTTGTTCACCCACCGTAATACTTATGCTATCTTGAGAGAAGCCTCTAGTGAAACCTATGGCCCCCGGGTCTATCTCTTATTGTATTTGCTTTCAATCTACTTTTATTTCCATCTTTACTTTTTGCATCTATATTATAACATACCAAAAATATATTTATCTTATCATACTATCTCTATCAGATCTCACTTTCGCAAGTGGCCGTGAAGGGATTGACAACCCCTTTATTGCGTTGGTTGCGAGTTCTCAGTTTGTTTGTGTAGGTGCATGGGACTTTTGAGGAGCCTCCTACTGGATTGATACCTTGGTTCTCAAAACTGAGGGGAATACTTACGCTACACTTGTTGCATCACCCTCTCCTCTTCGAGGAAAACCAACGCAAGCTCAATACGTAGCAGCGGCTCCCACATCGGATCAAGGACATTAGTTAGGAAAGCATTCTGTCAAGGATTCTATTGGCCCACAGCCCTCCAAGATGCACTTGAGCTTGTCATGAATTGTGAAGCCTGACAGTTCCATTCCAAGAATATCCACCTGCCTGCCCAAGCCCTTCAGACAATCCCTTTATCATGGCCATTTTGAGTCTGGGGGCTCGATATCCTCGGCCCTTTCCCCTGAGCAATCGGGGGCTTTGAATTCTAGTTTGTTGCCATGGAAAAGTTTACAAAGTGGCCGGAAGTGACTCCCGTGAGAAAGGTGACTGCTCAATCAGCTATCAAATTCTTGAAAGAACTGGTGTGCCATTTTGGAGTTCCGGCAAGGATCATCACCGACAATGGCACCCAGTTCATGATTCGGACCTTCATGCAATATGTTCGCACCCCCGGAAGCAAGATCTCATTTTCCTCTATCGCTCATCCCAGGAGCAATGGGCAAGCTGAAAGGGAGAACGGTGAAGTGTTGCGGGGACTCAAAATAAGAACCTTTGATACGCTGCGGAAGCACGACAGGTGGTGGATCGATGAGCGGCCGGTAGTCCTCTGGTCCCTCAGAATGACACCAAATCGATCTACAGGACAGACTCCCATATCCCTAGTCTATGGGCCAGAAGTAGTTATCCCCACAGAATTCATTTACGGGTCGCCTCGAGTGCTTGCCTATGATGAAGTAGCTCAAGATCAGCACCGGCGTGACGGTGCTATGCTACTCGAGGAGAACCGTCTCCGAGCTGTGATAACCCACAAGTATAGGGGATCAATTGTAGCCTCTTTCCAGAAGTAAGAGTGTTGAACCCAACGAGGAGCTAAAGGTAGAACAAATATTCCCTCAAGTTCTATCAACCACCGATACAACTCTACGCACGCTTAACGTTTGCTTTACCTAAAACAAGTATGAAACTAGAAGGACTTTGTAGGTGTTGTTGGATAGAATTGCAAGATAATGAAAGGCACGTAAATAAAAAAGTAGGGGATGTTTAGATAAAGAAGCAATAAATTAAATATAGCGAGTGTGGAAAAGTGGTGGTAGGAGTTATGAAATTGTCCATAAGAAATTGACTACTTTACTAGATCGATAGCAAGTTTTATGTGGGAGAGGAATAAGCTAACATACTTCCTCTTCTTGGATCATATGAACTTATCATTGGAACTCTAGCAAGCATCCGCAACTACTAAAGATCATTAAGGTAAAACCCAACCATAGCTTTAAAGTATCAAGTCCCCTTTATCCCATACGCCACAACCCCCTTACTCGGGTTTATGCTTCTGTCACTCCAGCAACCCACTATAAGCGAATCATGAACGTATTGCAACACCATACAGCAGGAATCCATCACGCTTGCGCGACACGGAGGGCACAATAGGACAGCAACATAACCACAAGCAAATTAAACCAATCATAGCAATTCACCAGTTACCGATAGGACAATGAAAATCTACTCAGACATCATAGGATGGCAACATATCATTGGATAATAATATGAAGCATAAAGCACCATGTTTTCAAGTAGAGGGTACAGCGGGTTGCGGGAGAGTGGACCATTGAATATAGAGGGGGGAAGGTGATGGAGATGTTGGTGAAGATGACGGAGGTGTTGGTGTAGATTGCGGTGATGATGATGGCCCCTGGCGGCGTTCCGGCACCATCGGAAGTGAGGGGGAGAGAGACCCCCCTTCTACTTCTTCTTCCTTGACCTTCTCCCTAGATGGGAGAAGGGTTTCTCCTCTGGTCCATGGTCTCCATGGTGTGGGAGGGGCGAGAGCCCCTCTGAGATTGGATATGTCTCTCTGTCTCTCTCTGTTTCTGCGTTCCTAATTCTGCCCTTTCACCGTTTTTTATATTCCCGGAGATTCGTAACTCCGATTGGGTTGCCCTTTGGATATGATTTCCATCCGGAGATTAGCTTTGTTGCGGCGAAAGAAGGGCACCAACCGCCTTACGGGGTGGCCATGAGGGTCAGGGGCGCACCCCCTGCCTCGTGGGCCCCTCAAGCATTGTATTGCGTTGATTCCACTTCCCAAAATTCACATATATTCCAAAAAAAATCTCCATCCGTTTTTATTCCGTTTGGACTCTGTTTGATATGGGTTTTCTGCGAAACAAAAAACATGCAATAAACAGGAACTGGCACTGGGCACTGGATCAATATGTTAGTCCCAAAAATAGTATAAAAAGTTGCCAAAAGTATACGAAAGTTGAATAATATTGGCATGGAACAATAAAAAATTATAGATACGACAGAGACGTATCAGCATCCCCAAGCTTAATTCCTACTCGCCCTCGAGTAGGTAAATGATAAAAAGATAATTTTTGATGTGGAATGCTACCTAGCATAATCTTGATCATGTAATCTAATAATGGCATGAATATTAAGACACGAGTGATTCAAAGCAATAGTCTATCATTTGACATAAAAACAATAATACTTCAAGCATGCCAACCAAGCAATTATGTCTTATCAAATAACATAGCCAAAGAAAGCTTATCCCTACAAAATCATATAGTTTGGCCATGCTTCATTTTCATCACACAAAATGCTCCCATCATGCACAACCCCGGTTTCAGCAAAGCAATTGGTTCATACTTTTTAACGCGCTTCAGCTTTTTCAACTCTTACACTATACATGAGTGCAAGCCATGGACATAGCACTATATGTGGTATAGGGTGGTGGTTGTGAAGACAAAAAGGGAGAAGATAGTCTCACATCAACTAGGTGTATCAACGGGCTATGGAGATGCCCATTAATAGATATCAATGTGAGTGAGTAGGGATTGCCATGCAACAGATGTACTAGAGCTATAAATATATTAAAGCTCAACAAAAGAAACTAAGTGGGTGTGCATCCAACTTGCTTGCTCAAGAAGACCTAGGGCATTTTCAAGAAGCCCATCATCGGAATATACAAGCCAAGTTCTATAATGAAAATTCCCACTAGTATATGAAAGTGACAATATAGGAGACTCTCTATATGAAGAACATGGTGCTACTCTGAAGCACAAGTGTGGTAAAAGGATAGTAACATTGCCCCTTGTCTCTTTTTCTCTCTCATTTGTTTTTATTTTTTTAATTTCGTTTGGGCTTCTTGGCCTTTTTTTATTTGGGCTTCTTTGGCCTCTTTTATTTTTCATAAAGTCTGGAGTCTCATCCCGACTTGTGGGGGAATCATAGTCTCCATCATCCTTTCCTCACTGGGGCAATGCTTTAATAATGATGATCATCACACTTTTATTTACTTACAACTCAATATTACAACTCGATATCTAGAACAAAGATATGACTCTATATGAATGCCTCCGGCGGTGTACTGGGGTGTGCAATGATCTGGCGTAGCAATGACATCAAAAAACGGACAAGCCATGAAAACATCATGCTAGCTATCTTACGATCATGCAAAGAAATATGACAATGAATGCTCAAGTCATGTATATGATGATGGTGAAAGTTGCATGGCAATATATCTTGGAATGGCTAGGGAAATGCCATGATAGGTAGGTATGGTAGCTGTTTTGAGGAAGATATATGGTGGGTGCATGATACCGGCGAAAGTTGCGCGGTATAATAGAGGCTAGCAATGGTGGAAGGGTGAGAGTGCGTATAATCCATGGACTCACATTATTCATAAAGAACTCATATACTTATTGCAAAAGTTTACTTGCCCTCGAAGCAAAGTACTACTACGCATGCTCCTAGGGGAAGGGTTGGTAGGAGTTAACCATCGCGCGATCCCGACCTCCACTCATAAGGAAGACATTCAAAGAAACACCCCATGCTTCAAATTTGTCACACTACGGTTACCATACGTGCATGCTACTGGACTTGCAAACCTCAACACAAGTATTTCTCAATTTCACAATTACTCAATTAGCATGACTCTAATATCACCACCTTTATATCCCAAAACTATTGCAAGGAATTAAACATATCATATTCAGCGATCTACAAGTTTTATGTAGGATTTTATGAATAACCATGTGAATGACCAATTCATGTCATATCTCTAAATAGATATAAGTGAATCAAGAGAGTTTAATTCTCTCTACAAAAGATATGCCCACGCTCCAACAAATATAAGTGAAGCAAAAAAGCATTCTACAAATGACGTGTTTCTATGTGAAGAGAAACAGGCAATCCAAACTTCAAATGATATAAGAGAAGCACATGAAGCATTCTATAAATCAACCAAGGACTATCTCATACCAACATGGTGCATAAAAGAAAAGTGAAAACTAAATGCAAAAGACGCTTCAAGACTTGCACATATCGCATGAACGAAACGAATCCGAAAACATACCAATACTTGTTGAAGAAAGAGGGGATGCCTTCCGGGGCATCCCCAAGCTTAGATGCTTGAGCCTCCTTGAATATTTACTTGGGGTTCCTTGGGCATCCCCAAGCTTGAGCTCTTGCCTCTCCTCCTTTTCCTCATATTGAGACCTTCTCGATCATCAAACACTTCACCCACACAAAACTTCAACAGAAAACTCGGTAAGATCCGCTAGTATAATAAAGCAAATTGATACGTCTTTGTTGTATCAACTTTTCCAAACACTTTTTCCCCTTATTTTCGACTAATTCGCATGATTTGAATGGAACTAACCCGGACTAACGTTGTTTTCAGTAGAACTGCCATGGTGTTATTTTTCTGCAGAAATCAAAGTTCTCGGAATGACCTGCAAATCCATGGAGGCACTTTTCAGAATTAATAAAAAATACTGGCGAAATAATTAACGTCAGGGGGGCCCACACCCTGGTCACAAGGGTGGGGGGCGTGCCCCCTCCCCTAGGGCTCGCCCCCCTGCCTCATGGGCCCCCTGGACGTCCACCGACCTCAACTCCAACTCCATATATTTGCTTTCTCGGAGAAAAAATAAGTGAAGAAGGATTCATCGCGTTTTACGATACGGAGCCGCCGCCAAGCCCTAAAACCTCTTGGGAGGGCTGATCTGGAGTTTGTTCGGGGCTCCAGAGAGGGGAATCCATCGCCGTCGTCATCATCAACCATCCTCCATCACCAATTTCATGATGCTCACTGCCGTGTGTGAGTAATTCCATCGTAGTCTTGCTTGACGGCGATGGGTTGGATGAGATTTACCATGTAATTTAGTTAGTTTTGTTAGGGCTTGATCCCTAGTATCCACTATGTTCTGAGATTGATGTTACTATGACTTTGCTATGCTTAATGCTTGTCACTAGGGCCCGAGTGCCATGATTTCAGATCTGAACCTATTATGTTTTCATGAATATATGTGAGTTCTTGATCCTATCTTGCAAGTCTATAGTCACCTATTATGTGTTATGATCCGTCAACCCCGAACTGACAATAATCGGGATACTTACCGGTGATGACCGTAGTTTGAGGAGTTCATGTATTCACTAACTATTAATGCTTTGGTATGGTTCTCTATTAAAAGGAGGCCTTAATATACCGTAGGTTCCATTAGGACCCCGCTACCACGGGAGGGTAGGACAAAAGATGTCATGCAAGTTCTTTTCCATAAGCACGTATGACTATATTCGGAATACATCCCTACATTACATTGATGAACTGGAGCTAGTTGTGTGTCACCCTATGTTATAACCATTACATGAGGAATCACATCTGACATAATTATCCATCACCTATCCAATGCCTACAAGCTTTTCACATATTGTGCTTTGCTTATTTACTTTACCGTTGTCACTATTACAATTACTACAAAACTGCTACTATTACTTTTGATATCATTACCGTTACTTCCATACTACTTTGCTACTAAATACTTTGCTGCAGTTACTAAATTATCCATGTGTGGTTGAATTGACAACTCAACTGCTAATACTTGAGAATATTCTTTGGCTCCCCTTGTGTCGAATCAATAAATTTGGGTTGAATACTCTACCCTCGCAAACTGTTGCGATCCCCTATACTTGCGGGTTATCAAGACTATTTTCTGGTGCTGTTGCCGGGGAGCATAGCTCTATTCTTTGAGTCACTTGGGATTTATATCTGTTGATTACTATGAAGAACTTGAAAGATCAAAGAACTAAAATTTATCCGTGAACTACGAGGGGAGGTAAGGAACTGACATCTAGCTCTGCACTTGATTCTCCTTCCGTTATGAGTAAACTTGTGACACCTAAACCCGCCTCTACTATTAATTCTGATATGTCGCATGTTATTGATGATGCCACTTCTGCTATGCATGATACTTGTGATGAAACTCCTTCTATGCTTGATACTACTGTGCCATTAGGTGAATTTCTTGATGAATAACTTGCTAGAGCTAGGGAGAATGAAATTACTTTAACTGATAATATTGATGATAGTGACGATGAAGGTTCTCCCCCTAAATATGAATTGCCCGTTGTCCCTGAGGGTTATGTTATGGATGAAGAAACTGCTTGAGATTTTCTTGCTTGCAATGATAGATCAGATCTTAAGAAATTATTAGCTAAGCTGAAACAAAAGACTCTGAATGCTAGAATGAAACATGACCCTGCTTTTGCTACTTCACCTATCTTTGTTACTGATAAGGATTATGAATTCTCTGTTGATCATGAGATTATTACTTTAGTTGAATCTGATCCTTTTTATGGCACTGAATCTGAAACTGTAGTGGCACATCTTACTAAGTTAAATGATATAGCCACCCTGTTTACTAATGATGAGAAATATCGCTATTACTATATCCTTAAAATATTTCCTTTCTCATTAAATGGTGATGCGAAGACATGGTTTAATTCTCTTGATCCTGGTTGTGTGCGTAGTCCCTAGAATATGATTTACTACTTCTCTGCTAAATATTTCCCTGCTCATAAGAAACAAGCTGCCTTGAGGGAAATATACAATTTTGTGCAAATCGAAGAAGAGAGTCTCCCACAAGCTTGGGGGAGGCTTCTCCGATTACTTAATGCTTTGCCTGATCATCCTCTTAAGAAAAATGAAATACTTGATATCTTTCATAATGGACTAACCGATGCTTCCAAGGACCGCCTGGATAGTTGTGCTGGTTGTGTTTCCAGGGACAGGATAGTTGACCAAGCTAAATTGCTATTAAATAATATGTTGGGAAATGAAAATAATTGGGCACCTCCTGAACCAACTCCTAAGACAACTCCAAAGAAAAGAGGTGTTCTATTCCTTAGTCCTGAAGATATGCAAGAGGCAAAGAAATCTATGAAAGAGAAAGGTATTAAAGCTGAAGATGTTAAAAATTTACCTCCTGTTGAAGAAATTCATGGCCTCAATATAGCACCGAAAGAAATAGAAGGTCTTGATAACCCGACATAGGTAGTGAAGGTAAACTCTCTTTATAGATATGATAAAGTTGAAATCCCGTCTACTAAGTTTGCTAGCCAATACTTAGATGAATTTGATGACTTTATGGATAAACAAGCAAATTTCAATGATTATGTTAGTAGACAACTGAAAAATAATGCTTATATGATTGGGCGCTTGAGTGATTATATGTCTAGAGTTAAGGGTGAACTTAAACTCACTAGTAAACATGTCTCTATGGTCACTACTCAAGCCGAACAAGTACTTAAGGCTCAGAATGAATTGCTTGATGAATTAAATAATAAACATGATTTTGTTGTTAGAGTGGCTACTAGAACTGGTAAAACGACTCAGGAACCTTTGTATCCTGAAGGCCACCCTAAGAGAATTGAACAAGATTCTCAGAAAAATAATTTAGATTCTCCTAGTCCTTCTAAAAAGAAGAAAAAGAAAAAAGATAGGACTTTGCATGCTTCTAGTGAACCTAATGTAGAAACACCTGAGAATCCTAATGATATTTCTATCTCTGATGCTGAGACACAATCTGGAGATGAACATGAACCTAATGATAATGCTAATAATGATGTTCATATAGATGCTCAACCTAGCAAGAAATCAATGTTATGATAAGAGAGACTTTGTTGCTAGGAAGCATGGTAGGGAAAGAGAACCATGGGTTCAGAAACCAATGCCTTTTCCTCCTAAACCATCCAAGAAAAAGGATAATGAGGACTTTGAGCGCTTTGCTGAAATGATTAGACCTATTTTCTTACCGATGCGCTTAACTGATATGCTTAAAACAAACCCTTATGCTAAATACATGAAAGATATCATTACAAATAAAAGGAAAATACCAGAAGCTGAAATATCCACCATTCTTGCCAACTATACCTTTAAGGGTGGAATACCTAAGAAACTTGGTGATTCCGGAGTACCCACTATACCATGCTCCATCAAAAGAAATTATGTTAAAACTGCCTTATGTGATTTAGGAGCAGGTGTTAGTGTTATGCCTCTTTCCTTATAACGTAGACTTGAATTAAGTAAGTTGACACCTATTGAGATATCTTTGCAAATGGCTGATAAATCAACTGCTATACCTGTCGGCATTTATGAGAACGTGCCTGTTGTTGTTGTTGCGAATGTTACTATCTTAACAGACTTTGTCATTCTTGATATTCCTGAGGACGACAGTATGTCGATTATCCTTGGTAGACCCTTCTTAAATACTGCAGGTGCTATTATTGATTGCAACAAAGGCAATGTCACCTTTCATGTTAATGGTAATGAGCATACGGTAAATTTTCCGAGGAAACAACCTCAAGTTCACAACATAAATTCTATTGGGAAAATTCCATCAATTATATTTGGAGGTTTGGAATTTCCTCTTCCTACTGCAAAGGAAAAGTATGATGTTCTTATTATTGGGGATGTTCATATCCCCATTGAGGTAACCTAGTGTCACTTCAAAATTTCTCCGGTTTCATGTGATTCAGAATGAGTTTGTTAACAAGACTTGATCAACCTTGTTAGTGGATTCCTTTTGATGAGCATGAGATGGATGAAGTTAGAAGGCACAACCTTCTGTACCCTCTCTTTACTTCCTGTTACTTAGAATAAATAAAGTAGAAATAGTATATTTTGTCTGTTTTCTGAATTATCCATGCAATAAAAAATATCCTGAAAATAAAAGATCTCCCAATGACATGCCAATTGAATATGATTTTTTCTGAAATATTTGAGAATATTTGGCGCTGAGAACACAGCAGGGGGAGCAAGCACCTGGCCACAAGGGTCCAGGGTGCGCCCACCCCTACAGGGCACGCCCCCTGCCTCGTGGGCCCACGGTGGCTCCCCTCCACTTATTCTTGCACCCATACACTCCATCTTCCTCCCAAAAAAATCACTACCTAGCTCAAGCACAAGTTCTAGCTCGTTTTGCTGCCATTTTCGATCTCCTTGCTCAAAGCTCCATTCACAAAACTGCTTTGGGGAATTGTTCTTTGGTATGTGACTCCTCCAATGATCCAATTAGTTTTTGTTTTAGTGCTTTGTTGATTGCAAATTCTTGTTGCTTAGGTAACCCTGCTCTTGAGCTTGCATGTTAACTTTATGTGGTCCCAAGTAATTCTAATGCATGATAGAGGCTCTAGGTACTTGTGGGAGTAGTTGCTATCAATTTCATTGAGTTTGTTTCACTTTTATTTTGACTCACTAAAAATTTCAGATATTTTCAGAAAAAGATGAAGACATTCTTCTTGAGGGGCTCTTCTAGCCAAGGTTCTAAGGATAAAAAAGCTAAGGAGAATGAAAAGCCCAAGTTTAATCTCCCTCGTGTGGCGGAAGTACGACCGTGTGAATGGCCTTGTGATGATTTCTTGAGAGCAGCCGGGATATATGATGATTTCTATTCTTTAGTTGATAATGCGGGCCTCACCGACTTCCTCCACAACCAGCTTGAACAGCATCTCTTACTCACCAATACTTTCATGCAAAACTTCTACTTTTATCCTAAGAAGTCACCTCCTTCAATAGAGTTTAAATTATATGATGTTGATAGGGAGATGTCACTATATGAATTTTGCACAGTTTGCAAGATACCCTTCGGGGGCAGCTTAGAGGAACTACACCATAGAGATGTGGAAGGATTTATTGACACTATCACTTTAGGGGAAACTAGGAAAGTTTCCGATGCATGAATAACTAGCATACATTCTCCTGTTTTACGCTACTTTGCGATATTTGCTAGTTGATGCTTAATTGGTCGCAGAAACTGCGGAAACCTTAGTATTGCTGATATTATTATTTTGTTCCATGATTTATTTTGTGATAACACTTTTAATATGGGCACTATTATTGCTAGACGGTTAAGCATGAACCGTACTACGGGCCCTATTTTTGGAGGTATCTATGCCACATGCCTCGCTGAACACTTTGAGATACCTATTAGGCACTATGAGGAAGAAGAAAAATGGTTGCCCTCTACTTTTCTAGATTACAAGAGCATGGTAGTACATGAGTTTATTGTTGCAAATGATGAGATTATGCTTAAGTATAATTTGAGATATCATAGGAAATATAGTGAAACTATTATCCTGCCTGCATCGTCTTTGTTTGATTTATCTACAGGCATGTTTCTCATCTTACCGGAGGCCGCTCATGCTTACCAAGGCCAGACATCAGCCCCAGAGCCTGAGCTGGAACCACAACTTGACCCTTATCGACCATCCTTTTATCAGTGGAATCCAGAGGAGTTTGCCAGCCAGTGGTACCCAGACGATGCATCCGAGTACACTGGAGGGAGTAGCTCTGACCCATGGCCGTAGACCAACTTAGGCCAAAAGCCTAAGCTTGGGGGAGTACGTATTTACTCGCCGACTTTACATTCATGTTCACACACTCGTTCTAGTGTCAGTGCTCATACTCTTTCTTTATACTATCCATGCTAGTTTAATTTATTTTCCTTCTTTCTTCTTGTGTGTTTGATAAACCTTAAGAAAAACCAAAAAAATTAGTTAGTTTAATTTCCATGCCTGTAGTAGTAATAACTAAAAGAAAAACTCAAAAAGATTTCTCATTCTTCTTTTTTCTTGTTGGGAGCTTTCCCATGTAAATAGTTTTATTTCTTTTCTTTTCCTTTGGGGGTCGAGGGAAGAAGACCATAATGAAAATGTCTAAGTGGCTCTCATATGCATAGTTGATTTACTTTAACCAAGAGCCCATATTACTTTGTCTTCTCTCTTGAAATGAATGATTGCAGGTTCCAGCTTAGTCCAATGCACGTGCACTATTATTATTATCCACATCGTTCGGTCGTGCAAGTGAAAGGCAATAATGATGATATATGATGAAATGATTGTGTTAGTGTACAAAAGTAGGGGCACAGCTTTTGTACCCCTTTACTTGTGCGTGGGCAGTCAGAGCCCCGTACCACGACCACGAGCGGCAAGGCAGGGGAGGTGAACCGAGGCAAAACCAAAGTCCAAGGCAAACAAGACAACACCAAGGGCCGAGACCATAGAGAGCAAATGGGCGAAGCAGGTTTCCCCAGCAAGACTCTTGCCGAGTCAGCCTCAGCAGCCCCGGCAAGACCCTTGCCGGGGCGGCTCACCTACACCAGCAGAGTAAGCCACCCTTGAACCCATGGCCTCCAACATCATCAACCATGTTGGGCCAGGGCTCGGGAGGCACCTCCATGGTGACATGCAAATCTTTGTGAAGACAAAGAACATATGAGAGCAGATGAGGATCAGAAGACGGCAATCCTTGGCGAGACCTTAGCCCAGGAAACCCACAAAACCCCCGGCAAGATCTTTGCTGGGGACAACAGTGTGCCACGGCAAGACCCTTGCCGAACCACCCAACAAGGATCTTGCCAAGGGCGTTAGCGGGGCCGCAGCCAGACCCGCACCAACCAAGTCTCCACCGCCATTCACATGCAGCTGCCAGCCCAACCAGCTGGGCAGGCACCTGCGTGGCAACATGCGGCTTCCAGGACAACTCAGCACGCGCCTGCGTGGCAGCATGTAGATCTTCGCGAAGGCTCCACCATCGCGCCACCTCAGCTGCCTGCCTGCCTACATGGTGCCGCATGCATCGCTGGCCAGGGCGCGTGTCGAAGCGAGGAGGAGCGGTGACGGATGGGACGGGCCTCGCTCCCGTCCCCAATAAAGCAAGAGGACATCTACGCATTAAATGCGTCCTGTCCTATAATGCGAGCGATAAGCTCATAGCACTTTAGGATTTTCCACCTCCTGTGTGCCACTGTGGCAGCCCCTTTCGACTATAAAAGGAGGCCCATGGCGTGCTGGAGAGGGATTCGGCTCTTTTGGACCACGCAGCCACCATAGCTAGTTCAAGAGCTCAAGAACACTCAATATATCCACCAAAGCAGGACTAGGGTTTTACGCATCCTCGCGGCCCGAACCTGGGTAAACGATCCTTGTGCTGATTGCTAATCTTGCTCTTCTCACAACCCCGCGCCCCGGCAACCGTAGAAGGGATCCTCGTGATCCCATAGGTGTCATTTCCCACCGACATCTTTGGCGCGCCAGGTAGGGGGGCGCAATTGTGAGGATCTGATCTAGTAGTTGGCCTAGCAGTTCATCATCGCCATGGCTCCTAAGAAGAAGACGAACACGATGATTGGTTCATCCGGGACCGGACTGCCAGTACCGGTGCGGACTAGCAGCGGGCCAATCGCGGAGAGAACCCATGGCGCAGCCCGCGAACATCCACATCACCCTGGCGTTCCAAGCCCGGTGAGCGGCGTCGTTCGTACGATAGGCGACGAGCCGCGCGTCGCTAGCTCCAGAGACGAAGTCGGGCCCCCCGCAGGCGGTGCGGGGCCCTCCAGGGGCGTCGTCATGCCGCCAGATGGCGGCGCGATGACCTCCAAGACGCCAACACCAACGCCCATGGCCCGCTCTTCTCAAGTCATGCGCGATAAGCAGCGCCGCCCTGCCTGTGACCCTAGGCGCCGCCCTGGGAAGAGTCCCATGCACCCTTCACGTGATGAGGAGGGCCAGCATATGCACCGAGGTGCTGACGGAGGTGGCGGACGGCTACGGGGCCATGATGGGGCTCCTTCTAACACGGTTAGAAGTCGAAGCGCATCGCGATCCACACAGTTTTCGCCGCCGCCCACGCGAGCAGAAGCCTTAGCGCGCGTGCAGCTGCTCCTCGACTTTCCTCCCGCTGCGGAGAAGCTTGACGAATGGAGGGTCATTGTCCGGAGCCTCATCGGCATCGCTAACAACGACGAGATGCGGCCAGCGGGACCCGTAGGCCATCGCTCCGTCGAGCCACCGCATGCCAGTGGAGGTCGGGCCGGGGGCGATGTGGCCACGGTGCACTCCCCTCCTCTGCACCGGCCACCGCGGGTGTCGACCCGTCGTGATGATGCTCGTGATGATGCTCGTGATGATATCTCCATAGCGTCATTCGACCCACAAACCCACAGCGACCAGCATCAAGTTCTTTGGGAGCAAGCTCATGAAGAGGCTCGAACCACCATCGAGCGCCGACGTGACGTGCTCCACCAGTCGGACAGGCGGGCATGGCCCACTACGGACCACCCAGCATCGGGAGGCTACGGTAGCCTACCCTATGAGGTGGGTTGTCCGGCCTTTACCCGTGAGCTGCGGCAGTTCCTGTGGCCCTCCCACCACACGTTCAAACCCGATGTTGGCGAGAAGTACAATGAAAAGACTCACCCGTCGGAGTTCCTCAGGATCTACACCATTGCGATGCAAGCTGCTGGGGCCTACGGCGATAAGGTGCTTGCCAATTACTTCCCATTGGCACTCAAGCCCAATGTTATGTCATGGTTGATGCACTTGCCAATGGACTCCATTTCTTCTTGGACGGATCTGCGTCATGAGTTTGTTGGCGCCTTTACTAGAGGCTACCAAGCTCATGGCCAGGCGAGCGACTTGCACATCATCCCATAGAAGGAAGGAGAAAACTTGCGTAAGTACATCCAAAGGTTCAGCCAAGTGCAGTACAACATCCCCCACGTCCATCCTGCCGCTGTGATCAGTGCATTCCATAAGAATGTGCGCAATCAAAAGATGCGTGAGGAGCTGGCGATGAACAAGGTCAAGGATGTGGCCGAGCTTTATGTTCTAGCCGCTCGGTGCGCTCGCGCTGAAGAGGGAAGGAAGTACCCCGGCGAAGACGCCGGCGCGGAAAACGACTCCACGGACGATACCGCCACCCCGGCGAAGAAGGGCCGGCGCCGTAACAGGAAGCACAAGGGCAAGACCCTGCTTGCCGTCGAGGGGTCCGACGAAACCAGCGCCCCCAAGAAGACCAAGGCGAGGGACCCCGGAAAGGAGGTTGCTGGGTGTGTCGCTTGCCGGGCCTTGGCGGCTACCGACAAGCCAGGGGGCTCCGACAAGCAGTATTGCAAGATCTACCGCACCAAGGGCCATGACCTCCAGAACTGCCGACAAGTGGAGCTGCTCGCTGAGAAGCAGAAAGCCGAGTATGAGCGGCGGGACAAGGAGAAGGGCCAAGAGCGTGCCGAGGGATCTGACAAGAAGCGTGGCAGCCAAGGAGGCCGCTGCGGCAAAGATAATCAGCAGGAGAGGCCCGCCCGGGGCCGTGACAAGAAGAAGGAAGACGATGATCATGACGATGACGATGAGTCTGGCGACCACGAGTTCCAGAAAGCCACAAAGGCCATGTGTGTCGATGGTGGTGCCTCGCTGCATACATCCCACCGCCGGCTCAAGAAGTGGGCGCGTGAGATCATAGCGGTGGAGCCATCGTTCGACGCACGGAAGCCGCTGAAATGGTCCAGCACGCCCATCATCTTCGACACCGAGGACCACCCTGGCCACACTACTGCGGTCGGGTGCTTGCTGTTGTTGGTTTCACCAACGATCCGCAACCTCAAGGTGACAAAGATGCTGGTTGACGGTGGGGCCGCTCTAAACTTGATCTTGCCTGTTGTGGTCAAGAGGCTGTAGATCCCTGATGGAGACCTCGAGGAGACGGGCATGTTCCAATGGGTCAACCCGGGGAGGAGCCAGCTAAAGGGAAAGGTCATGCTGCCCGTGATGTTCGGAGGCTAGCTGAACTACAAGACGGAGAGGATTGTCTTTGATGTAGCCAAGATCCCCTTGCCCTACAACGGGATTCTCGGCCGCCCGGCACTAGCCAAGTTCATGGAGGCTTCGCATTACGCCTACAACTCGCTGAAGATGCCCGGGCCGATGAACATCATCACCGTCCCCTCCGACAAGAAAGACACATTGATTTGCGCCGACCAACTCAACCGGGAAGCACTTGCAGCGGCTGTCGCCAAGGCACCCGCTCCTGCCAACGGAGTCCCGGGAGGGAAGAAGACCGGCGAGACCCCTCGCACCCACTCCAGAAAGCGCACCTCTTCAGGGTGTTGCGCTCCCATTGAGGACATGCCAGAGAGCTCCACCGGCAAGAGCAAGAAGTCTAGAGCTGCACCACCAGAGACCAAGAAGGTGTCCATCAAGGAGGACGGCACGGGGGGAGCTTTTACCATAAGCTCCACCCTCGACGACAAATAGGAAAGCGAGCTCATCACTTTCCTGTGGGCGAATGTCGATGTGTTTGCATGGCAAGCCTCCGACATCCCCGACGTTCCCAGGGAAGTGATTGAGCACCATCTTGTTGTCTGTCCTCATGCACGACTCGTCAAGCAGAAGGTCAGGAAGCAAGCTCTGAGAGATAGGAGTTCATCACGGAGGAGATCAGGAAACTAGAGGCGGCAGGCTTGGTAAGAGGGGTACTCCATCAGACGTGGTTGGCCAACCCGGTAGTGGTGCGCAAGGCAAACGGGAAGTGGAGACTGTGTATTGATTACACAGACATCAATAAAGCTTGTCCAAAGGATCCCTTCTCGTTGCTGTGCATCGACTAGATTGTTAACTGCACGGCCGGGTGTGACCTGTTATCTTTCCTCGACGCCTACTCGGGGTACCACTAGATCTTCATGAACAAAGAAGACGAGGAGAAGACAGCATTCATTACCCCATGTGGTACGTATTTCTTTTTACGGATGCCTTTCGGGTTGAAGAGTGCTGGCTAAACCTTTGCAAGAGCAGTCCAAATTGGTTTTGAGCCCCAGCTACATAGAAATATGGAAGCTTATATGGATGACATAGTGGTCAAAACCAAGGACAAGGCAACACTCGTGCAAGATCTGGAGGAGACATTTGCGAACCTGCGCAAGACCAATCTCAAGTTGAACCCTGAGAAATATCTCTTTGGTGTTCCACCTGGCAAGCTTCTCGGTTTCTTCATGTCGCAGCGCGGGATTGAGGCAAACCCAGATAAGATCAAGGCCATTGAGCAGATTGAGGCACCTAAATGGATTAAAGACGTGCGTCGACTCACTGGCTGTGTTGCCGCCATGAGCAAATTCATCTCCAAGTCCGTGGAGCGTGCCCTTACCTTTTTCAAGATCTTGAAGAAGACGGGCCCAATGGAGTGGACCTCGGAGGCCGAGGCAGTGCTGCAGGACTTGAAGAAGTACCTCTCCTCTACCCCAGTGTTGGTTGGGCCCAAACCACAAGAACCGTTGCGGCTGTACCTAGCGGCAACGAATTAGGTGGTTAGCGCTGCACTAGTGGCGCAGAGAGAGTGAAACACCCACGATGCGGCTATATCTCCCATGTGTCGAAGCACGACTTAGAGGCATAACCGCATTGTGGTTTTGTCGCAAGAAGGGTCATCTTCACACAATCCCATGTAATGAACAAGAATGGGATAAAAGAGTTGGCTTACAATCGCCACTTCACACAAGTACTTAAATAAATCATACATCATTCAGAGTACACACATAGTCCGACTACGGATGAAGCCAAAAGAAAAGAAGATAACCCAACTGCTAGATCCCCGATCGTCCCAACTGGGCTCCACTACTGATCAACAAGAAACAACACATAGCAACAACTAAGATCTTCGTTAAGCTCCCATCTGAGCGTGGTTGCATCGCCTGCACTAGTATCATCGACACCTGCAACTGTTGATGATAGTATCTGGTGAGTCACGAGGACTCAGCAATCTCAAAACCCGCAAGATCAAGACTATTTAAGCTTATGGGAAAGGAAGGGGTAAAGTGGTGAGGTTGCAGCAGCGACTAAGCATATATGGTGGCTAACATACGCAAATAAGAGCGAGAAGAGAGCAAATGGAACGGTCGTGAACTAGCAATGATCAAGAAGTGATCCTGAACTCCTACTTACGTCAAACATAACCCAAAACCGTGTTCACTTCCTGGACTCCGCCGAGAAGAGACCATCACGGCTACACACACGGTTGATGTATTTTAATTCGGATCTGGTGTCAAGTTATCTACAACCGGACATTAACAAATTCCCATCTGCCTATAACCGCAGGCACGGCTTTCGAAAGATTATACCCTGCAGGGGTGTCCCAACTTAGCCCATGATAAGCTCTCGCGATCAATGAAGGAATAGACCTTCTCCCAGGAAGACCCGATCAGACTCGGAATCCCGGTTTACAAGACATTTCGACAATGGTAAAACAAGACCAGCAAAGCCTCCCGCTGTGCCGACAAATCCCGATAGGAGCTACACATATCTCGTTCTCAGGGCACACCGGATTGTCCAAACTTCCTGTAGGCCAGCCCAGAGTTGCCCCTGGTGGCCACCGGCGGTTGACAGGTTGGACCAACACTCACACGAGCACTGACCCGAGGGGGATAAAATAAAGATGACCCTTGAGTCTGCAGAACCCAAGGGAAAAAGGCTTAGGTAGGCAAATGGTAAAACCAAGGTTGGGCCTTGCTGGAGGAGTTTTATTCAAAGCGAACTGTCAAGGGGGTCCCATAAATCACCCAACCGCGCAAGGAACGCAAAATCCGGGAACATAACACCGGTATGACGGAAACTAGGGCGGCAAGAGTGGAACAAAACACCAGGCATAAGGACGAGTCTTCCACCCTTTACCAAATATATAGATGCATTAATTAAATAAGAGACATTGTGATATCCCAACATAAACATGTTCATCATGAAGCAATCTTCAACTTCACCTGCAACTAGCAACGCTATAAGAGGGCTGAGCAAAGTGGTAACATAGCCAAGCAACGGTTTGCTAGGAAGGGTGAAAAGGTTAGAGGCTGACATGGCAATATGGGAGGCATGGTAAACAAGGGATATGAAGCGCATCATAGCAATAGAACGAAGCAACTAGCAAGCAAAGATAGAAGTGATATCGAGGGTAAAGGTCATCTTGCCTGATTCCGCTAGGAAGCCGAACGAGTCCATGAAGAAGACAAACGGACGTAGTCGAGCGAATCCTCACAACTCCGGAACAAAACCGAAGCTAATGAGAGAAGCAAACCGGAAAGAAGCAAACAACATGGTAAACAACCATCACATAATCATGGCATGATGCACAACCAAATATGATGCATGTCCGGTTTAATGATGCATGGCATGGCAAAGTGCAACAAACAATACTACAAGTTAAATGGAGCTCAATATGCAACGAGTTGCATATTGACGGAACACCACATCAATTATTTAGTTCTCTCTCGGTTAGGCTAACCAACAATATTAAATTTTGTCAAACATGGCAAGAGGTGAAGCATAAATAAAGTAACTATTTAGGCAAGTTTAAATGAGGCCGGAAACAAGAAACAACAATTCCGGAAAGTCCCCATGTCATTTAGTAGTTTAAAGCAAACACAAATTTAACCATTTTCAATGTTGTTATCATGATGCGGATGACATATACAAGTTTATGCAATTTTATGAAAATGTTGACATCTAATATGATAGGGAGCATTTGGTCACCATGGTGGAACAAAAGGGGTGCCACGACAATGATAACGAAAATGGTGCCACAGCAACGATAACGAAAATGGTGCCACGACAGCATATCCGAAAATGGTGCCACGGCAACATATCGGTTCCGGTAACTCGATTGAGATACCGATGCAAGAGAGAAGTGTGCGGATGAGCGCAACATGCAAGAAGGTGGGGTGATCCCGGATTCCGGGTTCCCACGGGACGGTGGCATGGCAAACGAGGAAGGAACGCGCACGAAACAAACGGGCACGATGCAAACATACGGTTCATCTCATACAACACATGTATTCATTCACGGGTGGTCGTCTCATCGTTATACCTTTGAAGCGTGCATCTCGGGCGGTTCAAAATCGTCGAGGGAAGTAGTGGTACACGTCGACGGTAGTTGTACACGTTTTCGTAGATGTTCGGGGTCACGACGAGGAACTTGACGTCCACGGAATCTTCGAGGGTCGACGGTAGTGGTACACGGGGCGTAGTGGAAGTAGTCGTTCACGGGCCGTAGAGGAGGTAGTCGTACACGGTGTCGGTACTTGTCGGTCCGGTCTTGACGGTGTAGATGTACATGTTGTCGGGGTACTTGTCGCATCATCGAGTGTAGTTGTACATGAAGGTCTTGATGAATCCGAAGGGGACTTGGCGATCCAAAATTGCTCCTGTTCGGGTAGGCATCGTGACAACAGCTCGAGGCTGAGGCCACGTATGGGGCGCGCTCGGGTCGATGGGAACGACGACAGAAGGCACGAAGCAGGGGGCAGCAGAGGGACTATGCGCAGGGAGGACCGAAACCGAGGCGGGGGAGGTCTTGGCGCAGGGCTCCGGTGACGCAGGGCAATGCGGCAGTCGCGGGGGCGCTGGATCCGGGTGGCGGCCGCGGCTCGGGAGCCTCTCCTGATCGGGACGAGGACGGAGAGGGCCGAGCGAGTAGGCCGCAGCACGAGGGACGCTGGCGGCAGGGCTTGGCGCAGGGGAGGTCGATGAGCGACGGGTAGGAGGCCGCAGGGTGCGGGCGAACCATGGAGGCCTGCGGAGTTGGCTGCCCCGATGGGGTCACCGGCGTGGTGGAGCGAGGGGGTTTCGAGGGCTGCGCGCGGAGGGAGAGTTCGGGCGCGGTGGAGAGCTCGGCAGCGGGGCCAGCAGCGGCAGCCGCGGGAGGCCGAGGCCGGCGGAGGAGAGGAGGGGATCGAGCTCCTGGGGTTGCGGCGCTGGAGGGAGTCGAGGGAGAAGAGAAGGGATCAGGGAGAGAGCGATGCAGTCTGGATCGGTTGGGGGCTAGGGTTAGAAGGGTTAGGTGGGCTGACTGGGCCGGCTAGGCTTTAGGAGGTTAGGAAGGCTGGCCTGGCTGCAGGGCTTCTTCTCCCTCTCTCTAATGAATAAAAAATAGAACAGAGAAAAGAAAGAAAAGAAAGAGAGGTTAGGGGGAAGATTTGCGCATGGGGATAATTTTCCCGGACTCGCAAAAATAAGCTCGATCCAGGAAAAATAGAAGTGGGCATGACCGAAAGATTTAAATTCAAACTCATTTGAAATTAATTCAAATGGGTTTGAACGGAAGTGAGGGTTTGGGAAGGTCCAAAAATGTTCGGATTTTTGGTGGAGCTCCGAAAAAATGATGAAATAATTATTGGCATGGTTAGAGAGTCAAAACTTGAAGAAGAAAAGGCCAAGGGATTTAATATGCAAGTGGGTTCATGGGTGATTCCAAAACAATGGAATATTTTATAATATCTCCCTAAATATCGGGAGGGTATGTTATAAAGAGAAGTCACCATGTGAGTTCCCTTGGTTTAAATGGATCAAAGATCCATACAATTTATTTAGATGAGTTATAAAAATTAAATGGCATGATGGCATGATGACATGATGCAATGCAAAAATAAAAGAGCAAGCACAAAAGAAACACATGGCAAAACTCGGAATAGCTGGAAGTCTTTTGGAGCGTCGGTCTCGGGGCGTTACAGAGAGGTCGACAAAGAGGCAGCGGCAGCGGCAGAGTCCACAGATCGCGAGCCGGAACCATCCCCGGCAGGGCTCGGTCCCGACAAGACTGAGACCCTGGCAGAGGCTGACACCAGTGCGTCAGGGCTCATGCGGCTGGGTGAAGTGGCGTAGAAGAAGAAAATGGTGCAGCACCCAGTTTACTTCATTAGCTCCCTCTTGCAGGGGGCTAGGTCGAGGTGGTCAGGTGTGTAAAAGACGCTCTTGGGCCTCCTTATGGCCTCGAGGAAGCCGCGTCATTACTTCCAAGTGCACGAGATCACCGTGGTCACCCGTCTCCCGTTGCAACGGATATTGCATAACCCAGATGCAACAGGGAGGATCGTGGAATGGGCCCTGGAGCTGTCCAGTTTCGGTTTAAAGTTCGAAAGCACCTCGACGATTCAGAGTAGAGTCTTGGCGGAGTTCGTTGCAGAATGGACCTCGACGCCCAATGAGGAGGTATAGGAGACTACTCTCCCCGGCAAGGAAACGATCCGCAATTGGATCATGTACTTTGATGGGGCTTTTTCGCTGCAAGGCGCCGGTGCTGGTGTGCTGCTTGTCGCACCCACAGGAGAGCACCTCAAGTATGTCATCCAAATGCACTTTCCTTGGGAGATGTCAACTAACAACACCGCCGAGTACGAGGTCTTGCATGCCGGTCTCAGGATCGCGGCGGACCTCGGAGTCAAAAAGCTCATCGTCAGGGGTGACTCGCAGCTCGTCGTCAGGCAGATCAACAAATATTATCAAATCCCGTTGATGGAAGCTTATGTGGATGAAGTGAGGAAACTGGAGGAGCGCTTTAACGGTATACGAGCAGAGCACGTCCCTCGGACGGAAAACGACATTGCCGACTACCTGTTAAAGCATGCTGCCCTCAAGCTACCTGTGGAACAAGGTACTTTTGTGCTTCGGTTAACTCAACCATCCATCGAACCATCAACCGAGCAGAACAAGCG
This sequence comes from Triticum timopheevii, assembly GCA_963921465.1. Lineage (NCBI taxonomy): Eukaryota > Viridiplantae > Streptophyta > Magnoliopsida > Poales > Poaceae > Triticum > Triticum timopheevii. The sequence goes on from OY997271.1 coordinate 91,573,959, forward strand.
GAGGAAGCTAGGCCCCGGCAAGTACTTCCCCACCGAGCTCCCTGGAGCCGCTGGCGAGGATGTTGCCGTGGATGCTGATCCTGCCGTGGGGCAACCGACCCTGGTAGGGCCTCAGGCCATGGCCGTAGAGACGGCCGCTCCCATGGCAGAAGAGATGCCTTTGGTCCTTGCCGTCGAGCTGCATGCTCCGGCATGGGCGCAACACACCATCCGATTCCTCCAATTAGGAGAGCTTCCCGAGGAGCAGGAAGAGGCAGAGAGAGTAGCCCGCCGGTCTGCTCTGTACCAATTCATTGACAACGTCTTGTACAGAAAGAGACCGAATGGGGTGAAATTGAAGTCCATCTCCCGGGAGGAAGGACTAGAGCTGTTGGCACAGATACATGGAGGCATATGTGGCTCCCACATAGGGCCAAGGGCCCTTGCCGGCAAGGCTTTCCAGCAAGGTTTCTTCTGGCCCATAGCCCTCCAGGATGCAACGACACTAGTAACCAAGTGTGAAGCGTGCCAGTTCCATTCAAAGAAGTTTCATCAACCAGCTCAAGCCCTTCAAATCATCCCTCTATCCTGGCCCTTCTCGCTCTGGGGGCCCGACATATTGGGCCCTTTCCCTCATGCCATCGGGGGCTTTGAGTACTTGTACGTTGCAATCGACAAGTTCACAAAGTGGCCGAAGGTGGAAGCAGTGAGGAAGGTGACAGCGCAGTCGGCCATCAAGTTCTTCAAAGGGCTAGTTTGCCGTTTTGGTGTACCCAATAGGATCATCGCCGACAACGGCACAGTTCACGAGCCATGCCTTCATGCAGTACATTGAGGATCTCGGCAGCAAGGTCTGTTTTGCTTCCGTGGCACACCCACGAAGCAACAACCAAGCAGAGAGAGCAAATGCTGAAGTTCTACGTGGCTTAAGAAGGAAGACCTTTGACAGGCTGCGCAAGAGTGAAAGGCGCTGGATTGATGAGTTGCTGGCGGTTCTTTGGTCGATCAGAACGACGCCAAATCGAGCCACCGGCCAGACCCCCTTTGCCCTGGTCTACGGGGCAGAAGCAGTTCTCCCCATGGAACGATTGGAAATATGCCCTAGAGGCAATAATAAATTAGTTATTATTATATTTCCTTGTTCATGATAATCGTTTATTATCCATGCTATAACTGTATTGATAGGAAACTCAGATACATGTGTGGATACATAGACAACACCATGTCCCTAGCAAGCCTCTATTGACTAGCTCGTTGATCAATGGATGGTTACGGTTTCCTAACCATGGACATTGGATGTCATTGATAACGGGGTCACATCATTAGTAGAATGATGTGATGGACAAGACCCAATACTAAGCCTAGCACAAAGATCGTAGTTCGTATTCTAAAGCTTTTCTAATGTCAAGTATCTTTTCCTTAGACCATGAGATTGTGCAACTCCCGGATACCGTAGGAATGCTTTGGGTGTACCAAACGTCACAACGTAACTGGGTGACTATAAAGGTGCACTAGAGGTATCTCCGAAAGTGTCTGTTGGGTTGGCACGAATCGAGACTGGGATTTGTCACTCCGTGTGACGGAGAGGTATCTGTGGGCCCACTGGGTAGGACATCATCATAATGTGCACAATGTGACCAAGGGGTTGATCACGGGATGATGTGTTACGGAACGAGTAAAGAGACTTGCCGGTAACGAGATTGAACAAGGTATCGGTATACCGACGATCGAATCTCGGGCAAGTACAATACCGTTAGACAAAGGGAATTGTATACGGGATTGATTGAGTCCTTGACATCGTGGTTCATCCGGTGAGATCATCGTGGAACATGTGGGAGCCAACATGGGTATCCAGATCCCACTGTTGGTTGTTGGCCGGAGAGTTGTCTCGGTCATGTCTGCATGGTTCCCGAACCCGTAGGGTCTACACACTTAAGGTTCGATGACGCTAGGGTTATAAAGGAAGTTTGTATGTGGTTACCAAATGTTGTTCGGAGTCCCGGATGAGATCCGGATGTCACGAGGAGTTCCGGAATGGTCTGGAGGTAAAGATTTATATATGGGAAGTCTTATTTTGGTCGCTGGAAAAGTTTCGCACTTTATCGGTATTGTACCGGGAGTGCCGAAAGGGGTCCGGGGGTCCACCGGGGGGGTCCACCTGCCCCGGGGGGCCACATGGGCTGTAGGGGGTGCGCCTTGGCCTATATGGGTCAAGGGCACCAGCCCCAAGAGGCCCATGTGCCAAGATATAAGAAAAAGGGGAGAGTCCTCAAGGGGGAAGGCACCTCCGAGGTGCCTTGGGGAGGATGGACTCCTTCCCCCCCTTGGCCGCACCCCTTCCTTGGAGGAAGGGGCAAGGCTGCGCCTCCCCCCTCTCCCTTGCCCCTATATAAAGGGAGGGGAGGGAGGGGTGGCCGCACCTGAAGCCTCTGGCTCCTCCCTCCCTCCCGTGACACCTCCTCCTCTCCCGCAGGTGCTTGGCGAAGCCCTGCAGGATTTCCACGCTCCTCCACCACCACCACGCCGTTGTGCTGCTGCTGGATGAAGTCTTCCTCAACCTCTCCCTCTCTCCTTGCTGGATCAAGGCGTGGGAGACGTCACCGGGCTGTACGTGTGTTGAACGCGGAGGTGCCGTCCGTTCGGCACTAGGATCTCCGGTGATTTGGATCACGACGAGTATGACTCCTTCAACCCCGTTCTCTTGAACGCTTCCGCTTAGCGATCTACAAGGGTATGTAGATGAACTCTCCTTCCCCTCGTTGCTGGTTTCTCCATAGATAGATCTTGGTGACACGTAGGAAAATTATGAATTTCTGCTACGTTCCCCAATAGTGGCATCATGAGCTAGGTCTATTGCGTAGATTCTTTGCACGAGTAGAACACAAAGTAGTTGTGGGCGTTGATTTTGTTCAATATGCTTACCGTTACTAGTCCAATCTTGTTTCGACGGTATTGTGGGATGAAGCGGCCCGGACCGACCTTACACGTACTCTTACGTGAGACAGGTTCCACCGACTGACATGCACTTGGTGCATAAGGTGGCTAGCGGGTGCCAGTCTCTCCCACTTTAGTCGGAACGGATTCGATGAAAAGGGTCCTTATGAAGGGTAAATAGCAATTGGCATATTACGTTGTGGTTTTGCGTAGGTAAGAAACGTTCTTGCTAGAAACCCATAGCAGCCACGTAAAACATGCAAACAACAATTAGAGGACGTCTAACTTGTTTTTGCAGGGTATGCTATGTGATGTGATATGGCCAAGAAGAATGTGATGAATGATATGTGATGTATGAGATTGATCATGTTGTTGTAATAGGAATCACGACTTGCATGTCGATGAGTATGACAACCGGCAGGAGCCATAGGAGTTGTCTTTATTTATTGTATGACCTGCGTGTCATTATACAACGCCATGTAATTACTTTACTTTATTGCTAACCGGTAGCCATAGTAGTAGAAGTAATAGTTGTTGAGACAACTTCATGAAGACACGATGATGGAGATCATGATGATGGAGATCATGGTGTCATGCCGGTGACGATGATGATCATGGAGCCCCGAAGATGGAATCAAAAAGGAGCAAAATGATATTGGCCACATCATGTCACTATTTGATTGCATGTGATGTTTATCATGTTTATGCATCTTATTTTCCTTGAACAACGGTAGTAAATAAGATGATCCCTCATTAAAATTTCAAGAAAGTGTTCCCCCTAACTGTGCACCGTTGCGAAAGTTCGTCGTTTTGAAGCACCACGTGATGATCAGGTGTGATAGATTCTTACGTTCACATACAACGGGTGTAAGACAGATTTACACACGCGAAACACTTAGGGTTAACTTGACGAGCCTAGCATGTACAGACATGGCCTCGGAACACAGAGACCGAAAGGTCGATCATGAGTCATATAGTAGATACGATCAACATGAAGATGTTCACCGATGATGACTAGTCCGTCTCACGTGATGATCGGACACGGCCTAGTTGACTCGGATCATGTAATCACTTAGATGACTAGAGGGATATCTATCTGAGTGGGAGTTCATAAGATGAACTTAATTATCCTGAACATAGTCAAAAGATCTTTGCAAATTATGTCGTAAGCTCGCGCTTTACTTCCACTGTTTAGATATGTTCCTAGAGAAAATATAGTTGAAAGTTGATAGTAGCGATTATGCGATCAGTAGAAAGCTTATGTCCTTAATGCACCGCTCAGTGTGCAGAACCCCAAACGTCGTCTGTGGATGTTGCAAACATCGGACATACACGTTTTGATAATTACGTGATAGTTCAGTTAAATGGTTTAGAGTAGAGGCACCAAAGACGTTTTCGAAATGTCGCGGAACATATGAGATGTTTCGAGGGCTGAAATTGGGATTTCAGGCTCGTGCCCATGTCAAGAGGTATGAGACCTCCGACGATTTTCTTAGCCTGCAAACTAAGGGAGAAAGCTCAATCGATGAGCTTGTGCTCAGATTGTCTGAGTGCAACAATCACTTGAATCAAGTGGGAGTTGATCTTCCAGATGAGATAGTGATGTTTCCCCAAAGTCATTGCCACCAAGCTGCTAGAGCTTCGTGATGAACTATAACATATTAGGGATACATATGATGATCCTTGAGGTATTCGCGATGTTTGACACCGCGAAAGTAGAAATCAAGAAGGAGCAGCAATTGTTGATGGTTGGTGAAACCACTAGTTTCAAGAAGGGCAAAGGCAAGAAGGGATACTTCATGAAATGGCAAATCAGCTGCTGCTCTAGTGAAGAAACCCAAGGTTGAACCCAAACCCGAGACTAAGTGCTTCTGTAATAAGGGGAACAGCCACTGGAGCAGCATTACCCTAGATACTTGGTAGATGAGAAGGCTGACAAGGTCGATAGAAGTACATTTGGATATACATTATGTTAAGGTGTACTTTACTAGTACTCCTAGTACCACCAGGGTATTAAGATACCGGTTCGGTTGCTAAGTGTTAGTAACTCGAAATAAAAGAGCTACGGAATAAACGGAGACTAGCTAAAGGAGAGCTGACGATATGTGTTGGAAGTGTTTCCAATTTTGATGTGATCAAACATCGCACGCTCCCTCTACCATCAAGATTAGTATTAAACCTGAATAATTGTCATTTGGTGTTTGCGTTGAGCATAGACATGATTGGATTATGTCTATCGCAATACGGTTATTCATTTAAGGAGAATAATGGTTACTCTATTTATTTGAATAATACCTTCAATGGTCTTGCACCTAAAGGAATGGTTTATTGAATCTTGATCGTAGTGTTACACATTTTCATGCCAAAAGATATAAGATAGTAATGATAGTACCACTTACTTGTGGCACTGCCATGTAGGTCATATTGGTATAAAACGCATGAAGAAGCTCCATGTTGATGGATCTTTGGACTCACTCATTTTGAAAAGTTTGAGACATGCGAACCATGTCTGTTGGTGTATAAGCATGAAGAAACTCCATGCAGATGGATCGTTTGGACTCACTTGATTTTGAATCACTTGATAAGCAAATCATACCACATAGGCAAGATGACTGAAAAGCCTCGGTTTCAGTAAAATGGAACAAGATAGCAACTTGTTGGAAGCAACACATTTGATGTGTGCAGTCCAATGAGTGCTGAGGCATGCAGTGAATATCGTTATGTTCTTACTTCACAGATGATTCGAGTAGATGTTGAGTATATTTACTTGATGAAACACAAGTCTGAATTATTGAATGGATCAAGTAATTTCAGAGTGAAGTTTAACATCTTCATGACAAGAGGATAGAATGTCTATGATATGATCATAGAGATGAATATCTGAGTTACGAGTTTTGGCACACAATTAAGACATTGTGGAAATTGTTTCACAATTAATACCGCCTGGAACACCATAGTGTGATGGTGTGTCCGAACATCATAGTAGCACCCTATTGGATATGGTGCGTACCTTGATGTCTCTTATCGAATTACCACTATCGTTCATGGGTTAGGCATTAGAGACAACCGCACTCACTTTAATAGGGTACCACGTAATTCCGTTGAGACGACACCATTTGGAGAAACCTAAGTTGTCGTTTCTTAAAAGTTTGGGGCGGCGACGCTTATGTGAAAAAGTTTCAGGTTGATAAGCTCGAACCCAAAGCGGATAAAATGCATCTTCATAGGACACCCAAAACAGTTGGGTATACCTCCTAATTCAGATCCGGAAGCAGAAGTAATTGTTTCTAGAAACGGATCCTTTTCGAGGAAAGGGTTGTCTCGAAAATTGAGTGGGAGGATGGTGGAGACTTGATGAGGTTAGTGAACCGTCACTTCAACAAGTGTGTAGCAGGGCACAGGAAGTTGTTCCTGTGGCGCCTACACCAATTGAAGTAGAAGCTTACGATAGTGATCATGAAGTTTTTGGATCAAGTCACTACCGTACCTCGTAGGGTGACAAGGATGCCTACTACTTCGGAGTGGTACAGTAATCCTGTCTTGAAGGTCATGTTGCTAGACAACAATGATCCTACGAGCTATGGAGAAGCGATGGTGGGCCCAAATTCTGACAAATGGTTAGAAGCCATGAAATCCGAGATAGGATCCATGTATTAGAACAAAGCATGGACTTTGGTGGACTTGCCCGATGATCGGCAAGCCATTGAGATAAATGGATCTTTAAGAAGAAGACATACGTGGACAGTAATGTGACCGTCTATGAAGCTCGACTTGTGGCGAAGAGTTTTTTTCACAAGTTCAAGGAGTTGACTACGATGAGATTTTCTCATCCGTAGCGATGCTTAAGTCCGTCGGAATCATGTTAGCATTAGCTGCATTTATGAAATCTGGCAAATGGATGTCAAAATGAGTTTTTCCTTACCAGTTTTCGTAAGGAAAGGTTGTATGCGATACAATTAGAAAGGTTTTGTCGATCCTAAGATTGCTAAAAGGTATGCAAAGCTCCAGCAATCCTTCTAAGGACTGGAGTAAGCATCTCGGAGTTGGAATGTACACTTTGATGAGATGATCAAAGATTTTGGGTTTGTACAAAGTTTATGAGAAACTTGTATTTCCAAAGAAGTGAGTGGGAGCACTATAGAATTTCTGATGAGTATATGTTGTTGACATATTGTTGATCAGAAATGATGTAGAATTTCTGGAAAAGCATATAGGGTTATTTGAAAAGATGTTTTTTCAATACAAAACCTGGATTAAGCTACCTGAACATTGAGCATCAAGATCTATGAGGATGGATCAAAACGCTTAATGGTACTTTCAAAATGAGCACATACCTTGACATGATCTTGAAGGTGTTCAAGATGGATCAGTCAAAGAAGGAGTTCTTGGCTGAGTTGTAAGGTATGAAGTTAAGACTTAAAGCTCGACCACGGCAGAAAAGAGAGAAAGGACGAAGGTCGTCCCCTATGCTTTAGACATAGGCTCTACAGTATGCTATGCTAAGTACCGCACCTGATGCGTGCTTTGCCACATGTCTGGCAAGAGGGTACAAAGGTGATCAAGGAGTGGATCACCAGATAGCTGTCAAAATTATCCTTAGAGGAATAAGGATTTGTTTCTCGATTATGGAGGTGATAAAGAGTTCGGCGTGAAGGGTTACGTCGATGCAAGCTTTAACACCTATCCGAGTGACTCTGAGTAGCAAACCGGATACGTATAGTGGAGCAACCATTTGGAATAGCTTCAAGTGGAGCGTGGAAGCAACGTTTACAATATGACATAGAGAATTGCGAAGTACATACGGATCTGAATGTTACAGACCCGTTGACTAAAACCTCTCTCACAAGCAAAACATGATCAAACCCCAAAACTCATTGAGTCTTAATCACATGATGATGTGAACTAGTTTAATGACACTAGTGAACTCTTTGGATGTTGGTCACATGGCGATGTGACCTGTGAGTGTTAATCACATGGCAATGTGAACTAGATTATTGACTCTAGTGCAAGTGGGAGACTATTGGAAATATGCCCTAGAGGCAATAATAAATTAGTTATTATTATATTTCCTTGTTCATGATAATCGTTTATTATCCATGCTATAACTGTATTGATAGGAAACTCAGATACATGTGTGGATACATAGACAACACCATGTCCCTAGCAAGCCTCTATTGACTAGCTCGTTGATCAATAGATGGTTACGGTTTCCTAACCATGGACATTGGATGTCATTGATAACGGGGTCACATCATTAGTAGAATGATGTGATGGACAAGACCCAATACTAAGCCTAGCACAAAGATCGTAGTTCGTATGCTAAAGCTTTTCTAATGTCAAGTATCTTTTCCTTAGACCATGAGATTGTGAAACTCCCGGATACCGTAGGAATGCTTTGGGTGTACCAAACGTCACAACGTAACTGGGTGACTATAAAGGTGCACTACAGGTATCTCCGAAAGTGTCTGTTGGGTTGGCACGAATCGAGACTGGGATTTGTCACTCCGTGTGACGGAGAGGTATCTCTGGGCCCACTCGGCAGGACATCATCATAATGTGCACAATGTGACCAAGGGGTTGATCACGGGATGATGTGTTACGGAACGAGTAAAGAGACTTGCCGGTAACGAGATTGAACAAGGTATCGGTATACCGACGATCGAATCTCGGGCAAGTACAATACTGTTAGACAAAGGGAATTGTATACGGGATTGATTGAGTCCTTGACATCGTGGTTCATCCGGTGAGATCATCGTGGAACATGTGGGAGCCAACATGGGTATCCAGATCCCGCAGTTGGTTATTGGCCGGAGAGTTGTCTCGGTCATGTCTGCATGGTTCCCGAACCCGTAGGGTCTACACACTTAAGGTTCAATGATGCTAGGGTTATAAAGGAAGTTTGTATGTGGTTACCGAATGTTGTTCGGAGTCCCGGATGAGATCCCGGACGTCACGAGGAGTTCCGGAATGGTCCGGAGGTAAAGATTTATATGTGGGAAGTCTTATTTTGGTCGCCGGAAAAGTTTCGCACTTTATCGGTATTGTACCGGGAGTGCCGAAAGGGGTCCGGGGGTCCACCGGGGGGGGGGGGGGGGGTCCACCTGCCCCGGGGGGCCACATGGGCTGTAGGGGGTGCGCCTTGGCCTATATAGGCCAAGGGCACCAGCCCCAAGAGGCCCATGCGCCAAGATATAAGAAAAAGGGGAGAGTCCTCAAGGGGGAAGGCACCTCCGAGGTGCCTTGGGGAGGATGGACTCCTTCCCCCCCTTGGCCGCACCCCTTCCTTGGAGGAAGGGGCAAGGCTGCGCCTCCCCCCTCTCCCTTGCCCCTATATAAAGGGAGGGGAGGGAGGGGTGGCCGCACCTGAAGCCTCTGGCGCCTCCCTCCCTCCCGTGACACCTCCTCCTCTCCCGCAGGTGCTTGGCGAAGCCCTGCAGGATTGCCACGCTCCTCCACCACCACCACGCCGTTGTGCTGCTGCTGGATGGAGTCTTCCTCAACCTCTCCCTCTCTCCTTGCTGGATCAAGGCGTGGGAGACGTCACCGGGCTATACGTGTGTTGAACGTGGAGGTGCCGTCCGTTCGGCACTAGGATCTCCGGTGATTTGGATCACGACGAGTACGACTCCTTCAACCCCGTTCTCTTGAACGCTTCCGCTTAGCGATCTACAAGGGTATGTAGATGCACTCTCCTTCCCCTCGTTGCTGGTTTCTCCATAGATAGATCTTGGTGACACGTAGGAAAATTTTGAATTTCTGCTACTTTCCCCAACAGGAACTCATATAGGGGTCACCTCGAGTGCTCTCTTATGATGAGCTTGAGCAAGAACGATTGCGGCAAGATGATGCAATGCTCCTTGAGGAGGATCGTCTCCAGGCGGTTGTGAGAGCAGCATGCTACCAGCAAGCCTTGTGCCGCTACCATAGCCGCAAGGTTCATGCCCGGAGCTTTGAGGAAGGCGACCTTGTTCTTCGGCACATTCAGTCGGCCAAGAATTCCAACAAGTTGACGCCAAAGTGGGAAGGCCCTTATCGGGTAACGCGAGTCACAAGGCCTGGCGCAGTCCGCCTGGAGACCGAAGATGCCATTCCAATGAGCAACTCCTAGAACATCGAGCATCTTCTTATGTTTTACCCATAAGGCGCAGCTGCCGGGCCTCCCGGCAAGCCACCTTCTGTACAAGCAAGGCATGTAACCCTTTGTGCAAAGCCAGGCGCAAACCTGAGCATAAATAAATGAAGTGCTGGCGCCCTAAGTCATAGCATGCATGCTAGATTGAGTCTCTCCTCGGTTAGGGTTGATAGTGCTTAGCGACGACTAACCCCTAGCATAGAGGTCGAGTTCGCGTCATTTTGTTCCTATCCTTCCTCTTTGGTACGCAGGGTACATGTTATGTTTCCGCCAAGCCAAGTGGAAGGAAGAGAACAAGCCAGCACCCTGGGCCCGGCAAGCCGAGCTTGCCCAGGACAGAAGGCACGGAGGTCCACCCATGGCAAGTCAAGATTGCTGAGGGCTACAGATTCAGATAAGTTTCCTCATCCCTTGTCATGCATTTCTGTATGAAACTTGGGACGTGCGGAACCTCGTTTTGTTCCAAGGCTGCCGTGCTCCCCTGATTCCTGTTATCCAAGAACTTCTTTGTTCGGAATATGGTTGTAGCCGCGGCGGCAAGGAAGCAAGCATAGGGCCCACCCCCACTTCGCCCCTACTTCCGCCGAAGGCGTGAATATGGGCGAATGGAGTAGGGGAACGGCGAGGCCTGCTGCCAGGCGACAATGCTTATATTAAAAATAACAAGGACTTGTTCCTTGGTATGGGCCTTGCGCACACACACGCACAAGACGCGGCAAGCACCCTTTTTCCATTAATACGTTCCATCCAGGCAAAGTAAGTATGGAACATAAACATGATCAGGGAGGTTGCATGTTTTGTATCTAAATAAGGCCCGTAGGCTTACAAGTTAAAAAAAAGATAAGGTGCCCGTAATCCCTTTCTTGTCCCTCTCCTCAGGAAATGAAACAAGAAAGCAAAAGGGCAAAAGGGGCGCCTAGGCGAGGTACGAGCAGCAGAAGGCGCCAAGAGAACATGCCGGCTACTAGTAGGAAAAGGCCTACTAGTGGCGCACTTGTTTTGGCCATTAATGGCGCACTACAGGTGCGCCACTAGCATCACGCCATTAGAATGTTTTACTAATGGCGCGCCGGTGCGCCATTACTAATAATTTTTTTATTTTTTTATTTTTTTTTAATTTTTTTCTTAATCTCGTGTCAATATGCTTAATCTCAAGTCAAATCGCACTCTGTGGTCAAACTTTCTGAAAGGTCACCCATCCTCACACTACTCTAGCCCAAGCACGCATAACTTTAGAGTTCTATCCAACCCCAGCACCAGCTCACTTAACAGGCACTTGTTGATATATCTAACATATCAATCCTATTAAACCTTGTTAATGTTTAGGACTTTGTTCATGTTCATGAGTGTGATGAAATTTTGAAAAAAGATTTCAAACTTCCGTTCATATTACGTATCACATTTTGAAAAAAAATCCCAAAAAAAATTCGAAACTATTTTTTTCTATTACTAGTGGCGCACCTAGCAAACGGTGCGCCACTAGTATGTTTGATTTTTTTTTTCATTTTTTCCCCTCTAGATCTTAAAAGCCCCGTAACTTTTTTCTGTTAGGTTTTTGAGGTTTTTCAGGATTTTGAAAATTTGGATGTAACTTTTCGAGCAGATGATTTTTCATATAAGAAACTTTTTAATCCGAGTTCGTATGCAAAAGTTATGCCCATTTTACAAATTCTAGAGAAATTTTGCAAATAAAGTCGAAATTCATATTTGGAAATTTTCCCAACAACTAGACCACATATCACATGGGAAACTTATTTTATTTTATTTTTTGACATTTCCATCATTTTATTTTATTTTTTATTAAAATTGAAAAGGCAGTTCAAGGGGGGGGGGGTGCATTCGGGGGAATTTTTGGTCAAAGTTAGTAATGGCGAACCGTGGGTGTGGTGCGCCATTACTAGTTAAACTAGTAATGGCACACCACACCCACGGCGCGCCATTACTAATTTTGAAAAAAAATAAAAATAAAATTGTTAGTAATGGCGCACCGCGGGTGTGGTGCGCCATTACTAGTTAAAACTAGTAATGGTGCACCACATCCACGGTGCACCATTACTAACTTTGAAAAAAATAAAAATATATATGTTAGTAGTGGCGCACTGAGTGTCCATTTTATCTATAGCCGTTTTCCTAGTAGTGCGGTGGTCGCCAAGGAGAGGGTCGGCGGCGGTGGCGCCGGAGGAAGAGCTGGAAGATGAGGCAGCGATCCATCAATATGCTATGAAGGCGTCGGTGCCATCGTACTCCGACTTGACGGCCCGCCACCCGCCTTTTTTGCCTTCTCCGGCCTCCCTACGCCAACCGCCCAAGGAGGCGACCCCGAGAAGTTCAAGGAGCCGGCGACACGGATGATGGGGTTGCTGGTGTCGCCCCGGAGCGGCGCGCCCGACGCCTAGTCGGACCCGTCATCCTGCCGCCCGTTCCCCTCGTCGTCGCTACCGCTGTCCTCCTCGTCACTCTCGCTCGAAGAGGAATCTTCATCGTCAGAGGAGCTCTCTATGCAGCACCTTACGCGAGTCCCGAAGTGCCCAAAGACCTTGACGGAGAGGAGGCCGCTCTCCATTAATTTGAAATGGCGAGTGAGCCCCTCCGTCAGGCTGTGGATGCGGGCAAAGGTCTTCCACCCTCGGTGAAGATACATGACATGAGGGGCGGGGAACTCGACATCGGCCCATGTGCCACTGTTCCCGCAACCCCTCATATGCAGCCGCAGCGCCTGCGGCGGGTCTAGTTCCATCTCCCGCGCAAATGGGGTTGGAAGGGGAAGACGATAGCGCGGCGGCTGGCGCAGCCTGATGAAGAACTCGTAAGGGTTATCCCCGATGTGGCCTTCCACCGGGGGAGGGGCCGCTGGTGGAGGCGAGGCCGATCTACCGCCATGTCCTCCTCTTCCCCGAGCGCCGCGACGGCCTCGGCCTCGCCCCCTCCCCCTTCCTCTAACGGCCGGCTCCGCCGCTACGAGCTCTTGGGGAGGAGTGATGTGCTATTGAGTGGAGACCCTCGCAGCCACGGATGAAGCATCACCGCGCCCTCTCGCCATGGTGGAAAATAGGAAGGAGCAAAGATGAGGAGAGTCAGAGGATGGGGGACTGAGAGGCACCTTTCGTCCCGCTCCCCCTCCTTATAAAGAGACGGGAGCGGGGCTCGACCGCCTCTCTCGGCCAGTCCAGCTCATTGACAGCGGGCGAGGCAGTCGTCCACCCTCCCCGCCCAATTGAAGGCGCGTGGGAATCGACCCACGCGAGCATGTCTTCCTGTATCCTGCGCACCTATCATTTGCTCTGCGTCATGCATGCGGCATACGTGGCGCGAGAGACAGGCATAATGGGACGCGTGGAGTGACAGTTTCCAAGTGAGGATGGTAAATGAGCAGCATCCCTGTGGTCTCAAAGGGACACGCAAGCTGCCTCTTTACAATCCACCACAGATGACGCAAGCATGCTTAGATCATCCGCATGCACAACCCCCACGTCACGGATTTAAGGCAGATCATGGGAAAGTACAGCGGACCAAATTTTTTTACTGCGGTAAAAACTGCCCCGCTTGCCCGCGCACCGTTTTTGGGCCTGGCCCAAGAACGTGTCGCGCTTATGTGTGGCCCAGGCCCGGGGGCTCCTGTCGGTGTACAAAAGTAGGGGCACAACTTTTGTACCCCTTTACTTGTGCGCGGGCAGTCAGAGCCACGCGCGACGACCACGAGCGGCAAGGCAGGGGAGGTGAATCGAGGGAAAACCAAAGTCCAAGGCAAACAAGACAACGCCAAGGGCCGAGACCACAGAGAGCAAATGGGCAAAGCAGGTTTCCCTGGCAAGACTGTTGCCGGGTCAGCCTCAGCAGCCCCGGCAAGACCCTTGCCAGGGGCGGCTCGCCTACACCAGCGGAGTAAGCCACCCTTGAACCCACGGCCTCCAACATCATCAACCACGTTGGGCCAGGGCTCGGGAGGCACCTCCATGGTGACATGCAGATCTTTGTGAAGACAAAGAACATATGAGATCAGAGGAGGATCAGAAGACGACAATCCTTGGCGAGACCTTAGCCAAGGAAACCCACAAGACCCCTGGCAAGATCCTTGCCGGGGACAGCAGCGCGCCACGGCAAGACCCTTGCCGAACCACCTGACAAGGCTCTTGCCAAGGGCGTCAGCGGGGCCGCAGCCAGACCCACACCAACCAAGTCTCCACCACCGTTCACATGTAGCTCCCAGCCCAACCAGCTGGGCAGGCACCTGCGTGGCAACATGCAGCTTCCATGCCAACTCAGCACGCGCCTGCGTGGTGGCATGTAGATCTTCGTGAAGGCTCCACCACCACGCCACCTCAGCTGCCTGCCTGCCTACATGGCGCCGCATGCATCGCTGGCCAGGGTGCGTGTCAAAGCGAGGAGGAGCAGCGACGGACCGGGCGGGCCTCGCTCCCGTCCCCAATAAAGCAAGAGGACACCTAAGCTACGCATTAAATGCGTCCTGTCCTGTAATGCGAGCGATAAGCTCATAGCACTATAGGCCTTTCCACCTCCTGCGTGCCACTGTGGCAGCCCCTTTCGACTATAAAAGGAGGCCCATGGCGTACTAGAGAGGGATTCGGCTCTTTTGGACCACGCAGCCACCAGATCTAGTTCAAGGGCTCAAGAACACTCAATATATACACCAAAGCAGGACTAGGGTTTTACGCATCCTCGTGGACCGAACCTGGGTAAACGATCCTTGTGCTGATTGCTAATCCTGCTCTTCTCACAACCCCGCGCCCCGGCAACCGTAGAAGGGATCCTCGTGATTTCGAAGGTGTTGTTTCCCACCGACAGATTGGGATGAGAGAAGCTGGTATGAACTCGACCTCTCTTGTTTTTGTAAATATGATTAGCAAATCGTTCCTGATTCAGCCTATTATGAATAAACATGTTTGCAATGACAATTAGAGATTATAGTTTCTTATGCCATGCTTAATTAGCTATGAGTTATAATGGTTTACCTTGCGTGCCAACATGCTATTAAAATGGTTGTGATGTGGTATAATAGGGTGGTATCCTCCTTTGAATGAATTGAGTGACTCGACTTGGCACATGTTCACGCATGTAGTTGAAACAGAATCAACATAGCTTTCATGATATTTATGTTCATGGTGGATTATATCCTACTCATGCTTGCACTCAGTGTCTATTAATTTTAATGCATGTTCATGACTGTTGTCGCCCTCTCAGTTGGTCGCTCCCGTGTCTTCTGCTAGCCTTCACTTGTACTAAGAGGGAATACTGCTTGTGCATCCCAACTCCATAAACCCCAAAGTTATTCCATATGAGTCCACCATACCTTCCTATATGCGGTATCTACCTGCCGTTCCAAGTAAATTTGTATGTGCCAAACTCCAAACCTTCAAATGAAATTCTGTTTTGTATGCTCGAACAGCTCATGTATCAACTAGGGTTGTCTGTATCTTCCATGCTAGGCGGGTTATTCTCAAGAGGAGTGCACTCCGCTCCTCATTCACGAGAAAATGGCTGGTCACCGGGATGCCCAATCCCATGCTCAAATCAAATCAAAATAATTAAACAAAACTCCCCCAGGATTGTTATTTGTTGGAGGCACCAGTTGTTTCAGACAGGCCATGGATTGATGCTTGTTAGTGGAGGGGGAGTATAAAACTTTACCATTCTGTTTGGGAACCGCCTATAATGTGTGTAGCATGGAAGATATCGAGATCTCATAGTTGTTATGTTGACAATGAAAGTATACTGCTCAAAATACTATTATCTCTGTTTTTAAAATTGAGCTCTGGCGCCTCTACAAATCCCTGCTTCCCTCTACGAAGGGCCTATCTATTTACTTTTATGTTGAGTCATCACCCTCTTATTAAAAAGCACCCGCGGGAGAGCACCGCTGTCATTTGCATGCATTACTATTAATTTATATTGGGTATGACTATGACTGGATCTCTTTTACCATGAATTATAATGTTTAGTCAGTCCTTGATCTTTAAAGGTGCTCTGCATTTATGTTTTGTGGTCTCAGAAAGGGCTAGCGAGATACCATCTTGTTATATCATATTATGATTGTTTTGAGAAAGTGTTGTCATCCGAGTTTTATTATTATTGCTCGCTAGTTGATTATCCCATTGATATGAATAAAAGTGAGACCAAAGTGTTATTGTGAATGTGGTTAGTCAGTCTTTGCTGAAAACTTGAATGCTAGCTTTACATATTTACAACAACAAGAGCAAACAGAGTTTGTAAAAGTTTTTTCTTCATCACTTTTAGTTTATCAACTGAATTGCTTGAGGACAAGCAAAGGTTTAAGCTTGGGGGATTTGATACGTCTCCGTCGTATCTACTTTTACAAACACTTTTGCCCTTGTTTTGGACTCTAATTTGCATGATTTGAATGGAACTAACCCGGAATGACGCTGTTTTCAGCAGAACTGCCATGCTGTTATTTTTGTGCAGAAATAAAAGTTCTCGGAATGACCAGCAAATCCACGGAGTCACTTTTCAGAATTAATAAAAAATACTGATGAAAGAATTAACGTCAGGGGGCCCACACTCTGGTCACAAGGGTGGGGGGCGCGCCCCCTCCCCTAGGGTGCGCCTCCTGCCTCATGGGCCCTCTGGATGTCCACTGACCTCAACTCCCACTCCATATATTTGCTTTCGCGGAGAAAAAATAAGTGAAGAAGGATTAATCGCGTTTTACGATACGGAGCCGCTGTCAGATTTCGAGTTCCGGCTAAACCCTTAAGGTTCGAACTCTGGGGTGCACGCGAAGATCTTTCTCCTACTGATCTACACCCTCGCCACGCCGCGGATCTAAGCTAGCAAGATGAACAACACAAGGGATGCAAGATTTATACTGGTACAGGCCACCATTGTGGTGTAATACCCTACTCCAGTGTGTGGTGTGTGGATTGCCTCTTGGGCTAATGAGGACTACTACAGGGGGAAGAACCGCCTCGCGAGGGAAGGAGTTCTTGTGCTAGTGTGGGTGATTCTGGTCAGGGTTCGATTGGTCGATCCGCTGCCTTGAGAGTGGCTAGTCCTATTTATAGAGGCATTGGTCCTCTTCCCAAATATTGAGCGGGAAGGGATTCCACAATGGCGGGATTTGAAGGGGGACAGCTAGTAAATGCTATCCCGACTAAAGGTGGTCTTCGACTGTCAAAAGCACTGGCGATGACACCGTCTTGGGCTCCACAGTGATCTCCACCTTGCCGTCCTCCTGGTCCTGGTCTTGTTGCACCGATAGGGAAACCTTTGCCTGATGCCTTGGTACTCCGCGCCTACGCTTGCCCCCTTAGCACCAAAGGGGAAATAAGGACACTGCGCTGGCCGGCGCCCGCCTGGTCTCGATCGTCATGGCTTGCGTCATGTGCACCTCGCGAGGTACTCCTCTCCTTGATCTCTCCACCTCCTCGCGAGCCTGCCTGGTGAGGCCTCTCCTGGGGAGGCCTTGCGCCATTCGCCCCGCAAGGCTCGGTCCCTCGCGAGGGTCTTGAACCTGGGTTGATGTAGACGGGCCAAACTGGGCCACTGATGAGCCGCGCCGCAGGCCAAAGGCAGGCAAATCTGGATACCCCCATATCCAGCACGCCGACAGTAGCCCCCGGGCCCAAGGCGCGCTCGGACTTGGCTTAGCAGCGAAGCCAAAGGTCAAGTGCGGAGCGCTGTGGGCCCCAACAACCTGAGGCCTTGGGCGACACATGGCGACTTGATTGGACGTGGGCGTCTCCGCTCCCCCACGGTGCCTTGGCAACTGCCCGATTTGACAAGAGCCTGTTGCATGCAAACAGAGAGTCATCATTACCTATGATCGTGGAGGCCGACGGTTGGTCTCCTCCGGGCTATAAGTGGGGGAGGTTGGAAGCCCCCATTGCGCATTTCTCCTCGCCCCGCCTGCTACTTCTTCCTTCTTGTTCCTGTTTCCTGCTGCGCCCCATGGAGCCTACGAGGAGGTTCTAAGCCGCGGAAAAGGGGAAGGCTCACCAAGATGAGCCTGTCCGTCCCCTAGCCAGCCGCGGTCGTGGCCGCCCTCGCAAGCATCCTGCGACTCCCATTGCAGCCCCTCATGGTCGCGGCGGCGGCCCGTCGCGTGGGGGTGGCTGCCCGCACCAAGGAAGCCCAGAAGGTGGAGAAGGCGCGCCGTGGCCGCATGGCCTCCCCGGCCACGCTTCCATTAGACGGTGGTGCTACCAGAGTTTGTTGTTTGGTCGGACGAAGCGGCCGGCAACTGACTCCAACTCCCTTGCTTCTTCGCCGGTGAACTGCCGGCCGCCGGCCCCGGCGGGCTTTGGCTGTAGGCGGACGACTGTTGTAGCAGGGCCTCCTGGGTTGCGGTGGAGAGCTATGTTGCCGGGAACGTAGCCTTGGCCCGGGGCTGGTAGACGTTTGCCTGCGCGTGGGGCCTGGGCAGGTGGTGCGCTCTTCACCTCAAGTTCGACGGTGATGCGACCCTCTACGTCAGGGTGTTTGGGGAGGACGGCCGTCGCGCTAGGTGCTGCCCCGAAGACGACGACGGCGATGAGGTTCTTGCCCTCGGCAACGGCCGGGATGGTGGCGAAGGCGGGCCTGCGCCTGGCGGCGCCCGCTGCTCGCCAAGCTTTGGTGGCTCCTCCTCTGGCGACAGCTCTTCCAGCAGCGGCCGTGACTAGCCTCCGCGTCGCGTCCGCTTCGAGGGAGGCAGCGGGGCATCCTGCCGCCGCGCCCCGGTGAAGCGTGAGGAAGAATTTGATTGAGCTCGCGAGGTGGACGCGGTCCCTCCCCTTGCGAGTTGTCGCGCGGAGCTCGCCGTCTTGATATTGTTTTCCTCCTATTCCTGCATCGAGAGAGAGCAGTATGGAGCCCCGTGGGGGCATGTAACAGATAGTTATCCCTAGTTATTATGCTATATTTCCCGTTCCCGTGTTGTATCGCTGCATTGTGGTTATGTGCTCGTGTGTATGAACAACTTAGCTCGGGACGCTTGTAGTAGTTTCCGCCTCGCGTGGCCCCCGCCCTAACCCTTGCCAGGCGTATTAAGATCTGCAAGATTAGCTGGGAGAACAGTTCCCGAACCTTGATCGCAAGGGTTGCTAACTCAGGTCCGGAGCTTTTGTGCTGCGATGCCCATGGAGCACGGACAGGGAGGGGTGCTCCCAGTGTAAGTTTGTAAGAGAGCCTCACGAAAGCTAAGAGAAAAGGTGGGACTCGCGAGGGCATCTGTGCAGCCCATTCACGAGGTTGAGAGAGAGCGAGCCACACAAAAACTGGAAACAGGGGGCAAGAGCAGAAGGCGGCGAACAATACTTAAAACAATGTCAAAGAAGGGCTCAAACAAAAGGGGGAACATGCCAACTGCGGAAAGCAAATGAAAATCCGCATCCGGCACCTAGCCTAGTCTTCGACGTCTTCTCACCAGCACGGAGCTAAGTGCTACCATTGGGCGTGGGCCGGAGCCCCCGATGCCCAAGGGCGGCACTCCGGAGACTCCGGGGCGTGTACAGCCCCAACTCATTATTACATGACAGTGTCACGGGCGGCAAGCTTCACAGGCACCAGGCCTTCTTCACAGGCGATGGGCCTTTTTGGCTTCACAGGCACTGGGCCTTCTTCACAGGCACTGGGCCTTTTTGGCTTCACAGGCTCTGGGCCTTCTTCACAGGCACTGGGCCTTTTTGGCTTCACAGGCACTGGGCCTTCTTCATAGGTACTAGGCCTTTTTGGCTTCACAGGCACTAGGCCTTCTTCACAGGCACTAGGCCTCAGGCATTGGGCCTTTTGGGCTTCAAAGGCACTGGGCCTTTTTGGCTTCACAAGCACTAGGCCTTCTTCATAGGCACTGGGCCTTTTTGGCTTCACAGGCACTGGGCCTTCTTAGGGGTAGAACTTCCGAAGGTGCTGAATGCTCCATGCGTTCGGGATGGGCACTCCCTCCTGAGTCTCCAGTCGTGCGGAGCCAGGCTTGGAAATATGGACAACCTTGAACGGGCCCTCCAACATGGGTGAGAGCTTGTGCAGCCCTTCCCTGGAGAGCACCCGCCTGAGCATGAGGTCACCTACCTCAAGAGTCCTCGGGCAAATGTTGCGGCAATGATACCGCCGTAGAGCCTGTTGGTACCTTGCTACTCATAGCGCAGCCTCCCGACGGTGCTCCTCCCCCAGCACTAGGTCCATCCCCCGCATGGCATCCTGCTGCGCTTCGTTAAACGCTAGGACCCGTGCGGAGAAACGTCTAACCTCATGAGGGAGGACTGCCTCCGCTCCGTAGATGAGGAAGAACGGGGTCTCACTAGTCGGCTTGGTGGCGGTGGTGCGGATGGACCACAACACGAACTGGAGCTCGTCGTACCAGCCCCTGCCGCAGGCCTCCAGTTTCTTCTTGAAGGTCCTGGTTTTGAGGCCTTTCAGGACTTCCGGGTTGGCACGCCCGGCTTGGCCATTACTTCGAGGGTGTGTAACCGAAGCGTAGCATATCTGCATGCCAAGGTTAGCACAATATGTTTTGAAGAGCTTGCTGGTGAACTACGAACCATTGTAGGTGATGATGCGGTTAGGGACCCCGAAACGGCTCGCGAGGTCCTTAATGAACTTGATCACCGGACCAACCGGGATGGTGCGGACAGCTTCCACTTCTACCCACTTGGTGAACTTGTCGATGGCAACGTAGAGGTACCGGTAGCCCCCATGCGCTCGAGGGAATGGTCCCAAGATATCCAGCCCCCAGACTGCGAATGGCCATGAGAGCGGAATGGTCTGCAGGCCCTGCACCGGCTGATGTATCTGCTTGGCATGGAACTGGCAGGCTTCGCAGGCCTTCACCAGCTCGACTGCGTTGTTGAGTGCCGTGGGCCAGTAGAACCCGCTGTAGAACGCCTTGCCGACGAGTGTCCGTGACGATCAGTGATGCCCACAATCTCCGCCGTGTATGTCGGCTAGCAATTCCTTCCCCTGTTCCCTGGAGACGCAATGCAGGGAGACGTCATTTGGCCGCTTCCGTTAGAGCTCTCCGTCCCGGATGAAGTAGGCCGGGGCCTGGCGGTCTACGCGCTCCGCGTCCTCCTCCTTCTCCGGTAGCATCCCCTGTATCAGGTAGTCCTTGAATTCCGCAATCCAGCATTCCTCCTGAGGCTCCATTGCCAGGAGCAAGCGTGCTCCTGAGGTCGGGCCACATGCCGGGGCTCCTGTTGCAGGCAGTTGAGGGAGTTCCTCCCGAGGTTGCACTGTGCTTGACAGTGAGGGTGCTGCCGATATCTTGAAGAACCGCTCCTCGAAAACTCCAGGCTCCTGAGGCAGCCGCCTGGATGCCCTCTTGGCAATGTCATCAGCCTCTTGTTGGTGCCGCGGGGCACGTGCTGTAGCTCTAGCCCCCAAAACTGCTTTTCCATCCTGCGCACCTCTGCCAGGTACGCGTCTGTGTGTTCGTCCTTTGGCTTGAACACCTTGTTGGAGAAGTTGACGAGGAGCTGTGAATCACCCTTGATGACGAGGCGCTCCACTCCCATAGCTACCACAACCTTCAAGCCTGCTATGAGGCCTTCGTATTCTGCTATGTTGTTGGAGACCTTTTCACCATGCTGGAAACAGAGCTGCACAGTGTAATAGAGCTTGTCCTGAGTGGGGGATATGAGCACTACGCCAGCCCCTGCACCGTGCCGCGAGAATGCTCCATCGAAGTACATGACCCAACCTTCTGGCGCCTCACTCCCTGGGAAAGTGACATGTCTTCGCCTGCTTCGAGCCGCGGTGCCTCTATCCATTCTGCCATGAAATCTACAAGTGCGACTCCCTTGATGACCCTGGTGGTGCTGAACTCCAGCTGAACGCTTGCAACTCGATGTTCCATTCAGCGACCCTCCCAGCGGAATTGGGGTTTCTGAGTACCCTTTCCAGTGGGTAAGAAGAGACGACCTTAATGGGGTGACCTTGAAAGTAGTGCCGCAGCTTCCACGAGGCCACCAGTAGCGCGAGCAGGAGCTTCTGGGGCATGGGGTACCGTGCCCTTGCATCCCGCAGTACCGTGCTGACGAAGTATACTAGATGCTTGTTGAGGGCGGGCATGCTGACGAGGTCCGCTCCCTCCGGAGGGCCATGCACCTCCTAAGGCAACGGAAACTCCAACACCTGGCCGCCTGGTGAGGTCCCTTCGACCCTGCGGGCGTTCTCCTGTGGAGGTCGGCTTCCGTCTGCCGAGGCCGCGGTCGTTGTGAGGCCTTCTTGGTCTTGCGCGGCCTTAGTCGGTCGTGGCGTGGCCTTGTCGTGGCGTTCTTTCCGGACCGCCACCAGAGCTGCGCTGGCAAAGTAGGGTGTGGCGGCGAGGTACAACACCAGGGGCTCGAGGGGGCATGGCGCCACCATCACCGGAGGGCTGGTTAGGTACTTCTTGAGGTCCTGAAACGCTTGATCGGCCTCCTGCATCCATTCGAACGGGCCCTTCTTCTTCATTAGTTTGAAGAAGGGCAGGGCGCGCTCCCCCAGCTTTGAGATGAAGTGTCCTAATGCCATCACGCGCCCGACGAGCTTCTACATTTATCTGAGGGTTTGCGGTGGACTCATGTCTTCAATTGCCTTGACCTTCTCTGGGTTGGCCTCAATCCCTCTGTGGGACACGAGGAAACCAAGAAGCTTGCCCGAAGGAACCCCGAAGACGCATTTCTCTAGGTTGAACCGTAGGTCCACCTTGCAAAGGCTTGCAAAGGTCTCTTCTAGGTCTTGGATTAGAGTCTTCGCCTCCCGAGACTTCAACACAATGTCATCGACGTAAGCCTCGGCGTTCTTCCCGAGCTATTGGCCCAAAGCGATGTGCATCAGCCACTGGCAGGTTGCGCCTGCATTGTGCAACCCGAACGACATGCATGTGTAGTGATATACCCCACATGGGGTCAGGAAAGCCATTTTTTCCACATCTTCTACCGCCATCTTGATTTGGTGGTAGCCCGAAAACGCATCGAAGAAGCACAACAAGTTGCACTCGGCGGCGGAGTCGACGATTTGGTCGATGCGGGGGAGCGGAAACGGATCCTGAGGGCAGGCCTTGTTGAGGTTGGTGAAGTCGATGCACATGCACTCCTTTCCTCCTTTCTTCGATACGACCATGGGGTTCGCCAGGCATTCAGGGTAGCAAACCTCACGAATGACCCCCGCTGCCTCTAGCTTGCAAATTTCATGGATGATCAAGGTCTGCTTCTCGGTGGACTGCTGCCTGGCTTTCCGCTTCACTGGGTGCACATTAGGGCACACATTCAGGTGATGCTCAATCACCTACCTCGGGACCCTTGCCAGCTGCTTGGGTTCCCATGCGAACACGTCCTTGTTTGCCCGCAAGAACTCCACCAACGCTTCCTCCTGGTCGAGGCTGAGGTTGGCACCTATGGTGAAGGTGGCTCCGAAGGATCCATCCTCCTCAACTGGTATATGCATGGTTTCCGCCTTGTCCTGGGTGAACATCTGCTTTTTCTTGGTCGGCGCGGCTTCCTTGGCCTTGGTGACATCCGTGTCGGCAGGCCACACTGCAGCGGCTGCCTTTGGAGCGAGCTTAAGTGCCAGCAGTGCATCCTTGGTATCCCCAGCCACAGTTAATACGCCACTGCTCCCAGGCATCTTCATGAGGCTGTAGGCCGGGTGGGTTGCCGCCATGAACCGGGGCAAGGAGGGGCACCTAAGGATGGCGTTGTACAGGAGGCCGATAGGTGCGATGTCGAAGTCGATTAGCTCTGTGTGGAAATTGTCGTGGCTGCCGAAGGTCACAGGAAGGCGGATCTGCCCCAAGGAGCTGGCGGAACAGCATCCGACACCGGAGAATGGCCTGCTGGGTCGGAGCCGCTCCAGCAGTACGTGGAGGAGGCTGAAGGCCTCCACCGAGAGCATGTTAAGCCGGCGCCGCCGTCGATGAGAGTCCTGGTGACGGCCACCTGGCAGATGGTGGGCGTGCAGAGCATTGGGAGAGCCCCCGCGCAGGCGGAGTTGATGGGATGATCGTCCGAACTGAAGGTCAGGTCGGCCTTGGGCGCCACCCAGCCCGGGGGAGCTCCTTGCGGCCCGAGGGCGGCATTGATCTGGCGGACGAATGGCTTGATGTGGCAGTCCAGGGGTGGTGCTTGCGAGCCACCCAGGAGAGATGCGACGATCGGTGGTGCCGGCGCCGCATAGTGGGTGAGGAAGAGGTTGCGCAGCTCCTCCCAGGAGGGCACGGAAGACGTGGGCAGGTTGAGGAGCCAAGCGCGGGGGACCCGGCGAGGGCCAGGTGGAACCAGGTAGCCATGACCTTGTCGCCGCCGCTGGCCTCGAGGACTGCATCCTCGTACGCCAGTAGGAAGACCAGCGGGTCCTCCGCACCGTCGTAGCGCGGCGGCATATCTGGCTTGAACCTATGCGGCCACTGCACCTGCCGCAGGGCGGGGGCCAAGGCTCGGAGCCCCCTGGCCCCAGCGCTGGCGTCGGCCGTCGAAGCTAGCAGCACGCTGCCCGCCACGGGGGGCGGAGCATTGTGTTGGTGGAGGGAAAGTCGACAGGAAGGAGAGCTCCGGCACACCCCTACCTGGCACGCCAAATGTCAGATTTCGGGTTCCGGCTAAACCCTTAAGGTTCAAACTCTGGGGTGCGCGCAAAGATCTTTCTCCTACCGATCTACTCCCTCGCCACGCCGCGGATCTAAGCTAGCAAGATGAACAACACAAGGGATGCAAGATTTATACTGATTCAGGCCACCATTGTGGTGTAATACCCTATTCTAGTGTGTGGTGTGTGGATTGCCTCTTGGGCTGATGAGGAATAGTACAGGGGGAAGAACCGCCTCACGAGGGGAGGAGTTCTTGTACTGGTGTGGGTGATTCTGGTCAGGGTTCAATTGGTCGATCCCCTGCCTTGAGAGGGGCTAGTCCTATTTATAGAGGCCTTGGTCCTCTTCCCAAATATTGAGCGGGAAGGGATTCCACAATGGCGAGATTTGAAGGGGGACAGCTAGTACAAGCTATCCAGACTAAAGGTGGTCTTCGACTGTCAAAAGCACCGGCGATGACGCCGTCTTGGGCTCCACGGTGACCTCTGCCTTGCCATCCTCCTGGTCATGGTCTTGTTGCACCGATAGGGAAACCTTTGCCTGAAGCCTTGGTACTCTGCGCCTGCGCTTGCCCCCTTAGAACCAAAGGGGAAATAAGGACACTGCGCTGGCCGGCGCCCGCCTGCTCTCGATCGTCATGGCATGCGTCATGTGCACCTCGTGAGGTACTCCTCGCCTTGATCTCTCCGCATCCTCGCGAGCCTGCCTGGTGAGGCCGCTCCTGGGGAGGCCTTGCGCCATCCGCCCCGCGAGGTTCGGCCCCTCGCGAGGGTCTTGAACCTGGGTTGATGTAGACGGGCCAAACTGGGCCACTGATGAGCCGTGCCGCAAGCCAAAGGCAGGCAAGTCTGGATACCCCCATATCCAGGACGCCGAGAGCCGCCGCCGAACCCTAAAACCTCTCGGGAGGGTTGATCTGGAGTCCGTTCGGGGCTCCGAAGAGGGGAATCCATCGCCGTCGTCATCATCAACCATCCTCCATCACCAATTTCATGATGCTCACCGCCGTGCTTGAGTAATTCCATCGTAGGCTTGCTGGACGGTGATGGGTTGGATGAGATTTACCATGTAATTAAGTTAGTTTTATTAGGGCTTGATCCCTAGTATCCACTATGTTCTGAGATTGATGTTGCTATGACTTTGCTATGCTTAATGCTTGTCACTAGGGCCCGAGTGCCATGATTTCAGATCTGAACCTGTTATGTTTTCATGAATATATATGAGTTCTTGATCCTATCTTGCAAGTCTATAGTCACCTATTATGTGTTATGATCCGTTAACCCCAAAGTGACAATAATCGGGATACTTACCAGTGATGACCGTAGTTTGAGGAGTTCATGTATTCACTAAGTGTTAATGCTTTGGTCCGGTTATCTATTAAAAGGAGGCCTTAATATCCCTTAGTTTCCATTAGGACCCCGCTGCCACGGGAGGGTAGGACAAAAGATGTCATGCAAGTTCTTTTCCATAAGCACGTATGACTATATTCGGAACACATCCCTACATTACATTGATGAACTGGAGCTAGTTGTGTGTCACCCTATGTTATAACCATTACATGAGGAGTCACATTTGACATAATTATCCATCACCTATCCAATGCCTACGAGCTTTTCACATATTGTGCTTTCCTTATTTACTTTACCGTTGCCACTGTTACAATTACTACAAAACTACTACTATTACTTTTGCTATCATTATCGTTACTTCCATACTACTTTGCTACTAAATACTTTGCTGTAGATACTAAGTTATCCGGGTGTGGTTGAATTGACAACTCAACTTCTAATACTTGAGAATATTCTTTGGCTCCCCTTCTGTCGAATCAATAAATTTGGGTTGAATACTCTACCCTCGAAAACTGTTGCGATCCCCTATACTTGCGGGTTATCACAAATCACTACTCCAAGTACTGTTGCAAACCAATTCATATTTTGTTTTTGCATTATTTCTACTGTAATATAACTTTTCCATGGATTAATCCACTGATAGAAATTGATAGTTTCATCAAAACAAGCAAACTATGCATCAAAAACATAATCTGTCAAAAATAGAACAGTCTATAGCAATCTGAACAGTCACCATACTTCTGGTACCCCAAAAATTCTACCAAATTTAGGACAAATAAAAAGTTTGTATAGAAAGACAGTGCAAAAAGAATCAGAACCATTTGACGTTGCAGTAAAAAAATGTAAAATTGTGCACTGCAGCCAAAGTTTCCGTCCTGCACCGTACAAACCAACAAACATTATAAACATCCTAAAGGCAAACCTTGGCACATTATTTTTATAATACAATGGAATTGTACAAGGGGATAATTATTTTTGATGAAATTTTTCTGTAATTAAGATTCACAAAGTTTCCGTCAGCATGAACAAAGTTCAAGGCTAGCTCCCACTTTAACAATGCTTATCTCTCTCACTTTCACTTTCCTTTTTGAAAAGTTTTGGGTTCACCTCTTTAATTTTTTGTTTTTTAAACTATATAAAAGCACCCAACAGAAATAAATGACTCTCTAAAACTTCCGGGTTGTCTCCCTGGCAGCGCTTTCTTTAAAGCCATTAAGCTAGGCATATAGTGCTCAATTAATGAATCCACCCGGATCCCAAGGTATATCAAAGCCAATTTTAATTAACAATGATTTGGCATTTAGTAGTGAGCATAAACCAACATATATCATTTAATTATGAAGTCTAGCTCTCTTCCTATGCATCGGCATGTCATAAAAGAACAATTCATGCACACCAAGTAAAGGCCAATGCATAGTATAAGTAGTTTCTTGCAATTTTATCATATTGGAAACATAGAGAGGTGGAGATATAGTTCCTCTCTCATAATAATTGCAAGTAGGAAAAGCAAGCACATGCATATTATATCTATCAAAATCATCATGCGTAGTAGTAAAATGCAGCCCATCAATATAATCCTTAATAAGCACAAACTTCTCCGATATAGTGTAGTTTGGAGAATTCAAAAAGATAATAGGACTATCATGCGTGGGTGCAATAGCAACAATTTCATGTTTAACATAAGGAACTATAGCAAGTTCATCTCCATAAGCATAATTCATATTGTCATCTTGGCCACGAGCATAGCAAGCATCATCAAAAATGGATATTTCAAGAGAACCAACGGGATCATAACAATCATCATAGCAATCATCCTTCCGTAAGCATGAAGGGGAAACAAACAATGTATGAGTTGAAGAGTTACTCTCATTAGAAGGTGGGCACGGGTAGCTAATCCGCTCTTCCTCCTTTTGTTCTTCACTCTCCTCATCATCTTTTTCATCCAATGAGCTCAGAGTTTCATCAATTCCTTCTTCCATAGACTCCTGCAACATATTAGTCTCTTCTTGGACAGCGGAGACTTCCTCAATAAATGCATCAATATCGGAATTGAATTCATAATTCTCATAGCAATATTTAAGTATAGCAAAAATTTAAGGTCTATAAACTGAATCATCAAAATCTCCAAAGTCTTTAAACAAAGATTCAATCTCATAAGCACCCATAAAAGCAACAAATTCTTCTATTTGTTCCACATCATAGTAATCATATATACCATTAGCATAAGAAGCTAAGGCTTTATTATTATTAAATTTGCATGAAAAGGGAAAGTGTGGAGCCTTCATCCTCCACCAACAAGTATAATCATATCTCAAGCATAGTTGCCTAGCTTACCAATACAACATATAAATTTGATCCCATAATAGTTTCCCTTTATGAGTCAAGCGATAATCCCTAAAGTATTCATGTTGATCCAACGTGTCTCCCATAACATAATTGAATGGGGTTTTCTCAGGATTATCAAAGTAGTACATAATTTATTTCACATAACGATCATCGAGGTTTTAGGAGGTTCTCCATCTCCATGAGCAGCAAGTACACCTAATTTTTTTGGTATTTCATTTCCATATCCATAACTAAAGGTAGAAAACAACTAAGAACAGCAAGTAAAAATTACATAGTGATAAAGCAAACAAGCACACACGAGAATCTTCACCCCACGCTATGACTCCCCGGCAACGTCGCCAAAAAAAGGTCTAGATAACCCACAAGTATAGGGGATCAATTGTAGCCTCTTTCGATAAGTAAGAGTGTCGAACTCAACGAGGAGAAAAAGGTAGAACAAATATTCCCTCAAGTTCTATCGACCACCGATACAACTCTACGCACGCTTAACGTTCGCTTTACCTAAAACAAGTATGAAACTAGAAGGACTTTGTAGGTGTTGTTGGATAGAATTGCAAGATAATGAAAGGCACGTAAATAAAAAAGTAGGGGCTGTTTAGATAAATAAGTAATAAAGCAAATATAACGAGTGTGGAAAAGTGGTGGTAGGAGTTGTAAAATTGTCCCTAAGCAATTGACTACTTTACTAGACCGATAGCAAGTTTTATGTGGGAGAGGCATAAGCTAACATACTTTAACTTCTTGGATCATATGCACTTATCATTGGAACTCTAGCAAGCATCCGCAACTACTAAAGATCATTAAGGTAGAACCCAACCATAGCATTAAAGTATCAAGTCCCCTTTGTCCCATACGCCACAACCCCCTTACTCGGGTTTATGCTTCTGTCACTCAAGCAACCCACTATAAGCGAATCATGAACATATTGCAACACCCTACAGCGGGAATCCCTCACACTTGCGCGACATGGAGGGCACAATAGGACAGCAGCATAACCACAAGCCAATTAAACCAATCATAGCAATTCACCAATTACCGATAGGACAACGAAAATCTACTCAGACATCATAGGATGGAAACACATCATTGGATAATAATATGAAGCATAAAGCACCATGTTCAAGTAGAGGGTATAGAGGGTTGCGGGAGAGTGGACCACTAAATATAAAGCGGGGAAGGTGATGGAGATGTTGGTGAAGATAACACAGGTGTTGGTGTATATCGCGGTGATGATGATGGCCCCCGGCGGTGTTCCGGCGCCACCGGAAGCGAGGGGGAGAGAGCCCCCCCTTCTTCTTCTTCTTCCTTGACCTTCTCCCTAAATGGGAGAAGGGTTTCCCCTCTGGTCCATGGTCTCCATGGCATGGGAGGGGCGAGAGGGGAGCACCTAAGCCTCAAAGAGTGGCGAGGCCACGAGGGTCAGGGGCGTGCCTTGCGGGGTGGCCACGAGGGTCAGGGGCGCGCCTGCCCCCCTGGGGGCACGCCCCCTGCCTCGTGGGCCGCTCGAGCATCGTCTCGTGTTGATTCCACTTCCCAAAATTTACATATATTCCAAAAAAAATCTTCGTCCGTTTTTATTCCGTTTGGACTCCGTTTGACATGGGATTTCCGCCAAACAAAAAACATGCAACAAAAAGGAACTGGCACTGGGCACTAGATCAATATGTTAGTCCCAAAAATAGTATAAAAAGTTGCCAAAAGTATATGAAAGTTGAATAATATTGGCATGGAACAATCGAAGATTATAGATATGATGGAGACGTATCAGGCTGCTACGCGTGTTGCACGCTATCGGCAAGCCTTGTGTCGCTATCATAGCCGCAGGCTTCACGCCCGGTGTTTTGAGGAAGGCGACCTTGTCCTTAGGCGTGTTCAGTCGGCCAAGGGTACAAACAAGTTGACGTCAAAGTGGGAAGGCCCTTACCGGGTAGTACGAGTCACCAGACCTGGCGCAGTCCGTCTGGAGACCGGAGATGGCATTCAATTGAAAAACTCATGGAATATTGAGCATCTCCGCAAGTTCTACCCATAAGGCGCGGCTGTCGGGCCCTGCCTGGCAGCCACCCGTTTGTACAGGCCTTGCTGTAGCTGCATGCAACCCCTTGTACAAAGCCAGGGCGATGACCCTGTGCACCAGAGAAATAAATGAAGCAATGGGGGAGGGGGTGCTGACCAAGTTGCATGCATGCATAAGCATTCCAAGAGCATCTACAAAAGCATTTCATGGGCATCTGCATATGCACATAGATAAGATTGCATCCTACATCATTCTCATCTGCATAAAGTTATAGGTTCCTGTCGTGGACCTGGTTTCTACAAGAAGGTGAGAAGATGGACCGGCACTGCGATCCCCGGCAAGCCAAACAGATAAGTTCTACCTCTTGTCCATAAGTATTCTGTAATCTAAAACTTGTGCATGAGAAAGCCTCGCCACTCTTTGAGGCTTAGGTGCTCCCACCTTTGGCTAGAACGTTGCTTCAGCCTAGGTGATCGTAGTGGCCTTTGCTAAGAAAAAGTTGGTGGGGGGCTGGCCCCTCTATTTTTTGCCCGGTGGATAGTCTTGTGGCACCACAATCCGCATGGAGCAGGGGGCCTTTACACGTCAGCCCAGGGTAACACCTGACGCACGACAGTTCCATGATATAACATTCCAGGTACAAGAATATTCATCAAATACATGTGTATATGATTATGTCAGTGATGAATATAATCTTCTGGCATAGCCCTAAGGCTATTTACATGATAGTGGAAGTCTATTTAAATGGCGGCGGAAGTCTTGGCAGCATATCACTCTGGCTAGGCTCCACAATTCACAGGACTGGCAAGATTACGGCCTAGCACAACGGAACAAGCGAAAAATTCAGGCACGACCTATAAAACTGGCATGACACGCCAGGTTAGTACATTGAATGTACTTGCAAGACAACCAAATACATAGCATCCAAACCAACAGATGACAAAGCAAGAACCAAGCGCATGCAACAATCTATCTCATATCAATTACTAAACACGTTATGATATAGATCAACTAAGCACGAACAACATCATAGCCTCTACTAACATGGTAACATCATGGCATATCAAAACATGTTTCTAACATGGTAATAGCCTATCATCTCCATCATGGCATAATTTAGCATATCAATCAAAGCATGGAATGACATCATGAAACTATGTTGAAAATAACAACCGGTCATATCCAATGCAGACATAACATGTTAACTTTATGCAACCAGCTTCAGTTCTGCCATGGCTCGTTAAATGCAAACATATTACTCATGCAATGCAACCAAACTTGTGCATCGAGTCCTTCAAACTCTCTTACCAACGGGTTGCCTCGCAACCAAATGGTGATCACTCACGATCACAAACAGAACCATACTCGGTTCAACGGGTTACCATAACCAAACGATGATCTTTCCAGCAATCACTACCATGACCAACACTTGGTCTCCAACACTCACCGAGACCTCGTCTCGTGATCATATCAAAACATTGCCGTGACTTCTCATGACTATCTCATAGTCTAAGTCACCACATTATGTGTTTCACATTAATCAACTTAATTAGTTCAGGTTTATCCTCCATTTTGACAAACACCAGATAGTGTGACCTACTACGAACCGTGTGCTATCGATAGACTCTAGAAACACTCTACAGAGGTAGCGCACTGTACCCACACCATAGAACCCATGGCCTCGCACTCCCATTCGGGTGGACCAACGACATTCCGACAAAACCGACCTACTGCCACGACACTCTCCCGGCCACTCCGACTCACTCCCCACTAGGCTAGTCCTGGGTGGCCCCGTGTCTACCAAGGACACAATGACCACCGTCATGGACCAAACATAAACGATCCCACACGGGGACCCGGTTCCATATTCTCAACAACAGGCACACAAGGCTTATGTCCTCCTACCAGATTAGGGTAGCGCACACCCATAACCTTCCCTTGTTGACTTGGCGAAGATAGGTTCCAAAAGAGAAGCCATCCCGAGTGGCGTGTTTTTGGAGCATGTTCACATGCCGTCAGTTCAAGAAGATCCCTTCACTAAAGAAGCCCCGCAGCCAAAAAGTGCCACAGATCCGACTGAAGTCGAGGTCCCAGCTATGGTCGACTTAATCATGGAAGTTCTGGTTATCACTCCCGACTGGACAGTGCCCTACATCGCATATATTCTAAGGAAAGAGCTCCCAGAAAATGAAGAAGAGGCTCGGTAGATCGTCCGTCGATCCAAGGCCTTTACTGTCA
Organism: Triticum timopheevii; assembly: GCA_963921465.1. Taxonomy (NCBI): domain Eukaryota; kingdom Viridiplantae; phylum Streptophyta; class Magnoliopsida; order Poales; family Poaceae; genus Triticum; species Triticum timopheevii. Next base: position 91,606,472 of record OY997271.1, read on the forward strand.
TGAGGGGACAGTTGTTCAGAGAAAGCGCGACTGGGGTCAGCCAGTGAGAGGCATGACAATAAATTGCATTGGGGCCTTCCCATAAAGGAAAATGTGGCTGCACTGAAAAAGTTCGATTTGGTGGCACTATGACTCGATCCCATCGATGAAGGAGGAGGTTTGTTATTATTAAGTCATTTTATTACCTTCTCCATCATCATGAACATGAATGCAACAATGATCATGCATCATCCAAATGTTTTTTTAAAAATACGGAGCTTCTCAAGTGAACAACTATAGCATAAGGAACATGACTGTACCAAGTACTAGCATACCAACGGTGCATTACAACCATCATAGCATTTTATAACAATGACATGAAAATAAAGTAGAGTAGTGACATGGCATTATCAATAACAACATTCTAACTAGCATGGCAAAAGATATCATGAAAACACAAGCATGCATGTTAAGCAAAACGGAATAACTGCAGACGAAAACGATAAGAAACAACTGCAACTACACACACACAAGGTGCAAGCAAAGTCAACATGCAAGTTCGGGGCTCATGATAAGAGGTTGGCTTGCCTGGGGGTCGACAAATACTCCAGGAAGAAGTGCGGAACGATCGCAGAAAGATTTGCCGGAAACAGTTCTCTCTCGAAGGGGGCTGTTTACGGGCAAGGGCAAAATGGTCATTTTCAGAATATGCAAACATGGTGAAAATGATTCCATTAGAACGGGCTCGAAGAAACAAAGATGTGGGCTTTGGAATCACCTAATTTGGAGCTACGGGTAAAAAGATACGGACTTTTAAAGCTCAGGCACTAATCTGTAAAAATATTTCTTCAAACAGGTCCCTGGCAGTTTAAACGGAACATGTCTTTTCTGAAATACGCTTTCATTGATTGAAAGCGCACTTTCGGAATACGCTTTCGCGCGGGGAAAGCGGCTTCGCGGCGGGGCACCGCCACTTAGCCACGCTGGCAGGACCGGTCAACGCGACAGAGGTGGGGTCGGGCGCCAGGGTCGCTGCCAGGTGGGGTCAGGGCAAGCCGCGGGGCCCGCTTGGCCAGGTCAATGCCGCTGCCTGGCCGTCTCCTTCTTCTCCCACTCAGGATCGAGCGAGGCAGAGAGAGGGGATTTCCCCGACGACGATCACTGGCGACTCCGGCCACCGCTCGCGACGGCCGACCTACCCAGATGCTCAGAATGAAGAGGCACATCTCGGGGTGGTAGCCTCTGCCGCCGACGAGCGCTGGACTGGCCGTGGTTGAGCTCGCGGCGGGAAGGAGCTTCGGTCACCGGTGAAGTGGGGGCTACGGTGGGGAAAAGGAAGGGCCGAGGCCACGGAGAGGTCCGCCGGAGCCAGGGGGTACAGTGTGGAGGTGGAATGGGGGAGGGGCGTGGCATCGCCGGAATCAAGCAAGATCCGAGGCGGCAGCCACGGCGGCGGTGGTGGTCGAGGAGTGACTCCGGGGAGGGATGAGTGGCTTGGGGAGGCTTGGGGAGAGGCGGAGGGGCTGCTGGAGATCTCTAATGGCCTCGGGTGGGCTATATATAGCCGGGGTAAAGGCACCCGAGCCGAGCTCCACCGAGCGAGTCCGGCCACGGCTCTGCCGACCGTAGCAGTCACGGGGGCACACGGAAAGGCGACGAGGAGGGAGCAGACGAGCGCCAGAGGCTCACGGAGACAAGCAGCGATCGGAGACGAATGGAGGAAGAGGACAGGGGCGAGGAAGAAGATGATGGCCACAGTAGCACACTGTTTGGTCATTGGCATGGCTCGCCAAAGAAGAAAACAGAGAGGGCAAGAAGTCCAGGTGGAAGACAACGGCTAGGGGGAATTATAGGACATTAATGTCGAGGCCAGATACGGTCGGAGCAGCGCTGCCGATGAGAACAGTGGCTAGACCACCGTTTTGGCTAGCTGCCCTCGTGGTCACCACAGACAAGGCATGCTCTGGAGTTTTTACTGATTCCATCTCATGTCTACCGCGTAGTACTTCCAGAGTGGAGTATTATCACGGTAAATAAACAGGCAGAGACAAATGGAGCTGAGAAAACCAAGCTCCACAAGTTTACTGTTGCAAACTTGGCAACATCCTAGAAGTAAAACCAGAGAGGTTAAATGGTAAACTTGTTGTCTGGCAGGCTTATGGTTGCAAGGACTATGGTCCCGGGGGTTATGAGGTTATTAGGGTAAATATTTAGCATAGTTGCAGTGCAACTGCTAAACCTGGTCCAGAAAACAAATTATGAAGGAGCACTTACTAGGTTTGTTGTCTTGAGCTATAACTTGGCAAATCCTCATGATCTTGTCATATTTATATGCTGCAAAGAGATCATACCAAATGGGCTTGTAAAATTGGTACTTGCTTCACAAGCATCAGCCCTGACCAGAAATTTGGAAAACTTCTAGGAAAATATTGGCTACATGAAATGATCCAAACTCTTGGGTAGGTGGGTTATATGGATAGGAGAATGCTTGGGAATATTTTCAGCCATAATGGAGCAATATAAAATATACTTGCTTCACAACCTAAAAATATGGACAGAATACAAGAATTGCTCCTGTGCTCACATAGATCAATGAAATGATCTGAATTTGGGTGGAGGATAATGATTTCGGATACTTGAGAATATGGAAAAGTATCATCCCATTTAGAAACACCATGAAGGTACTTCCTTCACAAAATTTTAATCTGGTCAGAAACTTTGGAAAATTGCACAGGGATCTAGGATGATTGTATTGAGCTCATCTTTGTTCTCCATGGGTGATTTATCAAGGTTAATCACCCTGCCAAATTTCAGCTCAAAAGGAATTAGGAATAAAGCACTTCCTTTGCAAAGCTTTCAAAGAAGGTAGAAACTTGCATTGGATCATGTGCCCTATTTTTGAACTGAGGAACATGAGATGAGGATGGAACTAGTGATTATATAGCAATGACAAGCTCCAAAATTTATGTGGGAATTTTATCTACTATAAAAATAATAGTTCCTTTAGAAACATGGCAGAAATGGAATATTGGCATTAAATAGGAAAGGGCAATTTTCCATATTTAATTATGGCTAATATATTTTCCAGAGATTGGATTAGGCATAAATATCAATTCTACCAATTCACATGAATTTGGGAGATGGATAGCTATGCCTTTGGATTTTATTCCTCAAAAATGCCAGATAAGGAATAAATCATAATTCAAAAATATTGCATGGGACTTAGCAATATTTTTGTATATCCAAGGTTGAAAAGGATAGTAGGGTCTCTAGGAATATATGGGATGATCAAGAGATTAAACGAAATGATAGCTCCTTTGTAATCACAAAGGCCACATTCAAATTCCAAAGTTTTTGGAAATAGGGTTTGAAAGGGTTTGAGATGATGCAACTGGGGTCTTGCCCACTTAAAAGGACATGAGCAAGTTTTAAAAGGTTGGAAATGACAAGAAGTCTCAGAGTCATGAGCAAAACTCAAGAGAAAGATTTTGAAAATGAGTGCGATGAAGGAATGACAACACAAAAATTGATAACCCAATTTTGGGGCTGTTACAAGTATCGGGGAAAACTTGTTTATCTAACTAAAGAGGCATCCCACCTCTGCATGGACATACACATGCATGAGTTCCCGGCAAGGCTCATCATCTTTATTAATATGAAGATCATACAGTACAAGCCTTACAGAACACGTACATGGACTAGAGATATTACATTATTCGAATTAAAATTTGGCAAGGGCCTACAAGTTTAAGACGAAAAGAAGATAGGTGCCCCACGATGCCTTTGCCCCTGTCCAACTCCTTCAGGAAAAGGTCAAGGAAGCTGATGGCAGACCCAACTGGTATTCAGCACCTCCCCAGGATCAGGATAACGCCGCTTCACAACAAGGAGGAAGAAACCATAGGGCAGGAGTGGGCGGTGACACTGCAGGAGGACCAGATGGAGGACACGGAGTCACCGGCAAACACGACTCATCAGAACAGTCGCCCCCGTTCTTGACACGTCATGTGTTGCCTCCTCCATTCGTGTTAGTGCCACTTGAAGAACTTAGATCATCAGCCACACTGAACGCCATGCTCTCTGGCTTACCGCACAGAGAGCATGTTCATCCCCAACGGCCCTGACGTCAGAAATCACCGCACGATCCGAAGATGTGTATGAGGAAAAGAAGTCCTCCTCCGCAACCAGAGGATGACACCCGGAGGAGTCAGATCTGCCTTCATCAACGGCAGGCCTCCCATAGGGCTCTTCCTCAGTGTCGGTGTCAAAACCGGCGGATCTCGGGTAGGGGGTCCTGAACTGTGCGTCTAGGAGGATGGTAACATGAGACAAGGGACACGATGTTTTACCCAGGTTCGGGCCCTCTTGATGGAGGTAAAACCCTACGTCCTGCTTGATTAATATTGATGATGTGTGTTACAAGAGTAGATCTACCACGAGATCAAGGAGGCTAAACCCTAGAAGCTAGCCTATGGTATGATTGTTGTTCGTCCTACGGACTAAAGCCATCCGGTTTATATAGACACCGGAGAGGGCTAGGGTTACACAGAGTCAGTTACAATGGTAGGAGATCTACATATCCGTATCGCCAAGCTTGCCTTCCACGCCAAGGAAAGTCCCATCCGGAAACGGGACAAAGTCTTCAATCTTGTATCTTCATAGTCTCGGAGTCCGGCCGATGATGATAGTTCGGCTATCCGGACACCCACTAGTCCAAGACTCCCTCAGTAGCCCCCGAACCAGGCTTCAATGATGACGAGTCCGGCGCGTATGTTGTCTTCGGCGTTTGCAAGGCGGGTTCTTCTTCATGCTCCATGTGTTTGCCGGATAGTGTCCGGTTGCTTCATAAATGCCGTACTCCTTGGCTTCTACGTCTAATAATGGCCTTCTTCCACTTGTCGTACGAATGCGAAAAGCCAGGGTATTCTTACGTTTTACCCCCTAGCTGCGCGAATAGGCTGCCTATAAGAGAGGCGTGGATCCAGATCCAACTCACACCATCCTCCTTCCGCAAGTACTCATCGAGGCGCATCTGACAAAAAATCCATTCCAACATGGACAGTCGATGCGGCTCCTCTTCTCGCGCTCCCAGCCCTCAGCCAGGAGATTGGAGGAGATGCTCAGTCCCGCATAGCGAGTTAGTGACGCTCCAAGCGGAGGGATACCTTCCCCCCGGCCTTTATGGTTCCGGTTCGAGCCGGACTGGCCACCTACAAGGGTGGGAAGCAGGCGGAGAGCATCCCCAATCCCTCCAAAGGAGAGCGGGTATGCTTCGTCCCCTACTTAATAAGGGGACTCAGATTTCCTGTACATCCATTTCTCCGGGGGCTCCTGGAGTTCTATGGACTCCAACTTCACCACCTCACGCCTGCCTCCATTTTGCACATCGCGGGCTTTATAGCTCTTTGCGAGCTGTTCTTGGGCATCGAGCTCCATTTTGCACTGTGGAAGAGGCTGTTCTGCCTCGTACCCCGTTCTCATGAGGGGTCGATATATCAAGTGGGCGGAGCCGAAATATGGCGCATCGCCGGGACCGGATATCTATCCGGAACCCCGAAGAAGGCGTCCGAAGACTGGCCTTCGGAGTGGTTCTATATGGAAGACGCCCCGCTGCCGGATCCAGATCGGATCGGCCTCCCGGAGTTTAGCAATGCTCCTCTGAAGAAATGCCTGAGTTGGCGCCCGCGGAGCCCTCAACGGGAAGATGATAGGAGCGTCCACTATCTGATGGGCCGGATACGTCTACTAGCCCATTCCGGGTTAACCATGATTGGAGTCATGGCCACATGCATTATGCGAGGGGTGCAGCCGCTCCAATATAGGGGCCACCCCATGTCGGATTTTAACGGGGAGAATGACGCCACCCGTCATGGCCGTACGGGGCCGGGATCGGCCGACGATCTGGTGAAGATCCTGTTCGGCTTGTACAAGGGGGAGAAGGAGGACTTCCTCCGCACGAATCCATTGGATGGATTCTCCATTAATAACCCTCGAAGCTGGGTAAGCGGACGCTTATATATCTGATCCGTGCTTTCAAAGATAAGTGTCTTACTTTATGATTTCGATGCAGGAAATACGCCGGGATGTGGCGGGCATAGAAAGCCCAACTCCACAACCTGAGGATCCGGGAAGATCCCTCGATCCGGCCTCCGAAGAGGATCCGGACATAAAGGTGGATTTGATTGACGGGGTGTTCCACCAGCTCAGCATAGACAATGCTTTAGTCGCCATTACGGCTGACTACCCCGGCTTATGTCCGGCTTCCCAGGTGAGTACGACCGAAGTCCTGACACCATCACCTTTTTAATGCCTATTTCTGACCACCATGTACCAATGGTGTTTGGCAGGGGGTGCCTTTATAGCGGGAAGCCGAGCCCGCGGCAACTGACCAAACGAGGTCAGTGCGGCCTAGCAGGCGGAAGAGGAGTGTTGCGTGAATCGAAACGTCGCCGCAAAGGTATGGTGCACCATTGTCTTTTTAAGGGAAAGACTCCTAGGAGGCATATTAATGCTCATGATTCTTCCAGGAGAAAGAGCGCTCGCCGGACTGAGTCCGGAGAGGGTGCCCACCAAGCCTCCGCCAGCCAGGCTCCAACGCCTGGTCCGGAGGGGGAGGCGAGCGCAAGGCGGGAGCCGGGTGCTCCTCCAACGGAGGATGCCGATAGGTTGTCCGCCACCGGATCTGAGGTGGAGAGCGCCATGAATCACAGGCGCCGTCGGATAGTTCTTCGTGACATGTGTTTCTCCCCTCAGGTGTTAAATGCCTTTAATGCGGGAGACGCGCACCTCCGTGCTGCTCAAGATGGTTTAACCAGAGCCACGAAGTAGTATGTAAAGGACATACAGGTAAGGAATTTTAATAGTTATATATGCCAGTAGCCCCCGAGACTTAAAATAGTTAAACTAACTGATTTAAGGATCATTTGTAATGCAAGATCTTACCAAGAAGAATACCCACCTGTCCCAGGAGCTTCAAGAATGCAAGGCCCAACTTGAGGCCGCACTAGCCGCTGCCGGGGGAGCCACGGAGACCCCCTCTGGTAATTCATATTTTGAAAAAAGAAGTAGTTTATGAGGTGCGGCGTGTGTGTATAGTCTGACAATAATATTGCAGAGGGTGCCGGACTAGATCCGGACAAGCAACAGCTGCTGCGCCAGTTGAAGGCCGGCGAGAGGGTGCTTATGACGGTACAACAGGAGAGGAGCAAACTCCAAGATGCCAACACCCAGCTGGGCAAAGAACTAAAAGGTGTTCGGGTCCAGCTGTCTAACTCCGTAAAGGAGAATGGTCGGCTTCGTCGCGGCATTTATAGTAAGTGCTTGAGCAAACTCTTTTGAAAAGAAGAGTTCGACGAGGAAGTCGATTGACAGAAATGTGTCTGTAGGTGTGCTCATGGGTCGTCCGGCGGAGGAAATGCCTGGTTCCACGGGAGACCCTCTTCCCGAGCTGCTGCAACTGCACGAACCTGTTCGGCAAGCGATGAGCGGCGTCGTTCAGGCCTTACGGCCTTCCGTCTCCCTACCCGAGGGTCTCGGAGGGCTTGCTGAGAAGCTCCAGGGAGTACGGCGGCGTCTCCGTTTGTGGAAGATATCGGCCTGCCGTTAAGGCGCCAGGGAGGCCTGGGCCATGGTGAAGACGCGGTACCCGAAGGCTGACCCAAACCACATGGCCGAGGTCGGACCTACGGGGCCCGATGGGAAGGAGATCCCTGTGAGCTTGATGTATGGCCAAGTAGAGTTGGCCGCAAAATATTCCCAACAGGACTGTAAATTAGACAACCTGTTAGATGGGATTGAAGAGGGGTACAATCAGTCAGTTTGACGATGTAATTTTAAAATGACATGTAAAATGCCTTCTAGCCAGATTGTAGATCCTTTGTCTTTGCGGACCTTTTCGCTTCAACCTCGGGACCCAACAGTCCGGAGTGTGTCCGAATACCCTTATGGTTATAAAAGAACCGGGGCATGCATGGAGACAAGGCGAGGGGTCATAATTGCTTTATCAGACAAGTGCCCAACTAGCTATGTTATATTACATGGTTAGTAAGAAACATCTTCCAGGGAGAATAGTTCCGTTAAGGGTTCCTTTCCCTGGGAGGCATGCCCTAAAGTGCATGTCCGGACTGCGAAAATAGCAGAAAAAGCATTTGGGGGCAGATAAATAAGTAAGTAATAAATCATATTTTAGGTCACCGACCAAATATTCCCTTAAGAACGCTAGCCTTCGGCTTCACCCAGTCTGAGGTACACATCCGGCTGACCCGGCAGTAACAATCGCAGAGGTGCTCCCTTTACCTCCTAGCCGAACAATCGGGAACGTAGGGGTAAGCACAGGAGCCAGGCAACCCGGCTTGGCCAAAACTTAAGTCATATCGATGCATATAATGGTGATCAAAAGGTACATGCGGAAGTGTGACACATGTGTTGGGCATGAAGCCCTTATAAATAAGCTTCTGTTAAAGAAGCCCCCAGGTATAACGAGTGCGAGTAGCACATCGAGTGAGTGCGAACAAAGCGCAGATTAGCCCTCAAGAGGTTTGTACCGAAAAAAGGTGGGAAAAAAAGAAAGGGAAAACAAAGACAGCGAAAAAATATGAAAGGTGGACGGAGGAAGGAGACGAACCCTGAGTCCGGCGCTAGGCGTAAAATCTTCGGAGACGGGCTGCATAGACGGTATGCACCGCCGGTAAGGACTTGGTCGATGATGAAGGGACCTTCCCATTTGGGCTTAAGTTTGTCCTTTTTCTTGTCCGGCAGGCGTAGAACTAGCTCGCCAACATTGTAAGTTTTGGCCCGTACTTCTCTCCTTTGATATCTTCGAGCTTGCTGTTGATAGAATGCGGAACGGGATTTTTCCACGTCGCGCTCCTCCTCTAAAGCGTCCAAACTGTCCTGCCGATCCAACTCGGCTTCTCTTTCCTCGTACATGCGCACGCGAGGTGAGTCATGAATTATATCACAGGGCAAAACTGCCTCAGCGCCGTATACCATAAAAAATGGTGTGAATCCGGTTGTGCGGTTTGGCGTGGTCCGCAACCCCCAGAGTACGGAGTCGAGCTCCTCTACCCAGTACGTGTTAGATTCTGTGAGGGACCGCACTAATCTGGGTTTGATGCCGCTCATGTTTAGACCATTTGCTCGTTCCACTTGACTGTTAGTTTGAGGGTGGTAGACTGAAGAGTAGTCGAGCTTGATGCCCAAATTTTTGCACCAGAGTTTAACCTCGTCGGCCATAAAATTCGTGCCGTTATCAGTGATGATGCTATGGGGGACGCCAAAACGGTGTACTACCCCGGATATGAAGTCTATCACAGGTCCGGATTCTGCCGTTTTAACCGGCTTGGCCTCTATCCATTTGGTGAATTTGTCCACCATGACCAATAAGTATTTGTGCTTGTGGGTTCCCCCTTTAAGGGGTCCAACCATGTCAAGCCCCCAGAACGCGAACGGCCAAGTAATGGGTATAGTTTTGAGGGCGGTGGGTGGCATGTGGCTCTGATTAGCAAAGAGATGGCGACCGACGCATCTTTGGACTAAGTCCTGAGCATCTGCCCGGGCGGTCGGCCAATAAAATCCTGTACGGAAGGCCTTGCCCACAAGGGCCCGGGTGGCGGCGTGGTGCCCGCCGAGTCCGGCGTGAATTTCAGCCAGGAGATTTCGTCCTTCCTCTTTGGAGATACGCCTTTGAAGGACTCCGGTTGTACTTTTTTATAAAGTTCTCCCTCATGGACCTTGTAGGCTTTAGATCGCCGAACTATGCAGCGGGCCTCATTTTGGTCTTCGGGAAGTTCCTGCCTGATCAAGTAGGCTAGGAATAGTTCCGTCCACGGGGCAATTACTGCCAGTATTTCATGGGCTGAATCTGTTATTTCATTGGCTGAGCCACCGATTGTGTCAGAATGTTCTGCATTAGGTGATGCAGTTGGTTCCGGATTGTTATTTCCGGACTCCTCTTCCCATAATACAGATGGCTTAAAGAGCCGCTCCAGGAAGATGTTTGGAGGGACGGCGTCACGTTTCGCGCCGATGCGTGCCAATACATCTGCTGCCTGGTTATCATCCCGGGCTACATGGTGGAATTCGAGTCCTTCGAACCGGGCTGACATTTTTAGGACGGCGTTACGGTAGGCTGCCATTTTCGGATCCTTGGCGTCAAAGTCTCCATTTACTTGGGATATTGCGAGGTTTGAATCCCCGCGCACCTCTAGGCGTTGAATACCCATGGAGATTGCCATCCGGAGGCCATGCAGAAGGGCCTCGTATTCGACTGCATTGTTGGAGTCCGTGTACATTATTTGAAGCACGTATTGGACTGTGTCTTCGGTTGGGGACGTCAAGACGACGCCAGCCCCCAAGCCAGCCAACATTTTGGAGCCGTCGAAATGCATGATCCAATTGGAGTATGCGCCGTACTCTTTAGGGAGTTCGGCTTCGGTCCATTCGGCGATAAAGTCAGCCAGAACTTGCGACTTGATAGCTCACCGGGCTTTGTAGGTTATATCAAATGGTAAGAGCTCAATGGCCCATTTTGCAATCCTGCCCGTCACATCGCGATTGTTTATAATGTCGTTGAGAGGTACTTCAGAGGCCACTGTTATGGAACACTCTTGAAAGTAGTGTCGCAGCTTCTGGGATGCCATGAACACCGCATACGCTATCTTTTGATAGTGTGGGTACCGGGACTTGCATGGAGTTAAGACAGTGGATACGTAGTACACTGGTTTTTTAAGAGGGAATTTGTGCCCTTCTGCTCTCGTTCGACGACGAGTACCGCGCTGACAACTTGATGTGTTGTTGCGATATATAATAACACCGGTTCCGCCAGGTTGGGCGCGGCCAGGACCGGATTTGTTGCCAATACGGCTTTAATTTCTTCGAGTCCGGCCGTGGCAGCATCCGTTCAGTCGAAATGTTCGGTGCGCCGGAGGAGGCGATAGAGGGGCAGTGCCTTTTCTCCCAAACGGGAGTTGAAGCGGCTTAGAGCCGCCACGCATCTGGTTAGTTTTTGTATTTGCTTGAGGTCTTTTGGGATATCCAATTGTGACAGAGCTTGGATCTTGGCTGGGTTTGCTTCAATTCCTCTACCGGATACAATGAAGCCTAAGAGCTTTCCGGCTGGTACGCCGAAAACACATTTTTCCGGGTTGAGCTTAATGTCATATGCTCGGAGGTTGTAGAATGTCACCCTCAAGTCGTCTACTAGAGTTTTGACGTGTTTGGTCTTGACGACCACATCGTCTACGTATGCCTCGACTGTTTTGCCTATCTGGGTGGCCAAACATGTCTGAATCATGCGCTGATATGTTGCGCCGGCGTTTTTGAGTCCGAAGGGCATTGTGTTGAAGCAGAATGGTCCATATGGAGTAATAAATGCCGTTGCGGCCTGATCTTTTTCCACCATATTGATTTGATGGTATCCGGAGTATGCGTCGAGGAAGCACAATGAATCATGCCCTGCGGTAGCATCAATGATTTGGTCGATGCGAGGGAGAGGGAAAGGGTCCTTTGGACAGGCCTTGTTAAGGTCTTTGAAATCGACACAAAGGCGCCAGGATTTGTCCTTTTTTGGTACCATTACCAGGTTGGCTAGCCAGTCCGGATGTTTTATATCTCTGATGAATCCGACTTCTAAGAGTTTGGCTAGCTCCTCTCCCATTGCCTGTCTTTTGGGTTCGGAGAATCGCCGAAGAGCCTGTTTGACTGGCTTGAATTCTTTTAGGATGGTTAGGCTGTGTTCTGCCAGCCTGCATGGGATCCCTGACATATCTGAAGGATGCCAGGCGAAAATGTCCCAATTTTCCCGAAGGAATTCTCGTAGTGCGACTTCTACATCAGGATTCAATTGTGCCCCGATGGAGGCCGTCTTTGTGGGGTCCGTTGGATGGACCTGGAATTTGACTACTTCGTCCGCTGGTATAAAGGAGGTGGACTTGGACCTCTTATCGAGTATCACATCATTCCTATCCACCGTGGAGCGCAGCGCAATGAGTTCCTCTACCGCTAAGGCTTCGGATAGTGCCTCTAGGGCCAATGCGGCTGTCTTATTTTCAGCGCGGAGTGCTATATCAGGATCACTGGTGAGAGTGATTATTCCATTGGGACCGGGCATTTTGAGCTTCATGTACCCGTAATGGGGTATAGCTTGGAAGATTGTGAATGCCTCCCGCCCTAACAAGGCGTGATATCTGCTGCCAAATGGGGCCACTTGGAACGTGACCTCTTCGGACCTGTAGTTGTCCGGCGAGCCGAATACTACATCTAGTGTGATTTTTCCTGTGCAGCGTACTTCTCGACTAGGGATTATTCCCCTGAAGGTTGTGCTGCTCCGCTCAATGCGGCTCCAGTCAATTTCCATTTTTTGAAGGGTTTCCTCGTAGATGAGGTTTAATCCACTGCCGCCATCCATGAGTACCTTGGTAAGACGAAAGCCGTCCACTGTCAGACTGAGGACCAATGCGGCTGGTGCTCGAGCTGTTTGGAATTTAGGTTCATCGCTGGCATTGAAGGTGATAGCCATGTCTCTCCATGGATTTGTTGTTGCTACTTGGTAGACTTCGGCGAGGCTGCGGATTGTTTGCTTCCGCATGTTATTTGATGCGAAAGTCTCGAAGACTGTTAATACCGTACTGGTACTTGTGGGCTGGTTGCCCGGGGCTAGAAAGCCTTCGCCACTTTTGGCCACCTGCCGTAGTATCCAACATGCTCGAAGGCTATGTGTTGGAGTGGCGCCCTCCGTACTGTGGATTTTGCAGGGTCTGTTGAGCCATCCCTCCAGTACGGTTCCGTGCCCTTTAGGGGTTTTTTGCTTTTTGGTTTTTAATCCAGGTGCTTGGGTATGACGCACCCTTTTATTTCGGACTAGGGTTGTATTCAGGGCCGGATTGTCCCAAAACTTGGTTTCGGTTTTCCAGGCACTCTCCATTGCACAATATTTTTGTACAATGGTCGCTAGGTCGGCGAAGCGTGTAACTTCGCAATGACTTATGGCATTTATGATTCCCTTGTCCGTGCAATTGTTGCAAAAATTTGAAATCACGCTTTCTTCACGGCAGTCCTTTATCCTGTTCATAACTAGGAGGAATCTGGCCCAGTAATGATGTACTGTTTCATCGGGCTCTTGCCGTATTTGAGATAGATCGCTTATGTTTGGGTGGGCGGGTGGAATTAAGTTTGGAACCCCGCCCGATCTGAGGCTCAAAGGCCAAGAAGTTTTCGGATTTGGAAGCTTGGTTTGCTGGATGCCTTCCAACAAATCTGGTCCGATGCCTGACTTTAGGTTCAGTATTTGATTGATGTCCGTCCCTCCGCGGGAATCCGGCATGGAGGGATTGGGAATCCGGACATAGCTGGTTTTTAACATAGAAGAAGAGTCACCGCATTGTTCCTCTGCCACAACAACGTGGTGGGTAGCCTGGGGAGAGTTAATTTCTCTCAGATCAGTTTTAGGCCCAATCTGATTATAGTCTGTAGCGACTCCTAGGGCGGCGATGCGATCCAAGAGCTCGTTCATGGAGGAGAGCTCCATCGGATCTAGCTGCTTGGCGAATTCCAAGCTGACGTGAAGATTGCTTTTGATGACCTGAGAGGTCATCGTCGGAGCAATGGCCGAACAGGCGGTCATAAGAAAACCACCTAGCCGGATAGTTTGGCCGGCGGCCAAAGCTCCCTTGATGACGGCGCCGTCTTTAATGACAGGAAAAGGCATCCTTCCTGATTGCGACGACACAGAGGAACTCTCAATGAAAGCACCAATGTCGGTGTCAAAACCGGCGGATCTCGATAGGGGGTCCCGAACTGTGCTTCTAGGCGGATGGTAACAGGAGACAAGGGACACGATGTTTTACCCAGGTTCGGGCCCTCTTGATGGAGGTAAAACCCTACGTCCTGCTTGATTAATATTGATGATGTGTCTTACAAGAGTAGATCTACCACGAGATCAAGGAGGCTAAACCCTAGAAGCTAGCCTATGGTATGATTGTTGTTTGTCCTACGACTAAAGCCATCCGGTTTATATAGACACCGGAGAGGGCTAGGGTTACACAGAGTCGGTTACAATGGTAGGAGATCTACATATCTGTATCACCAAGCTTGCCTTCCACGCCAAGGAAAGTCCCATCCGGACACGGGACAAAGTCTTCAATCTTGTATCTTCATAGTCTCGGAGTCCGGCCGATGATGATAGTTTGGCTATCCGGACACCCCCTAGTCCAGGACTCCCTCACTCAGCATCACGTAGGAGCGAAGAATGAGGAGCAACCGACTAACACGCCCCACACACGCTGCGAGTCTCGGCGTGGTGTTGCTCGCGTCTCCTCCCACCAGAGTCAAGGCTACGGGCGGGCCGCTGACAAGCGCGCCGGAGTCACCACCTCCAGTGTTATCGTCGTGCCGCCCGAACATCCTCCTCACGTCCACAGGAGGTTCTGAGCTAAAGCCCAGGGGCCAGCCCCGAGCTCTACCTTCCAGCATACTCAAGATGAAGCAAGGCAGAGGAGGAGAAAGATGTGTGTGAATGCCTCCACTCCTCCCCTGCTCCTCCTTGTATAAGCAAGCGGGGGACTGGGGGCTGATTCCACGATGGGTAACCACTGCCCTCCTCCACCAATTCAAGAAGATCAGACCCTCACCATAATGCTCTCCCGCACCACACACCTCCATTACCTACTGAGGGAGTCCTGGATAAGGGGGTATCCGGACAGCCGAACTATGTACTTTGGCTGGACTATTGGACTATGAAGATACAAGATTGAAGACTTCGTCCCGTGTCCGGATGGGACTCTCCTTTGCGTGGAAGGCAAGCTTGGCGATCTGGATGATAGATCTTCTTCTCTGTAACCGACTCTGTGTAACCCTAGTCCCCTCCGGTGTCTATATAAACCGGAGGGGTTTCGTCCGTAGAAGGACAACAATCATACCATAGGCTAACTTCTAGGGTTTAGCCTCTACGATCTCGTGGTAGATCAAATCTTGTAATACTCATATCATCAAGATCAATCAAGCAGGAAGTAGGGTATTACCTTCATCGAGAGGGCCCGAACCTGGGTAAACATCGTGTCCCTAGTCTCTTGTTACCATTAGCCTTAGACGCACAGTTCGGGACCCCCTACCCGAGATCCGCCGGTTTTGACACCGACATTGGTGCTTTCATTGAGACTTCCTCAGTGTCGTCGCAGTAAGGCTCGATGGGTCGCCTCGTTGTCAGGGACAACATCACCTCTAGGGGAGCACTGGCCCAAGACCAAACTATCCGTCTGTGCGGCTTCGTCATGACCGCCCGATCGGCTGTCGCGCCGACGATGACTTCTCAGGTCATCAAAAACAGCCTCCACGCCAGTTCAGAACTCACCGAATAGATGGATCCAATGGAACTCTCTTCCCTTAATGAGCTCTTGGATCGCATCGCCGCCCTGGGCGTCACTATGGACTATGATCGGATCGGGCTTAAACCCGACCAAAGGGAGATTTATTCTCCGCCGGTCACCCACGAGATCGTGGTGGTGGAAGAGCATCATACAAATTCTCCCTCTATTTTGAGGACAAACTGTGTCTGGATTTCTGAGCTCTCTGAGCTGGACACCCTCTCACGGGAGGACATGACCCAAATCCTGAACTTAAGATCGGGCAATGGGTCAAACAAATCGGGCAACATCCCAGAGCCCGAGACGTTAAGCTCGGAAGCTTCTTTGCCCCTGGGTCTCAGATCGGGTCAGGATTCGGATTCAAAACCACCCACCCACCCAGATTTATTCAATATTCTGCATATCAGACAAGAGCAACAAGAGACAGTACATCATTATTGGGCCAGATTCCTCCTTGTGTTAAACAGGGTTAAGGACTGTCGCGAGGAAGACGCAATCTCCCTCTTCTGCAACAATTGCACGGACAAAGGGATCCTCAATGCTATAAGTCGCCGTGACATAGTACACTTTGCTGACTTAGCGGCCATAGTGCAGAAATACTGCATGATGGAAAGCGCCTGGAAAACCCAAATGAACTTCTAGGACAATCCGGCTCTCACTAAACCAAAGGGCAAGCTCTCGTAAGTTGCCCGATTCAATTACCAAAAAACCAAAGCCTGATACAAGGAGCGGAACCATATTGGAAGAATGGCTCAGTGGACCGTGCAAAATTCACAGCACATCGGATACTACACCAACTCATAGCGTTAGAGCATGTTGGATACTCCGGCAGGTAGCATAGAGCGGCGAGGATCTCCTCTTAAACCATACAACAGAACAACATCCCACCGGAAACAACAATACGGTATTTATAGTCTTTGAGACTTTTGCCTCAAATAATAGGCGCTAGTGAGCTCAGCGTAGCCTCGCCGAAGTTTGCCACATGGAAACAATAAATCCATGGAACAACACGGTTATAACTTACAATGCCAGTGATGAACCTCAATTCCGAACAGTCCGAGCACCAGCCGCTTTGGTCCTTAGTCCAATCGTGGACGGCTTCAGGCTCACTAAAGTGCTCATGGACAGCAGAAGCGGACTAAACCTCATCTATGAGGAAACCCTTAACAAGATGGAAATTGACAAGAGCCGCATTGAGCAAAGCAGCACGACCTTCAGGGGAATCATCCCTAGTCGGGAGGCGTGATGCGCGGGAAAAATCACACTGGATGTGGTATTCGACACGCTGGAGAATTACAGGCCCGAAGAAATTACATTCCAAGTGGCCCCGTTCAGCAGCGGATACCACACCCTCTTGGGGCGGGACGCATTCACGAGTTTCCAGGCTATACCCCATTACGGGTACATGAAGCTCAAAATTCCCGGGACCAACGGAATCATCACTCTAGCTAGTGATCCGGACGTCGCACTCCGCGCTGAAAATAAAACTGCCACCCTCGCCCTGGAGGCATTATCATAAGCCCTCGCAGCCGAAGAACTGACAAGGCTGCGAGCAACAGTGGACAGAGACGACATGATACTCGACAAGCGACCTAAATCCACCTCCTTCAAACATGCGGACGAGATAGTCAAATTCCAGGTCCACCCAACGGACCCTACAAAGACAGCTTCCATTGGGACACAATTGAACCTCACAATAGATGCCGCACTGCGAGATTTCCTCCGTGAGAATTGGGATATCTTCGCCTGGCACCCTTCAGACATGCCGGGCATCCCACGCAGGCTGGCCGAACACAGCCTCAATATACTAAAAGGATACAAGCCAGTCAAGCAGACTCTTAGGCGCTTCTCAGAGCCTAGGCGGCAAGCCATGGGAGAGGAGCTAGCCAAGCTACTCGAGGCTGGATTCATCAGAGACATCAAACATCTAGATTGGCTAGCAAACTTGGTAATGGTGCCAAATAAGGAGAAATCCTGGCACTTATGTGTCAATTTCAAGGACCTCAATAAAGCTTGCCCTAAGGATCTCTTCCCCCTCCCCCGCATTGATCAAATCATCGACGCCACCACACGACACGACTCATTGTGCTTCCTCGACGCATACTCCGGATACCATCAGATCAATATGGCAGAGTCCGACCAGGCCGCAACGGCCTTCATTACACCGTACGGCCCCTTCTGTTTTAACACCATGTGAGGGAGTCCTGGACTAGGGGGTGTCCGGATGGTCGGACTATGACCTTTGGCTAGACTCCCGGACTATGAAGATACAAGATTGAAGACTTCGTCCCGTGTCCGGATAGGACTTTCCTTGGCGTGGAAGGCAAGCTTGGCGATACAATATGTAGATCTCCTCCCATTGTAACCGACTCTGTGTAACCCTAGCCCACTCCGGTGTCTATATAAACTAGAGAGGTTTAGTCCGTAGGACGGACAACAATCATACCATAGGCTAGCTTCTAGGGTTTAGCCTCTCTGATCTCGCGGTAGATCAACTCTTGTACTACCCATATCATCAATATTAATCAAGCAAGAGTAGGGATTTACCTCCATCGAGAGGGCCCGAACCTGGGTAAAAACATCGTGTCCCTTGTCTCATGTTACCATCCGCCTAGACGCACAGTTCAGGACCCCCTACCCGAGATCCGCCAGGTTTGACACCGACATTGGTGCTTTCATTGAGAGTTCCTCTGTGTCGTCACCTTTAGGCCCGATGGCTTCTTCGATCATCAACCATAATGCGGTCCAGGGCGAGACTTTTCTCCCCGGACAGATCTTCGTGTTCGGCGGCTTTGCACTGCGGGCCAATTCGCTTGGCCAACTGGAGCAGATTGAAAGCTACGCCCCTGGCCATCAGGTCAGATTTGGAAATTTGAACTACACGGCTGATATCTGCGGGGACTTGATCTTCGACGGATTCGAGCCACAGTCGAGCACGCCACACTGTCACGATGAGCATGATCTAGCTCTGCCGCCGGACAATGCCTAGAGTGCCGCTCAGGTGTCCGCTCTGACCCTTAGCTCGGAACCGACCGCGCCAATCGGGGACGGATGGTTGGACGCCGCCTCGGGGGCTGCAATCTCTACGGCGATCGAGCCGAATACCAGCCTTGTCCTTTATAAAACTTGTGATTCCAAGGTGCCGGACTCCTTTCTGAACTCCGAATCTTCCGCACCCCTTCCAATCGAACCCAATTGGGCTCCGATCATGGAGTTCACCGCCGCGGACATCTTTCAGCACTCGCCCTTTGGCGACATCCTGAATTCACTAAAGTCTCTCTCTTTATCAGGAGAGCCCTGGCCGGACTATGGTCAGCAAGGTTGGGATGCGGACGACGAAGAAATTCAAAACCCACCCACCACCCACTTCGTAGCCACTATCGATGATTTAACCGACATGCTCGACTTCGACTTTGAAGACATCGATGGTATGGACGCCGATGAAGGAGACGACCAAGAACCAGCGCCTATAGGGGACTGGAAAGGCACCTCGTCATATGACATATACATGGTGGACACCCCAAAGGAAGGGAATGGCGATGGAGCAATAGAGGATGACCCCTCCAAGAAACAGCCTAAGCGCCAATGTCAGCGGCGCCGCTCTAAATCCCGCCACAGCAAAAACGGCGATTCCGGCACCGGAGACAATAACACCCCGGACAATACCAAAGACAACCCCCTCCAGCAGGATTCCGCACAGGAGGATGGAGAAGCCAGCCCTCATAAGAGAGCGGCAGATAGAGAGGTCGAGGACGACAATTATATGCCTCCCTCCAAAGACGAGGCAAGACCCGATGACGACAAATTTGTCATGCCAGAGGATCCCGTCGAACAAGAGAGTTTCAAACGCAGGCTTATGGCCACGGCAAGCAGCCTCAAGAAAAAATAGCAGCAGCTTAGAGCTGACCAAGATTTGCTAGCCGACAGATGGACTGAAGTCCTGGCGGCCGAAGAGTATAAACTTGAACGCCCCTCCAAGAGCTACCCAAAGTGTAGGCTGCTACCCCAACTAGAGGAGGAAGCAACTAAACCTACATCACCAGCGTATGATGCGGCCGATCGGCCACCCCGTGGCCGTGATAGAGAGGCCTTTTGGCCCTCAACTCAAGCCGCACCCCGGCGCCGCTCAAAAAGTACCAAGGCACGGGGAAATGCGCCAGACCTGCGAGACATATTGGAGGACAAGGCAAAGCAAACAAGATCGATCTACGGATCGCGTGGGCGCCCCATGACACGTGACGATAACCGTCACGCCGGATATGGCAAATACGGCCAGGCCGAACACAACAGACAAAGCTCATCCGAGCTACGTCGTGATATAGCCCAGTACAGAGGTGCCGCACACCCACTATGCTTCACAGATGAAGTAATGGATCTTCAAATCCCCGAGGGTTTTAAACCCGTAAACATCGAATCATACGATGGCACAACAGATCCTGCGGTATGGATCGAGGATTATCTCCTTCATATCCACATGGACCGCGGTGATGATCTACACGCTATCAAATACCTCCCGCTCAAGCTTAAAGGACCAGCTCGGCATTGGCTTAACAACTTGCTAGCAGAGTCAATTGGTTGCTGGGAGGACCTGGAATCCGCATTCCTCGACAACTTCCAGGGCACTTATGTGCGACCACCAGACGCCGATGACCTAAGCCACATACTTTAGCAGCCTGAGGAATCGGCCAGACAATTCTGGATGCGGTTCCTAACCAAGAAAAATCAAATAGTCGAATGTCCGGATGCAGAGGCCCTTGCAGCCTTCAAACATAACATCTGAGATGAATGGCTTGCCCGGCACCTAGGACAGGGAAAGCCGAAATCTATGGCAGCCCTCACGACACTCATGACCTGCTTTTGCGCGGGAGAAGACAGCTGGCTAGCTCGTAGCAATAACATGACCAAGAGCCCTGGTAATTCGGATACCAAGGACAACAATGGCAGGTCGCCTCGAAACAAGCACAAGCGCCGCATTAACGGCGACAATACTGAGGATACGGCAGTTAATGCCGGATTCAGAGGCTCTAAACCCGGTCAATGGTAAAAGCCATTGAAAAGAAATACTCCAGGCTCGTCCAGTTTAGACCGGATACTCGATCGCTCGTGCCAGATACATGGCACCCCCGACCAACCAGCCAATCACACCAACAGGGATTGTTGGGTGTTCAAGCAGGCAGGCAAGTTAAGTGCCGAACACAGAGACAAGGGCCTGCATAGCGATGACGAGGAGGAGTCCCAGCCGCCGAATAACAGAGGACAGAAGGGCTTTCCCCCACAAGTGCGGACGGTGAACATGATATACGCAACCCATATCCCCAAAACGGAATGGAAGCGTGCACTCAAGGACGTCTATGCGTTGGAGCCAGTCGCCCCAAATTTCAACCCATGGTCCTCCTGCCTGATCACTTTTGATTGAAGGGACCACCCCACTAGCATTCGTCACGGCAGATTTTCCGCATTGGTTCTAGACCCAATCATTGACGGATTTCACCTCACTAGAGTCCTCATGGACGGCGGCAGCAGCCTGAACCTGCTTTATCAGGATACAGTGCGAAAAATGGGTATAGATCCCTCAAGGATTAAACCCACAAAGACGACCTTTAAAGGCGTCATACCAGGTGTAGAAGCCAGCTGTACAGGCTCAGTTACGCTTGAAGTGGTCTTCGGATCCCCGGATAATTTCTGAAGCGAGGAGTTAATCTTTGACTTAGTCCCGTTCCGCAGTGGCTATCACGCCCTGCTTGGACGAACCACATTTGCAAAATTCAATGCGGTGCCGCACTATGCATATCTCAAGCTCAAGATGCCAGGCCCTCGCGGAGTCATTACGGTCAATGGAAACACCGAGCGCTCTCTCCGAACAGAGGAGCACACGGCGGCCCTGGCGGCGGAAGTACAAAGTAGCCTCTCAAGGCAATTCTCCAGTCCGGTTGTTAAACATCCGGACAACGTCAAACGTGCCCGAAGTAACCTACAACAAAACCGTCTGGCACATTCCGAGCAACCATAGCAGTGCGGCCACAACCCCAGCCCTCGCGAGATTGCGATACCAGTACCACGCGTACATAATTATGCTCTGGAAATACCATGGGCATAAAGGGAGGGGCACAACCACGGCACGCCCAGAATGCGGCTCAACCGCACTAGGGGCTCCCAATTTTGCCATTTTTATATACTTTTAGGACTCCACTATTCGGAAGGCCTGTCCGGCAGTACACCGAACACACGATGCAATAGCCAGGGAGACAACAGGCCACGTTAAATGTCCAGGTGGTCTCTATAACGAGCTAAATACCTGTCTTACTTAAAGTTCTGCAGCTTGCCCCTAGAGGGGGACATGTCAAATAATCCCATCTCTTGCGTATCGCACTATTTGTATCGTTCTGCTCTCATAGCAGCCCTTTTAATAAACAATAGATAACTCTTGTCTATTATTGCACTCATTTTTTATATAAATATGTTCAGTTATGACATTATGCAACCATACACTTTGGTACGGCCAATACACCAGGGGCTTAAGTACCCCATAATATGGTGTGACAAGACCGAACACTCTCATGAGTGCGGCACCCCGAAATTATAGCATTATATGCATCGGCTCCGAATCATGTCTTGGGTCAATAGTTGGGTTTGCCCGGCTCCCATGTTTTGGTACCTTACGTTCCGCTATGTCGGCTAAGGTAGCGCTGGGAGAACTACTGCGATTGTGCCCCAGTTGAGCTGGGTTAACACCTCAGTAGAGAAAGCTAAAACTGACCGTCATGATAGGGCGAGAGACCGGTCGCTGTTCGAGAGGTTTTTCGAGTCCTTAAAGACTTATGCCGCTTAGAGCGAGGAGCTGGCTTTGTCCGGCCTAGGCGTGGATAGCACCCCGAACTCGGTCTTCTGAATACTAGGGGCTTCGCCGAAATTTAAAATTATAGAATTCTATGGCTAAGTGAGATTGATAAAGCATTATAAGTCCGATTGCCTTGTTCGTTGTGCTGAGCGCCTCCCTCGAGGGAACCAAGAATGGGAACAAGAGCGCTCAGGTTTATCCCAACACCCCAGCTTCGTGGCATGGGGGTAGAAGCCGACCACTTGCATCTCTCAGATTTAATAAATGGCCGCACAGAAGGTAATATTTTAAATTCAAAAAGCGTTGCTTAGCGCATATGAACAAGTTTTCAGCGCACAGGATAAACATGAGCGAGTTTACTCAAAAATTACATCCCTGGTACATTCATCCGCCACACGACGGGCACCCTTCAGGACGCCCTCATAATACATCTCGGGCCTGCGATGCTCCTTCCCCTCCGGTGGCCCCTCTGTCACGAGCTTCTCAGCAACCAGCTTGCCCCAGTGCACTTTAGCACGGGCAAAAGCCCTACAGGCGCCTTCGATGAAAACGGAGCGCTTGATGACTTCAAGCCGGGGACAGGCATCCACCAGCCGCCGCACCAGCCCAAAGTAGCTCAAAGGCATGGCCTCCCCAGGCCACAACCGGCCTATCAGGCCCTTCATGGCCTGTTCGGCTGCCTTATGAAGCTCGACCAGCTGCTTCAGCTGGTCGATCAGGGGCACCGGGTGTCTGGCCCCAACATACTGGGACCAGAACACCTTCTCCGTCGAGCTCCCTTCCTCGGCCCGGTAGAATGTGGCAGCGTCGGTGAGGGAGTCCTGGACTAGGGGGTGTCCGGATAGCCGAACTATCATCATCGGCCGGACTCTAAGACTATGAAGATACAAGATTGAAGACTTCGTCCCGTGTCCGGATGGGACTTTCCTTGGTGTGGAAGGCAAGCTTGGCGATACGGATATGTAGATCTCCTACCATTGTAACCGACTCTGTGTAACCCTAGCCCTCTCCGGTGTCTATATAAACCGGATGGCTTTGGTCCATAGGACGAACAACAATCATACCATAGGCTAGCTTCTAGGGTTTAGCCTCCTTGATCTCGTGGTAGATCTACTCTTGTAACACACATCATCAATATTAATCAAGCAGGACGTAGGGTTTTACCTCCATCAAGAGGGCCCAAACCTGGGTAAAACATTGTGTCCCTTGTCTCGTGTTACCATCTGCCTAGACACATAGTTCGGGACCCCCTACCCGAGATCCGCCGGTTTTGACACCGAAATTGGTGCTTTCATTGAGAGTTCCTCTGTGTCGTTGCAATCAGGAAGGATGCCTTTTCCCGTCTTTAAAGACGGCACCATCGTCAAGGGAGCTTTGGCCGCCGGCCAAACTATCTGGCTAGGTGGTTTTCTTATGACCGCCTGTTCGGCCATCGCTCCGACGACAACCTCTCAGGTCATCAAAAGAAATCTTCACGTCAGCTCGGAATTCGCCGAGCAGCTAGATTCGATGGAGCTCTCCTCCGTGAACGAGGTCTTGGATCGCATCGCCGCCCTGGGAGTCGCTACAGACTATGATCAGATTGGGCCTAAAACTGATCTGAGAGAAATTAACTCTCCTCAGGCTACCCACCACGTTGTTGTGGCAGAGGAACAATGCGGTGACTCTTCTTCTATGTTAAAAACCAGCTATGTCCGGATTCCTGATCCCTCCATGCCGGATTCCCACGGAGGGACGGACGTCAATCAAATACTGAACCTAAAGTCAGGCATCGGACCAGATTTGTTGGAAGGCATCCAGCAAACAAAGCTTCCAAATCCGGAAACTTCTTGGCCTTTGAGCCTCAGATCGGGCGGGGTTCCGAACTTAATTCCACCCGCCCACCCAAACATAAGTGATCTATCTCAAATACGGCAAGAGCCCGATGAAACAGTACATCATTACTGGGCCAGATTCCTCCTAGTTATGAACAGGATAAAGGACTGCCGTGAAGAAAGCGCGATTTCATTTTTTTTGCAACAATTGCACGGACATGGGAATCATAAATGCCATAAGTCATCACGAAGTTACACGCTTCACCGACCTAGCGACCATTGTACAAAAATACTGTGCGATGGCGAGTGCCTGGAAAATCGAAACCAAGTTTTGGGACAATCCGTCCCTGAATACAACCCCAGTCCGAAATAAAAGGGTGCGTCATACCCAAGCACCTGGATTAAAAACCAAAAAGCAAAAAACCCCTAAAGGGCATGGAACCGTACTGGAGGGATGGCTCAACGGACCCTGCAAAATCCACAGTACGGAGGGCGCCACTCCAACACATAGCCTTCGAGCATGTTGGATACTACGGCAGGTGGCCAAAAGTGGCGAAGGCTTTCTAGCCCCGGGCAACCAGCCCACAAGTACCAGTACGGTATTAACAATCTTCGAGACTTTCGCATCAAATAACATGCGGAAGCGAACAATCCGCAGCCTCGCCGAAGTCTACCAAGTAGCAACAACAAATCCATGGAGCGACATCACCTTCAATGCCAGCGATGAACCTAAATTCCGAACAGCTCGAGCACCAGCCGCATTGGTCCTCAGTCCGATAGTGGACGCCTTTCGTCTTACCAAGGTACTCATGGATGGCGGCAGCGGATTAAACCTCATCTACGAGGAAACCCTTCAAAAATGGAAATTGACTGGAGCCGCATTGAGCAGAGCAGCACAACCTTCAGGGGAATAATCCCTAGTCGAGAAGTACGCTGCACAGGAAAAATCACACTAGATGTAGTGTTCGGCTCGCCGGACAACTACAGGTCCGAAGAGGTCACGTTCCAAGTGGCCCCATTCGGCAGCGGATATCACGCCTTGTTAGGGTGGGAGGCATTCACAATCTTCCAAGCTATACCCCATTACGGGTACATGAAGCTCAAAATGCCCGGTCCCAATGGAATAATCACTCTCACCAGTGATCCTGATATAGCACTCCGCGCTGAAAATAAGACAGCCGCATTGGACCTAGAGGCACTATCCGAAGCCTTAGCGGCAGAGGAACTCACTACGCTGCGCTCCACGGTGGATGGGGACGATGTGATACTCGATAAGAGGTCCAAGTCCACCTCCTTTAAACCAGCGGACGAAGTAGTCAAATTCCAGGTCCATCCAACGAACCCCACAAAGACGGCCTCCATCGGGGAACAATTGAATCCTGATGTAGAAGCCGCACTACGAGAATTCCTTCGGGAAAATTGGGACATTTTCGCCTGGCATCCTTCAGATATGCCAGGGATCCCACGCAGGCTGGCAGAACACAGCCTAAACATCCTAAAAGGGTTCAAGCCAGTCAAACAGGCTCTTCGGCGATTTTCCGAACACAAAAGACAGGCAATGGGAGAGGAGCTAGCCAAACTCTTAGAAGCCGGATTCATCAGAGATATAAAACATCCAGACTAGCTAGCCAACCTGGTAATGGTACCAAAAAAGGACAAATCCTGGCGCCTTTGTGTCGATTTCAATGACCTTAACAAGGCCTGTCCAAAGGACCCTTTCCCTCTCCCTCGCATCGACCAAATCATCGATGCTACCGCAGGGCATGATTCATTGTGCTTCCTCGACGCATACTCCGGATACCATCAAATCAAGATGGCGGAAAAAGACCAGGCCGCAACGGCATTTATTACTCCATACGGACCATTTTGCTTCAACACAATGCCCTTCGGACTCAAAAACGCCGGCGCAACATATCAGCGCATGATTCAGACATGTTTGGCCACCCAGATAGGCAAAACAGTCAAGGCATATGTAGACGATGTGGTCATCAAGACCAAACACGTCGAAACTCTAGTAGACGACTTGAGGGTGACATTCTACAACCTCCGAGCATATGACATTAAGCTCAACCCGGAAAAATGTGTTTTCGGCGTACCAGTCAGAAAGCTCTTGGGCTTCATTGTATCCGGTAGAGGAATTGAAGCAAACCTAGCCAAGATCCGAGCTCTGTCCCAATTGGATATCCCAAAAGACCTCAAGCAAATACAAAAACTAACCGGATGCGTGGCGGCTCTAAGCCGCTTCATCTCCCGTTTGGGAGAAAAGGCACTGCCCCTCTATCGCCTCCTCCGGCGCACCGAACATTTCGAATGGACGGATGCTACCACGGCCGGACTCGAAGAAATTAAAGCCGTATTGGCAACAAATCCGGTCCTGGCCGCGCCCAACCTGGGCGAACCGATGTTTTTATATATCGCAGCAACACATCAAGTTGTCAGCGCGGTACTCGTCATCGAACGAGAAACAGAAGGGCACAAATTCCCTCTTAAAAAACCAGTGTACTACGTATCCACTGTCTGATATAAACAATCACGATGCGACGGGCAGGATTGCAAAATGGGCCATTGAGCTCTCACCATTTGATATAACCTACAAACCACGGCGAGCTATCAAGTAGCAAGTTCTGGCTGACTTTATCGCCGAATGGACAGAAGCCGAACTCCCTAAAGAGTACGGCGCATACTCCAAATGGATCATGCATTTCGACGACTCCAAAATGTTGGCTGGCTTGGGGGCTGGCGTCGTCTTGACGTCCCCAACCGGAGACACAGTCCAATACGTGCTTCAAATAATGTACACGGACTCCAACAATGCAGCCGAATATGAGGCCCTTCTGCATGGCCTCCGGATGGCAATCTCCATGGGTATTCAACGCCTAGAGGTGCGCGGGGATTCAAACCTCGCAATATCCCAAGTAAATGGAGACTTTGACGCCAAGGATCCGAAAATGGCAGCCTACCGTAACGCCGTCCTAAAAATGTCAGCCCGGTTCGAAGGACTCGAATTCCACCATGTAGCCCGGGATAATAACCAGGCAGCAGACACGCATCGGCGCGAAACGCGATGCCGTCCCTCCAAACATCTTCCTGGAGCGGCTCTTTAAGGCATCCGTATTATGGGAAGAGGAGTCCGGAAATAACAATCCGGAACCCATTGCATCACCTAACGCAGAACATACTGACACAATCGGTGGCTCAGCCAATGAAATAACAGATTCAGCCCACGAAATACTGGTAGTAATTGCCCCGTGGACGGAACCATTCCTAGCCTACTTAATCAGGCAGGAATTTCCCAAAGACCAAAATGAGGCCCGCTGCATAGTTCGGCAATCTAAAGCCTACAAGGTCCATGAGGGAGAACTTTATAAAAAAAGTACAACCGGAGTCCTTCAAAGGTGTATCTCTGAAGAGGAAGGGCGAAATCTCCTGGCTGAAATTCACGCCGGACTCGGCGGGCACCACGCCGCCGCCCGGGCCCTTGTGGGCAAGGCCTTCCGTACAAGATTTTATTGGCCGACCGCCCGGGCAGATGCTTAGGACTTAGTCCAAAGATGCATCGGTTGCCAGCTCTCTGCTAATCAGAGCCACATGCCACCCACCGCCCTCAAAACTATACCCATTACTTGGCCGTTTGTGGTCTGGGGGCTTGACATGGTTGGACCCCTTAAAGGGGGAACCCACAAGCACAAATACTTATTGGTCATGGTGGACAAATTCACCAAATGGATAGAGGCCAAGCCGGTTAAAACGGCAGAATCCGGACCTGTGATAGACTTCATATCCGGGGTAGTACACCGTTTTGGCGTCCCCCACAGCATCATCACTGATAATGGCACGATTTTTACGGCCGACGAGGTTAAACTCTGGTGCAAAAATTTGGGCATCAAGCTCGACTACGCTTCAGTCTACCACCCTCAAACTAACGGTCAAGTGGAACGAGCAAATGGTCTAATCATGAGCGGCATCAAACCCAGATTAGTGCGGTCCCTCACGGAATCTAACACGCACTGGGTAGAGGAGCTCGACTCCGTACTCTAGGGGCTGCGGACCACGCCAAACCACACAACCAGATTCACACCATTTTTATGGTATACGACGCTGAGGCAGTTTTGCCCTGCGATATAATTCATGACTCACCTCGCGTGCGCATGTACGAGGAAAGAGAAGCCGAGTTGGATCGGCAGGACAGTTTGGACGCTTTAGAGGAGGAGCGCGACGTGGAAAAATCCCGTTCCGCATTCTATCAACAGCAAGCTCGAAGATATCAAAGCAGAGAAGTACGGGCCAAAACTTACAATGTTGGCGAGCTAGTTCTACGCCTTCCGGACAAGAAAAAGGACAAACTTAAGCCCAAATGGGAAGGTCCCTTCATCATCGACCAAGTCCTTACCGGCAGTGCATACCATCTACGCAACGCATCTGACAACCGACTCGAGCCAAACCCATGGAATGCAACCCATCTCCGAAGATTTTATGCCTAGCGCCGGACTCAGGGTTTGTCTCCTTCCTCCGTCCACCTTTCATATTTTTTCGCTGTCTTTGTTTTACCTCTCTTTTCCCCCCACCTTTTTTCGGTACAAACCTCTTGAGGGCTAATCTGCGCTTTGTTTGCACTCACTCGATGTGCTACTCGCACTTGTTATACCTGGGGGCTTCTTTAACAGAAGCTTATTTATAAGGGCTTCATGCCCAACACATGCGTCACACTTCCGCATGTACCTTTTGATCACCATTATATGCATTGATATGACTTAAGTTTTGGCCAAGCCGGGTTGCCTGGCTCCTATGCTTACCCCTACGTTCCCGATTGTTCGACTAGGAGGTAAAGGGAGCACCTCTGCGATTGTTACTGCCGGGTCAGCTGGATGTGTACCTCAGACTGGGTGAAGCCGAAGGCTAGCGTTCTTAAGGGAATATTCGGTCGGTGACCTGAAAGATGATTTATTACTTACTTATTTATCTGCCCCCAGATGCTTTTTCTGCTATTTTCGCAGTCCGGACATGCACTTTAGGGCATGCCTCCCAGGGAAAGGAACCCTTAACGGAACTATTCTCCCTGGAAGATGTTTCTTACTAACCACGTAATATAACATAGCTAGTTGGGCACTTGTCTGATAAAGCAATTATGACCCCTATGCCTTGTCTCCATGCATGCCCCGGTTCTTTTATAACCGTAAGGGTATTCGGACACACTCCGGACTGTTGGGTCCCGAGGTTGAAGCGAAAAGGTCCGCAAAGACAAACGATCTACAATCCGTCTAGAAGGCATTTTACATGTCATTTTAAAATTACATCGTCAAACTGACTGATTGTACTCCTCTTCAATCCCATCTAACAGGCTGTCTAATTTACAGTCCTATTGGGCATATTTTGCGGCCAACTCTACTTGGCCGTACATCAAGCTCACAGGGATCTCCTTCCCATCAGGCCCTGCAGGTCCGACCTCGGCCATGTGGTACCGCGTCTTCACCATGGCCCAGGCCTCCCTGGCGCCTTGACGACAGGCCGATATCTTCCACAGATGGAGACGCCGCCGTACTCCCTGAAGCTTCTCAGCAAGCCCTCCGAGACCCTCGGGTAGGGAGACGGAAGGCCATAAGGCCTGAACGACGCCACTCATCGCCTGCCGAACACGTTCGTGCAGTTGCAGTAGCTCGGGAAGAGGGTCTCCGGTGGAACCAGGCATCTCCTCCGCCGGACGACCCGTGAGCACACCTACAGACACATTTCTTCCAATCGACTTCCTCGCCGAACTCTTCTTTTCAAAAGAGTTTGCTCAAGCACTTACTATAAATGCCGCGACGAAGCTGACCATTCTCCTTTACGGAGTTAGACAGCTGGACCTGAACACCTTTTAGTTCTTCGCCCAGCTGGGTGTTGTCATCTTGGAGTTTGTTCCCTCCTGCTGCACCCTCATAAGCACCCTCTCGCCGGCCTTCAACTGGCGCAGCAGCTGTTGCTTGTCCGGATCTAGTCCGGCACCCTCTGCAATATTATTGTCAGACTATACACACACGCCGCACCTCATAAACTACTTCTTTTTTCAAAATATGAATTACCAGAGGGGGTCTCCATGGCTCCCCCGGTAGCGGCTAGTGCGGCCTCAAGTTGGGCCTTGCATTTTTGAAGCTCCTGGGTCAGGTGGGTATTCTTCTTGGTAAGATCCTGCATTCCAAATGATCCTTAAATCAGTTAGTTTAACTATTTTAAGTCTCGGGGGCTACTGGCATATATAACTATTAAAATTCCTTACCCGTATGTCCTTTACATACTGCTCCGTGGCTCTGGTTAAACCATCTTGAGCAGCACGAAGGTGCGCGTCTCCCGCATTAAAGGCATTTAACGCCTCAGGGGAGAAACACACGTCACGAAGAACTGTCCGACGGCGCCTGTGATTCATGGCGCTCTCCACCTCAGATCTGGTGGCGGACAACCTGTCGGCATCCTCCGTTGGAGGAGCACCCTGCTCGCGCCTTGCGCTCGCCTCCCCCTCCGGACCAGGCGTTGGAGCCTGGCTGGCGGAGGCTTGGTGGGCACCCTCTTCGGACTCAGTCCGGCGAGCTCTCTTTCTCCTGGAAGAATCATGAGCATTAATATGCCTCCTAGGAGTCTTTCCCTTAAAAAGACAATGGTGCACCATACCTTTACGACGACGTTTCGATTCGCGCCACACTCCTCTTCCGCCTGCTAGGCTGCACTGACCTCGTTTGGTCAGTCGCCGCGGGCTCGGCTTCCCACTGTAAAGGCACCCCCTGCCAAACACCATTGGTACACGGTGGTCATAAATAGGCATTAAAAAGGTGATGGTGTCAGGACTTCGGTCGTACTCACCTGGGAAGCCGGACATAAGCCGGGGTAGTCAGCCGTAATGGCGACTAAAGCATTGTCTATGCTGAGCCGGTGGAACACCCCGTCAATCAAATCCATCTTTATGTCCGGATCCTCTTTGGAGGCCGGATCGAGGGATCTTCCCGGATCCTCAGGTTGTGGAGTTGGGCTTTCTATGCCCGCCACATCCCGGCGTATTTCCTGCGTCGAAATCATAAAGTAAGACACTTATCTTTGAAAGCACGGATCAGATATATAAGCGTCCGCTTACCCAGCTTCGAGGGTTATTCATGGAGAATCCATTCAATGGATTCGTGCAGAGGAAGTCCTCCTTCTCCCCCTTGTACAAGCCGGACAGGATCTTCACCAGATCGTCGGCCGATCCCGGACCCGTGCGGCCATGACGGGTGGCGTCATTCTCCCCGTTAAAATCCCACATGGGGTGGCCCCTATATTGGAGTGGCTGCACCCCTCGCATAATGCATGTGGCCATGACTCCGATCATGGTTAACCCAGAATGGGCTAGTAGCCATATTCGGCCCATCAGATAGTGGACGCTCCTATCATCTTCCCGTTGAGGGCTCCGCGGGCGCCAACTCAGGCGTTTCTTCAGAGGAGCATTGCTAAACTCCGGGAGGCCGATCCGAACTGGATCCGGCAGCTGGGTGTCTTCCATATAGAATCACTCCAAAGTCCAGTCTTCGGACGCCTTCTTCGGGGTTCCGGATAGATATCCGGTCCCGGCGATGCACCATATTTCGGCTCCGCCCTCTTGATATATCGACCCCTCGTGAGAACGGGGTACGAGGCAGAACAGCCTCTTCCACAGCGCAAAATGGGGCTCGATGCCCAAGAACAGCTCGCAAAGAGCTACAAAGCCCGCGATGTGCAAAATGGAGGCAGGCGTGAGGTGGTGAAGTTGGAGTCCATAGAACTCCAGGAGCCCCCGGAGAAACGGATGTACAGGAAATCCGAGTCCCCTTATTAAGTAGGGGACGAAGCATACCCGCTCTCCTTTGGAGGGATTGGGGACGCTCTCCGCCTGCTTCCCACCCTTGTAGGTGGCCAGTCCGGCTCGAACCAGAACCATAAAGGCCGGGGGAAGGTATCCCTCCGCTTGGAGCGTCCCTAACTCGCTATGCGGGACTGAGCATCTCCTCCAATCTCCTGGCTGAGGGCTGGGAGCGCGAGAAGAGGAGCCGCGTCGACTGTCCATGTTGGAATGGATTTTTTGTCAGATGCGCCTCGATGAGTACATGCGGAAGGAGGATGGTGTGAGTTGGATCTGGATCCACGCCTCTCTTATAGGCAGCCTATTCGCGCAGCTAGGGGGTAAAACGTAAGAATACCCTGGCTTTTTTCATTCATACGACACATGGAAGAAGGCCATTCTTGGACGTAGAAGCCAAGGAGCGCAGCATTTATGAAGAAACCGGACACTATCCGGCAAACACATGGAGCATGAAGAAGAACCCGCCTTGCAAACACCAAAGACAACATACGCGCCGGACTCCTCGTCATTGAAGCCTGGTTCGGGGGCTACTAAGGGAGTCCTGGACTAGGGGGTGTCCGGATAGCCAAACTATCATCATCGGCCGGACTCCGAGACTATGAAGATACAAGATTGAAGACTTCGTCCCGTGTCCGGATGGGACTTTCCTTGGCGTGGAAGGCAAGCTTGGCGATACGGATATGTAGATCTCCTACCATTGTAACCGACTCTGTGTAACCCTAGCCCTCTCCGGTGTCTATATAAACCGGATGGCTTTAGTCCGTAGGACGAACACCAATCATACCATAGGCTAGCTTCTAGGGTTTAGCCTCCTTGATCTCGTGGTAGATCTACTCTTGTAACACACATCATCAATATTAATCAAGCAGGACGTAGGGTTTTACCTCCATCAAGAGGGCCCGAACCTGGGTAAAACATCGTGTCCCTTGTCTCCTGTTACCATCCGCCTAGACGCACAGTTCGGGACCCCCTACCCGAGATCCGCCGGTTTTGACACCGACAGTCGGATACACTGCAAGGCAGATCTACGAATGCTCCTGGAGAGCTCTGGACTCAGGGTAAGTAACATGTAATTTACTTTCACGTGCTTTCTTTGCATAAAGAATGACTTACCCGCCGCTCTCTTTTTCATCGCCTCAATTTCCTGAAGGGCCTTTTGGGCTTCGGCCTTGGCAGACTTGGCGCTTTCAAGTGTCGAGGCAAGCTCGGACTCTCGCGTCTTTGAGTCAAGCTCCAAACCCTCATGTTTCTTCACGAGGGCATCGAGCTCTTGCCGCACCTCCGCCACCCGCACCTCTTGCTTTTCTCGCTCAGTGCACTCCACGGCCGCATTTTCTTTGGCCTTGGACAACACTTCCTTCAGGGCCGCCACCTCAGTTGTGGCCCCTGCAACATTCACGTTGGTCCTTTCATTATTTGCAACCAGGTATTTTTTATATACTTACATAAGGTATTACATACCTTCCTTGTCCTCGAGCTGCTTCTTGGCACGGCCGAGCTTGTTCTCGGACCGCTCGAGGCTCTGCTTCAATGCATCGACCTCCGCAGTCAGTGCCGCAAAGGTCAGCAGCGCATCCCGCATTCCCATATTGACATATTTATGTTAGACTCCTGCGTATATCTTTTTTTGACCCTTAGTCCGGCTTTTCTTTCCGAACACCAAACTGAGCATCAGGGGCTACTGTCTATGCGGTAACATTTTTATATGTTTTAAATACATACCTCAAAGCCTGTTAGAAGGCTGGTACAGGCTTCTGTCAGCCCGCTCTTGGCGGACTGAACCTTCTGAATCACCGCACTCATAATAGTGCGGTGCTCCTCGTCGATGGAGGCGCCATTAAGCACCTCCAGCAAATTGTTCGGCACCTCCGGTTGGACGGAGGCCGCCTGCATCGTAGGCTTGCCCTTCTTGCGAGGGGGGCGCCTATCGGACTCTGGAATCACTAAAGGTTCCAGAACGGTGTCCGGCCTAGGGCCAGACTTAGATCCCTCTGGGGCTTCATCCCCTTTGGGCCTTGAGTCCGGGAGGTCGCCTTGCGGCGCCTCCAGGACCACCTCCTCCTGGTTTAGCCCCTTTTTGGACTCCACCTCGGAATCGTCTGTAGGGCGAGGGGAGGAGGCCGTCGGGAGTGAAGCGCTATTCACATCCGACAATTCCAGGGAGCCGCTCGACGAATCGCTGAGCTGAGCCTTGGGCAGACTGCATGATTGAATTCGGCGTCAGAAGGTACTGTACAATAGAGGAACGCCATAAGTTATTCTGGTATCCGGATACTTACGATTTTTCCAGGGGCTTGGCCCTGGATGGCCATTCCTCTCCGCCGTCGTCGGCGTCGGAGGCGTAGTCCGGAAGAAGGGTCTTTGAGGGAGTCCTAGACTAGGGGGTGTCCGGATAGACGAACTATCATCATCGGCCGGACTCCAAGACTATGAAGATACAAGATTGAAGACTTCGTCCCGTGTCCGGATGGGACTTTCCTTGGCATGGAAGGCAAGCTTGGCGATACGGATATGTAGATCTCCTACCATTGTAACCGACTCTGTGTAACCCTAGCCCTCTCCGGTGTCTATATAAACCAGATGGTTTTTAGTCCATAGGACGAACAACAATCATACCATAGGTTAGCTTCTAGGGTTTAGCCTCCTTGATCTTGTGGTAGATCTATTCTTGTAATACCCACATCATCAATATCAATCAAGCAGGACGTAGGGTTTTACCTCCATCAAGAGGGCCCGAACCTGGGTAAAACATCGTGTCCCTTGTCTCCTGTTACCATCTGCCTAGACGCACAGTTCGGGACCGCCTACCCGAGATCCCTCCGGTTTTGACACCGACATTGGTGCTTTCATTGAGAGTTCCTCTGTGTCGCCACCGATAGGCTCGATGGCTTCTTAGATCATCAACAACGATGCAGTCCAGGGTGAGACTTTTCTCCCTGGACAGATCTTCGTATTCGGCGGCTTTGCACTGCGGGCCAATTCGCTTGGCCATCTGGAGCAGATCGAAAGCTATGTCCCTGGCCGTCAGGTCAGATTTGGAAGTTTGAACTTCACGGCTGACATCCGCGGAGACTTGATCTTCGATGGATTCGAGCCACAGCCGAGCGCGCCGCACTGTCACGATGGGCATGATTTAGCTCTGCAGCCGGACAGTGCCCTGGAGGCCGCACACAAGCCCGCTCCGACCCTCGATTCGGAGCCGGCTACACAGATCGAGGACGGGTGGCTAGACACCGCCTCGGGGGCTGCAACCTCTACGGCGATGGAGCCGAATACTGGCCTTGTCCCTTGTGAAGCTCATGACTCCAAGGTGTCGGACTCCTCGCCGGACTCCGAACCTCCCACGACCCCTCCAATCGAATCCGATTGGGCGCCGATCATTGAGTTCACCGCTGCAGACATCTTTCAACACGCACCTTTCGGCGACATCTTGAGTTCGCTAAAGTATCTCTCGTTATCAGGAGAGCCCTGGCCGGACTACGGTCAGGACGGTTGGGATGCGGACGGCGATGAAATTCAAAGCCCACCCACCACCCACTTAGTAGCCACTGTCGACGATCTAACCGACATGCTAGACTTCGACTCCGAAGACATCGACGGTATGGACGACGATGCCGGAGACGACCAAGAACCAGCGCCCACTGGGCACTGGAAAGCCACCTCATCATATGACATATACATGGTGGATATCCCAAAGGATGGGAATGGCGAAGGAATAGAGGAGGATGACCCCTCCAAGAAACAGCCCAAGCGCCGGCGTCAGCGGCGCCGCTCTAAATCCCGCCACAGCAAGAATGGAGATTCCGGAACCGGAGATAATAATACCCCAGACAGTGCCGAAGACAACCCCCTCCAACAAGATTCAGCACAGGAGGACGGAGAAGCCAACCCTCATGAGAGAGCGGCAGACGAAGAGGTAGAGGATGATAATTACATGCCTCCCTCCGGAGACGAGGCAAGCCTCGACGACGACGAATTTGTCGTGCCTGATGATCCCGTCGAATAGGAGTGTTTTAAACGCAGGCTTATGGCCACGGCAAACAGGCTCAAGAAAAAGCAGCAACAGCTTAGAGCTGATCAAGATCTGCTAGCCGACAGATGGACTGAAGTCCTTGCGGCCGAAGAGCACGAGCTCGAACGCCCCTCCAAAAGCTACCCCAAACGCAAGCTGCTCCCCCGATTAGAGGAGGAGGCATATGAACCCGCATCACCAGCGCACAATACAGCTGACCGACCACCCCGTGGCCGCGACAGAGAGGCCTCTAGGCCCTCCACTAGAACCGTACCCCGGCATCGCTTGAAAAGCACAAGGCCACAGGGGAACGCTCTGGACTTGCGAGATATATTGGAGGATAAGGCAAGACAATCAAGATCGATCTACGGATCGCGTGGGCGCCCCATGATACGTGACGACAACCGTCGCGCCGGACACAGCAAGTCCGGCCGGGCCGAACACAGTAGACAAAGCTCTTTTGAGCTTCGTCGTGATTAAACCCAATACAGAGGCGCCGCACACCCACTATGCTTCACAGATGAAGTAATGGATCATCAAATCTCCGAAGGGTTTAAACCCATGAATATTGAGTCTTATGATGGCACAACAGACCCCGCGGTTTGGATCGAAGACTATCTCCTTCATATCCACATGGCCCGCGGTGATGATCTTCACGCCATCAAATACCTCCCACTCAAGCTTAAAGGACCAGCTCGGCATTGGCTCAACAGCTTGCCAGCAGAATCAATTGGGTGTTGGGAGGACCTGGAAGCTACATTCCTTGATAACTTCCAGGGCACGTATGTGCGACCACCAGACACTGACGACCTAAGCCATATAATTCAGCAGCCAGACGAATCGGCCAGACAATTCTGGACACGATTCTTAACTAAGAAAAATCAAATTGTCGACTGTCCGGATGCGGAGGCCCTCGCGGCCTTCAAACATAACATCCGCGACGAGTGGCTGGCCCAGCACCTGGGACAGGAAAAGCCGAAATCCATGGCAGCCCTCACATCACTCATGACCTGCTTCTGCATGGGAGAGGATAGCTGGCTAGCCCGCAGCAACAACCTCAGCAAAAATTCTGGCAGTCCAGATATCAAGGACCGCAATGGCAGGTCGCGTCACAACAAGATCAAACGCCCATTAATGACGGCAATAATGAGGATACGGCAGTCAATGCCGGATTCAGAGGCTCCAAACCCGGTCAGCGGAAAAAGCCATTCAAAAGAACTACTCCCGGTCCGTCCAATTTGGACCGAATACTCGATCGCTCGTGCCAGATACACGGCACCCCTGCAAGGCCAGCTAACCACACCAACAGGGACTGTTGGGTATTCAAGCAGGCAGGCAAACTAATTGCCGAAAATAACGACAAGGGGCTACATAGCGATGTCGAGGAAGAGACCCGACCACCGAACAATAGAGGACAGAAGGGTTTCCCCCCACAAGTGCAGACGGTGAACATGATATACGCAACCCACATACCCAAAAGGGAGCGGAAGCGTGCACTCTGGGATGTATACGCGATGGAGCCAGTCGCCCCGAAGTTCAACCCATGGTCCTCCTACCCGATCACTTTTGATCGAAGGGACCACAACACCAGCATCCGCCACGGCGGATTCGCCGCATTGGTTTTAGACCCAATCGTCGATGGATTTCACCTCACCAGAGTCCTGATGGACGGCAACAGCCTGAACCTGCTTTATCAGGATATAGTGTGCAAAATGGGCATAGACCCCTCAAGGATTAAACCTACAAAGACGACCTTTAAAGGTGTCATACCAGGTGTAGAGGCCAATTGTACAGGCTCAGTTACACTGGAAGTGGTCTTCGGATCCCAAAATAACTTTCGAAGCGAGGAGTTAATCTTCAACATAGTTCCGTTCTGCAGCGGCTATCATGCTCTTCTCGGACATACCGCGTTTGCAAAGTTCAACGTGGTGCCGCACTATGCATACCTCAAGCTCAAGATGTCAGGCCCTTGAGGAGTCATCATGGTCAACGGAAACATTGAACGCTCTCTCCGAATGAAGGAACATACAGCGGCTCTCGCGGCAGAAGTACAGTGCAGCCTGTTAAGGCAATTCTCGAGTCCGGCTGTTAAGCGATCGGACACGGCTAAACGCGCCCAAAGTAACCTAGAACAAGACCACCTGGCACATTCTGAGCACGCGTAGCAATGCGGCCCCAACCCCAGCCCCTGCAAAATTGCAAGACTGGTCCTTCGCGTACATCATTACGCTCTGGAGATACCATGGGCATAGGGGGAGGGGCACGACCACGATAGGCCCAGAATACGGCTTAACCACACCAGGGGCTCTCAAGTGTGTCGTTCTTCTTTTTTCTCTTATTCTTTCTTTTTTTTACCCACAGGACTCCATTCATCAGAGGCCCTATCTGGCAGTAGACCTGCCGGACTCCTGATGCAACAGCCAGGGAAGGAGAAAGGCTACGACGAATATCCAGGTGGTCTCCATTACGAGCATTAAATCTGTTTTATACACCATTCCGCAGCCTACCCCTGGAGGGGGACATGTTTAATAGTCCCATCCCTTGCTTACCGCACTATTTGTATCGTTCTGCATTCACGGCAGTATTTCTTGAATAAACAATGCAGCACCTTTTTGCTTATAATTGCATTTCTTTCTTATACATATGTTCATTTATGACATGTTGCATCCGTACACTTTGGTACAGCTAAATACACCAGGGGCTTATGTTTCCCGCATCATGGTGTGATAAGTCCGAACACTTTCACAAGTGTGGCACCCCGAACTTATAGCATTATATGCATCAGCTCCGAATCATGTCTTGGGTCAATAGTTGGGTTTGCCCGGCTCCCATGTTTTGGTACCTTACATTCCGTCGTATCGGCTAAGTTAGCACTGGGAGAACCACTGTGATTGCGCCCCAGTCAAGCGCCTCAGTGGAGAAAGCTAAAACTGACCGTCATGATGAGGCGAGAGCCGGTCGCCGTTCAAGAGGATTTTTTCGAGTCCCTAAAGACTTATGCCGCTTAGAGCAAGGAACCAGCTTTGTCCGGCCCAGGCGTGGATAGCGCCCCAAATTCGGCCTTCCGAACACTAGGGGCTTTGCCGAAATTTAAAATTATAGGATTCTATGGCTAAGTGAGAGTGTTCAAGCATTATAAGTCCGGTTGCCTCGTTCGTTGTGTTGAGCGCCTCCCTAGATGGACCCAAAAATGGGAACAAGAGTGCTCAAATTTATCCCGAACACCCCAGCACTCATGGCATGGGGGCTGAAGCCGATGACTTGCCATCTCTCAGATTTGATAAACGGCCGCACAGAAGGTAATATTTTAAATTAACAAGCATTGCTTAGCGCATATGAACAAAGTTTTCAGCGCACAGGATAACAAAATGCGAGTCTACTCAAATATTACATCTTTGGAGCACTCATCCGCAATAATGCGGGCACCCTTCAGGACACTCTTATAATACATCTCGGGTGTGCGATACTCCTGGCGGTGGCGCGTCCGTCACAAGCTTCTCAGCATCCATCTTGCCCCATTGCACCTTT
The DNA here is from genome assembly GCA_963921465.1 of Triticum timopheevii. Taxonomy (NCBI): domain Eukaryota; kingdom Viridiplantae; phylum Streptophyta; class Magnoliopsida; order Poales; family Poaceae; genus Triticum; species Triticum timopheevii. Next base: position 91,645,842 of record OY997271.1, read on the forward strand.
GCGCGGGCAAGGGCCCGACGGGCACCTTCAATATAGGCGGAGTGCTTGATGACTTCAACCCATGGACAAGCATCCACCAGCCGCCGCAGCAGGCCGAAGTAGCTCCCAGGCATGGCCTCATTGGGCCACAGCCGAACTATGAGGCCCTTCATGGCCTGTTCGGCCACCTTGTGGAGCTCGACCAGCTGCTTCAGCTGGTCGCTAAGGGGCACTGGATGTCCGACCTCAGCATACTAAGACCAGAAGACCTTCTCCGTCGAGCTCCCCTCCTCGGCCCTGTAGAAAGCGGCAGCATCGGACACGCTGCGGGGCAGATCTGCGAACGCTCCTGGAGAGCTCCGAATTCGGGTAAGTGATAGCTAATTCACACTCACATGCTTGCTTTGCATGAAAAATGCCTTACCCGCCGCTATTTTCTTCAACGCCTCGATTTCCTGGAGGGCCTTGTAGGCTTCGGCCTTAGCGGCTTTGGCACTCTCAAGAGCCGATGCAAGCTCGGACTCTCGAGTCTTCGAGTCGCGCTCCAAACTCTCATGTTTTTCCCCGAGAGCCTGGAGCTCCTGCTGCACCTCCGCCACCCGCGCCTCCTGCTTCTCTCGCTCGGTGCGCTCCGCGGCCGCATTACGTTCGGCCGCGGACACCGCCTCCTTCAGGGTTGCCACCTCATTCGTGGCCCCTGCAATACCCACATTATCCTTGTCATTCTTCTTGCAACCAAATCCTTTTCTGTAAGGTACAATTTTAATAAGGTCTTACTCACCTTCCTTGTCCTCGAGCTGCTTCTTGGCACGGCCGAGCTCGTTCTTGGACCGCTCGAGGCGTTGCTTCAAAGTATTGACCTCCGCAGTCAGTGCGGTAGAGGTCAGTAGCACAGCCTACAATCCCATATTGACATATTTTTTATGACTCCTGCATATATCTTTTAAGATCCTCAGTCCGGCTTTTCTTTCCGAACACCGAACCAAGCATCAGGGGCTACTATCTATGCGGTACTATTTTACATATATCAAAATTCTTACCTCAAAGCCTGTTAGAAGGCTGCTGCAGGCTTCGGTCAGCCCGCTCTTGGCCAGCTGAACCTTCTGAATCACCGCACTCATGACGGTGCGGTGTTCCTCTTTGATGGAAGCGCCGTTGAGCGCCTCCAGCAAGCTATCCGGCGCCTCCGGTTGGACGGAGGCCGCCGGCGTCACGGTCTTGCCCTTCTTACGAAGGGGCCGCCCGCTGGACTCCGGAGCCACTACAGGTTCTGGTGCGGAGTCTGGTGCAAAGTCCGGGAGGTTGCCCTACGGCACCTCCGGGGACTCCTCCTCCTGGCGGGTCCCTTCCTGGGATCCCACCTTGGCATCGTCCGCATCACGGGGGGTGGAGGCGGTCGGAAGGGAATCCATATCTGACGCACCCAAGGACCCGCTCGACGAAGCGGGAAGATCATCCTTGGGCGGACTGCAGGGTTGTATGCGGCATTAGAAAGACACCATGTGGCGAAAAGAAAAATCATGAAGTTATTCGGGAGTCCGGATACTTACGATCTCGCCAGGGGCTTGGCCCTTCAAGGCCAGTCCTCGTCGTCGTCGCCGGCGTTGGCAGAGCAGTCCGGGGGAAGAGTCCTTCCCTTCTTGGACCCTTCGACCTCCCTTGTTGGGGAGGCCTTCCTTTTCTTCCCTCCCCCGCTAGGGGAGAGGCCTCTTTCTTCTCCTCCTCGCCTTCGTGGGAGGAGTCCGCCTCGGAGTCACAGGACGATAAGTCCGATGACACCTGAAAAAGGGAACTCTTTCGAGTGCCCGTGGCCTTCTTCTTGGCCTTATTCTCCGGCACCACGTGGGGTGCAGGAACCAGCAGCCCCGTTAAGCGCGCGTCCGCTGGGTCTTCTGGCAAAGGGGCCGGACAGTTAGTCTGCTCGGCCTTCTTCAGCCAGTCCTGTCAAAGGAGAGGGAGTTTGGATCCTGCATAGAGTCAAACAATGGAAAACAAGTGTCCCGTAAAGGGTAAAATCGCTTACCTCGCTAGCCGGACGCTGCGAGCTGAATCCGCGACCTTCGGTAGCGGATGCGGGAGCCTCGGCGCCCTTAAACAGCACCCTCCAGGCCTCTTCGTACGTAGTGTCGAAGAGCCTGCTCAAAGTCTGGTGCTGCGCCGAATCGAACTCCCACATATTGAAGTCCCGTTGTTGGCACGAGAGAATCCGGCGGATGAGCATGACCTGGACTATGTTGACAAGCTTGAGCTTCTTGTTCACTAGCTTTTGGATGCAGGCTTGGAGTCCAGTCAGCTCCTCCGAATCACCCCATGTCCGTCCACTCTCTTTCCAGGAGGTGAGCCGTATGGGGATGCCAGATCTGAATTCGGGGGCCGCTGCCCATTCAGGGTCATGCGGCTCGGTGATGTAGAACCACCCCGATTGCCACCCCTTAATGGTTTCCACGAAGGTGCCCTCGAGCCAAGTAATGTTGGGCATCTTGCCCACCATGGCACCACCGCACTCCACTTGGCTGCCCTTCACAACCTTCGGCTTGACACTGAAGGTCTTGAGCCACAACCCGAAGTGGGGCTGGATGCAGAGGAAGGCCTCACACATGACGATAAACGCTGAGATGTTGAGGATGAAATTCAGAGTGAGATCATGGAAATCCAGGCCGTAGTAGAACATGAGCCCCCGGACAAAGGGAAGGAGTGGGAAGCCCAGTCCACGGAGGAAATGGGAAAGGAATACTACCCTCTCATTGGGCCTCGGGGTGGGGATGAGCTCCCCCTCGTCGGGGAGCCGGTGCGCGATGTCGCTGGACAGATATCCGGCGCTGCGCAGCTTCTTGATGTGCCCCTCCGTGACGGAGGAGGCCATCCATTTGCCCCCCGCTTCGGACATAGTTGGAGAAGGTTGAGGTGAGATGTGCGGACTTGGGCGCTGGAGCTCGAGTTTGCGGAGATGGATAAGCAAAGGAGGAAGAAGGTGTAGGTAAAAGGGTGGATCTTTATCCCCTTATATGGGTGGACGAAGCCATGTGTCCCCACCGGCCTGATAAAACTCGCTTATCTCCCAATCGCCGCAATCAATGGCGCGGTTGGGTTACCCACGTCCGTATTGATGGGAATCTCGGAATAAGGGGAACATGATCTCTGCTTTGACAAGACGTGCCAAGGAATCTGCTTCGCTAAACGCGGAGGTGGTACAATAAAAACAATTTGAGTAAAGGCTTGGTGGTGGTGTGATGTCACGCCACAAAATACGTCAGCAGATTGAACTTGTGTAAATATTATTCTCTCTACGGTGGTATGTGGAATTTATTTTGCAGAGCCAGACACTATCCTGGTGTTCACAATCTTCTATAAATTATTCGGAGGAGGAACCCGCCTTGCAATGCCGAAGACAATATGTGCGCCGGACTCGTCGTCATTGAAGCCTGGTTCAGGGGCTACTGAGGGAGTCCTGGACTAGGGGGTGTCCGGATAGCCGAACTATCATCATCGGCCGGACTCCAAGACTATGAAGATACAAGATTGAAGACTTCGTCCCGTGTCCGGATGGGACTTTCCTTGGCGTGGAAGGCAAGTTTGGCGATACGGATATGTAGATCTCCTACCATTGTAACCGACTCTGTGTAACCCTAGCCCTCTCCGGTGTCTATATAAACCGGATAGTTTTTCGTCCATAGGACGAACAACAATCATACCACAGGCTAGCTTCTAGGGTTTAGCCTCCTTGATCTCGTGGTAGATCTACTCTTGTAAAACCCACATCATCAATATCAATCAAGCAGGACGTAGGGTTTTACCTCCATCAAGAGGGCCCGAACCTGGGTAAAACATCATGTCCCTTGTCTCCTGTTACCCTCCGCCTAGACGCACAGTTCGTGACCCCCTACCCGAGATCCGCCGGTTTTGACACTGACATTCTTCCCCTTCTTGGACCCTCCGGCCTCCCCAGTTGGGGCGGCCTTCCTTTTCTTTCCTCCCCCCACTGGAGGGGGAGAGGCTTCTTCTTCCTCCTCCTCGTCTTCAGAGGCGGAGGGCGCTTCGGGGTTGTCGGGTGATGAATCCGACACCACCAGGAATCGGGAACTCTTTCGAGTCCCCGTGGCCTTCTTCTTGGCCTTCTTCTCCGGCACCACGTGAGGTGCCGGAACCAGCAGCTTCGTCAAGCGGGCGTTTGCTGGGCCTTCGGGCAAAGGAGTCGGACAGTCGATCTGTCCGGCCTTGTTTTGCCAGTCCAGTTAAAGGAATGGGAGTTTAGATCCCGCATAGAGTCAAACTATTAAAAATCAGTACCCTGTAATGGGTAAACTAAGCTTACCACGCTGGCTTGGCGCTTCGCGCAGAATCCGCGATCCTCAGTGATGGGAGGGTGAACCTCGGAGCCCTTGAAAAGCACCTTCCAGGCGTCTTCGTGCATTGTGTCGAAGAGCCTGGACAAAGTTTGGTGCTGGGCCGGGTCGAATTCCCACAAATTAAAAGCCCGTCGTTGACACAGGAGGATCCGGTGGAAGAGCATGACCTGGACTACAGTGACAAGTTTGACCTTCCTGTAGATTAGGTCTCTGACGCAGGTTTGGAGTCCGGCCACCTCTGCCGAATTACCCCACGATAGGCCCGTCTCTTTCCATGAGGTGAGTCATGTGGGGATGCCAGATCGGAATTCGGGGGCCGCTGCCCATTCAGGGTCACGCGGCTCGGTGATGTAAAACCACCCCGGTTGCCACCCTTTGATGGTTTCCACGAAGGCACCCTCGAGCCATGTGACGTTGGCCATCTTGCCCACCATGGCGCCTCCGCACTCAGCTTGCCGCCCGCCCACGTCCTTCGGCTTAACGCTGAAGGTCTTTAGCCATAAGCCAAAGAGGGGTTTGATGCGGAGGAAGACCTCACACACGATGATAAATGCCGAGATGTTGAGGATGAAGTTCGGGGCCAGATCGTGGAAATCCAGGCCGTAGTAGAACATGAGCCCCCAGACAAATGGGTGAAGAGGAAAGCCCAGTCCGCAGAGGAAATGGGTGAGAAACACCACCCTCTCATGGGGCCTAGGGGTGGGGATGAGTTGCCCCTCATCTGGGAGCCGGTGCACGATGTCGTTAGACAAGTATCCGACTTTCCTCAACTTTTTGATGTGCCCCTCCGTGACGGTGGAGGCCATCCATCTACCTCCCACTCCGGACATGATTGGAGAAGGTTGAGGTGGGAAGTGCGTACTTGGGCGCTGGAGCTCGAGTGCGCGGAAATGGATAAGCAAAGGAGGAAGAAGGCGTAGATTGAAATGGTGAATTCTTATCCCCTTATATGGGCGGCCGAAACTGCGTGCCCCCACCAGCCTAGTAAAGCTCGCTTATCTCCCAAGCGCCGCGATTGATGGCGCGGTTGGGTTACCCACGCCCGTATTGATGATAATCCCGGAATAAGGGGACACGATCTCTGCTTTGACAAGACGTGCCAATGAAACCGCCTCGCTAAACACACTGAGGTGGGACAGTAAAACGATTCGAATGAAGGCTTGGCTGTGGCATGACGTCACGCTACGGAATACGTAAGCAGATTAGATTTGTGCAGATATTATTCTCTCTACGGTGGTATGTGGAACTTATTTTACAGAGCCGGACACTATCCTTGTGTTCAACATCTTCTATGAAGTATTCGGAGGAGGAACCCGCCTTGCAATGCCGAAGACAAATTTGCGCGCCGGACTCGTCATCATTGAAGCCTGGTTCAGGGGCTACTGAGGGAGTCCTGGATTAGGGGGTGTCTGGATGGCTGGACTATGACCTTTGGCCGGACTCCCGAACTATGAAGATACAAGATTGAAGACTTCGTCCTGTGTCCGGATAGGACTTTCCTTGGCGTGGAAGGCAAGCTTGGCGATACGATATGTAGATCTCCTCCCATTGTAACCGACTCTGTGTAACCCTAGCCCTCTCCGGTGTCTATATAAACCGGAGAGGTTTAGTCCGTAGGACGGACAACAATCATACCATAGGCTAGCTTCTAGGGTTTAGCCTCTCCGATCTCACGGTAGATCAACTCTTGTACTACCCATATCATCAATATTAATCAAGCAGGAGCAGGGTTGTACCTCCATCGAGAGGGCCCGAACTTGGGTAAAAACATCGTGTCCCTTGTCTCCTGTTACCATCCGCCTAGACGCACAGTTCGGGACCCCCTACCCGAGATCTCCTGGTTTTGACACCGACACCATGCCTTTCAGGCTCAAAAACACCGGCGCAACCTATCAACGCATGATTCAGACATGCCTGGAAAAACAAATCGGCAAGACAGTAGAGGCCTACGTAGACGATGTGGTCATCAAAACAAGGCACATTGAAACTTTAATAGATGACTTGAGGCTTACATTTGACAATCTCCGAACGTATGACATCAAGCTCAACCCGGAGAAATGTGTCTTCGGGGTACCCTCCGGGAAATTGCTCAGCTTCATCGTTTCAAATAGAGGAATTGAAGCAAATCCGGCAAAAATCAGAGCTCGGTCACAGTTGGCTATCCCAACAGACCTTAAGCAGATCCAGAAACTAACTGGATGCATGACTGCCTTAAGCAGCTTTATCTCCTGCTTAGGAGAAAAGGCACTACCTCTTTATGACCTTCTTCGATGCACCAAACACTTTGAGTGGACGGATTCAGCCACGGCCGGACTAGAAGAAATAAAGGCACTCTTGGCCACAAACCCAGTCTTGACCACACCAAACATTGGCAAACCCATGCTATTATACATAGCCGCAACAAACCAAGTTGTGAGCGCAGTGCTCGTCGTTGAACGAGAAGCAGACGGACACAAGTTACTGCTACAAAAGCCGGTATATTACGTGTCTACTGTCCTCACTCCATGCAAATCTCGGTACCCATACTATCAAAAGATAGCGTACGCAGTCTTCATGGCATCCCGAAAACTACGACACTACTTTCAAGAGTGCTCGATCACGGTGGCCTCCGAAGTACCACTCAATGACATAATAAATAACCGCGACGCAATAGGCCGAATTGCCAAATGGGCTATTGAGCTCCTTCCATTCGACATAACATACAAACCACGGCGGACCATTAAGTCGCAAGTACTGGCTGACTTCATCGCCGAATGGACAGAAGCCGAAATCCCTAAAGAGTATGGCGCATACTCAAATTGGATCATGCATTTCGACGGCTCTAAAATGCTGGCCGGATTGGGAGCGGGTGTTGTCCTGACATACCCCACCAGAGACACGGTTCAATACGTACTCCAAATATTATACACAGACTCCAACAATGCAGCCGAATACGAGGCTCTGTTACATGGTCTTCGGATGGCAGCCTCCATGGGCATCCAACGCCTCGAAGTGCAAAGGGACTCGAACCTCGCAATATCTCAGATAAATGGAGACTTTGATGCCAAGGACCCGAAAATGGCGGCTTATCGCAATGCCGTCCTCAAAATGTCAGCTCGGTTCGAGGGGCTCGAATTCCACCATGTGGTTAGAGAAAATAATCAAGCGACCGATATCCTCGCCTGCATCGGTGCTAAATGAGACCCCGTCCCACCTAATATCTTCTTGGAAAGTCTGTTCAAGCCGTCCGTAGTATGGGAAGGAGAGTCCGGAAATATTAGTCCGGCTCCGAACACAACCCCAGATTCTGAACCATCTGACGTAATCGGAGGCCCTGCCACCGAAATAACAGCTTCGACCCACAAAATAATGGCTGTCATCACCCCATGGACCAAGCCCTTCTTGGCCTACCTAAATAGGCAAGAGATCCCCGAAGACCAAAATGAGGCACGTTGTATTGTGCGATGCTCTAAGGCCTACAAGGTCCATGAAGGAGAGCTCTACAAGAAGAGCACCACCGGAGTGCTCCTACGATGCATCTCCGAGGAGGAAGGGCACCAGCTCTTAGCTGAAATCCATTCCGGACTAGGAGGGCACCACACGGCAGCCCGAGCGCTCATAAGCAAGGCCTTTCGGATAGGTTTTTACTAGCCGACAGCCCAGGTAGACGCACAAGACCTTGTCCAACATTGCATTGGTTGCCAACTATTTGCCAATCAGAGCCATATGCCCCCTACCGCTCTCCAAACAATCCCCATAACTTGGCCCTTCGCGGTCTGGGGGCTGGATATGGTGGGACCCCTTAAAGGGGGAAGTCATAAGAAAAAATACTTATTGGTCATGGTGGACAAGTTCACCAAATGGATAGAAGCCAAACCAGTTAAAACGGCCGAATCCGGACCAGTGATAGACTTCATATCAGGGGTTGTACACCATTACGGTGTCCCCCACAGCATCATCACTGACAATGGCTTGAATTTTACAGTCGATGAGGTGAAAACTTGGTGCGGCAAAATGGGCATCAAGCTCGACTACGCCTCTGTCTATCACCCCCAAACAAACAGTCAAGTCGAACGTGCAAATGGTCTTATCATGAGCGGCATCAAACCCAGACTAGTGTGATCCTTGAAGGAATCAGACACACATTGGGTCGAGGAACTCGACTCCGTACTCTGGGGGTTGCGGACCATGCCGAATCGTACCACCGGATACACACCATTTTTTATGGTGTACGGCGCAGAAGCAATGCTACCCTGCGACATAATCCATGACTCACCTCGCGTGCGCATGCACTACTAGGAAAATGCTTATAGATAGAAGTTTACCAGTAGCGCGTTTTTATGACCCCACGCTAATAGTATTTACCAGTAGCGCTGGGTAAAAAACACGCTACTACTAACATATAACAGCAGCGTTTGTTTGCTTGGGCCGCGCTACTGTTACATGGGCCGCAGGGCAGAAACAGTAGCCCACTTAGCTGTAGCATTTGTTCTGAAAGGGCGCTATAGCTGGTGGGCTTAGCAATAGCGCGGTGCTCTAACAAGCACTACTACTATAGCAAAAGAAAACCGGCCCGAGCTCCCTCGCACCCCCTCACTCTCACAATCGATCCCCTCCACCCGACGATGCCACCGCGGTTAGGGTTCGTCCCCGGCTGCCTCACCCCCTTCGACGGTGCCGTGCGCCACCACCACGCACGGTCGCCTCTCACCTCCTCCGAAGCTCCAGCCCCCTAAGTCCCCCCTCGATCTCCTCCTCCCTGCGCACACCGCAATAGCTAGGCTCCAATCAATTTGCCACGGCGGCTCGCTATGTTTTGGGATTTAGGGATTGCACGGTGGCTCCGCGCTTCGATGCATGGCTCCAATCGATTTGCCGCGGGGACTCGCCACTCCCCTTGCTGCCCCTATGCGGCACTCCGCCCTCTCTGTTAATTAGTATCACATATGGATTAATAGGATTAGTATCACATATGGATTAATAGGATTAGTATCACATATGCATCTCTAGATCCTATTGTTAATTAGTATCACATAGGGGAGAGAGTAGAGAGAGGGGTTAGGTGGGAGAAGTAGAGGATTTTGTTGCTCACCGAATTTAGGAGAGAGTAGAGAGAAGTAGCTAGAGAAGTAGAGGCTTTTAGCACATATAATTGAAACTTGGGTTTCAATTCTTGGCTGCTGCCCCTGGAGGAGTGGTGACGACGTCAGTTCCTAGTGTTCTAGGGTTTAGAGACGGGGCATCCATGTCGTGCCTTTTCCGGAGAGGAGCCATGGGCGGCGTCGGTTGCCATGTGTTGTTTCCTGAACGCATCCACACGCTCAAGTTTGTCGATGGTGGTCGCAGGATCGGCTCCCCTTCTGAAATGGTGCCATGGGAGCTTTCGAGATATGCTCCTAGAGCCCTGGTGTCGCTCTCATATGACGACAATGGTTGAGGGTTCACCATAGTGCTCGACCGTAGAATCGTGAGCATTTTTTTAGCTCTGATATGACAGCAACGGTTGAGGGTTTCAATTCTTGGCTACTGCCACTAGCTTCTTTGTTGGACTGAACTTTATGTTTACTTTTTAGTTGTTATTTTGCTTGCCATGTGAACTCTAGCTATGAAAACTTTATGTTTACTTTTTGGATTGTTAATCCTTTAATCATATTGCTTTAGGGAAATGGCGCCACCACCACCACCACTGAGGGAGTCCTGGACTAGGGGGTGTCCGGATAGCCGAACTATCATCATTGGCCGGACACCAAGACTATGAAGATACAAGATTGAAGACTTCGTCCCGTGTCCGGATGGGACTTTCCTTGGCATGGAAGGCAAGCTTGGCGATACGAATATCTAGATCTCCTACCATTGTAACCGACTCTGTGTAACCCTAGCCCTCTCCGGTGTCTATATAAACTGGATAGTTTTAGTCCATAGGACGAACAACAATCATACCATAGGCTAGCTTCTAGGGTTTAGACTCCTTGATCTCGTGGTAGATCTACTCTTGTAATATCCACATCATCAATATCAATCAAGCAGGACATAGGGTTTTACCTCCATCAAGTGGGCCCGAACCTGGGTAAAACATCGTGTCCCTTGTCTCCTGTTTCCATCCGCCTAGACGCATAGTTCGGGACCCCCTACCCGAGATCCGCCAGTTTTGACACCGACATTAGTGCTTTCATTGAGAGTTCCTCTGTGTCGTCACGGATAGGCTCGATGGCTTATTCGATCATCAACAACGACGCTGTCCAGGGTGAGACTTTTCTCCCCGGACAGATCTTCGTATTCGGCGGCTTTACACTGCGGGCCGATTCTCTTGGCCATCTAGAGCAGATCGAAAGCTACGCCCCTGGCCGCCAGGTCAGATTTGGAAGTTTGAACTTCACGGCTGACATCCGCGGAGACTTGATCTTCGATGGATTCGAGCCACAGCCGAGCGCGCCGCACTGTCACGATGGGCATGAGTTAGCTCTGCAGCCGGACAGTGCCCTGGAGGCCACGCACGAGCTCGCTCCGACCCTCGATTCGGAGCCGGCTGCGCAGATCAAGGACGGGTGGCTAGACATCGCCTCGAGGGATGCAACCTCTACGGCGATGGAGCCGAATACTGGCCTTGTCCCTTGTGAAGCTCGTGACTCCGAGCTGCCGGACTCCTCGCCGGACTCCGAACCTCCCGCGACCCCTCCAATCGAATCCGATTGGGCGCCGGTCATGGAGTTCACAGCTGCGGACATCTTTCAACACGCACCTTTCGGCGACATCTTGAGTTCGCTAAAGTATCTCTCGTGATCAGGAGAGCCCTGGTCGGACTGCGGTTAGGACGGTTGGGATGCGGACGACGAAGAAATTCAAAGCCCACCCACCACCCACTTAGTAGCCACTGTCGACGATCTAACCGACATGCTAGACTTTGACTCCGAAGACATCGACGGTATGGACAAAGATGCCGGAGACGACCAAGAACCAGCGTCTACTAGGCACTAGAAAGCCACCTCATCATATGACATGTACATGGTGGATATCCCAAAGGATGGGAATGGCGAAGGAACAGCGGAGGATGACCCCTCCAAGAAACAGCCCAAGCGCCGGCGTCAGCGGCGCCGCTCCAAATCCCGCCACAGCAAGAATGGAGATTCCAGCACCGGAGATAATAATACCCCAGACAGTGCCGAAGACAACCCCCTCCAGCAAGATTCAGCACAGGAGGATGGAGAAGCCAGCCCTCATGAGAGAGCGGCAAATGAAGAGGTAGAGGATGATAATTACATGCCTCCCTTCAGAGACGAGGCAAGCCTCGACGACGATGAATTTGTCGTGCCTAAGGAGACCCGTCGAACAAGAGCGTTTTAAACGCAGGCTTATCGCCACGGCAAACAACCTCAAGAAAAAGTAGCTATAGCTTAGAGCTGATCAAGATCTGCTAGCCGACAGATGGACTGAAGTCCTTGCGGCCGAAGAGCACGAGCTCAAACGCCCCTCCAAGAGCTACCCCAAACGCAAGTTGCTCCCCCGATTAGAGGAAGAGGCATATAAACCTGCATCACCAGTGCACAATACGGCTGACCGACCACCCCGTGGCCGCGATAGAGAGGCCTCTAGGCCCTCCACTAGAACCGTACCCCGACATCGCTCGAAAAGCACAAGGCCACAAGTGAACGCTCTGGACTTGCGAGATATATTGGAGGATAAGGCAAGACAATAAAGATCGATCTATGGATCACGTGGGCGCCCCATGATACGTGACGACAACCATCGCGCCGGACACAGCAAGTCCGGCCGGGCCGAACACAGTAGACAAAGCTCTTTTGAGCTCCGTCGTGATATAGCCCAATACAGAGGCGCCGCACACCCACTATGCTTCATAGATGAAGTAATGGATCATCAAATCCCCGAAGGGTTTAAACCCGTGAATATTGAATCTTATGATGGCACAACAGACCCTGCGGTTTGGATCGAAGACTATCTCCTTCATATCCACATGGCCCGCGGTGATGATCTTCACGCCATCAAATACCTCCCACTCAAGCTTAAAGGACCAGCTCGGCATTGGCTCAACAGCTTGCCAGCAGAATCAATTGGGTGTTGGGAAGACCTGGAAGCTGCATTCCTTGATAACTTCCAGGGCACGTATGTGCGACCACCAGACGCTGACGACCTAAGCCATATAATTCAATAGCCAGACGAATCGGCCAGACAATTCTGGACATGATTGTTAACTAAGAAAAATCAAATCGTCGACTGTCCGGATGCGGAGGCCCTCGCGGCCTTCAAACATAACATCCGCGACGAGTGGCTTGCCCGGCACCTGGGACAGGAAAAGCCGAAATCCATGGCAGCCCTCACATCACTCATGACCCGCTTCTGCGTGGGAGAGGAAAGCTGGCTAGCCCGCAGCAAGAACCTCAGCAAAAATTCTGGCAGTCCGGATATCAAGGACCGCAATGGCAGGTCGCGTCGCAACAAGAACAAACGCCGCATTAACGGCGACAATAATGAGGATACCGCAGTCAATGCCAGATTCAGAGGCTCTAAACCCGGTCAACAGAAAAAGCCATTCAAAAGAACTACTCCGGGTCCGTCCAATTTGGACCGAATACTCGATCGCTCGTGCCAGATACATGGCACCCCCGAAAAGCCAGCTAACCACACCAACAGGGACTGTTGGGTATTCAAGCAGGAAAGCAAGCTAATTGCCGAAAACAACGACAAGGGGCTGCATAGCGATGACGAGGAAGAGACCCGACTGCCGAACAATAGAGGACAGAAGGGTTTCCCCCCACAAGTGCGGATGGTGAACATGATATACGCAACCCACATACCCAAAAGGGAGCGGAAGCGTGCACTCAGGGATGTATACGCGATGGAGCCAGTTGCCCCGAAGTTCAACCCATGGTCCTCCTGTCCGATCACTTTTGATCGAAGGGACCACCGCACCAGCATCCGCCACGGCGGATTCGCCGCATTGGTTTTAGACCCAATCATCGATGGATTTCACCTCACTAGAGTCCTGATGGACGGCGGCAGCAGCCTGAACCTGCTTTATCAGGATACAGTGCACAAAATGGGCATAGACCCCTCAAGGATTAAACCCACAAAGACGACCGTTAAAGGCATCATACCAGGTGTAGGGGCCAATTGTACAGGCTCAGTTACACTGGAAGTGGTCTTCGGATCCCCGGATAACTTCTGAAGCGAGGAGTTAATCTTCGACATAGTTCCATTCCGCAGTGGCTATCATGCTCTGCTCGGACGTACCGTGTTTGCAAAGTTCAATGCGGTGGCGCACTACGCATACCTCAAGCTCAAGATGCCAGGCCCTCGAGGAGTCATCACGGTCAACGGAAACACTGAACGCTCTCTCTGAACGGAGGAATATACAGCGGCTCCCGCGGCAGAAGTACAGTGCAGCCTCTTAAGGCAATTCTCGAGTCTGGCCGTTAAGCGACCGGACACGGCTAAACGCGCCCGGAGTAACCTACAACAAGACCACCTGGCACGTTCCGAGCACGCGTAGCAATGCGACCCCAACCCCAGCCCCTGCAAAATTGCAAGACTGGTCCTTCGCGTACATCATTACGCTCTGGAGATACCATGGGCATAGGGGGAGGGGCACAACCACGATAGGCCCAGAATGCGGCTTAACCACACCAGGGGCTCTCAAGTGTGTCGTTCTTTTTTTTTCTCTTTTTCTTTTTTTACCCACAGGACTCCGTTCATTAGAGGCCCTATCCGGCAGTAGACCTGCCGAACTCACGATGCAACAGCCAGGGAAGGAGAAAGGCTACGACGAATATCTATGGGGTCTCCATTACGAGCATTAAATATGTTTTATACACCATTCCGTAGCCTACCCCTGGAGGGGGACATGTTTAATAGTCCCATCCCTTGCTTACCGCACTATTTGTATCGTTCTGCATTCACGGCAGTATTTCTTGAATAAACAATGCAACACCTTTTTGCTTATAATTGCATTTCTTTCTTATACATATGTTCATTTATGACATGTTGCATCCGTACACTTTGGTATGGCTAAATACACCAGGGGCTTATGTTTCCCGCATCATGGTGTGATAAGTCCGAACACTTTCACAAGTACAGCACCCCGAACTTATAGCATTATATGCATTGGCTCCGGATCATGTCTTGGGTCAATAGTTGGGTTTGCCCGGCTCCCATGTTTTGGTACCTTACGTTTCGTTGTATCGGCTAAGGTAGCACTGGGAGAACCACTGCGATTGCGCCCCAGTTGAGCTGGGCGAGCACCTCAGTGGAGAAAGCTAAAACTGACCGTCATGATGAGGCGAGAGCCGGTCGCTGTTCGAGAGGTCTTTTTCGAGTCCCTAAATACTTATGCCGCTTAGAGCGAGGAACCGGCTTCGTCCGGCCCAGGCGTGGATAGCGCCCCAAATTTGCCCTTCCGAAAACTAGGGGCTTCGCCGAAATTTAAAATTATAGAATTCTATGGCTAAGTGGGAGTGTTCAAGCATTATAAGTCCGGTTGCCTCGTTCGTTGTGTTGAGCGCCTCCCTAGATGGACCCAAAAATGGGAACAAGAGTCCTCAAATTTATCCCGAACACCCCAGCACTCGTGGCATGGGGGCTGAAGCCGACGACTTGCCATCTCTCAGATTTGATAAACGGCCGCAGAAAATGTAATATTTTAAATTAACAAGCGTTGCTTAGCGCATATGAACAAAGTTTTCAGCGCACAGGATAACAAAATGCGAGTCTACTCAAATATTACATCTTTGGAGCACTCACCCGCAATAATGCGGGCACCCTTCAGGACACTCTTATAATACATCTCGGGCGTGCGATACTCCTTGCCCGGCGGCGGCGCGTCCGTCACAAGCTTCTCAGCATCCATCTTGCCCCATTGTACCTTTGCGCGGGCAAGGGCCCGACGGGCACCTTCAAAACAGGCGGAGTGCTTGATGACTTCAACCCATGGACAAGCATCCACCAGCCGCCGCACCAGGCCGAAGTAGCTCCCAGGCATGGCCTCATTGGGCCACAGCCGAACTATGAGGCCCTCTATGGCCTGTTCGGCCACCTTGTGTAGCTCAACCAGCTGCTTCAGCTGGTCGCTCAGGGGCACCGGATGTCCGGCCTCAGCATACTGAGACCAGAAGACCTTCTCCGTCGAGCACCCCTCCTCGGCCCTGTAGAAAGCGGCAGCATCGGACATGCTGCGGGGCAGATCTGCGAACACTCCTAGAGAGCTCCGAATTCGGGTAAGTGATAGGTAATTCACACTCACATGCTTGCTTTGCATGAAAAATGCCTTACCCACCGCTATTTTCTTCAACGCCTCGATTTCCTGGAGGGCCTTGTAGGCTTCGGCTTTAGCGGCTTTGGCACTCTCAAGAGCCGATGCAAGCTCGGACTCTCGACTGTTTGAGTCGCGCTCCAAACTCTCATGTTTTTCCACGAGAGCCTGGAGCTCTTGCTGTACCTCCGCCACCCGCGCCTCCTGCTTCTCTCGCTCGGTGCGCTCCGCGGCCGCATTACGTTCGGCCGCGGACACCGCCTCCTTCAGGGTCGCCACCTCGTTCGTGGCCCCTGCAATACCCACGTTATCCTTGTCATTCTTCTTGCAACCAAAATCCTTTTCTGTAAGGTACAACTTTAAAAAGGTGTTACTCACCTTCCTTGTCCTCGAGCTGCTTCTTGGCACGGCCGAGCTCGTTCTCGGACCGCTCGAGGCTTTGCTTCAAAGTATTGACCTCCGCAGTCAGTGCGGCAGAGGTCAGCAGCACAGCCTGCAACCCCATATTGACATATTTTTTATGACTCCTGCGTATATATTTTTAGATCCTCAGTCCGGCTTTTCTTTCCGAACACCGAACCGAGCGTCAGGGGCTACTGTCTATGCGGTACTATTTTACATATATCAAAATTCTTACCTCAAAGCCTGTTAGAAGGCTGCTGCAGGCTTCGGTCAGCCCGCTCTTGGCGAGCTGAACCTTCTGAATCACCGCACTCATGATGGTGCGGTGTTCCTCTTTGATGGAAGCGCCGTTGAGCGCCTCCAGCAAGCTATCCGGCGCCTCCGGTTGGACGGAGGCCGCCGGCATCACGGTCTTGCCTTTCTTACAAAGGGGCCACCCGCCGGACTCCGGAGCCACTACAGGTTCCGGTGCGGAGTCCGGTGCAAAGTCCGGGAGGTTGCCTTGCGGCACCTCCGGGGCCTCCTCCTCCTGGCGGGTCCCATCCCGGGATCCCACCTCGGCATCGTCCGCATCACGGGGGGTGGAGGCGGTTGGAAGGGAATCCATATCCGACGCACCCAAGGACCCGCTCGACGAAGCGAGAAGATCATCCTTGGGCAGACTGCATAGTTGTATGCGGCATTAGAAAGACACCATGTGGCGAAAAGAAAAATCATGAAGTTATTCGGGAGTCCGGATACTTACGATCTCGCTAGGGGCTTGGCCCTTGAAGGCCAGTCCTCGTCGTCGTCACCGCCGTTGGCAGAGGAGTCCGGGGGAAGAGTCCTTCCCTTCTTGGACCCTTCGGCCTCCCCCGTTGGGGGGGCCTTCCTTTTCTTCCCTCCCCCCGCTGGGGGAGAGGCCTCTTTCTTCTCCTCCTCGCCTTCGTGGGAGGAGTCCGCCTCGGAGTCACCGGACGATAAGTCCGATGACACTTGAAAACGGGAACTCTTTTAAGTGCCCGTGGCCTTCTTCTTGGCCTTCTTCTCCGGCACCACGTGGGGTGCCGGAACCAGCAGCCCCGTTAAGCGGACGTCTGCTAGGTCTTCTGGCAAAGGGGCCGGACAGTTAGTCTGCTCGGCCTTCTTCAGCCAGTCCTGTCAAAAGAGAGTGAGTTTAGATCCCGCATAGAGTCAAACTATGGAAAACAAGTGTCCCGTAAAGGGTAAAATCGCTTACCTCGCTAGCCGGACACTGCGGGCTGAATCCACGATCTTTGGTAGCGGATGCGGGAGCCTTGGCGCCCTTAAACAGCACCCTCCAGGCCTCTTCGTACGTAGTGTCGAAGAGCCTGCTCAAAGTCTGGTGCTGCGCCGAATCGAACTCCCACATATTGAAGTCCTGTTGTTGGCACGGGAGAATCCGGCGGATGAGCATGACCTGGACTATGCTGACAAGCTTGAGCTTCTTGTTCACTAGCTTTTGGACGCAGGCTTGGAGTCCGGTCAGCTTCTCTGAATCACCCCATGTCAGGCCACTCTCTTTCCAGGAGGTGAGCCGTATGGGGATGCCAGATCTGAATTCGGGGGCCGCTGCCCATTTAGGGTCACGCGGCTCGGTGATGTAGAACCACCCCGATTTCCACCCCTTAATGGTTTCCACGAAGGTGCCCTCGAGCCAAGTAACGTTGGGCATCTTTCCCACCATGGCGCCTCCGCACTCCGCTTGGCTGCCCTTCACAACCTTCGGCTTGACACTGAGTTCTTGAGCCACAAGCCGAAGTGCGGCTGGATGCAGAGGAAGGCCTCACACACGACGATAAATGCCGAGATGTTGAGGATGAAATTAGGGGCCAGATCATGGAAATCCAGGCCGTAGTAGAACATGAGCCCCCGGACAAAGGGATGGAGTGGGAAGCCCAGTCCGCGGAGGAAATGGGAAAGGAATACTACCCTCTCATGGGGCCCGGGGGTGGGGATGAGCTGCCCCTCATCGGGGAGCCGGTGCGCGATGTCGCTGGACAGATATCCGGCGCTGCGCAGCTTCTTGATGTGCCCCTCCGTAACGGAGGAGGCCATCCACTTGCCTCCCGCTTCGGACATAGTTGGAGAAGGTTGAGGTAAGATGTGCGGACTTGGGCGCTAGAGGTCGAGTTCACGGAGATGGATAAGCAAAGGAGGAAGAAGGCGTAGGTAAAATGGTGGATCTTTATCCCCTTATATGGGCGGACGAAACCATGCGTCCCCACCGGCCCGATAAAACTCGCTTATCTCCCAAGCGCCGCAATCAATGGCGCGGTTGGGTTACCCACGTCCGTATTGATGGGAATCCCGGAATAAGGGGAACACGATCTCTGCTTCGACAAGACGTGCCAAGGAAACCGCTTCGCTAAACGTGCTGAGGTGGTACAATAAAAACAATTCGAGTAAAGGCTTGGTAGTGGTGTGACGTCATGCCATAAAATATGTCAGCAGATTAAACTCATGTAAATATTATTCTCTCTACGGTGGTATGTGGAATTTATTTTGCAGAGCCGGACACTATCCTGGTGTTCACGATCTTCTATGAATTATTCGGAGGAGGAACCCACCTTGCAATGCCGAAGACAATATGTGCGCGGACTCGTCATCATTGAAGCCTGGTTCAGGGGCTACTGAGGGAGTCCTAGACTAGGGAGTGTCCGGATAGCCGAACTGTCATCATCGGCCGGACTCCAAGACTATGAAGATATAAGATTGAAGACTTCGTCCCGTGTCCGGATGGGACTTTCCTTGGCGTGGAAGGCAAGCTTGGCGATACGGATATGTAGATCTCCTACCATTGTAACCGACTCTGTGTAACCCTAGCCCTCTCCGGTGTCTATATAAACCGGATGGTTTTTAGTCCATAGGACGAACAACAATCATACCATAGGCTAGCTTCTAGGGTTTAGCCTCCTTGATCTCGTGGTAGATCTACTCTTGAAATACCCACATCATCAATATCAATCAAGCATGACGTAGGGTTTTTCCTCCATCAAGAGGGCCCGAACCTGGGTTAAACATCGTGTCCCTTGTCTCCTGTTACCATCCGCCTAGACGCACAGTTCGGGACCCCCTACCCGAGATCCGCCGGTTTTGACACCGACAACCACCATGTCGATGGTGCAAGTCAAGGTGCGCCAGCAGCCTTGCAACTGGCACGCTGTTTGGCATCTACTTCGAGTCTAGTTTTCTTCATGCGGCGGTAATAAATTATATGAGACTAGTAACTACTATTTTGTTTTTAGTGTTATTGGCATTAATGCATCGTGTATATATCATTTTTCTTATTGTACACAGATCGTCCCATGCAATGTGAGGTCTGAATTCAACAATCTGACTGGAGATTCTGTGACCTTTGAAGCTCCTGGGGCCCCTACACTATGGAGATCGAGAAAGGACGAAAGATGATGCGGGTGGGAGGAGATGGATGGGTCCATTTCATCGACAACATGTGTATCACCGGTGGTGAGTTGATCAGCTTCTCCTTCAGAGCTGAAAGACCCAAGCTGGCCATGATTTATGTCAACAAAGCAGAAGATTATGAGGATGATGAGGATGAGGAGGATGATGACGACCCACTCGGTGATGACATCGTAGCTCAAAGAATGAACTTGAGCGAGGAGGAGGTGTGCAACCTATGGGACATCATTCCGCCACGTGCTGACTTTGTCGGGGTGCCATTCGTGACCCACCTGACAAGTACCATGGTTGATCGGCATATCATGGTATGTTGCATTTACTATAGTTTTTAGAGTAATTTGATGATATGCTTTATTGTTATACTTAGTGTAGAGTCCGATGATATATATGCTTAGTGAATCTTATATGCTTTATTGTTATACTTTAGTGTAGAGTCCGATGATATATATGCTTAGTGAATCTTATATGCTTTATTGTTATACTTAGTGTAGAGTCCGATGATATATATGCTTAGTGAATCTTATATGTTTAGTGAATCTTATATGCTTTATTGTTATACTTAGTGTAGAGTCCAATGATATATATACTTAGTGAATCTTATATGCTTTATTGTTATACTTTAGTGTAGAGTCCGATGATATATATGCTTAGTGAATCTTATATGCTTAGTGAATCTTATATGCTTTATTGTTATACTTAGTGTAGAGTCTGATGATATATATACTTAGTGAATCTTATATGCTTTATTGTTATACTTTAGTGTAGAGTCCGATGATATATATGCTTAGTGAATCTTATATGCTTAGTGAATCTTATATGCTTCCTGTAGAATGTGTGAGGCTACTTACTAATTGGTATGTTTTTCTTATTCAGAAATTGCGAAAGAGCCTATCTGAGAGTTGTGGTATCAAGCTTGATGAAGAAGGCTCTGCTGGAATACGCCTTACCGCAAGGGGCTCCATCACCACTTGTGCGTACAGCATGGACACGGACGGTCGCACACACTTCAACTCGGTAGGGTGGAAGAGCTTCCTTGTCGGCAAGAATCTTCATGTTGGACAGGCAATCCTAATTACTATCAGGAACACCCACCGCCCAGGCTTGAGGATGATGGTCGTCATCGACATCATCTAGAACTACATATGCATGCGTGTGGCTGTTGAACCATATATATGCTAGTATGACTACCTAGTAGACTTATCAACTATGATCTATCCATGCATTGTTGATTGCTATATGAGTTTGTGAGATTGTGTGGTTATATTAAATGTGGTACTGTCATTAATGTTTGTGAGATGGTTCTGTGAACTTAGTTTATTTGCACTGGACTTGTCTTGATTTCCATGAATATTGCACCTGACTGCTTTTTTTATTTTTTATTTCTATTTGCCTAGTTGTAGCGTGGGGAGAAAATAGGGCGCTACTACTACGTGGTGGTAGTAGTAGCGCCGGTGGAGGAAGCAGCGCTACTAATAAGTATTTTAGCTGCAGCGCTTGTTCAGAAACGCGCTACTGTTAAATAATAGCTGTAGCGCCCTAGCAGTAGCGCGGGTGCCCGCGCTACTGGTATGTAAAAAACCAGGGCCACTAGTAAGCTTTTCTCTAGTAGTGATGTACGAAGAGAAGGAAGCCGAGCTAGATCGGCAGGACAACTTAGATGCTTTCGAAGAGGAGCGTGACGTCGCAAAAGCCCATTCCACATTCTATCAGCACCAGGCTCGAAGGTATCAAAGCAGAGAAGTAAGGGCCAAAACTTATAACATTGGCGAACTAGTTCTACGCCTCCCCGAGAAGAGGAATGACAAGCTCAAACCCAAGTGGGAGGGTCCCTTCATCATTGATAAAGTTCTCACCGGTGGAGCATACCGTCTATGCAGTGCATCTGATAACAGACTCGAGCCGAACCCATTGAAAGCGGCCAGACTCCGAAGATTCTACGCTTAGTGCCGAACTTAGTGTTCGTCTCCTTAACTCCGCTTCTGCAATTATGATCTATTTCTTCCTTTCTCGCCCTGTTTTTCCTTTTTAACAGAAATCCTTAAAACGGTACGGATGCCCTGATCGCTCCGACCGCACTATGCGTGCACACTATACCTAGGGGCTTCCTATTCGTGTAAAACCCCAAAAATTTAACCATGATTTGTTTATTAAAATTTTGCCAGGAAATTAAAATTTTATTTTCTCGGTTTATCTTTTGATTTCAGAACCTTTCTTTTCTTTGATATTATGGAGTTTTGCCCCAAGTTAAAACTTTTCAAAAATGTTGTTGGACTTGTATACCCTCCCTTGAAACATTGCTTTTTTCAATGGAGTTATTTATATGATTATTTTCCCTGAGCTTTATTTCTTTTTAAAATGATTTTTATAAGCTTTATAGCCTCTTTTGCACTGCAACCCTTTGATAATTTTTTTTAAAATCCCACCAAAATTAGGGGAGGTCAGTGGGAGTAAATTATTCATCTTTGTGCAAAAATCCACTGATGTTCTTTGAAAAATTTGGGCAAAACATCCTCTTTTGCTCTCTGGTCCAGTCTGGCTTTTTCTAGAGCAACTCTAAATTTTGTTGCTCTAATGCCCATGATCCTTCTCCTTCTTATAAACCACACTACAAAACCCTTAAGTCCAGGAGAGTGGCCCCATGGGAGTATTTTTGATCCATGTAATGATGCCCTTTATCTTCTGTCCAGAAATGATTTTCTCAAATACTTACACTAAAGAGTTTCTGTTTTTGACAAACTAACCTAGCCACCCTTTTTAGCTTCTAAAGAGACTAGGATCTGGAGATTTTGGCCACCCCAAGAGTTGCCTAGATGCTCTTAGCATTTTGTCAAACACCTTGAGTGCATGAGCAGTTTTGGCATAAGTTTTAGTTTACATTGGGAACTTGATCCTCTGATCAAACTAGCTTGTCCACTAATCTACTTGCACACCCTAGCCTATACCTGGTAATCCCCAGCCCCACCCAAGCCTCCTGGCATGCCCTGACATTTCGCCGAGCACCTGGTGCACGTGCTCTGGGCGGGCCCAGAGTGCACGTTTTGCACGCGTGCGCACCGAGCCGCCGCGTCTCACTGCCGCCTCCCCGTGCTCGTTCTGGCCACTCCCCTCTTGCAGCCAGCATGGCCGCCCCCTCCCTCGCTGCAGAGCTGTCCTGGAGCTCCACAGCACCGCCATCAGGTCGGCCCCGGCGGCTAGCGGCCGGCCACACTGGGTTCCTGCCACGGACGGCGCCGCCCGAGCCACACGCGTGCGCCAGCTGCCCTCTGGAGCAGTCAGAGCTCATCCACAAGCTCGTCTGCAAGCGCTCGTCGCCGCCACGTCCCCCCTGCTGCAACAGAACGGCGGTCCGCCGTCGGGCTTATCCACGGCCGCCGCGGGACCGACCTCAACCGCCTATATAAGGAGCCCCCGAGTCCAACCAGTCCCTCAGGTGACCTCAAGCCACCCACCTAGCACTCCCATAGCCGGCCATCAACCAGGGAAGGTCTTCTTCCTCGTCTCCGGCCAGTCCGGCCACCGCCACGTTTCAGTCCCGCTCCTCGCATCCAGAGCCTTCCCCCCCCTTCCAGCACCGTTGTTTGACTCGCCTCGACCTTGCGGAGCCGCCCAAACACTCAACTCCGTCGGGGAGCCACCGTAGCCCAAACCCCCAATTCACCCGTAGCCACCGTCCGCCGCAAAGCTCACCACCGGCGACTCCCTTCGCCCCCACCACCTTAACTACCACCGGGAGGACCGCCCCGAACTGGCGGATCCATCCCTACCCTCTGGATCCCGCGAGGAGCCGCCAATCGCCGGCAACGATCGCCGGAGCGCCGCCTCTGTTCGGCCAGAGGAGGAAGGAGGCGGGGGAGAGTGGTCAAACCTGACCAGTGGGCCCCATGGACCCACTGTCAGTGACCCAGCGCTGGACCACGCTGGACTAAGTGAAGGCGTAAACACCAGAGTACATCTTCAACATGTATTCTTTCCGAAACGTTTTTCTTTTTTCTGTATTATTTTTTTAAAACAGAATTTGACCAAACTTTGACTAACCATATCTTTTAAAATATAACTCCAAATGAGTTGATTCTTTTTCCTACCTCTCTCAAATTTTGTCTAGTTTATTTTCAGATTTATTTGAAAAAATTTCAGACAACTTTTTTGTACTGTTTTGAAACTATGTATTAATTCAAATTTTTAAATAGGATTTTTGGAGAGAGAAGAAAACTTTCAAAAGTTTTGGGAATGCACCCTGCCTCTCCACAACTTGATGGCAAGCATTCTGAACCCTGGCTTAATAATTTCGTGTATTTTTTGACACGATTATAACACCACCTTAATGCAGAGAACTCGTTATTTTACGTGGTGATATGATGATTTGCATGAATGCATATTGGTTATTTCCCAGGTGTTGGAAATGGTCATACTTGTGACAGTAATCATCCTCGTATGCTTTTCGTGCCTGCTGGAAGGAAACCGGGAAAGTCTCTGTCTTGGGTAGACCTAAGCTTGTCCCTAGTTCCTCGTCGAGACGAGTGTGTCTGGTATGGCATGATGGGGTATGATGAGTGGTGATTCTGTCTGTTGGATGAAATATATTTGTTATGCTAATCATGTAGGGAATACTTAAACCTCCCGAGTCGACCATAGATCGAGTCTTGTTCCAGCAACCCCCATACTTGTTTCGTACTACCACTTGTCCCTTCCGCAGGTAGGGTACAGTTCAGTAAATTGTCAACCCCTTTCTTGGCGCACACCGTACAGAGAGGCCATGGTGGAAGATACCGGCTGCATCCGGTAGGCAGGCCACCTGGTCCGGGGGCATGGGTGTTTCCGGTTGGGACCGAGAGGGGGGCACCCCTTTAGGCGCCGGTAAGTTAAGCTGGTGTGTGCGGGTCAGGTGTGTTTTCAATTAAAAGGCTGTAGATGGAATTAGTCCCGATGGACTAAAGGAATCCGTTACTCGTGGGTAAAGAGTACACCCTCTGCAGAGGTCAAACCTATTCAAATAGCCGTGTCCATGGTTAAGGACTACAGTCTGGGTTGGGTCAAGTGTCGGTCTTAGTGTCGGTCTTCAGAGGAGAAACTGCTAAACCAGAACATGGATCATGACATGTGACTCATGATGATTATGATTATTATTATTATGGACTAACCCTTTATATTAAATGGAGTATTGAGTATCCCTGGGACGGTTCTACCTCCTGGATATTCGATGTGATTGTTTTCTTATAAGCCCTTTATGTGGTGTCGCTGAGACGCCCGACTGTGGCATGCTTGTTATTTCTATTATTTATAAGCCCATTATGTGGTGTCGCTGAGACGCCCGACTGTGGCCTGCTTGTTAATTATTTACTCTATAAGTCATTTATGTGGTGTCGCTCAACGCCCGAATGAGGCATGATCGTTATTTACTATCCTTTCGAGGCGTCGCTTCAGACACCCGATCGGTGCATTTTATTACTACTCTATTATTGCACATTCATGTTGTATATAAATAACCTACTTGCATGCCTCAGGGATTTTATTTTATGACTAACATTGTGATCATAGAATATTTTAGTGCATGATTATCGTTTGTGATATTATACCCGTGTTCATAATGTTTGCGAGTACATTTAAAGTACTCACTGGCTTGTCCCTGGCTATTGTCTTGGCCAGATTTCTTGCTTGGAGAGTAGCGTTGCGATGTCAGCCCAGAACCCATGCAATGGTGACAACAGCCTCGCAAAGATAGGAGTTAACCTGGTCAGCTGTTCCTATGGGAAATGGAGCCCCATAGACGCTGATGTACCACAAACCGCTTCCGCCATCAACCACTAGCAACCTTGTGTTGTACTCATAGGCCAGAATGGTCTTGTACTTCATATTATGTATTTTTGCTTGGAGTTTCTGTATCAAGTTGGTGCCTCATCAGCTAACAGTAATCCTGGGGCTGGTGAGCACAAAGGCCATTTTCTGGGAAATTAATACCCGAAAAACTGGTCGTGACAAACTTGGTATCAGAGCCAGGCTCACCATGGGCTAATCCTATCCTAGCCAGGTCGAAAAACCTAGCCCCAGCCAAGCTTCCCGTGCAAGATAGCCTCATAGTGACCCAACACTTTTTGGCAGTCGGTGCCCAACCTATCCGCCTAGCCTGTCGATGACGCGCTAGTGACCGACACCTAGATTGTCCCATTCGCAAGCTTGCGAAGGAAGACCCCGTCCCCTTTTTCTATAAAAAGGACACGCTAGCCTCAACCCAGCACAACACAACCTCTTTCCCCAAACCGAGTTATAATGCCTGGCCCCATCATGCACAATGAGACCACAGCAACCAACCTTGGAGGCTTTGTGACCGTGCTCGCAAACCTCACCCGCCGTGCCTTTGCATTAGAAGAGCCCCCAGAATATGTTGTGTACCAAGGACCCATGAGCGGTGAAAGCCTTCAATTCTGGGCCACTGTACACGTCTATGGTAGGGGTCTATCGCCCGAACGCCCCTACCGGTTCACCGGAAGGACGACTTCCTTTGAGCCACAAGCCATCCAACTAGTGGCTCGAGAGGCTATAGTTCAACTCCGACACTTGTCGCCCAGAGTTAACTGTCGCTCATTCTACTACTACCCCAGTCGTGACGGGTATGGTAGGCCACCCCAAGTTGCCAACGGAGATCACGAGACAGATCTTGCATTGTTGCATCTGGTGCGCTATGTAAGTGCATTAGAGGATTTGTTCGATCAAATTACTCTTGATCTGATCGCAGCTCGTGGAGAACTGATACACCGAGCCCCGACGGGAAGAGAAGATGAGCCCAACGCCGACAACCCAGTCGTGCTGTTCGGACAATCGATCGAGTCTTTAAGGTCTGCCCCAGTCATCGACCAAAACATCTTGATGTCCCCAGAAGTGCTTCGTCGCCTTTTGGGAACACGCTCCAACGGGATTGTGGCCAACAATCCCCGGGATGGTCATCATCGCTACCCCGACCCTGCAGCTCCTCAACCCCCTCTAGCTAATCCCGACGGTGAAAACCGTGGAGAAGCCTCGACGTCTGCAAGGCACGCCCCCGTAGATATTAATGAGGTAGACTAAGTCACTCGAGTAGTACCGAGTCTTAGTATGTCCACGCCCTGTAACTGTGTGATCCTGTATCACCACAATTAAATACTATTTGCTTGTGCACCCCTATTTTTATAGTAGCCATGCATAAGTATGTTGGTGTGCGATTGCATTTTTAACCCGGGCGTAACTGCCAACCCCGATGACACAGAGTTTGTGCTATGAGTAAATTTTTTTTGTTTCAACCAACAGGAATGATATTTTTCTAAAACAACTCTAAACAAATCTCGAGGACGAGATTTTTCCTAAGGTGGGTAGTGTTGTAACACCCCAAAAATTTAACCATGATTTGTTTATTAAAATTTTGCCAGGAAATTAAAATTTTATTTTCTGGGTTTATATTTTGATTTCAGAACCTTTCTTTTCTTTGATATTATGGAGTTTTGCCCCAAGTTAAAAACTTTCAAAAATGTTGTTGGACTTGTATACCCTCCATTGAAACATTGCTTTTATCAATGGAGTTATTTATATGATTATTTTCCCTAAGCTTTATTTCTTTTAAAAATGATCTTTATAAGCTTTAGAGCCTCTTTTGCACTACAACCCTTTGATAATTTTTTTAAAAATCCCACCAAAATTAGGGGAGGTCAGTAGGAGTAAATTATTCATCTTTGTGCAAAAATCCACTGATGTTCTTTGAAAAATTTGAGCAAAACATCCTTTTTTGCTCTCTGGTCCAGTCTGGCTTTTTCTACAGCAACTCTAAATTTTGTTGCTCTAATGCCCATGATCCTTCTCCTGCTTCTAAAACCACCCTACAAAACCCTTAAGTCCAGGAGAGTGGCCCCATGGGAGTATTTTTTATCCATGTAATGATGCCCTTTATCTTCTGTCCAGAAATGATTTTTCTCAAATACTTACACTAAAAAGTTTCGGTTTTTAACAAACTAACCTGGCCACCCTCTTTAGCTTCTAAAGAGACTAGGATCTAGAGATTTTGGCCACCCCAAGAGTTGCCTAGATGCTCTTAGCATTTTGTCAAACACCTTGAGTGCATGAGCAGTTTTGGCATAAGTTTTAGTTTACATTGTGAACTTGATCCTCTGATCAAACTAGCTTGTCCACTGATCTACTTGCACACCCTAGCCTATACCTGGTAATCCCCAGCCCCACCCAAGCCTCCTGGCATGCCCTGACATTTCACCGAGCACCTGGTGCGCGTGCTCTGGGCGCGCCCAGAGCACACGTTTTGCACGCGGGCGCACCGAGCCGCCACGTCTCACCACCGCCTCCCCGTTCTTGTTTTGGCCACTCCCCTCTCGCAGCCAGCACGACCGCCCCCTCCATCGCCGCAGAGCCGTCCCTGGAGCTCCACAGCGCCGCCGTCAGGTCGGCCCCTACGGCTAGCGGCCGGCCACAATGGGTTCCTGCCATGGACGGCGCCGCCCGAGCCACACGCTTGCGCCAGCTGCCCTCTGGAGTAGTCCTAGCTCATCCACAAGCTCGTCTACAAGCGCTCGTCGCCGCCACGTCCCCCCTGCTGCAACAGAACAGCGGTCCGCCGTCGGGCTTATCCATGGCCGCCGCAGGACCGACCTCAACCGCCTATATAAGGAGCCCCCGAGTCCGTCCAGTCCCTCAGGCGACCTCAAGCCACCCACCTAGCACTCCCATAGCCGGCCATCGACTAGGGAAGGTCTTCTTCCTCGTCTCCGGCCAGTCCGGCCGCCGCCACGTTTCGGTCCCGCTTGTTGTACCCAGAGCCTTCCCTCCCCTTCCAGCACCGCCGTTCGACTCATCTCGACCTTGCGGAGCCGCCCAAACACTCAACTCCGTTGGGGAGCCACCGTAGCCCAAACCCCCAATTCACCCTAGCTACCGTCCACCGCAAAGTTCACCGCCGGTGACTCCCTTTGCCCCCACCACCTTAGCTACCACCGGGAGGACCGCCTCGAACTGGTGGATCCATCCATGCCTTCCGGAGCCCGTGAGGAGCCGCCAATCACCGGCGACGATCGCCAGAGCCCCGCCTCTGTTCGGCCAGAGGAGGAAGGAGGCGGGGGCTACTGGTCGAACCTAACCAGTGGGCCCCATGGACCCACTATTAGTGACCCAGCGCCGGTCCACGCTGGACTAAGTGAAGGCGTAAACACCAGAGTACGTCTTCGACGTGTATTCTTTCTGAAACGTTTTTCTTTTTTCTATATTATTTTTTTGAAAACAGAATTTGACCAAACTTGACTAACCATATCTTTTAAAATATAACTCCAAATGAGTTGATTCTTTTTCCTACCTCTCTCAAATTTTGTTTAGTTTATTTTCAGATTTATTCGAAAAAATTTCAGACAACTTTTTTGTACTGTTTTGAAACTATGTATTAATTAAAAAATTTAAATAGGATTTTTGGAGAGAGAAGAAAATTTCAAAAGTTTTGGGAATGCACCCTGCCTCTCCACAACTTGAAGGCAAGCATTCTGAACCCTGGCTTAATAATTTCGTGTATTGTTTGACACAATTATAACACCACCTTAATACGGAGAACTCGTTATTTTACGTGGTGATATGATCATTTGCATGAATGCGTATTGGTGATTTCCTTGCTGTTGGAAATGGTCATACTTGTGACAGTAATCATCCTCGTATGCTTTTCGTTCCTACCGCAAGGAAGTTGGGAAAGTCTCTCTCTTGGGTAGACCTGAGCTTGTCCCTAGTTCCTCGTCGAGACGTGTGTGTCCGGTATGGCATGATGGGGTATGATGAGTGGTGATTCTGTCTGTTGGATGAAATATATTTGTTATGCTAATCATGCAGGGAATACTTAAACCTCCCGAGTCGACCATAAATTGAGTCTTGTTCCAGCAACCCCCATACTTGTTCCGTACTACCAGTTGTACCTGCCGCAAGTAGGGTACAGTTTAGTAAATTGTCAACCCCTTTCTTTGCACACACCGTACAGAGAGGCCATGGTGGAAGATACCAGCTGCATCCGGTAGGCAGGCCACCTGGTCCGGGGGCATGGGTGTTTCCGGTTGGGACCAAGAGGGGGAACCCCTTAGAGCGCGCGATATAAATTTCATCCCATGCTAATCGAGGTTGTAGCCTCCCCACTTAGAGTTTTGCTTGACAGGTGTCGTGGGTGATTCCAGGCGCCGGTAAGTTAAGCTGGTGTGTGCGGGTCAAGTGTGTTTTCAATTAAAAGGCTATAGATGGAATTAGTCCCGATGGACTAAAGGAATCCGTTACTCATGGGTAAAGAGTACACCCTCTGCAGAGGTCAAACCTATTCGAATAGCCGTGTCCATTGTTAAGGACTACACTCTGGGTTGGGTCAAGTGTCGGTCTTAGTGTCGGTCTTTGGAGGAGAAACTGCTAAACCAGAACATGGATCATGATGTGTGACTCATGATGATTATGATTATTATTGTTATGTACTAACCCTTTATATTAAATGGAGTATTGAGTATCCCTAGGACGGTTCTACCTCCTGGATATTCACTGTGATTGTTTTCTCATAAGCCCTTTATGTGGTGTCGCTGAGACGCCCGACTGTGGCATGCTTGTTATTTCTATTATTTATAAGCCCTTTATGTGGTGTCACTGAGACGCCCGACTATGGCCTGCTTGTTAATTATTTACTCTATAAGCCCTTTATGTGGTGTCGCTCAGACGCCCGACTAAGGCATGCTCGTTATTTACTATCCTTTCGAGGCGTCGCTTCAGACACCCGATCGGTGCATTTTATTACTACTCTGTTATTGCACATTCATGTTGTATATAAATAACCTACTTGCATGCCTCAGGGAATTTATTTTATGACTAACGTTGTGATCATAGAATATTTCAGAGCATGATTATCATTTGTGATATTATACCCGTGTTCATAATGTTTGCGAGTACATTCAAAGTACTCACTGGCTTGTCCCCGGCTATTGTCTTGGCCAGATTTCTTGCTTGGAGAGGAGCGTTGCGATGTCAGCCCGGAACCCACGCAATGGTGGCAACAGCCTCGCGAAGATAGGAGTTAACCATGTCAGCTGTTCCTGTGGGAAATGGAGCCCCATAGACGTTGATGTACCACAAACCGCTTCCGCCATCAACCACTAGCAACCTTGTGTTGTACTCATAGGCCAGAATAGTCTTGTACTTCATATTATGTATTTTTGCTTGGAGTTTCTATATCAAGTTGGTGCCTCATCAGCTAACAGTAATCCCGAGGCTGGTGAGCACAGAGGCCATTTTCTGGGAAATTAATACCCGAAAAACCGGTCGTGACAATTCGGAAGCTAAATGTAACTACTTTAATTGCTTCTTGCCAGCCACATACGCATTTTTCTTTCCATATGTGCCTTTTCTTCACCATTATATGCATCGATATGACTTATGTTTTGGCCATGTTGGGTTGCCTGGCTCTTGTGTTTATGCCCTACGTTCCCGTTAATTCGGCTAGGGCATAAGGGGAGCACCTCTGCGATTGTTACTGCGGTTGAGCCAAATGTGTACCTCAGACTGGGTGAAGCCGAAAGCTAGCGTTCTTAAGGGAATATTCGGTCGGTGAACAAAAGATGTTCTCGTTCGTTACAATGTAAATCCCCAAATGTTTTGTTTCCTGCGCTTCTGTTTGTAGTTCGGTCATGCACATCGATGCATGCGCACCCAGAGAAAGGAACCCCTAACGGAACTATTCTCTGTGGAAGATGTTTCTTACTATACATGTAATATAACATAACTAGTTGGGTACTTGTATGTTCAAGCACTTATGACCCCTACTCCTGGTTTCCACGCATAGCCCGGTTTTTCATAACTGTGCGGGTATTCAGATACACTCCGGCTGTCGGGTCTGGGGGCTGAAGCGAAAAGGTCCGCCATGACAAATGAATTTCAATCCGGCTAGGGAGTACATAAGTCCATTCAAATTACATCATCATTTAGACTGACTATACTCTTCCTCTATACCATCCAACAGGCTGTCTAGCTTACAATCCTGTTGGGAATACTTTGCAACTAACGCTACTTGGTCATATACCATACTAACGGGTATTTCTTGCCCATCGGACCCCACCAGTCCGACTTCGGCCATATGGTTGGGGTCAGCCCTGGCGTATCGCGTCTTCACCATGGCCCAAGCTTCCCTCGCACCTTGCTGGCAAGCTGATATCTTCCATAAATGGAAGCGCAGCTGTGCTCCTTTGAGCATCTCTACAAGATCGCTCATGCCTCCTGGCACGGCGGAAGATGGCCACAAGGCCTGGGCAATACCCTGCATCACCTGCCAAGCTCGTTCGTGCAGTTGTGAAAGCTCTTGCAGCACATCGCCCGTGGATCCGGGCATCTCCTCTTCAGGACGGCCCGTCAGCATACCTACAGACATAACTCTGTTAATACGCTTCCTCGCCGAAGTGTGCTACAGTTCGTTTAAAAGCACTTACTATAAATACTGCGTCGAAGCCTCCGGTTCTCCTTCACAGAGTCCGCGAGCTGAGCCTAAACATCTTTCAATTTGACGCTCAGTCGGATATTAGCATCTTGGAGCTTATTCTTCTCCTGAGTAGTCTGCATCAGCACGCGTTCGCCCGCCTTCAGCTGACTTCGCAGATGCGGTTCATTATCTTCCACAGTCTTCGGCTTTTCTCCTGGATTGTCTGCAAAATCTTTCGTTAGATTTATAAACCATGCCGAATAAACAACTGGTAGAAGGAAAATATTACCAGAAGAGGCCTTTTTAGATTCCTCTTGTTCAGCAACATTGGCCTTCATTTGGGCCTTACATTCCTCTAGCTCTTGAGACAATTGGGCATTCTTCTCTACAAGAACCTATGCATTTAATGATCCTTAAATCAGTTGTGCCAACTGTTTCAAGTCTCAGGGGCTACTACTACACATACTTATTAAATTTTCTTACCCGTATATCCTTCACATACTGGTCCGTTGCTCTGGCAAGTCCATCTTGAGCAGCGTGGATATATGTGTGTCCGTAATTGAAGTCATTAAATACCTCTTCGGAAAAAATACCACCGCGAAGTATGGCCCGTCGGTGCCGGTGATTCATGGCGCTCTCCACTTCAGAATTTGTGGCGGAAAGCCTATCAGTATCCTCTGCAGGAGGACAGTTCGGCACTGTCCCCACATCAACCTCCGCCCGTGAATCCGGTTCCGGAATCCGGCTGCTGGAGGCGTGGCCGGTAGGATCCCCGGATATAGTCCGACGTTTTCTGCCAGGATATAATTTAAGCCGTCACGCCTCGACAAAAAGACCAAATAACCACGGGGCAAGTTTAATGAATACCTCTACGCCTGTGTCTCGGTCTTAACTGCCTTCCTTTTAAGCCTACCTTGTATAGGCGCCTCTTGCTGAGAAGCCACCGCGGGTTCCACGCAGCGTCCTGATGGCCATCTCTATAAAAATACGACATGTGAGTATAAGGTACGGCATAATGAAGGAATCCTTTCGGAAAGATGGGACCCCGACATTACTTACATGCGACACAGGAAGCAGTCCGGGATAATCCGCGATGATAGCCACTAAAGAGCCACCACTGCTTGCCTGGTAGAAAGTCCCTTTGACAAATTCCACGAATATGTCCGGATCTTCTTCAAGTCCGGGGTCGAGAGCCCGGCCGGGATCCTCTGGCTGCGGAGAGGGGCCGTTGAACTCTTTAACGGCCTTCCTTATATCCTACTTTGAAACAACAAGGTAAATAATTGTGAAAAAGGAGGTTAGAATGGACAGAGTCGAGTAAAGGATGACAACTTACCCAGCTCCGGGGGTTGTGCATGGAAAATCCATTCTGCGGTTTAATGCGGAGGAACTCCTCTTCTTCTCCCTTATACAAATCGGACAGTATCCTCGCCAGACACGTGGCGGAGTCCGGACATTTGCGACCGCTATCGGTGTCAAAACCGGCGGATCTCGGGTAGGGGGTCCCGAACTGTGCGTCTAAGGATAATGGTAACAGGAGGCTGGGGACACGATGTTTACCCAGGTTCGGGCCATCTCGATGGAGGTAATACCCTACTTCCTGCTTGATTGATCTTGATGATATGAGTATTACAAGAGTTGATCTACCACGAGATCAGAGAGGCTAAACCCTAGAAGCTAGCCTATGGTATGATTGTTGTTGGTGTTGTTGTTGTTGTTGTTGTTATTAAGTCCTATAGACTAAACCCTTCGGTTTATATAGACACCGGAGGGGGCTAGGGTTACACAGAGTCGGTTACAGAGAAGGAGATGTATAATCCAGATCGCCAAGCTTGCCTTCCATGCCAAGGAGAGTCCCATACAAACACAGGACGGAGTCTTCAATCTTGTATCCTCATAGTCCAACAGTCCGGCCAAAGTATATAGTCCGGCTGTCCGGATACCCCCTTATCCAGGACTCCCTCAGTAGCCCCTGAACCAGGCTTCAATGATGATGAGTCCGGCACGTAGATTGTCTTCGGCATTGCGAGGCGGGTTCCATCTCCGAATACTCCAAGATAAATTCCGAACACAAGGACCGTGTCCGGCTCTGCCAGATAAATTCCATATATCGCCGTAGAGAGAATAATAATCCACGAACCTAATCTGCTAACAACTCTTTGAAACGTCACACCACTGACCGGCTCTTATTCGAACCATTTTTTCAATAGGCTACCGCGCACATTACGAGGCGGTTCCATTGGCACGTCTTGTCGAAGCAGAGATCGTGTCCCTCTTATTATGGGATCCTCATCAATACGAGTATGGGTAATCCAACCGTGCCTATTGGCATGACTCCGTGTTTTTAGGCAAGTCCCGAACGACCACGTTGGGGACGCTTGATATTCTTCTCCCTTTATAGAGGGGTCGAGGCCTATCCCTCTATCTCCACACTTGCGCCTTCTTGCACCTCGAGTTCCAACACCCAAAGCTCAAGCTTAAGCACCTCGGATCTTTGATCATGTCCGGATCCGACCATCAAGGCCAGTGGATGGCCTCCTCTGTCATAGAGGAGGATATTGCGAAGCTCAGGGAGGCCGGGTATTTGACCACCGATGTTAAGCACGGACTTCCCGCCCCCAAACAGGTTATCCCCACTCCCGAGCACAACGAGAGCGTTGTATTTGTCTCCCACTTCCTCCAGGGTTTGGGATTTACTCTTGATCCCTTCGTGAGGGGGCTCATGTTCTACAACGGGCTAGATTTCCACGATCTAGCTCCGGATTCCATCCTCCACATCTCGTCATTTATCGTTGTGTGCGAAGCTTTTCTCCACATCACTCCCCACTTCGGCCTATGGCTCAAGACTTTCAATGTGAAGCTGAAGATGATTGAGGGGCGACAGGTAGAGTGCGGAGGCGCCATAATAAGCAGGAATGCCGATGCCCCATGGCCCGAAGGCTCCTTCCCAGGGATATCCGATCTATGGTAATGGAGGTGGTTCTATATCACAGCCCCCAGAGGCTGAAAGTGGGCGGCCGCCCCTGCCTTCCGCTCGGGCCCTCCGCCTCTACTGGCATCGTGGGCCAACGTGGGACTAGACTGGGGAACTGCAAACGATGTACCAACGTTGCAGAGCCGCATTCGGGAGCTTCTCGAGAGGGACATTAGTCTTGTCAAAATAATGCAAGTAATGCTAGTTCAGCGGGCCTTGCCGTGCTAACGGCAACCTCTCTGGATGTGGGAGTTCAATACAGAAGGTCCGCGCAGCACTTCCTGGGCATGACACCCGAGGGAATGTATAAGTTGTTCTTCGGATCACGAATAAAGTGTCCAGACACCACCGAGGATGCGGGCCTGTGTTGCAATCGCCCAGATACCCAAGTAAGTAACCCTATAACCGAACCCCTTGCTTATATTTGTCATAGCATTGCACTGAATACTGTCCGCGGCCAGGATTGGCTTAGTAAGGTGGAGAGGATCAGGTGTCTGGCCCCGCTTCCCGAAGGCCCGCCCGGTCCGGCAATGGCCAGGATGCTTGAGCGGGCGCTAAGACAAGTGCCATCGGAGAAAGGCGAAGGGAAGAGCGGAAAAGCCAAGGGTGAGACTCACACATTGTACATCCGAACCGGGGGAATTAATGTCTCCATGGAGGAGGTGAATCGGGGAGGTGATTCTGAGATTCCCTCCCCCCGCGGGAAGAAGAGGGCCGCTTCCAAAGACTTGGAGACGGGGGCGCCTAAACAAGGGAAGAGAACTTCGCCAAAGGGCCCTTCCCCGAAGGCATCCTCACCGCACAGTGCCCCGCTAATGGGCCAGCCCTCCAGCGAGCCATAAGTTTAATAAACAAGTAGCTTATTCTTTTTCCTCTGAGAGTAATAACCAGGACCTTTTTTTTGCAGTCCGGCTAGTAGTTCATCTCAACAGGGTTCGTCCTTGGGGGATCTTCTTCCGGAGATGATGGAGAGTGAAACCCCACCTACCTCTCCGCCCTATGGGGCAGGCGACCCTGAGGTATCGTCACGGAGGAGTCCAGATCCAATGGGGCCAGAAGCTGACACTTCGGCCGCCCCGAGCCCAGCGTGTTCGGCTCCTGTGGCAGACAATGAAAAGGGTCCGGAAGAGTCCGGTGCCCGGCCGAACATACTGACGGGCCTCCTGGAGTCAGCTTCTCTCTCGGAGGATCACCGTACACTAATGGGTACGGTGTTGGAGAAAATTTCCTTCGCCACAAGCGGGTTAAATGAAGCTTTTAGGAGCTTGGTCAAAGGCTTTGAGGTAAGCACTGAAATATGCCGTTTTGGTTGCACTGCACGCGATAGATGTGCTCTGTTTAGATAGTAGCCCCTGCGACTATGGTTGCCATCCGATGGCTGCAAACGGAGGATCACAATCCTAGGTAATCATCGCGCTTGTGTTGATGTGCAGGTTGCTAAGGGTCCAGCGATAGACTAGAATGCTGAACTTGCCGAACTAAGGCGACAAATTGATGTGGTGGATACTGACGTCACGCTTATAAATAAGCGGATTGACGAGTCATAGAGTATGTGCTCGTTTTCCTTATTTGCTTTAGGAAATTGTAAGGAGGTTGTAATATTAATATGATGCGATGTGGCTGCAGGCGGAGCTGCTGCCATTGAGGCCCTGAGGGCGGAGCTTGCCCTAGCCAAGGAACAAGCCCGGGTCAGCAATGCGGCTGCTCTAAAGGCGGCCGAAGACTTGAAAGCCGAACATGCCGCTCATCTTCGAAGCAAATAAAAGATAGACGAGATGGCTGTGGAGCTGAGGGACGCCACCGGCCGGTATGAGCTTCTCGAGTAGGAGAATCAGGCGAAGGCGGCTGACCTGAAGAAGGCGCTGGATTTGGCTAAGGAGACGCACTCTGAAATTAGAGACGCGTGGGAGGAACTTCGACAAGCAGGAGAAATCGCGGCTGGAAATCCTTATTTGTTGCGAATGAAGTTTGTAGATCCAAAATATGCTCCGTTGGATAAGCTATGGAGTGTTGTAGATGAGTATGCAGACTTGGCGAAGAGTGCGGCTGATGCGACCAAGTTGTTCAAGGACCATAAAGATAACAAAATAGAAAGGTTGTTCTGGTCGCAATTTAATGCCCCAGTGCACTCCTTACCCTTGAGTGAGAAGATGGCCGCTATAGCCGAGCTCCATAGGCTGTCCGGCCTTGCAATGAGGTCTGTAATAGACCATCTGTGGCCGAAGGGGCCGAAGCCGGACAATTACTTTGGTTTGGTGCAACAATTATTTGGTGCCAAAGCGCGAATAGATGCCGAGAAGAGGTCGGCATGCATAGAGGGTGCGCGGATGGCCCTTGCCCGTGTGAAGACATACTGGGAAGATATGGAGGCCACCACCATTGCAACCCAGGGTCCGGCAGGAAGCCAAGACCCAGCCGAGCACTATTTTGAGCAGGTCATAGAAGGTGCCCGTAGAATAGAGGCTCAGTGCTCGAAGAATGTCATGTTTGAGTGACGATTATATTAATTGTAAACAATCATGTGTTTAATTATAGAGGATGTTTTTTATACTTTTGCCTGAAAGTATTATAATGTCTCCTGTGCGGCTGTTTATGTATGCATATAACGTGAAAGTTAGCAGTCATTGGCTTCAGCCCCCACGCACATATTGCAGGGGTGTTCGAGAAAATATGCATGAACACACTTGATCCAATGTCTTGGTCCGTTAAGGAGGTGATCGCACGTCGAACCAGGCAACCGGACTATATAGCTGTAACACTTTTCACTTAGCCGTAGGAGTTTGAAAGGTGGGGTTACTATGTAGGCCCTAGTACTTCCGCGAGCGTCCGGATACGGTGCGCGTACTTGACCGGGAAACCGGTCCTTAGTTAATGCGGAGAAAGCCTATAGATTCCGATGAGTCCTCGAGTGGTTGACCAGTCTCTCGTTGTATCATGACAGTCAATTTTCGGCTTCCTCTATTGAGGTGCTCATCCGGAATAACCAGGGCACAATCGCAGTAGTTCTCCTTTGGGCGCCTTAGCCGATAGAATGGAATGTAAGGCAGCAAACCCAGGAGCCGGGCTAACCCAACATTTGACCAAAGACATGATTCACAGCTGATGCATATAAGGCCAAACTCGCGACGCCGAACACTCCCGAAGGTATTCGGACTTTATAACATATATTGGGCTGAATAACGCCCTTGACCCTGTAATTCCAGGTACGTGCATTGATCTGTCGTGGCAAAAAGCCTATAACGCCAGTATCCCTTATGGGTGTATGAAATACCCATGGGATGTCGAGCAACAAAAGACAGTAAAGAAGGTCTACGCAGGGGCTTAATCTAAAGAGAACCCTGTGGGCGGGGCCCTACTGCACGTCTGCGCCTTTGTCTCCGTTGTGCCGTATCCTGGAAGGGTGTCGCACTGGTAGTGTCTGTAGGAACGAAAACTCATGAAAAAAAGAGTAAGCGTGCGAAAAGTTAATTATTCTCGATGGATGTTCGAGATATTTGCCTATTAGTGAGGCAAGCCGAATTGTGGGCTTTGTTACATGTTTGCAGCCCCTCGTATTATTTATGGGGGCACATGTACATCACCTAGCTCAGGTTTATCTGAGCTATTGGGAAAAATGGTGTACTGGACTCGTCTAGCCGTGTCCGTGGTCTTGACGACTGGTCATGCATTCCGGTGGGAGAGGCCGCCTAGAGTCCGGCAGCGTGAGCTGCCGCATGCTGCTCTATGTTTCCACTAACCGTTATGACGCCGCGTGGACCGGGCATCTTGAGTTTAAGGCAGGCGTAGTTCGGTGTTGCGTTAAAGCAAGCGAAAGCCGCTCTTCC
This sequence comes from Triticum timopheevii, assembly GCA_963921465.1. Classification (NCBI taxonomy): domain Eukaryota; kingdom Viridiplantae; phylum Streptophyta; class Magnoliopsida; order Poales; family Poaceae; genus Triticum; species Triticum timopheevii. The sequence goes on from OY997271.1 coordinate 91,684,471, forward strand.
AAGCAATGCATGATAATCGCCGCTGAAGGGAGCGATGTTGAAGAGTAAGTTCTCGCTTATGAAGTTATCGGGAGAACCGAATGTCACTTCTAATACGAGGGAGCCCCAACAGTGGGCCACGACGCCTGGAATCACTCCATTGAGGGTGGAGCTATTTTGGCTTATTCTGGATGGGCCTATCCCCATCTTGCGGATGGTGTCTTGATATATCAGATTACGACTACTGCCGCCGTCCATTAGGACACGAGTGAGATGGTATCCATCAATTATTGGGTCGAGCACCAAGGCAGCCGATCCTCCGTGCCGGATATTGCCCGGGTAGTCCCTGTGATCAAAAGTGATCGGGCAGGCCGCCCAGGGATTGAATTTGGGGGCGACAAACTCTGTGTGAGTTGCGTGTACCATGTTTACCGTTTTGACTTCTGGTGGGAATTGTTTCTGGACCTTGGTGTTCGGCTGGAGAGGCTCATCCTCATCTTCGCTTGGTGTTTCCCTTCTATTATGTTCGGCGTTTAACTTGCCGGCCTGCTTGAAGACCCAACATTCTTTGTGGGTATGATTTGCAGGTTTGTTGGAAGTGCCATGGATTTGGCACAATCTGTCCAGGACTTTATTCAGGATGGATGGTCCCTCTTTACTGCCCTTAAATGGCTTCTTTCCTTGACCAGGTCGAGAGCCCCTGAATTCGGCGTTAACCGCTGTGTAGTCCGGACTATCGTTATTCCGACATTTGTGCTTAGTGTGCCGTGGCTTCCCGTTGCCATCTCGAATTTCGGATGTGCCTGGGTCGTTGGTTCCTCTACGGGCCAACCAGCTGTCCTCACCCACACAAAATCGGGTCATAAGGCTTGTTAAGGCTGCCATCATCCTCGGCTTTTCTTGGCCGAGGTGTCTGGCAAGCCACTCGTCTCGGATACTGTGTTTGAAGGCCGCTAAGGCTTCAGCATCCGGACAGTCGACAATTTGATTCTTCTGAGCGAGGAATCTGTTCCAAAAATTAAATCGTCAGCATCCGGAGGCCGGACATAGGTTCCTTGAAAGTTGGCCCCGAAAGCATCCTCAAGTTCCTCCCAACTTCCAATTGAGTCTTCGGGGAGGCTTTTCAGCCAGTGACGAGCCGGTCCTTTTAACTTGAGGGGAAGGTATTTGATGGCATGGAGGTCATCCCCACGAGCCATGTGTATGTGAAGGATAAAATCTTCAATCCAGACCCCAGGGTCCGTCGTTCCGTCGTATGGCTCTATATTCACGGGTTTGAATCCCTGTGGAAATTCATGATCCAGGACCTCATCGGTGAAGCACAGGGGGTGCACAGCCCCTCTGTATCTGGCCGTGTCGCGGCATGCTATCGGCTGTTGTTGCTCCCAGTGTTGATTCCGGACTGGCATTTGATCAGTATGATCGTCGTGGTGACAATAATCCCGCGTCGGAGCACGTCCTCTGGACCCATAGATGGATCCGGCGCACTAGCCTTTTTGTCCATGGGCTCTCGTAAATCGTGTGCGGTATCGGTGGCTGCTCTATTGCGGCCATGAGGTGGTTGGTCCGGCTGAGTGGCCGTATAGTTTTTTGGCGGAATGGGCGCCGCGGCTTCATCGTCGAATCCGGGTAGCAGTTTGCGCTTTGGGTAGCTCTTTGTGTGGCGATCATCGCCACATTTTCCTTCGGTGTCCAGCACCTTATTCCATCTCCGGTTGAGCGTATCCTGCGCGGTTTGAAGCCTTTACTTCTGTTTCTTCAGGCTCCCCACTGTGGCCAGGAGTTTTCTACGGAGGTTATCTTGTTCCGAACATTTTTCTGGGATGATGAATGCATCGTCAACCGGACCGTCCTCCTCTTTGGAGGTAGTATGATGAGTTCGGCCCTCTGGATCGCTGTGATCGGGCGTCTGCTCCGGGCTGTGTTCGGCGTGACCTGGCTTATCCTGCTCCATCGCTGGGTCCCTATGGTCATTGTTGCCTTCGGAGTCAACCGGAGTGTCATCTTGTTTTGGGTTGTTATCGCTATTTTTACTGTGACTGGACTTAGAGCGGCGCCTACGCCGTCGTTTTTGCTTTTGACCGGGGGGCTTATCCTCCATTGTGTCCTTTTTGTCACCATTGTCTTCTTTAGGCGTGTCCACCATATAGACGTCCTATGATGAAGTGGCTGTCCATCGCCCTGTGGGCGGCGGTTCCTGATCGTCCCCTGCATCAATGTCCATACCGTTGATGTTACTGGGGTCGAAGTCAAGCATGTCTGTTAGGTCATCAACAATGGCTACAAAGTGGGTGGTGGGTGGGTCGCGATTTTCTTTGTCCTCTTTATCCCACACGGGCCAGATATGGTCTGGCGAAGAGTCTCCTGACAGAGAGAGAGACCTTAATGAATCTAGCACGTCTCCGAAGGGTGAGTGCTGAAAGATATCCGCGGCGGTGAACTCCATAACCGGAGCCCAGTTAGATTCGATGGGCACGGATGCGTCCAGTCCGGGACATACGGCCAAAGACAAGTCTAGAGGTCTGGAGATACAGATTTCCTTAGGAGAGGAGTCTATGTTCGGCTCCAACGCCGATGAGTGTGTGGCCTCCGGGGCGGGGTCCATCCACCCGTCCTCGGAGGGCACGACCTGCTCTGGAACGAAGTCCGGAGCTATAGCAGGTGCGATGTTCCGAACACTGTCCAACTGCAGATCTGGGTCATGCACGTCGTGATCGTTCGACGCTCCTGACATGGGCCCGAATCTGTCGAAGATCAAGTCTCCGCGGATGTCGGCAGTGTAGTTTAGGTTCCCAAACCTGACCTAATGGCCAGGGGTGTAGCTGTTGGTCTGCTCCAGATGGCCAAGCGAGTTGGCCCGCAATGCGAAGCCGCCTAATATGAAGATCTATCCGGGGAGAAAAGTCTTACCCTGAACGGAGTTGTTGAAGGTTGGAGAAGCCATCGAGCCTTACAGCGATGACATAGAGGAACTCTCAATGAAAGCACCAATGTCGGTGTCAAAACCAGCGGATCTCGAGTAGGGGGTCCCGAACTGTGTGTCTAAGGCTAATGGTAACAGGAGGCTGGGGACATGATGTTTACCCAAGTTTGGGCCCTCTCGATGGAGGTAATACCCTACTTCCAGCTTGATTGATCTTGATGATATGAGTATTACAAGAGTTGATCTACCACGAGATCAGATAGGCTAAACCCTAGAAGCTAGCCTATGTTATGATTGTTGTTGTTCTTCTTGTTGTTGTTAAGTCCTATGGACTAAACCCTCCGGTTTATATAGACACCGGAGGAGGCTAGGGTTACACAGAGTCGGTTACAGAGAAGGAGATCTATACTCCGGATCACCAAGCTTGCCTTCCACGCCAAGGAGAGTCCCATCCGGACACGGGACGAAGTCTTCAATCTTGTATCCTCATAGTCCAACAGTCCAACCAAAGTATATAGTCTGGCTGTCCGGATACCCCCTTATCCAGGACTCCCTCAACCGCAGCGGGAGGCGTCGTCTTCTCCATTGAAGTGCCACATGGGTTTCCCCCTATATTGAAGTGGGTGCACTCCCCGTATTATGCATATTGACATAACTTCGATTATAGTCAGTCCTTTTTTGGGCAGGGTTTTTAACCTGCTCATCAGATAAAGGACTTCTCTGTTGTCTTCCTCCTGGGAGCTCCGGGGGTGCTAGCTTTGGCGTTTCTTCAGCGGAGTATTGGTAAACTCAAGAAGGCCAGTCTGGACTGGGTCCGGAAGGGGAACGTCATCAACATAAAACCACTCCGAAGGCCAGTCTTCGGGCGCCTTCTTTGGAGTACCGGACAGGTATCTGGTCTGGGCGACGCGCCATATTTCGGCTCCGCCCACTCGATATATAGATCCCTCCTAGTTGTGGGGGACGAGGCAAAATAACCTCTTCCATAGCTCGAAATGAGCTTCACAGCCCAGGAACAGCTCGCAGAGGGCAACATAGCCCGCGATGTGCAGTATGGAGGCGAGAGTAAGATGATGCAAGTGGAGGCCGTAGAACTCCAGGAGCCTGCGGAGGAAGGGGTGGATTGGAAACCTGACTCCTCTTAGCAGATATGGGACAAGGCATACCCGCTCTCCCCGAGATGGGTTAGGGAATCTCTCCGCTTGCTCCCCGCCATTATAGGTGGCTAGTCCGGATCGAACGGGGACCATGTATGCGGGCGGAAGGAACCCTTGGGTCTGCAGCTCTATTAGGCGGCTGTGAGGGATGCAACACTTTTCCCAATCCCCCGGTTTCGAGCTAGGGGAGCGAGAGGCAGAGCTGCGGCGGCCGGTCATGATGGGATGGCCTCTATCGTACGCGCTCTATGGAATGCCTGCTCGGGAGAAGGTGGTGTGATTTGGATCTAAGGATCCCCGTCTCTTCAAATAGACGGCTCGCCTACGGGATTAGGGTGGCAAATGTAAAAATGCCCCGGCCCCTCGTATTCGCTTGACACATGGGAATAGCCATTATTGAAACACAGAAGCCGAGGAGGATGACATTGAAGGAAGCCGGACACTGTTTGCCACAACAGGTACTCTGGATTTGGAGAAGAACCTGCCTTGCAATGCCGAAGACAATCTGCACGCTGGACTCATCGTCATTGAAGCCTGGTTCGGGGGTTACTGAGGGAGTCCTGGATAAGGGGGTATCCGGACAGCCGGACTATGTACTTTGGCCGGACTGTTGGACTATGAAGATACAAGATTGAAGACTTCGTCCTGTGTCCGGATGGGACTCTCCTTTGCATGGAAGGCAAGCTTGGTGATCCGGATGATAGATCTCCTTCTCTGTAACCGACTCTGTGTAACCCTAGTCCCCTTTGGTGTCTATATAAACCGGAGGGTTTTAGTCCGTAGAAGGACAACAATCATACCATAGGCTAACTTCTAGGGTTTAGCCTCTACGATCTCGTGGTAGATCAACTCTTGTAATACTCATATCATCAAGATCAATCAAGCAGGAAGTAGGGTGTTACCTCCATCGAGAGGGCCTGAACCTGGGTAAACATCATGTCCCCAGTCTCCTGTTACCATTAGCCTTAGACACACAGTTCGGGACCCCCTACCTGAGATCCGCCAGTTTTGACACCGACACCTACCCCGCACGATGCAAGAAGTATACGTGGCTATGGATAAGGGCGTGGTGGAAAAGTGAATTGGTGGTTTCTACCCCGTGCTTAAAGTCATTCACAGGCCATTACAAGAACGGTCCCACCACTATTGGCTTTACACAACACACAGGAAAAACGGAAACTGGCCCGGACTCGAGATTAATGAAGAAGCAAATAAGACACAAACGGGCCAGCCTCTTCAGCGCCCCTACCTATGCACTTATTAGGGCCTACCCCGACAACGCCTGGAAGCATGATTAGGGCAGGCCCGAGGGCTTCTATCGGTGCAACGGACCATGGGTATGTTGCCCTGCCCGTGCACAGGCACAAGGACAAGATTATGGCCTCAGGTCATGCCATAGTACAAGGAAGCAAGATCTTCAAAGGACCAACATGAAGAACAAGAGGACCAAGATCAAGCCAGAGAAGCCATATATCACTAGGAGAAAAACCTCCCTTGCTGGGCAAAAGAACTTGGCGAGGGTAGGGCCACCCCCGGAAGGAAGCAACCAAAGCATCCTGGCAGGGCCTGCCGGGACTCACGAAGGCAATAAACACCTCATAAACCACTCCCCCACGACCCACGTCGTGGATCAGTGCGGTGTCAAGCCGCAAAGTGACTAAGTGGCAACCACTCACCACATGGCAGTCCCTTTCTATAGGAAAACCTATAGATGACACATGTCCTATGACATGTCGACAAGCAGGCGTGGAGCTGGCAGAATAAGCCCGACAAGGCTTTCTGAGCAAGCAACGATGCAACATTGGGCAGCACAATTAATGCACCCTATCAGCCTGTAGAGTTAGATATGATAGCACTATTTGCTATCTTATCAATGTCTAATGACAGATTTGCCATTGTGGTGACCGCTTAAACTATAAAAGGAAGCCCATGGCAATCGTAGAAGGGGTTCGGTTCATTCGGCTCGAGATGCTGGAGAGTTAGACGCCCGTACGCGCATAGCCACTACCACGCCTACCGGGCCGGTGTACTACGCTCCACCACCACTCTTCCACCATCAATCCGCCAAAGCGGGAGTAGGGTTTTACGCCTCACGGCGACCTGAACCTGGGTAAAAGTGCTCGTGTTGTCCCTGTTGTGCTACCTCCATGCTCCTCTGCTCTTTGTGCAACACGATGTCACCCTTGCCGAACCAGCAAGGGACCACTTGGTCCCATAGGTGATCGTGGTTTCCTGTGACACTCGCTTTCGATTTGCTGTCCCCAAACGACATGACTCTAGGAGGAGATGCTGGACTAATAAGATGTCAGGAGTCGCTCCCCCAATAGCGTCACCGTTGCCCGGGAACGCCGCCATGCCTACTTTCCCAGTCCGTTCAGGGCTCAGGCATACAACAACCACTAAGCCAACCCGATTTTTCCTGAGATACATCCTCAACACTCAGCAGCCACTCCTCATCACCTATTTTCTAGTTGATTCATTACTCATTAGGCAGGACTGTCATTAGGGTTTGTTGTGTACTGAGTGCTACCTACACTTAATGGTTCAGATGTATTTCAGTAATCTTCAGTATCTATAAAGTTCACAGGGTTTTAAAATTCCGGCCCAAGGAATAGACACTAGTCATTTTGGATTGTTGGTCATAGTGACATTGACCCAGATTACTACTGCATGCCAGGTTTATTGACAATTTTACTTGTCTTCCTTACTCACTCGATATGATATCCAATTATTCACGTTGATTATTTGCAAACAATAAGTGCTAGACCAACTTCTTGATTCAGATTTTGGACGGTCTCCTACTGTAGTTGCAATTCTACATACTTGTCCTAGTAAGCTCACAAGTAATGATTGATTCACTACATCTATGCTTGCCTTGTCATATTTGTTGTCAATATCCTTTTAGGGTGGATCACCCTATTTCAAAATACTGGAACCGCAGACATGAATGAATAGTATTTCTCTATGTGATCTCTTCCATCATGTGTGGGCAACGAACACTGCATTATATAGAAAGTAAGTGTCATTTCCACCTTTTACATAGACTACGATCTTTTACATGGAATACAATCTGCCTACTTGCTTTGTGTCGCACTACCAGCATTCCACCCTTGAAGCAAAACATATATGGCACACATAATTACTTAATTTATTTGTTCAAATACGAATTTTATATGATTCTAATGTTCTTACTTCAGTTTTGAAATGTGTGGCTGCCTGTTACAGAGACATAAGAGGATTGTATTTCTGTGTGTGGTCTGTTCAACACGGTTGGGGGTGAACTTTGCATATGCAGGGGTTTATAGGGAGACACTCTTTGAGTTGAATCCGCAATGCATTCCATAGACAATCTGACTACTTTTTATGTTTTCATGAATCTCAGATAGTGAACAACATCATAATGATTATGAGCTTGCGCGCATGAAAATAATAAAGCAGAACAATGTCATGGCTGTCAAACTTGGCATTAAGGGACCGATCAAGTCTGGACGCAATGCAATGCAAATGCTCTCCACCTATAGATTCATGCTTAGAATATGATCCTAACAGTGATTCTGAGCTAGAGGGAGACCTAAGTCAATGTAGCTCCCTAGTGGAGGAGTCAGAGGCAGATGCCCTATCTTATTCACCCATCAAGGTGCTTGTTCTAACTTTCCAAGGTTATATTGGCCGCACATATCTCGCAACTGATGCTTTGCATTGCTTCTACTTTGTTTCACTGCCATTAACTTAGTTTACACATTGTGTATGTGAATATGCCCTGCCTATCCATTTTCAGTACATATTCCATCTGTCATCATACCATATTTATCCATTCAAATGTTGTTCTTGTGTATTAGACGTTCAAAAGGAAGAGGACGATTGCTGATCATGGAGGAGCACGAACAAAGTATTTTGAAAAGGTAGTGACACCTGATAAATCAAATAGCCCATTAGGTGTAGTTGCAATATCACCAGACCTAGAAAAGAGGGCCACAACTCTAGCAGACTGTAGCCCTACTACACTGGCCATCTCTGATGCCCCAACTCAGCAGACCCCAACTGCCACAAATAGTATGATGGTGCTAGTTGACATAGAACCACCTCTACGACACAAAACCCCCATTCCAGCAAAGAGTACACCAAATGCAGTTGCCAAATCCCTTTTCGAACGAGAGAGAGCCCCAATTGCAGCAAACAGGACTCCTATTCCACTTCTTCCCAGTTTACAGGACGAAGCTTATATTGTTGTCAGGAACTTTGTGTGCATCTTTCCTTCATAGAAAGATTATACAACATATAAAGAACAATTTCCAATCTTGCTCTACAACTTACGCGTAAGTTGTACTAATGTTATTCCTGGTAATTACTGCATATGTTTCTACTGACAGAAGACACAAGATTTCATTCTTTTAAATAGGCAAGGACCAAACTGGATTGTCAAGACGAACAAGGGTTGGTTGCGCTTTTCAAGCACTCATTGATGAAGTATCGTTCCTACCTGAGGCAAGCACACTTCGATGGCAAGCCTCTAAACAAAATTTCTGTAAAGTCTCTGGTGCTACATTTATCAGACAGTGACTGGAATAATCTTGTTACACATTGGTCTTGTCTGCAGCGTAAGGTACTGTCTATGATATCACATCACAATTTGAACTACATTTCTGCATGTTCCTTGACATCTCACTTGTACGAAAACTATTTGCAGAAGAACATTCATTCTCAAGGGACTACAAAATCTCACAACTATACTACACACTGCATTGCTCTTGTGAGTACCTCTTGCCCTGTATGACCATACTTACTTTCATAGCTGGTTGATTATGTAGCATCACGACACATGTTAGCCTCGTTATCATCCATTTGGTGGACATTATAAGATCTGTATGGACTCTTACATAAATTTAGAATCAGCCCAATGCTTTTGAAGAGGTTTAGCTCTGCAGACCTATTGTAAGGACTGAACGTCGTCTATCGTTGTACTTACATTACCAACTACTCCCTCCGTCCCATAATATAAGAACGTTGTGTACAGTACACCAACGTTCAAAACACTTATATTATGGGAAGAGGGTTCGTCCATTGTGTAGCATTCTGCATCTTATTTCCCTCGCCCACCATTTACTAAAAAATATAAGATCTATATCTAATCTTACCAAAAAGTTGAATACACAGACAATGCCAGTGCAGAATTCTAGCCCTTTGCTCTTGTTAGTACATTTTGTCCTATAACGCTTGTATTTCCAGCGATCGGTAGTTGATAGCATCAATCTACATCTTATCTTCATTATCCTCTATCACTTCCAGTAATATCTTATCTATAATTACTCTCTACAAAATGTAGAGTACATGAAATGCTTATGAAGAAGATTTTGTGCTAAAATTCTTGAGTTATCCTTCCCTTGACATGGATAAGGGCATTATAAAGCCAGTGTTAACTGTTAATGTATGTCAGTCCTTCTAAATCCTTTATCCTCAACTGCTGTTTAATTTTCTCATACTCCCTATCATTAACTGCTGTTTAGTTTGTTGTTTCTATCAAAGTGCATGTTCACAACAACCGTAAGTTCCAAGTTTTACTTGTAAAACCAAATTCATTATTCATACCATGCACCTTACTCAATACTCCCTATATGTATGCTTGTTTTTGTGGATCTATAATCGAGTGTGTGGTGAAGCAGCCCACGTTTGCACCTTGTCATCTCCTGTTTTATCTTATTGATGTGGCTGATGATATGAACAACATGTCATGCACATTAACCAAAATAGATGCAATGATTGTGTTTTCCCTTCATCTATGCTTGTTATGTTGACATGCTAATCCAGTAGTGTGGTGAAGCTCCCCGCATTACGAACAATGCCAAATTATGCTATTGATATTTTGAAGTTACTCTTTATTTTCTAATTTGAAATTGGATGGAATTAATAGCACAGTTATCATCTTTTCTTATACACGTGCAAAACATGTCATCTCTCTGCTTGTTTCAGGGTGAGATGCATGATGGCATGCATAAGTCTGCTGAAGGTTGTGAGACAAATCAAACGTATATTGCATCAAAGAAGGAAAAACATCTTGAAGATAGCAAGACAACCCCAAAGTCTTGTCTTGATGCAGTGTTCAAGTTACTTGAGGCTAGCAGTCAGACGAGCTCACAGAATTTTCTATCTCAATCAGTTTGACTTCTTCAGTCCCAAGTTCTAGCATAAAGGCATTCTACACCTCAACTTCGACTTGAAGTCCTATCTCTAAGAAAGATTGCGGAAAACACCAATGAGAACCTCATTGCTAAACAACTACACCTGGAAGCTATGACCGACATGCTAGGCCAGTCTCACAGCCTTGCTCAGCAGCATGCGCAGCAGTTCCCGCACAAGGCTAACCTTTCTTGAGTTGTCTTGGAAGTGGTCTTGGTTCAGTATTATTTTGTTACGCTGCAATGGCGCCTAGTTTATGTAATCTGCTTCTTTGTTGCGCTTTACGATTACTGGTGGTAAACTTCAATGCCCAGTGGATGTAATATACCATAAATCCTTTATTGTATAGTGTAGGTTTATTTTAAGTAACTATGCCGTAATTTCTTTATTGTATAGAGTAGGTTTGTTCTTAATTCCTACTAGTTACTGCCATCATTCGCTATCTGAAAAATGGAGAAAATCTGATGTAGTCGACCGGGCCAAAACATTCGCCTCTAACTTGTCTGCTTCTTAGTGGGCCACAATTGGGCTAGCCTGCAAGTTTCTTGGGCCTGAAAGACTGTTGGGGCCTTCACACTTTGCGCCAGGCCCTTAACTCACACGGGCCTATATTCGGCCCAAAGTTTAGTTGATCCTTTAGGGGATCCAGCGCTTAGTTGGGCCCATGTAGCTTTGGGCCATTAACAGGTTGAATATTCCGCTGGCCTGTTACGGCCCAGAAGAAACCATGGGCCTTTAGCAGGCCAAAATGCATGTTGGGCCAAATTTTCAATAGTCGTCGGCGGGACTTCAGCAGGCTGAAATGTAGACTGGGCCTTTTTTGGCCCAGTTATATGACATGCCTTTACCAGGCCGAGACATATCTCGGGCCTTAGTTAGCCCACTGATATCACGGGCCTTTAAGAGGCCAAAAGCTTAGTAGAGGCATCAACGGGCCAAATTATATGACAGGCCTTAAACAAGCCCAAAGTCACATTGGGCTGAATTGTTGCCACCTTTATCACGGCCCGTTAGAGGGCTGGATGTTGCGTCGGACCATATATGGCCCATGAGCAGCACAGGCCATTCCTGGGCTGAAAGACACACCGGGCTGAAATGGGCCCATGTCTACATCGGACCTCTTACAAGCGGTAATTGGGCCCAAATATTCGGTGAACAATTAATGAGCCACATCTAGCTTCGAGCCATAAATGGGCCATGTTTAAATAGGTTGTTATTGGGCTTCCCACTAGTACCTGAGTAAATACTATGGGACTTTGACTAGGCCAGCCTTTTTAACCTATACGGGCCTTGGTTGGGCCCTACCACGTGTCGACGTATCATAGGCATGTCTCCTCCATTGGACGGATGACATCTGGCCCACTGAGGAGCCGACACGTGTTTCCTCTAGCCAATGATAATTTTACATGTCAAAAATCCCCATTGGTCTGGTCTATTAACGAGTTATTGGATCCAAACCGAAACCCAATAGATTAACGGTGACCCGTTACGGTGGATGCCACGTGTCGGTTACCCTTGACGAAAGCAGTTCCATGACGTGGCATTTATCATCATGGAAGTGTACACTTCCGTGATGATAATTTTGGTATTATCATGGAACACTTCTACAACAGCATAGGTATGATTATCTTGATTCTTTCATCAAATCGTCATGGATGTACATGCATGACAGAAAACGTGACCTAGCGTGACAAACACATATCATCACGGAAGTGTATTTTTTTGTACTGAAGGATTAGATAACATGCAAGGGTACAAGTATAGATCCAAGACATATGATCAACATAAGAGAATTATCAAGGATTAGTCATAAAAAGGCGCATGCCTTGCATGCATCCAAATGTAGTTCCTACTCCAAGTTTGAGGCATCAATGATGTTCAATTCACCTCTCAAATGACAAAATGCTTTCTCATCAAGTGGTTTGGTGAATATATCCGTCAATTGCTTATAGGTACGAACATGCTTAAGATTGATGTCTCCTTTAACAACATGATCTCGAATGAAATGATGTCGAACTTCAATATGCTTAGTCCGAGAATGTTGCACGGGATTGTGAGCAATCTTAATAGCACTTTCATTATCACAAAGCAATGGAACATGTTTCACATATATCCCATAGTCCTTAAGGGTTTGGGTTATCCAAAGTAATTGAGCACAACATGATTCGGTGGTAATGTATTCCGCTTCGGCAGTGGATAAGGATATTGGGTTTTGTTTCTTGGAGGACCAAGACACAAGAGATCTACCAAGAAATTGACAAGTACCTGAAGTGGACTTTCGATCAACCTTGTCACCGGCATACTCCAAATCGGGGTAGCCAACAAGATCAAAAGAAGACCTCTTAGGATACCAAATGCCAAAATATGGTGTATGACTTAAGTATCTCACTATCCTTTTTCACGACCTTATGATGACATTCTTTAGGGGCTGCTTGATATCGTGCACACATGCACACACTTAGCATAATATGGGGACGGGAGGCGCATAGATATAACAATGAACCAATCATAGAGCGGTAAACCTTTTGGTCAACCGGTTTGCCATCCTTAGTGAAGTCAAGATCTCCACTAGTAGGCATGGGTGTTTTCATACCTTTGCTTCCATGCATGTTGAACTTCTTGAATAAGTCCTTGGTATACTTTGTTTGGGAAACAAAGGTACCCTCCTTAGTTTGCTTGATTTGCAAACCAAGAAAGAATTCGAGTTCACTCATCATAGACATCTCAAACTTCTCCGACATTAGCCTTCCAAACTTTTCACTAAAATGAGGGTTAGTTGAACTAAATATGATATCATCCACATAAATTTGGCACACAAATATTTCACCATTAACCCTTTTAGTAAAAAGTGTAGAATCAATCTTCCCGTTTCAAAGCCTTTTTCAATAAGAAACTTGGTCAAGCATTTATACCAAGCTCTAGGAGCTTGTTTAAGACCATAAAGAGCTTTGTGAAGTTTCTAAACATGATCGAGTTTCTTGGGATTAACAAAGCCAGGAGGTTGTTTAACATAAACTTCCTCAATTTCACCATTTAGAAAAGCACTTTTTATGTCCATTTGATAAAAAGTAATATCATGATGATTGGCATCAGCATTAAGATGCGTTTTGACTCAAGTCTAGCAATGGGGGCATATGTATAAACATAGTCCATACCTTCAACTTGAGTGTAGCCTTGGGAGACGAGACGAGCCTTGTTGCGTACAACTTGTCCATCCCCATCTTGCTTATTCTGAAACACCCATTTGGTTCCAATGACATTGTGCTTCTCGTCGGGCTTTTCAACCAACGTCCATACTTGATTACTCTCGAAATTGTGTAGCTCTTCATGCATAGCGTTCACCCAATCTGGATCATCAAGAGCTTCGTCAACCTTCATAGGTTTAATACTAGAAATGATTGAGTAATGTTCACAAAAGTTAGCCAAACAAGTTTTAGAGCGAGTAATTCTCCCGGTTTGAATATCATCAAAGATTTGTTCGACGGGATGATCTCTTGAGATGCTTGCTCTAACTCGTGAGAGCTTTTGTTTGGGTCGGGGTGGAACATACTCTTCATTGTGTTATTCTTCTTGTTGTCCTTCTTCGTTGTTGTTGGTGTTGTTGTTTTCTTATGGAGGTGGAGAAGGAGGTCGATGAGGTTCATCTTGTTGTACTTCCTCATTTCCTTCGTCTTGGCGTGTTCCACTCGTGGATGCCTCCAAGTTGACTTGTCGTTCACCTTGTTGTGAGGTTGAGGCTTCCACTTGAATGGATGAAGTGCTCTCCTTTACCTCCGTTGGGTGAATCTTGCCAATAGACAAGTCTTGAATTGCTTCTAAGGGATCTTTATCTCCTACATCAATTGGTAATTGCTCTACTTGCAAGCCGTTAGATTCATCAAACTTCACATCTACCGTCTCTTCAACCTTTCGAGTGAAATTGATGTAGACACAGAAAGTTTGAGAGTTTGAGCCATAACTGAGTAGGAAACCTTCATGAGATTTAGAGGCAAATTTCGAACGATGATGCTTACCAAGAAAGTCACACTTTGAGCCAAATACTCGAAAGTATCCAACTTGGGGTTTGTTACCGGTGAGAAGCTCGTATGCCGTCTTGCCAAGAAGCTTGTGAAGATATAGTCGATTTGTTGCATGACAAACTGTCTCAACCGCTTCCACCCAAAATTGTCTTGGAGTCTTGTATTAATCAAACATCGTTCTCTCCATCTTAATGAGTGTCCGGTTCTTCCTCTCAACAACTCCATTTTGTTGACGTGTGTACGTAGCCGAGAACTCATGTGAAATTCCTTCTTCATCAAGAAAGGTATCCACATTGGCGTTCTTGAACACTGTTCCGTTGTCGCTCTGAACCTTCTTGATATTTACTTCAAATTGATTTTGGGCCTTCCTAGCAAAGTTCTTGAAGACCTTTTGCACCTATGATTTCTCATCAAGAAAGAACACCCACGTAAATCTTGAAAAATCATCAACAATGACCAATTCGAATGAGTTACCACGGAGACTCTTGTAGGCGTTGTGACTAGAAAGATCCATATGAAGTAGCTCAAGTGGTCTTCTTGTGGTCATGATATTCTTCACGGGATGATTTCCTCCAACTTGTTTTCCTGCTTGACAAGCACTTCAAAGTCTATCCTTGTCAAATATGACATCTTTAACAGCAAGGATATGATCACCTTTAATAAGCTTATCAAGATTTCGCATGCCCACATGACCTAACCTTCTATGCCGTAACCAACCTTTAGAGGATTTAGCAATTAAGAAAGTTTTAGGTTGAGCTCTTTTAGTGAAATCAACAATGTATAGATCACCTCTACGTATACTGGTAAAGACCATATTATGATTATCTCTTCAAAACACTTGGCAATCTACTTTAGTGAATAGAACATTGAAACCGAAATCGGCTAGTCTAGATACAGAAAGTAAATTGTAGCCAAGAGATTCAACGAGCATAACATTTTGGATGGAGATATTATCTGAGATGGCCACCTTACCAAGGCCAACCACCTTACCCTTTGAGTTATCACCAAAAGTGACATACTTATGGGGACCGTCGTTCTCAGCAAGCTCATGAAACATATCCTTGTCTTCGGTCATGTGATCGGTACATCCACTATCAAGAACCCATTCCTTTCCTCCGGCCATGTAACCATGAAGGTTAGCCATAAGACCAAAGTGTCTCATTGACTCATCAAGATTAAAGTCACTATCATCATCCTCATCATAATATCCATGTTCAACATCGTCTTGTGATTGATCATCACCTAGAGAGAGTGATTCATTAGATTTATGACCATGCCAATGTGCATCTTTATGAATTCTGATGACTTGTGAGATGATGCTACTAATGACTCCAACATCTCCTTTGGCACACATAAGGTCATGAAGCTCAAATAGATAATTACCAAATTTAGGATCACCAGGATTCATTTGATGAAAAGCAATGGACTTTTGAAGAATCTCATCTAGATTTTTCAAAGTGTAGTTTGGAAAGCGTTCCTCAAGATATCTCCATATAGTATAAGCACATTCAAATGTAGGCAAGCATACAAGCAATTTTCTAGGCAATCCTCTTATGATAAAGATCAATAGCTCTAAGATTGCGGGTCATGTCAAGATACTCATCGGGGGTAGGATGCAAGGGATCAATAGGAGGTGCACAAGGGCTAGTAATATACTTATTAAAATTATATTCGTTGAAAATCTCAAGCATCTCATTTTTCCAAGCACTATAGAACTCTTCGTAAAACATAGGCACTCTACATCTAATACTCCCAACCATAGACTCATCCATCTTCCTCCAATGGTGATTAAACCAAAGCAATGGAGACCAATGCTCTGATACCAATTATAGGATCGAGAAGAGGTTTCTAGAGGGGGTGATTAGACCCTCAACAACAAAAGTGGCAGTTTAAAAGTTCTTCAAGTTGAGGTGGATTTTTAGCACAATTTTAAGCATGCACAATACATTTCAAGCAAGCATGGCAAGAGTATAAGCAGCGGAAAGAGTAAAGCATGTTAATTGCAGGAAAGTAAAGGGATAGTGTCAGTGTCAAAACCGGTGGATCTCGGGTAGGTGGTCCTGAACTGTGCATCTAGGCGGATGGTAACAGGAGACAAGGGACACGATGTTTTTACCCAGGTTCGGGCCCTCTCGATGGAGGTAAAACCCTACTCCTGCTTGATTAATATTGATGATATGGTTAGTACAAGAGTTGATCTACCACGAGATCAGAGAGGCTAAACCCTAGAAGCTAGCCTATGGTCTGATTGTTGTTCGTCCTACGGACTAAAACCCTCCGGTTTATATAGATACCGGAGAGGGCTAGGGTTACACCGAGTCGGTTACAATGGGAGGAGATCTACATATCGTATAGCCAAGCTTGCCTTCCACGCCAAGGAAAGTCCTATCCGGACACGGGACGAAGTCTTCAATCTTGCATCTTCATAGTCCGGGAGTCCAGCCAAAGGTCATAGTCCGGCCATCAGGACACCCCCTAATCCAGGACTCCCTCAGTAGCCCCCGAACTAGGCTTCAATGACAACGAGTCCGGCGCGCAAATTGTCTTCGGCATTGCAAGGCGGGTTCTTCTCCAAATCCCATATACCTGTCGAATAGTGTCTGGCTTTTGATGAATGTTACGCTCCTTGGCTTCCGCGCCCAATAATGGCCATCTTCCACGTGTCAAAAGAATGCGAAAAGATAGGGGTTCTTTTTTCGTTTACCCACTTAGCTGCTCAAACGGGCCGCCTATAAAAGAGACGGGGATTTAGATCCGAATCACACCATCTTCCCTCCGTGAGCATTCAACGGAGCGCATTCGACCGAGATCCATTCTACTATGGCTGGTCAACGTAGCTCCTCCTCTCGTCCCTCCAGCCCTTAGCCTGGAGATTGGGAGAGGTGTTCCGTCCCGCACAGCGAGCTAGTAGCGCTCCAAACCAAGGGGCCCCTCCCCCCAGCATACATGGTCCCAGTTCGAGCCGGGCTCGCCACCTATAATGGCGGAGAGCAGGCGGAGAGCGTCCCCCATCCCTCCAAAGGAGAGCGGGTATGCCTTGTCCCTTATTTAATAAGAGGGCTCAGATTTCCAATCCATCCATTTCTCCGGGGACTCCTGGAGTTCTATGGTCACCAGTTACACAACCTTACGCCTGCCTCCATATTGCATATTGCGGGCTTCGTAGCCCTTTGCGAGCTGTTTTTGGGCGTCGAGGCCCATTTCGCGCTGTGGAAGAAGTTGTTCTGCCTCGTGCCCCATTCTCAGGAAGGGTCGATATATCAAGTGGGCAGAGCTGAACTATGGTGCATCGCCGGGACCGGATATCTATCCGGAACCCCAAAGGAGGCATCCGAAGACTGGCCTTCAGAATGGTTTTATATAGAAGACGTCCCTCTGCCGGACCCTGTACGGATCGGCCTCCCTGAGTTTGATAACGCTCCCTTGAAGAAATGCCTGAGCTGGCGCCCACGGAGCCCTCAGAAGGAAAGTGACAAGGACGTCCTTTACCTGATGAGCCGGATAAGGTTGTTAGCTCATTCCGGACTGACCATGATCTAGGTCATGGCCATATGCATTACGCGGGGGGTGCAGCCGCTTCAATAGCGAGGCCACCCCATGTGGGATTTCAACAGGGAGGACGGCGCCACCTGGTGCGGCCGTAAGGGGCCGGATTCAGCTGCCACTCTAACAAAGATCTTGTCCGCTTTGTACAAGGGAGAAGAGGAGGAATTCCTCCGTGTCAACCCACGGGGCGGATTTTCTATGTATAATCCTCCAAGCTGGGTGGGCGAACACTTTCACTTGCCTATCCGTTTTTATATTCCCATGGTTAAGTACTTAGTCCAGCAATTTTAACGTAGGACCTACGCCAGACTGTAAAGGAGATAAACAACCCTCCTCCACAACCCGAGGACCCGGAACGGTCCCTCGACCCGGACTCTAGAGGACCCGGACTTATGTGTGGAGCTGATTGATGGGGTGTTTCATCAATTGAGTAAGGACAACACATTAGTGGCCATTACGACCGATTATCTCGGACTACTTCCAGCCTCAAAGGTAACCGAGACCAAAGTCCCAGTACTTTCAAGAGGATCCATCCGTGCTTGTTTCTGATCGTCGTATACCAATGGCCTTTTTTGTAGGGGAAGTCCTTGAGGCGGAGGGCCGAGCCCGCGGTGGCTAGCCAACAAGGGCCGTCGAGGCCCAGCGGGCTAAAAAGAAGTGCGGACCGGATCGAGACACCGGCGCAATGGTACAGCGTGCAACTTTAATGCCCATGGTTTATGCCCTCAAGGCATGCTAACGCTCATGCTCTCTTCAGGAAGAAGAGCGCCCGCCGGACTATATCCACCGGACAGGCTTCAAGGCCAAGTCCGGAAGTGGAGGCGAACGCAGGATGCGCACCGGACGCTCCTTCAACAGAGGACGCGGACGTGCTATCTGCCACCAATTCAGAGGTGGAGAGTGCCAAGTACCACAGGCGTCGCCGGACTGTTCGTCGTGACGCATGTTTTTCCCAAGAGGCTTTGGATGCCTTTAATACGGGAGATGTGTACCTCTGCGCCACTCAAAATGGTCTAGCCAGAGCCACAGAGCAGTATGTAAAAGACATACGGGTGAGTAAATCTAACGGTTATATATGTCAGTAGCCCCCGAGACTTGAAACAGTTAAAATAACTGATTTAAGGATCATTTGTTATGCAGGACCTTACAAAAAGGAATATGCAACTGTCCCAGGAGCTGGAAGAGTGCCAGGCCCAACTTGAGGCCGCACTAGCCGCCACAAGGAATGCCACGGAAACCCTCTCAGGTAATGTATGCTTCAAAAGATGAGTATGTTGTGAAGTGCGGCATGTGTGCAATTCTGACAATAACAGTACAGATGGCGCCGGAGTGGATCCGGACAAACAACAACTCTTGTGCCAGTTAAAGGCCGGCGAGAGCGTGCTTACGAGGGTGAGGCAAGGGAAGAACAAGCTTCAAGATGCCAATATCCAGCTGGGCGAGGAACAAAAGGATGTTCGTGCTCAGCTGTCGGATTCCGTAAAGGAGAATCAGCGACTTCGACGCGGCATTTTTAGTAAGTGCTTGAACGAATCTTTCGAAAAAAGAGTTCGGCGAGGAAGTCGATTAACAGAGTTATGTCTGTAGGTATGCTGACAGGTCGGCCTGCGGAGGAAATGCCCGGTTCTACGGGTGACCTTCTTCCCAAGCTATCGCAACTACACGAACAAGTTCGGCAGGCGATGCAAGGCATCGTCCAGGCTTTGTGGCCATCCCTCTCCATGCCCGAAGGCCTTGGAGAGCTTGCAGAGAAGCTAAGGGGAGCGCGGCAGCGCTTCCGATTATGGAAGATATCGGCCTGCTGTCAAGGCACCCGGGAGGCCTGGCCCTTGGTGAAGACGCGGTACACGAAGGCTGACCCAAATCACATGGCCGAGGTCGGACATGTAGGGCCCGATGGGAAGGAGATCCCTGTCAGTTTAGTGTACGGCCAGGTAGAGCTGGCCACCAAGTATTCCCAACAGGACTGTAAATTAGACAGCCTGTTGGATGGTATCGAAGAAGAATATACCCAGTCAAATTGACAATGTAATTTAAAATGACATGTAAAATGCCTTCTAGCCGGATTGTAGATCGTTTTCCATGGCAGACCTTTTCGCTTCAACCTCGGGACCGATAGTCCGGAGTGTGTCCGAATACCCGCTCGGTTATGTAAGAACCGAGGCATGCGTGGAGACCAGGCGTAGGGGTCATTAGTTCTTTATCAGACAAGTGCCCAACTAGTTATGTTATATTACATGGTTAGTAAGAAACATCTTCCAGGGAGAATAGTTCCGTTAGGGGTTCCTTTCCCTGGGAGGCATGCCCTAAAGTGCATGTCCGGACTGCAAAAAAAGCAGAAAGGCATCTGGGGGCAGATGAATAAATGAGTAAGAAATCATCTTTTAGTTCACCGACCGAATATTCCCTTAAGAATGCTAGCTTTCGGCTTCACCCAGTCTGAGGTACACATCCGGCTGACCCGGCAGTAATATTCGCAGAGGTGCTCCCTTTACCACCTTGCCGAACAATCGAGAACGTAGGGGTAAGCACAGGAGCCAGGCAACCCATCTTGGCCAAAACTTAAGTCATATCGATGCATATAGTGGTGAATAAAAGGTACATGCGGAAGTGTGACACATGTGTTGGGCACGAGGCCCGTATAAACAAGCTTCTGTTAAAGGAGCCCCCAGGTATAATGAGCGCGAATAGCGCGTCCATTGTGTGCGAACGAGGCGCAAACGAGCCCTTAAAAGGCTGTAAGAGAAAAAGGGGGGAGAAGGAGAGAAATAAAAGACAGCTAATGTGTAAAAAATGGATAGAGGAAGTAAATGAACACAGAGTCCGGCGCTAGGCGTAGAATCTTCGTAGACGGGCTGCGTTCCATGGGTTCGGCTCGAGTCGGTTATCCAAAGCATTTCGCATACGGTACGCTCCACCAGTCAGGACTTGGTCGATTATGAAGGGACCTTCCCATTTGGGCTTGAGTTTGTCCTTTTTCTTGTCCGGCAGGCGTAGAACTAATTCGCCAACATTGTAGGTTTTGGCCCGTACTTCTCTGCTTTGATATCTTCGAGCCTGTTGTTGATAGAATGCGGAACGGGCTTTTGCCACGTCGCGCTCCTCCTCCAAGGCATCCAAACTGTCCCGCCGATCGAGTTCGGCTTCTCGTTCTTCATACATGCACACGCGAGGTGAGTCATGAATTATGTCACAGGGCAGAACCGCCTCTGCGCCGTATACCGTAAAAAATGGTGTAAATCCAGTAGTGCGATTCGGCGTGGTTCGCAGCCCCCAGAGTACGGAGTCGAGCTCCACTACCCAGTGCATGTTAGATTCCTTGAGGGACCGCACTAGTCTAGGTTTGATGCCGCTCATGATTAGACCATTTGCCCGCTCGACTTGACCGTTAGTTTGTGGGTGATAGACTGAAGCGTAGTCGAGCTTGATGCCCATGTTTTTGCACCAGAGTTTTACCTCGTCGGCCGTAAAGTTCGTGCCGTTATCAATGATGATGCTGTGGGGGACGCCATAACGGTGTACGACCCCTGATATGAAGTCTATCACGGGTCCAGATTCGGCCGTCTTAACAGGATTGGCCTTTATCCATTTGGTGAATTTGTCAACCATGACCAATAAGTATTTTTGCTTGTGGGTTCCCCCTTTAAGGGGTCCAACCATGTCAAGCCCCCAGACCGCAAAGCGCCAGGTGATGGGTATAGTTTGGAGGGCGGTGGGTGGCATATGGCTTTGGTGAGCGAATAATTGGCAACCGACGCATCGTTGGACTAAGTCCTGAGCATCTGCCTAGGCCGTCGGCCAATAAAATCCACTACGGAAGGCCTTTCTTACAAGGGCCCGGGCTGCGGCGTGGTGCCCGCCGAGTCCGGCATGAATTTCGGCCAGAAGGTTCCGCCCTTCCTCTTCGGAGATACACCTTTGAAGGACTCTGGTGGTGCTTTTTCTTATAAAGCTCTCCTTCGTGGACTTTGTAGGCTTTAGATCGTCGCGCTATGCAGTGTGCCTCGTTTTGGTCCTCGGGGAGTTCCTGCCTAGTTAGGTAGGCTAAGAATGGTTCTGTCCACAGGGCAATGACTGCCATTATTACGTGGGCTGAGGGTGTTACCTCGTTGGCAGAGTCTTCCGTTGCGTCAGAATGTTTGATGTCAGCTAGTGCGGCTAGGTCCGGATTGTTATTTCTAGATTCTCCTTCCCACTGTACGGATGGCTTGAATAGCCTTTCCAAGAAAATGTTGGGGGGGGGGGGGACTGCGTCGCGCTTTGCACTGATGCGTGCCAAGACGTCTGCTGCCTGATTGTTTTCCCGGGCTATATGGTGAAATTCGAGCCCTTCGAACCGAGCTAACATATTTATGACGACATTACGATAAGCTGCCATTTTCGGATCTTTGGCATCAAAGTCTCCATTTATTTTGGATATCGTGAGGTTTGAATCCCCACGTACCTCTAGGCGTTGAATGCCCATGGAGACTGCCATCCGGAGACCATGTAGAAGGGCCTCGTATTTGGCTGCATTGTTGGAGTCCGTATATATTATCTGGAGTACATATTGAACTGTATCTCCTGTTGGGGACGTCAGAACGACGCCAGCCCCCAGACCCGCTAGCATTTTGGAGCCGTCGAAATGCATGATCCAGCTGGAATATGTGCCGTATTCTTTAGGGAGTTCGGCTTTAGTCCATTCAGCGACGAAGTCGGCCAAAACTTGCAATTTGATAGCTCGCCGTGGCTTATAAGTTATGTCGAATGGGAGGAGCTCAATGGCCCATTTGGCAATCTGCCCCGTCGCGTCGTGGTTGTTTATAATATCATTAAGGGGTACTTCGGAGGCTACTGTTATTGAACACTCTTGAAAGTAGTGTCGTAGCTTCCGGGACGCCATGAACACTGCGCACGCTATCTTTTGGTAATGCGGGTACCGTGACTTGCATGGAGTGAGGACAGTGGACACGTAGTAGACTAGTTTTTGAAGGGGGAATTTGTGTCCGTCCGTTTCTCGTTCGACGACGAGCACTGCACTTACAACTTGATTAGTTTCCGTAATGTATAATAGCATTGGTTCGCCGATATTAGGCGCGACCAAGACTGGGTTTGTTGCCAATATGGCTTTTATTTCTTCGAGTCCGGTCGTGGCAGCATCCGTCCACTCGAAGTGTTCGATGCACCGGAGGAGGCGGGGGTAATGCCTTTTCTCCCAAGTGGGAGATGAAGCGGCTTAGAGCCGCCACGCATCGGGTCAATTTTTGTATTTGCTTGAGGTCCTTTGGAATATCCAATTGTGACAGAGCTCGGATCTTGGATGGGTTTGCTTCAATTCCTCTACCGGATACAATGAAGCCGAAGAGCTTTCCGGCTGGTATGCTGAAAACGCATTTTTCCGGGTTAAGCTTGATGTCATATGTTCGGAGGTTATCGAACGTTAGCCTCAAGTCGTCTACTAGAGTTTTGACATTCTTGGTTTTGATGACCATGTCATCCACATATGCTTCAACTATTTTGTCGATCTGGTTGGCCAAACATGTCTGAATCATGCGCTGATATGTTGCGCCGGCGTTTTTGAGCCCGAAGGGCATTGTGTTGAAGCAGAATGGGCCGTATGGGGTGATAAATGCCGTTGCGGCTTGGTCCGGCTCTGCCATCTTAATTTGATGGTAGCCAGAGTATGTGTCGAGGAAACACAATGAATCATGTCCTGCGGTAGCGTCGATGATTTGATCGATGTGGGGGAGGGGGAAGGGATCCTTTGGGCAAGCCTTGTTGAGGTCCTTGAAATCGACGCATAGGCGCCAGGATTTGTCCTTCTTTGGTACCATCACCAGGTTTGCTAGCTAGTCCGGATGTTTTATATCTCTGATGAATCCGGCTTCCAGTAGTTTGGCTAGCTCCTCTCCCATGGCTTGTCTCTTAGGTTCGGAGAAATGCCGAAGAGCCTGCTTAACATGCTTGAATCCTTTTAGGATGTTAAGGCTGTGCTCGACCAGCCTGCGTGGGATTCCTGGCATGTCTGAAGGGTGCCAGGCAAAGATGTCCCAATTTTTGCGTAGGAATTCTCGTAGTGCGGCGTCTACATCAGGGTCTAATTGTGCCCCGATGGAGGCCGTTTTTGTGGGGTCCGTTGGATGGACTTGGAATTTGACTATTTCGTCTGCTGGTTTAAAGGAGGTGGACTTGGATCTTTTGTCGAGTATCACGTCGTCCCTGTCCACCGTGGAGCGCAACGCAGTTAGTTCCTCGGCCGCTAGGGCTTCGGATAATGCCTCAAGGGCCAGTGCGGCTGTCTTGTTTTCGGTGCAGAGTGCTATGTCCGGGTCACTAGCAAGAGTGATGATTCCGTTGGGTCCGGGCATTTTGAGCTTCATGTAGCCGTAATGGGGTATAGCTTGCAAAATTGTGAATGCCTCTCGCTCTAACAGAGCGTGGTATCCGCTACTGAATGGGGCCACTTGAAATGTGACCTCCTCGGACATGTAATTATCCGGCGTGCCGAACACCACATCCAGTGTGATTTTTCCTGTACAGCACGCTTCACGACTGGGGATTATTCCTCTAAAGGTTGTGTTGCTTCGCTTAATGCGGCTCTAGTCTATTTCCATTTTTCGAAGGGTTTCCTCATAAATGAGGTTCAATCCGCTGCCACCGTCCATGAGTACCTTGGTAAGTCGAAAGCCGTCCACTATCAGACTGAGGACCAATGCGGCTAGTGCTCGGGCTGTTCGGAATTTAGGTTTGTCACATGCATTAAAAGTAATAGCCGTGTCACTCCATGGGTTTATTGTTGCTACTTGGTAGACTTCGGTAAGGCTGCGGAGTGTTCGTTTCCGCACATTGTTTGATGCGAAAGTCTCGAAGACTGTTGATACCGTACTGGTATTCCTGGGGTGGTGCTCTGCGGATTCTGGAGTTAGAAGCTCCTCGCCACTTCTGGCCACCTGCCGAAGTATCCAACATGCCCTAAGGCTATGAGTTGGTGTGACGCCCTCTATACTATGAATTTTATAGGGTCCATTGAGCCATCCATCCAGTACGGTTCCATACCCTATAGAGGGTTTTTGTTTTTTGGTAATTAACCCATGTTCATGGCAATAATGTGCCCTTTTATTCCGGACTGGGGTTGTATTCAGGGCCGGATCGTCCCAGAATTTTATTTCGGTTTCCCGGACGCTTTCCATCACACAGTATTTTCGTACCATGGATGCCAAGTCAGTGAAGCGTGTAATATCACAACGACTTATGGCGTTGAGGATTCTGATGTCCATGCAATTATTGTAGAAGGATGAAATTGCATCCTCCTCGCGACAGTCCTCTATCCTATTCATAACCAGGAGGAATCTGGCCCAGTAATGATGTACTATTTCCATGGGCTCTTGCCGAACTTGGGATAGATCCCTTATGTTAGGGTGGGCGGGTGGAGTTAAATCCGGAACCTCGCCCGATCTGAGGCTCAGGGGCCAAGAAATTTCCGAACTCGGAAGCTTGGGTTCTTGGATGTTGTCCAATGAATCAAGCCCGCTACCTGACTTTAGGTTCAGGGCTTGAGTGACGTCCTCCCCTCCGCGAGTATCCGGCTTGGAGGGATTGGGAATCCGGACATATCTGGTCCTTAGGATGGGTGAAGATTTGCCGCATTGTTCCTCCACCACTTCGACGTGGTGGGTGACCTGGGGAGAGTCGATCTCTCTCGGATCAGGTTTAAGCCCAATCTGATCATAGTCTGTAGTGACTCCCATGGCGGCGATGCGATCCAAGAGCTCGTTTAAGGAAGAGATCTCCATTGGATCTAACTGCTCGGCGAGTTCCGAGTTGACGTGGAGATCGCTTTTGATGACCCGAGAAGTCATTGTTGGCGCGGCGGTCGAACAGGAGGTCATTAGAAAAACGCCTAGTCGGAGAGTTTGGCCGATAGCCAAAGCTCCTTTAGCAACAGCGCTGTCTTTAAAGATGGGGTGCGGCATCCTTCCTGATGGTGACGACACAGAGGAACTCTCAATGAAAGCACCAATGTCGGTGTCAAAACCGGCGGATCTCGGGTAGGGGGTCCCGAACTATGCGTCTAGGTGGATGATAACAGGAGACAAGGGACACGATGTTTTTACCCAGGTTCGGGCCCTCTCGATGGTGGTAAAACCCTACTCCTGCTTGATTAATATTGATGATATGGGTAGTACAAGAGTTGATCTACCACGAGATCAGAGAGGCTAAACCCTAGAAGCTAGCCTATGGTCTGATTGTTATTTGTCCTACAGACTAAAACCCTCCGGTTTATATAGACATCGCAGAGGGCTAGGGTTACACTGAGTCGGTTACAATGGGAGGAGATCTACATATCGTATCGCCAAGCTTGCCTTCCACGCCAAGGAAAGTCCTATCCGGACACGGGACAAAGTCTTCAATCTTGCATCTTCATAGTTCGGGAGTCCAGCCAAAGGTCATAGTCCGGCCATTCGGACACCCCCTAATCCAGGACTCCCTCAGATAGGATTGGAGTGTGCAAATGCAATGAAGACATGGAGATTTTTGGCGTGGTTCTGATAGGTGGTGCCATCATACATCCACGTTGATGGAGACTTCAACCCACGAAGGGTAACGGTTGTGCGAGTCCATGGAGGGCTTCACCAATGAAGGGTCAACAAAGAAGCAACCTTGTCTATCCCAGGCCATCTCCCACGAAGGACTTGCCTCACTTGGGTAGATCTTCACGAAGTAGGCAATCTCCTGGCCCTTACAAACTCCTTGGTTCAACTCCACAATCTTGTCGGAGGCTCCCAAGTGACACCTAACCAATCTAGGAGACACCACTCTCCAAAAGGTAAAGATGGTGTGTTGATGATGAACTCCTTGCTTTTGTGCTTCAAATCATAGTCTCCCCAACACTCAACTCTCTCACACAGATTTGGCTATGGTGGAAAGATGATTTGAGTGGAAAGAAACTTGGGAAATGCTAGAGATCAAGATTCTTGTGGTTGGAGTGGAATGTCTTGGTGTCAACACATGAGTAGGTGGTTCTCTCTCAGAAAATGAGTAGTGGAAGTGTAGGCACATTCTGATGGCTCTCTCTTGAATAGAGAAGGGGGTGGAGGGGTATATATAGCCTCCACACAAAATCCAATCGTTACACACATTTGACCGAAACTCGGTTAGACCGAATAGATGAACTCGGTGAGACCGATTTAGTTCAAAATGTGAATATTAGGAATCTTGGTGGGACCGACATGATCAACTCGGTGAGACCGATGTGCTAGGGCTAGGGCAAGACCTCATCTCGGTGAGACTGATTGCATGAACTCGGTGAGACCAATTTCAGCAATGAGCAAACAGATAGTTTGTCAGGCAAACTCGGTGGGACCAATCGCTCATTTTGGTGAGACCAAAACGTTACTAAGGGAAACAGGGAGTTTGCAATGCGAACTCGATGGGACCGATCGCTCATTTCGGTGAGACCAAAATGTTACAAAGGGAAGAAGAGAGTTTGCAATGCCATCTTGGTGAGATGAAGATCCGTATCTGTAAGACCGAATTGTCTAGGGTTTCTAGCAGTGGCTATGTCAACTGAACTCGGTGGCGTCGGATAGATCAAATTGGTGGGGCCGAGTTTGACTTTGGGTTTTGGACATATGTGGAAATGAGAAAGCGGTTGAGGGTTTTGGAACAATATCACTAAGCACTTTGAGCAAGTAGACCATTAAGCAACACCCACTAGTACAACGAGGTGCTATACAAACGGTTTTTAACCCCTTTCTGCGACGGCATTTGGAATCATCACCAAGTGAGTGGGGGATATAGGGGGGTCCCTCCCACACGACCCAGAAACCGTCGGGGATAGGGAGCCAAAATACATATACAGTACTCCTACTCGTTTGTGCTTGCATTGCCATCCCAGCCGGCATTCTATGGTACTATGTTTACAATGCGCGGCCCATCACAAACGGTTCACTATTATAGAACGTGTATGATAAGCATACAATCACACACATTTGCTTTTCCCAAACCGTATGCGATAACTAATTAAGAAGATTAGCTAATGTTGTATGAGTGTCAGACGGGATTACGAAACGTCAGACCATCGTAACATCGTCTTACACGAAACTACCGCAGATGCTATTCGATGGTGCAACGTTTACAATGCATACTTCATCAGAAATAGTTCATGGTCGCGAATTGTGTACGATAAGGCAACTATCACAAACGTTCAGTTTGCCCGCACCATTTGCGATATTGTCTAACATCGCACACGCTTTGCAAACGGCAACTGTGTGCATGCTTGCACATGTTTCCTCTCTGTGAACCGTGTCAGATTATGGTGTATATCACAAATGTTTGTGTTTTACCAACCATGTGTGTCATGATGTCTACTACACAACGTTCTTATTGTAGACATTGTTGGGCCTCCAAGTGCAGAGGTTTGTAGGACAGTAGCAAATTTCCCTCAAATGGATGACCTAAAGTTTATTAATCCATGGGAGGCGTAGGATGAAAATGGTCTCTCTCAAACAACCCTGCAACCAAATAACAAAGAGTCTCTTGTGTCCCCAACACACCCAATACAATGGTAAATTATATAGGTGCACTAGTTCGGCAAAGATATGCTGATACAAGTGCAATATGGATGGTAGATATAGGTTTTTGTAATCTGAACTTATAAAAACAGCAAGGTAACTAATGATAAAAGTGAGCATAAATGGTATTGCAATGCTTCGAAACAAGGCCTAGTGTTCATACTTTCACTAGCGCAAGTTCTCTAAACAAGGATAACATAATTGGATCATATAACTATCCCTCAACATGCAACAAAGAGTCACTCCAAAGTCACTAATAGCGGACAACAAATGAAGAGATTATTGTAGGGTACGAAACCACCTCAAAGTAATTATTTCCGATCAATCCATTGGGCTATTCCTATAAGTGTCGCAAACAGCCCTAGAGTTTGTAGTAAAATAACACCTTAAGACACACATCAACCAAAACCCTAATGTCAACTAGATAATCCAATGTCACCACAAGTATCCGCGGGTTTGATTATATGATATGCATCACACAATCTCAGATTGATCTATTCAACCAACACAAAGAACTTCAAAGAGTGCCCCAAAGTTTCTACTGGAGAGTCAAGACGAAAACGTGTGCCAACACCTATGCATAAGTTCACAAGGTCACTGAACCGGCAAGTTGATCACTGCTACGTCGTGAGCTTGTGTTGGTTTTCCTTGAAAAGGAAAGGGTGATGCAGCAATAGTAGTGTAAGTATTTCCCTCAGTTTTGAGAACCGAGGCATCAATCTAGTAGGAGGCTCCTCAAAAGTCCCACGCACCTACAGAAACAAACAAGAACTCGCTACCAAGGCAATAAAGGGGTTGTCAATCCCTTCACGGCAACTTGCGAAAGTTAGATCAGATAGAGATAATATGATAAGATAAATATATTTTTGGTATTTTATGATATAGATTGGAAAAGTAAAGATGCAAATAAAAGTAGATTGAAAGCTTATATGATAAGAGATGGACCCGGGGGCCATAGGTTTCACTAGTGGCTTCTCTCAAGATAGCATAATTATTACGGCGGGTGAACAAATTACTGTCGAGCAATTGATAGAAAAGCGCATAGTTATGAGATTATCTAGGCATGATCATGTATATAGGCATCACGTCCGTGACAAGTAGACCGACTGCTGCCTGCATCCACTACTATTACTCCACACATCGACCGATATCCAACATGCATCTAGAGTATTAAGCTCATGAAGAACAGAGTAACCCATTAAGAAAGATGACATGATGTAGAGGGATAAACTCATGCAATATGATATAAACCTCATCTTTTTATCCTCGATGGCAACAATACAATACGTGCCTTGCTGCCCCTGCTGTCACTGGGAAAGGACACCACAAGATTGAACCCAAAGCTAAGCACTTCTCCCATTGCAAGAAAGATAAATCTAGTGGCCAAACCAAACTGATAATTTGAAGAAACTTGCAAAGATAACTTAATCACACATAAAAGAATTCAGAGGAGATTCAAATATTTCTCATAGATAAACTTGATCATAAACCCACAATTCATCGGATCTCGACAAACACACTGCAAAAAAGAGTTACATCGAATAGAACTCCAAGAAGAGGAAGGAGAACTTTGTATTGTGAATCAAAGAGAGAGAAGAAGCCATCTAGCTAATAATTATGGACCCGAAGGTCTATGGTAAACTACTCACAACTCATCGGAGAGGCCTTGGAGATGATGTAGAGGCCCTCCATGGTGGATTCCCCTCCGGCGGAGCGCCGGCGACGGCTCCAAGATGGGATCTCGCGGATACAGAAGGTTGCGGCGGTAGAATTAGGTTTTCATGATCGCTTCTGATGTTTTCGGGGTACATGGGTATATATAGGAGGAAGAAGTAGGTTGGTGGACGCTCGAGGGGACCACGAGGGTGGGGGGCGCGCCCACCTGTAGGGGCGCATCGGGCACCCTCGTGGCCGCCTTTCTTGTTTCTTGACTTCCACTCCAAGTCCTCTGGATCATGTTTGTTCCAAAAAGATCGCTCCCGAAGGTTTCATCGCGTTTGGAGTCCGTTTGATACTCCTTTTCTGCGAAACACTGAAATAGGCAAAAAACAACAATTCAGGCTGGGCCTCCGGTTAGTAGGCTAGTCCCAAAAATGATATAAAAGTGTAAAGTAAAGCCCATAAACATCCAAAACGGGTAATATAATAGCATGGAACAATAAAAAATTATAGATACGTTGGAGACATATCAAGCATCCCCAAGCTTAATTCCTGTTCGTCCTCGAGTAGGTAAATGATAAAAACAGAATATTTGATGTGGAACGCTACCTAGCATATTTCTCAATGTAATTTTGTTTATTGTGGCATGAATGTTCATATCCAAATGATTCAAAATAAAAGTTCATAGTGACATAAGAAATAGTAACACTTCAAGCATACTAATAAAGCAATCATGTCTTCTCAAAATAACATGGCTAAACCTACAAAATTATATAGTCTGGCTGTTGCTCTATCTTCATCACACAAAGTATTTAATCATGCACAACCCCCATGACAAGCCAAGCAATTGTTTCATACTTTAGTGATCTCAAACTTTTTCAATTTTCACGCAATACATGAGCGTGAGCCATGGACATAGCACTATATGTGGAATAGAATGGTGGTTGTGGAGAAGACAAAAAGGAGAAGATAGTCTCACATCAACTAGGCATATCAACGGGCTATGGAGATGCCCATTAATAGATATCAATGTGGGTGAGTAGGGATTGCCATGCAACGGATGCACTAGAGCTATAAATGTATGAAAGCTCAACAAAAGAAACTAAGTGGGTGTGCATCCAACATGCTTGCTCATGAAGACCTAGGGCATTTTGAGGAAGCCCATCATTGGAATATACAAGCCAAGTTCTATAACGAAAAATTCCCACAAGTATATGAAAGTGACAACATAGGAGACTCTCTATCATGAAGATCATGGTGCTACTTTGAAGCACAAGTGTGGTAAAAAGGATAGTAGCATTGTCCCTACTCTCTTTTTCTCTCCTTTTTTTTTATTTTTTTCCTTTTTCCTTTTTTTTCTTTTTTTATTTGGCCTTTCTCTTTTTTATTTGAAGTCTAAAGTCTCATCCCGACTTGTGGGGCAATCATAGTCTCCATCATCCTTTCCTCACTGGGACAATGCTCTAATAATGAAGATCATCACACTTTTATATTTAAAAATCAAGATTACAACTCGATACTTAGAACAAGGTATGACTCTATATGAATGCATCTGGTGGTGTACCGGGATATGCAATGAATCAAGAGTGACATGGATGAAAAATTATGAGGTGGCTTTGCCACAAATACGATGTCAACTACATGATCATGCAAAGAGCAATATGACAATGATGATGCGTGTCATAATAAACGGAATGATGGAAAGTTGCATGGAATTATATCTCGGAATGGCTATGGAAATGCCATAATAGGTAGGTATGGTGGCTGTTTTGAGGAAGGTATATGGTGGGTGTATGGTACCGGCGAAAGTTGTGCGGCACAAGAGAGGCTAGCAATGGTGGAAGGGTGAGAGTGCGTATAATCCATGGACTCAACATTAGTCATAAAGAACTCATATACTTATTGCAAAAATCTACAAGCCATTGAAAACAAAGTACTACGCGCATTCTCCTAGGGGGATAGATTGGTAGGAAAAGACCATCGCTCGTCCCTGACCGCCACTCATAAGGAAGACAATCAATAAATAAAATTGTGCTCCAACTTCATCACAAAGCGGTTCACCATACGTGCATGCTACGGGAATCACAAACTTCAACACAAGTATTCTTTAAATTCACAATTACCCAACTAGCATGACTCTAATATCTACACCTCTATATCTCAAAACAATTATCAAGTATCAAATTGATTATAGCATCCAATTCACTTTCTATGATAGTTTTTATTATACCCAACTTGGATGCCCATCATTCTAGGACCAAATTTATAACCATAGCAAATACCTTGTTGTTCAAAGAGACTCTCAAAATAATATAAGTGAAGCAATGAGAGATCAACAATTTATACAAAATTAAGCCACCGCTGTGCTCTAAAAAATATAAGTGAAGCACAAGAGCAAAAATTATCTAGCTCAAAAAGATATAAGTGAAGCACATAGAGTATTCTAATAAATTTCAATCAAGTGGGTTTCTCCCAAAAGGTGTGTACAACAAGGATGATTGTGGTAAACTAAAAAGCAAAGACTAATATCATATACGACGCTCCAAGAAAAACACATATCATGTGGCGAATAAAAATATAGCTCCAAGTAAAGTAACCGATATACGAAGACGAAAGAGGGGATGCCTTCCAGGGCATCCCCAAGATTAGGCTTTTAGTTGTCCTTGGATATTGCCTTGGGGTGCCATGGGCATCCCCATGCTTAGACTTTTTCCACCCTTTATACCATAGTCCATCAAATCTTTACCCAAAACTTGAAAACTTCACAACACAAAACTCAACAGGAAATCTCATAAGCTCCGTTAGTGCAAGAAAGAAAAAACCACCACATAAGGTACTGTAAGGAACTCATTCTTTATTTATATTGGTGTTAAACCTACTATATTCCAACTTATCTATGGTTCATACCCCTACATACTAGCCATAGAAGCATCAAAATAAGCAAACACCACACGAAAAACAGAATCTGTCAAAAACAGAACAGTCTGTAGCAATCTGTAACTTTCAACTAGGATGTCCTAGGCAATTTGTCTATTGATCTACAGCAAAAAAAATCAAAGCAAAATCACGTTTCTGTGATTTATTGATTTTTTTTCTCGTGAGTGCAAAGTTTCTGTTTTTCAGCAGAATCAAATTAACTCTTACCATAGGTTATCCTATAGGTTCTACTTGGCACGAACACTAAATAAAACAAGAAAACACATCTAAACAGAAAGTAGATGTAAAATTTATTACTACACATAAGCAAAAACAAAAAACACTAAAATAAAATTGTGTTGCCTCCCAACTAGCGCTATTGTTTAACACCCCAAGCTAGGCATAAAAGCGAGGATAGATCTAAATAGTGCCATCTTTAATTTTTAATTTATTAGCGGAGTCACCCTCGAATCCGGGAGGTTCTTTATGTTTCCCTTCATATCCGGAAATTTTTATGTCTAAAGAGTCCAACCGCTTATTGCAAAGGGTAATCAACATATTCATGCGGTGAAGATGTCCGCTAATGCTCTTGAGAGGTTCAAGAGATTTTTGTAAAAAAATTGTTACTTTGCAAATCTTTCCAAAAACTTGTGTTTCTACTTGGGTAGGGTGCGTCCCCCCCCCCCCTCCCTTTTTGAGATAGTGTTCCCACTATTCTCTCAATAATTCCATGCGCAAAATTGGGATCAATTTCAGTAAAGTTACCCTTAGCAACACAATCCACGAATTGTCTATGAGACATATCTAATCCAACATAAAAATTGCAAAGTAAAATCCTGAAATTCACCTCTAAGGTCCAGTTATGATAAGATTCTATCATCCTATACCAAGCATCTTTTAAGTTTTCTCCTTGTCTTTGCTTGAAGTGAAGAACTTCAAACTCGGGAGACAAAGGAGCGGACACAGGACTAGCCATAATAACGAGGAAATAAACGATCTAACACATGAGCACACAAAAGGCAAGCAAAAGAGAGAGGAGATTGGGAAAGAGAGGGCGAATAAAATGGCAAAGGTGAAGTGGGGGAGAGGAAAATGATAGGCAAATGGCAAACAATGTAATGCGAGGGAGATGATTTTGTGATGGGTAGTTGGTATGTCTTGACTTGAGTGAAGACCTCCCCGGCAACGGCGCCAGAAATCCTTCTAGCTACGTCTTGAGCTTGCGCTGGTTTTCCTTGAAGAGGAAAGGGTGATGCAGCAATAGTAGCATAAGTATTTCCTTTAGTTTTTGAGAACCAAGGTATCAATCCAGTAGGAGGCTCCTCAAAAGTCCCACGCACCTACACAAACAAACAAGAACTCAGAACCAACACAATAAAGGGGTTGTCAATCCCTTCACGGCCACTTGCGAAAGTGAGATCTGATAGAGATAATATGATAACATAAATATATTTTTTGGTATTTTATGATATAGATTGGAAAAGTAAAGATGCAAATAAAAGTAGATTGAAAGCTTATATGATAAGAGATAGACCCGGGGGCCATAGGTTTCACTAGTGGCTTCTCTCAAGATAGCATAATTATTACGGTGGGTGAACAAATTACTGTCGAGCAATTGATAGAAAAGTGCATAGATATGAGATTATGTAGGCATGATCATGTATATAGGCATCACGTCCGTGACAAGTAGACCAACTCCTGCCTGCATCCACTACTATTACTCCACACATCGACCGCTATCCAGCATGCATCTAGAGTATTAAGTTCATGAAGAACAGAGTAACGCATTAAGAAAGATGACATGATGTAGAGGGATAAACTCATGCAATATGATATAAACCCCATCTTTTTATCCTCGATGGCAACAATACAATACATGCCTTGCTGCCCCTGCTGTCACTGGGAAAGGACACCGCAAGATTCACTACAAAAAAAAAGACACATCCATGACATTTTGGGCCGAACAAAACTTTTTTCTGTCATACATATGACACTTCTATGACAATAATTGTGACAAAACCCGGTATCATCATAGATGTGGTGGGATCCTACTTCTATGACAAAAAATCATGACAGAAAATGGGATTTTCGTCCTGGGCGGGCCGGAGACGCAGCTGCATGAAATTCTTTGGGCCGTCCATGATGGAAAAAACCATGGTAGAAGCAAGGGCGAGGAAAATTTCGGGGAGTTCCCGATTGCGGTCGGAGGTTGGGGGCCGAGCGATGCGTGTTTCTCTCATACACATACACGCGTGTGTGCGAGGCGTTGGCTCTAACTGAACCCAAGTGAGGCGTTGGGCTCTAACTGAACCCGAGCGATTGCACTGCAGGCTACGCGTTACTGAACCCGAGCGATCGATCGATGGCTGTTAACTGAACCCTATCGAGTGATTACTTCGCTACTGCTGCTAACTGAAGCCAATGGATGATGCCTCTCTAGATGAACAGTGAGCGTTGGGGGGGGGGGTTGGATGAACAGTGAGCGGTGGCGTTGCCTCTGGATGAATAGGACCCCATGGTGTGGAGGGATGGATGAACAGGATGACCCCGTGGAGGGCTGGATGAACAGTAGACGGTGGAGGGGTTCCCATGGAGGGGTGGTTGAATAGTAGCCGGTGGAGTAGCTGATACGTCTCCGTCGTATCTATAATTTTTGTTTGTTCCATGCCAATATTCTTCAACTTTCATATACTTTTGGCATCTTTTAATACTATTTTTGGGACTAACATATTGATCCAGTGCCCAGTGCCAGTTCCTGTTTGTTGCATGTTTTATGTTTCGCAGAAAACCAATATCAAACGGAGTCCAAACGGGATTAAAACGGATGGAGAATTATTTTGGAATATTTGAGATTTTCCGGAGGAAGAATCAATGCGAAACGGTGTCCGAGGTGGCCACGAGACAAGGGGCGCACCCACACCCCCTGGGCGCGCCTGGCCCTCTCGTGGGCCACCCATAAGGCGGTTGATTCCCTTATTTTTCTGCAAGAAAGCTAATTTTATGAGAAAAATCTGGGCGAAAGATTCGCCCCAATCGGAGTTACGGATCTACGGATATTTAAGAAACGGTGAAGGGGTAGAATCTGGGAACGTAGAAACAGAGAGATAGATCCAATCTCAGAGGGGCTCTCGCCCCTCCCATGCCATGGGAGCCAAGGACCAGAGGGGAAACCCTTCTCCCATCTAGGGAGGAGGTCAACGAAGAAGAATAAGAAGGGGGCCCCTTTCCACCTTGCTTCCGATGGCGTCGGAACGCTGTTGGGGGCCATCATCATCACCGCAATGTTCACCAACACCGCCGTCATCTTCACCAACATCTCCATCACCTTCCCCCTTCTATATCCAGCGGTCCACTCTCCCGCAACCCACTGTACCCTCTACTTGAACATGGTGCTTTATGCTTCATATTATTATCCAATGATGTGTTGCCATCCTACGATGTTTGAGTAGATTTTCGTTGTCCTATCATTTATTGATGAATTGCTTTGATTGTTTTGAGTTGCATGTTTTATTATTGGTGCTGTCCTATTGTGCCCTCCGTGTCGCGCAAGCGTGAATGATTCCCGCTATAGGGTTTGCAATATGTTTATGATTTGCTTATGGTGGGTGGCGTGAGTGACAGAAGCACAGACCCGAGTAAGTATGTTGTTTGCGTATGGGATAAAGGGGACTTGATGCTTTAATGCAATGGTTGGGTTTTACCTTAATGAATCTTTAGTAGTTGCGGATGCTTGCTAGAGTTCCAATCATTAGTGCATATGATCCAAGTAGAGAAAGTATGTTAGCTTATGCCTCTCCCTCAAATAGTTGCAATAATGATTACCGGTCTAGTAACATAGTCAATTGCTTAGGAACAATTCCACAACTCCTACCACCACTTTTCCACACTCGCTATATTTACTTTATTGCATCTTTATCTAAACAGCCCCTACTTTTTATTTAGGTGTTCTTTATTATCTTGCAAAGCTATCCAACAACACCTACAAAGTACTTCTAGTTTCATACTTGTTCTAGGTAAAGCGAACGTCAAGCGTGCGTAGAGTTGTATCGGTGGTCGGTAGAACTTGAGGGAATATTTATTCTACCTTTAGCTCCTCGTTGGGTTCGACACTCTTACTTATCGAAAACTGTTGCGATCCCCTACACTTGTGGGTTATCAAGACCTTTTTCTGGCGCCGTTGCCGGGGAGTCATAGCGTGGGGTGAATATTCTCGTGTGTGCTTGTTTGCTGTATCACTAAGTATTTTTTATTTGCTATTCTTAGTTGTTCCCTATCTTTAGTTATGGATATAGAACACAAAATACCAAAAAAAAGGTGTACTTGCTACTCATGGAGATGGGGTAACTCCTAAAACTCCTGATGCTCATTATGTTCAAGATATTATGTACTACTTTAATAATCCTGAGAAAACCCCATTCAACTTTATAATGGGAGACACGTTGGATCAACATGAATACTTTAGGGATTATCGCTCGACAGAAAAAGGGAAACTATTATGGGATCAATTTATTATTTTGCATTGGTATGCTCGTCAACTATGCTTGAGATATGATTATACTTGTTGCTCTAGGATGAAGGCTCCACACCTTCCCTTTTCATGCAAATTCAATGATAATGAAACCTTAGCTTCTTATGCTAATGGTAGATATGATTACTATGATGTGGAACAAATAGAAGAATTTGTTGCTTTTATGGGTGCTTATGTGATTGAATCTATGATTAAAGCATTTGATGATTTTGATGATTCAATTTATAGGCCTGAAAATCTTGCTATACTTAGGTATTGCTATGAAAATTATGAATACAATTACTATATTAATGCATTTATTAAGAAAGTCTCCGTTGTCCAAGAAGGGACTAATATTTTGCAGGAAGCTATGGAAGAAGAAAGTGATGAAATTGTGAGCTCATTGGATGAAAAAGATGATGAGGAGAGCGAAGAACAAAAGGAGGAAGAGCGGATTGATCACCCATGCCCACCTCCTAATGAGAGTAACTCTTCAACTCATACATTGTTAATTCCCCTTCGTGCTTACCGAAGGATGATTGCTATGATGATTGATATGATCCCTTGAATTTGTTTGAAATATCCCTCTTTGATGATGCTTGCTATGCTTGTGGCCAAGATGCCAATATG
Source organism: Triticum timopheevii (assembly GCA_963921465.1). NCBI lineage: Eukaryota > Viridiplantae > Streptophyta > Magnoliopsida > Poales > Poaceae > Triticum > Triticum timopheevii. Next base: position 91,722,534 of record OY997271.1, read on the forward strand.
AATTATTCTTATGGAGATTAACTAGCTATAGTTCCTTATGTTAAACATGAAATTGTTGCTATTGCACCCACGCATGATAGTCCTATTATCTTTTTGAATTCTCCAAACTATACTATATCGGAGAAGTTTGTGCTTATTAAGGATTATATTGATGGGTTGCCTTTTACCGTTGCACATGATGATTTTGATGAATATAATATGCATGTGCTTGCTGCTCCTACTTGCAATTATTATGAGAGAGGAACTATATCTCCACTCTCCATGTTTCCAATATGATAAAATTGCAAGAAACTGTTTATACTATGCATTGGCCTTTACTATGTGTGCGTGAATTGTTCTTTTATGACATGCCGATGCATAGGAAGAGAGTTAGACTTCGTTGTTGCATGATGTATGTTACTTTGTGCTCACTACTAAATTACAAATCATTTTTAATTAAAATTGCCTTTGATATACCTTGGGATCCGGGTGGATTCATTACTTAAGCACTAAATGCCTAGCTTAATGGCTTTAAAGAAAGCGCAGCTTAATGGCTTTAAAGAAAGCGCTGCCAGGGAGACAACCCGGAAGTTTTAGAGAGTCATTTATTTCTTTTGATTGCTTTTATATAGTTTAAAAAAAAGTGGGGAACCTAAAAACTTTTCAAAAAGGAAAGTGAAAGTAAGAAAGACAATCATTGTTGAAGTGGGAGAGCTCCTTGAACTTTGTTCATGCTCACGGAAACTTTGTGAATCTTGATTACAGAAACTTTTCATCAAAAATAATTATCCCCTTGTACAATTCCATTGTATTATAAAAATAATGTGCCAAGGTTTGCCTTTAGGATGTTTACAATGCTTGTTAGTTTGTACGGTGCAGGACAGAAACTTTGGCTGTAGTTCCTGATTTTACATTTTTTGCTGGAACGTCAAATGGTTCTGATTCCTCTTCCACTGTCTTTCTGTACAACTTGTTTATTTTTCCTAATTTTGGTAGAATATTTGGGGTACGATAAGTATGGTGAATGTTCAGATTGCTACAGACTGTTCTGTTTTTGACAGATTCTGTTTTTGATGCATAGTTTGCTTGTTTTGATGAATCTATCAATTTATATTAGTGGATTAAGCCATGGAAAAGTTTTATTACAGTAGACACAATGCAAAAACAAAATATTAATTGGTTTTCAATAGTACTTAGAGTGGTGATTTGCTTTATTATACTAACGGATCTTACCGAGTTTTCTGTTGAAGTTTTGTGTGGATGAAGTGTCTAATCGAGGAGGTTTCAATATGAGGAAAAGGAAGAGAGGCAAGAGCTCAAGCTTGGGGATGCCCAAGGCACCCCAAGTAAATATTCAAGGAGAATCAAGCGTCTAAGCTTGGGGATGCCCCGGAAGGCATCCCCTCTTTCTTCAACTAGTATCGGTATGTTTTCGGATTCGTTTCGTTCATGCATTATGTGCAAGTCTTGGAGCGTCTTTTGCATTTAGTTTTCATTTTTATTTTATGCACCATGCTGGTATGAGATATTCCTTGGTTGATTTATAGAATTCTCATTGCACTTCATTTAAATCTTTTGAGTATGGCTTTATAGAATGCTTCATGTGCTTCACGTATATCATTTGAAGTTTGGATTGCCTGTTTCTCTTCACATAGAAAAAACGTCATTTGTAGAATGCTCTTTTGCTTCATTTCTATTTGTTAGAGCGTGGGCATGTATTTTGTAGAAAGAATTAAACTCTCCTGCCTCACTTATATCTATTTAGAGAGATGACATGAATTGGTCAATCACATGGTTAGTCATAAAATCCTACATAAACTTGTAGATCGCTGAATATGATATGTTTGATTCCTTGCAATAGTTTTGCAATATAAATATGGTGATATTAGAGTCATGCTAGTGGGTGGTTGTGGATTGTAGAGACACTTATGTTGATGTTTGCAAGTCCCGTAGCATGCACGTATGGTAACCGTTGTGTGACAAATTTCAAGCATGTGGTGTTTCTTTGATTGTCTTCCATATGAGTGGCAGTCGGGGATGGGCGATGATCTTTTCCTACCAATCTATCCCCCTAGGGGCATGCGTAGTAGTACTTTGCTTCGAGGGCTAATAAACTTTTGCAATAAGTATATGAGTTCTTTATGACTAATGTGAGTCCATTGATTATACGCACTTTCACCTTTCCATCATTGCTAGCCTCTTCGGTACCGTGCATTGCCCTTTCTCACCTCGAGAGTTGGTGCAAACTTCACTAGTGCATCCAAACCCCATGATATGATACACTCTATCACACATAATCCTCATTATATCTTCCTCAAAACAGCCACAATACCTACCTATTATGGCATTTCCATAGCCATTCCGAGATATATTGCCATGCAACTTCCATCATCATCATATACATGACTTGAGCATTTATTGTCATATTGCTTTGCATGATCATAAGACAGCTAGCATGATACTTTTATTGCTTGTCCGTTTTTTATGTGATTGCTATGCTAGATCATTGCACATCCTGATACACTGCCGGAAGCATTCATATAGTCATATCTTTGTTCTAGTATTGAGTTGTAATATTGAGTTGTAAGTAAATAAAAGTGTGATGATCATCATTATGGAGCATTGCCCCATGAAAAAAATAAAAAGAAAAAAAAGGAAAGGCCAAAGAAGCCTAAGTAAAAAAGGGGGCCAAAGAAGCCCACCCAAAAAGAAAAAAAAAGAAAAAAAGAAAAAAAAAGAAAAAGAAAAGGGGCAATGTTACTATCCGTTTTCCACACTTGTGCTTCAAAGTAGCACCATGTTCTTAATATAGAGAGTCTCTTATGTTGTCACTTTCATATACTAGTGGGAATTTTTCATTATAGAACTTGGCTTGTGTATTCCAACGATGGGCTTCCTCAAATGCCCTAGGTTTTCATGAGCAAGCAAGTTGGATGCACACCCACTTAGTTTTCAGTTTGAGCTTTCATACACTTATAGCTCTTAGTGCATCCGTTGCATGGCAATCCCTACTCCTCGCATTGACATCAATTGATGGGCATCTCCATAGTCTGTTGATTAGCCGCGTCGATGTGAGACTTTCTCCCTTTTTTTGTCTTCTCCACATAACCTCCATCATTATATTCTTGGGCTTATTCCATCTGTGCCCCCAATTCCTTAGTTGTGCTCAGTTTTCCCCACTCGCTCATTTTGCCTTGGTTTTGAGCACTTTTTCAGGGGCAAAAGTGAGGAAAATGTGAAGGCAAAAATTTTGAGTCATGGGGAAAAGTGAGTAAAAAGTTAACGAATGGGGAAAAGTGAGCACAACTAAGAGACGAGGGGTATAGATTTAAATAACCCTATGTTCTATTCCACCTATAGTGCTATATCCATGGCTTGCGCTCATATATTGCGTGAGGGTTGAAAAAGCTGAAGCGCGTTAAAAAGTATGAACCAATTGCTCGGCTCGTCATCGGGATTGCGCATGATGGGAGCATTTTGTGTGACAAAGATGAAGCATGGCCAAACTATATGATTTTGTAGGGATAAGCTTGCTTTGGCCTTGTTGTTTTGAAAAGACATGATTGCTTTATTGGTACACTCGAAGTATTATCATTTTTTATATCAAATGATAGACTATTGCTTTGAATCACTCGTGTCTTAATATTCATGCCATGATTAGACATATGATCAAGATTATGCTAGGTAGCATTCCACATCAAAAATTATCTTTTTTATCATTTACCTACTCGAGGACAAGCAGGAATTAAGCTTGGGGATGCTGATATGTCTCCGTCCTATCTATAATTTTTGATTGTTCCATGCCAATATTATTCAACTTTCATATAGTTTTGGCAACTTTTTATACTATTTTTGGGACTAACATATTGATCCAGTGCCCAGTGCCAGTTCCTGTTAGTTGCATGTTTTATGTTTCACAGAAATCCAATATCAAATGGAGTCCAAACGGGATAAAAACAGATGGAGAATTATTTTGGAATATTTGGGATTTTCCGGAGGAAGAATCAACGCGAAACGGTGTCCGAGGTGGCCACGAGACAGGTGGGCGCGCCCACACCCCCTGTGCGCACCTGGCCCTCTCGTGGGCCACCCGTAAGGCAGTTGATGCCCTTCTTTTGCTGCAACAAAGCTAATTTTATGAGAAAAATCTGGGCGAAAGATTCACCCCAATCAGAGTTACGGATCTCCGGATATTTAAGAAACGGTGAAGGGGTAGAATTTGGGAACGCAGAAACAGAGAGATAGATCCAATCTCGGAGTGGCTCTCGCCCCTCCCACACCATGGGAGCCACGGACCAGAGGGGAAACCCTTCTCCCATCTAGGGAGGAGGTCAAGGAAGAATAATAAGAAGGGGGTCCCTCTCCCCCTTGCTTCCGGTGGCGCCGGAACGCTGCCGGGGGCCATCATCATCACCGCGATCTTCACCAACACCGCCGTCATCTTCACCAACATCTCCATCACCTTCCTCCTTCTATATCCAGAGGTCCACTCTCCCACAACCCACTGTACCCTCTACTTGAACATGGTGCTTTATGCTTCATATTATTATCCAATGATGTGTTTCCATCCTATGATGTCTGAGTAGATTTTCGTTGTCCTATCAGTTATTGATGAATTGCTATGATTGGTTTGAGTTGCATGTTTTATTATTGGTGTTGTCCTATTGTGCCCTCCGTGTCGCGCAAGCGTGAGGGATTCCCGCTGTAGGGTTTGCAATATGTTTATGATTTGCTTATGGTGGGTGGCGTGAGTGACAGAAGCACAGACCCGAGTAAGTAGGTTGTTTGTGTATGGGATAAAGGGGACTTGATGCTTTAATGCTATGGTTGGGTTTTACCTTAATGAATCTTTAGTAGTTGCGGATGCCCGCTAGAGTTCCAATCATAAGTGCATATGATCCAAGTAGAGAAAGTATGTTAGCTTATGTCTCTCCCTCAAATAGAATTGCAATAGTGATTACCGGTCTAGTAACATAGTCAATTGCTTAGGGACAATTCCACAACTCCTACCACCACTTTTCCACACTCGCTATATCTACTTTATTGCATCTTTATCTAAACATCCCCTACTACTTTTATTTACGTGTTCTTTATTATCTTGCAAAGCTATCCAATAACACCTACAAAGTACTTCTAGTTCCATACTTGTTCTAGGTAAAGCAAACGTCAAGCGTGCGTAGAGTTGTATCGGTGGTCGATAGAACTTGAGGGAATATTTATTCTACCTTTAGCTCCTTGTTGGGTTCAACACTCTTACTTATTGAAAACTGTTGCGATCCCCTACATTTGTGGGTTATCAGTAGCGTGCAGTGGAGGCTGGATGAACAGGAGCCCGTGGAGGCTAGAGGAGGTTGACGGTAGCCCGTGGAGGCTGGAGGAGGTCGACGGTGGAGATGGACAGTATCCCGTGGAGTCCCGTTTTGCAGTACGCCACACCCCTCCCGATGAACAGGACCCCCGTTTCGACCGTAGCGCTCCAACACAAGTCTGTTTCCTCCATTTTGCGGTACGCCACACCCCTCCCGATCAACAGGACCCCCGTTTCGACCGTAGCGTTCCAACACAAGTCTGTTTCGTCCGTTTTGCGGTACGCCACACCCCTCCCAATCAACAGGACCCCCGTTTCGATCGTAGGAGGTCCGTTTCCTCCGTTTTGTGGTACGCCAGACCCCTCCCGATGAACAGGATCCTGTTTCGAACATGGCTGGTCGAACACAAGGCCGTTTCCTCCGTTCTGCGGTACGCCGGGCCTCATTTCCATCGCCTGTTCCGTCCAAGCCCTCCTGATGAACACAACGACGCATTTCGCTCTGACCCAGCCAGTTGGCTCCTACGCGTTCCATTGCCTCCCGATGAACATGACGCATTCCGTTTCCTCCCCATGAACACGAAGCATTTCGTTGCCTCCCCATGAACACGACGACACACTGTTTCTCCGATCCAACCCAGCCATGTACACAAGCCCTGGCCGTACGTATGCATGAGTAGGCGTTCGAGACCCTGCCCGTATGTACACATACGTGGTCATATTTTCTTCCTTGCACACTGGCCGCTGTACGTACGTGTACATGCTACGTGCGCGCCTCTACATCGACACGTGCGCGCCTCTACATCCACCAGTATATATGTATGTACACGTTCGTGACCAGAATGACAATGCTACGTACGCTTCGACCAGGTGGGTCCCGACTGTCAGGCACTTCCCTGCATGCGAAGATGTAGCTGGTGGGTCCCAGCAGTCAGGGGGCGAATCATTTTTTTTGCCCGGACGCACTTCCTTGCGTGCGAAGGTGTAGCTAGTGGGTCCCAGCAGTCAGGGGGGAAATGTTTTTTTCGCGAAATACGGTGGCCCGTCCAGTGGGTCCCTGCTATTAGGTGGAGGAATAATTATTTTGCGCGTAATAAGGAGGCACTTCCTTGGGGCTGCCGTGGACCCAGTTGTCATCCTCTCCACGTACAATACTCTTCGGATGGAAGTCGGTCGTTGACCACATTGACCACGCCGCGCCGAGAGCACCACAGCGGTGGACGATGGTGAGGCCTAGGAAGGGGACGACGTGGAGCCATAGAAGACGCGGCAGTGGATGCCCACGCGTAGAGGAGTGTGAGGGTTCACTCGTTCGGCTGCGGTGTGAGGTTGCCGTCGCCGTAGAATAACAGGGGGTGTGGGTGAGTGGAGGGATGGCCTGGCCAGTGACGGGAGTAGTAGGGAGCGGTGAGGCCTCCGCGGCATCATAGACGGCCACGGGAGGCAGGAGCAGGCAGCATGATCGGTGCTGCTTTGGGCGGCTGGAGCAAGAAGACCAGAGGTTGAAGAAGCACGATGGCCGTTGGATGGACATCGTACGGTCACTGCAGCTAGAATCGTTCATATTCACTAAGTTGACAAAGCCCTCCGTCCCCGTCAACTTAGTAGGCCCACAAGTCAGCCTCCCACCAAGGTGGGTCCCAGCTAGCAGGGGGAGTATTCATTTTTTTCTACTTAATAAGGAGGCACTTCCTATGGGTCCGAGCTGACAGCGGGGGGAACGTTTTTTTGTGAAATATAGTGGGCCCTCAGGTGGGTCCCAGCAGTCGAGGGCAAACATATTTTTCGCAAAATACGATGGCCCGTCCAGTGGGTCCCTGCTGTGAGTTGGAGGAATCATTATTTTCCGCGTAATAAGCAGGCACTTCCTTGCTGCGACCGTGGACCCAACTGTTAGACTCTCCACATACAGTATACTTCCGATGGAAGTTGTTCCTTGACGACGTTGACCACCCCGCGTTCCATTGCATGCATGCGTCCTTGGGCATGGTGCGTCCCCACTGCCAGCCTCTCACGTACAGTCATCTTCCGATGACTCTCGGTTGTTGACCATGTTGACCACACCGTGCCGAGCGCACACAGACTGGAACGACCCGGAGCAAGAATAGAGGTTGAAGAAGGAGCACGACTGTTGGATTAACATCCAACGGTCCAGCTACTAGAATCATTTGTTGATTAAGTTGACAAAGCCGTGCGTACACGTCCTCTTAGTAGGCCCACAAATCAGCCACCAAATCTAACGGGTCCTAGTTGTCAACGGGATGAATAATTTTTTCGCAAAACAAGGAGGCACTTCCTTCCGTGCGAAGATACATGCGGTGGGTCTTAGCTGTCAGGTGGAGGAAACATTTTTTTCAGCTTAATAAGGAGGAACTTACCTTGCGTGCGACCATGGACCTCGTGGGTCCCAGCCATCAGGCTCTCCATGTATAGTCCTCTTCTGATGACTCTCGTTTGTTGACCACGCCGCACCGAGCGCCGCGAGGCAGTGGACGACGGCAAGGCCCCGGATGAGAACGACTCGGAGATGGGAAGACAAGGCAGTGGAGTCGCAGATTGAGAGGAGGAGAAGGGTTATAACTGGTTCCGTTGCGGCGTGGGACTGCAGTCTGTGGAGAATAACAGGAGGTGTCGAGGGGTGGAGGGATAGCCTGGCCGGCAGTGGGGTAGCGCTTCGCAGCAATGCGTGCTAAGCACAGCCGCTAGCCGCCGGAGGCCAGACCAGGCGGTCCTGGCGACGCTGGAGGAAGAATACGAGAGATTGAAGGTGCATGCCGGCCGTTGGATATAAATCCAATGGCTGTGAATGACACAATCATTTGTTGACCAAGTTGACAACGCCCTACGTAGGCTTTGACCTATTGGCCCACATGTCAGCCTGCAAAAATGTGGCATATATTTAACCCATGTTTTCTAGAATGTACAGTCATTTGCTGGGCTGGGTGAACAAATAATTTTGCGTCAATCAGGCCCATTTATATTTTCTAAGAAATCCCGTCCCATTTGCACTTCCTTGAAATATACGTATTAGGTGGGCTCATTATATATATAATGTTATGTTAGAAGGAGCAATTAATATCAAAGAATAAACCGGAGAGGCACATTTTTTATATATATAATTAATAAATTAGCGAGTTATTGCTCAAAATAAAAATGAGCGCGTTATTATTAAATTGGTCCTTAAAATCTTCGCAAGCTTTTGTATGCAATCACCAGGATTTTCCTTGCCTGTGAGTCAAAAACAACCAGGATTTTCCTTGCCAACTTCCGTTAAACATTTACTTTTATAAGTTAATAACACGTGGGATGTTTCTATAATGTATATATAAGTGTCTATAAAATATACGATAATAGTAATAATATAAATATATATATAATGTGGTTAGAAGGGAAAACATAAATTGGACACAGCATTATTATTCTTATATATAGATAAATAGAACAGAGACCTCCGTTTTATTAAAAAATACATTGGGTTGCCGATCTTTTAGAAAAAGCACATATGTGGGTATGGACCTCAAAAAATAAGTTGAAACCACTGTCTCCGTATGTCGTGGGCTATGCATGTTAAAATACAAAACCTAGGACTAGCTGATACTTGTTTGCCCTCTGAAAAAAATGATACCAGATCCCCGAGCGAACTGGATTAAAGAGGATATACATCAGGAGCGATTTTTTTTTCTTTAGTGGATGGCTCTCGATAGCATTTTTTTACTTGCCTCTGCACCATACAACTTGTATTTTTAGCCTCCCAGTCCGTCATGGTGGACTAGCAGCCCATTTGCTGGGCGGGCCAACCTACAGAAACCAGCACTCGATTTTTCATCAAGCCCCAAAAACAACGCGGTACTATGTTTGTTTTGAGGCCGAAAACATTACGGCAGGGGTTGAGCGGGGGAGAGGGGAAGACAGAGTAATAAAAAGATTAAAAAGAGCTGATGCACCATTGCTACCCTAACAAAGCAGGTGCAATTCTTGTCGGGAAGAAGGTGTGCCGTTGACACCCACACATCACTTACCCCACGGTAGGCATACTAACAAGTTCACACACAAATACAACAGAAAAGGTAAACAAGTTCACAGGACACGTTCATATTCATAGCCAACATTCACTATCATCAACTCAAAAGATTCATATATACACAAGCTCAGCATATCTATGCATCCAAATGATTGATAGATCACACGACAATATTCATACATAATTCACAAAAAGATTCAGATATACACATGTTCAGTATGTTTATGCATCCAAATGATTGAGATCACAACCAATATGATCCATGGATGAACTTTAATAACCTAGGGTACAGACTGGTAAATGGTGTTCAATCGGAGGTACTTCTTGCTAAAATTAGTTCTTGTACGAGTAAACTTTCGAGTACATAAGAGGCAGCACAGACAATCTGAACTTTGCTTGTAGGTTTATCCTCGAATAGTGGCCTTGTGCCGAGGGAGGTTTGAGCAACTTGGCCACTACTTTCATCCAACTAGTTTACTGGCTCATCTTGATCCTGTATCTCGCCAAAATTCTACATTGCAGATGAGAAAGGAGGTGGTTGAGAAAATGAACCACCCAAATTTTTTGTGCAGTTCAACTGAAATGGAGCATCCTTGGTGTGCAGACTGATTAAGTGCCAGATGAATATACACGTCAACCAACTTGTCTGGAAACTTTAGACTCCATGCCATATAGTTCGCTAACATATGTGCCGATAACCAAAAGGCACAAGTTGGGACCAAAGGATGGACTGCATTTTTCTCGGCTATGCACCAAGCAATATTTTTGGTGTTCACTCTCCTAATACTTGGAGATTGACAATTGGTTGACGCCTGTTGATACTCGAATGAATATAGGCACTTCTTCTTGTCAACATTGATGCTTGTCTGAGTGAACTTTGGAGTACATAGCAGCAGCATAAGTACCTGTCCATCTGATCATTTTGTGCATTTCTACTGAAATCACCCGATGTAATGATTTGCCTGCGAGTTCGGGCTCCAAATTACTCCTTTATGAAATCGGCAAACAGTATCACAATACCAAATTACCAATACATATGACAAGCACAATAATCAGGATAAAGACCAGTACCAACCTGTGTGAGAGGTAGCATATCAATTACTATTTCCTTTGACTGGAAGCCGAGATAAGCGAAGCGACTAATAGCGAAGGAAGAAAGCAAGCCGAGATTAGCGACTGACAGGAAAGGACGGAAGTTGTCGAGGCAATGAAGCACCCAAAGTTTTTGTGCAGTTCCACCAAAATCGAGCATCCCTGTTGGCACATATATTGAGAGAGTGAGATTACTGTAATAGTGGGATTAGTTGATGAAACATACACTAACAAATAGAAGCACCGTCATTATCTTAATGGGTAAAGTTAGCAACATAGTAGTCTTGCTTAAAGAGAGGTATTAGTTTATTTAATCAGTGCCAATTAGCTCAACACTCAAAGCATTGCCATTTATCATAGGTTGAAAAACTTTAACGTCCAAAGATAAAGGAGTTTCTCATGACAGTAGCACAATACAAATAGAGATGACAACAAACTAATATGGATGAAGGCCTTAGGCCCATACCAACCTGAGAAAAAAAGCTTATTCATGTAGTTCCATAAGAGATGATAAAGCACTCACTAGAACCACACAATAGTATATATTTTTGTGCACTTCAAATGTATGGTTGAAATCACTCTTGTTTACCAGTGCTGAGATTATATCGAAAGATTATCAAGAACTTCCAGCAGAGTTAAAGCACTGGCTGGGATACAGTTCATTGTATTATCTTGTGTAGTTCCACTAAAATGTATGATTGGCACAACATGATCCCAGTTTGCACAAGTAGGAACAAGGTGAAACCTTTATTAGCTTAGTGAGAAAGGATAGAAAGACATTAGCATATTACTCAAACAGTAGCATCAAATTCATGATGGACAATACGCAAAACATTGCCTCATTGAACGAATGACAATAAATTGACATGCAAAACAATAGCACTATTATGTCATGACACTAATAATATTCCCTCCCTACTCCACCACATGATTCACCTCCAAACATACACACGTACATGATTCAGCATAGGGTCCTACTAAAGACTTGTTTAACTCCGACAGGAAAATTAGGCAGTAATAAATTAGTGGTACTTAAGTACTCCTAATTAATTAAGTGAGACAACAGAAGTGGAAGGGCTCCCTGGAGGATCATCTCACATGTAAGGTAGTCATTGCCGGAGCCCTTGAATGGCCTCGACTGAGGCCTCTGGCTTCAGCAATATCGCCTTGGCACGGTTTATTCTTCTTCTTCTTCCTCTTCATGCTCTGTTTCTCTTTCTCCTCACCAGTTGGTGAAACCAAGTACATGATTGGCCTTCTAATTCAGAATTGGTTTTGTCAGTGAGGGAGTACCAATGTACTAGTAAAAAATAGCATTATTTTATCATGGCAGTCGGAAAATAGAGATGAACACATGCATTAAATATCATTCTTACCTAAAGGAAGGTTATGGCACCAATATGGATGATGAGGATTGGAACACAAATCTCCCTTTGTGCAGTTCCACCAAAATGAACCAATTGTTCCATTCTGACATTCCAGTTAAACAGCACGAAAGTCACTTCTTTTAAGAAGAGTTTTCTGCAGTGCACCAAAAGGTCACAAGATCAACCAGCTGAATTGGATATCCCTGTTTGCACAAAAAGGTACAGGGGAAATAGTCAGAGTCTCAAACAATTACAGGCAAAAACATTTGGCTAAACTTGTCATAGCTTATAACAGTGGCATGGCTTCATTTTTACCAGGGACATTAGATTAAGAACAGCTAAATATTTGGTATAAGGGCATGGGACAGTGGGTGCACCAGCAGTCTAGCACCATGTACGTAAACAGGGGCATAAAGGGGCGATTCATAGTTTGTTGCCCCAAGAAAAAAACATCCAAGAAACATATCTGGGTCGGTCCCATTTTTTTTCACTCTAGCCACCTACTCCTATGTGTGGATAGCAAATCTAGTCCTGGTCATACCACTGTGTACATCGTTACCCCTATAATTCCCTTTTCGACTAAGAGACCGGTTGGATGACCAGTATGTACTACTTTCACCCCCTTTCCTTCCTATTTGTATCAAGTCTGATGTACATACTAAATTCCCCCAACCCAATTTATTTCCTGTTTGAACCAAGTACTCCCTCTGTCTGGAATTACTTGTCATCAAAATGGATGTGTCTAGAACTAAAATACATCTAGATACATCCATTTCAATGACAAGTATTTTTGGATGGAGGGAGTACAAGATTCGACTCCATGAAGTAGCTTTACCTCTAACAATAGAAGAAAAAAATAGGTGACGTTGGACCATCCGATCAAGAGGGGCTGAGAGGTAGAAAATGATGCACATGCAGCGACGTAGCAAACTGGGGAAGTAGAGCTAAGGCGGTTTCGAACGAAGATATACCTGAAGGTCGTCGGGAGGCCGGATCCGCCCATAGGCAACGACGAAGGGATCAGAGGACCTCCCGCGCCGGTGCTCTGCCAGAGATAACGGTGCGGTCGGCAGTGGGTCTCCTCCCTCACTGTCGACGATGGCCTAAACGCTGCCCCTCCTCCCCTTCACCGGCGAAGGGGATACGTCCGGATCTGTAACCAGCGGTGAGGATAGAAAGCCAGTGTTTTTCGAAGGGAGAAAGACAGTGTTACTACCCCTATCTTGTTTAGATCTGGAGAGGACGGGAGTGTGTGAATAGAGCAACCCTAGCAAGAAAGCGCGGAGGCTCCGACCTATATATAAAGAGTGGGGTAGTTTTCCTTTTTCACTCCATCAAAACAATCGTTTAAAATAGTGTACTACTACATGCCAGGTCGCGGTTTTTTTAGTTGTTGGTTGTTTTTTGAGATAGCTACCCACTTGTTCCAAGTGGTGTTACGGTGTGCCAGGTTGCACATTGTATCGTTCAAGTCTGGTACTACAAGTCCCTCCATTAAATGAACAACCACCCCCTCGTAAAAATTGTGAACAAGCCCACGGCTAAAATTAGCAGAAACGTGGGTTGCCCCAACATGCATTATTATTTATATTTTCTACTCCACATGTCATAGACACAAAAATTGTGGCAAGATTCCCTTAGGCAAGCCAAAGTGTGTCTAACAATTTGAGCAACTCAGGTTAGGCAAGTGTGGCAAATGTGGGGAAAATATTGTGGCAACATAAGACAAACATAGTCACAATCCAAACAGCCCCATAATTTTTTGTGACATGCATGAAATTTTGGTTAGTTAAATTTATAGTCAAAATTTGGCAAGGTGCATCAAATCAACACATGCAAGTATCAAAAGGAAAGTCACGACATGCATGCATGCGTTGTACTCCCTCAATTTCCAAATATAAGTCTTTTTAGAGATTGCAACAAGTGACTACATACGAAGGAGAATATGTCTACATACGAAGTAGTCCATTTGAAATGTGTAAAAAGACTTATATCGAGTGCAGTGCTTTGATGTGTCGCGTCAAATTGTACAAGACCGAGAAATTTGATTACTACAACGCCCTCTCCCTCGTGGACTGAGCTCCGGTGCCTTAACTGCACCTGCCTTTGGCTGCATGACAGGAGGGCCAACCACCTATTGGGCCCACCTGTCATAGACGCAAAGGCAGGAGCAGTAAGTAGAAGCTTTCACTACATGTTATCCCTCCCGCACGAGGTGGACGGACATGGAACAGTGGATTCGATACTGTAGAAGTAGGAGTAACATCATTGTTCGTCTTCTCGAGGAGGCGAAGAGCCAAGCGCAACCCGAACGTGGCAGTTGCGAACGCTCGCATGGTGTGGTGCCTTGGAGCATGCATATATACTAGCCAGGCTCTTGCATGAGACAAAATTGCTATTGTTGAACAATTAAACTCCATCATCCATTGGTTGATACTCATTCTCCATAGGTCCACGCGCTTAACACCGTTTCCTCCTGGGGTCACCAATGTTTATTTGCTAATTAATAGCTTTGCATGCAATGAACTAGCCATTGCAAGTCATTAAAAGCATGCACACCTCTCATCTCTTATTGGTTGATATGTCAAGAAACAAGAAACAAGGTAGAAGTTAATGCACCGCGCCTAAGTGTTTTGGGACTATTTGGTTTTCGTAAGATGACTTACACACCTAGACGGAGGGAGTAGTATAGCCCTGTAAACCGGAAAGGAGTATTTACCTTTCTAGGGATTTCAACAACTGACTAGACTACACCACGTGCAGTACTCCCTCCCTTCCACTTTATAGGGCTCAAATCTCAAATCTCATGAACCAAGGCATTTTGCGATTGGAGGAATGTATCTCGTACTTTACAAAACTACCGTAATTAAACTCATGCATTAATTACGTAGTTGTCTCGTTTTCCTCTCCGCCTTGGTCGCGGTGCACAATATTGAGCACTCCTATATGACTAGCCGCTCTATCTACATGCGGGACATTTCAAAGCATCCAGGCCCGCGTGCCATCCACCAAATCACAGCGAGGTGCTAGAGTCGAGACTCACCTGTCACCCCGGTGTGGCCGTCATGACCCGTCATATCACAAAACCCACACCTTTACCAGCAGTGGTAAGGTGGCCTCCAAGTTGGACTGGACGAAGCAACCATAATTTCACTGGAACGCTCGTTCAAGCCCTTTCTTCCCTTTCTTGAAGAAAACCTCACTCCAGGCTACTCACTTTTGCCATTTTTCTTCTGTACCGATGCAGGAAAGGTGGGCGAATCAGTTATGCTGCTATATTTTCATTCCAAGAATCTTATTTTTGCGAAGCATCGACCGATTCTCACATCCTATTCTTTTCCCGTTTTCATTGCGATTGTGGTTTTCTTTCGATTGCTTTTTGTTTGTCAGTTCATTGAGGGATCCTGGAGCACTAGGCAAAGAGTTGCCAGCAGACAACCCACTTGAGACAGCGATCTCCAGGAAGCGAGCACCAACCAACGAGTTGACCATGTTGGCGGGCCAACCCATGGAGACGAAGAACTCCAAGAAACAAGCACTGGCCAAAGAGTTGACGACGTTGGCAGATGAACTCCTCAAAGAAAGTTGGAAGAACAGCAAGGGCCCCATCGTGCCTACCCCAGGAACTCTGATGGACACCTATGCGAGGCTCAAGGCCGAGTTTGAGGAGATAGTCGCCGTTAAGAAGCAGTATTCCCCTGGCAAGGTGATGGCCCCCATCGAGGACGAGGAGATGGCCCCCGGAGGGATGAGATCCGCCGGTGAGCTGCACAAGGTAGGAAATAATGGCTTATTACCATAGTTGTGGTTTTTGATTATTTGCAATGTTCTTGCTAATATGTTAGGGTTCTGCAGGTGCCGGTGGACGTCCTTGATGATTCCGATGTTGTGGCCCGTCCTGTTGGCATTGCCCCGGAGAACGATTCCGATGCCGCTGTCCATCCTATGGACATCGCCCCAGAGATCAATTCCGATGTCGCGGTCAGTCTTGTGGACATCGCCCCAGAAATCGATTCCCATGCTGTTGTCCGTGTTGTGGTCATTGCCCGAGAGATCGATGACAAGAAATAGTTGGCCGTGCAAATTGTTCAGGGTAGTTTGCATTGCCCTGTGTTTAATTACCAGAATGATGCGTGTTATCAAAGCATCTTAGGGCTAGTGCACTGTCTTGTGTGGGCGGTACTTGCTACTTTTGTTTGATAGTGAATCATGCGAACCCTCTCCTAGTTATGGAAACAGATGTATCCTCACCAGCTTTTGATGTAATATATGGCATGCTTAGATGTAAGTTTGAACTGTTTATCATATCAGCAGGGCTTGTTTGATGATTCTTGGTGTTAGTAGGCTAGCTACTGTGCGAGCTATAGTACTTGCAAAACACTCACCGAAGAGAAACGTTGGGGCTGATGAGCTCGTGGTATGCTTATACTTATCCCTCGTTGATCGACCAATAGCCCTAGCTCCCAAAATTTTAGGCTTAGCAATCAACCAGATAATAGTCGACACAGACACATTCAGGCCTCATTTGGTTCATAGGGTAGGAAAATCGTAGAGAAAGTACAGAGAACGTGCAACACAAAATCATACCAGTGCAGAGACATACTCCCTCCGTTCCAAAATACATGACCTAGGCGGGCTAATTTGGCCTAGTGGGTTTCAGTGATATGATGTGGTACAGTGTCGTCCAGTCTTCGCGTGTGGTAGCGGTATTGAGGGTACAGTAAGTTTTCTTGAAGAAGCAGAATTCAACAAAGTCATGATGGTTCCTTCATCCGAACAACTTACAGTGGGAAAGGTTGGGCCTGCGATACGACCGGGGTAGACCAGGATAATTTTGTGCGTGGCAGGTGGACCAGGATGGTCGATGTCCCACATGTCAGCGAATGAAAGTATTCTTTCCGATATAGAGGACGAGCAACGAGTATTCATTGTTTATTTTTTATGAAAGCTATTGTCTCCATTGTTACTCCTTGACTTTGTCAATGCCTCTCTCTCCTCTACATAAGCGGGGACTACTTGCTATGCATGCGACGGGCAGCTGGCGTCTTGAGGGGCCAGGGCGGTCAGAGCGGGCTCCGGAAGTGGTTTGGACTCCAGCATGGCCCACCTCACATTATCACAATATATTTCTTGGAGTCCGTGCGTGGCGGGCGGGCAATCTCTTCTCCCTCCCCTGTTTCTCTCTTCTGAGCCGACATCCGCCGAGCGATTAGATTTCGGCTATCGACGGTTTATTCAATTACAGTCCCACATGTCAGTGAAATTGCAAGACAACGCATGTCCCCTCTGGTGAGCGGCGTGCGAGCCGGACTGTTGGGCGTGCGACGCGTACGAGTCATAAGTGTGCCGCCTTTTCCTTTAGAACTTTCGAAGCGTAACATTTCCGTGTGATTGATCGATAGAAATGCAGAACAAAGGGGCTCTTTGGTTTGAGACTAAGTTTGCCAAAGCTTGCCACATCTAAGGTTAGGCAAGTTTGACCAACTTAGGTGTGTGTTTGGTTCAAGCCACATTTTAGGCAAGCCACACTATGGTCCCACATCACATACACACAAAAACTGTGGCAACATTCCCTTAGGCTTGCCAACTTGTGGCTCTTATTTTGAAGAACTAAGCTTAGGCAAGTTTGGCAACATTGTATGGCAAAGTGTGGCACTCCTAGGCCTAGAACCAAACAGCCCCAAAATGACGAGGGCGGTGCTTTCCCGCTCGTTAGGCGGGCTAGTTCGAGTGATATGACGTGCTATAGTGCCGTCCACTTGCTCCATTTTTATGTAAGCAAGAGTTTACACTCTTACGCGGGAGGAGTGCGAAACACCGCGGATCTGATTTTGATCGAGGGATAACTGTTCCCTACCAAATAATGGAGGACTGTTAGCGATTATAGCATGCTAGTTAGGGCATCTCCAGCACTGGCCCACAAATTTACACCGGCATCTGTTCGAGGACACTGATGGATGCCATCCGATGCTGCCCACATACCTTTTGACAACTATATGAACTAACCGGACGAAATTCGTGCAAACAAAGCAAATTTCAAATTAACCGAATGAAATTCATTACATTTCGAAAACTTTTCCTACAAACTATACAAAATTCATTACATATTTCGCACAAACTGTACTAAAACCTACTCTAAACCTAATCTAAATGATTGCTGACACCCGACCACCATGTCCGGCCATGATCTCGAGAAAGCCGGCCATTGCCTTTGCCTCCTCCTCATCCACCTCGATAACCTCCTCCTCTGGAGCACAAGGTTCTGAAGATTTCCGCCTCCATGTCGCCGTCAAGCGGCTAATCGGCCGCCGATGTTTACCCCACTTAGGGAGTCCTGGATTAGGGGGTATCCGGAGAGTCGGACTATATACATCGTCCGGACTATTGAAGCGTGAAGATACAAGACACAAGACTCCGGCCCGTGTCCGGATGGGACCCTCCTTTGCGTGGAAGACAAGCTTGGTGATCCGGATATTATATTTCCTTCCTTGTAACCGACTTCATGTAAACCCTAGCCCTCTCCGGTGCCTATATAAACCGGAGAGGATGGTCCTTAGAAGGCCGATCACAATTACAATCATACCATCATAGGCTAGCTCTTAGGGTTTAGCCTCTACGATCTCGTGGTAGATATACTCTTGTACTACTCATATCTTCAATATTAATCAAGAAATAAGTAGGGTTTTACCTCCATCGAGAGGGCCCGAACCTGGGTAAACATTGTGTACCTTGCTTCCTATTACCATCAGCCTAAGACGCACAGATCGGGACCCCCTACCCGAGATCCGCCAGTTTTGACACCGACATTGGTGCTTTCATTGAGAGTTCCTCTGTGTCGTCGCTGCAAGGCTTGATGGCTCATCTCATTGTCAAGCACGACATCATCTCTGGAGGAGCACTGGCTGTAGGCCAGATTCTCTGACTTGGCAGCTTCATTATGCCGCCCCATTGGCTGTCGCGCCAACGATGGCCTCTCGGGTCATCACGCATAACCTTCGCATCAATTCGGAGCTTGCCGAACAGATGGATCTGATAGATATCTCCTCTCTTAATGAGCTCTTGGATCGCATCACCGCCTTGGGGGTCGCTACGGACTATGACCGAATTGGGCTTAAACCCGACCAGAGGGACATTAGATCCCCGCCGGCCACCCATGAGATAGCGGTAGTGGAGGAACCCCACACGGGTCGCCCCTCAACTTTGAGGACGAATTATGTCCGGATCACCGAACTCAGTAAGCCGAACACCTACTCAAAGGAAGACATGACCCGAGCCCCGGACTTAGAATCGGGCATCGGGCCGAAGAGATTGTGTGATACTCCAGACCCCAAACTGTCGGGCTCGGAACCTTCCATGCCCCCGGGTGTCAGATCGGATCAAAATCCGGATTCAGCCAATGACACTCGCTCGGACTTAAACCGTCTCTCCCGCATCAGGCAAGAGCCCCTGGAGACGGTACACCGTTACTGGGCCACATTCCTCCTTACACTTAACAAGGTCGAGGACTGCCACAAGGAGGACGTAGTCTCACTTTTCTGCAAAAACTGCACCAACAAAGAACTCCTTAATGCTATAAGTCGCCGTGACATAGTACACTTTGCGGACTTAGCAACCATAGTATAGAAGTACTGTGCGATGGAAAGCGCCTAGAAGACCCAAACAGAATTTTGGGATAGTACGGCCCTCACCAGAACCTTTGTCTGAACCAAACGGCCGAACTCTCGTAAGTCGACCAATTCAATTCCCAAGAAACCAAAACCCGCCCTAGGGCGTGGAACCGTATTGGAAGAATGGCTCAATGGGCCATGTAAGCTTCATAGTACACCGGATGCAACACCAACCCATAGCCTTAGGGCATGTTGGATACTCCGGCAGGTAGCTAAAAGTGGCGAGGATCTCCTCGAGAGCCATAAAGTAGAACAACATCCCGCCAAGGAACACAATACGGTACTAACAGTCTTTGAGACTTTCGCCTCAAACGATAGGCGCAAGCGGGATCATTGAAGCTCCGCGGAAATCTGCCATGTGGCAAAAATAAATCCGTGGAACGGCACTGCTATAACTTTCAATGCCAGTGACAAACCCCAATTCCAGACCATCCGGGCACCAGCCGCTTTGGTCCTTAGCCCAATAGTGGACGGCTTTCGGCTCACTAAAGTACTCATGGACGGCGGAAGCGGATTAAACCTGATCTACGAAGAAACACTCAAGTAGATGGAAATTGATAAAAGCCGCATTGAACAAAGCGACACAACTTTCAGGGGAATCATCCCCATTCGGGAAGCACGGTGTGTGGGAAAAATCACACTTGATGTGGTATTCGACACCCCAGAGAATTACAGGTCCGAAGAAATCACATTCCAAGTGGCTCCTTTCAGCAGCGGATACCACGCCCTTCTAGGGCGGGACGCGTTTGCAAGCTTTCAAGCCATACCCCATTACGGGTACATGAAGCTTAAAATGCCCAGACCCAATGGAATCATCACCCTAGCTAGTGATCCGGACGTCGCACTCCGCACCGAAAACAAAACCACGGCACTAGCCTTGGAAGCATTTTCCGAAGCCCTAGCAGCAGAAGAATTAACAACACTGCGCGGCACCGTGGACAGGGACGACGTGATACTCCACAAACGACCCAAGTCCACCTCATTTAAACCCGCAAATGAGATAGTCAAGTTACACCCAACGGACCCCACAAAGACAGCCTCCATCGGGACATAGTTGAGCCCCATGATGGACGCCGCACTGCGAGACTTCTTGCGCGAGAATTGGGATATCTTCGCCTGTCACCCATCGGACATGCCGGGCATCCCGCGCAAATTGGCCAAACACAGCCTTAACATACTAAAGGATACAAGCCTGTTAAACACACCCTGAGGCGATTTTCACAGCCCAAACGGCAAGCCATGGGGGAAGAGCTAGCCAATCTACTTGAGGCCGGATTCATCAAAGATATCAAACATCCGGATTGGCTGGCGAACTTGGTAATGGTACCAAAGAAGGACAAATCCTCGCGCCTATGCGTCGACTTCAAAGACCTCAACAAGGCTTGCCCCAAGGATACCTTTCCCCTCCCTCGCGTCGATCAAATCATCGACGCCACAGCAGAACACGACTCGCTGTGTTTCCTCAACGCATACTTTGGATACCATCAAATAAAGATGGCAGAGTCCGACCAAGCTGCAACAGCTTTCATAACGCCATATGGCCCTTTCTACTTCAACACTATGCCTTTCGGGCTTAAGAATGCCGGCACAACCTATCAGCGCATGATTCAAACATGCCTGGAAATGAAAATTGGCAAAACAGTGGAGGCATACGTGGACGACGTAGTCATAAAGACAAGACACGTCGAAACCCTAATAGATGACTTGAGGCTTACGTTCGACAACCTCCGAACATACGACATCAAGCTGAATCTAGAGAAATGCGTTTTTGGCGTCCCCTCTAGAAAACTGTTGGGCTTCATCGTTTCCAATAGAGGAATTGAAGCTAATCCGGCAAAAATCCGAGCTTTGTCACAGTTGGCTATACCAACAGACCTCGAAACATCCAGAAACTAGCTGGATGCGTGGCTTCTTTAAGCCACTTTATCTCCAGGTTAGGAGAAAAGGCATTGCCTCTCTACCGCCTTCTTCGGTGCACCGAACACTTCGTGTGGACTGATGCAGCCGCGGTCAGACTCGATGAAATAAAGACCTTATTGGCCAATAATACAGTCCTAACAGCGCCGAATATCGGCGAACCTAAGCTATTGTATATAGCTGCAACACATCAAGTTGTAAGCACAGTACTCGTCATCGAACGAGAGGTTGACGGATACAAATTCCCGCTACAGAAGCCAGTTTATTACGTATCCACGGTCCTCACCCCATGCAAATCCCAATACCCACACTATCAAAAAATAGCATACACGGTCTTCATGTCATCCTGAAAGCTACGACACTACTTTCAAGAGTGTTCGATTACGGTGGCCTCTGAAGTACCGCTAAACAATATAATAAATAACCGCGATGCCACGGGCCAGATTGCTAAATGGGCCATCGAGCTCCTTCCGTTCGACATAACATACAAGTGGCGGCGGGCTATCAAGTTGCAAGTACTAGCTAACTTTGTCGCCGAATGGACGGAAGCCGAACTCCCTAAAGGGTATGGCGCATACTCTAACTGGATCATGCACTTCGACGGCTCTAAAATGCTGGCCGGATTGAGAGCAGGCGTAGTCCTGACATCTCCCACCGGAGACACGGTCCAATACATCCTCCAAATATTATACACAGACTCCAACAATGCAGCCGAATATGAGGCTCTGTTGCACGGTCTTTGGATGGCAGTCTCTATGGGCATTCAACGCCTAGAGGTGCACAGGGATTCAAACCTCGCAATATCCCAAACAAACGGAGACTTTGATGCCAAGGATCCGAAAATGGCGGCCTACGGTAATGCCGTCCTTAAAATGTCAGCTCGGTTCGAGGGGCTCGAATTTCACCATGTGGCTCGAGAAAACAATCAAGCGACAGCTGTCCTTGCCCGCATTGGCGCTAAACGCGACCCTGTCCCACCTAACATATTCCTAGAAAGGCTGTTCAAGCCATCCGTGGTATGGGAAGGGGAGTCCGGCAATGCCAGCACAGATCCAAATACATCCCTAGATTCTGAACCATCAGACATAATCGGAGGATCTACCAACCGAAATAGCATCGTCAGCCCACGAAATAATGGCTGTCATCGCCCCGTGGACCGAGCCTTTCTTGACCTACCTAAATAGGCAGGAGCTCCCCGAAGACCAGAATGAAGCATGCTGGATCGTCCAGCGTTCTAAAGCTTACAAAGTCCATGAAGCGGAACTCTACAAGAAAAGTGCGACCGGAGTGCTCCAAAGGTGCATCTCCGAAGAGGAAGGGCGGCAACTCTTGGCTGAAATCCATGCCGGACTGGGCGGGCACCACGCCGCGGCTCGAGTGCTAGTCAGCAAGGCCTTCCGTACAGGTTTCTATTGGACGACGGCCCGAGAAAACGCACATGACCTTGTCCAACACTGCGTCGGTTGCCAGCTCTTTGCCAATCAGAGTCATATGCCCCCTACCGCTCTCCAAACAATCCCCATAACTTGGCCCTTCATGGTCTGGGGGCTGGATATGGTTGGACCCCTTAAAGGGGGAAGCCACAAGAAAAAATACTTATTGGTCATGGTAGACAAGTTCACCAAATGGATAGAAGCCAAACCAGTGAAAACGGTCGAATCCGGACCAGTAATAGACTTTATATCCGGGGTCGTACACCGATACAGTGTCCCCCATAGCATCATCACTGATAATGGCTCAAATTTCACGGCCGATGAGGTAAAAGCTTGGTGCGGCAAAATGGGCATTAAGCTCAACTATGCTTCCGTCTACCATCCTCAAACAAATAGCCAGGTCGAACGGGAAAACGGTCTCATCATTAGCGGCATCAAACCCAGACTTGTACGATCCTTTATAGAGTTGGACACTCATTGGGTCGTGGAGCTCGACTCCGTACTCTAGGGGCTGCGGACCACGCCGAATCGCACCACCGGATATACCCCATTTTTATGGTGTACGGTGCGGAAGCAGTACTACCTTACGACATAATACATGATTCGCCACGCCTATGCATGTACGAAGAGAAGGAAGCTGGGTTAGATCGGCAGGATAACTTGGACGCCCTGGAGGAGGAGCGTGATGTTGCTAAGGCCCGTTCCGCATTCTATCAGCAACAGGCTCGACGATACCAAAGCAGATAAGTGCGGGCCAAAACTTATAATATTGGCGAGCTCGTTCTACGCTTACCGGAGAAGAAGAAGGACAAGCTCAAACCCAAGTGGGAAGGTCCCTTCGTCATTGACAAAGTTCTCACAAGGAGGAGCATACCGCTTACGTAATGCGTCCGATAACAGACTCGAGCCGAACCCATGGAACACGGCCAGACTCCGGAGATTCTACGCCTAGCACCGAACTCAGTGTTTGTCTCCTTACCTCCCCCTTTTTTTTAATTATGCTCCCTCCCTTTTCCTTTCTCGATCTTTTTCTCTTCACACAAAATATTTAATACAGTACGACTCCCGGATTATTCCGGCCGCACTATGTGTGTAAGCAATACCTGGGGGCTTCCTATACGGAAGCTAAACATAACTTACTCTAAAAGGCTTTTTGCCCATCACACATGTGTTTTCCATGTGTGCCTTTTCTTCACCATTATATGCATCGATATGACTTAAGATGTGGCCAAGCTGGGTTGCCTGGCTCCTGTGTTTATGCCCTATGTTCCCGTTAATTCGGCTAGGGCATAAGGGGAGCACCTCTGCGATTGTTACTACCAGTTCAGCCGGACGTGTACCTCAGACTGGGTGAAGCCGAAATCTAGTTTCCTTAAGAGAATATTTGGTCGGTGAACAAAAGATGTCCTCATTTATCATAACAGTAATCCACAGAAGTTTTGTATCCTGCGCTATGGTTTGCAGTCCGGACATGTGCCTTGTCGCATGCTTACCCAGGGAAAGGAACCCTTAACGGAACTATTCTCCCTGTAAGATGTTTCTTACTATCCATGTAATATAACATAACTAGTTGGGTACTTGTTTGTTCAAGCACTTATGACCCCTACACCTGGTTTCCACGCATACTCCAGTTTTGTATAACCGAGCGGGTATTCGGACACACCCCGGACTGTAGGATCCGGGGGCTGAAGCGAAAAGGTCTGCCATGACAAATGATTTTAATTCGGCTAGGGGCTACTTATGTCCATTGAATTACATAGTCACTTGGAATGACTATATTCCTCCTCTATACCATCCAACAGGCTATCTAGCTTACAATCCTGTTGGGAATACTTCGCGGCTAACGCCACCTGGTCATATACCAGACTCACGGGAATTTCTTGCCCATCTGGCCCTGCCGGTCCGACTTCAGCCAGATGGTTCGGGTCCAGCTTGGTGTAGCGCGTCTTCACCATAGCCCATGCTTCCCTTGCACCCTGCCGGCAGGCTGACATATTCCACAGCCAAAAGCGCTGCCGTGCTCCTTGAAGCATGTCCACCAGCTCCCCCATGCCATTCGGCAGGAAGCTTGATGGCCACAAGGCCTGCGCTACGCCCCACATCACCTGCCGAGCTCGCTCGTGCAGCTGTGAGAGGTCTTGCAGTAAATCGCCTGCAGATGCGGGCATCTCCTCCTCAGGGCGACCGGTCAGCATTGCTACAAGCAAAAATATTTCAATATACTTCCTCACCGAACTATGCTACAGTTTGTCCAGGCACTTACCATAAACGCCGCGGCGAAGCCTTTTGTTCTCCTTCACCGAGTCCGGCAGCTGCGCACGGACGTCTTTCAATTCCACGTCCAGCCGAACATTGGAATCTTGGAGAGTATTCTTGTCCTGCTCAACCTGCGTAATAATGCGCTCGCCAGCTTTTAGTTGCCTCTGGAGATGCGACTCGTCATCCCTCCCGCCCTCCGGATTTACTCTAGGGTTATCTGCAGAATTCTCTGTTAAATTTGTCATACCAGCCAGTTGCTAACTGGTACATTTTCGTACAATTGATATAAATGTTACCATATGAGGCCTTCTGGGATTCCTCTAGCTTGGAAACTGTGGCCCTCAGTTGGGTCTTGCTGTCCTCCAGCTCCCGAGACAATTGCTCATTCTTATCTACAAGAACCTGCGCGCATAAATTGATACTTAAAACTGTTGTTCCAACCATTTCAAGTCTCAGGGGCTACTGCTATACATGCTTATCAAACTTTCTTACTCGTATATCTTCGGTATATTGGTCCGTCGCCCGGGCAAGCCCACCTTGAGCAGCCCGGATGTATGCGTCTCCCAAATTGAAAGCATTAAATGCCTCTTCGGAAAAGATGTTGTTGCGAAGTAAGGCCCGTCGACGTCGGTGATTCATGGTGCTCTCTACTTCGGAATTCGTGGCAGAGAGCACATCTACGTCCTCTGTCGGAGGACTATGCAGCATTGGCCCTATGTCCGCCTCCTCTCTCGAAGTCAGTTCTGGAGCCCGACTGGTGGAGGCGTGGTTGGCAGGATCACTGGATATAGTTCGGATACTCCTCTTCCTGCCAGGATGTAAAGGGCGTTGTTATACTTCAAATAACAATAATTACATGGCAGGTTGTTTACATACCTCTGTAGAGGCGTGCCGGCCCTAACCGCCTTCCTCTTGAGCCTGCCCAATCCGGACGCCTGTGGCTGATGGGGCCCTAGGGGCTCGGCCCTACGCTCCGAACGTCGCCTCTGCGAAAACACGACACTTTAGGGCTAAGGCGTGACATCAGGAAAGAGTCCTCTTCAGAGGATCGAGTCTTCGGCTTGGCTTACAGGCGATGAAGGTAGTAGTCTGAGATAATCGGCAGTAATAGCCACTGAGGCGCCGTCATGGCTCGCCCGATAGAATATCTCATAAACAAGCTCCACGGCCGCATCCGGGTCTTCTTCAAGTCCTGGATCCAAGGCCCTTTCGGGGTCCTCTGGCTGCGGGGAAGGGCTGGAGATTCCTTCTACGGCCCTCCTCAGTTCCTGCTCGGAAATATCGAGACAAGTAACCTTAATAAAGAACGCTATAATAAGTGAAGCGAGAAAATAAATGACGACATACCCTGCTATATGCAGTATGGAGGCTGGGGTAAAGTTGTGCAACTGGAGGCCGTAGAACTCCAGGAGCCCACGAAGGAACGGATGGATAGGAAACCTGACGCCCCTTAACAGATGCGGGATGAGGCATATTCTCTCCTTTGGAGACGGATTAGGGGATCTCTCCGCTTGTTCTCCGTCGTTGTAGGTGGCTATTCCGGGCCGGACAGGGACCAGGAACGCCGGTGGGAGAAGCCCTTGGGTTTGTAACTTTATCAAACGGCTATGAGAAACTGAACACTCTTCCGAGTCCCCCGGCTTGGGGCAAGGGGAGCAAGCAGAAGAGCTGCGACGACCGGCCATGTTGGAATGGTTTTTTCGGGGCGCTCTGTTGGATGCTTGCTCGAGGACGGAGAGTGAGGTTTGGATTTTTGAATCCCCGTCTATTCAAATAGACGGTTAGACCGAAGGATCGAGGGTGGCAGATGCAAAAATGCCTCGACTCCTCGCATTCACTCGACACGTGGAAATGGTCATTATTGAGGCATTGAAGCCGAGAAGTACAACATTGATGAGATGTCGGACACTGTCCGTCATGATAGGTACATTGGAGTATTCGAAAAAGGAACCCGCCTTGCAATGCCGAAGACAAGACTGCGCGCCAGACTTATCGTCATTGAAGCCTGGTTCAGGGGCTACTGAGGGAGTCCTGGATTAGGGGGTATCCGGAGAGTCGGACTATATACATCATCCGGACTATTGAAGCGTGAAGATACAAGACACAAGACTCCGGCCCGTGTCCGGATGGGACTCTCCTTTGCGTGGAGGACAAGCTTGGCGATCCGGATATTATATTTCCTTCCTTGTAACTGACTCCATGTAAACCCTAGCCCTCTCCGATGCCTATATAAACCGGAGAGGATGGTCCTTAGAAGGCCGATCACAATTACAATCATACCATCATAGGCTAGCTCTTAGGGTTTAGCCTCTATGATCTCATGGTAGATCTACTCTTGTACTACTCATATCTTCAATATTAATCAAGCAAGAAGTAGGGTTTTACCTCCATCGAGAGGGCCCGAACCTGGGTAAACATTGTGTCCCTTGCTTCCTGTTACCATCAGCCTAAGACGCACAGATCGGGACCCCCTACCCGAGATCCGCCGGTTTTGACACCGACACCCACCAAGCTTGGCGTCGACTGAGTGGAGTAGCGGTGGCCTTCCTGGGACCAGAGCCGTGGCGACCTACCATGTACTACTCTTCCTCGCTGCCGGCTACACCCGCGCACGCACGCCGGCTTCGTGGTCGTGGCGGCAGAGGGCGGCCGGGAGGGGGGGGGGCAGCGATCTCCTTCATTTGCTCCTGCGAAAGTACGTTGAAGAGAGCTTTGGAGCGCGCCCGGAGCGGATCCGCTGATGTCCCTCGTCTGCTCCTGCAACAGTACGTCCAAGAGAGCTTCGGAGCGCCAGGAGGCCATGGTTGGAGTGGTGCCAACAGAAGGAAGGGACCGGAGGAGAATAAGTGTGGGTCATTGGCTATGGCTGGGAACTCGGGCTCAAGTTAATATAGCGGGTGAATGGCAATGAGCCGCGGCAGACGGATGGACAACTGGCGCTGGAGTAGGTTCGTCGGGCGTGAATGCGGACGCTGCTTCAGTGACTTAACTGCAGATGCATTGGGTTACTGACATGTGGGCCCAATGGGCATGTGGCCCGCATGTTAGTGAAACACCATTTGCACCTGCAGTTAAGTCCAGAGAATGTGTCATTGACATTCTGGTGAGATGGTGATTGTTTCAAGCGGGAAGCGCGCGCTAGCGATGGAAGGGGTTTCGGTGTGCAGTGGCACTAAGATCGGTTGCTCACGATAGTACATACTCCATACCATACTACCATAGTACACTCTCTAGCTAGGCTGTTTTTATAGATTGTCGTTGTGATGGATGATATACATGAGCAAGGCACTCCGAGTATGACCGTTGGTGTTGAGCCAGGTGAATACATGCGCGGCGTTCGCGTAGGCCTCCATCAAACATCTAAACAGTAACGTCAGGCACCGCCGGGGCGCGCAGGTGATGGGATCGCCGTTTGCGTTGCGCCATGAGCAGGACTTTGATTTAGAGGGCGACGTGCATGCATTAGCATGCTTTGACAGCGCGAGCGTGAGTGTCTGACGCGAAGTATTTCATTTTCATTTGGCCGATGATGGTGCGTTGCAGCGACGAGTCTGTGGTTTGATTCCCCACATACACATACTTTTGGTTTTTACAGTATTTCTTTCTCCATTGACTGGTAGGCCCGCGCAGTAGATAAAGAACACGAGCTGATGAGGCACGTGCAGAATATTTGACTGGTCAACGAGACAAATACAGAGCTATACGCTGAGCTAGTGACCGTATAATCACCATATCTCGTATACATTGATCAAAGTGAGCTATCAAGACAAGTTCGATGACCGCCAGTACATTTTACTCGGTAATAAATGACCAAGATTGAAGGGGAATCCAAATTTCCTTTGTCTTCTATCCTTGAGCTCTTGACAAACCAATGCACTATAAGGTTGACCGGCCACTCCATCCCAGAGCTCTCACCAAGCGTCGTTCATGCCACGCGCCGCACACTAACCGGTAAGGCAGCGATGGCATCCCGCCGCGCCGAGTTCCTTGCCGCCCACGACCGCACACAAAATGGTAGGGAAGCAATGGCATCCCGCCATGCCGAGTTCATCACCGCTCGCGACCTCACAACTATGTGGGAGGAATTTGAAGATGCCAAGGCAGAATGGGTGGTAGAGCAAGAGGCGGCCAAAGCCGCACAGAGGGAGCGGAAAAGTCAGAAAGCACTCAAGAAAAGAGAAGCCCACCGCCGCAAGAAAGAAAAGGACGCACGTGCTGCTGCGGAGAGGTTGGCGGAGATCCAAGCACGGTGGGGTGTCGCCGACAAAGCCGGGAAGGAGAATGACGGCGTATGGCCAGCATGTGAGAAGTAGTAGTACTAGTAGTTAGTGTGTGTGTGTATGTGTCTGAGTATGAGCATGTACCAGTACTACTAGTTACTACTGTAGTTTTTAGAGCAAATTACCAGTACATTAGCCTAGACTAAATGGAAAAATTCCTATCGTATGCATCAAATGGCATCTCTTTCTCTATAGGAATTGAGATGCATGTCATCTCACTTCCTATGATTTTCATATTCCTATCCTATGAACGAAAGGAGGCCTCTGTTGGAGTAAGTACTGTAGCTAGCAGTACTGCTGGTACAGTAGTTTTCTTCAATAAGCGGAATTCAATGAAGTCATGATGGTTCCTTCGTCCGAGCAACTTCAAAGTGGGAAGTGGGCCTATAATTTGACGGTTCATTAGTCATTGTTATTGCGGCTCGACGACCTGGTGACTCTCCCTTGGAGTTCTGCGTGCATGGCAAGTGGACCAGGATGGTCGACGTCCCACATGTTGGCGAACGGAAGTATTCTTTCCGATATCGAGGAGCAAGGAAACCGCGTGGTATAGTATCACTGATGATTGGTTCTCAAAAAAAATAGTATCACTTCTGATTTATAATTATTTTTTATTTCTGATGAATGCTAGCGTTTCAACTCGACGAAGGGTGCCAAACACGGCACGTGCTGGATGTCCCACACGTCAGCAAAAGGAGTGGGACATGAACAGCGTGGTAGAGCCCAGCATAAAAAAACAGCGTGGCAGAGCGTCTCCACTTGTTCCACTTCTGGGTCGGAGACCACACGTAGCAGTACTTAGTGGTATGAATGATACAAAGTGCGACCTGGAGAGAAAGACACATCTAGTTGGAAGGTCTCAGGGCATACACGTAAACAAATATAAAAGTTAATATGTGCCTCCAACTAATATAGTAGTAGTAGAGTACTTAGGCACGTACTCCATAACATCACCGTGCATTGCACGTACAACATTTAGTGGTAGTATGTAGTAAGAGACAAATGCCACCCAAGAGTTCCCTTCTTGACCTAATTTTGGGTGTTTGGTAGAGTGTATGGAGGGTGCATGAGTCCACACTAGTTTAGCACAAATACACTAGAAGCATGCATGAAGAGAGCATGCATGAAGAGGGGTGTTGAGTTGAGCATGCATGAAGAGGGAACAACTATGCTGAGACGAGAACGCAACCAAACACACCCTATATTTTTCTCTTCTTTGAAAAGGGGGTACACCCCGGCCTATATGCCATGCATGTTCATACCATTTGTGCCTTTCTACTTCACTTACTGCGCTACATTACTCAGGTTCGCACGTCCACTCCTGGGTACATATCCATCTCGTAGTTCCAATCCCACGTGTTCTTCATATAGATGGAACGATACTTGCATAACACGTGCACCTTGATGCTAGATGTCTCGCGTGTTGGCAAAAGGATGAACAAAGCTCACCTAAAAAAATAGAGTGGAAGAACATAGATTCCCGACAATCGAGAAGGAGCAAGGAACCTCGTGGTGGAGCGTCTGCACTCATAATATTTAATATTATTTAGCGATATAAAATTAACCAATCATCTCCACAGTGGACTAGAAGAGTACGAAACACGACAGCCCAGTGTAGTTACATCATACTAGTACATGGCTAACCCAAGCAATCACCATATTTCTTGGCTTCTGTGCGACACCTATCTCTCGTAATCCAGCAGCCTGTATCGCTTCTCCCTCCTCGTCTCTATCGAAGTGCGGCGGGATGGCGTTTTTGCTGTCCATTGAGGTCGGTTAACTCATCACATGTTAGTGACATGCCAAGAGCATTCTAAAAAAATTCCTTTCAAGTACCATTTTTAAAAAGAAAAAAATCCTTTCACGTACGAATTTGACTGTATGCTTTGAGCAACTTGCATGTCCTATACTGCTCCTGTTTGATACTCTAAATTAGCTAGAGGTTAGACTAACTCATGACTAACCCTGAACTAACTATAGCCAAAGAGGTGTTTGGGTGACATGGTTAGATTGACAATAAATGCACTTGATGGAGAGAGAAAAGTGATTTTTAAGTGGTCCCAATGAGAACTATCTCCAGTTAGCACCTCTTGGGTGGGATAGTTTTTTTTGGTGGGTTCGGTGCAACTTGCTCCAATTTAAACCCTCACGCTTGGCTACTTTAGGGCTATTTGAGCCCCAACTAGCTCAAACTAACTCTAACCCATGGATCCAAACAGGGCCTATGGCCAGTCTCGAAGCGGAGCAGTCACGTGCACCGGGAAGCGGTGCTCTCTCAGCCGTCGCGCCACTTCAACGTCGGCGCCAGTGAGAGGTAACCTCCGCTCCAGCCGGGCATTAATGCGGCACTGACGCTCCAGGGCAATGCTGACCATTTCACGCGGGAAGCGCGCGCTGGCAAGGGAGTATAGGTTTTGAACCGTTTTAGGTGTAGTACTGGTAGTTTGCAAAACTACTCAATTATTGCACTCAGTTTCCTAAGAAACTGTGGTAAAAACATTACTCCACAGCCCGCTTCCCTTCTCCTTCCTCTTCCACCGCCCGCGCACGTCCGCGGGAAGCGACCGGTCAACCCCTATATAGGAGTGCTAGCACAAAAAGATGCATGCATGACCACTAAAATTTCCATATTAAAGCGCCGCTGCGGCGGGACTATGGCATATGTTGTTACCTTCGGCCGGGACATGGCTACCGGGCGATGGAGACCAGAGAAGAGGCGGCGGGAGGGGAATGAATGCAGCTACTGTTTGGGTTCGCCTTCCGGCTTAAATAAATGCACATCATCACGTGTACCTGTGGGTGCACAAATTGTAACGTACGTGTCTGCTTAAGTGGGCGTCACGTAACTGGTGTGTGTGTGAGAGAGATTCTGAGAGACAGAGTGTGTGTGTGCGACTCTACTCTTCGGACATGTACTCAACCTTTTGCATCGGGATATAAGTATAGTGGTATTTACTTTAGCTAGTGATTTACGTGGCCATGTTAACGTGGTTGTGTCAAAAGAATGTCACTTCCTACTCGTGATTTGCGTTATATAATTACAAGCAAGATTCTCGTGCATTGCACGTAACATCAATATGCATTTTTTTACAAAACGCCTATTGTGATTGACCCATGCAGGAGTAATCCCATGTGTAAAAACTAATGATATCTCGAGAATTTTATCAGAAAACTGGTATCTCGAGAATGTCATCGAAAATATGAAAGATGAGAGATAAGACGAGGAGGAGTGGAGTGTGGTGGTGACTGGTGGTCAGAATGGGTGGAGGCATGGGGATGGATGGCTCCGGCAGGTGGCAGTGGCCACCATGCATGCTAGATTGTTCCAGAGACTTATTCCTTTTTTAATTGCTGAGCAATGAGGTTGTGGGAGATAATTATGTGGAGAGAGGTGCGGGTATATTTTGTAAAATTATCATAATTTGCTTTCTATCCGTCAGATATAGATCATACGGTCTGTATTACAAGATGGTAGGCACACCATCATCGCCAACTCATTTTTTTATAAGGGTACAGACGATAAGTTTGCTGACTACTAAAGTGAAGTGGAATTTGTCCATGTTATGCAAGTAAATAAAGGTGATTGTTTATCATATGGGTAAGGTTGGATGAAGGGTGGTAGGAACAAATGCTCCGCCTAGAGCATGTGTGTATGAGATGGAGTCTTAGTGTGTGTGTTTGTGTGTGTGTGTGTGTGAGAGAGAGAGATGGAGTCTTAGTTTGTGTGTGTGTGAGAGAGAGAGAGAGATGGAGTCTTAGTGTGTGTGTGTGTGTGTGTTTGTGTGTGTGTGTGTGTGTGTGTGAGAGAGAGAGAGAGAGAGATGGAGTCTTAGTGTGTGTGGGGGGTGAGGGAGTCCTAGATAAGGGGTTATCCGGACAGCCGGACTATATACTTTGGTCGGACTGTTGGACTATGAAGATACAAGATTGAAGACTTTGTCCCGTGTCCGGATGGGACTCCCCTTGGCGTGGAAGGCAAGCTTGGCGATCCGGATTATAGATCTCCTTCTCTGTAACTGACTCTGTGTAACCCTAGCCCCCTCCGGTGTCTATATAAACTGGAGGGTTTTAGTCCGTAGGACACAACAACAATCATACCATAGGCTAGATTCTAGGGTTTAGATTCTCTGATCTCGTGGTAGATCAACTCTTGTAATACTCATATCATCAAGATCAATCAAGCAGGAATTAGGGTATTACCTCCATCGAGAGGGCCCGGACCTGGGTAAACATTGTGTCCCCAGCCTCCTGTTACCATTAGCCTTAGACGCACAGTTCGGGACCCCCTACCCGAGATCCGCTGGTTTTGACACCGACATTGGTGCTTTCATTGAGAGTTCCTCTGTGTGTCGCTGCAAGGCTCGATGTCTCCTCCAACCTTCAACAACGCCGTCCTGGGTGAGACTTTCCTTCCCGGACAGATCTTCATGTTCGGCGGCTTCGCATTGCAGGCCAACTCGCTTGGCCATCTGGAGCAGATCGACAACTACACCCCTGGCCATCAGGTCAGGTTCGGAAACCTAAACTACACTGCCGACATCCGCGGAGACATGATCTTCGATGGATTCGGGCCCATGTCAGGAGCGCCGAACAATCACGACGTGCATGACCTAGATCTGCCATCGGACAGTATTCAGAACATCGCACCTACTACGGCTCCAGACTTTGTTCTAGAGAAGGTCGTGCCTTCCAAGGACGGGTGGATGGACCCCGCCCGGAGGCCGCACACTCCTCGGCGTTGGAGCCGAACACAGACTCCACTTGTAAGGAGATCTGTGTCTCCGGATCCCCGGACTCACTTCCGGTCATAGGTCTCGGACCGCATGCATCCATGCCCGTCGAATCTGATTGGGCTCCAATAACGGAATTTACCACCGCGGATATCTTCCAGCACTCCCCCATCGGCGATGTTCTAAATTCATTAAGGTCTCTCTCTCTATCAGGAGATTCCTGGCCGAACTACATTTGGCTCGAGTGGGAAGCAGGCGACGAAGAAATTCGTCACCCACCTGCCACCCACTTAATAGCCACGGTCGATGACTTGACCGACGTGCTTAACTTTGATTTCGAAGACATCGACGGTATAGACGACGATGCGGGAGAAGAACAGGAACCACCGCCCACGGGGCACTGGACTGCCACCTCTTCATATGATATATATATGGTGGATACTCCCAAAGAAAACAATGGCGATGAGGCGATAGGAGATAACCCCTCAGGGAAGAAATCAAAGCATGGGCATCACCGGCGCCGCTCCAAGCCCCGCCACATCAAAACCGGCACGGGAGAAGAAAATCCAGATGGTGCCGAAGAGGAATACGATCCTGATCAACCCACCTTCGAGCAATGTGAACAGGAACACGGGCAGGTAAGCCCAGACGAACAGGCGACGGACGGATACTTGGAGGATGATAACTATATGCCTCCCTCCGAAGACGAGGTGAGCCTCGGTGACGACGAATTCGGTGTACCAGTGGATCCCATAGAGCAGGAGCGCTTCAAGCGCCGGCTTATAGCCACTGCAAGAAGCCTGAAAAAGAAGCAGCAGCAGCTCCAAGCTGATCAAGATCTGCTTGCAGACAGATGGACCGAAGTCCTAGCGGTCGAGGAATACGGACTCGAGCCCCCTAGCAGGGGATACCCAAAGCACAAACTGCTAGAAGAAGAGGCCAAAGAGCCTGAACTTCCAGCACAAGATGAGGCTGACCGGCCACCCCGTGGCCGGGATAAAACGGCATATCAGGCCGGATACTAGCCCGCACCACCACGCCAGTTCACTACGGCCCGGGGCAATACGCAGGACCTGCGAGACATATTGGAAAATAACACAGGACAACCAAGATCGATCTACGGATCATGGGGGCGCGCCACAACTCATGACACCGATCGTCATGCCGGATACAATACTGATAAATCTGGCCGGGCCAAACATAACCGACCAGACCTAATCGGAATACGCTGCGACATAGCCCGGCACAGAGGCGCCGCACACCCCCTCTGCTTCACTGATGAAGTAATGGACCATGAATATCCAGAAGGGTTTAAACCCGTCAACATCGAGTCATACGATGGCACAACAGACCTCGTGGTATGGATTGAAGATTTTCTTCTCCACATTCACATGGCCCGTGGTGATGACCTACACGCCATCAAGTACCTCCCACTCAAGCTTAAAGGGCCAGCCACACATTGGCTGAATAGCCTGCCAACAAACTCTATTGGTAGTTGGAAAAATCTTGAGGATGCTTTCCTTGATAACTTCCAGGGCACCTACGTGCGACCACCAGATGCTGATGACTTAAGTCACATCACCCAATGGCCCGGAGAGTCAGTCGGGAAATTCTAGACTCGGTTCCTAACTAAAAAGAACCAAATTGTCGACTGTCCGGATGCCGAGACCCTGGAGGCCTTTAAGCATAATATCCGCGACGAGTGGCTTGCTCGACACCTCGGCCAAGAAAAATCGAAGTCCATGGCAGCCCTCACGACACTAATGACCCGCTTTTGCATGGGTGAGGACAGTTGGCTGGCTCGTAGTAACACCATGCCAGGCAACCCTGTCACTTCAAATATCCGTGATAGTAACGGAAAGCCACGGTGCAACAGACACAAGCGTCGAAACAATGGCGACAATGCTGAGGATACGGCAGTCAATGCCAGATTCAGCAACTCCAAATCCGGTCAGCGGAAGAAGCCGTTCAAAAGAAACAATCTGGGATCGTCCAGTCTGGACCGCCTACTCGACCGCTCATGGCAGATTCACGGCACCCCCGATAAACCAGCCAATCACACTAACAGAGATTGTTGGGTGTTCAAACAGGCCCGCAAGATAAATGCTGAGAACAAGGACAAGGGGCTACACAGCGATGATGACGAGGAGCCCCGGCGTCCGAACACTGGAGGACAAAAGAAATTTCCTCCCCAGGTGAAAACAGTGAACATGATCCATGCCACTCACATCCCCAAACGGGAGCGAAAGCGTGCACTTAGGGACGTCTATGCGATGGAGCCCGTCGCCCCAAAATTCAACCCATGCTCATCCTGCCCGATCACCTTTGATCTAGGGACCATCCCACCAGCATCCGTCACGGTGGCTCAGCCGCATTGGTCCTTGACCCAATCATCGACGGATTCCACCTCACGCGAGTCCTCATGGACGGAGGCAGCAGCCTGAACCTGCTTTATCAGGACACAATGCACAAAATGGGCATCGATCCGTCACAGATCAAACCCACCAAAACCACCTTCAAAGGTGTAATTCCAGGGGTAGAGGCCTGCTGCACTGGCTCAATAACACTGGAAGTGGTCTTAGGATCTCCGGATAACTTCCAGAGTGAGGAGTTAATCTTCAATATCGTCCCTTTCCGTAGTGGCTATCATGCACTACTTGGACGAACCGCGTTTGGTTGATTCAATGCGGTACCACACTATGCATACCTCAAGCTCAAAATGCCAGGACCTCACGGGGTCATAACAGTCAATGGAAATATAGACCGCTCCCTCCGTATGGAGGAGCACACTGCGGCCCTCGTGGCAGAAGTACAAAGCAGCCTCCTTCGACAAACAGCCAATTTGGCAACGACAACCCCGAACACCGTCAAGCAAGTTCGGAGCACCCCGCAACAGGACTGTCAGGCATGCCAGGAGCTCGATTAGCAATCCGGCCTCCACCCCAGCCCCATTCAGGCGGCGTTCGTGCCACGCGTACATAAATACGCGCTCAAAATACCATGGGCATAGGTGGAGGCGAGACGACAATGCGGCCAGAGTGCGGTTCAGCCGCCATGAGGCCCGCAATACCATTTTTTCTATTTTTTAGGACCCCACTTTCGGGCAGCCCCTTCAGAGAGATCGGAAAACCGGACTCATTACAGAGGGAGCACCAAGGAGGCAAGAGGCTTTGCACACAAGGGAATACTCAGGTGGTCTTCTTTAATGATTTTTATACCTGTTCTTACATACCCGCATGTAGCCTGCCCTTGGATAGGACATGTCAAATAGTCCTATTTCTTTCTGCTTAATGCATTCATTGTACACCTACGCCTTGCCGTATTGTCCAAATAAATTGGAAGTAGTACACAGCGTCAGCTTCTTATTACTATCTTCATATTTTCCATTGAATATTTATTCAATATTGCATCCGTACATTTTGGTACGCTCAGTTTGCCAGGGGCTTCTTATCGAGCCCCATAATATGGCAAGAAAACTCCGAACACTTTCGACAGTGCGGCACCCCGAACTTATAGCATTATATGCATCAGCTCCGAATCATGTCTTGGGTCAATAGTTGGGTTAGCCCGGCTCCCTTATTTTGGTACCTTACATTCCGTTATATCGGCTAAGGTAGCGCAGGGAGAACTACTGCGATTGTGTCCCGGTTCTTCCGGACGAGCACCTCAGTAGAGAAAGCCGAAAACTGACCGTCATGATGCGGCGAGAGCTGGTCGCTGTTCGCGAGGTACTAAATCCTTAAATATTTTTTCCGCTTAAGGCGAGGAATCGGCCTTGCCCGATTTAGGCGTGTATAACGCCCCAGTTCGGCCTTCCGAATACTAGGGGCTTCGCCGAAATTTAAAATTGTAGACTTCTATGGCAAGTGAGAGTTATAAAGCCGAATAGTCTGATTGCCTTGTTCGCTGCGCTAAACACCTCCTTAAAGGACCAAGAATTTGGAAAAAGAGTGTTTGGGTTTTCCACGAACACCCCAGTACTAGTTACAAGGGGGCGGAAGCCGACGACTGGCCTACTTTCAGATTTTGATAAACGGCCGCAGAGAAGGTAATATTTCAAATCAAACAAAGCGTTATATAGCGCAATCAAACTCATTCTCATATTACACAGACGACATGAGTACATTTACTCGAAAATTATGTTCTTAGGACATTCATTTGCCACAAGCCGAGCGCCTTTCATAACGTAATATTTTTCGGGGTAGCGATGCCCCATGCCCTCCGGGGGTCCATCCTTCACGAGCTTCTTAGCATCCAGTTTGGCCAAATGCATCTTCGCACGGGCAAAGGCTCGTCGGGCACCCTCAATACAAACAGACTGCTTGATAACATCTAGCCGTGGACAGGCATGCACCATCCGCTTTATCAGGCCAAAGTAGCTGCCGGGCAGGGGCTCGCCAGGCCACATCTGGATGATGAGGTCCTTCATGGCCCGTTCGGCCGCATTGTGGAGTTCGACCAGTTGCTCCAGTTGGTCACTCAGAGACATCGGGTGTTCAGTTCCAATGTATTGGGACCAGAACAACTTCTCCGTTGAGCTCCCCTCTTCAGCACGATAGAACTTCGGCGTCCGAAATGCTGCGTGGCAGATCTGCGAAAGCCCCTGGAGAGCTTCGAATTCATGTAAGTAACAGAAATGACTCCTCCACATGCTCGCTTTGCATAAAAAATGCCTTACCCTCCGCTATCTTCTTGGCCACCTGGATCTCCTGGAGGGCCTTTTAGGCTTCATCCTTGGCGTCTGTCGCACTCTGGAGGGCCTTTGCAAGCTCAAACTCTTACATCATGAAGTCATGCTCCAAGGACTCGAACTTCTTGCCGAGCTCCTGGAGCTCTTGCTGTACCTCTCCCACCCGAGCATCTTGCTTCTCACGCTCGGTGTGCTCCATAGCCGCCTTAGCTTCGGCTACAGACAACACTTTCTTCAGGGCCGCCACTTCAGTCGCGGTCCCTATCAAAAACCATGATGCCTTTCATTAGCATCATCACTTTTTTCTCCTCTATAAAACACATGGACAGGTTTTCCCTTACCTTTGTTCTCCTCGAGCTGCTTCTTCACGAGGCCGAGCTCTTCTTCGGCCTGCCCCAGGTCGCGCTTGAGTCCGGCAACCTCAGTCGTGCGTGCAGCAGTGGTCAGCAGCAATGCATGCTTGTTAACATAGACAAGTACTATCAGATTCCTACGTATTATTAGTTGACCCTCCGTTTGGTTTTTCTTTCTGAACACCAAACAGAGTATCAGGGCCTACTGTCTATCAGGTGATATTCCCTCACACTTTTTCATTACTTACCTCAAAGCCTGTTAGTAGGCTGGTGCAGGCTTCGGTCAATCCGCTTTTGGCGGACCGATCCTTCTCTATCACCGTACTCATAAGAGTACGGTTCTCATCATCGATGGAAGCACCTTGAAGCACTTCCAACAAATTATCCGATGCCTCCGGCTGGGCGGAGGTCATCGGCATGGCCGGCTCACCGTCCTTCGTGAGGGGCTGCCTGCTGGAATCCGGAACCTTTGGAGGCTCCAGCACAGTAACCGGCTGGGAGCCAGACTTGTTGTGGCTCCCACCAGCATAATCCATGGGGGTCTTTCCCCCCATGCACCCGGCGTCTGGGATTTTGCCTTGGGGCGTCTCCAGAATCGTCGCCTCCTGCTCTACATCCTTCGAGACAACACCTCGGTGTCATCCGTAGGTCATGGGGAGGTGGCCGTCGGGAGTGAATTCATCTCGGACTCGTCCAGAGACTCCTCCGAAGAGGGCACCCCGAGATTGGACTCGGCCATACTGCATATACGTATTCGGCATTATTACAAACCATGAGGTCATAGTCGCATGAAAAAGTATTACAGAATGTGGATACTTATGACCTCGCCCAGGGCTTGCCCCTGGGCAGCCACTCCTCGTCGCTGTAAGCAGCGGTAGTGGAGTGATCTGGAAGGGATGCCTTTCCCTTCTTTGGCATCCCGGCCTCCCCCGACGGGGCGGCCTTCCTTTTCTTCTCCTCCCCAGTACGGGGAGGGGGCATTTCTTCACGTTTTCCCCCACCTTCGGGGGGGGGGGGGGTGAAATCTTCCTTGTCATCTTCGGATGATGACTCTATCACGACCCTATGCCGGAGACTTTTTCTGGTCCTCGCGGCCGCCTTCTTGGACTCTTCGCCCCCCTCAGTTGAGGCGGACTTCCTCTTTCTCTCCTCCCCTTCGTGGGAGGAGTGCGCCTCCTCCTCTTCTGGCGAGGCGTCGGGTGCAGCCTCGCGCCGAAGACCCTTCGGGTCCCCGTGGCCTTCTTTTCGGCCTTTTTCTCTGGCACCTTGTAAGGCGCTGGAACCAGCATCTCCGCTAGGAGTGCGCCTACTGGGTCCTCAGGCAATGCAGCCGGACAGTCAATCCGCTCCACCTTCTCCACCCAATCCTGTATGGTCGGCATGCTGACTTAAAAACCCTCCCACAAATATACTAGGAAAGGAGCATCTTGTGATAATCAGAGGACTTACCGGATTGGCGAGGCGCGTTGCGCTAAGCCCACGGTCCTCGAAAAGGGGAGGAGGAACTTTGTCGGTCTTGAACAGCACCTTTCATATTTCTTTGTGCGTCATGTCGAATAGCTCCAGCAGCATCTGGTGTTTGGCCGGATCGAACTCCCACATATCAAATACCTGTATTTGACACGGGAGAATCTGGCGAATGAGCATGACCTCGACCACGTTGACAAGCTTCATCTTGTTGTCCCTCATACTTTTGATGCAGGTCTCAAGTCCGATCAGCTCCATGGGTTCGCCCCAGGCCAGGCCCTTCTTTTCTCAAGAAGTGAGCCGCATGGGGATTCCGGATCTGGATTTGGGGGCCGCCACCC
The DNA here is from genome assembly GCA_963921465.1 of Triticum timopheevii. Taxonomy (NCBI): domain Eukaryota; kingdom Viridiplantae; phylum Streptophyta; class Magnoliopsida; order Poales; family Poaceae; genus Triticum; species Triticum timopheevii. The sequence goes on from OY997271.1 coordinate 91,763,438, forward strand.
AGTTGGCATCGCGTGGCTCGGTGATGTAGAACCACCCTGATTGCCATCCTTTTATTGTCTCCATGAAGGAGCTGTCGAGCCATGTGACGTTGGGAATCTTGCCCACCATGGTGCCTCCGCACTCCACCTATTGGCCGCTCACGATCTTCAGCTTCACGCAGAAGATTTTCAACCACATGCCGAAGTGAGGCTTGATGCGGAGGAAGGCCTCACACACAATGATGAACACCGAGATGTTGAGGACGAAATTTGGGGCCAGATCATGAAAATCTAGCCCGTAGTAGTACATGAGCCCGCGGACAAATGGGTGGAGTGGAAATCCTAGTCCGCGGACGAAATGAGGGAGAAATACTACTCTCTCCCGAGACTTCGGGGTGGGGGTAATTTGTCCCTCTGCCGGAAGCCTATGCGCGATGCTCTCGTCCAGTTATCCGGCCTCCCGAAGCTTGGTGATGTTCTCCTCTGTGACATAGGAGGCCATCCACTTGCCTCCCGCTCCGGACATGCTGCAATCATACAGAGAAGGTGAGAACTTGGGCGCTGGAGCTTGAGGGTGCGAGAACGGATGAGCAAAGGAGGAGGAAGGCGTGGGTGAAAAGGGAGATCCTTGTCCCTTTATAAAGGCGATGTAGAATGTGTGCCTCCCCACTTGCCTCTCGAAATCATTTATTTTTCCAACAGCGCCTCGATTGATGGCGCTAGTTGGGTTACCCATACCCATATTGATGGAGATCCCACAATAAGGGGACACGATCTCTGCTTTGACAAGACGTGCCAAAGAAACTACCTCGCGATGTGTGCGCAAGCTGGTTGTAGAAAACGGTTCAAATAATTATCGAGCCGTGGCGTGATGTCACACTACAAAGAGTTGGCAGCAGATTAGATCCGTAGTTTTTTATTCTCTCTACGTTGATATATGAAATTTGTCTTAGAGAGCCAGACACGGTCTTTGTGTTCGGAATTTATCTTGGAGTATTCGGAGATGGAACCCGCCTCGCAATGCCGAAGACAATCTACGCGCCGGACTCATCGTCATTGAAGCCTGGTTCAGGTCCTACTGAGGGTGTCCTGGATAAGGGGGTATCCGGACAGCCAGACTATATAATGTGCCCGAACTGTTGGACTATGAAGATACAAGATTGAAGACTTCGTTCCGTGTCCGGATGGGACTCTCCTTGGCGTGGAACGCAAGCTTGGCTATCCGGATTATAGATCTCCTTCTCTGTAACCGACTCTGTGTAACCCTAGCCCCCTCCAGTGTCTATATAAACTGGAGGGTTTTAGTCCATAGGACACAACAACAATCATACCATAGGCTAGCTTCTAGGGTTTAGCCTCCCTGATCTCGTGGTAGATCAACTCTTGTAATACTCATATCATCAAGATCAATCAAGCAGGAAGTAGGGTATTACCTCCATCGAGAGGGCCCGAACCTGGTCAAACATAGTGTCCCCAGCCTCCTGTTACCATTAGCCTTAGACGCACAGTTCGGGACCCCCTACCCGAGATCCGCCGGTTTTGACACCGACAGGGGGGGCTGTACGTGCGTGCGCGCGCGCGCGCGTGTGTGTGTGTGTGTGTGTGTCGCGGGGTCCTCTATGGCGGATGTAATTTGAGTGTGCGTGGCTTCATCATAGAGAGGTGATGTGTATGCAGAGGCCACCAACGATGGGGTGCGAGAGAGAAAATGCCCGTAGAGAGAGAAGAGAAGGTGTGTGCGCGTGAGAGGATTCGACATTGAGAGAATGTGTTTGTTCAAGAGACATCGAGGAAGACTACTATAAATCGATGGTGCATGTAGGCATGAATTAAACAAAGGGATGGTTTTATTAGTTTCGGGGATATAGGGGAAGAGTGAGAGGCGGGGGGTAGCTAGAAGGAGATTGTTAAGTGTAAGTGTGTGTTTTACCCATCCAGGCGGAAGTTATGTGCACAAAAGAGGAGAACGATTCGATGTGGCGTTAGGATTGAGGGAAATTAACTACGTATGGAGACATAGAGACCTTCAACGTGCATGTGTGAGAGGTATACATGTATACGTGGGATGTGTGTGTGTGCGCGCGCGCATGATCGAGATAAAAGAAAGAAGACATAAGTCATAAGATCAACGACATGGGAGAGACGGGTCGGTATGACAATATGCATGCATGTGAGAATGCAGGGAAGAAGGCCCGACAATTGAGCATGTATTTTTGCCTTTAAGAGATAGTGGCGTGGGCTGGAGCATGCATCTATGGCGAGCAGAGGGAGTGAGGCACAACGATTGTGCAAAAGAGATCAACCTATAAATGCATATGTATGGAGAGACGTATATAGTGTGGGTGATTGGAAGCAAGACTCCGTGCGAGAAAGAAATGTTGACGGAGAAACTACAGATAGACACAGAGATGGAGATGCTAGCTAGAGGGACATCCTCTAGTTTGGGTGTTGGAGATGACCGCCGGGTGGTTCAGAGGGTGAAGTTATATATGTGTGTGAGAGGGCACTTGTGCATGTAGACAGAAACATATGTAGTGTGCATGATAGGAATCAAGAGAGAGGGCGAGAAAGAAGGTTGATGGAGAAACAGATAAATAGAAAGATAAAGATGCTAGCCTGTGTGCGTTAGAGATAGGAGTCGAGTGGATCAGAAGGCTGAGTTATGTGTGTGGGCGTGAGAGAGATAGAGAGAGGGTGCATGTGAGTCACATACAAACAGATATCAGAGAGAAATGAGATCCCGAGAGACGGAGTTTTGTGTTTGCGAGAGAGAAAGATATTTACAACGAGAGTGATAGCTAGAGAGACATATGAGGGAACGCAAGATATATCTAGGTAGAGAGAGTCTGTGTGAGCGACATACAGGAGAACAATGGAGAAATATGAGACCCTGGGAGACAGAGTTTGTGTTTGTGTGTGAGAAAGACATATTTAAGAGGAAGAGTCGTAGGTTCTCATATCTAAGGAGCGACAAAGTCTTGTGTTTGTGTGAGAGAAAGAGATTCCACATGGAGAATCATAGTTAGAGACACATAGCAGAGAGCGAGATATACTTAGAGAGAGATAGAGTGATGAAGGTCGAGGGAGAGAGTACCGTCAGTGTGTTATGAAGATAAAAGATCATTGTCGACATACATGTAGCACTAGAGATACCTGAGAGACGATGAATGTGTATAGGTCCAGAGAGATAGTCCTATATAAGCATGAGTGATAGCTATATGAGATGAATATCTGGATTAAAGGGGATTCAAATATTTAAACTGGAGATCACGACATCGATAATATCATAACGCAAATTGGTGTATGAAACATTCATATTCATTTGAACTTGGGCACACGTGTAATGTTATATAGTTTATCAATATTGGTGATCCATAGATTCTTTAATTACAAACAATGCATGGTTTATATGCAATTAATGTCTAAACGGGATTACACTATATGTTGCGTGTGTGAAACACATTATACATGTTTGAGAAGTAAAAAAAAAACCGCATGAAACACACATTAATTGGAGTCAGTTAGCGAGGAATGCATACATTGGATTTCAACATAAAGTGGTTTCAAATATTTGAAAATCCAAATTGATAGATACAACCTTATGAATCTGAGATCATGCCATTTGTAAACCATATTTATGTATAAATGGTGTTGTGCTTTTGAAAGTATATATAAAAAAATGATGTATATAGAATGTAATTCCAACTGAAAATGGATCCCGCCCGAAAAAATAGAATACAAACGGGGTTCGAATTGAGTTGGCACGGTAAACATGCACTCTGCAAAATTTCAACGACGCGGGGAAAGTCGCAGTAACCACCCAAAACCAAAATCTGTGAGATGGAAATTACTACTGCCTATCCCTGCCACGCAAAGCCTATCTACTGGATTTCTATAGGTTTCGATAGGGGTAGGTTTATAATTTCACCTAAACGTGACGTAACCGCCTCTCACCCGGATTCATACACGGTGGGCGCCAAAACGCAGTGTGTCCTCGGCCGAAATCGACTCCCTCCCCGATTCATATTCATACACGGTGGGCGCCCAAAACAATCTCTCGTCGGCAAATATTCGGTGTATGCGAGATTACCGTCCTATCCCCAACCGACTAATATTGTTGTGATGTAGTAGAAATTTGAAACCGGGGCTAAGTTTGTAAATTTCCTCGCATTTGAGACAAGCGCGCCCTGAATACATGGTTCCCCCCTTCCTCTCTACCTCTCCGTGGGCGCCAAAACACCCTCTCAGCCCCACCCTCCTCCGTTCGCCGCCGTCCGACACCCCATCCACCATCGTCCTCCTCCACCATGCCGGAGCTGATACCTCGATGCTGCTGTCCATTACACGAGATTGACCTCTCTCATCCACAGCTTCGGACCGGGATCCTTGCATCCCGTCCTCTCGCTTCATCCCCACTGTCGTCCACCTTGTCGGTGCCGCTCCTACAACCGTCTCGTCCACCGCGCCCCGCCGCCACCGTCTACCCTCCTAGATCTGGTTCCATGCCGCCGACAACCATCACTACCGCAGCACCGTCAAATTCTCAGCAGATGTGTACACGGCATCGCACCAGAGGCGGTACTCTTTCGTATCTGCTCAACTTATTTATCGCAGCAAGAAAATAGATCGTCACTGCTTTACTCTGATTTCTTGTCTTGGTTGCGAAGTTGCCTTTGTCCGGTTTGCACCTTCAGATCCGCCATGGCACGCCCAACACTATACTCCCAATGCTTATGGTTTTCCCCTTTTATATTCCACACTAGTTAAATCAAAGTAGACTAAATTTCAAAATTGGGTCAGTCGATTTTTCAGAGCTCGCCAGAGTTCGCCGGTGCGAACAAAGGGGCTCGGGTGGTTGTGGGGCCTTGCCGAACAAAGAAAACTCAACATGGGTGGGGGTTGGGGCGGGGGTGGGGGTGGGGGTGGCAGAGGAACACATGCGGTGGGGGCCGGTGGTCCGACCGGCGGCCCGTGCTGTGTTCTGTATGGGAAGAATCGGAGACGAGGAAGAAGAAGGGTTAGGAGACGTAGGATCTTCATCCAACCGCCTGAAATGGTCGAGAGATAGACGCGAGTTGCATTCTTAATGCGCTCTGGTTCATCATGTGTGGGCACTGCGCAACCAACATTTTATTATCCAAAATCTTCTTGCTCTTCTTTACCATGTTCCTCTTCCGTTCTTCTTTAATATGTACTCTCTCTATTCCTAAATACAAGTCTTTGTATAGATTCCACCATGGACTACATATGGAGCAAAATGAGTGAATCTACACTCTAAAATGTATATGGATACATCTGTATGTGATCCATAGTGGAAATCTCTACCAAGACTTATATTTTGGAACGGGGGGAGTATGATAGTAGTACAGTATGTTTCTTGTACTGAAGATGAGCAGGGACATTTGAAGTGTACAGGTCTATACAGTCGGTTGTGATGGAAACTTTGAGCCTCTTTGATTCGTAGGATTCTGTAAACATAGGAATAGGATTTGTAGTGACCTGCCCACTTGAATCCTATAAGAATAGCAAGGAAATGCGGGGAGCTGTGTTGGCTTTGAGGGTTACACTGATATTAATAGTACCGCACCTTTAGTTGAAGAGAACTGGTATCCGAAGCCTTTCTAGCCGTACCGGCAGTACGAGCACATATATTCCAGCAAGTTCCACTTTGCTGATTTTACTCTGATGCTTAAGGTTTTCCCGTTATATCTACACTATGATCTGTGTAGCTGCTTTGTGTCGCACTAGCAGCAGTCCACTCTTGAAGCTAAACACTGCAATGACTTATACAAAATTGGCACCAAGGCATTGAGTGCCATTCTGGATGCAATGAAACTCATACGCTCCCCACATGTTGACTCTTGTTCAGAATATGATCCTAATGACTCTTGTTCAAAGTTGCCACATATAGAGAGACAGCATGGAATTGCATTTCTTTGGGCTCTGTGATTCATCATGAGTGGGAAACCAACATTGTATGCAATGAAGCGGAACCTCAAGAATATGCTTCCTCTTCTGTTCTTTAACATGTTCCTCTTTGTTTATTCTGTATTTAGTACGTATAGTATGTTCCTTATCAGGAAGGGGCGCAGGGACATCTGCAGTCAACAGCTGATAGAGTTGGCCTGTACGTGATCGATAGGCTTTCAATTACTAGCGATAATACAACACCGTATTTTCAAGCCAGTTCCACTTTCCCGATTTATATATCGTGGTTATGGTGTACCCCTATTATGTACACTATGATCTACCTAGTTGTTGTGTGCTCTTGTTATCATGGTTTGGCAATAAACTCTTTATACAGTATATTATGAACCTATCATCTGCCAACTATCCTTACTTCTGGAGCCTATTTTTTGTGTACTTGTGCCAGATTATACAAATGCACGCACCACATTATAGCACACATGAGCTCTCTCATCAGAATTCAGTGATAGCACACAAGTGTTTACAGGGGCGCCCCTATATTAGAATATCATCTGCATTACAAAGATAATCTCACAACTATTTATGTTTTCATGGTTCTCGGATATTATACGCAATTACAGTGAATATCAGAATCCGTGCATCAGAAGAATATTGTGGAACACTGCAATGACTTACAAAATTGGCACCAAGGCATTGAGTGTCATTCTGGATGCAATGAAAATCACACGCTCCTCACCTGTTGATTCTTGTTCAGAATATCATCCTAATGACTATTCTAATCTCGAGGAGTCAAAGGCAGATGGCCTGTCCTGTTCACCCATCAAGGTGCATGTTCTAATTTGGCAAGGTTTTATTGATTGCGCTTATCTTGCATATGTTGTCTTGCATTTCTTCAACTTTGTTGCACCGCAATCTGCTTAGTTTACTCATCATATAACTCGAGATGCCATGCCCATCCATTATCAATAGATATTCCATCTGTCATCATACCATGTTTTTCCACTCAAATGTTGTTCTTGTGCATCAGACATCAAAAAGGAAGAGGGTGATTGCTGAACCTGAAGGAGCACCAACAAAGTCCTTGAAAAACGTGGTGGTGCCGGAGAAATCAGATAGCGCCCCACTTATATTGGCTGTACAACCAGTGACACAAAACGTAGGACCGACTCCAGCATACTGTACCCATACTTCACTGGCCAGACCACTAGCCCCACCACACAGGACCTGCACTCCAGCAAAAGGTATACCGATTTCATTTGCCATAGCACCAGCCATACCACAGAAAAATCCCACCCCAGCAAAAAGTACAGCAAGTCCACCGGCCGAAGACCTATTCCAACTACAGAGACGGCCAATTCCTGCAGATTGGAACCCCATTCCATTTATTCCCAGTTTAAAAGACAATGCTTTCAATGTTGTTAGGGACTACGTGCATATATTCCCATCATGGCAAGATTATAGTGAAGACAAACACCATTTTCACATCTTCCTGTCCAACTTACGTGTAAGTGCTATTATTCATGGTTATTATTTTCTTGTTTTCTGCTGATTGAACACATCAATGATTTACATTACATTGTTGTAACTAGGAGAGGGTCAATCTGGATAGTCGTGACGAGCAAAGCTTGCTTGTGCTTTTCAAGGAAGCATTGCAGCAGTATCGGTGTTACCTGAGGAAATCACACTTTGATGGAAAGTCTATAAATGAATTTCCGGTGAAGTCTCCTATGCTAAATTTAGAAGTCATTGAGTGGAAAAACCTTGTTATGCATTGGTCTCATTCCCAGGATGAGGTACTGTCTATGAAATCACATGACAATTTGAACTTCTACTTTTCCGCATGTGCCTTACGGATCTTTTTTGCAGGAAATATGCTCGAAGAAGAATTCCGGTTTGAAAAGAACAACAGGATATCGCAAATATGCTGCCCGCTGCTTTGCTCTTGTTAGTACATGTTGTCCTGTATCACTGTACTTGCATACATACCTGGTTCATTATGTGACATCAGTATGCATGATAGCTTGCTTATCAATTGTTCGCTCGAAATTATCGGATCTGTATGAATGGTTACATTAGTGTAGAATATATCCAATGCCAATGAATTTTTTTAGCTCTGCATTGTTCTTGTAAGTACATGCTATCCTTTATCAGTGTACTTATATTGACAGGTAGTTGTTCATGTACCATCACTCTGCAGCTTATTTTCCTTTTCCCTCCATTTTCTACACATCAGATCTATATTTACTCTTACGATAAGGTTGGTACTGAAGAAGTTTAGCTGTGCATTGCTCTTGGTTGTGCATTTTTCCTGTATTGCTGCACATACATTTATAGCTACTTGGTTATGTAGCATCACTCTTCACCTTATCTTAAATATTCTCCATTTTTTCGTATATTATCACATCTACATTTACTATTAACAAATGTAGAATAAAGGCAATGCTTATGAGGATATTCTGTGGTAAACTTCTTGAATTGCCCCCCCCCCCATCAGCATGGACAAGGGCTTTATGGAGCCTGTCTTCACCAGTAATGTAAGTTTGTCCTTCTCAAGCCTTCAAACTTTGTTGTGTATATTTGGTTAGGCATGACTGCAACAGCTGTTTATTTTTGGTGTTTGCATCAAATTTCATGTTTAAAGTTTATTATGTAGTTCATAAACAAAAGTTTGTCCTTCTCAATTTAAGTTTTCAGTTGTACAACCAAGTTCCTTCCTCATACCATGTAAATTAAACTATACAGAGCAAGTGATCTTCTTTTGCACTGCGCGTATGCTTCTATTCTTCATCCATAATCCAGTGGTGTGGTGAACCTACCCACTACAGCACAATGTCATATTCTGCAATGTCTTAACTATGAATAATGTCATATCATTCTACTATTATTTAAACCGTCTCTTTATTTTCCAATCTGAAATGGGATAAATTGACAGCACACTAACCATTGATACTTATGAGTTCTTGATCTGTAATCCAGTGGTGTCGTGAAGCTGCCAACTCCTTCACAATGTCATTTCCTGCCATGTCTTGACCTGAACGATAACATATTGTGTTAATGCAATTTTAAACAGTGTCACTCTATTCGCCAGTAAGAAATGTGATGAATTGTCAGCACTGATACTTTTATGTGTAAAACCTGTCATCTGTCTGCTTGTTTATCTTTCAGAGTGAGGAAGATATAAGTGTTGAACAAGTGCAGTCTCATCATCTTGCTCAGCTGCTTGTGCTACAGCTCCCTAGCAGGGCTAGCCTTTCTTGAACTCTATTGAAGTGATGTCGGTTTTGTATATTATTTTCTCGGCGTGTTTATTTGCACTGGTGGCGATCTTTGATGCCCAGTGTATGTAATCTGCTGTCTGCTTGTGCTTTATTATCATAGTGGCGAACTTTGATGCCCAGTGGATGTAATATGCCATAATTTCATTATTGTATAGTCTAGGTTTTTTCTTATTCATGATGCTGCAGTTATTTTACTGTATATATATCCTGTCTTCGCAGTAAACCGGCCAAACCGTAAAATTACGGTACATAATCGGGCCATCATGCAATCATGATGTATGATCCGCATCACGGGCCCCATCATCTTGGTCCGTTAAAAGGCCAAAAGTAAACTTGCCCACTAGTAGATTCGAGCCATTAATAGGCCGAGTAACCCCGGGCCTCTTTTTGCAAAAAAACTCAATGGGAGGCTAAGAAGTAGGTTGGGCCTGAAACATGACGAACAGCTCACGGGCCAGTAGCAGCCTGAAATGGACCCCGGCCCATGATTGTGTGAATCAAATCACGGGCTCTTAACAGGCCAAAATTGTCTCGGTCCTTGTTTGGCCCAATCAGATATCGGATGCGAGCAGGCCGGATGCAAACCGGGCCGTAGTTAGGCCCAACTATATGACGGGCTTTTAACAGGCCGAAATTAATGTAGGGCTGAAATGTTAAACGGGCCCTTAATAGGTCGAAACTAATATCAGGCCGAAGTGGGCCCAAAAGCATAGTGTCCAGTTGACGAGCCAAATCTTATATGGGCCATAATTGAGCCCAAAGCCTCTTAAAGGGCCGGACCTGATCTGGGCCGTAATTTGGTCCAGAACGTGGTAGGCTTTTAACGGCCGAATATTATATGGGCCATTATTAGGCCCGGAACGTGGCAGGCCATTAATGGACCGGATCAAATATGGGCCGACATTTGGCCCAAAACATGGCATCCAGTTAATGGGACGGCCTACTAGGGTCCTCAAAATCTTGTGGGTCTACAGCTGGGTCGGCCCATTAATGTCGGCGAAATCTCATGGGCCTTTAGCTGGGCCGGCCCATTATGATCCGCAAGAATCTTGTGGGCCTTTACCTGGGCTGGCCCATTATGGCACACAAAAATCTTATGGGCCTTTACCTGGGCCAGCCCATTATGGCCCGCAAAATCTTGTAGGCCTTTAGCTGGGCCAGCCCATTATGGTCCGCAAAATCTCGTGGGCCTTTAGTTGGGACGGCCCATTATGGTCCGCAAAATCTTGTGGGCCTTTAGTTGGGCCGGCCCATTTAAACTTGATGGGCCGGTCCACGTGTCAACATATCATAGGCATGTCTCGCCCATTGGATGACTGACACATGTGCAAACGCGGACCTGACACGTGTATCCTCCAGCCAATGATGATTTTACACATGGAAAATCCCCATTGGTCGGGGATGTTAACGGGTTATCAGATCCAAAACCCGACCCGATAGCTTAACGGTGTTCCCTTACGGTGGATGCCACGTGTCGGTCACCCTTGACGAAACCACTTCTGTGACGCGCGATTTATCGTCATGGAAGTGGACACTTCCGTGATGATAATTTTGGTAATGTCATGGAACACTTCTACGACAGCACAAGTATGACTATCTTGATTCTGTCATAAAATCGTCATGGATGTACATGCATGACAAAAAACGCGACCTACTGTGACAAACACGTATCATCACGGAAGTGTATTTTTTTGTAGTGATTGAACCCAAAAGCCAAGCACTTCTCCCATTGCAAGAAAGATCAATCTAGTAGGCCAAACCAAACTGTAATTCGAAGAGACTTGCAAAGATAACTTAATCACACATAAAAGAATTCAGAGGAGATTCAAATATTTCTCATAGATAAACATGATCATAAACCCACAATTCATCGCATCTCGACAAACACACCGCAAAAAAGAGTTACATCGAATAGATCTCCAAGAAGAGGAAAGAGAACTTTGTATTGAGAATCAAAGAGAGAGAAGAAGCCATCTAGCTAATAACTATGGACCCGAAGGTCTGTGGTAAACTATTCACAACTCATCGGAGAGGCCTTGGAGTTGATGTAGAGGCCCTCTATGGTGGATTCCCCCTCCAGCGGAGCGCCGGCGAGGGCTCCAAGATGGGATCTCGCGGATACAGAAGGTTGCGGTGGTGGAATAAGGTTTTCGTGATCGCTTCTGATGTTTTCGGGGTACATGGGTATATATAGGAGGAAGAAGTAGGTCGGTGGATGCTCGAGAGGCCCACGAGGGTGGGGGGTGCGCCCACCTGTAGGGGGCATGCCGGCCACCCTCGTGGCCGCCTCGCTTGTTTCTTGACTTCCACTCTAAGTCCTCTAGATCACGTTTGTTCCAAAAAGATCGCTCCTGAAGGTTTCATCACGTTTGGACTCCGTTTGATATTCCTTTTCTGCGAAACACTGAAATAGGCAAAAAAAAACAACAATTCGGGCCGGGCCTCCGGTTAGTAGGTTAGTCCCAAAAATGATATAGAAGTGTAAAGTAAAGCCCATAAACATCCAAAACGGGTAATATAATAGCATGGAACAATAAAAAATTATAGATACATTGGAGACATATGAATCACCAAAACATACATCAAGTAGATCACGTGAATATCCCATTGTCACAACAGATAAGCACATGATAGACATACATCAAGTGTTCTCAAATCCCAAAGACTCAATCCGATAAGATAACTTCAAAGGGAAAACTCAAACCACTACAAGAAGGTAGAGGGGAGAAACATCATATGATCCAACTATAATAGCAAAGCTCGCGGTACATCAAGATCGTGCCAAATCAAGAACACGAGAGAGAGAGAGAGAGAGAGAGAGAGAGAGATCAAACACATAGCTATTGGTACATACCCTCAGCCCCGAGTGTGAGATAATCCCTCCTCTTCATGGAGAGCGTCCGGATGATGAAGATGGCCACCGGTGATGGATCCCCCCTCTGACAGGGTGCCGGAATAGGATCCCGATTGGTTTTTGGTGGCTATAGAGGCTTGCGGTGGCGGAACTCCCGATCTAGGTTTTGTTCTGGAAGTTTCGAGATTTATAGGAGGGGTTGGCATCGGTTTCACGTCAGGGGCCCCACAGGGAGTCCATGAGGCAGGGGGCGTGCCCTAGGGGGGCGCCCTCCACCCTCATGGGGCCCACGGAACTCCCCTCCGGTAGCTTTTCGTTCCAGTATTTTTATATTTTCCAAAAATATTCTCCGTTGCTTTTTAGCACATTCCAAGAACTTTAATTTCTGCACAAAAACAACACCACGGTAGTTCTGCTGAAAACAGCGCCAGTCCGGGTTAGTTCTAACCAAATCATACCAAAATCATGTAAAAATATTATAAACATGGCATGAATACATCAAAAATTATAGATACGTTGGAGACGTATCATGTCGTAACATCTTGGAGAGCGTAATTTCATTTAATTACTGCTATTTCAAATTTTACCGGATTTGAATTTGAATTTGAATGTATGCTATAGCTTTATTCATATCCACCAGCTTCAAACAACCAATGCATTATTCGATTCATAGGTACATATATTCAAGAATTACATAATAACCAAATAAAGAATGATGAACCACACTTGTATACCTGTGCTATTAAAGAAGGTAAAGAAAGAGGCGAAATACATTCTGGTTGTTGAACAAGGTGAAGCGGAATGCCCATATTGTCCCCTCCTCCATGCAGAAGGCACGCACGACTCTAGTCCAACCCCTTGTGATAGCCGACCGCCCATGCTTCACGATCTTCATGAAAACATCTAGATAATCATCATGTTCTGGTAGAAATAGTTTAACCTTTGCATGCCCACCAATCATGTAGTTTGAGAGCTAATCTTGTGTAAACTGCTTTGGAAACCACTGCAAAGGAAAAAGATTCAGACATTGTCATCTAACACAACTCATTATGGGCAGTAAAAAGAAGGCTGCAGAGTTCTTAGTTACCATCCTGCAGCTCGCTGTTGTCTTGGATAAAGTGTAAACAAATAGTTTAATTGCCATCTTTTGACCCATTTTACTAACAATCTTTATCATCTTCCTCACTTGATGTTGGTTCATCAATATCTCATTTCCCATACGCAGAACGGGTCGAAGCATGGATCTTTACTAATGACATATGTGCCTAAAAGCACTAAGTTAATATTGGAAGCTAAACAACAATTGCACAATGATGTAGTAAAACACTCTTTTATAATATCTTATAACATCCAATATAGTCACATATTAGATGAATTAACATCTTACATTATGGGCCGAAAGGAGTTTATTGCATTCTTACAAATTATCGGCTGATTAACTGTTGTTGTATCCATCGGTAAGTATATCCAAACACGAGGGATAGTTTGAGCTAGTTGCATCTAACCCACCTAAAAAAACTATCCAACCCAAGAGGTGCTAATTGGAGCTAGTTCTCCTAGTGCATTTATTGTCAATCTAACCCTATCATCCAAACACCTCTTTCGATGGAGTTAGTTTAGGTTTAGTCATGAGCTAGAAACTCACTCTAACCTCTACATAAGTTGAGTATCCAAACAGGGTTGTGTTGTTGTTGTTGCTGCTCGTTTATGTATATCTAGACATCATCAGAACATTAAGGTAACACTCTTCCTTGTTGCTATGTAGCCCAGGAATGCATATTTAGACATTAAGTACAGTGCATGTTGCTATGTAGCCTCAGATATATTACATATGTCCCTAGTTAACCAAACGATAAATGGGTTACAGATATACTCAGTTAAAAGTCCGATTCACCGATTAGTCCCTTATCATCCCCCGGCCTATATGGTACCAGCTACTGATATCCTGAACAGTGAGTATATATAAGCCATGGGATGAAACTAGCCTCGATGGAAAATAGCAGTCGTTCCCAAAATTGTCCTGTGTAGGTACATCGAGAGGCATGTTAAGCACAACAGGCTAAACATCAACCAAAATTATCAATGGCAAAAAAAATAATCTCCAAAAGATAGCTTGGGTGTGCAGGTTTAAGCATGCTAGTAAAGCAAAACAAGTGGTAAGGTGTGTTAATTGCAGCAGGGCTAACATTTAACAACAAGCAAACATAATCGTTCAAACTGGTATTGTGCCAGTCTAAGTACACTACTTATTGTTAAATAAAAATGGAATGGTGTGTTAACTACAAGATGCAGCAACCAAATGTAGTCATTCATAGTGGTATTGTTGAAACTGGTATTGATGAAATTGAACTGCACAGTTCATACTTGCACATATAGAGCACCATGTCATGAATAACTTGAATAAACAAGGCATACTACGAACAACCAAAGATAGCATTTGAAACTGGACATCTGCTAACTACAAACAATCAAACAATAAAAAAAACTTTAAAAAGAGGCATATGCTAGCTATAACAGGCTTAACAGCAAGCGAATATATGCATTCCTATAGGTATGTTTAAAACTAGACTGATGAAATGTACTGCATAGTAAACAATTGCACATATAGAGCATCACATTGTGAACAACTGAAATAAACAAGGCATACTGCAAACAACCAAATATAGCAATTAAAAGTGGACATATTCTCACTACACTACAAAAGGGACTCGACAAAACACATAATGGGTTTCCCCCTGTGAAGAGGTGCAACAAAACAAATCATGGGTTTCCTCACTTGTCACAGATGGGCTCGTTCCCGTGGGAAGAGCACGGACCCTGGATGCGCTCCATGTTGTGGCAGATGGGCTCCTACCCCTTGGAAGAGCACGGCTGTAGGGTGCCCTCCCTAATATTGAGACGGGTTGTTTCCCCTTGGAAGAGCAGATGGGCTCTTTCCCCTTGGAAGAGTCGGAGAGGGTGCCCTCCTCATGGTCATCATCGATGAGGTCTAACTTGGAAGTTGTGGATCCCAAGCCAGCATCGCAGAACGTGTCCTTCAGAAATGACAAAAGGGGCTCGATGGCGATGTAGGATGGAAATTTTTTAACAACGAGCTAGAGGAGATCAGCGACGGGGACATGGATGAGATCGACGGGATTGAACCAAAGGGGTTGGGGTGGGCCACTTAACCTATGACATAGCCCGCCTCAGGTCGTCGCTGTTGACGACCCCAATGTCATAGTCGGCGTCCGCGACATACCCGCATACTCTAGCCTGCTCATAGAGTGCCTGCGGCCAGTAATGGTCGTCAGCTTCCTCGGCAACGTCGGGCGAAGAGACCGCAATACACCTCTTTTGGATTGGCACTCCTCGAGCTCCACGGGAAGCGTAGCCGGGCTTAGGCTTCGATGCTCTGGAGTGGGGGATGGGAATCTATGGGAAAGGGGGCATTTGGCAGGCATCATCTAAGAAACTCAGAGCGGCCTGGGTATGGAGATCGGTGGGTAAGTTCCACGGGCAAACTGCCAGATGTTGACAATGGAGGCCTTGCGGCGGCTGCGGGGACCTTGCTAGGGTTTCGAGCGAGGGAGGGTGTGTGTGTGTGCGTGCGCCCGAGGAGGTTTTGATGTGTGTGTGTGTGTGTGTGTGTGTGTGTGTGTGTGTGTGTGTGTGTGTGTGTGGAGGGGGGTGTTTGAGGAAATGATGCGGGTACTGAAATTTTTTACTACTACGCGGGAGTCAAACGCGGGAGTGAAATGCCGGGGCTATTGAAAATTTTGATGATGGTGCATCGCACATGGTCCGGAGATAACAACTGTGTGTTATGAAACAGAAAAACCCTCGAGGCGGGCATATATTTTCGAGGGATGCAGGCGGGCTTTGGAACAAGAAACATCACACACGGTCGAAACATAATAACTATGTGTTATCAAACAGAAAAAGGCTACAGGAGGGTAGAAATTTTTGAGAGGGGAAGCCTCGTGGAGCCCAATATACTGTGCAGATGTGCGTGATAGGGGCACCGGCCTGGCACACAGTTAGTTTGAGTGAACCGTGTCTGTTAAATCATATGACTTGTCTAATGCTCATAAATTTGGCAAAAAATGACGCGGGAGAGGGTCAGAACATGAACACACTTGCATGTGGACCAAATTTATGTATGAAAAGGGTGGTTTGATGTTCAAATACCAAATGCAACTTCGATGTGGCACCTATCTCGCAAAGCGCACGGTATTGCTTGCCCCCCCTCGTGTCGGCACAAAGGGAATCCTAAGCTATGAATGCATGCCCACCCCCCACCCCAACTGAGGTTCACCTAGCAAAGTGCAAAGTAGCAGCCCCCCCCCCCCCCCCACACACACTTTCAGTCGGCGGGCCAGAGAGGCATATCACCAAGATGGATCATAAAACGGACCAAGAATAATCCACCTTGGTCATACAACCTCTCTCTTGTTGTTGGTCAAAGTGATGGCCGTCCATGCGACCCCGGTGATAGGCTAGCTCGCTAATAATCACGCAAGTAGCTAGTCCCCGAAGACAACCACTGCATGCGTGTGGCCCAAACAAATGTATGGAGAGGTGTGTTTTTGAATACACAATGGAACAACTTTGATGTGGCACCATGCTTTCAAACTAGAAATCCCCACACTGAGTGAGGGTTAGGTTGATGATGCATATGTATGTCACACCATACTTCAAGCCGACAACGGGGATTCATGCATGCATGCATGCATCGTATATGTGCTCAAACTTAACTAGGTTCGAATCTCACCATGACCTATACTACGATAACGCGAACCAAAGGAAGAAGACGCCTTGGTAACCTATCTTGTCGTCGGTCAAGGTGATCATGGATGTCCACGCGGGCCCACGAATATATAGGCTTGTCGCCGATAACCATGCGAGGGAGTCTACCGTTCGAAGACAACCGCTACATGCATATGTATGGAGGTGATGTGTGCATGCATGTTTGAATAACATTTCACAACATTGATGTGGCGCGTGCGTCAAAAATCATACAGTCCCCACATAGAGCGAGATCTGTTCATGATGTGTCATTGTACTAGCCACTTTGACTCGATGGGAGGGATTCATGTGTACACATGCATGTGTGTGTTCTCAAACTGTATCATGTCATCCCAGACCATGACCTATACATATATCGTATTAGAAGCAAAAAAAAATCCCCTCCTAAGTCAAATTAACCTCTCTTGTTGTCATGCAAAAAGTAGTGATGGACCAAGTGGGCCCACAAATGGAAAGCATCGATATCGCTGAGAACCGCTTAAGTAGGTGCGAGAGGACAACCACCATCGCTTTGCATGTGGGCTAAAACATATGTTGAATACCCAAAATGCACAATTTTGATGTGCCACATACCTCAGAAACTGTAAACCCCCTACACAGAGAGAGGTTCATGAAGCGTACTACATATGATGGTCCCCTTCCCCCTCTTCGACCGTAATACAACCCAAAAAGAATCCTCCTCGATGGTGAAATTAGTTAACCTCTCCTGAAGTAGGTCCAAGTGATGCATGCATTGACGATGGCCTCGTGGGCCCACAGATGGAAGTGTCACACGTGAGTGTCCTAGCTAGGATAACGATCGCCTGCATGCATGTGTCCCAAAGAGGTGTTGTGTGATGTTTGAATAGAAAATTTCACAACTTTGATGTGGCACGTGCCTCGAAAACCGAAAAGTCCCGACACTGAGTGAGGTGTACTTGTTGACAGACATGTATGTATAGTATATATGCTAGTTCCCTCCTACCTCTTCGACGCGTACTATATATATATACTCTCACCATAACACAAACAAAAAAGATTCTACCTTGCTGGTCAAATTAACCTCACTGCCGGCTGTTTGTCAAAGTGATGGACGACGACCTCGCGGCCCACACAAAAACATCACACTCGAGTATCGAGTGTTGTGTAGGACAACCATCGAGTACATGTGGCCAAAACATGTATGTATGAAAGGGTTGTGTAATGTTATAAATAGTTAATTCACGACTCTGATGTGGCACCTGCCTAACAAAACGGCCAACCCACATGGTGGCTCACAACTCGTAGTGTACTACGAGCCAACTGCCAGCCCCCAGACGCACACACCCACACACACACTTCGAGTCCACTGCAACTACGATGCATGTTAAATTATCCCATGGTGAACATATGCTACCAAAGGAGGGATGTTTTAATTTTGAAAAAAAACAGATTTCATTAAGACGTTTTAGTACATTTATTGATTTTCTATGGGTATAATGTGCAAAAATCAAATTTGAGATACATGCTCACGTGACAGTGCACCTAAATGGATTGCAAAAACACATGTGTCTCACTGGGTATATGTTTAATACCCGTGCAAGAAATTTGAAAACATTGAGAATCTTGATTTTTAAATTCTAGTACAGCCAAAACTTATTTGAAGTTCATGAAACTTATTGTGTTGTCATATGGACACCAATACAAAGTGGCATTGTGATTTTTTTGTCAAATTTGAGACCAGTTTTGATGTAAACTTTATCTAATTACAAATGGGAGATTATTAATAATCGGGAACCAATATCCCAAACGGATTATTTATTCGAATGCAAGCAGACGTGTGAATTGAAGGAGGCGTGCTCGTTGCGCAATGTCATCGGCAGGCATGCGAGCAGCTGTGTGGAATGACAGTAGGCATACCATCAGTCGTGTGCGCCGGCTCACCGGGAGGCGAGCCAGCGGTTTGACCGCCGCCCGCCTCTCTCCGACTACTCCATATTAATGGTGCGCCCGAGCGGCCGCACCCCCCATCCTCGCCACACAGACAATCCTCTCTCGCTGCTTGCATCCTCGACGCTGCTCTTAGTCCTCAAAGCCGTCAGTGTATGAGGACGTCGCCAAAGCGCCCCATCGGCGGGAGTGGCGACGCCGGGGCTGCTGAAGCACCGGAACACGGCGTGGAGATGGAGACAGATGTTGCTGTCATCACCTTTGAGTTATCGCTACACCATGACATCATCGACGATGTCGAGCTTCCACAGCCGGAGGCGGAGTTCCACACCGACTGTGGTGACGACTCGGGCGACGACCCTGGTGACGTCTCCGACGACCACTTCGGCGAAGACTCCAACGACGACGGACAACTGGTTAGTAAAACCCATGTATGTGTCAAATAGACCCTAGGGTTTCTCTGGTTACTCCTGCCTCCCCCTTTTTGGAATAGAAATTGTATGGTTATGTTCTCCCAATCCATGAAATCTGAGTAAGTTTCGTTAGATCTGTGTAGTGTATTGATTGTTTGAATGGTACAAGTGATACGTGATTAGTTGTTGCATCTGTGCAAATGATTTCTGCTAGTAATCCGACTAGGGTTAGTGTTCGTGCTAATAACTCCAAGCCAGGACTTGACAATTAATTTTCAATGACCTACATATATGTCTGTGTCATTATTTTCTTCAAGATTGGTCTGTACATAGACAACTGTGCTTAAAAATCAAACCATAATCTCTGGATATGTATAAAAAATAGCCATAGATTCCTAATCCTACTTCACAACATGTAAACATTGATTAGATGCCAAATTTTGGCAACTGCCAAATATTTGCTAGAGATTAGTTTGTAAACATTAATTTGACACCACATTTTTTTACTATTTGTATAGGTGTTGTCTAACAATGTGGACAGCGAGGATGAAGATGTCCAGAGGAGGTACAAGAAGCAAATCCTGAGGGAGCTTTATGCGGTTATCGATGCCCATTTTGCAACCACAAGCTTCATGACGTGTATCGAAGTATTCTGGCGCATGCAAGAGGAGAGGTCGTTGGCTCCTTCAAGCATAAGTATTCTTGCAGGGTGGCGCCCGACACATACGCTGAGTACCTGGAGAAGCTTCAGGATCGTGCCGGCATGTGAGATAATATGTGGGATCGAACTATGTACGCTTGAGTATGCTTAATGACGATTAAACTATATACTTATGGTTGAACTATGCTTGTGTACGTGTATGCTTATTATCTATGACTGATATGTTTAATCTATGTTTACTTATGTCTAACTGTGGGATATGGATGCAATTAGTTCGGTTGATGGAATCTACCTCCTTCCTCGTTTATTGGTCCCCTTTGTAATTTGTGTTAAATTTTGACCAAAGATTTAACTAACAAAATGTTAGTGTAGGTCAGCAAAAACTATATCGTTGGATGCCTATTTGAACATAGTGTTCAATGATATATTTTTTGGTGAAATGCATAAACATTCTTAGTTAAATATTTGGTCAAAATTTGGTACAAACTACAAAGGGAACCAATAAACCAGGATGGAGGTAGTACGTCAATCACACACGGTTCCCAAAATTCGAACCATGTGCAATGACTTTCATTTTGCCTGTTGCGTCAATCACACATGGTTGGCTCTAGCAAACCGTTGCCTCCGAAATTCTTTGTGGGACAGAAATCCCTCACCACCCAATTCAAAAAATAAAAAGAAAACCCTCACCATCCCCACGTCACAAAAACCCTCACCCCGCCCGCCACCCCCTGTTGTCCCCATTCACACCAGCACAAGCTCCTCCGTGTCTATGAATGGCACCGCCGATCGCGGCGGTAACCACTTCGCTCGACGCCTGCCGTCACTGCCAGGCTGGCGGCAAACCCCACAACATTTCACCACTTCCGCTTGCCGCCACCTATCGCCATCGACTTTCTCGACGCTGCTTGCGGTCAACCCAGCTCCGCTCGGTTGTGGAATCTTCCGTACTATGGGTTCTTTCTCATGGACAACAAGGTAACTAATATAATGACATATTATCTCACCTCTTATCCCTGTTCATCTTCCTCCTTTAATCACCCGGCCAAAATCGCCGTGAATTCATTTTTATTCGAGCTGATTTGAGGGTTTTCTTTCATTCATAGAGTGTACACTGCACGGACACATCAGGACTTCGCGGCCTCCGCCAGACATTCCATCTCACCGTACCAGATGACTTGAGGATGCACGCGGTATGTTCAATCTCACCCTAAATCTGTTGGCTTGGCCTACTTTCCTGAACATATACCAAATATTGCTACATTTGGATAAAAGGTGCCACATGCACCATATACGTCAAAGGGGATTTTTTCCCTCTTCTTTCTATATTAGTCAAATTAATGATGTATTGTTCTTTCGATTACTCTCATATTTCCATGACATCATGTTTACCCTATCTGTTTAATTATAGATTTTTGTCCTTCAATTTCAACTGCTGTACAGTTCTTTCAATTTGGGCTCATATTTGCATGTTACCATATTTTCTTTAACAATCCTACCATTTTCTGTAGCGCGTCCCTTGCTATGCAACAGAATTTGTAGTGCACAATCTTTCCCTTTACATAAATCAAGACTACAGGGATGTCATACTGAACAGAAACCATGGATTTACAATCATTGCTACTGTAAGACTTGATGAACATGGTAACTCCTATTTTGGCACTGGCTTTTGAAAAGAAATTTCTAAGTTTTATGTACTGAAAGCTGGCACTAAAATTGCACTGCACATAAAAGAGCCTGGTCATGAGATATATGCTAACTTCCCCGATGATATCATCCATCCGGACTTTGTTCTAAGTAAGTTTTCTTTTCAAGTATCTGCATGTTGACTTAGCCAACAATATCAAATGAATTTTGTAGTAATTAAGCAACCAATTGTTATTCCATTTTCTTACTATATTCCTACCTAATAACTTCTGGTTACCAATACACTTTTCTATTGCCCTGTTTTAACTAAATATTCCATGTACTCCCACTTCTATCAAAAAGCGCCGCTGACAAGGAGACTCCAGAGGTGGAGAATGAGGCTGCCAACAAGCGGAGGCGGGGCAAGCAAGAACTGCAAGCGACTCCAGCAGGCCTAGACTTCATCAGCAGCCTCCCCGATGATATGTTGACAGTCATCATCTCCCTCCTCCCAATAAAATATGGGGCACGGACAACCGTCCTTTCCCAGTGGTGGCGCCCCCTGTTACTTCTTGAGCTTGCATTGGTTTTTCCCTTGAAGAGGAAAGGCTGATGCGACGAAGTAGAGATAAGTATTTCCCTCAGTTTGAGAACCAAGGTATCAATCTAGTATGAGACAACACACAAATCAACGATACATGGACAAACAATCAAACAAACTTGCACCCAATGCGATAAAGGGGTTGTCAATCCCTTCATGGTTACTTGCAAAAGTGAGATCTGATAGAGATAGATAAACGATAAAGTAAATATTTTTTGGTATCTTTGGTTTATAGATCGGAAAGTAAAATATTGCAAGAATGGTAGATCGGAAACTAAAATTGTAGATCAAAAACTTATATGATGGAAAAAAGACCCGGGGCCATAGGTTTCACTAGGGGCTTCTCTCAAGATAGCAAATAATACGGTGGGTGAACAAATTACTACCGAGCAATTGATAGAAAAGCGCAAAGTTATGACGATATCTAAGGCAATGATCATGAATATAGGCATCACGTCGGTGTCAAGTAGACCGAAATGATTCTGTATCTACTACTATTACTCAACACATTGACCTCTATCCAGCATGCATCTGGAGTATTAAGTTGTCACAACCTGATTTTTGGCCCTTTCTTTTTCTTTTGTTTTTCTGAGATTTTTGCTTGAGGTTTCTTTTTCTATGGCCTTGTGGTCTGGAAACTGAGGAAGATGACCCCTTATTTATTTCCAGGGTGGCTTGTCATCCTCAAACCCTTCCCAAGACCTTGCCATTTTTATCCTAGCCCAACCCCAATATTTCTTTGCTAGGAAATATTCCTTTTTGCTATTAAAGGAATAACCATCTCTGCCCTAGGTTGTGAAGCAAAATGTATTTCCATCACTCCTAAAGTTCCCAAATAATTCTCATAAATTGTTTGGGTCATATCTTCATCTAATATGGCAAAACTTTCATTGCCATGTTCAAAAATATTCCACCAATAGTTCTTTTCCTATTCTGCCCTAAATGGTACTTTGTGAAGCAAGTGCTATTTATCTTTACTCATTTGACCCCAAACTTTTTGGAAATCTTTTCTTGTCCAAATAATTGCCTCATTCCAAAATTCAACTTCATTTGCCAAGCCAATCTTTCTTAGTGATTTTTCAAAGTTCCTGTCTGAGGGAAGCCTTTGTGAAGGAAGTACTAGCTAGGGTTATACAAATAAGTTGAAATTTTGCACACTCCTTCATATGCTCATATAATACCACTGCTCCGATTTTCAGCTCCATCCAACCCTCTATGTGAGCACATGACAAATCTATGATTCTGTGAATATTTTCAGGTGGTGAAGCAAGTATATTTTATATTGCTTTATTAATTCTAATAAATTACCATATCATGCTCCTTCCCAAATAACTTTCTCCATCAAATTTGGGATCATTTAATTAAGCCATTTGGTCACCAAATTTATTCCTAGATTCTGGACAGAGAGGATGTTTGTGAAACAAGTACCATTTTGGTGAATCCAATTGGTATGAAATCTTTACAACATCATTATATGTCCAAATCATCAAGCCTTGCCAAATTTGAGCTCAAGTTGATACTCCATGTGAGAGCATCATCCTAATCTTGCTTCTGGACCTAAATTGCATTTGCAAAGCAACTATATTCAGTTGTGGTCCAACTCTCTCCAAAACATCCAGGATTATAGTCCTTCCTATCCTAAACCTACCAGACAACTTATTTGGACCTTAGCATCTCTCTATTTATCACATTCGCTTGATCAAGTTTGCAACAGTAAACTTCAGAGGGTCATTACCACTTAACCAATTGGTCTTTGATCGAGCAACCACCTCAGTTGCAACCTACCCTAGAGGGACTCCACCCCATACATCATTTGGCCGACCGTGTGGCACTGTGTGCACTAGTGCACACGGTGATCATGGGATTTGGCATGTCATGCGCGCGCTCTGTTGTCATTGGCCGCGTCCAGGACGTCTTCTAGCTCCGGCAACTCCTCCTCTTGTTGTATTCACGCGCGTGAGCGTGTCCAATAGGTTTCCCATGCGGTTGCTTTCTCCTTGGACCCATCTCCCTCTACGGCAGCTTCTCCGTCAGCTCTCCTCACCGCGCGCCCATGGGTGAACTATAGCCAATAGCGCAATTTTGGCGTTTTCAGCCGCTTCTTCCCCTTGTGCCCTCGACCCTTTCTGCCCCGTGAGCTCTGTGGCTCGTCCGCTCCCCCCTCGTCGTGTTCCCGCACCTCCCCGTGACCGATGAGCATCGCTAGAGCATTGGCCGGACACCAGCGGCGGCACCCGAGCCCATGCCCCTCGCCCCGCCTATTTAAGCTCCTCCCCGAGCCCCTCCGAGCACTCCAAGCTCCTCCTCATCCTCCCAGAACCCCGCCCGACCACTCCGTCGAGCTCGAAGATGCCACATGCCCTCCCTTTGTTGCTTCGGCCGCCGGCGAGCCCTGCCTCAATTCTACTGACCCAGCCTCCCTTCCTTCTCCTTCCACCACCAATCACCCCACCGAGCTCCAGTGAGCCTCCCAGTAGCCTCACTCCATCCTCTTCCCCACCAGATCGCCGTGCCCCTCTTCTCCCAAAGACCTCCCCCACCTCGGGCCCAACAGTAGATATTACCGAGCTCCCTGGCGTCTTCCACAGACGGGAATGAATCGGCCTGGTCCTCCTGAGCGATTTGGTAGGTCGCCCGTCCCGGGTGGTGGCTGGACGCGCCGGTAGTCGCCGTCGGGGCGAGCTCCTTCCTCTGCCATGGTGCGCCCGAGCAGGAGATTGAAGAAGGCTGGCTAGGCGGGCCCCTCCCCACTCGACCCCACTTGGCAGCCTCATAGCGCCCGCCCCGCCCTTGCTAGCGTGGCAAGGGGAGGCATGTTCCCACGAAGTGCGTTTTCCCGTGAGTAAGATGTAATCTCTGTTATTATGCTTCTTTCTTCCGAAAGCATATTTTCCCTTTGCTTTAGCCCGAAATTGTATTTTCTCTGTTCTGAAGACATAATCCGAGAAATTTGTTTTCTGTTTTGTCCTCCAGGGGCCTGTTTGTAGAGTTATTTTTACAAATTGGTCCCTGAACTTCGTCGGGCTATAACTTTTTGCTCGAGACTCCGAATGAGGTGAATCCAACACCGATGTCTTCGCCTCCTCGAGCCCATTCTACTGGAATCATTTTCATTATGTTTGATCAATCTAAAAATGACCTTGATGCCCTTGCCCCTAATCAGCCCCCTCCGAGGGAGAAACCTTTCCGACGATTCTCTCTGTGATTGTTCCGCACTTCTCCCTGGTGCATTCTTCATCCCCAGGCAAGCCACAACACCCACTTGCATGATATACATGTAGTGGCCATGATTTTCAACTTGAACATTTAATAACTGTATGTTTGTTTATCTACAACTGCTAGTGTTGTTTCTGTAACGCTTAGAGATCTGTGTTCACTTTTGTGCTATGTTTTTGTGCACCTGGTAATCATGTTCTACTCGCTAGTATTGCTTTCATATGACATGATTGGTAGTAGTACATGTTGGTGTTGGTAGTGTTCTTCGGTGCATGATTATCGTTTGTTGCCGAGTACCGTTGTTATGCCTGTTCCTTTGCATATAGTGGTTAAATGCTGACTTGGTAGTATTCTTGATATGCTCTTGCATGGTATTTCTTGTTGATGCTAGTGGACATGCTATGTTTTTGAGTAGTGGATGCTCGTGATGTTCATGCTAGTCCGTGTACCTTGTTCAGTCGGATATATGATTTATTGTTGTTGATATGTTAAGAAGTGATGTTGCACATCCATGCTTAAAGTTGAAATCATGCTCATGCATTGTAGTTTCATCATGTTATATTGTATGGCTCAGCATATTGCATTCAAGTTTAACCGGATTTAATTGAACTTGAACAACTGTTGGCCGAGTGCCACCATATCAAGCTGAGCAGTGCAACCACATTTTCCTTTTATGGGAAGGTCCTAACTAGGTCTATTGTCATGCCTCTCGCTGGTGCCTCCAACGAGGGAAGGATATGCGTGGGCGCTACCTTGGCCGGGTAGGACGGCATAAGCTTTGTGTTCCCGTTCTTGTTGTATGTATCCATGTCCCCGTTTGGGAACATTTATTGTTTTGCCATTACGGTCGTCGTTGATGCCTTTGGTAGGCACGGGGCCACCCATGACTTAGCCCATAGGGGAGTTGGTCAGAGTGGCTGGGAGAGTGTCATGGGCAATAGATCGGTTTTGTTAGAATGTCGTTGGTCCACCCGAATCGGAGTGTGAGGCCATGTGTTCTATGGTGTGGGTACAGTGTACTACCTCTGTAGAGTGTCTGTTAAATCTATCGATAGCTATGCCCGTGGATATGGGCCCAGTTCGTAGTTGGTCACACTATGGGTCAACAGTAATAACAATAACTTGCTTAATAACAACCCCAGTTCGATGATGAGAGAAGTTGGTTGATCTTTATGTTATCGTGAGACGATCACCTTGGTATCAAGGATACCGAGTTGTTGGATACTTGTGGTGTTTTGCGAGAATCACGGGTAAAGGTCAAGCTCCTTGTGGTCATGTAATGATTACTGTGGTATTGTTTATACCAAGATTAATTTGATCCTAAGATGATCGTGTGATATCCGAGGATGGTAAGTGATGCATGTGATGGTTACAAGGTAACCCGAGAAGAGTAAGTTGGTGCATGACAGTGTCATCATGTTGCATGTGATGACCCACAAGTGTAGGGGATATATCGTAGTCCTTTCGATAAGTAAGAGTGTCGAACCCAACGAGGAGCAGAAGGAAATGACAAGCAATTTTCAGTGAGGTATTCTCTGCAAGCACTGAAATTGTAGGTAACAGATAGTTTTGTGATAGGATAATTTGTAACGGGTAACAAGCAATGAAAGTAAATAAGGTGCTGCAATGTGGCCCAATCCTTTTTGTAGCAAAGTACAAGCCTGGACAAGTTCTTATATGAGAAAAGCGCTCCCGAGGACACATGGGAATTATCGTCAAGCTAGTTTTCATCACGTTCATATGATTCATGTTTGTTACTTTGATAATTTGATATGTGGGTGGACCGGTGCTTGGGTACTGCCCTTTCTTGGACAAGCATCCCACTTATGATTAACCCCTATTGCAAGCATCCGCAACTACAAAAGAAGTATTAAGGTAAACCTAACCATAGCATGAAACATGTGGATCCAAATCAGCCCCTTACGAAGCAACGCATAAACTAGGGTTTAAGCTTCTGTCACTCTAACAACCCATCATCTACTTATTACTTCCCAATGCCTTCCTCTAGGCCCAAACTATGGTGAAGTGTCATGTAGTCAACGTTCACATAACACCACTAGAGGATAGACAACATACATCTCATCAAAATATCGGAAGAATACCAAATTCACATGACTACTTATAGCAAGACTTCTCCCATGTCCTCAGGAACAAACGTACTACTCACAAATCATATTCATGTTCATAATCAGAGGGGTATTGATATGCATTAAGGATCTGAACATATGATCTTCCACCAAATAAACCAACTAGCATCAACTACAAGGAGTAATCAACACTACTAGCAACCCACAGGTACCAATCTGAGGTTTTGATACAAAGATTGGATACAAGAGATGAACTAGGGTTTGAGAGGAGATGGTGTTGGTGAAGATGTTGATGGAGATTTACCCCCTCCCGATGAGAGGATCATTGGTGATGACGATGGTGATTATTTCCCCCTCTCAGAGGGAAGTTTCCTCGCTAGAACAGCTCCGCCGGAGCCCTAGATTGGTTCCGCCAAGGTTCCGCCGCGTGGCGGCGGAGTTTCCTCCCGTAAGCTTGCTTATGATTTTTTTCCAGGGTAAAAGACCTCATGTAGCAGAAGATAGGCACCGGAGGCCTGTCAGGGGGCCCACGAGGCAGGGGGCGCGCCCTAGGGGGGTGGGCAAGCCCCCCACCCTCGTGACCAGGGTGTGGGCCCCCTGGCGTTGTTTCCTTCACCAATATTTTTTTATTAAATCCAAAAATGACTTTCGAGGAGTTTCAGGACTTTTGGAGCTATGCAGAATAGGTCTCTAATATTTGCTCCTTTTCTAGCCCAAAATTCCAGCTGCCGGCATCCTCCCTCTTTATGTAAACCTTGTAAAATAAGAGAGAATAGCCATAAGTATTGTGACATGACGTGTAATAATAGTCCTTAATGCAATAAATATTGATATAAAAGCATGATGCAAAATGGACGTATCAACTCCCCCAAGCTTTTATATTTGCATGTCATATTTTAATGAGTGCTCACAATCATAAAAGATGTCCAAGATAATATATTTGCATGGGAGAACCTCTCTTTCTTCATTACTTCCTATTAATTGCAACGATGACCAAAACTATGTTTGCCAACTCTCAACAACTTTTATGCCTCATACTTTTTATGTGTGAAGTCATTACTATCCATAAGATCAACATGGTTTCTTTTTATTCTTTCTATTTTTCTCAAGATCATAGCAAGATAGCGAAACCCTTGACTCAACACTAATCTTTATTATAGATAGCTCATGGACTCGATTACATAGATGGATCACAAAGCAAAACTCAAACTAATTCATACCAAAACTTTATTCTACTAGATCAAGATATTACCAAAAGGATCAAACTAAGAAAAACTGTAAAGATAGGAGTGTGATGGTGATACGATACTGGGGCACTCCCCCAAGCTTGGCAGTTGCCAAGGGGAGTGCCCATACCCATGTGGTTATGTCACCTTTGCTGGTGAAGAAGGTGGTGATAGATAGTTGCACATCGAGCGTAGAAGCTCTTCCAACTTGTGGAGAATGCCCTTGAGTAGGACGATATGATCCTTCAACAAAATATTTTTGTGTGAGAGATACTTGTTTTGTCTGTGAGCTAACTCAATCATCTTGAAAGCTTCAATCTCAGTTGGGGTAAAGAGGTTAGGAAGAGGTTGAGGGATGTTTTCTTTTTTTGCCGCAAGAGTTTGATCCTCCATGGCCTTCTTGATCCCTTCATCCTTGTTGATCTCCCCAGGTTCTTCTCTCTTCAGCTCTATCTTCAGTAGCCAAGCATCCTTATCTTCATTGTTGAAGGAGGGCGACGCCATGGTGATCTAAATCTATCAGAAAAACAAGCTCGAAACAAAGACAGAGGATATTTGCGTGATACGGTGGTCAAAACCTCCAAGAGATTATATAATGAATTTTTACTGACCAAAAGAAGTATCATGCAAGAAAGAAGAGTCCGGAGAGCACACGAGGTGCCCACGAGGCAGGGAGCGCGTCTAGTAGGGTAGGGCGTGCCCTGCACCCTCGTGGAGGCCTCGTGTCCTTCCCGGACTACTTCTGATTTTCCTAATCTTTTAAATATTCCAACACAGAGAAATACTGCTGTTAAAATTAATTTGGAGTTGGTTTACTTACCATACCACATACCTATTCCTTTTCGAAGTCTGGAACATTTTGGAAGGACTCCCTTATGTATTCCTCCGGGGTTACGATTTCAATAATGTCAGTTTCAACATTTATTGGGTTACCTGAGATATAATGTTTGATTCTTTGATAGTTCACCACCTTCGGATTTGTGCCCTCGAAGTTGTTGATTTTTATGGCACCGGAGCGATAGACTTCCTCGATAACGTAAGGGCCTTCCCATTTAGAGAGAAGTTTTCCTGCAAAAAATCATAAACGAGAGTTGAAGCACAACACATAGTCACCTACGTTAAACTCACGCTTTTGTATCCTCTTGTCATGCCATCTCTTAACTTTTTCTTTAAACAGTTTGGCATTTTCATAAGCTTGGGTTCTCCATTCATCAAGTGAGCTAATGTCCAATAACGTCTTCTCACCGGCAAGTTTGAAATCATAATTAAACTCTTTAATAGCCCAATATGCTTTATGTTCTAGTTCGAGAGGTAAGTGACAAGCTTTTCCATAAACCATTTTATATGGAGACATACCCATAGGATTTTTATATGCAGTTCTATAAGCCCATAATGCATCATCAAGTTTCTTGGACCAATTCTTTCTAGATCTATTAACAGTGTTTTGCAAAATTAATTTAAGTTCTTCGTTACTCAATTCTACTTGACCACTAGATTGTGGGTGATAAGGAGATGCAATTCTATGGTTAACATCATACTTAGAAAGCATTTTACGAAAAGCACCATGAATAAAATGAGAACCACCATCAGTCATTAAGTATCTAGAGACTCCAAACCTCAGAAAAATAACTTCTCTAAGCATCTTAATAGAGGTGCTATGATCAGCACTACTAGTTGGAATAGCTTCTACCCACTTAGTAATGTAATCAACATCAAGTAAAATATGTGTATACCCATTAGAGGCAGGAAAAGGTCCCATATAATCAAAGCCCCAAACACCAAATGGTTCAATAACAAGAGAATAGTTCATAGGCATTTCTTGACATCTACTAATATTACCAATTCTTTGACATTCATCACAAGACAATACAAACTTTCGGGAATCTTTGAAGAGAGTAGGCCAATAAAAACCAGATTGCAATACCTTATGTATAGTTCTATCTCCAGCGTGGTGTCCTCCATGTGCCTTAGAGTGACACTTGTGTAGGATCTATTCATGTTCATGCTCAGGTACACAACGTCTAATAACACCATCTACTCCTTCTTTATAAAGGTGTGGGTCATCCCAGAAGTAATGTCTTAAATCATAGAAGAACTTTTTCTTTTGTTGATATGCAAAACTAGGTGGTATGAATTTAGCAACAATGTAATTAGCGTAATAAGCATACCATGGAGCAGTAAGAGAAGCATTTATGAAAACTAATTGTTCATCAGGAAAGTTATCATTAATAGGTAGTGGGTCATCAAGAACATTCTCTAACCTAGACAAGTTGTCTGCAACGGGGTTCTTAGCTCCCTTTCTATCAATAGTATGTTAATCAAATTCTTGTAGCAAGAGAACCCACCTAATAATTCTAGGTTTAGCATCTTTCTTTTCCATAAGATATTTAATAGCAGCATGATCAGTGTGAATAGTTACTTTAGAATCAACAATATAAGGCCTGAACTTATCACAAGCAAACACAACTGCTAAAAATTCTTTTTCAGTAGTAGCATACTTTCTCTGGGCACTGGCTAGAGTTTTACTAGCATATTTTGAATAACATTTAGTTTCTTATCAACTCTTTGTCCTAGAACAGCACCTACAGCATAATCGCTAGCATCACACAAAATTTCAAAGGGTAAATTACAATCAGGAGGTCGAACAATAGGTGCAGAAATCAAACTTTCTTAAGTGTTTCAAATGCTTCTACACAATCATCATCGAAGACAAAAGGAATATCTTTTTCTAATAGATTAGTCAGAGGCCTCGAGATTTTAGAAAAGTCCTTACTGAATCTCCTATAAAAACCGGCATGACCAAGGAAACTTATTATACCTTTGATGTCTTTGGGACATGGCATATTTTCAATTGCATCAACTTTAGCTTTATCAACTTCAATACCTCTTTCAGAAATTTTATGCCCCAAGACAATGCCTTCATTAACCATAAAGTGATACTTCTCCCAGTTCAAAACAAGACTAGTATCTTCGTATTTCTGCAAAACTCATTCAAGGTTGCTCAAGCAATCATCAAAGGAGGATCCATAAACGGAGAAATCATCCATGAATACCTCACAAATCTTTTCACAAAATTTAGATAATACAACCATCATGCATCTTTGAAAAGTAGCAGGTGCATTACATAAACCAAAAGGCACACGTCTATAAGCAAAAGTACCGAAAGGGCAAGTAAAAGTGGTCTTTTGTTGGTCATCCGCTGACACAGGTATTAAAGAGAAACCAGAGTAACCATCTAGAAAGCAAAAATGTGTATGTTTGGATAGTCTTTCTAGCATTTGATCAACAAAAGGTAAAGGGCAATGATCTTTTTTAGTAGCTTTATTTAATTTGCGGAAATCAACTACCATCCTATAACATGTAATAATTCTTTGTGGGATCAATTCATCTTTATCATTAGGAACAACAGTAATACCTCCCTTCTTAGGGACACAATGGATAGGACTTACCCATGTACTATCAGCAATGGGATAAATTATACCTGCCTCTAGGAGCTTTATTATTTCCTTTCTTACCACTTCCTTCATCTTAGGGTTTAACCGTGGTTGATGATCAATAACTAGTTTGGCGTCTTCTTCCAACTTAATTTTGTGTTGGCATAGAGTGGGACTAATGCCCTTAAGATCATCAAGAGTATATCCAATAGCAGAACAGTGTTTCTTCAGAGTTTTCAATAATCTTTCCTCTTCCTGCTCTGAAAGGTTAGCACTAATAATAATAGGATATATCTTCTTTTCATCCAGATAAGCATATTTAAGATTATTAGGTAATGGTTTAAATTCAAACACGGGATCACCCTTGGGGGATGGAAGATCCCCTAGGATTTCAACAAGTAAGTTGTGTTTCAAAATAGGACCCTGTTTAATGAATACTTCATCTGTTTCCCTTCTTTCATTCATGAACATATCATTTTCATGATCTAGCAAATATTGTTCTAAAGGATCAGTAGGAGGCACAGCAATAGAAGCAAGACCAATAATTTCATCCTTACTAGACAGTTCTTTATCATGTGGTTGTCTATGAAATTTAGCAAAATTAAACTCATGAGTCATATCATCCAAGCCAATCGTGACAACGTCTTTTTTGCAATCAATTCTAGCTTTAATAGTATTTAAGAAGGGTCTACCAAATATAATGGGACAAAATTTATATTGTGGGGAACCAAGAACGAGAAAATCAGCAGGATATTTAGCTTTCCCACACAAGAATTCAACATCTCTAACAATCCCAAATGGTGAAATAGTATCTCTATTGGCAAGCTTAATTGTAACATCAATATCTTCTATTTCAGCAGGTGCAATATCATGCATAATTTCTTGATATAAGGAAATAGGTATTGCACTAGCACTAGCACCCATGTCACACATGCCATGATAACAATGATATCCTATTTTAACAGAAATAATAGGCATGCCTACTACGGGTCTATGTTTCTTAGCATTAGGTTTAGGAATTCTAGCAGCTTCATCACAGAAATAAATAACATGCCCATCAATATTATCAGCCAAGAGATCTTTAACCACAACAACATTAGGTTCAACTTGAATTTGCTCAGAGGGTTTATATGTCTTAATATTGCTTTTATTGACCACAGTTGAAGTTTTAGCATGATCCTTTATCCTAACAGGGAAAGGAGGTTTCTCAATATAAGTGGTAGGGACAATAGGATCATTATAAGTGATAGTATTTTCTTCAACTTTAATAGGTGCAACTACTTTTACTTCAGTGGGAGGATTGTATTTAAACCACTTCTCCTTAGGGAGGTCAACATGAGTAGCAAATGATTCATAGAAAGAAGCTACTACCTCAGAGTCAAGTCCATATTTAGTGCTAAATCCACGAAAAGCATCGGTATCCATAAAAGATTTAACACAATCAAACTTAGGTGTCATACCTGACTCCTTACCATTGTCGGAATCCCAATCTTTAGTGTTGCGTTTAATTCTTTCCAATAAATCCCACTTGAATTCAATAGTCTTCATCATAAAATACCCAGCACAGGAAGTATCAAGCATGGTGCGATTGTTGAGAGAAAGCCGAGCATAATTTTTTTTGAATAACCATTTCTCTTGAGAGCTCATGATTGGGGCATGAATATAACATTGATTTAAGCCTCCCCCAAGCTTGAGCAATGTTTACTCCTTCGTGAGGCCAAAAATTATATATGTAATTATGATCACGATGAACAAGATGCATAGGATAGAACTTCTGGTGAAATTCCAACTTCAATCGTTTATAGTTCCAGGATCCCATATCATGTCAATGCGTCTCCCTTCAAAGATAAAGGGAAAACCTTCTTCTTCATAACATCCTCAGGCATACCTGCAAGCTTAAATAATCCACAAACTTCATCTACATAGATTAGGTGCAAGTTGGGATGCAATGTTCCATCTCATGTAAAAGGATTAGCTAGCAGTTTCTCTACCATACCCGAAGGAATTTCAGAGTAAACATTTTCAGTAGGTTCAGTAGGTTGAGGAGCAACTCTTTGCTCTACTGGTCGGGGTGAAGATACCCTGAACAAGAACCTCAAAGGATTAGTTTCCATAGTAGCAAGTGACAGCAAATTTCAGCACACTGTATAAATTTTTCCTTACCAAGTTCCACTTACCAAAGGCGCTTCACTCCCCGGCAATGACGCCAGAAAAGAGTCTTGATGACCCACAAGTGTAGGGGATATATCGTAGTCCTTTCGATAAGTAAGAGTGTCGAACCCAATGAGGAGCAGAAGGAAATGACAAGCGGTTTTCAGTGAGGTATTCTCTGCAAGCACTGAAATTGTAGGTAACATATAGTTTTGTGATAGGATAATTTGTAACGGGTAACAAGCAATGAAAGTAAATAAGGTGCTGCAAGGTGGCCCAATCCTTTTTGTAGCAAAGTACAAGCCTAGACAAGTTCTTATATGATAAAAGTGCTCCTGAGGACACATGGGAATTATCGTCAAGCTAGTTTTCATCACGTTCATATGATTCATGTTTGTTACTTTGATAATTTGATATGTGGGTGGACCGGTGCTTGGGTACTGCCCTTTCTTGGACAAGCATCCCACTTATGATTAACCCCTATTGCAAGCATCTGCAACTACAAAAGAAGTATTAAGGTAAACCTAACCATAGCATGAAACATGTGGATCCAAATCAGCCCCTTACGAAGCAACGCATAAACTAGGGTTTAAGCTTCTGTCACTCTAACAACCCATCATCTACTTCTTACTTCCCAATGCCTTCCTCTAGGCCCAAACTATGGTGAAGTGTCATGTAGTCTACGTTCACATAACACCACTAGAGGATAGACAACATACATCTCATCAAAATATCGGAAGAATACCAAATTCACATGACTACTTATAGCAAGACTTCTCCCATGTCCTCAGGAACAAACGTACTACTCACAAATCATATTCATGTTCATAATCAGAGGGGTATTGATATGCATTAAGGATCTGAACATATGATCTTCCACCAAATAAACCAACTAGCATCAACTACAAGGAGTAATCAACACTACTAGCAACCCACAGGTACCAATCTGAGGTTTTGATACAAAGATTGGATACAAGAGATGAACTAGGGTTTGAGAGGAGATGGTGTTGGTGAAGATGTTGATGGAGATTTACCCCCTCCCGATGAGAGGATCATTGGTGATGATGATGGTGATTATTTCCCCCTCTCAGAGGGAAGTTTCCTCGCTAGAACAGCTCCGTCGGAGCCCTAGATTGGTTCCGCCAAGATTCCGCCGCGTGGCGGCGGAGTTTCGTCCCGTAAGCTTGCTTATGATTTTTTTTCCAGGGTAAAAGACCTCATGTAGCAGAAGATAGGCACCGGAGGCCTGTCAGGGGGCCCACGAGGCAGGGGGCGCGCCCTAGGGGGGTGGGCGTGCCCCCCACCCTCGTGACCAGGGTGTGGGCCCCCTGACGTTGATTCCTTCGCCAATATTTTTTATTAAATCCAAAAATGACTTTCGAGGAGTTTCAGGACTGTTGGAGCTGTGCAGAATAGGTATCTAATATTTGCTCCTTTTCCAGACCAGAATTCCAGCTGCCGGCATCCTCCCTCTTTATGTAAACCTTGTAAAATAAGAGAGAATAGACATAAGTATTGTGACATAACGTGTAATAACAGTCCATAATGCAATAAATATTGATATAAAAGCATGACGCAGAATGGACGTATCAGCATGCTAGTTTCATCTTGATCATATGCTCATGTCATGCGCGTAGTGTTCTAGTGGTATCATGTTCTTGTTTTTCATGCCATGTTGTTCTGATAATATCATGATTAATCCATGGTTAACCTGTAATTGTGATGTTGTTGTTTGTCTTGATTGCTCTTGGTTGCTGTGAGCTTGCAAGTACATTTGAATGTACTGACCTGGCGTGCCATGCTAGTTTGCAGGTCATGCCAGATTTGATTACTTGTTTGCCGTGGATTCCTTGTTTGCGAGCTAGGATAAGCATTCCAGCCAGAGTCCCTGCAGAGTGGAGTTCATCACCGTCGTCGTTGTTCCACTGCTAGAGTTATTCTGCTACTTCGTGTTGTTCTGCTGCTTGCATAGAGCAATCGTGGCCGGCATAGTGTCGTCTTGCCGATGTAATCCCCTTGTACCAAATATAGACTGTAATAAAGAGCTGATATGTTCTATGATAAGCAGTGTCGTATTCCAGAAGACTTCTCCTCGATCTCTGGGCTGGAATACGGGGCATTTTGGTTTCTCTGAGTCATGGTGCCATAACGCTTGGTATCAGACCAGGTCTAGCTCTAGGACGCCCTAGTCCGCGTGAGCATTAGATTGCGGTAGTATAGAGCCTGGTTGGTTTGTTGCACTTGATTGCTGCATTTGTTTGTTGCATAGCATGCATATAGACTCATTATCTTGTCACTAACAATTAATCTTGTGAGTGTAGGTGGCATCGGTTTCGATCCACTACCTACACCCTCCTTCCTAGCGTGCCTGCTCTTCGGTGTTTGGCATCATCTCTGTCCCAGCGGAGGGATGCCCTAGTACCAAGTGTTCTAGACACCATTTGCAGGAGTTATGCTCAAGTATCATTTCAATATCTTTTCGCCATCCACCCATATTATTTTGGTAATAGACATGTCTCTATCCCGAATCGTGCCCTCCATCTCATCCATTTGGCAACCCTTATTGATCTTTGTTATCAGAAGAGGGCAATGCTAGCAAGCCCTGTTTTCCATCGCTATCTTGCCTTGTCATCCCATTTTTTTGGACGTGTACAGTTCCTTTCATACGCTTGATAATGATGTGGTCGTGACATTTGTGTCTCGCTACATGATCACCACGTCCGTCCTTGCCTTCGTGTTCATCCAGATGTAATCGGT
The DNA here is from genome assembly GCA_963921465.1 of Triticum timopheevii. Taxonomy (NCBI): domain Eukaryota; kingdom Viridiplantae; phylum Streptophyta; class Magnoliopsida; order Poales; family Poaceae; genus Triticum; species Triticum timopheevii. Next base: position 91,800,345 of record OY997271.1, read on the forward strand.
GTTCAGCTAGTGCTTGATGTAGCCTTGGTTACACCAACCCTTTCCACACATGGATTTCACTTTCGTGCACACCGTCACAGCATACTAGACCGTAATATCGGAGTTCACATGAGATTTGTGTGCTTAAGTGTGCCTGACATTATTTATATTATTGTGTGAGTAGCAGTAATATGTGATGATTGCCTGATATTATTTATATTATTAGTATGCTTATGTGCTTTTGTTTTCTTTGTTTATTTTGCTTCTTTCCTTGGGCCTTCGGTGTTACATATTTTGCCCTTATTAAAGTTGCTCATCAACCACACCGGACCCAAAGAGTCAGCGATGAATTCAAGTATTTGGAAGCTCAACTAAACAGAATGGAATTACCAGAAGATTGTAGTGAAATTGGGAATATCTCGTCTGAATGCAAAAGAAATCATGGATGGACTGTGAGTATCAAGTTTGCATTAGTGTGCACCCCTCACAACAGTACGGATAATCAAGTTTGCCTCAATGTGCACTCTTCATAGCAGAAATGATCAAATCAGCAAGAAGATAAGCTATGTGCAAGACCAAAAGTGCAGTTTCAGTCAAAGATATTGGTCAGATGCAAGGTTTGATTCTTCGTTGAGGATGATTTTGAAACATGATATGCCTGGAAGAAAGCAAGTATGTGCCATATACTCAGAAAGGAGGATACTCCAGCAAAACCCCATTTCATATAAGGAATCAATAGAAGAAACATTAAGATGGTATTTATATGTGATGATTAGTCTGCATACCACAATAAGAAGCTTCTGGCGTAAGCAACCCAGTATTCCCTCGCAAGCTGCCAGAGAAGCTTCCAAGGCAAGATTCCACTATCTTCCTCAGTACGATACATGGATGACTTCCCATGCAAGGTACCCTGTCTTCTTCAGTAAGCAACCGCAAAATCTTTCGGCATCCAGGACCGAGTCCTTCCCCGACCAGTCTTTAAGGGGGGAAGCTTCTGAAGCACCGTACCCAGTCTTCCTCAACAAGCTGCCCCAATGAAAGCTTCAAGGACAAGCCATCCAATCTCCCTCAGTACGACATTGGTACAATATATTACACCGTGAGTTGGGAGCATTTGGCGGTCTTCCCTGGAATCAGATCTGCAATAGTTTGGGTCAGAAGCAAGAATCAGTCAGAACACACGTCTGCCTCGGGAATCAGATTCTCATATATATGTGGTAAGCATACCACCAAGGTCTTGCAATCCACTCGGACGAGGATCTGACAACCACGTGAGGATTGCTAAGATAAGAAAGCCAGTATACACCATAGTGTGACAAAGGATTATGAAGGTTGACGGCATCAATGAGCTCAGTACAAGTACCTGTGAACCTAGAATATGATCCTGATGAGCCCTTGTCTTCTTTCTCCAGTAAAGGCACCACGCCTGTGATCTGAGCTGTTTTTGGCCCTCCGAGGTGGATGCCGATTTTATTTTTCTCTATTCAACAACTGTCACGAGTTCTGAGCTGCTTTCCGGCCATATCGTATAGATGTTGAGTTTCTTTTTGGTGATAGTGGCCCTATGCCTTGAGCTTCTTATTACTATCTTAGGGAACTGCCACTTTCTTCTTATCAACACAGTCTCATGCTTTGAGCTGCCTTTCGGCCGTCTTGAGGCATGGTTGAGTTATTTCAGTAATGTCCCAGATCTGAGTTGTAAAGACCATTCTAGTGGCTACTGATTTATTTGCCGATTTCTTGCAAGGGTTCGGATGATCATTTCCCTACGACCAGAATGTGAGAGGTGATGAACCAACCATTTAAATGATGTTACCATGTTAGGAGATGAGGATAAAAGTATGACTGTCGAAATATTTCCCCTGACAGTACTTATTGTCCCACAAAGAATATATATATGGTTAAGCTCCTTCCGGCAAAGAATCCAGAACAAGAAAAACAAGAATGAAGGAGTAAAACCGGTGATGTAGGTATGAAAATTGTTGCATGAACCACATGGTGTAGATACCCCAGATAGTCTGAGTTAGCATTCATCACCATGAATATTCACCCAAGGGGTCTACTCAATTTTGGTAAGGACCCCATATCCCGACCACCCACTTAGTTAACAGTATATGCTCAGATTTGTCCGTATCGAATATCTGGGTCTGTCGAACCAGACCAAGGTTCTATTCAACGGTTTGACCTCAGTGACCCTGGTAAAGAATCACACAGCATACTATCCCCATGGACATATCAACAAAATGAATAATCAAGATGATGAATAACCGTCTTGAGGCATGTGTCCTCACTTATGAGGATCATCAGAGGATAGCATGGCATGAATAAAATTCTTCTGCAAACCACTGTCAGTCCATTCTGCGGATACTATCATATAAGGCCGTACCCCTTTTTGCTAGCGAAGACAAACATTTGGTAAGGATCTGACACTCCAGACACTAAAGCCAGTCAAGATGATTCAGAAACTTCCGTGAGAAATCAGTATCAGTCAGAAGAACAATTATGATCCACAACACTGTTTTGAACCCGAAGGACCTACGGTTAGTTGAGAAACCCAATGCAGGGAGTAAAAAATCTTGGGTGTTTATCAGGAAAATCTGATCACCACTTCATGGAAAGTTGTTAGTGATGGATGACACATCCACTGGAACTCACTCTCGGATTTGTGAGATGGGCATATATCTCAGTCATGATAAGTTATCACACTCAGCTAAGTAAGCAAATAAAGAAATAATTGGGGCCAGTATAAGCATGAACCTGTGAGGTAAGATCTGTCAGGATGGGGATACAGTGAAGCAAACTGCCCCAGAGCCAGGCAGTCTCGTCATATGAAAGTCAGTGGGAACATACAATAAAGGAAAAAGGATACCCGAGTTGGAAACAGTTTCCTTAAGTCAGCATATTCATACTTGTTCCCTGAGCAACCAAATCTCGACGACGAGATTTCTTTAAGGGGGGAAGGTTTGTCACAGCCTGATTTTGGCCCTTTCTTTTTCTTTTGTTTTTCTGAGATTTTTGCTTCAGATTTCTTTTTCCGTGGCTTTGTGGTCTGGAAACTGAAGAAGGTGCCCCCTTCATTATTTCCAGAGTGGCTTGTCATCCTCAAACCCTTCCCAAGATATTGCCATTCTCATCCTAGCCCAACCCCAATATTCCTTTGCTAGAAAATATTTCTTTTTCATTAAAGGAATAACCATGTCTACCCTAGGTTGTGAAGCAACCTATATTTCCATCACTCCTAAAATTCCCAAATAATTCTCATAAATAGTTTGGGTCATATCTTCATCTAATATGGCAAAACTTTTCATTGCCATGTTCAAAAATATTCCACCAATAATTCTTTTCCTATTCTCCCCTAAATAGCACTTTGTGAAGCAAGTGATATTTATCTTTTCTCATTTGACCCCAAACTTTTTGGACATATTTTCTTGTCCAAATAATTGCCTCATGCTAAAATTAAACTTCATTTGCCAAGCCGATCTTCCTCAGTGATTTTTCAAAGTTCCTATCTGAGGGAAGCCTTTGTGAAGGAAGTACTAGCTAGGGTTATCCAAATAAGTTTAAATTTTGCACACTCCTTCATATGCTCATATAATACCAATCCTCCAATTTTCAGCTCCATCCAACCCTCTATGTGATCACATGATCAAATCTATGATTCTAGGAATATTTTCAGGTGGTGAAGCAAGTATATTTTATATTGCTTCATTAATTCTGAGAAATTACCAGATCATGATCCTAACCAAATAACTTCTCTCCACCAAATTTGGGATCATTTACTTAAGCCATTTGATCACCAAAATTATTTCTGGATTCTGAACAGAGAGGATGTTTGTGACATAAGTACCATTTTGGTGAATCCAATTGGTATAAAATCTTTACAACATCATTATATGTCCAAATCATCAAGCCTTGCAAAATTTGAGCTCAAGTTGATACGCCATGTGAGAGTATCATCCTAATCTTGTTTCTGGACCTAAATTGCATTTGCAAAGCAACTATATTCAGTTGTGGTTCAATTATATCCAAAACCTCCAGGATTATAGTCCTTCCTATCCTAACCTACCAGACAACTTATTTGGCCCTTGGCATCTCTTTGTTGATCACATTGGCATGATCAAGTTTGCAACAGTAAACTTTAGAGGGCCATTACCACTTAACCAATCGGTCTTTGATCGAGTAACCACCTCAGTCGCAACATACCCTAGAGGCACTCCACCCCATACATCATTTGGCCAACCGTGTGGCACTGTGTGCACTAGTGCATGCGGTGATCACAGGCTTTGGCATGTCATGCGCGTGCTCTGTTGTCGTTGGCCGTGTCTAGGAAGTCTTCTAGCTTTGTCCACTCCTCTCACCGTCTTCGTGTGCGTGAGCGTGTCCAACAGGTTTCCTGTGCCATCGCCTTCTCCCTGGACCCATCTCCCCCTCTGACAGCTTCTCCGTCGGTGCTCATCACAGCGCGCCCATGGCTGAGCTGTAGCAGACAACAGATTTAAAGCATTCGGCCGCTTCTTCCTACTGTGCCCTCGACCCTTTGTGCCCCGAGAGCTCTGCGGCTTGTCCGCTCCCCCCCTCGTCGTGTTCCCGTGCCTCTCCGTGACCGATGAGCATCGCCAGAGTGTTGGCCGGACCCCCGTGGCAGACCCGAGCCCGTGCCCCTCGCCCCGCCTATTGAAGCTCCTCCCCGAGCCCCTCCGAGCACTCCAAGATCCTCCTCATCCTCCCAGAACCCCTACCTACCAATCCGTCAAGCTCTAAGATGCTTGAGGGAGTCCTGGATTAGGGGATATCCGGACAGCCGGAGTATATCCTTTGGCCGGACTGTTGGGCTATGAAGATACAAGATTGAATACTTCGTCCCGTGTCTGGATAGGGCTCTCCTTTCTGTGGAAGGCAAGCTTGGCGATTCGGATGTATAGATCTCCTTCTCTGTAACCGACTCTGTGTAACCCTAGCCCCCTCTTGTGTCTATATAAACCAGAGGGTTTAGTCCGTAGGACAGGAACAATCATAATCATACACTAGCTTCTAGGGTTTAGCCTCTATGATCTCGTGGTAGATCAACTCTTGTAATACTCATATCATCAAGATCAGTCAAGCAGGAAGTAGGGTATTACCTCCATCGAGAGGGTCCGAACCTGGGTAAACATCGTGTCCCTAGCCTCCTGTTACCATTAGCCTTAGACGCATAGTTTGGGACCCCCTACCCGAGATCCGCCGGTTTTGACACCAACATTGCTGCTTTCACTGAGAGTTCCACTTTGTCGTCGCTATAAGGCTCGATGGCTCCTACAATCATCAACAACGATGTGATCCATGGTGAGACTTTTCTCCCCGGACAGATCTTCATATTCGGCAGCTTCGCACTGTGGGCCAACTCACATGGCCATCTGGAGCAGATTGACAGCTACGCCCCTCGCCATCAGGTCAGATTTGGAAACTTGAACTACACGGCTGATATTCGCGGAGACTTGATCTTCGACGGATTCGAGCATGTGTCAGGAGCGCCGAACAGTCACGACGTGCATGACTTAGATCTGCCCTGGTATTCAGACTATCGCACCTATAGCTACCCCGGCCTTTAATCTGGAGCATACCACGCCCTCACAGGACGGGTGGATGGACCTCGCCACAGAGACCACACACTCATCAGCGTTGGAGCCGAACACAGGCTCCACCTCTAAGGAAACCTGTGTCACCAGACCCCCAGACTTATCTCCGGTCTCAGGTTCCGGACCGCGTACATCCGTGCGTGTCAAATCTGATTGGGCACCGATCATGGAGTTTACCTTCTCGGATATCTTTCAACACTCACCCTTGGGTGACATGCTAAATTCATTGAGATATCTCTCTTTATCATGAGACTCTTGGCCGAACTATGTCCGTCTTGAGTGGGAAGCGGACGATGAAGGAATTTGGAACCCACCCACCACCCACTTAATAGCCACTGTCGATGACTTAACCGACGTGCTCGACTTCAACTCCGAAGACATCGACGGTATGGACGATGATGCAGGAGAAGAACAGGAACCACCGCCCACCAGGCGCTGGACAACCACCTCGCCATATGATATATATATGGTGGATACCCCAAAAGAAAACAATGGCAAAGAGGCAACAGAGAATAACCCCTCAGGGAAGCAATCAAAGCGTGGGAGTCATCGGCGCTGCTCTAAGCCCCGCCACAGCAATGCTGGCACAAGAGATGATAGCAATCCGAATGGTGCCGATGACGAATACAACCCCGACCAGCATAACTTCGAGCAGGCCGAACAGGAGGATGGGCAAGCTAGCCCAGATGAACAGGCAACAGATGGAGACTTGGAGGACGACCATTATATGCCTCTCTCCGACAACATGGTGAGCCTCGGCGACGATTAATTTGTCGTGCCTAAGGATCCCGTCGAGCAGGAGCGCTTCAAGCGCTGGCTTATAGCCACTGCAAAAAGCCTGAAGAAGAAAAAATAGCAGCTCCAAGCTAATCAAAATCTGCTAACAGACAGAAGGACTGAGGTCCTGGCAGCCGAGGAATACAGACTCGGGCGCCCAACCAAAAGTTACACGAAGCGCAGGTTACTACCTCAACTTGAAGAGGAGGCGCTAGAGCCTACAATACCAGCACATGACGAGGCTGACCGGCCACCTCACGACCGAGACAAAGCGGCGTTTAAGCCTGAACACCAGCCCGCACCCCGTCACCAATATACTACGACCAGGGGCTACACGCAAGACCTGTGAGAAATATTAGGAAACAAAGCGGGATAGCCAAGATCGATCTACGGATCGCGGGGGCGCGCCACAACGCATGAAGACAATCGTCGCGTCAGATACACTAAAAACAAGTCCGGCTGGGCCGAATACAATAGACCAGACTCATTTGAACTGGGTCGAAACATCGCCCAGCATAGAGGCATCGCACACCCCCTATGCTTCACCAACAAAGTAATGGATCATGAATTCCCTGAAGGGTTTAAGCTCGTAAACATTGAATCATATGATGGTACAAGAGACCCCGCAGTATGGATCGAAGATTTCCTTCTCCACATTCACATGGCCTGTGGTGATGATCTACATGCCATCAAGTACCTCCCACTTAAGCTCAGGGGACCAGCTCAGCATTGGCTGAATAGCCTGCCGGCAAACTCCATCGGCAGTTGGGCGAACCTGGAAGACGCATTCCTTGACAACTTCCAGGGCACTTACGTGCGACCACCAGACGCTGATGACCTAAGTCACATAACCCAACAGCCCGGGGAGTCAGCCAGGAAATTCTGGACTCGGTTCTTAACTAAAAAGAACCAAATCGTCGACTGTCCGGATGCAGAGGCCGTAGACGCCTTTAAGCATAACATCCATGACGAATGGCTAGCCCGACACCTCGGCCAGGAGAAGCCGAAGTCCATGGCAGCCCTCACGACACTCATGACCCGATTTTGTGCGGGCGAAGATAGCTGGTTGGCTCGTAGCAACAACACAACAATCAATCCTGGCACGTCAGAGGCCAGAGATAGCAACGGCAAACCTCGACGCAACAAACATAAGCGTCACAAAAACAATAATGATGGCAAAGACACGACAGTCAATGTCGGTTTCCGTGGCTCTAAGTCTGGTCAGCGGAAAAAGCCACTTCGAAAGAGTAATTCAGGCCCATCCGGCCTGGACCGCATATTTGACCGCCCATGCCAGATTCATGGTACCCCAGAAACGGCAGTTGATCATACCAACAGAGAATGTTGGGTCTTCAATCAAGCCGGCAGGTCAGGAGACGAAAACAAGGGGAACGAGTTTTAAAGCGATGAACACGACGAGGAGCATAGATCACCGAACAAAATAGGGCAAAAGCTATTTCCCCCGCAAATCAAAATGGTGAACATGATAAACGCAGTCCACATCCCCAAATGGGAACGGACGTGCACTTTTCGGGACGTCAACTTAACGGAGCAAGTCGCCCCACAGTATAAAAATACGGCCGATCACTTTCAATCGTACAGACCGTCCGGCCCATACCAACCAGGGCAATTTAGCTGCACTTATCCTCGACCCAATAGTTTGTGGGTTCCAGTTCACGCGAGCCCTTATGGGCTGAGGCAGCAGTCTAAACCTACTATATCAGGACACAATGCGCTAGACGGGTATCGATCGCCCAATGATCAAACCCACTAAAACCTCCTTTAAAGGTGTCATACCAGGTGTGGAGGCCGGTCGTATAGGCTCCATCATTCTGGAGGTAGTCTTCGGATCACCAAGCATTTACCATACCGAAGAGTTAGTCTTCAACATTGTCCCTCTCTGAAGTGATCATCACACACTGCTGGGGCGAACCGCGTTGACTCGATTCAACATGGTACCACACTGCACCTATGGTAAGCTCAAAATGCTCAGCCGGCGTGATGTAATCACAATTCAGGGCAAGGCCGAACTCCACCTCGGCGCCGAAGAGTATACCGGCACTTTAGCGACAGAAGCAGCGAGTGGCGCCTTTCAATCGAACCTTGATTCGACGGCCACACTCCCGGACACCGATAAAGAAGTCCGAACTACTTCACGACATGATAGCTTGACTCGACCAGGGCTCAACTAAACACTCCGACATAAGTTGGGAAGGGCCACATCCCGCGGATCAACCGCTCCGTGGCACACAAATGTTTCTAAGCATTCTCTTTGCAGGGTCGCTTTCGCATAGGATAGGACTGGCAACCAGGAATCAGCTTGGACGCACAAGGGAATCCCTAGATATTCCCCTCTAAGACAATCCAGATACACTCCGGCTCCGCACACAACTCCTTCCCACTTGATCTCAGCAGGTTCCGCCCTCACACTTTTTTTTGTAAACTTACTTTTACTCATACGCCTAGACGTATTGCTCGAAATTTATATGATGCTTCTCTGCTATCATTTCTTATTGACACCTTTCGTCATAACGGCATCCGTAAACCATGTCATGCCTTAAACATGCCAGGGGCTTCTTTGTACCCATAACATGGCACTAAAGTCCAACCACCTTCTTGGTCATTCGGCACCCCGAACGTATAGCATTATATGCATCAGCTCTGAATCATGTCTTAGGTCAATAGTTGGGTTTGCCCGGCTCCCAGTTTTGGTACCTTACGTTCCGCTATATCGGCTAAGGTAGCACTGGGAGAACTACTGCGATTGTGCCCCAGTTCTTCCAGACAAGCAGCTCAGTAGAGAAAGCCAAAAACTGACTGTCATGATACGATGAGAGCTGGTCAGCTGTTCGAGAGGTTGACAAATCTTTAAAGATTTATTACGCGTAATGCCATAACCAATGCAGCGTGCGATGGATCGGTTTTTCTCCCGATCAGGTGCTTATAGAGCCCCTCGTGCGGTCTTCCGAACACCAGGGGCTGCATCGACCATACTTTTGACAAACTCCTATGGCTAAGTGAGAGTGATAAAGCCCTATAGTCAGATTGCCTGGTTCGTTGTGCCGAACACCTCCTTCAAGGACCCAAAAATGGTTCATCACAAACACCCCCGTACTTCCTACGTGGGGGCAGAAGCCGATGACTAGCCAACTCTCAGGATTAATATATTTCAAAACGGCCGCACAAGATGAAAAACTTTTACATAAATAGGAAATAAACAATATAAATGACCTTGTTTAGCATTACAAAGGACAAGCATGACCGTACTCATGGAAATATAATGTCTTCGGTGCATTTCTCCGCCACAAGGTGGGCTCCTTTCAGGACACTATCATAATATAATTCAGGCTTGTGGTGCTCCTTCCCCTTCGGCGGTCCCTCGGTCATCAGCTTTTCCGCATCTAGCTTTCCCCAGTGCACTTTTGCGCGTGCGAAGGCCATCTAGGCACCCTCCGTAAAGACCGACCGCTTAATGACTTCGAGTCAAGGGCAGGAACTCACCAGCCGCTTCACGAGCCCGAAACAACTGCATGGAATTGGCTCGACGGGCCATAGCCGGATAATCAAGTCCTTCATGGCTAGTTCAGCCGCCTTGTGCAGTTCGATCAGCTGCTTCAGCTGATTGATAAATGGCACCGGATAATTCGGCGCCAAATACTGCGACCAAAAGAGCTTCTCTGCAATCTTCTTTTCTTCGGCTCGGTAGAATTGGGCGGCATCAGATATGCTGCGTGGCAGCTCCGCAAACACTCCTGGAGATATTAGAATTCAATTTAACAACTTGATTATCTCCTTTGACAAAATAAAGACCACTTTGCATGAGCAAAAGCCTTACTAGCCGCAATCTTCCTCGCCTCCTGAATTTCCTTCAGAGCACCTTGGGCTTCTTCTCGAGTATTATTTGCGGATTGGAGAGCTTGGGTGAGTTCGGATTCTTTCCCTGATAACTCCTGCTCCAAAGTCTTGCTTTTCCTCACGGCATCCTGAAGCTCTCGTTCAGCTTCAATGACCCTGGCCTCGTGTTTCTCGCGAAGAGCCTGCTCCGTGGCTGCCTTCTTTTCGGCTTCGGCCACAACCTTCTTAAGCTCCTCAATTTCAGCCATCGTCCCTAGGGCGCACAATACAAATACTTTCATCAGGCACCCTTATTCATTTGTGCTGAACGAAACAAGGTTTCGGCGTACCTCAGTTGTCCTCCAACTGCTTCTTCACTAGGCCAAGTTCTTCTTTGGCCCACTCCAGACTCTGCTTCAGTACGGATACTTCCGCAGTATGGGAGGCAGCAATTGCTACAGACGCCTGCTTATAAAGGAAGGGATATATGTCATCAACTGAGTCTCCTGCGAACGGAAATTTGATCCTCTGTCCGGTTCTTTCTTTCACCGAACAACGTATCAGGGGCTACTATCCATATTATGACAATCTTCAAACCTCATAAAACATACCTCAAAGCCTTTTATAAGGCTGATGCAGGATTCATTCAGCCCACTTTCAGCGGACTGAATCTTCTCAATCACCGCACCCATAAGGGTGCAATGTTCATCGATGATGGAAGCACTTCTTAGTGCTGTCGATAAGCTGCCCTGCACCTCTGGTTGGACAGAGGTTGTCGGTGGAGCAGGCACGCCCCCTCTAGCCGAGAAAGGCTGCCTGCCTGACTCTGGATCCTTAAAAGTCTCCGGGACCTTGTCCGGCTTTGGGTCGAATTCATGATCGCCCCCGTCGTCGACGCTCATAGGAGTCGTCGCTCCCGTATGTCCGGCCCCTGAAGTTTGGCTTCCCTGATCCGGGTCCTTCTGGGACGACACCTCGGTGTCACTCCTATGTTTAGGGGAAGGGGCCTTCGGGGGTGTCTCCCTCTCTAGGGCGTCCGAGCTCAATGAGTCCTCCGACGAGGACTGTTCGGTGTGGGCCCTCGCCGGACTATAAAAATTATGGCGCAAATTATAATATTATGCCTTAATAAATCCTGGACGCATAGGCGAGTTCGGATTTCGTGTACTCACGAGTTTACCAGGGGCTGGGCCCTGGAATCCGACTCCGGGATGCTATCGGCAGCAGTAGTGGACGCCTCTGGAAGGGGTGTTTTTCCCCTCTTAGGTGATCCGGCCTCCAGGGAAGAAGAGGCCATCCTTTTCTTTCTTCTCCTTATGGGGGATTCATCTTCCTCCTCCTTGCCCTCTTCGGAGGCAGAATGGGCATTGGAGTCTTCGAATTTTGTGTCCGAAGTGCCACGACGACGAAGGCCGCCCCTGGTCTCCTTGGCCTCCTTCTCAGCCTTCTTCTCCGGCGCCCTGTAAGGTGCCGGGACCAGCATCTTCGTCAGAAGCGAGCCGGCCGGTTCTTCCGGCAATGGGGCCGTACAGTGGATCAGCCCCGCCTTCTCCATCCAGCCCTAGGAGAATTATGGGAAGCATATTAAGCATCTTCCTCGGGATATGTGAATGAAACATATGAATTGTCATACATGGCAATGACTTACCGGACTTGCAGGGCGGGACAGTTTGTACCCGCGGTCCTCGGCAGAGTCCAGCCATGATTTGTCGGACTTAAAGAGCACCTTCCAAATGTCCTCATGTGTGGAACCATACAGCGCCCACAGGGTCTGGTGCTCGGCCGGATCATACTCCCATAAATTGCAAGCCCGGTTCTGGCAGGGAAGAATCCGGCGAACTAACATCACCTGGACTACATCAACGAGCTTGATGTTCTTGTTTTCCATAGCTTTGACGTGTGTCTGGAGTACCAACAGTTCGTCAGACGAAGACCAGTTCAGGCCCTTCTTGGGCCAGTACGTGAGCCACAGGGGAGCTCTGGATCAGAATCCGGGAGCAGCGGCCGACTTTTTGCCGCACGGCTCCGTGATATGAAACCACTACTGCTGCCACTCCTTGGCAGAATCATTGAAAGTGCTTGTTGGCCATATGACCTTGGGCATCTTGCTCACCATGGATCCTCCGCACTCAGTGTGTTCGGCGTTTACTACTTTGGGCTTTACATTGAAAATCTTCAGCCATAAGCCAAAGTGTTGTGAGATGTGGAGAAAGGACTCGCACATGACGATAAACGTCGAGATATTGAGGAAAGAATTGGGGGACAGATCATGAAAATCGATCCCATAATAATACATGATGTCGCGAACGAATGGGTGAAGGGGAAACCCTAGCCCACGGACAAAATCGAGGAGGAATACAACCCTCTCGTGGGGCTCCGGAGTAGGAACGATCTGTCCCGCCGTCGGAAGACGGTGGCCGATTTTCTTGGCCAGGTACCCGGCCTCCCAAATCTTTTTGATATCCTTCTCCTGGACGGAAGAGGCCATCCATTTTCCTCCTGCTCCGGATCCGGACATTTCCGGAAGACCTCTTTGGGTGGAGAAGACGAATGCTTCGGCACTAGAACTCGAGCGAAAGGAAAAGTATGAGAAAAAGGCGTGGGTGAGAAAGAGGGGTCCTTATCTCTTTATAGACGCGGCAGGAACCATGCGCCTCCCCACTTGCCTGGTAAAACTTACTCGTTCTCAAAGCGCCACGATTGATGGAGCGGTTGGGTTACCCGTACCCGTATTGATGAGAATCCCGCGATAAGGGGGCACGATCTCCGCTTCGACAAGACGTGCCCAAAAAACCGCCTCGCGATATGCGTAGTAGCTGGTTGAGAAAAACGGTTCGGATGATGACCGGGCTACGGCGTGATGTCACGCTAGGAGAAGCTGTCAGCAGATTGGATTTTTGGAATATTATGCTCTCTACGGTGGTATGTGGGATTTATTTTACAGAGCCGAACACGATTCATGTGCTCGAAGTTTATCTTGGAGTATTCGGAGATGGAACCCGCCTTGCAATGCCGAAGACAATCTGCGCGCCGGACTCATCGTCATTGAAGCCTGGTTCAGGGGATACTGAGGGAGTCCTGGATTAGGGGGTATCCGGACAGCGGGACTATATCCTTTGGCCGGACTGTTGGACTATGAAGATACAAGATTGAAGAATTCGTCCCCGTGTCCGGATAGGACTCTCCTTTGCTTGGAAGGCAAGCTTGGCGATTCGCATGTATAGATCTCCTTCTCTGTAACCGACTCTGTGTAACCCTAGCCCCCTACGGTGTCTATATAAACCGGAGGGTTTAGTCCGTAGGACATGAACAATCATAATCATAGGCTAGCTTCTAGGGTTTAGCCTCTACGATCTCGTGGTAGATCAACTCTTGTAATACTCATATCATCAAGATCAATCAAGCAGGAAGTAGGGTATTACCTCCATCGAGAGGGCCCAAACCTGGGTAAAACATTATGTCCCCAGCCTCCTGTTACCATTAGCCTTAGACGCACAGTTCGGGACCCCCTACCCGAGATCCGCTGGTTTTGACACCGGCAATGCCCCCTGCCCTCCCTTGGTTGCTTCATCCACCAGCGAGCCCCGCCTCGATTCCGACGACCCAGCCTCCCTTTCCTTCTCCTTCCACCACCAATCACCCCACCGAGCTCCGGCGAGCCTCCTAGTAGCCTCACTCCATCCTCTTCCCCACCCGAGCACTGCTCCCCTCTCCTCCTGAAGAACTCCTCTATCGTAGTCCCAATGGTGGCCGTTACCGAGCTCCCCGGCATCTTGTACGGACGGGAATGGATCGACCTGGTCCTCTTAAGCAATTTGGTAGGTCGCCCGTCCCGGTGGTGGTCGGACGCGCCGACAATCACCGGCGAGTTGAGCTCCTCCCTTTGCCATGGCGTGCCCAAGCGGGAGACTGAAGAAGGTCAGCCAGGCAGGCCCCTTCCCGCGCGACCCCACCTGGCAGCCTCATAACACCTGGCCCCGGCCTTGCTAGCGTGGCAAGTGGAGGCATGTCCCCGTGAAGTGCGTTTTCTCATGAGTAAGACGTAATCTCTGTTATTATGCTTCTTTCTTATGAAAGCATATTTTACATCTGCTTTAGCCCGAAATGCGTTTTCTCTATTCTAAAGGCATAATCTGAGAAATGTGTTCTTTGTTTTGTCCTCCAGGGGCCTGTTTGTAGAGTTATTTTTACAGATTGGTCACTGAACTTTGTTGGGCTATAACTTTTTGCGAATGAGGTGAATCCAACGCCCACGTCTTCGTCTCGTCGAGCCCATTCTGTTGGAATCATTTTCATTATGTTTATCATTCTGAAAATGACCTTGATGCCCTTGCCCCTAATCAGCCCCCTCAGAGGGAGAAACCTTTCTAGTGATTCTTTCCACGATCATTCCGCACTTCTCCCCGGTGCATTCTTCATCCCCAGCCACAACACCCACTTGCATGATATACATGCACTAGCCATGGTTTTGAAATTCAACATTTAATAATTGTTTGTTTGTTTATCTGCAACTGCTAGTGTTGTTTCGGTAATGCTTATAGATCTGTGTTCACTTTCGTGCTATGTTTTTGTGCACCTGGTAATCATGGTATACTCGCTAGTATTGCTTTCGTATGACATGCTTGGTAGTAGTACATGTTGGTGTTGGTAGTGTTCTTCGGTGCATGATTATCGTCTGTTGCCGAGTACCGTTGTTATGCATGTCCCTCTGCATATAATTGTTAAATGCTTACTTGGTAGTATTCTTGATATGCTCTTGCATGGTATTTCTTGTTGATGCTAGTGGTCATGCTATGTTTCTGAGTAGTGGATGCCCGTGATGTTCATGCTAGTCCATATGCCTTGCTTAGTCGGATATATGATTTATTGTTGTTGATATGTTAAGAAGTGATGTTGCACATCCATGCTTATGTTGAAATCGTGCTCATGCATTGTAGTTGCATCATGTTATATTGTATGGCTCAGCATATTGCATTCAAGTTTAACTGGACTTAATTGAACTTGAACTAATGTTGGCTGAGTCATGGTGCCACCATATCGAGCTGACAAGTGCAACCACATTTGCCTTTTATGGGAAGTTCCTAACTAGGTCTACTGGCATGCCTCTCGCCGGTGCCTCCAACAAGGGAAGGTTATGTGCAAGCGCTACCTTGGTCGGGTAGGACAGCATAAGCCTTGTGTGTTCTTTGTTCTTGTATGGATCCATGTCCCCGTTTGGGACCGTATATTGTTTTGCCACAATAGTGGTCGTTGATGCCTTTGGTAGGCTGATACGTCTCCAACGTATCTATAATTTTTGATTGTTCCATGCTATTATATTACCCGTTTTGGATGTTTATGGGCTTTACTCTACACTTTTATATCATTTTTGGGACTAACCTACTAACCGGAGGCCCGGCCCGAATTGCTATTTTTTTCCTATTTCAGTATATCGAAGGAAAGGGATATCAAACGGAGTCCAAACAGAATGAAACCTTCGGGAGTGATCCTTTTGGTACAAACGCAATCCAGGATACTTGGAGTGGACATCAAGAAGCAGCCGAGGAGGCCACGAGGGTGGCCGGCGTGCCCAGTAAGGGTGGGCGCGCCCCCTGCCTCGTGGGTCCCCTGACCAACTTCCTTCGCCTATATATATCTATGTACCCTGAAAACATCCAGGAGCACCACGAAAACCTAATTCCACCGACGCAACCTTCTGTATCTGCGAGATCCCATCTTGGAGCCTTTGTCAGTGCTCTACCGGAGGGGGAATCGACCATGGAGGGCCTCTCCGTCACCACCAAGGCCTCTTCGATGAGTTGTGAGTAGTTTACCATAGACCTTCGGGTCCATAGTTATTAGCTAGATGGCTTCTTCTCTCTCTTATATTCTCAATACAAAGTTCTCCTTCTTCTCTTGGAGATCTATTCAATATAACTCTTTCTGCGATGTGTTTGTCGAGATCCGATGAATTGTGGGTTTATGATCAAGTTTATCTATGAGAAATATTTGAATCTCCTCTAAATTCTTTTATGTATGATTGGTTATCTTTGCAAGTCTCTTCTAATTATCACTTTGGTTTGGCCTACTAGATTGATCTTTCTTGCCATGGGAGAAGTACTTAGCTTTGGGTTCAATCTTGCGGTGTCCTTTCCCAGTGATAGCAGGGGCAGCAAGGCATGTAATGTATTGTTACCATCGAGGATAAAAAGATGGGGTTTATATCATATTTCATGAGTTTATCCCTCTACATCATGTCATCTTGCTTAATGTGTTACTCTGTTCTTATGACCTTAATACTCTAGATGCAGGTAGGAGTCGGTTGATGTGTGGAGTAATAGTAGTAGATGCAGAATTGTTTCGATCTAGTTGTTGCGGACGTGATGCCTATATACATCATCATGCCTAGATATTCTCATAACTAAGGACTTTTCTATCAATTGCTCGACAGTAATTTGTTCACCCACCGTAATACTTATGCTATCTTGAGAGAAGCCACTATTGAAACCTATGGCCCCGGGGTCTATCTTTTATCATACAAGTTTTCCATCTACTTTTATTTGCATCTTTTACTTTCCAATCTATATCATAAAAATACCAAAAATATTTATCTTATCTTATTATCTGTATCAGATCTCACTTTTGCAAGTTCCCATGAAGGGATTGACAACCCCTTTATCGCGTTGGTTGTGAGGTTCTTGTTTATTTGTGTAGGGGCGTGGGACTTGTGAGGAGCCTCCTACTGGATTGATACCGTGGTTCTCACAAACTAAGGGAAATACTTACCCTACTTTGCTGCATCACCCTTTCCTCTTCAAGGGAAAAACCAACACAAGCTCAAGATTTAGCAAGAAGGATTTCTGGCGCCGTTGCCGGGGAGGTCTTCGCTCAAGTCAAGACATACCAAGTACCCATCACAAACTCATCTCCCTCGCATTACATTATTTGTCATTTTCCTCTCGTTTTCCTCTCCCCCACTTCACCCTTGCCGTTTTATTCGCCTTCTCTTTCCCGTTCTCCTCTCTCTTTTGCTTGCCTTTTTGTGTGCTTGTGAGTTGGATTGCTTGTCACGATGGCGCAAGATAATACTAAATTGTGTGACTTTTCCAATACCAATAATAATGATTTCCTTAGCATTCGGATTGCTCCTATTAATGATGTTGAAACTTGTGAAATCAATGCTTCTTTGTTGAATCTTGTTATGAAAGATCAATTCTCCGGCCTTCCTAGTGAAGATGCCGCTACTCATCTAAACAATTTTGTTGATTTGTGTGATATGCAAAAGAAGAAAGATACGGATAATGATATTGTTAAATTGAAGTTATTTCCATTTTCACTTAGAGATCGTGCTAAAACTTGGTTTTCGTCTTTGCCTAAAAATAGTATTAATTCTTGGAATAAGTGCAATGATGCTTTTATCTCTAAATATTTTCCTCCCGCTAAGATCATCTCTCTTAGAAACGATATTATGAATTTTAAACAACTTGATCATGAGCATGTTGCCCAATCTTGGGAAAGAATGAAATTAATGATTCGCAATTTCCCTACTCATGGTTTGAATTTATGGATGACCATACAAAAATTTTATGCCGGATTGAATTTTGCTTCTAGAAATCTTTTAGATTCGGCCGAGGAGGCACATTTATGGAAATCACTTTAGGAGAAGCTAAAAAAACTCCTTGATAATATTATGGTTAATTATTCTCAATGGCACACCGAAAGATCTACTCATAAAAAAGTTCATGCTATAGAAAAAATTAATGTTTTGAGTGGAAAGATGGATGAACTTATGAAATTGTTTGCTTCTAAGAGTGCCACTATTGATCCTAATGATATTCTTTTGTCTACTTTGATTGAGAATAATAATGATTCTATGGATGTGAATTTTGTTGGTAGGAATAATTTTGGTAACAACGCGTATAGAGGAAACTTTAATCCTAGGCCGTTCTCTAGTAATTCCTATAATGATTATGGTAATTCCTATAACAACTCCTATGGAAATTTTAATAAGATGCCCTCTGATTTTGAGAATAGTGTTAAAGAATTTATGAATTCTCAGAAGAATTTCAATTCCTTGCTTGAAGAAAAATTGCTTAAAGTTGATGAATTGGCTAGGAACGTTGACAGACTTTCTCTTGATGTTGATTCTTTGAAACTTAGATCTATTCCTCCTAAGCATGATATCAATGAGTATCTCAAAGGTATGAGAATTTCCATTGATGAGTGCAAAGAAAGAACCGCTAGGTTGCGTGCTAAGAAAGATTGCTTTGTTAGAGCGTGTTCTTCTAGTTTCCATGAAATTAATGATGAAGATCTAATAGTTATTGATGTGTCCCCTATTAAATATATTTTTTGCAATATTAATCTTGATAATGATGGGACTTGAAGTGAATCAACTTTAGTTAAAATGTGTTTCGATGATTTGGAGTATTTTGATCTTAATGCTAAAATTGGTAAAAGTGGGATTGAAGAGATTAAAACTTTACATAGTAATGAACCCACTACTTTGGATTTCAAGGAATTTAATTATTATAATTTCTCTTTAATAGATTGTATTTCCTTGTTGCAATCTGTGTTGAATTGTCCTCATGCTTATAGCCAAAATAAAGCTTTTACTAAACATATCGTTGATGCCTTGATGCAATCTCATGAGGAAAAACTTAATTTTGTAATTTCTATACCTAGAAAACTTTATGATGAGTGGGAACCTACAATAAAAATTAAAATTAAAGATCATGTATGCTATGCTTTGTGTGATTTGGGTGCTAGTGTTTCCACGATTCCAAAAACTTTATGTGATGTGCTAGGTTTTCATGAATTTGATAATTGCTCTTTAAACTTGCACATTGCGGATTCCACCATTAAGAAACCCATGGGAAGTATTAATGATGTTCTTATTGTTGCAAATAGTAATTATGTGCCCATAGATTTTATCGTTCTTGATATTGATTGCAATCTTTTGTGTCCTATTATTCTTGGTAGGCCTTTCCTTAGAACGATTGGTGCAATTATTGATATGAAGGAAGGGAATATTAGGTTCCAATTTCCGTTGAGGGAAGGCATGGAACACTTTCCTAGAAAGAAATTTAAATTAACATATGAATCTATTATGAGAGCCACTTATGAATTGAATGCCAAAGATGGCAATGCTTAGATCTATTCTCGCTTTTATGCCTAGCTAGGGGCGTTAAACGATAGCGCTTGTTGGGAGGCAACCCAATTTTATTTTTGTTCCGTGATTTTTGTTAATGTTTAGTAACAAATATCTTATCTAGGTTCTGTTTAGATGTTTTTTCATGTTTTAATTAGTGTTTATGCCAAGTAGAACCTATAGGATAACCTTGGGTGAAAGTTAATTTGATTCTGCTGAAAAACAGAATTTTGCGCGCACGATAAAAAATTCAATAAATCACAGAAACGTGATTTTGCTTTGATTCTTTTTGCTGTAGATCAATAGACAATTTACCTAGGACGTCCTACTTTGGTAGGATTTTATGAGTTCCAGGAGTATTCGAAAGTTATAGATTGCTACAGACTGTTCTGTTTTTGACAGATTCTGTTTTGTGTGTGTTGTTTGCTTATTTTGATGCATCTATGGCTAGTATCAGGGGCTATGAACCATAGAGAAGTTGGAATACAGTGGTTATAACACCAATATAAATAAATGAGTTCATTAAAATACCTTATGTGGTGGTTTTTCTTTCTTGCACTAACGGAGCTTATGAGATTTCCTGTTGAGTATTGTGTTGTGAAGTTCTCAAGTTTTGGGTAAATATTTGATGGACTATGGAATAAAGGGTGGAAAAAGCCTAAGCTTGGGGATTCCCATGATACCCCAAGATATTCAAGGACAACCAAAAGCCTAAGCTTGGGTATGCCCCGGAAGGCATCCCCTCTTTCGTCTTCATCTATCGGTAACTTTACTTGGAGCTATATTTTTATTTACCACATGATTTGTGTTTTGCTTGGAGCGTCTTGTATGATATGAGTCTTTTATTTTTAGTTTACCACAATCATCCTTGCTGTACACACCTTTTGGGAGAGACTCACATGATTTAGAATTTATTAGAATACTCTATGTGCTTCACTTATATCTTTTGAGCTAGATAGTTTTGCTCTATGTGCTTCACTTATATTTTCTAGAGCACGGTGGTGGCTTTATTTTGAAGAAATTTTCGATATCTCATGCTTCACTTATATTATTTTGAGAGTATTTTAGAACAGCATGGTATTTTCTATGGTTATAAATTTGGTCCTAGAATGATGAGCATCCAAGTTGGGTATAATAAAAACTATCATAGGAAGTGCATTAAAAACTATGATCAATTTGATGCTTGATAATTGTTCTGAGATATAAAGGTAGTAATGTTAGAGTCATGCTAGTTGGTTAATTATGAAATTGAGAAATACTTGTGTTGAAGTTGGCAAGTCCCGTAGCATGCACGTATGGTAAAAGTTGTGTGACAAATTTGTTGCATGGGATGCTCTTTTAATTGCTTTCCTTATGAGTGGAGGTCGGGATCGCGCGATGGTTAAATCCTACCAACCTTTACCCTATGAGCATGCATAGTAGTACTTTGCTTCGAGGGCAAATAGACTTTTGCAATAAGTATATGAGTTCCTTATGACTAATGTGAGTCCAGGGATATACGCACACTTGCCCTTCCACTTAGCTAGCCTCTATTATGCCGTGCAACTTTCGCCGGTATCATGAACCCATTATTTACCTTCCTCAAAACAGCCACCATACCTCCCTATTATGGCATTTCCATAGCCATTCTGAGATATATTGCCATGCAACTTTCCACCGTTCCGTTTATTATGACACGCTCCATCATTGTCATATTGCTCTTTGCATGATCATGTAGTTGACATCGTATTTATGGCAAGGCCACCTTCATAATTTTTCATACATGTCACTCTTGATTCATTGCATATCCCGGTACACCGCCGGAGGCATTCACATAGATTCATATTTTGTTCTAAGTATTGAGTTGTAATTCTTGACTTGTAAATCAATAAAAGTGTGATCATCTTCATTATTAGAGCATTGTCCCAAGTGAGGAAAGGATGATGAAGACTATGATTCCCCCACAAGTCGGGATGAGACTTCAGACTTTATAAATAAAAGAGGCGAAAGAAGCCCATAAAAAAAGAGGCCAAAGAAGCCCACCAAAATAAAATAAAAAGAATAAAAAGAATAAAAAAATGAGAGAAAAAGAGAAAAGGGACAATGTTACTATCCTTTTTCCACACTTGTGCTTCAAAGTAGCACCATGATCTTTGTGATAGAGTCTCTTGTGTTGTCAATTTCATATACTAGTGGGAAATTTTCATTATAGAACTAGGCTTGTATATTCCAATGATGAGCTTCCTCAAAACGCCCTAGGTCTTCGTGAGCAAGCAAGTTGGATGCACATCCACTTAGTTTCTCTTGTTGAGCTTTCAAATATTTATAGCTCTAGTGCATCCGTTGCATGGCAATGCCTACTCACTCACATTGATATCTATTAATGGGCATCTCCATAGCCCGTTGATACGCCTAGTTGATGTGAGACTAACTTCTCCCTTTTGTCCTCACAACCACCACCATATACCACATATAGTGCTATGTCCATGGCTTGCGCTCATGTATTGCCTAACTATATGATTTTGTAGGGATAAGCTTTCTTTTGCTATGCTATTTTGATAGGACATGATTATTTGTTAGTATGCTTCGAAGTATTACTATTTTTATGTTTTATAAGCTTTTATCTTGAATCATTTGGATCTGAACAATCATGCCACAATAAAGAAAATTACATTGAGAATTATGCTAGGTAGCATTCCACATCAAAAATTCTGTTTTTATCATTTACCTACTCGAGGACGAGCAAGAATTAAGCTTGGGGATGCTTGATACATCTCCAATGTGTCTATAATTTTTTATTGTTCCATGCTATTATATTACATGTTTTGGATGTTTATGGGCTTTACTCTAGACTTTTATATCATTTTTGGGACTAACCTACTAACCGAAAGCCCAGCCCGAATTGCTGTTTTTTTTGGCTATTTCAGTATATCGAAGGAAAGGAATATCAAACGGAGTCCAAATGGAATAAAACCGTCGGGAGCTATCTTTTTGGAACAAACGTATTCCAGGAGACTTGTAGTGGACATCAAGAAATAGCCGAGGAGGCCACAAGGGTGGCCGGCCCGCCCAGTAAGGGTGGATGCGGCCCCTGCCTCGTGGGCCCCTCGTGGCTCCCCTGACCGACTTCCTTCGCCTATATATATGTACGTACCTTGAAAACATCCAGGAGCACCACGAAAACCTAATTCCACCACCGCAACCTTCTGTATCCACGAGATCCCATCTTGTAGCCTTCGCCGGCGCTCCGCCGGAGG
Organism: Triticum timopheevii; assembly: GCA_963921465.1. NCBI lineage: Eukaryota > Viridiplantae > Streptophyta > Magnoliopsida > Poales > Poaceae > Triticum > Triticum timopheevii. The sequence continues at coordinate 91,822,916 of OY997271.1, forward strand.
GGGAATTGACCATGGAGGGCCTCTCCATCACCACCAAGGCCTCTCCGATGAGTTGTGAGTAGTTTACCACAGACCTTTGGGTCCATAGTTATTAGCTAGATGTCTTCTTCTCTATCTTTGATTCTCAATACAAAGTTCTCCTTCCTCTTCTTGGAGATCTATTCGATGTAACTCTTTTTGTGGTGTGTTTGTCGAGATCCGATGAATTATGGGTTTATGATCAAGTTTATCTATGAGAAATATTTGAATCCCCTCTGAATTCTTTTATGTATGATTGGTTATCTTTGCAAGTCTCTTCGAATTATCACTTTGGTTTGGCCTACTAGATTGATCTTTCTTGCCATGGGAGAAGTGCTTAGCTTTGGGTTCAATCTTGCAGTGTCCTTTCCCAGTGACAGCAGGGGCAGCAAGGCACGTATTGTATTGTTGCCATCCAGGATAAAAAGATGGGGTTTATATCATATTGCATGAGTTTATCCCTCTACATCATGTCATCTTGCTTAATGCGTTACTCTGTTCTTATGAACTTAATACTCTAGATGCAGGCAGGAGTCGGTCGATGTGTGGAGTAATAGTAGTAGATGCAGAATTGTTTCGATCTACTTGTTGCGGATGTGATGCCTATATACATGATCATGCCTAGATATTCTCATAACTATGCACTTCTCTATCAATTGCTCGACAGTAATTTGTTCACCCACCATAATACTTATGCTATCTTGAGAGAAGCCACTAGTGAAACCTATGGCCCCCGGGTCTATCTTTTATCATACAAGTTTTCCATCTACTTTTATTTGCATCTTTTACTTTCCAATATATATCATAAAAGTACTAAAAATATTTATCTTATCTTATTATCTCTATCATATCTCACTTTCGCAAGTTTCCGTGAAGGGATTGACAACCCCTTTATCCCATTGGTTGCGAGGTTCTTGTTTGTTTGTGTAGGCGCGTGGGACTTGTGAGGAGCCTCCTACTAGATTGATACCTTGGTTCTCAAAAACTGAGGGAAATACTTACGCTACTTTGCTGCATCACCCTTTCCTCTTCAAGGGAAAAACCAACGCATGCTCAAGAGGTAGCATAGGCACGGGGCCACCCCTGACTTAGCCTAAAGGGGGGTTGGTCAGAGTGGCCGGGAGAGTGTCATGGGCAATAGATCGGTTTTGTCGGAATGTCGTTGGTCCACCTGCATGGGAGTGTGAAGCCATGGGTTCCGTGGTGTAGGTACAATGTACTACCTCTACAGAGTGTGTGTTAAATCTGACGATAGCCGCGCCCGCGGATGTGGGCCCAGTTCTTAGTTGGTCACACTATGGGTCAACAGTAATAACAATAACTTGCTTAATAACAACCCTGGTTCGATGATGAGAGAAGTTGGTTGATCTTCATGTGATCGTGAGAGGATCATCGTGCTATCGAGGATACCGAGTTGTTGGATACTTGTGGTTATATGCGAGAATCACGGGTAAAGGTCAAGCTCCTTGTGGTCATGTAATGATTACTGTGGTATTGTTTATACCAAGCTTGATTTGATCTTGAGATGATTGTGTGATGTCCAAGGATGGTAAGTGATGCATGTGATGGTTACAAGGTAACCCGAGCAGAGTAAGTTCGTGCATGATAGTGTCATCATGTTGCATGCTAGTTTCATCTTGGTCATATGTTCATGTCATGCTCGTAGTGTTCTAGTGGTATCATGTTCATGTTGTTCATGCCATGTTGTTCTGATAATACCATGATTAATCCCTGGTTAACTTGTAATTGCCATGTTGTTGTTTGTCTTGATTGCTCTTGGTTGCCATGAGCTTGCAAGTACATTCAATGTCCGACCTAGCGTGTCATGCCAGTTTGCAGGTCATGCCGGATTTGATTGCTTGTTTGCCATGGATTCCTTGTTTGCAAGCTAGGATAAGCGTTCTAGCTAGAGTCCCTATGGAGTGGAGTTCATTACCGTCATCGTTGTTCCGCTGCTAGAGTTATTCCGCTGCTTTGTGTTGTTCTACTGCTTGCATAGAGCAACCATGGCTGGCGTAGTGTCGCTGTTCCAATGTAATCCCCTTGTACCCAATATACACTGTAATAAAGAGTTGATTTGTTCTATGTTAAGCAGTGTCGTATTCCAGAAGACTTCTCCTCGATCTCTGGGCTGGAATACGGGTCGTTCTGGTTTCTCTAAGCTGGGGTGCCACATAAGTTCATACAGAACGGAGTAATGCATTAAGTAAGATGACATGATGTAGAGGAATTAACTCAAGCAATATGATGAAAAGCCCATCTTTTTATCCTCGATGGCAACAATACAATACGTGCCTTGCTGCCCCTACTGTCACTGGGAAAGGACACCGCAAGATTGAACCCAGAGCTAAGCACTTCTCTGATTGCAAGAAAAAACCAATCTAGTTGGCCAAACCAAATAGATAGTAGAAAAGAGAATTACAAAGATATCAAATCATGCATATAAGAATTCAGAGAAGATTCAGATAATATTCATAGATAAGCTGATCATAAATCCACAATCATCGGATCTCAGCAAACACACCGCAAAAAAGTATTACATCAAATAGATCTCCAAGAACATCGAGGAGAACATGGTATTAAGAATCAAAGAGTGATAAGAAGCCATCTAGCTACTAGCTATGGACCTGTAAGTCTGTGGTAAACTACTCACACTTCATCGGAGGGGTAATGGTGTTGATGTAGAAGCCCTCCGTGATCGAATCCCCCACCGGCAGGAAACCGAAAAAGTCCCCTAGATGGGATTTCACGGGTACAGAAGGTTGCGGCGGTGGAAAAGTGTTTTCGTGGATGCCTCTGTTGGTTTTGGGATATATATGGGAATATATAGGTGAAAGAATTAGGCCAGGAGGTGCACGAGGGGCCCACAAGGGTGGGGGCGCACCCTCCATCCCTATGGCCGCCTCGTGGCTCCTTCGACTTCATCTCCAAGTCTCTTGGTTGTCTTCTGGTTCAAGAAAAATCATCGTGAAGGTTTTATTATGTTTGGACTCCTTTTGGTATTCCTTTTCTGCGAAACTCAAAAACAGGGAAAAACAGGAACTGGCACTAGGCTCTAGGTTAATAGGTTAGTCCCAAAAATTATATAAAATAGCATAATAATGCATATAAAACATCCAAAACAGATAATATAATAGCATGGAACAATCAAAAATTATAGATACGTTGGAGACGTATCAAGCATCCCCAAGCTTAATTCCTGCTCGTCCTCGAGTAGGTAAATGATAAAAATAGAACTTTTGATGTGGAATTCTACCTAACATATTTATCCATGTAATTTCCATTATTGTGGCATGAATGTTCAGATCCATAAGATTTGAAACAAAAGTTTAATATTGACATAAAAAAATAATACTTCAAGCATACTAATAAAGCAATTATGTCTTCTCAAAATAACATGGCCAAAGAAAGCTATCCCTATACAATCATATAGTCCTGCTATGCTCCATCTTCATCACACAAAATATTTAAATCATGCACAACCCCAATGACAAGCCAAGCAATTGTTTCATACTTTTGATATTCTCAAACTTTTTCAACTATCACACAATACATGAGCGTGAGCCATGGATTTAGCACTTTAGGTGGAATAGAATATTTTGGTTGTGGAGAAGACAGAAAGAGGGAGATAGTCTCACATCAACTAGGTGTATCAACGAGCTATGGAAATGCACATCAATAGATATCAATGTGGGTCAGTAGGGATTGCCATGCAATGGATGCACTAGAGCTATAAGTTTATGAAAGCTCAAAAAGAAACTAAGTGGGTGTGCATCCAACTCGCTTGCTCACAAAGACCTAGGGCAATTTGAGGAAGCCCATCATTGTAATAAACAAGACAAGTTCTATAATGAAATTCCCACTAGTATATGAAAGTAATATCATAGGAGACTCTCTATCATGAAGATCATGGTGCTACTTTGAAGCACAAGTGTGGAAAAAGGATAGTAACATTGCCCCTTCTCTCTTTTTCTCTTATTTTTTATTTGGGCCTTTCTCATATATTTGGCCTCTTTTTTCGTCCAGAGTCTCATCCCGACTTGTGGGGGAATCATAGTCTCCATCGTCGTTTCCTCACTGGGACAATGCTCTAATAATGAAGATCATCGCACTTTTATTTACTTACAACTCAAGAATTACAACTCGATACTTAGAACAAAATATGACTCTATATGAATGCCTCCAGCGGTGTACCAGGATGTGCAATAAATCAAGACACTACAGGAATCCAGTACTTTGCCATCTGCCATGGTGGACGGCAAAGGCAGGGACGGCTGACGGCAAAGCACTTTGCCGTCCGCCGCGGACGACAAACACAGACGGCAAAGATAGGGTCGGCAAACAGGTCCTTTGCCGTCTGTTTTCCAAGGCGGACGGCAAAGAGCCCTTTGCCTATAGCGGCGGACGGCAAAATGTGGCACGTCCGCCATTGTCACTCCGTTAGGCGGCTAACGGCGGCCTTTGCCGTCCACCAGCGGACGGCAAATTAGTGCGCCTCTGTGCCGTCCGCCAGGTGACATCAGCAGTACCTCAGCGCCCGTTTTTTTTTGCCGTCCACCCGGCGGACAGCAAAGGCGAAGTCTTTGCCATCAGCCAGGCTTTGCCGTCCGCCACTGTCGGCAAATTGGCCAAATGGTCCACCCCAGGAAGCACAGGTGGGCGCCATGTCCCCCTTTGATGTCTGCCACCGACGGCAAAGGGGTCTTTGCCATCTGCCGCGGACGGCAAAGAGCCTGCACTGCCTCTTTTTTTTCTGTTTTTCTTATATCCAACAATTATCACCACAAAAAATTTCACAGCACATATATATCCATCACATAAATATCCATCACATAGTTCCATCACATCACATATATATCCATCAAAAATTTCACATCACATATATATCCATCACATAGTTCCATCGATCCATACATATAACAATATGCAAAGTTTCTTCATAGCAAGCCAGTAGAATACAAGTGCATCAAAGGAAAAAACAGGAAAAAGCAAGCAATCCATCATAGGAAGCTGGCTTCCGTGAAGTGAATGAAACCTGTAAAATGACAAATAAGAAAGTTAGAAAAAGAAGACTAGAAGAAGAATTAGACTAGAAGAAAAAGAATAGAAGAAGAAGACTAGAAGAAGAAGTATATGCCATATATTAGCTAACTTAGGTGAAATGTATCGTATATGAGCTAACCTAGGTGAAATGGGTAGTTTATGAGCTATCCTAGGTGAAATGGATCATTTTGGAGCTAAGTTAGGTGAAATGGGTCGTTTATGAGCAAACCTAGGTGAAATGGGTCGTTTATGAGCAAACCTAGGTGAAATGGGTCGTTTATGAGGAAACCTAGGTGAAATGAGTCGTTTATGAGCAAACCTAGGTGAAATGGGTCGTTTATGAGCTAAGTTAGGTGAAATGAGTCGTTTATGAGCAAACCTAGGTGAAATGGGTCGTTTATGAGCTAACCTAGGTGAAATAGGTTGTTTATGAGTTAACCTAGGTGAAATGGGTCGTTTATGAGCTAAGTTAGGTGAAATGAGTCGTTTATGAGCAAACCTAGTGAAATGGGTTGTTTATGAGCTAAGTTAGGTGAAATGAGTCGTTTATGAGCAAACGTAGGTGAAATGGGTCGTTTATGAGCTAACCTAGGTGAAATAGGTTGTTTATGAGCTAACCTAGGTGAAATGGGTCATTTATGAGCTAACCTAGGTCAAATGGGTCGTTTATGAGCTAACCTAGGTGAAATGCCACGTTTTTTAGCTAACTAAGGTAAAATGGATCATTTTTTAGCTAACTTAGGTGAAATGGGTCATTTTGGAGCTAACCTAGGTGAAATGGGTCATTTTGGAGCTAACCTAGGTGGAATGGGTCATTTTAAAGCTAATGTAGGTAAAATGGATCATTTAGGAGCTAATCTACATAAAATGGGTCATTTTCGAGCTAACTTGGATAAATTGGATCACTTGTAAGCTAACTAAGGTAAAATGAGTCATTTTAGAGCTAACTTAGGTAGAATGGATGGTTTATGAGGTCAGTAAGCTTATTAAGTCATTTTGGAGGAAAAGAAGCTAACTCTAGGTCATTATGATAAGCATATTGGAGGAAATAAAGCTAAGTCTAGGTCTTTATGCATTTGTTAAGCAAAACCCTAGAGAAACTTACCGTGATCACGAAGGTGTAGGAGCGGGCTGGCTCGTGCCGGTAGCTAGAGAAGGAGTGGGCTGGCTCGCGCCGGTAGCTGGAGAAGGATCGTGTGATGCGTTTCTGGAGTTAAGCTGCACCAAAGATCATTTTCAATGTCTCGTTAGCATTATGACACTCAAATGTTAAGACAAGCAAGTAATTTCCATTCAAATTAAACTCACCATGCTCCCAGGAGCAATCACTGGCATCGGCGGAGCGGTCTGACCGGACTTGTCGCACACAGACTGCACATTTGGTTTTCACAACAGAGTCATACTAGTTAGTAATGAGACTCAAATGTTAAGACTAGCAAGTAATCTGCAGAAGAAACTTACCACAAGGAGCTCGTACATGGCCCTTGCCTGCATGTCATTCCGTGCCCTCTCCTCCTCCAACATCTTTGTCGTCTTCTCCTCCAACTCCCGCTGCCTCTCCGCCGCCTCCGCCAAAAGTTTCTCCATTCTATCTCTCTCACTCTGTATAGCAGCCTGCAACACCACTAACATGACCATTTGTAATCATTGATGGAAGCGCACACAATGTAATGGAGAAAGATAGCTGAGTACGTATAACTAACCTTGATGGCGAGTTGGACTGGCCGTTCACGAGGCCTTATCTCAGGAGCGGAGCTCGACTAGCGTGCCTTGATCTCCGGGAGAGTGCTAGGACAACGGATAAGTCCATCTCCCATGGCTATGGAGCCATGGGACCTCCCGCCACCAGATATCATCAGCAGCTCTGTATCAATGGGACCCTGGCTCGGGTTAAAGTCCTCCCCTTTCCTCGCCTTCCCCTGATCTCTATATTGCACGAGCTTCTCATGGGCGGAGATGTTGGTGAAGTTCTTTGGATCATCGAGGTCAGACGCAGAGAATGCCTTGACTTTCTTGTAAGGGCCAGTGTGGGCCATGGCATACAGGTCGTACACCTCTGGCACCTTATCCGCCTTATTGTAGCGTGCCTAAAAGAGAGAAACAAAGTAAATTAGTAATTAAAGGGCTAAAGCTAGCATGATGAATGAATTTCATGAATCATGAAGCAAACCACATACCCAGTTCCGCCCGTACTGAAATAAGTTGGAGCTACCTTGGTGGTGTGGCACACCTTCCATTTGGGCACGTTTGTCCTTGGCCTCTTTGTGGGTGGCCAGCCATTCTTCTGAGCACCACGCATTGACCAACACCTCCCAACAATCCATCCGATCCGCACACCATCTCGGAGGGGCCTAAGTTAGCAAATAGAAACTTGAGCGCTAAGGCTATGAATTACTAAATGAAGGAAGTAAGTACAAGGCCTTAAGAATTACCTTCATGTACTTCTCCTTACTCAAGAACTTATCGCGGCACTCCTGCTTGGGCTTCTTGATACCACGCCCGGCATAGTAGTCTCGAACAGCCTGCACCCGAACCTCATGCCGTAAGTTCTGAAGTAGGCGCTTGCACTCCTTGTGGATAACATGATCCGCCTCCTCCTCGTATCCCTCCTCACACCTGTAGAATGTCTGCAATCAAATGAGACAATATTGATTAGTACAATTAATAACTAGCTAGTTGAAGATTTTAAATTGCGTAAAGGATCAATTACCCAGAACTTTCTGATCACGACGTCTGCCCTCGTCTTGCACAATACACCGTCGATAATCTCACCCGGCGGGGCCGGGACAGCCAAGTAGTGCTCCCAAGTCAATCTAACCTCTGGAAGCCGACCCTCACCAGGCAACGTGACAAACCCCAGGAAGTTTTGCCAAATCAGAACTCCAAGGACGGAGTTGGGATGGCGGACACTTTCATGGTGGTCCCAACCCCTGCAGCATGACAAGGCCAACACATAAGTTATTTGAAGAAACGTGAATGCAGAAGGTACAAAAAGATTAAATGCACTTACCTCTCCCCATCAGGGAAAATCAACCACCTCTGCTTGCGGGTTGCCGGCACGGATGGGAGCCGTGTAGCACCACGCTGGTAGACGTTGCCCCCCTCCTCCCCCTCCTCATCAGTCGGCTCCCCGCCATCATCAGCATGGCCACTCGGCTCCCCGCCATCCTCAGGCTGACCCAACCAGGTACCCCATCGAGACGTGTGCTCCTTCGGGGTCTCGTGGGCCAAAGGCCCGTCGACCGAGGCTCGTGGGCCGAAGACCCGTGGACCGGAGGCTCGTGGACCGGAGTCCGTGCAGCCTCCTCCTCAGCCGAGTCCACCCTAGCAGTCACGTGCTCGGGTGAAACAGCTGGGGGCGGTGGCGAGGAAGGCGCCGTAAGAGTCACCCTACCTCCTCTCCCGCGACCACGTGCTCCACCTCCTCTCTTCTTCTTACCTCGTCCCCTGCTGGGCACCGCGGTCGACGAAGAAGGGCCCGGCGGTGTCGCCATACTGTCCAGCAACGCTCGGCGGAGAGGTGTGTGTGGAATGGAAGACCTCGCACGCGCCGACGAAGAAGGGGCCTCGGCGCGCTCCCGACCAGCGCCCACCATCTTTCAACACCTGCCATGACAAAGAATAAACAAAATTAGTACAACATAAAAAAAAGTACCGACATGAATAATAATATGTATATTACTTAAGTGTATCATCATCAAGTACAACATAAAAAAATTGAATACCTGACACTACTAATAATCTCGATCAGTATCATCAATAAATGCATAATCATCATCATCACTATAATCAATGATGGGATCATAGGGTTCATTGGCATCAACATGTGCAAGGCCACCTTGACGTAATCGGTCAAGCATTGACAGGTCCTCCGCAGTAGTAACCTCTTCTTGTTCCGGCTCTTCTTGTTCCTCCTCTGGGGTGATGTCGGATTCATTGTTGCTGTCTACTTCAATGTTTTGGGGTGAAGTATAGCGGTTCTTGAAACGCTTTTTGGAAAGACGTGTCTCTTGGAAGAATTCTCCTTCATATGTGTCTGGGTTAATGTGAGGTTCATAATCCTCTTCCTTTGGGGGATAAAGTCTAGCACGTGGCGGCACTTCATAAACGACATCCCAACCTTTCATATTTGGATTAGTTTGGCAGGCCCACGGTAGATAGAATACTTGGGTCACCTGTTGAGCCATAATATAGACATCAGGAACATCTAAATGAGTGCTTTGGTTGATTTCAACTAGCCCTATATGTTCATGAGTCCTTCTAGTCTCCTTCGGCTGAAACCAATAACATTTGAAGACTACGACATTCGGTGGGTTTTCACCATAGAACAGAAGTTCATAAATTGCTTCAACTCTCCCATAATACTCGGTACCTCCTTCGTCGATAGCAGATACACAACAATTTGTAGACTTCTGCATCCTCTCAGTTGGGTAGCACCAATGATTTTGCACGGGCCCCCCCAATCTTGCCTCGGTCGGGAGATGCAAAATCAAATGCTGCATTGGATTAAAGAAGCCCGGTGGAAAGATCTTCTCTAACTTGCAGATCAACTCCGGCGCCAACTCTTCCATTTCTTCTAGCACGCCAGGCGATAGTTCTTTCACACAAATAACACGGAAGAAATAGCTGAGTTCTGCCAGTACTAGCCATTCATCCTCAGGGATGAAGCCACGCAACATCACCGGCATTACCCGCTCAATCCATATGTGCCAATCATGACTCTTGAGACCAAATATCTTCAGTTTATCAAGATTCGCTCCCCTCTTTAGATTCGCTGCATACCCATCGGGGAACATCAACTGCTGTTGCACCCACAAGAGAATTTCCCTCATAGCTAGCCTTCCAAGATTGAACCATGCCTTTGGCTTTGTCCAGTTCTGCTTTCCTTTCGGTTCTTTCATGTTTTGTAACGGCCTATCACATAGCGCCCCCAGATCGACTCTAGCCTTAGTATTATCCTTTGAATTCCCATCTATGCCGAACAATGTACCAAAAAGTGCCTCGGCGATATTCTTCTCAGTGTGCATCACGTCGATGTTGTCTGGGCAAAGGAGGTCTTTGAAGTAAGGCAGATCCCATAAGCATGTTTTGTGAGTCCACGCGTGCTTAGTATTATACCCCTTGAAGTACCCTGGACGTTGTGGATCTGGCTCGAGAGCGTTTAACTGATCCAGGGTCTGTTGGCCTGTCAATGCAGGTGGTGCAGAGTTTTTGACAACTCTACCCCTGATGAAGTTCTTCTTGTCTTTCCTGAACTTATGGTGAGGATCTAGGAACTGTCTATGCATGTCGAAGCAAGAAAACTTGCGACCGGCCTGAAGCCAACGAAACTCAAGAGCTCCCTTGCATGTGGGGCATAGGAACATTCCATGCACACACCAGCCAACGAATAGCGCATACGCCGGCAAGTCATGCGTCGAGTACATGTACCAGACACGCATTATGAAGTTCCGTTTGCTAAAGGCGTCGTATGTCTTGAACCCATTATCCCAGGCTTCTTGCAATTCGTCCTTAAGCGGCTGCATGTACACATTCATATTTTTTCCCGGATAGTTGGGTCCTGGAATTATGAACGTCAGGAAAATGTTCTTTCTTTGCATAATCTGTCCGGGGGGAGATTGAGTGGAAAGACAAATACGGGCCAACAACTGTATTGGGCTGCCGTCATACCAAACACACTGAACCCATCAGTGTTGATGCCGACTCGAGGATGCCTCGGATCTGCCACTTTGTCAGCATGTAATTCATCAAACTTTTTCCACGCAACACCATCCGATGTGTGTACCATCATCAGATTCCCATCTACATCTAGTTCGGTTCGTTTGCCTGTTTTGTGCCATGTCATCTGTCTGGCCATCTCTTCGACCATGAAAAGACGTTGAAGTCTTGGTACGATTGGCATATACCGAAGAACACTAACGGGGATTTTGGTCTGTGTCTTCTCACCCATACCGTTGTCTACCACAATATACCTGGAAGACTTGAAAATGGGACAATAGTTCAAGTCCGCATAGTCAAGCCTAAATAAGGCACATCCTTTCTCACAGGCATGTATCTTCTCATAGGGCATCTTCCGTGCATGGAGGATTTTATCCGACTGGTACAGGTTTGCAGGCATTACATGGCCTTTGGGTCGAAAGCGTCCAAATATTGTCATAGTTGCGTCATAGCATTCTCTGCCCAAGTTGAACTGAGCCTTCAGAGCCATTACTTGTGAGATGGCATCCAACTGACAAAGCTCAGTGTGCTCGTGGAGCGGATGTTTTGAAGACTCCAACATTTCATTGAAAGCCTTTGCAGATTCCTCCATCTCCTCGTCCGAATCCTGAGCATCATCATAGCCTTGCACCATGTTTTCCATCCCGGTACCATGCTTGTCGGTGCGACGATGATCCACCTCAGCTCGGTCACGTTGGGCAGACTCACCATGAAATGTCCACACCGTATAATCGGGCGTAAAACCACTCTTCTGCAGGTGTTTGCCCATTTCAGCCTCTGTCTTCTTTTCCCAATTGCCGCACCGGAAACAGGGGCACCAGGTTTTCTTTTGGCCATTTGCAAATGCGGCTTGCACAAACCCCTTGGTTTTTGTGAACCATTCAGCGCTCCATTTGTTCTGACTAGTGTGACCGGTATACATCCACGCACGGTCACTCATCTTGACTTTCAGATATACTGGACACACAACAATTATATATGTAATCCACCATGTATATATTCATCAGTTTATCTATTTTGTCAATTTTATTACATCCATGCAACCTACACTCTAATAGGTAATGATAGGTCCTAATCCCACCCGTGTATGTGTAGATTGAGTTCATTTTCCCATGCTATGCTCCGGATCCGGCGCAAAATTTCGGCAGCACCTCCCCGCTGTTCTCCTGATACACGTCTCTGCAATAAACAGAGAGGATGTGTACCCGGAGAACAACAGGGGAGGCACTGACGAAATTTATGCGTCGGATCTGGAGCAAAGCATATGGGAAAACGAACCCAATCTACACATACTCGGGCTATCCATGGATAGCGTTGGACAATTTGAAAGAATCAAGGTTATAAATATGCAAATGCATGCATATTTATAACTATGACGCTTTCGAACGGGAGACACATATTGGTTACGCATACTGATGATTCAAGACACATATATAGCTAGCTATCAAGTTTCATCAGAATAGATCAAATAATTAATGGGGGAGGAGGACTTGTCATTTGTGCTCACCCACGAACGAAGGGGCAGAGCTCGTCAAACGCACGGCGAGGTCATCGAACACCAAACCTCGCAGCGATGAAACAACTGCACATTTAAAACTACACAATCAACACAATTATATATGATGTTTTTCATAACAAAATCGAGAAATATATGACCTAACTAATAATTCACAAATATATGACCCCGTCGGCCTCTAGAAGCCAAAAAACACCTTTTCGGGAGGTGTCGGTGGTCGGGGTATCCTGTCGGTGTCGGGGTGCCGTGTCGGGGTCGGGGTGCTGTTCCGGGGTCGGGGCGTCGGGGTCAGGGGGTCAGGTTGTCGGGGTGTGGTGTCGGGGTCGGGGTGTCGGGATCGGGGTGTCGTGTCGGGGTCGGGTGTCGGGGTATCGGGGTGTCGTGTCGGGGTCGGGGCGTGGTGTCAGGGTGTCGGGGGCCGGGGGTCGGGGTCGGGGTGTCGGGCCGGGGTGTCTGGGTGGCGTGTCGGGGTCGGGGTGTCGGGGGTCGGGGTCGGGGTGTCGGGGGTCGGGGGTCGGGGTGTCGGGCCGGGGTGTCGGGGTGGCGTGTCGAGGTCGGGGTGTCGGGCCGGGGTGTCGGGGTGGCGTGTCGGGGTCGGGGTCGGGGTGTCGGGGGTCGGGGTCGGGGTGTCGGGGGTCGGGGTCGCGGTCGGGGTGTCGGGCCGGGGTGTCGGGGTGTCGGGGGTCGGGGTCGGGGTGTCGGGGGTCGGGGTGGGTGTGTCGGGGGTCGGGGGTCGGGGTCGGGGTGTCGGGGTGGCACGTCGGGGTCTTCTTCTTCTTATTATTCTTTCTTCTTCTTTCTTCTTCTTCTTTTCTTTCTGCTTCTCCCTCGTCCTCTTCCTCCTCCTCCTCCTCCTCTTCTTTCTTTCTTTCTTCTTCTTCTTCTTCTTCTTCTTCTTCTTCTTCTTCTTCTTCTTCTTTCTTCTTCTCCTTTTTCCTCTTCTATATTGTTATATTTTTCAACTTTCTTCTTATTCTTCTTCCTTTTTTTTCCTTTTTCCTCTTTTCTACTTCTTCTTTTTTTTCAACTTTCTTCTTCTTCTAATAATCTAAACCTATATCTAGCACTAACCTAAACCAACCACTAACCTAAACCTATCAATAACCTAATTAAACCTAAACAGCAAAGAAAAACAGTAGAAAAAAACAAAAAAAAATGCTCACCTTGGCTCCTCTCGATGGAGGATGGAGGGGGCGGCGCGGGCGCAGGGGCGGCGGCGAGCCTGGCTCCGGGGCGGCGGCGAGCCTGGCTCCAGGGCGGGGGCGCGAGGCGGCCGCACTGGCAGGGAGGGGGGCGCGAGGCAGACACAGGCCTAGGGGCGAGCCTGCCTCCGGGGGCGGCGCGGGCGCAGGGGCGGCGGCAAGCCTAGCTCCGGGACGGGGGGGTGAGGAGGACGCAGGGGGCCCGCGGCGAACCTGGCTCCGGCGCGGGTGACGGGACGCCGGGGCGGTGGCGGGTGGTGGGGGCGACGGGGCGAGGGGCGGTGGGGCCAGGGGGCGATGGCGGGTGGCGGTGGTCGTCGGGGAGGAGAGGGGGACAGATCGAACAGAGAGAGATGGGCGGGGTGGGGCGCTGTTAGTAACCTAAACGTTTGCCGTCCGCCCCACTTTGCCGTCCGCCACTTGCTATTTATCGTCCGCTAGCGGACGGCAAATAGGGGGGGGGCGTTAAGTTTTTTTAAACCAGCTCGTCGGTGGGGCCCCTCCCTCTTTGCCATCCGCTAGCCGACGGCAAAGCATCTTTGCCGTCGGCTAGCGGACGGCAAAGAACTGGCTGATGGCAAAGAAGTACTTTGCCATCAGCCAGTTCTTTGCCGTCCGCTTTTGGGTAGCTGATGGCAAAGAGCTTCTTTGCCGTCCGCTAGCAGACGGCAAAGAGCTGGCAGATGGCAAAGTAGCTGTTTCTAGTAGTGAGAGTGACATGTATGAAATAATTATGAAAGGTGGATTTTCCACAAATATGATGTCACCTGCATGATCATGCAAAGCAATATGACAATGATGAAGCGTGTCGTAATAAATGGAACGGTGGAAAGTTGCATGACAATATATCTCGGAACGGCTATGGAAATGCCATAATAGGTAGGTATGGTGGCTATTTTGAGGAAGGTATATGGTGGGTGTATGGTACCTGCGAGATTTGCGCGACACAAGAGAGGTTAGCAATTGTGGAAGGGTGAGAGTGCGTATAATCCATGGATTCAACATTAGTCTTAAAGAACTCACATACTTTTTGCAAAAATCTATTAGTTATCGAAATGAAGTACTACACGCATGCACCTAGGGGGCTAGATTGTTAGGAAAAGACCATCGCTCATCACATAACGGTTCACCATACGTGCATGCTACGGGAATCACAAACTTTAACACAAGTATCTCTCAAATTAAAAACTAATCACTAGCATGACTCTAGTATCACCATCTTCATATCTCAAAACAATCATAAAGAATCAAACTTCTCATAGTATTCAATGCACTTTATATGAAAGTATTTATTATATCCCTCTCGGATGCCTATCATATTAGGAATAAATTTATAACCAAAGAAAATTACCATCATATTTAGATACTCTCAAAATAATATAAGTAAGCATGAGAGTTCAACAATTTATATAAAATAAAACCACCGCCGTGCTCTAAAAACATATAAGTGAAGCACTAGAGCAATATTGCCTAGCTCAAAAGATATAAGTGAAGCACACAGAGTATTCTAATAAGTCATGATTCATGCGTGTCCCTCTCCAAAGGTGTGTACAACAAGTATAATTATGGAAAACTAAAAAGAAAAGACTCAAATCATACAAGAGACACCAAGAAAAACACATATCATGTGGTGAATAAAAATATAGCCTCAAGTAAAGTTACCGATAGACGAAGACGAAAGAGGGGATGCCTTCTGAGGCATCCCCAATCTTAGCTTCTTGGTTGTCCTTGGATATTACCTTGGGGTGCCTTGGGAATCCCCAAGCTTAGGCTCTTGCCACTCCTTATTCCATAGTCCATCAAATCCTTACCAAAAACTTGAAGACTTCACAACACAAAACTGAACAAAAAATCTCATAAGCTCCATTAGTATAAGAAAATAAATCACCACTTTATGGTATTGTTGCAAACTCATTCTTTATTTATATTGGTGTAATATCTAATGTATTCCAACTTTTCCATGGTTCATACCCCCGATACTACCCATAGATTCATCAAAATAAGCAAACAACACAAAGAAAACAGAATCTGTCAAAAACAGAACAGTTTGTAGCAATCTGTAACTCTCGAATACTTATGTAACTCCAAAAATTCTGAAAAATTAGAACGGCCTTGGGAATTTGTGTACCAATCCAGATCAAAAATAATCAGATCAAAATCATGTTTCAATAAAATTCAGGAAATTATTCACTAGGCGCAAAAGTTTATGTTTTTCAGCAGGATCAAAAAACTATCACCGTAAGCTATCCCAAAGGTCTTACTTGGCACAAACACTAATTAAAAAACAAAACCACATCTAACCATAGGCTAGATGAATTATTCAAAGCAAAACAGGAACAAAAATAAAATTGGGTTGCCTCCCAACAAGAGCTATTGTTTAACGCCCTTAGCTAGGCAGAAAACACGAATAGATCTAAGTATAGTCGTAGTAATGATAAGGCAGATCTTGAAAACTCATCTCATACTCCCTTCATTCAGCAGCAAGTTTTCTTTGTGGTAAGCAAAAGTAATCATAAGGGCTAAATTTAATGGGATAAGAATCCCCAAGATCAAGCTCGGGAGGAATTGGTTTCTCCTTTGGCCCTTCATATTGTATAACCAACTCATCATTGTAAGCGTTTTTTTGGCAAAAATTCATGAGCGTGTGTCCAAAAGAGAAACCCAATACATTGTTTTGAATAGCAAAATTATCATTAAGCTCAGAAATCTTATCAACTAAAACATCAGTAGGGACCCTCTTTCTTATTTTCATTATAAGCAACATGATCTAGAGATCGTAAATGCATTATGTCCTCTTGGTTAAAGAGAATTCCCTCTATGGGAGGACGATCAATATCTACTTTATAATGCGTAAAAGTTTCACTAGCTTCTTTCATAATAAATCTAAATTCATATGCTAGAAATATAGTGGCGGCGCGCTTAACCGAAGAATGCTCACTTTTAGAAAACTCTAGAAAAATCATTTATATCGATGGATGCTATGAACAAATTGACTTTCAAGTTCAACTATGAGCAAAGATATAGCATCCGCAAGAATACTAGTTTTATGGAGAATAGATCCACCTAACCTAGGTAACGCACCGGCACAAGTAAAGAAATCTTGAATAACTCCTTTTCCAATAGTATTGCCACTACCTATGTGAAGTTTTTTAGTGTGCAAAATAGTAGATTCTTCATGAGGATTAGTATTAGAAAAAGCATCAAAGTTTCCCCCATCATTACTACTATCCTTTCCAGCGATAACCTACCCAATTTCAGAAATGGTGGCAACAAACCAGTCTAGCAAACAAGCAAACCAAAAGCGAACAAAGAGGATGAATGAAAGAGGGGCGAAGAAAAGGCAAATCTTTTTGAAATTTGTTTTAGACGTGGGGGAGAGGAAAATGAGAAGCAAATGGCGAATTATGTAATGCAAGAGATGAGAGTTTATGATGGGTACTTGGTATGTCTTGACTTGGCATAGATCTCCCTGGCAACGACGCCATAAATTCTTCCTGCTACTTCTTGAGCTTGCATTGGTTTTTCCCTTGAAGAGGAAAGGGTGATGTAGCAAAGTAGAGATAAGTATTTCCCTCAGTTTCAGAACAAAGGTATCAATCCAGTAGGAGACAATGCACAAATCACCGAATACCTGCACAAACAATCAAACAAACTTGCACCCAATGCGATAAAGGGGTTGTCAATCCCTTCACTGTTACTTGCAAAAATGAGATCTGATAGAGATAGATAAACGATAAAGTAAATATTTTTTGGTATTTTTGGTTTATAGATTGGAAAGTAAAATATAGGAAACTAAAATTGTAGATCGGAAACTTATATGATAGAAAATAGACCCGGGGGCATAGGTTTCACTAGAGGCTTCTTGAACAAATTATTACCGAACAATTGATAAAAAGCGCAAAGTTATGACGATATCTAAGGCAATGATCATGAATGTAGGCATCACGTCCGTGTCAAGTAGACCGAAACGATTCTGCATCTACTACTATTACTCAACACATCGACTGCTATCTAGCATGCATCTAGAGTATTAAGTTCATAAAGAACGGAGTAATGCATTAAGTAAGATGACATTATGTAGAGGAATTAACTCAAGCAATATGATGAAAACCCCATCTTTTTATCCTCGATGGCAACAATACAATATGTGCCTTGCTGCCCCTACTGTCACTGGGAAAGGACACCGCAAAATTGAACCCAAAGCTAAGCGCTTCTCCCATTGCAAGAAAAACCAATCTAGTTGGCCAAACCAAACCGATAGTTCAAAGAGAATTACAAAGATATCAAATTGTGGTATAAGAATTCAGAGAAGATTCAAATAATATTCGTAGATAAGCTGATCATAAATCCACAATTCATCTGATCTCGGCAAACACACCGCAAAAAGGTATTACATCGAATAGATCTCCAAGAACATCGAGGAGAACATGGTATTAAGAATCAAAGAGAGAGAAGAATCCATCTAGCTACTAGCTATGGACCCGTAGCTCTATGGTAAACTACTCACGCTTCAACGGAGAGGCAATGGTGTTCATGTAGAAGCCCTCCATGATCGAATCCACCTCCGGCGGGACACCGGAAAAGGCCCCTAGATGGGATCTCACGGGTACAGAAGGTTGCGACAGTGGAAAAGTGTTTTCGTGGATGCCTCTGTTGGTTTGGGGATATAGGGGAATATATAGGTGAAAGAATTAGGTCAGGAGGTGCAAGAGGGGCCCACGAGGGTGGGGGTGCACCCTCCGTCCTTGTGGCTGCCTCGTGGCTCCTCTGACTTCATCTCCAAGTCTCCTGGTTGTCTTCTGGTCCAAAAAAATCACTGCAAAGGTTTTATTCCGTTTGGTATTCCTTTTCCATGAAACTCAAAAACAGGGGGAAATAGGAACTGGCACTAGGCTCTAGGTTAATAGGTTAGTCCCAAAAATATATATATAAATAGCATAATAATGCATATAGAACATCCAAAACCGATAATATAATAGCATGGAACAATCAAAAATTATAGATACATTGGAGACGTATCACCCCCTATGGAACTCCACCCCTCTCAGCCTCATCGACACCCACGAGCTCTGCCATGGCTATCGCAAAAGCTTGGATTCATTCTCCAAGATCCTCAGCAGTCACCTTGGCCCAACCAGAGGCCTTAGAATGGGCAAGTTCCATTCCAACGGCAAGGACCAAGCCAAGCTTGACAACTGGTTCCAATCCCCCGCCCTAGATTAGCTCGAGGAGCTCACTTTTGATGATGGGCATATGTGCTTGCTGCCAACGTTCGCGCTCCGCCTCGCGCCCACGCTACATGTCGCCAAGTTCAGGAATTGTCATCCCCCTTGATGACGTGCCCGCTCTTATTCTACCAGGACTGAAGCACCTTGAGCTCGTCACCGTCTGCCTCAGAAATGGTGACATGGAGCGTCTGCTTCGTGGTTGTACTGCACTCGAGTACCTTCGTCTTCAGGCGATCAATGGGTTGAGTAGCTTCCACATCACCTCCATGACTCTCCGAACTATTTGTGTGTGTTGCTGATGCGGCAGGAAGACATCACAAGATGTGTACCACGGTATGGTCATTGAGGACACACCTGTACTTGAGAGATTACTTGTAGTTGATCAAGAAGGTCCAACAAGAATCAATTTCATTTCTGCGCCGAAATTGACAGTGGTGGGCTATTCGTCTAACAAATACTCCAAACTTTTTATTGGATCCACAACGGTTCAGGTATAACATCCACCTTCTACCTCTCCTTCTACAAATTAATATTATTTCTAATTTTGAAGATGTATGTTTGTTTGTCATTCAGAAAATGATTCCGACAAGCTTGACCCCGAAACTATGCATAGTGAAGGTCTTGGTACTAGAATCTATCGGCCCCAACCTGGAGCAAGTGGTCAGTATCCTGAGATGCTTTCCGTGCCTGGAGATGCTATATATCGAGGTGATGTTCCTTTCCTGTTAAATGTTAACCATAAGGGAGTTCAATTTGTGACACCTTTTTACAAGTTTACAATGACAATGTACTACGACTTTTGAAGGATTCTTTTGGAGTATTTCAGTACATACATGTCCCCCCCCATATTGGTTGCTTGATCCATATGGTTACAATCCATAAGAATTTCTCCTTTGGATTCATCTATACTAGTTTTCTGAGGGAACTTTTCATCCACTCCAACCTCTTGTGAAGAATGCTACATTTTCCTAGATTGTAATCAAATGCCCATGTTAAACATGTCAGATCGAAGATGACATGTTAGTGCATTTTACAAATCCTGTAAACCAAATAGGCCTGTAGTAGTGTTCAAAACTGCATGTAGGCACTAACACGTTTTCTTCTTTTGCAGATAAGATTAGGCCCATTGGTGGATAATGTGATACAATATAACAATCAGGTCGAATGCCTAGAACTCGTACCGAGGGACCTTACCAGAGATTATATTCGCCAGGTTCTTTATTGTCAGAGCAAGAGTGCTAAAGGTAATGAGGTTTTCCCTACATTTATTTCGCAAAAATGAATGGTTTGTTGATCAGCACCGGCACCTGCGGCAGAATGGAATAGGCTCCAAAAATACTGAATGCCATTCTGGAACTTCAAATGACAGAGTAATCGGAAGTCATCGTGTCAACCCCATACATGACTTCTCAGTGGCTGGCCCATTTGCAAAATTTATGAGGTTTCGAAATCAAACTTAGGAGTGGTAATATTAGTTTGAACCTCTCTAATATCCATGTTCAATGGATCAGTGCGAGTGTTTGTAGCTGATGAGCTGAATTTCATTTCTAATATCAGTTTGAACCTTGTAATCTTCAAATTTGAGCCATATAACTCTAGAATTTGAACCTGGTACAATAGTTGAAATGGCATCGTATGAGACTCGTATATTGGTAGCACTATTTTGACCTTAATATGCAATGGTCTTAGATTTTATTAACTGTTCTCGAATTTGTTTACCTTGTCAATCTCATAGCACATGATCGGTATAGCTAACTCGACAGTGATCTTTGACATTATTGCACACAGTTGGTTTCTTCAACCATGTGCCATGTAGAGCGCAAAATTAATTATCGCACTCAAGTGTCCATCATCACCCTTCTGTGTAACTTTGACCTCATCACCCATGGGTAAACTTATGACCGAAGTCATTCCACACACTTTGTTTTACAAAGCTTTTTGCCAATAAACACCCATGATTTGTCCCTCTTCTAGCCGACGCATGGCCAAACTAGCCAGGCGGGAAGCTTGCGCGGTAAACTACGCGGTAGCGTGGGAACAGGCTCACCAACGATACATTTGGCTCCTCTTCAAGCCCATGCGTGGTCAAACAAAACACATGTTGTGCGATGTTTTCAAGCGTGCACTAGAATCCTCTGCTATGAATGTCATGACAAGACGTGACGATTACAGGTCGGCCGGCCCCCATTTATTACAGCGGCCATTTAACCCTTGTCTCTCTTCACCTTTTGATCGTGCCTCACCATTGCAAGAAGACCACCCACCATGACAAATTCTTAGAGGGTATCCTGCGCGGCTCCAATGGCACTCCGAGCGGCTGCCGACGATGAGCAGCAGTTCACCATGCATGTCGTGGTGGACACCCACGGAAGGTTCAAGGGAGTTCTCGATGGTGTACACCAACAACCAGGTCTGGGTGGAGCACTCCATCCACATCATGGAGTTTTTGCTTGTCGAGGAGAAGTACAAGGTGGTCGGGTTCGACCTCAAGTACACCCATGCTCGTGTCGGGTCTCATCCCAAGGTCGCCGTCGCCCATATGTGTGTGTGCAACCACATCCTCATCGACCACTACTGCCTGGCCACAAGGCCTTGCGAGTGTTTCGCCAGGTTTGTCAACAGCCCCCACTACATGTTTGCTACAATGGACATCACAAATGATGTAAAGGTGCTCAAGAATTCGGGCATCGCCTGCCAGAATCTTGTCGACATCCAGGGCCAATAAAAGATCTAGGGTAGCAATGAGCATAAGAAGGACTTGCTGGTTCACCTCGCCGAGGCCATCATCGACCCCTACTACAAAGACATGAAGGATTCCTGCAACAAGGACAAGCGTGCATGGCACTCGGCCTGGATGGAGAAACTCGACAAAGCTCACATCATGTACGCGACCAAGGAGGCGTACATGAGCTACGACATGTACATGCGGATCGTTGACATGAGGAAGTGCCTCCTACCCCAAAATGGCCAGGGATCCAGCCAAAAGTAGAGCAATGGCAAGCGTCGTTGCAATAAGAAGTAGAGGATTAGATCCTCATTTCTCCTAGTTTAGTATGCATGTAATTGCTTACTTTGGTGAGTGGAAATGTTATGTGTGTAGTCACTTGTGTAATTGTATGCTTAATTGTATGCTTAATTGTAACAATGGAACCCGTCGGTGATGTTTTCATCAATCACTCATAATTGTATACCAATAATCATTTGCTCACAACACACACGGCTTGTTAACAGGAATCGACTATGTTGTTATCAGTCTTCCCACATGTTTCTGACTACAGACATGTTTGCCGCGTATCACACACATCTTGTTAAGTTGAACCGTTTATGTTCTCTTGGCTCAACGTAAACAGTTCATCCGAGTGAACTGTATGCCATATATCGCACAAACTTTCATCTAGCTGCCCATTTCTGTTGTTCCACCTCATCACAAACAGTTTATATGAGTGAACTGTATGTCATATATTGCACACGCCTTCATCTGCCTGCCCATTTCTTTTGTTCTGCCTCATCGCAAATAGTTAATTGAACTGAACCATATGCCCGCATCGCACACAGAACTAAAAACCGAACTGTGTTTGATGTATCCTTCATTGCAAACGTTTTGCATCTTTTTACAGTTATTTTACATCACCATTCACGAGTAATGCATCGCACACAGTTTCCTCAAAGGGTCTCTGATTGTAGTGTCGCATTAGAAGCATCCTGCAGTAGTGACCTCATCCCCTCTTAATGCTATTGGCTTTCCTATGCACTTAATGTGATCTTGGATCACTAAACTGAAAATGAAGAGTTCTAAGCTTTTGTCATTCTTTGTCCTGAGCATTTTGAAGGGTTCCTCATCCTCTTGTCCTTGCCACGCCATTGTTGAACTGATCTCAAATATACTAGATAAATGTATTAGTCCAACAAGAGATATGTGGTTATTAATTACCAAAACCACCCAGGGAGCACTTGTGTTTTCAGCTTGCCTCTTTGGATTTGATGGGCTTTGATATATATAGTACTTGATCCGGCTTTTTCAACCGAAGCACTTTCATGTTCCGAATCATCCTTCTTTTCATTGATTCTACCAATTGGCAATGCTTCTTTCATTTGAGCCAATTCTTTTCCTTTTTGTTTCTAGCAGCGAGCGGCAAAATTGGCTTTAAGCTTTTTCTCAATTTCAGCCCACTCCAGAAATGATCGCCCCCAACGCTTTTAGATTCTTTCGGCAATGACACACAGGTGTTGCCAAAACTTTGGAATTGTGTAGGGGGTTTATAATGTGATGTAATACTAGGTGAAGGCGCATATGCATTGTTGTAAAACCATATTTTTGCTCGTAAATTTTATCAATTGGCAAAGATTCATCTTCTCGTAAAATTCTAGCTTTTATTGCATTGTAATTAGGAACTAGCCCCTTATGGTGCTCTTCAAGGCAAAGAGCACTAATCTTGTTATTACGGGCTATATCCCTTTTTAATGTAGCCACTTCTCATTCTGTAAGGGATTGCTCCACAATACTTTCTGATTCTTTCGGCAATGAGGTTTTGCCAAAATTATGCAATTGCGTAGAGGATGCATTATATGCTACAATATTAGATGATGGCATATGCACTCCTGCAAAATTCTCACTTATTCGGCTATGACCATGAAGCTGCGAAGCCAAATTATGAGCATCTACAGTTGTATACGGTGCTGAAAAATTACTAACATGACGTGTAGCATATGACGATTGAGAGTAACTTGTCGAATAGCTAGCAGAGGATGGAAAATTCTCCCATCCATTGACATGTTTAGATTAACATATTGCAAATTAGTTGTCAATGAATAAAAGGGTGAAACACGTTCTTGTATGCTATTGGAAATTTTTACATGAGGCGTTTCGAATTGATTACCTGAACCCATTGATACGTCTCCAACATATCTATAAATTTTTATTGTTCCATGCTATTAAAGTATAATTCTTGGATATTTTATACACATTTAGTAGCACCTTTATATCATTTTTCGGGACTAAACTATTGACATAGTTGATGTTGCTTGAAGCTACGTTGGTATTTCCCCAAATAGGAAGGGATGATGCAGTATAGCAACGGTAGGTATTTCCCTTAGTGATAAGACCAAGGTTATCGAACCAGTAGGAGAACCTCCTCACACCACGTAAATAGCACCTGAACAAAAATAACAAATACTTGCAACCCGACATGTTTAAGGGGTTGTCAATCCCTTTTGGGTACGGCGCCTCTAGTGGGCAAATAACATGAGGTAAGAAGTGGTAGATAGGATAAATAGATCATGGAACAAATAAATTGCAGCAAGGTAATTTTTTATTTTTGGTTTAATAGATCTGAAAATTAATGCAAGAGAAAATAGATCGCAACGGCAAATATGATGGAAAGAGACCCGGGGGGCGTAGGTTTCACTAGTGGCTTCTCTCGAGAAAAATAGCAAATGGTGGGAAAACAATTATTGTTGGGCAATTGATAGAACTTCAAATAATCATGACGATATCTAGGCAATGATCATTATATAGGCATCACGTCCAAGATTAGTAGACTGACTCCTGCCTGCATCTACTACTATTACTCCACACATCGACCGCTATCTAGCATGCATCTAGTGTATTAAGTTCATGAGAAAACCGAGTAATGCAATAAGAACGATGACATGATATAGACGAGATCCGTTTATCTATTGCGGCAAATATAGATCTCATCTTGTTATCCTTGGTAGCAACGATACATAAGTGTCGGTTCCCTTTCTGTCACTAGGATCAAGCAGCGTAAGATGAACCCACTACAAAGCCCCTCTTCCCATTGCAAGATAAATAGATCAAGTTGGCCAAACAAAACCCAAATATCGGAGAAGAAATACGAGGCTATAAGCAATCATGCATATAAGAGATCAAAGAAACTCAAATAACTTTCATGGATATAAAAAGATATAACTGATCATAAACTCGAAGTTCATCGGATCCCAATAAACCATTGTATTGATAATCAAGAGAGAGAGAGAGAGGAAGACATCTAGCTACTAACTATGGACCCGAAGGTCTACAAAGAACTACTCACGCATCATAGGAGAGGCACCAATGGAAGTGGTGAACCCCTCCATGATGGTGTCTAGATTGGATCTGGTGGTTCTGAACTCTGCGGCGGCTAGATCAATATTTCAACTCCCCTAGGGTTTCTGGAATATTGGGATATTTATAGAGCAAAGAGGCGGTCCGGGGGGCACCCGAGGTGGGCACAACCCACCAGGGTGCGCCTGGGCCTCCTGGCGCGCCCTGGTGGGTTGTCCCCTCCTCGGGACTCCCCCAAGGTGCAACGAGGGCCCAACTTCTTCCTTTTGGTCCATAAAAAATCATCATAGAGTTACATGGCATTTGGACTCCTTCTGATATTGATTTCCTGCGATGTAAAAAAACATGCAGAAAACAGCAACTGGCACTTGGCAATATGTCAATAGGTTAGTACCAAAAAATGATATAAAATGACTATAAAATGATTGTAAAACACCCAAGAATGCTAATATAACGGCATGGAACAATCAAAAATTATATATACGTTGGAGACGTATAAATAGTGCCTAGTGCCAGTTGTTGTTTTCTGCTTGTTTTTTACTTTGCATAATATCTATACCAAACGAAGTCCAAATGCCACGAAACTTTTTGGAGATTTTTTCTAGACAGAAGACACCCGGGGAGCCAAAGAAGTGCGCCAGAGGAGGACAGTGGGGCCCACTAGGCACCAGGGCGCCAGAAGGTCCAGGCGTGCCCTGGTGGGTAGTGGGGCCCATGGGAAGCTTCTCCAACAAGTATCAGCTCTATAAATACTATAAAATCCCAAAAACCCTAGGGGAATCGATGAACACACAATTTCAGCCACCGCAAGTTCTAGAACAATGACATCCAATCTAGAGGCCTTTTCCGGCACTCGGTCGGAAGGGTCAATGATCATAGAGGGGTTCTTCATCATCACCCTTGCCCCTCTGATGATGCGTGTGTAGTTCATCATAGACCTACGGGTCCGTAGGCAGTAGCTAGTTGGCTTCTTCCCTCTTTTTGATCTTCAATACAATGTTCTCCTTGATGTTCTTGGAGATCTATTTGATGTAATGACTTTTTGTGGTTTGTTTGTTGGGATCCGATGAATTGCGAGTTTCTGATCAGTTTTGTCCATGTATATTATTTTAGATTTTTAGTCGTGGTTGAACTATTTTATGCATGATTGTTATAGCCTCGTATTTCTTCTCCGAAACTTTTGGTTTGGTTTGGCCAACTAGATTGATTTTTATTGCCATGGGAAGAGGTGCTTTGTGATGTGTTCGATCTTGCGGTGCTCAATCTCAGTGACAGAAGGAGACATGACACACATGTATCGTTGCTATTAAGAATAAAAAGATGGGGTTTATTCCTACATGAATAGATCTTGTCTACATTGTGTCACCGTTCTTATTGTATTGCTCTATTTTTCCATGAACTTAATGTGATGCCCCTGATTCAATCGTACACTAATCATACATGCAAATGTGTACGATCAATATCAAGGACTCACGGGAAGATATCACAACACAATTCTAGACACAAATTAAAATAATACAAGCTTTATATTACAAGCCAGGGGCCTCGAGGGCTCGAAAACACAAGAGTCAGCAGAAGCAATAATATCTGAGTACAGACATAAGTTATACAAGGTCCCATAAGATGGCTAGCACAAACTGGGATACAGATCGAAAGAGGCACAGGCCTCCTGGCTGGGATCCTCCTAAACTACTCCTGGTCATCGGTGGCCTGCACGTAGTAGTAGGCACCCTCGGTGTAGAAGGGGTCGTCAAAGGTGGCGTATGGCTCCTGGGCTCCAACATCTGGTTGCGACATCTGAGAAGAATGTAAAGGGGGGAAATAGGGAGCAAAGCAACCATGAGTACTCATCCAAAGTACTCGCAAGCAAGGATCTACACTACATATGCATTAGTATTAATGTAATGGGTAGTATTTGTGGACTAAACTGCAGAATGCCATATTAGGAGGGGGAGAAGCTAGTCCTATCAAAGACTACGCTTCTGGCAGCCACCATATTGAAGCATGTAGAAGAGAGTAGCAAGAGCGGCATCAAGGAACACCACATAGCATAATCCTACCCGGCAATCCTCCCCTCATCGACCTATATGGGAAAGTGATCATCGGGTCGTATCTGGAACTTGTAAGAGGTGTGTTTTATTAAGTATCCGGTTCTAGTTGTCATAAGGTCGAAGTACAACTCTGGGTCATCCTTTTACCAAGGGACACAGCTATTCGAATAGATAAAAACTTCCCTGTAGGGCTGCACCATATTACCCAACACGCTCGATCCCTCTGGCCGGACACACTTTCCTGGGTCATGCCCGGCCTCGGAAGATCAACATGTCGCAGCCCTACCTAGGCACAACAGAGAGGTCAGCACGCCGGTCTAAATCCTAAGCGTGCAGGGGTCTGGGCCCATCACCCGTTGCACACCTGCATGTTGCGTACGCGGCCGGTGAGCAGACCTAGCAACCTCCATTACAAAGGAAGTTGCATTACATGGTCCAACCCAGCACGCGCCGCTCAGTCGCTAACGTCAAGAAGGCTTCGGCTGATACCAAGATGTCGATTGCCTATATCTGTTCCCGCATAGTTGGTTAGTGCATATAGGCTCATAGCCAGACTCAGATCAAATACCAAATCTCGTTAAGCGTGTTATTTTGAAGTAACCCCGGACATCAGCCAGGGACCAGACCCACTTGTCTCCTAGGTGGTCACTACCTGCCCTATCGCTCCACCACAAAGTAACCAGTAGGCGGCTATCGGGAACCCAGGCCCACCACTACCTGGGTGGAACCACCTGCCCCTTCAGCCCCCATCTCCAAATCATCAACAAGTATGTAATAGTATAGTATGTACCCTTGATCACCTCCCGAGTGATCACGACCCCGTAGTATAGCATGGCAGACGGACAAGAGTGTAGGGCCACTGATGTAATACTAGCAACCTATACTAAGCATTAGAATAGCAGGTAAATGTATCAACAATTGTGGCAGCAATCACAGGCTATGCAACCGAATAGGAGCTATGGAATCAACAACAATAGCAAACCTAATGCAAGAATAAGAGAAAAGAGAGTGGGCGATATCTGGTTGATCAAAGGGGGTTTGCTTGCTTGGAAGCTTTGTTGCATAGGAAGAAGGGTCATCGGTGACATAGTCATACTCAGTGGCATCACCGCCAGTCTCAGGGTCTACCGGAGAAGAAGAGGGGGAAAGAAATACTAAATACGAAGAAAATAAAGCATCAAAAATATAACAAGGCAATAAACAGTGCCAGGGGTGATCTAACGCAAGGATAGGTGATACCGCCAAAGGGGGAAAACATCCGGGAAAGTATTCCCGGTGTTTCGTGTTTTCAGACAGACGGACCGGGGGAAACGGTTGCAGGTTCGCTATGCTAGGGACGTGTGGCGGACGAACGGGCTACGTATTTGGATTCATCTCATCATTTTGAGCAACTTTCATGTATAAAGTATTTTCATCAGAGTTACGGTTATTTTTCTACGAATTTTCAAAGTTTTAACAATTTTCTGAAATTAGTAATAATTCGAAAATAGATGAGAAATGCTAAGTGCACCCAAAAGTACACCCAGCTCATGGCTATGTGGGGCTGACAGAGGGCCCAATCAGCAGTGGACTGGTCAACAGTTGACTGGTCAAAGGCCCCTGTGGGACCCATATGTCATTGACTCAACAGTTAACTCATTTTAATTAATCTACTTCAATCATGGGGCTGAGCTGTCAGTGTCTAATAACTTAACTTAATTTAGTTCGTGGGGGGTGGGGACACCTATCATTAGGCCATATATATGATTATAGGGGCTAATCCCTGTTTAGGTAGGCCGGCCCCAAATCGAGCATGCACGGCCGCTCGTAGAGGAGCGCAGGCAGCCGATGCCCAACGCACGGGCGGAAGGGAAGCAGGACGCGGCCCTGGCCAGCAGGCGTGGCCATCAGCGGGCGATGCGGGCTTAGGCCTGCGCAGTGCGGTTGGGTCGCGGCTGGTAGCAGGGGCATGCGTCGAGGCACGATGGGGTGGCTCGGCAGCTGCGGAGCAGTGCAGGCAGCAGTGAGCGGCGGCGAGCGAGGCATGGCCGCGAAGCGGCGAACACGAGCAGTACAGGAGAGCAGGAGCAGGCAGTGCGGGTGGCTGCGAGTGCGGGTCACGCACATAGACGGCGTGGTTCATTGCAGTGCGCGGCTAGGCGAGGCAAGGCAGGGGTGGCTGCAGGCGGGCGACAATGGGAGCGGGCGTGCGCGGGCGCCAGGGCGCAGCTGCAGGTAGTCAGGGATATGCAGTCGTGCGCGCGGACCCGATGCTCCGGCCATGGCGGCCTAGCGTGGGGACGTCCTCAACGGTGACAGATTGAAGGAGGGGAAGAGGGGATCTAGGGGAGGAGCTCACGGCGAGCTCGGGGGCGCGGTCAAGGAGGCCGGGGGTAGACCGGAGCGCCCCCCCCCCCCCCCCCCCCGCCCCGGTCCAACCCAATAGCACAGACAAAGTAGCCGATGGTGGTGAAGCTCCTGGACATCTCCGGGTGGCTTGAGGTGGGGACGGGTCATGGCATTAACGACGGCAAGGCGAGGGCCGAGCATTGATGCCTGGTAGAACTACGTCGGTATTTCCCCAAAGAGGAAGGGATGATGCAGCACAACGACGGTAGGTATTTGCCTCAGTGATGAGACCAAGGTTATCGAACTAGTAGGACAACCAAGCAACACAACGTAAACAACCCCTGCACGCAAATAACAAATACTCGCAACCCGACGTGTTAAAGGGATTGTCAATCCCTTTCGGGTAACGATGCCTCAAATTGGCGAGAAGACGTGATAAAGTTGTGATAGATAGGATAAATAGATCGCAAAATTAATAAAGTGCAGCAACGTATTTTTGTATTTTTTGTTTAGTAGATCTGAAAATAAAAGCAAACCAAAATAGATCGCAAAGGCAAATATGATGAAAAGAGACCCGGGGGGCGTAGGTTTCACTAGTGGCTTCTCTCGAGAAAAATAGCACACAGTGAGAAAACAATTACTGTTGGGCAATTGATAGCACTTCAAATAATCATGATGATATCCACGCAGTGATCATTATATAGGCATCAGGTCCAAGATTAGTAGACCAACTCCTACCTGCACCTACTACTATTACTCCACACATCGACCGCTACCTAGCATGCATCTAGTGTATTATGTTCATGAAAAAACGGAGTAATGCAATAAGAACGATGACATGATGTAGACAAGATCTATTTATGTAGAAATAGACCCCATCTTGTTACCCTCAATAGCAACAATACATACGTGTCATTTACCCTTGTGTCACTGGGATCAAGCATCGTAAGATTGAACCCATCACAAAGCATCTCTTCTCATTGCAAGATAAATAGATCAAGTTGGCCAAACAAAACCCAAATATCAGAGAAGAAATATGAGGCTATAATCAATCATGCATATAAGAGATCAAAGAAGACTCAAATAACTTTCATAGATAAAAACATAGATCTGATCATAAACTCAAAGTTCATCGGATCCCAACAACACACCGCAAAAAGACTTACATCATATGGATCTCTAAGAGACCATTGTATTGAGAATCAAGAGAGAGAGAGGAATCCATCTAGCTACTAACTACGGACCCGTAGGTCTACAAAGAACTACTCACGTATCATCGGAGAGGCACCAATGGACATGATGAACCCCTCCGAGATGGTGTCTAGATTGGATCTGGTGTTTTTGGAACTTGCGTGGATGGAATTGATTTTCGTCGACTCCCCTAGGGTTTCTAGAATATTGGGGTATTTATAGAGCAAAGAGGTAGTGCGGGAGGCCACCGAGGTGGGCACAACCCACTTGGGCGCGCCTGGGCCTCCAGGCGCGCCCTGGTGGGTTGTGCTCCCCCGGAGCTCCCCTTGGGTACTTTCTTGGCCCACTAGATGTCTTCTGGTCCAAAAAAATCCACAAAAAGTTTCACTGTGTTTGGACTCCGTTAGGTATTGATTTCCTGCGATGTAAAAAACAAGCAGAAAACAGCAATTGGCACTAGGCACTATGTCAATAGGTTAGTACCAAAAAATGATGTAAAATGATTGTAGAACATCTGAGAATGATAATATAACAGCATGGAACAATAAAAAATTATAGATATGTTGGAGACGTATCAGCATCCCTGATACGTCTCCGTCGTATCTATAAATTTTTATTGTTCCATGCCAACATTATTAAACTCTCATATACTTTTGGCAACTTTTTATACTATTTTTGGGACTAACATATTGATCCAGTGCCCAGTGCCAGTTCCTGTTTGTTGCATGTTTTTTGTTTCGCAGAAACCCCATATCAAATAGGGTCCAAACGGAATAAAAATGGATGGAGATTTTTTTGGAATATTTATGATTTTTGGGAAGAAGAATCAACGCGAGACGATGCTCGAGTGGCCCACGAGGCAGGGGCACGCCCCTGACCCTCGTGGCCACTCCGTAAGGCGGTTGGTGCCCTTCTTTCACCGCAAGAAAGCTAATATCCGGATAGAAATCGTGTCCAAAGCACAACCCAATCGGAGTTACAGATCTCCGGGAATATACAAACGGTGAAAGGGTAGAATCAGGAACACAGAAACAGAGAAAGACAGAGAGACAGATCCAATCTCAAAGGGGCTCTTGCCCCTCCCAAGCCATGGAGGCCATGGACCAGAGGGGAAACCCTTCTCCCATCTAGGGAGAAGGTCAAGGAAGAAGAAGAATAAGGGGGGCTCTCACCCCCTTGCTTCTGGTGGCGTCGGAGCGCTGCTGGGGGCCATCATCATCACCGCGATCTACACCAAAAACTTCACCGCCCTCATCACCAACTCTTCCCCCTCTATGGAGCGGTGTAACCTCTCTTTTACCCACTGTAATCTCTACTTAAACATGGTTCTTAACACTATATATTATTTCCCAATGATGTATGGCTATCCTATGATGTTTGAGTAGATCCGTTTTGTCCTATGGGTTAATTGATGATAGTGATTGGTTTGAGTTGCGTGTTTTATTATTGGTGTTGTCCTATTTTGCTCTCCGTGTCGTGCAAGCATGAGGGATCCCCGTTGTAGGGTTTGCAATATGTTCATGATTTTCTTATGGTGGGTGGTGTGAGCGACGGAAGCACAGACCCAAGAAAGTAGGTTGTGGCATATGGGATGAAGGGGACTTGATACTTTAATGCTATGGTTGGGTTTTACCTTAATGATCTTTAGTAGTTGCGGATGCTTGTTAGAGTTCCAATCGTAAGTGCATATGATCCAAGAAGAGAAAGTATGACAGCTTATGCCTCTCCCTCAAATAAAATTGCAATAGTGATTACCGGTCTAGTTATCAATTCCCTAGGGACAAATAACTTTCTCGTGACAAAAAGCTCTCTACTAAAACTAACTTAGTTGTGTCTTCATCTAAATATCCCCTAGCTTTTATTTATGTGCTCTTTATTATCTTGCAATTCTATCCAACAACACCTACAAAGTACTTCTAGTTTCAAGCGTGCGTAGAGTTGTATCGGTGGTCGATAGAACTTGAGGGAATATTTGTTCTACCTTTAGCTCCTCGTTGGGTTGGACACTCTTACTTATCTAAAGAGGCTACAATTGATACCCTATACTTGTGGGTTATCAAGACCTTTTTCTAGCGCCGTTGTCAGGGAGTCATAGCATGGGGTGAATATTCTCGTGTGTGCTTGTTTGCTTTATCACTAAGTAATTTTTATTTGCTGTTCTTAGTTGTTCTCTATCTTTAGTTATGGATATGGAACACGAAATACCAAAAAAATTAGGTGTATGTGCTACTCATGGAGATGGGGAACCTCCTAAAACCCTCGATGCTCATTATGTGAAAATATTATGTACTACTTTAATAATCCTGAGAAAACCCCATTCAACTTTATAATGGGAGACACGTTGGATCAACGTGAATACTTTAGGGATTATCGCTTGACACAAAAAGGGAAACTATTATGGGATCAAATTTATATGTTGCATTGGTATGCTCGGGATCTATGCTTGAGACATGATTATACTTGTTGCTCTAGGATGAAGGCTCCACACCTTCCCTTTTCATGCAAATTTAATGATAATGAAACCTTAGCTTCTTATGCTAATGGTATACGTGATTACTATTATGTGGAACGAATAGAAGAATTCATTGCTTTTATGGGTGCTTATGAAATTGAATCTTTGTTTAAAGAGTTTGAAGATTTTGATGATTCAGTTTATAGACCGGAAAATTTAGCTATCCTTAAATATTGCTATGAGAATTATGAATTCAATTCCGATATTGATGCATTTATTGAGAAAGTCTGCGCTGTCCAAGAAGAGACTAATATTTTGCAGGAGTCTATGGAAGAAGAAATCGATGAATCTGTGAGCTCATTAGATGAAAAAGATGATGAGGAGAGCAAAGAACAAAAGGAGGAAGAGCGGATTAGCTACCCATGCCCACCTTCTAATGAGAGTAACTCTTCAACTCATACATTGTTTAATTTCCCTTCATGCTTACCGAAGGATGAATGCTATGATGATTGCTATGATCCCTTTAATTCGTTTGAAATATCCCTTTTTGATGATGCTTGCTATGCTTGTGGCCAAGATGCCAATATGAATGATTCTTATGGAGATGAACTTGCTATAGTTCCTTATGTTAAACATGAAAGTGTTGTTATTGCACCGACGCATGATAGTCCTATTATCTCTTTGAATTCTCCCTATTACACTATATCGGAGAAGTTTGCCCTTATTAAGGATTATATTGATGGGTTGCATTTTACTACTACACATGATGATTTTGATAGATATAATATGCATGCGCTTTCTGCTCCTACTTGCAATTATTATGAGGGAGGAACTATATCTCCACCTCTCTATGTTTCCAATATGATAAAATTGCAAGAAACTGTTTATACTATGCATTGGCCTTTACTTTGTGTGCATGAATTGTTCTTTTATGACATGCCGATGCATAGGAAGAGAGTTAGACTTCGTTATTGCTTGATATATGTTACTTTGTGCTCACTACTAAATTACAAATCATTGTTAATTAAAATTGGCTTTGATATACCTTGGGATCCGGGTGGATCCATCACTTGAGCACTTTATGCCTAGCTTAATGGCTTTAAAGAAAGCGCTGCCAGGGAGACAACCTGGAAGTTTTAGAGAGTCATTTATTTCTGTTGAGTGCTTTTATATAGTTTTAAAAACAAAACAAAAAAGAGGGGAACCCAAAACTTTTCAAAAAGGAAAGTGAAAGTGAGAAAGACGAGCATTGTTAAAGTGGGAGCTAGCCTTGAACTCTGTTCATGCTCATGGAAACTTTGTGAATCTTGATTACAGAAACTTTTAATCAAAAATAATTATCCCCTTGTACAATTCCATTGTATTATAAAAATAATATGCCAAGGTTTACCTTTAGGATTACAATGCTTGTTGGTTTGTGCGGTGCATGATAGAAACTTTGTCTGTAGTGCGTGATTTTAAGTTTTTTACTGGAACGTCAAATGGTTCTGATTCCTTTTGTACTGTCTTTACGTACAAAATGTTTATATTTCCTAATTTTGGTAGATTTTTTGGGGTACCATAAGTATGGTGAATGTTCATATTACTACAGACTGTTCTGTTTTTGACAGATTCTGTTTTTTGATGCATAGTTTGCTTGTTTTGATGAAACTATCAATTTCTATCAGTGGATTAAGCCATGAAAAAGTTATATTAATGTAGACACAATGCAAAAAAAATATGAATTGGTTTGCAATAGTACCTAGAGTAGTGATTTTCTTTATTACACTAATGGATCTTACCGAGTTTTCTGTTGAAGTTTTGTGTGGATGAAGTGTTTGATCGAGGAGGTCTCGATATGAGGAAAAGGAAGAGAGGTAAGAGCTCAAGATTGGGGATGCCCAAGGCACCCCAAGTAAATATTCAAGGAGACTCAAGCATCTAAGCTTGGGGATGCCCCGGAAGGCACCCCCTCTTTCTTCGACAAATATCGATATGTTTTCGGATTCGTTTCGTTCATGTGATATGTGCAAATATTGGAGCGTCTTTTGCATTTAGTTTTCACTTTTCTGCACCATGCTGGTATGAGATAGTCCATGGTTGATTTATAGAATGCTCTTTGCACTTCACTTAAATCTTTTGAGTATGGTTTTATAGAATGCTTCATGTGCTTCACTTATATCTTTTGAAGTTTGGATTGCCTGTTTATCTTCATATAGAAAACCGCCATTTGTAGAATGCTCTTTTGCTTCACTTATATTTGTTAGAGCGTGGGCATATCTTTTGTATAAAGAATTAAACTCTCTTGCTTCACTCATATCTATTTAGAGAGATGACAGGAATTGGTCATTCACATGGTTAGTCATAAAATCCTACATAAAACTTGTAGATTGCTGAATATGATATGTTTGATTCCTTGCAATAGTTTTTCGATATAAAGATGGTGATATAAGAGTCATGCTAGTGGGTAGTTGTGGATTGTAGAAATACTTGTGTTGAAGTTTGTGATTCCTGTAGCATGCACGTATGATGAACCATTGTGTAACGAAGTTGGAGCATGAGGTATTTACTGATTGTCTTCCTTATGAGTGGCGGTCGGGGACGAGCGATGGTCTTTTCCTACCAATCTATCCCCCTAGGAGCATGCACGTAGTACTTTGTTTTGATGGCTAACAGATTTTTTCAATAAGTATGTGAGTTCTTTATGACTAATGTTGAGTCCATGGATTATACGCACTCTCACCCTTCCATCATTGCTAGCCTCTTCGGTACCGTGCATTGCCCTTTCTCACCTCGAGAGTTGGTGCAAACTTCCACTACAAAAAAATACACTTCCGTGATGATACGTGTTTGTCATAGTAGGTCGCGTTTTCTGTCATGCATGTACATCCATGACGATTTTATGACAGAATCAAGATAGTAATACCTGTGCTGTCGTAGAAGTGTTCCATGACATTACCAAAATTATCATCACGGAAGTGTCCACTTCCATGATGATAAATCGCGCATCACAGAAGTGCTTTCGTCAAGGGTGACCGACACGTGGCATCCACCGTAACATAAGGTCGTTAAGTTATCGGGTTGGGTTTTGGATCAGATAACCCGTTAACAGCCCTGACCAATGGGGATTTTCCACGTGTAAAATTCTGATTGGCCGAAGGGAACACCTGTCAGCTCGTCAGTGCGCCAGATGTCGCCCTTCCATTGGAGGAGACATGCCTATGATACGTCGACACGTGGCGGGGCCCAAAAGAGGCCCATATAGGTTAAAAAGGCCGGCCTAGTCAAAGGCCCGTAGTACTTAATCAGGTACTAGTGGGCCAGCCCAATAAAGGCCTGCTTAATAAAGGCCCATTTATGGCCCGAAGCCAGATCTGGCCCGTTAATTGTTCGGCTAAAATTTTGACCCATTTACTGCCTGAAGCCAGATCTGGCCTGTTAATTGTTAGCCCAATAATTGGGCCCATTTGTGGCCCGAAGCCAGATCTGGCCCGTTAATTGTTTGCCGAATATTTGGGCCCAACTACGGCCCATTGACTTTCGGCCTGTTAGAGGCCTAATGTAGACATGAGCCGATTTCAGCCCGGTGTGACTTTCGGCCTGTTAGAGGCCTGATGTAGACATGGGCCCATTTTAGCCCGATGAGACTTTCGGCCTGGGAATGGCCCGTGCTGCCCATGGGCCATATATGATCCGACGGGACATCAGGCCCACTAACGGCTCGTGCTAAAGGTGGCAACAGTTAAGCCCAACGTGACTTTGGGCCTGTTAAAGGCCTGTCACGTAATTCGGCCCGTTGATGCTTGTACTAAGCTTTCGGCCTCTTAAAGGCCCATGATATCAGTGGGCCAACTAAGGCCTGAGATATGTTTCGGCCTGGTAACGGCCCGTGAGCTAACTGGGCCCAAAAAGGCCCGGTCTACATTTCAGCCTGCTGAAGGCCCGTCGATGACTAGTGAAAATTGAGGCTCAACATGCATTTTGCACTGCTAAAGGCCCGTGGTTTCATCTCGGCCATAATAGGCCAGTATAATATTCAGCATGTTAATGGCCCAACGCTACCTGGGCCAAAAACAAAGCGCTGGGTCGACAAAAGGCCCAACTAAAATATAGGCCAGTGTAAGTTTGGGCCTGGCGCAATGTGGGAAGGCCCCAATCATTCGGGCCCAAGAAAGACGCAGACCGGCCTAGTTGTGGCCCGCTAAAAACCAGGCCCGTTAGAGTCGAATGTTTCGGCCCGGTCGACTACATCTGATTTTTTTTCAGATAGCGAATGATGGCAGTAACTAGTAAGAATTAAGAACGAACCTACTCTATACAATAAAGATATTATGGCATAGTAACTAAGAATAAACCTACACTATACAATAAAGGATTTAAGGTATATTACATCCACTGGGCATCGAAGTTCGCCACCAGTGATCATAAAGTGCAATGAAGAAGAAGATTACAAAAACTGGGCACCATTGCAGCGTAACAAAAAAATACTGAACCGAGACCACTTCCAAGACAGTTCAAGAAAGGTTAGCCTTGCCGGGGAACTGCTGCGCAAGCTGCTGAGCAAGACTGTGAGACCGGCCTAGCATGTCGGTCATAGCTTCTAGGTGTAGCTGTTTAGAGATGAGGTTCTCATTGGTGTTCTCCGCAATCTTTCTTAGAGATAGGACTTCAAGTCGAAGTTGAGTTGCAGAATGCCTTTCAGCTAGAACTTGGGACTGAAGAAGTCGAACTGATTTAGATAATGAATTTTGTGAGCTTGTCTGACTGCTAGTCTCAAGTAACTTGAACACTGCATCAAGACAAGACTTTGGGGTTGTCTCGCTATCTTCAAGATGTTTTGCCTTCTTTGCTGCAATATATGTTGGGTTTGTCTCACAGCCTTTAGCAGACTTGTGCATGCCATCAGGCATATCACCCTGAAACAAAGTAGAGAGATGACCGGTTTTGCACGTGTATAAACAAAGATGATAATTGTGCTGTCAATTCCATCCAATTTCAAATTAGAAAATAAAGAGTAAGTTCAAAATATCAATAGCATTATTTGGCATTATTCATAATGCGGGGAGCTTCACCACACTACTGGATTACCATGTCAACATAACAAGCATAGATGAAGGGCAAAGAAAATCATTGTATCTATTTTGGATAATGTGCATGGCATGTTGTTCATATCATCAGCCACATCAGTAAGATAAAATAGGAGATGACAAGGTGCAAACGTGGGTTGCTTCACCACACACTAGATTATAGATCCACACAAAAAGGATACATATAGGGAGTATTAAGTAATGTGCATGGTACGAATAAGGAATTTGGTTTTACAAGTAAAACTTAGAACTTACGGTTCTTGCGAACATGCATTTTGGTAGAAACAGCAAACTAAACAGTAGTAAACGATAGGGAGTATGAGCAAATTAAACAGCAGTTGAGGATAAAGGCTTTAGAAGGACTGACTTACATTAACAGTTAACACCGGCTTTATAATGCCCTTCTCCATGTCAAGGGAAGGATAACTCAAGAATTTTAGCACAAAATCTTTCTTCATAAGCATTGCCTGTACTCTACATTTTGTAGAGAGTAATTATAGATATGATAATACTGGAAGGGATAGAGGATAATGAAGATAAGATGCAGATTGATGCTACATAATCAACTACCAATCCCTGGAACTACAAGCGCTACAGGACAAAATGTACTGACAAGAGCAATGGGCTACACTTCTGCACTGGCATTGTCTGTATTCTACTTGTTGGTAAAATTAAATATAGATCTGATCTTTTTTAGTAAATGGTGGGCGGGGGAGATAAGATGCAGAATGCTACACAATGAACCAAACCCTCTTCCCATAATACAAGAGTGTTTTGAACACTGGTGTACTGTACAAAATGTTCTTATATTATTGGACAGAGGGAGTAGCTGTTAATGTAAGTACAGTGGTAGACCACATTCAGTCCTTACAAGAGGACTGCAGAGCTACACCTCTTCAAAAGCATTGGGTTGATTAGAAATTTATGTAAGAGTCCATACGGATCTTATAATGTCCACCAAATGGACGATTACAAGGCTAACATGTGCAGTGATGCTACATAATCAAACAACTATGAAAGTAAGTATGGTCATACAGGGCAAGAGGTACTCACAAGAGCAATGCAGTGTGCAGTATAGTTGCGAGATTCTGTGGTCCCTTGAGAATGAATGTTCTTCTGCTAACAGTTTTCGTACAAGTGAGACATTAAGGCAAATGCAGAAATGTAGTTCAAATTGTGATGTGATAGCATAGACAGTACCTTACGCTGCAGCCCAGACCAATGTGTAACAAGATTATTCTACTCACCGTCGGATAAACGTAGCACTGGAGACTTTACAGAAATTAGAGGCTTGCCATCAAAGTGCCCTTGCCTCAGGTAGGAACGATACTTCATCAACAAGTGCTTGAAAAGCGAACCAACCCTTGCTCGTCTTCACAATCCAGTTTGCTCCTCGCCTATTTAAAAGAATGAAGTCTTGTGTCTTCTGTCAGCAGAAACATATGCAGTAATGACCATGAATAACATTAGTACATTACTTATGCGTAAGTTGGGAGGAAGACTGGAAATTTTTCTGTGTCTGCGGTATAATCTTTTCATGAAGGAAAGATGCGCACAAAGTTCCTGACAACAACATAAGCTTCATCTTCTAAACTGGGAAGAAATGGAACAGGGGTCCTATTTGCTGCAATTGGGGCTCTCTCTGGTTCGAAAAGGGATTTGGCAACTGGATTTGGTGTACTCTTTGCTGGAATGGGGGCTTTGCGTCGTAGAGCTGGTGCTATGGAAACTGGCATAATCATACTGTTTGCTGCAGTTGGGGTCTGCTAAGTTGGGGCATCAGAAATGACCAGTGTAGTAGGACTAGAGTCTGCTAGAGTTGGGGTGTTTTCTGGGTCAGGTGATATTGCAACTACACCTAATGGGCTATTTGATTTATCAGGTGCCACTACCTTTTCCAAATACTTTGCTTGTGCTCCTCCATGATCAGCAATCGCCCTCTTCCTTTTGAACGTCTGATACACAAGAACATCATTCACATACACGATGTGTAAACTAAGCTAATGGCAGTTCAACAAAGTAGAAGCAATGCAAAGCATCAGTTGCAAGATATGTGCGAGCAATGTAACCTTGGAAAGTTAGAGCAAGTACCTTGATGGGTGAATAAGATAGGGCATCTTCCTCTGAATCCTCCACTAGGGAGCTACATTGACTTAGGTCTCCCTCTAGCTCAGAATCACTGTTAGGATCATATTCTGAGCATGAATCTATAGGTGGAGAGCCTTTGCATTGCATTGCATCCAGACTTGATTTCAGTCCCTTAATGCCAAGTTTGACAGCCATGGCATTGTTCTGCTTTATTCTTTTCATGCGCGCAAGCTCATAATCATTATGATGCTGTTCAGAATCTGAGATTCAACAAAACATAAAAAGTAGTTAGATTATCTATGGAATGCATTGCAGATTCAACTCGAAGAGTGTCTCCCTATAAACCCCTGCATACACAAAGTTCACCCCCCCCCCCCAACCATGCTGACCAGACCACACACAGAAATACAAACCCCTTATGTCTCTATAACAGGCAGGCACACATTTCAAAACTGAAGTAGGAACATTAGAATCATATGAAATTCGTATTTGAACAAATAAACTAAGCAATTATGAGTGGCATAATGTTTAGCTTCAAGGGTGGAGTGTCGGTAGTGCGACACAAAGCAAGGAGGCAGATTGTATTCCATGTAAAAGATCGAAACCTATGTAAAAGCGGGAAATGACACTTTCTTTCTATACAATGCAGTGTTCGTTGCCCACACATGATGGAAGAGATCACATAGAGAAATACTATTCACTCATGTCTACGGTTCCAGTATTTACAAACAGGGTGGTCCACCCTAAAAGAATAATGACAACAAATATGACAAGGCAAGCATAGATGTAGTGAATCAATCATTTACTTGTGAGCTTACTAGGACAAGTATGCAGAATTGTAACTGCAGTAAGAGACCATCCAAAATCTGAATGAAGAAGTTTGTCTAGCACTTATTGTTTGCAACTAATCGATGTGAATAATTGGATATTATATCAGATGAGTAAGAAAGACAAGTAAAATTGTCAACAAACCTGGCTTGCAGTAGTAACCTGGGTCAATGTCACTACGACCAACAATCCAAAATGACTAGTGTCAGTTCCGAGGGCCGGAATTTTGAAAACCCTGTGAACTTTAGAGGTACTAAAGATTACCGAAATACATCTGAACCAGTAAGTGTAGGTAGCACTGAGCACACAACAGACCCTAGTGATAGTCTTGCCTAATGAGTAATGAATCAATTAGAAAATGGGTGATGAGGAGTGGTTGCTGAGTGTTGAGGAAGTATCTTAGGATAAATCGGGTTGGCTTGGTGAGTGCTGCACGCCTGAGCCCTGAACGGGCCGGGAATGTAGGCACGGCAGCGCGCCCGGGCAGTGGTGACGCTGTTGGGCGAGCGGCTCCTGGCCTCCTGTTAGTCCGATGTCTCCTCCTAGAGTCATGCCGTCCGGGGATGGCAAGTCGCCGGCGAGGTAGGCAGCTGGGGGCGAGTAGATATCAGAAGCGCGCAGCAGAACAGAGGGGAATCGGGGCCTGGGACGACCCAAAATCCCAGGGTGGGCCGGCCCGCCGTGGGCACC
The DNA here is from genome assembly GCA_963921465.1 of Triticum timopheevii. NCBI lineage: Eukaryota > Viridiplantae > Streptophyta > Magnoliopsida > Poales > Poaceae > Triticum > Triticum timopheevii. The sequence goes on from OY997271.1 coordinate 91,864,399, forward strand.
CTGTAGAGATACACACCCGAGCGGCAAACATGCATTTTTGAAACTAATTTAGGAACATTTAGCTAACCAATTAAACAACTCTGTTTTAATAATATCATATTCATATTTGAACAACTAAGCTTGTTTAGCTTCATGGGTGGAGTAGTGTTATTATGACACAAAGCACGTATTCTGATTGTATAGTGATCATAAAAGGGGGTAACTCTAAGCATATTTTTTTAGCAAAAGAGGGTTTCCCCTCCGATTTATATTAAAGAAACCACCACAGAACCAACATGAGATCAATTAAACCCTAAGCATGATCAATTAAACCGTATTATGGCTGTGCCATGGCAGATTTGAAGCTGCAAACTGAAGAAATGATATTTAGCATCCATTGTTTGCTTCGAACTAAGAACTAAATTCTAAGAGCTGAAAAGAAAGTAGAGTAACCAAGGTAAGATCTATTTTCTGGTTGAGATCAAAAAGTTGAGGAGATATGAAGTACCACCTCTCTTGTGGCGCCGTGTAGGCATCCGGGGTGCGATGGCTGTCGGTGGCGTTGAAGCAGATCTGCGACGGTAGACGGGTGCATCGGGGGATAAGTCCCGTTGCGGTGGAAGAGAAGGTCGTGTGAGCGGCCCCGGCGAAGAGGACGACGGCGCTGATGAATCGAGAGGATGCGATGCAAGGCTATTGGTCCGTTGCCGTGGATGAGAAACGTCCATCTCTAGCAGTGGACGACGCGGTCTTGGTAGGCGCTCCGGCATGGTGGAGGATGGTGGCGATGGATGTGGTGGAGGACGGCGGCGATGGATGGGGTGGCGGATGGAGGCTGGTGTGGGGATGGGGTATTCTAGCGCGGACGGTGTATGAATCGGAAAATGGAGGGAGAGGTACGGGGAACCATGTTTTTGGGACGCGCCTGTCTGAAATATGGGAAAGTTACGAACTTAGCCCCCGTTTAAAATTTGGACGTCTCATCGATTGGGGATAGGATGGTAATCTCGCATCTCGCCAATATTTACCCAGAGCAATTTTGGGCGAGGAAAGGGTGGTTGGCGCCCACGGTGTATGAACGGGGCTGACAGGTAGGGCAGTTGTGTCACGTCTGAGTGAAGTTACAAACCTGCCCCTATTGAAAATATTTGCCTACATCGATTTCGGCCGAGTCAAGTTTGTTTTGCCGCCCACCGTGTATGAATGGGGAATGGAGGGAGAAACAGAGGTCTTTCGGACGAGCTTGAATCAAATGTGTTTTGCCGCCCATGTTTGACGCCCACCGTGTCGGAATGGGCTCAGAGGCGGTCGTGTCACGTCTAACTACAGTTACTAACCTACCCCTATTTAGAGCAGTGGAAATCGGGCCGATGGATTGTCTATATAACGGGTAGACACTAATTTCCATCTCCCAAACACTTGGCTTTGGGCAGCCGACATGGGAGTGGAAATTCTGCCGCTTCTTTCGAATTTTGGGACAATAAGCATCCACGTTTACCCTGGCAACTAAATTCGAATCCATTTTGTATTCCTATATCAATCTTTATAAATCATTCTACGTGTTTTTACATATCTTCAAAAGGACGACAAAGATGTATTCCACTGTCATATATGAATATGGTTTACAAATGCCGATACTCAAATTCAGAAGCTAGAATCCAATTTAAGGTGAATTCGAATATTTGGAACACTTCATGTCCAACTCAAATGTCACATGCAGCATAATGTGTACTCCCATTTAGATATGTACACAAGCGATGTATCAAGATTGAAATACCGAGTCAATCAACAAAGAATGTACAGAACTAACAGACATATAAACACTTATAGAGTATATGGATCAATAATATCTACTAACATACATAAGCCAGGCCGTTGTACTTTTTTTGGCTACAACAGCATCCTTTTTTTAGCCAGCATCTTGGCCCTTTCTGATGCGTGCCACTTATGGTCCATCTATACTACTACTATTGCGGAATGCACATTCAGCCCGATTGGCATATTTGTAGGTCTCGCACAGCAATCCAAATGAAATGTCTCTGAGTCTTATCGATTAATACAGACTTGTGCTCAAATAAAATTACAAACCAAAAAACCAAAAAAAAATTATTATAAGATCTATAAAACAAATGGTTTGATTGATTACATGAACAGACAACACAAAGGTTATTCAACGATGGAAAGAACATTTCACCTATGATTTACCAAGTAGGAATTTAATTTCCTTTCTTCCTTCAGGACCTTAACAATCTGGTCAGTCTCAGCTTGCTTCGTTTTGAAATCCACCAAATATTTAATAGTTGTCTTGAGTACTGCTTGTGATTGTGCTGTTTGCTTCCTCAACATGTCAACTCCATCTCTAAGTGCAGAAGCAGAATCTCTTTCTACCACTAGTTTAGCCTCTAGAGCATCAGCAATTGGCAATTCATGATGCACGATTGGGCCGATGCCACTGTTGTGGGATCATGCAACGTCCATGGTGACCTCGCTCTTTGATCTTGGGCTAACCTGTTTTGCCATTAAAGTTCCGATTGGATTCAGAAAAGTTGAAGTTAGCAAAAGATCTCAACTGGGAGTTATAACAGCAAACCAGTTAAACAAACAAGGAATTAAAGAGTTTCAATTGGATGTTGAAAAGTAGTTATTAACATCATTGTAACCCACTGTTGCAGCAGTAAAGCAGTTAAACAAACAAGTAGATATTTAAGTTAAGGCAAACATGTAATTCTTAACAGTAAGTATCAAACACATATATAGGCACAGTCTACAATATGATTAACAGGCTGTGGCATTATGTAATCAGTAGAAAACTAAATTAAGCCAAGCAACGTAATTGAACAATTTTGCAATAAGTGGCTAACTAAAATTCCGAGAAGCAGGTAACAGAACTTATGCTAGTTCTTTGTACAGGCACACTGCAACTTCTTTTTCGCTTACAAGGTTGTACGAAGGAGTCCATGGCATCAATTGCTTGGATACGCAGTCCCAATACTTCTTTCTTCCCACACTGCATTGGTAAGTCGAATGGTTAATCTGGTAAGATGGTGCATCCTTGATATGTTATATGAGGACGTGTAGTCAGACTAGTTGTAGCCACACACATCACACTGGCTTTTACTATATATTTCATGTGATTACTTTTGGCATATCAAGATCTAAGCAATCTATAATAGGATGAAAAGACTGGCATCCTTCACATTATTGGCGAACGCAGTTCATAGAAACAAGCAATTCAACCATTCTGTGGGTAAATCAAAAGAGCCACTGGAATATTTTTCACTACCCAATCATACACGCAAAAAGGGGTGACGCCACCATAGGGGCTGGTATGGGAGGCCACCTCAGGTGGCTGGAAAGTGTGCACCTAGTTTGAGTCGTCCAGGTTGGCCCAGGCTAGTTTTGTTTGTCCCAACGCAGGAGCAGGAAATGTAAAAAATGAAGAAAATGTTTCAATTTGGATGGGACAATAACATAAGTGCAAGGCAGGCCCTATAGCAGGCTCGCGGCCCAAACAAGCGCCTCCCATATCGATCGACAGCAGGAAAAATCCCAATTGATTAACTCCAGCCTCCAGTCTGGTTCCCTTCTAACCTAGCCGCCGCTGGACAGACCGACATAGCACTTCCTCGCGCCCTCGTTGGAGGGCGATCGCCGGTCTTCAAGCGAACAGAAGGACAAGAAGATGAAGATCCAACCCTGGGTGTAGACTGCGTGGGAGGCAGCGGCGGCAGCACGGGCATGGCATCGAACTTGCGCAAATAGACAGTCGCAGCTTGCAAGAGTAGCATGCGCAACGAGCAGGTACATCACATCCCTGATTATATCTAATTCAACTCTTCAATTTCTGGCCAATAGTTAAACCTGACGGTGTTGTAAAACTGCTTGTATGTAGGGAATCTATGAGAAAATGAAACCAATTTCTACTTATTTTATAACTCCCCCAATCAATACTGAACTGACTGAATTTGATGTATCTAATCAAGTTTCCGATGCAAACATACAAGCTCATGTTGTTCTTGAGCCTGAAGTGTCTAATGAATAGACTGCTAATGAAGGATTTGATGCAAACATTTTACATCCTCCTGGTGATGAACATATAGTGTCTAATGAGGGATCTAATGCAAGCATTTTGCAAGCTCATTGAAGGATTTAGTGTCTAATGATGATCTGCTATGTTGAGAGAGACAGAGATTTCCAGGCATTGATGACAAGCAAATTATAGTGCATTTTCATAGCTTGAGGAAATGTCGAGGCCATCTACCAGAAAGTCCCCGTATCATGACAACATAGCATAAATACTTTTTTAATCTGTTGTTTGAAACTATTGGCATACTTGTGCAGGATAGATATATTCACATGCAGTTTGCGCACTGGTTATAGGTGCAATTATACTTCGATATTTTCAGCCAGAGACGAATAATTCAAGTAGGTACAGACCATGTTTGCAGTCCTTGTACACCATGTTGCATTTTGTGTTTTTTGTTGCTTGCATCATTTAGTGTTTATAATCTGAACTACTTTGGATCATTAGCTGGTTTTCAAAGTGCATGTAGCTTCACATTTCTCAAGTTATGTTGATTTTCGGAGTGCAAGTGCCTTCGTATTTTTTAAGTTAAATGTTTGCCCCTGGTAACTTGAATTCGTGGATCCACCACTGCACACAAATCATACACGAATGCTCGTATGAATTAAATGAAATGCAGGGACTTACACTAGCTCATTGTACAGGCTCACTGCAGCTCTGCTTGCGCTTGGGATGTTCCATGTACAAGTCCATGTTACCACTTGATTGGATGTGCAGGCCTTGTGCTCCTTGCATCACCCTCTGCATTTTTGACACAGCGAATGGTTGATCAAATAAGAGGAATCAACCTTGATGTTGTACCGGAGGACAGATACTTACAAGGTTATATGGGTGTGCAGGATGTGTACCAGATCCCATAGCGACGTCATGCTTCGCTAAAAAATGGATTTGCTTGTTTCAGATGATATCTCCAGAAGAAATAAGAGTTAAAGTCAGAGTTGCATAGGCGTCTAAGCTAAGAGAGCAGTGAAAGGATATCCAAACATCGTCGGAACAGTGCACAAGGGAGTGATGTGTGGATACCTAATTCGGGCCGGCGTTTGGGCATGATCGCCTAGCTAGAGTGCGGGTCACTTCAGAGCCGTTGAGGGTGATGCGCTGGCGTTGGCTGGCCACGCACGGATGTAGATCTTGAGTGGCAGCGGAGCGCTACGATGTGGTGGACGAGACCGTTGGTGAAGCCCCAATGGCCTCGGGGGGCGGAGGTGCAACGATGTGCTTGGTGAAGTAGCCCCGGTGAGCTGGGAGACGGCATCGGTGAAGCGCACTTGATGCGGTGGAACTCGGTGTCTGTGAGGCACGTCAGTTGCGGCGGCCGATGTTGTCGGTGGACCACCCAGTGCGGTGGACGAGGGCGTAGATGAGGTAGCTCTGATACGGTGGTGAAGCGCGACTGTCGTCTTTGTTGTCATCGTCTGGCACATCGGTGGGGAAAGAGACGAGACGAGGGGCGATTCGAACTTTGCTTGGGTTGGCGGCGAATTGGGGATTTGAGCAATCTGGGCGCGGAAGGGGACGGTGGAGAAGAGAGATTTTGCAGGGCTGGAATTGGGGCCGCCAGATATTTCAATCTGAAACGTGGAAGAGCAAACTTATTTTGTCGTCGTCCTTTTGGGGGGGGGGGCGAGGGAGGTGAGGGAGTCCTGGATTAGGGGGTATCCGGACTGCCGGACTGTACACATCGTCCGGACTATAGAAGCGTCAAGATACAAGACTCAAGACTTCGGCTCGTGTCCGGATGGGACTCTCCTTTACGTGGAAGACAAGCTTGGCGATCCGGATATTATATTTCCTTCCTTGTAACCGACTCCATGTAAACCCTAGCTCTCCGGTGTCTATATAAACTAGAGAGGATGGTCCTTAGAAGGCGATCACAATTACAATCATACCATCATAGGCTAGCTCTTAGGGTCTAGCCTCTACGATCTCGTGGTAGATCTACTCTTGTACTACACATATCTTCAATATTAATCAAGCAGGAAGTAGGGTTTTACCTCCATCGAGAGGGCCCGAACCTGGGTAAACATTCTGTCCCTTGTTTCCTGTTACCATAAGCTAAGACGCACAGATCGGGACCCCCTACCCGAGATCCGCCGGTTTTGACACCGACATTGGTGCTTTCATTGTGAGTTCCTTTGTGTCGTTGCTTCAAGGCTTGATGACGTCTTCAATCACCAACAACACGGTCCAGGGTGAGACTTTTCTCCCCGGATAGATCTTTGTGTTCGGCGGCTTCACACTACGGGCCAATTCACTTGGCCATCTAGAGCAGATCGACAGCTACGCCCCTGGCCACCAGATCAAGTTCGGAAACTTGAACTACACGGCGGATATTCGCGGAGACTTGATCTTCGATGGATTCGGCCCTGTGCCGGGAGCGCCAGACAGTCATGACGAGCACGGCCTAGACCAGCCGTTTTATAATGCTCGGAACATCATCCCTGCAATAGCCCTGGATTTAAATCCGGAACAGGTTGTGTTGCCCGAGGACGGAGGGGTAGACCCCGCCCCGAAGGCCGCATACTCATCGGCGGTGGAGCCGAACAAAGGTCTAACCTCTGTGGAGGCCTGCAACCCCGGGCCCCCAGACTCGTGTCCGGTCGTTGGTCCCGGCCCGCACACGCTGGAGCCAGCCGAGCCAGGTTGGGCTCCGGTAATGGAGTTTACCGCTGCGGACATCTTTCAGCACTCGCCCTTCGGCGACATGCTGAACTCATTAAAGTCTCTCTCTTTGTCAGGAGGCTCCGGGCCGAACTATGTCCGGCTTGAGTGGGAAGCAGGCGACGAAGGAATTCTCTGCCCACCCACCACCCACTTCATTGCCATGATCGATGATTTAACCGACGTGCTTGACTTCGACATCAGAGACATCGACGGTATGGACGACGATGCCGGAGACATACAGGAGCTGCCGCTCACAGGGCGGTGGACAGCCACTTCTTCATATGATATATATATATATATATATATATATATATATATATATATATATATATATATATATATATATATATATATATATGGTGGACACTCCGAAAGAAACCAATGGCGATGAGGCAACGGAGGATAACCCCTCCAAGAAGAAAGCAAAGCATGGGCTTCGCTAGTGCCGCTCCAAGCCCCGCCAAGGTAATACCGGCACCGGAGATGATAATAATCCGGACGGTGTCGATGATGAAAACAACCCCGATCAGCCCGCCTTCGAGTAGGCCGAGCAGGAAGACGGGCAGGATAGCCCAAACGAACAGGCGACGGACTGATACGTCTCAAACGTATCTACTTTTCCAAACACTTTTGCCCTTGTTTTGGACTCTAACTAGCATGATTTGAATGAAACTAACCCGGACTGACGCTGTTTTCAGCAGAACTGCCATGATGTTGTTTTATGTGTAGAAAAGAAAAGTTCTCGGAATGACCTGCAAATCCACAGAGGGACTTTTCAGAATTAATAAGAATTTTTGGCGAAAGAATTAGGGCCAGGGGGCCCAAGGCCTATCCACGAGACAGGGGGCCCCACCTAGGGCGTGCCCCCTATCTCGTGGGCCCCCCGGACCTCCTCCAACATCAACTCCAACTCCATATATACAGTCTCGCGGAGAAAAAAATTAGAGAGAAAGTTTCATCGCGTTTTACGATACGGAGCCGCCGCCAAACCCTAATCTCTCTCGGGAGGGCTGGTCTGGAGTCCGTTTGGGGCTTCGGAGAGGGGGATTCATCGCCATCGTCATCATCAACCATCCTCCATCACCAATTTCATGATGCTCACCGCCGTGTGTGAGTAATTCCATCGTAGGCTTGCTGGATGGTGATGGGTTGGATGAGATTTACCATGTAATCAAGTTAGTTTTGTTAGGGTTTGATCCCTAGTATCCACTATGTTCCGAGATTGATGTTGCTATGACTTTGCTATTCTTAATGCTTGTCACTAGGGCCCGAGTGCCATGATTTCAGATCTGAACCTATTATGTTTTCATCAATATATGTGTGTCTTGCAAGTCTATAGTCACCTATTTTGTGTTATGATCCGACAACCCCGAAGTGACAATAATCGGGACACTTCTCGGTGATGACCGTAGTTTGAGGAGTTCATGTATTCACTATGTGTTAATGCTTTGGTCTGGTTCTCTATTAAAAGGAGGCCTTAATATCCCTTAGTTTCCACTAGGACCCCGCTGCCACAGGAGGGTAGGACAAAACATGCCATGCAAGTTCTTTTCCATAAGCACGTATGACTATTTACGGAATACATGCCTACATTACATTAATGAACTGGAGCTAGTTCTATATCACCCTATGTTATAACTATTGCATGAGGAATCGCATACGGCATAATTATCCATCATTGATCCATTGCCTACGAGCTTTTCATATATTGTTCTTCGCTTATTTACTTTTCCGTTGTTTCTGTTACAACTACTACAAAAATCCAAAAACATTTATCTTTATTGTTGCTACTGTTACCATTACTATCATACCACTTTTGCTACTAAACACTTTGCTGCAGATACTAAGTTATCCAGGTGTGGTTGAATTGACAACTCAACTACTAATACTCAAGAATATTCTTTGGCTCCCCTTGTGTCGAATCAATAAATTTGGGTTGAATACTCTACCCTCGAAAGCTGTTGCGATCCCCTATACTTGTGGGTTATCAAGACTAATTTCTGGCGCCGTTGGCGGGGAGTACAGCTCTATTCTCCGAGTCACTTGGGATTTATATTTGTTGATCACTATGAAGAACTTGAAAGACGCTAAGACCAAGATTTTGCCCTCAACCACGAGGGGAGGTAAGGAACTGCCATCTAGCTCTGCACTAGATTCTCCTTCCGTTATTGATAGGCTTGCGACACCTAAACCTGCTACAGCTATGAATTCTGATATGTTGCATGTTATTGATGATGCCACTTCTGCTATGCATGAAGAAACTATTTATGTGCGTGATACTACTTTGCCATTAGGTGAATTTCTTGATGAACAACTTGCTAGAGTTAGGGGGGATGAAAATGTTGAAGAACCTATTATTGATGGTAGTGATGATGAATGTTCCCCCAATGATTATGTATTACCTGTTGTTCCTAAGGGTTATGTTATGAACAAAGAAGCTGTTGAAGCTATTCTTGCTTGCAATGATAGAAATGATCTTAAGAAATTATTAGCTAAATGGAAGCAGCAGTCTCTTAATGCTAGAATGAAAGCCGGTCCTGCTTTTGCTACTTCACCTATCTGTGTTACTGATAAGGATTATGAATTCTCTGTTGATCCTGGTATTATTACTTTAGTTAAATCTGATCCTTTTTATGGCCTTGAATCTGAAGCTGTTGTGGCACATCTTGCCAAGCTAAATAATATAGCCACCCTATTTACTCATGATGAGAAGTCTTGCTATTTATATATCCTTAAGATATTTCCGTTCTCATTAAAGGGTGATGCTAAGACTTGGTATAATTCTCTTGCTCCTGGTTGTGTGCGTAGTCCCCAGGATATGATTTATTACTTCTCTACTAAATATTTCCCTGCTCATAAGAAACAAGCTGCCTTGCGGGAAGTATATAATTTTGTGCAAACCAAAGAAGAGAGTCTCCCACAAGCTTGGGGAAGGCTTCTCCAGTTGCTTTATGCTTTGCCTGATCATCATCTTAAGAAAAATGAAATACTTGATATCTTTTATAATGGACTAACCGATGCTTCCAAGGACCACTCGGATAGTTGTGTTGGTTGTGTTTTTAGGGAAAGAACAGTCGAAAAGCTGAAATATTATTGAATAATATGCTGATTAATGAAAATAATTGGACTCTTCCCGAGCCAGTTCCTGAAGTAATTCCTGAACCAATTGAGCCAACTCCTGAGCCTATTCCTAAACCCATTCCGAAGAAGAGAGGTGTTTTATTTCTCAGTCCTAAAGATATGCAAGAGGCAAAGAAATCAATGAAAGAAAAAGGTATTAAAGCTGGAGATGTTACGAATTTACCACCTATTGAAGAAATACATGGCCTGAATATACCGCCTAAAGAACCACATTGTCTTGATAACCCGACATAGGTAGTAAAGGTAAATTCTCTCTATAGATATGATAAAGTTGAAATGCCCTCTACTAAATTTCATAGCCCATGCTTAGATGAATTTGATGACTTTATGGCTAGACAAGAAAGTTTTAATGCTTATGTTGGTAGAGAGTTAAAGAATAATGCTTTCGAGATAGGACGCGTAGGTGATAATCTGGCTAGATTTAAAGATGAACTTCACCGTGTTAGCAAATATGCTTCTATGGTTTCTACTCAAGCTGAGCAAGTGCTCAAGGCTCAAAATGATTTGCTTGAGGAATTGAATAATAAAAATGACTTTGCCATTAGAGTGGCTACTAGAACTGGTAGAATGACTCAGGAACCTTTGTATCCTGAAGGCCACCCTAAAAGAATTGAATAAGATTCTCAGAATAATAATCTAGATCTTCCCAGTTCTTCTAAGAAGAAGAAAAAGAAAAATGATAGGGCTTTGCAAACTTCTAGTGAACCTAATATAGAAACACTTGAGAATCCAAATAATACTTCTATCTCTGATGCTGAAACGCAATCAGGTGATGAACATGAACCTGATGATAATGCTAATGATAATGTTCATGTTGATGCTCAACCTAGTAATAACAATGATGTAGAGATTGAACCTGCTGTTGATCTTGATAACCCACAATCAAGAAACCAACGTTATGATAAGAGAGATTTTGTTGCTAGGAAGCATGGTAAGGAAAGAGAACCATGGGTTCAGAAACCCATGCCCTTTCCTCCTAAACCATCCAACTCAAAGGATGATGAGGATTTTGAGCGCTTTGCTGAAATGATTAGACCTATTTTCTTACGTATGCGCTTAACTGATATGCTTAAAGTAAATCCTTATGCTAAATACATGAAGGATATCATCTCAAATAAAAGAAAGATACCGGAAGATGAAATTTCCACCATGCTTGCTAATTACACTTTTAAGGGTGGAATACCAAAGAAACTTGGAGATCCGGGTGTTCCAACTATACCATGCTCCATTAAAAGAAATTATGTTAGAACTGCTTTATGTTACCTTGGAGCCGGTGTTAGTGTTATGCCTCTCTCTTTATATCGTAGACTTGAATTGAATAAGTTGACACCTACTGAAATATCTTTGCAAATGGCTGATAAATCAACTGCTATACCTGTCGGTATTTGTGAGGATGTGCCTGTTGTGGTTGCAAATGTCACTATCTTAATGGACTTTGTTATTCTTGATATTCTCGAGGACGATAGTATGTCTATTATCCTTGGTAGACCTTTTATTAATACTGCAGGGGCTGTTATTGCAACAAAGGCAATGCCACTTTTCATGTTAATGGCAATGAGCATACGGTACACTTTCCGAGGAAACAATCTCAAGTTCATAGCATCAACTCTATTGAAAAAGTTCCAACTATTATTTTTGGAGGTTTTGAATTTCCTCTCCCTACTATCAAGAAAAAGTATGATATTCTTATTGTTGGGGATTTTCATATCCCCGTTGAGGTAATTTAGTGTTGTTCAAAATTTCTCCGGTTCCGTGTTATTCAGAATGAGTTTGTTAACAAGACTCGATCAACCTTGTTAGCGAGTTCATTTTGATGACCACGAGATGGATGAAACTAGAAGGCACAACCTTCTGTACCCTCTTTTTACTTTCTGTTATTTAGAATAAATAAAGCAAAAATAGTATTATCTGTCTGTTTTCTGAATTATCCATGCATTAAAAAATAGTCCGAAAATAAAAGTGCTCCAAATGCCCTGCAAATTTAGTATGATTTTTTCTGGAATATTTGAGGATTTTAGGCACTGAAAACACTTCAAAAGCGGCAAGCGCCAGGCCACGAGAGAGGAGGGCGCGCCCCCTCTGTAGGGCGCGCCCCCCTGTCTCATGGGCCCCTGGTGGCTCCCCTCCACTTATGCCAGCACCCACACACTCCATCTTCTACCCAAAAAAATCCCCATCCAGCTCAAGCCCGAGTTCTAGCTCGTTTTGCTGCGATTTTCGATCTCTTAGCTCAAAGCTCCATTCACAAAACTGCTTTGGGAGATTGTTGCTTGGTATGTGACTCATCCATTGGTCCAATTAGTTTTTGTTCTAGTGCTTTATTGCAAATCCTTGCTGTCTTGGTGACCCTGTTCTTGAGCTTGCATGTTAAATTTTTTAGGTCCCAAGTAATTCTAATGCATGATATGGCTCTAGGCACTTGTAGGAGTAGTTGCTATCAATCTTGTTTAGTTTTATGCACTTTTATTTTGAAGTTACTAAAATTTCAGAAATTTTCAGAAAATGTTGAGGAAACTTTTGAGGGGCTCTCCTAGCCAAAGTTCCCAGGAAAAACAAGCTAAAGAGAAGGAAAAAGTCAAGTATAATCTTCCTCGCTTAGCGGAAGTACGACCGTGTGAATGGCCCTGTGATGATTGCTTGAGAGAAGCTGGAATTTATGAAGACTTTTATGCTTTAATCGAGACTGCAGGCCTCACCGGTTTCATCAATGACCGAATCGATCATATCTCTTACTCACCAATACTTTCGTGCAAAACTTTTATTTTTATCCTAAGAAGTCACTGCCTGAAGTATCATTTTATTTATATGACGAGTTGAAAAAAATGTCTTTACGTCATTTTTGCACGGTATGTAGGATACCTTATGAGGGAGAACTAGAGGAACCCCATCGTGAAGATGTGGCTGGCTTTGTTAATATTATTGTTGTAGAAGAGCCAAAGAAGGGTTCCCAAGCAAAAGTCTCGAGCATACACTTTCCTGTTTTATGCTACTTTACCATATTTGCTAGTAGATGCTTGATCGGTCATGGGAATAGTGGAAACTTGACTGTTCCCGATATTATCATTCTTCAACATGCCTTGCTTGGAGACAATAGTTTTAATATGGGTGTCGTCGTTGCTAAACGGCTAGCCCTTAATCATACAAAAGGCCCCATATTCGGAGGTATCTATGATGCACGTCTTGCTAGACATTTTCAGATACCCATTAGGCACCATGAGGAAAAAGAGAGTAAACTGCCTCTTCACATTTAGATTACAAGAGCATGGTAGCACATAAGTTTATTGTTGATAACAAAGATAGGATGCTCTTGTATAAACTTAGATTCAATAAGAAACACTTTGAGATTATTATCTTGCCTGCACCTCTGTTGTTTGATTTGCTTGCAGAAAAATTCCTTGTCACACCTGAGGCGGTAAACAATCATCGAGCTCAAGCTTTTACTCCAGAACCTGAACCGGAACCTGAGCTGGACCCCTATCGTGCATCATCTGTCCAGTGGGATCCGGAGATGACCAACCAGTGGTATCCTGATTACACCTCTCATTACACCGGAGAGAGTAGCGGCGGTCCTTGGTATTAAACCAACTTAGGCCAAAAGCCTAAGCTTGGGGGAGTACGTATTTCTTACCGACTTTACATTCATGTTCACACACTAGTCGTCGGTGCTCATACTCTTCATTGTATTATCCATGCTAGTTTAAATTCCTTTTTCTAGTCTTTTTCTTGTGTGTTTGATAAACCTTGAGAAAAACCAAAAAAATAGTTAGTTTAATTTCCTTGCTTGTAGTAGAAATTAAAATGAAACCCCAAAAAGATTTCTTATTCTTCTTTTACTTGTTGGGAGCTTTCCCGTGTAAATAGTTTTATTTTCTTTTCTTTCCTTTGGGGGTCGAGAAGACCTTATTAAAAATGCTTAGTGGCTCTTATATGCATGATTGTATATTTAATTAGAGCCCATATTACTTGTCTTCTCTTTTGAATTGAATGCTTGCAGATTCCAGCTTAATCCAATGCACGTACGCTCTTATTATTATACACTTCGTTCGGTCGTGCGAGTGAAAGGCAATAATGACGATATATGATGGACTTATTGGGATGAGAAAAGCTAGTATGAACTCGACCTCTCTTGTTTTTGTAAATATGATGATTCATCGTTCCTGAGTCAGCTATTATGAAGTAAACATATTTGCAATGACATTTAGAGATTATAGTTACTTCTGCCATGCTTGATTAGCTATGAGTTATAATGGTTTACCTTGCGTGCGAACATGCTATTAGAATGATTATGATGTGGTATGATGGGATGGTATCCTCCTTTAAATGAATTGAGTGACTCGACTTGGCACATGTTCACGCATGTAGTTGAATCAAATCAACGCAGCCTTCACGATGTTTATGTTCATGGTGGATTATATCCTACTCATGCTTGTACTTGGTGTGAATTAATTTTAATGCATGCTTACGACTGTTGTCACTCTCTCAGTTTGTCGCTTCCCAGTCTTTTGCTAGCCTTCACTTGTACTAAGTGGGAATACTGCTTGTGCATCCAAACTCCTTAAACCCCAAAGTTATTCCATTTGAGTCCACTATACCTTCCTATATGTGGTATCTACCTATCGTTCCAAGTAAATTTGTATGTGCCAAACTCCAAACCTTCAAATGAAATTCTGTTTTGTATGCTCGAGCAGTTCATGTAACAACTAGGGTTGCCTATATCTTCCATGCTAGGTGGGTTATTCTCAGAGGAGTGGACTCCGCTCCTCATTCACGAGAAAGGCTCGGTAACCGGGATGCCCAGTCTCATGATCCAAAAATATCAAAGAAAATCAAAATAATTAAACAAAACTCCCCCAGGGCTGTTGTATGTTGGAGGCACTCGTTGTTTCGAGCAAGCCATGGATTGATGCTTGTTCGTGGTTGGGGGAGTATAAACCTTTACCATTCTGTTTGGGAACTGCCTATAATGCATTTAGTGTGGAAGATACAGCCATCTCATAGGTGTTGCATTGACAGCAAAAGTATGCCGCTCAAAATATTATTCAATCTCTATTTTAAAATCGAGCTCTGGCACCTCTAAAAATCCCTGCTTCCCTCTGTGAAGGGCCTATCTATTTACTTTTATGTTGAGTCATCACCCTTCTTATTAAAAGCATCCGCTGGAGAGCGCACTGTCATTTGCATTCATTATTATTGGTTTATATTGGGTATGACTTGACTGGATCTCTTTTACCATGAATTACAATGTTTAGTCAGTCCTTGATCTTTAAAGGTGCTATGCATTTATGTTGTGCGGTCTCAGAAAGGGCTAGCGAGATACCATTTTGTTATATCATGTTATGATTCTTTTGAGAAAGTGTTGTCATCCGAGTTTTATTATTATGGCTCGCTAGCTGATTATGCTATTGATATGAGTAATTGTGAGACCTTTGTGTTATTGTGAGTATGGTTAGTTCGTAATATTTGCTGAAACTTGAATGTTGGCTTTTCATGTTTACAACAACAAGAGCAAATAGAGTTTGTAAAAGTTTTTTGTTTTTCACTTTCAGTTTATCAACTGAATTGCTTGAGGACAAGCAAAGGTTTAAGCTTGGGGGAGTTGATACGTCTCCAACGTATCTACTTTTCCAAACACTTTTGCCCTTGTTTTGGACTCTAACTTGCACGATTTGAATGAAACTAACCCAGACTGACACTGTTCTCAGCAGAACTACCATGATGTTGTTTTATGTGTAGAAAAGAAAAGTTCTCGGAATGACCTGCAAATCCACGGAGGGACTTTTCAGAATCAATAAGAATTTTTGGCGAAAGAATCAGGGCCAGGGGGCCCAAGGCCTATCCACGAGATAGGCGGGCGCCCCCCCCTAGGGCGCGCCCCCCTATCTCGCGGGCCCCCGGGACCTCCTCCGACCTCAACTCCAACTCCATATATACCGTCTCGCGGAGAAAAAAAATCAGAGAGAAAGTTTCATCGCGTTTTACGATACGGAGCCGCCGCAAAGCCCTAATCTCTCTCGGGAGGGCTGATCTGGAGTCTGTTTGGGGCTCCGGAGAGGGGGATTCGTCGCCGTCGTCATCATGAACCATCCTCTATCACCAATTTCATGATGCTCATGGCCGTGTGTGAGTAATTCCATCATAGGCTTGCTAGACGGTGATGGGTTGGATGAGATTTACCATGTAATCAAGTTAGTTTTGTTAGGGTTTGATCCCTAGTATCCACTATGTTCTGAGATTGATGTTGCTATGACTTTGCTATGCTTAATTCTTGTCACTAGGGCCCGAGTGCCATGATTTCAGATCTGAATCTATTATGTTTTCATCAATATATGTGTGTTCTTGATCCTATCTTGCAAGTCTATAGTCACCTATTATGTGTTATGATCCGACAACCCCGAAGTGACAATAATCGGGACACTTCTCGGTGATGACCGTAGTTTGAGGAGTTCATGTATTCACTATGTGTTAATGCTTTGGTCCGGTTCTCTATTAAAAGGAGGCCTTAATATCCCTTAGTTTCCACTAGGACCCCGCTGCCATGGGAGGGTAGGACAAAAGATGTCATACAAGTTATTTTCCATAAGCACGTATGACTATTTACGGAATACATGCCTACATTACATTGATGAACTGGAGCTAGTTCTATATCACCCTATGTTATAACTATTGCATGAGGAATCACTTCCGGCATAATTATCCATCATTGATCCATTTCCTACGAGCTTTTCATATATTGTTCTTCGCTTATTGACTTCTCCGTTGCTTCTGTTACAACTACTACAAAAATCCAAAAACATTTATCTTTATTGTTGCTACTGTTACCATTACTATCATAACACTTTTGCTACTAATAACTTTGCTGCAGATACTAAGTTATCCAGGTGTGGTTGAATTGACAACTCAACTGCTAATACTCAGGAATATTCTTTGGCTCCCCTTGTGTCGAATCAATAAATTTGGGTTGAATACTCTACCCTCGAAAGCTGTTGCGATCCCCTATACTTGTGGGTTATCACGGACGGGTATCCGGAGGAGGACAACTACATGCCTTCCTCCGAAGACGAGATTACCCTCGGCGACGACGAGTTCGGTGTACCCGAAGACCCCACAGAGCAGGAGCGCTTCAAGCGCCGGCTTATTGCCACTGCGAGAAGCCTGAAGAAGAAGCAGCAGCAGCTTCAAGCTGATCAAGATCTACTCACAGATAGAGAATGTCGGATCTCCAAAGCAAAGCGACCGGGCGTGTGCTGGAAACAATGAAGGGAGGCGTCTAGTCGAAAGCCCCCCCCCCCCACCCAGAGCACAACAGTACGGCCGATCGCCCCCTACCATACAAACCACAACAATTCAATTGTCGTACCCCCAAACCTAGTAGTCTAGGGGCTCCATAACACATAAAGTCCCTGCGGGTATGAATTTACAAATAGCACCTTCTACAAGATGTCAGGTGCAAAGGCCAGGTTTATTGGCCCACCGCTCTAACGGTTGTTTTCAGATAACCAAATAAGGCCTCGTCATCGGCGCGTTCCCCACATACGGTATCACACCATACGCTAACAGGATGAACCACGTTGACTAGACTCCACGTGGTAAATCACTAGGCCAGCACCGGTGATACACTCACGCCTGCGTGCAAAGCCAAACCCCGCCCTTAGAAGCGGAAATCATACACCTGCCAGAGTAGCAAGTCGTGCTCACTTGTCAATATTTCGATATGACAGCCAACTATCCGGACACCAACTAAGGAGTCCACGTTGTTTCCTGGTATAGCAGCCGGGGTCACCAGGGTCCGATCAGGAACCTTTAGACCAACCACAGGAGGACGTTCGGCGGCCTCCGCGCATTTACCTTCACAAACTAACTTTTATGCAGAACAGGTTTGGCAGCATGGAGTCGGCCCGGACATACAAGGACAGGACCATGCAGGTAGAAGGCAGTTTGGATTCACTTTCGATCCATTCACAGCCCCCTCCAAAGTCCGTCCATCACAGGTTCCGCCAAAAAACCATCTCTTTTTCATAATCATAAATCGCATTCATATGCATAGACATATCATACTACTGCAATGCGTAGACTTAAATAAACATGCACCGACCATCGTTTATCATCGACGCCTCTTTGCCATAACAACGGCAGCCACGCTTCGTGTTATGCCTGGTTATGCCAGGGGCTTCAAGGTACGGCAATAAAGTTCGACCACCTTCTCGGTCGCTCGGCACCCCGAACTTATAGCACTATATGCATCCGCTCCGAATCATGTCTTGGGTCATTGGTTGGCTTTTCCCGGCTCCTATGTTTTGGTACCTTACGTTCCGTTCCGTCGGCTAAGGTAGCGTTGGGAGAACTACTGCGATTGTGTCCCGGTTCTGCCGGACGAGCACCTCAGTAGAGAAAGCCAAAAACCGACTGTCATGATGCAGCGAGAGTTGGTCAGCTATTCGAGAGGTTGCAAAATCCTTAAAGATTTATTCCGCATAACGCCACTATAAAATGGAGATTGTGACGAATCGGTCTCCCGATCAGGTGCCAATAGAGCCCCTAGTCCGGTCTTCCGAACACTAGGGGCTGCGCCGACCATACTCGAATTCCTATGGCTAAGTGAGAGTAGTAAAGCCCTATAGTCCGATTGTCTGGTTCGTGGTGAGAAACACCTCCTTATAAGGACCCAATCATGGGGTAAAGTATTTTCAGAAATACCCCGAACACCCCCGTACTTCTCACGTGGGGGCTGAAGCCGACGACTGGCCAACTCTCAGAATTTACATACAATAAACAGCCGCAAAGGAAGAACATATGTTCAAACAAAACAGGAAACATATAATAAAAGTGCCATTATCCCATATTACAAACATTGGCAAGAATGCCCTCAGGGAAATATAATGTCTTTGGTGCACTTATCCGCCGCCAGGCGGGCACCCTTCATTACACCTTCATAATACAGTTCGGGCTTGCGATGCTACTTACCCTCCGGCGGCCCCTCAGTTATCAGCTTCTCCGCATAAAGCTTCCCCCAATGCACTTTTGCATGGGCAAGCGCCATGCGCGCACCTTCTATACAGATTGGTCGCTTGATAGTATTAGGCCAAGGACAGGCACCCACAATCCGCTTCACGAGTCCGGAGTAACTGCTTGGAATTGGCTCTGTAGGCCACAGCCGGATAACCAAGTCTTACATGGCTAGTTCGGCCGCCTGGTGCAGTTCAACCAGCTGCTTTAGCTGATCGATAAAAGGCACCGGATAGTTCGGCGCCAGATACTGCGACCAGAAGTTCCTCCCTGCAGACTCCCTCTCCTCGGTCTGGTAAAATTGGGCAGCATCTGATATGTTGTGAGGCAGATCCGCAAACACCCCTACAAAATCAAGAATTCAGCTTGCCGCTTAGAGTTCTCTGCACTATCACGTAATAGTGGCCATAGATAAAATAGGCCTTACCAGCCGCAACTTTCCGGGCCTCCTGAATGTCTGGTATAGCACCTCGGGCTTCTTCTCGAGCATCTTCCACGGCTTGAAGAGCTTGGGAGAGTTCGGATTCTTTCCCTACTAGACTCTGCTCCAAGCTCTCGCTTTTCGTCACAGCCTCCTGGAGCTTCCGCTCAGCTGTAACGACCCTGGCCTCGTGTTTTTCGCGAAGCGCTTGTTCGGCGACAGCCTTCTCGCGGGCATCAGCCGCCGTCTTTTTCAACGCCTCATATTTGGCACTCGCTCCTAGGGCGCATGACATAAATACTTTTCAATAGGCACACTTATTCATTTGTGCCCAATGCAAGACAATGTTTAAACATTAGCTTGCTTCTCCTCTAATTGCTTCTTCACATGGCCAAGTTCTTCTTCGGCCCGTTCCAGGCTCTGCTTCAGTTCGGACACTTCCGCAACATGAGCGGCAGTCCTCTTCGCAGACGCCTGTTTTCAAACAAATGGGTATACATCACTAAACAAAGATTCCCATTACAATAGAAGGTTTGATCCCCTGCCTGGCTCTCTTTTGCCGGACAGTGCATCAAGGGCTACTCCTCATATCATGATGATTCTTTAAAGGTTCCTTAGAAACCATATCTCAAAAGCCTTTATAAGGCCAAGACAGGACTCATTCAGCCCGCTTTCGGCAGCCTAAATCTTTCCAACCACCGTACCCATAAGGGTCCGATGTTCATCGACGACGGACGTAGCAACGTCCACCCCGACACGACCCTGGTCTGCCTGGTGCACCTACATTTGAGAATGCAAACGAATCTTCTTTCATTTGCAAATGAATCTGTATGTATTACCATGCCCGTGTTTTCCTTGCAATAATTAGTCATTCAAAACGAGATACTCCCTCCATTCACTTTTGTAAGTCGTTTCAGACAACTTAAAATGAACTGTTTTGCACATTGTCTGAAATGTCTTCAAGGTCTTATAAAAGTGAACAGAGGGAGTACTATCAATTAATTAATGAGGAGTTATTTGAAAAAAATTGAAACGGTATCCATGCTAATGTGGATTAGAGTGTGTGTCACATAATTAGTTATTTGAATTAGAGTGTGTGTCACGTAGCGATCTCCAATTTTAACATGGATTTCGCTTTTCACTATATCCATGCTACTTTTTAATACAAATTCATATGTATATGATGAACACCATGGTAGTGAGAAAACTTTTGGATGGATTCAAAAATATGACCTACAAAAAAGCACAACAAATTGAGTCAATGTAAACTTTTCGAAACTTAGTATGGCACAAATTCGAAATAATTACTCGTATGAATGGTCCTCAGTTCAAATCTTACAATGTACACCGAATTGAAACATCGATGTTAAGTCTCGTACTATGTACATTCAACCACACCCCCCCCCCCACACACACACACTACATACTTCATGTATCGGTCAATCTTCCTCTCTTACCACCTTATGAAGCTATCGGTTTCCAACACACGTTCATTCTTTCTCTCCATGTTTCGATCTCTAAGTCTCTCAACTACACAACCCCTTTTTCCACTCTGTTACCAAATGTATTTACCTCACACACCCGCCATTGCACCCCATGTTGAGCTCTCTCTCTCCCCCTCTCCCTCTCACTCTATCGCGCTAAATACATGCATTGCCTATCTGGCCCTCCCAACCTCTCGTGCGCCCGCACGCACGTTGTATATCTAGGTCACTCCCTCGAGACTGTCTCACTCTTTCTTCCGCATGGTGGGCCACACTCGCTCAATCTTGCTCTCTTTATCTGAATCTCGTTTAACCTTGTTTTCTTTCACACACAAATGATATATCTCCCTGTTCGGGCCTCGATCGACACACTCTATACTCTCTCACGCAGATTGTCTATCTAGGTCAGTCCATCCAAGCCGCCGCCACTCTTTCGAACTCATGGCGGGCCATGCTCACTCAATCTCTTTCTCTCTCTGTATGTCTTGATTGACCTCGCTCTTTCTCAGACAAAAACGATGTATCACCATGTTTGAGCCCAATTCGACCTATTCACATTGTATACTCTCTCACGCACATTGTCTATCTAGGTCACTCTCTCCAACCCGTCTCACTCTTTCGATCGCACGGCGACCCTATGTGATCAATTGACCTTGCTTCCTCCCACGCACAAAATATATCTACACGTCTATGACTGGATCATCTCTCAAGCTCTATCTTATAGCCCTCACCCTTGCCAAAAGCTCAATCGGACAATATCTCTCCAGAGCATATATATCTGTTCAATGAATGTCGGACCACACTCACTTTGTCTCTCTATCTATATGTCTCTCGATTGACCTCGCTTTCTCACACCGTATCTTCCACGCATTGAAGCTACTACCTCTCCATCCCTCACAAAGCCGGAGCTATTTACATTGCGAGTGGCACTCCAACCTTGGATTAATTTGTGTAGGCATTTATTCCGATCAGTTTAGATTATATTTTCGTAGCATTCGGCCCACAACTACTCCAAACACCATTGCAACCCCCGCAACTCCCCTAGTTGATTTCCCTCTGGCTTGGTCATCGCTCTCTCGCACGTCCTTTCTCGCCTTCAACGTCGCACCATGGTATTATTGCAAAAAACTATGTTGTTCTCTTTAATTATTATAAATAAGCTACAAAACTGCACGCCAATAGTCCACTTGGAATGGAACAAAATTCGACCCACAAATTAAAGTGCTACAAACTACACATCGAGGGGCCCACATGTCATGAAACAAATTTGCACCCATATACAAATTAAAAAATAAAGGATGAGGATCAAACATGCGACCGGGCCTTCAAGCCGCACGTCAATAGGGAACATACGTAGAACAGCAATGTTTGTTGTACCCCCCTTTGTTCACATAATGTTTTTATATTACCACAACCTATTTAATGGATAACATGTAATATTATTTTTAGTAATATTCGCCTTCACTTACTGGTGGGTTCCATGTGTGCTCTCTCTCCTCCCCTCCTGCGTTTAGACGCACGGGCAAACACGAAGAACTCGCGGGCGATGTTGCCGTTGGCCATATCTGGACGTGTTCACAAGTCACGGCACCAGTTTCATGTACTAGCCGCACTAGTCAGTGTGTACGTGCAATGCACATTAATTTGGAAGTATATTAAGTGCATGCGGATATTAAGTAGGATATTATTTGCGTGTTATTATGTGATTAGCACTATTTTTGGCATGAAATTAACTGCAAGCTAAACGTGTTGAGCGCTCAACATTGAAGCAGTCTAGGTCATTGGATGACAAGGAATACATGTGGCTTGATGACGTTTTATATTTAATTTGATACGGCTCTAGTAGAACATTCAATTGATCAAACCATAGATTTCGTTCAGTATGACTCCAACTTTAAATTATACGATGATCGATATAAAATAAACGGAAATGATAAACGTTCCGATTTTAAGCATGGCAATCCGAACCTTTTTCATGGCAAATTTAGATTACGCGGCAGCGGCGGGGGCATCTTGCGACGGGAAGCGGCTCCTCTGCCGTGCTCTGTGTGTCGTCGGGCCACTAACCGACAGCGACGGCGGCGTCTTGCGCCGTTGTTGGCGTACTCCTGGGCGTTGGCCTAGCTTCAAGGAAGGCCAAAATGTTCTGGACTTCGGAGCGAGTCAACTGGCGGGAGGAGGCGGCTGGCGTTGGTGCAAGGAAGCAATTGACAGTGGCCATCCATGCCGCTGAGGGGGGCACTGGCACCCGCGAGGGGACAGGCGCTGTCAATGGTGAGGCGGAGACATTCGTGTGCACGGGCAACGACACGGGTGCACATGTCAGTGCACGCGCAGGCGCATGCGCTGGCAGGTGCACGGGCGCGTGAAAGTCAGCGGGGACCTCGTGGAACCCCGTGGGATCAAGCTCGGCGACAATGTGCGGCTTGCAGCCCATCAATGCCATGAGGATGGGCGCTGGTGCAGTCGGGGCAACGGGAGCCAGAATGGGAGCGGGGACAGGCGCGGCGTCTTCCCGCAAGGCCAGTTCAAGCTCGTCCCAAAGCGCCTTATGTTCTTGAGACTCCGGCTGGGTGTCTTCCTCAGGAAAATGGAACACTAGGGGCAGACCATCATGATGCAGCATGGCGTACGTTTAGGTCAGGCTAGTTGGAGGTAGACGACAGGAGAATCGGAAAGGAAGAGAGAAGATTGTAGAGATACCAGGTAGTGCGGGGTTGATTTTAAACTGCGGCACCAGCGACATTAAAAGTGGGAGCAGTTGGGAAGGGCTCGCCTCCCGATGAGCCTGCACAGCGGTCTGCTCGCACGCCTCCCTGTCAGCCGGCGCAGCGATCTTCTCGCACGCCTCCCGTCTACTCATCACACGCTTGCTCGGACGGCACTTGCTGATGAGAAGTGGGGACTCGTGGCGGCACGAAACTCCCACGGTTTCAATAGTGAAAACGTTCGCCTTAACGTGACAGGTCTTTGTTCCAAAATACCTTGGCTCTTCATTTGTGCAACTTGTCATAAGCAGCTTGTCTCAAATTGAAGAAAAAACTTACGAAGTAATATTTGTGCCATATCACGTGGCCATGCTCAGTTTCAAGAATTCATGCTCACTTTTGGATTTTCTGAAATTTAAGATCCAGGATTTGAAACAATATCATAACCTGCATCATGCAATAAATTTTCAAGCCGTACATCTGTCCTATTGTATTTCTTAAGAAAGGACTTGGTCAAACATTTTGCTTACTTAGACTTCAGACAAGTTATATATGCAGAGTAAAAGGATGATCCTTCTGTACCAGTGGATTGCCTGACATATTAACTCAAGTACTAGGCAGGAACAAACGGGCTCAATTCTGTGCTCATCCTAGTGTAGTAGTAGTAGTAGTAGTAGTAGTAGTAGTAGTAGTACTAGGCAATGCAGTTGATGGGTGACCTTGACGAGCGGCGACCGAGGGAATTGAACCGTGCTCGGCATGGTAGGTAGCGTTGTCTAGTTACTAAAGCATCCCTCTGTTGTTCATCGGTAGTCATTATGGACCGGGGACATGAGGGGAATTTCCTAGGGCTGGAATTCTGGCCGCCGGATATTTCGACTTGAAACGCTGAGGCTCGTCTGGTTGGGGTTGCCTAATGTGCGTACCACGCACGCCACCGAAGGACACGAGCCCGGTTTATTTATTTTTTTATTTTTTAGGATCAACAGGAGCCAAGGTCTGGCTGGTACGCCGTTGGGTCCTACCATTCGAGAATATGAAAGGAACCTTTTAAATTGCCGAACGAATCTATGTGTATTACAATACCCATATTTTCCTTGCAAATACTAATCTTAATGTGGTAATTGATTTATGACGAGTTGTTGAATTAGAGTGAGTTTGTCATATAGTGATCTCAACGTGGATTTCACATTTCATGGTATCCCTAGTAAGTTTTTCAATGCAAATTCAAATTTAAAAGATGAACAATATGGAGGTGAGAAAACTTTGTATGTATCAAGCATATGACCACACACACACACACAGACACGCACGCACGAACACAACAACAATCCAATAAGTATAATGCATCTATTTTTCCAAACCATGCATGTATGACACAAATTCAAAAATACTCCTATTCCTAGATATTAGTCTTTTAGAGAGTTCAACAAGTGACTACATACGGAGCAAAATGAGTGAATCTAGACTCTAAAATATGTCTATATACATCTGTATGTGCCAGTCCATTTGAAATCTCTAAAAAACTAATTTTTATAGGAACGAGTGGAGTAAAATGTAAGACATGCATGGTCCTCGGTTCAATATTTAAAATGAACATGAGACTGAAACATGAATATTAAGTCTAGTACTACAGTACATGCAAATGTTGTGTTTAGGCGGAGGTATGATTGTCGGGGGTCAACCCCTTGACCTTAGATAAAATTGTGGAACTCTGTTTAGGGTTGTTTAGATTATATTTGTCCCCACCCTCCCAACCACCGATTGGTTGTGCACCCCCCACCCCTCCTCCCCGGGAGAATATCATGTGCCCCCATACCTTAGATGCTATATGCCGATACGAGTTGCTTGGAGCTTATAGATCTGAGATATAGCAGCTCACATGATGTATCTTAATATTTTAACAGGAAACCTTGATTAGTTTGAGAATTGCACACAATTTGTACAAAAACTACTCAGATGCCCTTGGATTCCATATCCAACGACCTCGAAGCTCGTATCACCGTAGCATCTAAGATGAAGGAGGACATCATATTCTCATGTATGTAAGAATATCATGTGCTACCACACCTTAGATGCTTTGGTGATACAAGCTCTTCGGAGCCATTGGATTTGTGACCCAACACCTCCTCAGTGGTTTGAATGGTTTTTTGCAGAAAAGCCCCAAAAGAGTTTGGCCACTGCTTATAAGCACAAAGACTGCTCAGATGCCATTGGATCTCAGATCAAACGACCTCGAAGCTCGTATCACCATAGCATCCAAGCTGCGATAGCACCTTATGTTTTCTCGCACGGGAGTATATGAGGTGCTCCCGCACCGTAGATTCTATGGTGATACGAGTTCACTGAGATCTAACGGCCCACAGTAGGAGGTTTGAATGTTTTTGCAATATACGGCTGACAGAGTTTGGGAAATGCACAGAAAGTACAAGTACTACGCATGTGCCATCTGCCCACTAATCAGACGACCTAGATGATCATATCACCATAGCGGGTAATTAAGCTACGGGGAGCACCTAATATGAGCAACGGGGAGCCATTGGATCGAAGATGCAGCGGCACACACAAGGCCTGAATGTTTTATTTGCAAAAAAACCTTTGGAGAGTTTGTAAATTGTGCATAATTACAAAGACTACTCCCAAGCCATTGGAGCTCACTTCCAACGATGTAAAAACTCGTATCACCATGGTATCTAAGCTGCAGGGTGGATGTGATATTCTATGCCGCTGTCATTTTTGTTTGTAAACTTGCAAAATACGTGTAACTCGTGCCGTTACTTGTCTAACCGCGCAAAGTGTTTGTTCAAAAAAACACCCTACACTGGAATATCAGAACAACGCACGGGGGTCCCACTTGTCATTAATCAAATTTGGACCTAAAACTAACAAATCTGAAAGAGGAGATTCGAACTGGCAACCTGGACTAAAAAGCATAAGTCGATAGCCTGAAACAACAACGGTTGTTGGCTTTGTCCCATAACTTGATTTTATAAAGTATTAGGTTGAGTAGAGTAGAGGGAGTGCATCGTCAACACGTGCATGACCGTTGTCTCACTTACTGGTGGGTCCCAGGTCTGCAATCTCAATCTCTCCTCTCTCTCCATCGTCTAACCTTTGCACGGGCACACACAAAGAGCGGCGCTAGCTTGCCGTGGTGTTATTAAAACAACAACAAAAAGCTTGGAAAATAGAAGAATCGCCTAGAACAAGAGACGTTGTGGCTGGTCGAGACGGAGCTAACCACATCTATCCTCCATGCCATGTTTGCATGATGAAGCTGTGTGGCTAGTGGGGTGTTTTTGACCGACTGGCTGGGTCCCGAGGTCGAACCATAGGTACTAGAGTTACTTCCGACGTATGATACAGTACTCCCTTCGTCTAGGTGAGTAAGTCACCGTGACCAAGGAGGAGGGGAAAACGAGAGACCTTAATGTTTATTTGCTAATTAATAACATTGCATGCAATGAACTAACCACTGCATGTCGTGTTTGGTAGTCTCAAATCATTAAAAGCATGCACACCCCTCATCTCTTATTGGTTGATATGTCAAGAAACAAGAAACGAGAGAGAAGTTAATGCACCGCGCCTAAGTGTTTTGGGATTATTTGATTTTCGTAAGATGACTTACACACCTAGACGGAGGGAGTATATTTTTACATGCACATTTTTCCTCCGTGCCGAGACGTGGCACACCCTACCGCACGGTTTCGGGGTCCTCCCGGGTGGTGCACGCATATATTCTTCCTGACGTGGGACGCCCTACCACGCATTTTCTTGGTCTTCCTCGGTCATAGCACCGAAGAAAGTAAATGAGTCGTCAAATCACGAAAGACCACCTTTCCCGCCGAGTATATCAGTGAAGCACGGTGCCTAGCTAGTTGGGCTAGTTCGACCAATTAGCTAGGCCGCCGCCACATTTGTTTTTTCACACCTTTTTATCTACTTGCCGGCAGGTAAATTCAAATATCCACCGCGGTGTTGCTCTGGTGTTTGGGTGCGGCGGGATTTTTAATTTTTTGATTAACGGGAGCAGGCGCGGCAGGATTTTTAATTTTTTGATTGACGGGAGCAGGCGCGGCAGAAATTAGTCACGATGACTCCACCTGTAAAACCCACTGCTCCCTGATGTGAGAAGTCGTCGATTGGTGTTTTACCATGGTGAAAACCAAAAGATTCCCCGCTCCTCGGCTGGCTCCCTCCGCCTTCCCGTAGATTGCATTGCCTTTCAGCCATTTCACCCCCTTTGCTTCCTCTCCCCATTGCTTCTACCTGGTGCCATGGCGGCGCAGCAGATCACGAAGTCCGAGGTGAGGCGCCTGACTCAGGAGCTCCATGCCAAGGATGCGGAGCTCAGGGCCAAGGACATGGAGCTCCGTGAGCTCAAGGAGGAGAGGAGTGCCATGCTCCTCCGTTATGTGCGGGAGTTCACAGAGCCTCAAAAGCGGCAGGCGTCCACCACAAAGATGCTCGAGGCGTCGGCGGCGTTGCTGCAGAAAGCGGGAGATACAATAGGCCTTCAGGGGAGCCGGCTGGAGCATGAGTGGGCCGATCATGACGAGGTCCAGGATCGCCTCAGCCACTTGGTGAACCAAGTTGCCAAGCACGTGTTGCGGCTGCGCGATGCCTGCCATCACGCCAGCGCGACGATGCCGGCCGTCGGGCTAAACCCATTCGACCACCCGGTCGACTTCAACGAGCTGCGGCTTCCTGACCTGGTCTCCTTCTTCACCTATATCTTCGAGGAGCTGAGCCGTCTCCGCGCGATGGTGGGGGCTGAGCTGGACAAGGAGGGGTTGCGGGATGCCGTCGCCGTTGCCGGGCGAATCCTTTCAGGGCTCTGTCACCGGAATCCATTTGTGCCATTCGACACTAGCGGGCTCTGCGGGTCGTTGCACCCTGCATCACCAACGTCGTGCGCCTCGAGAAGCAGAGGGACTTCGGTGGTGTTTAGGCGCCCTCTGCATGGGCATGTCCATGTCTCGACGCAACATGACCATTGGATCAAACTCAGACGGTGCAGATCAGTCACTATAGCACAAAGCGTGTGGGTGTGTTTGGTTGCATTCTCATCTCAATATAGTTGTTTCCTCTTCGTGTATTTTTGTTAACCTACTAGTGTGGACTCATGCACCCTTCATGCACTCTGCCAAACACCCAAAAGTGGGTCGAGAAGGGAACTTTTGCTCCCATCCCGTGCACCCTTCATACGGAATTCCCCTTGCTTGCGTTGGTTTTCCTCGAAGAGGAGAGGGTAATGCAGCAAGTGTAGCGTAAGTATTTCCCTTAGTTTTGAGAACCAAGGTATCAATCCAGTAGGAGGCTCCTCAAAAGTCCCACGCACCTACACAAACAAACTGAGAACTCGCAACCAATGCAATAAAGGGGTTGTCAATCCCTTCGCGGCCACTTGCGAAAGTGAGATCTGATAGAGATAGTATGATAAGATAAATATATTTTTGGTATTTTATAATATAGATGCAAAAAGTAAAGATGCAAACAAAAGTAGATTGAAAGCAAATATAATAAGAGATAGACCCGGGGGCCATAGGTTTCACTAGAGGCTTCTCTCAAGATAGCATAAGTATTACGGTGGGTGAACAAATTATTGTCGAGCAATTGATAGAAAAGTGCATAGTTATGAGATTATCTAGGCATGATCATGTATATAGGCATCACATCCATAACAAGTAGACTGACTCCTGCCTGCATCGACTACCATTACTCCACACATCGACCGACTCCTGCCTGCATCTAGAGTATTAAGTTCATAAGAACAGAGTAACACATTAAGCAAGATGACATGATGTAGAGGGATAAACTCATGCAATATGATATAAACCCCATCTTGTTATCCTCGATGGCAACAATACAATACGTGTCTTGCAACCCTTTCTGTCACTCGGTAAGAACACCGCAAGATTGAACCCAAAGCTACACACTTCTCCCATGGCAAGAAAGATCAATCTAGTGGGCCAAACCAAACTGATAATTCGAAGAGACTTGCAAAGGTAACACAATCATACATAAAAGAATTCAGAGAATATTCAATTATTATCCAGAGATAAATCTGATCATAAACCCACAATTCATCGGATCTCGACAAACACACCGCAAAAAGAGATTACATCAAATAGATCTCCATAATAGAGGGGGAGAACATTGTATTGAGATCCAAAAAGAGAGAAGAAGCCATCTAGCTAATAACTATGGACACGTAGGTCTGTGGTAAACTACTCACAACTCATTGGAGGGGCAAGGATGTTGATGTAGAAGCCCTCCATGGTCGATTCCCCCTCCGGCAGAGTGCCGGCGAAGGCTCCAAGATGGGATCTCACGGATACAGAAGGTTACAGTGGTGGAAATTGTGTTTTTTGGTGCTCCTGGATGTTTTCAGGGTACTTAGGTATATATAGGAGGAAGAGGTACGTCAGTGGCTGCCCGAGGGGCCCACGAGACAGGGGGCGCGCCCTACAGGGGGCGCGTCCTCCTATCTCGTGGCTTCCTTGGCAGCTTCTTGACTTCCACTCCAAGCTCTCCGGATCACGTTCATTCCAAAAATCATGCTCCCGAAGGTTTCATTCCGTTTGGACTCCATTTGATATTCCTTTTCTTCAAAATATTGAAATAGGCAAAAAAACAGCAATATGGGCTGGGCCTCCGGTTAGTAGGTTAGTCCCAAAAATGATATAAATGTGTAAAATAAAGCCCATAAACATCCAAAAGGGGTAATATAATAGCATGGAACAATCAAAAATTATAGATATGTTGGAGACGTATGAAGCATCCCCAAGCTTAATTCCTGCTCGTCCTCGAGTAGGTAAATGATAAAAAGAGAATTTTTGATGTGGAATGCTACCTAGCATAATTAATAATGTAATTTTTCTTTAATGTGGCATGAATGTTCAGATCCAAGTGAATACAAAATAAAAGTTCATATTGATAAAATAAATAGTAACACTTCAAGCATACTAATCAAAGTAATCATGTCTTCTCAAAATAACATGGCAAAAGAAAGTTCATCCCTACAAAAGCATATAGTTAGGCTATGCTTCATTTTCGTCACACAAAGATGTTCCCAACTTCTATACCCCCGATGACAAGCCAAGCAATTGTTTCATACTTAAATAATCTCAAAGTTTTTCAACCTTTACGCAATACATGATCGTGAGCCATGGATATAGCACTATGGGTGGAATAGAATATGATGATGTGTATTGTGTGGAGAAGACAAAAAAGGAGAAAGTCTCACATTGACGAGGATAATCAACGGGCTATGGAGATGCCCATCAATTGATGTCAACATGAGGAGTAGGGATTGCCATGCAATGGATGCACTAGAGCTATAAATAAATGCTCAACAAAAGAAAACTAGTGGGTGTGCATCCAACTTTTTTGCTCACGAAAACCTAGGGCATTTGAGGAAGCCCGTCATAGGAATATACAAGCCAAGTTCTATAATGAAAAATTCCCACTAGTATGAAAAAGACAACTTATGAGACTCACTATATGAAAAACATGGTGCTACTTTGAAGCACAATATATGAGACTCACTACATGAAGAACAAGGTGCTACTTTGAAGCACAAGTGTGGAAAAAGAGATAGTAGCATTGCCCTTTTTATTTATTTATTTATTTATTTTATTTTCTCTTTTCCTTTTTTTTCTTTGGGCCTTTCTTTTTTTGGCCTTTCTTCTTTTTTTTCTTTTGGCCTTTCTTCTCTTTTTTTTCTTTTGGACTTTCTTTTTTTCTTATGATAATCACACTTCTATTGATTACAACATATAAATTACAACTCGAAACTAGAACAAGATATGACTCTATATGAATGCCTCCGGCGGTGTACTGGGATGGTGCAATGAATCAAGAGTGACATGTATGAAAAATAATGCATGGTGGCTTTGCCACAAATACAATGTCAACTACATGATCATGCAATGGCAATATGACAAAAGTAATGTATGTCATGATGATGATAAACGGAACGGTGGAAAGTTGCGTGGCAATATATCTCAGAATGGCTATGGAAATGCCATAATAGGTAGGTATGGTGGCTGTTTTGAGGAAGATATAAGGAGGTTTATGTGTGATAGAGCGTATCGTATCACAGGGTTTGGATGCACCGGCGAAGTTTGCACCAACTCTCGAGGTGAGAAAGGGCAATGCACAGTACCGAAGAGGCTAGCAAAGGTGGAAAGGTAAAAGTGCGTATAATCCATGGACTCAACATTAGTCAAAAGAACTCATATACTTATTGAAAAAAATTTAGAAGTCATCAAAAACTAAGTACTACGCGCATGCTCCTAGGGGGATAGATTGGTAGGAAAAGACCATCGCTCGTCCCCGACCGCCACTCATAAGGATGCACAAGCCAGGTACACTTCATGTTTCAAATTTGTTACATAACTTTAACCATACTTGCATGCTACGGGACTTGCTAACTTCAACACAAGCATTCTTTAAATTCATAATCACCCAACTAGCATGACTTTAATATCACTACCTCCATATCTCAAAACAATTATCAAGCATCAAGTTGATCATAGCATCCAATTCACTTTCTATGATAGTTTTTATTATACCCAACTTGGATGCTCATAATTCTAGGACCAACTTTATGATAATAGAAAAAACCATGCTGTTCTAAAAGACTCTCAAAATAATATAAGTGAAGCATGAGAGACTAGCAATTTATTCAAAATTAAGATACCACTTTGCTCTAAAAGATATAAGTGAAGCACTAGAGCAAAACTATCAAGCTCAAAAGATATAAGTGAAGCACATAGAGTATTCTAGCAAATTCTAATCAAAAAGGCTTCTCCCAAAATGTGTGTACATCAAGGATGATTGTGGCAAACTAAAAAGCAAAGACTAATATAATACACGACGCTCCAAGCAAAACACATATCATGTGGCGAATAAAAATATAGCTCCAAGTAAAGTTACCAATGAACGAAGACGAAAGAGAGGATGCCTTCCCGGGGCATCCCCAAGCTTAGGCTTTTGGCTATTATTGAATATCTTGGGGTGCCTTGGGCATCCCCAAGCTTAGGCTCTTGCCACCCTTTATTCCATAGTCCATAAAAGCTTTACCCAAAACTTGAAAACTTCACAACACAAAACTCAACAAGAAATCTTATAAGCTCCATTAGTGAAAGAAAACAAAATCGCCACATAAGGTACTGCAATGAACTCATTATTTATTTATTTTGGCGTTAAACTAACTGTATTCCAACTTCCTTATGGTTTATAAACTAATTTACTAGCCATAGATGCATTGAAATAAGCAAACAACACACGAAAAACAGAATCTGTCAAAAATAGAACAGTCTGTAGAAATCTGTGACTAACGCAAACTTCTGGAACTTTAAAAATCCTACCAAAATAGGAAGTACTAAGAATTTGTTTATTGATCATAAGCAAAAAAGAATCAATGAAAAATCACGTTTCTGTGATTTATTGATTTTTTTCTCGTGAGCGCAAAGTTTCTGTTTTTCAGCAGAATCAAATCAACTATCATCACAGTTTGTCCTATAGGTTCTACTTGGCACAAACACTAAATAAAACATGAAAAAACATCTAAACAGAAAGTAGAAACAAAATTTAACACTAAACAGGAACAAAAACAAAGAACATAAAGAAAATTGGGTTGCCTCCCAACTAGCGTTATTGTTTAACGCTCCTAGCTAGGCATAAAAGCGAAGATAGATCTAAGTAGTGCCATCTTTGGCACTAAATTCATAAGTAGCGCACATGATAGATTCATAAGGTAATTTGACTTTCTTTCTTGGAAAGTGCTCCATGCCTTTCTTTAAGGGAAATTGGAATCTAATGTTCCCTTCCTTCATATCAATAATCGCACCAATCATTCTAAGGAAAGGTCTACCAAGAATAATAGGGCAAGAAAGATTGCAATCTATATCAAGAACGATAAAATCTACGGGCACCAAATTTCTATTTGCAACAATAAGAACATCATTGATCCTTCCCATAGGCTTTTTAATGGTGGAATCCGCAAGGTGCAAATTTAAAGAGCAATCTTCAAGATCATGGAAACCTAGAATATCACATAAAGTTTTCGGAATCGTGGAAATACTAGCACCCAAATCACACAAAGCAAAACACTCATAATCTTTAATTCTAATCTTTATAGTAGGTTCCCACTCATCATTAAGTTTTCTAGGTATAGAAACTTCCAAATTAAGTTTTTCATCATAAGATTGCATCAAGGCATCAACAATATGTTTGGTAAAAGCTTTGTTTTGACTATAAGCATGAGGAGAATTAACAATGGATTGCAACAAGGAAATACAACCTTTTAAAGAACAATTATCATAGTCAAATTCCTTGAAATCCGAGATAGTGGGTTCAACATTATTAGAAGTTGAGTATTCTCCAATCTCACCTTTACCAAATTTAGCATTAAGATCTAAAGACTCCGAATTCTTGGGACGCCTTCTAGGCAAAGTTGATTCATCATCAGTCCCATAATTATCAAAATTCATATTGCAAAACATAGATCTAATAGGAGACGCATCAATAACTTTAAGATCCTCATCATTATTTTCACAGAAACTAAAAGAACACACTTTTATAAAGCTATCTTTCTTAGCACGCAATCTAGCAGTTCTTTCCTTGCACTCGTCAATGGAAATTCTCATTACTTTGAGGGACTCATTGATATCATGCTTAGCAAGAGAAGGTCTAAGTTTAAGAGAATCAACATCAAGCGAAAGTCTATCAACGTTCCTAGCCAAATCATCAACTTTGAGCAATTTTTCTTCAAGCAAAGCATTAAAATTCTTTTGAGAAATCATAAATTCTTTCACACTATTCTCAAAATCAGAGGGCATCTTATTAAAATTACCATCAGAATTATTGTAGGAATTTCCATAATTATTAGAGGAATTACTAGGGAACTGTCTAGCATTAAAATTTCCTCTATAAGCATTGTTTCCAAAACTATTCCTACCAACAAAATTCACATCCATAGATTCATTATTATTATCAATCAAGGAAGACAAAGGCATATCATTAGGATCAAGATGAGTACTTTTAGTAGCAAACATCTTCATAAGTTCATCCATCTTTCCACTCAAAACATTGATTTCTTCTATAGCATGCACTTTTTTACTAGAAGATCTTTCGGTGTGCCATTGAGAATAATTAGCCATAATATTATCAAGAAGTTTTGTAGCATCTCCTAAGGTGATTTCCACAAAGGTGCCTCCCGTGGCCGAATCTACGAGATTTCTAGAAGCAAAGTTCAAACTGGCATAAATTTTTTGTATGATCATCCATAAATTCAAACCATGAGTAGGGCAATTGCGAAGCATCAATTTCATTCTTTCCCAAGATTGGGCAACATGCTCATGATCAAGTTGTTTAAAATTCATAATATCGTTCCTAAGAGTGATAATCTTAGCGGGGGAAAAATACTTGGAGATAAAAGCATCTTTGCACTTGTTCCAAGAATCAATACTATTTTTCGGCAAAGACGAAAACCAAACTTTAGCACGATCTCTAAGTGAAAACGGAAATAACTTCAATTTGACAATATTGTTATCTGTATCTTCCTTCTTTTGCATATCACACAAATCAACAAAATTATTTAGATGAGTAGCGGCATCTTCACTAGGAAGGCTGGCGAATTGATATTTCATAACAAGATTGAGCAAAGCAGCATTGATTTCACAAGACTCGACATCATTAAGAGGAGCAATCAGAGTACTAAGGAAATCATTATTATTGGTATTCGAGAAATCACACAATTTGGTATTATCTTGCGCCATGGCAACAAGTAATCCAACACACAAGCAAACAGAAAAAGGCAAGCAAAAAGAGAAGAGGAGATTGGGAAAGAGAGGGTGAATAAAACAGCAAGGGTGAAGTGGGGGAGAGGAAAACGAGAGGCAAATGGCAAATAATGTAAATGCGAGGGAGATGGGTTTGTGATGGTTACTTGGTATGTCTTGACTTGAGCGAAGAACTCCCCGGCAACGGCACCAGAAATCCTTCTTGCTTTGTCTTGATCTTGCGTTGGTTTTCCTCGAAGAGGAGAAGGTGATGCAGCAAGTGTAGCGTAAGTCTTTCCCTCAGTTTTGAGAACCAAGGTATCAATCCAGTAGGAGGCTCCTCAAAAGTCCCACGCACCTACACAAACAAATTGAGAACTCGCAACCAACGCAATAAAGGGGTTGTCAATCCCTTCACGGCCACTTGCGAAAGTGAGATCTGATAGAGATAGTATGATAAGATAAATATATTTTTGGTATTTTATAATATAGATGCAAAAAGTAAAGATGCAAACAAAAGTAGATTGAAAGCAAATATAATAAGAGATAGACCTGGGGGCCATAGGCTTCACTAGAGGCTTCTCTCAAGATAGCATAAGTATTACGGTGGGTGAACAAATTACTGTTGAGCAATTGATAGAAAAGCGCATAGTTATGAGATTATCTAGGCATGATCATGTATATAGGCATCACGTCCATAACAAGTAGACCAACTCCTGCCTGCATCTACTACTATTACTCCACATGTCGACCGATTCCTGCCTGCATCTAGAGTATTAAGTTCATAAGAACAGAGTAACGCATTAAGTAAGATGACATGATGTAGAGGGATAAACTCATGCAATATGATATAAACCCCATCTTGCTATCCTCGATGGCAACAATAAAATATGTATCTTGCAACCCTTTCTTTCACTGGGTAAGAACACCGCAAGATTGAACCCAAAGCTAAACACTTCTCCCATGGCAAGAAAGATCAATCTAGTAGGCCAAACCAAACTGATAATTCGAAGAGACTTGCAAAGATAACTCAATCATACATAAAAGAATTCAGAGAAGATTCAATTATTATCCATAGATAAATCTGATCATAAACCCACAATTCATCGTATCTCGACAAACACACCGCAAAAAGAGATTACATCGAATAGATATCCACAAGAGAGGGGGAGAACATTGTATTGAGATCCAAAAAGAGAGAAGAAGCCATCTAGCTAATAACTATGGACCCGTAGGTCTGTGGTAAACTACTCACAACTCATTGGAGGGGCAAGGATGTTGATGTAGAAGCCCTCCATGGTCGATTCCCCCTTCGGCAGAGTGCCGGTGAAGGCACCAAGATGGGATCTTGCGGATACAGAAGGTTACGGTGGTGGAAATTGTGTTTTGTGGTGCTCCTGGATGTTTTCGGGGTACGTAGGTATATATAGGAGGAAGAGGTACGTCGGTGGCCGCCTGAGGGGCCCACGAGACAGGGGGCGCGCCCTACAGGGGGGGCGCGCCCTCCTATCTCGTGGCTTCCTCGGCAGCTTCTTGACTTGCACTCCAAGCTCTGCGGATCACGTTTGTTCCAAAAATCACGCTCCTGAAGGTTTCATTCCGTTTGGACTCCGTTTGATATTCCTTTTCTTCGAAATACTGAAATAGGCAAAAAAACAGCAATATGGGCTGGGCCTCCGGTTAGTAGGTTAGTCCCAAAAATGATATAAATGTGTAAAATAAAGCCCATAAACATCCAAAAGGGGTAATATAATAGCATGGAACAATTAAAAATTATAGATACGTTGGAGACGTATCACCCCTTCATACACCCTGCCTAACACTATTTGTGCTTCATATGGTTCATGTTCGTGGAGTACTGTAGCACCGTACTCTCCGTGCGATGTAGACCTACTTTTGTTAACATTGATCTCACTGTTCATTCTCGACCGGACAGTCGAAAAAGCGATACTATGTTACATATAGGAGTAGTTGACATGCGCACAACATCATTTGTTATCGTCATATCTTACTACACTAGCAACAAGATTGTCTAGTACTGACGTATGAACCAGTGCAGATGCCCAGTAGTAGGAGCACTATGTATGTTCAAGTGGCTACCGTGTTTCTCACTCCTCCGTCGTAAGAGTGGAAACGCTTGCTGTAATCATTTTTTTCTTCAGAAAAACAGTGGACACGATCTACCGTGCGGATCCTCCTCCAGCCATGCACTAAATTACTCACTTTCACCGACGTGTGGGACAGCCAGCACCTGGGTCCACCAGCCAAGCACTAAATTACTCTGTAGTAGAGTGACGGTAGACTACCCTGATCGGAGCACCGCAGTAATGCCCAATGAGCCGTCAAATCACAAAAACCCCTCCTTTCCAGCAGTAAGTTGGACGAACGAAGCAACCATCATTTCACTCTTCTCTCTCAGCTTCCTCTCTTGAAGAAAACCCCCACTCACTTCGCTTCTCCCTCATCTCGTTCCTCCTTTCACTCTTCTCTCTCATCTTCCTCTCTTGGATGGACGCTGGAGCACCGGTCGACGTGATGTCTATGGCTCTGGCCAAAACCGTCGAGGCTCATGGTACGAAGAAGCGCAAGCACTCCGCCGAGACTACAGCAGACAAGCTCAAAGCCATCGCCCTGTCCAAGCCCCCCTCTCCGAGATCCCTCATTAAGCAAGTCCAGGTAATGTCTCTTGTTGACGATCTTTTTCTTGATCTTGATCATGTTTTTTCATCTAACATGCAGTACTAGTACTGGTAGTACAACTTTTTGGGTGATCTTGCATGTGATTTTAGTGTGCCAAATGACGGTTCTAAATTCCTCTTTTCACCAAAACATGCGAGAGGTTGACACTGATTTCTTATAGATTACTTTCAACTACTCCCTCTGTTCCAAATTTCTTGTCTTAGATTTGTCTAGATACGGAAGTATCTAATACTAAAATGTCACTTGATACATCCGTATCTAGACAAATCTAAGACAAGAATTTTGGGATGGAGGGAGTACTTTATGAACATCAATGCTACCTTTGAAGAGGGTATATTTGCCTCAGTAACTTGTGTTATGGATATTGCAAGTAATCCTTCTACTCTCATGCCTTTGAAGACATGTTCTAGTGTCTTTGTTCACTCATTTATGTGTGTATATGTAGTCATATATGGAGTATAATATCGAAAATCATCTTATATTTCTGAACGGAGGTAGTAATAAAATATGGTTTCTGTTTGAATTAGAACCAGATCCGCGATGGAGATGAAGTTCTCAAAGTCATGCCGTGTGAACTAGAAGACCTGGGGATGAGTTCTACTGCTAAACTACCCAGACGCTGTGTCCTTGTCGCCATGTGTCCTGAACTAGTGTTTTCCTGTAGCATTTTTGTCAGGTGTGTTCTCGAGGCTCTACTTGACCACAATAATTTCCTGGTTGTGCCTTCGATTACGAAGGGTGTGGTTCTTGTAAAGCTTCCCAACAAATCTGATGCGGCCTGTCTTCATCATCATGTTTATGAGTGGAAAGACCACTCTGTTAGGTTCTCCAAGGTTGACAAGATGGTGATGGTGCATGTAGACACCTCTCACGAAGTCCATGGCCTAGTCAGTTATGCGGGGTTCATCCCGTAGGTTGATGGCAAGAAATAGTCTGCAGAGTTTAATTAGTGCAACTTTGCTTGTCTGTAGTAAGTACTATTGTTCAGTACTTGATTTGTGTTTGTGAACCCTGTATTATTTATTAGTACTGCCGCTTTTGGTGTGTGGTCAGTCCTGAGAAAGGTCTATGTTAATGTCTGTCCACTCAATTCAGTCTGTATATTTTGAAGTATCCAGATCATCTTTTTTGTGAGGACAGTTTATCAATTATGGTTACACTCCAATATCTATATGCATTGCAGGGTTTATCGCACCCACCAGGATTTCCAGTCCCATGGATGTTCGGTCCATATGATTTGTCACGACCTTTGGATTGTCCTGCTTGTGGGACTAGGAAGGGCCCCTGCATGCCAGCCATAGTTGGACGATCAATCTTCTGTTTAGTACTTCAACATAGTGATTTCCTGGTAAGGATTCACTCGTGTCACATCAACTAAATCTTATTGATTTACTGTCTAAATCTTATTGATTTAATGTCATGTTTTCTTTCTTTTCCTGCAATTTTATGATGCAGGTTTTGCCATGTGACATTCATCACAGAATAAACCGTTTGGTTTGCTCTACGATGGCTATTTTTGCAGGTTTGACTTCTTATGCCGTGTCAGTAACGAAGGCACTGTCCATCACTTATATTACTGGAAAAAATTGGATCAGTCTGTTGTCTGAGTACAATCTGAATCCCTATGATGAACTGCAGTTTGGTTTAACAAAAACGCCACAATTAGTCCTTCTCGCATTTAGAAGAAATGAAGAAAAAGACTGGATCAAGGTCACGGATCCTAGTCAAGTTAGAAAGCTGATCATAGTAGACTAGACATGATCGCCGCTGTCTCGCACATCGGTACCACCTTCAGCAACGGATCGAGCGCCGGCAGTTGCTCTAGCACTGACAGCGGCAGCAGCTCAGCCTAATCCAGCTGAGGATTGGGCACCGACCGCGTCAGCGGATCAGTCTAATCTACCGGAGGATCGGGCATCGACACCGGCACCAGCTCTACAAGGAGCACCATCTCCGGCAGCAGCAGCGGCTTCGGCACCTGCACCAACACTTGCACTTGCATCTGCTCCGGCCCGTGCTGTTGCACCGGCAACAGACTGGGCTACAGTTCGCACTTCATATACCAAAGTCCTTACGAAAACCGACATGTCCACCTTCTTGGTAAGCATTGGCCGCCCAAGTGCTTCGTTCTTTTTTCTTTCATGTTGTTTCACATGATTCACAGTGTTGATCTAACTGTTTGGGTATGTCTTCTTGTTTGCAAACAAAGAATTCCTAGAGCAACGAGGGAGTCGTTCAACAATCTGGGCGACCACGGCCAAGTTTGTCTTACCATGGGCAGCCTTGGTGTGAATGAACCTGCTCAATATACCATAAGTACAAAGGATGGTCGCATGATGATTGATGCTAAAGGATGGTCAAGGTTCAAATCTAAATCATATCTTGCAGTAGGGGATGATGTCAAAATTGAACTCTCTTGGCAAGGAGAGCTGGTCCAAATCAACTTTGAAATTCTTCAGTAGGAGCACGCAAATGTCGAACTGATCTATCCTCCGAGAGATTTTAATGTAATAATCTGGCATGGTGAAACAAGTGTCCTATGTGTATAAGTAGTATGACAGTATTATTTATCACATGGTATATCGTTGATAGAATTGCAACTCTGATTGCTGGTTAGGAACTGTCGTTCGATTTCATTCCAACAGTTGTCGTGCGTTATTCAATTTTGTGTATTTGCCTTGCAACAGCATCTAAAACCAGCGCCGTACTGATCGCTTGCAATATGAAAAGCGCTGAGGTAGAACACATGGGCCCCCAAACATGCAGGGTGGGCCTGCAGCCCAAAGTCCAGAACCGTGAGCCTGTTTGAGTATTATATTCTCAGCTGAACCCCCATAAAAAAAGCTCAACCCCCATAATGCCCGTGCATTGCACGTAACATCAATATGCATTTGTATGAGTATTTTATCTTGTGATAGAAAAGGATGAACGAGGGAAGGACTTATTTGCAAATGTGGAGAGGTGTGTGGGTACCTTTTTGCAAAATTGCCATAGTTTCCTTCCTATCCGTCAGATATAAATCGGACGGCCTATATTGCAGGATGGCAGGCACACCATCATCACCAACTCATCTATACTGTGTTAAAAACAACTCTGTTTTTTATAATTATATATGTTATATATATTCCCCTTGATTTTTCTTATGTATAAAGATGTGATATAAAAGATTTGTATATTTCTTTAGAGAGGGAGTATCTCTTTGTCAAAAGATATATTTATGTGTAACTAGTTACTCATGTCTTTCTACTTCCTTTCGCTGATATGTGGGGCAACAGGCAACGGGGTCCACGTGCCATATGCACAAATTAGAGTGCACAACTGCACGGTAGACACACCCCGGTCATAGCGCCGTAGTACTGCCCAATGAGTCGTCAAATCACAACCCCCCCCCCTTTCTGGCTTTAGCAGTAAGCTGGACGGACGGAGCGGCAATATTTCAATGGGCCTGAATCTCCTTCTCCCTTGTCTGCTTGTTCAGAGAAAAGCCCCTCTTGGCGATTGCATAGGGTTTTCTCATGGAGAACCAGGTACGAATTCTTCATCCATCCCCGATAAATCCAAGTCCCTTGGTCGCAGCTAATCCTAGGATGGCAGCCGCCGCCGTTGATGCATTTTTCTTCCTACTGAATCTAGTGTGTTTCACTTGCAGTGCCCAAAGTGCGAGTACCCTACAGGTTTCTGCGCCCTCGGCGAGACGCCACACTTGTTCCTTCTCATCCTAACACAGGATTTTGAAACGCGCACAGTATGTTCCTAGAATCCTCTTTTCTATCCGGGAGGGTGGGTTTTTTTTGAACATGCTGTCAACTAATTTGGAAATTTGGATTGCTATATTTGGATAAAAGGTACTGGTAGTACGATGGTCAACACTGACGTGAAGGAGGAAGTTATTTCTAGATTTGGATAGGGAATACATTGTGTTCTCATATTATTTTTCCTGCAGTGCATTATTTGCTCTTCCAGAACACAAGTACTCAAGATGCTCGGCCTTGCCATAACTGAATACACTAGTTTAATGGTCACAGTGAAGACAAGCCATGGATATAAGTTCCGAGTTGGCTTCATGAACCAAGAAGATCGCTGCTTTTTTTATGGACGAACTTGGATAAACTTTCTCAAGTGTTATGGACTGAAAGTTGGCGCACGAATGTTGATAGAAATAGCAGAACCTGGTCTCATCTTCACTGCAATCTTCCACACCGATGTCATTCCAATTGTTCATCCATGTTAGTTTTGTATCTGGTTCTTGCTTGTTGCCTCGATTACT
Source organism: Triticum timopheevii (assembly GCA_963921465.1). NCBI lineage: Eukaryota > Viridiplantae > Streptophyta > Magnoliopsida > Poales > Poaceae > Triticum > Triticum timopheevii. The sequence continues at coordinate 91,906,642 of OY997271.1, forward strand.
TCTCAATCCACCTATTCTGTTTAACTAATCACAATTTAACTTTAGAAGTAGCAACGAATCTCTCACGAAGATGCTACTTCTAACTAATATTTTCTTATAATTGGTGGCACGTGTAGGTTTTTTCAGAGTTAAGCAGGCTGCTCGTTTGTTATTTTGTAGTAACTCGGCTGTTACTGATGGCACTGAAGTTGACTGGGACGACATGCACAAGTTCCTACACTTTATTGATCGTCCTGAGGTCCTTGTGGGGCGTTTCAATGGTGGAATGCCACGTGAGATATGTGTGCCACTGCTGCACTTGTTGAATAGGTCCAACTGTGTCGAGAAACTTATGGTACAAGCTGTTTTCTGTTATATATGTTGTTCATAAACTATTGCTTATACACAGTTTTACAGTTGTGGTCTTCTTGAAACAGAAACTGCCCAGTTCTATTGTTCCTATACAGATGCCTGACAATGGTCGGGTCAGACTTGCGCTTGGTCACAACATGATGTTTATGTCGACCTACTCAATTCCCCTTGGAGGTGAAAAGATACTTATTCATGGGTGGTCTCAAATAATGAAGGCCCGTCCATCTTGGAGAATAGGACAAAAGATTATGTTCATGCTTTTCCATGGCTCTAAAGTGAATATCCTGTTTATTGACCACATTGCGAGATGAAGCCGCTTTCAGAAGGTTGTGGATGAACGGGGTGGCGCCTGGGCCTTGTCCTGGGGCTTGGCGGCCTCACCCTTGGTTAACTGTAGGCAAAGTAGCACTGTTCGAGGCGTGCTTTGTACGGTTGAACTTGTATAAGTACTCATACTGCTTTCAGCTTTGGTTGTTAAGTGCCCCTGCTGGTTTCAGTTAAGGTTGTTAAGTACTCCTGCTGCTTTTACAGTCTGACGTGTTTCTTCAGTCCTGTCTTCCTCCAGCCGCCAAAACTAAACCAGCGCCGATGGGGCCGCCTGCTTCCGCCTCCCACGGCTGGCTGCGCCTCAGCGCATGCATCGCCGCCCCATCGTCTCCTAAATCGTTAACACCAACGTCCTCCACGCGGTTTGGTGTGCTCGCCGTGGTGCCGCCCTCTCGCGTTGTCAACATGGTCAACAAACAACAGGAATCGGCAGAAGTACGTGGATAGGATGACAGTAGGGGCCCACCACGTCAGCGTATGGAAAAATAAAATGCTTCCTCCTAGTGTTTTCCTGACATCTGGGACCCACGACATTGTGAGCATACATAGTCAATAGACAAGAGAACAGCACAAGATCGGCTGACACCTGGGACGTAGTTGCTCGAGCAGTATTTTTTTTGTTACTGTTGAGACGAAGCAGGGTTTGAACTGGGCTGTGGCCCGTCTAGCCCAGGCTTATATTTTATGTTCACCATGTGACCAGCCCAGCTATTTTTTCTTTGTGAAAATGAGCCCAGTTTATTTTTTCTGAAGAATACCCAATCCAGGCCTACTTATTTTTCTACGCCCTAATGGGCTGCAACTCTTTCAAGATGCCTACAAATCTTGAAAGTAATATGAAATGGGTTGTAAATATAAAAACAGATGACAAATTGGCAATTACTTTATAAAAAAATTCACATTTTCAGATTCCTATTTCACTGGGCATTAACCTAATTTAAATATATCTTCAAAGTACTTTAAATCTGGCTCAACATTTCGGTATTAAAAATAGATTGGAACCCACAGAAATATGCGAAATTGGCCCTGGCCAACCAAACAAAAAACTACTGCAATAAATTGCATAATAAGTTACCATGAGCTATATATAAATTATTAAAAAAAGGAAGGAGTGGTCTAATTTGTGGGCCTGTTTAGTTGACGCGTATGCAAGATTTTTTTAGTTATTATATACATCAACAAACGATTCTAGCAGAGGTAACCGTTGGATGTCAATCCAACGGCCGTCGTGTTTCTTCAATCTCTAATCTTCTTGCTCCAGCTGCCAAAGCAGCGCCGGCGGGACCACCTGCTCCCGCCTCCCGTGGCCGGCTGTGCTGCCGCGCAGGCCTCAGCGCCCCGTACTACAGCCACCGCTGGCCAGGGCATCCCTCTACTCACCCACACCCCCTGTTATTCTGCGGCGACGGCAGCCTCACACCACAGCCGAACCGGTGAACCCTCATACTCCTCTCCGCGCGGGCTTCCACTGCCGCGTCTTCCCCGGCTCCGCATCGTCCCCTCCTAGGCCTCGCCGTCGTCCATCACCGTGGTGCTCTCGGTGCGGCGTGGTCAATGTGGTCAACGACCGACTTCCACCGGAAGAGTACTGTACATGGAGATGCTGACAGCTGGGTCCACGGCGGCCGCAAGGAAGTGCCTCCTTTTTACGTGCAAAATAATTATTCCTCCACCTGACAGCGGGGACCCACCGGACGGGCCACCATATTTCGTGGAAAAAAACGTTTTCCCCCTGTTTGCTGGGACCTACCAGCAACACCTTCGCACGCAAGGAAGTGCGTCCGGGCAAAAAAACGATTCGCCCCCTGACTGTTGGGACCCACCAGCTACACCTTTGCACGCAAGGAAGTGCGTCCGGGCAAAAAAAACAAAACAATTCGCCCCCCTGACTGCTGGGACCCACCAGCTACATCTTCGCACGCAAGATTGCATGATAGTCGGGACTCACCTGGTCGAAGCGTACGTAGCCTTGCCATTCTGGTCGCGAACGTGTACGTACATACTGGTGGATGTAGAGGCGCGCACGTGTCGTAATAGATGCGCGCACGTTGCATGTACACGTACGTACAGCGCCCAGGGTGCAAGAAAGAAAATACAGCAACCTATGTGTACATATGGGTGGGGTCTCGAACGCCTACTCGCGCATATATACGTACGGCCAGGGCTCGTGTACATTGGCTGGGTTAGAACGGAGAAACAGCGTCATCGTCGTGTTCATGGGGAGCCAACCGGCTGGGTCGGAACGGAATGTGTGGTCGTGTTCATTGGGAGGGCTTGGACGGAACAGGCGATGGAAACGAGGCCTGGTGTACCGCAGAACGGAGGAAACGGCCTTGTGTTCGACCGGCCACATTCGAAACAGGATCTTGTTCATCGGGAGGGGTCTGGCGTACCGCAAAACGGAGGAAACAACGGACCTCCTACGGTCTAAACGGGGGTCCTGTTGATCGGCAGGGGTGTGGCGTACCGCAAAACGGACGAAACGGACTTGTGTTGGAGCGCTACGGTCGAAACGGGGGTCCTGTTCATCGGGAGGGGTGTGGCGTACCGCAAAACGGGACTCCACGGGATACTGTGCATCTCCACCGTCGACCTCCTCCAGCCTCCACGGGCTACTGTTCATCCACCACCGACCTCCTCCAGCCTCCACCTGCGACTGTTCATCCACGGGCTCCTGTTCATCCAGCCTCCATCGCGCGCTACTCCACCGGCTACTGTTCAACCACCCCTCTCCACAGGCTCCTATTCAACCACCCCTCCACGGGCTACTGTTCATCCACCCCTCCACCATCTACTGTTCATCCAGCCCTCCAATGGGTCGTCCTGTTCATCCAGCCCTCCATGGGGTCCTGTTCATCCAGCCCCAACCGGCTCGATCGATTGGGGTCTTGTTCATCCACAGGCAACGCCACGGGTCATGTTCATCCACTCCCACCGCTCACTGTTCATCCAACCCCCCTACCCCCCCCCCCCCCCCGCAATGCTCATTGTTCATCCAGAGAGGCAGCATCGATCAGCTTCAGTTAGCAGCAGTAGCGAAGGAATCGATCGCTCGGGTTCAGTAACGCGTAGCCCGCAGTGCAATCGCTCGGGTTCAGTTAGAGCCCAACGCCTCGCTCGGGTTCAGTTAGAGACAACGCCTCGCACACACGTGCGTACGTGTACGAGAGAAACGCGCATCGCTCGGCCCTCGACCACCCACCATAACCGGGAACTCCCTGAAATTTTCCTCGCCCTCGCTTCTACCACGGTTTTTTCCGTCATGGACGGCCCAAAGAATGTCATGCAGTTGCGTCTCCGGCCCGCCCAGGACGAAAAGCCCATTTTCTGTCATGATTTTTTGTCATAGAAGTAGGAGCCCACCACATCTATGATGATACCGGGTTTTGTCACAATTATCGTCATAGAAGTGTCATATGTATGACAGAAAAAAAATCGTTCGGCCCAAAATGTCACGAATGTGTCTTTTTTTTGTAGTGTTCACCGGTGCATCCAAACCCCGTGATATGATACGCTCTATCACACATAAGCCTCCTTATATCTTCCTCAAAACAGCCACCATACCTACCTATCATGGCATTTCCATAGCCATTCCGAAATATATTGCCATGCAACTTCCATCATCATCATATACATGACCTGAGCATTCATTGTCATATTGCCTTGCATGATCGTAAGATAGCTAGCATGATGTTTTCATGGCTTGTCTATTTTTTGATGTCATTGCTACGCTAGATTATTGCACATCCGGTACACCGTTGGAGGCATTCATATGGAGTCATATCTTTGTCCTAGTATCCAGTTGTAATATTGAGTTGTAAGTAAATAAAGTGTGATGATCATCATTATAGAGCATTGCCCCATAAAAAAAGAGGCCAAAGAAGCCTAAATAAAAAAAGGGGGCCAAAGAAGCCCGCCCAAAAAAAGAAAAAAAGAGAAAAAATAAAAGGGCAATGTTATTATCCTTTTACCACACTTGTGCTTCAGAGTAGCACCATGTTCTTCATATAGAGAGTCTCCTATATTGTCACTTTCATATACTAGTGGGAATTTTCATTATAGAACTTGGCTTGTATATTCCGACGATGGGCTTCCTCAAATGCCCTAGGTCTTCATGAGCAAGCAAGTTGGATGCACACCCACTTAGTTTCAGTTTGAGCTTTCATACACTTATAGCTCTTAGTGCATCCGTTGCATGGAAATCCCTACTCCTTGCATTGACATCAATTGATGGGCATCTCCATAGCCCGTTGATTAGCCGCGTCGATGTGAGACTTTCTCCCTTTTTGTCTTCTCCACACAACCTCGACCATCATACTCTATTCCACCTATAGTGCTATATCCATGGCTCATGCTCATGTATTGCGTGAAAGTTGAAAAGGTTTGAGAACGTCAAAAGTATGAAACAATTGCTTGGCTTGTCATCGGAGTTGTGCATGATTTGAATATTTTGTGTGATGAAGATGGAGCATAGCCAAACTTTATGATTTTGTAGGGATAACTTTCTTTGGCCATGTTGTTTCGAAAAGACATGATTGCTTTATTAGTACGCTCGAAGTATTATTGTTTTTATGTCAAATGATAGATTATTGCTTTGAATCACTCATGTCTTAATATTCATGCCATGATTAGATTACATGATCAAGATTATGCTAGGTAGCATTCCACATCAAAAATTATCTTTTTTTATCATTTACCTACTTGAGGACGAGCAGGAATTAAGCTTGGGGATGTTGATACATCTCCGTCGTATCTATAATTTTTTATTGTTTCATGCCAATATTATTCAACTTTCATATACTTTTGGCAATGTTTTATACTATTTTTGGGACTAACATATTGATCAGTGCCCAGTGCCAGTTCCTTTTTGTTGCATGTTTTTTGTTTCGCAGAAACCCCATATCAAACAGAGTCCAGACAGAATAAAAACAGACGGAGAATTTTTCTGGAATATTTATAATTTTTTGGAAGAAGAATCAACATGAGACGATGCTCGAGTGGCCCACGAGGCAGGGGACACGCCCCTGACCCTCGTGGCCACTCCGTAAGGCGGTTGGTGCCCTTATTTCACCGCAACAAAGCTACTATCCAGATAGAAATCGTGTCCAAAGCACAACCCAATCGGAGTTACAGATCTCCAGGAATATAAAAAACGGTGAAAGGGCAGAATCAAGAATGCAGAAACAGAGAGAGACAGAGAGGCAGATCCAATCTCGGAGGGGCTCTCGCCCCTCCCAAGCCATGAAGGCCATGTACCATAGGGGAAACCCTTCTCCCATCTAGGGAGAAGGTCAAGGAAGAAGAAGAATAAGGGGGGCTCTCTCCCCCTTGCTTCCGATGTCGTCGGAGCGCTGCCGGGGGCCATCATCATCACCGCGATCTACACCAACAACTTCACCGCCCTCATCACCAACTCTTCCCCCCTCTATGCAGTGGTGTAACCTCTCTTTTACCCGTTGTAATCTCTCTTAAACATGGTGCTCAATGCTATATATTATTTCCCAATGATGTATGGCTATCCTATGATGTTTGAGTCGATCCGTATTGTCCTATGGGTTAATTGAGGATCGTGATTGGTTTGTTTTATTATTGGTGTTTTCCTATGGTGCTCTCCATGTCACGCAAGCGTGAGGGATCCCCTATGTAGGGTTTGCAATATGTTCATGATTTGCTTATGGTGGGTGGCGTGAGTGGCAGAAGCACAGACCCAAGTAAGTAGGTTGTGGCGTATGGGATAAAGGGGACTTGATACTTTAATGCTATGGTTGGGTTTTACCTTAATGATCTTTAGTAGTTGTGGATGCTTGCTAGAGTTCCAATTATAAGTGCATATGGTCCAAGAAGAGAAAGTATGACAGCTTATGCCTCTCCCTCAAATAAAATTGCAATAGTGATTACCGGTCTATTTGTCGATTGCCTGGGGACAAATAACTTTCTCGTGACAAAATGCTCTCTACTAAAACTAACTTAGTTGTGTCTTCATCTAAACAGCCCCTAGCTTTTATTTACGCGCTCTTTATTATCTTGCAATTCTATCCAACAACACCTACAAAGTACTTCTAGTTTCATACTTGTTCTAGGTAAAGCGAACGTCAAGTGTGCGTAGAGTTGTATCGGTGGTCGATAGAACTTGAGGGAATATTTGTTCTACCTTTAGCTCCTCGTTGGGTTCGACACACTTACTTATAGAAAGAGGCTACAATTGATCCCCTATACTTGTGGGTTATCAATCCCCAAGCTTAATTCCTGCTCGTCCTCGAGTAGGTTAATGATAAAAACAGAATTTTTGATGTGGAATGCTGCCTAACATGTTCATCACATAATCTTTCCTTTGTAGCATGGACATTTGGACTTTTATATGGTTCAAAGCAATAGTATAGTTTTGACATGAAGATTTTAATACTCAAGCATATCAACGAGCAACCATGTCTTTCAAAATATCAATACTAAAGCAATTTATCCCTAGCCCATTACGCTCAATCATTGATCCATTCATGAAACACACTTGAATATTAGCTACACCCAATGCTCAAATACGATCATAGTGCCCCTTAGTTGGTGCTTTATAAGAGAGGATAGAGACTCAAATTCAAAATAAAAATTGCATAAAGTAAAAGAAAGGCCATTCGCAGAGGGAAGTAGGGATTTGTAGAGGTGCCAGAGCTCAAAGCGAAAATTGAGAGATAAAAACATTTTGGGAGGCATACTTTTCCCACCAACGAAAACGACTTAGAGCTCCCAACACTTTCCATGCTAGATACATCATAGGCAGTTCCCAAACAGAAAATAAAATTTATTCCTTTTTCCACCATTACTTTCACTTTCCATGGCTAACTGTATCCAGGGGTGCCCTCCATACCAACACTTTCCAAGGATTTATTATTTGACAACATAAAGTAAATTCATTTTTCATTTCGGGACTGGGCATCCCTAATACCTTTGCCATACTCTCGTGCAATGACAAGTGAATAACACTCATCGTGAGAATAACACATCTAGCATGGAAAATATCGGCCACCCCTCACCGCCTTGCGAGCGGTATGAGCACACAAAAGAGAAATTTATTTTGAAAATTAGAGATGGCACATGCAAATTTGCTTAGAACGGCACGGAAATACCGCATATAGGTAGGTATAGTGGACTCATATGGCAAAGCTGGTTTGGTTTTGGATGCACAAGTAGTGATCATACTTAGTGCAAAATGAAGGCTAGAAAAAAAGATTTAGAAGCGACCAACCAAGAAATAAAAGATCTCGTACCCAAGCATTAAGCATAAGTAACACCGCATAATGCACCACAAGTAGGATATAAATTTCATTGCATAACTATTGACTTTCGTGCTTGCATAGGGAATCACAAACCTTAATATCAATATTCTTACTAAAGCATAACTACTCATCAACATAAATCACATATCATATCGTCATATCTCAAAACCATTACTAAGAATCAAGTTTATTTTTTCCAATGATCTTCATTTAAGTTTTATTATATCCTCCTTGGATATCTATCACTTTGGGACTATTTTCATATGTTGCTTTTAATAAGCTCAAACAAATTTAAGTGAAGAACATGAGCATGATTTTTTCTCTCTTAAAATAATCTAAGTGAAGCAAGAGATAATTTCTTGAAAATATTACTAATTCCCAAATAAATCTAAGTGAAGAATGGGAGCATTTCTTCAAAAATAACAAAGCACATCATGCTCAAAAAGATATAAGTGAAGCACTAGAGCAATTCCATGGCTCTAAAAAATTTAAGAGAAGCATAGGAGCAAGCATAGCATAATTTTTGGATCTCTCAAAAAGGTGTGTCCAGCAAGGATTCAAGACTTAAAACACAAAGAAAAACAAGCAAAACTCATATCATACAACACGCTCCAAGCAAAACTCATAATATGTGACGAATAAAAATATAGTTCCAAGTAAAATACCGATGGTTGTTAGAAGAAATAGGGGATGCAACTCGGGGGCATCCCCAAGCTTAGTTGCTTGCTACTTCTTGAATATTATCTTGGGGTGCCTCGGGCATCCCCAAGCTTAGCCTTTTGCTAATCCTTATTCCTTCAACCATTATAAGATCACCCAAAACTTGAAAACTTCAATCACACAAAACTCAACAAAACCTTCGTGAGATCCGTCAGTATAAGAAAGCAAACCACTACTATAAGTATTGTTACAAACCCATTCATATTTTATTTTTGCATTATCTCTACTGTATTCCAACTTTTATATGGCAAAAACTCTTCAAACAAAACCATAGAATCATCAAAACAAGCACACAGTGCAAAGAAAACAGAATCTGTCAAAAATAGAACAATCTGTAGCAATCTGTAGCAATCTGTAACTCCAAAATTCTAAAAAATTAGGATGACGTGAATAATGTGTTTATTAATCTTCTGCAAAAATAGTCAACGCAAAAGCACTCTTCTGTTAAAAATGGAAAATAATTTCGTGAGTGCAAAAGTTTCTGTTTTTCAGCAAGATCAAATCAACTCTCACCCAAATCATCCCAAAGGCTTTGCTTGGCACAAACACTAATTTAAACCACAAAAACACATCTAACCAGAGGCGTAATTGTGTATTTTATTGTAAACAGCAATAAAACCAAAAAGCAAAAAGATACAAGTTGGGTTGCCTCCCAACGAGCGTTATCATTTTATGCCCCTAGCTAGGCATAACGTGTAGGATCTAAGTGTTGTCATATTTATCCTCCAACTCTTCGATTGAACACTTAGAATTTTTCAAGGATTTTGCATATAAATTCTCAACGACAATACTTCTAGGCACGAGATTGAAAAACTCTTTTGCAAAGAGGATCTCTTATAACTTCAATAAAATTGGGATGGATACTAATCATCTTAAGATCCCCTTTATCATTGCTAGAAGTTGCACCCTTGTTTTTAGTAACTTGAGTAGTCTTACTAATTTTTACGGGAGTTTTGGCAGAAGAAAAAGCCGTACTTAGATTAGAAAAAATTTCTTCTAGCTTGTCAATCCTAGATGGGCTTTCTTCGATTCTTTCATGAATTATAGTCCCCTTTTATTTTAACAACTTAAAAACTTCTCCCGCTTTTGAGAAAATTTTAGTAGCATAACTTTGCATTTTCTATCCAGGTTTTCAATATGTTCTTCGGTAAGCATTATCTTTTCGATAGCATCTAGTCTTTCCATAACATGCTCGAGGGTAACGATTGTTTCATTGATCATGAGAGGGGGTGAACCCACTAAATTTCCCAAAGCATTAAAAGCATCAAGAGAAGGACACATCAAGAAATTTCCACCGGTAACCGTATCAAGGATGAATCTATACCAAGTGGTGATGCCCACATAAAAACAACGAAGAAGAACAATGGTAGATTGATTACGGATAGATCTATTATGAGCATTGCAAATCCTATACCAAGTATCTTTTAAATTATCCCCTTCCCTTTGTTTAAAGTTGAGAAACTCATTCTTGGGGGTGTATGCAATAGAGTAAGAACTATCCATAATGACAAAAGGTGGTAAACAAGATTGCACACAAAAACAGATCTGACGAGAAAAAATGGCAGAACAAAAAAGAGGGCAAATAAAATGGCAAATTTTTGTGAAGTGGGGTAGAGGAAAACGAGAGGCAAATGGCAAATAATGTAAATTGCGAGGAGATGGGATTTGTGATTAGGAACCTGGTTGATGTTGAAGATCCTCCCCGGCAACGGCGCCAGAAATTCCTTCTGATGCCTGCTTGAACTACGTCGGTATTTCCCCAAAGATGTAGCACAGCGACGATGTAGCACAGCGACGGTAGGTATTTCCCTCAGTGATGAGACCAAGGTTATCAAACCCGTAGGAGAACCAAGCAACACAATGTAAACAGCCCCTACACACAAATTCCAAATACTTGCAACCCGGCGTGTTAAACGGGTTGTCAATCCCTTTCGGGTAACGATGCCTCAAATTGGCGAGAAGACGTGATAAAGTTGTGATAGATAGGATAAATAGATCGCAAAATTAATAAAGTACAGCAAGGTATTCTTGTATTTTTGGTTTAGTAGATCTGAAAATAAAAGCAAAGGAAAATAGATCGCGAAGTCAAATATGATGAAAACAGACCCGGGGGTCGTAGGTTTCACTAGTAGCTTCTCTCGAGAAAAATAGCAAACGGTGGGAAAACAATTACTGTTGGGCAACTGATAGAACTTCAAATAATCATGACGATATCCAGGCAATGATCATTATATAGGAATCACGTCCAAGATTAGTAGACCGACTCCCGCCTGCATCTACTACTATTACTCCACACATCGACCGCTATCCAACATGCATCTAGTGTATTAAGTTCATGGAAAATAGAGTAATGCAATGAGAATGATGACATGATGTAGACAAGATCTATTTATGTAGAAATAGACCCCATCTTGTTATCCTTAATAGCAACGATACATACGTGTCATTTCCCCTTTTGTCACTGGTATCAAGCATCATAAGATCGAACCCATCACAAAGCACCTCTTCCCATTGCAAGATAAATAGATCAAGTTGTCCAAACAAAACCCAAATATCGGAGAAAAAATATGAGGCTATAATCAATCATGCATATAAGAGATCAAAGAAGACTCAAATAACTTTCATGGATAAAAACATAGATCTGATCATAAACTCAAAGTTCATCGGATCCCAACAAACACACCGCAAAAAGACTTACATCATATGGATCTCCAAGAGACCATTGTATTGAGAATCAAGAGAGAGAGAGAGAGGAATCCATCTAGCTACTAACTACGGACCTGTAGGTCTAGAAAGCACTACTCATGCATCATCGGAGAGGCACCAATGGACATGATGAACCCCTCTGAGATGGTGTCTAGATTGGACCTGGTGTTTTTGGAACTTGCGGCGGCTAGAATTTATTTTTGTAGACTCCCCTAGGGTTTTTGGAATATTGGGGTATTTATAGAGCAAAGAGGCGGTGAGGGAGGCCACCGAGGTGGGCACAACCCACCTGGGCATGCCTGGGCCTCCAGGCACGCCTTGGTGGGTTGTGCTCCGCTCGGAGCTCCACTCAGGTACTTTATTAGCCCACTGGATGTCTTCTGGTCCAAAAAAATCCACAAAAAGTTTTGCTATGTTTGGTCTCCGTTTGGTATTTATTTCCTGCGATGTAAAAAACAAGCAGAAAACAACAACTGGCACTGGGCACTATGTCAATAGGTTAGTACCAAAAAATGATACAAAATGACTATAAAATGATTGTAAAACATCCAAGAATGATAATATAATAGCATGGAAGAATCAAAAATTATAGATACGTTGGAGACGTATCAAGCATCACGAGGAAGAAAGCGGCACGAAGGGGGGAGAGTGGGGGCTAGGGTTCATGTCCAGGGGTCCGGGGAGGTCGAATGCACCGCGGGAAGGCATCGGATGGACGATGTGTGGCAATCGAAGCCATGGACGTGGCACGTGCATCCACGGCCGCCTGTGATGAAAAGGGAAGAACGAGATAGGGGGAATTGAGTTGGGTTCTTGCACTGTGAATCAGGCCCAGGTGCAAAGTAGCTCCTTTTTAGCTCTTTTCTCTTTTCCTTTTCTCTTTTCTGTTTTGCATTTTTGTCTTAGCTTTGCATTTAGTCCCTATACTAATTGAATTTTGCCAGGGTTGAAACTTGGCACATAATTCCAGTGCATTAGCCTAGGTCCACACACAAAGTTTCAGGTGGTTTCGGAAACATAAGTATATTTGTTGGAATTTAATCGGCCAACTTAAATGTTGATGGTCCACTAAAATATTGCCAGGGCCAGAATCAAACCCCAATTTCAGTTGATTTCTTCAACACAATTTTCGGGGGATTATTTGCAAAATTATAAACACTTCTATTTTAATATCTGAAGAACTATTTTCTACACTTCTATTAAGAATTTAAATTTGAATTGAATTATTTATTTAATTGCATTTTAAGTATGAAAATATGAGGACATGGCATATCAGGGGGAGATCATTGTAGCTTGATTATTGGGGCGTTACAAATCTCCTCCACTACAAGAAATCTCGTCCCGAGATTTAAGAGGTGGACTAAGGGGGAAAGTTCTGGTTATGAAATTCTAACGGATCTTCTCATCCTTGGTTGCTCTTCTCGTAGAAGTTGATCCCTTCCGTTGATGTCTTCAACTCTCTGCTTTAGGTCATTATGATGAAGTCGTCATCCTTTCTTCGGGAACTCCATCATTCTTACGTAAAAGTATAAGGGGTAACTTCAAAAGAACGGAAGTCTGCATGGTTGCTTATCTAGTAGATAATTTCGGGAAGGTGGCAGTATCTCTTGAATTGAAACTTAAGAAAATATCGAGAGCACGGTAAGAAGGTACCAAGAAAAGTTTCAAATAGATAGACCATCGTTTGAAGTCTGAAACAAAGTGTGAAAGGGGTCCACAGCAACGAGAATAAGTATTGTGTCTGATACCAATAGATCACAAGGAAGGTGGCCCGTGAATTACATATGGTGCCAAGCGCGAGGAATATCTTTGACAACAAGGTATACAGGAGAGTCAGGTTTTGATCATGTGGAACTATGGGTTATGGGCCCACCATGTTGGTTAAAAGTAGGAAGGGTGCAGACATCTTGCACAGTCACGATAGCAGGGCATGTTAGAGGATAGACCGTCAGTTATGTTGGCCACAACATTGGTACCAAGGGCGAGGGATGAATAGAACCATTTTCCTTCTCGTTGAATGAGGCAGACCAATAGGCAAGGTTCTCGTCCATCGGTGGCTACCAGAATGTCATCAACAATAGTAACAAGATCTTACTGACAGAGTTGTACACCAAGATGCTTACTTAAGCAGGGATTTATCTCTGCTCTGCCAAGTCAGATTACAGGAAAGGTTAAAAAACAATGGAAAGGAAAATGTGATTATTATGATAATCAGACCAATGGAAAGGAAAGGTGTTTATACCCAAGTATTAGAGTATAACATTCCCAAGGAAAGGCAGAGCATGATATACATGATAGGGCTCCAAGTATGAAACCATTTTGACAAAGGGGCAAGGAATTTATGAGGTCTACCCATACAGCGGTGTTTGGATACTTGAGCAAGAAACATTTAGCATTGGGCTTCAAATGTTATTGTTGAAAATCGGAGTACCACAGACATGCTTTGATATAGCATTGACATGGTCTTCAAGCAAAGGTCGAACTTTGGATACCCAATGGATTCACTAGGAGCAACTTATAGAATAAGCCTTACAATTTCCTCATGGAAGAATGGTTAATCTTGCTAAGAAGGAAACTATAACAATAGGGCCTCCGGCCAGGTGGGCTAGGTATGACATCACCTTACTGGGTCATATAAAGACAATTGTCATAATTGTTGGAAATATGTTCCAACCATCATATCTGACTAAGATTCAGACCTGATTGGTATCAGGATATCTCACACTCAGGATTCCTGAGGAGAAAAAGGTGCAACACAAATTGATGAGATGACATTATAAGATTCTCAGGAAATGAACTATGGAAGCGATTTCTGAAACAAGAGTTCATCATTAAACCAAGGAGAGGATGAGGGGTTGGCTGATGGACTCAGCAACAGTTCATCAAGATTTCCAAAAATATGTATTTCCACAATTATGTGAACAAGGAGATAACATTAGTCAGATCAAATGATATAATGATGTATGCTCGAGGAAAACATACACAACTGAACAATGATAGAAAGGTGCACCCGGAAATCTGGACTAGGTAGCACGATCAATGTTCGAATGATGATTCAATAAGCAATAGACTTAGGATGAAACTATCAACCATTAACTTCAAAGCAATAGGGTTGCTAGAAGTTTTGAATTTACACATCACAGACCATTTATCGGTATTCCGGTTAGAAACAACATGGGGACCAAGAAAAGAATGGTGATGGTAATAAGTATCACTTGTATCAAGAATTCTTAAGGGGTGGTGAAATTCTCGTGACATTCTTGACATAAAAGATGGTAGTACTCCAAGGTAAAACATAACATAAGCTGGATAGCAAGGAGCTCCATAACATGAACAAGTATGTGTTGAAGAGACGGCAATAATGTTGTTGATGATAACACAAATCATTAAGGGGCAAGGATGGTATTTCTCATCATGAATTCGATTGGTATCTAGGAAGGAGTCAAAATGTTGATGATGATCACGATAAATTTTGTTGAGAGGCTCCATGAAGATGCAATTGCTCGGCGATAACGTCAAGCCAAGGGAATGGTGAAGCAGAAGGCTACTATAACCATAGATAAGATGCCATCTCATAATTCAGAGTTGTCTCTCAAGACAAACAATATGATGGTGAAAGTTTGATGTAAGCTTAGAGAACTATCGGGATTATGTCCCGGGGATGAAGGAAATAGGTAGAATGGTCAAGCAGTCAGCCTGATGATGATGATGATGTAGTCAATCAGCTGGGAATGACATGATCGAGTACAAACTCATAAGCAATGAAGATTACTAAGAGTTGTTGAATCGCAGTGCGGACTCGATTTAGTTCTCGGTGTCCTTGAGGGGTTCTAACAACTAAGAACCCATGGGAAAAATGGAATCAGTGAGAATAATAGTTGATGGAGAACTCATAAGAAGTTATGTAGTTCTGTGGTATTCTCGAGATACCAGAGGGTATTACTCGAAGGTAGAGCAAAATAGAGGTTGGATAGGTGTATCAATCTACAGAAGACAAGTACTTTAACTTGTCCAAGAAAAGGAATCAAGGAATAATAATATGGATGGAACCATGATTGCAAAAGACCAGATCCCAGATATAATATGAACTTATACCAAGGGGATAATTAATTTAAGAGAAGATTCCATGATAAGATCTACATCGTGTCCATGGGCATGAACACAAAGTTCAAAGGTCGACTCCCACTTCTCCAATGCACAACCTTTCATTCACTTCTCGCTTTCGAAGAAGTTGTAGTGTTGAAATTTTATCTGACGACAAGCCAGCAGAGTATAACTCGCATAACTTATGAGTTCACACATATTATGGAAGGCATAGGTTCAACCCATCGGGGCATATTAGGAACATATAACACAAACTTCAAGAGTAAATTATACCAGCCCGAAAGCAGAGCATGGTTGAGAAAGTAGAGGATACAATTTACCAAAGGCATTATGTATCTGGGGAAAAGCTCACAAGGTTAATGAATATGAAGGTCGTTGTCGGATAAAATCCAACGAAGGATCTGGCGGTCCATAACAGAGATGATGTGAGCATTGATGCACAACTAGAGGAAGAAAAGAATGCAAAGGCATTAGAATATAGAAACAACTGACTAAATCAAAAGCTTAGATGCAAAGGAATTATGAATTCCAAATCAAGGGATCAGAAGTAAACACTCTGATTAAGGATGGATAAGTTGAGTAGGCTTAGGGGTACAATCGACGGTAATTTGATTGGTCGAGATCCAGCTCATGTTCAAAATGACGTCTGAGTCGGAAGGATGAATTCTAGGATCTGATTGAGGATTGCGAGCATTTGCAACATATTGAATCAAGGTACTCAAAATGATAATGACAAAGGATACTAATGAATATTACTAGTCATATGGAACACAACCATAATGCAAGCAGACAAGTATTTGCCGAGCAATAGCAGGTAGAGGATTACCAGAAGATCAGATAGTATTTCAATGTATCTTGTGAATCATGTGAACAACGGGGGACTAACAGATACTCGGTAAGTGCAAGGAATTATCTGTAGGGGGTATTTATGGGGCAAGAACTGCAAGGCGGTAAGCTCAAAGGATTCTCGGAACAACTGAGAGCAGTTCGGGGCATCTTGTAATAACAAGATCAATGCGATTGAATGTAACTAAGAATGGAAAGTGTATTTAGTTATCCATAAGGATATAACAGTGGTACAGGATTTGCAATGGCGGTGGGCACAAGTGTCTCGGGACAACTTCGAATCGCATCTTCAGAACCTTCTGGTGAAGCAGTTGATCCTGTAATGAAGGGGCTCTCCGGCAGGAAGTGGTAACGAGAACCTAGAGTTATCATTAGTAAAATCATTTAACCCGAATAGAAGAGTGATCAGAATCCCAGAGTATAGACGAGGAATAAAAGATCCTAATACCGTCCAATGGCGACATGGGCCCATAAGCCACACAGCCATGTTAGATTTTTTTGCAATGGCTAGACTCAACTTCGGCCAAGGAGTTTGGAAGGGGGATTCCTACACGCAGTCGGCTCTGATACCAACTTGTGATGCCCCTGATTCAATCATACAATAATCATACACGCAAATGTGTACGATCAATATCAGGGACTCATGGGAAGATATCACAACACAATTCTAGACACAAATTAAAATAATACTCCCTTCGTTCCTTTTTCTAATGTGTATATTTTTGGGCACGATGACCAAGGCAACAAATTATAGATACATTAGTACAAAATTACCCTTGTCAAATTTGTTGATTACTGGCAACTAAACTAGTTAGGCGTTGAAAGAAAGAGATACAGTCAATCAATGAAGAGATAGTTTCCTTCTTTTTCTATAAAGACAGATACAAACAATCAGGAGAGAGATACTTCCCTTTTTTCTATAGGGGTAAAAAAGGGATTATGAGAAATTAGAAGAAATGCACCTTACATTGTGGAATTTTATCAAAAAACAAATACACCTTATATAAAGGAATGTAGGGAGTACAAGCTTTATATTACAAGCCAGGGGCCTCGAGGGCTCGAATACATAAGCTCGAAAACACAAGAGTCAGCGGAAGCAATAATATCTGAGTACAGACATAAGTTAGACAAGGTGCCATAAGATGGCTAGCACAAACTGGGATACAGATCGAAAGAGGTGCAAGGCTCCTGCCAGGGATCCTCCTAAACTAATCCTAGTCGCCGGCGGCCTGCACGTAGTAGTAGGCACCCTCGATGTAGAAGGGGTCATTGAAGGTGGCGTCTGGCTACTGGGCTCCAACATCTGGTTGTGACATCCGAGAAGAACGGAAAGGGGGAAAAGAGGGAGCAAAGCAACCATGAGTACTCATCCAAAGTACACGCAAGCAAGGATCTACACTATATATGCATTTGTATTAATGAAATGGGTAGTGTTGGGGATATAACTATTGGGTATGACCCGCCCAAGAGGGGCCGAGTCATATCATGGGCGGTTCATAATGAGAAGGCCCAAGAAGATGTTGAAGATGGCGGTTCATGAAGCAAGCTTACTGAAGGCCCAAGACCTGGAGGACACTTGAGGCCCATGGGCATAAACCGCCATATGTTTAACTTGTATGTTAAGGAAAGTTTAGTTCTATCACTGAGCCGGGCACATCGTGTATGAGCCGGCCGGGACTCTGTAAGCCGCCGGGCATCAGCCTGTGTATATAAATGGGTGTCCCGGCGGCGGGTTAGGGCAAGAAACAACAAGTCAAGAACTAGGTCAAGCGTATTCGCTCCCTGGTAGTCGAAACCCAAGCAATACAACCTAAAGTAGGAGTAGGCCTTTACCTCGTTGCGAGGGGCCAAACCTAGGTAAAACTCTTTGTGTCCCTTATCCCGTTTAACCCCTTCAAGCTAACCACGTCACGATGGCTCCACACCTAAGTCCTCATGCTAGGGCATCTGCCTTTGCAATTCCACAACAGTTAGCGCCCACCATGGGGCCAACGCATGGTGGTTTCGAGTCCTTGAAGGGAAGCTTCACAGGGCTCAAGGGATATGTTGTGGGCCGGATGACCAAGAGTTGTCGCGGCAAGCTCTACATCAACCACACAGGCTGGGGTCCCGAGGCCGACTCAATCGAGTACGGATACCGGGCCCCCTTCGGCGGAATTCATGTCTTCATCAGCAAGATTGGTGACTCAGAAGCTGAGCCGAACACCTGCACCGACATTGTCGAGACGGCTCAGCGCGCACGACCCACCAAGGTTCAAGCCGCCCCGAAGCATGTCTTTGTTGACTTTACTCAAGGAGTGGATCTGGAAGGAGGATCTGAATCCGGTGGTGAGATGGTCGTCTACTCAGGCGACGAATCCTCAACCGGCGAGACCAATTCCATGTATCAGGTTCAAGATGGTGGGCTTGGGGCTGTTCCAGTGGTGACAGTATTACGGACCTTTACGAGGCGCCAAACCGGGTTAGAATCTTCATGGCCGGTACACAGACAGGGCAGAATTCTTCAACTACAGCAGCAATGATCTCCGGGTCAGCAACGACAACGGCAGCCGGGGCAGGAGGTCCTGTGCACCCGCCAGCTCAAATTTTATCTGATCTGTTGGAGGCTCTAGCAACATTGTTGATGGCAGAGGTGACCCCGGTGAACCAAACACAGCATAACGCGGACTTCCCCACGAGGTGATAAATTTTGTTATGTTTTAAGGTTGATGTTCCCTTGTACTAACAATGCAACTAAGTATGAAGCCTTAATCCATGGTCTTCGGATGGGTAAAGAGATGAATCTAAGCCGGGTGAGGTGTTTTGGCGACTTAGACTAGGTGGCTCAGTAAGTGTCAGGAACTTGGGATTCAAAGGATCCACTCATGGCGGCTTATCGCCGAGAGGTTGACACTATTGCTGGTCATTTCAAAGGTTATCAAGTGGAGCATGTTGATCGAAGGAAAAATGAAGCCACTGATGCTTTAAGCCGGCTGGGGTCTCAGCGTAAGCCGGTAGCCCCTAATGTTTTCCTCAATGTTTTGCATAACCCATCAGTCAAATTGCCTACAGAGGAAGATCTTGCAATTCCTGACCCAGAGGCACAATTCGTGACGGCTCTCCATGTTATTCCTGATTGGACGGTTCCATATTTGGCTTATATGACCCGGGGCAAGTTACCTGACGATGAAGCCTTGGCCAGGCAAATAACCCAAAGGTATAAGTCAATTACTATTGTCAATGGTGAGCTACACAGATGCAGTGTTACATGAGTGTTTCAATGATGCATTTCTCCAGAGGAGGGCCGAGAAATTCTAAGGGAGATTCATGGAGATTGTGGTCATCATGCCAGCTCTAAATATCTCGTTGCTAAAGCTTTTCGTCATGGATTTTATTGGCTGACAGCTCATGCTGATGCAGAAGATCTAGTCAGTAAATGCAATGGTTGTCAGAAATTTTCAAGACGAGCTCATGTGCCGGCTCAAGAATTGAGGATGATTCCAATTACTTGGCCGTTTGCAGTCTGGGGGCTGGATATGGTTGGACCTTTTAAAAGGTCCAAGGAGAAAAAGACTCATCTCCTGGTAGCTGTTGACAAGTTCAGAAAGTGGGTAGAAGCTGAACCGGTCAGCAAATGTGATGCAGCAACGATGGTTCAGTTCATCAAAAAGGTGATCTTTCATTTTGGATACCCTCATAGTATCATCACTAATAATGGTACTAATATGTCTAAGGGTGCAATGAAAGAGTTCTGTCAACAAGAGCATATCCGGCTCGATGTACCATCGATGGCTCACCCCCAGTCTAATGGTCAAGCTGAAAGAGCCAATCAAGAAATCTTGAGAGGTATCAAACCCCGGCTTGTGGTCCCTTTGCAGAGGACACCGGGTTGTTTGGTGGAAGATTTTCCCTCGGTGCTTTGGAGTATCAATACCACCCCCAACAGATCCATGGGTTACACGCCTTTCTTCATGGTTTACGGAGCAAATGTGGTTCTCCCTAGTAACATACGTCATGATTCACCCCGTGTGGCAGCTTATGTTGAAGCTGATAATGAGAAAGCATGCCAGGATGCTGTTGACCTATTGGATGAAGAGCGTGACCTTGCACCGGCTCATTCGGTGATTTACCAGCAAGATCTGCGTCGTTATCATAGCCGCCGAGTTAAAACCGGGACCTTTCAAGAAGGAGATTTGGTGCTCCGGCTCATCTAGGATCAAACTGACATGCACAAGTTATCCCCACCTTGTGAAGGGCCTTCTGTGGTCAGCAAAAATCTGAACAACGGGTCATACTACCTTATCAATGTTCGAGACCACAAGGACTCACGCACGTCAGAGGAGGAGACCCATCGGCCATGGAATATTGCTCATCTTCGGCCTTATTACACCTGAGCCATCGGCTCTTGTGATGTACATACCTTTACCAATGTATATATTATGATTAGTTTAATAAAGCCGGCATCCCTGATGATTCAGGGCCTTTGTCGTTTCATCTCTAAGAATCTGAGTCCTTACTGTTAATTCATAAGGTCACTTGGGGGCTTCCTGCTTATTGAGCATAGCTATGATTACCCTTTTGATCCGGCTTGTACACCTTGATTGCAAACTACTTGGGGCCTTCCAGCTTATTGAGCATAGCTATGACTACCGTAATGATACAGCTTGTACGCCTAGATCGAAATATTACTTGGGGGGTTCTTGTTAAATGAACAGGAGCTTTGTTATCCCTCGTAATAGGCTTGGACACCAGGTGTATTCACCAAAAATCTAGGTTATCCTACCTTTGTATGCTTGCCACTCCGACCAGGCAATCCTAGAATGACTCGCCATACGCTTGACAGTCAATCTTGTAAAGACCGTGAACTTGTCAAAGTTAAAACAGCGAATGGTCATGTGAGGCCCTACTTACAGGTTTGAAAAGGAGCAACTCAGTGGTTGTGCAGCCCTTGAATAGCACATGATGTTGAGGCTTGGCAGACTTTGAATGATTTGGTCTTTTGTTTTCTATTGCCTTTGAATTTTTTTGGTGATTTCTGTTTATTCCATATTGATATATGGTTGAAACTTGATTCAGGCCATGATGCCTTGATCTTTGTTTGATAATATCCAGTGTTTTGTTAACCCGGCCTGGTTGTGGATGTTAAGTCGCCAGTGTATGATGATCATATGTTTGGAGTCCTATACTCTAAAGTTTTGGGATGTTACCATTTGCTTTCTATGGCGTTGGAAGCTGGCAGTATGAATAAATTACACCGAGTTCTGCGCTCTGAGTCTGGGATGTTACCCTTACTTCATATGGCATGGTAAGCCGGCAATATACATAAATATCACAGGTATGATATTTATTTTTGTTATGATTCTATGAGGTTTTAGTAAACCAGCCCTGGTTGTGGACGTTATAGTCACCAGTGGTTTTTTGTGGGGCATTATGACCCGCCTTGGGGTAAACCGCCAAGGCACTTGTGCTCTATTTGTATGCAAGGTTTATGACAACATGATCAAGCAAAGTTGAGAATTGTTATGAGCATAAATAGTGAATCGTCAAATAAGATCAAAACGGTTCATAAGTGTTATGCAGATCAACATGCGCGATGGCATGGCAGATAATTGTTTTCTAGCTAGCCTATTACAAGGCAACAGATAGCCCAAAAGAATAAGTGTTTGATAAAGTTTTCAACTGGCAGATGCTAAGTCGGCCTCCGGATTACTGGTCTTGGCCTTGGCGAGTTAAGGATTCCGGGTCATCTAGCGCTGGTTCATCGTCCTCGTCTTCACCCTTTGGCTGGAAGTCAGAGGTTGTCCAGTTGATCCCAGTCAAAGCCTTGAATACAGCCTCGTCAGTAATAAGTGTTGACAGGTCAATGTCAGGGGGAAAGTGTTCTTATGAATTGGAGGAGTAAGGTCCTGGGATTCATGGATCGACACTTTGACCTTCTTATTGTCAGCATCATAAACCGCCTGATAATGTGACAGGTTGGTGTCCTCAGCTAGTTTGCTTGCTAGCGGGTGCATTTCTCTTGCTATCGCTGCAAAATCATCAGCGCTGAAGGGAGACTTGTCCTCCTTGACACTGGGGCAGCCAATGGCCATGTCTTCCGGGTCAAGATTCGCTTGCCATGCTTTAGCCCAAGTTAGCGCGGTGATTGCACCGGCTCTAGCAGCTGATTTCTTCAGCTCTTCAACTCGTGGGGCATCACAGGTAACTTCTCCAGCGTGTCCTTGATGAGGGTTGGCGGTTGTTTTTTGTGCGAGGCAGCAGAGATAGCTTGTTGCGTGCCGGTGTACAGTTGCTCTATCAAAGTATAGGCGGCTTTCAACTTCTTATGCATGTCTGAGCCAAGATTGGCGATTCTGGAACCTGCAGTACCAAGTAAATCTGTAAGCCAGATGAATGAGTATTACAATGCATTAGTAGTATCAAATTGAAATAAAGTTACTTACCGAAGATAGTAGCAGTCATGGCATTTACTTGATGTTTTAAACCGGCAAGCTCTTCAACCACCGGCTTAAGAGCTGCTTCTGCTTCCTCAGATCTCTTCAATAGAGATGTTTTCTCTGTCTCCCAGCCTACCTGGTCAGCCTTGAAGTTCTTCTTTAGTTTTTCCATCTCTACCAAGGCGGTGGTCAATTCTGCTTTGGCCTTGGAGGTTTCAGATTGCCCAGACTTTATATTTTCTTGAAGATCGGCGACTTGGGATTCTTTGACATTAAGCTCAGCCTGCAGGATATAAACAATAGGCGGGGTTACAATCATTTTATTTAAAAGTCCCAAGCACAATACAAGTATTTCACTTGGCACTTGGGGGCTAATGCATATTGCTCTTTTTTTAAGACAATTTTATGACGACCCGGCTACATTATGGTGACTATAGCCGATTCATGGGGGCTATATGCTTGGATTTTATGGACAAATATGGTAATGAGACCCGGCTAATCTTGACAGTTTAAGCCGGCCTTGGGGGCTACAGGTGCAAAATTGAATCATTACTATTTGAAGTCCTGGCTCATCTTGACAGATTAAGCCGACCCTTGGGGGCTACATGTGCAAAGTCGAGGGATTACTATTTGAAGTCCCGACTTATCTTGAAAGTATAAGCCGACCCTTGGGGGCTAGTGGATTTATTCTACAAGGTTATTTAAAAGTCTACAGTACATTCAATTCTATCATGTCGACTTGGCGGGTGATAAAGTATGTTCATATGAAGAGAGTTGTAGTGTTTACCTCAAAATGCTCCTTCATTAAGTTCGCTAAGCTGGCTTCAAAATCGCAGCTTGTGTGTAGGCGGTTCAAGTACCAAGAGTGGATCTCTTGAGCGCTGAAGTGGGCATAACTCTCTAACTTGACTGACCACTTGCCTTCGTCAGCAACATAAATTTCTTCCTTGGCGCTGTGCTTTGACAAGATAGTGGGATTTCCTGGTGCTGTATAACCAAGACCAGTGATGATAATATCATCAGCCTTTTCTTCAGTAGGCTTCATGGGGCTTGGCGGCTTGATCGGACTTGGCGGCTTGGTGGTGGCTGGGTCAACATCCATTTGATCCATGGAGATGTTGTGTTCGACCAGTGGCGGTTCATCGGTTGTGGATTCAGGGGCATGGTGGGAGGTCTCTGTTAACTGCTGCTCTGACTCAGAAGGGTTTTTAGTGGTTTTTGTCACCTTCATTTTCTTGTTGGGCTTTGACATAGCTCTGTGAATGAAACACAAGATGAGTTTAACACAAAAATTGAGTACATAATTGAAAGCAGAGATTTAATATTCTTACCCAGGCACAGTCTTGAAGACTGGGACATGAGTCCCCGTTGAGTCGCCAGAGGAGGAATGAGATGTTCCTTGATAATTTGAATCAGAAGGATTAAGAGGTTGTCAAAAAAGGCCGGCCTTGGGATAAGTTAAGTCGGAAATTGTTCAGACCTCTGGACGATGCTTGCGGGGAGCTGGAGTGTTTGGTAAGCCAGAGGAAAGGATCCCGCCTCCACTGTTCCGGGTTGTGCGGTGAGCTTCATGTTGTTGCTTCTTCAAAATAAACTTGGGATCCAAATAAGCCAAAGGATGAGAAAACCTTACTTTCTGGCTTGCTTGTCAAGTTTTCTATTTTGGCAGAGATTATGAGCCGATGGAAAGAAAAATTACCTCTTCGTCACCCGCACGGCTGGCTTCCGCTTCATCCTGATAATAGTCATGTTAATGAGATGTACAAAAAATGAGCCAAGAGAATCAAGTTCTACCTCCGACTCATCATCATCACCATCATCATTCAAGTCAAGTAACTCAGAGGGGTTGGTCTTCTTCTTGGCAGGCTTTTTTAGCCTTGGTCTTGGTCCGGGTCTGCTTGGTCGACTTGTCTTGCAGCTACTTCTTCCAAAAAGGATAGTCGGTCTATGGAAGTCAGATGATTATAAGAGGATAGTGTTAATGAAAACATGATTCAAATGGGAAAAAATTGTTGCAAACATTTACAACTGGCGGCTGGTTGAAGGTGCAGAAAGGACTAAGTACGGTTTTGCTGCACTCGGCCAGGCTTTCATTCAATAAAGCCTTGGCTGCATCGTTGATTTCTGCGTCAGATAATTGGATTTCGCAGTGGCGCTGTGAATCTTTCAAATCGCCGGTGTACTCGCACATTAAGCCGGGGCGGCGGCTTAAAGGCAGAATCCTCCAGGAGACCCAGCCTCAGACAAGGTTGATGTCAGTTAAGCCGTTAGCCATTAAGGCTCTGATCTTTGAATAAATGGGTGCATACTTGGCCCATTCCTTCATGTTGATCCGCTGTGGGAGCTGATGTGTGTTGTTGAGCCGGTGTTCATGGTAACCCGGGGATTCTCATCCTCTGGAGATGTATATTGGAAATAGAACCAAGTCTGGTTCCAGTCCTTGGGATGACTAGGCGGCTTGGCATTTGGGAAGGTGGCCTCTTTCCATTTCTAAATGGAAACTCCGCCTAGTTCTAAGCTGGGCCCGTCGGTGAACTCCGTCTGCCGGTTCAAGTAATAAAATTCCCTGAATAGCTCGATAGTGGGGTCTTCTTGAAGACAAGCTTCGCAAAAAAATTGGAAGTTGCAGATGTTGGAGACAGAATTGGGGCCGATATCTTGTGGATGAAGCTGGAAAAAGTGTAACACATCTCAGAAGAATTTTGAACCGGGTGGGGTAAACCCCCAGATCATATGATTAGTAAAAATAATTACTTCTCCTTATTTGGGTTGAGGAGGATTCTCAGTGCCTGGGACCCTCCAATGGATGTCGTTTTTCTTGGCTAAAACGTCAGTTTGAACAAAGTTGTTCATGTCGTCCTCGGTAACTCGGGACGGTACCCAATTGCATGAGGTGAAGGTCTTAGTCATTGCTGATGAAGGTCTGAAAAGAAAATATTGCCGATTTAAAATTATATTGGTTAAGCCGATCATTGGTTCAAAGGTAAGAACTATAAACAAGAAGTGTGTTAAGCCGGAGGTTAGTGTTGAGATATGCAGAGCAATCTATTGGTAGCTTAAATGGGGACTAATGGTACCTGGCGGGTTATGGCTTATGAGTTAAGCCGCCTAAACATCTATCAGTTTTCAGATATATATAAGTGAAGAATTGCTAAGTGTTGGACATACAGTTTTCATAGATCGGTGCTATAATTTTGGATCTATGGCAGTTCAGATAATGAAGAAAAATTCTAAACCTAAGTGGCAGCAGCAGAATAGTTCACATGTTCAGATGAGATCTCTTAAGGAGGGGAGACGTTCAAGTATCAAAAATGAGTGTTAAACTGATGTCGCGCAAGATGAGTACTAAACTCAGATGAAAACTACAAGAGATAGGAAGGAACAGAGGAACAGAGATGAACTCCGACGAACTCGAGCAAACCCTAATGAAGATCTATGGAGAGGAAAGAGGGGAGCTTACCGAGGCTGTTGAACAGCGGAGGTGCGCGGCGGTGTTTTTGGTGCGCTCAGGTTGATGCAGCGGCCAGAGGTGGTGCAGCGGATGAAGGTCGACGGCGGCAGCAGAGCTCGGGCGCTTGAGGCATTGTGAGGAAGAGGACGAAGACGAGGAGGCAAGGGAAAAAATGAAAAGGACCCTTTTCCCTATTTATAAGGCGGAGGATGGATGGCATGCGCAGGAATCGAGGAGGCTGGAAAAAATGATTATGTGACAGCGCTGATGCCTCGATTTTCCAGATGTTCATTAAAAGTGAAGATATATTGAGATTTGGGCCTCATGTGATATTAATGCGAGATGACATCACGGCGGGTTAACACAATTCTGAGAGCTGACGCCATGGCGGGTTATAAGATTTCATAAGGACTGACAATGAAAGATTTTTTCTAAGTCAAGTGTTGAAGATTGATATAAACAAGTTCACATCAACCCGGGGCCTAATGTTGGGGATACAACTATTGGGTATGACCCGCCCAGGAGGGGCCGGGTCATATCACTGGCGGTTCATAATGAGAAGGCCCAAGAAGATGTTGAAGATGGCGGTTCATGAAGCAAGCTTACTGAAGGCCCAAGACCCGGGGGCGATTTGAGGCCCACGGGCATAAACCGCCATATGTTTCACTTGTATGTTAAGGAAAGTTTAGTTCTGTCACCAAGCCGGACACATTGTGTATGAGCCAGTCAGGACTCTATAATCCGCCGGGCATCAACCTGTGTATATAAAGGGGTGACCGGGCAGCGGGTTAGGGCAAGAAACAACAAGTAGAGAAGTAGGTCGAGCGTATTCGCTCTCTGGTAATCGAAACCCAAGCAATACAACCTAAAGTAGGAGTAGGCTTTTACGTTGTTACGAGGGGTCGAACCTGGGTAAAACTCTCTATGTCCCTTGTCCTGTTTTAACCCCTTCAAGCTAACCACATCGCAATGGCTCCACACCTAAGTCCTCATGCTAGGGCATCTACCTTGGCAATTCCACGACAGGTAGTATCTGTGGACTGAACTGTAGAATGCTAGATTAGGAGGGGGAGAAGCTAGTCCTATCGAACACTACGCTTCTGGCAGCCTTCATCTTGAAGCATGTAGAAGAGAGTAGCAAGAGCAACATCAAGGAACACCGCATAGCATAATCCTACCTGGCGATCCTCCCCTCTCATCGCCCTGTGGGAAAGCGATCACCGGGTCGTATCTGGAACTTGTAAGAGGTGTGTCTTATTAATTATCCGGTTCTAGTTGTCATAAGGTCGAAGTACAACTCATCGTCGTCCTTTTACCAAGGGACACGACTATTCAAATAGATAAACTTCCCTGCAGGGGTGCACCACATTACCCAAAACGCTCGATCCCTCTGGCCTGACACACTTTCCGGGTCATGCCCAGCCTGGGAAGATCAACATGTTGCAGCCCTACCTAGGCACAATAAAGTGGTCAGCACGCCGGTCTAAGTCCTAAGCGCGCAGGGGTCTGGGCCCATCGCGCATTGCACACTTGCATGTTGCGTACGCGGTGGGTGAGCACACCTAGAAACCTAAATTACAAAGGAAGTCGCGTTACGCGGTCCAACCCGATGCGCACCGCTCAATCGCTGACGTCAAGAAGACTTCAGGTGATACCACGACGTCGAGTGCCCATATCTGTTCCTGCATAGTTGGTTAGTGCGTATAGACTCGTAGCCAGACTCAGATCAAATACCAAGAGCTCATTAAGCGTGTTATTTTGAAGTAACCGCAGACGCCGACTTTGGACCAGGCCCACTTGTCTCCTAGGTGGTCGCTACCTACCCTATCGCTCCGACACAAAGTAACCATTAGGGGGCTGTCGAGAACCCAGGCCCACCACTACCTGGGTGGAACCACCTGCCCCTTCAGCCCCCATCTCTGAATCATCAAAAAGTATGTAATAGTATAGTATATACCCGTGATCACCTCCCGAGTGATCATGGCCCAATAGTATAGCATGGTACACGGACAAGAGTGCAGGTTCACTGATGTAATACTAGCAACCTATACTAAGCATTAGGATAGCAGGTAAAGGTATCAACAATTGTGGCAATAATGACAGGCTATGCAAAAAAATAGGAGCTATCGAATCAACAACAGTAGCAAACCTAATGCAAGAATAAGAGAGAGAGTGGGCGATATCTGGTTGATCAAGGGGGTTTGCTTGCTTGGAAGCTTTGTTGCATAGGAAGAAGGGTCGTCGGTGACGTAGTCGTACTCAGTGGCATCAGCGTCGGTCTCGGGGTCTACCGGAGAAGAAGAGGGGGAAACAAACAGTAAATACGGAGCAAACAAAGCATCACAAAATATAACAAGGCAAGACACGGTGCCAGGGATGATCTAACGTAAGGATAAGTGATACTGGCAAAGGGGGAAAACATCCGGGAAAGTATTCCCTATGTTTCACGTTTTCGAACAGACGGACCGGGGGAAACGGTTGCAGGTTCGCTATGCTAGGGATGTGTGGTGGATGAACAGGCTATGTATTCCGATTCATCTCATCGTTCTGAGCAACTTTCATGTATAAAGTATTTTCATCGGAGTTATGGTTATTTTTCTATGAATTTTCAAAGTTTTAACAATTTTCTGAAATTAGTAATAATTTGAAAATAGATCAGAAATGCTAAGTGTACCCAAAAGTACACCCAACCTGTGGCTGTGTCAGGCTGACAGAGGGCCCAGTCAGGAGTTGGCTGGTTAAAGGCCCCTGTGGGACCCATATGTCATTGACTGAACAATTAACTGATTTTAATTAATCTAATTAAATCATGTGGCCGAGCTGTCAGTGTCTAATAACTTAACTAAATTTAGTTCGTGGGGTGGGGGGGCGTCCCCAAATCGAGAACGCACGGCCGCTCGCAGCGGAGCGCCAGCGGCCGATGTCCAGCGCACGGGCGGAGGGAAGCAGGGCGTTGCTCCCTCTTGAGCATGCGTTGGTTTTTCCCTTGAAGAGGAAAGGGTGATGCAGCAAAGTAGCGTAAGTATTTTTGTTAGTTTTTGAGAACCAAGGTATCAATCCAGTAGGAGGCTCCTCACAAGTCCCTCGCACCTACACAAACAAACAAGAACCTCGCAACCAACACGATAAATTGGTTGTCAATCCCTTCACGGCCACTTGCGAAAGTGAGATCTGATAGAGATAATATGATAAGATAAATAATTTTGGTATTTTTATGATATAGATTGAAAAGTAAAGATTTCAAAATAAAGTAGATTGGAAATTTACATGATAGAGAATAGACCCGGGGGGCATAGGTTTCACTAGTGGCTTCTCTCAAGATAGCATAATTATTACGGTGGGTGAACAAGTTACTATTGAGCAATTGATAGAAAAGTGCATAGTTATGAGAATATCTAGGCATGATCATGTATATATGCATCACATCCGCAACAAGTAGGCCAACTCCTGCCTGCATCTACTACTATTACTCCACACATCAACCGCTATCCAGCATGCATCTAGAGTATTAAGTTCATAAGAACAGAGTAACGCATTAAACAAGATGACATGATGTAGAGGGATAAACTCAAGCAATATGATATAAACCCCATCTTTTTATCCTCGATGGCAACAATACAATACGTGCCTTGCTGCCCCTGCTGTCACTGGGAAAGGACACCGCAAGATTGAACACAAAGCTAAGCACTTCTCCCATTGCAAGAAAGATCAATCTAGTAGGCCAAACCAAATTGATAATTTGAAGAGACTTGCAAAGATAGCCAATCATACATAAAAGAATTCAGAGAAGATTCAAATATTTCTCATAGATAAACTTGATCATAAACCCACAATTCATCGGATCTTGACAAACACACCGCAAAAAGAGTTACATCGAATAGATCTCCAAGATAATCAAGGAGAACTTTGTATTGAGATTCAAAGAGAGAGAAGAAGTCATCTAGCTAATAACTATGGACCCGAAGGTCTGTGGTAAACTACTCACAACTCATCGGAGAGGCCTTGGTGATGATGTAGAGGCCCTCCGTGATCGATTCCCCCTCCGGCGGAGCACCGGAAAAGGCTCCAAGATGGGATCTCACGGGTATAAAAAGTTGCGGCGGTGGAAATAGTTTTTTGTGGTCCTCCTGGATGGTTTCGGGGTACGTAGATATATATAGGCAAAGGAGGTAGGTCAGGGGAGCCACGAGGGGGCCACAAGGCAGGGGGCGCCCCCCCTCCCCTAGGGCATGCCCTACACCCTCGTGGCCGCCTCGGCTGCTTCTTGACGTGTGGCACCCCGGCTCAGAGCGACCGGTTTACCTTGCATTGCCAGCCCAGAGACCTTGTCTTCTGGCAACACACAACATCTTGGTACAGAAAAACAACCGCTTTATTCATGCTAGCGGAGCATAGTTTATATTACAATAGTTAGCGAGTCCAAGCGACACACACGGTGCGGCTGAACAATATGTACATTATTTAGTGAACATAAAGGGGCCTCGATCATGACAACTACTCGGCAGCGGAACAACGTCGTAGTGGGACTCCATAGCACGGGGACACCAATGTGGGGTCTATACTCGGACAACACTCCTTTCCAACGAGACTTTCCTGAAATCTGGCATGACACGCCAGGTCAGTACATTGAATGTACTTGCAAGCTCACAACAAGCATAAACATAATGACAAATAATATCATGATATTTAACCATTTAATCGACAATGCAACCATATATCCAACATGCCGTGACTATGATCAACAGGTACTCGTTCCCGGACTTGCTTACGATCATTTCTAGACCACAAACATAATAATCGCTAAAACAAATTTGTGATCCTTACGGCGATCACAACCCGACCAACTCATGGCCCGTGATCCTTACGGCGATCACCACCCGAACAACTCATGGTCCAGCTCAACACGATGGCCTCACTGCCATCCTCAGTACAAACTAAGTGTGCAAATTTTATTAAGTGTTGACCCATGGTGTACCCTACTTTCGAGCATGTCCGTAAACGTGGACTCGGCTATCAATAGATTAAAACACTCTGTAGAGGTTAGTACACTGTACCCACACTACGGAACCCATGGCCTCGCACTCCCATTCGGGTGGACCAACGGCATTCCGATGAAACCATTTCATTGTCATGACACTCTCCCGGCCATTCCGACTCAGTCCCCATCGGGCTAGTCCTGGGTGGCCCATGTCTACCTCCAGACACCTCGACCACCATCGTGGCCACGATCCACTCTGGGACCCAGTACCAAGACTTAACTTAACAATGGGCTCACAAGGTTATGCTTGCCTACCGGGCCAGGGTAAAGCATGCCCATAACCTTCCCTAAATGAAGGCACCGACCAGAGGCACGACAATGAAATGCATTAAGGTCGTCCCATACCGGCAAATGTGGTTGCACTGGGAAAGACTCGTTTTAGCGGCACCATGACCCGGTCAACAACATATTCAAGTTGAGTTATTTATCAGGTTCAACTTAATGTGAAAATAACCGGTGTCATAATGCCATGCTATGCATCACTTAAAACATGCATCACGTAACCATGCAAATAACTAAATCAACTACGCTCCCATGGAGCCATCATCATCCACTCAAGATACTTCTCTGGTTAAGATCAAACCTCACTTCAACCAGAATCATTTCTAGCAATATCATTATTTTTCATCATGCAAGAATAATAATTAAACTAATTACTAATCTTCATGACCATGTCATTTATTCATTACTCGTCACTAAGTTCTTCTAAGTTTAGCAACAAAATTTACTTCAAACTTTCTGTAGATCAAGTATTCTAACATGACAACCATTTTA
This sequence comes from Triticum timopheevii, assembly GCA_963921465.1. Taxonomy (NCBI): domain Eukaryota; kingdom Viridiplantae; phylum Streptophyta; class Magnoliopsida; order Poales; family Poaceae; genus Triticum; species Triticum timopheevii. Next base: position 91,938,643 of record OY997271.1, read on the forward strand.
ACAAAATATAATTATCATATAAATAATTTAAATGCATGAATAATAATGAGTTCAAGTAGAAAAATCACAAATATTGAAGTGGCACTATGAAAATGTTGTTGTGGCTTGCCTTAGTGCTGATGAGGTTCACAAAGCTCCTGGTGATCCTCAAGACAAAGCTGGCTCTTCTGAAAATAATCAAAACCACAAAAAGAAAACATCAAGAAACCTTCTAAAAATTACCAGAAAATCCAGATAGCAAGGAAAAATGCCATCTCTTGGGTGCTGTTAGATTTTTGGTCAAAGAACACAATGCAAAAAGAATCAATACATTTGGACTTTCAGGTAAAAAGTTGTGGCTGTTTGAAGGTTCCTGAAATTTAAATGAATTTGAATTAATAACTAAACTGGGGTGACGTCGAAAGCGTAAACTCCTGGGGCGCCACCACTCATACCGCTTCATGCGTGTAATGAGTGGCTGACTAGCGGGCCCTGCTAGTCAGGCCAGAGGGAGGGGAGAGGGAAATAGAGGGAGGCGGCGCTTCGCCGGAGCACACGCCGGCGATGAGGCTTCTTGGAGTCAAACGAGAGGGAGGGATCAACGGAGGAGAGGTTTGCGCACCTGCCCGTACCCGTAGCATAGCTAGCGGTGACCGGACGGCGTTGGAATCGACCTCTCCAGCGGAGGTACAGGGCAGGGGTTGCCGGAGATGAAGATGACGGCGGCTTGGGGCGGCTCCAGGGGCTCCAGCGGGGTAGGTTGGCTTCACGGAGGAGAGGTAGAGGCCCTTGCGGGGTCGCCTTGTCTTGGGAGGGACCGGAGCTACGGGAACGATCCGGAGGGGATCGCCGGCGAGCTCGGCATCGGTACGGCAACCCGCGGCCTGCCCGGCCAGGCTGCGGCTTCTACTGGCTCGGGGAGGAAATGGGAGTGGCTGGGGGTGCTCCAAGAGGCTGGGGGTGGCTGCATTTATAGGCGTGCGGCAAGGAGGGCTCGTGCTCCGTCGGAGGACACTTGTCCACGGCGCTCGGCGATGAATGGCGCCAGAGAGAGAGGGAGAAGACAACGGAGGTCATGCAGGGACTGTGCGCAGGAGCGGACGAGCACAGGAGCGAGGGGGAAAGTGACGAGCACAGTGCGCCGAGCACTATGCCGTTGGCCGGACTGTGCCGTGCTCACTGCGGCGAGCTCCGGCGTTGGCGAGCGTCAGGGGGAGTTATGGAGGTGGAGATGAGGATGGTGGCGAGGTGTGGTATGCTCTGGCCGGCTGGGCAGCGAGCACGCGCTCAATAGAGCATTTGGCGGCATGCAGAGCGCACGTTTGGCATGCCAGCACGCTCGGACAAATGCGGTCACCGCGTGAACCGTGAGATCAGGCCACCCTACGCACTAACAAAGATGTCTGGCGTGTAGTCCTTAGTAAACTGAGTTGTTACCACGGTTTGGCTAAGATCCAGGTGCAGTAGAAATAACTTTGGGTTGTTGACAAGTTACTGGTCAGTAACTTTGGAGAGTTACTGTGGTCAAACCACTGGGAGTCAAGGGCTGAGCTTTGGGGTTTAGCTTACACTTACTAAGGTAAATGGGTACAGGAAAAACCAGCTACAATGGAGCTAGTAAAAAGGTAGTTGCTGTAGAAACTACCATTTCTGCCCAGAAATGACTTTATTTTCTGCAGCCAAAATATTCCAAAGTGAGGTAAAATATTTTTGCTCAGAAAGGTGCCCTAGGGTCCAAAGAATAATTGGGATTTTTCTTAGGATTTTTGGGGCAAGAAAAATTAGGGTTGCTTTGGAGCTCAAAGGGTTAGCTAGGGTTTTGGAGGTCAAAATGAATATTTTTCATTTAAGAAAAATATCCCAACCAATATTTTTGGGTTGGACCAGGGGTGAAATGATGGTTGTGAGGAGGAGAGGGAACACTTGGGTGAAAATCAAGGGGTACCCAAGTGGTTGAGTCCAAATGAAATGATTCAAAAATCCAAATTCAAAACCAACTCAACTAAAAATCAAGCAAAGAAGAGAGGGCAAAAACCAGGTTGTCACATGATGTCCACTCCAAGTCTCTTGGATTACGTTTGTTCCAAAAAGATCGCTCCCAAAGGTTTCATTCCGTTTGGACTCCGTTTGATATTCCTTTTCTGCGAAACACTGAAATAGGCAAAAAACAGCAATTCAGGCTGGGCCTCTGGTTAGTAGGTTAGTCCCAAAAAATGATATAAAAGTGTATAGTAAAGCCCATAAACATCCAAAACGGGTAATATAATAGCATGGAACAATCAAAAATTATAGATACATTGGAGACGTATCAAGCATCCGCAAGCTTAATTCCTGCTCGTCCTCGAGTAGGTAAATGATAAAAACAGAATTTTTGATGTGGAATGCTACCTAGCATATTTCTCAATGTATTTTTCTTTATTGTGGCATGAATGTTCAGATCCAAATGATTCAAAATAAAAGTTCATATTGATAAAAGAATAATAATACTTCAAGCATACTAACTAAGCAATCATGTCTTCTCAAAATAACATGGCAAAGGAAAGTTCATCCCTACAAAATCATATAGTTTGGTCATGCTCCATTTTCGTTACACAAGAATGCTCTCATCATGCACAACCCCGATGACAAGCCAAGCAATTGTTTCATACTTTAGTAATCTCAAACTTTTTTCAATCTTCACGCAATACATGAGCGTGAGCCATGGATATAGCACTATGGGTGGAATAGAATATAATGATGGGGGTTATGTGGAGAAGATAAAAAAAGAGAAAGTCTCGTATTGATGCAACTAATCAACGAGCTAGGGAGATGCCCATCAATTGATGTCAATGCAAGGAGTAGGGATTGCCATGCAACGGATGCACTAGAGCTATAAATGTATGAAAGCTCAACAAAAGAAACTAAGTGGGTGTGCATCCAACTTTCTTTCTCATGAAGACCTAGGGCATTTTGAGGAAGCCCATCGTTGGAATATACAAGCCAAGTTCTATAATGAAGATTCCCACTTAGTATATGAAAGTGACAACATAGGAGACTCTCTATCATGAAGACCATGGTGCTACTTTGAAGCACAAGTGTGGAAAAAGATAGTAACATTGTCCCCCCTTTTTTTGGGCCTTTCCTTTTTTTTATTTGGCCTTTCCTTTTTTTATTTGGCCTCTCCTTTTTTTATTAGGGACAATGCTCTAAAAATAATGATCATCACACTTCTATTTACTTACAACTCATGAATTACAACTCGATACTAGAACAAAATATGACTCTATATGAATGCCTCCGGCGGTGTACCGGGATATGCAATGACTCAAGAGCGACATGTATGAAAAATTATGCATAGCGGATTTGCCACAAATACGATGTCAACTACATGATCATGCAAAAGCAATATGACAATGATGAAGCGTGTCATAATAAATGGAACGGTGGAAAGTTGCATGGCAATATATCTCGGAATGGCTATGGAAATGCCATAATAGGTAGGTATGGTGGCTGTTTTGAGAAGGATATAAAGAGGTTTATGTGTGATAGACTGTATTGTATCACGAGGTTTGGATGCATCGGTGAAGTTTGCACCAACTCTCAAGGTGAGAAAGGGCAATACATGGTACCGAAGAGGCTAGCAATGATGGTAAGGTAAGAGTGCGTATAATCCATGGACTCAACATTAGTCATAAAGAACTCACATACTTATTACAAAAATATACAAGTCATCAAAAACCAAGCACTACACGCATGTTCCTAGGGGGATAGATTGGTAAGAAAAGACCATCGCTCGTCCCTGACCGCCTCTCATAAGGATGACAATCAAAGAACATCTCACGCTTCAAATTTGTCACACAACGGATACCATACGTGCATGCTACGGGACTTGCAAACCTCAACACAAGTATTTCTCAAATTCACAATTACTCAACTAGCATGACTCTAATATTACCACCTTTATATCTCAAAACAATTATCAAGCATCAAGTTGATCATAGTATTCAGTTCACTTCCTATGATAGTTTTTATTATACCCAACTTGGATGCCCATCATTCTAGGACCAATTTTATGACCATAGAAAATACCATGTTGTTCTAAAAGACTCTTAAAATAATATAAGTGAAGCATGAGAGATCAATAATTTCTACAAAATAAAACCACCGCCGTGCTCTAAAAAGATATAAGTGAAGTACTAGAGCAAAACTGTCTAGGTCAAAAGATATAAGTGAAGCACATAGAGTATTCTAATAAATTCCGAATCATGTGTACCTCTCCAAAAAGGTGTGTACAGCAAGGATGATTGTGGTAAACTAAAAATAAAAGACTCATATCATACAAGATGCTCCAAGCAAAACACATATCATGTGGTAAATAAAAATATAGCTCCTAGTAAAGTTACCGATGGACGAAGATGAAAGAGGGGATGCCTTCCGGGGTATCCCCAAGCTTAGGATTTTGGTTGTCCTTGAATTGTCTTGAGGTGCCATGGGCATCCCCAAGATTAGGCTCTTGCCACTCCTTATTCCCTAGTCCATCAACTCTTTACGCAAAACTTGAAAACTTCACAACACAAAACTCAACAGGAAATCTCATGAGCTCCATTAGTGCAAGAAAGAAAAATCACCACTTAAGGTACTGTAATGAACTCATTCTTTATTTATATTGGTGTTAAACCTACTGTATTCTAACTTCTCTATGGATCATACCCCCCGATACTAGCCATAGATTTATCAAAATAAGCAAACAATACACGAAAAACAGAATCTGTCAAAAACAGAACAGTCTGTAGAAATTTGTAACTTTCGAATACTTCTGGAACTCTAAAAATCCTACCAAAATATGAAGTCATGCGTAATTTGTCTATTGATCTGCTGAGAAAAAAATCAACTCAAAAGCACGTTTTGGTGATTTATTAGATTTTTTCTCGTGAGCGCAAAAGTTTCTATTTTTCAGCAAGATCAAATTAATCTTTCACCCAAGATGATCCTATAGTTTCTACTTGGCACAAACACTAATTAAAACACAAACCACATCTAAACAGAGTATAGATGAATTATTTATTACTAAACAGGAACAAAAAGCAAGGAACAAAAATAAAATTAGGTTGCCTCCCAACAAGCGCTATTGCTTAACGCCCCTAGCAAGTAGGGGTGGGCATAAAAACCGACCAACCGAATGCCAAACCGATACCGAAACCGAATAAACCGAATTTTCGGTTTTTATACTGCCACTATTAAATTCGGTTTTTAGATTCAATAATCGAATTTAAATTGGTTGGTTCAGTATTAAACCGATAACCAGAAGAAAAATCGAACGAGGCTCCCGCGTATGGCCAAACGCTGTGATGTGACCGTCGACCGCGTGCGCGCATCCGGCCACGCAGCGTACGAGCGACCAAATATTTTAATTGTTTTGGAGGCACACATCATGGGCGTCCAGCCACGCAGCTCTGTCCCACGTTCTAGCCTAATGCATGCATGCATGCATGCTAAGCCTGGTAGCTACTAGCTAGAGCTCGGTGTATAGGCCTGGCCCCTCCACTAACTACAAGGCCCACACAACAACTAGTGCGTATGTTGACTGGATGGAGTGCGCAGTGGCCATCGGCATATGAGTTTAGTCCCACATCGCTTGCAAAGCTCAATGCGACAAGACGCTGGGTTATATAACACTGGGATGTACAGTCCTGACAGTAGAAGCATCAGCTCCTGAGCAGTGTTCGGCATAAACCGAAAACTAAAACAAAATAATCGGTTAACCGAATTTTCGATTAGCATTCTTTGCTTGCTAATTTTGGTTTTTAATTTTGCTAACCGAATTTCAAAATAAACCGAACAGTAGAAACCGAATTTTCGGTTTCTACCGAATGCCCACCCCTACTAGCTAGGCATAAAATCGAGAATAGATCTAAGTATTGCCAACTTTGGCATTCAATTCATAAGTGGATCTCATAATAGATTTATAAGTTAATTTGATTTTCTTTCTAGGAAAGTGTTCCATGCCTTTCCTTAATGGAAATTGGAATCTAATATTTCCTTCCTTCATATCAATAATTGCACCAATCGTTCTAAGGAAAGGTCTACCAAGAATAATAGGACATGAAAGATTGCAATCTATTTCAAGAATGATAAAATCTATGGGCACATAATTCCTATTTGCAACAATAAGAACATCATTAATCCTTCCCATAGGTTTCTTAATGGTGGAATCCGCAAGGTGCAAGTTTATAGAGCAATCATCAAATTCACGGAAACCTAACATATCACATAAAGTTTTTGGAATCGTGGAAACACTAGCACCCAAATCACAGAAAGCATAGCATTCATGATCTTTTATTTTAATTTTAATTGTAGGTTCCCACTCATCATAAAGTTTTTTAGGGATAGAAACTTCTAATTCAAGTTTTTCTTCATAAGATTACATTAAAGCATCAAGGATATGTTTAGTAAAAGCTTTATTTTGGCTATAAGCATGAGGAGAATTCAACATGGATTGCAACAAGGAAATACAATCTATTAAAGAACAATTATTATAATTAAATTTCTTGAAATCCAAAGTAGTGGGTTCATTGCTATGTAAAGTTTTGATCTCTCCAATCCCACTTTTACCAATTTTAGCATCAAGATCAAAATACTCCAAATCATTGGGACGCCTTTTAACTAGAGTTGACTCATCTCCAGTCCCAACATTATTAAGATTCATATTGCAAAACAAGGATTTAATAGGATACACATCAATAACTTTTATATCTTCATCATTATTATCATGAAAACTAGAAGAACACGCTCTTACAAAGCAATCTTTCTTAGCATGTGATACGTCTCCAACGTATCTATAATTTTTGATTGTTCCATGCTATTATATTACCTGTTTTGGATGTTTATGGGCTTTATTTTACACATTTATATCATTTTTGGGACTAACCTACTAACCGGAGGCCCATCCCGTATTGTTGTTTTTTGCCTATTTCAGTGTTTCGAAGAAAAGGAATATCAAACGGAGTCCAAACGGAATGAAACCTTCAGGAGCATGATTTTTGGAACGAACGTGATCCAGAGAACTTGAGTGCAAGTCAAGAAGCAGCTGGAGCCTCCACGAGATAGGAGGGCACGCCCCCCTGTCTCGTGGGCCCCTCGGGCATCCACTGACGTACTTCTTCCTCCTATATAAGTCTACGTACCCCAAAAACATCCAGGAGGCACCCGAAACACAATTTCCACCACCGTAACCTTCTGTATCTGCGAGATCCCATCTTGGAGCCATCGCCGGCGTTCTGTCGGAGGGGGAATCCACCACGGAGGGCTTCTACATCAACATGCTTGCCCCTCCTATGAGTTGTGAGTAGTTTACCACAGACCTACGGGTCCATAGTTATTAGCTAGATGGCTTCTTCTCTCTTTTTGGATCTCAATACAATGTTCTCCCCCTCTCTTGTGGAGATCTATTCGATGTAATCTCTTTTTGCGGTGTGTTTGTCGAGATCCGATGAATTGTGAGTTTATGATCAGATTTACCTATGGATAATAATTGAATCTTCTCTGAATTCTTTTATATGATTGAGTTATCTTTGCAAGTCTCTTCGAATTATCGGTTTGGTTTGGCCTACTAGATTGATATTTCTTGCCATGGGAGAAATGCTTAGCTTTGGGTTCAATCTTGCGGTGTTCTTACCCAGTGACAGAAAGGGTTGCAAGACACGTATTGTATTGTTGCCATCGAGGATAAAAGGATGGGGTTTATACCATATTGCTTGAGTTTATCCCTCTACATCATGTCATCTTGCTTAATGCGTTACTCTGTTCTTATGAACTTAATACTCTAGATGCATGCTGGATAGCGGTCGATGTGTGGAGTAATAGTAGTAGATGCAGGCACGAGTCGGTCTACTTGTTGCGGACGTGATGCCTATATACATGATCATGCCTAGATAACGTCATAATTATTCACTTTTCTATCAATTGCTCGATAGTAATTTGTTCACGCACCATAATACTTATGCTCTCGACAGAAGCCTCTAGTGAAACCTATGGCCCCCGGGTCTATCTTTTATCATATTTGCTTCCAATTTACTTTTATTTGCATCTTTATTTTCTGCATCTATATTATAAAATACCAAAAATATATTTATCTTATCATACTATCTCTATCAGATCTCACTTCCGCAAGTGGCTGTGAAGGGATTGACAACCCCTTTATCGTGTTGGTTGCGAGTTCTTTGTTTGTTTGTGTAGGTTCGTGGGACTTGTTGAGAAGCCTCCTACTGGATTGATACCTTGGTTCTCAAAAACTGAGGGAAATACTTACGCTACTATTGCTGCATCACCCTCTCCTCTTCGAGGAAAACCAACGCAAGCTCAAGACGTAGCAGCACGCAATCTAGCGGTTCTTTCTTTGCACTCATCAATGGAAATTCTCATGGATTTGAGAGACTCATTGATATCATGCTTAGGTGGAATAGATCTAAGTTTCAAAGAATCAACATCAAGAGAAATTCTATCCACGTTCCTAGCCAATTCATCAACTTTAAGTAAATTTTTTTCAAGAAAAGCATTGAATTTCTTTTGAGAATTCATAAATTATTTAACACTAATCTCAAAATCAGAGGGCATCTTATTAAAATTTCCATGTGAGTTGTTGTAGGAATTACCATAATTATTAGAGGAATTACTAGAAAATGGCCTAGGATTGAAGTTTCCTCTATACGCGTTGTTACCAAAATTATTCCTACCAATAAAATTCACATCCATAGATTCATTATCATTCTCAATCAAAGTAGACAAAGGCATATCATTAGGATCAATAGAAGCACTTTTAGTAGCAAACAATTTCATAAGTTCATCCATCTTTCCACTCAAAACATTAATTTATTCTATAGCATGAACCTTTTTACTAGTAGATCTTTCGGTGTGCCATTGAGAATAATTAACCATAATATTATCTAGGAGTTTAGTAGCTTCTCCTAAAGTGATTTCCATAAAAGTACCTCCCGCGGCCGAATCTAAAAGATTTCTAGAAGCAAAATTCAATCCGGCATAAATTTTTTGTATGATCATCCATAAATTCAAACCATGTGTAGGGCAATTATGTATCATTAATTTCATCCTCTCCCAAGATTGTGCAACATGCTCTTGATCAAGTTGCTTAAAATTCATAATATCGTTTCTAAGAGAGATGATCTTAGCAGGAGGAAAATACTTAAAGATAGAAGCATCTTTGCACTTATTCCATGAATCAATACTATTTCTGGGCAAAGATGAAAACCAAGTTTTAGCACGATCTCTAAGTGAAAACGGAAATAACTTCAATTTAATAATATCATTATCCATGTCTTTCTTCTTTTGCATATCGCACAAATCAACAAAGTTGTTTAGATGAGTAGCGGCATCTTCACTAGGAAGGCTGTAGAATTGATCTTTCATAACAAGATTCAACAAAGCAGCATTGACTTCACAAGATTCAACATCATTAAGAGGAGCAATTGGAGTGCTAAGAAAATCATTATTATTGGCATTGGAAAAGTCACACAATTTAGTATTATCTTGAGCCATTGTGACAAGCAATCCAACACACAAGAACACGAGAGACAAGCAAAAAAGAGACGAACAGAAAAGAGAGGGCGAATAAAACGACAAGGGTGAAGTGGGGAAGAGGAAAACGAGAGGCAAATAGCAAATAATGTAATGCAAGGGATATGAGTTTGTGATGGGTACTTGGTATGTCTTGACTTGAGTGAAGACCTCCTCGGCAACGGCGCCAGAAATCCTTCTTGCTACCTCCTGAGCATGCGTTGGTTTTTCCCTTAAAGAGGAAAGGGTGATGCAGCAAAGTAACGTAAGTATTTTTCTCAGTTTTTGAGAACCAAGGTATCAATCCAATAGGAGGCTCCTCACAAGTCCCTTGCACCTACACAAACAAACAAGAACCTCACAACCAACGCGATAAATGGGTTGTCAATCCCTTCACGACCACTTGCGAAAGTGAGATCTGATAGAGACAATATGCTAAGATAAATATTTTTGGTATTTTTATGATATAGATTGAAAAGTAAAGATTGCAAAATAAAGTAGATTGGAAACTTATATGATAGAGAATAGACCCGGGGGCCATAGGTTTCACTAGTGGCTTCTCTCAAGATAGCATAATTATTATGGTGGGTGAACAAATTATTGTCGAGCAATTGATAGAAAAGTGCATAGTTATGAGAATATCTAGGCATGATCATGTATATAGGCATCACGTCCACAACAAGTAGACCGACTCCTGCCTGCATCTACTACTATTACTCCACACATCGACCACTATCTAGCATGCATCTAGAGTATTAAGTTCATAAGAACAGAGTAACACATTAAGCAAGATGACATGATGTAGAGGGATAAACTCAAGCAATATGATATAAACCCCATCTTTTTATCCTCGATGGCAGCATTACAATACGTGCCTTGCTGCCCTTGCTGTCACTGGGAAAGGACACTTCAAGATTGAACCCAAAGCTAAGCACTTCTCCCATTGCAAGAAAGATCAATCTAGTAGGCCAAAGCAAACTGATAATTCGAAGAGACTTGCAAAGATAACCAATCATACATAAAAGAATTTAGAGGAGTTCAAATATTTCTCATAGATAAACTTGATCATAAACCCACAATTCATTGGATCTCGACAAACACACCGCAAAAATAGTTACATCGAATAGATCTCCAAGAAGATCAAGGAGAACTTTGTATTGAGATTCAAAGAGAGAGAAGAAGCCATCTAGCTAATAACTATGGTTCCGAAGGTCTGTGGTAAACTACTCACAACTCATTGGACAGGCCTTGGTGATGATGTAGAAGCCCTCCGTGATTGATTCCCCCTCCGGCGGAGCGCCGAAAAAGGCTCCAAGATGGGATCTCCTGGGTACAGAAAGTTGCGGTAGTGGAAATAGTTTTTCGTGGTGCTCCTGGATGGTTTCAGGGTCCGTAGATATATATAGGCAAAGGAGGTAGGTCAGGGAAGCCACGAGGGGCCCACGAGGTAGGGGGCGCCCCCCAGGGCGCACCCTACACCCTCGTGGCCACCTCGGCTGCTTCTTGACGTCCACTCCAAGTCTCCTGGATTGCGTTTGTTCTGAAAAGATCGCTCCCGAAGGTTTCATTCCGTTTGGACTCCATTTGATATTCCTTTTCTGCAAAACACTAAAATAGGCAAAAAAAACAGCAATTCGGGCTGGGCCTCTAGTTAGTAGGTTAGTCCCAAAAAATGACATAAAAGTGTATAGTAAAGCCCATAAACATCCAAAGCGGGTAATATAATAGCTTGGAACAATCAAAAATTATAGATACGCTGGAGACGTATCAGGCATAGCCAACAGCGGGCGGTGCGGGCGCAGGCCTGCACGAGGCGGCTGGGTCGCGGCTGGTAGTGGGGGCATGCGTCGAGGCGCGATGGGGTAGCTCGGCGGCTGCAGCGCAGTGTAGGCAGCAGCGAGCGGCGACGAGCAGGGCGCGGCCGCGGAGCGGCGAACGCGAGTAGTAGAGGAGAGCAGGAGCAGACAGTGCAGGCGGCTGCAAGTGCGGGTCGCGCGCATAGACGACGTAGTCCATGGCAGTGCGCGGCCAGGCGAGGAAAGGCTGGGGTGGCTGTAGGCGGGCGACGATGGGAGCAGGCAGGCGCGCGCGGGCGCTAGGGCGCAGCTGCAGGTAGTCAGGGGTATGCAGTCGTGTGCGCGGACCTGATGCTCCGGCCATGGCGGCCTAGCACGGGGACGTCCTCAACGGTGATAGATCAAAGCAGGGGAAGAGGGGATCTAGGAGAGGAGCTCACAGCAATCTTGGGGGCGCAGTCGAGGAGGCCGGGGGTAGACCAGAGCGGCAGGAATCGACAACGACGGTCAGCGATGTAGGTGACGAAGACGACGGTGATGGCGAGTGTACAAAGCCCTCCCCCCTCCCCGTCCAACCCAATAGCGCAGACAAGGAGGCGATGGTGGTGAAGCTCCTGGACACATCCGATGGCTGAGGTGGGAACGGGTCGCGGCATCGACGACGGCAAGGCGAGGGCCGAGCATCACAGGGAAGAAAACAACACGAAGGGGGGAGTGGGGGCTAGGGTTCGTGTCTAGGGGTTAGGGGAAGGTCAAATGCATCACGGGGAAGCTGCGGATGGACGGCGCGTGGCAATCGAAGCCATGGACGCGGCGCGTGCATCCACGGCGTCTGTGATGAATAGGGAAGAAGGAGATAGGGGAAGTTGGGCTGGGTTGTTGCACTGTGCATCAGGCCCAGGTGCAAAGTAGCTCCTTTTAGCTCTTTTCTCTTTTCCTTTTCTATTTTCTGTTTTGCATTTTTGCCTTAGCTTTGCATTTAGTCTCTATACTAAATATATTTTGCCAGGGTTGAAACTTGGCACATAATTCCAGTGCATTAGCCTAGGGCCACACACAAAGTTTCAGGTGGTTTCGGAAACGTAAGGATATTTGTTGGAATTTAAGCGACCAACTTAAATGTTGATGGTCCACTAAAATATTTCCAGGGCCAGAATCAAAACCCAATTTCAGTTGATTTCTTCAGCACAATTTCCAGGGGATTATTTGCAAATTTATGAACACTCTTATTTTAATATTTGAAGAACTATTTTCTGCACTTCTATTAAGAATTTAAATTTGAGTTGAATTAATTATTTAATTGCATTTTAAGTATGAAAATATGAGGACATGGCATATTAGGGGAAGATCACTATAGCTTGATTATTGGGGCGTTACACTTTATACACTAGATGCATGCTGGATAGTAGTCGATGTGTGGAGTAATAGTAGTAGATGCAGGCAGGAGTCGGTCTACTAATCTTGGACGTGATGCCTATATACATGATCATTGCCTTGGATATCATCATAATTATTTGCTCTTCTATCAATCGCCCAACAGTAATTTGTTCACCCACCATATGCTATTTTCTCGAGAGATGCCTCTAGTGAAATCTACGGCCCCCGGGTCTATTTCCTATCATATTATTTTCATATATACTAATCCAAAAATACCTTGCTGCATTTTTTATTTACTTATTTTATTTCGTGTTTTTGCTAGATCTATTTATCCAATCTCATACAATTTAATCTATCTCAATATCGAGGAGGGATTGACAACCCTTCTTACGCGTTGGGTTGCAAGTTTTTGTGGTTTGTGTGCATGTGTTGTTTATATAGTGTTGCTTGGTTCTCCTACTGGATTGACAACCTTGGTTTCATAACTGAGGGAAATAATTACCGTTGTTGTGTTGCATCATCCTCTCCTCTTCGGGGAAATACTAATGTAGATACAAGCAATCACTCATCATGTTGTTCATCGGCATATGGATTTGTGGGGTTGCCGATGCATGAGAGTTAGGATACATATGTTGTATGTTGCTAAAATCATAATAATTTGAAGCATGAAGATTATTTTGCATCAACCCTTGCACGTAATTAGATGCATGATCGATGAAACTAGAGCTAGCCGATACATTATGCTCATTAAGCGATCCAGCAACAACATATGAATTACTTGCATCTACAAAGGGGAATTGGGTATTCATATTACCTTTGTAGATCACAACCTCTTGATGATGATCTTTTCGTAGCAAGAATGGGCTGGAGACCATTCGAATCTTCATCCCCAACGGAGTCATCAAAAAGTGTGTTTGCACACGAACACGTCATCGTGTACCCTCGACACCGGGAGTGATGCACCACAGCTCACGTCGAAGGAGACCCGTTCGGAAGAGCGGTACACAAGAAATCCGGCGGGTGTTTTTGTAGACCTGAAACCCCACACGCCCGGGAGGGACCCCGTCAGGGCGCGCGACGGCTATGGGCTGGCCTAGGCCGACCTGATCACCCCCAGGGCCTCGAGGTTCGCTGCCCTACAACAAGAAGAACGAACGAAGAACGAGGAAGAAGAAGAACAATGGAGAGGAAAAAGTGGTAGATGATGTTGTCGATTGTGTGTTGTTCAATCGACAATCACTTCTTATCTATTTATAAGGCGTCTGGACTTCTTGTACAAGAGAAGGACTCCAAATCCTGTCCAAATCTTTCCAAAATTAACCAAACTTGGATTTAGGCAAGTCTGAGACAACATTTCAGTTTTTGGGTCTCACAGGCCACAAACAATCTTGGATGAAGATGCACCCAGAAGAAAATTTGACCGTTTCAACGAGACAAACAACCTTCTTGTTAAATGTTTTTTGATTTGCGATAATCTTGAAGGACTAATCACCCCTGCAATCATCAGATTCGTGGAGATACACGATTTCGGTTTGGACCAGATTGCCCGCTTGACCGGACCAGACTGTCCGGTCACAACAAAAGGTTCTGACGTGTTTCTCGACCCAGACCGAACTGGCTGGTCCCAATTACCGGACAGTCCGGTAGCAACAGGAGGTTTTGGGCGTCCGGCCATCTCCATGATTTCTGCAACATTGCATGTTTTGCCTCTTTTGCATACAATCTCGGATTAAGACGATTTATATATCAAAACCATCCGTTTTGACGAAACAAAGACAATCCATGTAGAAACATTTCTGATATGAGGCCATCCTAGAGGCTTAATTGGCCGAACAATACTCTGAATACAAAAACTTAGTACTTTAAGCATAGTTCCGGCCCTTGAGATTAGAACGGACGACGATGGCTCAAACTTCAAAGATGTTCATGTCGACAATACAAAACTTTTTTATATAGATCACTTCTCCATTTAAAGCCATCTTAATTAAGTTTTTGACCTTGGCAAAATTTGATGTCAACAAAGTGAGGGGAGGGGGATGATGCCCGGGAAGGGGGAATGTAGCTTTGTGCATCGTCGGCGCACCGCTTAAATAGCCGCGATCAGGCTAGGCGAAGGGACGGTCAACCCGCTTAAGCGGCGCAACGGCTGAAGTTGGTTCTCGGGATGCGACGTATGCATTGAAGCGGTTACGCCCGAGAGGTCACGTCCGTCTGCGCCGCCCTTTCGGCCGGTCAAACCGCGAGCACCGCGGGCATCAATGTCATCCACTGCATGCTCTGGACCAACATGAATGCGGTGCGTCAAGCGATGCGGGCGTTTGATGAAATGCGCGGGAGAGGCGAGTGCGATTTTTGAGTGGGCCAGTTTAGTCAGGAGCTGGCGTGGCAGCGGTCCATACGCTCGCAAAACCCATCACTTTGTCTTCGATATGCCGAAATTAACACGTCCAGACCGCTTGCCGGACCGATACAGACCCATGTTGGATGATACAACACGTGCGGTCCGGACGTATGGGGCAACTTTTTTTTTGCATGGTAATACATGTCTTATTTATATCATAAAGATCAAAGTGCAAGTCATGTAAGGACTGACATGACAAAACTGAAAAGATAGCAGAACATCTCTGAGTTTGACGCCAACGCCCGTCACCTGCCTCCGGCACCACCATAGTAGCCACCAAAGAAAATAATGATGAATCACCTCCTCACCCGAGCTCGACACGGTTCCATTGCTGATATGCAGCTTTGAGGACCTCCAAGGTGGCTCACCAAAAGTGAAGCCCTTGTCGTTGAACGAATCAGACCGAGGCAACATCCCGGACACGCCATCGAACTTCAAATCTGGCACCCCACCACGACTAAGATGCCGAAGGAGGAAATCATACCCGCCATCCACGAACCACGGACCTAGCACACGTTCCGTCTTTCTAGATGTCGTTGATGCAGACCATAATTTGCATCCGCTCCTGGACTACCTCTCAAGCTCCACGCCGACGCTGGAGCAAACATTGTCGCAACGACGGAGCCCGAGGACACAGGTCCACCATGAGGATGCCGCCGCCACCACACCATCCTTACTTGAGCAGACTGGTTTTTAAATTCATCCCTCAACCATAGGACCGATGACCTTGTCAGAGAAGGATCCAAATAATCTT
This sequence comes from Triticum timopheevii, assembly GCA_963921465.1. NCBI lineage: Eukaryota > Viridiplantae > Streptophyta > Magnoliopsida > Poales > Poaceae > Triticum > Triticum timopheevii. The sequence goes on from OY997271.1 coordinate 91,954,499, forward strand.
TATTCAACGCTTTCATCGTCGTCGCCAAAGCAAGACGATGAACAACCTAAAAATCTAGACTACAAAAAAATAAAAATGATCCACACGCGTGAATCCGGCGATCCCCCTCACCACCAACGACCGAGGTCGTCGGCGAAAGGGAGTCGCCGGAGAACGGCGCTGGAAGATTGGACTCTCCTGGCGGCGGCTAGGGTTCCAGCCGTCAGGAGCTGGCGTGGCAGCGGTCCATACGCTCGCAAAACCCATAACTTTGTCTTCGATATGCTGAAATTAAAACGTCTAGACCGCCGGACCGATACAGACCCATGCCAGCGGAATTCTACAACTTTCTCATGAAATCCGGACGTATGGGACAGCCTGCGGGTCGGCGTTGGAAATGTCCCTAGTAACTGTACTGATTTACAGCCAATACTATATGTATTCATTTGATGTGAGTGTCAGATTTTAGAGAAAAAAAATGTTCGTTGTTTTCGTAAATGAACTGATGAACCGGACGTCTCACCGGTAAAAGCCTGAACCGACGACAGTTCGTTTCTTGTAAACTATGCTAGGAGGAGATAATCAGGTCGCCGACGTGGACTATCCGACACCGCGAGCGACGCGACCACTCCAGAGCTCCAACGCGGAACGGCGATGTGGCGGGCGAGGCGGTGGCCGCGGCCGCGATGGTTCTCGTCCGACACGGCGGCAGTGGGCGCCGATTCGGGCAATCCGGCGCGGCGTCGGGTGGCGGCGCTGTGGGGGAACGGGGACCACGGCCGGCTGGGGCTGGGGGCGCTGGAGTCGCGGTGGAGCCCCACGGCGTGCCCCTTCTTCCTCACGCGCCCCGCCGACCCGCCTACCTCGCTCGCCTGCGGCGGCGCCCACACCCTCTTCCTCACCGGTACGCTCCCCTCACCCTACCTGCTTCTTCTTTCCTGACATCGCAATGTAAAGGATTCCGAGAGATTCTGACCTGCCGTTTTCTTCAGAGGGTGGGCGCGTATTTGCTACGGGGCTGAACGACTTTGGGCAGCTCGGGATAGGCTCCTCGATGCCTCATACTCTGGTACTGGTTCTTGTCCGTCATACCACCCTATGTTTGTGTCTACACTGTAATCAAAGAAACTTAGGCACATTAATTCAAAGCCAGACGCTTCAGAAATAGTACTAGCTAAGACAGATTAAATCAGTGTTTGTTCTGTTCTCTTTGCGAAACCAGTCTGCTGTATGGAATATTTTTATGTGTACAGGAGATACAGATATGCATGAAAGTGAATAGCTATATAAATATTTCAATGCTGACCATGTCGATCCTAGGTGTCGAGTGCCCAATCTGTGTGCTACAGCGAGACTTTTTCCTACCCTAGCCGCCGCCACCACCAAGGCGACTAGGGAGGCGATCTCTTTCCTCCGATCTTCACCGGCCGGGGCGCTGGCCCCCTCTCCCTTCGGCTGCTCCGGCGGCAGGAGGGAGGGGGGACCCCGTTCCTCCGCTCTGTAGTTAGGTTTTGGATTTGTAGGTCGTGGTGCGTCGTTGAGGTGGTGGGAGCGGCGCCCGGACGAATAAATCAGCCTCAACTCCACTCCCACACCGGCGGTGCCCTTCATGGCGGCGTCTCGGAGTTGATGGCATCGTGTCTCTGCAATCCCACAGATCGGCAGCGTTAGGGTTCATGGATGGTGTTGGCGAGGCGGCGGCGGCGACTCCATCAGGTGTGTCTCTCCTTCTGCTCTGTCCCCGTTGCTGTGGCGTTGTCTCCGACGTCATGGTGGAGCAGGGAGGTTTTGTCGTTCAGGAGTACGCGTAGGCGGTTGTCTGTGCAAGTGACAGCTGGAAGATGGAGTTTCTTGTGCTGGGTCTGTGGTCGAAGGCTGGCAGTTCTGATTTCCTCCTCCGACGTAGTCGTCATGCAGGGGTGTCAGTTCTGAAGTTTGATGGCGTGTCCGGGGACATGTTGCCCCGGTCTGATTCTTTCAATGGCTATGGTTTTGCTTCTGGCAAACTACTTTGGAGGTCCGTAAAGCTGCTGATCAGCGATGGAGCCGCGTCGAGCTTGGGTGAAGAGGTGATCTGTCTTTTTACACTTTGGTGGCTGCTTCGGTGGTGTCAAAGGAAAAGGGCAGACGCTGGTATTTTGCATAGGATTTTCCTATTTTTTCAGTCATGTATGGTCGGTGCTTACGTGCCTTGTAACATGATCTTTATTCTATACAAATGAGACACGTATTACCATGCAAAAAAATAAAATATAAATATTTCAATGTCGGTATAATGTTTTACACCATATGTTTGATTCCTCCCGCTTAAGAAATTAAGCAGATTGAATCTCCAAGGCATCTATTGACATACAATTTATGTATATTACAGTCAACGTTTATGAGTCGACGAGTCGATGAGTCGTTCTAAGGTTGAGACTCATAGACTAATCGTGACTAGTCTAGACTACTGCTGGACTAGTCGACATGGTACTGTAGTTCACAACTTGCAGTAATCAATTACTAAAACCTAGTATTAATATGTAATATATACTATAGAAAGTGCATTGGAGCGTCAATTTGTCCTGCAGATTAGGCCAGTAAGCATATTTCCATGTTGGATCCTTGCTCCTAGTTGGCTTCTTGCAGGATCCTTCGATGGATCATATTGCTCATTGGCCTGAGCTGCAGCTGCTGAATACAATACTTGAGATATTTCCGGCGTAGACATTGCACTTCACTACTTCAGACCTAAAGATCTTGAAACTAAAGCAAACAAAACGAAATAAGGAAGAGGGTAGGGGGTAAAAATCGAATCAAAGAAGGGAAGAAGAGAAGGGACAAATTACTTTGCTAGTATGCTTGCTTGCTTACTGCAACCTGAGGGAAGAGCGGATCCAGTAGCCAGAAGGCAGCAGAGGGAGGGAGACCGTAGGGGCAGATCTAGGGAGAGCAGAAGCAATGGAGGGAAAGGACCAGAGCAGAGGAGTGCAGATCCATGGAGAGCAGAAGCAATGGAGGGAAAGGGGCAGGGTGGCTGGCCCACTTATCCCCTCCCAATCCCTAAAAAAATTAAAAAAATGAGTCGAACGACTCAAGGTGCACGACTAATCTAGACTAGTCTACGACTAGTCCTTCAACTCCTCGACTCGGCGAACTAGTCTACACGAGGTTTCTAGTCGACACCGAGAATGCGACTCATAGACTAGTCTAGCGACTAGTCTCGACTAGTCCCTCGACTCGTAATCAATGGTTACAGTTCTTTTTTGGGGTTCTCTTGTCTGTTTATTATTTACCCTTGTAGGTCATTTGTCAACACATCCATGTTCTTCCAATGACAGGTTTTTATTTTACATGTAGGACCCTGTTGAAGTCTCTGGATTTCACGAGAAAGTTGTACAAATTTCAGCTGGCAACCATCATTCTTGTGCAGTAACAGGTGAGCGAAAAAAGTAAGGTGCAGTTATGTGCCTAGGTTTGCTTTACCAGAAGAAGGTTAATGTATATATTGAGAAGGGGACACTGGAAACAGCAAGACCACCTGTTATATTATTGTTAGTATTAAAATCTGACGGCCAGGGGCATGGATGCCTGATGGAGCTCCTAGAGCACCCAGTTGTAGTGTCCTAATAAATAAGGATTTTTCTACAAATCTGACTCAGATTTTTAAGCATGGCAAATCTTGCCATGCTCGCTGAAGGAAATTTCCATGCTCGCGACAACATAATTTGCCTTCCCAGACATCAGATTTGCCATGCTTTAAAATCTGACGTCATATTTTTAGCATTTCTGATAATAAATAAGATTGAGCGAGCTGTCCATTAATAAAGTTTTCTTTTAAATTATGTTATGTGCCTAAAGCCCTCCATCCGGGTTTGTAAGGCCTATTAATCTTTTCTTAAGTTGAACTAGTTAAAGTTTGACCAAGTGTATACAAAAAATAATACAATATATGCAATACTCAATGAATACATTATGAAAACATAGTTCATGATATATCTAAGGATATTGATTTGGTAGTATAGATGCTGATTTTTTAAGACAACGATAATGGGCCTTATAAACCCAGATGTATGGAGAATGTGGCTGATTGATCAACCTTTACTATCAATGGCCAAGTATTTTATCCTACTTATAAAGGTTGGAGTTGGTGGCGAGTTCACATGTGGGATCAACAACCTTCACAAATAAAACAAATGCACAATGGGTGGCATAGCCCGTAGCAGAAGTCCCCTTTTTTTATCCACTTCTTTATTACCCCAGAGGGGCCCACTCTGGTGGGACCGAGAACTCCTGCCCATATGTGGACTAGCAACCTTCAAAAGACGTAAATATAGGAATGTACTTTTAATTCACATGTGGGACCCAGCACAAATAAATAAATATGCTACAGACTACTTTCATGTGAGACTCCACCTGAAAATCATGCTCTTGGTTTTAGTTTTCCTTCCCAACCAATTTTCTAGTTCTATATCATAGCATAGGACAGCAAACAAATAATAATTCCAACCCCGATGATAGACCTTGTCCTCTTGCCTGATCGCCGACCTTGTGCAGTCAACTTGCTAATGCACATCATGTGTTTCAACATTCAAAATGTTATCTCACTTTAAATCTTCAAAGGACCTACTATGGTTGCTTAAGATTCTCCAACGCCTGTCGCATGGCCCCTCATGGTATTTTTGCTTTCTTATAATTGTGAACCTCACAGCGGCTGCCGGACACCAACGTCTTTTGGTGATTCCTAAGCCGGTGGGCTAACTCCTCATCTTCTTTATGGCTTCGCAGCAGCGCATGGGCATTATGCTAGTGATCAAGTAATTTTGAACTCCTTGTTTCTGTGTGGCGTACACAATATACTCTATGTCTTCAACATTACATTGCAGTAGAAGCTGATTGTAAATATTAGTGGACCTTCTGTGGCTCAGTACTATATATCCATATATAAACAAATGAGACAGGCAACTACAAATATGCAACAGAAATATGCACTAATTGGGCTTCATTTTCATATGAAAGGATGGCTTGAATTGTGCACTTTACCTGGACGGCTGGACCTAAACTGTCCATCCATGCCGTTGAAACATCTTATTGCTCGTAGTACCTTCATAAGTTGTGTAGAATTATATAAGATTATTATTTAGTATTGATGATTGAGTACTGAAGGGGAGCCTTGGCGCAGTGGTAAAGCTGCTGCCTTGTGACCATGAGGTCACGGGTTCAAGTCCTGGGAACAGCCTCTTACAGAAATGTAGGGAAAGGCTGCGTACAATAGACCCAAAGTGGTCGGACCCTTCCCCGGACCCTGCAAAAGCGGGAGCTACATGCACAGTGGTACTCCCTCCATTCCACAATGTAGTGCTTCCTCTATCCACGTGCTTCAACTTTGACCGTAAATTTAACTACCAAGACCGATTGCGGCGGGAGAAAAAATTATATAATTGAAAACTTCTTGTTGGTTAAATTTACGGTCAAAGTTGGACCTCGGGAAGCGCGGGCGCACTATATTTTGGAATGGAGGGAGTACTTAAGACTACTATACAAACTGTAAATGCTATGAGCTCGTTATCTTCTACTCCCCCCGTCCGAAAATACTTGTCATCAAAATGGATAAAAAGGGATGTATCTGAGGGAGTACTCCCTCCTGTTCCCTAGAAGCTGCCATTTGGTAACTTTCAAACTTTGATTATCAATATCTTTTAAGTTATTCAGACAAGATACTTAAAAATCATACGCAACATTTTTTCTTGAAAATTACTGATAGTATATAACTTTTTGTTGGGCTTTGTAAATACATTACAATAGAAAATAGTGACCAAAGTTCTAGTTTGCCCACCGTGCCAGTGTCTTTTCGAAAACTGGAGGAAGTGTTCATTTTTTTAATCAAAATTCTTTATTATTTATGATGTACATCAGAATTTTTGCGAAACCAATTCATATTAATAAGCTTTTGTGCTATCTCTTTTCAACAGCCGATGGTGAGCTCTTCGTTTGGGGCAAAAATTCGAGTGGCCAGCTTGGCCTTGGCAAAAGTAATAATATTATCTTCTTTCTTTACACTCTTAGCACCATCCATGGTTGTACCCCCCACTTCATGCTATATGTGATAATTGAATGTTTGGACTGGATTAACAATTTGGCGTTATCAACAGTGTCTTGTTTTACACTGATTCGTGTGGGGTCATTTGATCCAACTAAAATCTGGAACATCAATTTCCCTCAAAAGAAAAAAATATATATCTGAAACATCTATGTCTAAGATTGACTTGTACATAATACTTGAGCACTTAAGCTCCAGTTTGTTCTACCTGTCTTTCCATCATCGCCTGTAGCATCCTCATGCTTCTGTTAAGATTTACTGGGTATGATGGTCTGTTGTTTCTTTCATCAATAATCTTGCTATTAAACTGAACATTTGCCATCGGCTTAAAATTCTGAATTAAAGAGCCCTTCCTACTTGGTTTAGGTGCAGGAAAAGTAGTCTCTACCCCAAGAAAGGTTGACTACTTGGCTGATGTTAGAGTGAAAATGACTGCTTTGGGATCAGAGCACTCAATTGTTGTTACAGGTGAATGTCCTATGTATTTGTGTTATAGTAATAACTTGAATATTACTGCTTTTGAGCGTCTGAAATTCCCCTGTTATTTTCTTCTTAAGAGGATGGTGAAGCCTTGAGTTGGGGAGCTGCTGGTGCTGGTAGACTTGGACATGGCCATAAATCTAGCTTCCTGGGATTCGCTATGACCTCAAAGTAAGATCACAAGTTTTTGCAGAGCACTTATTGTGGACACACCACTCTATCTCCTGGGATAGCTCATGTTGTCATTTATTTGGAAAGTATGGACATAGTAACACCTTAACCTTAAGAATGCAAAATTCTCTATCAGAAGCTGGCACTTATGTACTTAAAAAGATAATGTTCATCTCATAACAAATTCACATGTCACAAACTTAATTGCCGAAGTTCCTAGTTCCGAGATGATGTAGTATGAGTCGAGAAAAGATCTGTGTGGTATTATGTTGGATATTTCACTGTAAAACATGCTTGATGGTTTGGATTTGTTTGCACTATGCTAAAGCTATATTTATCTGGAAGGATTCTTGATAATCTGATCTTCATCTGTGCAGTGAATATACTCCAAGGTTGATAAAAAACCTTGATGGTATCAAGGTATTTTGCTTTAAGTTTTGCTGTGTCCTGATCAAATAATGACCCCCTTCTCATTGTTCATGTCGTTGCATTGGATAGATTAAAAGGATAGCTGCGGGAATGCTGCACTCAGCTTGCATTGATGGTAAGCTCACGGAAAAATTGTTTAAAGTAGTACAGTAGTCAACTGCTGATCATGATTTCTCCATCTTATGTGCTCCTTGCGTAAAAATTGCAGAAAAAGGTACTGTGTTCATGTTTGGGCAGAAGACTGAGAAGGTGGTATCCAACCAGGCCTCCTGGGACATTTTTTTTACTGTTTTTATTGAGATTTTTTCTTGGCCATAAATCTAGCTTCCCTGGATTTTCCCTGTATTTAATCCAAAATTACAGGTACTTGGAAGATCAAATGATGCACCTAGACCAAGTGCTGTTGAAGAGATACAATTTTCAGAAGAAGTTGCTTGTGGAGGTTATCATACTTGCGCCGTAACAGGTATCAGTTGTGCATGCAGAAATCAAAAGAGGAGCACTTGTTTCTGTTGCTGGCAGTAATTTTGTAGATTGAATTAGATAAAAACGTTGGTCATATGCAGTTCCAGAAGCTCCAACACCAGGTGGGGTCTAGGGAATGATCATACGAGGCAAGCCTTACCCCTGCACAGTGCAATGCAGGGAGGCCGTGTCAAACCCAGGACCTCTTGGCACAAGTGGGGAGTACTTCACCACTGCGCGAGGCCTGTCCTTCAGATTTGGTCTCCAAATAAAGAAAACAAATTTTAGGAATAGTTATACACTGATACTGATACATAACCCTTTTCGGGGGACTAGGATCTCAGGTCAAAATATCTTCATCTCTATATTGCATCTGGTGAAGCCGTGCAGACTGACAACATATCTGATCAGGCCATGGTTTGTCCTAGATGCGGTGGTGGACTGGAACAAACTGGGTAACTACCGCCATGAAGATGTCCGGATGGCATGGAATAGGGGATTGAGGAGTAGAACATAGGTTGGGAAAGGAGGAAATGAGGGAGATAACAGATTGATAAACTATTCTCTTATTGCTTCATTAAGTTTGTTACATGCTAGTCCTTAAATAAAGCGACTAACTTTGATCAACAAATCAGTTCTCAATTCATACAAGACACTCAAGATCAAACCGTGACTTTATCTTCCTAGTTAAATTGGACTGTTCCTAATTTAACTAGTCTTTGCTTGACCTTTCTATCTCTAACATAACCTATCCAATGCCCTCACGGGTATGCCCTATGTCCTGTTCCCTTGTGAACCCACAACCATAACATGTACTCCCTCCGTTCCGATTTACTCGTCGTGGTTTTAGTTCAAATTTGAACTAAAACCATGACAAGTAAATCGGAACGGAGGGAGTACAGTATAAACTTGGCATATATGGGGTTTTCGTCAATAGCACCTTATGCACTTTAAAGGATTATGCAGCTTGAGTTTTACATCCATGCATGTCCATTTTGTCTCCACAAACTGTCCCTCTATTTTCTCGAATGATCAACTGAAGCAGTTCAAATTGAACAAATTGTGGGCTTGCACATTGTAAAATCTTTATGTACTTCATAGTGGAAGCATATTTTACATGAAATTTCTAATAGATTGTCATTCTGGAGGTCTGCCCTTTGAACTCTCTTCAATTTTGTAGCTTAATCCTTAATGCTTATTTTACTAGCATAATTACTGAATTGCTAAGCAAATATTTCTATCTCTTGGCAAGGGACATGGCTTGGATGGTGTTATATTTTTACAATTTATCAGTGACAACTATCAGTTTTATTCAACTGTTCTAAGGATCTGAAAATGGTGACATGGATACCCGTGATATTTTGCAGATCGTGGAGATTTGTACTCTTGGGGTTCAAATGAAAATGGCTGCCTTGGTCTTGGGTACTTCCATCTACTACTGCTTCTAGAAGTTTTCATTTGTATCAAACTCTGGGATTGCTGACTTGTATAGTACCTCTTTCCAGAGGTACAGACATGGTTCGCTTCCCAGAAGTTGTAAGAAGTTCATTATTTAAGCTTCCTGTATCTAAGGTTGGTATGCAGTATGTCTAATCATTGGTTCAATTTCTATTTATACTGCAATATTTTTTCCCTTGCAAAAGAAAGCTGCTTGTTTCTTTCCATGCAAAGAAAAGGCAATTCATTTCTCCCCTTGCTAAAAGGAAAATATATTTCTTGATTTCTGGCGAACCTTCACCGTGTACCTTCTGCAGGTATCCTGTGGTTGGAAGCACACAGCTGCAATTTCAGGTATCAAATTGTTTTATCATTTCTGTTGTATGCTGGGTTCTACTCCCTCTGTCCGGAAATACTTGTCATCAAAATGGATAAAAGGGGATGTATCTAGACGTATTTTAGTTCTAGATACATCTCTTTTTATCCATTTTGATGACAAGTATTTTCGGACGGAGGGAGTAAGTTCTAACCAGTACTAGAAAATTATGTTATGAAGCAAATACTTATATCTTGACAAGGGGTGTCCATCATTAGGTCTCATTACACAACTTATTTTCATGGAGTTCCCTTGGCTAGACAATTGTATCTCTCAAGTATGTATAGCAACAACAAAATAGAACGATAGTTCTACTAGACTATACTTGCACTGGGTATTGAGTTGAGGATATCATGTCACAGTAATATAAAATGCAGGGTACACACACATGGCTTGACTTAACTAGTTGTACACACAATTCAGAGAGACAAAACCTCGCAATAGTAAAGGGTTATTATTGTTTCATGACATCTGCCTGACTTTCCATCCCATTTTCTATGTCCATTTGAATGAACAACATAAGTATTTCATTTTTGGAAAGGAAAGCGGCAGGGGAAGGCCCTACTTTATTTTATCTTATACTCCCTCCGTTCCTAAATATTTCTCTTTATAGAGATTTCAACAAGTGACTACATACGAAGCAAAGTGAATGAATCTACACTTTAAAATATGTCTACATACATCCGTATGTTGTAACAATTTCAAATGTCTAGAAAGACAAATATTTGGGAACGGAGGGAGTAGTAAGAACCCAAATTCACACTTGCACCCAGTCTAAAGAAAGAATGGTGTTCTTCTATTCTTATGATATATACACCCTCTGTTTCTAAATATAAGACGTTTTGGCAGTTTAAATTAAACCATCAAGACGCCATATATTTAGGAAAGGAGGTAGTACCTGAGAAAAGTTGCCATGCTATCTTCAAATAAGATCTTATGGGTTGTCTTTTCTCTTTTGTTGCCGCATTGCCTGTGATACTCAGAACATCTCAAAACGTCCAGGTGAAGATATCTACACGTGGGGCTGGGGAGGTGCCAACGGTACCTTCTTCGAAGAGGGCCATTCTTCTGGCGGGCAATTAGTGAGTTGCTTGCTGCCACTACAACAATTTATTAGTACTTGATGCCGACGTTCGGCATCTTTGTACCTGCTTGCACAATTTCCATCAAATCATGTTAACAATGATTCTACATATCATGGTAAAACTGCTCGTTTCACCTGATTTTGATGACCAGTGCCTCTCCTTTGCAGGGGCATGGAAACGACGTCGACTATTGTGAGCCGATGATGGTAGAACTTGGCAAGAATGCAAGTGCTGTTCATGTATCATGTGGCTTCAATCATACAGGCGCGATACTCGAGTACGCGGAAAACTGACTGCTGTGCCATCTGCAGCACTGTAAGTGCATCCAGGCATGTTTGGTAGTACTCAGTCATACCTGCACAAGGAAAAAGAATAAGCTGACCTTGAACGAGTGATGAACTCGTCAAACAGAATTACAGGTTAGTCTAGCTGTATAGTCTTCTTTCATACATCTTCATTGTCAGCTTGTATCTATGATGTTTGATGGCCTGTAAAGAAGTGGTGTTTGACGTCGCGCAGGCTGTGATGGGCACGGCCAGTTCAAAATGTAAACATGATTTGAACTAAAATAAATCTTGTCTTTACAGTTACAAACTTGCAATGTGTTATTTATATATGGCGCTCAACTATCTCTCTTTGGTGTTGCGATTGCGTTTGACAATTGTTTTCAGTGGATGGTGTGGTTATTACGTGTCAGAATTTGAAGGGCTTGGGGCATGGTCAAATTAATGTTAAAACATATATAAAGTTAGCATTGAGTTAATATGCTACTTATGGTATTTGCCTCATTCTTTGTTCATAGGAATGTAAAAAAGAGATTTCAGTGGATTGTAAAATTCCTTTGCTTTTACCTACGAAACTCAATATGAAGGAGAAAAAACCTACATTTTCCTATGGACACTTCCTTTGAATCAAATGGATGAATAATATCCCATAGGAAAATTTTCTTATTCCTATGTTTTAATCCACTTTTCCTATAAATCAAAGAGGCCCCTATTCCCTTTTGATAGGCGTGCCATCTAGCAGTGAGTGATATGGTTGTAGGAGACTTAGTTCCCTCAAGCCATGGGAGCACTTTTGAAAACATGCCCTAAAGTCAATAATAAAAGTGTCATTATGCTATTTTCTTGTTTATAATTAAGTTTATATTTCGGTGCTATAATTGCAATGGCTCTTGAATGTGAGATTCGAAGAAAACCCTATTTGCATGTGGAATGGAAAGATAAACACCAATCAGATCCCTAGTTTGGCCTCTAGACTAGCTCATGTATTGTTGATGATTCTGTTTTCTAAACCATGGTAATGTTATTGTAATAAAGATGACGACAATAATGAGAACACATTGCTAGGGTGACAATGGTGTTGGATAAACTCAAGTTATGAAATACTACCAAGTCACGTTGTCAATATTTTGTCGGTATTTTCGTAAAAAGAGTCAACGTTTACTTGTGTACTTAGACCATGCGAATATCATATATCCAGATACCATGCGAATATCATATATCCACATACCGGATGATTGCTTTGCGTTAGACATCACTTCTTAACTGGGTGATTATAAAAGCTTTCGGGTATAAAAAAAATGCGTTGTGGTATTTGATATGTCACTAGTAGAAAAGATGGCATCAGTCCCAGTTTCAGAGGGCCTTTAGTCCTGATTCTGCAACCGGGACAAAACGATCGAGACTAATGCCCACCATTTTTAGTCCCGGTTGGCTTACGAAACGGGACTAAAGGAGCTCCGCGTGGCCGCTATGGGGCGCTCAGTCAGGAGTATCTTTAGTCCCGGTTGGTAACACCGACTAGGACTAAAAGGCAACCACGCGTCAATAGTTGCCAGGCGCTAGGTTTTTCTTTTTTGAAAGGAGGGGTTTAGGGTTTTGGAGGGTTTAGGGGTTTTCATAATGTTTTCCCCTTTTATTTTTGTGTTTACCCTCCAATTCTTTTACATTTAGGGTTTCATTTTTATATAATGTTTTCCATTCAACTTGACGCTAGCTACTATTTCCTTCGTTCCTAAATATTTGTATTTTTAGAGATTTCAAATGAACTATCACATACAGATGTATATAGACATATTTTAGAGTGTAGATTCACTCATTTTGCTCAGAAAGACAAATATTTAGGGACAGAGGGAGTACATATAGCAATGAAGGAACCATTACACAAGATCATCATGTATATATATATATATATATATATATATATATATATATATATATATATATATATATATATATGAGAGAGAGAGAGAGAGAGAGAAGTGACCTCTCTTTCTCCGTGTTTGGTCGAACAACAAATTTTCGTATATCTATTCGACGCTACTACATGTATACAATATAACATCTCTTACGATCCCTGACATCATCTACCAAAATCCATTCGCAATTCCTGATGGTATTCTCCGTCTTTAGGTATGACATGGTCAACAAAGAATCCCGCCAATTCCTTTTAAATTGCTCGTATGCGATCATGTGGTAGGAGTTGATCCCGCTTCTTTCAGATCTAATTTAAAGAGGGTGTGTATATATATAAACACACATCTGGTTATTCTGTTTCGCGAAACAGAATATTATTCTGTTACCCTATTTGAACTGACGGTTTCAGGCGGCTGTATTGATGATTTCGAAGCGGTTGAACTGATACTTTCAGTTTTGTTTAACAAATCGTCTTCTTTAGTTTATTTTTTTTTTTGCAATTTTTTTGTCGGAATGGGGCGTGTAATATGTCGTTGGAAAGCTCTTGACAACTATATTTTAAGTATATTGAACATTTTTGGGAAATCACTATGGTTTAAGAGCAGTTTTGAAAAAAATCCTTTTTTAAAACCGAAAACGTGAACCGTATTTTGGACTCGATTTTACCTCTCTTTCTCCGTGTTTGGTCGAACAACAAATTTTCGTATATCTATTCGACGCTACTACATGTATACAATATAACATCTCTTACGATCCCTGACATCATCTATCAAAATCCAGTCGCAATTCCTGATGGTATTCTCCGTCTTTAGGTATGACATGGTCAACAAAGAATCCCGCCAATTCCTCTTGAATTGCTCGTATGCGATCATGTGGTAGGAGTTGATCCCGCTTCTTTCAGATCTAATTTAAAGAGGGTGTGTGTGTATACACACACACACACACACACATCTGGTTATTCTGTTTCGTGAAACAAAATATTATTCTGTTACCCTATTTGAACTGACGGTTTCAGGCGGCTGTATTGATGATTTCGAAGCGGTTGAACTGATACTTTCAGTTTTGTTTAACAGATCGTCTTCTTTAGTTTTTTTTTTTTGCAATTTTTTTGTCGGAATGGGGCGTGTAATATGTCATTGGAAAGCTCTTGACAACTATATTTCAAGTATATTGAACGTTTTTGGGAAATCATTATGGTTTAAGAGCAGTTTTGATTTTTTTTAAAACCAAAAACGTGAACCGTATTTTGGACTCAATTTTCAAATGGTTTGTCGGAATTGAGAAAATAAGATGGCGTTGGAAAGCTGGTGAAAATCCGCATCTTCCATATATATATTGTTTTTTCTAATTCTACATGCTTTAAAAATAATTTAAAAAACGGTGAAATTCTGGGTGAAACGTATTTTCGCGTTTTTTTACAAACGGTTTGTCAGGTTGACGCAAATGATACGTATTTGGAAAACTATGGAAAATGCACAACTTTTTTGTATTGAAATGTTTTTCTAATTCCTTACGGTTTAAAAACGAATTCAAATAGGGTCAAATTTGATTTCGAACACATTCTTTTAAAAGTTTGTCGAAATGAGGCAAATAATATACCGTTGGAAAGCTATCAAAAATGCGAAACTTAGTCGTGTTAAATATTTTCTCAAATTCGCAATCGTTGATGAGTAATTTTGAATACGGTGAGACACCTCGTGACGTTTTCCCGTAAAAAAACAGAGTACTTGTACTAAACTATGTATGTGTCCATACTGATTTATTTTTCAGAGAGTAATTTTGAAAGATTCCAAAAAGAGAATACTTGAACCGATGTCCGTATGAATTTGTACTGAGCGTATTTTTATAGACTAGACTTTAGTCTGTTTTTTTGGTATGATTTTCCTCATAACTTTTCAATGGTACATGATATCATAGTCTCCGAACTTTGCATGGTTTATATGTTGAACGGAATCATATTTTTTGAAAAGAAATAGGGTTTTTGTAACCGGAAAACTTTTTTATCTCTGAAACTTATGATTTTTCTGTCAATTACCCATATTTTTTCTCAATGAGATGTGTACTCACCCAAACCGAGTGTGCCAACGTTCATGGGAGAGTAATTGAACTTTGAGGACCTTTTTTTTATAAGCACATGCTATCTTTTTATATTTTTTCTCAATGAGATGTGCACTCACCCAAACCGAGTGTGCCAACGTTCATGGGAGAGTAATTGAACTTTGAGGACCTTTTTTTATAAGCACATGCTATCTTTTTCTTACCGTCGCTTTTTCAAACTATCAAAATTGTGTTCATCGAACCTCCTGATGGCCTCGGTTGAATTATGACAGAAAAATTATGTTTGGGTATTAATTCAAATTTGTTTCCTTGTCCGAACTGATGGTGTCGCCATCTCTGAGCTAAAATTAGACTTTGAACTGATCATTGTTTTTTATTTGTACTGATCAATGTTTTTAATCCAAACCATCTTCTCCTTTCTTGCACAAACATCGAACTAAAATGTACACTTTCTTTTAAGAAGTAGAATCTTATCATCATAACAGAATTTTGAACTTGCGGCTGCTGCTACGTGTACGGATTCCATGTTTTCGTCGTCCTCATTGTGTCGTGTACTTCATCCTCAACCTGCTGTTGTCCCTCGTGCTAGTGATCAGCGTCATCATCCTGGGCTTGCGCATTGGAGGCATTATTCCATTTTATGGGTTACAACAAACACAACCACATAAACAAAAGGGAAACAAGATTAGGCACCATAGAACATTTTCCATTTTATGGGTTACAACAAACACATCAAATTCCTTTGACTTGAAAACATCAGTACCAAGAAGTAGAACTGTTTCCAAACCATGGGTCAAAGTCTGAACTTTGAACTTAGATGGAACAAAAAGTGAAGGATTCTGGACTTAAGAAATAATCCAAAGGAGCAAAACAAGAAGCGCAAACTAGTGCACAATTCGAACTACCATAAAAACTTTTTTATTGAAAGGATGAGACAGGATGCTGCAGGAGAAAAACCTCTCCCTGCCTTAACAAAAAGTAATGGGGTCTAAACTTTGTATTTCTCTCGAACAAAAACTGACAGAGTCTCAACTCAAGAAATAAACTACAGGAGCAAAAGCTGAAGTGTGACCTAGTCTGAAATTTGAACTTGTCGGGAGGCTTTTGTTGTACTGAAGTGTGACCTATTATTCATTCTACTATTCTTATTTGTCCTCCTGGCTGAAGCTAGTCAGTGCAGACCACCCCGATGGAAATCATCTTCACGTTTTCTCCATTCATGGCATCCTGCTTAAAATAAAAAAAAAAGGGGATAAAAACTAGTGAAAGGGAGGACCATTGTGCTGCTATTTTGACCAGGCGTACACATAGAACAATAAAATGGATGAAATGGAACACATCGTACTGTCCCCGTTGCTTCTGCCTTCCTGCCCAACCAAATCAAATCCAACTACAGACACTGCATTGAAGAACCTGCTAAATATCCACCATCAATTTTTGATCATGTCATTATCAAAATGGGTTTGATCCCATGGTTGAGACAGGAATACTGCATCGGTTTGTGATCTGATGGTCTCTCAAGATCTGAACTGATTGTATTACAAGCACCGCACAAATTCCAACAAGCTGATGTAAGTACTATTAAAAAAGTAATGAAGTTCATGTATATTAATTAATTGGGAGAAGTTTTAAAAAATAAACTTTTAATGAGAAGCACCGCACAGATTTGTTGCAACACACACATTTGTAGCAGCACACACACATTTGTAGCAGCGCAAAAATAATCGCAGAGTAGATGAACTGAAAAGCATTTTAGTTTCTTGTGGCATGGTAGACAAATAGCGGCAGCGGCACATCAAGAATCAGATAGGAAAATCTCCCTGTCCTGTTAAGTAAACAAACAGAATCATCCACATCATCAGCTAATAATGAGGGGGGATGTCCAATGAGCTACCAAGCAACTGCATTTCAAGGAAAGTACCAACCAAAAACCAATTATCATGTACTTATAGAGCATCCGAGAAGATGTTTCTTTTTGCACACATTTTTTCTAGGTTTTCTGTTCTGAACTTGATCCAAACATTAATGGTAGTACTTCCCAAGGTGCCACATCTTTACTCACTATGATGATGTATTTGTACTACTCCAAAAACATTCATGGGAGCACAAAATAAGCATATTAAAATGGTGCTCATAGGAATAGTGGCAAACACCTAAAGAGCAAGAAAAGCTAACCAATCAGCATAACAATACTTATGCATTTTAATAGCAGAAGCAGAGAAGGAGAGAGATTGCTGCGAGAGAGTGCCATTGATGCAGCAGATAAGCTGGAGAAGCGCTACAGGAGTCCTTTGTTTGTGCAGGCTTGCTCCATGACCTAAACTTCTAGACTGACATTGGTACTTCAGTTTTCTTTACACAACCAACTTTCTTTTTTAATAAGCAAACTGATGGAAAACTTGAAGGTGCACTTATGTATTTCATTCAAGGTGAACTGATGCACTTGCAAAGTTAACTTATTGTGTTCCTATTTTTAACACTGAAACGGATACGTGTTCACAAAATGAATAAACTAAATTTTCCACTCAAGTATACATTTTATCAGTACTAGTAGGACTGAACCATAAGTGCAGAATTGTAGCAACATGAAGAAATAGTTTCAGGAGCTGCTCACACCGGATGTGAGGTGTTGTGCTCGTGGACGCTATCGACACCGACGACGGGATCGAGCCATCCACGGGAGCCCCGCTCATGGACGCCAACGATGGGCTCCGAGCGATCCCCGCTCGCTGACGAGCAGAAGGCGCCGGGAGGAGCCTTGCTCATAGACGTGGTCGTCTTGGCCCGCAAGGCGAAGGCAGGAGGTGGTGGCCCTTCTACTCCGGTGAAGGGGCCTAACGGCGCTTGGAAGCAGAGGGGAAGGGGAGCGTCGGGGGGGGGGGGGGGGGGGGAGTGTAGCGCGCCGGATGGGCAGGGGCGGCGGCACGGCGGCGGAAGGGTGCGGCACGCCGGGAGGTAGGGGCGGCGGCGCCTTCGGGGGCAGGGGCGGTGGCGTGGCGGGGGTAGGGTGACGGCGCATCCGGGGTAGAAGAAGGCATGGGTGGAGTGTGTGGAGTGTTTTTTGGGAAGATGGTAGTGGACTTGCTGTAGGGTGGGGCGTGGGTCTTTTTGTTTCGGGCTATCATAGTTCGGTGGGCTTAAACTGGCGTACCGATTCGGAGTTGTGACCGGGCCCTTATAAGGCGAGGGGTAACAGAATATTATTCTGTTACTAGTAACAGAATAGTCGAGCCCGTTATTATTTGCTTTCTCTCTGGTTGGTATAGGCATCAAGGGAACGGTTTTCTCTGATGTATTACTTTCTAATTCGAGAGCAGGTGCACCTACCTCATCAAATTCTACTTCCATTCCACTCACTTACTTGAGAGAAACTCCTCTAGAAAGGATCCATTCTTAGCAACAAAGATTTTTCTTTCAGATCTGTGGTAGAAGGTATACCCAATACATTCTTTCGGGTATCCTATGAAGTTGCACTTGCTTCGGGTTCAAGATTATCAGGCTGAAACCTTTTGACATATGCTTCGCACCCCCAAAATTTAAGAAACAATATATATAGGGTGGGTCTATTATGATAACACCCCTTAAGAGTCTTATTCTAATAACACATGGCTTATTCTGCACATCCCCCACCAGAGCGCCGCCGCCCTTCTCCTCTCCGCCTTCTACCGCGACAGTGGCCTGGGAGCGCCACCTCCCCTCCCCTCCCAGCCTTCTTCCGTGGCAGCGGCCAGGGAGCGCTGCCGCCCCTCCTCTCCCGGCCTTCTTCCACGGTAGCGGCCAGGGAGCGCCGGCACCCCTCCCCTCCCGGCCTTCTTCCGCGGCAGCGGCCTGGGACCGATGCCGCCCCTCCCCTCCCTGCTTTCTCCCGCGGTGGCGGCATGGGTGCGACACCTCCCCTCACCTCCCGGCCTTCTTTCGCGGTGGCGGCCGGCAGCGATGCCGCCCCAACCTTCTCGGCCTTGTTCCGCGGCAGCGGCCAAGTAGCGCCGCCGCCCGTCGCCTCTCGGCCTTCTTCCGCGGTAACAACCGAGCAACACCTCCCTCGCTCACATATCAGCCTTCTTCCGCGGCAACAGCTTGGTAGCGCAGCCGCCGATCTCCTCCGGGCCTTCAAGTACCACAACGTTGAGGGGAGGGTCTTCAATTACCTGTACTTCATCAGATGTGGATTGGTGCTGCCTTGACATCACACCAATTCGAGCACGAAGGACTGTGCGCAAGGTTCCTTCATCCACGACAGCTTCTTGGATTAAGGATGCAACAAACTTAAGAGCAAATCCTCCGTCACCACTCACCTTGAGCAACATCAATACCGCTCATGAACTTTTGAAGGGCAAGTGGACTGCACGGGTGAACGCAAAAGTTATGTAGATGGACAAGAAGGGAGCTTCTTCCTGCAAGGAAGCACTGCAACACGAGGTAAGCAGTACACTTCCTCAACTATCTCAGTTTACTTATTCCAGACAAAGCAGTACAATACGCCTCAAAAAACGATGCAGTGCGATTACTTTAGTTCACCGTGAAAAAATGCAGTGCAGTTGCTCGGTAATGTAGTACGCTTGCTGGGACATGCAATACGGTTGTATAGGTTCATTATGGACAACGATGCAGTGCGGTTACTTCAGTTCACCTTGCGGGGTGATGCAGTCAGCGTGCATTAGTTCACAGTACTATTTCGAACAATTGCAGTTTGCGTGATTCAGTTCATTTAACGTGACAATGCAGCTCCACCATTTTGTGCAGGAAATGACGTTCAACATATACAAAATGCCGCGCATAATTGACAACCCTGGGAACAATGACTTTCAGAAAAGTAAAACTTCTTCTGGAAGAGACACTGGCTGGGTTACACCTGAGATTCCTCGAGGATTCTTCACAACAACAAACAGGGTGCAATACTCTCCGGAAGAGGGTTTTTTCCAGGAAGAAGAGGTAGTTGAAGATGACGACGATGTCACCTTCGTGTGGGAGGGCACTCACCCACGGGATGATGAAGATGATGACGATGAAGATGAGCCAATAACACTTCTCAACCCAGAGTACAAGCACGAGTTCACTACATTTGGACAACATGTCCGAACATACAATGATGATGTAGTGGAACATGATGTTGCAGCAGATGATGATTATGATGATGTGACGCCGCTCCAAAATTTTCAAACCAATCCAATGAGACATCACCACAACACTGGATTACCACCGCGTCCACCTGCAGCACCACAAAACAGAGCTCACCGTCCACCTGCTGCACTGAAAAACAGAGCTCCAAGTAGACCTGCTGCATCAACTTCGACAATGCGACCACCAAGGGCGCCTCGGTCAAAAGTCAACGACAGGTACAAATCCTCCTCACTATTGCCACCGCAAGATCCTCAACTACACAGATCTGCTATAACCCCGCCATGTCCAATATAACTCGGCGAGCTGCAAACTCCATCGGATGAATGACATTACACACATGTATGTTTATGTCCTGAAAAATATAATAATATTTGGAGTCCATTCAGATAACATTGAAGTGCACACTGATATATCTTGTGAGGTTTGGCCTAACATCTAATACAGTCGATTCTTCTGAAAACTTAGGAACATTGCATTGCTTTATTAAACTAGTATGCACTCGTATTTAAACAGAACAGAACACTTTATCTCATAGAGCACTGCACTTGATGCAGAATAAAAACATGCCGCAGAACCTCATACCTGCCGCTGGAATGAAGTTCACCATGTATGAAAAAGCATGGGACTTTTACAACACTTATGCAAGATATGTAGGGTTTGGCATATGCAAGAGGGCAAAACACAAGACAAATGCCTACATTGTCTGCTCAAGAGAAGGGGTGCACAAGCAGACTGTGTTAGATTATGACCGGAAATGTGAGAAGACATAAAAAAGGATTGGCTGCAAGGCAAAAATAAGATTAAAAAAGATGAAGGATGGCAAATTTGTGATAGAAATGGTTGAACTAAATCACAATCACAAGATGCTAGAAAGCCCCGGGAAGCTTCTGCACATGCGCTCGCACAAAAGAGACGATCCTTTGATTGACCAGTTGGTGAAGGACATGCAGCTGGACAACCACACACACACGCATATGATGTCAACGTTGTCGCGTATGTCCGGTGGTCTGTAGTACATGGGACATAATAGCCGCTACCGAGTCAACAAGTAAGCACGTCACAGAGCATATCGCTTGAGCATTCTGTCGGTAATTATTTCTTGTTTGATGAGATGAGTTTGCGTTGTGTTTGAAATGTAGGAAACAGAAGTTTGCCAGAGAAGAGTCCCAACATGACATCAAGAAACTTCTGGATTTCTTCGAGAAGATGCAAAAGATAAATCCAGAGTTCTTCTATGATTATGACGTTGATGCAGATAACCGTGTAAGAAACGTCTTTTGGGCCAACGCAAGTTGCAAAGGATCTTCTGAAGATTTTGGAGACTGTGTTACATTTGACCCGACATATAAAACTAACAAATTCCACGTGCTGCTGGGAGTCTTCGTGGGAGTGAACCATCATCTACAGAGTACCATATTTGCTGTCGCCCTTGTGTGAGATGAAATGATACCATTGTTTGAGTGGGTTTTCATGACATTCCCGAGGTGTATGAACAACAAGCCGCCAATCTGCATGCTCACAGGTACAAAAAAGAAACAACAACTGTATACTTACATTTGTTTTGTACACTTCTATTTCTTCCATCTTTCTTACACACAAAACAACTTAATGAAAAAACACTATTTGTGCCTTTTCAAACCAATGTTCTTTGATGAAGGCAGCATTAAAAACTATCCTCCCAGATACATTACATAAGTTGTGTCGGTGGCATATCATGAAGAAGTACAAAGACCACCTCACCTTGCTGTATAAGGCGCACGGGAAACTAAAGGATGACCTTAATGCGGTGCTGAACCACCCACTAATGCCGTCAGAATTTGAACGGGCATGGAAGGACCTCATTCAGAAATACAACTTGCAAAACAATGAAGTGATGAATTCTCTGTGGGATGACAGGCACGAGTGGATCTCAGCTTACTACAAGGAAATTTTCTGTGCTCGGATGACTTCCACGCAGAGAAGCGAGAGCATGAACCGCATATTGAAGAAAAAACTTCATCAAAGAGAAGCATGATCTCCATCTGTTTGCTCAACAAGTGGACAAGTGCATTCAGACCAGGAAGGCCGTCGAGCACGCAGAGATAGTAGCAAATGAGGTAAATAAAAATGTCCATAAAAACGGCTAAATATAACTACAAAAACAAACAAAATTTTCATTTCTCTGATTCGTAACACTGCATTTCTGATCATGAAGTCGGAGGTAAAGACAACAACCCAGTTTGGGTTTGAAGTTCAGCTATCAAAAGTGTATACAAGGGCAGTTTTTGCACATTTCAAAGAAACACTCTACCGTAGCAGAATGGTGCCCTGAGAACCCGACAAAGTACCTTGTACACAACTACAATAGATCGGATACATTTGACTGGGCAAGGCATAATTTGCAAGTGGTCGCCGATGAAAAGAAAGTTGTCTACGAATGTGAGTGCAAACTCTGGACACACACAGGTGCGACTCGCTAGCAAAAAAAATCCTAGTTTCTGATATTCATGCATGAAGCCTCACTTACTGAACTATAAAATTCCACATGCATGAGTACTTCACAAGACCAAGTGAAGTTCACTTCCTTAAGAATTAACAAATAACAAAAAAATGTGTTTATTAATTTCATGCAGTTCACTTACAAAATAAAGAAAAAATGTGTTGTCTGCAGGGCTCTTTTGCGTCCATGTGTTATGCATGCTTTCTCATCTGAGAGTACTCAAGATTCCTGAGGTGTACATCATGAAAAGATACACTCGGAATGCAAGAACAAATGCAACGTTTGACAGAAGAGACTACGAACAAACAACACCAGATGGAAGCTCACCTTTTTTTCCATAGGAAATTGCCGACAGAAACAACAATGGAACTTGCAAACAGAGCGACAAGGTCTGACGCTGGGTGCCACAGAGTGTTGTCTGGTATGAGGGCACTGATCGAGGAAGTTTTATGTGCTCAACGAAGAAGAAGAAGCAGC
Source organism: Triticum timopheevii (assembly GCA_963921465.1). Classification (NCBI taxonomy): domain Eukaryota; kingdom Viridiplantae; phylum Streptophyta; class Magnoliopsida; order Poales; family Poaceae; genus Triticum; species Triticum timopheevii. The sequence continues at coordinate 91,977,333 of OY997271.1, forward strand.
GAAACTAAAGCAAGCAGAGAAATCCCAGCATGACAATAATGCCGAGCAAGTAGAAAATACAGAACACATCGCAACTAGTGCAATAAAAAAAGAAACAATTCTTCCACCTCCCATTTTAAACACAAGAGGAAGGAAGAAAGGGGGCGACACAACCCAAAAAAAGGTTGCATGCAAGGAGAAAAATGATGACAAAAACAGTAAGCCACAACCTGAGCTGGACAGTGATGGTCACCCACTGGGAATAAACAGGTGCAGGACATGTAATGAAATCAGCGGCCACAATTCCAGGACATGTAAAAAAAGACATGAACAAGAACACCATGGACATGGAGATGCACACCAAACAGAGATTCCGCTGACAACACTAAAAATGGACGAAACCCAGACGTTGCATCATCTGCAAAAAGAGGAAGAGACACAATTCAAGAACCTACCCCAAAAGAACAAGATCATAAAATGAAGAAGACGAGGAAGATGAAATCACAGAAGAAGATGGTGACACAACTAAAGAAGAAATGTCTTATGAAGAATCAAATGAAGAAGAGGAGGAAGAACAAGGTAGTGAAGAGGACGAAGAACGTGAAGAAACTGAAGAAAGAGTGCCTTATGTAGAAACAGATGAAGATGAGGAGGAAGAGGAAGGAGAGAGTGAAGAGGACGAAGAAAACGATGAAACAATGCCCACAAGACCACCAAACAAAGGACAGAAGGGAATGCTGCTGTACAGAAACAACCGAGAGCGACACCGCATACAAAAAACTAGGTAGGAGCACAAAAGGATGCAGTTCACAGTGTTGTAAAACAAAAGCCGCCATCAACCATCACGTGAGGAGCAAAGAAGGATGCAGTTCATAGCATTGGAAAACAAAAGCCGCCATCAACTAGCACGCAAGGAGCAAAGAAGACTGCAGTTCACAGTGCTGGAAAACAAAAGCCGCCATCAACCAGCACGCGAGGAGCAAGAAGACTGCAGTTCATAGTGCTAGAAAACGAAAGCTGCCATCAACCAGCACGCGAGGGGCTACAAACACAATGGTGCAAAGACAAGAACCAACAACACCACCACGGGAAACCAAAGAAAGTGCGACATTAGACACGCTCCAGTCACCGTGAAGAAGCAGCAGATTAACGACCAAATAGATGAAGTTCAATAAATTAATAATATACATAGCAGTTTGCATATCTGTACGACTTATGTATCAGTTTAAATTTTGTGTAAACACAAATTTCCCACTGACTATGAGTTCTTCAACTAAACCCTATTGAGAGAAATGATGTATAGGGTAAACCATATTGAGATAAATGATGTATAGAGTAATCATCGGCACATTTTGATCCACAACCCATAAAAAATGTAGTTACCTCATAGGCAACACGAAGTTCTAACTTATAATTCAAGCGGTTCAAATCACAAAAGTACTTATTAGAAAACACATCAAAAGTTGAAGCGTTCGATACGCAAAAGTACTTATTACAATCAACCTCATAACCTTAACCAATCACGTCAAACGTGATTCTAACCATACGATCCTCGAGTTCAAAGAAGTTGAGGACAACAACTTGCTCAGATTTCAGGCAACTATCAATGACAAATTCCTTCCAGCCTTTCTGCAGATACATCCGCCCATCAACGCCTACACAGTACTTGGCTGGTTTCAGTTGTTCATTGCCAAGAAAAACTTGGAGAATTCTCTTCTTCTTCAGCCGGAGATACCTGACAGCTCGTTTGGGGATTTTCTGCAAGAGATAATAAAGCTGTTTGAGGACGATACTAGCAATACAATTCTCATACTATGCACAGAGCAGTAAAAACCTACACACAGTACAAACACGAGCTAGATGAAGTGCACAACAGTCCAACAAGCAGTATAGATAAAACACAATTGAATATGTAGTACGGAACTTGCAAATATGCAGTACGCTTCGAACTATCTTGCAGTTCTCGAGACTAGCTACATGTAGTACACACCGTACAAAGCGGGGAAAATTGTGGAAACATGTAGTGCTCGTCTAATATCTAAGCAATTCACATATTGTAACCATGCAAACTAAAACACAAGCTCCATGCACACAAGCAAAAAAATAAAAACAAGATGTTGTGCACATGTAGTACACAAACCGGATGAATGCAGTGCAAGATGATTTACTAAGCACTGCACGCCCCTACATTTGAAAAATATACCTAAGAGGAAAAAAAATAAAAAAATGACCTCCCATGTGCAACCGACCCCAGCCAGTCTTGTAGTAGGTCTACGCCCATAGTAGGCGCGTCGTTCTGAGCCACGATACATGGGGCCGGGTACACATGGGCCCACAGGTGAGAGAGGATAGAGCAGTGAGCGCTGTGTATAAGCGCCCAAACAAGTAACTAGCGGAGTTCGAGATGGCTGCCTCGCAAACACTTATAAACAGGTCGAGAACTGCCAAAAACTACAATTCACTCTCATAAATAAAATGCAGGAAGCTCGAAGTCAACATACAAATGCAGTCCACGACCTACAACAATGCAGTTTGTCACGTAGAAGCACGAAGTATTGCTACTTTTGAAATGCAGTTCTCTTTCTGCTGCATTTCAGTAGGGCTAAAAATGAAGAATGCAACACAGTTAGTTAAGCAAAGCAGTCCGGTAATCCTATCAAACATTACCCTCCATCCACACAAAAGCTGCATCACCATCACCTATAAAAAAAGAGAAAATAAAAAAGAACTCCATCAAAAAAGTAATGTGCGTACATCTATATGAATCCTGATCCGATATAATACAATATATGGAGAATAAAAATAACTTGCATGCAGTACACGTTGTGGACATAGGCAGTTCTGTCAAGGTACCGAAGAAGTGCACTTAATAGGAAAATTCATCGAAAACACAATCATCACATTTTCTGACAGTTGCGTGCATACCTGAAGTTGTCATGAAAAAGAGGCAACGATGTTCCGGATTTCCAACGCACTAAGACAGCCTCCCCATAGCAGAACATCTCTACAGTTGCCACGTAACTGAAAACACAGCCCCACCATGCTACCACCCCGCTCCACCACTCCCACATCCTGTCACACAGAGCAGATGAGAGCTGAGGAGAAAACAGAACTGCTTCGTCCCCCCCCCCCCAAAAAAACCCATTGCAGCTTATTCTCCCCACTTCCTTTCACTAACCTCTCTCTCCAAAAAAACGCGCGAGAGAGCAAAGGACATCCATGGCGGATGCACCTCTGTACAAGTAGCACCACATGTACACCAGGGAGCTCCACGACGTCGACCTCCACGGGAACCACAAGCTCCACGTCGTTTGCACAAGCAAGGGTCAAGATGTGGACAAGATGTTGTCCACGCTCAGGAGAAGCTCGGTAGAATGCCCGTCAAACTAGTCAGCATTGAAGTCGAGTACACACACTATGTGAAGACACAATGGGCAACAGTGCTCCATCTATGCATAGAAAAAGAATAATTATCAATCTATACTATTGCTTGTCAATATTGATTTTAAATTTTATTCATCACAATTTCCATTATATAAACTTTGGTTCTCATTTTAAAAAAGCATGGCATAGGAATTCATTGACAGTTTTCATCTGGCTCCATGTAACTCTTGTGTTCAATTCTTGAATTAGATGATCTAGTGATCCACGCAGTTTTATTTTGTTTTACAAAGACAAATTATCTACCTAAACAATAAAAAACTACACCATTAATGCCTACATTCAATCCTGTATGGATTTGGAGGTAAAAAAGATCATAGTCCAAACTATTTAAAACATGTATGGAATTCAATTTAAGACAACAAACATGCAGAAAGTATTATCAGCTAATCATTGCAACAGATTCAGGGGATTCATATTGCACATCAGTTTCAGAAAAATCAAAACAACATTGGTAGTTCTAAAAAATAAATGGTACGGTCTCACTATATCTAGTTTATACAAACATCTTGCAGGCCAATGGAACTAGACAATTTCCTCATGAATGATGAATACACCTTCGCCGGATTCGCTATTGAAGGAGACAAAAACAAGTTGAAACTATCTGGCTTGGAGATCAACTCCGACAACTACATTGATATTCAGGTGGAATGGAGAGACCCATACAAGAAAAAGGATTTTGACTCTTGGCTGATGTTGCTAGCAGCCTGATCGACATTCACTACCATGACATGAAAAACAAAATCAACAGCAAGGAGGACCATACTCTGTGGGGGTTTTTCCTGATGCCAGACACGCTTATCAAGTATGCAGCAATAGATGCATTTGCAACCTACGAGTCATGGAGTCATCTACAATGTCATCATGGGACTAGACAGGGCAAAAAGAGAAAAAGAAGCGAAGAACAAGAGAAAGGATGTAATCCCATACAACAACTAGAAATGAACAAGGCTATGTTTAGTTTCATTTTATTTAGTACTTGTGTTGTTCCTTGTTTCCTATCTACTAGGTTTTGCTTATGCCTCTTGCTTCATATCGAATATTTCGTTGTAAAACAATGTCATTGCACTAGGTAATGATTGTTGACTATGTATTAGAACAAGTATACAGACAAGGTTGAAAAATATGATGTGTGGTACCAAAACATACCAATATCTGATTCAGAAACAACGTTCAAGAAAAAATTAAGCACTCTGACTGCAACTCGTAACATAAAAAAGAAAGATGAATTCAGTGCACATTGGTAAATATAAGCAGAGTGCCAAGTGTGTACATGCAATCCACAATAGTAATTAAAGAAAGACCATTAATGTTCATATTTCTAGAAAATTATAATACACATAACACTCTAAACAAAGGGGAATGTAGTTCATGAGAATAGTATCAGGCAATTCACAACGTGTGTACAAGAAGTGCAGTACATACCTAAATGAAGCGCAAGAGGTACTGCAGTCACTTTCGTGCAGTGCACAAATACGGACTTAATACGCGTACTGCAGTTCACAACGTTGGTACAAGCAGTGCAAATGATATAATTTGTACTGCCACGAAGACATGTAGTGCAAAAATAAATGCTTGCAATAAGAAAAGATAAAAAAATTGACAACCCAGGTGGAACCAGGCCCCAGCCAGTCTCATAGTAAGTATGCGGCCACAATAGGCGAGTCCGTTCTGAGCCACGATGCATGGGTCCAGGCACACATGGGCCCACAGGTCAGAGAGGATAAAGAGGAGCGCCGTGAATAAGCGCCCAAACAAGTAACCATAGGAGTTCGAGACCCTTGCCTTGCCAGGGCTTATAAACAGGTCGGGCGCGCTCTCGACACGCGAGGTGGGACTAGACTTTCGGCACACACGCATACATCAAGACAAGGCCGACTTGGGCCGAATGCATATTACACCCCAACGGGTCCAACACATTATCAAAGCCCAAAAACCAACAAGCACCACGGCCCACAACAAGCACCCAACACCAGTTCCCTCGCATGTAAAATAAAATAGTATGCTGACCAAAAGAATGCATTTCGGTGTGGGAAGAAAGATGTGCTGTCAATTAAGCATTGCAATTCGCTTAGACGGTTGTTGTTTTCCAACCAACAACGAGCACTGTCACTTGGCGGTTGCCATGACGAACTAAAACAGCAATCGCGAGCACTGTCGCTTGGCGGTTGCCACACCACTAAGATACACAGGGGGTGATGGGGTGTGACGGACTCGCCTCCGCATGCAGCGCCGCGGCACGCCGCATCGCCGCCTTCTCTGGCTCGTTCCAGGCTCGGCCTCGCAGGGGGGTGGGGAGGGGGGCACGACCCCCTCCCCCCTGCTCGGCCTCGCGCTAACGCATGCAGTGCCCTTGATTGACAGGCGCAGTGCGCTTATTCTATTTTCCATCCAAACAACGCACGCAACCCCAGAACCACACCCCTAAGATATACAGGGGGTGACGGGGTGTGACGGACTCGCCTCCGCATGCGGCACTGCAGCACGCCAAGTCGCCACCTACTCCGGCTCGTTCCAGGCTCGGCCTCGCAGGAGGGTGGGGAGGGGGGGTCACGACCCCCCTCCCCCTGTCCGGCCTCGCGCTAACGCACGCAGTGCGCTTGGTTGACAGGCGCAATGTGGTTATTCTGTTTTCCATCCAAACAACGCACGCAACCCCAGAGCCACACCCCTAAGATAGACAGGGTGATGGGGTGTGACGGACTCGCCTCCGTATGCGGCGCCGCGGCACGCCACGTCACTGCCTGCTCCGGCTCGTTCCAGGCTCGGCCTCACAGGGGGTAGGGAGGGGGGGGGGGGGGTTCAGGACCCCCCCTGCTCGGCCTCGCGCTAATGCACACAGTGCGCTTGGTTGACAGGCGCAGTGCGGTTATTCTGTTTTCCATCCAAACAACACACGCAACCCTAGAGCCACACCCCTAAGATAGACAGGGCGACGGGGTGTGACGGACTCGCCTCTGCATGCGTCGCCGCAGCACGCCGCGTTGCTGCCTACTCCGGCTCGTTCCAGGCTCGGCCTCGCAGGGGGTAGGGAGGGGGTGTCATGACCCCCCTCCCCCCTGCTTGGCCTCGCGCTAAAGCACGCAGTGCACTTGGTTGACAGGCGCAATGCGGTTATTCTGTTTTCCGTCCAAACAACGCATGCAACCCTAGAGTCTACCTTCAAACAAGTGTTAAAACAAATAAAAAAATGTGCCCCCAACCCCCCCTCCCCTGCCAAGGACTGCAACAAGTACATACAAAAACAAATGCATTACGCAGATCTGAGAAATGTAGTGCATTTGGTTAGACGAAGCCATGCGGTATCATAAGAAAATACAGTTTTGGAATACATACATGAATAAATAAGCAATGCAATTCTTTTCTTTGGGCACTGTGGTCCGGTATTATAAGTAATGCAGTTCCTGGAACACGGACATTACATATAAACGTGACAAAAGCCCGTCTCACAAAAACCACACATAAAAACAAAAAAATAGGTTTCACATATCTATATATATAAATATATTAGGAATTTATATAAAATAAAACACACATGTGTGTGTCCACATACGTTGCTGCCAAGTCTGAATCTGTTCATACACACTATCTACCTTAGACAGCACACAGTTCAAGCCATAACCCTAGTTGTTGTCCATACACACGTCTTTAACCAAAGAAAATGCCAAATGATTGTTACTGCGACTGCGACAGCGAAGTAAGCCCGAGGCTTGCAATCAGATCTCGTAGCTCAGGTGGCATGTCTTCATAATAAAACATGTTCAAAGGATTGAACATCAGCTGGAAAATGTACTCCGCCTTCCAATCTTCAACAGCAGGCTGAAAAAAATTCAAAAAATGCAGATCAATGATTGAAAAAAGGTTGTCGTAACAACTAAATGTGTAATAAAAAAATAGTAACAAAAAAGAAGAAACACAGAAGGCATTACATTAGATTTGAGAATTCTCTCGACCAGACGCACGCCGTCATACACCTGTGTCAACCTGAGAACATAGATTCCACACTCATTTGTTCCTTGTGCTGGAACAGTCGGGTAAGAGGGCTTCTCTGCCAATTTAACCTAGTCAGGGTCATTCCTGGAGTTATACAACTTTTCACCATAAATGCTCTTCATCAGCTGAGTCATTCTCCTCATCTGGCGAAAAGTGGAAAGGCAACACAAAGTAAAAAACACAAGTCGCAGATCAATAACTATCAGACGAAGCAAAAGTGCAAGTTCTTCTCAACCTATATACAGTCCATATTTTAAATGCATCTGAGGTCATTTTGTTTTATTACTCTTTTACACAGAATGGGTGTGTTTGGACAAAAAATGCAGTTCTGTGTCGCATATGTTGCAGTGCACTATATTAACAGGTGTGGTGCTATGTGTACTAACAATGCATGTGCAGTTTAAAAAACTGCATTAGGAGAAACACAAAAAAGCTTTCCACTTGGATAAAAAAATGACAGACCACTTCAGTGCAATCTGAATGGTAGTCAGTCTTAAGCCACTTTGTCGTGAAATCAGGATGGCCAGTGTACTTCCTGCTATCATGGATATCAATGGTCTGGCAATGCTGGTTCATCATGTATAACGAATAATGACCATCCTTGGAGCGTGGCATCATAATCTGTCACATCAAAAAACAAATGAAACAAAAGTTCATTCGACATGTAGGATTAGGACCACTGCTTCAAATAACTATAGAAAGAAATGCAACAAAGAAGAAAATAAAAAGATGGACTTACCCGTTTTGCGTCCAACAGGTTTTCATCGCCAACAAAAACCTTGAACTGCTTAACTGCATCTTCTAAAATGAATGGGTTATGCACAACTTGCAATAGAGGGTGTCCATCCTCGTCTTTCTTGATATCGGTTTCCATTTGAAGAACATACTGGATAGAAAAAGAACAAAAAGGACATGAAAAAGAGAGTAAAACATGCATGAATGCATGGACATAAAATAATTCAGTACAAGACAAAAAATGCACCAAAGCAAAAATAAACATGATAGCAGACACATTTACCGTGATAAATAAAGGTGAAAGTAGCACACATTCACCAGAATGATAAACCGAACTCATTTCAGCGTCTTGCTTCCATTACTTACTGACATAATCCATGAGATACGAGTCCATTAAAGCTCCTTTGCCAAATGTATTAAAGATATAGCCAACTTTGACTGATTCGACATCACCAAATGGATTATTCACCATCAAGAACACGTTTCTGCAGTAAACATACACAGATGGGATCAAAAAATAAAGTTAAAAACAAAACACAAAAAATGAATGAAGAGCACACATATAAAACTTACTCGCTGTATTTGCTTACAAAATCTTTGCTGAGAACAAGATCCTTTATTATCCTCGCCTCATCAATATATCTGAACCTCGGAGGCCTCAATTTCTCTAAAGAGCCTCTCAACTTAAAAGCCCTCTCACCTGCCCTCTTGTTCAAGAATACTTTAGCCTCATCTACGCGAGGACGATTGATCGCTGCACTCCTAGTCCTAGTGACATGTCGCAACAGCGTAACAAAATCATCATCATCAACATCAACTGCCTCATGCGGAGAGCCAGGTCGAGAAATAGATGCCACATCTGTGTTCAAACCATCTCCAGCCAAAGAACCAAAATTATCTGGAGAGATTTCAATTGCACAATCCTCCATAACTACCTCAGAACCCTGGGACTCAAACAGTGATGTACAACCTCCATGAAGACCCCCATCAAAACCTAAAAATAGGGAGAAAAAACATGGAAACACTCAGCACAAGAAACAAAACCAAAAAACATTAAATGCATCTCAATAATATAAAAAAATGCAGTTCACTAAAGAAGAGAATGCAACCCACTTGTCAAGAACAATGCAGCCCACTTATAAAGAACAATGCATCCCACTTATCTATAACAATGCCGCTCACATGTCTACAACAATGCAGGTCACTTGCCCAAAGCAAGCAATAGACAAAAAATAAATAAGGGAAATAAAGAAGTTCACTAAAACAACCTTTATCTGCAAAAATTAAAAGTGACGACAAATCAAGGCAACACTTTGTCATTGTGAGCCAACTATAGAGCATGGCCTTTCTGATGTAGCCAATGTGCTCCCCCCCAAACTGAGCAACTCGAAAACAATCCGAAGTGTGCAAGAATTGAAACATATAGAATCCACAATATTGCCTGTAATAAAAGTACAAAAAACCATCAGTTTCACATAATGAAATATAAAAAGAATAGTTGTCAGTATGATGGAGAGGGATTGTAAGGAACATACCCATTTGGCTGAAGTGGGACAATGACATGTTTCAACACAAATCCATCAAGTGTAGGAGGATTTAGCGGCTCATCAGAACTTGAGCTACCTTCTCTCCATGCACGCTTGATATTTTTAACCATCCTCCTAAAAATCCTTATCGCATCAGAGCTGCCAGGTTTATTGAGCTAGTCAAGAAATTCAAACCGCCTTTCTTTCAAATTTAAGGCAACAACACAATAATGAACAATGCCATCCCTCATCTCTGGCGGATCAAATGTTGAAAACAGGACCTGTTGGAAGTAAAAAATAAGTAAAACTATTACAAGAAGAAGAAACAGAACACTATAAAAACCAACACTCAAAAAATGGTTTTCGACACATAAAAACGTTACTCACCATATTTTTTGTATCAACACACTCCTCGGCTTTTGAAGAGAACATCATTTTAACACTCCTGCCTACAATACCACCATGCCAAATACTTGTCTGCCAAAACAAAACCCAAAAAGAAATAGTGCTCAAGCAAACAGGTTGTCACACACTACTGCAGGATGCTGCTAACGCGACACTAGGATCAAAGACCATTCGAGAAACTGTGTGTGATGCAATAATTGCAAACGGTGGTGTCAGAGAACCGTAAAAAATGTCCAAAATGTTTGCGATGCCGGATGCATCAAACACGGTTCAGATTTTAGTTGCATGTGCAATGCATGGCATACAGTTCAGTTCAATTAACTATTTGCGATGAGGAGTAACAAACAAAACGGGAACCCATATGAAAGCGTGTGCGATACACATCATACGGTTCACTAGGATGAACTGTTTGTGATTAGGCAACACAAAAGAAACGGTCAGCCAAAACCAGGTGTGTGCGATATACAACATGCGGTTCACTCGGATGAACTGTTTGTGTTGAGACAAGCGAACATAAACGGTTCAATATAACAAGATGTGTGTGATACACGGCAAACAGGTATGTAATCAGAAATGTGTGCGAAGACCGATAATAACACAGACGATTGCTTCTAATAAGACGTATGTGATATGCTCTGTCTACACAACACGTATTGGCCATTGGGGGACGAGCGGTCATACGGATACGCCATAAGGATGCGAAGAGGCATCCTACATTAGCAAGGACTAGCTGTTCCACCAGTAGCTCATCTAAGAGAACTCTCAAGTTAAGTGTGCTCAGGCTGGAGCCACCATGGGATGGGTGACTGGATGGGAAATTGTGTTGATGTTAAATTAACTTAGGGGATGGGTCATTTTGGTCATTTGCGATCATCAAATGACCGTAAAGCCGCATTCCCTCAGCTAATTTAACCTCGAGGTCCTTGTTTTTTATTTTTATTTTATTTTTTAACATATGTTAAAGAAGGTCTACCACATTACTTTTTGACAATGTGTATACGTGGCATACAATTGATCCATCTGACCTGTTTGTGATGGAATAAGCCGTGTGTGTTGTGGGCAAACGCTTGCTAGTGTACAACCGTTTGCGATTGATGAATTCATCACCGACGGGTTCCCTAGTGTGGTCCGTGTTCATCTCATCATGGGTACGTGTCCTTTCGTCCTTCTCTCGCACGTCTTGTCACCCCGCTACCGCAGACATTCGAGCGCAAGCTTGAGCAGCACGCAGGGGCATTCTTTTGGCCAAACGGTGCTGAGCCCGTTCCCGCGCAACCGCGCAGGTTCCCGTGCAAGCTTCCCGCCCGACTCGGTGAAATCACCCAAAATCCCAACGCTTATCAGCCTACTATATAAACCCTCATGGCCGGCGAGTCCTGCATCGCATTTTCCCCTCCCTCCCTGTAGCTTATCTCGTCTGCTTCTCGCAAAATCGGCAATGGCACCGGACCGTCATCGTCTCTCAGCCACTCCGCCGCCATCAGAGCATAGCTCCAGCTGGGAGGCTACACCACGGCAGTGGCGCAGTCCCCGACGTAGTATAGTGCGTGCGGTGTCCAAGTTGGGTGTGTGCGGAACACTCACCACACGCTCGACCGCCGATGCCCGTCAGCAGCTGTTGCCGGCCCCCATTGCCGCCACACCTCCGTCGAAAGCCAGGGCCATCACCCGCTCCGCCGCTGTGGCCATCACCCGCTCTGTCGCCATGGCCATCACCCCACTGCCGGCCACAATGGCCATCACCCGCTCCACCACCGCGGCTAGAAGGCAGGAGGTGGTGGTCGTGGCCGGCACCCCATCATCGTCCGCAGTGGCCGCTAGCCCACCGTCGACCACCGGGATCATCACCCGCTCCGCCACAGCCGCCCGCAGGAGGGAGGCAGAGGTGGTGGAGGCCCGCACGTGTGGCAGCGACGTTGTGCGCTACATCGAGTTCCTGCTGGAGGAGGAGGAGTGCCTCGTCGAGCACGCAAAGAGCCTTACCGCTACCGTGGCCTCGGCACATGCCGACGCAGAGGCGAGGAATCAGGAGATCTATGAGGAGAACTACCGCTTCGAGAGGTGTCGTCTGGAGCGGCAGAGGGCGTTTGAGGTGAGCATCGCTGAAGGTGCAGCAGCGGTAGACACCGTATTGCAGTTGTCTAGTTCATCAGTAGCCTCCTCCTCCTCTTCCTCTTACTGAGCGTGCTCGACAGAGGAGAGGCTGCCGAAAGTAGTACAAAGCCCCTCCATAGTAGTATTTAGGGGCTATTTTGTTCAGTTCATCCGACTATAGATGTGGTAAAACTGTACAACGTACTTAAAATTAGCTAGTATATATAGTTGAACTAGCTATTTCAGTACGTGGTTGGCAACAATTGGGGAAAAGTTTGGTCAGTTCAGCTGTAAAGTTGAACTGTTTGTATAAATTAAGCACGACCGCCTAATCTATGAATGAAATCTATGCTTAATTACTGAACTTTAGTTGCAAAAATTAGATAGTGCTAGTGATTTTTAGCTGCATATTTTGACAAATCATAGTGTTACAAGGATTGACAAATGGCAATGTTACTAGATTAACAAATGTCAATCTTTCCAGTTTGACAAATGGCAATATACCCAATATGACAGATGCAAATCTTACCAAATTGTCTGTACGTGGTTGCACACGGGTCATCCGAAAAAAACGTTTGAATTGAAGGGAGGTAGAAATCCCGCTTGCCAAATTTTCTCTTGGCTTAGCGCCGAAGCTCGCTTTGCATACGTTATTCAATCTGAACCGTTTGCGTTGAAGAGATGCACAAATCCTTCACAACGAATTTTCCCTTTTCCTACCGCGGAAGAGCATAGCTCTCACTTTGCATATAGGTGTTCTATATAAAATGTTTGCAATGAAGAGCTGAACAAATCCTGCTCGGCACATTTTCCCTTGGCTTACTGGGGAATCTGTTAGTATACATACAGATGTTCTATCTAAAATGTTTGCGATGTTAGACTGCCAGCTAGTTGTTTCAAAATGCCTTTGTTGACTGTTATTCGAGTGCGCCTGCTCTCAAAATGGACACGAAAATTACCACAGCATGTCGGGTGCCATTCCATGATAGCATGCCAAGTTTCATGAATTTCAGACGAGTTTTGGATTTACTAGAATTTAAAAACAAAGTATCTCAACATTTTGTCAACAGTCAATAGTGCTGGTGTTTGAAATTCATTCCCATTTCTTGCATGGAACCTAAGCATGCACCCAAGGATACATATTTGATTTTTCAACCAATTTATATGCACTAGATCAGCTTGTGGATGTAGTTCAAATTTGAATTATGCATAGAAAATGCCTAGAAAACCGAGTTAATATATAAAAATGTCCAAACGAACCCCGAAAAATTCCAAAATTAAACACAACACTCCTGTTCTGCTATGTTGACATTAGAATTTTTTTGAAAGCAATAACAGGCAGTTGGTATCGTTTCGTCCACAAAGGTGGCATGCTCCCTACCGAAACCATCAAGCTTATTGTGAGAAGCTTATACCCAAACCTGCCCCAAATGGGACAAAAAAATTACCATGTCGGGTGCCATTCCATGATAGCATGCCAGGTTTCATGAATTTCTGACGAGTTTTGGATTTACTAGAATTTAAAAACCAGGTATCTCAATGTTTGCGGCCGAGTGACGGTGGCAGGGTGTTTGACATTCATTCCCATTTCTTGCATGAGACCTAAGCATGCAACCAAGGACACATATTTGAATTTTCAACAATTTTATATGCATTAGAGCATGTGCATGTAGTTCAAATTTGAATTATGCACATAAATGCATTGAAAACTCAATTAATGCATAAGAAATGTGCTAACGAACCCCAAAATTTCAAAATTTAACACAACACTCATGTTGTTCTATGTTGACACTAGAGAAAAAAATTTAAATCAAGAAGAGGCAACGACTATCGTTTCGTCCAGAAAGGTGAAACATTCCCTACCGAAACCATCAGGCTTGTTGTGAGAATGTCTGGTTTGTGAGAAGCTTATACCCAAACCTGCCCCAAATGGGACAAAATTTTTTATGATGACATGTTGATGCCGCTCCATGATAGCATGCCATGTTTCATGAATTACAGACAAGTTTTGGATTTACTAGAATTTAAAAATCAGGTATCTCAATGTTTGTGGCTGAGTGACGGTGGCAGGGTGTTTGACATTCATTCCCATTTCTTGCATGGGACCTAAGCATGCAACCAAGGAGACATATTTGTTTTTTCAACCAATTTATATCCATTAGAGCATGTGCATGTAGTTCAAATTTGAATTATGCACATAAATGCATTGAAAGGTCAATTAATGCATAAAAATGTCCTAACGAACCCCCAAAAATTTCAAAATTTAACACAACACTCCTGTTGTTCTATATGTTGACACTAGAGCAAAAATTGAAATCAAGAAGAGGCAACGGATATCATTTCGTCCAAAAAGGTAAAACGTTCCCTACCGTAACCACGAGGCTTGTTGCGAGAAGCTTTGGTTTGTGATAATCTTATACCCCAACCTACCCTAAATGGGACAATATTTTTACCACTGCATGTTGCTGCCATTCCATGATAGCATGTCAAGTTTCATGAATTTCAGACGAGTTTCCGATTTACTAGAATTTTAAAACCATGTATCTCAATGTTAGCGGTCGAGCGACAATGGCAAAGGTGTTTGACATTCATTCCCATTTCTTGCATGGGACCTAAGGTTGCAACCAAGGACACACATTTGATTTTTCAACCCGTTTATATGCATTGGAGCATGTGCATGTAGTTCAAATTTGAATTATTCACATGAATGCATAGAAAAATCATTTAATGTATAAAAATGTCCATGCGAACCCCGAAATATCCCAAAAAATTGCAAACACTCATGTTGTTCTATGTTGACACGAGAATTTTTTTTGAAAGTAAGAAGATGCAACAAATATTGTTTCGTCCCCCAAGGTGGCACGTTCCCTACCAAAACCATCATGCTTGTTGTGAGAGAAGCTCTGGTTTGCGAGAAGATTATACCATAACCTGGCCCAAATGGGACATTATTTTTTTACCCCAGCATCTTGATGCCGTTCCATGATAGCATGCCAAGGTTCATGAATTTCAGACGAGTTTTGTATTTACTAGAATTACAAAAGCAAGCACCTCAACGTTTGCCGGAGAGCCACGGTGCCGTGGTGTTTGAAATTCATCCCCATTTCTTGAATGGGACGTAAGCATCAACCCATGGACACATATATCATTTTACAACCCATTTTGGTGCACCGGAGCATGTGCATGTGGTGTAATTTTGAATTGTGCAACTGAAATGCCTAGAAAACCAAGTTACCGTATAAAAATGTCCAAACGAACCCTGAATAATTCCAAATTTTTTGACGACACACCTATAGTTGCATGTTCACTATAGATAGAAGTTCTAGCAATTCAAACACCATCCTTTGTAGCTGTGACACCATTATGTAATTCAAATCAAGATGAAATATAAAGTAGATCCCACACAGTTTATTATCACCAGCCATATGAGATGCAGTACAAAATATCCTGGAGCACCGTCGGTGTATAGTACGCCTATGGCTTACGCCAGAAGGTTTGTCAACTACAGTCCACAGCCGGTGTGTCAAGCACACTAGCTCGCTCCCCAAATACCATTACTGTTCAATCGTCGCCGGTGAAAGATGGGGACATGGACCCGTGTCCCGAGGGCAATGTCTGATGACACTTTGCGTGCCAGTTTTTTCGCTGAAGCGATTCCAAATTTTTGGCTTCTGCGGAAATATCTACCTCCGCCCCTCCCCTTTACCAAAAGCCACATTTCCCCTATTTTCGCCTTCCTTTCCAAGTTGAAACCTTCACTCCTTGCTTGCAGCACCGCCCCCTCACCGGCGACCCTCCTTCAGGCTGCTTGGCCTCGCCTATCCAGGAAGGTAATCCACACCCGACCCCCATCCTCCTCCTCCTTCCACATCCCACATGCCCCGACCGCCAGGCGCGAGCGCAACACCTTCCACCCAAATCACCGACCCCTCCACCAAATAAGTGCCGCCCTAAGCCATGGTCCACGCAGTATAGCTAGGATCTCAAGGAGCATTTGGCAGCGGAGAAGCAAATCGCGGCCGCACACGCGTATGAGGTCACGATGGCTGCCATTCGTGCCGACCCCCAGATCTTGGAGGAGCACGTTGCCATTTGCTAGCTACGCCGGTTAAGCATGCTCGGTTTACCCGTTGCGTGTGCCGCTCTTGCCTTTCGTTAACAAATTGCTCTAGTGTATATGTTCTTATGTCGTGCAATGTGGTGCTCACTTATTAACTGTTTGGTTAATTAGTTGTCGTGTTCAGTTAACTGTTTGGTTCAATTATACAAATGTGATGTTCAATTCTTCAAGGTGCAATTTTGTATTGTCTTCCACGTGAGAAATAGATCGATTTTTTCTTTACAAAATACATGAGAAACAAATCCAATTGCTATATTTCCAAGTTCTCAAGCATTCTTGGTTTTGGTTAACTGTTTGATCTTCTATTGTGTTATACATTGTTCAGTGTGGTGCTTAGTTAACATTTGTTTCATTTGTTGTGGTGTTTAGTTAACTGTTTGGTTCCATTCTGCAATGCGATGTTCAATTGTTGTGGGTGCATTCTGTTATTGTATACCATGTGGGAAATAAATTGAATTTGGCTATACTAAATACATGATAAACAAATACAATTGCTATATTTCAAAATTGTTAAGCATGCTTGGTTTGGTTAATTGTCTGATCTTCTATTAGGAGTATGTTATGTTGTGCAATGTGGTGCTCAATTAATGTTTGGTTCATTTGTTGTGGTGTTTAGTTAACTGCTTGGTTCAATTCTGCAATGCAATGTCCAATTGTCGTGGGTATAATTTTGTATTGTTGTGCATGTGAGGAATAATCGAATTTAGCTGCACTTAATACATGGGAAACATATACAATTTCTATATTTCCTAGTTCTTAATGATGCTTGGTTTGGATAAATCGGTTTTCCATGTGGCTTGAGTTAATCTTATGAATCTGCATTGTGCTTATTTTTCATCAACATATTTTACTGATAGTATGCGAACCCTTACTTAACCCGATGACTAACTACCTTATATGTGTTGCAGAGAAACAATATAATGGGTAGCTGAGGTTTACAATCGAGGTTAGCATGTGCATGGTCCGTTGTCTAATAGCACATTATTGTGCAATTGCAGGAACCATTCTAATACTTAGGTTTTTAACAATTTGGTCTTGCACATGTAGGTCCTGCTGTCAGAGGTTTTGACCCACCGTTCGACCCTTTTTTCATATGGGGAAATGAGTTGTCCATGAATATCAATTAAGTTAAGAAACTCAGAAAGATTGTTAGGATAAAGAAATTGGTGACAAAAAACAACAAGATCTTTGTCTGAACAATGAAGAAGACATCAGTTCACTACAGGATGGTACTAACTATCATACCTTGTCTTTTTACTCCTTTGCCCCATTTCCAATATAGAGAAGATATTTATGCACATCCTTGTTTTCAGGCCTTTCCAAAACAGTTCACTGATGATTACCTCTCAAACCACCTGTATGGACAGGAGGCGAGGAAGGTATTCATACAACACCCACAGTTCAATATTGAAGTGTTCCTGAAGAGGATGAAGGATGGACGGTCAATCATCCACAGGCACTGGCCTAAATTTGCAAAGACCTTCAACATCAATGAAGGCTCAATATTCGCCTTCTGCTTCAGCAGTTTTCCCGATAAACGCATCTGTCTATGTACCGCCTATGATGCTAATTTCGAACGGTCATGTGAAACTTGGTGCTGGTGCAGTTGTGTAATGGGGTAGCTGAGTGCTGAAGCTATCATGTTGTACTCTGATCTTTCAATTGTGAAATCCTGCTTGCTCAATATTAGAATGAAATATATTATGTGTTTAATATGAATGTCAATTAGATTAATAAATGGATTATTAATAATACGACAATTAGCCTACTAATTGGTTTTTGCTATTGCAAACAGTTATTGAGAAAATACCGTGGGCAATGACCTAAGGCAACGCACATAGTTTCTAGGAATAAACCGTGTTGGATCTATGAACAATCACACATGACATTCTCTTCAAAATTGTTTGCGTTAGGCCACCTTGCGCAAATGTTTATCGCATCAAAACTGTGTGTGATGGATAGCCTTTGCCACACAGTTTCTTCTATGCACCGTGTGTGATGCATTCAATAACGCAAACTATATTTTTTTAATATTGTCTGCGATGGGAACGCCATCACAAACGATTTAATGGGGAAAATTGTGTGTGATGTACCTACGAACGGAAACATTTTCCTTGCAGTGACTGTGTGGGATGTATATACGAACGGAAACGTTTCGCTGGGACTGACTGTGTGGGATGTACTTACGACCAGAAATCATTTTGCATGTATAATTGTATTTTTAGCACTACTGTATGTATAACCGTATTTGGTCGCTCGCCGGTCGCACATGACCTCGTTTTTTCGAGTGTGTGTTCCAGGAGGGCATATCCCCAAGGGTTTCTGGGTCGTGTGGGAAGGACCCCCTAATCGCCCACACTCACTAGGCGACGGTTCCAAATGCTGTCGCGGAAAGGGGTTTTAAACTGTTTGTATAGCACCGACATGTAGCAGTGACACGAAATCAGAAAAGAAAATCAAAAAATTAAACAAAAATTTCTGCATGCATACACAAATATGGTACCAGACAACCATCGTCGGAGATCCCTTAAACTTACCAACAAAGAAACCTCGAGATCTACAAGGCTTGTAGTGAGCATCCCTTTATCCCAAAAAGATTGACCAACTTTGGCAATGGTAATATCAGGCACCTTAGTTTTAAAAGCAATCATGTTCCTGAATTTTTATGAAAAACTAAAACATAAGATAATAAAGGAATAACAACAATAAAAAAGGGTAAATACCGAAATTAGAAAACACATATGAACAAAATAATTTTGAAAAAGCCATACTTCTTCTTTTTGTCCCTCTGAGCCCTCGTAACAGCAGTGTACAACTCATTGTGTCTTCTCAAAGGAGCTGGATCAACGCTCGACGGTGTCACAACAGGAAGTTCGTCATCTGTAATTAAAACATGAAGTTCACTTATCCAACGATATGAAGTTCAATATTAAGATAAGGAAACAAAACTACAATACATCAGGAACATCAGCAACAAAAGATGAAGTTTCACTTATCATTAAACATCTAATACAGCTACAATAGTAATTAAAAAAATGAACGAGAAAAACTTCAACTTCACTGTTCGGAACAAAACTCTTGCCTTCAATGTCAGAGTCTTCATGCCGTTGTTTTTCAGAGCTAACCAAAACATTTACTTGGCTAGGTTGCGACAAATCCACCATAACCTCACTAGACTGCCCTTCTATAGCAACATCGACATTGTATGGATTTACAATAGTCTGGTCAACCACACCGTCCTTAGATACTTCAGCTACATGAGGCTCCACTCTAAATACATCAGGAACATCATTGGGTGCAAGACAAGTAGGAGAAGCAGTAACTCAACCAACAGGAACGACATTCTCCAGCGGCTTTTAATTGCCAAAATCAGAATCTTCTTGCCGACTAGGGGAAACAGCATCCTGGGATTCCTGAGCTACAGAAGTTTCTGCATTGTCGACGACAACCAATACAGAAGCGTCAACATTTCCCCCACCCGCAACAACACAATCCCCCTGGTTCACATCAACATGAACTTCTACGTTTTCATCTCCAGGCTGTGATTTTTTTTTAAAAGACACAATATCACAAATGAGCGTGGAGAATAATTAACACAACAACACACATGCCACTTATGCAAAAGACTGTAGTACACATATGCAAAACAACTGCTGTTCACTTATGTCAAACACTGCAGCCCACATGTGTCAAATAACTGCAGTAAATATATGAAAAAAGAACGGCAGTTCACTTTGTCAAACACTGCAACCCACATATGAAAAAAATAACTGCACTTCAGTTCTGTTAAATACTGAAGCTTACACATGTAAAAGACTATGGCCCACATATGCAAAAAGAACTACAGTTCATTTCTATCAAAGACTAAAGCAAACACATGTAAAACTATGCAGCTCACATATGTAAAAGAAATGCATATGAGTGAACAGAACAACATACATCAATCTTATAACAACAACAAAAAATTAGATTACAACCCACTAATAGAAAAAGTAATTCCACTATACCTTATCAGCTACAACACCCGGAGGGGATGATGCATCAGCCAAGTCCTCATCCTTCCCAGAGCCATTGTAGCAATCTTTGTGCACATCACAAGCAGAAACTCCAGTCTACAGGCATAGAACAAACCAGAAGCAAAAATAAGATGGTAATGACAAAAAAAGAAAAAAACTTTCAACTATGCTCAAGTAGTACACAATTTACAATCGTGAGATACACAAAAACTACAATAAAATGGAAAGCAAAAAATGCAAGTACAAGAAGAGAGGCACATGGCAGAACAGACATGATAGAAGTACTTGTACCTGACCAATTCCATCGTCCTTAGATCCATGGACACCAGAAGATTCCACCCCAGCCTATCACAAAAAAAAACAATGAGGAGCAGTCCACATAATACACAAAAGAGATTCAAATGCACAAAAAACCTAGAACGTACATTATCAGTGCCGACGCCAGCGTCCTAACGGTTCATTTCATCCAAAATATGCTCAACATCCTTCTCATACCGAGCACATTTTTCTTCTTGTGAATGTTTCAACTGAGCATACGAAGACCAAATATTCGTCACTACAATCTTCAGGATTTCAACCACACGCAATCAAAACTGTGCGCAGCAACAATATCTTCATCTCGTGGGCCATGGCCAATAGGGAAAAAACCAGCAACTGTCCTCAACCTGTCACCAGAGGTTGGCAAATCTTCAGTTAACTTCAAAACCTTCAGAAGAAGGTCATCTATCTCCTCGTGTTTTTTGCCGCCAATAAATGTCTGTTTAGAAGAGCTTCTATCATCAAACATGCGACGAGCCAAGAAACCATGAGTATGCGGTGCCTCATCATCACAGGCAGGAAGCTGGCTACAGATAGACTCATAATACTTAGAATGAGTACTAGGACTCGCATCAGAACTGCCACATAGAACTGCAGCAGTACAGTTGTACACAATATCACCCGAAGCCTTCCACTGCAAAAAAAGACAAGAAGGGAAGAGCAGTACACATGTCAGTACTAGAAAGTTCAGATTCATAATGACTGCACCTTTTAAAAAAACTCTGATATTAAAAACTCAGATGAACTAATTGGCAGCTTCCCAAATTTTTAAGTTTCCAAATAAATCTTTCCCTTGACAAGCACATCCTTGTTGTATAACTTGATCAGGTCCTTGGTCGTCAGGTATGACGCACATGGCGTCAACGTGTGCATAACTGAAAATTTGTGAAGCTTCAAGCAATCAAGATACATAATCAGGGGGATAATGGCACAACCCTCTGCACAATTCTTCTTGCTGCCTTATGTATGCCACCTCACCATAGTTGCCTGCAACTCATCAACAACAAGCTGACAAAAGTCCATCCACGCCATAGCCACATAATCCATGTTCTCTACCATTGCAGAAACCCTACCCAAATGAACTGCAGGCCCGGGGCACATCAAATTCTGATAAAGTATCATGAAGAACACCTTGACAGCAAGATCAATAGTCACGTGATCACCTTCCTCCACTAACACCTTTAGCTTCTCATGCAAGTCCTTGACACCTATACTTTTTGAATGGTCAAAGCCAAGCTCATCCTTGAGGGAAGTCAATGAGTCATCATGACCACTAGCAGCAGGTATGGGTGCAGTGTGACCTCCCATAGGTAAATAAAAAATGTGATGAACTACATCACGATTGATTCTAAGAACCCTGCCATTCCCAAAGTCCATTATCATCGTGACAGGGTCAATCACTCCCATCAGATAGCACATAAGAATGCGCAACTCATTTTTTCTTTACTGTTAGTTCAAAGACAACACCGAATCCAGCATCCCGAACACGACTACAGTGTGCATCTTTCAATAAAGCAACAACTTTGCAAACAGTGGGTAGCGACAAACGTACGATCTTGTTAAATCGAGAATCATCTCCCTTAGCATCATCTTCAGTTGCATTGCTCATACTAGACTTCTTCCTCTGTTTATAGGAAAATGCAGTCCAAATTAGAAGTTTATCCATAAAAAAGAGGCAGAAAAAACATACATAGAATAACAATGAAGGAAACAAATGCAGTCCACTTTAACAAACCCTTGGAACAACATCCGCCTCCCCACCAGATTCAGCACCAACACCTTCATCGCCATCATCACGGGCACGCTTGGGTACACTCTTAGATGAACAACAGTCTTCCGTCTACCAGTATGAACATCCCTCACAAAATCAGCAAGCACAAAGTTGTCATCATCAGGGTTGTGACCTTCATTGACATGTAGTCGCTTGCGCTGAGGATCCTTTGCACCAGCTTCAGCAGTTCTCTTACCAACATTCTTGTTCATGCCAGCAACACGTGGACTCCGCATAGGAGTACCACCTTCCTCAGCAACAGAACTCAACCTCTTCTTCTGCATAGCAGGCTGCTTTTCTTTGACAATTTTGGCACCCTTGGCACCATCTGCGGCTCTCCTCTGCTTCTCCTTCTCCACATACTCTTTTGAGTCACTTTCAAACCTCAACTTCTTCTTCCTTTGCTTCAATTCATATGCACGAAGCTGTTCCGAGACCATCCAATCCTGTGTAACTTCCTCTGTACCATCAACAGACTGAGATTGTGTTTCAGACAAGACGGGACGTCTCTGGTCAAAGCTCACACCAACATCACCCTCTGCAAAATAATGGTCAATCAATTGAGTAACCTCCTCAAACCTAGGCGCCCCAACATGAAAAATAGACACTGCATCAAAATGAAGTGTAACTATGGTCGTTAAAAAGTGCACAAAAAGTACAGATGCAGTACACTTAGACATGTAAATGCAGTGCTCCAATCATAAGCTAAATAAAAAACAATGCATTGTACAAAAAACTTGAACAAAACAATAATGCAGTTCACACATACATGTAGTGGAGTTTACATATACATATAAATGCACTACAACATACACTAACTTCACATTTATTACCAACAAAATGCCGGACTAGATACAACAAGGCAACACCAATTTGTACAACATAAAGTAAGCAGCATACACAAAAATAAGCAAAGCATTCACATCTAAAAATAGCAGATATTTATAAGAACAATCCATTCCAAAACTCACAAGACACATGTGAAATTTAGAACAGAATAGGGATAGAAAAATTGGCAAATTAAAAATAAGAAAAAAACAAACAAAAACATACCAGAAGGAGGAGCCACACTTATGGGAGAAGATTCAATTGGCGAATTCACTTGATGTCCTGCCTCACCACCATGATCCTTCCCACTAGGATAACGAGAGCCAACTGGGATATTATTATGACCACTGCAATTACCTACTAAATTCAATAAAAACCAGAAACAGAAATTACAAAACATCACATGACAAAAAATGCAAAGGAACGCTGACAACTAACACATCATAAACAAATATGCAGGATATATTAGGAAACTAGATAAACACCAAACAAAATAAACATAGCAAACTAAGTGCACATACCCTGAACTCCTCCTCCCACTCTGCTTGGCGAAGACATGTCATTTGCCTACAACACAAGGACAAAGTGACACATTTAAGCAACAAAATTGGTGAAATCTGACGAAACCCTAGATGCACCTTGCTCTGCCTACAGAGCACACACGAGTACCGAATTCAAATCGAGATAAAATCGCCTGCTTATGGAAAAAATACATAAGCAAAAAACGCAGCAGCAACTAGGAGAATCACAAAACTAGATAAGGGGACGATCAAGACCGAGGTGAAGGGGAATGTACCACAAAAAAAGGGATGAACGACTGAGGGAGTCCCAGATTAGGGGGTGTCTGGATGATCGGACTATGACCTTTGGCCGGACTCCCGGACTATGAAGATACAAGATTGAAGACTTCATCCCGTGTCCGGATAGGACTTTCCTTGGCGTGGAAAGCAAGCTTGGCGATACGATATGTAGATCTCCTCCCATTGTAACCGACTCTGTGTAACCCTAACCCTCTCTGGTGTCTATATAAACCGGAGGGTTTTAGTCCGTAGGACGAACAACAATCATACCATAGGCTAGCTTCTAGGGTTTAGCCTCTCTGATCTCGTGGTAGATATACTCTTGTACTACCCATATCATCAATATTAATCAAGCAGGAGTAGGGTTTTACCTCCATCGAGAGGGCCCGAACCTGGGTAAAAACATCGTGTCCCTTGTCTCCTGTTACCATCCGCCTAGACGCACAGTTCGGGACCCCCTACCCGAGATCCGCCGGTTTTGACACCGACATTGGTGCTTTCATTGAGAGTTCCACTGTGCCGTCACCATCAGGAAGGATGCCACGTCCCGTATTTAAAGACGTCACTCTTGCTAAAGGAGCTTTGGCTATCGTCCAAACTCTCCGGCTAGGCGGTTTTCTTATGACCGCCTGTTCGGCCGCCGCGCCGACGATGACTTCTCAGGTCATCGAAAGCAATCTCCACGTCGACTCGGAACTTGCCGAGCCGTTAGATCCGATGGAGCTCTCTTCCTTAAACGAGCTCTTGGATCGCATCGCTGCCCTGGGAGTCGCTACGGACTACGATCAGATTGGGCTTAAACCCGATCCAAGAGAAATTAACTCTCCCCAGGTCACCCACCACGTCGCAGTGGTGGAGGAACAATGCGGCGAATCTATACCCATCTTAAGGACCAAATATGTCCGGATTCCTGATCCACCCAAGCCGAATACCCGCGGAGGGGAGGACATCTCTCAAGCCCTGAACCTAAAGTCAGGCAGCAAGGCAGATTCATTGGACAACATCCAAGAACCCAAGCTTCCGAATTCGGAAACTCCTTGGCCCCTGAGCCTCAGATCGGGCGAGGTTCCGGATTTAACTCCACCCGCCCACCCTAACATAAGGGATCTATCCCAAGTTCGACAAGAGCCCACGGAAATAATACATCATTACTGGGCCAGATTCCTCCTGGTTATGAACATGATAGAGGACTACCGCGAGGAGGATGCAATTTCATCCTTCTGCAATAATTGCACGGACATCGGAATCCTCAACGCCATAAGTCACCGTGATATTACACGCTTCACTGACTTGGCATCCATGGTACAAAAATACTGTGCGATGGAAAGCGTCGGGAAAACCGAAATAAAGTTCTGGGACGATCCGGCCCTGCATACAAACCCAGTCCGAAATAAAAGGGCGCATTATCGCCAGGCACCTGGGCTAAACACCAAAAAGCAAAAACCCTCTATAGGGTATGGAACCTTACTAGAGGGATGGCTCAATGGACCCTATAAAATTCATAGTACAGAGGGCGTCACACTAACTCATAGCCTTAGAGCATGTTGGATACTCCGGCAGGTGGCCAGAAGTGGCGAGGAGCTTCTAACTCCTGAATCCGCAGAGCACCAGCCCAGGAATACCAGTACGGTATCAATAGTCTTCGAGACTTACGCATCAAACAATATGCGGAAACAAACACTCTACAGCCTTGCTGAAGTCTACCAGGTAGCAACAATAAATCCATGGAGTGATACGGCTATTACCTTCAATGCCAGTGATGAACCTAAATTCCGAACAGCCCGAGCACCAGCCGCGTTGGTCCTCAGTTCGATAGTGGACGGCTTTCGACTTACCAAGGTACTCATGGACGGTGGCAGCGGATTGAACCTCATTTATGAGGAAACCCTTCAAAAAATGGAAATAGACTGGAGCCGCATTGAGCGAAGCAACATAACCTTTAGAGGAATAATCCCCAGTTGGGAAGCATGTTGTACAGGAAAAATCACAATGGATGTGGTGTTCGGCACGCCGGATAATTACAGGTCCGAGGAGGTCACATTTTAAGTGGCCCCGTTCAGCAGCGGATACCACGCTCTGTTAGGGCGTGAGGCATTCAAAATTTTCAAGATATACCCCATTACGGGTACATGAAGCTCAAAATGCCCGGACCCAACGGAATCATCACTCTTGCTAGTGATCCGGACATAGCACTCCGCGCCGAAAACAAGACAGCCGCACTGGCCCTTGAGGCACTATCCGAAGCCCTAGCGGCCAAAGAACTGACTGCGCTGCGCTCCACGGTGAACAGGGACGACGTGATACTTGATAAAAGATCCAAGTCCACCTCTTTTAAACTGGTGGACGAAATAGTCAAATTCCAAGTCCATCCAACGGACCCTACAAAAACGGCCTCCATCGGGGCGCAATTAAACCCTGATGTATACGCCGCACTACGAGAATTCCTACGCGAAAATTGGGACATTTTTGCCTAGCACCCTTCAGACATGCCAGGAATCCCACGCTGGCTGGCCGAGCACAGCCTAAACATCCTAAAAGGATTCAAGCCTGTTAAGCAGGCTCTTCGGCGTTTCTCCGAACCCAAGAGACAAGCCATGGGAGAGGAGCTAGCCAAACTACTAGAAGACGGATTCATCAGAGATATAAAACATCCGGACTGGCTAGCAAACCTGGTGATGGTACCAAACAAGGACAAATCCTGGCGTCTATGCGTCGATTTCAAGGACCTCAACAAGGCTTGCCCAAAGGATCCCTTCCCCCTCCCCCGCATCGATCAAATCATCGAAGCTACCGCAGGACAAGATTCATTGTGTTTCCTCGACGCATACTCTGGCTACCATCAAATTAATATGACAGAGCCAGACCAAGCCGCAACAGCATTTATCACCCCATACGGCCCATTCTGCTTCAACACAATGCCCTTCGGGCTCAAAAACGCCGGCGCAACATATCAGCGCATGATTCAGACATGTCTGGCCAACCAGATCGGCAAAACAGTTGAAGCATACATGGATGATGTGGTAGTCAAAACCAAGCATGTCGAAACTCTAGTAGACGACTTGAGGCTAACGTTCGATAACCTCCGAACATATGACATCAAGCTTAACCCGGAAAAATGCGTTTTCGGCGTACCAGCCGGAAAGCTCCTAGGCTTCATTGTATCCGGTAGAGGAATTGAAGCAAACCCAGCCAAGATCCGAGCTCTGTCACAATTGGATATTCCAAAGGACCTCAAGCAAATACAAAAATTGACTGGATGCGTGGCGGCTCTAAGCCGCTTCATCTCCCGCTTGGGAGAAAAGGCATTACCTCTTTATCGCCTCCTCCGGTGCACCGAACACTTCGAGTGGACGGATGCTGCCACGACCGGACTCGAAGAAATAAAAGCCATATTGGCAACAAACCCGGTCCTGGCCGCGCCTAACATCGGCGAACCAATGCTATTATACATTGCGGCAACTCATCAAGTTGTAAGCGCAGTGCTCGTCGTTGAACGAGAAACGGATAGACACAAATTCCCCCTTCAAAAACTAGTCTACTACGTGTCCACTGTCCTCACTCCATGCAAGTCACGGTACCCGCATTACCAAAAGACAGCATACGCAGTGTTCATAGCGTCCCGGAAGCTACGACACTACTTTCAAGAGTGTTCAATAACAGTAGCCTCCGAAGTACCTCTTAATGATATTATAAACAACCGCGACGCGACGGGCCGGATTGCCAAATGGGCCATTGAACTCCTCCCGTTCGACACAACTTATAAGCCACAATGAGCTATCAAGTTGCAAGTTTTGGCCGACTTTGTCACTGAATGGACTGAAGCCGAACTCCCTAAAGAGTATGACACATATTCCAACTGGATCATGCACTTCGACGGCTCCAAAATGCTAGCGGGTCTGGGGGCTGGCATCGTTCTGACGTCCCCAACAGGAGATACAGTTCAATATGTACTCCAGATAATGTATATGGACTCTAACAATGCAGCCGAATACGAGGCCCTTCTACATGGTCTCCGGATGGCAGTCTCCATGGGCATTCAATGCCTAGAGGTGTGTGGGGATTCGAACCTCGCGATATCCCAAATAAATGGAGATTTTGATGCCAAGGATCCAAAAATGGTAGCTTATTGCAATGCCATCCTAAAAATGTCAGCTCGGTTCGAGGGGCTCGAATTTCACCATATAGCCCAGGAAAACAATCAGGCAGCAGACGTCTTGGCACGCATCGGCGCAAAGCGCGATGCAGTCCCTCCCAACATTTTCTTGGAGAGGCTATTCAAGCCTTCCATACAATGGGAAGGGGAGTCTCGAAATAATAACCCGGACTCAGCCGCACCACCTGACGCCGAACATTCTGACACAACGGGAGGCTCTGCCAACGAAGTAACATCCTCAGCGCATGTAATAATGGCAGTCATTGCCCCATGGACAGAACCATTCTTAGCCTACCTAACTAGGCAGGAACTCCCCGAGGACCAAAACGAGGCACGCTGCATAGTGCGGCAATCTAAAGCCTACAAAGTCCATGAAGGAGAGCTTTATAAGAAAAGCACCACCGGAGTCCTTCAAAGGTGTATCTCCGAAGAGGAAGGGCGGAACCTTCTGGCTGAAATTCATGCCGGACTCGACGGGCACCACGTCGCAGCCCGGGCCCTTGTAAGCAAGGCCTTCCGTACTGGATTTTATTGGCCGACGGCCCGGGCAGATGCTCAGGACTTAGTCCAATGATGCGTAGGTTGCCAATTATTCGCTAACCAAAGCCATATGCCACCCACTGCCCTCCAAACTATACCCATCACCTGGCCCTTTGCGGTTTGGGGGCTTGACATGGTTGGACCCCTTAAAGGGGGAACCCACAAGCAAAAATACTTATTGGTCATGGTTGACAAATTCACCAAATGGATAGAGGCCAAGCCTGTTAAGACGGCCGAATCCGGACCTGTGATAGACTTTATATCAGAGGTCGTACACCATTATGGCGTCCCCCACAGCATCATCACTGATAACGGCATGAACTTTACGGCCGATGAGGTAAAACTCTGGTGCAAAAACATGGGCATCAAGCTCGACTATGCTTCAATCTATCACCCACAAACTAACGGTCAAGTCGAGCGGGCAAATGGTCTAATCATGAGCGGCATCAAACCCAGACTAGTGCGGTCCCTCAAGGAATCTAACACGCACTGGGTAGAGGAGCTCGACTCCGTACTCTGGGGGTTGCGAACCACGCCGAATCGCACTACCGGATTCACACCATTTTTTATGGTATACGGCGTAGAGGCAGTTCTGCCCTGTGACATAATTCATGACTCACCTCGTGTGCACATGTACGAAGAAAGAGAAGCCGAGCTCGATCGGCAGGACAGTTTGGACGCCTTGGAGGAGGAGCACGACATGGCAAAAGCCCGTTCCACATTCTATCAACAGCAGGCTCGAAGATATCAAAGCAGAGAAGTATGGGCCAAAACCTACAATGTTGGCGAATTAGTTCTACGCCTGCCGGACAAGAAAAAGGACAAACTCAAGCCCAAATGGGAAGGTCCCTTCATAATCGACCAAGTCCTGACTGGTGGAGCGTACCGTCTGCGAAATGCATCGGATAACCGACTCGAGCCGAACCCATGGAACGCAGCCCGTCTACGAAGATTCTACGCCTAGCGCCGGACTCTGTGTTCGTCTCCTTCCTCTATCCATTTTTTTACACATTGGCTGTCTTTTATTTCTCTCCTTCTCCCTCCTTTTCTCTTACAGCCTTTTAAGGGCTCGTTTGCGCCTCGTTCGCACACAATTGACGCGCTATTCGCGCTCATTATACCTGGGGGCTCCTTTAACAAAAGCTTGCTTATACGGGCCTCGTGCCCAACAAATGTGTCACACTTCCGCATGTACCTTTTATTCACCACTATATGCATCGATATGACTTAAGTTTTGGCCAAGCTGGGTTGCCTGGCTCCTGTGCTTACCCCTACGTTCCTGATTGTTCGGCTAGGTGGTAAAGGGAGCACCTGCAATTGTTACTGCCGGGTCAGCCGGATGTGTACCTCAGACTGGGTGAAGCCGAAAGCTAGCGTTCTTAAGAGAATATTCGGTCGGTGAACTAAAAGATGATTTCTTACTCGTTTATTCATCTGCCCCTAGATGCTTTTCTGCTTTTTCGCAGTCCGGACATGCACTTTAGGGCATGCCTCCTAGGGAAAGGAACCCCTAACGGAACTATTCTCCCTGGAAGATGTTTCTTACTAACCATGTAATATAATAACTAGTTGGGCACTTGTCTGATAAAGCACTAATGACCCCTACGTCTGGTCTACATGCATGCCCCGGTTCTTACATAACCGAGAGGGTATTCGGACACACTCCAGACTATCGGTCCCGAGGTTGAAGTGAAAAGGTCCGCCATGACAAACAATCTACAATCCGGCTAGAAGGCATTTTACATGTCATTTTAAATTACATAGTCAATTTGACTGGGTATATTCTACTTCGATACCATCCAACAAGCTGTCTAATTTACAGTCCTGTTGGAAATACTTGGCGGCCAGCTCTACCTGGCCGTACACTAAACTGACAGGGATCTCTTTCCCATCAGGCCCCACAGGCCCGACCTCGGCCATGTGGTTTGGGTCAGCCTTCGTGTACCGCGTCTTCACCATGGCCCAGGCCTCCCTGGCGCCTTGACGGCAGGCCGATATCTTCCATAATCGAAAGCGCCGCCGCGCTCCCTTCAGCTTCTCTGCAAGCTCTCCAAGGCCTTCGAGCATGGAGACGAATGGCCACAGAGCCTGGGCGACGCCTTGCATCACCTGCCGAACTCGTTCGTGCAGTTGTGAGAGCTCGGGAAGAAGGTCGCTCGTAGAACCGGGCATTTCCTCCGCAGGTCGACCTGTCAGCATACCTACAGACATAACTCTGTCAATTCGACTTCCTCGCCAAACTCTTCTTTTCATAGTTCGTTCAAGCACTTACTAAAAATGCCGCGTCGAAGCCGCCGATTCTCCTTTACGGAGTCCGACAGCTGAGCACGAACATCCTTTAGTTCCTCGCCCAGCTGGGTGTTGGCATCTTGAAGCTTGTTCTTCTCTTGCCTCACCCTCGTAAGCATGCTCTCGCCGGCCTTTAACTGGCGCAAGAGTTGCTGCTTGTCCGGATCCACTCTGGCGCCATCTGCACTGTTATTGTCAGAATTGCACACATGCCGCACTTCACAACATACTTATCTTTCGAAGTGTATATTACCAGAGGGGGTCTCATTGGCCTTCCCTGTTGCTGCTAGTGCAGCCACAAGTTGGGCTTTGCACTCTTCCAACTCCTGGGATAGCTGGGTATTCTTTTCTGTAAGATCCTGCATAACAAATGATCCTTAAATCAGCTATTCTAACTGTTTCAAGTCTCGGGGGCTACTGACATATATAACCATCAAATTTTCTCACCCGTATGTCTTTTACATATTGCTCTGTGGCTCTGGCTAGACCATTTTGAGCGGCACGGAGGTACGCATCTCCCGTATTAAAGGCGTCCAACGCCTCTTGGGAAAAACAAACGTCACGAAGAACAGTCTGGCGACGCCTGTGGTTCATGGCACTCTCCACCTCTGAATTGGTGGTAGATAGCCCGTCCGCATCCTCTGTTGGAGGAGCGTCCGGTGCGCACCCCGTGTTCGCCTCCGCTTCCGGACCCGGCCTTGAAGCCTGGCTGGTGGATATAGTCCGGCGGGCACTCTTCTTCCTGAAGAGAGCATGAGCGTTAGTATGCTTTGAGGGCATAAACCCTAGGCATTAAAGTTGCACGCCGTACCGTTGTGCCGGTGTCTCGATCTGGTCCGCACTTCTTTTTAGCCCACTGGGCCTCGATGGCCCTTGTTGGCTAGCCGCCGCGGCCTCGGCCCTCCGCCTCAAGGACTTCCCCTGCAAAAAACGCCATTGGTATACGGCGATCAAAAATAAGCATGGATGGATCCTCTTAGTACTGGGACTTCGGTCTCGGTTACCTTTGAGGCTGGAAGTAGTCCGGGATAATCGGCTGTAATGGCCACTAAGGTGTTGTCCTTACTCAATTGATGAAACACCCCATCAATCAACTCCACACATAAGTCCGGGTCCTCTTGGGAGTCCGGGTCGAGGGACCGTTCCGGGTCCTCGGGTTGTGGAGGAGGGCTGTTTATCTCCTTGACAGTCTGGCGTAGCTCCTGCATTAAAATTGCTAGACTAAGTACTTAACTATGGGATGAAAACGGATAGGCAAGTGAAAGTGTTCGCTTACCCAGCTTGGAGGATTGTACATAGAAAATACGCCCCGTGGGTTGACACGGAGGAATTCCTCCTCTTCTCCCTTGTACAAAGTGGACAAGATCTTCGTTAGGGTGGCAGCCGAATCCGGCCACTTGTGACCACACCGGGTGGCATCGTCCTCCCCGTTGAAATCCCACATGGGGTGGCCTCTGTATTGAAGCGGCTGCACCCCCCGCGTAATGCATGTGGCCATGACCTCAATCATGGTCAGTCCGGAATGAGCTAACAACCTTATCCGGCTCATCAGGTAAAGGACGTCCCTGTCATTTTCCTTTTGAGGGCTCCATGGACGCCAGCTCAGGTGCTTCTTCAAGGGAGCATTATCGAACTCAGGGAGGCCGATCCGTACAGGGTCCGGCAGGGGGACGTCTTCTATATAAAACCATTCTGAAGGCCAGTCCTCGGACACCTTCTTTGGGGTTCCAGATAGATATCCGGTCCCGGCGATGCGCCATATTTCGGCTCTGCCCACTTGATATATCGACCCCTCCTGAGAACGGGGCACGAGGCAGAACAACTTCTTCCACAGCGCGAAATGGGCCTCGATGCCTAAAAACAGCTCGCAAAGGGCCACGAAGCCCGCAATATGCAATATGGAGGCAGGCGTGAGGTTGTCTAGCTGGAGGCCATAGAACTCCAGGAGACCCCAGAGAAACGGATGAATTGGAAATCCGAGCCCTCTTATTAAATAAGGGACAAGGCATACCCGCTCTCCTTTGGAGGGATTGGGGACGCTCTCCGCCTGCTCTCCGCCATTATAGGTGGCAAGCCCGGCTCAAACTGGGACCATGTATGCTGGGGGGAGGAGCCCCTTTGTTTGGAGCGCTACTAGCTCACTGTGCGGTACGGAACACCTCTCCCAATCTCCAGGCCAAGGGCTGGAGGGGCGAGGGGAGGAGCTGTGTTGACCGGCCATGATAGAATGGATCTCTGTCGAATGCGCTCCGATGAATGCTCGGGGAGGGAAGATGGTGTGATTCGGATCTAAATCCCCGCCTCTTTTATAGGCGGCCCATTTGCGCATCTAGGGGGGTAAATGAAAAAAAACCTGTCTTTTCGCATTCTTTTGACACGTGGAAGATGGCCATTATTGGGCGCGGAGGCCAAGGAGCGCAACATTCATCGGAAGCCAGACACTATTCGACAGGTATATGGGATTTGGAGAAGAACCCGCCTTGCAATGCCGAAGACAAATCTACGTGCCAGACTCATCGTCATTGAAGCCTGGTTCGGGGGCTACTGAGGGAGTCTCGGATTAGGGGGTGTCCAGATGACCGGACTATGACCTTTGGCCGGACTCCCGGACTATGAAAATACAAGATTGAAGACTTCGTCTCGTGTCTGGATAGGACTTTCCTTGGCGTGGAAAGCAAGCTTGGCGATACGATATGTAGATCTCCACCCATTGTAACCGACTCTGTGTAACCCTAACCCTCTCCGGTGTCTATATAAACCGGAGGGTATTAGTCCGTAGGACAAACAACAATCATACCATAGGCTAGCTTCTAGGGTTTAGCCTCTCTGATCTCGTGGTAGATCTACTCTTGTACTACCCATATCATCAATATTAATCAAGCAGGAGTAGGGTTTTACCTCCATCGAGAGGGCCCGAACCTGGGTAAAAACATCGTGTCCCCTGTCTCCTGTTACCATCCGCCTAGACGCACAGTTCGGGACCCCCTACCCGAGATCTGCCGGTTTTGACATCAACAACGACGGTGGGGGGTGGGGGCAGGAACGGACAGGAAAAGGCTGCGGAAGCAGAGAGGGAAGGGCTCGCGGAGTGGACGACGACGCGGAATGCAGGATTAAGGACCTCTTGGGGACAATGGTTCCGCAAGCGATGGTGGTTGCTGCGTGCGGTGGCGGTTTTGCTCGAGGGAGAGATGCTTCAGAAGCCGCTGCAAGAGTGGAGCAAGGTTTATTCTCGGTCTCTCCCTGTGAGAGGAGCAATGGGATCGCCTGGGAGGGCCACGTACGAGGCCCGTGTGGGAAAGGGTTACATAAGACGGCTCGGCCCATAACGGCCCGGCCAAATAAGACAGACTACATTGAAACAAAGAAGTTAATACACGATGAAGTTCACTCTGAATAACAATGAAGTTCAGTAAGTAAGACAAATAAAACATGCAGTTCATAAAAAAAGTTAAATTCAAAAACAACGCACGTGTTAAGAAAACGCATCCAAAAAATCTACCTTCAAACAAGTGTCACAACAAATAAAAAAATGTGGGGGCCCCCCAACCCCTCTCCCTCCCGTGCCAAGGACTGCGGCAAGTACACGCAAAAATAGATGCAGTACGCAGCTCTGACAAATGTAGTGCATTTGCTTAGACGAAGCAGTGCGGTATCATAAGAAAATATAGTTTCGGAATACATACATGAATAAATAAGCAATGCAGTCTTTTCTTTAGATGGTGCCGTCCGGTATAATAAGAAATGAAGTTCCCGAAACACGGACGATTACATATAAACGTGACAAAAGCCTGTTCACACAGAAGTGGTGGTTAAAAGATTTTACTGATGACAAATAAAATAAAACCACATCTAAAAACCTGCACGTTCGCATACAACCACCCAATCCGAGTGGTTCCATCACCACAAACCCACGATCACAGACGCAACACCAACCCACGATCTGCACAACCGCATCATTAGCGAGATCGTGCAGTTCATCCAATGCGGCCATCCCAACCCCTCCCCCCTTAAATTCAGACCCCTGCCAAAGGCCTCCTCATCCACAACAACACAAGCATCCATTGCGCTGCCACCAAATCGCTACATCACATTGATATCCACAAAAAACACCAAGCCCTACCGTCGGTGATGGCGTTCTCCGACGAGTACAGGGAGGTGGAGGCTCACAGCAACACCAAGTTGCACGTCATCCAACCAACGACAAGAAGCTGATGGCGACCTCCATCGCGCAGGACGAGCACCACCTCAGGCTCCAGCGCCACAAGATTGTCGGTATTGATCTCAAGTACAATAACGAGCCTGAAGCAAAGCAAAAACCCGTCCTCGTCCAACTCTCCGTCGGCAAGACTTAGCCGATGCTCCTCTTCCAACTGAGCGCCACTGAAAGGTGCACCGTCTTTGACAACTTCCTCGCCGACCCCAGGTACACCTTTGCTGGCTTCTCCATCGACGGTGACAAAACCAGGCTAGAGCGCGTCAATCTTGAGGTCGCCAACTTCGTCAACATCCAGAAGGAGTGGAGGGTGCCCAAGGCCACCAAGGAGTTGGACTCCCTTGGAGACGTCTCTGGCATGCTCATCGACGGCTACTACAACAACATGAAGAAGAAGATCACAGACAAAGAACACAGGCACTAGGCCGACCTGCGTCTGTCCATGAGGCACATCGAGTATGCGGCAAAGGACGCCTACGCAGTGTTCGAGATATGGAACCGCATCACCCTCACCTGGGACGGGCTTCGCCGTGCAAAGCTGGAGAAGGAGGAGCCCTTGAGAAGCACGCCAGGAGTAGCTGGGGAGACTATGCCTGGCAAACAATGCTGGAGTCGTTTTAGATTTATCATCAAATTTGCTTTCTGTTGTTTGCTTATGTATGGTTAGTTTGCTTGTGATCATTTGCTTTTGCTGAACTTAGTTTGCTTGTCATCCAGAATGGCCTGTAATGATGAATGTTGCTTACGTTATGAAGAAATTTATTTCAATTACAAAACTAGAGTTCAAAATATTAGAACATATTGTAGTGCACATAAAGTATGTGATTCGAGTAGTGCACAAAACGGACGAAGATGCAGTGCACAAATAGGATGCATGTAGTGCAAAATGTGGGCACATGCATTACGACATTCTGATGAATGAAGTACACACAGAACTAACACAACAGTGCACCATATATTAGAAAATAAATACGTAAGAGGAAAAAACAAGAAAAAATAGATAAGTATGCAATGCACAAATAGAATGCATGCAGTGCAAAGAATGCACCTGCATGTATAATGCGAAAAATGTGATCACATGCAGTACACATAACATGATAAACTCAGAGCAAAAATGCTCCTGCATATGTACTGCAAAAATGTGGGCACATGCAGTACGGTAATCTGATGAATGAAGTACACACAAACACTGGTACGCATCGGTGCTATACAAACGGTTTAAAACCCCTTTCCGCGACGACATTTGGAACCGTCACCTAGTGAGTGTGGGCGATTAGTGGGTCCTTCCCACATGACCCAGAAACCATCGGGGATAGGGACCCTACAATACTCCTTTTCATTTGTTATTGCATTTCCATCGCAGTCGGTATTCTGTGGTGCTACGTTTACGATGCCCGACCCATCACAAATGGTTCACTATTATAGAACGTGTATGATAAGCATACAATCACACACATACGATTCTCACAAACCGTATGTGATAACTAATTAAGAAGATTAGCTAATCGTCGTACGAGTGTCGGATAGGATTACGAAATGTCGGACAGTCGTAACATCGTCGTACACGACAACTACCGCACACGCTATTCCTGGTGCAACGTTTATGATGCATACTTCATCAGAAACAGTTCATGGTTGCGAATCGTGTACGATAAGGAAACTATCGCACACGCTATTCTGTGGTGCAACATTTATGATGCATACTTCATCAGAAATAGTTCATGGCTGCGAATCGTGTATGATAAGGCAACTATCGCAAATGGTTAGTTTGCCAGCACCGTTTGTGATATTGTCTGATAGCGCACACGCTTTGCAAAAGGCAACTATGTGCACGCTTGCACACGTTTCCTCTCTATGAACCGTCTCGGATTATGGTGTATATTGCAAATGTTTGTATTTTACCAACCGTGTGTGCCGTAACAACCTAGAGAGCATAATTTCACCATAATTTAATTGCTGCTATATCAAATTGAAATTGATGGACGGCTTGCGGAGGTGCTCGAGGGAGACACCGGATGGTATAGCTTGCCGGGTGGAGCCAATGTGGGCGAGAGCATCTACTGCGTCGTTGTCGGCCTGTGGCACATGGATGAACTCGCACCCATTGAAGTGGCCGCTCATCTGCTGGACGAGGAAGTGGTAGCTTGCCATGTTGGCATCCTTGGCGTCCCAGTCACCGGACAACTGCTAGACCACCAAGTACAAGTTGCAGTAGCAGAAGACACGGCGGATGCTGATTTCTTTGGCCAGTCGGAGCCCAAAGATGAGCGCTTCATACTCAGCTACGTTGTTGGAGGCGGCGAAGTGCATTTGTAGTGCATACTGATACGTCCATTTTGCATCATGCTTTCATATTGATATTTATTGCAATATGGGCTATTATTACATGATATATCACAATACTTATGCCTATTCTCTCTTATTTTACAAGGTTTACATGAAGAGGGAGAATGCCGGTAGCCGGGATTCTGGCTGGAAAAGGAGCAAATATTAGAGACCTATTCTTCACAGCTCCTAAAGTCCTGAAACTCCAGGAAAGTCATTTTTGGAATTAATAAAAATACCGGCGAAAGAATCAGCACCAGGAGGCCCACACCCTATCCACAAGGGTGGGGGCGCCCCCTAGGGTGTGGCCCCTGCCTCGTGGGCCCCCTAACAGCCCTCCGGTGGCCATCTTCTGCTATATGAAGTCTTTTACCCTGGAAAAAAAATCATAAGCAAGCTTACGGGATGAGACTCCGCCGCCATGAGGCGGAACCTTGGCGGAACCAATCTAGGGCTCCGACGGAGCTGTTCTACCGGGGAAACTTCCCTCTGGGAGGGGGAAATCATCACCATCATCATCACCGATGATCCCCTCATCGGGAGGGGGTCAATCTCCATCAACATATCCACCAGCACCATCTCCTCTCAAACCCTAGTTCATCTCTTATATCCAATCTTTGTACCAAAACCTAAGATTGGTACTTGTGGGTTGCTAGTAGTGTTGATTACTCCTTTTAGTTGATGCTAGTTGGTTTATTTGGTGGAAGATCATATGTTCAGATCCTTAATGCATATTAATACCCCTATGATTATGAACATGAATATGCTTTGTGAGTAGTTACGTTTGTTCCCGAGGACATGGGAGAAGTCTTGCTATAAGTAGTCATGTGAATTTGGTATTCATTCGATATTTTGATGAGATGTATGTTGTCTCTCCTCTAGTGGTGTTATGTGAACATCGAGTACATGGCACTTCACAATTGTTTGGGCCTAGAGGAAGGCATTGAGAAGTAATAATTAGATGATGGGTTGCTAGAGTGACAGAATCTTAAACCCCAGTTTATGAGTTGCTTCGTAAGGGACTGATTTGGATCCATATATTTCATGCTATGGTTAGGTTTACCTTAATACTTCTTATGTAGTTGCGGATGCTTGCAATAGGGGTTAATCATAAGTGGGATGCTTGTCCAAGAAAGGGTAGTACCCAAGCACCGGTCCACCCACATACCAAATTATCAAAGTAACGAACGCGAATCATATGAGCGTGATGAAAACTAGCTTGATGATATTTCCCATGTGTCCTCGGGAGCGCTTTTCTCATATAAGAACTTGTCCAGGCTTGTCCTTTGCTGCAAAAAGGATTGGGCCATCTTGCTGCACCTTATTTACTTTCATTGCTTGTTACTCGTTACAGATTACCTTATCACAAAACTATCTGTTATCGATAATTTCAGTGCTTGCAGAGAATACCTTACTGGAAACCGCTTAACATTTCCTTCTGCTCCTTGTTGGGTTCGACACCCTTACTTATCGAAAGGATTACGATAGATCCCCTACACTATTGGGTCATCACGTACTTCAGCTTGTCACCTTTGGGAGAGGTGAGAACAATGCCGACTCCCAAACTAGTGTGCATCTTAGAGCCGTCAAAGTGCATCCGCCAATGCATGGAGTCCGGAGCTGGCGGCAAGTACTGAGACTCGACCCAATCGACGAGCAAGTCGGCGAGTGCTTGGGACTTGATGGCAGGGCTGGTAGAAGATGGTGTGAGGAGCCAGCTCGGTGGCCCACTTGGCCACCCGGCTTGAGGCATCTCTATTTCCTATGATCTCTGTAGGGGAGTGGTGCAAACGACCGTGATGGAGTGCTCTTGAAAGTACTGCTTCAGTTTCTTGGCGGCAAAGTACATGCCATAGCACATCTTCTGGTAGTGGGGGTAATTCTGCTTGGAGGCTGACAGGACCTCGCTCAAGTAATATACTGGCCTCTGGACCAGTTGTGCCTTGCCGGCTTTTGGGCACTCGATGACGATCACCGTGCTGATAACTCTATTGGTTGCGGCGATGTAGAGGAGCATAGGCTCTTTAGCAGCCAGGGCCGCCAGGATAGGCATCGTTGACATCATCCGCTTGAGCTGGAGGAAGGTAGTGTCCGCGTGGTCATTCCGCTCAAAGCAAGTGGTTTTCTTCATGAGCTGGTATAGGGGGAGTGCCTTTTCCCCCAGCCGGCTGATGATGCGGCTGAGGGATGCCAGGCACCCGGTGAACTTCTGCACATCAGGCAGCTTGGTGGGTTTCTCCATTCTCTCGATGGCCTTGATCTTCAAAGGGTTGCACTTAATGCCGCATTATGAGACAAGGAATCCCAAGAGCTAGCCGGCTGGCACACCGAAGACACACTTCTTCAGGTTGAGCTTGATGTCGAAGCGGTGCAGATTTTCAAAGGTTACTTTCAAATCTTCCATCATGGTGCCACGCTTTTCCGTCTTCACCACAATGTCATCCATGTAAACGTGGGCATTGTGTCCGAGTTGCTTGAGCAAGCACTCCTGCATACAGCGTTGGAAGGTGGCGCCATCATTCCTCAAGCCGAATGTCATGGTGATGTAGCAGAAGGCGCCGAATGG
Source organism: Triticum timopheevii (assembly GCA_963921465.1). Lineage (NCBI taxonomy): Eukaryota > Viridiplantae > Streptophyta > Magnoliopsida > Poales > Poaceae > Triticum > Triticum timopheevii. Next base: position 92,017,448 of record OY997271.1, read on the forward strand.
CATGATGAAGGCGGTCTTCAGTCAATAAGCCAGATCCAGCTCGATCTAGTGCTGGCCGGAATAGGCATCAAGGAAAGACAACAACTCGTATCCGACTGTGGAGTCGATCACTTGGTCTATTCACGGTAGAGCGAATGGTTCGTTGGGGCAGGCTTTGTTGAGACTAGTGTAATCAATGCACAGGCGCCACTTGTTGTTCTTCTTCAGCACAAGGACCGGGTTGGCAAGCCAGTCCGGGTGGAAGACTTCCATAATGAATCTGGCTGCTTGAAGTCGGGCGACTTCTTCTCCAACAATCCTCTCTTTTCTTTGGACAGGAAGTAGAGGGGTTGCTTGACCGGCTTGGCATCTGACCTTACATGAAGTTTGTGCTCGGTGAGATCCGTCGGGACACCAGACATGTCTTTGGGGGACCATGCAAAGATGTCTCGATTCTCACGTAGGAAATCGACGAGCTGGCCTTCCTATTTGCTGTCGAGGCTAGTGCCCATGATAGCAAATCTCTCTGGGTGGTCTGGATCCAAGGGAATTCGCTTGGTCTCTTTGGCCGGCTAGAATGAGGCCCCTGCTTCAGCTTCCTTGGGATCAGTCAGCATGGCTGGCTTCTCGCTGGCCATTGCTACCATCCGATTGAGGAGCCATCTATCTTGAGCTATGATGAGGGACTCGGCCAGCCAGCTGCAGGAAGCTGCATAGTCTTGTGACTTCTTGTAATCTCTAGCAATAGTAATGATGCCATTGAGGCCTGGTATCTTGTCTTTCAGGTATGCATAGTGAGGGACCATCAAGAACTTGGCCAGTGCAGGGCGGCCCAAGAGCGCGTGATAGGGGATTTCCAAGTCAAGCACCTCAAACCAAATTGGCTCGCTGTGGAAATGACATATGTTGCCAAAGAGGACGCCAATCTTTATCTTGCCAATTGGGGATCAAGACAGGCCAGGAACTATGCCGTGAAAAACAGTACGACTTGGGTGAAGTTGCTTGGCCTTGATGCCCAGTCGGTCCAAGGTCTCTCTGTACATGATATTGATGCTGCTGCTGCCATCTATCAGCACTCGACCGAAATGGAAGTTCCGCCTCTCCGTTGCAAAGGTTGCTTAGAGCACCAGGGCATATGAGCCCGGGTTGGGCATCACAGCCGGGTGGTCAGCTTGGCTCCAAGTGATAGGCTTCTCGGACTAGTGCATGTGGGTGGGAGCTTCTGTACTGACAGCATTGACCTCTCTGTGCTGCTGCCGCCGCCTGCTATGCTTGTTGCAGGTTTGTCTTGTGAAGACGACATAAGCGGCATGCTCTTCAGGGAACTCGCCTTGAACGGTGCTGACTCATCGGGCGGCTGCTGAACGGCTGGAGCTGGAGGGCTAGCTGGCGAGGGAGGCGGGATGGCCTCGCCCTTGGCGATCCGAGCTAGCCAGTTGCACCCCGAGTGGTGTGGTTGGACGGCTTCACACCACTATGGAATTTGCATGGGGCGTCAAGGGCTTGCTCAAAGGAGAGGGCGGGCAACCACGCTCCCTTACCAGTTTTCTGCCGCTTGGTGCTGGGATGATCAGTCGGCTGCTACTCTTCGACTGCTGCTACCTGCCGGCTGCTGGAAGCTGGCTGCTACGCCTTGTGCTTGTTGTCGTTCTGCTGGCGCCGGTTGGCATCACCACCCGGCGTTTGGGAAGCCGGAGGGAGCACCTTCCCGGTCGCGTCTACCCGACTCTGACTTCATGGAGGAGTCGGCCATGGCATACTTCTCCGCTATGACCAGCAGTTCTTCTAGAGTGGCTGGCTTGTTGCCGACAAGCTTGTGCTTGATCAAGGTGCCCTCTCGGCACCCGGCCATGAAGTACTCTATGGCCTGCACCTCGTGCACCCCTTCGCAGGAGTTGCACAACACGCCATAGCATGTCAGATAGTCAGAAGTGGACTCTGTAGGGCCTTGGACGCACAAGGAATGTTGGCGAGGCTTGGGCGACCGCTTGTAGGTGCTGGTGAAGTTGCGGACGAAGACGTCAGAGAAGTCTAGCCAGCTATTGACACTTTGTGGCTTGAGGCTGTTCAGCCATGTCCGGGCCGTGCCCTGGAGCATGAGCGGAAAGTACTTCACGGCAACACGCTTGTTGCCGTTTGCTATGTTGATGGCGGTGCAGTAGTCGGCTAGCCAATCTTCCAGCTTCACGGAGCCGTTGCACTTGGGAGTGTCTCATGGTAGAGAGAATCCTTTGGGGAAGAGGTCATTTCAGATGCGGGGCCAAAACAAGGCGGGCCGACCATATCTTCTTATTCTTTCGCCAGGGACCGAGCAAGTCGGTTGATCCGATGGCGGTCATTGTTTTCTCCGATTCCCTCGCGGTGACCTATCCGGTCTCCGAGAGTCGGGTGCCCAATAGGCGACAGGGAAGCGTGCCTCTCCCTACGCGGGGAAGCGGGCAGTCGTTGCACAATTCCCCTGCTCTTGGGCGGCCATCGGCGTCGCGCTCGATCGAGATTTTTGTGCACCGACTGTGGCTTGCAGCCGGCTCCGGGTCGCCTCGGCCGCCTGTCGGGGACCGAGAGGTCGCGCCGTGCTCTCGACGATGGAGGTGGGTCTCGTCCGGCATGCCGGGTTCTGCCGCGCGGCGGGCGGCTTCTTGCTGGATGGCGGCTGCGTCAAGGAGCCGCTGCAGGCGCTCCTTCATGTGCTTCCTCTCATCGCCCTTTAGGTTGTCCAACTCTTCTGCTGTCGCCTGGGCGGCGCGCAGGTTCTCAATGGGCGTGGCGTAGACAGGGCTGTCGGCCCCGAAGATGCTGGCAATGGTCGCGTCGCGTTGCCGGACTATGCCCAGCCGGCTAGGCTCTCCAGCAGCTGGAGTGCCACCTATGGCACGGTCGAGCTCGTGCTGGTAGGCCTCGGCGAGGCGCTTCATAGCTTCCAGCTGCTTGGCGCTGTTGAGGAGTGAAAGACGGTGTGCCTCCAGAGTTGCAATGTCCGTGCCGTTCTCGACCGCAATGATGAGGGCCTACAGTGTTGAACGGATCAGATCCTGGCCCGCACTGGCCGAGGCTCCATCTTGACTGATGACCAGCACCTCCGTGATAGTGTTGGTGTTGGTGAAGCTGTCCACGCGAGGGAACGGGTCATTGGCGATCTCTACGTGGTCGGGGTAGGCATCTGCCGCGCCGGAGTCGATGACCATCTTGACGGGCGGATAGGTGGAGCCAAAGGACTCCAGGTCGAAGGCGGGCTCGTTGACGATGTGGAGCTTGTCGAGGAGGTCGAGGAGGTAGCTCTCGGAGCTGGCCAAACCCATGACGGGGGAGGGCTTGTCGGCGAGGTGGACGCCGCCAAGGAGATCGGCGAGGGAGCTCGTAGTGCAGGCGGCCTCCACGCCGCGCAGATCGTCGAGGCAGATGCCAACGGGCGAGCCGGGCTGGCTACGCTCATGGGGAAGGAAACGGGTTCCCGTCCAGAACGTGTCTCTGGACAACGGTGAGCCTTGCCCCACGGTGGGCGCCAAATGTCGTGGTATTTCCTCGACATATGCCAACGAGTGGCTAATCCTGTAGGGGGTCAATAGAATGTTGTCGGGCTCTAGAAGCGGGAGTAGGCAAGACCGCAAACGACGCTGGGTCTTATCCAGGTTTGGGGCTCTCCATGGAGATAACACCCCTAATCCTGCTCTGCGGGGTCTCCGCATCACTATGATCAATAGTAAGTACAAGGATGCTCCTTGAGCTGTTCGGGCTAGAGGAGGAAGAAGGATGCTTGCACTACCTCTCCTTAGCTATGGGTGTTTGTGTGATCTAAAGGGGTTGAACCCTTTGCATGGGTGACCCTGGGGGTTTATATAGGCCTACCCCCAGGGGTACAATGGTAATCTGGCTGGTCCTGGGACCCGGCCGTCAGTGTGTCTGGGCTCCAGCTTCTCCGCCGGCTGCTGGGGCTAGCCGCCTAGTGAGTCCCGCCGGCTGCCATGAACTCGGCCGACAGGTAGGGCCCGCCTCCTGTGGGCCAGGGGGACCAGGTTGCACTATAGCCTTGCCCCTAATGACGACGGCTCGGTCGAGGGGCGCGTGGCTATAGTGCCGTCGCCTGGCGGGCAATCACTGTAGCCACACCCCGTCACCTCTGGTTAATGGCACACTAATTCCAAGGGGAGGGGCTGCTGCCTGCTAGGAGTTGGCCTTCCCTTGAGGTCGCCTTCTATGGCCTTGCCATCTTCTGGGATAAGCGGGCTGTTGGGGCCCGCTGCCTGTGGGGCACACCGACCGCCCGTCGTGGGGGCATGGCCCCGCTTGACGCAGGCATCGTCATGGGCTGCGTGGCTACAGTGTCGTGCCAGGCAAAGGGTGTCGGCCTTGTATGTCTGCACTGTAGCCATGTTCCTTCCGGGATTCGGGGGTGGCAGGTGGCATTGTTGCCACACACTGTCTTGTTGTAGCAGGTGGGTACAGACTTTGAGGTGGCGATGGGCCGCCTGCCAGGAGTCGGTCCATGCCCTCGCCGCCTTTTGAGGTGCGCCGCCTTCTAGGAGGCGGCCGGTTGGCTCCAGTCGGCCACGGAGGCCGGCCTTGCGGCCAGTCGGACTGACGGGCTAGGCTAGCCCCGATGTCTTGAAATCTGCTAAGGTGCGAATGAGGATACCCGGGGTCTATCCCCTCGTCACAATAGCAAGTCATGAGAGTTTTGTCGATGGCGTCTTGATTGAATAACTGAAATAGTTCCACAAATTCAACATACATCAGGTAGACTCCAATGAAGTCATGCTCATCTTTAATTCCTAGCAAAATACTGTCGGTCACATCCCTGCTATAGTTTCCATGTACCAGTTATGTAATATTCACATCATCGTTGGTATATGCCGGAGTTGATCAGGTTTGACGAGAGGCTTCCTATGCTCGTATCTAAAGGGCACTACTACCTCAGCCATTTCAAACTGTACATCATCACCCAAGTAATCACCAAGAGTGGTACCGGTCGCTACCCCCAGATCATTAGCAATACCGGTAAACACCTTGAGTAGGGGGCATGATTGTTTCTCCTGTTCGCTGAGCTGAGGAATTGTTTTCCCACTATGTCTTGCAGCACTGCTAGTACTTCCTGACCGCTGCGCTTCATCAAATGTCTTTTCAATACATCAGTCATAGTGTGGTAGCGGCGGAGGCGGTGGTGGTTGCCTAAGGGCATCCATAGAGCGCTTCGCTTTCGTCGGATCTATTTTCTCCTTTGGAGGTGGAGGTGTCTGTTCAAAATGGGCCTTCACTTTGGTAGCCACGATGTCCTTGTTTTCCTCATTAGTCCTCTCATATGGTAACTTTGGAGGAGCCTTGAGGCTTGGACCAGCTCTGAATATCTTCCCTATTGTACTGCTAGCTACCGGAGCCGCGATGCCTCTCTTCCGCCATTGCTGAGGCGGCGGAGGAGGCGGAGTCCGCTGACACGGAGGAGACAGTTGAGGCAGAGGAGGATTATGCTGAGGGGCCTCCTCTGTCGGAGCCTGCTGAGGCGGCGGAGACTGCTGACACGCAGGAGATGACACGGGCAGCGGAGGTAGCAGATCTAGATTGTGAGGAGTCTGCTGAGGGGCCTCCTCCGGCTGAGTCTGCGAAGGCGGCGTCCAGTTTGCAAGCAATATGTTTTCCTTTCTCCATAGACAGGTAGTCCTTAAGGCATTTTTTCAGAAGAGTCTGCCCTTCACCTGTAGGGTACTCAAGCTCCAGCCCCTCAAATCCGTTCATTATTTCATCCACCCTGACAATAGCAAAGTTGCATCAGGTCGAGGAGGTAAGACATAGCCGACCGCCACCTTCAAGGTTAGGTTATGACATTTCGCAATTAGCTCACAATGTTTATTCTCCATGATACCATCCACGGGGTAGCGAGGAGCCGTGATATCAGGCTGAACGAGCTCTGTGGAAGCCACACCGCTTTCCCACTAAGATGGTGGGGCAGCTTGGGCCGTATCAAATGAAGGATCTTCGTGCCGCTGAGATGGTGGACCGGTAGCTCACTGGCTCTCAAGTTCCTCTAGTTTTGCTAATCTTTGTTCCATCTTCTGAATTTGGTCTGCTTCCTCTTTCTTCTTTCTCCCTTGGCTTTATAACCAATGCTGTCGAGAAACCCATGCACCCACGGAACGTAGCCCTATGTGCCTCGTGTTCGTCCAGGGTGTTCAGGATTCCTGAGGGCCTTTGACAGCTCGTCCTTCTCTCTGTCGGGATGGAACCTACCTTCCTGCGTTTCCTTGATTACTTCCTCAAGCTTTTTGATGGGTGTTTCAAGTTGAGCTTTCGTGAAAACACACTTCCTTGATTCTGGGTCCAAAGTTCCCCCAACCTCGAAGAACCAAGTCCTTGCCCGATCTAGCCAGTTCAATGTCGCTGGTTCGACCCCTTTAGCAAGCAGGTCGTTCTCAGCTTTGTCCCATCTAGGCTAGGCTTTGCTGTAGCCACCTGACCCTATAACATGGTGATACTTCTTGTTTGCATCATTTTGCTTATTTATCTATGACCTTTTCTTAGCCTTCGCCGACTTCTTGTAGGCCACAAATGCGGGCTAGTGATCTTTTATCTTCTCATATTGACCGGTGAATTCTGGAGTCTTGTCTTTGTCAGCAAACTTTGTGCTCAATAGTTTCTTCCAGATCTTGAATAGTTCCGCCATCTTCTTAAGAGCAAACACCTTGACCTTTCACTGTATACCAAGGTTATTCGGATCCTCCTCTGGCGGTAGGATGAAATTTGTCATCAGTGAGTTCCAAAGATCATCTTTCTGTCTATCGTGGACATAAGAAAGTTCACCGTCCTTCCTATTATTCCATTCTTGGATGCTGATCGGGACGTTGTCCCTAACAATAACTCTGCACTGATGTATAAATTTTTCTTTGGTCCGCTTGGGAGCAATCGGTTGGCCATCTCGAGAGACTTCTTCGATCATGAGCCTTTCATCCTAGCCCAACCTTTTCTTTGAGCCTCGTGTCCCTACCGAAGTTTGGCTCGATCTGGAGGGCTAAAAGAAGAAAGAAGCGTTAATATATGTACATACCAAACAATTAATGCATCTAGTCAGCAGAGGCTTAATAATATATATATACCTCATCGAACTTTGCAACAGTTAAGGCTCCAACATTGGCGGAGCCATCATACCCTCCCTCCTCCATTCGATCATCAGAGTCTTCATCCTCTCTTTCCCCACCATTGGTGTCGTTCAGAAACGACAAGGTGATATCACCTCCGTCGCGGATTATATCCTGCAACAACTCTTCTTTTTCTAAGTCTCTGTCCATAGTTTCTACAAATATTACAACATGGCAATATGCAACCATGCGAGATGGATTAGTGGGAAACATAGACCTAATCACAACAATGAATCATATGCATATGAGCAATGGATTAGTGGCAAACATCATGCAAAGTTGACAAGTTTTATAACAAATAGTTTAGGACTCCTCCCTCCTCACGTCTGATGAGTCGTCCTATCTTTCGAGAGAGGATACTTTGCGGACCGTCTCTCTCATGCCTGTCTGACATGCAAATCATGTTTTCATATGCCTCAAAATAAAGATTATCATTTTTATGTTTTAAGGACCCCCCTCATGTTGAAGTTACTGGGGTTATGCTTTAACGACCCCCCTCATGTCGAAGTTATCAGGGTTATGTTTTAATGACCCCCTGGTGTCAAAGTTATCAGGGTTATGTTTTAACGACCCCCTCATGTCGAAGTTATCGGGGTTATGTTTTAACGACCCGCTCTCTCATGTTTTCATATGCCTCAAAATCAATTATATATCGGGGTTATGTTTTAATGACAAGATGAATACAAGATTTATACACAAGATGAATACAAAATGAATACAAGACATACACATGGATGAATACACAACTCAACAAATGAACCAACCATCATCCTATGAAAAAAACTCAACATACAACAAATGGACACCTTTTGTCGTACACCGGAGGGACGCTCAGGGACCAACTCCACAGAGATGCAGCACCACAACCTGTTACAGATTATGACTTGGTGAAAAAACAGAGCACATACATGAGCAGAGTTAATATGATGACATGTTGGAGACAAGAAATAAATATGCTACAATGGTTATACGTGGCAAGTAAAAGCATGGCATGGAAGTACTAGTTGCACATAAAAAATGATGTTTACTGAACATGAGCATATGACCTCTAGATCAGTGGCATTCATCAAGGCAAATTGCAAAGTTAAAACAGATTCCCAGTGTAATTCAGTGTGGCAGAAATAGATTTAATATGCACACTTGGAGGAAAGAATTAAATATACTACAGGGCAAGAATATGGCATCAAAAGGTAAGTCATGATAGAGCATAACATAAACAACAAAACATGGTTACTGATCATGTTCATAAGAGTCATGGATACGATGCTAGGATCAAGAGAACATGGCAATAAGATATAGCAGATTCCAGACAGTGGAAAAATGGGCATGCTGACAACAACATCATGATGCTGACTTGGGAGGGACATAAGAGCTAGCATAACGATTTTACAATTTATGAAACTGACATGAGCATGCAGTAGACATAGCAATCTTCAAATACTCCATTGGCACAAGTTCATATGATGACCAAATCATTTACTATGGATTTTACAAAATGTAACATTCTGTTAATAGGCTGAAAGATATAACAAGTTATATGATTTGCAAAGGAGCTATATTCTCGACAATTCTTTTGCACCCACAAAAATTACTTCATCTATTCGACAGTACCCACAACCATTCCACCAAAAACATTTGGTTCCATAGTTCAAAATTTTCAAATTTCATTCAGTTCAAGTTTGGATAAGTGTCACGCCCAATATCCGATACTATCCTAAAGAGACTCGAAGGTCCCACCAAGGATAGAACCGCATATTGAAACACTTTTGCAAGGTGGATATCATTACATCAACATTACATAATAGATGGGGATACATACAAGAGGCATACAATGCCACACGAATACAACAATACATCATACATAAGATCATCATCCGACTACGGATGAAACACAAACAGAAACTCAAACGACATCCACCCTGCTAGCCCAGGCTGCCGACCTGGAACCTATCCCCTGATCAAAGAAGAAGCAGAAGAAGAAGAACTCCAAAACAAGAAACATCACTCTCGCGTCATGATCATCGCATAACCTGTACCTACAACTGTTGTTGTAGTAATCTGTGAGCCACGAGGACTCAGCAATCCCATTACCATGGGTATCAAGACTAGTAAAGCTTAAAGGGAAAAGGAAGTGGTAAAGTGGTGAGGCTGCAGCAGCGACTAAGCATATATGGCGGCTAACATACGCAAATAAGAGCGAGAAGAGAGCAAAAGGAACGGTCGTGAAGCTAGCTATGATCAAGAAGTGATCCTGAACTCCTACTTACGTCAAACATAACCCAAAAACCGTGTTCACTTCCCGGACTCCGCCGAAAAGAGACCATCATGGCTACACACGCGGTTGATGCGTTTTAATTTGAATCAGGTGTCAAGTTATCTACAACCGGACATTAAAAAATTCCCATCTGCCCATAACCACGGGCACGGCTTTTGATAGTTTAAACCCTGCAGGGGTGTCCCAACTTAGCCCATGATAAGCTCTTGCGATCAATGAAGGATATACCTTCTCCCAGGAAGACCCGATCAGACTCGGAATCACGGTTTACAAGACATTTCGACAATGGTAAAACAAGACCAGCAAAGCCGCCCGATGTGCCGACAAATCCCGAGAGGAGTCGCACGTACCTCGTTCTCAGGGCACACCGGATAAGTCAAGCTACGAGTAAAACCAGCCCTCGAGTTGCCCCGTGGTGGCCCCGCAGGTTGCTCGGTTCAGACCAACACTCGAAGGAGCACTGGCCCCGGGGGGGGGGCTAAAATAAAGATGATCCTCGGGCTCCGGAAACCCAAGGAAAAAAGGGCTAGGTGAGGCAAATGGTAAAACCAAGGTTGGGCCTTGCTAGAGGAGTTTTATTCAAAGCAAACTATCAAGGGGGTCCCATAAATCACCCAACCGCGTAAGGAACGCAAAATCCGGGAACATAACACCGGTATGATGGAAACTAGGGCGGCAAGAGTGGAACAAAAAACCAGGCATAAGGCCGAGTACCTTCCACCCTTTACCAAGTATATAGATGCATTAATAATATAAGAGATATTGTGATATCCCAACATAATCCTGTCCATCATGGGGCAATTTTCAACTTCACCTACAACTAACAACGCTATAAGAGGGGCTGAGCAAAGTGGTAACATAACCAAACAATGGGTTGCTAGGAAGGGTGTCAAAGGTTAGAGGTTCATGGCAATTTGGAAGGCTTGATAAATAGGTGATAGGTAGCGCAGCATAGCGATAGAACGAAGCAACTAGCATAGCAATGATAGTAGTGAGATCCAGGGTAGCGGTCATCTTGCCTGAAATCCCGCAAGGAAGAAGAACGAGTCCATGAAGAAGATGAAGCCACGAAGATGAACCAAGCGTAGACGAACGAATCCTCACAATCACAACATTACCGGAACTAAGAAGCAACACTAGAAAGAAACAAACAACATGGTAAATGCACAAGCATAAACATGGCATGATGCACAAACAAGTATGATGCATGTCCGGTTTAAAGAGGTATGGCATGGCAAAGTGCAACAAACAATACTACAAGTTAAGTGGAGCTCAATATGCAACGAGTTGCATATTGACAAAACACCACATGGACATATTTAGTTTAATCTCGTTTAAGCTACCAAACAATATTAAATGTTGTTAAACATGGCAAGAGGTGAGGCATAATAAAACTACCTATCTAGGCAAGTTTAAATGAGGCCGGAAACAACAAACAACAATTCCGGAAAATCCTCATATGCGTATTTTGGATTTGGTACTGTTCTGCCCTAAACACAATTTTAATGATGTCAAACAGCAAAATGAAGTGCACCATGTTAAACTAGGCATTTTTCCACCCCATTTACATATAAAGAACATTTAAAACCAAGCTACGGTTATTTAGTTATGAAATAAATCATTTTAGCATGCCATTTAAGCAAATTTAAACAAACAACATTTTAAACATTTTAAACATGGGTGAAAGTGGCATATTGGGAAACTAGAGAATATTGTAAGCATTTTACATGTATAAATTATTTACATATGATGCACGGTTAATGAGTTTTTATATGCATGAACATGGAGGGGTTTTCTCTAAATCAGTAAATCCTGGATAATTGCTAAAATCGCAGAACGGAAAAAAAACAAGAGTCGGGCCGAATCTGAATCACAGGCCGAACAGGAAGGGGGGGGGGGCAGCTCACCCATGGGCTACAGCCCGTTGGTGGAGGCAGGCCGAGCGAGGGCGCTGGGCAATGCCGGCTTGGGATAGAGGCCCACGCGAGCGAGCAGAGGAGGCGGGGTCGGCTCGCGGCTGGGAAGTCAACGCGAGCGAGGCGCTCGTTCAAGAACGCAGCAGAAGACAGCGACGGCGAGGATGTAGGGGCTCTGGCGAGCGGAGGGATGGAGCGGACGAGCGGATCCGGGGGGCGACGCGGCAGGGAGGGCGGAGCTTGGCGCGGATCCAGGCGACGTGACGCGGGGGTCTCCAGACGGAGCAGGGCTGCAACGGGGCGAGGACTTGGACGGGGACAGCGAAGAAGCTCCTGTGCGACTTGGCTCGAAGACGGACTTGGCGCGTGGTCGGGAAGGTCGCGAGCTGGCTGTTGTTGTTCTTCTTGGCGCTCGACGGGAAGACGCAGACGAGGAACTTGGCGGAGCGGCGGCTCTCGAGGCAGGCGCGCGCGATGGCATTGGAGTCGGTCTCCTGTGAAGGTGAGCGAGAGAGAGATTAGAGCAGAGGAGGGAGTAGAAGAAAAAGAGACTGGAGAGAAGGGGAAGGTCAGGAACGGCCTAGGGCTGCTGCTGCTTGGGTGGCCGACGGAGGCGACAGGAGGAGGATTTGGTGGTGGCTGGTGGAGCTGGATCTCGGTGGGGATTGGCCGGCTGGGGAAAATGAGGAAGGAGGGAGGAGCCGGCTGGTGGTTGGTTGGGGGATCGGGAGGGGAGATCCCGATGGGGACTCGGTGGAGTGGCGGCGCGGAATAGGAAGGATGGGACAACTCTCCTAGAAATTAGGGTTAGACTATTTATATAGCAAGTGGGTTTTGGTTAGGGGGTTAATCGAACCCTCCGATCAAAATCGAACGGTCGAGAAATATAGCTTTGGAGAGTCCAACAAACAAAACGGAGATGTTTTATAGATGTTAGGGGATTATCCGGACTCATCGGTCATGACTGACCGGTTCGGGTTCGGGACAACTTTCGGACGCGCACGCGAGGGGGCTGTGAAGGAGGGGGGTCCATGACTGACAGAGAGATATGGCGGTCCAACAAAAGGGGAACGAGAACCCGGTTGGACTCGAAACGGTCTACGAAGGCAAGGGGGGGGGGAACGCGCCAACTACGAACGGATGCAATCTTTATGAAAACATGCAAATGCAATGCGCATGATGCCATGAGATGAAATGCACGACATGAACAAAATACAAAATGAAAAACAAAAACCCAACCACGGAGGAGATAACATAACACGTAACCGGAAATAACAAGAGTTGGAGTTACGAATATGGAAAGTTGTATCCGGGGCGTTACAATAAAGTTCAAACTCCATGGTCAAGCCCAATTTAATTTGCTCAAAAAATTCTGAAACTTTGACAGACTCTGTTTTGTGCATCAACACCTCAACACAAAAATTCTCAAAAATTCCTAAAATTCCTAGAGCCCTATGGCATTTTATTATACACTTGATGTGCATTGTCAAAAAATTCAGAAAATTTAGAAATTTCATAACTTTGCCACAACTTGCCACAAATTGCCCAAAATGTGCTTGCCACAACATTACTAAACTTCACAGAAACTTGTTCAACAACAACCTATTCCACAGAAACTTATTCAATTCATCAAGGAGCACATAGAGATTTGACCGAAACTTGAGGAGGAAAGAGTGCTCACCAAGGAGCACACAAAGTCTCGTTGAGTGACTAGTAGTAGTAGACGGCAGCGGGATCAGGGAGGAGGTCCAGTCGGTGACGAGGAGCTCAAGCGGGTTTGGGGACGGCGTCGAGGCAAGGCTCGAGGATGGCGTCGGGGGCGGCGACGAGGAGCCTGGCGGCATCAGGGCAGGGCTCGGGGGCGATGTCGGGGCAGGGCTCAGGGAAGCGACGGCGAGGTCCGGCAGCCTGGCGACGTCAAGGTGCTCTTCGCCGTTGTTGGGGGAAACTGCAGATGAACTCTAAAAATTTGGTAAGTGTTGGTTATATACCCAACCCTTTTGTCCTGGTTGGTGGCTCGAAACGGGACGAAAGGCCCCCCTTTCATCCTGGTTGGAGCCTGATACGTCTCCGTCGTATCTATAATTTTTTATTGTTCCATGCCAATATCCTTCAACTTTCATATACTTTTGGCAACTTTTTATACTATTTTTGGGACTAACATATTGATCCAGTGCCCAGTGCCAGTTCCTGTTTCTTGCATGTTTTATGTTTTGCAGAAACCCAATATCAAACGGAATCCAAAAGGGATAAAAACGGACGGAGAAATATTTTGGAATATTTGGGATTTTTTGGAGGAAGAATCAACGCAAAACGGTGCCCGAGGTGGCCAGGAGATAGGGGGCACGCCCACCCCCCTGGGCACGCCTGGAACTCTCCTGGGCCACCCGTGAGGCGGTTGACGCTCTTCTTTTGCCACAAGAAAGCTAATTTGATGAGAAAAATCTGGGCGAAAGATTCACCCCAATCGGAGTTACGGATCTCCAGATATAAAAGAAATGGTGAAGGGGCAGAATCACAGAACGCAGAAACAGAGAGATAGATCCAATCTCGGAGGGGCTCTCGCCCCTCCCACGGCATGGGAGCCAAGGACCAGAGGGGAAACCCTTTTCCCATCTAGGGAGAAGGTCAAGGAAGAAGAAGAAGAAGGGGGGCTCTCTCCCCCTTGCTTCCGGTGGCGTCGGAACACCGTCGGGGGCCATCATCATCACACCGATCTTCACCAACACCGCCATCACCTTCACTAACATCTCCATCACCTTCCCCCTTCTATATTCAGCGGTCCACTCTCCCGCAACCCGCTGTACCCTCTACTTGAACACGGTGCTTTATGCTTCATATTATTACCAAATGATGTGTTGCCATCCTATGATGTCTGAGTAGATTTTCGTTGTCCTATCGGTGATTGATGAATTGCTATGATTGGTTTGAGTTGCATGTTTTATTATTGGTGTTGTCCTATGGTGATCTCCGTGTCGCGCAAGCATGAGGGATCCCCGCTGTAGGGTTTGCAATATGTTCATGATTTGCTTATGGTGGGTGGCGTGAGTGACAGAAGCACAAACACGAGTAAGTAGGTTGTTTGTGTATGGGATAAAGGGGACTTGATACTTTAATGCTATGGTTAGGTTTTACCTTAATGATCTTTAGTAGTTGTGGATGCTTGCTAGAGTTCCAATCATAAGTGCATATGATCCAAGAAGATAAAGTATGTTAGCTTATGCATCTCCCTCAAATAGAATTGCAATAGTGATTACCGGTCTAGTAACATAGTCAATTGCTTAGGGACAATTTCACAACTCCTACCACCACTTTTCCACACTCGCTATATTTACTTTATTGCTTCTTTATCTTAACAGCCCCTACCTTTTATTTATGTGTTCTTTATTATCTTGCGAACCTATCCAACAACACCTACAAAGTACTTCTAGTTTCAGACTTGTTCTAGGTAAAGCGAACGTCAAGCATGCGTAGAGTCGTATTAGTGGCCGATAGGACTTGAGAGAGTATTTGTTCTACCTTTAGCTCCTTGTTGGGTTTTACACTCTTACTTATTGAAAGAATCTACAACTATCCCATATACTTGCGGGTTATCAGAGCCACCAACATGGACTAAAGGTGTATTTCGCCAGGCGAAAGGGCGGGAAGCACAGGTTGGCATGGTGATATGTCCATTTTGCATCATGGGTTGTTATTACACGTTATATCACAATATTTATGCCTTTTCTCCCTTATTTTATAAGGTTTACATGAAGAGGGAGAATGCCGGCAGCTGGAATTCTGGACTAGAAAAAGAGCAAATATTAGAGACCTATTCCGCACAACTCCAAACATCCTGAAGCTTCACGGAGATCAGTTTTGGAATAAACAAAAAATATTGGGCGAGGAAAGCACCAGAGGGGGGCCACCAACCAGCCACGAGGGTGGAGGGCGCGCCCTACCGCCTGGACGTGCACCATACCTTGTGCCCCCCTGGCAGGCCCCCAATGCCCATCTTCTGCTATATGGTGTCTTTTTGCCCTGGAAAAAAAATCAGAGAGAAGCTTTCGGGACGAAGCACAACCATCTCGAGGCGGAACCTTGGCAGGACCAATCTAGGGCTCTGGCGGAGCAGTTCTGCTGGGGAAACATCCCTCCGGGAGGGGGAAATCACCGCCATCATCATCACCATCGATCCTCTCATTGAGAGGGGGTCAATCTCCATCAACATCTTCACCAGCACAATCTCCTCTCAAACCCTAGTTCATCTCTTGTATCCGATCTTTGTCTAAAAACCTCGGATTGGTACCTGTGGGTTGCTAGTAGTGTTAATTACACCTTGTAGTTAATGCTAGTTGGTTTACTCGGTGGAAGATCATCTGTTCATATCCTTAATGCTTGTTAATACCCCTCTGATTATGAACATGAATATGCTTTGTGAGTAGTTATGATTGTTCTTGAGGACATGGGATAAGTCTTGTTATAAGTAATCATGTGAATTTGGTATCCGTTTGATATTTTGATGAGATGTATGTTGTCTCTCCTCTAGTGGTGTTATGTAAACGTCGACTACATGACACTTCACCATGATTTGGGCCTAGGGGAAGGCATTTGGAAGTAATAAGTAGATGATGGGTTGCTAGAGTGACAGAAGCTTAAACCCTAGTTTATGTGTTGTTTTGTAAAGGCTGATTTGGATCCATATGTTTCATGCTATGGTTAGGTTTACCTTAATTCTTCTTTCGTAGTCGAGGATGCTTGCGAGAGGGGTTAATCATAAGTGGGAGGCTTTTCCAAGGAAGGGCAGCACCCAAGCACTGGTCCACCCACATATCTAATTATCAAAGTAAGGGACATGAATCATATGTGCATGATGAAAACTAGCTTGACAGTAATTCCCATGTGTCCTTGGGAGCGCTTTGCCTTATATAAGAGTTCATCCAGGCTTGTCCTTTGCTACAAAAATGATTGGGCCACCTTGCCGCACCTTAGCTACTTTTGTTACTTGTTACCTGTTATGAATTACCTTATCACAAAACTATCTGTTACCGATAATTTTAGTGCTTGCAGAGGATACCTTGCTGAAAACCGCTTGTCATTTTATTCTTCTCCTTGTTGGGTTCGACACTCTTACTCATCGAAAGGACTATGATAGATCCCCTATATTTGTGGGTCATGAAGACTCTTTTCTGGCGCCATTTCCGGGGAGTGAAGCATCTTTGGTAAGTGGAATTTGGTAAGGAAACATTTATATAGTGTGCTGAAATTTACAGTCACTTGTTACTATGGAAAATAATCCTTTGAGGGGCTTGTTCGGGGTATCTTCACCTCGACCAGAAGATCAAAGAGTTTCTCATCAACCTACTAAACCTATTGAAAATATTTACTTTGAAATTCTTTCGGGTATCATAGAGAAACTGCTAGCTAATCCTATACAGGAGATGGAACATTACATCTCGATATGCACCTAATCTATGCAGATGAAGTTTGTGGATTATTTAAGCTTCCAGGTATGCCCGAGGATGTTTTCAATAAGAAGGTCTTCCATTTATCTTTTAAGGGAAAGGCATTGACATGGTATAGGCTATGTGATGATATTGGATCATGGAACTACAATCGATTGAAATTGGAATTTCATCAGAAGTTTTATCCTTCGCATCTGGTTCTTCGTGATCGGAATTATATATATATATATTTTGGCCTCGTGAAGGATAAGTATCGCTCAAGCTTGGGGGAGGATTAATTCAATGTTATATTCATGCCCCAATCATGAGCTCTCAAGAGAAATTATTATTCAAAAGTTTTATGCTCGGCTTTCTCATAATGATCGCTCCATGCTCGATACTTCCTGTACTGGTTCTTTTATGATGAAGACTATTGAATACAAATGGAATTTATTGGAAAGAACTAAATGCAAATTTGAAGATTGGGAACTCGAGGAAGGTAAGGAGCCGGGTATAAACCTTAAGTTTGATTGTGTTAAATCTTTTATGGATACCGATGCTTTTCATGAATTTAGCACTAAATATGGACTTGACTCTAAGATAGTAGCTTCTTTCTGTGAATCATTTTCTACTCATGTTGATCTCCCTAAGGAGAAGTGGTTTAAATATCATCCTCCCATTTAAGTGAAAGTAGTAGAACCTATTAAAGTTGAAGAAGAAACTATTACTTATAATGTTGATCCTATTGTTCCTACTACTTATATTGAGAAACCACCTTTCCCTGTTAGAATAAAGGATCATCCTAAAGCTTCAAATGTGGTTCATAAGAGTAATACTAGAACACCTACACCCCTGCACAAATAAAAATTGAACCTAGTATTGCTATGGTTAAAGATATCTTGATCGATAATATTGATGGGCATGTTATTTATATCTGTGATGAAGCTGCTAGAATTGCTAAACCCGATACTAAAGATAAACATAGACCTATTGTTGGCATGCCTGTTGTTTCTATTAAAATAGGAGATCATTGTTATCATGGCTTATGTGATATGGGTGCTAGTGTGAGTGCAATACCTTATACCTTATATAAAGAAACTATGAATGATATTGCACCTGCTGAGATAGAAGATATTGATGTTAGTATTAAGCTTGCCAATAGAGATACTATTTCACCAGTTGGAATTGTTAGAGATGTTGAAGTCTTGTGTGGGAAATTAAAATACCCTACTGATTTTCTTTTTCTTGGTTCCACACAAGATAGATTTTGTCCCATTATATTTGGTAGACCTTTCTTGAATACTGTTAATGCAAACATTGATATCGAGAAAGATATTGTTACTGTTGGTTTAGGGGATATGTCTCATGATTTTAGTTTCTCTAAATTTCATTGACAACCCCATGATAAAGAATTGCCTAGTAAGGATGAAATTATTGGTCTTGCTTCTATTGTCGTGCCTCCTAATGATCCTTTAGAACAATATTTGCTAGACCATGAAAATGATATGTTTATGAACGAAAGAAGGGAAATAGATGAAGTATTCTTTAAGCAAGGACCTATTTTGAAATACAATTTGCCTGTTGAAATTCTCGGATATCCTCCTCCACCCAAGGGTGATCCCGTGTTTGAGCTTAAACAATTACCTGATACTCTTAAGTATGCTTATCTCGATGAGAAGATATTATCCTGTTATTACTAGTGCTGACCTTTCAGAGCATGAAGAAGAGAAATTATTGAAAACTCTGAAGAAGCACCGTGCCGCTATTTCATATACTATTGATGATCTTAAGGGCACTAGTCCCACTCCATGTCAACACAAAATAAAATTGGAGAAAGATGCTAAACCAGTTGTTGATCATCAACGGCGGTTAAATCCTAAGATGAAAGAAGTGGTAAGAAATGAAATACTAAAGCTTCTGGAGGCAGGTATAATTTATCCTATTGCTCATAGTTAGTGGGTAAGTCCCGTTCATTGTGTCCCTAAGAAGGTAGGTATTACTGTTGTTCCTAATGATAAGAACGAATTGATCCCACAAAGAATTGTTACATGATATAGAATGGTAATTGATTTCCTCAAATTAAATAAAGCTACTAGAAAAGATCATTACCCTCTACCTTTTATTGATCAAGTTCTAGAAATACTATCCAAACGTACACATTTTTACTTCCTAGATGGTTATTATGGCTTCTCTCAAATACCTGTGTCAAAAGAGGATCAGGAAAAGACTACTTTTAGTTGCCCTTTCCTTACTTTTGTTTATAGACGTATGCCTTTTGATTTATGTAACGCACCTGTTACCTTTCAAAGATGTATGACTGCTATATTCTCTGACTTTTTTGAAAAGATTGTTGAGGTTTTCATGGATGATTTCTCCGTTTATGGAACTTCTTTTGTGATTGCTTAAGCAACCTTGATCGAGTTTCGCAGAGATGCGAAGAAACTAATCTTGTCTTGAATTGGGAGAAGTGCCACTTTATGGTTAATGAAGGTATTGTCTTGGGGCATAAAATTTCTGAAAGAGGTATTGAAGTTGATAAAGCTAAAGTAGATCTCTTGAAAAGATGTCGTGTCCTAAAGATATCAAAGGTATAAGAAGTTTCCTTGGTCATGTTGGTTTCTATAGGAGGTTTATTAAAGACTTCTCTAAAATTTCTAGGCCCCTCACTAATATCTTGCAAAAAGATGTTCCTTCTGTTTTTGGTGATGATTGTGTAGAAGCATTTGAAATACTTAAGAAAGCCTTGATTTCTACACCTGTTGTTTAGCCACCTGATTGGAATTTACCGTTTGAAATTATGTGTGATACTAGTGATTATGTTGTTGGTGCTGTTCTAGGGAAAAGAGTTGATAAGAAATTAAATGTTATCCATTATGCTAGTAAAACTCTAGACAGTGCCCAGAGAAACTATGCTACTACTGAAAAAGAATTTTTAGCAGTTGTATTTGCTTGTGATAAGTTCAGACCTTATATTGTTGATTCCAAAGTAACTGTTCACACTGATCATGCTGCTATTAAATATCTTATGGAAAAGAAAGATGCTAAACCTAGACTTATTAGATGGGTTCTCTTGCTACAAGAATTTGATTTGCATATTATTTATAGAAAGGGAGCTGAGAACCCTGTTGCAGACAACTTGTCTAGGCTAGAAAATGTTCTTGATGACCCACTGCCTATTGATGATAGCTTTCCTGATGAACAATTAGCTGTCATAAATGCTTCTCGTACTGCTCCATGGTATGCTGATTATGCTAATTACATTGTTGCTAAATTCATATCACCTAGTTTTACATACCAGCAAAAGAAAAAGTTTTTCCATGATTTAAGACATTACTTTTGGGATGACCCACACCTTTATAAAGAAGGAGTAGATGGTGTTATTAGACATTGTGTACCTGAGCATGAACAGGAACAGATCCTACGCAAGTGTCACTCCGAGGCATATGGAGGACACCACGCTGGAGATAGAACTGCACATAAGGTATTGCAATCTGGTTTTTATTGGCCTACTCTCTTCAAGGACGCCTGTAAGTTTGTCTTGTCTTGTGATGAATGTCAAAGAATTGGTAATACTAGTAGATGTCAAGAAATGCTTGTGAAGTATTCTCTTGTTATTGAACCATTTGATGCTTGGGGCTTTGATTATATGGGACCATTTCCTTCCTCCAATGGGTATACACATAATTTAGTTGTTGTTGATTATGTTACTAAGTGGGTAGACGCTATTCCAACTAGTAGTGCTGACCATAACACTTCTATTAAGATGCTTAAAGAAGTTATTTTTTCGAGGTTTGGAGTCCCTAGATATTTAATGACTGATGGTGGTTCACATTTTATTCATGGTGCTTTTCATAAAATGCTTGCTAATTATGATGTTAATCATAGAATTGCATCTCCATATCATCCTCAGTCTAGTGGTCAATTGGAATTGAGTAATAGAGAGATTAAATTGATTTTGCAAAAGACTCTTAATAGATCTAGAAATAATTGGTCCAAGAAACTTGATGATGCATTATGGGCTTATAGAACCGCTTATAAAAATCCTATGGGTATGTCTCCGTATAAAATGGTTTATGGAAAGGCATGTCACTTACCTCTCGAACTAGAACATAAGGCATATTGGGTTATTAAACAGCTCAATTATGATTTCAAACTTGCCGGTGAGAAGAGGCTATTTGACATTAGCTCACTCTATGAATGGAGAACCCAAGCCTATGAGAATGCCAAGTTGTTTAAAGAAAAGGTTAAAAGATGGCACGACAAAAGGATACAAAAGTGTGAGTTTAATGTAGGTGATCATGTTTTGCTATACAGCTCTCGTTTAAGATTTTTTGCAGGAAAACCTCTCTCTAAATGGGAAGGTCCTTACATTATTGAGGAGGTCTATCGTTCCGGTGCCATCAAAATCAACAACGCCGAAGGCACAAATCCGAAGGTGGTAAACGGTCAAAGAATCAAACATTATATCTCAGGTACTCCCATAAATGTTGAAACCAACATAATTGACACCGTAACCCCGAAGGGGTACATAAGGGACACTTTCCAGAACATTTCAGACTCTGAAAAGGAATAGGTATGAGGTACAGAAAGTAAACTTACTCCATAACTATTCTAATAGCAATTTTTCTCCATTTTGGAATATTTTAAAAATTAGGAAAATTAAAAGTAGCCCGAAAGAGACACAAGGTAGCCATGAGGGTGGAGGGCGCGCCCTACTCCCTGGGCGCGCCCCCTACCTCGTGGCCACCTCGTGTTCCCTCAAGACTATGTATTCTTGCACAATACTTCTTTTGGTCAGTAAAAATTCATTATATAATCTCCCGAAAGTTTTGACCACCGTACCACGAAAAAATCCTATGTTTTTGTTTTGAGTTGTTTCTTCAGCAGATTTAGAGCAAGACGTCTTCTCAAGAGTCAGTCGGGGAGAGTCGGATATCTCACCCGACACCGGGGCCAAGAGCAAACAGTGAAGCTGACCACTTTGGGCCATCAGCAGAGGAAGAGACGGAGGCCGATTTGAAACAGGTGGATGCCATGGAGGAGGATCAAGAAGTTACTTCTCGTCTTCAAGCCAGATTCATGCTGGAGGAACTTTAGAGCTCAGAAATTGCCAATTCGATCATCCCTCCAAATGCTAGATTTCCTTCTTATGAAATTATGAAAAAGAGTGTTACCTTTTCTCCTGCAGCTATGAAACATCCATGGGTGAATGGAGCTTTAGCCGCCATGGGTAAACTCCGTAAGGACATAATGGATCTTAAGCAGCAAGTTAATAAGCTCGAGGAAGAGAATCATATCCTAACGGGCATCATCGCCAAGAATATCACATCACCACCTCCGAAGAAAGAAACATAAATACATGGGTATGGGAACTCCCCTTGGAAACTGCCAAGCTTGGGGGAGGTGCCCCGGTATCGTATCACCATCATGCCTCCATGTTTATCATTTTTCTTAGTTTGATCCTTTCGGTTATATCTTGATCTAGTAGAATAAAGTTTTAGTATGATCTAGCTCTGAGTTTTGTTTTGATCTCTATCTATGTAATCGAGTCCATGAGTTATATATAATAAAGACTAGTTTTGAGTTGAGGGCTTTGCTATCTTGCTATGATCTTGAGGTAATTAAAGAAAGAATAAAAAGAAATAAAAGATCATATTGATCTTATGGAGAGTAATGACTTCACATATAAAGAGTATGATGAATAAAAGTTGTTGAGAGTTGACAAACATAGTTTTGGTCATCGTTGCAATTAATAGGAAGTAATAAAGAAAGTGTGGTTTTCACATATAAATATACTATCTTGGAAATCTTTTGTGATTTTGAGCACTCATTAAAATATGACATGCTAAAAGGTTGATCTTGGATAAGGAAGACAACATAATGGGTTATGTTTTATTGTATCCGAAGAAGTTATATTGTCATGGATCATCCAACATGTTGAGCTTGCCTTTCCCCCTCATGCTAGAAAAATTCTTTGCACCAAGTAGAGATACTACTTGTGCTTCCAATCATCTCTAAACCCAGTTTTGCCATGAGAGTCCACCATACCTACCTATGGATTGAGTAAGATCCTTCAAGTAAGTTGTCATCGGTGTAAGCAATAAAAATTGCCCTCTAAATATGTATGATCTATTAGTGTGAAAAATAAGCTTTATACGAACTTGTGATATGGAAGAAATAAAAGTGACGGACTGCATAATAAAGGTCCCTATCACAAGCGGCAATATAAAGTGATGTTCTTTTGCATTAAGATTTTGTGCATCCAACCATAAAAGCGCATGACAACCTCTGCTTCCCTCTGCAAAGGGCCTATATTTTACTTTTACCTTATACCCTCATACAAGAGTCATGGTGATCATCACCTTTCCTTTTTACACTTTTATCCTTTGGCTAGCACTATGTGTTGGAGAGATCTGGATATATATATCCACTTGGATGTAGGTTTTCATAAAGTATTATTGTTGACATTACCCTTGAGGTAAAAGGTTGGGAGGCGAAACTATAAGCCCCTATCTTTCTCTGTGTCCGTTGAAACTTTGTACCCATAAGTACCGCATGAGTGTTAGCAATTGTCAAACACTAAATGATAGTTGAGTATGCGGACTTGCCGAAAAACTCTTATATTGACTCTTTCCGATGTTATGATAAATTGCAGTTGCTTCAATGACTGAGATCATAGTTTGTTAGTTTTCGATGAAGTTTCCGATTCATACTTTACATTGTGAATGGATTGTTACTTTAGCATAAGAAATTATATAACAATATATGTTGTTGTTCTAAGATGATCATGATATCCTCATGTCTGTATTTTATTTTATCGACACCTCTACAAACATGTGGATATATTTTTCGATATCGTCTTTCGCTTGAGGAAAAGCGAGGTCTAAGCTTTGGGGAGTTGATACGTCCATTTTGCATCATGCCTTTATATATATATATATATATATATATATATATATATATATATATATATATATATATATATATATATATATATATATATATGTCGGTGTACTAGAGTAGGGGTACCCTAGTATCCCAAACTTGTGCACGGGCAGTTGCAGCACCCCGCGACAAAGCTTGCTGGGTGACCGCCAAGGTCCTCCATGGTTCCTTTGGAGCCATTCAAGAACAAAGTATTCAAGCCAAGGAGACAAGGCCCCGGCAAGAGGAGCTTGCCGGGAAGGCCAACCAAGGCATCTCAAGGAACTTGCCGCGACGCGCCACTCGTCCCGGCGAGGCCCGATGAGCGACAAGCTTCCGGACGCGACAAGACAACGACCGCGGCAAGGCGCTTGCCGCGGCAAACTTCCACTCTGTACCCGCGCTCCAGCACATCCACCAACGTGTCGCCCTGGGACCTTTCCAGGCGCCCGTGGCAAGAGGCTGTGCGGCCAGCGGTGCGCGGTGGCAAGTGACGCTGACAAGATTGCCATCGTGGCAAGCTGTGGCGTCCTGACGGTCCCTTTTTGCACTATTTGGGCAACGTAGACGGGCATTTAATGCCTTTGTCCCCTGCCGTTAGGGTTAGGTATGATACACTGTACAGGTAGTTGTACCAACCGCAATTCCTTTTCCATTTTTACCCTTGTCTACGTTGCCACCTGTCGGAGACCCCTTTAGCATATAAAAGGAGGCCCATGCGCAACGTAGAGGGGGGTTCGAAGGCAGAAAAACACTCACGCTCGGTCTCGTGAGCATCTAGAGTGTACTGTAGCACTCAGCGCTCCCGAGAAAGAACTCAATACACTCACACATGCAGCAGTAGGAGTGTTATCTCTCCGGAGAGCTCCGAAGCTGGGTAAACTGCTCATGTGCTTCGCCTCGATCCGCTCTTCGTGCGATCTCCGCCCCCCGCCGAACCGAAAGGGGCTCGGTCCGCCGGTCCCATAGGTGTTCGTGGATCAGTTTCCCCGACATCTTTGGCGCGCCAGGTAGGGGGCGTCGAGGTTATGTGAACCTGATCCGGCGTTCACACGAGCTAGATCTTCATCTTCTTCATCAACATGCCACCGAAGAAGAAGGCTTCGGCGGCAGCTGCTCCATCCACGTCGATCCCACCACCACCGGAGCAAACGGGTGATGGGGTAGACACCGGCGGAAGAACGGGCATCGACGAGGGAGCTCACGGTGCTGCCAGGTCCAAGGACAAGGCTGCGCAGACCTCGGCGTCCGTACATGCGCCGCGCCCATCTCAAGAGGCGCAGGACCGACAGCGTCATGGTATTCGCAGTGCCATATGTTTGTTGGACCAAGATCGAGCTGGTGGATCTCGGTGTGCTCAAGACCAGCATGCACGCAAACATGCTGGCACGAGCGAGACACGGTCGCCTGGACGGGATACTGCTCCTTCTAACATAGTTAGAAGTCCGAGCATATCCCGCTCCTCGCGCCGTTCGCCACTGCCGCTCACCACTCCAGCAGAAGCTTTGGCGCGAGCTCAACTGCTCCTGGATTACCCTCCAACGGCACACAGGATCGATAAATGGAGGGCCACCATTCAAAGTCTCATTGGCTTCGCCAACAGCGACACTCCGCGGCAGCCGAGTACATCGCTGCCAAGGCAGGACTGCCAGGCACGAGTCGATGGCGACGAAACCGGTGGGGGTGCAACCACCATGCACTCTCCACCCCGAAGGCCAAGATCGCCGACTCGCCGGATCCACCTCGACAGCGACTCCACCGCATCATCAGATCCACGAGCTCATCGCGATCAGCGCCAAGTTCTTCACGAACGACAGCAAGAAGACGCTCATACTCGCATCGAGCGCCGAAGAGAAGCGCGGCGTCAGTCGGACCAGCGCGCTGGGCCCTCTGTCGACATGCATGCACCAGGGGAACCAGGCGACTTGCCGTACGCGGTAGGTTTCCCTGCGTTCACTCGTGAGCTGCGGCAAGTCTAGTGGCCCAACACGAAGAATTTCAAGCCAGACGTACCAGAGAACTACGACGGCAAGTCGCATCCGTCGGAGTTCCTCGCATCTACACCATCGCGGTGCAAGCTGCCGGGGGGCGGGACGACAAGATCCTGGCCAACTACTTCCCGCTGGTGCTCAAGCCCAATGTCAGATCCTGGCTCATGCACCTGCCGAACAACTCCATATCCTCCTGGGCAGACCTATGCCATCAGTTTGTCGGCGCCTTTACAGGCGGCCACAAGCCTCATGGCCAAGAGAGCGACCTTCATCTGCTCGCCCAGAAGGAAGGAGAGCCCCTGCGCAAGTACATTCAGAGATTCAGCCGCGTACAGCACAACATCCCAGATGTCCACCCTGCCGCGGTAATCAGCGCGTTCCATCAGAACGTGCGAAACCGCAGGATGCGGGAGGAGATGGCGATGTGCAAGATCAGAGACGTCAGTGAGCTATATGCCCTGGCCGACAAGTGTGCACGTGCTGAGGAAGGGAGGAAACTCCCCAGAGAGAATACGGAAGCAGGAGGATCTGATAGTGAGGAGGCTGCCCCGGCAAAGAAAAACCGGCGGCGGAACAACAGGAAGAAGAAAGGAAAAGATGTGCTAGTCGTTGAGCAGTCCGACAACGGAGTCGGCGCCAAGAAAGCCAAAGATGGTAGCTCCGGCGAGGAGATTGCCGCAGGCACCAACTACCAGACTGTGGCAGTCGCCGACAAGCAGGACGGCACTAACAAGCAGTACTGCAAGATCCACCGCACCAAGGGCCATGACCTCCAGAGCTGCAAGAAGGTCGAGCAGCTTGTCGAGCAGCAAAAGGCTGAATACGAGTGACACGACAAGGAGAAGGCCCAGGAGGGTGCTGGAGGAGCCGGCAAGAAACGCCCCGGCCGAGGAGGACGCCGCGGCAAGGCTAAGCAGCGGCAAGGAGACAGACCTCCCCGCGGCCGCGACAAGGATGAAGATGATGACGACGATGAAGATATGGATGATGACGAGACCGATGAGCAGGAGTTCCAGAAAGCCACAGAGGTCCTGTGCGTTGACGGCGGTGCTTCTCTGCATACTTCACACCGCCAGCTCAAGCAGTGGGTGCGGGAAGTCAATGCGGCAGAACCACCCGTCGAGTCACGCAAGCCTCTGAAATGGTCCAGCACGCCTATCATCTTTGATATTGAGGACCACCCTGATCGCATAACTGCGGTTGGGTGCTTGCCAATGTTGGTTTCACCAACTATCCGCAACCTCAAGGTCACTAAGATGCTAGTTGACGGCGGGGCCGGCTTGAACCTGATCTCCTCCGCGGTACTCCAGAAACTCCAGATCCCTGATGGCGAGCTCGAAGAGACCGGCACATTCCAAGGAATCAATCCGGGAAGGAGCAAGCCGAAGGGAAAGATCACGTTGCCGGTGACATTTGGCAGCGAGTTGAACTTCAGGACTGAGAGGGTTACTTTTGACGTTGCTAACTTTCCATTGCCTTACAATGGGATACTCGGCCGTCCAGCACTCGCCAAATTCATGGAAGCCTCTCACTATGCATACAACATGCTGAAGATGCCAGGCCCGATAAGTGTCATCTCTGTCCCTGGCGACAAGAAGGATGCTCTTACCTGCGCCGACAAGATCTACCGGGAAGCAGCAGCCGCAACAGATCGCAAGTCACTTGTCGTTGAAGCTCCCGGGGCGAAGAAGAAGACCAAGTCTGGCAAGAGTTCTGATGCCCACTCCGGCAAGCGCACCTCTTCGGAGTGCTGCGCTACCGTCGAGGACGCACCATCGAGCTCCACCGGCAAGTATAAGAAGACAATGGCAGCTCCACCAGAGACCAAGAAGGTGTCCGCCAAGGAGGATGGAACTTGTGGTACCTTCACCATCAGTGCCACTCTCGACCCTAAATAGGAAAGTGCGCTTGTTGCTTTCCTGCGGGCGAACGTCGACGTATTTGCGTGGCAACCGTCTGACATCCCCAGTGTTCCCAGGAAAGTAATCGAGCACCATCTTGTCGTCTATCCTCATGCGCGGCCCGTCAAGCAGAAAGTCAGGAAACAGGCAGTGGAGCGCCAAGAATTCATCGCAGAAGAAATCAAGAAATTGGAAGCAGCAGGCCTTGTCAGAGGAGTGCTCCATCCTACGTGGTTGGCCAACCCTGTAGTCGTGCGCAAGGCAAACGGGAAATGGAGGCTTTGTATCGACTTTACCGATGTCAATAAAGCTTGTCCCAAAGACCCATTTCCCTTGCCGCGCATCGACCAGATTGTTGACTCCACGGCCGGATGTGACTTGCTTTCATTTCTTGATGCATACTCAGGATACCATCAGATCTTCATGGCAGAAGAGGATGAGGAGAAGACCGCATTCATCACCCCATGTGGCACATACTGTTTCATACAGATGCCTTTCGGTTTAAAGAATGCCGGTTCAACATTTGCAAGGGTAGTCCATGATGCTTTTGAGCCGCAAATACGCAGAAATTTGGAAGCCTACATGGATGACATAGTGGTCAAGAGCAAGGACAAGGCGACTCTGATTCAAGATTTAGACGAAACCTTTGCAAATCTGCGCAAGATCAACCTCAAGCTTAACCCCGAGAAGTGTGTGTTTGGAGTCCTCTCCGTCAAGCTTCTCGGGTTCTTCGTGTCTCAGCGGGGAATTGAAGCCAATCCCGACAAGATCAAGGCCATTGAGCAGATTGAAGCACCAAAGCGCGTCAAGGATGTACGAAGACTTGCCGGTTGCGTAGCTGCTCTCAGCAGGTTTATCTCTAGGTCTGCTGAGCGCGCCCTGCCATTTTTCAAAATATTGAAAAAGGCAGGTCCAATGAAATGGACTCCGGAAGCCACAACTTGTCCTCCACTCCAACACTTGTCGCACCTAAGCCACAAGAGAAGTTGCTGCTATATGTAGCGGCAACCAATCAAGTGGTTAGTGCTGCGTTAGTAGCGGAGAGGGAGGCGGATGATGAGCCAGCAACCACGGCAGATGCATCCAGCGACAAGCAGGGGACTTCACCGGCAAGCTCTGGTCCCAACAAAGATGGATCTGCGCAGGCGCGTAAGAAGATGCAGAAAAGAATGGTGCAGCGCCCAGTGTACTTTGTCAGTTCCCTTCTGCAGGGGGCTAGGTCAAGGTACTCTGGTGTGCAGAAATTGCTTTTCGGCCTTCTCATGGCCTCGAGAAAGCTGCGCCATTACTTCCAAGCACATGAGATTACAGTCGTCACTCGTTTTCCGCTGAAGAGGATACTGCAAAATCCAGAAGCAACAGGCAGGATTGACGAGTGGGCACTGGAACTGTCAAGCTTTGGCCTCAAGTTTGAGAGCACTTCAACTATCCAAAGCAGAGCATTGGCGGTGCGGGCGGTACTCTAGTTTGAGAGCATTGGACGCCAACACAAGATGAAGAAATTCCAGAAACAAGCATCCCCATCAAGGAAGCAAGCAAAGAGTGGCTGATGTACTTTGATGGTGCCTTCTCGCTGCAAGGCGCCGGTGCGGGCGTGCTACTTGTTGCACCCACCGGAGAGCACCTCAAGTACGTGGTCCAGATGCACTTTCCCAAGGAGAAAGCAACGAACAATACCGCAGAGTATGAAGGTTTGCTTGCCGGTCTCAGGATCGCAGCAGACCTTGGGATCAAGAAGCTCATTGTCAGGGGTGACTCACAGCTTGTCGTCCGCCAAGTGAACAAGAATTATCAGAGTCCGTTGATGGAAGCTTACATCGATGAAGTGAGAAAGCTAGAAGAGCACTTTGACGGCCTACAGATGGAACATGTTCCAAGAGCTCAGAACGACATTGCCGATGGCCTGTCGAAGTGCGCCGCACTTAAGTTACCTGTGGAACCAGGGATCTTTGTGCTCAAACTGACTCAACCGTCTGTAACACCATCAAATGGACAGAGCAAGAAGAGGAAGTTGATTTCTAGTGACTATTTTCCGGCAGAGCTCCCCATAGCCGCCGCCAAGAAGGTCCTCAAAATCAACACCAAGGGTGCTGAGGAGCAGTCTGCTCCGGCAAGCCCTAGCGTTTGTTCCATTGAAGCAGACCTCCCGACAAGTTTTCTCCGGCAAGCTTGCCGGGGAACGTCAAGCTTCGGCTGAGCCGCAGGTTCTCGCCGTAGAAGCGGATGTTCCCGCAGTAGCAGATGTGCCTTTAGTCCTTGTTGTCGAGCCGCAAGCTCCAGCATGGGCATAGCAGATTGTCTGTTTCCTTCAGACAGGAGAACTTCCTGAAGAGCAAGAAGAAGCGGAAAGAGTAGCCCGGCAGTCAAGTATGTACCAGTTTGTCGACAACACACTATACAGAAGAAGACTCAATGGCGTGAAATTGAAGTGTATTCAACGGGAAGACGGACAAAAGCTGTTGGCAGAGATACATGGAGGCATATGTGGTCACTACATTGGCGCAAGAGCACTTGCCGGCAAAGCGTTCCGGCAAGGTTTCTTTTGGCCGACAGCCCTCCAGGATGCAACTGCACAAGTAACCAAGTGTGAAGCGTGCCAGTTCCATTCCAAGCAGATACACCGGCCAGGTCAAGCTCTCCAGACGATCCCTTTATCCTGGCCATTTTCGGTCTGGGGGCTCGACATCCTCGTCCCCTTTCCCCGAGCTGTCGGGGGATTTGAGTACTTGTACGTTGCAATCGACAAGTTCACAAAGTGGCCGGAAGTGGAAGCAGTGAGGAAGGTGACAGCACAGTCAACAGTCAAGTTCTTCAGGTCGATTGTTTGCCGCTTCGGGATCCCTAACAGGATCATCACCGACAACGGCACGCAATTCACGAGCCGCACCTTCATGCAGTACGTCCAAGATCTTGGCGCCAAGGTCTGCTTCGCTTCTGTTGCTCATCCGAGAAGTAACGGTCAAGCGGAGAGGGCGAATGCTGAAGTGCTGCGCGGGCTCAAGACCAGGACTTTCGACAGGCTGCGCAAGTGCGGAAAGAACTGGATTGAGGAGCTGCCGGTGGTTCTTTGGTCGATCAGGACGACGCCAAATCGAGCCACTGGCCAGACACCTTTCGCTCTAGTCTATGGAGCAGAGGCAGTTCTCCCCACGGAACTCGTATACGGGTCACCTCGAGTGCTCGCTTATGATGAGCTTGAGCAAGAGCAGTTGCGACAAGATGACGCGCTGCTCCTTGAGGAGGACCGTCTTCAGGCCACTGTACGAGCTGCTCGATACCAGCAAGCTTTGCGCCGCTACCATAGCCGCAAAGTTAATGCCAGAAGTCTCGAGGAAGGCGACCTTGTTCTTCGGCGTGTTCAGTCCGCCAAGAATTCCAACAAGTTGACGCCGAAGTGGGAAGGCCCTTATCGGGTGAAACGAGTCACTAGGCCTGGTGCTGTCCGCCTTGAGACCGAAGATGGCATTCCGGTGAGCAACTCCTGGAACATTGAGCATCTTCGTAAGTTTTACCCGTAGGGGCGGTTGCCGGAACCTGTTTCGGCAACCACCTTTTGTACAAGTCTTGCCGATGTTGCATGTAATCCTTTGTACAAAGCCGGGCGTAGACCCCGTGCATAAGTAAAGCTCATGTGCTCCGCACATCTTGTCAATTTCATGCTTTCTACTTTTTTTTGCATGCATTATCTGACACTTTGTGCAGCGCCCACCCTCGGTAAGCAATAACGAGTCGTAAGGCTCCATATCTTTATTTTCTCTTTTTTCTCTTTCTCAAAGAAAGGAAGGTTCCCTCGCCCACAAGTTTGCCGGGGGGAAAGGAGAAGATAATGGTGTGGACCAAGCGTCGTTCGAGGAAGTTTCGCCTTACCGGGAAGCAAATGACAGAAAAGCTAAGTTGCTAAAGTTTGAGCAATCAGTTTTAAAATTTTTATGTTATCTTCCTCGAACGACCGTGCTTTGTATGGAAAACCTATGCGCGGAGGAACCAACTCGTAGCTAGTTGCGCCCTTACTTTGTTTCAAGTCCTCTCAACAACTTAAGTGAGCGGCGACTAGTTGCGACAAGGTTTCTTGTCGGTAGCGGCACCGCCAGCAGGCTGCTGACATCCCACACTCAGCGCTCGCGGCTAAGGTGCCTGCGCCGACAAGTTCCCTAAAAGTGTAGGGAAAAAACATACAAAGGAAGGAATCAAGTAAAGGAAATAACATAGCAATCGCTACCCAAAATAGAGTCATATTACAAGATAGCTTGTCGCACCTCTAACAGATTGTTCTCATAACATGACCAGCAGCGACAAGAAAAAGAGAAAACGGGTGGCCTAATCTACGCGATCTCCCTCAACCCTCTTGATCCCGCTCACCTTGTCCACAATGGGTGCAACAAGGGTCTTGAGCGCTTCCAGATCAGCATCCGGCGGCAAGGTCCTGAGGACGTTGGTGAGGTTGAGGCCTGGGTTGCGGAAGGCCACATTCACCAGCACCTTTTGAAGAGCTCCCGCGCAGATCTTGCGTGACTCGTCGGCCAGCTGCTTTGGGATCTTCTCCTGGAGTCGCTGGAGGGCCGTCGCCACGCCTTTGAAGAACAAGCTGAGCTTGGCGCTGGGTTGGAGGTGCTCATCGGAGGAATACCCGAGATCCTCCATCCCCAGCTGCGCCAGCTCCCTGTCGATGACTACGGCAACATCCACGAGACCCTCGGTCCAGTGCTCCACATTCTCCCTAAAAGTGTTCTGGGCAGCAGCAGCATTCGCCAGCAGCGCCTCGTCGGCCTTGATCTTCTCCTTCAAGGCCACCTCCTGCTCCCCGGCGCCGTCCAGCGTCTTGGTCAAAGTAGTCAGCTTCAACTCAAGATCTGCGTTGGAGTCCTTGGTGGCGCTAAGCTCCTTGCTCCTCTCGGCGAGACGACCCTGCAGCTCGCCATGGGTGTAGGCGTCCTTCTCGCGTTCACGCTTGAGCGCAGCAAGCTCCTTGCCGCTCACCTTGAGATCGGCCTCCAGCTGCGCCACTTTCGTCTCCAACTCCTTCTTGGCGGCCTCGGCAGCTGCGACAGCATCCTCTGCTTCCTTGAGAGCCCCGCCAAATGTTTTCTCACGCACGGCAGGCTCCTCCTCGTGGCTGTCAAGGTTAACCTTCTGCTGCGCCAACTCGCCTTCCTGCGCAGACAGCTTCTCGGCAGCAAGCCGCTGTTGCTCTTCAACCTCAGCCTTCTCGAGGAGGAAGGCTTTCCGCTCATCGGCGAGTTGCTCCCGCTCCTTTGCCAGGGACCGGAGAGCTTCCTGGTTGAGGCCCCGGAGCTCCTCCGCGCGCTTCTCGATGTCCACTCCCACCTTCGCGATAAGTGCTTCTTGGGATACCAGCTTGGCCTGTCGGGCGCGGTAGAGCAACAACAGCTTCCGCAGCAGCTACTCCTCCTCAGGCTCGCCGCTGCTGCTGCTCGGCGCGTCGACCAGCGTCAGCCCAACGGAGGCGAGCAACTCTTCAACAAAGATTTCTCCTTCGATCGGCGCCCTGGAGCTCGACGCCCAAGGGAGCTTGATGAAGACGCCATCGCCGGCCTTCAAATAGGCGCCGGGCTGGGGCTCTTCGGAGCCTGACACTACAGCAGCGGCGGAGGGATCAGCGGTCGGCGTAGCGCCTGACGCTCCTGCGGCCTCAGGGCCGTCAGTGCGATCGCCGGACCCCTCGCCAGCTTCTGCAGCGGCAGCTTTGGCGGCCTCTCCGCCGGTGGGATCATCAGCGCCGGCTTCTTCTTCGGTGACAACGGCGTCGTCGGTATTGCCGCGCGCGTTCTCCTCGCCGGCGACCTCGGTTTCCATCGGCTCCGTGGCAGATGGACCTGACGACCAGAAAATGGAGAAAAGTCAAGCAGATATTCAAAAAGAAAATCAGAAGAAGAAGAACCCAAGGGAAGTTTTCAAGCAAGAGGATTACCTGTACTAGGATCTACAGTCGTGTTCCCCGCCACTGGGGGGTCGCTGGTGCTGTCCCTTGCCGGAGAACTGTCCCTTGCCGGAGACTTCTCCCTTACCGGAAAATTCTCCCTTGCCGAAGAATGCTCCCTTGGCGGTGTAGTCGAAGCAGATGGCATGTCGGGAGCGGCTTCCGGGCACTCCTGGTGAGACTGCTCTGCTTCTACGCAAACCAATAGTCAGATGTCAGCAAAGAAAGAGCACCCATGCGCGCCTAACAGCAGGAAGTAAACCATATACTTACGCTGGGGGCTGCGCTGGGGGCTGCTTTGGGGAATAGTTGCCGGGTCCGGCAAGGTGGTCTCGGACACACCCCCTGCTATCGCGGTGGGTTTGTCCTCGATGAAAATCACCAGGACCTTGGCTCTCTTCGCCGCTCTCTGGGCCAGAGTCCTGAAAAGGAATGGGTTCGGAGTAAAGCAAATCAGATACAAGACAAAACAGCAAGAATTGAAGAACTACAAGTACAGCAAAGAATCTTACTCTTCCTCTTCCTCGTCGGAGCTGAGTGCGGAGAGGTCGAAGTCTGGCCCACCTTCGGCGCGACAAGGCGGAGGAGTAGGTTCCCTTAGCCGCTTGGCAGGAGCAGAAGCGGTGGTCCGGGAGGGCCCCGCTCCAGTTGCCGCAGCAGATTGAGGTGCTCCCGCGGCAACAGTGCTTGCCACGGTGGAGCGCATCGCGTGGCGCGGCGGCTGCTGACCCATCTGCCGCCCCGCTACGTCCACGGCCTTGCGGAGACGCCTTGTTGGTGGAGCTGGGGGCTCCGCTTGCGGCGAGCTGTCTGAAGGTGAGAGAGAAGAGGAATCGATCTTCAACGAGTCGCTCGCGCCCTCGGCGGGCTCGCTCGACTCAGCTTCAGGCCCGACAAGCTCTCCCTCGCCGGCAAGCTCCTCTCGCTCGGCAAGGCTTGCCGCCTCTGCTGCCTCTGCCTCCTCCATGGTGAATCCAAACTCGCCCGCGGCAGCGGCTGCCGCCGCCTCTTCCAGCCTAGTGGCGATGCGCTGCATCTCCGCATCGGTGGTGTCGCGAGTAAGGCTCTTCTGTTCATCGGAGCGGACCGGCACTTCTACCAAGCCGTCAAAGAACTCCTGCGCAACATCGTCTGCAGGCTCTTTCCAAGTTGGGACAATTCCATGCGAATCGCACAGCGGCATCATTGCACGGATGCGGTCGAGCGAGGAGTTGTTGCACAGCGGAACGACACCCCTCGGCAACATGAATGCTCCGGGATGTTGAGGATCGCGCTTGAACAGTTCCAGGAGCATCGCATCCAGTTCCAGGACAGTGAAGTTGAAGTTGAGGCCCGGGCGCAGCCTCATGATATCCGCCGCATTCTGGAACTCCCAGGCGGGTCTCCTCCTCTCCTGCAGGGGGCGATGCGGCAGCGAAGAAAATCTGCGCCAACGGCGCCTACGGTGAGCCCGGCAAGCCTGAGGCGTAGGATCCGGGTGACGACAATCTTCAGCCTATCGTCTTTCGGGGCCACGTTGCTCCAATCGTTGCTGCGCGCTACTGGGGCTTGGCGCTGGGCAGTAAATGGCTGCGGGTTCTCCTCGACAATCCAACACCAGTCTGCTCTCCATTCTTCCCACTTGCTGCGGAGCTCTCCCTCCAGATAAGCTTCCTTCTTGCCAGTTCTCAAGATCCAGGCGATTCCGCCGGATAAAGGCTCCCCTCTCTCAACTCGGGGCATAAAGAAGTGGCGAAAAAGAGCTACATTTGGATGGACTCCGACATAGTTTTCGCAGAGATGTGCGAAAACTGCCATGGTCAGAACGACGTTGGGGGTGAAGTCAAGGAGGCGGAACCCGTAGGTGTTCATAATGTCACAGAACAACTCAGAGAAAGGCGGGCAGAGCCCGTAGTAGAAGAACAACGCGAAGAAGGGATATCCATTCGGAGCCAGTTCCGAAGCAGCAGCTGAGAGTACCTTCGTGCGCGGATGCGCTCGCGTCTCCGTCGACCAGAAGAGGTAGTAATACTCCCTCAGCTCCTTCGTGGCGAGCTGAGGGGGGAAGGTTGCCCGCTCCTTTCGCAGCGCCACGAGCCGCTGCGCCTCGGCCGACTTCACAACCTTCCCGGCTTTCGAAGCCATGGCGGAGGTGGTGAGAGAGATCGACGGCGTTGGTGGTGTCGGTGGCGATGGGGGGCGGAGCGCTGCTCTCTTTCAGCTTTGGGAAGAAGGGGGGAGCGGCGGAGATTTTTGAGATTGGAATAGCAACCAGCGAGATGGGCGAACTGCCCCTGTTTCCCCTGCTTATAAAGAGGGAGGGGGCAGACGTTCCGTCTTTCCGAATAAAGAAACCACCCACGATCTCTCCCACGACGCCAAATTCGACGCGTGCCGTTCGAGGAGGGTGCGGCGGATACAGAGTGAGATACGGCGTAACCCAGGCCGCGCGTGCCCGTGCCCTGTTTTGGGCCTGGCCCAACAGCGCTCGGCACCGTGTGTGGCCCAGGCCCAGGGGCTCCTGTCGGTGTACTAGAGCAGGGGTACCCTAGTATCCCGAACTTGTGCACGGGCAGTTGCAGCACCCTGCGGCAAGGCTTGCCGGGTGACCGCCAAGGTCCTCCGTGGTTCCTTTGGAGCCATTCAAGAACAAAGTATTCAAGCCAAGGAGACAAGGCCCCGGCAAGAGGAGCTTGCCGGGAAGGCCAACCAAGGCATCTCAAGGAACTTGCCGCGACGTGCCACGCGTCCCGGCGAGGCCCGGTGAGCGACAAGCTTCCAGACGTGACAAGAAAACGACCGCGGCAAGGCGCTTGCCGCGGCAAACTTCCACTCTGTACCCGCACTCCAGCACATCCACCAACGTGTCGCCCTGGGACCTTTCCAGGCGCGCGTGGCAAGAGGCTGTGCGGCCAGCGGTGCGCGGTGGCAAGCGACGCTGACAAGATTGCCATCGTGGCAAGCGGTGGCGTCCCTGACGGTCCCTTTTTGCACTATTTGGGCGACGTAGACGGGCATTTAATGCCTTTGTCCCCTGCCGTCAGGGTTAGGTATGATACACTGTACAGGTAGTTGTAGCAACCGCAATTCCTTTTCCATTTTTACCCTTGTCTATGTTGCCACCTGTCGGAGACCCCTTTAGCATATAAAAGGAGGCCCATGCGCAACGTAGAGGGGGGTTCAAAGGCAGAAAAACACTCATGCTCGGTCTCGTGAGCAGCTAGAGTGTACTATAGCACTCAGCGCTCCCGAGCAAGAACTCAATACACTCAGACATGCAGCAGTAGGAGTGTTATCTCTCCGGAGAGCTCCGAAGCTGGGTAAACTGCTCGTGTGCTTCATCTCAATCCGCTCTTCGTGCGATCTCCGCCCCCCGCCGAACCGAAAGGGGCTCGGTACGCCGGTCCCATAGGTGTTCGTGGATCAGTTTCCCC
Source organism: Triticum timopheevii (assembly GCA_963921465.1). Classification (NCBI taxonomy): domain Eukaryota; kingdom Viridiplantae; phylum Streptophyta; class Magnoliopsida; order Poales; family Poaceae; genus Triticum; species Triticum timopheevii. The sequence goes on from OY997271.1 coordinate 92,054,332, forward strand.
GACAATATATATATATATATATATATTTATGGCATTATGGGCTGTTATTACATGTTATATCACAATGCTTATGCCTTTTCTCTCTTATTTTATAAGGTTTACATGAAGAGGGAGAATGCCGGCAGTTGGAATTCTGGACTGGAAAAGGAGCAAATATTAGAGACCTATTCTGCACAACTCCAAAAGTTCAAAAACTTCACGGAGGCCAAAAAGCACCCAAGGGGGCCACCAGCCAACCACAAGGGTCGAGGGCGCGCCCTACCGCCCTGGGGGCGCACCCTACCTCGTGGGCCCCTTGGCAGGCCCCCGACACCCATCTTCTGCTATATGGTGTATTTTTCCCTGGAAAAAAAATCAGATAGAAGCTTTCGGGATGAAGCGCCGCCGTCTCGAGGCGGAACCTCGGCATGACCAATCTAGGGCTTCAGCGGAGCTGTTCTGCCGGGGAAACATCCCTCCAGGAGGGGGAAATCACCGACATCGTCATCACCATCGATTCTATCGTCGAGAGGGGGTCAATCTCCAACATCTTCACGAGAACGATCTCCTCTCAAACCCTAGTTCATCTCTTGTATCCGATCTTTGTCTCAAAACCTCAGATGGTACCTGTGGGTTGCTAGTTGTGTTGATTACTCCTTGTAGTGGATGCTAGTTGGTTTATTCAGTGGAAGATCATTTGTTCAGATCCTTAATGCTTATTAATTCCCCTATAATTATGAACATTGCTTTGTGAGTAGTTACGTTTGTTCCCGAGGACATGGGAAAAGTCTTGTTATAAGTAATCATGTGAATTTGGTATTCGTTCGACATTTTGATGAGATGTATGTTGTCTCTCCTCTATTAGTGGTATGTGAACGTAGACTACATGGCACTTTACCATGATTTGGGCCTAGGGGAAGGCATTGGGAAGTAATAAGTAGATGATGGGTTGCCAGAGTGACAGAAGCTTAAACCCTAGTTTATGTTTTGCTTCGTAAGGGGCTGATTTAGATCCATATGTTTCATGCTATGGTTAGGTTTACCTTAATTCTTCTTTCGTAGTTTCGGATGCTTGCGAGAAGGGTTAATCATAAGTGTGAGGCTTGTCCAAGGAATGGTAGCACCCAAGCACCGGTTCACCCACATATCTAATTATCAAAGTAACGAACGCGAATCATATGAGCATGATGAAAACTAGCTTGATAGTAATTCCCATGTGTCCTCGGGAGCGCTTTGCCTTATATAAGAGTTCGTTCAGGCTTGTCCTTTGCTACAAAAAGGATTGGGCCACCTTGCTGCACCTTAGCTACTTTTGTTACTTGTTACCCGTTACGAATTACCTTATCACAAAACTATCTGTTACCGATAATTTCAGTGCTTGAAGAGAATACCTTGCTGGAAACCGCTTGTCATTTCCTTTAGCTCCTCGTTGGGTTTGACACTCTTACTTATCTAAAGGACTATGATAGACCCCCTATAAGTGTGGGTCATCACACAACGGTGTCGAAAGTTCAGTCCCACCTTGCTAGTTGAGAGGAGCTCGCAGCTGTTTATAAGCGCGACTGCGGCTACCCTGTCGAGCTCCTCTCTAATGTAGGTAGTACATGACTACCTTTGTGCCCTGTTGGGCTTGCTTGCACTGTGGGCCTGTATCCTGGCCCATATGTAGGGTTTCTAGTCGTATGCAGGCCATGGTTGCATAGTAGGCGGACATTTTTTTATTTTTTGCATATGTTATGTTTTTAAAATTCTAATGTTATTTTTTGTATATGTTATTTTTAGTTATATAATTTTAGTTGCATAAATTTTATATAATTTTAGTTGTACAATTTATATAATTTAGTTATATAATTTTAGTTTCTTAAATTTTATATAATTTTGGTTGCATAAATTTTATATAATTTTAGTTGCATAAGTTTTATGTTTTACTAATTCTTTTTGGTTGATTCCTTTTGCTATTAGAGTTTTATAAAAGGTTTTTAGTTTGCTATTAAAGTTGGTAACAAAAAATAATTTATGAAAATTCTTTTTGCTATTAAAGTTTTTAACAAAAAAATACTTTGATAATTTTAGTTAATATTATTTTGATTCTTTTTGCTATTGAAGAATGTTATACTTTTGTTTTAGTTGATCATAACAAAATATTTTAATTGATTCTTTTTAGTTCATTCTTTTTGCTATTAGAGTTTTGTAAAAGCCTTTTAGTTTATTCTTTTTGCTATTACTTCATTCTTTGAGCTAAATGACCCTGAAATTGAAAAGCACTAAAAATGAACTCTGAAAAGGTTGAAACTTGGCATGATATCATAATTTCACTCACATAGCATGTGCTAAAAAGTTGAGAGGGTTACGGGAAAAACTGGATGCACTTCGTGTACAAACTGGACAATCTCTTTTGAAGTATCAGGGTTTTGGACGAAAGCTCATCTATTACAAAGGGATTTTATTTTTCAAAACTTATTTTAACTCTAGACTTTTTGCGCGTTCAATATGCACCATCCAAAGCCACATCATCAATTTTCAACCCTTTTCTGACTTCATTTGCTATTTTTTCATGCATTTAATGATTTATTTTGAGCTAAATGACCCTGAAATTGAAAAGGACTGCAAATGAACTCTGAAAGGTTGAAACTTGGCATGGTATCATAATTTCACCCACATAGCATGTGCTAAAAAGTTGAGAGGGCTACGTCAAAAACTAGATGCACTTCGTGTACAAACTGGACAATCTCTTTCGAAGTATCAGGGTTTCAGATGAAAACTCATCTATTGCAAAAGGGATTTCATTTCTTGACATGTAACTACAGTGATATTCTAGATCAAAGCCATCTGATATGTTGTCTTCACTAGAGAGAAAGTCTTCACTATTTCTTCGCGTGTGTCCCTTGCTTATTGCGCCGTAACCATGGATAATCTTCATCGTTTAACAAGATGCTTGGGTCAGCCTTCACTTTGAAGGGAGGAATTTCATGCAACTTTTCATAATCTTCAGACATGTCTATCTTGTCCTCCACTCCCATGATGTTTCTTTTCCCTGAAAGAACTATGTGGCGCTTTGGCTAATCATATGATGTATTCGCTTCCTTATCTTTTCTTTTTCTCAGTTTGGTAGACATGTCCTTCACATAGAAAACCCGCGCCACATCATTGGCTAGGACGAATGGTTCGTATGTGTACCCAAGATTGTTGAGATCCACTGTTGTCATTCCATATTGCGGGTCTACCTATATCTTGCCTACTGACAGATTGGCCCATTTTCACCAAAACAAAGGGACCTTCAAATCATGTCCATAGTCAAGTTCCCATATGTCCACTATGTAACCATAATATGTGTCCTTTCCTCTATTGGTTGCTGCATCAAAGCGGACACCACTGTTTTGGTTGGTGCTCTTTTATCTTGGGCGATCGTGTAAAATGTATTCCCATTTATCTCGTACCCTTGGTAAATCAATACAGTCAAACAAAGTGTCCCGGCCAACAAGTACAACTCATCTCCAACAATGCCCATGAGATGTGTTTGCAACCAACTGCCAAAAGTCCTGATGTGTTCACATGTAATCCAGTCATCAGACTGCTCCGGGTGTTTGGAGCATAGAATATTCTTGCGTTCATTGGCATACGGGGTCACCGAGGTAGAATTATTTAGAACTGTGTAGTGTGCTTGAGCCCAAGAATGTCTGTCCCTACATATTATTGAAACCACTCCTAGCGTGCCTTTTCCAGCCAATCTCCCCTCATACCGCGATTGAGGGACACCAATCAGCTTAAGGTCAGGAATAAAGTCAACACAAAACCCAACGACCTCCTTTGTTGATGGCCCGTGGAGATGCTTCCTTCTGGCCTAGCATGGTTACAAACATATTTCTTTAAGACTCTCATGAACCTCTCAAAGGGGAACATATTGTGTAGAAATACATGATCCGGAATGGCAATCTCGCCGACTAGGTGAACTAGGACGTCGTCATAATATTGTAGAAGGATGGTGGGAACACCAACTCGAAACTGACAAGACATTGGACCAAATCATTCTATAACCTTGGTAGCATTTCTGGATCAATTACCTTCTAAGAAATTGCATTGAGAAATGCACATATCGTCACAATGGCTAATCGAACATTTTCTGGTAGAAGCCCCCTGAATGCAACCGGAAGCAGTTGTGTCATAATCACGTGGTAGTCATGAGACTTTATGTTCTGGATTTTTTTTCTCTGCCATATTTATTATTCCCTTTATATTCGACAAGAAGCCAGACGGGACCTTGATACTAAGCAGGCATTCAAAGTAGATTTCCTTCTCTGCTTTGGTAAGAGCGTAGCTTGCAGGACCTTGATACTGCTTTGGATGCATGCCATCTTTTTCGTTCACATGTTGCTGGTCCTCCCATGCCTTCGGTGTATCTTTTGTCTTCTCTTACATGCCCAAGAAGCCTAGCAGGTTCACGCAAACATTCTTTGTCACGTGCATCATGATACGTCTGCAATGTATCTATAATTTTTGATTGTTCCATTCTATTATATTATCTATTTTGGATGTTTTATATGAATTAATATGCAATTTTATATTATTTTTGGGACTAACCTATTAACCTAGAGCCTAGTGTCAGTTTCTATTTTTTTTGCCTGTTTTAGAGTTTCACAGAAAAGGAATACCAAACGGAGTCCAAACAGAATGAAACTTTCGCGATGATCTTTCTTGGACCAGAAGAAAACCAGGAGACTTGGAGATGAAGTGGGAGACGCAACAACGCGACCACGAGGGTGGAGGGCGTGCCCAGGGGGTAGGGCCGCACCCACCTACCCCATGGGCCCCTCGTGGGTCTCCTGACCTAGTTCCTTCTCCTATATATACTCTTATACCCCAAAAACATCAGGTAGAGCCACGAAAACACTTTTCCACCACCGCAACCTTCTGTATCCATGACATCCCATCTAGGGGCCTTTTCCGGTGTCCTGCCGGAGGGGGATTCGATCATGGAGGGTTTCTACATCAACTCCATTACCCTTCCGATGAAGCGTGAGTAGTTTACCAAACACCTAAGGGTCCATAACTAGTAGCTAGATGGCTTCTTCTCTCTCTCTTTGATTCTCAATACCATGCTCTCCTCGATGTTCTTGGAGATCTATTCGATGTAATACTCTTTTGCGGTGTGTTTGTTGAGATCCGATGAATTGTGGATTTATAATCAGATTACCTATGAATATTATTTGAGTCTTCTCTGAATTCTTATATGCATGATTTGATATCTTTGCAAGTCTCTTCGAATTATCGGTTTTGTTTGGCCTACTAGATTGGTTTTTCTTGCAATGGGAGAAGTGCTTAGCTTTGGGTTCAATCTTGCGGTGTCCTTTCCCAGTGACAGTAGAGGCATCAAGGCACGTATTGTGTTGTTGCCATCGAGGATAAAAAGATGGGGTTTTCATCATATTGATTGAGTTAATTCCTCTACATCTTGTCATCTTACTTAATGCGTTACTCTGTTCTTTATGAACTTAATACTCTATATGCATGATGGATAGCGGTCCATGTGTGGAGTAATAGTAATAGGTGCAGAATCTTTCCGGTCTACTTGACATAGACATGATGCCTATGTTCCTAATCATTGCCTTAGATATCGTCATAATTATGCTCTCTTGTATCAATTGCTCGGCAGTAATTTGTTCACCCACCATATTATTTGCTATATTGAGAGAAGCCACTAGTGAAAATTATGTCCCCCGGGTCTCTTTTCCATTATATTGAATCTCTTTTACAGCAGACTAGTTTACGATCTACTATTTTTCAATCTTTTACATTCCGATCTATAAACCAAAAATACCAAAAATATTTACTTTATGGTTTATCAATCTCTATCAGATCTCACTTTCGCAAGTAACCATGAAGGGATTGGCAACCCCTTTATCGTGTTGGGTGCAAGTTTGTTGATTGTTTGTGCAGGTATTCGGTGACTTGTGCGTTGTCTCCTACTGGATTGGTACCTTGGTTCTCAAATTGAGGGAAATACTTACTCTACTTTGCTGCATCACCCTTTCCTCTTCAAGGGAAAAACCAACACAAGCTCAAGAGGTAGCAGGAAGAATTTCTGGCGCCGTTGCCGGGGAGATCTACACCAAGTCAAGGCATACCAAGTACCTATCATAAACTCTCATCTCTTGCATTACATTATTCAGCATTCGCCTCTCATTTTCCTCTCCCCCACCTCTAAAACGATTTTTGAAAAGATTTGCCTTTTTCTTCGCCCCTCTTCCATTTGTCTTCTTTGCTTGCTTCTTGTGTGCTTGTGTGTTGGATTGCTTGCTTTGTCCTGATGGCTCAAGATAATACCAAATTGTTTGACTTTTCCAATACCAACGGCAATGATTTTATTAGCACTTTGATTGCTCCCACTAATAATGTTGAATCTTGTGAAATTAATGCCACTTTGTTGAATCTTGTTATGAAAGATCAATTTTCTGGCCTTCCTACTGAAGATGCGGCATCCCATCTAACAATTTTGTTGATTTGTGCGATATGCAAAAGAAGAAAGATGTGGATAATGATATTGTTAAATTGAAGCTATTTCCGTTTTTGCTTAAAGATCATGCTAAAACTTGGTATTCATCTTTGCCCAAAAATGGTATTGTTTCGTGGAACAAGTGTAAAGATGCTTTCATCTCTAAGTATTTTCCTCCCGGTAAGATGCATGCTAAAAAGATTGGTTTGCAAAAGCATGTTCTTCTAGTTTTAGTGATAATAATAATGAAGATCTAAAAGTTATTGATGTGACTCCTATTGATTATTTGTTTTCCAATATTAATCTTGATAAAGATGGGACTGGAGATGAGTCAACTTTAGCTAAAAGGTGTCCCAACGATTCGGAGTTTTCAGATCTAGATGCAAAAATTGGTAAAAGTGGGATTGAAGAGGTCAAGACTTTAAGTAGCAATGAACCCAATCTTTTGGATTTCAAGGAATTTAATTATGATAATTGTTCTTTAATATATTGTATTTCCTTGTTGCAATCTGTGTTGAATTCACCTCACGATTATAATCAAAACAAAGCTTTTGCTAAACATATCGTTGATTCTATGATGCAATCTTTTGAAGAAAAGCTTGAATTAGAAGTTTCTATCCCTAGAAAACTTTATGATGAGTGGGAACCTACTATTAAGATTAAGATTAAACATTATGAATGCCATGCTTTGTGTGATTTGGGTGCTAATGTTTCCACGATTCCAAAATTTTTGTGTGATGTGTTAGGTTTCCGTGAATTTGATGATTGTTCTTTAAATTTGCATCTTGCAGATTCCACTATTAAGAAACCGATGGGAAGGATTAATGATGTTCTTATTTTTGCAAATAGGAATTATGTGCCCTTAGATTTCATTTTTCTTGATATAGATTGCAATCCTACATGTCCTATTATTCTTGGTAGACCTTTCCTTAGAACGATTGGTGCAATTATTGATATGAAAGAAGGAAACATTGGTATGGAACACTTTCCAAGGAAGAAAATTAAATTGCCATATGAATCTATTATAAGAGCCACTTATGGATTGCATACCAAAGATGACAATACTTAGATCTATTCGCGTTTTTATGCCTAGGTAAGGGCGTTAAACAATAGCGCTTGTTGGGAGGCAACCCAATTTTATTTTTGTTCTTTGCTTTTTGTTCATGTTTAGTAATAAATAATTCATCTAGCCTCTGATTAGATGTGGTTTTATGTTTAATTAGTGTTTGTGACAAGTTAAACCTTTAGGATAGCTTACGGTGATAGTTGTGTTGATCATGGTGAAAATCAGAAACTTTTGCACCCATGAAACTAATTTTCTTAATCCACAGAAAGGTGATTTTGATCTGATTCTTTTTTATATGGATTGGTACACAAATTTCTTAGGTTTTCCTAATTTCTCAGGATTTGTGGAGTTACATAAGTATTCGAGAGTTACAGATTGCTACAGACTGTTCTGTTTTTGGCAGATTCTTTTTTTGCGTGTTGTTTGCTTATTTTGATGAATCTATGGGTAGTATCGGGGGGTATGAACCATGGAAAGTTGGAATGAAGTAGATATTACACCAATATAAATAAATAATGAGTTTGCAACAGTACCTTAAGGTGGTGATTTATTTTCTTATACTAACGGAGCTCATGAGATTTTTTTATTGAGTTTTGTGTTGTGAAGTTTTCAAGTTTTGGGTATGGATTTGATGGACTATGGAATAAGGAGTGGCAAGAGCCTAATCTTGGGATGCCCAAGGCACCCCAAGGTAATATTCAAGGACAACCAAAAGCCTAAGCTTCGGGATGCCTCGGAAGGCATCCCCTCTTTCATCTTCATCTATCGGTACCTTTACTTGAGGCTATATTTCTATCACCACCTGATATGTGTTTTTCTTGGAGTGTCTTGTATGATTTGAGTCTTTTCTTTTTAGTTTTCCACAATCATCCTTGCTGTACACACATTTTGAGAGAGACACGCACGAATCGTGATTTATTAGAATACTATATGTTCTTCGCTTATATCTTTTGAGCTATGCAATATTGCTCTAGTACTTCACTTATATCTTTTTAGAGCACGGCGGTGGCTTTATTTTATAGAAATTAATGAACTCTTATGCTTCACTTATATAATTTGAGAGTCTTTTAGAATGGCATGGTAATTTTCTTTGGTTATAATTTTTTTACTAATATGATAGGCATCCAAGATAGATATAATAAAACTTTCATATAAAGTGCATTGAATACTATGAGAAGTTTGATTCTTTATGGTTGTTTTGATATATGAAGATGGTGATATCAGATTCATGCTAGTGAGTAGTTGGGAATTTTAGAGATACTTGTGTTAAAGTTTGTGATTCCCGTAGCATGCACGTATGGTGAACCGTTATGTGATGAAGTCGGAGCATGATTTTTTTTTATTGTCTTCCTTATGAGTGGCGGTCAGGGACAAGCGATGGTCTTTTCCTACCAATCTATCCCCCTGGGAGCATGTGCGTAGTACTTTGTTTCAATAACTAATAGATTTTTTCAATAAGTATGTGAGTTCTTTTTGACTAATGTTGAGTCCATGGATTATACGCACTCTCACCCTTCCACCATTTCTAGCCTCTCTTGTGCCGTGCAACTTTCGCCGGTACCATACACCCACCATATACCTTCCTCAAAACAGCCACCATACCTACCTATTATGGCATTCCCATAGCCATTCCGAGATATATTGCCATGCAACTTTCCACCGTTCCTTTTATTATGACACACTTCATCATTGTCATATTGCTTTGCATGATCATGTAGTTGACATTATATTTGTGGCAAAGCCACATTTCATAATTCTTTCATACATGTTACTCTTGATTCATTGCACATCCCGTTATACCGCCGGAGGCATTCACATAGTCATATTTTGTTCTAAGCATTGAGTTGTAATCCTTGAGTTGTAAGTAAATAAAAGTGTGATGGTCTTCATTATTAGATCATTGTCCCATGTGAGGAAGGGATGATGGAGGCTATGATTCCCCCACAAGTCGGGTTGAGGCTCCAGACGAAAAATAAATAAAAAAAAGGAGAAAGAAAAAAAGGGGAAAAAAGAAAGAAAAAAAGAGAAAAAAAGAAGAAGAAAATGAGAGAAAAAGAGAGAAGGGGCAATGTTACTATCCTTTTTCCACACTTGTGCTTCAAAGTAGAACCATGATCTTCATGATAGAGATTCTCCTATTGTGTCACTTTCATATACTAGTGGGAATTTTTCATTATAGAACTTGGCTTGCATATTCCAATGATGGGCTTCCTCAAATTGCCCTAGGTCTTCGTGAGCAAGCAAGTTGGATGCACACCCACTTAGTTTCTTTTTTGAGTTTTCATACACTTATAGCTCTAGTGAATCCGTTGCATGGCAATCCCTACTCACTCACATTGATATCTATTGATGGGCATCTCCATAGCCCGTTGATACGCCTAGTTGATGTCAGACTATCTTCCTTTTTTTTGTCTTCTCCACAACCACCATATTGTCTTCCACCATAGTGCTATATCCATGGCTCACGCTCATGTATTGCGTGAAAGTTGAAATTTTTTGAGAACATCAAAAGTATGAAACAAGTTCTTGGCTTGTCATCGGGGTTGTGCATGATTTAAATATTTTGTGTGATGAAGATAGAGCATAGCCAGATTATATGATTTTGTAGGGATAGCTTTCTTTGGCCATGTTATTTTGAGAAGACATGATTGCTTTATTAGTATGCTTGAAGTATTATTGTTTTTATGTCAATATTAAACTTTTGATTTGAATATTATGGATCTAAACATTCATGCCACAATAAGGAGAATTACAAGGATAAATATGATAGGTAGCATTCCTCATAAAAAATTCTGTTTTTATCATTTACCTACTCGAGGACGAGCAAGAATTAAGCTTGGGGATGCTTGATACGTCTCCAACGTATCTATAATTTTTTATTGTTCCATGCTATTATATTACCTGTTTTGGATGTTTTATATGCATTAATATGCAATTTTATAGTATTTTTGGGACTAACATATTAACCTAGAGCCCAGTGTGAGTTTCTGTTTTTTCCCCGTTTAAGAGTTTCGCAGAAAAGGAATACCAAACAGAGTCCAAACAGAATGAAACTTTCGCGATGATCTTTCTTGGACCAGAAGCAAACTAGGAAACTTGGAGATGAAGTCGGAGACACAACGAGGCGACCACGAGGGTGGAGGGTGCACCGAGGGGGGTAGGGCACGCCCCCTACCTCGTGAGCCCCTCGTGGCTCTCCTGACCTAGTTCCTTCGCCTATATATACTCTTATACCCCAAAAACATCAAGTAGAGCCATGAAAACACTTTTCCACCGCCGCAACCTTCTATACCCATGAGATCCCATCTAGGGGCCTTTCCCGGCGTCCTACTAGAGGGGGATTCGATCACGAAGGGCTTCTACATCAACACCATTACCCTTCCGATGAAGCGTGAGTAGTTTACCACAGACCTACGGGTCCATAGCTAGTATCTAGATGGCTTCTCTCTCTTTGATTCTCAATACCGTGTTCTCCTTGATGTTCTTGGAGATCTATTCGATGTAATACTCTCTGGTGGTGTGTTTGCCGAGATCCGATGAATTTTGGATTTATGATCAGATTATCTATGAATATTATTTGAGTCTTTTCCGAAGTCTTATATGGATGATTTGATATCTTTGCAAGTCTCTTCGAATTACCGGTTTAGTTTGGCCTGCTAGATTGGGTTTTCTTGCAATGGGAGAAGTGCTTAGCTTTGGGTTCAATCTTGCGGTGTCCTTTCCCAGTGACAGTAAGGGCAGCAAGGCACGTATTGTATTGCTGCCATCAAGGATAAAAAGATGGGGTTTTCATCATATTGCTGGAGTTAATTCCTCTACATCATGTCATCTTACTTAATGCGTTACTCCATTCTTTATGAACTTAATACTCTAGATGCATGTTGGATAGTGGTCGATGTGTGGAGTAATAGTAGTAGATGCAGAATTGTTTCGGTCTACTTGAAACAGATGTGATGCCTAAGTTCGTGATCATTGCCTTAGATATTGTCATAATTATGCGCTCTTCTATCAATTGTTCGGCAGTAATTTGTTCACCCACCATATTATTTGCTATCTTGAGAGAAGCCACTAGTGAAACCTATGTCTCCTGGGTCTCTTTATCATTATATTGAATCTCTTTTACATCATACTAGTTTTCGATCTACTATTTTGCAATCTTTTACTTCCAAATATATAAACCAAAAAATACCAAAAATATTTACTTTGCCATTTATCTATCTCTATCAGATCTCACTTTTGCAAGTAACCGTGAAGGAATTGACAACCCATTTATCATGTTGGGTGCAAGTTTGTTGATTGTTTGTGCAGGTATTCGATGACTCGTGCGTTGTCTCCTACTGGATTGATACCTTGGTTCTCAAACTGAGGGAAATAATTACTCTACTTTCTTGCACCACCCTTTCCTCTTCAAGGGAAAAACCAACGCAAGCTCAAGAGGTAGCACATCACGTCGATTACAGAGCAGACCTCTAGGTCTTTCCAATAGGGTAGGTCCCAAAATGTAGATTTGTTCTTCCACATGGGTGTGCATCCCTCAGCACCATTCGGAACAGATTGTCCGCCAAGACCGTTTCCAAAGATTACATGTAAATCATTGACCATATCAAGTATATCAGCACCAGTACGGAGGATGGGCTTCTTCTGGTGATCTGCCTCACCTTTGAAATGCTTTCCTTTTTTCTTAAGGCATGTTTGGTCGGAAGAAATCGACGATGTCCCAAGTACACATTCTTCTTGCATTTTTCCAAATATATACTTTAAGTCTCATCTAAACAGTGCGTGCATGTGTTGTATCCCTTGTTTGCCTGTTCTGAAAGGTTACTAAGAGCAAGCCAATCATTGATGGTTACAAACAGCAATGCTTGTAGGTCAAATTCCTCCTATTTGTGCTCATCCCACACACGTACACCTTTTTTATTCCACAGTTGTAAAAGTTCTTCAACTAATGGCCTTAGGTACACATCAATGTCGTTGTCGGGTTGCTTAGGGCCTTGGATGAGGACTTGCAACATAATGAACTTCCGCTTCATGCACAACCAAGGAGGAAGGTTATAGATACATAGAGTCACGGGCCAGGTGCTATGATTGTTGCTTTGTGCCATCGTAACAACTTGGCATGCTCTTTGTTTCTAAACAGACGTTTCAACCATGGTATTATAGGAGCATATCAGATCACCTCGGCAGGAACCCTCTTCCTAGGGAGATCGCCCTCAATATCACCAGGGTCATCTCGTCTTATCTTATACCATAATGCACCGCATACCGGGCATGCATTCAAATCCTCGTACTCACCGTGTAAAGGATGCAGTCATTAGGGCATGCATGTATCTTCTGCACCTCCAATCCTAGAGGGCCGAGAACCTTCTTTGCTTTGTACGAACTGTGAGAGAATTTGTTATCCTTTGAAAGCTTCTTCCTCATAATTTTCAGTAGCTTCCCAAATCTGTTATCAGATAAACCATTGTCTGCCTTCCATTGCAGCAATTACAGTGTGGTACCGAACTTTGTGTTGCCATCTTTTCAATTTGGGTACAACCCTTTTTGTGATCCTCTAACATGCGATCGAATTTCAACTTCTCCCTTTGACTTTCGCATTCTCCCTGTGCATCAATAATGACTCGGCGAAGATCATCATTGGGCACATCGTCTGGTGCCTCTTGATCTTTAACTTCCCCCATTGTAGTATCACCGTATTCAGGGAACATAGGATAGTTGTCATCATCCTCTTCTTCTTCATTGTCTTCCATCATAACCCCTCTTTCTCCGTGCTTGGTCCAAACATTATAGTGTGGCATGAAACCGTTCTCAAGCAAGTGCAAGTGAAGGGTTTTCGCGTTAGAGTAATCCTTCGTATTCTCATAGACAGTACATGGACAATACATAAAACCATTCTGCTTGTTTGCCTCAGCCACTTCGAGACAATTATGCAGGAGCTCAATGTATTCGGAGGTGCATCGGTCATGGTACAACCATTGCCAGTTCACCTGCATGCATTATATAATTAAGTGTATCAAAAACCATTATAAAACATCATGAATAGAGAAGTGACCAAATTAATACAAGTTCATCATCACATTAAAACCAAACTACAGTAGTGATCAAATGTTATTACTGAAAAATAAATACATAAAGTTCATACATAGTTCTCATAGAACAACATATAGCTCTCTAGAGCATCTAATTAAAACATACATTGAAACTAACATACAACTATGTAAAACATTTAAATGTAACAACAAATGCGATCATAATCGCAACTAAGGTAACAGTTGATCTAATAGCATAATGATACCAAGCCTCATTATCAATGGCAGATTTTCTAATCTTTCTAATCTTCAAGCGCATTGCATCCATCTGGATCTTGTGATCATCAACGACATCGGCGACATGCAACTCTAATTCCATCTTCTCCTTAATTCTTTTCATTTTTTCTTCAAGTAATTGTTTTCTTTTCAACTAAATTTAACCTCTCAACAAGAGGGTCGGTTGGAATTTCTGGTTTACATACCTCCTAGATAAAAACATCTATGTCGCATTGGTCGGCATAATTGTCAAAAACACTAAATGAAACAAATAAGTTATAAAAGATAATATACCACATCCGAATCATAGACTGGACGAGGGCCGACGGGGGCAGATACCAAAAGCATGGAACTATATAATAACAAACAATAATAAAAGTAAGAAATTTATACAAGTATCTATCTAAATCATACAAGTAAGAATTTTTTTATTTTAAAAAGAAGATAAGAACAAGAGGCTCACCATGGTGGTGCCGGCAACGAGATCGGCGCGGATGATCAACAGCGGTGAGGACAGGGACGGGGAAGGCACCCTACACATGTGAAGACTCTAAGAAGTTAATTTTAGCTCAAATTGTGCATCTAAATCAAAAGAACTCCCACATACACTCCTCCACTAAAACCCACAAACCACTCTACTTCTAGAGCATTTGAAATGAGCTAAACTAGAAGTGAGAGATGAAAAGATGAAGTTGCTAACCTTTTAGAACACTTGTGTAGTTGATGCACCGCTAAACCTAGACAAATCTTGGGGAAAATATAGCTTGGAGGTCGAGCTTGGAGAGGAGAAAGCTTAAGTGTGGCTCCGGCATTTCATCGAACACCTCATGTGCATATATACATGCAAAAAACAGAGTAGCCCACACCTCCACCCTTCCATGGCAAAAAGACAGAGGAGATGGGGGGGCGTGGATATATATAGGCAAAACATTAGTCCAGGTTTGTATCTTAAACCGGGACTAATGGTCTACCCTTTCGTCCCGTTTCCAGACACCAACGAGAGCTAAAGGGCAGCAACCCCTGGAAGCAAGACTAAAGGTCCCAACCGAACCGGGACAGATGCCTGTCGAGGCCCGTCCGGCGTCTTAGCCTCACGAACCGGGACTGATGCTCCCATTATTCCCGGTTCGTAACACGACCGAGACTAATGCTCTGATCTACCCAGGACGAAAGCCCTGTTTTCTACTAGTGTTTCAAGACTGGGATTTTCTCCTCAGGTGCTGAAGAGATACACTCTGGGCCCACTCGGTCTTACAATGGCCATCATCACTTGGCCAAGCATAGTGGCTAAGGTGTTAGTCACAAGGACATCGGAATATGTAACGAGAAAAGCGTACAAACCAGTAACGAGGACATCTACGTATTGTGATCGAAGTGTTGATCACATGGATACCATAAAAGTATCGCCTAGATTTTTGTAAAGTATTATGAAGAAAAGAGAATTGTATGCGATAATAAAAGGTTCGCTTGATAAATATCTTCTTTGGCATGTGGGAATTATTATGGGTGTCCAAACCCCGCTAATAATTATTGACCGAAAGGTGTTGCTTACATGTCCACATATGGGCAAACATGTAGGGTCACACACTTAACGACTAGTGGTATGGAAGCGAGCTAGGAGACAATGTAGATGAGAGGATGGGGGTCCAAAAGTGTTCCTGGAGGTCTTCGAAGTGTCCCTGTAATGTTGGGAGTGCCCCAGAAGTGCCGATAATGTACTAGAAGGCCCTGAAGCCACCATAAGGCTCCACAACCTTTCAGAACGTTATGTAAGGGTCCTGGTGGGCTACCCGCTCGGGCCAAGACCCACAAGGGCAAACTGGTCCTGCCCCATAGGGTTTTCTCGGGGGGGGGGGGGGGATGAGGTGAGCCCTTGGATGACTCCACCTCTTGGTTCGGCCAAACCATAGGAGACAACGGCTTTGAGGCGGCCGCGGCTTGATATAGGCAGCAGTGGTAGCTCCGCTTCTGCAGTGCCCGTCTCTGGGAAACACGGCACCAGCGATGTCGCCATGCCCTCCTGCCCGCCGCGCAACTCCAGCTGCTCCGCACCTATCTAGGTACGCCGCCCATCACCGCATGTTCAATCTGCTCTAGAAGGGGTACCCAGGCACCCCCAGGTACTCGTGCCCACATCAGTGCCAATTTAGATGAGGACGCCCGAATCTAAGGCAGGGGCAGCCCGCCACGAGCGATGGAGCGGGCAGCGGCGGGGGAGGCATTGGTCGTGTGCCAAGCACGCGTCAGCGTCGATGGATCTCGGGGACGCGCTCCTCCCACCCGTCATTCCCTCATGACGATGGAGATGGATGCGCAGTGGCTCCACCGCAAGAATGCCAAGGCATTCCGGCTTGCCATCGAGTTGTCGAAGCGCGAGGCATCCATGTAGGCGACGGCCAAGGCGAAGGCGGCCCGGCATGTGAGGAAGCAGGACCACCTTCTCTGGAGGTTGACGGACCAAAGGTGCTCCGACGACTTCGATATGACGGCCGACTGTAGCTCCAGTGTAGCGACCAGACCTCAAACAGTCTGATCTCTGTGCATCAGTGTCATCCCTGGATCGGTAATGCTGACACGCACAGTACTTGAAGGATTTATAACAGAGTAGAAATCACACACTTATTACATCGAATGTCTCAAAAGAGAACTTAATACAAATAATATGGCTTAAGGCCATCTAATAACGATAACAGCGGAAGACTTGGAAGATAAGCGAGTCCATCAACTCCAATGGCATCACTGAGTATAGAACCACGACCTAAAAACTCCTTACTCGTTGTCTGAAAAGTCTGCAACATGAACGTTGCAGCCCGAAATGGGTCAGCACATGGAATATGCTGGCAATGTAATACATAGAGAGTAATGAAAGAACAATGCTATACTACATGCATATATGGCTGGTGGAAAGATATATGGTTACAGTTTTGCATAAAACCAATTTTTTTCCTACTGCAAAGGAATAACATTTTATTTAACTATCATGGTGGTTGTTAAACATTGAGAAGGATACTCCAACTCAATCCCAATTAAGCATCATCATTAAACCCAACAATATTTATTAAGTAACATGATGAGATTCACATGATAATCCAAGTACTAGATACTCAAAACGCCCATAACCGAGGACACAGCTAACCATGATTAGTTTATACACTCTGCAGAGGTTTGCGCACTTTTCCCTGTAAGACTCGATCTCCTCCGCTTGATTTCTTGCACTACATGGTGTTTGAGAAACGGATGATCGAGACACAGTCTTTCAGAAGCATTAACTCTCTACTCCGGGTAGACCGTACCAACCTACATCCCCTACATCTGCTAGTCTACCTCTTCAAGAGCACACGCAACTTAATCAACTATGCTAGAGCCCATAGTAGCTTGCGGCTGCACACGGAAGTTTCTAGCATGAATAATCTCATGATCCTTTTGAGCCTGGGTGGCGGTCCATAGGAAAATCACACGGTATCCCGGGATTTCCAAAAATACAGGCAACACTGGGTTCCCCAGGTGCCTCAGTCCACCCAGATGTGAATTTAAGTTGCCACCTTAAGTAAACCATTAATTTTAAACAATCTCACATCTGTCATGGATACACTCACCAATCCACGTCTACTAGCATAGCATGGCAATATAAGCAAACGTAGAAGTAACTCCCAAAGGTTTGATAATAAACAGGTAATAGGTTCTACCTCATCTACTTCCCAAACCCACATATTAATCAGATCCTAATCATGCAATTGTTTGAGGATTGATCTAATTCAATAAAACTGGGTAGTAAAGAGGTATGATCAAAGTGTTACTTGCCTTACTGATGATCCGTGAAACCTAGAGATTCGAAGTAGCAAGTGGCGCACTCCGGATACTCTATCGCAAACAAACAAGCATACAATAAGCACTCATCTAATGCACAGGTAAAACTCAAATAAAAGATCTAACCAGAAAGTTCAACTTAAGAACTCCGGCTTGCAAAAAGAATCAAATCAAACGAAGCAACAAAAGTTAAACGGCGAAAGAAACAAGCTTCATTTACTAATATGGACCTAAGTCAAATTTTACAGTAGAAAAAACTTGTTTGAGTTGGTTAAATGGAAAGAGGGTTTTGAGACGAAACTCTAGGCGCTTGAATCGCCCGATTCCGATAAACGAGCGAAAAGTTGTACTAAAACAAATAATCGGATCAGAAATCGCGACAAGAAATAATCGCGGAAAATCCGAAAAAAGAAAAACGGCCGAACAGGCTAACAAACGAACGTTCGCTGTCTGCGAAAAAAAAACGAAAATCATTCGTTAAAACGAACGAACGAACGGGCGTTCGCTAAACAACTAAACCGGAAAAAACCGATCTAAAAAAATAAACTGCGGATCTAAAAAGAAAAAACGTACGGTTTTCCGAAGAAAACCGGCGGCGGCGGGCGGCTCTGGCGGCGGCGGCGGGTCGGCGGCGGGGTGGCGGGGTGTGGCGGCGGCGGAATCCGGCGGCGGCGGCGCGATCCGGCGGGGGCGCGATCCCGCGGCGGCGGTGCGGGTCTCGAGGCGGGGCGGGGCGGCGGATAGGGTTTCGGCCCGGGGCGGGCCGTTGGCCTTTAAAGGCCGCCCGGGCGCAGTGTCCAGGTCGGACACGGCCCGGTAAGGCGGTAACCTCTTTTTTTTAACATTATGCGTAGAAAAACAATAAAAAATACTAAACGGAGTCCAAAAATTCCGAAATAAATTTTCTACGTCTTCTAAAATCAAGCCGGACAAGATGGACATTTATTTGGGGCCTAAATGCAATTTTGGAAAACGTGCATGTTTCCTAAATTCAAATAAAATAGCCATAAACTCCAAAATAAAATCTTATTTGATTTTATTATTAAATCCTCAAGATTTCTTTATTTTGGGAAAGTCATTTTATTCCCTCTCTCATATTTTCATAATAGAAATAATTGAAGATAAAATAAATAAAATCAAATGATCATATTTTCAAAATTTGAGAAAACTCAAATTTGAAAACAACGAAATCCCCAACTCTCTCCGTGGTCCTTGTGTTGCGTAGAATTTCTAAGATTGAAGCAAAATGCAATAAAATATGATATACAATGATGATCTATGTATAACATTCCAAATTGAAAATTTGGAATGTTACATCCAGTTTCGACAATGCCGCATCGCTGCACGCCGATGCCTACATGGAGATGTACACACTAGTGCAGAATAGCCTAGCTATGGTGTGGCAAAAAGAACCTTGCTGGCATGCAAGCCCAACGTCACCAACATGGCGCCAATGTTAAAAACTAGTGGTTACGTTGGTGCCCACGTCATTAGTAATTCAGGTGCTTGTGGCGTGCCACGTGTCCCATGCCAGCATTATTATTTCTCACCTAGCGGCATCCCATGTAACACGCACATGAACAATAGTTTTTATAGTTATTTTTTTATTTGCACCACCATATAGCATTTTTCACCTCGATCACATAGGTAATTATATAGACCAGTAGCGGCGCAACGGCCAAACATAGGTAATTATATAGAGAAGATATCTGACAATCATCAATCTAACAAACAGTTGTAGCTAGCGATTAGTCATTATCAACATGCACTACAAACGAACTAATATTTAATACCTAGTTTATTTAAGACTTAGTACCACCATCTATGGCCCAGCGACACACATTCTTTTAAATGATGTTGACGAAGATTATCATCATCAAGTTATGGTGTTTGGTGTTCCTGGTAGTGACTATAACGGCTTATCCAACCTGAAGATTCTTGCCAACGAGGAAATTCTTCCATCCCACCGTGCTTAAGATAGTGAGACCGTCTGTGTCCGCTATGTACACAAATGTGAAGACGGAGCCCCTTGTTGTATGGCGTACTCCAACTAGCCTGATCAGCCTCGATGCCACAACTCAGAGCTAGCCTCTCAGGCAATGTCTGAAGAAAAACATATATAAACATACCAATGATGTCAGTTAAGTAGCCTTGCACATAATCTTGCAAGCATATCATTTGGGTTCGACATAAAAAAAATCCCTACACTGTGACGAATGAACATGTCATGCGCAATTATTAAAAAAAGGATCCACTTCAATTCACATATATCATCGGATTATACACTAAGTATATCATCAGATTCTATGGTAAGCATATCAATCAGGTTGATTCTACACTAATTAAGAATATCAATCAGATTCTACACAAAGCATATCAATCAAATTCTACACAACTAAGCACATCAAGCAAATTCCACACTGAACAAATTACTATACTAAGTAACATACTATGATATGGCGGCCGGTAATATTGGTCCTTGTCCGACGGGTCATGAATGGCACCCGACATAGTCATCACGTGATAGATGGTTGTCCAAGAGGTTGCAAGTCTCATTATTCTTCAGCCTCATTCTCTGGGCAAAGACAACATCATCAAATCAGTCTTCTTCCTCCTCATCCGTGTTGAGATAGATAATAGCCACCCTTTTTCTTCATCCTTTGAAGGAGAAGCGGATCAATTTATATTATCCCTAATGAGACAATTGTGGGTGAGGAAATGATCCCATCCATCTCCTTCCATCTGGGTTATCCTTGGTCATTTCTCGACCTCCAAAGTGTAGGGGCCCTCAGGAGTCTCAAAGACCATGGTGTCTTCAGTCAGCTCATTGAATTCCGTCCTCACATTGCATGGGACGATTTGTGTAACAAAAAACAAAAACACACACAACATTAATGGTAACAGAAAAATAGGCAAATACATCCTATTGGAGAAGAAGGTTTATTGTTATCACTGAAGAAACATAGCACTGCTAGAAGTAGATGCTGAACAGATCCTTAGTAGCAAGCCTGGTGGGGCACCTTCACTTGCATAGTTGACATGGCGGCGGTGGTGGTGGTGTCATTGTACAAAAAGCGTATCAATTTGGACACTACTAAAAAAATTCTACACTAATAAGTATATAATCGGCTTCTACACTAACAACTCAAATTCTACTAAGTGTAATCGGATCCTATACGACTAAATCTAATTCTATACTATAATCTTATACACAAATAAATGGAATCCAGGGATTTCATGGCGTCGGCTGATGAGGAAGGCGCGAGGGGGGGGGGGGGGGATCTCACCTGCTGACACAGAGGTGGTGGTGGTCGTGCTGCTCCGGCGGCGAGGTCCGGAGGTGCTGACGGCAGCACTGGTAGAGAGGGGAAGTGAAAAAGGTGGGGTGAATTAGAATTACTAAGGTTTTGTTTCACTGGGAGAGGTAGATAGAAGATGGATTGGTGCTGGCGTGGGCCTAACAAGCCACACCATAAAAAAGTGTAGCCTACAGAAAAAACTCAGCAAGCATCTATGGCGTGATAAAAAGTACAACGCCGCCACTAAGGTCATAACGATGGTGTACCAAATATGCCAGTGCCACCACTATTTTTGGTTGGAAACGGTGTGCCACCAACTAAAGTTGCGGCTAGCAATTTCTTTACTAGGGGCAGACGCACTAGCGACGGCAAGGGGAAGGGTCGGCCAGGAAATGGCGTTTTCTTTCGCCCTTCTCTGTTTCATCTATATTTTTAGTAGTTTGTAGTATGAGTTTCCACTGTCCGCCGATGAACTTTGATCTTTTGCCTGAGATGAGCTATGATCCGTGGTATTAGATGAATTAAGCATGTTCATCATGTTTATGTGCGTAGCGTTGCATGTGTTGCATGTGTTGCATGTGTTTGGGTTTTGGATATGAGTGACGCGGTTGTGAGAGCATATAAATGTGGCGAGCCCGATCACTGTGCATGGACACGCCCGGGACAAGCGGGGGTTTGAGGGCCCGGATTTGTTGTCCATGGTTGTAGATGCTGACGAGGTGCTAACTGTATTAAAGGTCTTAGCAACTAAACTTTTCAGTAGATAGGTGCTTAGCTTTTCGTTGCTAAGCTCCCTTCATTTAATTAGATGTAGACTCAGAATGTGTTTTCATCTAAGTACACACACTTAACATTGTTTTTTCTGGGGTTGTCACACTACTATCTCTTTTTAATTAACTTTTCACATCAGGAATTTTGCTTAGTTGATAGCCTTAAGGCACGTTTGGTTACCTACATCGTTTTATGCCCTTTTGCATACTTGTCCCAGTTGGGCCTGCTGAGCAAATGCAGGCTAAAAACCAACGTATGCATTTAGTTTGGTTGTCTGCATGTCCTCTCCTGCATCGTAACGATGCCTCTATGCACCGTGTTTGGTTGCTCACATTATATGTGGTCAGATGAGTGCACGATGTTTGGTTGCTTTCAGAGAATATGATTAAGACTTAATAGTTACCCATAACACACAATATTACACTAGAGTGCCTCGGCGACAACAGTAGGCGGTGGTTGCAGCGCCGCGTCCGACATGACGAGCATGGAGTCGCGAGCGAGCAACCTCATCGACGGTGCAGTGAACTATTTGCTAGCGCCATCGCTGCAGAGAAAGTCCGTGTGGAGTAACGAATGGAAGGGCGTTGAGGCAGAGGATGAAGAAGAAAAAATGCAGTGTGCCCGCCATGGTGGCGTCAGTGTAGTAGGATGGGGAGGAGTAGGCCGAAAAGAACGACGATGATGACGGGGCCAGTGTAGTAGGACACGGAGGGGGAGGCTGAGAAGAACGACGATGACGACGACACCATTGTAGTAGGACACGAGCGAGAACGTCGAGAGAAACGATGTCAGTGATGGCTTCGGTGTAGCAGAACGTGGGAGACGACACATAGAGGAACGACGACTGAGCGAGTGTAGTAGGACATGGGAGAGGAGGTTAAGAGGAACGGCACCGACGGTGGCGCTAATGCAACAACACACAACAGGGAACGACGATGGAGGAACGATGACCACGAGAGGAACGTCCACTGTAGTAGGACGCGAGCGAGGAGGCGAGAGGAACGATGACCGCGCGGGTGTAGTAGGACATGGAAGAGGAGGTTGAGAGGAACGACGCCGGCAGTGGCGCTAGTGTAACAGCACGTGCGAGAGGAGCAACGCCGGCGGTGATGCCGGTGTAGCAGGACATGGACAGAGGAGAGGAGACCGAGCTTAAGGAGTGTCATTAACCCAAATCACACATATGCGTATATACTTCACGAGGAAGAAGTCAGATTTAATCATCTACGATCGACGAACCAGAAAATGTGCAACACGAAAGTCGTGTGAAACTGCAAGATGAAGCTACTAATCAAAGGAGATTTCAAATGGGCGACCGTGTGCGACGAATTTGACAAAATTCATCCAAAATAGCTCCAAACATGAACACGAAATTAAACATTTGCGGTTGACGAAACTACGGACTGATCACAAAAATGAAAACATAACATCGATGCACATCTTTTTCATGTAGAGCTTATCTCAAATTAATGCACGGTTGTGTGGATTAGAAGGGACCTAAGAAAGAAGCTTACTGGAGCTGGAAGAAAAAACAATGTACATGATGTGTACTTCTCGCATGCTCTCATGCAAGAGGGCCCACCATGTGCACTCGAAGGTGGCTCGCCTCAGCCTGGCCCTGTAGAAATAGCTCATTTGAGTGTAGGTTGAGAGGTGCTTTGAGTTCCGTGTGGACCAACTTTTCAGTGCGACCCAGATAACCAAATAGGCAAAATAAACATTCCGCGTGGGCCTGCCTAGGCCTAATGCAGATTACCAAACACGTCCTTAGCATCTCTATAAAGCGGAGCATTGGAAGGGGCCACTAATTTCTCAAAAAAAAAAAATGGAAGGGGCCACTAGTACTCGCTCTTGTGAAAGCAGGAGGTGTGCCTGCAATACGTCTCGCTCTTGCCTCCATGAATGGTGTCCCGGAGGCCCCACATGCCATGATCTCCCATTCCCCATGAGCAGAAAGAAAGCTAGTATAGATAGAAGAGCTACAGCTCCTGCAGTCCTGCATCTGCATGGGAACTTAACACGAAGACGACCCATAGCTTCCTCCATCCCTCGCTGTAAATTGCGCGCTCCTGCTCCACGTGCATGCCACCAAATGGCCTCAGAGTTTGGAGCACTCTCAGTTCGAGCAATATGCTTACTATTTTATCTTCTCAAGCACTCTCGGTTCGAGAAATGCAGCACCGGCCTCTTAGTTTGAAGCACCCTATACGATGCTACTGTTCTTTATGGGCGTCGGTGAGGCAGCAGTGCGCCTTCATTAACTCAAAGACTAGCCATCGTGGAAGTAACTTCGGTAGTAACATCGAATCTAAGGCTGGTCACAATGGGCAAGAACATAAACTAGTAACTTACACACTTTCCTAGACTATGTTACTACCTTCATAGTGGGTAGAAACATCTATGTAATGTCATGCAACGATGTAAATGTCAGCAAAAATGGAACCCCTCGTCGACGGCGATCACCGGAGACACGCTTGGAAGGAGAGTGGTT
Source organism: Triticum timopheevii (assembly GCA_963921465.1). Classification (NCBI taxonomy): domain Eukaryota; kingdom Viridiplantae; phylum Streptophyta; class Magnoliopsida; order Poales; family Poaceae; genus Triticum; species Triticum timopheevii. Next base: position 92,078,537 of record OY997271.1, read on the forward strand.
GAACACAGGAGATATGCCGGCGCACAAACACCTTCGCCGCAACTACGGCTCGCCTGTATTCCCGTCGAGCACGAACTCGAAATCACCACAGCGATACATAGGAGGGATCGGGGACTCTTATACACGCGCACAGACATGCAGCCAGCCTCCCACGACCCCACGCGCCACGCTCCCAGCTCGCGCGCTCGCGCGGCCGAGTCTCGCGCCCAGACGTGATCGCTCCTCCACACCGATCGCTGCTTCTAACAGACACACGCACGCACGCACGCACGCACCCCCTACGACGCACACACACACGTCCTAGTCCGCCTGGCTGGGCTCGGTCACGCCTCCAGTGCGCGCACGCACGCGTGCCCTCGACGCGGCCGTCAGGTGCACAAACACCACGACGCAGCCCTGGCTTATTTTGCCCCAACAATCACCCCCTAAGCCATGGCTCAGAGGAGTGCCGGACCGTCGAGGTCGTCACCGGCGTGCGCCAGCAGTGCCTGCTCCGCCGCCGCTGCTTCCTTCTTCGGCCGGGTGCATTCGCGCTTGAAGTGCCCCCTCTGTCCGCAGTTGTAGCAGCGTCCTCGGCGCCCTCTTCCGCTGCCCGACGCCTCGCTCCTCTGGTCGTCGTCGTCGTCCCGAGTGCCGCCTCGCCGGCGCTCCCGAGCGCGCCACTGCTCCATGGTGAGCATGAGCTGCTCGCCGCCACGCTCGCCGCCATCTTGTCCGCGACGTTGCACTCGCTCCTCGAACGCACGCAGCCGCCCGAGCGCCTCGTCGAACGCCATGGTCGCCGTGTCACAGAACTGTTCGATGCCGGCGACGACGGGGAACAAGCGATCCGGGACGGTGTCCAGAAGCTTCTTCACGAGCGCCTCATCGTCCAGCGTCTCCCCCAAGCTTGCGAACCGCGCCGCCATGCCCGCAAGCCGCCCGGCGTACGCGTCCAGGGTCTCGCCATCCTCCATCTTCAGCCGATCAAGCTCGCCGCGCAGCGTCGCCCTCCTCGCCGCGCGCACCCGCTCGGCGCCGACGAAACGCACCTTCAGAGAGTCCCATACCTCTCTGGCGGTGGGCTTCGTCGCCACCGAGAGCAGCACGTCCTCCGACAGCCCCGACAGGAGGAGCGCCCGCGCCGTCTTGCACTTCTTGGCGTTCACCGCCGCGTCGCCCACCGGCGCCATCGCTTCCCACAGCGCGTGGGCATCAAGGATCGCCTGCGCCTTGATCGCCCACACGGTGTAGCCATCCGGCGCGAGCACCGGCATCCCCATAGCCACCGATCCGCCCGTGCTGCCTCCGCTGCCGTGTGGAACCAATGCCATGACCTCCGGCGAGCTCCTCCAAACCTGATGCTCTGATACCAAATGTCAGCAAAAATGGAACCCCTCGTCGACGGCGATCACCGGAGACATGCTTGGAAGGAGAGTGGTTGAACACAGGAGATATGCCGGCGCACAAACACCTTCGCCGCAACTACGGCTCGCCTGTATTCCCGTCGAGCACGAACTCGAAATCACCACAGCGATACACAGGAGGGATCGAGGACTCTTATACACGCGCACAGACATGTAGCCAGCCTCCCACGACCCCACGCGCCACGCTCCCAGCTCGCGCGCTCTGCGCGCACCCACGCGCTCGTGCGGCCGAGTCTCGCGCCCAGACGCGATCGCTCCTCTGCACCGATTGGTGCTTCTAACAGATACACGCACGCACGCACGCACCCCCTATGACGCACACACACACGTCCTAGTCCGCCTGGCTGGGCTCGGTCACGCCTCCAGCGCGCGCACGCACGCGTGCCCTCGACGCGGCCGTCAGGTGCACAAACACCACGACCCAGCCCTGGCTTATTTTGCCCCAACAATAGACTCATTGTTTCTTGGAGTGTGTGATGTTCCGGTAACTTAGCTAGTTACCACAAGCACCTCTCTCTTCATTAAATATGTGCCACATAAGCAAAGTTGTATTGGAGTGTGTGATGTTACTCCTAAGTTCCTCCCCATTGTGACCAGCCTAACTCAACAAATTTGCTTATGTGGCAATGAGTTAATGAGAAGAGATGTAGTACTAGTAACTTAGCTAGTTACTGTAACATCACATGTCAAAATGCAATATGAGTCTATAACTTAATAAATGAAGCTTTGCATATTACCACACTTATGTTACTACCCACAATTGAGGTAGTAATATAGTCTAGGGATATGTGTATGTTACTAGTGTATGTTACTCTCTATTGTGGGTTTCTTTGTTTGATCGGAAAATATGGTGATTCAACGTTCGGAATATGCATTTTTGACGCTAGTTGTCATGAGCCATAGGATGCCCACTGATGCGAAGATGCAGGGCTCAATGATGGATCCTGATAGACGCGAAATACACTTTGATGGCATCTTTGACTTTTTTGGAGAAGAGGCCAGAGCCTGACTTTATAAATAAAGCCACCAGACAGAGTCACAACCAACGACAAAGAAGCACCACACAGCAAGGGCAGAGTATCAACCAGAACCACACAGGCTAAAGCATAACGTACATGGCTCCCAGGCCAGTACACGACACGCAGGCCGGAGAAACTAAAGACAGCAAAATCAGGGCCAACCAGTCCTAACTGCCGGCTTGAAGTGGAGAGAGGGAAATAGCAGAAGCCTGAATCTTGGATACTATCACATCGAACGCATCTCTGTCCTCCTCCTTAGTCAATAATCTCCACTGCTGCAAGAATATGCAAGTTTTAAATAAGCAATCAGCAGGTTTAGCAGGAAAAACATGTTCAATTGTAAACTTGTTTCTTGTCGTCCAATGAGTCCAGCACATTGCTGCCAATCCCACCCAAAACATTCTTCTCTGGGCCCCAACCAGATTGATGGCCAAGAGTCGAAGGTCTGAGAAGGAGGAAGGTCTCCAAGAAACATGCAACCATGATCTGATATAGCACCAGAAGAGTTTACCCAAAACACACTTAAAGAAAATATGCTTTGTGTCCTCTCTTTGCCCACAAAGGGCACATCGGTCAGAGCTAGGGCCATTGCGTTTGCGGATCTGATCACCGGCCGGCAACCGCCCGCGAGAAGCTTGCCAGAGGAAAATCTTGATCTTAGGAGGGATGCGAGTCCTCCAGATCCACTTGAATTTGGAAGTGTTGGAGCCAGAAATCAGTTTTCCATGTAAAGATTTCACGAAAAAATAGCCAGAAGAGGAGTGGGGCCAAACCACTGAGTCCTCCTCCTCCAAGAGCACAGGGAAGAGAGCAACAAGGTGCTGCCAGTCAACCAACTCTTTAGGAGAAAGAGAACGCCGCAGCTGCAGGTCCCAATTATTGGCAGAGAGCTCAGAGATAGAGATCTCAGGGCCAGGGCAGTAAGAGAAAAGAACATGAAAATAGTTCGCCAGCGTAGTCGAGCCGCACCACCAGTCAAGCCAGAATCTAGTGGATCTGCCATTGTGAACAACTAATTTGACAAGGCCTTGAAGGATAGGCCTAAGCTTAACAAGGTCTTTCCAGAACTGAGAAGCACCCGTGGCGCGAGCAAACATAGGACTAGAGGAAGGCAAATATTTAGCTTTGAGGATGTTGTACCATAGAGGTTTATCCGAGGTGGTGGTCATAATCTTCCACCACCATTTGATGACCAAGCATTTGTTCATGACCAGAGTGTTAATAATACCCAGCCCCCAGGCTCTTTGGTCTGCAAATAAGGTCCCATTTAATCATGCGATACTTGCGTTTGTTATCAGCTGCGTTCCAGTAGAAGGCACCTCTATGTTTATCAAACCCAACATGAGTGCCATTTATAAGTAGATAGAATCCCATCACAAACATAGAGAGGGAAGAGAGACAAGCATTAATAAGGGCTACTTTACCAGCCTGAGTATTATATCTACCCCTCCAGGGCATGACGCGATTGCCAACTTTAGCCACCGTAGGCGCAAAGTCTTTGGCCAAGAGTTTGTCAGAAGTTATAGGTAGACCAAGATACTTAAGAGGGAAGGAGCCAAGAGAGCAATTCAGTAAATGGGCAACACGCAAGGCCTCTGTATCCGATACCCCAGTGACGATGACTTCACTTTTGGCAAAGTTAAATTTTAGACCAGAAAGTGCCTCGAAGCAGAGAAGGAGAAATTTGAGGTGGGAGAGGCACTGGTCATTAAGTTCCACCATAATAATCGTATCATCAGCATACTGAAGGTGAGTAATCCCTTGAGGAATGAGATGGGAACTAACAGGAGTAATGTGACCAGCCCCGGTGGCCCTGGACAAAATATTAGAGAGGGCATCCGCCATGAAGTTGAAGAGGATGGGAGAAGCCGGGTCGCCTTGTCTAAGGCCTCTAGTGTTCTTAAAGAAGTTTCTAACTTTCCCATTTACATAGATGGCATTGTGGCCACCCGCGACCAACTGCATAATTCGATGGACCACACCACCGTCGAAGCCTTTAGAAAGAAGCACTTGTCTTAAGAAGCCCCAGCTCATAGAGTCATAGGCCTTTTCAAAGTCCAATTTACGAATAACAGCCTTGCTACCTGATTTGTGGATATCGTGGATGATCTCATGCATGCAGAGTACCACATTGAGGATAAAACGACCTTTGACAAAGGCAGATTGAGAAGGAGAAAGGGTGCGGTGAGCCACAGGAGTAAGACGAGTGGCCAGGCACTTGGCAGGGAACTTGGCAAAGTCATTGATAAGAGCAATAGGCCTAAACTGGGATATGAGTTCCACGCCCTTAATTTTAGGAATGAGAGAGATAACCACATAGTTGAGTCTAGAAATGTCCACCATCCCCAAACAAAACCCTTGAATAATCGCATAAATAAGTGTCTTGAGCTAAGACCAGAAAGTTTTAAAGAAAGGAATGGAGAAGCAATCCGGGCTAGACACAGAATTAGTGTTAGCTTTGGTAACAGAGTTAAAAATCTCCTCCTCAGAGAAAGGTAGTATAAGAGCAAGGTTCTCATCCAGGGACACCCTGTCCCCTTGGTTCCAGAAGGTAGAGGAGATTCTAAACCCCTGATCAGGTTTGGCAGAAAGGAGGGAGGAGAAGAAATTGACTACGTGATTCATGATGGTGCCTTGGTCTGAAATTCTAACCCCATCGATCATCAAGCTGTCAATCAAGCATCTACACCGTCTCCCATTGGCAATGTCAAAGAAGTAAGCAGTGGGGGAATCTCCTTTAAGCATCCAATTGATCGTGCCCCTTTGGCGCCAGTAGATTTAAGCAAGGCGATGCAGCTGCACCAATGAATGCTCAAGATAAAAGCGCAGGGACAATTCAAAATCTGAGAGCCCAGAGGAGTCAGCTCGAGAATCTAGAGCATCAATCTGAGACGAAAGGAGGGCCTTATCTCTGTGCTCCTGCGCCGCATGATTACGAGACCAGCCACGAAGGAATTTACGCAAGGAATACGAGCAGTGGTGCCAATCATCCATAGGACCAAAGGAGCGACGAGCCGTCGTAAGCAGATTCGAGATTTCAGAGGCGAGGAGGTCACGAAAGCCATCAATCAGAAGCCAAGAGGCATCGAACTTGAACCGAGGAGGGGTGTGGGCGCAATGGAGCCCATCGTCAAGGATGAGCCAAGCGTGATCCGAGCCTACAGTAGCCTTTGTTTTGAGAGTAGCAAGCGAGAAAAGGGTGTCCCAGCTCGAGAAGACAAAGACACGATCAAGGACAGAGCGAATAGGGGAAACCTGATGATTAGTCCAAGTGAACCTACAACACACCCTAGGAATCTCACGAAGAGCACATGAACTAATAAAGTCATTAAAAGCATCAGCCAGAGGCCAGGAAAAGTTGTTGGTGTTCTTATTAGTCGGATAACACAACAAGTTAAAATCACCACCAACCAGGAGGGGGAGGGTGCAAGACTCCACCTTGTTGGAAATTTCGTCCAGGAATAGGAGGGAAAGGGAATGATCAGCCGGGCCGTAGACCACCATGACTTCCCAAAGCGTATTGAGTTGGCAGTGAAATACAACAGAGCTGGCCCAAAAAATACCATGATCGAAGGCTACAAAGTCAAAACTTCACACTTAGAGCCTATAACAATGCCACCCGAGTGGCCTGAGGGAAGCAAATTCCAATCAAAACGATCAGCACCCGCAACTGCGGAAAGCTCGTGGGGGCAAAGGAGGGTTTAAAAGTCTCAACCAGACCGATCACATCAATATTATCACCCCTGACGACGTCTTTGAGTAGGTCCCGACGCCCCCGAGCCCCGAAACCTCTCACATTCCAAAATATAGCTTTCATTTGAAGGACAAGTTTTTAATACGTAAGCTCGACCTGCAGGGTGCCAAGCAGCGTTTAGCACGTTCAGGGGCACCCGGGGAGCAGTAGCACTAGCTGTCCCCCCCCCTCCCAAACCCACTTCGGCCACAATCGAAGGAGCGGGAGGAGCCGCCGCAATATCTTTTGCTTTGGCAATCACAGCCTGGGCCACCTTGTTGGCCCTAATCAGAGCAAGCAGAGAGGATGGAGACCCAACATTATGATCAAGCGAAATACCAACATCCGTGAGCACCTTTGTCAAATGATCATCCGAATAGGAGGGAATAACAAGCCTAATAGGGGAGGGGGTAGAATTCAAAGAAAGCGTCGAGGAAGGGGCTGGAAGAGTACCTAAAGCCGGGAGGTCACGAGCAGCCGCATGACGAGCAGCCTTGTCCTCCACCAGCACTCCTCTGTCGTGAATCTGACCACTCTTGCGTGATGTTGATGAAGGGGAGCGGATCGGAGCAGAACGCGGCACCTCCGGAGAAATCTGGCCAGCCGCATCACCCATGTCAGCGTTTATGAGGCGACAGAGCCCCGCCATGGAAAGCTTGGTGCTCGAAGAGGCCCGGCTGCGGGCCGAGAACTTCCGAACAGAAGATTTGCGCTTGGGAAGGGAGCCAATAGGAGCACGAGGTGGGGAGGCAGGAAGATCCTCAATGCCAGAGAGAGATGGCGAGCCCGGACAGACCGACAGGTTGGAACAGGCCCCAGAAACAGGCGTGCCGGCCAGGGGGGCAGCCGGGGCAGCCTGTTCCGATAGCTTCTCCGCTACCACATCCTTCCCAACATCTTTGCTCTTTAGGGCATTGTCTTTGAAGAGCTCACTGGATTTCGAGCCCATTCCATCCCATTCAGAGGCCGTGAAGTTAAAATGAGAGCCTCCGCTCATGTTGGCAGCATCATCACCACCTCCACCACGGTTCACATCCGAAGGAGGAGGTGGAGGAGGAGGAGAATTGGGGTTGGCGCCACCCTCCAGGCGGACTCGCAATCTGAAGCCTTCATACGAAGGGAAGACATCGACAGATCCATGAATACAAAGAGGGTCCATCGCCCAATGCTTGAGACGGACGGGGCCAAGGACAGAGAGGGACTCCGGATCAACCATGATAGGCTTACTGATACGTCTCCAACGTATCTATAATTTTTGATTGTTCCATGCTATTATATTACCTGTTTTGGATGTTTATGGGCTTTACTTTACACTTTTATATCATTTTTGGGACTAACCTACTAACCGGAGGCCCAACCCGTTTGCTGTCTTTTTGCCTATTTCAGTATATCAAAGAAAAGGAATATCAAACGGAGTCCAAACAGAATGAAACCTTCGGGAGTGTGATTTTTGGAACGAACGTGATCCAGAGGACTTGGAGTGCAAGTCAAGAAGCAATCGAGGAAGCCACGAGGGTGGAGGGCGCCCCCCCAATAGGGCGCACCCCCTATCTCGTGGGCCCCTCGGGCATCCACCTGCGTACTTCTTCCTCCTATATATACCCATATACCCCGAAACCATCAAGGGAGCCACCAAAGAAATATTTCCGCCACCGTAACCTTCTGTATCCGCGAGATCCCATATTGGAGCCGTCGTCGGTGTTCTGCCGGAGGGGGAATGCACCACGGAGGGCTTCTACATCAACACCATAGCCCTTCTGATGAGTTGTGAGTAGTTTACCACAAACCTTCTGGTCCATAGTTATTAGCTAGATGGCTTCTTCTCTCCTTTTGGATCTCAATACCATGTTCTCCCCCTCTCTTGTGGAGATCTATTCGATGTAACTCTTTTTGCGGTGTGTTTGTCGAGATCCGATGAATTGTGGGTTTATGATCAAGTTTATCTATGAGAAATATTTGAATCTCCTCCGAATTCTTTTCTGTGTGATTGAGTTATCTTTGCAAGTCTCTTCGAATTATCGGCTTGGTTTGCCCTACTAGATTGATCTTTCTTGCCATGGGAGAAGTTCTCAGCTTTGGGTTCAATCTTGCGGTGTCCTTTCCCAGTGACAGCAGGGGCAGCAAGGCACGTATTGTATTGTTTCCATCGAGGATAAAAAGATGGGGTTTATATCATATTGCATGAGTTTATCCCTCTACATCATGTCATCTTTCTTAATGCGTTACTCTGTTCTTATGAACTTAATACTCTAGATGCATGCTAGATAGCGGTCGATGTGTGGAGTAATAGTAGTAGATGCAGGCAGGAGTCGGTCTAATTGTTACGGACGTGATGCCTATATACATGATCATGCCTAGATCATCTCATAATTATTCGCTTTTCTATCAATTGCTCGACAATAATTTTTCACCCACCGTAATACTTATGCTATCTTAAGAGAAGCCTCTAGTGAAACCTATGGCCCCCGGGTCTATTTTTTATCATATACGCTTTCAATCTACTTTTATTTGCATCTTTACTTTTCCACCTTCTTCTTCACTAACAGCACAGGTGAAGCAAAGGGGCTAGTAGAGGATTGTATCAGTGAATTCTTCAGCAATTCCTCAATTCTCAATCTCAGCCTTTTGCAGATGTGAGTATCCGTATGGCTTCAGGTCTGGCCCATTCCTCAAAAGATGTTTTTACAGGATCCCTATCCACAACAATTTTTACTTCTGGTTCCGGCGAACGAATAATCATTAAGTCCTCCTCTTTCCGGCCAAGGAAGGCCTTTTTAGATTATTAATATTCTGACTGCTTTTCACTCTTGTCTAGATCTTGCTTTTGCTTAGAGGGCAGGCCGCAGGACAAAGCAAGAGCTTGAATGCGAGGGGCGCCTATATCACAAAATACCAAAAATATATTTATCTTATCATATTATCTCTATCAGATCTCACTTTCGCAAGTGGACGTGAAGGGATTGACAACTCCTTTATCGCGTTGGTTGCGAGTTCTTTGTTTGTTTGTGTAGGTTCGTGGGACTTGTGAGGAGCCTCCTACTGGATTGATACCTTGGTTCTCAAAAACTAAATCAAATACTTATGCTACTGTGCTGCATCACCCTTTCCTCTTCAAGGAAAACCAACGCAAGCTCAAGACGTACCAAGAAGGATTTCTGGCACCATTGCCGGGGAGGTCTTGGCTCAAGTCAAGACATACCAAGTACCCATCACAAACTCATCTCCCTTGCATTTACATTATTTGCCATTTGCCTCTCGTTTTTCTCTCCCCCACTTCACCATTGCCATTTTATTCGCCCTTCTTCTGTTCGTCTTTTCGTTTTATTTGATGTCTTACTTGGCTCGTTTGCTCGTTTGGTTGGAATAGTTGTTTATTTATTGCTAAACAGAGAACCTAAGATCTATGGATCCTCATCCGCTTGCTAATCTTTTTAAGAGATCCAATTATGATGAACCAGTTGCTAGTGAGTTTTGTGCACTAGATTATCTTTATAAAGTTTTGCTTGAAATTCGTGAATCTGGAAATTGTGATGAAGAAATTTATAAAGAGATTCATGATGGCTCCTTGAATAAAAAGCATGATTGCAATGATTTTACTATAAATTCTCTTGATGTCAATTGTGCTAATAATATGCAAAACCCTAAGCTTGGGGATCCTAGTTTTGCTATGTCTACTAGTTGTTGCAATGATCATGATTGGGATGATTCTTCTTGTAATCTTGAAAATTTATTTAAGCCCCATGATGAATATGAGATTGATAATAGTGTTTGCAATAATATTGAAAGTGGGTTTGGAAGAGTGTTAACTTTAGATCCCACATATTTGGAGTATGTTCAATCTTATGATATTTTTGATAAAAGTGGGTTTGGAGTGGTCATGACTTTAGTTAATGTTAATCCCACTATTTTGGAAGAGTGTCAACTTTGCAGGCATGTGGATCGTGTTGAGAATATGTTATGTGATAGCTATTTTGTTGAATTTTCTTATGATCCCACATGTAATTATTATGATAGAGGAAAATATGGTTGTAGAAATTTTGATGTTACTAAATTACCTCTCTTCATGTTGAGATTCCTATCATCTCTTTGTTCTTCCTTGCATATGCTAGTTTTTGCTTGCCGTAATAATTTGTTTGCTTACAAGATGCCTATGCATAGGAAGTATGTTAGACTTAGATGTGTTTTTCACATGCTTTATGATGCTCTCTTTATGCTTCAATTCTTGTCTTTCATGTGAGCATCATTGAAATCTCAATGCCTAGCTAAAAAGGCTTTAAAGAAAAGCGCTTATTGGGAGACAACCCATTATTTTTCCTTGCTGTTATTTAATAAAAGTTGCATCTGTTTCTGTTTAGATGTGTTTTCTTGTTTTATTTAGTGTTTGTGCCAAGTAGAACCTATAGGATAACCTATGATATGAGTTAATTTGATTCTGCTGGAAAACAGAAACTTTGCGCTCACGAGAAAAAATTCAATAAATCACAGAAACGTGATTTTCCATTGATTCGTTTTGCTGTAGATCAATAGACAATTTTTTTAGGACGTTCTATTTTGCTACAGACTATTCTGTTTTTGACAGATTCTGCCTTTCGTGTGTTGTTTGCTTATTTTGATGCATCTATGGCTAGTATGTAAGGGTATGAACCATAGAGAACTTGGAATATAGTAGGTTTAACACCAATATAAATAAAAAATGAGTTCATTACAGTACCTTATGTGGTGGTTTTTCTTTCTTTCACTAACAGAGCTTATGAGATTTCCTGTTGAGTTTTGTGTTGTGAAGTTTCCAAGTTTTGGGTAAAGATTTGATGGACTATGGAATAAGGAGTGGCAAAAGCCTAAGCTTGGGGATGCCCATGGCACCCCAAGATATTCAAGAATAGCCAAAAGCCTAAGCTTGGGGATGCCCCGGGAAGGCATCCCCTCTTTCGTCTTCGTTCATTGGTAATTTTACTTGGAGCTATATTTTTATTCGCCACATGATATGTGTTTTGCTTGGAGCATCGTGTATGATATTAGTCTTTGCTTTTTATTTTACCACAATCAGCCTTGCTGTACACACCTTTTGGGAGAAGCCTACTTGATTGAAATTTGTTAGAGTACTCTATGTGCTTCACTTATATCCTTTGAGCTAGATAACTTTTGCTCTAGTGCTTCACTTATATCTTTTAGAGCATGGCGGTGGCTTAATTGTGAAGAAATTATTGATCTCTCATGCTTCACTTATATTATTTTGAGAGTCTTTTAGAACAACATGGTATTTTCTATGGTTATAAATTTGGTCCTAGAATGATGAGCATCCAAGTTGGGTATAATAAAAACTATCATAGAAAGTAAATTGGATGCTATGATCAATTTGATACTTGATAATTGTTTTGAGATATAGATGTGGTGATATTAGAGTCATGCTAGTTGGGTAATTGTGAATTTAAAGAATACTTATGTTGAAGTTTGTGATTCCCGTAGCATGCACGTATGGTGAACCGCTTTGTGATGAAGTTGGAGCACAATTTTGTTTATTGATTGTCTTCCTTATGAGTGGCGGTCGGGGACAAGCGATGGTATTTTCCTACCAATGTATCCCCCTAGGAGCATGCGCGTAGTACTTTGTTTTCAATGACTTGTAGATTTTTGCAATAAGTATATGAGTTCTTTATGACTAATGTTGAGTCCATGGATTATACGCACTCTCACCCTTCCACCATTGCTATCCTCTCTTGTGCCGCGCAACCTTCGCCGGTGCCATACACCCACCATAATCCTCCCTCAAAACAGCCACCATACCTACCTATTATGGCATTTCCATAGCCATTCCGAGATACATTGCCATGCAACTTTCCACTGTTCCGTTTATTATGAAACGCATCATCATTGTCATATTGCTCTTTGCAAGATCATGTAGTTGACATCGTATTCGTGGCAAGGCCACCTCATAATTTTTCATACATGTCACTCTTGATTCATTGCATATCCCGGTACACCGCCGGAGGCATCTATATAGTCATATCTTGTTCTAAGTATTGAGTTGTAATCATGAGTTGTAGATAAATAAAAGTGTGATGATCTTCATTATTAGAGCATTGTCCCAGTGAGGAAAGGATGATGAAGACTATGATTCCCCCACAAGTCAGGATGAGACTTCGGACTTTATAAAAATAAAAGAGGACAAAGAAGCCCATGAAAAAAGAGGCCAAAGAAGACCACCAAAAAGAAAAAAAAAAGAAAAAAAGAAAGGAAAAATGAAAGGAAAAAATAATGAGAGAAAAAAAGAGAAGGGACAATGCTACTATCTCCTTTTCCATACTTGTGCTTCAAAATAGCACCATGGTCTTCATGATAGAGAGTCTCTTATGTTGTCACTTTCATATACTAGTGGGATATTTTCATTATAAAATTTTGCTTGTATATTCCAATGATGGGCTTCCTCAAAATGCCCTAGGTCTTCGTGAGCAAGCAAGTTGGATGCACACCCACTTAGTTTTTTTTATTGAGCTTTCATACATTTATAGCTCTAGTGCATCCGTTGCATGGCAATCCCTACTCACTCACATTGATATCTATTAATGGGCATCTCCATAGCCCGTTGATACGCCTAGTTGACGTGAGACTATCTTCTCCTTTTTGTCTTCTCCACAACCACCCTTCTATTCCACATATTGTGCTATGTCCATGGCTCATGCTCATGTATTGCGTGAAAAATTGAAAAAGTTTGAGATTACTAAAGTATGAAACAATTGCTTGGCTTGTCATCGGGGTTGTGCATGATTAAATACTTTATGTGATGAAGATAGATCAACGGCAAGACTATATGATTTTGTAGGGATAACTTTCTCTAGCCATGTTATTTTGAGAAGACATGATTGCTTTATTAGTATGCTTGAAGTATTACTATTTCTTATGTCAATATGAACTTTTATTTTGAATCATTTGGATCTGAACATTCATGCCACAATAAAGAGAGATACATTGAATTATGCTAGGTAGCATTCCACATTAAAAATTCTGTTTTTATCATTTACCTACTCGAGGATGAGCATGAATTAAGCTTGGGGATGCTTGATAAGTATCCAACATGTCTATAATTTTTGATTGTTCCATGCTATTATATTACCTGTTTTGGATGTTTATGGGCTTTACTTTACACTTTTATATCATTTTTGGGACTAACCTACTAACCGGAGGCCCAGCCCGCATTGCTGTTTTTTTTTTGCCTATTTCAGTATATCGAAGAAAAGGAATATCAAACGGAGTCCAAACGGAATGAAACCTTTGGGAGCATGATTTTTGGAACGAACGTGATCCAGAGGACTTGGAGTGCAAGTCAAGAAGCAATCGAGGAAGCCACGAGGGTGGAGGGCGCCCCCCCCCTATAGGGCGCGCCCCCTGTCTCGTGGGCACCTCGAGCATCCACGGACGTACTTCTTCCTCCTATATATATACCCATATACCCTGAAACCATCAAGGGAGCAATCGAAGAAATATTTCCGCCACCGTAACCTTCTGTATCCGCGAGATCCCATCTTGGAGCTGTCGCCGGTGTTTTGCCGGAGGGGGAATCCACCATGGAGGGCTTCTACATCAACACCATAGCCCTTCCGATGATTTGTGAGTAGTTTACCACAGACCTTGGGGTCCATAGTTATTAGCTAGATGGCTTCTTCTCTCTTTTTGGATCTCAAAACCATGTTCTCCCCCTCTCTTGTCGTTATCTATTCGATGTAACTCTTTTTGTGGTGTGTTTGTTGAGATCCGATGAATTGTGGGTTTATGATCAAGTTTATCTATGAGAAATATTTGAATCTCCTCTAAATTCTTTTATGTGTGATTGAGTTATCTTTGCAAGTCTCTTCGAATTATTGGTTTGGTTTGGCCTACTACATTGATCTTTCTTGCCATGGGAGAAGTCCTTAGCTTTGGGTTCAATCTTGCGGTGTCCTTTCCTAGTGACAGCAGGGGCAGCAAGGCACGTATTGTATTGTTGCCATCGAGGATAAAAAGATGGGGTTTATATCATATTGCATGAGTTTATCCCTCTACATCGTGTCATCTTTCTTAATGCGTTACTCTGTTCTTATGAACTTAATACTCTAGATGCATGCTGGATAGCGGTCGATGTGTGGAGTAATAGTAGTAGATGCAGGCAGGAGTCGGTCTACTTGTTACGGACGTGATGCCTATATACATGATCATGCCTAGATAATCTCATAATTATCCGCTTTTCTATCAATTGCTCCACAGTAATTTGTTCACCCACCGTAATACTTATGCTATCTTGAGAGAAGCCTCTAGTGAAACCTATGGCCCCCGGGTCTATCTTTTATCATATACTCTTTCAATTTACTTTTATTTGCATCTTTACTTTTCCAATCTATATCACAAAATACCAAAAATATATTTATCTTATCATATTATCTCTATCAGATCTCATTTTCGCAAGTGGCCGTGAAGGTATTGACAACCCCTTTATCGCGTTGGTTGCGAGTTCTTTTTTTGTTTGTGTAGGTTCGTGGGACTTGTGAGGAGCCTCCTACTGGATTGATACCTTGATTCTCAAAAACTGAGGGAAATACTTACGCTACTGTGCTTCATCACCCTTTCCTCTTCAAAGAAAACCAACGCAAACTCAAGACGTAGCACTTACCGATCAAGACACCGAAGGCCATCACAAATTCAGCAGAGCACAAAGTAGGGGGAATATCATCCACGAGGACCCAGGTTTCTGAGAGGGGGGATATCGGCTTGGCGCCATTAGAAGCCGCCTTCACTGACACAACAAGCTGGTTGGGAGGTAGAGTAAAACTTATGCAAGATGAGATCATCTTGAGGCTACTTTTGGAGGGGAATGCCGCATCGAATTCAAAGTCAGAGAGCTGCCAGATCTGCCAATCCTAGCCTCCGTCATCCCATAGCTTGAGTTCATCCAGGAGGGTCTGGAGAGAGATTTTGTGATCTTTTATGGAGATGATAGCAGCATTGGACAACACAGGGGCCACTGCCACCTGAGGGATCTCGCTGTCAAGGGCATAGACAGAGCACCCAGGGAGGCCTTGACCGTAGAGCTTATAGGAAGCAGGTTTACGACGGTTCTGACAGTCCACTGTGAGGTGGCCATCTTCTCTGCAAATAAGACAGAAAGGTGGATTGGAGCAACGGGACTGGAAATGGCCGGGCTGGTGGCAAGCAAAGCAGGAGAGGTTAGGGTTGGGTGGTTGGGGAAGCGGAGGGGACGGATGAGCCAGCAGAGGAGGGGGAGGGGGCAAGATCCCTTCTCCCCGGGCAGCAGAAGATGAGCCGGGGCTGGATGCCGAGAACGACGGCCAAAGGCACCACATCCAGCGCCCCTAGGCGCCATCGGGCACCCGCCGGGCCCCAATGAGGGGCCAGAGGAGCGACCACCACCATGAGCCAGGGGGAGCGAACCACGCAAAGGAGGAGGGGGACGAGAACCAGGACCAGAGCCGCCGCCAGCCGCCGCGGCCTCCCAGGGGTCGACCCCAGATCCGCCTGATCTGGGGGCCTCCGACCCCGAAAACGCCGCGGACGCCGCAGCCGACCGAGCGCACTCATCCTTCTGGATCCACTCAGGCCTCGCTGCCCAGGCCTCGCGGTCGTGGGCCACTTGTGACCGAGCCGCCTGCTCGGCCTCAAGCTTCAAATGGAGGGACGCCTCGAGCTCCAGATCCACCGCCCCGTCGCCCGAGTCCTGCCGCCACTGCTTCTGGTCCGACATGGCCTCACTTGAGGAGCCACGGGAATGATCCATGGCCACAATAGCCGTGAAGGAGAGAGAGAGCGGTGGGGGGGGAGGGGATCTGCGGTAGAAAGGGATGCGGAGGCGGAAGTGACGCAGATCAGATCGAGAGGCAGGAAACCCTAGGAATGGAGGGGCGGAACCCTTGCAGACCCATAAATATCCGGTGCACGCCAGGCCTGGAGGGGCCACACAGGCCGGGCTCGCAAGAGGGGGAGGGGGCCACTGGGCCAAAATAGGCCCAGGGCCCAGAATGGAGAGAGGAGGGAAATCACAAGCAGATGTCAGCGGAGGCGGCCCAACTGGAACGGACGGCCCAGACAGGGCCAAAGTGGGTCGAGCCAGGGGCCCACAAGCCTCCTGCTCGGGAACACGATCTAGGGTTTGAGGCGAGGGAGGAGCGGCCGTTGCCGCCGCCAGCAGCGCCTGGCCCAACCTGATCGCCGGCGACGAGGACGGAGGGGAGCAAGAAGGACACACCATACCACCTTCCCGCACAGGGGCAGCCCCAAAAGCAGCATGGTCCCGCGAGGAGATCGTCCCTGAACGGCTCCGCCGACAACCATGCCCATCCTAGAACCAACCAGATCCAACCGCTGCATCAAAGAGCACTGGACGACCGCGCCCACCCGGGGCAAATTTCCAGACGCGCTCCGTCGGCCCCGACCTCATCGGCGGTTCCATAGCAGGAGGAGAAGCAGTGGCGAGAGGGGGAAGGTCAAAATTGGAGTCAGAATCAGCCTCGCCCCCATCAGCAGATAAGGCCCAGAATTTTTTGTCGGAGCCAGATCCAAGGGTGGGAGGACGAGGAGGGGATCCATGGGAAGAGGGAGGGAAGCACCGAAAGAAGAGGCCGGCGCCAGAGACGGAGGGGAAGCACGGGGGGAGGAGGAAGCAGGGGCGGCCCGCGGTTGCCGGAGGGAGCAGGACGATGGGGTGGGTGGGGAGGTGGAGCACGGGAGGGGAGAGGAGAGCCATCATCAGACCCTTCAGCAGCAAGACTTCCTTTCGGAGGTCCCCCAGGTCTAGGGTTTATCCAATGTCCCATGGCATCTTTGACTTAACTCTTAAATAAAATACTCTCTCCATCCAAAATTACATGACGCTTAAAAGATTATATCTAGACACTAGATACATCCATATGAGCGTCAAGTAATTCCGGGCGAAGGAAGTATCATATAATTTTAATTTTCAAGAACTCATGTCCAAACAAATTTGGGTTTTTATCATGTATGCCACTAGTTGTGTGTTACTACTCACTTTTGTCACTAGGAATTTCAGCTGCTCGAAAATGACATCGCTCTGTTTGATGCATGCTAAAAAATGCCACTAGACACAGCCCATTTACCATGTTATATGACCAAAATACCCATGGGTCAACATGTCTACTCTCCCTCTATCTTACTATGATAAAGTATGGGTCCCACTTGGTCCCCAACAACGTTCTTATTTCCCACTAAAATTATTCGCTTGCTTACTCCAAACAAGTGGGGCCCACATTTATCGCTGTGAGATAGAGCGAGCTAACACATGGATGTAGTGGTAGTTTGGTCATATAACATGGTCAACGAGTTTGGCCTGACATTAATGGTGTCTAATGACATTTTTTAGCAAACATGTAACTGAATGATGGCATTTTTTAGGTGTTTAATAGCATTTTTCAGCAGTTGTAACTTTTAATGGCAAAACCAAGTAGTGGGACACAACTAGTGGCATAAATGATAAAAACCCAACAAATTTTTTTTAGCGGCATTAACCTTTTGAAAAATTTATAGAAATAATTCTACTTTCATATCTACAACAATGATGCCTGGTCTGACAGTTTCTTTTCCAAACCATGCATGAGAGCTGCATATGTATAACGTATATAGAAGGACGAAAAACACCTATACAAATCATAACATAGGAAAAAATAGGTCAATGCCCTAAAAAACAAAAGGAGCACGCCCACGGAGAAAAAGATCTAAACCCTAGACTTAACCAGTCAGCCAATCATCTGGATGAACAAACTTGTGGTTGCTAGCGATAACCCAAAGTTTAGCTTCAACTTGGCCTGATTTCATCCATCAACTATTAAAGAATCTAGGCTAATCCTCAAACTTCCTACAACCTTTATTCAAACCATGTCCAGGTTTTAGACAACGGTTTTACATTTTTTGTTTAGTTTTTCACCATATGTAAAATATTGTAATGTGAGTAATGATAAGATTTTATAACCAGCAGTATTAATTGAGTTAAATGACAATTGTGTCATGTGAAAAAATTGAAAGACATGACTAAATATTTTGCCAAGAACAGATAAATAGTTTAATCTTGTATTTTCTTAGATAAATTAATAACCTGCAATACTAATTGGCTTGAATGACATTGTCATGTCAAAAAATGAAAAGAGATAAATATATAATTTGCTAGAGAGAGGTAAATAGTTTAATCTTGTATTTTCAGAGGTTTTATAGATTACAATCCCATATTCCGTGTCCACATTATTTGCCCAACTTCCCATGAAACTCCAAAGTGCAAAAGCACCCAAAATTATTGGATGAAGGGTTAGGGTTTCTTTGGCTTGCAGGAATTCGAAAATGTAGAAAAATTTGAAATTGAGATGTCGTGTACTCTGCAATATGTGACTTTTGATGATGCACAAGAAAGAACCAAATGAATTTTAGATGGCTGGTGACAGAGGGTAGAGAGGGATAGAGTGGAAGTGCATTGTACTTCTCAAAGGAAAATTAAAATGAGGTCTGAGCTCATGTTGAAATTATGTGGAATGGGTAAGATAGGAAAGGATTCCAATCCTAAAATTGAAAGGGTTTCCATAGGAAAGTATCCTTATGATTCTAATCATCCAAGATTCATACAAAATCCTACAATCCTTAGAGGCCTTTAGAGGGTGGTTTTGTATTGCGAGGTACTACAAAAAACTCTCAAACAATTCATGGGTCTAGGGATGCTATAAATTGATAAAATCAAGAGGATTCTCTACCAATATGATCTGACTTGTTCCATGCGAAAACACAAACGATCAAATTTTTTCGGCCATGTTTGCACGAGACATAAATAGTCATACTTTTTTATGGGTTATTGTCTTGTAACATTCCTACAATATTAAATTGTTTCAGATTTCTTGAATGGCCTGAAATACAATACCACTATTGGTTAATATTAAACGGGGTAGTAAGGCTTATGTTTTAACTTAGATGGTTTCATAGGTCATGGTTCAAAGTCAGACCAAGTAAAATAGTCCATGGTTTTAAGTTGGTTTTTTCCTCCAAAACTACATGCACATAAATTTCTGTGTTTTCTTTATCTTGTTTTCTAAGATTACAATATTGTGGTATTACTTATAGTGGTTCTCTAGAAGATTAAGCACTTGCAGGTAGGGTACAACATGTACACATACACATGACCAATCAACAAATAAAAATCCATGTCAAAAAACAACAACATGTTTTTAGCACCAATCTACACATATATAAAGTAAATAAACCAACCTCTATTAAAAAATTAATCGAAGGCAAAAAGATTTGCCCCATTCATTAATTAAGAGAGGAATAGAGTGTGTTACAAAATGGACTTCCAAAGTACATAGGTCGTTACTCTCCTGGTATGATTGTACCCAATTTTTTTTGCACCCGCAGCCACCCAAGTGATGCATCCTTCTTGATGTTGGCAAACAAGATCATTGAGTGTGTGGATTGGGGGGGGGGGGGGGGGTCTTATGCCGGAAGACCCGGACATTTCTTTCATTCCACGTCCATGAGGTGAGTATGGTGAGGGAGACCATGCATGGCCTTTCTATTTGGGATGCTAGCATTGGACATAGAGACCCACCACTCCTTGATCGAAAGCTTCAAGTGCCATGTTGTGGTGTCGATGTGAACAAGTTGAAGTCATTCCTTTATCATGTCGCAAAGCCTTATAGTGGAACGACATTTGAAGAAAAGGTGGTCCTCACACTTGCAAAGCGGGCATAATCCACAATTTGTCCAACCTCCGCTTGGCCAATCTATCGGCGGCCCGAATGCAATTTTGGATGGACAGTCAATCAAAGAATTTCACCTTCGGGGTGCCCAAGATTTCCAAACGGCGTCACTGATGACCGATCTAGTAGCTCTGAGGAATTGAGCATGACCGATCTAGTAGCTCCAAGGAATTGAGCTATTAATTCCTCTATTAATTAAATATGTTTTTGAGGTTGCTTTGGCCATTGATAATAATAGTAATACTATATGATATAACACCTCTATTAATAATGGTTGCTCAGATGTGGCTAACAAGCTGATCCAATCATGCTAATTTCTCCATCCAAATATATAGGCCTAATACGCTTTTCGAGGTTGCCTTTGGCCATTGATAAGATTAATAATATATGGGATATATGATACGAAAATTTAGAAACTCCTTTTACATACAAATTTGAGACGGTATACTTCTGTAACATGCATGTCATATATTATTGTTCTAAATGATGATCAAAGACAACCTCAAAAAATGTATTAGACCATATATATTTGGATGGATGGTGTACACTAATTTAATTATATTCTAAACACTATCGAGACAAAAAGATCGAGAGCAGGAAGAGAGAAAAGGACAGAGATTCCCCTCCTGAAAGCCAAGCTAAAAGGGGCCACATGTCCCCACCTCCAGGTCAAGGCAGGCCCTCTATACCAATCCATAAGATATCCCACTACCTTTTGTTTTTCCAGTATAAATCTGCGCCCAGGCGTCAGGTGAGCAACAAGGAGATGAGCCTTCTCTACCACTAGTAGTAGTACTACTACATCTCCGAAGAATCTATAGACATCTTCACCCCCAACTCGGCGGCAGGCAAGATCTAACGCACTATCCATTTCCTTTCCTCCTCTCAAGGCTGTTGTTCTCCATGATGAAAGCCTCATTTCTTTACTGGATGTAGTAAGCTAGGTCGCAGATGCTCTTGATCCCTTGTATTTTCTCACCACTACGTATGTCTTTGATGTAAAATGTAAGTTTTTAAAGAGAGAAAGTTTATTAGTTATTTCTTGCCTATGTATAACTTTGTCAACGTCCATGTTTTTCCATGTTCTAACCTCTGTCTTTTCACAATAACAGAAGTATGTCTCAGAGATTAAGATAGTAAGCTGAACTGCTGAAGTATCAGCTATTTCTTGTCTGCAGATAAAAATTTCGCCATGCATGGCTTGTTCTTCGAAATTCCAACCCCTATGTCTTCTCGATGCTCTAGCACTAAATCATGCACCTTGCTAGTTCTGTATTTTCCCCCTTCTGTTTAACCCTTATCTTTCTTATAGTGGATCTTAACTGATGAGTTCATGAATGACCATGATGTAACATGCGCATTTGCTTGCATTCATGCAGTGATTGTTTCCAAGATGGCCAGTGATGAGGATTCACTAGATGATCAAAACCCTAGATCTTGGACCGTTAGCAACACTAGTGCTGTGAGTTAATGCTACCTTTACTTTCAGAAAGGAAAGAATGTACCATGCACCTAGCGTTTTGATGTTACTATTTATTCTTTTTATTTTGATTTCTCAGATTAACAAGACAGAAGAAGCATCCAGCATGTTCTCGGTCCTGGATCATCACCCACAAAGAGCAGTAGTGAACTTCTTAAAGGATGACAATACCACCAAAACGATCCATGAGCAATGGCAAGCAAAAGATAAGGTTGCCTCGTAGCCTATAAGCCGGTGTTATCCCGACTGAGCTTTCTATTATCCCTAAACTCTCCCATATGCCTTTAGTTAAATCATTTTCTGGCCACTCCTCATGCCAGAATTAATGTTCTTGACCTTGTAAGGCCTTTTCTTGACCTTGTAAGGCCCTCCCCTTATGTTTCTCGTGCCGCCGGGTGTCTCCAACCTCACACTTTCTCCCCCCTTCTATCCCTCCTGAGCTATCTCCATGCATATTTTGTCTAGCAATCTAGATGATACATGAGAGATGATATTGAATAAAAGTCTGTGGTAAAATAAGTTTTTATTTCCATGTGAGTGCTACTATATTTTATGGCCTGATTTGTCCCTACAAACACAAAATATAATTGAACATATTGATCAATCGCCTCTCATTTGAATATGGGTGAGTGTGATCTTGCAACTTGTGCAAAGGAACGGCTTTTCACACCTAGCTAATTGAGCTTTTAATTCTTGGGGTGATCATGTGTGAGCTTGTATATGCATGTGTGTTCCCATGGATGTGTGCATGGGGAGACAGAGTGCAGGTTATCCTTTTGTCTTGTTTATCAGGGCATATCAGGCGCGCAACGTATATTCGTAGGCTTTTCTAATCTTCTCCGGGGAAATCATTGCATTGCATTGACTGCATATACCTACAGGCTTTTCTAATCTTCCCCAGGGAAATCATTGCATTGCACTACGCCACTACCTGCATATGAGTTCAGACTTTCCTGCTGCAGACTTTTGTATCTCCGCATGTGGCTGTCAAACTGCTCGTGTGACTTCACCAAATCAAGCAATCTGATATGGGTATCCAAAATTTTGGGGACAGCCTATTTGTCAGGTTCTTGAAAAAAAAAATAGGCGATAATTGAAAATCTAAACCATTGGATGAGGAATGGACGGCTGGATGATCTTCTTCCTCTAACCGTTTCCTCCTCACCCCTGAATCCAGTGGTGCACATGCGCGAGCCCTTCTCTGACGCCGGTCAGAACATCCCCGTCTCCGGTGAGATCCTGACACGGCCTCTCAAGGGTGGACGCTCCTTGCAGCCGCTCGTCACGTTGCCCCCGTCTTTGGCCTCGATGAGTTCAAGCGACGTGTCTAAAATTTCCAGGCACATGAGATTTAAGCCCTGTTCGGCAGTCATCCAACTCCGTGGAGTGCACGGAGCGACCCTTCGGCCACTCCGAGAAAGCAGGCTGCGGCCCGCTCCGCGCCGGAACGGAGAACTGCCGAACAGGGCGTTAATAAAAGCAAAAAAAAGTAATATCATTTGTACGATTAGTTTTCTTGGTTCAAAAAAAATATTGATTTATTTAAAGCAACTTTCTGCCTACGAATGGGCCCAAAATATAAATATATGCATGCACATTTACATGTCAAAGTAGCAAATAGAAAAACTTATATTCTAGTTTTCAAAATAACAAATCAACTAGCCTTGTACGAAACCCTCATGATAATTAAATAAAAAGGAACGGTCTAATTTGTTTGAAGAAAGACTCCTACGTCGTTCCAAGCGATGGAGCCAGTGAAGGCCAACCTGGCACTTGAATGCTCACAGTTCACGTACACACATCCACACTGTCACTATGTAACACCACTGGCGCACGCTACCCTCGACGTGACACTTCCACTATTCCACGTAGCAAGCCTGCTGCATGCGCTGCGGTTCATGATCCATCTGGTCGTGCCGTCTACCAACTGATGGATGGCCGGATGGATGGATGGATGGACGAGCGGACGGGTCGGAGATAGATTCCCCCGCCATGGCCGTCCATGCCGAGTTACAGTGTACTTTGCCATGGTTTTCGGCCCGTGCTCGTTTGTGTATGTACGTGCGCACACACACACATCCGTCATTTCACACATGTGCATGGCAGGACATGTCATGCACGCACGTATGGTGCGCGTACTGTTTGCCCACCACGGTTGCCAAAAGTACACGCGTACCGGCTAGCAGCTAACCATACCTTCTCCTCCGTACGTGTGGGCGTGTGGATATTTGGTTGGTTCTGTTGGTGTGAGTTCTACTCCGCAAAAGAAGAGAAAATTACATTGATCGTCACGTGAAGTTTTTTTTTATGGTAGTATGTATCTCATTAATATGATAAAAGTTCAAGAAAGAAGCCATTATTGTCAAACTTGACTTTGAGAAAGCCTTTGATTTAATTGAATATGAGCTCATTCTGAATATCATGAAGGCTAGAGGCTTTGGTTAGAAATGAATTGGGTGGATAAAATGCATCTTTGGTTCAGGAGCTTTGGTTGTTTTGCTTAATGGCATACCAGGGAAGATTTTTCACTGCAAAGGAGGGGTAAGGCAAGGTGATCCTCTCTCTTAATGAAGCTATGAGGAACAACATCAACTCAGCTCCCCTGAGAAGCAACTCACGCCCTGATTTTCCAGTAGTGCAATATGCCGAGAATACAATTCTGGTACTGCCTGCTGATATCACTCAAGTGAACCAGATCAGAAATCTCTTGCTGCATTTCACTGGACAAACTGGACTTAAAGTGAGTTATCACAAATCTGTGATCATCCCAATCAATGTGAGTGATGGAAAGCTTGAAATCATTAAGAGCACTTTGGGATGTCAATTAGGCTCTTTCCCGTTCATTTACTCGGGCTTGCTTCTTAGCACCCATAAACTAAAGATTGAAGATTTTATTGCCATGATGCAAATAATAGAAAGAAGAATTTCAGATGCTCAACCCTAATTTTCTATGATGCCAGATTGCAGCTTATCAAATCAGTATGCTCCTCTCTACCAACCTATTGCATGTGTTCTTTGTCTTTGCCTTTGGGTGTAGTAGAGCAAATTAACGAGTATCTGAAACACTGTCTCTGGAGGAAATCTGGTTTTGAAGAAATGGGGACAACGATGATTGCCCGGCCTTTGGGTGTTGGGAGGTCTAGGAGTACTAGATTTAGTTAATCAGAACAGCTTCTCAAGAATCTTCATAAGTTCTCAACAAGGAAAATCTTCCCTGGGTGAATCTTTTATGGGAAACATACTACTCAAATGCACCACCCACTTGTAAAATTGAAGGGTCTTTCTGGTGGAGATCACTTTTAAAACTTACTCCTCTGCATAGGAAAATTGCTCGATGCATTGGATCAAGGAAGACAATTCTTTTTTAGGAAGATGGCTGGAAAGGACAACCACTTGTAAATCAGTACCCGGAGCTCCACTCTTATGCTATCCTCAACAACATATCGGTGGCAGATATGCGTAATGGACATGGGTTTGTTGATCAGTTTCATAGACCATTGCCCTCTCAAGCTCACTCGCAATTCAACTCCCTAAAACAGTCACTCAATCAGCTTAATCTTTCTGATGGGAATGACTCCTAGTCAAACACTTGGAGCAAGATTCAATATTCTTCTAGGCAAGTATACAAACACATCATGGGCAACTCTAACTCTCACTACTAGGGAAAACCTTATACATAGAGGTATATCAGTAGCGTTGGTCAAAACACGGCGCTAGCGCTACTTAGTAGTAGCGCTTGTTGCAAAACCACGCTACAACCATTGTTTTAGTAGTAGCGCGTCGGCACAGAAAAGCGCTTCTACTAAAATTCCCTCACTATTGCCGGTAGGCTAGGAATAGTAGTAGCGGTTCTCTCGGAAGCACGCTACTGCTAAAAACTTTGTAGCAGCGCGTTTGTGCTGTAGAGCGCTACTGCTATGAAAAACAAAATAAATGAAAAAATAAGTAGAAAAGTAAATAAAAATGAAGGAAATAGAAAAAGGAGAAATGAAAAAAAGAAAATGTAAAGAAAACAAAAGAAAAAGAAAAATTAAACAGAAAGGAATAGATGTAGCGCGTTTCTCTGGAACACGCTATAGCTATCTTAGCTATAGCGCGTTTAGGCAAAACGCGCTGCTGTTAGTTTGAATCAAATCCCGGCAGCCCGGGCTCAAAATTTCGCTAAGTCCTCCCCCCCCTTTCTACTCCCCCCTGTCCCCCAACTGCTCCATCTCCGCCGTCGCCCTGCCGCCTTCGACCACACCGCCACTGGCCGAGGCCGCCTTCGACCACACCGCCATCGCCTGCCGCCTTCAACCACACCGCCCCCGCTCGAGGCTGCCCTTAACCTCACAGCCGCCGCCCGAGGCCGTCCTCGACCTCACCGTCGCCTCCCTCGAGCTCACCGCCGCCGCCCTCGACCTCACCGCCGCCGCCCGAGCCAGAGCCTGCCCTTGCCGCCGACCGTAAGGCTCTGTCTCTCCTGTCCCCTACCCTCCTCTCTTTCTGCTAGGGCAATTCATATATATGTTGATACTGTATTGGTGTTAATATGAACCCTAGGTGTTCATATGAACCCTAAATTTTTTTAGGGCAGTAGGCATTTTATAGAATTTAGGAAAAATGATTAGGAATTTGTTTTAGGAAATTAGCTAAACTAAACAGTAATGAAAATGTCTAAACAGTAATTCCATTTAGCTTTAAACTAATAGAGGGTATATAAATAATAGTAGCATTTAGATTTAAATTAACATAGGCTATAAACAAAAAACACTTAGCTATAAAAAATATTTGGACTACGGACCTGAATTTGTTCCGAATTTCATTCAAATGAAATTTGAATTATTTGGATTATGTACCTGAATATTTTTGAAGAAATTGGGTGTAGGTACTAAGGTCTTGCTATGGAAATTTTGGTGAGGTCAGAAGGGTTAGAGAAAATGGAGTTCCTAGACTTTTAGCTTTAGACAAAAAACAAAAGTATTTAGCTATAAATAAAAAAATAGTAGCTATGTCATTTAGCTATAAACAAAAAAACAGAATTGTTTTTCTTTTCAAAAACTTGGTCAAACTAATTGTTGCTATGTAAACAAAAAACAAGATTGTTTTTATATGATATATGTCATTGATGTTCATTTGCATATTCCATTATTGTTGATTATATCTTTTCATTGAAGTGGTCGGCCATGTTATATGCAAATTCCTCAATAGTGTTTGCTCATGTTATATCTTTTCATTGAAGTGGTTCGATTGTGCCCAAGTGGCTTTGTTGTTTCCAGGGAATGATGCTGAGTGGCCTATGTTTTGCCGGAATGTTGATTCATTTCTGTTCCGGCAAATTTCAGGTTCTCGATTTGTCCACTTTTTAGCAAAGGTCATGCCAAAATTTTCCGTGAATTTCGGCATGACTTGTGCTACAAACTAGGACATATCGAGTGCCCGGGATTTGCCGCACCAGGAAGGAGTCAACGTTCCTGCAAAACAATAGGCCTTTTTTATGTCATTATTAATTTTATTAGGTCTAGAATTAATTGACTAGATTTAATCATAGGAAAGATGGCTAGCAACAATGGAGGACAGGGTTCTGGTGATTGCGGCGACGTCTACGGGGTGGCAGACGAATTTTTTAGCCTTGCCGACGATCAACCAATGTTGTTGCTGGGCCCACCGGTGGCATCGGGGACTGAGACCGACACGTAGACCGGTGCTGAGACTGAGACCGGCGCTGAGACTCAGACCGGCATCGAGACCGGCGCTGAGACTGAGACCGGCGCTGCCTCGGGGAGCGGAGCCGGTGTAGAACCGAAAGCAAAGAGGCAACGACTTCCTAACAAACTCAGGACTACTAGACTGGTGGTCACGGAGGTGGAAGACTGCAATTTTGAGCCAAAGGCGCCCGAGGAAGCGCGCTCGTGCTACGGCAATCAAATAGGCTGCATCGTATGGACAACCGCCACCATCAATGATGAGAAACTACAGAAGATAGATAATATGAGGCGCTCCCTCCTAAAGAAGTTTCACTAGATATTCTTGTTCCCGGAATGAGAAGGATTATGAAGATCCAGATGAGGACCCGGCAATGAAGAAGATAAACAAACACGCCATGACCAAGTTTAGCGATGCGTTGGCCGCCTGGAAAAATCGAGTGAAAGCAAGGATCATCGACAAGAAGGAACCCTACTCCGAGATTCTAAAGGATAATCCAACAATCACAGAAGATCAGTTTCAAATATTCAAGGCGGCTTGCGAGGCCGAAGCTGCCAAAAAAAAGTCTAAGTACATGAAGGGGCTTCAAGAGAGGAACATTGGGAGCCACCACCTCGGAAGCCGTGGTCACGGCAGAAAGAGGTCCAAATGGGCCAAGGAGGACGCAGAAGCCGCGAGTCTGGGCATCCCAGACCCCTTGGCAGAGTTCACCATCCCGCAGGAGCGTGACGTCCTCAGGGCCCGGCACCGTTGGGACCCAGTGAAGAAGGTTTACGAGAAAAAACCGGTCATTACGGAGTTCATGAGACTGCTGGTAATTTTAGTTTCTGATAAATTCGACTGCACACGTTAGTCATATTTGTAAACGATCCTTGTGCCTTTTGCAGAGAGAGCAGCACAGGATTGCGGCCGAAAGCGACTTGCCTTCTGAGGCATTGGCGAGGCCCAAGTGGGACACTCCATTCAACCGGGCGTTGAACATATTGAAACGACAACCGGTGGATACTCGACCGTCGTATGGACGCGTGCACGGTGTCGGAGACGGCGCCACATGGAAGAAGTACTACCGGGAGACCACGGAGGAGAGAAAGGAAAGACGGAGGTTAACTGAAGAAAACATCGACAAGAAGGTTGAGATTGCGGTTGAGAAGAAATCATCTCAGACAGTCGCAGCAGCGGTAGTTGCCGCAAAACAGGTGGTTGCAGATTTGTCTACTTCCTTGGTTCCGGCCGTTTTCACTTGGTCAAGGCAAAATCCAAAAAAAAATGCAGAGGACTTTCCCCTTGCTGACTTCTTGGGGAGCAGCTCGACTAGCGTTGCACCAGCGCCTGCTCCCGCACCAGCTCCCGCACGTGCTCCCACACCGGCTCCCGCACTGGCTCCCGCACCGGACGTGCTCGGCGGTGCTTCGTCTTTGGCTGAGCTCGACGCCCTCACGGTATCTGTCACACCGGACCCCTTCAATACAAATGTATAATCTCCCATTTTCGTTGCCTTTCGGATGTCTCACGTCATAGACTTTTCTTTGCAGGCCGACGAAACCCCGTGCACCATATTGTACACCATCGGCGACCAGAAGGTGGACGTGGGGAAGGCGACGATAATGGAGCCAAAGGAACCATTGTTCCATAGCCGGCCGATCCCCCCGAACGTCTTCAAGGTTTCCGTGGCCAATGTCAAACCGGGCCACGAGAATTTGCCTCCTCTAATACTAGTGCGGGATGACAACGAGACCCCGCGGTGGCTTGGTGATTGTTGCAATGGGTGGGTCCTGTTGTGGCCAAAGAGTCTGCTTCGTTTGGAGGCTGCCGGGAGCACACCCACGAGCACGCAGCCTCAGCAAGGTATGAACATCAACACCCCACCTACCCAATGAGCGTCGGGTGTCGGGTTGGGTGATAGTGGACGGGGTAAGGAGAAGGCTCCATTAGTCGCTGATGACGTCGCCATGGATGAGGATGAGGATGACGATAGCGCTGAACAGTATGTCTATAGTGGCGCCTCCTCAGGGTTTGAGCGTCATGAGTCGGTGTCTGAATTGCCATCTCAATGTATTATGGACGACCTTCCGGTAGTAAAGAAGTCTAGGAAGAGAGTGAGCAAAGGCAAAAAGCTGATTCTATGATCCAGCCACCTCAGCAGCCTCGGCTTCAGGACCGTATAGATATCCCTGATGCGGATAAATGGCATATCCCCGGTCAACCAATCCTACCTGCAACAGCGCTACGGGCCAGACTCGGCGATCTAAGGAGACTTCATGACAATGTGCTGCGGATAGAGAAAGGCCTTATCGCCTCGAAAGATCCAGGATACCACTCTAAGTGGTTAATGTTCCGCGGCAAATGTCATACGTCGACTGCTTCCCCGCGGATAAGTTCTTCCTCCGATTCGATTACATATTCGACATGTTTCACGTGAAGAAGCTGGATTTTACGTTTGTCCGCCTTTATGCCTTGCACATGAACCACATCATCGGGCTTTAGCAGATACCTTATATCTGTGTCGCTGACCCGTACTACATGCACGAGCGCTTCTTGGGAGTCTGCGCAAAGCATGGTGAATACGCGAGGGATTATATCGTCAATTTCATGCTCACCAATAAGGACAAGGAGGCGATTCTTGTGCCTTATCATCCCGTGTAAGTCATCCGCACTGCTATCCTTCCTTCGATT
Organism: Triticum timopheevii; assembly: GCA_963921465.1. Classification (NCBI taxonomy): domain Eukaryota; kingdom Viridiplantae; phylum Streptophyta; class Magnoliopsida; order Poales; family Poaceae; genus Triticum; species Triticum timopheevii. The sequence goes on from OY997271.1 coordinate 92,108,266, forward strand.
TCAATCATTCATTTGCACTGTGGAGGCTAATTAATTTGAGGTGTACTTGTTTTGCGCAGCGGCGGGCGCTCCGTCCTCATCATCCTCTACCCCCGATTCTCCCACGCTCTTTACTTGGACTCATCGAAGAACATTCACAAAAAGGATTACACCCACATCAAGGATGTTGTGGACAGTGCTATGTTTTACTACCAAGCAAGGGGTGGAGAGGTCAAGGACAAGAAGAGAAGGGGCGGCAGGGTTGCCTTCAGCCATAAGACCGACTTCTGCTGCATCCAGCAACCAAACGATTCTCTTAATGATGGATTCTATGTCCTACACCACATGCTGGAGTACAGACGGGATCACCAGAACCTTCGCATGTCACCTAGATCCGGTGATGCCCATTTTCTGCAATGGGCAAAGGACATAGGAGATATCGAGGATCATCGACTTTGAGCTGAGTTCTATAACATCCAGCGCGAACTTGCCCAAATCATCATGAAGGAGGTCGTCGGAAAAACAGGGATGTTCTACGGAGAAGGACAAATGTCGCGGGAAGATGTCCGAACATGGATAGCCTCGCAGCGTCTCGACATGAAGCCTTTCACTAAGCTCGAGGACTATCTCCCTGACCTCGATGGATGGCACGACATGTTGGAGTGATTGTCGATATATGACAATGTGTCCGTTTAGTCCATACTTTATGTATGACAAAACTTTGAGTTATGCGCGGCGAAACTTTATTGGTGATGTAATTAAACCGTCCTCCTCCTCGACTAGCGAAGATCACTGTAGTTAGGGCATTTTGGGTACAATGAACTTTGTTATTTATGCTTATGATATGTTGTTTCTATTATTGCCAAGTCTGTCTCTTTCTGTTGCTCAACTATATATGTTGCATATCATCGACTCATTTGACGATGCAGGTGCATAGATCATCAATGGTGAAGAAGTGCTACGCCAGGAGTATATATACGACGAGTGGCCGGAGTGTCAGGCCCAGGTGTTACCGATTTCCGGTTTCCGAGCGACAGGAAGTAGTTAGTTTAGGTTCATGCTAATGCAAGAGAGGGATACGAACTCATGTACTCAAAGTGATAGCTCTTTTCGCGTATATCATTGTTTAGATGGATGATGATGTATTTGCAAGTAATCGAGACTTGTATCGCTATTTTCGAGATGATGACGAGGGACCATTTTGTGTTGGATGATGATGACATGATTTGATGAGACTAATTGTATGTATATGCTATGATTACATTTGTATGTGTATGATATGCTAAAGATTATTGTATAAAGCCTATTCAAATACAAAACAAATATGGAGGGAAAAAACTAATAAAACTAGTAGTAGCGAGGGGGGGAAATTTAGCAGTAGCGCCGCCTTACCAGTAGCGCTCCCTTGTAAACACTGCTGCAAATAATATCAGCAGCGCCCTTCTCTAAAGAGCGCTACAGCTATTCATGTATAGCAGTAGCATAGGACGACAAGCGCTATTGCTATACGTTAGTTATAGTGCCTTATTAGTAGCGCCGGTCCCCGCGCTACTGATAGGCCTAGAACCCGCGCTACTGCTAGGCTTTTCCCTAGTAGTGTCTCACTGTATCTTCAAGTGGCGATGGAACTATGCAAGTAGAATCAGACACAAAATATTCTTCTACCTTTCCCCTTATGACGGAGGGAGTGCTAGGGGACTGCTTAAATGGAAATATTTCACCATTCCCTCCTATAATTGTGCTCTGTTTAATGAAAACTATGAGGAAAGCATTCTTCATCACCTATGGGATTGCACATTCGCTCAACAATGTTGGTTTACAATTTCTCCAAGAAAAAAGAGAGACATTTCCTTTTATGATGAAGTGCTACTCCTGCACCAAACTCTCGCAAAGAACATTGTCATGTACATCATAATTTTGGGTTGTTGGAATATACGGATGCAAAGAAATGGGATATTATTCTAGAATGAGGTGTCAAGTGTCAGGTCTTGGAAGTACAAGTTTAAGCAATATCTTATGCTGGTCAAGCACATGACCAAAGCTAAGAATCTAGATGCCCTAGATCAGTGGATTGGATATCTTTTTTGAGTAGCGGTATCTAATTTATATCTTTCACATGTTAGAGAAAACTGGCATTTGTTAGTTGTAGATTTTTTATGCATGTATTATGTTTGTAAATATTTTTACTTATATAAATGAAAATATAACATAGAACAATTGGTCTCCGGTCCAAGCTTAAAAAAAGTCAAGTTACAAGTCAGGTATACACTAACACGTGAATAAATTAAAAAGGCAACATAATATTAGTCTTTGCACGAAGGACCATCAACAAAGAAGTAAAATAGAATCAAAACCGAAGAATCCCTAATCTTGACGGCAACGCCCATCACCTACCTCAGACACCAACGTAGCAGACACGAAAGAAAAAATATGATGGACCACCTCTTCACCCGAGCTCGGCGCGGCTCCATCGTAGATATCCAGCTTTTCAGACCTCCAAAATGGCTTACCAAAGATGAAACCATTGCCGTTGAAAGAATTTGATCGGTACAACATCCCAAACACTCCATTCATGACCCAAAAGTATAGGGGATCAATCATAGTCCTTTCTATAAGTAAAATTGTTGAACCCAATGAGGAGCAAAAGGAAATGATAAGCGGTTTTCAGCAAGGTATTCTCTGCAAGTGCTGAAAGTAACAGTGATAGATAGTTTTGTAGCAAGATAATTCGTAACAAGTAACAAGTGAAAATAGTAGCAAAGGTGCGGCAAGGTGGCCCAATACTTTTGATAAAAAGGACAAGCCAGAAGGTTCCCTTATATAAAGCAAAGTGCTCTCGAGGACACATGGGAATTGTTGTCTAGTAACGTTCATCATGTTTAGTTGATTCACGCTCGCTACTAACCCATCTACTATCAGCTATAGGATAAACTATACATTCCTCCAGAAGATTTAATATTTCAGTTCTTTTTACATCCTTCATCTTAGGATTCAAACAACGCTGGTGATCAACGATGGGTTTAGCATTGGGCTCCATATTAATCTTATGCTGACATATAGTAGGACTAGGGCCCTTGAGATCATCCAGAGTATATCCAATAGCAGCACGGTGCTTCCTCCGATTTTTAAGTAATCTCTTTTCTTCATGTTCTGAAAGGTTAGCATTGATAATAACAGGATATATCTTCTTTTTATCAAGATAAGCATATTTCAGAGTATCAGGTAATTTCTTTAATTCAAACACAAGATTACTCTTAGGTGGAAGAGGATATCCAAGAGTTCCAATAGGTAAATTATGTTTAAGGACATGTGCTTGTTTAAAAAAAATCTCATCTATTTCATTTCTTTCATTCAAATGTATATCATTCTCATGGTCTAGCAAATATTGTTCTAACGGATCAGTAGGAGGTACAACAATAGAAGCAAGACCAATAATTTCATCTTTACTAGATAATTCTTTCACATGTGGTTGTCTAAGAGTCTTAGAGAAATTAAACTCATGAGGTACATCACCAAACTTAACTCTAACCTTTTCTTTAGCACAATCAATTTCAGCATTAATGGTATTTAAGAAAGGCCTGCCAAATAAAATGGGAAAATTTATCTTGTTGTGAACCAAGTACTAATAAATCGGTAGGGCATTTGATCTTACCACACAAGACCTCAACATATCGAACGATCCCAAGTGGCAAGATAGTATCTCTATTTGCAACATTAATAGTAACATCAATGTCCTCAATCTCAGCAGGTGCAATATCATTCATAATTTCTTGATATAAAGTAAATGGAATAGCACTCAACTAGCACCCATGTTACATAAACCATGATAGCAATGATCTCCAATTTAACACAAACAACAGGCATGCCAACTACTGGCTTATTCTTATCTAACATATCTTGTTCATTTCTAGAAGGTTTAGCACTTATAGCAGCATCATCACATAAGTAAATAACATGCCCATGAATATTACCAACCAAGAGATCCTTAACCATAGCAATATTAAGTTCCACGCTTATTTGTTCAGAGGGTCTAGGTGTTCTAATATTACTTTTATTAATCGCAAATGTAGCTTTAGCATGTTCCTTAATCCTAACAGGGAAAGGAGGTTTATCAATATAATCTTTAACTATAAGAGGTTCCTCAAGTATTTCTTCAATAGGTGGGTGAAACTTAAACCAATTCTCCTTAGGGAGATCAACATGAGTAGCAAATGATTCACAAAAGCAAGCTATTAACTCAGAGTCAAGTCCATATTTAGTACTAAACTTATGAAAAGCATCAGTTTCCATGAAAGATTTAGCACAATCAAACTCAAGGTTTATACGAGACTCTTTACCTTTGTCAAATTCCCAATCTTCAGAATTGCGTTTAATTCTTTCCAGAAGACCCCATTTGAATTCAGTAGTTTTCTTCATAAAGGATCCAATGGAAGAAATATCAAGCATGGATCGATCATTATGAGAAAGCTAAGCATAAAAGTTTTGTATAATTATTTCTCTTGAGAGCTCATGAATGGGTCATGTGTGCATAATATATTTAAGCCTCCCCCAAGATTGAGTGGTACTTTCTTCTTCACGAGGACAAAAATTATATATATATATATATATATATATATATATATATATATATATATATATATATATAATTCCGATCACGATGAACCAAATGCATAGGATAAAACTTCTGGTGAAATTCCAATTTCAATCGGTTCCAATCCCATGTTCCAATATCATCCAATAGCCTATACCATGTCAATGCCCTTCCCTCCAAATATAAAGGGAATACCTTCTTCTTAACTCCATCCTCGGATAACCTGCAAGCTTAAACACTCCAAAAATTTCATCCACATAGATTAAGTGCATATCAGGATGTATTGTTCCATCTCCCGCATAAGGATTAGCTAGCAGTTTCTCTAACATACCCGAGGAATATCATAATAGATATTTTCAGTAGGTTTAGAGGTTGAGGGGAAACTCTTATTGCTTCCAGTCGAGGTGAAGTTACCCCGAACAAACCCATCAAAGGATTATTTTCCATAATGACAAGTGACAGAAAATTTCAGCACGTAATATAAATGTTTCCTTACCAAATTCCACTTAACAAAAGGCGCTTCACCTCCCGACAATGGTGCCAGAAAAGAGTCTTTCCGACCCATAAATATAGGGGGTCAATCATAGTCCTTTCGATAAGTAAGAGTGTCGAACTCAACGAGGAGCAAAAGGAAATGATAAGTGGTTTTCAGCAAGATATTCTCTACAACTGCTGAAAGGAACATTGATAGATAGTTTTGTAGCAAGATAATTCGTAACAAGTAACAAGTGAAAATAGTAGCAAAGGTGCAGCAAGGTGGCTCAATCCTTTTTATAGCAAAGGATAGGCCGAAAAGTTCTCTTATATAAAGCAAAGTTCTCTCGAGGACACATTGGAATTCTCGTCTAGTCACGTTCATCATGTTTAGTTGTCGTGTTCGCTACTTTGATAATTCGATATGTGGGTGGACCGGTGCTTGGGTGTTGTTCTTACTTGAACAAACAACCCACCTATGATTAACCCCTCCCGCAAGCATCCGCAACTACGAAAGATGAATTAAGATAAATGTAACCATAGCATGAAACATATGGATCCAAATCAGCCCCTTACCGAATAATGCATAAACTAGGGTTTAACCTTCTGTCATTCTAGAAACACATCATCTACTTATTACTCCACAATGCCTTCCCTTAGGCCCAAGTATGATGAAGTGTAATGTAGTTGACGTTCACATGACACCACTAAACTAACAAACAACATACATATCATCAAAATATCGGATGAATACCAACATCATATGATTACTTATAACAGGACTTCTCCCATGTCCTCAAGTACAAAAGTAACTACTCACAAATATTCATGTTCGAGATCACAGGGGTATTAAATATGCTTAAGGATCTGAGCATTTAATCTTCCACCAAATAAACCAACTAGCATCAACTACAAGATGTAATCAACACTACTAGCAACCCACATGTACCAATCTGAGGTTTTGGGACAAAGGTTGAATACAAGAGACGAACTAGGGTTTGATATGAGATGGTGTTGGTGAAGATGTTGATGAATATTTGTCCTCGCATGATGAGAGGATTGTTGGTGATGTCAATGGCTTTGATTTCCCCCTCTCGGAGGGAAATTCCCCCGGTGGGATCGCTCCACCGGAGAGCAAAAGTGCTATTGCCCAGGTTCCACCTCGAGATGGTGGCGCTTCGTCCAAAAGTCTTATTATTTTTTTCTAGGGTAAATGGCTTCATATAGCAAAATATGGGAACCGGAGGCCTGCCAGGGGGCCCACAAGCTCACAGGGCGCGCCCAGGGGGTAGGGTGTGCCCCCTGAGCTTGTCGCTCCCTGGTGGCCCCCTCCTGGTATTTCTTCCGCCAATATTTTTTTATTCCAAAATAATTCTCCATGAATTTTTAGGTCATTTGGAGTTGTGTAGAATAGCTATCTCTGCTATAGCCTTTTCCGGTCCAGAATTCCAGCTGCCGACAATTTCTCTCTTCATGTGAAACTTGCAAAATAGGAAATAAAAGGCACTAGAATTACATCATAAAGTGAAATAACAGTCCAAAACATAATAAATGACAGTAGGAAAACATGATGAAAAATGGATGTTTCACCCATCGAGCTCCAGATGTGGCAGCCACGCTTGACTAAAATATCGAAGGAAGAAACCATATCTTTCAACCACAAACCACAAACCCAACACACAATCCACCATCTTCCAGATAGTTGAAGCATATCTCTGCCCTTGGACTACCTCCCAATCTCCGCGCCGGCGCTAGAGCAAAACATCATAGCAACCATGGAGCCGAAGGACATAGGTCCACCACAAAGCCATGTCGTGGCCATGACATCTCTGCTTGAGCTGACTAGTTGTCAAATCCATCATTGATAGCAAAATGCCTCATCAAATAAAGATCTATAGTTTCTTTGTTTTGCACCGCCCTGAACTCACTAACGCATAGACATCCTCGAACTTGAGAAACACTACAATGCGGCACTTATACATGTGAATACATGACATCTACGGTCATGTGCATAGTCTACGTTACGGTAGAGTGCTGCCATGCCACAATGTGTTGTCGCCTTTTTGTGGAGAGGCCCTGGCTTTTCTATGTATTGACCACACTCCAACCTCATCATCTTAAAGTCAACCCATGCACACTCCCCGGATCCCACCTGTCCGCCAAAGGATTGGGAGGAATACACATATGATTGTTCAGTTAACTGAAGTTTTTAGTTAATTGAATTTGTAACTTTAAGAGTAAATAGCAAAAAAAACTACCACATTACAGGTTGGGGTTACAAAAAACTACTTGTTTTCTTATTTTTTCAAAAAGCTACCAAAAATTGGTTGGTTGTTCGAAAAACCCAGGTGACCATGTTGTCTAAAATTGATTCGGATTATGATAACTCAAGTCCATTCGTTAGGTTGACCGTTAAGTTAACCAATGACAGGTTATGATAAATGGGCCCCACATATCTATAAAAGGCAACCGGGGCCCACATATCTATAAAAGGCAATCAATTTTAAACAACATGGTCATTTGGTTTTTTTGGAACAACCAACCAATTTTGTGTTAGCTTTTTAGGAAATTAAGAAAACACGTAGTTTTCTGTAACCCTAGCCCATAATGTGATAGTTTTTTTTTGCTATTTACTCTAACTTTAACACCGATTAACATTGAATTGCACTAAGATTTCAACACCGATTTCAATCATTAAGGGGTGACCACGAGCTAATGTTTATTAGGAACTTATTTAAACCTTAAAAAATGGTCGATTTGAACCCAAAACATGAGCAATTTGAACCTAAGAGATGACCAATTTGAACCCAAAAAGACGATCAGTTTGAAGCCCAAAACACTGATTTCTTCTTACATTGTCATCCCGGCAGACGCGACAACTCCAAGTCTTCATCATCACTGTTGTCTGCGGAGCTAGACGAGATCTCGAGGACGGGTTTGTCTTCCTCGTTGTTGGATGCCATCCTGACATTGATTGTTTGTGATACGTCTCCAACGTATCTATAGTTTTTGATTGTTCCATGCTATTATAGTATCAATCTTGGATGTTTATTATGCAATTATATATCATTTTGGGACTAACCTAGTGCCCAGTGCCAGTTGCTGTTTTTTTGCTTGTTTGGCTTTTCAGAAAATCAGTACCAAACGGAGTCAAAACTTTTTAACGATTTTTTCTGGATGAGAAGGGACCCTAGAAGCTTCGGGAGAATATATGAGGAGTCACAAGGGAGCGACAAGCCTGCCAGGCATGCCCCAGGGGGATCCCCCAGGCTTGTGGGCCCCTCGTGTCACTTCTTGACCTAATTCCAGCTCTATAAATTCCCAAATATTCCCAATACATCAGGGAGCCACCCAAAATACTTTTTCCGCTGCCACAAGTTTCTGTTCTTCGGAGATCCCATCTAGAGACCTTTTTCAGTACTCTGTCAGAGGGGGAATCAATCACGGAGGGCCTCTACATCAGCCTTTCTGCCCTTCCGATGATGTGTCAGTAGTTTACCACAGAACTAATGGGTCCATAGGTAGTGGATAGATGACTTCTCCTCTCTCTTTGATCTTCAATACAATGTTCTCCTCGATGTTCTTGGAGATCTATTCGACGTGTACTTTTTTGCGGTGTGTTTGTTGGGATCTGATGAATTGTGGGTTTATGATCAGATTATTCATGAATATTATTTGAGTCTTCTCTGAACTCTTTTATACATGATTGTTATAGCTTTGTATTTCTCTCTGATCTATCCGTTTGGTTTGTCCATCTAGATTGATTTATCTTGCAATGGGAGAGGTGCTTTGTGATGGGTTCGATCTTGCGTTGCTCAATCACAGCGACAAAAAGGGACATGACACATACTTTTATTGTTGCCATTAAGGATAAAAAGATGGGGTTTATTCATATTAATTGGGTTTACTTTGTCAACATCCTATCATCTTTCTTAAGGCGTTGCTCCGTTCTTTATGAACTTAATACTCTAGATGCATGCTGGATAGCGGTCGATGTGTGGAGTAATAGTAGTAGATGCAGGCTGGACTCGGTCTACTTGTCTCGGACGTCATGCTATAAACATGATCATTGCCTTGAATATTGTCATAACTATGCACTTTTCTACCAATTGCCCAACAATAATTTGATTACCCACCGTATTCTATGTTCAAGAGAGAATCCTCTAGTGAAAACTATGGCCCCAGGCCTATCTTTATCATATATTTAAATCCAAAAATGCCATGCTGCAATTTATTTACTTTTATTTTTTTTGTGTTTTTCTTTATCTATCTATCACTATGAGATTTTATCCTTGCAATTAACGCTAAGGGATTGACAACCCCTTGTTTGCATTGGGTGCAAGTATTTCTTATTTTGTGTGTAGGTGTTGTTCACGAGGGCTTGCGTGGTTCTCCTACTGGATTGATAACCTTGGTTCTTAACTGTGGGAAATACTTATCTCTATTGTACTGCATCATCCTCTCCTCTCCGGGGAAATCCCAACGCAGCTCACAAGTACCAGGAATAATTTCTAGTGCCGTTGCGAGGGAGACATTACCAAAACCTATCAGGTACCATCACATAAACTTTCATCTCCTTGCATTTACTTTAATTTTCCATTTGCCTCTCGTTTTCGTCTCCCCCACATTTAAAACGTTTCCATTAAAACACAAAAATATTTTTTGTTTGTCTTTTTGCTTTTTTGCTTCTTTTCTCGTTTTATCGTCATGGCTATTTCTTCTCTTGTTACGTGTACCCTTCAAAATGAGGTTCTCAATTTAAAAAAAGGGGAGGGGAGAATTTAAAAGATGCTTGGTATAGGATTTGTGATGCTCAAAATAGATCAACACATAAGCAATCTACTACCGTTCTTCTTCACAATTTTAACGTGGGTGTTACTACTTGGTATAGATTTGTGCTGCATACTATCACCGGAGGGAATTTCTTGAGTAGTCACCCTATGGATGCTTTCAATGATATTGGAAATTTAGTAGGATCACCACCTATCACTGTTAGTGAAACTACACTGGCTTTGAAGCATGTTATGCAAAGGTTAGAAGCTATTCAAAATAAAATGCCTATCGTAGAGCATACTGAAAATCTAGATAAAAAGATTCATCATCATATTACTCAATTTGTGTCAAAGGTAGGAACAACTTTGATGGTGCTTAAAGAGAAAGAGCCCATCATCTACAAGAGATAGAACAAAGTCCCAATAGAATCGATAAGTTGGAAGAAATTATTAATAATTTGGGTTCCATTGTTTCTTCCATTAAAACTATTGAAAGGACTCTTCCTAGTAAGAATTGCAAGTTTATGTATGTTCCTAAAACAAGGTTGCCACATCTAGTAATGGAAGTGAAGATCTTAAAGTGATTAGTGTTCACCCCAACTTCGTTGATTTAATAAAGGAATCCGTCTATGAGAATAAATTCCTCAACTTTGCTCCTAGGAGTATGATTGTTAAAAATATGTGTGTTAAAACCCCTAGGAAATATGGATGTGTGATTGGGGAGTTAGAAACTAAGGATGAAAACACTTGAAACTATGCATTACGCCTAGCTAGGGGTAGCGCTTGTTGGGAGGTAACCTAATAGTTATCTTAGTTTTTATTGCTTCTCTTCTGTTTTTTGTGTGCACACAATTATGCTACCGTTATGGTCGTATTTTTATGTTTAAATTAGTTTTTGTGCCAAGTAAAGCCTTTGGGATAATTTGGATGATAGTTGATTTGATTCTGTGAAAACAGAAACTTTTGCGCCTAGTAGTAGAATTGTTTAGATTCACTGGAACGTGTTAAACTTCTGAATTTTTTGCACATGATCGATATGCAAATTTCCCATGTTTTACTATTTTTTAGAATTTTTGGAGTTACATAAGTGCGCTTAGCCAGATCATTATAGACTGTTCTATTTTTGACAGATTCTGTTTTAATTGCATTGTTTGCTTGTTTTAATGAATCTATTGGATTGTATTGTGGGTTATAAGTCATGGTGAAGTTAGAATAAAGTAGGTAATTGATACGTCTACAATGTATGTATAATTTTTTATTGTTCCATGCTATTATATTATCTATCTTGGATGTTTTATATGCATTTTGTTCTATTTTATGTCATTTTTTGGGACTAACCTATTAACCTAGTGCCCAGTGCCAGTTGTTCTTTTTCCTTGTTTTTGGCTTTTACAAAAAGGAATATCAGATGGAGTCCAAATGGAATAAAACTTTATGATGATTTTTCTTGGACCAGAAGACACTTAGATGACTTGGAGAGAGGGCCTGAAGAGTCCCGAGGAGGCCACAAGCCTTGAGGTCATGCCCTAGGGGGGGTGCCCCTGGCTTATGGGCCCCTCTGGAGTCCCTAACCCTAATTCCAGCTCTATATATTCTCAAATATTCCCCAAACATCATAAGCGTTCACAAAAATAGTTTTCTAGCACCGCAAGCTTCTGTTCTCGTGAGATCCCATCTTGGGGCCTTTTCCGATGATCTGCTGGAGGGGGATTCGGTCACGGAGGGCCTCTACACTAACCTTGTTTCCCTACCAGTGATGTGTGAGTAGTTTACCACAGACCTAAGAGTCCATAGATAGTAGCTAGATGGCTTCTTCTCTCTCTTTGATCTTTAATACCATGTTCTCCTCGATGTTCTTGGAGTTCTATCTGATGTAATCTTCTTTTGCGGTGTGTTTGTTGAGATCCGATGAATTGTGGATTTATGATCATATTATCTATGAATATTATTTGAGTCTCCTCTGAACTCTTTTATGCATGATTGAGATAGCTTAGTACTTCTCTCAATTTATTGGTTTGGTTTGACCAACTAGATTGATCTATCTTGCAATGGGAGAGGTGCTTTGTGATGGGTTCAATCTTGCTATGTCCTCACCCAGTGACATAGTAGGGGTAGCGAAGCACGTATTGTATTGTTTCCATTAAGGATAAAAATATGGGGTTTATATCATATTGCTTGAGTTTATCCCTATACATCATGTCATCTTGCTTAAGACGTTACTCCATTCTTATGAACTTAATACGCTAGATGCATGCTGGATAGTAGTCGATGTGTGGAGTAATAGTAGTAGATGCAGGTAGGAGTCAGTCTACTTGTCACGGACGGGATGCCTATATTCGTGATCATTGCCTTAGATATCGTCATAAATATGCACTTTTCTATCAGTTGCTCAACAGTAATTTGTTTACCCACCATATGCTTTATTCAAGAGAGAAGCCTTTAGTGAAACCTATGGCTCCCAGGTCTATTTTCCATCATATATTTTCATATCTATAAAACCAAAAACCCAAAAATGCCTTGCTGCAATTTATTTATATTTACTTTAGTTTGCTCTTTTATTTATCTTTTATACCTATCTCTATTAGATCTCACTCTTGTTCTTGACCATGAAAGGATTGACAACCCATTTTTTGCGTTGTGTGCAAGTGTTTGTTAGTTTGTGCAGGTGCATATATTGCAGACTTGCTTGTGCCTCCTACTAGATTGATACCTTGATTCTTAACTGAGGGAAAGACTTATCTCTACTTTGCTGCATCACCCTTTCCTCTTCAAGGGAAAAATCAATGCAAGCTTAAGAAGTAGTAGTAATATGCAATAATAAAATATGAATGGGTTTAGAATAGTTCCTAAAGTTTAGGAATTGCTAGGTATACTTACGGATCTCACGAGTTTTCTCTTGAGTTTTGTGTGCTAAAGTTTTCAAGTTTTGAGTAAGATCGCGATGGATGAAGGAATTGAAAGTGGAAAGAGCCTAAGTTTCAGGATGCCCAAGGCACCCCAAGGTAATATTCCAGGAGACCAAAGCGTCTAAGCTCGGGGATTCCCCGGATGGCATCCCCTCTTTTGTCTACCAACCATTGTTAAATTACTTGGTGCTATTTTTTATTCATCACATGATATGAGTCTTGCTTGGAGCGTCGTGTATTATATGAGTTTTTCCTTTGTTTGCTTTTTAGGTTGCCACAATCATATTTGTTGAACAAACCTTTTTGAGAGGGATGCAAATTATTTGTGATCTATTAGAATACTTTATGTGCTTCACTTATCTATTTTGAGTTAGGCAGTTGCTCTAGTGCTTCACTTATATTTTTGAGAGCATGGTGGTGGTTATATTTTAAAGAAATAGTTGTACTCTCATTCTTCACTTATATTATTTTGAGAGTTTGATAAATAGTAATGGTAATTTGCATGGGTTATCAATTTGGTCCTAATATGATAGGTATTCAAGAAGGATATAATTAAACTTTCATGTAGATTACTGAATATGATAAGTTTAATTCCTTGTGATAGTTCTGCGATATAAAGATGGTAATGTGTGGGAGGTATTAGTGAATGATTGTGGTTTAGTAAGAATATTGGTGTTAAGGTTTGTGACTCCCGAAGCATGCACATATGGTCTCTCGTTATGATAAGTAGTTGGAGCATGATTTTTTATTGAGTGTCTTCCTTTGCATGAAGGTCGGGGGCGCGCGATGGTTGACTCCTACTAACCTCCCCCCTAGGAGCATGTGTAGTAGTACCTTGCTTTGAGGGATAATAAAATTTCGCAATAAGTATGTGAGTTCTTTATGGCTAATGTGAGTCCATGGATTATACGCACTCTCACCTGTCCGCCATTTGCTAGCCTCTTTGGTACTGTGCATTGCCCTTTCTCAACTCGAGATCTGGTGCAAACTTCGCCGGTGCATCCAAACCCTGTGATATGATATGCTCTATCACACATAAGCCTCCTTATATCTTCCTCGAAACAGCCACCATACCTACCTATTATGGCATTTCCATAGCCATTATGAGATATATTGCCATGCAACTTCCACCGTTCCGTTATTATGTCACACACCATCATTATCATATTGCTTTGCATGATCATATAGTTGACATAGTATTTGTAGCTCACCCACCATTCATCATTTTTCATGTTACATTAGATCATTGCACATCCTGGTACACTGCCAGAGGCATCCATATAGAGTCATATTTTGTTCTAGTATCAAGTTGTAATTTCTAGTTGTAAGTAAATAGAAGTGTGATGATCATCATTATTCATTATTATAGCATCGTCCCAAGTGAGGGAAAAGATAGGCCAAAAGAGACCATAAGAGGCCAAAAAAGCCAAAAAAAAAGAGCAAAGCAATTTAAAAAATAAGAGAAAAAGAGAGAAAGGGTGATACATCTCCAACGTATCTATAATTTATGAAGTATTCGTGCCATGTATACAACAATTTTATATGGTTTTGGTGCACTTTTATATGGCTTTTATATGACTTTTGTGGACTAACATATTGACCTAGTGCCTAGTGTCGGTTGCTATTTTCTGCTTGTTTTTTGTTTTCCAGAAAATCCATATCAAACGAAGTCCAAATGCAGCAATTTTTTTGATGATTTTTTCTGGAAGGAAAGGGACCCAAGAAGCTCGGGAGAGTACTAGAAGACCCACATGGTCCCCACAAGCCACCAGGGCGCGCCCAGGGGGTGTCCACGCCCTGGTGCCTCGTGGCCCCCCTATGGCACCTCTTTATGTGATTCCAATGCCAAAAATTCATATAAATATAGAAACCCCATGAAATAACCCTAGAACTTAGACTACGCCGCCGCAAGCCTCTGTACTAAAGAGAACCCATCTAGAGCCATGTTCCGGCACCCTGCCAGAGGGGGAAATCATCACCGGAGGCCATCTTCATCATCCCGACGGTCTCTGATAACCCACAAGTATAGGGGATTGTAGCCTTTTTCGATAAATAAGAGTGTCAAACCCGACGAGGAGCTAAAGGTAGAACAAATATTCCGTCAAGTTCTATCGACCACCGATACAACTCTATTCACTTAACGTTTGCTTTACCTAAAACAATTATGAAACTATTTTGCAAGAATAAAACTATGAGTACTGTGCGAGAATAAAACTATGAATAAAATGCAAGACAGTAAAAGTAGATAGCTTGTCAACAAGAAAGTTATTTGTCCCTAGGCAATCGATAACTAAACTGGTAATCATTCTTGCAATTTTATATGAGGCAGAGGCATGAGCTAACATACTTTCTCTACTTGGATCATATGTACTTATGATTGGAACTCTAGCAAGCGTCCGCAACTACTAAAGATCATTAAGGTCGTAAAACCCAACCATAACATTAAGTATCAAGTCCCCTTTACTCCCATACGCAATAACCCACTTACTCGGGTATGTGCTTCTCTCACTCACTCCGTCCACCATAAGCGAATCATGAAAATATTGCAACACCCTACAACGGGGATCCCTCCGTTTGCACGACACGGAGGGCACCGTAGGACATCACCATAAATAAAATATACACTCATACCAACCAAGATCACGATTAGCCCACAGGACAAAACGTATCTACTCAAACATCATAAGATAACCATAGATCATTGGGAAATAATATATGGAGTTGAGCACCATGTTTAAGTCACTACAAAAATAAAGACACACCCGTGACATTTTGGGTCGAACATATTTTTTCTGTCATGCTTATGACACTTCTATGACGATAATTGTGACAAAAGCACGTGTCATCCTAGATGTGGTGGGATCCTACTTCTATGACAAAAAATCATGACAGAAATGGGCTTTCCATCCTGGGCGGTCCGGGGACGCAGCTGCATGACATTCTTTGGGTCGTCCATGACGGAAAAAAATCATGGTATAAGCGAGGGCGAGGAAAATATCGGGGAGTTCCCGGTTATAGTGGGTGGTCGGGCCGAGTGGTGCACAGAGGTTTGCACGTTTCTCTCATACACATATGCGCGCGTGTGCGAGGCATTAACTCTAACTGAACCCAAGCGAGGTGGTCGCTTACTGAACCCGAGCGATTGCACTAGCTACATTACTGAACCCGAGTGATTGATCGATCCCTTGGCTATTAACTGAACCCGATCAAGCGATTCCTTCGCTACTGCTCCTAACTGAAGCTGATTGAACCTGCTGCCTCTTGATGAACAGTGATCATATTTGGGGGTTGGATGAACAGTTCCCTATGGGGGTTGGATGAACTGGACCCTGTGGTAGTAGAGGTCGTTGCCGCTGGATGAACATGACCCCGACCGAGGAGGCCGCCACACACACCAGAGCAGGTTGGGCATGGATGAAGAGTAGCCCATGGAGGCTGCAATGAGGAAGTAGACGGTGGATGAACAGTAGCCCGTGGAGTCCCGTCTGGCGATACGCCACACCCCTCCCGATGAACAGGACACAATTTCAACCGTAGGCGCTCCAACACAAGTCCGTTTCCTTCGTTTTGCGGTACACCACACCCCTCCCGATCTACAGCACCCCGTTTTGACCATAGGAGCTCGAACATAAGTTTGTTTCCTCCTTTTCATGGTACGCCAGACCCCTCCTGATGAACAGTATCTTGTTTCGAGCGTAGCCGGTCGAATAGAAAGTCGTTTACTCCGTACTACAGTACACCAGACTCTGTTTTGGCTGTTCCGTCAAGCCTGTTTTCTCCCGATGAACATGATGCATTTTCGTTGCCTCCGATGAATAGGAGCAGTTTATCCATTCTGACCCAGCCAGTTGGCTTCCGATGAACAGGACACTATTGCTGCCTGATACGTCCATTTTGCATCATGCTTTTATGACAATATTTATTGCATTATGGGTTGTTATTTCACGTTATGTCACAATACTTACGGCTATTCCCTCTTATTTTACAAGGTTTACATGAAGAGGGAGAATGCCGGCAGCTGGAATTCTGGGCTGGAAAAGGAGCAAATGTTGGAGGCCTATTATACGCAACTCCATAAGTCCTGAAACTCCACGGAATACCTTGAAATAAGTAAAGAAAAATCATCGCCAAAGATGAAGGCCAGGGGGCCCACACCCTGCTCACAAGGGTGGGGGGCGCCCCCCTGGGCGTGCCCCCTACCTCGTGGGCCCCCTGGTGTCTCTCCAACGCCAATCTTCTCCTATATGAAGTCTTTCGATGGAAAAAAATAAGAAGCAACCTTTCGGGACGAGACTCCGCCGCCACGAGGCAGAACCTTGGTGGAACCAATCTAGGGCTCTGGCAGAGCTGTTCTGCCGGGGACACTTCCCTCCGGGAGGGGAAAATCATCACCATCGTCATCACCAATGCTCCTCTCATCGGGAGAGGGCAATCTCCATCAACATCTTCACCAGCACCATCTCATCTCCAAACCCTAGTTCATCTCTTGTATCCAATTCTTGTCTCCAAGTCAGGGATTGGTGCTAGTAGGTTGCTAGTAGTATTGATTACTCTTTGTAGTTGATGCTAGTTGGTTTATTTGGTGGAAGATCATATGTTCAGATCCTTTATGCACATTATTACCTCTCTGATTATGAACATGAATATGCTTTGTGAGTAATTACATTTGTTCCTGAGGACAAGGGATAAGTCTTGCTATTAGTAGTCATGTGAATTTGGTATTCGTTCAATATTTTGATGAGATGTATGTTGTCTAACCTCTAGTGGTGTTATGTGAACATCGACTACATAACACTTCACCATTATTTGGGCCTAGAGGAAAGCATTGGGAAGTAATAAGTAGATGATGGGTTGCTAGAGTGACAGAAGCTTAAACCCTAGTTTATGCGTTGCTTCATAAGGGGCTGATTTGGGTCCATATGTTTCATGCTATGGTTAGGTTTACCTTAATACTTTTGTTGTAGTTGCGGATGCTTGCAATAGAGGTTAATCATAAGTGGGATGCTTGTCCAAGTAAGGGCAGTACCCAAGCACCGGTCCACCCACATATCAAATTATCAAAGTACCGAATGCGAATCATATGAGCGTGATGAAAACTAGCTTGACGATATTCCCATGTGTCCTCGGGAGCGCTTTTCCTATCATAAGAGTTTGTCCAGGCTTGTCCTTTGCTACAAAAAGGATTGGGCCACCTTGCTGCACCTTATTTACTTTTGTTACTTGTTGCTTGTTACAATTTATCTTATCACAAAACTATCTGTTACCACTTATTTCAGTACTTGCAGAGAATACCTTGCAGAAAACCGCTTATCATTTCCTTCTGCTCCTCGTTGGGTTCAACACTCTTACTTATTTAAAGGACTACAATAGATCCCCTATACTTGTGGGTCATCAAGACTCTTTTCTGGCGCCGTTGCCGGGGAGTGAAGCGCCTTTGGTAGGTGGAATTTGGTAAGGAAAGATTTATTTAGTGTGCTGAAATTTTCTGTCACTTGTTACTATGGAAAGTAATTGTCTGAGGGGCTTTTTTGGGGTATCTTCACCCCGTCCAGTAGAACAAAGAGTTGCTCCTCAGCCTAGTCAACCTACTGAACCTATTGAAAATGAAACTCCTTTTGAGATTCCTTCGGGTTTGATGGAAAAACTGCTAGCTGACACTTTTACAGGAGATGGAACAAAGCATCCTCATGAATATCTACGCTATGTGGATGATGTTTGTGGACTATTTAAGCTTGCAGGTATACCCGATGACGTTGTTAAGAAGAAGGCTTTCCCTTTATCTTTGAAGGGAGACGCATTGACATGGTATAGGCTATGTGATGATACGAGATCATGGAACTATAAAAGATTGAAATTGGAATTTCATCAAAAGTATTACCCTATGCATCTTGTTCATCGTGATCGCAATTATATATATAATTTTTGGCCTCGCGAAGGAGAAAGCATCGCTCAAGCTTGGGGGAGGCGTAAATCAATGTTATATTCATGCCCCAATCATGAGCTCGCAAGAGAAGTGATTATGCAAAGTTTTTATGCTCGGCTTTCTGGTAACAATCGCACCATGCTTGATACTTCTTGTGCTAGCTCTTTTATGATGAAGACTATTGAATTCAGATGGAATTTATTGGATAGAATTAAATGTAACTCTGAAGATTGGGACCTCGACGAAGGTAAGGAGTCAGGTATGACACCTAAGTTTGATTGTGTTAAATCTTTTATGGATACCGATATTTTCCGTAAGTTTAGCACTAAATATGGACTTGACTCTGAGATAGTAGCTTCTTTCTGTGAATCTTTTGCTAGTTATGTTGATCTCCCCAAGGAGAAGTGGTTTAAATATCATCCTCCCATAGAAGTAAAAGTAGCTGCACCTATTAAAGTTGAAGAAAAAATTGTCACTTATAATGATCCTATCGTTCCCACTTCTTATGTTGAGAAACCACCTTTCCCTGTTAGAATGAAGGATCATGCTAAAGCTTCAAACATTGTTCGTAAAAGCAATATTAGAACTTATACACCTCCTGAGCAAGTCAAAGTAGAACCTAATATTGCTATTGTTAAAGATCTCTTGTCTGATAATATCGATGGGC
Source organism: Triticum timopheevii (assembly GCA_963921465.1). Lineage (NCBI taxonomy): Eukaryota > Viridiplantae > Streptophyta > Magnoliopsida > Poales > Poaceae > Triticum > Triticum timopheevii. The sequence continues at coordinate 92,127,578 of OY997271.1, forward strand.
ATGTTATTCAATTCCAGGGTGAAACTGCTAGAATTGCTAAATCTTGTGATAAAGATAAACATAGACCTGTGGTAGGCGTGCCCGTTATTTTTGTTAAAATAGGAGATCATTGTTATCATGGCTTGTGTCATATGGGTGCTAGTGCTAGTGTTATACCCATTGACTTATACAAAGAAATTATGCATGATATTGCACCTGCTGAGTTAGAAGATATTGATGTTACAATTAAACTTGCCAATAGAGATACTATTTCTCCAGTGGGAATTGTTAGAGATGTTGAAGTCTTGTGTGGAAAACCCAAATATCCCGCTGATTTTCTTGTTCTTGGTTCTCCACAAGATAGCTTTTGTCCCATTATATTTGGTAGGCCCTTCTTGAATACTGCTAATGCTAAGATAGATTGCGAAAAGAATGTTGTTACTATTGGCTTGGATGATATGGTTCATGATTTTAATTTCTCTAAATTTAGTAAGCAACATCGTGAGGAGGAATTGCCTAGTAAAGATGAAATTATTGGTCTTGCTTCCATTGCCGTACCTCCTAGTGATCCTTTAGAACAGTATTTGCTAGACCATGAAAATGATATGTTCATGAATGAAAGAAGGGAAATACATGAAGTATTCTTTAAACAGGAACCTATTCTGCAACACATTTGCCTGTTGAAATCCTAGGGGATCCTCCTCCACCCAAGGGTGATCCCGTCTTTGAGCTTAAACCGTTGCCTGATAATCTTAAATATGCTTATCTTGATGAAAAGAAAATATATCCTGTCATTATTAGCGCTAAACTTTCAGAGCATGAAGAAGAAAGATTACTGAAAACTCTGAAGAAGCACCGTGCTGCTATTGGATATACTTTGGATGATCTTAAGGGCATCAGTCCCACTCTATGTCAACATAAAATAAATTTGGAAGCTGATGCCAAACCAGTTTGTGATCCTCAACGACGTTTGAATCCTAAAATGAAAGAACTGGTAAGAAAAGAAATACTCAAGCTTCTAGAGGCAGGTATAATTTATCCCATTGCTGATAGTCAGTGGGTAAGTCCTGTCCATTGTGTCCCCAAGAAGGGAGGTATTACTGTCGTCCCTAATGATAAAGATGAGTTGATTCCGCAAAGAATTATCACAGGTTATAGGATGGTAATTGATTTCCGCAAATTAAATAAAGCTACTAAGAAAGATGATTACCCCTTACCTTTTATTGATCAAATGCTAGAAAGATTATGCAAACATACACATTATTGCTTTCTAGATGGTTATTCTGGTTTCTCTCAAATACCTGTGTCAGCTAAAGATCAATCAAAGACTACTTTTACGTGCCCTTTTGGTACTTTTGCTTATAGACGTATGCCTTTTGGTTTATGTAATGCACCTGCTACCTTTAAAAGATGCATGATGGCTATATTCTCTGACTTTTGCGAGAAAATTTGTGAGGTTTTCATGGACGATTTTTCCGTCTATGGTTCCTTTTTTGATGATTGCTTGAGCAATCTTGCTCGAGTTTTGCAGAGATGTGAAGAAACTAATCTTGTCTTGAATCGGGAAAATTGCCACTTTATGGTTAATGAAGGTATTGTCTTGGGGCACAAAGTTTCTGAAAGAGGTATTGAAGTTGATAAGGCCAAGGTTGATGCTATTGAAAAGATGCCATGTCCCAAGGACATCAAAGGCATAAGAAGTTTCCTTGGTCACGCCGGATTTTATAGGAGGTTAATTAAGGACTTCTCAAAAATCTCTCGGCCTCGGACTAATTTATTACAAAAAGATGTACCGTTTGTCTTTGATGGTGATTGTGTAGAAGCATTTGAAATACTTAAGAAAGCATTAGTCTCTGCACTTGTTGTTCAGCCACCTGATTGGAATTTACCCTTTGAAATTATGTGTGATGCTAGTGATTATGCTGTAGGTGCTGTTCTAGGGCAAAGAGTTGATAAGAAATTAAATGTTATCCATTATGGTAGTAAGACTCTAGACAATGCTCAAAGAAATTATGCTACTGCCAAAAAGGAACTTTTAGCAGTTGTGTTTGCTTGTGATAAGTTCAGACACTATATTGTTGATTCTAAAGTAACTATTCACACTAATCATGCTGCTATTAAATATCTTATGGAAAAGAAGGATGCAAAACCTAGACTCATTAGATGGGTTCTCTTGCTGCAAGAATTTGATTTCCATATTGTTGATAGAAAAGGAGCTGAGAACCCCGTTGCAGATAACTTATCTAGATTAGAGAATGTTCTTGATGACCCACTACCTATTGATGATAGCTTCCCTGATGAGCAATTAAATGTCATAAGCACTTCTCATAGCACTCCTTGGTATGCTGATTATGCTAATTATATTGTTGCTAAATTTATACCACCTAGCTTTACATACCAACAAAAGAAAAACTTTTTCTATGACTTGCGACATTACTTTTGGGATGACCCACATCTTTATAAAGAAGGAGTAGATGGTGTCATTAGATGTTGTGTACCCGAGCATGATCAGGAACAGATCCTACGCAAGTGTCACTCCGAAGCTTATGGAGGACACCATGCTAGAGATAGGACTGCACATAAGGTATTGCAATCTGGGTTTTATTGGCCTACTCTCTTCCAGGATGCCCGTAAGTTTGTTTTGTCTTGCGATGAATGTCAAAGAATTGGTAACATTAGTAGACATTAAGAAATGCCTATGAATTATTCACTTTTTATTGAACCATTTGATGTTTGGGGCTTTGATTATATGGGACCTTTTCCTGCCTCTAATGGATATACTCATATTTTTGTTGCTGTTAATTACGTTACTAAGTGGGTAGAAGCTATTCCAACTAGTAGTGCTGATCATAACACTTCTATTAAAATGCTTAAGGACGTTATTTTTCCGAGGTTTGGAGTCCCTAGATATTCAATGACTGATGGTGGTTCACACTTTATTCATGGTGCTTTCCGTACGATGCTTGCTAAATATGATGTTAATCATAGGATTGCATCTCCTTATCACCCGCAGTCTAGTGGTCAAGTAGAGTTGAGCAATAGAGAGCTCAAATTAATTTTGCAAAAGACTGTTAATAGGTCTAGAAAGAATTGGTCCAAGAAACTTGATGATGCATTATGGGCCTATAGAACTGCATATAAAAATCCTATGGGCATGTCTCCGTATAAAATGGTTTATGGAAAAGCTTGTCACTTACCTCTCGAACTAGAACACAAGGCATACTGGGCTATTAAAGAGCTCAACTATGATTTCAAACTTGCCGGTGAAAAGAGGTTATTTGATATTAGCTCACTTGATGAATGGAGAGCCCAAGCTTATGAAAATGCCAAGTTGTTTAAAGAAAAGGTTAAAAGATGGCATGACAAAAGGATACAAAAGTGTGAGTTTAATATAGGTGATTATGTATTGCTATACAACTCTCGTTTAAGATTTTTTGCAGGAAAACTTCTCTCTAAATGGGAAGATCCCTACATTATCGAGGAGGCCTATCGTTCCAGTGCCATAAAAATCAACAACTTCGCAGGCACGAATCCGAAGGTGGTAAACGGTCAAAGGATCAAACACTATATCTCAGGTAATCCTATAAATGTTGAAACCAATATTATTAAAACTGTAACCCCGGAGGAATACGTAAAGGACACTTTTCAGAACGTTCCAGACTCTGAAAAGGAATAGGTTTGTGGTACGGTAAGTAAACCAACTCTAAAACAATTTTTAAGGAAATATTTCTCTGTTTTGGAATATTTAGAAAAATAGAAAAATAAGTAGCAGTCCGGGGAGGACACGAGGCCTCCACGAGGGTGGAGGGCGCGCCCCACCCCCCTGGGCACGCCCCCTACCTCGTGAGCACCTCGTGTGCCCTCCGGACTCCGTTTCCTTGCACGATACGTATTTTGGTCGGTAAAAATTCATTATATATACTCCCAAATGTTTTGACCACCGTATCACGCAAATATCCTCTATTTTCGTTTCGAGCTATTTCCGTTGCAGATTTAGAGCGCCATGACTTCTGCCTCTTCCAACAACAAAGACAAGGATGCTTGGCTATTGAAGATAGAGTTGAAAATAGAGGAACCAGAAGAAATCAACAAGGATGAAAGGATCAAGAAGGCCATGAAGGTTAAAGCTCCGGTGGTGAACGAAGAATACATCCCTCAACCCTTACCTAACCTTTTCACTCCAACAGAGATTGAAGCTTTCAAGATGATTGAGTTAGCCCACATACAGAACAAGTATCTTACACATGAGAATATTTTGTTGAAGGATCATATTGCTGGGCTCAAGGGCATTATCCGCAAGTTGGAGGAACTTTTACGCTCGATGTGCGATTAACCACCATCATCTTCACCACCTCCATCACCCCTGAGGATATAATCACATGGGTATGGGCACTCCCCTTGGCAACTGCCAAGCTTGGGGGAGGTGCCCTAGTATCGTATCACCATCACAACTCCTATCTTTATCGTATTTCTTAGTTCGATCCTATTAGTAGTATCTTGATTTAGTAGAATAAAGTCATGGCATGATCTAGTTTTGAGTTTTGCTTTACGATCTTTCTTTGTAATCGAGTCTGTGAGCTATATAATAAAGATTAGTGTCGAGTCAAGGGCTTGAGTATTTTTCCATGATCTTGGGTGATTAGAAGAAAAAGAATAAAAAGAATCAAAGAGTTCATATTGATCTTAGTGAAAGTAATGACTCCACATAGAGAGAGTATGATGATTAAAAATTGTTGGGAGTTGGCAAATATAGCTTTGGTCATTGTTGCAATTAATAGGAAGTAATAAGGAAAGAGAGGTTTCACATATAGATATATTATCATTGACATCTTTTATGATTGGGAGCACTCATTAAAATATGACATGCTAAAAGAGTTGAAGTCGGACAAGGAAGACAACATAATGAGTTGTGTTTTCCTACATCTGAGATAAAGTATGTTGTCATGGATCCTCTACCGTGTTGATCTTGCCTTTCCCCCTCATGCTAGCCAAATTCTCAGCACCAAGTAGAGATACTACTTGTGCTTCCAAATACCCTTAAACCAGTTTTGCCATGAGAGTCCACTATATTTACCTATGGATTGAGTAAGATCCTTCAAGTAAGTTGTCATCGGTGCAAGCAATAAAAATTGCTCTCTAAATATGCATGACTTATTAGTGCAGAGAAATAAGCTTTGTACGAACTTGCTGTGGACGCAATAAAAGCGACGGACTACATAATAAAGGTCCACATGCACGGGGCAATATAAAGTGACGTTCTTTTGCATTAAGATTTTGTGCATCAACCCTAAACGTGCATGACAACCTCTGCTTCCCTCTGTGAAGGGCCTATCTTTTATTATTATCCTCTACCTTATACAAGAGTCACGGTGATCCTCATCTTTCCTTTTTCATTTTATCCTTTGGCAAGCTCAGCATGTTGGAAAGAACAATATATATATATATATATATATATATATATATATATATATATATATATATATATATATATATATATATATATATATATATATATATATATATATAATTGGATGTGGGGGAGCATGAATTATTATTGTTGACATTACCCTTGAGGTAAAAGGTTGTGGGGCAAAACTATAAGCCCCTATCTTTCTCTGTGTCCGATTAAAACTCCGTAACCACAAGTATCGCGTGAGTGCTAGCAATTATGAAGGACTAAATGATAGTTGAGTATGTGGACTTGCTTTTAAGCTCTGACATAGACTCTTTCCGATGTTATGATAAATTGCAATTGCTTCAATGACTGAGATTATAATTGTTAGTGCCCAATAAGGTTTCTGACTCATGCTTTGGCTTTGTGAAAAGATCATCACTTGAACATGAGTAATCATATGACAAAATCTATTTATGTTGCTGTTATGAAATAATCATGATGCCTTCATGTCCGTATTCTGTTTTTATCGATGCCTCTATCTCTAAACATGAGGACATATTTATTGTTATCGGCTCTTCGCTTGAGGACAAGCGAGGTCTAAGCTTGGGGGAGTTGATACGTACATTTTGCATCATGCTTTTATGACAATATTTATTGCATTATGGGCTGTTATTTCATGTTATGTCATGATACTTACGGCTATTCTCTCTTATTTTACAAGGTTTACATGAAGAGGGAGAATGTCGGCAGCTGGAATTCTGGGCTAGAAAAGGAGCAAATATTGGAGGCCTATTCTACGCAACTCCAAAAGTCCAGAAACTCCACAGAATACCTTGAAATAAATAAAGAAAAATCGTCGCCAAAGATGAAGGCCAGGGGGCCCACACCCTGCTCACGACGGTGGGGGGCGCGCCCCCTGGGCGCGCCCCCCTACCTCGTGGGCCCCATGGTGGCTCTCTGACGCCCGTCTTCTCCTATATGAAGTCTATCGATGAAAAAAAATAAGAAGCAACCTTTTGGGACGAGACTCCACCGCCATGAGGCGGAACCTTGGCGGAACCAATCTAGGGCTCTGGCAGAGCTGTTCTACTAGGGACACTTCCCTCCGGGAGGGGGAAATCATCACCATCGTCATCACCAACGCTCCTCTCATCAGGAGAGGGCAATCTCCATCAACATCTTCACCAGCACCATCTCATCTCCAAACCCTAGTTCATCTCTTGTATCCAATTCTTGTCCCCAAGTCCGGGATTGGTGCTAGTAGGTTGCTAGTAGTATTGATTACTCTTTGTAGTTGATGCTAGTTGGTTTATTTGGTGGAAGATCATATGTTCAGATCCTTTATTCACATTATTACCTCTCTGATTATGAACATGAATATGCTTTATGAGTAATTATGTTTGTTCCTGAGGACAAGGGAGAAGTCTTGCTATTAGTAGTCATGTGAATTTGGTATTCGTTCGATATTTTGATGATATGTATGTTGTCTAACCTCTAGTGGTGTTATGTGAACGTCGACTACATAACACTTCACCATTATTTGGGCCTAGAGGAAGGCATTGGGAAGTAATAAGTAGATGATGGGTTGCTAGAGTGACAGAAGCTTAAACCCTAGTTTATGTGTTGCTTCGTAAGGGGCTGATTTGGATCCATATGTTTCATGCTATGGTTAGGTTTACCTTAATACTTTTGTTGTAGTTGCAGATGCTTGCAATAGAGGTTAATCATAAGTGGGATGCTTGTACAAGTAAGGGCAGTACCCAAGCACCGGTCCACCCACATATCAAATTATCAAAGTACCGAACGCGAATCATATGAGCGTGATGAAAACTAGCTTGACGATATTCCCGTGTGTCCTCGGGAGCGCTTTTCCTATCATAAAAGTTTGTCCAGGCTTGTCCTTTGCTACAAAAAGGATTGGGCCACCTTGCTGCACCTTATTTACTTTTGTTACTTATTGCTCGTTACAATTTATCTTATCACAAAACTATCTGTTACCACTTATTTCAGTACTTGCAGAGAATAGCTTGCTGAAAACCGCTTATCATTTCCTTCTGCTCCTTGTTGGGTTCGACACTCTTACTTATCGAAAGGACTACGATAGATCCCCTATACTTGTGGGTCATCGCTGCCGTCCGTTGCATCTCCATGTACACAAGCCCTGTCCGTACGTATGCGTGAGTAGACATTTGAGACCCCGCCCATATGTATATACGTGGCCGTATTTTTTGGCATGTGGTTGTACATACGTGTACACGGTTTAGAAGGGATTGCATGAATTACTACGTTGGGGGCTCTACTACTACACATGACGCTGCTTGGTCGACCACAGTTCATTCTTGCAAAGAGAATGATTGACCAGTATGTACGTACAAGTTCGCGACAACACTACATACGCTTCGACCGGATGGGTCCAAGCTGCCAGGGAGGAAAATGATGCACTTCCTTGCGTGCGAAAATATAGCTGGTGGGTCCCGGATGTCAGGGGGAGGAATCATTTTTGTTTTGCGAGTAATAAGGGGGCACTTCCTTGTGTTCGAAGATGTAGCTGGTGGGTCCAGCTGTTAGCCTCACAGCCTAAAGTCCACTTCCGATGGCTGTCGTTCGTTGACCTCGTTGACCACGAGGCCCCGAGAACATCAAGGCGGTGGATGACGGCGAGACCTAGGAAGAGAACGACGAGGAGCCAGAGAAGACGAGGCTGGTGGATGCCCATGCAAAGGGGAGTATGAGGTTCACTAGTTCGATTGCGGCGTAAGGCTGCCGTCGCCGGAGAATAACATGGGTTGTGGGTGAGTAGAGGGAAGGCGTGGCCACTGCGGCGTAAGGCTGCCGTCGCCGGAGAATAACATGGGTTGTGGGTGAGTAGAGGGAAGGCGTGGCCGGTCGTAGTATGGTCGGTCTGTGAGGCATCCGCGGAAGCACAGCCGGCCTGGGAGGCTGCAGTAGGCGGTACGGTGGGCCTGGTTTGGGCGGCTGGAGCAAGAAGACCAGAGGTTGAAGACGCAACACGGCCCTTCGATCTAACATCCAACGGTCAGTGCAGCTAGAATCGTTTTGACTAAGTTGACAAAGCCCGTACGCGTCAACTTAGTTGGCCCACAATTCAGCCTCCAAATCTTGTGGGTCCCAACTAGTAGGGGGAATCATTTTTTCCTCGTAATAAGGTGGCACTTCCTTGCGTGCAAAGATGTTTTCTGGTTTCTAATTTCTTCTTTTTCGAGTTAGAATAAAAAGAAAACAATTTAGCATCTTTGGTAAAATCTATATTTTCGTGAAATGGATCATAATAAAGATTGTGGCTCCCAGCTGTCAGGGAGAGGTAATTTTTTTCGTTTAATAAAGGAAACACTTCCCTGCATGTGAAGATGTAGCTGGTGGATAAAACCTGTCAGGGGGAGAAATCATTTGTTTTTGCATAATAAGGAGGGACTTGCTCGCATGCGGCCATGGGCCATGCGGGTCCCTACTGTCAGCCACTCCTCATACATGCCTCTTCTGATGGCTGTCGTTTGTTGACAAAGTTGACCACACCGCGCCAAGAGAACCAATGCGATGGACGATGGCGAGGCCTAGGAAGGGAACGACCCAGAGCCGGCGAAGACACATCACTGGATGCCCACGTGGAGGGGAGTATGAGGGTTCACTGGTTCGGATGTGGTGTGAGGCTGCCATCACCGGAGAATAACAGGAGGTGTTGGTGAGTAGAGCAATGGCCTGGACGGCGATGGGAGTAGGGTGGGCCGGTGAGGCCTGAGCGGTAGTACAGCCGGCCATGGGATGCGGTGATACGTCTCCATCATATATAATTTTCCAAACTATTTTGCCCTTATTTTGAATGGAACTAATCGGAACTGACGCTGTTTTCAGCATAATTTCCTTGCTATTATTTTTTTGCAGATATAAAAGTTCTCGGATTGACCTGAAAAATTACGGAGAATATTTTTGGAATAATAAAAAATAGTGGCGAAACAATCAACCAGAGGGGGTCCACCCATTAGCCACAAGCCTAGGGGGAGCCCCCTGGGGCGCGCCCTGGTGGCTTGTGGGCCCCCTGGACCTCCTCCGATCCTAACTCCAACTCTATATATTCCATTGGGAGGGCTGATTTGGAGTCTGTTCGGGGATCCGGAGAGGGGAATCCGTCGCCATTATCATCATCAACCTTCCTCCATCTCCAACCATGATGTTCACAGTCGGGAGTGAGTAATTACTTCGTAGGCTCATTGGTCAGTGATGGGTTGGATGAGATTTCTCATGTAATCAAGTTAGTTTTGTTAGGGTTTGATCCCTGGTATCCACTATGTTCTGAGATTGATGTTGCTACGACTTTGCTATGCTTAATGCTTGTCACTAGGACCCGAGTGCCATGAATTTAGACCTGAACCCTTTATGTTTCCATTAATATATTTGTGTTCTTGATCTGATCTTGCAAGTTGTAGACACCTATTATGATCTATGATCCGCATACCCCAAGGTGATAATAATTGGGATTCTTTTCGATGATTAACGTAGTTTGAGGAGTTCATGTATTCACTAAGTGCTAATGCTTTGTTCCGCTTCTCTATTAAAAGGAGGACTTAATATCCCTTAGTTTCCATTAGGATCCTGCTGCCATGGGAGGGTAGGACAAAAGATGTCATGCAAGTTCTTTTCCATAAGCACGTATGACTATATTTGGAATACATGCCTACATTATATTGATGAATTCGAGCTAGTTCTATGTCACCCTAGGTTATAACTGTTGCATGATGAATGCCATCCGACATAATTATCCATCACTGATCCATTACCTATGAGCTTTTCACATATTGATCTTTGCTAAGTCACTTTTCCGTTGCTACTGTTACAATGATCACTACAAAACTGCTCCTGTTACTTTTGCCACCGTTACCGTTACTTCCATACTACTTTGCTGCAGATATTAAGTTTTTCAGGTGTGGTTGAATTGACAACTCAGCTTCTAATACTTGACAATATTCTTTGGCTCCCCTTGTGTCGACTCAATAAATTTGGGTTGAATACTCTACCCTCGGAAACTGTTGCGATCCCCTATACTTATGGGTTATCAAGACCTTTTTCTGGCGCCGTTGCCAGGGAGCATATCTCTATTATCTGAGTCACTTAGGATTTATATCTGTTTATCATTATGAAGAATTCGAAAGATACCAAAACCAAGATCTATCCCTCTAATACGAGGGGAGGTAAGGAACTGCCATCTAGCTCTGCACTTGATTCACCTTCTGATATGAGTAAGCTTGCGACACCACCACCCGCTAGTAATTCTGATATGTCGCAAGTAAATGATGATGCCACTTCTGCTATGCATGATGCTTATGATGATACTGCTGCTTTGCTTGATAATACTGTGCCACTAGATGAATTTCTTGATGAACAACTTGCTAGGGTTAGAGAGAATGGAATTACTGAAACTGATGATATTATTGAAACTGAAGATTATGATTCTCCCCCTAGATATGAATTGCCTAAGGTACTTGAGGGATATATTATGGATGAAGAAACTGCTAGACTTTTTTGCTTGCAATGATAGAAATGATCTTAATAAACTGTTAGCTAAGCTTAAAGAAAAATATTTGAATGCTAGAATGCAATATGACCCTAAGTTTGCTACTTCACCTATCTTTGTTACTGATAAGGATTATGAATTCTTTGTCGATCCCGTGTAAATTACTTTGGTTGAATTAGATCATTTCCAAGCTGATGAAACCGAAACTGTTGTGGCACATCTTACTAAACTGAATGATATAGCCACCCTATTTGCCCATGAGGAAAAAATTTGCTACTACTATGTTATTAAGTTGTTTCCTTTCTCATTAAAGGGTTATGCTAAGTTATGGTTTAATTCTCTTTCTCCTGGTTGTGTGCGTAGTCCCTAGTATATGATATATTACTTCTCTGAAAAATATTTCCCTGCTCATAAGAAACAAGCTGCTTTACAGGAATATATAATTTTGTGGAAATTGAAGAAGAGAGTCTCCCACAAGCTTGAGGGAGGCTTCTCCAATTACTTAATGCTTTGCCTGATCATCCTCTCAAGAAAAATGAAATACTTGATATCTTTTATAATGGACCAACCAATGCTTCTAGGGACCACCTAGATAGTTGTGCTGGTTGTGTTTTCAGGGAACAAATTGTGGAACAAGCTGAAGTGCTATTGAATAATATATAGAGTAATGATAATGATTGGACTCTTCCCGAACCAACTCTTAAGCCCACTCTGAAAAAGAGGTATTCTATTCCACAGTCCTAAAGACATGCAAGAGGCCAAGAAATCGATGAAAGAAAAAGGTATTAAAGCTGAAGATGTTAAGAATTTACCACCTATTGTAGAAATACATGGCCTTAAAATTCCAACACAGGTAGTAGAGGTAAATTATCTCTATAGATTTGATGAAGGTGATATTACTTATAATAAGTCTGCTAGTCAATGCTTGGATGAATTTGATGACTTTATTGTTAAACAAGAAAACTTCAATGCCTATGTTAGTACACAATTGAAACGTAATGCTTATATTCTTAAACGCTTGGGTGATTATATGTGTAGAACTGTTAATGATCTTAAGCTTATCAGTAAACATGCTTCTATGGTAAAAACTCAAGTAGAACAAGTACTTAAGGCATAAAATGATTTGCTTAATGATATGAATAGTAAAAACAATGATCTTGTTGTTAGAATTATGACTAGAGGTGGTAAAACGACTCAGGAACTTTTGTATCATGAGGCTATCCTAAGAGAATTGAGCAAGATTCTCAGAGAATTAACACTGAAGCACCTAGTCCATCTAGTAATAAAAAGAATAAGAAAACTTATAGAACTTTGCATGCTTCTAGTGAACCTACCATAGACACACCTGAGAGTACAAATGATATTTCTATTTATGATGCTAAAACACAATCTGATGATGAACATGAACCTAGTGATAATGTCAGTGATGATGTTCATGTTGATGCTCAACCTAGCAATGATAATGATGTGGAGATTGAACCTACTATTGATCTTGATAACCCACAACTTAAGATAAACATTATGATAAAAGAGACTTCGTTGCTAGGAAGCATGGTAAAGAAAGAAAACCATGGGTTCAGAGACCCATGCCCTTTCCTCCTAAGCCATCCAAGAAAAAAGATGATGATGATTTTGAGCGCTTTGTTGAAATGCTTAGGCCTGTCTTTTTTGCGTATGCGATTGACTGATTGTAGCGACCCGACCCAAATGGACCGAAGTCTCTGTGCTTACGTGTCATCCCTGGATCGGTATGCTGACACACACAGTACTCGAGGAATTATAACAGAGTTCAATCACACACTTTATTACATCGAGATCGTCAAAAGAGTATTTATTACAATAATATGGCCAAAGGCCATCTAAAACAAAATAACTGTGGAAGCATCGAAGGTAAATGAGTCCATCCAACTCCACGGCAAACTGAGTGCAGAACAACGACCTATCGCACCTTTCATCCTCGTCAGAAAAGTCTGCAACATGAGACGTTGGAGCCGTGTAGGTCAGCACATGGAATATGCTGGCAATTTCACACCGTAGAATAATAATAAATGAAAAGACTATCTCTATATGAAAATTTAGCTGGTGGAGGCTCTAAGTTAATTTTTTGCATAAAGCCAATTTTACCCTACAACAAAGGAATAATTTTTTATTAACTACTAAATTAAAATGCCATTATTGAGAAGGTTCCTCCAACTCAATCCCAAAATTCCCAAATTATTAGTAACCCAATAATTTGATTCAAAAGAGTGATGAGATCAACCAATAATTCACTTCTAGATACTCAAGTTGTACATAACCGGGGACACGGCTAATCATGATTAGTTTGTACACTCTGCAGAGGTTTGCACACTTTTCACCACAAGACTCGACCACCTCCATGATCGGAAGATCAAGACATAGTCTTTCTGAAGTATTTCCCCTTAACCCTGGATAGACAGGTACACCTACTTTCCCCTACATCAGCTAGTCTACCATGGAAAGAGATCACACAACTTACTCAACTATGCCAGAGTCCATAATGGCTTGTGGCTGCAGACGGAAGTTTCTAGGCATGAAATATCTTATGATCCCTTTGAGCCTGGGTGGAGGACCTAGGGTAATCACACGGGTACTCCGGGATTCCCCTTGGGCAAGCACTGGTTTCTCCAGGTGCCCAAACAATCCACCCAGATGTGTATTAAAGTTGCCACCTTAGGTTATCCCAAAATTATTAACTCTCGCAACTTGCATGGATCACACATACCAATCCCCGTCTACGAGCATGGCTAAGCAATATATGACATAACGAAAATTCCCACGGGTGATCAAAGGTCATAGGTTCCTACCAGATGAACTACATAGCATATCCACATGTTCCCAATCCTATTCGTGCAATCTTTGAGGGTTAAACCAATGCATAGTAAAAACTGGGTATTAAAAAATTATGATCAAAGTGTGAACTTGCCTTGCTGACGTTCGTTGAACTGTAAAGATTCGTAGTAGCAAGCTTCACACTACGGATGTTCTGGCGTAAGCAAGCAATAACATACATAAGCATACAAGCAAAGATCCAAAAAGAAAACAAATGAAAGACTTCGAAAAACTCCAAAACATCCAAATAAAGTTTCTGTACATAACGAAATTTTTATAGTAGCAAAAATATATGTGTGTGGTTCTAACATAAAGTAAACGTTACGAGCTTCGATTTTCAAAAAGAATCACCTAAAACGGAGTTACGAAACTCGAGATACGGCCTAACGAAGTTTGAATTCAGATCTGTTTGAATTCAAATTTTAAAATTTTCAAAAATATTTTTGTTTGGTTCTCTAGATAGAGGGGATTTCTATGAACTAGTAGAAAAAATAATCAACTAAATTGGATCTATAGACTAAAAGATATACAAGAATTAATATTTGGTAAAGAATCTGAATTTGGAAAAGTTCTTGAAAAAGAAAAACAATTCGGCCAGAGACAAGTGGCGCTCTGTGATTGGCTGGCTGGGTGCTCACCGGACTTGTCACAGGAGACAAGGAAGAAGGCGGCTCCGGTGTGCTTCGGCGAAGGATGCGTGCAGGACGGTGTAGAGGACGATGAGGTGAACCACTTGAACAACTTGTGGTTGTAGATTGCTTCCTGTACACACGGTGAAAGGTCGCCGGAATTCGCGAACTCCGGCGAGCAATTGGAGAGGTTAGAGAGAGGGAAAAACTCCAGAAGGAGAGGGCTTCGGACGAGGGGTGAGAGGGGCTCCAGGGGTGCTTTATATAGCGCTTGGGGAGGTCTGGAGATGAGCTGAGTGTTGCCAACTTTATGATGTTAATGGTGGCTGTTACTTGGGCTTCTAATGGCCATTAGAGGGGGAATTAAGGCGCACTAGTGAAGGGGAAAAGATAGAGGGAGGCGAGGGGAACCGATTCAGAGCGGTTTTGGAATGAGGGAGAGGAGGGGAGGGGGTGGGGCGTTGGGTGGGAGTGCTGTGTATGTGCTTCCTGCTCTCGTACAGGAGGTTGAAGACAACCTGTGAAGAAGGCTGGGCCTTCATTGGGACGTTTTTCTAAAACGTTTTTTTTACAGAAGCAAAGAAAACCCCGAAAATACAAATAAAAGTTAGCCTAAAAATTCCAGAAAATTCACATAGTTATATGGTCTTATATATGACCTAGTGAACCTTTATCTGTCCTAAAATGCAAGTTAAAAAAATAAACATTTTTGCTAAACTAATAAAATAAAGTGCAAATAAAACCCAACAAATATATTTAGACTTCAAATTCAAATTCCAATATTTATTTTCTGTTTTTGAAGAAGTCCTTTTATCTTCTCTCTTTATTTTTATTTTTGAAATAATGGAAATGAATTTGTTTTTTTGGTGAAACCAAATTTGATCCAAACTCCCAACTTCGAAAAAAATTCAAAATTGGTTTTTAGGGAAACTTCCAACTCTCTCTTTTGGTCCTTGAGTTGCTCAAAGTTCCTTGGATCAAAAATCAAATAAAACAAATGGGGCAAAACTGCATAAATCATGGATGCATATGAATGATCTATTTATAAACATCCAAATTGAAAATTGGGATGTTACAACCCTACCCCCCTTAAGATGAATCTCACCATCGAGATTCGGGTTGGCTAGCAAAAAGGTGTGGGTGGTCCTTCCGGAGATCATCTTCTCATTCCCAAGTGGCTTCTTCCTCAGTATGATGACTCCACTGAACCTTGCAAAACTTGATGACCTTGCTGCGGGTAACCCTGCTTGCAATCTCGAGAATCTTGATGGGCTTCTCCTCATAGGTCAGATCACTATCCAACTGATGGCCTCCAGTGGCATTGTATCTCTTAAAGGAATATCGGCCATATCTGCATGACACTTCTTCAACTGGGAAACGTGAAACACATCATGAACTCCTGATAAGGCATCTGGTAATTCCAACTTGTATGCAACTTCACCCATGCGTTCTAAAACTCTGTATGGCCCCACAATCGTGGTGCTAACTTTCCTTTGACTCCAAATCGTTTAACTCCTCGAAGTGGTGACACACGTAGATATGCTCTATCTCCGACTTCATAGGTTACCTCCTTGCGTTTAGTATCGGCATAACTCTTCTGTTTGGATTGGGCCACCTTGACTCTGTCGCGTATCAGCTTGACTTTCTCCTCTGAATCTCTAATTAAATCTGGTCCGAATAATTTACGGTCTCCAACTTCATCCCACATCAACGGTGTCCTGCACCTCCTTCCGTACAAAGCTTCGAAAGGGGCCATTTTCAAACTAGCTTGATAGCTGTTGTTATATGAGAACTCTTCGTAAGAAAATTATCATCCCAACTAGATCCATAATCTAGCGCACAAGCTCTCAACATGTCCTCCAGAATCTGATTGACTCTCTCGGTCTGCCCATCTGTCTGCGGATGAAAAGCTATATTGAACTCCAGCCTGGTACCCAAAGTTTCATGTAACGGATGCCAAAACTTTGAGGTAAATTGTGTTCCTCTATCTGATATGATGGTCCTCGGAACTCCATGCAGACATACGATCCTGGTCATGTATATCTTGGCTAACTTAGCACTCGTATATGTGGTTTTCACGGGGATGAAGTGAGCTACCTTAGTCAAGCAATCAACCACTACCCAAATAGAATCATAGCCTGATCCGGTCCTGGGTAATCCTATAATGAATTCCATGTCAAGTTTGTCCCACTTCCAATCTGGTATCGGCAAGGGCTGAAGTAATCCTGCTGGTTTCTGGTGCTCTGCCTTAACCCTCTGACATACATCACATACTGCAACATACTCGACAATATCCTTCTTCATACCCGTCCACCAGAAACTTTCCTTCAAGTCTAAATACATCTTGGTGTTGCCTGGGTGTATCGAGTAAGGCGAATCATGAGCCTCCTGAAGAATCAACTTTCTGATCTCTGGGTCATTGGGTACATAAATACGCTTCTCAAACCATAAGGTTCCATGTTCATCCTCACGAAATCCTTCTGACTTTCCTTGGTTCATCCTTCCCTTTATCTCTGCAATACCTTTGTCTAACTTCTGGGCTTCTCGGATTTTTCCCAACAAGGTGGATTGAATTTCCATTGTGGCAACAAAACCTCGTGGTACTATCTCCAATCGAAGATCTCTGAGATCATCAACTAACTCATGAGGTAATCCTCCTGCTTTGAGGGTATTGACATAACTCTTGCGGCTCAATACATCTGCCACAACATTGGCCTTTCCTGGGTGATAGTGCAATTTCATGTCATAATCCTTTATGAGCTCCAACCGTCTTCTCTGCCTGAGGTTCAACTCCTTCTGCGTGAATATGTATTTCAAACTCTTGCGATCCGTGTAAACATCACACCTATTTCCAATAAGAAAATGTCTCCAGGTCTTGAGTGCATGCACTATGGCTTCTAACTCCAAATCATGTGTGGCATAATTCCTCTCATGAGGTCGAAGCTGACATGAGGCATATGAAACAACTCTTCCTTCTTGCATAAGAACACCTCCAAGTCCCTCACGAGAAGCGTCGCAATATACTTGGAAATCCTTGTGTATATTCGGAAGAATTAGCACTGGGGCTGTGACCAAACGTTTCTTTAGCTCCTGGAAACTGGCCTCACATTCGTCGGTCCAAACAAACTTAATGTCTTTCTTCAATAACTCTATCATGGGCTTCACGATCTTGGAGAAATTCTCAATAAACCTCCGATAATATCATGCAAGTCCATGAAAACTGTGAATCTCTCCGACTGAGGTGGGTGCCTTCCATTCGGTGACGGCTTCAACCTTGGAGCGGTCTACTGCTATTCCTTCTCCTGATATAACATGTCCAAGAAATCCGACTTCCTTCAACCAAAATTCACACTTGCTAAACTTTGCGTATAACTGATGTTCCCTGAGTTTCTCAAGAACCAAGCGCAAATGTTTCTTGTGTTCTTCTTCATTCTTCGAGTAAATCAATATGTCATCAATGAATACCACAACAAACTTATCCAAGAACTCCATGAATACCTTATTCATCATACTCATAAAATAGGCAGGGGCATTTGTCAAACCAAAATACGTGACCATGTACTCATAAAGCCCATATCTCGTGGTAAAAGTTGTCTTGGGTATACCCTGTTCTCAAATCTTTAGCTGGTGATATCCTGATCGAAGATAGATCTTTGAGAAAACTTTTGCTCCTTGTAGCTGGTCAAACAAATCATTGATCATCGGCAGAGAGTACTTGTTCTTGATCGTCACCTCATTCAATGTATGATAACCTACAACCATTCTCAAGGATCCATCCTTCTTCTCAACTAGAAGCACTCGGGCTCCCCAAGGTGATGAACTCGGTCGAATATAACCTTTCTCCAATAATACCTTAATCTGCTTCTTAATTTCCTCCAGATCATCTGTGGGCATCCGGTATGGTTTAGAGTGGATGATTAATTAGAATAGAATGATGGCCTAATGAGAGAAATCACTACCCATATGCTTATGATAGCAAGAAAACTTAAATCAAGCAATTCACATAGATCACACCACACAAGCAAAACCTATAGGTAAGGTCATATCCACAAGAGATATGATCTCTTCATACTACCACAATCATTCGTTGGACTCAACTTGGTAGTGGTGGTCTGAACTAAATCTTCTCAAATCAAAGTCAACTCTAGCTTCTTCTTCTTCGTCGTCAATGATGTCTCCATAGGTCATGGTCTCATCGGGCAGAGTAACTTGGTGATGGGGTTCAACAACTATTTTATTGAAGTGGAGAAGAGATAGAAATGAAAAGAGAAGAGTATAGACCAACGGATATTTAAGGAAGTCATAAAATAAAGTTTTCTTCCTATGGCTTTCCATTTCCTAGTGGTCGCGTCCTACAGTCAGCATGTGCTCTGATACCATCTTGTAGCGACCTGACCCAAATGGATCGAAGTCTCTGTGCTTACGTGTCATCCCTGGAACGGTATGCTGACACACACAGTACTCGAGGAATTATAACAGAGTTCAATCACACACTTTATTACATCGAGATCCTCAAAAGAGTATTTATTACAATAGTATGGCCAAAGGCCATCTAAAACAAAATAACTGCGGAAGCATCAAAGGTAAATGAGTCCATCCAACTCCACGGCAAACTGAGTGCAGAACAATGACCTATCGCACCTTTAATCCTCGTCGGAAAAGTCTGCAACATGAGACGTTGCAGCCGTGTAGGTCAGCACATGGAATATGCTGGCAATTTCACACCATAGAATAATAATAAATGAAAAGACTATCTCTATATGCAAATTTAGCTGGTGGAGGCTCTAAGTTAAATTTTTGCATAAAGCCAATTTTACCCTACAACAAAGGAATAAATTTTTATTAACTACTAAATTAAAAAGCCATTATTGAGAAGGTTCCTCCAACTCAATCCCAAAATTCCCAAATTTTTAGTAACCCAATAATTTGATTAAAAAGAGTGATGAGATCAACCAATAATTCACTTCTAGACACTCAAGTTGTCCATAACCGGGGACACGACTAATCATGATTAGTTTGTACACTCTGCAGAGGTTTGCACACTTTTCACCACAAGACTCGACCACCTCCATGATCGGAAGATCGAGACATAGTCTTTCTGAAGTATTTCCCCTTAACCCTGGATAGACCGGTACACCTACTTTCCCCTACATCAGCTAGTCTACCACGGAAAGAGGTCACACAACTTACTCAACTATGCCAGAGCCCATAATGGCTTGTGGCTGCACACGGAAGTTTCTAGGCATGAAATATCTTATAATCCCTTTGAGCCTGGGTGACGGACCTAGGGTAATCACATGGGTACTTCGGGATTCCCCTTGGGCAAGCACTGGTTTCTCCAGGTGCCCCAAACAATCCACCCAGATGTGTATTAAAGTTGCCACCTTAGGTTATCCCAAAATTATTAACTCTCGCAACTTGCATGGATCACACATACCAATCCCCGTCTACGAGCATAGCTAAGCAATATATGACATAATGAAAATTCCCAGGGTGATCAAAGGTCATAGGTTCCTACCACATGAACTACATAGCATATCCACATGTTCCCAATCCTATTCGTGCAATCTTTGAGGGTTAAACCAATGCATAGTAAAAACTGGGTATTAAAAAATTATGATCAAAGTGTGAACTTGCCTTGCTAACGTTCGTTGAACTGTAAAGATTCGTAGTAGCAAGCTTCACACTCCGGATGATCTAGTGTAAGCAAGCAATAACATACATAAGCATACAAGAAAAGATCCAAAAAGAAAACAAATGAAAGACTTCAAAAAACTCCAAAACATCCAAATAAAGTTTCTGTACATAACGAAATTTTTATAGTAGCAAAAATATGTGTGTGTGGTTCTAAAACAAAATACACGTTACGAGCTTCGATTTGCAAAAAGAATCAGCTAAAACGGAGTTATGAAACTCGAGATACGGCCTAACGAAGTTTGAATTCAGACATGTTTGAATTCAAATTTTAAAATTTTAAAAAATATTTTTCGTTTGGTTCTCTGGATAGAGAGGATTTCTGTGAACCAGTAGAAAAAAGAATCAACTAAATCGGATCTATAGACTAAAAGATATACAAGAAATAAGATTTGGTAAAGAATCTGAATTTGGAAAAGTTCCTGAAAAAGAAAAACAATTCGGCCAGAGACAAGTGGCGCTTTGTGATTGGCTGGCTGGGTGCTCACCGGACTTGTCGCCGGAGACGAGGAAGAAGGCGGCTCCGGTGTGCTTCGGTGAAGGATGCGTGCAGGAAGGTGTAGAGGACGATGAGGTGAACCACTTGAACAACTTGTGGTTGTAGATTGCTTCCTGTACACACGGAGAAAGGTCGCCGGAATTCGCGAACTCCGGCGAGCAATTGGAGAGGTTAGAGAGAGGAAAAACTCCAGAAGGAGAGGGCTTCGGACGAGGCGTGAGACGGGCTCCAGGGTTGCTTTATATAGGGCTTGGGAAGGTCTGGAGATGAGCTGAGCGTTGCCAACTTTATGATGTTAATGGTGGCTGTTACTTGGGCTTCTAATGGCCATTAGAGGGGGAATTAAGGCGCACTAGTGAAGGGGAAAAGATAGAGGGAGGCGAGGGGAACCGATTCAGAGCGGTTTTGGAACGAGGGAGAGGAGGGGAGGGGGTGGGGCGTTGGGTGGGAGTGCTGCGTACGTGCTTCCTGCTCTCCTACAGGAGGCTGAAGACGACCTGTGAAGAAGGCTGGGCCTTCGTTGGGCCTTGGCTGCCCACGTTTTTCTAAAACGTTTTTTTACAGAAGCAAAGAAAACCCCAAAAATAAAAATAAAAGTTAGCCTAAAAATTCCAGAAAATTCACATAGTTATATGGTCTTATATATGACCTAGTGAACCTTTATCTGTCCTAAAATGCAAGTTAAAAAAATAAACATTTTCGCTAAACTAATAAAATAAAGTGCAAATAAAACCCAACAAATATATTTAGACTTCAAATTCAAATTCCAATATTTCTTTTCTGTTTTTGAAGAAGTCCTTTTATCTTCTCTCTTTATTTTTATTTTTGAAATAATGGAAATGAATTTGTTTTTTGGTGAAACCAAATTTGATACAAATTCCCAACTTCGAAAAAAAATTCAGAATTGGTTTTTAGGGAAACTTCCAACTCTCTCTTTTGGTCCTTGAGTTGCTCAAAGTTCCTTGGATCAAAAATCAAATAAAACAAATGGGGAAAAAATGCATAAATCATGGATGCATATGAATGATCCATTTATAAATATCCAAATTAAAAATTGGGATGTTACACTGATATTTTGAAAATAACTCCTTATGCTAAGTATATGAAAGACATTGTTACTAATAAAATAAAGATACCGAAACCTGAAATTTCCACCATGCTTGGTAATTATACTTTTAAGGGTGGAGTACCAAAGAAATTAGGATATCCAGGAATACCAACTATACCATGCTCCATTAAAATAAACTATGTTAAAACTACTTTATGTGATCTGGGAGCCGGTGTTAGTGCTATGCCTTTCTCTTTATATCATAGACTTGATTTGAATAAGTTGACACCTACTGAAATCTCTTTGCAAATGTCTAATAAATCAACTGCTATACCCACCGGTATTTGCGAGAATGTGCCTATTGTGGTTGCAAACATTACTATCTTAAGTTCTTAACAGACTTTGTTATTCTTGATATTCCCGAGGATGACAACATGTCGATCATCCTTGGTAGACCCTTTTTGAATACTGTAGGGGTTGTTATTGATTGCAACAAGGGCAATGTCACTTTTCATGTTAATGGTAATGATCATACGGTACACTTTCGGACGAAGCAACCTCAAGTTCATAGTATCAATTCTATTGGAAACATTTCAACTATTGCTATTAGAGGTTTTGAATTCCCTCTCCCTACTGTCAAAAAGAAATATGATTTTCTTATTGTTCGGGACATGCATATCCCCATTGAGGTAACGTAATTTTATTCCAAAATTCTCCGGTTTCATGTTACTCGAAAGAAGTTTGTTAATAAGACTTGATCAACCTTGTTAATGGATTCCTTTTGATGGGCGTGAGATGGATAAATTTATAAAACACAACTTCCTATACCCACCTTCTACTTTCTGTTGTTTAGAATAAATAAAGCAAAAATACTATTATTCGTATGGTTTCTAAATTATCCGTGCAATGAAAAAATGTCCCAAAAATAATAGTTCTCCAAATGGCCTGAAAATTTAGTATGATTTTTATAGCATATTTGAGAATTTTTGGCACTCAGAACACACTAGGGGGCTACACTAGTGGGCCACAAGCCCAGGGGTCATGCCCACCCCCTGGGCGTGCCCTGGTGGCTTGTGGGTCCCACGTGGCTCCCCCTTATTTATTCCACCACCATCCACTTCGTCTTCGTCCAGAAAAAATCATACCGGTGTTCAAACCCGTGTTCTTGCTCATCTTGCTGCCATTTTTGATCTCCTTGTGCAAAGCTCCATTTGCAAAACTATTTTGGGAGATTGTTCTTTGGTATGTGACTCCTCCAATGGTCCAATTAGTTTTTGTTCTAGTTCTTTATATATTGCAATTTTTTGCCGCTGTGGTGACCTTGTTCTTGAGCTTGCATGTCAAATTTATATGGTCCCAAGTAGTTTTGATGCATGATATAGCCTCTAGGAACTTGTAGGAGTAGTTGCTATCAATTTAGTTGAGTTTGGTTCACTTTTATTTTTTAGTCACTAAAAAATTTAGAAATTTTCAGAGAAAGAAAATGATGAGGAGGTTGTTAAGAGGCTCTTCGAGCTGGGGTTCTAAAGAAAATGAGAATGAGGAGAAGAAGAAGCCCAAGTACAATCTTCCTTGCACCGCGGAGGTTCGGTCGTGTGACTTCCCAAGCGATGCGTTCTTAGGGGCGACCGAAATTTAAGATGATTTCTATTATTTGGCGGAGAATGCAGGCATCATCTACTTCCTCCATGATAAGTGTGACCAATACGTCTTACTCACTAATACCTTCATGCAAAATTTTCACTTTTGTTTTACGGAAGATCCTCCTATGGTAGAATTTCACTTATATGATGTGCCTAAGAAGACGAATCTTTATGATTTTTGCAATGTTTGCAAATTACCTTATGAGGGCAATGTCAGTGAACCACGTCCTAGAGATGTGGAAGATTTTATTGCTGAAACTACTTTAGGGGAAGTGACGGAAGAAGGAGGGGCTAGTTTACATTTTCCTGTTTTGCGCTATTACTCATTATTTGTGGGGAGATGTTTGATTGGCCATGGGGAGAGTGGAGGCCTTAATTCCCTTGACCTAGCTATTTTGCGCCATGCTTTATATCGTGATACAACTTTTAGTTTGGGCACTATTGTTCCTCGACGATTGAGTTTAAATCATTCGAGGAGTCCTATCTTTGGAGGTATCTATGCTTCTCACCTTTCTAGACATTTTGGGATACCCATTAGGCTAGCTGAAAAGGAAGAAAGGTTGTTACCCACTAAGTATTTAGATTATGATAATATGGTAGCACATGATTTCATTTCCAAAGACGATGACAAGCGGCTCATCTATAATTTAGTGTTCAGTTAGGGTACCTATCATATTATTACTTTGCCTGCACCTTCTTTGTTCGATATCCATTCAGTCAGGTACATTATTATACCCAATGACATTTATGCATACAGGGAGCAGATGAGATCCCCAGTTCCTGAGCCAGCACTATCACCTGATCCGATGAGGAAACTGTTTATCAGTGGGAGCCACAGGAGCTTGCTAACCAGTGGAATCCTCAGGATCCTCATCAGTACCCTTGAGAGGGCTACTTTGATCCGTGGGCATAGACCAACTTAGGCCAAAAGCCTAAGCTTGGGGGAGTACGTATTTCTCACCGACATTACATTCATGTTCACACACTCATTCTAGTTGTTGGTGTTCATACTTTTTCATTGTATTATCCATGTTAGTTTCTTTTTCTCGCTTTGTTCTTGTGTTTGAAAAACTTAAAAAAATAGTTGTGGCTTCTTTTTAGTTTTCCTGTCTATGCCTGTTTAGTAGTCCTATTAAAAGAAAACCCAAAAAGATTTCTCGTTCTTCTTTTGTTTGTTGGGAGCTTTCCTGTGTAACTAGTTTTTCTCGTTCTTGTTTTGCTTTCTTCAGAAAAACAAAAACTACAAAAATATTTCAGTGTCTTTCTTTGAAATTCTTTTTTTTGGGTCGAGAGGATAAGACCACAATGAAAATGTTGAGTGGCTCTCATATGCATTATTGTTGATCTAACAGAGAGAACACATTACCTTTTCTTCTCCTTTGAAGAAATGTTTGCAGATTAGTCCAATGCACATGCACGCTTATTATTATTCACACCGTTCGGTCATGCAAGTGACATGCAATGATGACGATATATGATGAAATGATTGAGATGAAGAAAGGCTGATATGAACTCGGCCTATTTTGATTTTGTAAATATGATTAGTTCATCGTTCTTTGATTCAACTCATTATGAATGAAACATGTTTGCAATGGCAATTAGAGATTGTAGTTACTCATACCATGATTAATTAGCTAGGAGTTTATAATGATTTGTCTTGGGTGCCAACATGCAAATTAAAATGGTTGTGATGTAGTATGATAGGATGGTATCCTCCTTTGAATGGTTCAAGTGGCTTGACTTGGCACTTGTTCACGCATGTAGTTGAAACAAAGTCAACATTGCCTTCATGATATTTATGTTCATGGTGATTTACATCTGACTCATGCTTGCATTCAATGTTCGTTAATCTCAATGCATGTTTACAACCGTTGTCGCTCTCTAGTTGGTCCCTCCTTAATCTTTTGCTAGCCTTCACTTGTACTAAGCGGGAATACTGCTTGTGCAATGATACTTCTCCAACATATCTATAATTTATGAAGTATTCATGCTATTATATTATCCATCTTGGATGTTTTATATGCATTTATATGATTTTTGGGACTAATCTATTAACCTAGAGTCCAGTGCCAGTGTCTGTTTTTTCCTTGTTTTTGAATTTTACAAAAAAGGAATACGAAATGGAGTCCAATTGATGTGCCAATTTTTGATGATTTTTTATGGACCAGAAGAAGCCCCCGAAGTAAAAGAGTTGGGCCAGAAGAATCCCGAGCTATCCATGAGGGTGGAGGGTGCGCCCTACCCCCCTGGGCGCGCCCCTATCTCGTGGACGACTCGGAGAGCCTCCTGACGTGAGACCGACGCCAAAAATTCCTATAAATACAGAGACCCCCCAGAAAGAAACCTAGATCGGGAGTTCCACCTCCGCAAGCCTCCGTAGCCACCAAAAACCAATCGGGACCCCGTTCTGGCACCCTGCCAGAGGGGGGATCCCTCACCGGTGGCCTTCTTCATCATCCCGGTGCTCTCCATGACGAGGAGGGAGTAGTTCACCCTCAGGACTGAGGGTATGTACCAGTAGCTATGTGTTTGATCTCTCTCTCTCTCTCTCTCTCTATCTCTCTCGTGTTCTTGATTTGGCAAGATCTTGATGTACCGCGAGCTTTGCTATGTGTTTGATCTCTCTCTCTCTCTCTCTCTCTCTCTCGTGTTCTTGATTCGGCAAGATCTTGATGTACCGCAAGCTTTGCTATTATAGTTGGATCTTATGATGTTTCTCCCCCTCTACTCTCTTGTAATGGATTGAGTTTTCGCTTTGAAGTTTTCTTATCGGATTGAGTCTTTAAGGATTTGAGAACACTTGATGTATTTCTTGCATGTGCTTATCTGTTGTGACAATGGGATATTCACGTGATCTACTTGATGTATGTTTTGGTGATCAACTTGCGGGTTTAGTGACCTTGTGAACTTATGCATAGGGGTTGGTACACGTTTTTGTCTTGACTCTCCGGTAGAAACTTTGGGGCACTCTTTGAAGTACTTTATGTTGGTTTTAATAGATGAATCTGAGATTGTGTGATGCATATCGTATAATCATACCATCGGATACTTGAGGTGACATTGGAGTATCTAGGTGATATTAGGGTTTTGGTTGATTTGTGTCTTAAGGTGTTATTCTAGTACGAACTCTAGGATAGATCGAACAAAAAAAATAGCTTCATGTTATTTTACTACGGACTCTTGAATAGATCGATCAGAAAGGATAACTTTGAGGTGGTTTCGTACCCTACAATAATCTCTTCGTTTATTCTCCGCTATTAGTGACTTTGGAGTGACTCTTTGTTGCATGTTGAAGGATAGTTATATGATCCAGTTATGTTATTATTGTTGAGAGAACTTGCACTAGTGAAAGTATGAATCTTAGGCCTTATTTCCTAGCAATGCAATATCGTTTGTGCTCACTTTTATCATTAGTTACCTTGCTGTTTTTATAATTTCAGATTACAAAAACCTATATCTACCATCCATATTGCACTTGTATCACCATCTCTTCGCCGAACTAGTGCACCTATACAATTTACCATTGTATTGGGTGTGTTGAGGACACAAGAGACTCTTTGTTATTTGGTTGCAGAGTTGTTTGAGAGAGACCATCTTCATCCTATGCCTCCCACAGATTGATAAACCTTAGGTCATCCACTTGAGGGAAATTTTCTACTGTCCTACAAACCTCTGCACTTGGAGGCCCAACAACGTCTACAAGAAGAAGGTTGTGTAGTAGACATCAAGCTAATTTCTGGCGCCGTTGCCGGGGAGGTTAGTGCTTTAAAGGTATATCTTTAGATCTTGCAATCGAATCGTTTTGTTTCTTGTTTTATCACTAGTTTAATTTATAAAAGAAAACTGCAAAAAATGGAATTAAGGGTGCCTCATATGCTTCATCTTTTTAATGTCTTTCGTGAAAATGATGGAAAGGAAAATTGTGCTCAAGTGCTAAAAGAGGGATGCATTAGAATGTTTGGCACTAAATCTTTGAATGATGAGCTTGATTGCAATATTGTTAGTATGAACTCCTTGAATATCTATGGTACTAATGATGATTGCACTAGTCATGATGAAAATGTCTCTTATAAGCATGTCAATATTTGTGGAGTGCATAGAGTTTGCATGTACACACCAAATAGGGAAGATAGATTTTGCAAGAGGCATAAGTATTTAGAAACTAAATGGTTGCAAGAAAGGCTAGATGTTTGTGCTGAAAATTTAATTTTTCTTAGCCATCCTTGTGAACTTTGCAATGAACGTGGTCATTTAAATATCCAATGAAAATTGTTTCATGATCGTATCGTTTCCAAAAATTGTGATGACTTGATTTCCCTTGCGCATCATAATGAACTTAGTTTGCTTGTGGGTTATGAAGAAATAAAACGTATAACTAAGGATATTCCAGAATTTGCCCTTTAGACAGTTCTTGATTTTGATCTAGAGGAAATTTATATGTATTGTGCGGTGAATTGCATTGAAAATCCTTATATTGCTAATTAATAAGGACAAGAAAACAAATAGAAGATGAAGATAATAATAATGAAAGGGAAGAGACTTTCCAATATCCTCCTATTATTTCTTATGATGAATCAGGTAACGAGGAGGAGTCTTCTATTCAACCAATCTCATTAATAAGGAGCTCCAAAAATAGGATTAAACCCACACATGATGCGGAGAAGAAAAAGAAAAGACGGAGAAGCAAAGGTAAAAAGGTATCCCTCCCAAATAATGTTGCTCCTATTACTCATTGTAATGATGATAATTTCTATACTATTTGTGCTATCCATACTATTAATGATGAGAGTGAATATGCTTATGATATGAAAAGGCCCAAGCTTGGGGATGCCATATTTCATGAGAATCACAAGTTTGAGAATTTATTTGCTGCAATTAATAATTGTCCCAAGCTTGGGGATGCTATGTTTTATGAAGATGATATTTTTAACCTCCCAAGTTTTGATATAGAAATTTATTATGATGATAGCATGCCTCCTATTTATGATGATTATATTGATGAAAGTGGGTTTGGAAGAGTGTCAACTTTAGGAAATAATGATCCCACTATTTTGGAGGGTGTTGAATCTTATTGTGACAATTATGAAAGTGGATTTGGAGAGGTCATGACTTTATTTAGTAATGATTCCACTATCTTGGAAGAGGTTTCAATTGATTATGATGAGAACAAAGTTGCTACTTATGATGATTATTGTGATGACACTCATGCTATAGAAAGTAGTGACGATTATATTTATAAAACTTGTCATGATTATGATTACCCTATTTCTATTACTCTTTTAATATGGAAACAATTTATAGTATTCGAGTTTCTTATGATACTCCCACTATTCCGAATGAGGAGAATTTTGCTTATGTGGAGAGTAGTAAATTTTCTATGCTTTTAGATCATGAAAATAATGCTTTATGTGATGGTTATATTGTTGAATTTATTCATGATGCTACTGAAAATTATTATGAGGGAGGAATATATGCTTGTAGGAATTGCAATAATATCAAGTTTCCTCTCTATGTGTTAAAAGTTTGAAGTTATGCTTGTTTTGACTTCCTATACTAGTTGATTATTGTTCCCATAAGTTGTTTGTTCACAAAATTCCTATGCATAGGAAGTGTGTTAGGCTTAAATGTGCTACTCATATTCTTCATGATGCTCTCTTTATGATTCAATTCTTATGTTTTATGTGAGCATCATTGAAATCATCATGCCTAGCTAGGGGCGTTAAGCGTTAGCGCTTGTTGGGAGACAACCCAATATTTATACCTACTGTTTTTGTGTGTTCAAATAAGCTACTGTGTTAATCATGTTTTATAGCTTTTGGTTCAATAAAGTGCCAAGTAAGACCTTCAAGATAGCTTACGGTGATAGTTGTGTTGATCCTGCTAAAAATCAGAAACTTTTGCGCCCAGTAAATTAGTTTTGATAATTCACAGAAACGTGCTTTTGTTCTGATTCATTTTGCTCTGGATTTGTACACAAATTTCTCAGGTTTTCCTAATTTGGTAGGATTTTTGGAGTTACAGAATTATTCGAGAGTTACAGATTACTACAGACTGTTCTGTTTTTGACAGATTCTGTTTTCTATGTGTTGTTTGCTTATTATGATGAATCTATGAGTAGTATCGGAGGGTATGAACCATGGATAAGTTGGAATACAGTAGATATTACACCAATATGAATTTAGAATGAGTTCACAACAGTACCAAAAGTGGTGATTTATTTTCTTATACTAACAGAGCTTACAAGTTTTCTGTTGAGTTTTGTGTTGTGAAGTTTTCAAGTTTTGGGTAAAGATTCGATGGACTATGGAATAAGGAGTGGCAATATCCTAAGCTTGGGTATGCCCAAGGCACCCCAAGGTAAAATTCAAGGACAACCAAAAGCCTAAGCTTAGGGATGCCCCGGAAGGCATCCCCTCTTTCGTCTTTGTTCATTGGTAACTTTACTTGGATCTATATTTTTATTCACCACATGATATGTGTTTTGCTTGGAGCGTCATTTTGTTTTATTTTGTTTTGATTGTTGCTTGAATAAAATACATTAGATCTAAAATTCTTAAATGAGAGATAGTCTTCACATAGCTACATAATTATTTAACTACTCATTGATTTTCAGTTATATCTTTTTGAAGTAGTTTGTCATTTACTCGTGTGCTTCACACAACTGGAATCAGCTTCTTTGCCGTCCGCCATGGCGGACGGCAAAGGCACTGATCCCAGACGGCAAAGTCGTTTGCCGTCAGCCAGCAGACAACAAACCATCCGGCTGAACACGTGCCAGCAAAGGGCTTCTTTGTCGTCTGCTTCATAGAAACAGACGGCAAAGAATTGTGTTGTCGGCCATCTGAGGCCAGCAGACGGCAACGACGACGGACGGCAACGGTGTGGGGTGAGAGCCGTTAGGGGCTTAACGACATTCTTTGCCGTCCGCCAGCCGACGGCAAAGAGGCAAAGCTCTTTGCCGTTCCCTGACTGACGACAAAGATGTTAGCTAGAGCAGCACTGGGATGCTGCCACGTGGCCAGCTATGCCGTCGGCCAGCAGACGGCATAGATGGCCCAGTTTGCCAGGCCTATTTGGTCACTTTGCCGTCCGCTTGCAGACGGCAAAATGACCAAATAGGCAGCTAGTGTTGCCAGTTTGCACAGGTGACTGCCACGTGTCCTCTTTGCCATCAGCTAGCGGACGAAGGACGACAAAGCTCTTTGCCGTCCGCTAGCAGACGGCAAAGAGGCTATACATCACCTGTTTTTATTTTAATCCAATTAATTAGACATGGTTTCAAACACAAATATACATGCATAAATATCCAACATCATGTTCAACAACATATTTGATCAAATCCAACAACATAGTTCAACAAAGTCCAACATATCCATATATATACATAACCACAAACAAGTTTCCAACAACATATCCATATAGACATACATATCCAAACAAGTTTTCATAAACAACAAGGAAGCACCAGAAGAATAGTACACTCTATGAATCCAAGCCTTCCTTATGTAAAGCAAATCTGCAAATTGGGAAAGATGAAAGTTAGAAGAAGAAGTAGTAGAAGAAGAAGACTAGTTTGAAGAAGAAGACTAGTTAGAAGAAGAAGAAGAAGAAGAAGAATATTTTTTTTCTTCTCTTTCTTTTTCTCCTCTCCTCTTCTTAGAGCTAAGCTAGGTAAAAATGCTAAGTGTAGGTCATTTTAGAGCTAAGCTAGGTAAATAGGTCATTTTGGAGCTTAGTAAGGTTATTATGTCATTTTCGAGGAAAATAAGCTAAGTCTATATTATTTTGGACGTAACAAAGATTATCATGCCATTTCTGACCTAAGTATGCGAAGTATGTCATAAATGAACTGAATAGGCTAAGTATAGCTCATTTTTTTATATAACTTAGGTAATTATGCCATTTAGAAGGAAAATAAACTAAGTATCCATTTGTAAAGCAAAACATTAGAGAAAACTTACCCTCATCACGACAAATATGATGAAGATCGCAACTAAGGTAACAATTGATCCAACGTCATAATGATACCAAGCCTCATTATCAATGGCATATTTTCTAATCTTCTTAAGCTTCAGGCGCATTGCATCCATCTTCAAGCGCATTGCATTCATCTTCATCTTGTGATCATCGATGACATCGGCAACATACAACTCCAATGTCATCTTCTCTTCTTCAAATCTTTTAATTTTTTCTTTCAAATACTCATTTTCTTTTTCAACTAAATTTAACTTCTCAACAAGTGGTTCGGTTTCAAATTCCGGTTCACATACCTCCTAGATTAAAATATCTCTATGTCAACTTGATGGCCATAATTGTCATAAATGTGAAATGCAACAAATAGTTATGAAAGATAATTTACCACATCCAAATCATAAAGCGGGTGAGGACCGACGGGGACGGAAATCAAGACCATGGCACTATGTATAAGAAAAAATCATACAAAGTAAGAAAATTATACATACCAACTATATAAATCATACAAAGTACAAAATATAAATTTGAATACCTAAGAATCACTATCGGTAATGACGTGCTCATCATCATCATTAATAAATGCATCATCATCATCACTATCGGTAATGACGTGCTCATCATCATCATTAATAAATGCATAATCATGTGGAAGGCCACCTTTACGTAATCGTTCAAGCATTGACATGTCATCTGTAGCAGTAACTTCTTCTTCTTCCGGCTCTTCTTGTTCCAGCTCAGGGTCGGATTCACTATCATTGTCTATTTCAATGTTCTGGGGTGGAGTAGAGCATTTCTTGAAATGTTTTTTGGCAAGACTTGTTTCTTGGAAGAATTCTCCTTCGTCACATGTGTCTTGGTTAATGTGACGTTCATAATCCTCTTCATTGGGGGGAGGTGGTACTTCATAAACGATATCCCAACCACTGAGATTTGGATCACTTTGACATGCCCATGGTAGATAGAAAACTTGGGTTGCCTGTTGAACCGTAATATAGACATCGGGAACATCCAAATGGGTGCTTTGTTTGATTTCTACTAGCCCTATATGTTCATGAGTCCTACTAGTCTCCCTGGGCTGGAACCAATAACATCTGAAGAGTACGACGTTGGGTGGGTTATCACCATCACTACAAAAAAAGACACATCCGTGACATTTTAGGCCGATTGAAAATTGTTCCTGTCATACTTATGATAGTTCTATGACGATAGTTGTGACAAAACCCGGTATCATCATAGATGTGGTGGGCTCCTACTTCTATGACAAAAAATCATGACAGAAAATGGGCTTTTCGTCCTGGGCGGGCCGGAGGCGCAGCTGCATGACATTCTTTGGGCCGTCCATGATGGAAAAAACCATGGTAGAAGCGAGGGCGAGGAAAATTTCGGGGAGTTCCCGGTTACGGTGGGTGGTCGGGGACCAAGCGATGCGCGTTTCTCTAATACATGTACGCGCGTGTGTGCAAGGCGTTGGGCTCTAACTGAACCCAAGCGAGGCGTCGCCTAACTGAACCCGAGCGATTGCACTGCAGGCTACGCGTTACTGAACCCGAGCGATCAAGCGATTCCTTCGCTACTACTGCTAACTGAAGCCGATCGATGCTGCCTCTGGATGAACAGTGAGTGTTGCATGGGGGGTTGGATGAACAGTGAGTGTTGCGGGGGGGGGGGGGGGGGTGGATGAACAGTGAGCTGTGGGAGTGGATGAACAGGACTCGTGGCGTTGCCTCTGGATGAACATGACCCCGATCGATCGAGCCGGTTGGGGCTGGATGAACAGGACCCCATGGAGGGCTAGATGAACAGGACAACCCCGTGGAGGGCTGGATGAACAGTAGAAGGTGGAGGGGTGGATGAACAGTAGCCCGTGGAGGGGTGGTTGAACAGGAGCCCGTGGAGAGGGGTGGTTGAACAGTAGCCAGTGGAGTAGCGCGCGGTGGAGGATGGATGAACAGGAGCCCGTGAATGAACAGTCACAGGTGGAGGCTGGAGGAGGTCGACGGTGGATGAATAGTAGCCCGTGGAGGCTGGAGGGGGTCGACGGTGGAGATGAACAATATCCCGTGGAGTCGTGTTTTGCGGTACACCACACCACTCCCGATGAACAGGACCCCCGTTTCGACTATAGCGCTCCAACACAAGTCCGTTTCGTCTGTTTTGCCGTACGCCACACCCCTCCCGATCAACAGGACCACCGTTTCGACCGTCGGAGGTCTGTTTCCTCCATTTTGCAGTACGCCAGACCTCTCCCGATGAACATGATCCCGTATTGAACATGGTCGGTCGACCACAAGGCCGTTTCCTCTGTTCTGCGGTACGCCAGGCCTCGTTTCCATCGCCTGTTCCGTCCAATCCCTCCTGATGAACATGACGAAACATTCCATTCTGACCCAGCCGGTTGGCTCCCCATGAACACTATGAAGACACTGTTTCTCCATTCTAACCCAGCCATGTACACGAGCCCTGACCATACGTATGGGCGAGTAGGCGTTCGAGACCCTGCCCGTATGTACGTACATGGCCCTATTTCCTTTCTTGCAACTTGGCCATTGTGTGTACGTGTACATGCTACGTGCGCGCCTCTACTACGACACGTGCGCGCCTCTACATCGCTACATACGCTTCGACCCAGTGGGTTCTGACTGCCAAGCACTTCCTTGCGTGCGAAGATGTAGATGGTGGGTCCCAGCAGTCAGGGGCGAATCGTTTTTTTTTCGGACGCACTTCCTTGCGTGCGAACATGTAGCTGGTGGGTCCCAGCAGTCAGGGGGTGAATCATTTTTTTGTGAAATACGGTGGCCCGTCCGGTGGGTCCCCGCTATCAGGTGAAGGAATAATTATTTTGTGCTTAATAAGGAGGCACTTCCTTGCGGCTGTCGTGGACCCAGCTGTCAGCCTCTTCACGTATAGTACTCTTCTGATGGAAGTCGGTCGTTGACCACATTGACCACGCTGCGCTGAGAGCACCACGGCGGTGGATGACGACGAGGCCTAGGAAGGGGACGACGCCGAGCCGGGGAAGACGCAGCAGTGGATGCCCACGCAAAGAGGAGTACGAGGGTTCACTGGTTCGGCTGCGATGTGAGGCTGCCGTCGCCGTAGAATAACATGGGGTGTGGGTGAGTAAAGGGATGGCCTGGCCAGCGGTGGGAGTAGTAGGGGGCGGTGAGGCCTCCGTGGCATTAGAGCCGGCCTTGGGAGACAGGAGCATGTGGCACGACCGGCGCTGCTTTGGGCGGCTGGAGCACGAAGACTAGAGGTTGAAGAAGCACTACGACCATTGGATGGACATCGTACGGTCACTTGAGCTAGAATTGTTCATATTGACTAAGTTGACAAAGCCCTCCATCCCCGTCAACTTAGTAGGCCCACAAGTCAGCCTCCCACCAAGGTGGGTCCCAGCTAGCAGGGGGAGTATTCATTTTTTTGTGCATAATAAGGATGCATTTCCGGTGGGTCCGAGCTGACAGCGGGAGGAAAGTTTGTTTCGCGAAATACAGAGGCCCTTCTGGTGGGTCCCAGCTATTTGGTGGAGGAATCATTATTTTGCGCGTAATAAGGAGACATTTCACTGTGTGGGCCCCTACTGTCAGCCTCTTTCGATGGCTGTTGTTTGTTGACCATATTGACCTCGCCGCGCCGAGAGCACAAACACGGTGGACGAGGGCGAGGCCCAAGAAGAGAACCACCCGGAGCCGGCGAAGCCACTACAGCGGATGCCCATGCTGAGGGGAGTACGAGCGCTGACTGGTCGGCTGCGGGGTGAGGCTGACGTCGCCAGAAAATAACAGGGTGTGTGGGTGGTTAGAGGGATGGCCTGGCGGCAACACAGGCAGCCATGGGAGGAGGGAGCAGGCAGTCCCGCCGGCGCTGGTTTGGGCAGCTGGAGCAGGAAGATCAGAGATTGAAGAAGCACGGCGGCCGTTGGATGGACATCCAACAGTCAATGCTATTTGTTGACTAAGTTGACAAAGCCTTGCGTACGTGTCAAAAAAAAGTTTAGGACAGCGTCATCGTGAACCTAGTAGGCCCAGAAGTCAGCCTCCAAATCTGTGGAAAATAGCATACAGCCCATTAGCCATTATTTTCAATAATATACAGCCCATTTGCTAATTCTTAAGGATATTTGAAGCCCATATTCTTTTTATTAGCATTACAGACCATATATTCTAGGCACTGCTCAAAAATTCAACGAAATTTTTCATATTTCGGTGGGGTCAGAACTCTTTTAATCCCGAAATTTTGAGTCATGTTAAAAATAATTTTCAAAAAATTATGTCAAAATAAAATTCAAAAAAAATTCTCCGCAAAAAAATGAATGAAATTTAGAATCTTAACTAGGAAGATGCCCGTTCGTTGCATGGAACATGAAGATGCATTTGTATGAGTAGTTTATCTTGTGCGAGAAAAGATGATATTTTAATGTAATTGCCAGCTGGCTTTGGTTTTTATCTATACTATCTATACTACTATATAGTGTACGTGTTTTGAATAGGAGCGGATAATCAATCCTAACCATTTATGTCCTAGATCCAACGGCTGAAAATAGTGGGATTTGCAGTGAACAGTGCATGGTTGTTGCATCCATCTTGTTGTAGAATGAACCGCCTGATACTTCTCAAGAGACGTGGCCAAAACTTATTCCTCTTTGGGCCAGACATGTTGTAGCTTGAGGTTGGCAACGAGTTGAGCCTAAAGAATGGTTTTGAGGGAGAAACATAAAGCAAAGTTAAATTTATTTTTAATTCTTTTCTTTATTAACATTTTTTGCAGGATTCTTTATTAACAAATTGTGGGGATTGGATATATTAATTCGTACTTTCTTTATAATAAATTTATTTCAGCATCTATAAATCAAGAATTGTTTGCTTTGAATCAATCAGTAAGTCTATGTTTTCCCTACCAAAACTCACCCCATAAAGTTAAAACATGCATTGCATGTGCATACATACTAGTAAGAGTAGAGAGTAGAGAAATCCTGAAAAAATTATATTTTAATGCAATTGCCGGTTGGCTTTGGTTTAAAAATTTACAGCCCATTTCTTACAACTTATAGCCCATTTTCTGGGGAAGCCCATTTCTTACAACTTACATCCCTCCTCATCTTGAAAGATTTGCAGCCCAGCAAGGCTGAGAAAAGCAAGTAGGCCTCGGTTTCGGTATTCTCCAAAAAAAAGAACTGGGCTAGACAATTTCATAAAGAAAAAATATATCAACTGGGCTCGTCATGTGCTTAATAAAAGCGTAAGCATGGGCTAGACGGGCCACAGCCCCCGCGCAACGCGTAGTTGAGCTCCATCTCTGAAACTAAAAAATAACTGGGCGAGCTGCTGAGTCGCTGGTGTTATCCGCTCGTTGTGTAATTTTATCGTTTATTAACTACATTGACAATGGCATGGGACCTAGTTGTCAAACAATTAGGAGGAAGTATTTTTTTGGCTTGTAATAACGAGGCAGCTGCTTGTGAAATGCAATGACCCTGGTGGGTCCCTACTGTCAGCCTGTCCACGTACAGTCATCTCCTGATTTCTCTTGGTTGTTGACCATGTTGACAATGCCAGACGGCGGCGGGCACAGCGAGCGAACCAAGGCGGAGAATGACGGAAATGCCTCGTACGGGAACGAACAGCAGCCGTGGAAGATGCAGCAGTGTAGTGGCAGGTGGAGGGGAGTACGAGGGCAACAACATGCAACTCAAGCATACAAATGATACAAAAAGCCCAAGGATTAATTGTTCATCAATTTTTTAGAGAAAACCCAAATTGAACATGATAGTAACATCTAACCCAACCACTCTTTTTTGCAGTCACAAACAAATGGATCGGTCTGATCCATAAAATCAACATCCTATGCAAAAAAAATTATTCCAGGATGACTACAACTTGTTGTAAATAGAAGCCGAGCACGTATAGAAGCCCATTTGTCCACCTGAAACTTCTTTTTTGCTATTCAACATGTCTGTCCGTGAGAAATCTCTTGTTGTAAAAATTAAGCCTCATGGACAATAGTAACCTCGTATTCAACAGGAAGCATGTAACAAAGCTTCTGTTTGCCTGGTTGGATGCATATCGTCCCATCGTTATTGTCCTCAAACGAATGTCATGAGAACTGATAAAATCCTTGTGCTTATTACGCCACCAGTTGGTTATATGTTTTTCTCCATGTGGTTCTGCCTAAGTAGACATGAAGATTGAGAACAGTTAAGGTCTGAAAAAAGAGTATGTCGAAAGAACGACAACTGAACAGTTAATTCTAGTACAATATATACGGGATTCCAATGTGCATGAAATCATCACCACTATGTATAAATTTTCTAGAGATCGAAAGCATCGCAACAAGCCAATAATTATGTCCAGATCAAAACTATACATTCTGATATATATGATCTTGACAGAATCCAGCAGCATTGATAGGCTATCAATGGACGAACTCTTCATTGAGCATATAACATAATATTAGTACCCAAAGTTTACTCCAAGATGATATAAAACTTATGCGCACAAATGAAAAATGCAGCATATGACTACAAATGTGTAGATGATAATATACGGTACCTGAAAAAGTGAGGAGCCAAACACCAACTCCTTGTGATTATTAAACGGGTCACGAATTACACCCAAGGTCTCTAGTTTGGGCGCAGAGATGACAATTATTTGTGAAGGTGTATAACAATTATGAAGGAGCAACCTTTCAGTGAAGGGCCATCTTCGATGATGAGTTGCTGTCCTTTAAAACAAATTCCAATGCTTTTAAGGTGAGGCGACTTTATTTGGAGACAACTGATACCATTTCTATTCCCAAAAAAATCAGCAAGCGCTCCAGGGCAGGCAACTGGAGTGGATGGTGATGTGCAGTGAGGCCTCCGACAGATAAACCACCACAAGCGAAAGTTTTTTTAGCAGTGGGAGTCCAAGCATT
The DNA here is from genome assembly GCA_963921465.1 of Triticum timopheevii. Taxonomy (NCBI): domain Eukaryota; kingdom Viridiplantae; phylum Streptophyta; class Magnoliopsida; order Poales; family Poaceae; genus Triticum; species Triticum timopheevii. The sequence goes on from OY997271.1 coordinate 92,165,731, forward strand.
TGTACCAGATCATCTGGTAGATGGCACCGGGCGAAGGTGGCGGTGTGGAGAGAGGAGGAAAACAACGAGATGGACAATGGTGGTGTGGGCACAAATTCTTGGTGTGTTCGTGGTATGAAACTTTTGTAGTGATGGTACAACTCAAACTACTGGAGTTTTCCGAATTCAGGGGATGTCAGCCAAGCGTCCACCTTGCCGGGTATGGACAGCATGTAGCGTGTCGGGATGCAGAGGCATTGAACGGGGCCCTGCAAGTGAGAAGAGATGATGGCTTTGAGGAGATCAAATTCAGGAAGTACAGATATCTGACGACAGTCGAGATTGAGGGGCGCAGTGCGCCATTGAGGGCGCCACCGAGTTGAGAGGACTTGTGTGCGGAAGCAATCCTTGGTGGGGAGAAGCGAGATGATCTCCTCAAGGATGACGTCCGGGAGATCGCTGATGCGGTCCACCGGAGATTCTACCGGTTCCTCAGATCCGGGTGGGGTGGGATCGCCGCTTCTCCCCGCGCTACCTGGTGCGGGATCTACAACCGGCGTCGCCGCTGGCTCGAGCCTCATCTTCTTGGCGCTGGGGCCAGCCGAGTCCATTTTCCTTGTGGGTGTTGCACCGAGCTCATGAGTTTGAGCAGAGTAGCCAGAGACGAGCCTAGTGGCAGTGCGAGTGGGGAAGAAGGAGGGCTGGGGATTTCTGTAGGAGTGGAAGAAGAGGAGCAGGCGTTTTCTATACGAGTGAGGAAGAAGGTGAGCTGGGTTTTCTGGACGAGTGAGGAAGCACTAACTACTCGCTTTTTCCCAAGAACTGCTCTCTTCTTTTGTGTTGCTACATTGGAGCTGGCGCATGGACTTGGCTGACTGGCCATGCATGCAGGATGCATGTGCCCGCCGACCACTGCATGCACCTGGTTTGTTCTAGGCCTATTTAATAGGGTGGTTATGCAGTAAATTAAGGAGATTTATTTTCTCTATGTGCATCCACCAAATTAGAGGATGCGGTACTGGATGCAGACACTCACATTAAACTAAGCTTCAGAAGATACGGTATGCATACTAACATTCAGAAGAACAAAATTCAACATGTCTATGCATCTCAATGACTCACCATACTATAACCAATACAAAGCTGTGAGAAGGTGTGGAAATAAAGAAAATCGGTCGATGCTTCTCTGAGCAAAGGGCCTCCCTGCGCACGCATTAATTTCCTGGGCATGCTTGTTTCTTCTCAATGTTGTGAGCACTTTGAGCATGTTGGCAACTCCACAGCTAGCTAGATGCCTCATCTTGCAATTGATGATGACACATTTGCATTAAACACATGAGGCAATAGAGATGACTCATCATGAGTCCATATTGTGCAGTTCCCCTGAAATCATATTCATTGTCCTGAATCTGAAAAGATAGGAAAACAGTAGCTATACTTAAACGGTGTTGCAAAACAGTAGCACATATCAATAGCTCGGCATGACAAAACACGAACATTTGGACGAAGGGGATACTGACCTGCCTGAGGAAGATTATATATAATCTCATAAGTCCTTTGTTGATTTCCACCTTCGGCTGCACTGCTTGTTTGATCCTCCACACATGACAGGATCGTTCCGCACTGCATTCAGCAAGTCAACGTACGAATAAACTAATTTAATCTTGCGGTGGTCATTGTACCTAGTTACGAATGTAGGAATACTTGGAGCACCATGAGGTTAACTGACAGCAGGTAGATGCAGCCATATAAATTTTGTGCGGTGCTACCAAAATTGAGGTTTGTATCCCTTCCTGTTATGAGAATTCTTCTAGAAGTTGGTAGAATGTGACGGCTTGTTCTTTGCATCGAACTTGCCTTTCCCCTAAGATTTGTTCTTGTTGTTTTGGGGCTGGTTGGTGAGGGAGTCCTGGATTAGGGGGTATCCGAACAGACGGACTATATACATCATCCGGACTATTGAAGCGTGAAGATACAAGACTCAAGACTTCGGCTCGTGTCCGGATGGGACTCTCCTTTGCATGGAAGACAAGCTTGGCGATCCGGATATTATGTTTCCTTCCTTGTAACCGACTCCGTGTAAACCCTACCCCTCACCGGTGTCTATATAAACCGGAGAGGATGGCCCTTAGAAGGCCGATCACAATTAAAATCATACCATCATAGGCTAGCTCTTAGGGTTTAGCCTCTACGATCTCGTGGTAGATCTACTCTTGTACTACTCATATCTTCAATATTAATCAAGCAGGAAGTAGGGTTTTACCTCCATCGAGAGGGCCCGAACCTGGGTAAACATTGTGTCCCTTGCTTCCTGTTACCATCAGCCTAAGACGCATAGATCGGGATCCCGTACCCGAGATCCGCCGGTTTTGACACCGACAGTTGGGCTGGAAGTTCTTCTCGTGTACCATGTGGGCACTAGAAGCTCCCTAAGAGACCCGAGCACGTGTGTCTTTTGCTCTCGCCTTCTCCTCAAAATCAAGAGTGCTAATGAGATCCAAAACAAAAAACTCATGTCACTTGTTTTTCAGAGAAGTAGCAAAATTGTTCCATGAAGGTGGAAGCTTGGCAATGATGGTCCCAGCAACAAATTTGTCCGGCAACACACACTTAAAGTACTCAAGTTCCTAAGAGAGTGACGTATCTCATGAGTCTGCTGAACAACAGAGCGCTCATCAGTTATCTTGTAGTCACAGAATTGCTCCATGACGTAAAACTCGTTGCCAGCGCCCGAGGGCCCAAACGTGGCCTCGAGCGCAGCCCACATGTCTTTGCCGCTGTCAAACGACATATATGAATCCACAATGGAATCGTCAAGAACACTCAGCAGGGCGGCTTTGAAGAGGGTATCCATGTTATGAAAAGCTTCCTACTATGTAGGATTAAGATCGCCCTCAGGCTTACCGTTAGTGGCGTCATAGCAGTACATGATCTGAAACCAATATGCTGCTCTTGTGCGCCACCTTTTATATTGACCCCCTTAAAAGTAGGCGGCTTCAAAAGCGCAGCAAAACCACTCAGAGTAAATTGCCTGTAATCAGGTTTTTGGATTGGATTGTTGAATATATGAGCAATTTAGTATGAGATTTTATCCGAATCAGCAGTAAATAGATCATGATAACAATTGCAAACATCAAAGTAATGATGCGGACTAAACCAGGAGGACAAAATCAGATATTGTACAGCGGAAGCAGAACCGATGTGGTTGATGTTTTCACTCATGTCGTTGATGAAGAGGTTACCGAGGTCAGGGAAGAAGGCTGTCATTGAGGAAGTCGTCGCTGGCAGCAGTCACTGGAGCGTGCTCCCCAAAAACCCGATTGCCCCTCTCCCGTACAGGATCACGAAAGGCGGGGTTCGGAGGACTGCTGTCCCTTCTCGCGGTGCACGCCGGAAGGAGGACTGGAGAAGAATTGTGTGGCGGCACTAAGATCTGGAACGGTGCGAAACCATACGATACAGCGGCGGCTAGGGTATAATAGTAGGCCTTTGGCCCCCAAACACCACGTCCAAGTCAATAATAGCTCAAAAAAATGTCAATAATAGCCCCACCATTGTTTGTCTCAAAAAAACCCGGGCTAATTAAGGCGTCCATTAGTCCCTTTAGTATAAATACTATATCATTAATAATGGCCCCACCTTTTGTCTCACAAAGTATGTTGGAGTACAACCGGCTACATGTTTACAAACCGCTTATCTTCTCTCTCCTCTTCTCTATCCTTCAACTAAGCACAAATACTATATTTCAATCCTTATAGCCTGCTTATGTCATGTAATTGTAGTACTTGCTCTAAAGTTACTCTCCACTGTGTAGTCTGAAATGTCGAGCATGCAGTGGGAGGTGCCCTCGGTTGGCGCGCCGCTTCAACTGCGGAAGTAGTGAGAGGTCACGTCGCCCTGACTTGCCATCAATGTGGAGCGGTGGGCTCAGCTGGCGCCGGGCGGGAAGCGCGCGCGGGAGGGGGGAGGGCTTTTTGTTGGGCCAAGAAGGTGAGAAGCCAACTTGGGATCGGTCCGGATGGGGAAATATCATGTGCTCCCATACTCTGCATATGACACTAGTCTATGTGACTACTCCCTCCTTTCCGGTTTATAGTAATATGTTACGGTATAAGTTACTCCACACTATGACCAGCCTTGGCCTCTCCCAATGCTCCACCATGTATAGCTGCTAAGCATGCCACGTAGGCATAAAATATGATGTGGCACCAATAAATTAAGCACATATGCATTGAAGACTTGATTTACTAATCATTTAATGCACTTAGCACCTCATCTAAGAGCATGGTTAATAGTATAGCCAGCTGCTAGCTATAAGCCAGTGCCATGTCATCTACAGCCCATCTTATAGTCAACATGTACAATAGTAGATCAAAAGAGTGTACTGCTTTTTTATTATGTGGCCCACCTTTCATTCTCACAAAGTGCCTAGGAGCACGTGCTATAGCTGGCTCTTCACGAACAGCCCGCTTACCTTCTCTCTCCTCTTCTCTTTCCTCCAACTAAGCAGAAATATACTAGTTTATTCCTTATAGCCCGCTGACTCAACTCTATTTTACTTGCTCTAAGCACATCTAAGCACTTACTAGCACCCCCTTGACCGTGGACCTTGACGGTGTACGTCACCTTGTGTCTCATAATTTTCCTTGTCATCATCTGAGTCCTAGAAGATCTCACCCACATCATCATTAGCATGCAGCCGCCTTGGTAGACAACATGCGCAGAAGGAGTAGAGGTGACTGGGGACGCACCACCACCACGTCGTGGTCACTCCGTACGTGCTCGTGTGTGTGCAGCGTGCGTGTTTTTCCATCGGTGCTACCTCTAAGGCCGAGGCTGCGGTCGTCTTTGTCTCTGACTAGTAGTTGAGCAACAACGACAAAGAGGTGCTGCAAGAGATGCGTAGGCGCCGTTGCGTGCGAGCTTCGCCGTAGCACGACGAACCAGACGTCGCCGCGGATGGCGCACGCCTCCATGCAGCCGAGTGTGTGCGCATGCATGTGTTATTCACGTGCATTCTGCGGCCGAGCGTGTGTGCATGCGCGTGTTGTGTACGTGCGTTGTGTGCTCCATGCTGTGCGCGTATGTGCATGAGTTGGATCGGATGGAGTTAGTGCGTTGGCTTGTGTACATGCGTGGCTGCATACGTCCTGTACATGCGTGGCTTGTTGTGTGATTATCAATAATTCTATATAAACTACTCCCTCCGTTCCTAAATATAAGTCTTTCTAGCCATTTCAAATAGACTACAACATATCGATGTATGTACACATATTTTAGAGTGTAGATTCACTCATTTTGTTTTGTATGTAGTCCCTTATTGAAATCACTAAAAAGACTTATATTTGGGAACGGAGGGAGTATAAAACATCTTCAACTTAGCATCCTAATGTGCCGTTTCTAGTGGTTAGCGAAAAGTTCATGTTCTTTTATTTGTTTATAGGTTGGCAGGCGGCAAAAAACAGGGGAAAACATGCAAGGTTCCTTGCAGACGCTACACCGCGAGGTTCCTTGCTCCTTCTCCGTCATCGGGAATCTATGCTCTTCAACTCTTTTCTTTTACGTGAGCTTTGTTCATCCTTTTCCCAACACGCAAGACATCTAGCATCAAGGTGCACATGTCACACAAGAAAATGGAGATAATCAGATAAGCAGTGCGTAAGTGAGTCGTGCACTTCGATGGCACATACACAATATTTTTTCTCCTCGATGGCACGTGAATAGTGCACGTACTCAACGACGGAGCACGGGATGGTAGCAATGACAAGGTCATACCTTTTCTGGAGAGAGTACGTACTACTAAATAACTTTGATGTGTCCCGTCAACTCGCAGAATGACGAGAAGCTTGATTACGCCTTCTCCCTCGCCAACGCATGCGCGGTGGCTAATAGCACGAGGAGAAACTTTTTCTTACAAGCGGTGGACGTGCAGCAGTTCATTTGGTGTCAGATTGCCAGGAGTACTACTGTAGAACCATCAACTTCTGGAAGAGGCGAAGAGCCAAGCACAAAGGTCACCTACTAACCTTACGCTAGGCGTAGTGGGAGTAACATAAGTAGGGGTACCTCCTTTTTTTATTCTAGAAACAACCACATGCGAATATCGTTTTTTTTAAACTCCACCCATATATTGATCAAATAATAATAGTCTTAGAATTGTTCATTACATAATTAGCCACGCAGGTCGGAACAGAATTACACAGAATACCATCGGACATGGTATCAAAACTAAATTTTGCTATCTCAAGCGCCGCCTTGTTTGCCTGCCTATCAATCTTAACAATCTTGAGATCAATAATAAACTTGGAGGCGGTGATCGCTTCCATTTTTAGATCCACATAAGGAGACCTGTCAACAGTTTCTTTCGCTAGGAAAGATGCAGCAAAGGAGCAGTCAGTTTCCAAGATAATTGGTTTGTGAAGAGAAATACCATTGTATAGCCCGGCGAGGTACGCACGAAGTTCCTCCTCCTCCTCCTCCTCTCCGGAGCACATTCGAATAAAATCCCAAGAAGACACTAGGACTTCTCCCAGATGATTCCTAGCGACAACCCCAATGCTACCAGGTCTCAAGCTCTCCACAAAACTAGCATCAACATTTATCTTAATATACTCCCGCTCTAGAGGCTTCCAAACAGCATGATCATTTTCTTTTTGCGGACTAAGATTCTCCACATTCCCCATCACCCCCTTCCCATTGGTGCACGCGACTATCGAATTGCTGGTCACGTAGAACAAATTTCCCGGAGTCCGTGCTCAGCCCTCCTCTATCTCTCTTCTCAGCTAGCCAGCGGATGCGCGGAGCCCACCGTCTGTTTGCTCACATGCGGTCCGCATGTCAGTGAAAACGCAAGAGGACCCACTGAACTTGCACATCTTTCACCTCGACATGACGGTGATGAAAAACAAATCCAATAAAGATCTTCGATGGCCGCTTTAGGCGTTACTCAAGAGTAGTAAGATTCTATTTACAGTTTAACCCAAGATGCACATCACGTGGCTTCAACTACCACTCTATTTTCTTGCATGACACGACCTAGATGTTGGATGTTGCACATGTCGGCAAAAGGAGGAACAACCCGACCAAATCTTCGGCTGTGCTCTCGGATTAGACTAGTTGTGCTAACTTAAAAATTTTATTGTGTACTCCCTCCGTTCCAAAATACTTGACATCAATTTGTCCAAAAATGGATGTACCTATATACTAAAACATGTCTAGATACATCTATGTTTTTACAAATAGAAGGCATGTACTATTGTGGAATGGAGGGAGTAGAATGGATGCAAGTTCTGGTATTGGGAAGAAGAGTACATCGATATATTGATAGAGTGCAATTTAGTAGATGTTCTAGCACTTTTAGCTAGCATAGAGGCTAGAGATGAGACTAGTGCACTTGTTGATACTCCCACTAGAGGCTAGACATGAGACTAGATGCGAGGAAGCAACATCTACTTCTTTACACTCAAAGAAGAAAGAAGCACGCAAGATCGAGCCTCCGCAGATCAACAATGAATGCATTGAGAAGGCACTAATCCAACTTATAGGAGCAGTTATGGAAGTTGGATATCTTCTAGCATAGTAAAATGTATTCTTGTGGTTCTTGTTTTCTTTGGTCTAGCTTTTCTAGTCAAAATTATCGTTGGAGTTCGTGCAAAACGAAGGTCCATTTGGGGTCGTGCGTTGGAGTTGGCCTTACAAGTGGGGCCGTAGTTGAGGAAACCAACTATCGGCAAACCCCCACATCACCCGCTGCGCGATGGCTGAAGTTAGAGAAACAACGAGGTTGAAGAGATTTCTCTAGCACGGACTCCAAGAAATAATATGGTGTCAGATGGATGTCGTGGTGGTCGCGTGTGCCGTACTCCTGGATGTGAATGCTTGTTCTGGCCCATGCCACCCTACTACTCCTACTACTTACTATATAGTACTAGTATCGAGGATTTGAGGTGCTGGTTACGCACAGCGAACACATTAACATAATACTACATTAAAAACACCCGCTCGACGCGTGAAGCATGTGAAGCTAGTACAAATACTGTACTGCTATTGTTGATTGGCCTCATCCGATAACCTGTTGCAATGCACGTACAATTATGTATTCGGAAAATATTTTTTTGCCTCGTCGCACCACTCACTCAGAGAAGCGACTCAAAATCCATTCATAAATTTAGTAAGTTTATCACAGGCATATCATTTTATTACATACAACAGGTCATCAACCCATATCGACAACGAGGATACATTATAAATACTAAAGTTTTCATCACAAAACAAATAACAAGCAATGAAATACCCGCAAAAAAACAAGCAATGAAATGAACTTCAACTCAACCATTCCTCGGCGAAGAGTCGGTGGACGGTTGCCAGTTTGCCACGGTACACGAAGAGGCGCCCCGGCCTACACATCTGTTCGGAAATACTAGTACTAGAAAAGGACTCGCCGTCGTCTCACTGATATGTTGGAACGGGACCACATGTCAACGAAACATGGTGTGTAATTTCTCGTGCAAAATGCGATCTGGCTGCGTTGGCCCGAGGTGCCGCATTAGTTTTTTTTTTGAAAGTTTGCCGCATTAGTTATCGACCTTTATTTTTTTAACATGCAATCTGAATGGATAGCTCCTGTGGTCACCACACGTGAGTGGATATAGTGATGGTTGATTCGCCCAAGCAACTTATTACTGTGGGAAGACGGGAGTACCAGCGGATTCAAGGAACAGAGAAATCATGGTTGCTTCGTCCGAGCAACTTACTGTGGCGAAGGTGTGGCTCTGTGATTTGACTCCTCACTAGTCATTACTACTATGACACAATGACCGGGGTGAATCTTTCCCTGAAGTTGTGTTGTGCACTCAATATTGCTGCATGGCAGGTGGAGCCGAATGAAGGATGTCCAACATGTCGTTGAAACGAAGTTGAATTGTTTCTGGCATTGCTATCAATCCTTTAGGATTTGTTTATATGTACGCATAATTTTAATGAAATTGTACTGTGATACTATGAAGGTTTCAAATTTGGTTCCCGTAGGAAAAAAGGTTTTAACTTAGGATTCATGTGTCTTGCCTCGAGATTATCTTGTTACAACATTCCATCAAATACAAATGAAACTATCATGGCTAATGCATCTCCATGGTTCGTAGATCAGCGCCAATATTCACATCACAACTGAAGACAAAGTTGTGAGAAGGTGTACAAATAAAGAAGAAAAAATTGATTGATGTTGTTTGTAGGCATGGCTCCATTTCCTTGGCATAGTGTTCATTGCTTGGCAGCTAGTTTCACCCAGCTCTCTAGCCAAAAAAGAGGTGTATGAAGGACACCACAATCTGATCATTTTGTGCAGCTCCACCAAAATTGAACGGACCATCCCTGTTTGCAAAGATATCCAGTCAGTGTGATTACAATAATAGTGGCACTGGATGGTGAAACATAACACACATAAATACAAGCCGCTCACCTCTACGATCTCTCTTTATGACTAACTTCTTGTTGGATAAGATTAGGCATGGAGTTGGATGAGGAGGATAGCAAAACCAATCTCCCTTTCTGCAGTCCCATAGAAATGTAAAAACATTGACCGTGTGACATTTTGGTGGAACTGCACAAAACACTCTTTAGAAAAAAGTGATTTGTGCAGTTCACCAAAAGGTCACAATAGCAACAAAGTGAAAATGGATAGCCCTGTTTGCAAAAGGAGGTCGTAAGGAAACAATTACTGCCCTATAACACGAGTTGAAGACACATACGCCGACAAAAAATAAGCATGTTCCATGTAATAAGGGAAAGATATCAAATGGTGGTTGATCAAAAATGGTTTGAGGACGAGATTGCAAGATGGAAAGTACGCCGGCCGAGATACAATTTAAGCAAACAACTAAAGAAGATCCACATGGAGCAACGTGGGAAGATGGGCAGTGGAGCAAGGCCGGACGAAGCTGTACCTGAGGGTCGTCGGGATGTTATTAGGAGGGCGCCGGTGGCCAGGATCTGCCCATACTATGGCAGCGAGCAAGTGGCAAAGGCCCTACCACGCCGGAGCTTGGTTAGAGAGAACGGCGGGTACCACAGATCGGGATGTGCTGCCTCAACGCCGTCGAACGGAGAGACGATGCACATCCTCCCTTTCTGTGGGCGGACGGGATGCGGCCGGATCACTGACCAACGCTGAGAGAGAGAGGCCACGGCCGCCTTGTGTGAGATGGTGTGATGAGAGACAACCCCATTTTTCCATTTTCCCAACGGCAATCGTTTTATATTCTGTATGTGCCATTAAGGAATATATAACTTTATTTAATGCTAATGCGTCAACTCGAACTTTGTTCCGTCAAGGCATGGTACCCGACCCTCCTTCGAGTAAACAACCGCTACACGCGTCAAATTATCACGTGTGCCGCCTTTTCATATAGAAATGAACTCCACCATGTACCCGCGCGGGTGTGGCCGGGAACGAGACGTGAGTATGTGCGTCCTACGTGCACTTCTTCTTTAGGTGCAGGTACGTATGTGGGTGGGTGTGAGAGAGATGGTTTGTGCGAAACAGAGGCAATGTGTTGATGATATCGCAAACAGAAAAACATAACATATGCAATGTGTGTGAAACGGAGTCATGGACGTGAGATATCGATAGAATTGAAAACATGGATGAAGTGTGTGGCTGCATGATCGATAAAGAGTGCCATCGAGTTTGTGTTTGTCCACGTCAAAGATACAGGGCGGCTGTCCTACTGGAATTTGAGAGGGTAGAGGTGCAGTTTTTCTCTGTGGCATGGACACCTACCTACAATGTTTGACTATCGGTGTGTGTGTGGGGGGGGGGGGGGCAGAGACCGATCGACTAGTATATGTGTGGGGAAGGAGAGAGATCTAGCTATGTATTGAGGGAGATCGATCGACATCCATGGATATGTGTAGTAGAGGAATAAGGTTGGGAAAAATACAAAGGTAGAGCGTCGGAGGGTTGGTGATGGAGTGGCGTCTCACAAATGGTGGGAGAGGCCTGCTAGACAAATGGAGGGTATGAGTGCAATATCAATAAGAGAGGCCGGGGGATGTCTGTGTGTCTATGCACGTGCATGTGAGAGACGGGTCGGGAGGTATTCAAGGATGATGAGGGGAGAAGATATGGTTGTGGTAAGCATATGTAACTACATAGGAAGATCAACCGTCGTGTGTCCGAGAAAGGGAGAGACATAACTAGCGAGGTAAGTGTATCGGTGCTCGGTGAAAACGAATTATAGTCGACCTGGCTATATGTAGGGAGATCAGTTCATATACACGCCTGCATGTGTTAGAAGCAACTAAGGTCCAGAGAGACAAACAGGGGGAGAGGGTGCGGCTAGGAGGTGGTGCGAGAGGCCTACCATGTCGAGGGGGGAGGAGTGTGCGAGTATGTGATCAATGAAAAGAGGGGCAGGAGTGTGCACCTGCGTGGAATCGTATTGGACATAGGGGGGCATGGACGGTGAGAAGAGAAGAGGGGAAGTATATATGTATTTGTTGTAGGCACACTTGGCTAGAGAGGTATATTGACCGGTGTGTGCCGAAAGAAGGAGCCGGGGGCCTACACACACCACGGGTGGACGACCTAAAGAGAAATAATGAACGTGGGCGATGGAGGGGACGCTATAAGGGTGGGTGAGAGGGGGGTGGGCATGTGCATGCACGATAGAAAGTTAGCGCTAGCTAGCTACAAATAGAAGAGGATCGTGAAGGTGTAAAAGACGAACAAAGATCATAATTCATGATAAAAAAGTGGATGCAGATAGTTGAAGAAGATATCATAATATAGAACATTGATTATAATTTGGGCTAATGTGTGGCTTTTGCAACCCAGGTCTAAATACTTGTCATAATGTAGGGGGCGGGGCACTATACTTTTTGTGATAAACACGGTGTACGTATGGAACATGGTTTAGATTATGAATATATAGTTAGTAGATCAAATGTACTATTATTTGGAATCAACATCAAGTGTTTTCAAAAAATAGAATTCGAGTTCATGTAGTACACATAGTTCATATCTATCTCTATAGTAATCATGTGGTGTGTTATTAAGGTAATACACGAATGATGGTTGAAGTTGGCAGCAATCATGATTGTAGATTCTTATTGAAATAGCGAAACGAATTCAAATTTGGTTCGAATTGCAGCGGTAGTATAGACATTTGGAATGCACTAAAATGTTGGTATGAGTAGGTCTTTACATGCATTATACAATAAGCGAAAAAATTTAATTAGAAATAACATGGATTCATACTCCCTCCTTCCATCTATATAGGGAGTAATGAGATTTTTAAGACCACCTTTGACTATTGACAAGATTAATAGTACATGACATGCACAATATGAAAGTTATATCATTGAAAGAACCTTTCACAAACGAATTTAACGGTGTGCTTCGTGTAAGTTGCATGTCATATATTATTGCTCTAATATTTGGTCAAAGTTAGCATCGAAAAAAGCATTAGGCCCTATATAGATGGAAGGAGGAAGTAGCTTTGAATAGCATTTTTCTATGTCTTGAGCTTGCGTTGGTTTTCCTTGAAGAGGAAAGGGTGATGCAGCAATAGTAGTGTAAGTATTTCCCTCAGTTTTTGAGAACCAAGGTATCAAACCAGTAGGAGGCTCCTCAAAAGTCCCATGAACCTACACAAACAAACAAAGAACTCGCAACCAACGCGATAAAGGGGTTGTCAATCCCTTCACGGCCACTTGCGAAAGTGAGATCTGATAGAGATAATATGATAAGATAAATATATTTTTGGTATTTTATAATATAGATGCAGAAAGTAAAGATGCAAATAAAAGTAGATTGGAAGCAAATATGATAATAGATAGATCCAGGGGGCATAGGTTTCACTAGAGGCTTCTCTCAAGATAGCATAAGTATTACGGTGGGTGAACAAATTACTGTCGAGCAATTGATAGAAAAGCGAATAATTATGAGATTATCTAGGAATGATCATGTATATAGGCATCACGTCCGCAACAAGTAGACCGACTCCTGCCTACATCTACTACTATTACTCCACACATCGACCGCTATCCAGCATGCATCTAGAGTATTAAGTTCATAGGAATAGAGTAACACATTAAGCAAGATGGCATGATGTAGAGGGATAAACTCAAGCAATATGATATAAACCCCATCTTTTTATCCTCGATGGCAATAATACAATACGTGTCTTGCAACCCTTTCTGTCACTGGGTAAGAACACCGCAGGATTGAACCCAAAGCTAAGCACTTCTCCCATGGCAAGAAGGATAAATCTAGTAGGCCAAACCAAACCGATAATTCAAAGAGACTTGCAAAGATAACTCAATCATACATAAAAGAATTCAGAGAAGATTCAAATATTATTCATAGATAAACTTGATCATAAACCCACAATTCATCGGATCTCGACAAACACACTGCAAAAAGAGTTTACATCGAATAGATCTCCACAAGAGAGGAGGAGAACATTGTATTGAAATCCAAAAAGAGAGAAGAAGCCATCTAGCTAATAACTATGGACCCGAAGGTCTGTGGTAAACTACTCACAACTCATCGGAAGGGCTATGGTGTTGATGTAGAAGCCCTCCGTGGTGGATTCCCCCTCCGGCAGAACGCCAGTGACGGCTCCAAGATGGGATCTCGCGGATACAGAAGGATACGGCGGCGAAAATATTTCTTTGGTGGCTCCCTGGATGTTTCCGGGGTATGTAGGCTTATATAGGAGGAAGAAGTACGTCGGTGGCCGCCTGAGGGGCCCACGAGACAGGGGGGTGCCATATAGGGGGGTGCGCCCTACCCTCTCATGGCCGCCTCGGCTACTTCTTGACTTGCACTCCAAGTCCTCTGGATCACGTTTGTTCCAAAAATCACGCTTCCGAAGGTTTCATTCTGTTTGGACTCCGTTTGGTATTCTTTTTTCTTCGAAATACTGAAATAGGCAAAAAAAACAGCAATACGGGCTGGGCCTCCAGTTAGTAGGTTAGTCCCAAAAATGATAATAATGTGTAAAATAAAGACCATAAACATCCAAAACAGGTAATATAATAGCATGGAACAATAAAAAATTATAGATACGTTGGAGACGTATCACATTTGTATAGTAAAACGGGGCAAGACTCTCTCTTTGTGTGGTGTGAATAGTTTTATTTTTTCATTTTATTATTGGTTGAGGGAAGTGCGAATTGATTTGGTACGTACAAGTACAATATTAGTACATGTTAGGCTTGTCCCTAAAACTCAACTTGCGTCTTGTTATATCCCGAAAATTCAGATATCGTGCTCCCAAAACTGGCGCCTTCACAACCCGCGCCTTGCTATCCCGAAATTACAACGCGCGCGAAAACTCCCTCCAGCTGCAAAATCCCGACACACAAAATCCCCCTTCTAACCCTGAGGCGAAAGGGCCGCTAGTTCAAATCGGTGGGGGGTACTTTTGTAACACCCCCTACATTTTGGACAAGTGCGTCCCTAAGTCATGGTTCACCCCCTCCCATCGCCCCCTTTTCGCCATTCAAAATCCCAGGCCGCCATAACCTGTCCGCTCTAGCCGTGAAACCCCACTCTCCTCCACCCACCACCTCACCGCTGCCCAGCCGGAGCCTCTTCCCCGACGACATCGTCCACCGCAACAGCTCGACGTCCCTCGTCCACCTCCCCGGATGAGGATCCGTCATCCATCTCGTCATCCCGCTGGTTCAGCCACCCCGTCCTCCACATCCAACGAGCTTCTCCAACGATCGCGTCGTCTATCGCGGCTGCTATCCATCCCAACAGCACCGCCTTAACCTGCTCCACCGGAACCGCAGCATCCTCACTGACTCCTCGGACGAAGCCGAGGCCTACTCGGCACCACCAAAGTGGTTGTACACTCATGGCATCACACCTTCTCCTTAACTCGACCTCCCGGCGCCGACGGTACTCCATCCCGCACCCCCATGGAGTAGCTACCTTGAAGCCGGCGCAGCCGGCGACATCTCCACGGCGGCTCTCCCCCAGTGCGAGGACCCTTCGGCGGCGGCGGCCATACCAGCGGGATCTGCTGCTGCTGCTCCGGCTCTCGCTCGCTTGCCCAGCTGCTGCTGCTGCTCTCCCCTTCGCTCGTGCTGCTGCTTTGCTTTGATTTAGCCAAACTTCAGTTGACTGAATCGACTTTTGGGTTAGTTGATTTTCAAGGGTTGGGGGGGGGGGCTCGCCGGAGTTAAGGAAGAACCAACCGCGTCAGGGACGGGGGCTCGTCGGAGAGGTACCCCACTATCTATCTTAGGGTTCAGGGTGGGGGGCTAGAGAGCTGGCTGAGGCGGCGGTGGGGACTTGTTTCGGGGCGGCAAGGCGGCGCTGGGGCCGGCGGTTCGGCCGTTGGTGGCTGGCGCCTCAGGGGGGTGCAGGTTGAAGATGACTTGCAGGCCCTCCGTAAACTACATGTCAAGTGCCTCTCTGCTACCATTGCGTTCAGTTTCGACAGTAGCATTCAGATTCCACAGTAAATTTCAGTTTCGACAGTTAAGTTCAGAGTCAACAGTTTTTACCTCATCTATTGTAGTCAGGTGGTTTTTAGTGATGTAAATTTTACATCTATTTTACATCATCTATTGGAGATGCTATTAGAATCCCACTTGAGATTGACGATGTCTGTCTTGTGCTGCTTCAGCCTTGACGTCTTATGGCCGGAGCTGCTCCAACAAGAGAATGATCCATCACAACAGAGCAGTGCCCTGGACACTGTCTATAGATTCCTCAGATCTTCCTCCACACCTCCGACAGCCACCTCTGCCTCAACTGCTTTAGCGACCAACTCAATGATGCTGAGGCCTACACGGCTATGGCAAAGAGGTTGTACACTTGTTGCATCACTTATTACTATACATTCACGTCGATCCATTAGGGCTATTTTGGTTCAACGGAAAAACATAACAACAGGGAATTTTCCAATTGCACTCTACTATTCAATTATTCATGCATTTTGTTGAAAGGAATGAAGCAAAACATCCACCTGGACCTACTTTTCAAAATCCTATGCATGAAAACAAGACCAAGTGCATTAGTGGCAGAATAACATTCTAACTATACACGCTTTCATATGGTTTCACTTTATTTTGGCCATGTTTCTTTGCATTCCCCTGCTCTTCCACTTCCTGTAAACCAAACACCCAAGTTGACAGAAATCCTGTGTTTACAAATGCTCTGTTTACCATGTGCATTCCTATCCTATTCTGGTGTTTTTCCTATCCTTTCGTTTTTAGAATCATGCAAGCCAAATGAGCCCTTACAGAATTACTTCAGTGACAGGTAGGTGTCGAAGGGAACTTTGTGTGGTTTGTCCTGCTCCTGCCGCGACGTCGTCCACCTCACCTGAGCTGCTCCATCGACAGAAGCATCCACCAAAACAGACATCACGACTCCTGACCGTCTTTCGCCGCCTCAGATCTCCTTCCCTGCCGCCAGCACCCACCGCAACGGCATCACCATCATCGACTCAGCAGATGAACCTGAGGAGTACACGGGTCCACAAGAGAGGTCGCACTCTTTTGTTTCTGCTTATGTTATGCATTGCTTAAAATTACCTGCTACTTTATCGTCCTGTTCAGCTCTTGGACTCCCAAGTCAGGTCCAAATTAATGTTCAAACTTGAGTTCTAAATTAGTTGTGGGGCACATACCGAGGCAGCAGTGAATAGTATGTCTGTCTAATATCTGGTTCACCTAGGGTATGCCTATGTTGTTCATCTTGGGTGGGAAACAAATAGTAAATCAATCATCATCTGCCTTTTTATTAAATTAAAGCAATCATCAGCCTGCTATCATTATTTTGGATCCATCCACTGGTTGTTACCATCACTCTAAATTTCTGCATGCTCTCCTTACATAATCTCACCATATTTTTTTCTTATGCATGTCAGAGATTGTACACAGTCATGCTGAACATGTAGAGAAAAAGAGAAGAGTTTTGTGTGGCAATACAATGTCATGCAAACATCGCTCCATGGTGGGTTCAATGGCAAACCCTCCCCACCCCTCTCCAGATTGTAATCCAGAGGAAGGTATCTAATCTGAGGTGGATTCAGACGCCGCTGACCACTTCTATTTACCCCCCAAGGTGTTTGCTCTACCTTGGCATGATGATGTTAGTCATATCATGCATATGTTGCCTTGTAGTGCCTACTTTTGACATCATATATGTCATCTTCTTATTTTAGACATGTTCTGTAATGCCACCTTTTTAGTTTCTATATCATATATGGGAATTATACAGTCTCATGTCTTTTAGCCAGCCATAATATATGCGAAATGTGCAATGCCATCCTGTTTAACCAGACATCATATATTTGAATGATATCTTGCCCATCCTTTTTCTTCATTACATTTCCATTTGTCGACAATGTTTGTACATTAAACTACTCTTCCTGTGAATCAGCCATTTGGGTGGGAGATGGAAAAATATGGAGTGAAAACAAGGCCTTCAGAGCAGACAGTGCTACCTATCGAAGCAGATCTCTTGTTGGGTCCTGATAGCTCCTCAAAGATGGATTCAGAGACAGATGACCAGTTCTATTCCCCTACCAAGGTGTATGCTCTAACTTAGCACAGTTATACTGCTCATATCATGCATATGGTGTCTTGCATTGCATAGTTTAGACATCATATACACAATATTCAACACCATGTTCTTAGTTCAGACATCATATTGAATGCCCTCTATTTAGCATATAAATCACATATGTAAGTTAAACGATGTGATCCTGATTACTTAGATAACATGTAGGTGAATTATGTCATGTGATCTTGTTTAGTTATTCATCATATCTTTGAATTATGTTATGCTATGCTATCCAGTTTAGATAGACATCATATATGTGAAATTATGTCATGCTATCCGTTTTAGTTAAACAATATACATGTCAACTATTTCATGCCCTCTTTTTTCCACACTATCTATTGCATCCGTCTCTCATACAATGTTTGTACATTCAACTATGTTTCCTGTTTATCAGCCATTTGAATTGGAGCGGGTGATTCCAGTCTCTAGCGGACTAAAAACATGGTCTTCAAATAAAACAGTGCTACCTCTTGGTGGAGATAGCACCCCGGTTGTACATGCACAAGAACCAGCCCTACCACACATAACCTAAACTCTCGCAGATTGTACCCCTACTGCGATGGACAGAGAACCAGCTTCACCCAATCTAACCCCAACCCCAGCCGATAGTAACCAAGTTCCTGTTGACACAACACCATCTCCACCATAGAGCTCCCAAACAAGAGCAGTTAGTAAGGCAGCTCCAGTGCCCAAAGGGCCAGTACTATCACGGCAAACCCCAACTCCACCAGCTAGTACGCCTATTCCTGTGGAGGAAGCATAACCAGCTAGTTGTAGTTTAGCATCTATCGCATTTGATGTTGTTAAATTGTATGTGCGTATCTTCCCATCTTGGAAATATTATACTGAAGATGAAGGAAAATGACAGTCGCAGGTGTTTGTCCAGGAGTTATGTGTAAGTAATGTTATTCATGGCAATTACTTTGCTTTGTCCCATACATCCTACCTCCGTGATGGTTATAATACAGCAAATTTTTCCATTTTTCTCTATGGAGAAGGACCGATTTGGAAACTCAGGATGACGTAACCTGTGCTAATACCTCTGCTATCTTCAAGAATGCTTGGTGGCAGTATCGGAATTACCTGAAGAAAACGTACTTCACCGGCAAAGAAACTCATCAAATTCCCTTACGTTCTCCTGAAGACACATTTACTGGACGATGACTAGGAACGTCTTGTTCTGTACTGGTCCCGAACCAAGAATGTGGTAAGGTTTATGAGCTCATTTGCTATTTTTAAGTATTATATTCTTGCATCTTACTATACTCTGTTCATGTAGAACAAGTGCCTAAACCTGAAGAACAACTGTTCTAATTTAAGATTCCATTGCTATCATAGTTCAAAAAAGCGCTAGGTGTTAATTGTGCGTTTTGCCACCGCCTTGCGCTTTACTGACCAAAGCGCATGCTTATGCAAAGTTATGCACAGATTAAGCGTAGTTATGCGCAATGCGTTTTGCCAACGCCTAGAGCCTAGGCGCGCTTAAACGCTCGCTTAGGCGCGCCTTTTTTAACTATGATTGCTTTGCTCTTGTATCACTGTATTTACTCATACAAACTTATTTTTAAATTGAAGGATCCAATCGAAACTCCAATGGCACAGCAGGTATGCTCACGCATGTTTCTTTAACATGTTTTCTCTTATCAATAGCTCTGTTGATTTCAATTTCAATTGTGTATATAGTTGACTTTCATATCATGCACATTACTAGCATCACAACAGAGCCAATAGTGTTGTTGTACATGTAGACCCGTGGTACCCATCTAAAATCTTGCCATGCCGTGTAGTTTCCCACGCTTTGTATTCTTTCACTTCTGCTTTGTCTTGAACTGATATGATTTGAACCGTGTCTCTATTTTGATTTGGCAAGACAATGAAGTGACCATAGGACATAGATATATGTTTGTTTGATGCTTTTATTGTGTACTAGTACTTGGCAATAGGAGACTTGGTAGTTTAATCCTATCCACCTTACTAATGAAATGGTTCACCGAAATGAGTCTCATATACTAGTACATGCTAAACTTGTTATGTGTCTGCTTGTTTCTTCTTCTAGAATGCTGACAGAATATTGGGGAAGAGTGCCTTATTAAGCAATCGTAAAGGAAGTAATGCAGATAAGGTTCAGGATAGTGACACATCCTTCTTGGTCTCCAAAGAAGCTGATAAAATAGCTAAGGAAGACTATCTTGAAGACAGCGAGACAACCCCAAAGTCCTGTCTTGGTTTAGTGTTCGAGTTACTGGCCACACCGCTTGCACAAGCTATTCAAACTCACTGTCTGAATCAGTTCAGTTTCTTGAGTCTTAACTACAAGCTGAAAGACATGGATCAGCTGTGCTGCGACAAGAAGCAGAAGGACTGCAGAAGTCCATGGAGCATTCAGATGCATACTTTATGGTGCAACAGCAAGCGTTGGAGGATTTTAGCGCCAAACAGGACAAAGCTAATAAGCTTGCTAAGCTTATTGCCAGCATGGTGGATACCCAGGATAACGTTTCTTGAGCTCTTCTGAAGTTGTTTCAGTTATACTGTTTTTTTGCTGCCGCGTTTATTTGCACTAGTGGTCAATTTTGACGGCCAGTGTATGTAATATGCTGCTTTGTTCCCTATGTTTGCATTGGTGGCGAACTTTGATGCCCAGTGGATGTAATATGTGTAATAGCGGTAATAGGCTAGCATTGATTGATTGCTTATTTATTTCCTTATTGTCTTGTTTAGTTGTTTGGTTGTAGTCACTGCAGTTCTTTTTCTGTGTTTTTCTAGTGGTCAGAATAGCCTATTTTTGGTAACTAGGCCAAAATAATCATGGCAACACACGAACTGTTGTAACCATGGGCCTCCTGCAAGCCATATGTTCCATGGGCCTTCTTCCGGCCGTAGGATCCATTGGCCTTCTATACGGGCCGTAGGATCCATTGGCCTTCTATACGGACCTTAGGATTCATGGGCCTTCTACGGGCCTTAACATTCATGGGCTTTCTACGGGCCATAGGGTCCATGGGCCTTCTACAGGCTGTAGGGTCCATGGGCCTTCTACAGGACGTGCAATCCACTGACCTTCTACGGGCCGTATGATCCATGGGCCTCATACGGGCTGTAGGATCCATGGTCCTTCTACAGGGCGTATCGTCATTTCGCCAATCATGGGCCATACTGTTCGTGGACCATAACGGGTCGTTAATATGCCGTATTAGATAACTCTATGAAAACATCCCAACGGGGTTTTTTTGACATGAAAATGACCCAACATATTAATGATCCACAAACGGGCTGACTGCAACGACGGGCTGAATTTGGCCCACAAGCAGAAAATGACAGTAACGGGCCGTATGTAACCGCATGCTACAAATGAGCCCAAGAACCAATGGGACTTGAGAAGGCCAAAAGATAACTTCGGCTGGAAACGGCCCAATGGAATAACGGGCCGTTAATGGGTATAAAGTGATACACTGTTCATTATGGGCCAATTTCACAACGGGCCGTTAATGGGCCAAGAGTTACAAAGGGCCTCATATGGGCCGAAAGAAGTCATGGGCCACACATGGGCCGGAAGTTAAAATGGGCTGGAATCATATTGGACGGCCCAGATGACACTACTGGTTCTAATTCAGAGAGGTCATAACGGGCCCTGGGTTAGCGGGCTGTAAATGGGCTATATGCGAACAGGCCGTTAACAGGCTTTCCGTGGGCCGGCCCGCCACCTTTTGACCAAGTGAAACGGGCCGGCCTTTTCACAGGAATGGGCCTCTGTTGGGCCATGCCACGTGTCAACGTATCATAGGCGCCTTCGGTCCAATGAGTGGATGACATCTGTCCCAATGGTGAGCCGACACGTGTTTCCTCCAGCCAATGATGATTTTACACATGGAAAATCACCATTAGTCGGGGCTGTTACCGGGTTATCGGATCCAAAACCGGACCCGATAGCTTAACGGCGTTTCGTTACGATGGATGCCACGTGTTGGTCACCCTTGACGAAAGCACTTCTGTGACGCGCGATTTATCATCATGGAAGTGGACACTTCTGTGATGATAATTTTGGTAATGTCATGGAACACTTCTACGACAACACAGGTATGACTATCTTGATTCTGTCATAAAATCGTCATGGATGTACATGCATGACAAAAAACGCGACCTACTGTGACAAACACGTATCATCACGGAAGTGTATTTTTTTTGTAGTGCATAGGATTGAAGTTCATAAATTGCTTCAGCTCTTCCATAATACTCGACACCTCCTTCGCAAGTAGCAGAGACACATCAATTGTAGACTTTCGATCGGCCATAGATAGCTCTTTGCCATAGGTACGAAAGAGATACCTGTTGATGTCATAATTGTCAAATGAACAGAACTTATAGTCAAAACCATTAGCTACTTGTCTCAAATGAACGAACTTTCTGCAACAGTAACTTCTTCTTCTTCCGTCTCTTCGACCACGAAAAGACTTGAAGTCTTGGTATGATTGGCATATACCTAAGAACATTAACGGGTATTTTGGTCTGTGTCTTCTCACCCATACCGTTGTCTACCACAACATACCTGGAAGAATTGCAAATGGGACAATAGTTCAAGTCCTCATACTGAAGCCTAAATAAGACACATCCTTTCTCACAGGCATGTATCTGCTCATAGGGCATCTTAAGAGCACGGAGGATTTTGTCAGACTGGTACAGGTTTGGAGGTAGCACATGGCCTTTGGGCAGAAATCGTCCAAAAACTGTCATCATCGCGTCGTAGCATTCTCTGCCCAAGTCGAATTGAGCCTTCAAAGCTATTATTTGTGAGATGGCATCCAGCTGAAAAAGCTCAGTGTGCTCGTGGAGAGGACATTTTGAGGACTTCAACATTTCAGTGAAGGCCTTTGCAGATTCCTCCATCTCCCCGTCCGAGTTTCGAGCATTGTCAAAGTCTTGCACCATGTCTGCGGTCTCGGTACCATGCTCGTCGGTGCGACGACGAACCACCTCAGCTCTGGCACATTTGGCAGACTCACCATGTAATGTCCAGACCGTGTAACCAGGCGTAAAACCAAACTTCTGCAGGTGTTTACTCATTTCAAGCTCGTCCCTCTGATTATAGTTGTCGCACCGGACACAGGAGCACCAGCTAAATTTTTGGCCATTTGCAAATGCTTCTCTAACAAACCCCTTAGGTTTTTTAACCATTCCTCGGTCCAAACATACTGACTAGTGTAACCGGTGTACATCCACGCACGATCACTCATATTGACTTCCTATTGGACACACAAGAAACATATACATAGTTAGGCAAACCATATCCATCAGTTAATGGAGTTTGTTAGTTTTATTACGTCCATGCAACCTACATGCTAATAGGTAAGGATAGGTCCTGATCCCACCTGAGTATGTGTAGATCGGGTTCGTTTTCCCATGCTCTGCTCCGAATCCGACGCAAAATTTCGGTAGCACCTCCCCGCTGTTCTCCTGATACACGTCTCAGCAATAAGCAGAGAGGATGTGTACCCAGAGAACAACAGGGAGGCACTGACGAAATTCTTCATCGGTTCCAGAGCTGAGCATATGGGAAAATGAACCCAATCTACACATACTCGGGCTGTTCATGGATAACGTTGGACAATTCGAAAGAATCATGATTATAAATATGCAAATGCATGCATATTTATAGATGTAACCCTTTCGAACGGGAGATGCATAGTGGTTACACATACTGATGATTGACACCTATAGCTAGCAAGTTTCATCGGCACGAAGACCGAAACAGAGCAAATGAAGGGGGGAGGAGGAGATGTCATTTGTGCTCACCAACGAACGCAGGGGCGAAGCTCGTCGAACACTAGACCCTCGCAACGACGAAATAACTGCATACTTAAATCGAAAGATGAGTAACATAGCAAGTACCATCGGTCCAAGGTACATGAGGCGGTCGGCGTCGAACACTAGATCTACATCCCACGTGTGAAGCCGGAGCCCGGTGTCCCACAACAATAGTTCTGGTGGCTGATGACGGTCGTACACCTTGGCGAATTTGTCTGGCAGCATCTGCGATGAGGATTAAAGCAAAGTTTTGAAATTTTCAAACAACCAAACCGACTTGAGTTAGTTTGGGTGTTTCAAGTTTCAACACTTAGCTTTCGATCACCATCTCTGAGGCTACCAGACAATTTTGCAATGCTGTTCGACCACCATCGATGCTGAGAACTGTTGCTGCTGGACGCAGGACCCCTGTGTCACTTGTGGGACGTGGATGTAGTATTCGACACCGACGGCCACATGTACCTCGCACTGACGATACTTACTATTTAGGGTACCATCAACACCGACGGCCACATGTACCACATGTACCACATGTCTTCTTCTTCTTCTTCTTCTTCTTCTTCTTCTTCTTCTTCTTTTTCTTCTTCTTCTTCTTCTTCTTCTTCTTCTTCCTCTTCCTCCCTCCTCCTCCTCCTTCTACTCCTCTTATTCTTCTAAACTAAAACTAAAACTAATCTAAAATCAACTAAACTAAAATAAACTAAAACTAAAACTAAAACTAAACTGAAAATAAAACTAAAACTAAAACTGAAACTAAAATAGAAACTAAACTAAAAGAAACTAAAAAAACTAAACTAAAAAGGGGGGAAGAACAAACCTGCAGGGGATCGCCGGTGGAGGGCAAGGTCGACCGGTGGGGCGGGGCGGCGTAGGGGCCGCGGGGAGGAGGGCGGCAGCGGGGCGGCCGGCGCAGGGCCGCGGGGAGGGGTCCAGCACCGGGGCGGCCCGACGCTGGCCTCTCCGATGACGGGGCGTGGCGGGGCGGCTGGGCGACGGGGCACGGCGGGGTTCCTCTTTGCGGGGGGGGGGGGGGGGGGCTGGTTCCGGGGGGCGGGGCGGGCCAGCGGCGGCAGCAGTGGGGAAGGAGAGAGGCGGGCGTGCGGGAGGCAGACAGAGAAAGAGAGAGCGAGGGGAGACGACACGACCCGTTAAGTGGGCTTTCTTTGCCGTCAGCTAGCAGACGGCAAATAGGGCAGCCGTTTAGGGCTGGTCTACGTCTCCTCTTTGTTGTTCGCTGGCGGACGGCAAAGAACCTGACCTAGCCACGCCGTGCCCTGTGGGGCCCACCTGGCCCTTTGACGTCTGCCATCTAGCTCTTTGCCGTCAGCTGGCTGACGTCAAAGAAACAGCTGACGACAAATTGCCTTTTTGCCATCTGCCCTTTCATATGCTTATCCCATGGGGAGTAATGACTTCACATATAAGAAGTAGAGGTGGTAAATTTATTGAAGGTTAGCAAACATTGTATTGGTCACTTGAACAATTCATGAAAGAATATTGAAGGAAGAGAGATTTCACATATAAATATACTATCTTGGACATCTTCTATGATTGTGAGCCCCAATAATTATTTTCAAACCTGAGCAAACTAGTTGAAGTTGGACAAGGAAGACAACATAATGAGTTATGCTTGGGTATATTTGTATAGAAGTTATATTGTTATGGATCCTCTAACATGTGGTGCTTGCTATTTAGAATCCTTTGCTAGCCAAAATATCTGTACTAAGCGGGAATACTGCTTGTGCATCCAAATTCCTTGAACCAAGTTTATTCCATGAGTGTCCACCATATCTACCTATATGCGGTATTTACCTACCGTTCCAAGTAAATTTGCATGTGCCAAACTCTAAACCTTCAAATAATAATCTGTTTTGTATGCCCGAATCTCTCATGTAGAGACTAGGGGATGTCAATATCTTCCATGCTAGGTGGGTTATTCTCACGATGAGTGGACTTCGCTCATCATTCACGAGAAAATGGTTGGTAACTGGGATGCCCAGTCCTATGATCACAAGATCAAAAACAAAATTGCAAATAATTTAATCAAAACTCCCCCAGGATTGTTGATAGTTGGACGGCACCCGTTGTTTCGGACAACCGTGTAGTATGATTATTGGTGGAGGGGGAGTAAAATCTTTACCATTCTGTTTGGGAACCGCCTATAATGTATCTATTATGGAAGATATTGGGAACTCTTGGTTGTTATGTTGACAATGAAAGCATACCTCTCAAAATTATTTTCGTCTCCATTTTAAAGCTTCGAGCTCTGGCATATCTGCAAATCCATGCTTCCCTCTGCGAAGGGCCTTCTTTTACTTTTATGCAAGAGTTAGTAGTATTCATTCTCATTCCAACCTACTTTTTAGTTGGCAAGCATCATGTGATGGGGAAAGATCTAAGCATATATGTCCATTCAAATATATTTCATCATGAATTATTACTGTTGACAATTATCTATATGATAAGTAAGTTGGGAGGCGAAACATTAAGCCCCTATCTTTCTCTGTGTTGGATGGATGTTATTTATTCTAAAAATATGCTTTGAGTGGTAGCAATCACGGAAGACTATATGATAGTTGAGTATGTGGGATTTTCTAAATCAAAGCTCTTACATAGACCCTTCCTGAAAATAAGATGAATTGCAATTGTTTGATGACTGGGAACATAGTTTTTTAGTTTCCAAGAAAGTTTATGGTCTATTCTTTAACATGTGAATAACTTGTTACTTGATCATGAGAAGTTTTATGTGATGAGCTACTGTTATGACATATAATGATGCTAGAAAAGGTGATTGAAATTATCATTGATCAAACTTGTGCACCTGCTAGCATTCACACTTCATAAATTCTTTCTTTTATCATTTACCTACTCGAGGACCAGCAGGAATGAAGCTGGGGGATGTTGATACGTCTCCAACGTATCTATAATTTATGAAGTATTCATGCTATTATATTATCCATCTTGGATGTTTTATATGCATTTATATGCTATTCTATATGATTTCTGGAACTAACCTATTAACCTAGAGCCCAGTGCCAGTTTCTGTTTTTTCCTTGTTTTTGAGTTTTACAGAAAAGGAATACCAAACAGAGTCCAATTACCGTGCCAATTTTTGATGATTTTTTATGGACCAAAAGAATCCCCCGAAGTAAAAGAGTTCGGCCAGAAGAGTCCCGAGCCATCCACGAGGGTGGAGGGCGCGCCCTACCCCCCCTGGGCGCGCCCCCCTATCTTGTGGATAACTCGGAGACCCCCCCTGACATGAGACCGACGCCAAAAATTCCTATAAATAAAGAAACCCCCGGAAAGAAACCTAGATCGGGAGTTCCACTGCCGCAAACCTCTGTAGACACCAAAAACCAATCGGGACCCCGTTTCGGCACCCTGCCAGAGGGGGGATCCCTCATCGGTGGCCATCTTCATCATCTCGACGCTCTCCATGACGAGGAGGGAGTAGTTCACCCTGATGGCTGAGGGTATGTACCAGTATCTATGTGTTCTATATCTCTCTCTCTTGTGTTCTTTATTTGGCACGATCTTGATGTACCGCGAGCTTTGCTATTATAGTTGGATCTTATGATGTTCCCCCCTCCCCCCTACTCTCTTGTAATGGATTGAGTTTTCCCTTTGAAGTTATCTTATCGGATTGAGTCTTTAAGGATTTGAGAACACTTCATGTATGTCTTGCATGTGGTTATGTGTGGTGACAAATGGGATATTCACGTGATCTACTTGATGTATGTTTTTGTAATCAACTTGCGGGTTCAGTGACCTTGTGAACTTATGCATAGGGGCTGGCACACGTTTTCATCTTGACTCTCTGGTAGAAACTTTGGGGCAATCTTTGAAGTACTTTGTGTTGGTTTGAATAGATGAATCTGAGATTGTGTGATGCATATCGTATAATCATACCCGCAGATAGTTTAGGTGACATTGGAGTATCTAGGTGACATTAGGGTTTTGGTTGATCTGTGTCTTAAGGTGTTATTCTAGTACAAACTCTAGGATAGATTGAACGAAAAGAATAGCTTCATGCTATTTTACAATGGACTCTTGAATAGATCGATCAGAAAGGATAACTTTGAGGTGGTTTCGTACCCTACAATAATCTCTTCATTTGTTCTCTGCTGTTAGTGACTTTGAAGTGACTCTTTGTTGCATGTTGAAGGATAGTTATATGATCCGGTTGTGTTATTATTGTTGAGAGAACTTGCACTAGTGAAAGTATGAACCTTAGGCCTTGTTTCCTAGCATTGCAATACCATTTGTGCTCACTTTTGTCATTAGTTACCTTGCTGTTTTTATATTTTCGGATTAAAAAACCTATATCTACCATCCATATTGCACTTGTATCACCATCTCTTCACCGAACTAGTGCACCTATAAAATTTACCATTGTATTGGGTGTGTTGGGGACACAAGAGACTCTTTGTTATTTGGTTGCAGGATTTTTTGAGAGAGACCATCTTCATCCTACACCTCCCACGGATTGATAAACCTTAGGTCATCCACTTGAGGGAAATTTGCTACTGTCCTACAAACCTCTGCACTTGCAGGCCCTATAACGTCTACAAGAAGAAGGTTGTGTACTAGACATCATGCATCCACTTCCTTAAACCCAAAGTTGTTCCATATGAGTCCACCATACCTACCTATATGCAGCATTTATCTGCCATTCCAAGTAAATTTGCATGTGCCAAACTCTAAATCTTCAAATCATAATCTTTTTTTATTCCCGAATCACTTATGTAGTGACTGGGGGTTGTTAGTATCTTCCATGCTAGGTGGGTTATTCTCCCAACGAGTGTTGATTCACTTGTCAATCACGAGAAAGTGGTTGGTAACCGGGATGCCCATTTCCATGCTCTAAATCAAATCAAAATATAAATATCAAGCAAAACTCCCCCATGACTATTTTTGGTATGGACGGTACCTGTTGTTTCGGATCAGCCATGGAATTTGATTGCTAGTGGAGGGGGAGTAAAAACTTTACCATTCTATTTGGGAACTGCCTATAATGTATCTAGCATGGAAGGTAACGAGATCTCTTGGTTGTTGTGTTGACAATTAAAGTATACCGCTCAAAATTATATTCATCTCTGTTTTAAAGCTCGAGCTCTAGCACCTCTACAAATCCCTGCTTCCCTCTGCGAAGGGCCTATCTATTTACTTTTATTTTTGAGTGATCATCTTCTTATAAAAAGCTCTAGTTAGAGAGCACCACTGTCATTTGTATGCATTGTTATTAATTGATATTGAGTATGACTATGATTGGATCTCTTTTACCATGAATTACAATGTCTAGTCAGTCCTTGATCTTCAGGGGTGCTCTGCATTTATGTGTTGCGCGGTGTCGGAAAGGGCTAGCGAGATACCATTTTGTTATATCATATCATGATTGTTTTGAAGAAGTGTTGTCATCCAAGAATTATTATTATTGCTCGCTTGTTTATTATGCTATTGATATGAGTAAATGTGAGACCTAAATGTTATTGTGAATATGGTTAGTTCATAATCTTTGCTGAAAACCTGAATGCTGGCTATACATATTTGCAACAACAAGATCAAATAGAGTTTGTAAAAGTTTTTCTTTGTCACTTTCAGTTTGTCAACTGAATTTCTTGAGGACAAGCAATGGGTTAAGCTTGGGGGAGTTGATACGTTTCCATCGTATCTACTTTCCAAACTCTTTTGCCCTTGTTTTGGACTCTAATTTGCATGATTTGAATGGAACTAACCTGGACTAACGTTGTTTTCAGCAGAATTTCCTTGGTGTTATTTTTGTGCAGAAATAAAAGTTCTCGGATTGACCTAAAATTTGTTGAGAACGTTTTTGGAATCAATAAAAAACTGGCAAAAGAATCAACCAAAGGGGGTCCACCCATTGGCCACAAGCCTGGGGGGCGCCCCCCTGGCGTGCGCCCTGGTGGCTTGTGGCCCCCGGACCTCCTCCGAACCTAACTCCAACTCTATATATTCACATCTTGAGATGAAAAAAAATCAGAGGGAAGGATTGATTGCGTTTTACGATATAGAGCCGCCGCCACCTCTTGTTCTTAATCAGGAGTTCTGATCTATAGTCCGTTCGGGGCTCCGAAGAGGGGAATTTGTCGCCATCATCATCGTCAACCTTCCTCCATCGCCAATTCCATGATGCTCACCGCCGGGAGTGAGTAATTACTTCATAGGCTTGCTGGACGGTGATGGGTTGGATGACATTTATCATGTAATCGAGTTAGCTTTGTTAGGGTTTGATCCCTAGTATCCACTATGTTCTGAGATTGATGTTGCTATGACTTTGCTATCCTTAATGCTTGTCACTAGGGCCCAAGTGCCATGAATTCAGATCTGAACCCTTTATGTTTCCATGAATATATATGTGTTCTTGATCCGATCTTCCAAGTTGTAGACACCTATTACGATCTATGATCCGCATACCCCAAGGTGACAATAATTGGGATTCTTTTCGGTGATTACCGTAGTTTGAGGAGCTCACGTGTTCACTAAGTGCTAATGTTTTGTTGAGGTTCTCTGTTAAAAGGAGGCCTTAATATCCCTTAGTTTCCATTAGGATCCTGCTGCCACGGGAGGGTAGGACAAAAGATGTCATGCAAGTTCTTTTCCATAAGCACGTATGACTATTTTTGGAATACATGCCTACATTATATTGATGAATTGGAGCTAGTTCCGAGTCACCCTAGGTTATAACCGTTGCATGATGAATGCCATCCAACATAATTATCCTTCACTGATCCATTGCCTACGAGCTTTTCACATATTGATCCTTGCTAAGGTACTTTTCCGTTGCTACTGTTACAATCACTACAAAACTGCTACTGTTACTTTTGCCACCATTACCGTTACTTCTATACTACTT
Organism: Triticum timopheevii; assembly: GCA_963921465.1. Taxonomy (NCBI): domain Eukaryota; kingdom Viridiplantae; phylum Streptophyta; class Magnoliopsida; order Poales; family Poaceae; genus Triticum; species Triticum timopheevii. Next base: position 92,195,979 of record OY997271.1, read on the forward strand.
TGCTACTAAAAACTTTGCTGCAGATATTAAGTTTTTCAGGTGTGGTTGAATTGAAAACTCCGCTGCTAATACTTGAGAATATTCTTTCGATCCCCTTGTGTCGAATCAATAAATTCTGGTTGAATATTCTACCCTCGAAAATTGTTGCGATCCCCTATACTCTGGGTTGTCAAGAGGTGGTAACAGGCTGTACCGTCGGTGGTGGTTTGGGTGGCTGAAGCATGAATATCCAAGATTGAGGAAGCACCACGTCCGTTAGATGGACATTGTCGGGGGTTTGGTGCGACATATGCCATGGGTTGGCTTATCATGGTGGGAGCTAGTAAGACATCGCCGGTGCCTGCAAACAAGATAAGGCGTAAACACGTACGCTGACGCACCTTACCCAAGTTCGGGGCTCTCCTAGGAGATAACACCTCTAGTCCTACTCTGCGGGGTCTGCACATGATCACTAAATCAACAAGGGGCTACAAGCTTGCTCCTTGAGTTGTTTGGCTAGAGGAGGAAGAAGGGCTAGGCCAGCTCTACTCCTATCTCTATGTGTGTGTGTTCTCTAAGTGGCTGAACCCTTTGCATGGGTGCCCTGGGGGGTTTATATAGGCCTACCCCCCAGGGGTACAATGGTAATCCGGCCGGGTGTAGGCCCGGGCCGTCAGTGTCTCTGGTCGCCGGCTTCTCCGGCGGCTGCGGGGGCCCACCGTTTGGTGGGTCCCACCGGCTGTCGGGCTCTCGGCCAACAGGTAGGCCCTGCCGCTTGTGGGCCCTGTCGGCTGCTCGTTACTGTAGCACTGCCTCAAATGACGAGGACTTGGTCGGGGAGGGCGTGGCTACAGTACCGCCGCCTGGTGGGCGCTCACTGTAGCCACACCCCGTCTTACCTGGTTAATGACACACAAACTTCAAGGGGAGGGGAGGGCCGGCTGCTGGGAGTCGACCTCCCCTTATGCCGACTAGTCAGCACTCGCCGCCTTCTGGCGTCTCATCACTACTAGGGAAAAACTTATACACAGAACTTTAGCAGTAGCGTGGGTCAAAAAAGCACGCTAGTGCTAAGTAGCAGTAGCGCGCCTGTGCAAGCCGCGCTACAGATAAAGTTCTAGCAGTAGCGTGCCTTGTACTAAACACGTTACTACTAAAATTCACACGGCATAAATGATAGGCTACACATAGTAGTAGCGATCTATATCGAACCGCGCTAACGCTGCTTTCTTTGTAGCAGCGCATTTTATTCTAAACTCGGTACTGCTAAAGGATATAAAATTAAATGGAAAGCAAATAGAAAGGTAATTGAAAATGAAAGAAATAGAAGAAGGTGAAAGGAAAAAAATAAAATGTGAAGAAAAATAAGTGAAGAAGGGAAAAAAGAGAAAGGAGTAATAGTAGCGCGTATCCCAGAACGCGCTGTAGCTAACCTGGCAGTAGCACACTTTCTGGAACGCGCTACTGCTACTTCTGACTTAACCACGGGATTCGTCCTTACCCACGACCACTTCCCCCAAATCCAACTCCTCCACTCTCGCCGCCGCCGTCGCCCGTCGGCCGCTGTGCTCTCTCCGCACACCCTCTACGCTGCCCCGACCTTGGATTCAATGCCGCCCCCGCCCCCGACCTCAACACCACCCCGGACGCCGCCCCCGACCCCAACCTCGACGCCGCCATCCGCCATGCGTCCGAGCCCCGACCCTGACCTCGACGCCGCCTGCCCCTCCCTCGTCCCAGGCACCCGAGGTGAGCACGCCTGCTCCTCCCTCTCCCCTACCTCTACCTAGGGTTTTTTCATATTTTAGTTGCTTCAAATTAGTTAGGGTTCATGTAAGGGTGGAAACGAATCGGATGCGGATGCGGCTCAAATTAGTTAGGGTTCATGTAAGGGTGGAAACGAATCAAATTTCTAAGATGAATCATAAAACGAGTAAAATTTGACCACTTATTTCACTTTTAAGTTGGATAATTGTAATATCCGCTACCACTTTCCACCCCTAGGTTCATCAAATTAGATGGTAATTAGGGCAGTAGTTCCTAGGTACTAATTAGTTAGTATGAACTAGGTAATAATTAGGTACTAGTTTATTTTTATTTATAGTAAGTTTATTTTAGTAAGAACTAGTTGAATTAATAGAACTAGTTAGTAAGAACTTGTTGTTATTTTTTTAGTTAAAGCAATTTTTCCAACATCGACGACGATGCCTATCCCGCATCCTCATCGTCGAGTCGGCGAAGGACACCTGCGTCACCAGATGGACCATGTCCGGGACTAGGCTCCGTCAGGGTGGTACTGGGAGGCGCTACCTACCGGGCGGTGCAGGTTGGTGAGGAGCTAGCCTGTCGTTGACCCGAACCTTCTTTGGTGGCGGTAGCATGGGCTAGTGACGGTCCAGAGGCTCGAGGACCCCGCAGAGTTGATGCGTCACCGTGTCAGTGAGGAGGACGCGCACGTCTGTCGCTACTTGTTTGCGTTGGAGCACAGGTTCTCCAATACCTGGCAGGTTCTCCAAGGATCTCACTTGAGCTATGATCCTGTGATGGTTCCTTCTCTGTGGGTGTCCATCGCCCGCGCCAATACCCGTCGTGTGCTAGGGTTTTAGTTGTATTAGTGATGTTATATGTATGATACTATTCAGGATGTATTAGTGATAATATTCGACGATGTACGAACGCATGAGATGATTTACTTTTGCTTATTGAATGCATGCTAATTTGAGTCCTATAAGATATTTTGAAATGTATATCTTGTGTTGCTCAAATAGGATATGTGCTTGCCCAAGTGGCCGGTCATGTTTGCAGGTTACGCCTCCGAGTGGCCTATGTTTTGCCGGAGTGTTGATTCATTTCCGTTCTGGCAAATTTCAGGCGCTCGATATGTCCTATTTTAGCAAAGCTCATGCCGGATTTTACCGTGAATTTTGGCATGACTTGTGCCAGAATATGTAGGAAATATCGAGTGCCCCGAATTTGTGTGTTGACTATCCTGGTAGTTGTCTTTGATCGATTTTCAATTAACGTTTCAACTAAGAACATAGGAAATGTCTGACGACGAAAAGGATTTCGGTATTTGCAAAGACTGCGAAGACGAGCGCGGCCTGTGCGACATAATCTTCCTAGATGATGATAGGCGCTTCAGCATCAAGCTGGACGAGAACTTTGAAGTGGATACAGTAAGTCATGACGATAAGTCTTTTTTCGTAATTAAGCATGACATCTGCTTCATTTGCTTCAACTTATAATTTATTTATTTATTACAATTCTACTAGCATATCCCCTGCCATGCAAGAGTTTTTTTCTTAGATAAGATAAGTTTTAGTTCTATGACAACTACTATGGAGGTAAAGAGAGTTTATTTGAAGACCGAGCATGGTTGTATTTTCCACGCAAAATTACACAACACAGATACCTATACCTATTTTGGATGCAAAACTTGGCAAGCACTATGCAAGACTTATGCATTTGAGCCTGATATGGTTATCACCTTTGATATTCGTCCGGAAGATGATATTGAAGGTAATACCGACATCTGGGTCGATTTGCAGACGCCTCCAGTTCTACCTTTATGTGAGTTTCTCAACCATATTTATGTCTTTGATATTGTTTATTCAAAAATAGTTGACAACTAATTTCTATTGATAGCTTATTTCCAATCAAGCAAACATGTCCAGCGCTTGGTAGACAGGACCTACTACTGTCCCGGGGCTAAACTAAACTGCGAGGAGATAAGTCATTATGTTTCATGGCTTGAGGATGTTCATACTGTCAAGAAAAATTCTTTTTTTTGGACTTGCAAATCTTAGTACTCAAAATGTGCGACCAATAGTGTTCGTATTGAACTACGGTCACATCTATTTAGGAAAGATGGTAAGATTTTTACTATTTGTACTCAGTGCATCTTTTGCATACATTATTTTTTAAGCTAAACTTCATTGCTAAGTATGTTACTATACGATGTTCTTCAACAGGGACTCCTGCTGAATGTTGTGTGACGAGGACATGGCTACCACAATTACACCCATATCCCCTACTGTTTTACCTCTTGGAACAGTTGTTAGAGCTCAGATACGTCAATAAAATTATCAGGTACTTTCGTTTCTTAGTAATGTTTCTAGTGTTCATGAGAATATGATGCTGCCTAACTTAGATACATTTGTGTTTCTTGCAATTGAAGGACCTAGCACGAATAAGAAGGTTGAACATTGGAGCATGGTCAAGCATGGAGATGAAGGTGCGTGCGAAGAGAACAAGAACGGAGGTTCAAGTGGAGATTTCCGGACTTTGAAGCCACCATGATGACATACAAGATGATGGACGAAATATACAAGATGGCCTTTCATAAATTTCGTCCATAGCTTATTATTGGTGTTGCGCCACCTTATTTTGGGCCAGGCCCATGTCATCTATTTTTAGAGTCCATATTATAGGGAAAACGACTTAGGAGGTGTTTTAGTCCCACCTTGCCAAGGGTGGACAAAACCCCCCTCTCTTTTCCCTATAAATATAACCCTTAAGGCATCGTTTAGACTTGGGTTTTATTTAGTTAAAAGTTAGCAATCGCTGCAACTTCGTGTACTTCGTTTGTGTCCAGCGACCAGACCAAGACCGCTTATGAAACCCCACTTTTCTCAATACTTCATCCATACTCGCAATATTCAGATTGCTTAATCATATTCTTGCTTGTTCTTCGATTGCTTACAGGAATAGACCTTCGTGGTCAGGTTGATCGTGCACCGGCGTGGTCAATAACCTTAGGAGATTGGTTTAGCGATTGCTAAGGCGCAACGTCGTGCACGTTTGTAGTCGGATCGTCAAAGTCGTCTCCACCAAATCGATAGTTATCATCTCATCGAAAGTTCTATGACAACTACTATGGAGGTAAAGAGAGTTTATTTGGAGACTGAGCATGGTTGTATTTTCCACGCAAAATTACACAACACAGATACCTATACCTATTTTGGTTGCAAAACTTGGCAAGCACTATGCAAGACTTATGCATTTGAGCCTGATATGGTTATCACCTTTGATATTCATCTGGAAGATGATATTGAAGGTAATACCGACATCTGGGTCGATGTGCAGACGCCTCCAGTTCTACCTTTATGTGAGTTTCTCAACCATATTTATGTCTTTGATATTTTTTATTCAAAAATAGTTGACAACTAATTTCTATTGACAGCTTATTTCCAATCAAGCAAACATGTCTAGCGCTTGGTAGACAGGACCTACTACTGTCCCGGGGCTGAACTAAACTGCGAGGAGATAAGTCATTATGTTTCATGGCTTGAGGATGTTCATACTGTCAAGAAAAATTCTTTTTTTTGGACTTGCAAATCTTAGTACTCAAAATGTGCGACCAATAGTGTTCGTATTGAACTATGGTCACATCTATTTAGGAAAGATGGTAAGATTGTTACTATTTGTACTCAGTGCATCTTTTGCATACATTATTTTTTAAGCTAAACTTCATTGCTAAGTATGTTACTATGCGATGTTCTTCAACAGGGACTCCCGCTGAATGTTGTGCCTCATTGGATCGAGACTAAATGTCAGATGAGAATTGTTAGCTTACGGCCAAGATATCCTATAATGCACTTTAGTGCATTCAGGATTTCTAATAGCGAGGAATGCTTAATAGTGAAAGATTGGAGCAAAATTCTGAACGATCGCAGAGAAGTACTAGGGGACAGCAATCAGAAGCGCGACCCACGATTAGGAGACAGGTTCATCTGCATGCTCCAACTTGATGAAGAACGAGTGCTACACATGCTTTATGTTATTTTACCTGAGAGAGAGCAGCAGGAGTGATTAGCTAGCTGGAAATGAGTTTGAAAATGATGATGTGCTACACTATGACTATGATGATTAAATAGCTAGTGTTGGTGGAAATGACTCTGATGATTTTTATTAGCTAGTGTTGGTGGTGATTAGATTGCTACCGCAGCTAGTGTTGGTGGTGATTAGATAGCTAGAATGAGTTTGAAGATGATGATGTGCTACACTATGACTATGATGATTAAATAACTACTGTTGATGTTATGACTATGATGATGATTAAATAGCTTGTGCTGGCGGATTAGATTCAAGTGGAGGCAACATGTGGTGCACATCAAAAGTACTACTAGTCCAAACTAGATCAAGTTTGGATTAGTAGTATACTTTTGACATGCACCACATATTGCCTCCACTTGAACCTAATCCACCTTCATTTGACACACTGTTATGGACATAATGATATAAACCTCATAACTGGTATTGTACCAATATTTGTATGACGGCATATAAATACACTAAAAATAAAAAATAAAAAAGAATACTAGTAGCGATGGAGAGTAAACACGCTGCCACTAGCTATATTAGGAGTAGCGTGGGAGTGAACACACGCTGCAGCTATTTGTCCTAGCAGTAGTGCGTGCAAGCACGCGTTACTGCTAAGCAATAGTTGTAGCGCCTTATTAGTAGCGCGGCCTCCCGCGCTACTAGTGGGCACAAAACCCGTGCTACTGCTAGGGTTTTCCCTAGTAGTGCATGGACATGTAGGGCCCGCTGCCTGCGGGCTGTACTGACAGCCCGTCGAGGGAGCATGACATCCTCTACCATGGGTGATGTCATGGGCAGCGTGGCAACATTGCTGCGCCGGGCTAGGGATGGCCGCTTGGTATGCTGCACTGTGGCCACGCTCGTTCCTGGATTCGGGGGTGGCAGGCTGTACTATAGCCACGCCCCGTCTCGTTATTGTTATCTGGGTGAAAACTTTGAGGGCGTGCGGGTGGGCCGCCTGCTAGGAGTCGGTCGCTCTGGTGGCCGACTGCTAGGAGTCGGCCCATATCAGGGCCGCTCTTTGGGCCTTGCCACCTTCTAGTAGCCGGCCGTTCGGGCCAGCTGGCCACAAGAAGGCGGTCCCTTGTCTTCGATGCCTGAGGGGCGCAGCCGGCCCCCATGTCTTGAAATACCATGGGGAACAGATAGGGCTACCCGTTGTTATTTACTCTGACAGTAGTTCCCGAAGTTGGTGGGGCGTCACGGTCAAAAGGGCGAGAAGCCTCAACAACTTCCTACTCCGAGGAGCCGGCAACTAGAAGCCGGCCGCAATCAAGCCTACACTACTAGGGAAAAGCCTAGCAGCAGCGCGGGTTTTGGGCCTATTAGCAGCGCAGGGGCTGGCGCTACTAATAAGGCGCTACAGCTAACTTATAGCAGTAGCGCGGGTGCCACCCGCGCTACTACTACGTCCTTTAGTAGTAGCGTGGGTAAAAACCCGCGCTACTACTACCAGCGCGGTTTTTTTTTGAATTTTTCAAAAAAATATTTCGATTTTTTCCCTAATTTTCAAATTTCTGAATTATTTTAACCTCAAATCTCTAATCACCCCTCATCGCTGCTCAATTTAATCTCTAATCACCCCTCATCATTCTAAATCATCTAACTTCCCGGACGGTCACCCATCCTCTCACTACTCTAGCCTGAGCACGCTTAACTTCCGGGTTCTATTCTCCCTCGTTTCCAAGTCTGCACTTATTATTTTCCTGACAATAGTAAGATGTCAATCCTATTAACCTCGGGAATTTAGCTTGAGCATGAAGTCACACATTTCACTATTTGATTTTGAAACTATTGTTCTAAAAAATTAGTAACACTAATATTTCTTGAATAATTAGTTTGACCACAGTTTGGCCATAGTTTGACCAGATTTGACCAAAATTCAAAAAACAAAAATAATTATTTAGTAACACTAATATTCTAGAATAATTAGTTTGACCATTGTTTGACCACAGTTTGACCACACCGTTTGAAATTTTTTCGATTTTTTTCACTCTAGATCTTAAAAGCCCCGTAACTTTTTTTCTGTTAGGTTAAAAACTCGTGCTACTGCTATAAACTTAGTAGTAGCGAGGTTTAAAAACCTGCACTACTGGTAAGTAGCAGCAGCGAGGGTTTTTAACCCTCGCTACTAGTAACTTTCTGTGTATAGGCTTTTCCCTACTAGTGCTACCACCTGGTGATTTCGAAATGTAGAGGCGGGAGCTAGGTGGCATGCTTGTCGGGCGCCAGGCCAGTCGCTCGCTGACCGTGCGACACGCGGCACGAGCCAGCCGGACTAGCCTGCCAGCCCACGCGCGCGATGGGCCGCCGCCGCAGGATGGGGCCCGCCACTACCAGGTGGCGGTACAAGTCGATTACATACGCTCACAACTATAATCATCTTCATTATCTTAACAACTAAAGATAGCTTCAATTAAACATTTATTCAAAACGATACAACAATATAATTAGCACAACATAACAAAGCACGATCATGTGGATGAAGGCCGATACTGTTCTTATTTGTTACAGCTACATCGGCCACTGACTTGGTCATTCCTTTCCTTGTGGAGTGAATTTTGCACTCCACGTGTTGTTGAGTTGAGTTTTCCTTGGTCTGTAGAGTAGTTATGTCACCAATGTCTACTAATACTTTAAAGCTTCTCGATCATTCCTTCTGTAATATAGCGCAAACAGTGACTGCTTCTTTCTGCAAAGTGGAAAGATCAACTGGGCCCAATAATGCAATAATTTGCTTTAAACACATTGGCTCCTTTTGTGCAGTTCAACTAAAATCAAAGTTGAAATAGAACCGAGTAGAAGTTTTGATATTCCTGTATGCACAAGTAGGCATAAAGGAAACAATTACTGAGAAATAACGGTTGATGACTTATATTCCCAGAAGAAAAAACATCTACCTTATCTTAATGGGAAACAAACAGGACAATATCAATTCTCAAACAGTGTGATTCATTCATATTAACTCAGACATTATCAATACGTTCTTTCAACATGTATAAAGAACGATGATTCATTCATATTAACTAAGATATTATCTTAACAACACCTTGTTTCAACATGTATAAAGAACGATGAAGCAGAAAAATACCATTCCTAAAATAGTGCAACTAATTCGTATTAACGGAGACATTATCTTAACAATACCTTGGTTAAACATGTAGAAAGAACAACAAAGCAAGGTAGTGCCATTTGTAAAACACTGTAACTGATATATAATAACAGAGACATTATCTCAACAATACATTTCTTATGTTAGGGCAGTGTTCCCGCCGATCCCTAACAAATGGCTCAGAGAGTAGTTCCGTCGATCCCTAATAGAAATGGTACTCCTGCCAATCCCTAACAAGTGTTGCAGTTTTGAACTAAGATTCAGTAGTTAATTCTAAGAGTGGCATTGCTTAATTTTACCAGTGGTATTAGATCAACAAAAAGCATAAATAGTTCCAGCGGAGAGTGGGCGCAACAGCACCACGTGCTTCCATCTACTTATAAAGGGGGTGATGCAGAGTTTGTTGTAACAAAGCAACAAGCATTATTTCTGGGTTGGTCCCATTTTTGTTCACTTAATGGGAAAAGACATCAATACAATAGTTTCAATTCAATATTTATTTAAAATAGTACCACTACAATTAGCACAACATTTTAAAGCATACTACACAATCATGTGGATGAAGGCTGTACTGACCTTTCATGAGGCAGACAAGATCAAATATGAATCTGCCAACATGAATTGAAAATCCAATCACCTTTTGTGTAGTTCAACTAAATCAAGCAAACTTTCCAGTGTGACAATTAAGTTGAACTGCACAAAACACTCTTAAAACATAAGTGTTTTGCATAGTGAAGCAAAATGTCACAATAGCAACGAGTTGAATAGATATCTTTGTTTTCAGAGGTAAAAAAAGAAACAATTACTAGCCAATAAAGGAGGATGAATCATATGGCCACAAAAAGAAGCATCTACCTTATCTTGATGGAAAACAAAGTAGGACATTAGCATTTCTAAAATGGTTGCATTGATTCATATTAACAGAGACATTCTTTTAAAATAAAATTCATTAAAAATGTAATTTACTTTTAACAGTGGCATTGCTTCAATTTTCCAGCGGCATTCTTAGATTAACAACAGCAAAATAGTTGTATAGGACATGGGACATGTCAGCACCATGTGCAGCCACACGTATAAATGGGTGATGCAGAGTATGTTGCTAAGCAGCATATCTGCATTGGTCCCATATTTGTTCTCTTTTAACCTTTTTCCTATGTGAGGGCAGTAAATCTAGTCCTACACAAACTATCCGACCCCTCAGTTTTTTTCCGTTTTCAACAAAGAGATCGGTTTCTTACAGATATGTGTATCGGGTTACCCCCTTTTTCCCCTTTCGACCAACAAAGCGGTTCGATAGCCAGTCTATACTACTTTCCCTCCCTCATTTCCATATTGAACCACATCCTAGATTCATGCTTCACCCCACCCTCCCTTCATTCCTCTTTGAACCAAGACCTAAATTCGACTACATAATCGAAATAGATCCGCATGCTAGAGCAATGAAGGTTTCAAAGAAAGTTATACCTTAGGGTCGTCGGGATGTGGCTAGGCGTGCGACGAGAGGCCGGATCTGCCCACAGTATGTACGACTGCGAGGAAGAAGGGGTCGGAGGCCCTCCCGCACAGGTGCTGGGTGAAAGAGAACAGTGCAGCCGACAGTGGATTGCCTTCCTCATCGAAGGCGACAGTGGAGGGGGGAGGCCAACGCTGTCTTGTATAGATTTGATGAAGAGGGTGAGAGATTGTGAATAGAGCAAACCTGGCAAATGAATGCCGAGCCTCCAACGTGTATATATATATGTAGTGCAGCGAGAGTGTGAAGAGTGCAAATCCTAGCGAACAAGCGTTGAGGCTCCAGCTTATATAGTACTACCATAGTGGAGTGGTTTTCTTTTTCCCTTCATAACAATCGTTTTAAATTGTATACGAAACGAAACTCTTTATTTAACGTAGTAACTACGATCAAGTAACGATCCACGCGTCCTGATCACACTTCCTGTCGTTCACGTGCCGTACACTACCCTCCACTAAGTGAACAACCACACACGCGTCAAATTATCGGAATGGTGTGAGAGTGTGTACAAATAAAGAAATTTAATTTCAATTATTTTGTATGTACAGTTTGCCCTCTCTCAACAATTATTGTTTGTTGTGTTAAAGTTTGACTTTAGTCAAATCTAATATGCATAGTAAATAAAAACGGAGGGGTACTACCTCCATCCGGGTTTCTAGTCCGCATCATATTTTTAATTAAAGTCAGACCATACATTTAGTTAAAAGCTGGTCAAATAAAATTATAGGGTAGCTGAAGACAAAGTTATGAGAAGGCTTAGAAATCAATACAAAACTTTTGTTCTTAGTGTCAATGTCGATCCCCGCTGCTCCCGTACCTCCATGCTGATACACCATGACTCCAGGCAAAAAGGGAAGCGATCAGCGGTGTGGCAGCTCCTGCTGCTGTTCGGCAGCGGCGCATCACATCACGAAAGCAAACGCACGCTGAGCTACGACTTCAGGTCTCGAAATCTTGGCTTCTGCTGACCTTGAAATGCATCTCGGTTGTGCTCATATGTGGCGTCTTTGCAGTGTGCCCAACATGTGTTTGTGTTAATGCCTGAATGTGAAACTCTGTCCTACATCTTAGTACAAGCACCGCTGACTCCACAAGAAGTTGAATCCCACAAATTCGACTGGTAAGTGCAAGCTCTAGTGTCACTGTTCATTTTGATTTTCTAAAAAAAAAGACCAATCCTTCTTGTTGCTTCACATATACAAGTACACGTGAGTATTTCTATCCCTCCACGTTCTATATACTTCTGTATTTACATGGAGAGTTCATCCATTTATGTGTCAAAGATTTACTTTGATTTAGCACACTATGAGTAGTAATTGTACTAGGACATGTCAAGTTTACATGGACAGATTCACTTTCTCATCAGCATGCTATACTGTGAGCCAAGCATTCTTACTTCTTATAAACTTTAATCATCTTCAGTTACAGGCCAAGCAATCTAAATTAAGCAAATGATTGGCAGCACGTCTTTCATGAGGCTGTACTCTCAAAGGCTCCCTCAGTTTGTTAGGCACTTGCACATCACACATCTAATCTGAATTTGACCAAGTCTTTGCTATATGGTAAATATACCATCATTCCCATTTTAATTAGCTTTCTTGGTGATCACACACATGCAGGTGAAGCGAGGTGTATGTGCTTTGCAGCACTTTGTGGATTATATGTTTGCTTACAAAGTGAGCTGCCTCAAGTCAGATGTATTATACTTTCCAATGCACTTGTTTTTTCAGTTTGTTTGTCGCATTGCTGAACATCTCAGGTACAGAGGTTTGGTTGGTTCATTGTTTCAAGGAACCTGTTACATTCCCTTTGTTGAAAATTTCAGTGTATGCACTTACAAGTTTACGTACTTCACAAAGTGTGTTAGTTAAAGGCAATGCTAAGCAGGACAAGGTACTTTTTTTATCTCCTTTGAATGGAGTATTGATTACTATTAGGAGATGGAAATGATCAAATGCTGGACGGCCGTCGCTTGTCAAGTCGGTGCTCAGTGCGATCCCGATACACCAACTGCTCGCGCTCGCGCCACCAAAGAAAATACTGAAGCAACTCGAGAAGATTCAGCGTGGCTTTCTTTGGGCTGGTCGCGCAGACGACCACGGTGGGCATTGTCATGTGAATTGGCGCCGTGTCTGTCGCCTGATCGAATATGGTGGTCTAGGTGTCCGCGATCTCGAGCACACTGGGCTCGCGCTCTGGCTCCGATGGCTCTGGCTAGCACGTACGGACACTGATCGCGCATGGCAGGGGCTGGACCTGCAATTTACAACGGAGGAGTGCACGCTCTTTTACGCTTCCACGACCATGGCCATCAGGGACGACACGACCGCCCTCTTCTGGGAGGACCGTTGGCTCGGCGGCCTGTCCGTCCGCGGGCTAGCGTCCATGCTCTATCAGTGCATCCCCAATAATCGCCGTAAATCAAGAACGGTGGCGGAGGCCATCGCCGGCAACAGCTAGGCGCGCGACATTCATGGATTACTCGGCCATCCCGAGATTGGACAGTACATGAAGCTATGGCACTTAGTGCAACATGTTGAGTTGTCCAACGAGCCGGACAAGCTTCTCTGGAGTTGGATTGCCAATGGCGTTGTTGACGCTGGAACGCGTCACACGAACACGTCGATGTGTACCTACGGCGCCGAGGGAGATGCTCCGCAACTCACACCGCGGGAGGCCGACTTCCAGCGCGATACGCAAGACAGCAAGCCGGCGCTTTTGGGACCAGACGCCCTGCTCGCCCGGGAGGGACCCCGTCAGGGCTCGCGGCGACGATTGGCTGCTCGAGGTCGGCCTTATCGCCCCTAGAGCCTTGTGGATTCGCAGCCTCCAATCTTGAAGAACGAGAAGAAAGATACAAGGGGAGAGATAAAAGTAGATGAACACGAAAAAGTAGTAGATGTGTTTGTTCGATTGTGTGTTGTTCAATCGGCCGTCACCCCTTAGGTATATAAGAGGCGGCTGGACTTCCCGTGCAAGGAAAGGCTTGGATTCACGTCCAAAACCCTAGTCAAATTCGGATTGGTTTTGTCCGAACTTTTCAAAACTGTTCTGTTTAAACTGGCTGCACCTTGCGGGTCTTTTTTGTGGTGGTAAACGATTTCGGATGGAAACGAGCCCGAAAGCAATCTTGACCATTTCGACGAAACGAACAACTTTTATGTTGAACGTTTTTTGATCAGAGGTGATCTTGAGGGTCAAATCGGTCGCGCAAAACATGCTATCCCTCGCGCTACCCATCAGACAGGGTGTCTGGTGGGGCGCGCCAGTTTTTGCCTCCTGACAGGGCTGTATTCCGGTTGCTCTAACTTTTTCATACAAACTCGGATTTGGACGATTTTTATATCAAAATAGATCGTTTCGACGAGATGAAGACAATCCGTGTAGATAAGTTTTCCATTTAAGGTCGTCTTGGGGGATTAATCGGCCAAACTGTACTCTAAATATAAGATCTTAGTACTTTGAGCATAGTTTCGGCCTTCGAGATGAAATCGGATGGCGATGATCCAAACTTCAAAGATGTTCATATCAACAATACGGAAATCTTTCATGAAGATCACTTATCCATTTCAGGCCATCTTAAATATGTTCTTGACCGTGCCAAAATCTGGTGTCAACACATGCCCCCCTGTTTTTCGGCAAAGCTGGTGTGCCGAAAAATAACTTGCACATAGCTTGCTCTAAGGACGATGTCAACACTCCATCGGACATTTTGCATGTTCTTAGGACGACAAGTATATATCGTCCATTGCTTGTTTGAACCTCTTGATGCAAACTTGGGTGAAAACTTCTCAGCTTCTATAACAATCCGGTGATAAGGTTCCATAGATCAAAACCATCCTCCGAACCATATTGTTCACGCTTTCGCTAGGATATTGCAGATAATCAATAATGAACTTCCTCCAATCCTTACTTCGCCTGCATAAAAGTTTCATTAGTAGCCGAAGCGGTGGGCTTCGATTCAGCCTTACCTATGTTGACAAGACCTAGCATCGGCTATTGATAGAAATGCAATACACCATGGTTAACATAGTAGCTGGACGCTTGCTATGCCAACTCTTTCCAATTGTCATGCCTAGATATATGAATAATTTCAAAGCAACCCAAGGTAAATCTTGCATCTAGACATACCAAAAGATAAACTATACGTGATCCGTCAAAACATTGAAAACCCTTGGATATTTGTTGCACTACTAATAACAAATCACCGGAAGCCTCAATATGTATAGCACCTATAGCAAGGCAAAGCTCCAATCCGAATGACAATGCATATTCGGCATTGATGATTGTGCAAAAATATTTTAAGCGGCATGAGGCTTCACAAAATAGCTCCATATGGAGATAAATAAGCAACACCAACACCTTGGCCATTGCCACAAATTTACCGTCGAAAATAATCTCCATGGTACTAGAAAGACAAGGGCAATATCAATGAACATGTACCTCGTTTTGGCCTCTAATTGAACTAAGGATGATGTTCGGATACTACATCAGCCATACTTTGACATATTCTTAGGGCGGTAGATAAATACCGGCCATCAACATAATGCCCATGTAGAATTCATTCACCAAATCATGTATAGACGAAATAAACAAATGAAATAGCAATCAAATATTTCATCCCTTTGGATTAGCAAGAAAAAATGTAGCTAATAAAATGTATAGAGATTTGGTAATACCCTATCATGATGCAGAAAATTATGTCGCTTCCATGGATTAAAATAAATCCAGGGAGGGTAATTTATCATACCTGATGATGAATTCCATGCCAAAGGCATCAATGGTATGGTTGAAGAATATGGATGATGTGCTAACCGAAGATTTTGATGGGGTGATGCAAACCTTCGGCTTAATTGTTTTTGGCTTGCATCCTTCTCTTTCTTCACTTTTGTAACACTTGTTGCAGTAGAAGGTTGCACATCACTTTCATTTTGACTGCTCCTCTTGGGAACCCATGCCATATTCTTCTTTTTCAGCTCTTGTGCACTAAGTTTTTGTAATTCCTTCTTTCGCCAATACGATAAGCTAAGTGGGCACCCCGGCTATGATTTTGTTTGAAGCAATGGCAACTCTTTTTGGGCCTTGTGCATCCTCAACTTCTCTTCTTCAGATTTGGCACTCTGATTTTTATCAATTGATTGTTTCACTTCTTTGCCTTTTGTAGCCAATGTCAACACTTTAATTGACTCTTTGTTATTTGAGATCAAATCTGAAGTAGCACACTTACGACCATCTCTTTTTACGCGGTAAACTTGCTTTACCACCTCTTTTTTCTTCCTTGAGCTCTGGACCGATTCCTTATGATTGAAACGGTCTTTGATGCGTGATTGTTCAAATATTGATCTTCTTGGAGTTGCGTAGTATTGGTGAGATGGTCTAGAATAAGATGGAGAATGTGCCCTTGTCCCATACCTGTCCCATGATGAATATGTATCTATATGAGCATAGGGAGGCATCCATGGCATTGGCATTGGTGGCCCAAAATAAGGATATGAATATGTTGTATTAAAATTATCACTTTGCCAATACCAATCCTCATATTTGCGCCTTGGGGGTGATCTTGGTTTCTTTGCATGATTTGGCCGATAATCATTCTTCTCTTCACTCATCTTTTGATATTTATCCAATAGTTCAGCAAAGGTGATTTTTGATCTCTTACACTTGCGCTTATTTCGGCCTTTGTTTTCTTTTGATTTGCTTTCATCGATCATTGGATTTGCTTGTTGCCCCCAGTCTTTGGCGTCTCCATTGTAGCTTCGATGGAATTCTCGCCCTCAAGATTATGTTCATTATGCTCTTCAACAACTTCTTTACTTGAAACCTTGATCCCATCACCTGCAGTTTTTACATTCTCTTTAAATGGATCGGCTTGAAGTAGCCGATGCAAAAACCTTTTGTCATCAGGACCAATCGGAATAGACTGGTCATCTCTTGGTGTTTTAACAAACTTCAATCGTCCTTTTTCAATGGCAGATTTAACTATTTGCCGAAACATGTTGCAATCCTCAAAATTATGTTTGGACGAATCATGCAACTTACAATACATTCGTCCTTGGATTGATGGCTTAACATGGTGATCGAGAATTGTAATGTAATTATTTTTCGGCAACAAATCAAATAATTGATCACACATACTTGAATTGAAGGTATACTTCTTATTTTCTAGCCGATCTTGCTGTTTGAACGGCTTTGGAGATAAGCAAATGAATGGTTCAGATTTGGAATCTCTCCATTCGACTATGCATTGTGTTTTCCACTCTATCTCCGATGTCTTTGGATAAGATATTGTATTAGCATCGGTTTTCTCAATAGAATTTAACCTTGGCTTTAAATTTCTGAAATGAAGATATTTAGAACATACATGTCTCAGTTGAGACCAAGTGCAAGCCAAGTACGAAATAAGCAAAGCTACCCAACTAGATATGAACTTTAGATAAATCAACGGGGAAAGCTTTGGCTGTAACAATAAGTCATTATCGGTCTTTATAAATGGCACAATGGTTTGACCGATATGTTCCATAACAATTTTGTTGCTAACAAGTAAATTACCCTTCTTCATTGGTCTTTCAAAATTACTTATGAGAATATTTCTTATAGATGCATCAATAATGAAGTTGCGACCAAATCTGAAAATAGGTAAATTACTCGCTATGCATACCTCTTCAAATATGTTGGGAGAGCATGATGGTGGTGCCATTTGAAGAACATCTTGCTCCGTCTTTGGATGGCTCCCCAACACCTTGTCATCATCTTTTTCTTGAATCCGTGCATCAGTGCTTTAAAGATTTTTGTCGGCCAAGCTTTGTTCGGCTATTTGTTCTTGTCCTTGAAGCATGTCAATTTCTATCGCATGGAACTCATAGGGCAGGAAGTAGGTTCCATTAACTTCAGAAAAATCAAGAACCATTGTTTTCCTATGCTTGCCATGCCCTTTCTCAATAATGCTTGCCTCATTGGATTTGATGGATTCAGAATATATACTACTTGATTCGGATTTTTCAACCGAAGCACTTTCATGTTCCGAATCATCCTTCTTTTCATTGATACTACCAATTGGCAATGCTTCTTTAATCTGAGCCAATTCTTTTTCTATTTGTTTCTGACAGCGAGCGGCAAAATTAGCTTTAAGCTTTTTCTCAATTTCAGCCCATTCCGGATATGATTGCCCCCCAATGCTTTTAGATTCTTTCGACAATGACACACGGGTGTTGCCAAAATTTTGCAATTGTGTAGGGGGTGTATAATATGATGTAGTACTAGGTGAAGGCATATGCATTGTTGTAAGACCATCCTTTTGCTCGCCAATTTTATCAATTGGCAAAGATTCATCTTCTTGCAAAACTCTAGCTTTTATTGCGGCATAATCAGGAAATAACCCCTTTTCATGTTGTTCAAGGCAAAGAGCACTAATTCTCTTATTTTGGGCTAAACTCTTCAATGCAGCCACCACTACCTCATCTTCTACAATATTGGGCACAACCGCTCTTGTAAAATTTACATTCATTCGGCTATAACTAGGAAGGTGTGAAGCCGAATTATGAGCATCTACAGTTGTGTATGGTGCCGAAGAATTACTAACATGAGGTGTAGCATATGACGTTTGAGAGTAACTGGCCGAATAAATAGTAGCAGCATGGCCAATTCTCTCGTTCATCGGCATGGTTGGATTAGTATATTGCACATTACTTGCCGATGAATAAAAGGGTGAAACACTTTCTTGCATGGCATTGGAGATTCTAACATGAGATGTTTCAAATTTACTAACTGAACTCACCATGTTGTTCATCGGCATAACAATTTGTGGGGTTGCCGATGCATGAGAGTTGGGATACATATGGTGTAGGTTACTAGTATCATAAGAACTTAAAGCATGCAAATTACTTTGAATCGGCCCTTGCACGTAATCAGATGCATTATTGAAAAAACTAGGGCTGGCTGATAGAGTATACTCATTGAACAATCTAGTAACACCATATGAATTATTTGCATCTACAGTAGGGAATTGGGTATTCATATTACCTTTGTAGATTGCAAACCCTAGATAACGATCCTTTCGTAGCAAGAATAGGCTGGAGACCGTTCAAAGTTTCGTCCCCAGCGGAGTCGTTAAAAAGTGTGTTGACGCTGGAACGCATCACACGAACACGTCGATGTGTACCCACGGCGCCGAGGGAGATGCTCCGCAACTCACACCGCGGGAGGCGACTTCCAGCGCGATACGCAAGACAGCAAGCCGGCGCTTTTGGGACCAGACGCCCCGCTCGCCCGGGAGGGACCCCGTCAAGGCTTGCGGCGATGATTGGCTGCTCGAGGTTGGCCTTACCGCCCCTAGAGCCTCGTGGATTCGCAGCCTCCAATCTTGAAGAACGACGAAGAACGAGAAGAAAGATACAAGGGGAGAGATAAAAGTAGATGAACACGAAAAAGTAGTAGATGTGTTTGCTCGATTGTGTGTTGTTCAATCGGCCGTCACCCCTTAGGTATATAAGAGGCGGCTGGACTTCCCGTGCAACGAAAAGGATTGGATTCACGTCCAAAACCCTAGTCAAATTCGGATTGGTTTTGTCCAAACTTTCCAAAACTGTTCGGTTTAAACTGGCTGCACCTTGCGGGTCTTTTTTGTGGTGGTAAACGATCTCGGATGGAAACGAGCCCAAAAGCAATCTTGACCGTTTAAACGAAACGAACAACTTTTATATTGAACGTTGTTTGATGAGAGGTCATTTTGAGGGTCAAATCGGTCGTGCAAAACATGCTATCCCTCGCGCTACCCATGAGATAGGGTGTGTGGTGGGGCGCACCAGTTTTTGCCTCCTGACATGGCTGTATTCCGATTGCTCTAAATTTTGCATACGAACTTGGATTTGGACCATTTGTATATCAAAATCGATCGTTTCGACAAGACGAAGACAATTCGTGTAGATAAGTTTCCCATTTAAGGTCGTCTTGGGGGCTTAATCGGCCAAACTGTACTCTGAATATAAGATCTTAGTACTTTGAGCATAGTTTTGGCCTTCGAGATGAAACCAGACGGCGATGATCCAAACTTCAAAGATGTTCATATCAACAATACGGAAATATTTCATGAAGATCACTTCTCCATTTGAGGCCATCTTAAATATGTTCTTGACCGTGCCAAAATCTGGTGTCAACTGACGTATACACCGCTCAGTCTTGCTACCAGGCCACCTTCTAGGGAGCGACGGCCTGCCACTCTTGGAAGCTCATATGGAAGAGCTGGGCGCCGCTAAAAGTGAGATTCTTCCATTGGCTAGCATGCCAAGGTCGTTGTTGGACCATGGAGCGACTCACACGTCGCGGCCTGCAGCACTACCCGCGGTGCGTTCTGTGCGACCAAGAACCGAAGACGATAGGGCAATTGATGCTCACGTGCCCTTTCACTAGGCAAACATGGCGCGTGTCGTGGTTCTAAGTCTGACAGTAGAGTGGGGGGTAGGTATGGAGAGGCAAGGTCCTAGCTACGCAGAGGTTGTAAACACAAGAGATGTACGAGTTCAGGCCCTTCTCGGAGGAAGTAAAAGCCCTATGTCTCGGAGCCCGGAGGCGGTCGAGTGGATTACGTGTATATGAGTTACAGGGGTGCGAACCCTTCTGCCTGTGGAGGGGGTGGCTTATATAGAGTGCGCCAGGACCCCAGCCGACCCACGTAATGAAGGGTTTAAGGTACATTAAGTCTGGGGCGTTACTAATAACGCCCCACATAAAGGGTCTTAACTACCATAAAGTCTACTTAATTACAGACCGTTGCAGTGCAGAGTGCTTCTTGACCTTCTGGTGGTCGAGTGAGTCTTCGTGGTCGAGTCCTTCAAGTCAGTCGAGTGAGTTCCTCGTAGGTCGACTGGAAGGTGATCTCTTCTGAGGGTGTCCTTGGGCAGGGTACTTAGATCAGGTCTATGACCCTACCCTAGGTACATGATTACATCATTAGCCCCCGAATGGATTGAGGCTTGAGTGATGAAGGAGTTGATGTTGTTTCTGATTAGCCTTCGCATACTGGTCGTGCGTTGTTTTGAACTAAAAAATCTCTTTGTTGATAATGAGCAACTTTTCTTCAGTCGACTCGATCCATTCTTTTCTTTTGTCGAGTGATCTTTTGGACTTCGCCGATTTCCAAGTGACGGATCACAGGAAATCCCGCGTCCGACGGACCGATCTGCCGTTCGCGGATTCCGCGGGATAAGAAATTTGGGGAAGCGCGCGAAGTGGGGCGGACCGCGGCGCTCGGATGGGATAGGGCATAGACGCCTCGATCTCCGCGCCACTTTCTTCGCCACGTATCACGCCCGTGCAACTGTTTTGGGATATGATTAGACCGACCGGGCCCACCTGTCATCCACTCGGAAAGGATCTTATAAATGCGCCCGGCGAGGGTTTTTTGAACAGTGTCTCAGCATTCTCTCTCTGCTTCCTTCGTCTCCGCCCAACATGCTCGCTCTCACCTCCGCACAACTTCTCCTCGCGCGTCTCGCCGGCAGCCATGGTCAAGGATAAGACGGCGGCGCTGGAACGCGCGAAGAAGGCATCGACGACGGAGAAGGCGAAGGGGAGATCCACCAGTCGTGGCGGGTCTTCGTCTAGATCTCGCCTGCCGAAAGGCTGGGTCCAGGGAGATTGGATCCAGTCGACCATCACAGAGGCGGATCTTCTCGATATGGCCAATGACGGGCTGATCCCCCATGGAGCCGCAAGGCTTCCGGGGAGGGAGTGGCAGCCCCAGCCGGAAGAGGGTGAGTGCGTGCTTCTGGCCACCCATGTCGACCGCTGATTCTCTTTGCCACCGAGCGTTTTCTTTCGTGGTTTCTTGAACTTCTTCGGAGCGAAACTCCACCACTTCACCCTGAACTCCATCGCCTACCTCGCCGCGTTTGTGTCCATGTGCGAGAATTTCCTGGGTTGTCGACCGCATTGGGGATTGTTCAAGCATATATTCACGTGTCGCTCTGAGGCTCTGAAGAAGGCGAGCCCAGGCGACGAAAGAACCCAAGTTGTCCAAATGTGTGGAGGTCTGGGGATCCAGGTGAGGAACAAGAGCACCTTCCCAGCCATGACGTTTCCCGAGTCAGTTAGAGTCTGGCAGTCGACCTGGTTCTACTGCCAGGATCAGCCGATGCCGGGGAAGTCGAATGGACTCCCTCAGTTCACCATGGACCGAGTGAACAAGCCTTCCTCTCTGAAGGTGATTCCGGAGGAGAAAGTTGACGTGAAGATGTTGATGGAGCGCGTAGTTCAGTTGGTTCGGGAGGGAGTGACGGGTATAGATCTCCTGGAGGTGTTTCTTAGGCGTCGCATCCAGCCTCTTCAGTTCCGGAGCCATTGCATGTGGTTGTACCGCGGGACTGAAGATGAGACTCGGATCAATCCGGAAGCAGTCGACGATGCCACTCTGGAAAGGTGGATGACCACTGTTACTGGGAACAAGGATAACCCTCGTGGATCCAGAAGGATTCCTCCGCTCGACCACCTCAGTGTTCCAAACAAGGTATGTCTGCTCCACTTCCCATTGTATTCTTGTCATATTTATTTCTGTTTTCTCTGCCAATCGGTCGATTGACTTTTGTCTTGATGTCTATCAGGCCCTCACCGAGCTGTACTCGATGCCCAATGGGGCACAGGCTCCGACTGAGGAGGGAGAGGCGAGTGGGGGCGAGAACCAGGAGGAGTGGGACTCGGATGCCGCTGAGGATGATGATGATGATGATGATGATGAGGAGGACGAAGAAGAGGAGGAGGAGGAGGTCGCAGCACCGCGCTCAGAAAGGCGGTCGAAGCTTGTCCATGACCCTGCGACTGAACGTGGCAAGGGGGTTGGGACTGTGGCGCAGTCGACCAAGCGCCCTCGGACCACTTCTCCGGTGCCGACTGAGAGGGCGTCGAAGCAGCCCAGGGCGGCCCCGTCAAAGCCGACCAAGCTCCTGCCGAAGATGAAGGTGTCCATCCCCACCATATCAGGGTAATCATTGCTGCTTAAATCTTCCTGTTTTGTGCAAGCTTTATCTCTGGTTGACTCTTGAGCTAGTCGACTAATTCTTTGGGATTGCAGTGCTGCTACCTCTGAGACCTCAGCCAGGGCTAATGACCATGAGATGGAGGACGCAGCAACCTCAAACCTTGGTACTATACTCTTAGTTCCGTTTTTAGTCAACTGACTCATGATCTCTAATTCTGATTCTTTTCTGTAGCTCCATCCAACACTGTTATCACTCTTACTGATGATGATGAAGATGAGGAACCACTAAAGTGCAGAAGGAGCAGGAAAGCGTCTGCCGGCAGGGTGCTCCAGGATGTGACAGCGCCCGAGACTCTGGTCGCGGAGGAGGAGAACACCACTCGACACACTGTGTCCTTCGCAGTTCCACTGACGAGTGCTCTCCCTGCTTCGTCGAGTGCCGCACAGCCCTCCCTCTTCACGACGTACCACGTCCCAAAGGACCAAGCTGGGGCCGCGAAGGAGGCGATACGCCAGGCAGGGATCATGATGGAGCAGGTGAAGGCCATCCGGGATGCGAGCCAGGCAGCTTACGACGCCAGTTCCGCCCTTCAAAGCAATGTTCAGGTCAGTCGACCACCGCTTGTTCTGTTAGGATATGCTATCAAAATTTTTTCTTTCTGGAATTCATAGCAGTCACCCACTGGGTGTGTTGATTCAAACTCCGTGTTAGCGGGGGCACGCTGAGTGCACCCTCTGGGTGTAGTCCCCAAGGCTAAGGTCGACTGCAGGCAGTCGGCCTTAGGCTTTATAAGTTGAATCTTTCCGTCATTCGTCTGAGGCAAATGGATTTCTCGAAACTGGTGGGGGCACGCTGAGTGCACCCACTGGGTGTAGTCCCCGAGACTGTGGTCGACTGCTTGCAGTCGATTACAGTATTAAAGAATACATCTTGTTTTTTTTTTTGAGGTCGACTGGTCGACTCTGTCTTCAATAGGATTAGTGGGGGCACGCTGAGTGCACCCACTGGGTGTAGTCCCCGAGACTACGGTCGAATGCTTGTATTCGGCTGTAGTCTTAGAAACACATGATTTTTCCGTTTCCACTCGGAAGTGAATTTTCTTTGACATTTAGTCGATTGGTTCTTCGCAGAAATCCTGTGACCTTGCGGCTCACTACACCGAGCTGGAAAACAAGCACATTCAGCTCGAGCTGGATTTGAAGCTGGTTCAGGAGAATCTGACGAAGGCAAAGGAGACCGAAGGTATGTTTGGTGAGGCCTCGACGCCTGCTTTTTCCCTTCGTTTGTTTCAAAATCTGATCTTGCTGTAACTTGCAGGTAAGGTGAGGGAGGCCCAACAGAAGAGAGACCTTGAACTAGCTGATAAGATCAAGCTTGCTAACGAGAAGTTAGCTTCAGTCACCAAGCTTGAATAAGAAAATACCAATCTGGAAGCTGCTCTTGGGATTGCCAACAAGGAAATCGGTCGACTGAAAATTGACAAAGTTGCCCTGACCGACCAAGTCAACAAGTTGACTGGGAAGAAAAATGAGCTGGAGGCCTTCCTGAGTGGTCTTGCCAAGAAGCTGTTCCTTATGCTTGAAGGTAACCCTTTACTCTCAATATTCATTTTCAACTGTGATTTTTCCATCCGACCATTGCCTTGACTCGGTGATTGTCCTTGCAGAATTTTGTTAAAACTTTGAAGAAGAGACTAGCTGGCTGGAACCAAACCTTGACCCCATCAATTCTCTGGTGAACGACGAAGTTGCCATGAATGTTTTCCGACTGGAGTCCCGTGTTGCAGCTGTCGTGGACTATCTTGCAAGGCTGAAGGTCGCCACATCTCGCATCGACTCATCGCTCTGGCCCAGGGAGACACTCCAGAACGACCTTGAGTCGCTGATGGCTCGCCTGAACACGGTCCCTAGTCGAGTGCAGGAGTGGAAAAAGTCGTCGGCTCGGTGCGGTGCAGATGTTGCTCTGTGTCTGGCCCGAGTCCACTGCAAAGATGCACGAGAAGACAAGCTGGCGGCTCTCCGAGTGGCCAACACCAAGAAACACGACTTCAGATCCTTCATGGAAACCTTCATTGCTGCTGCCACTCGGATCATAGATGGAATTGATCTTGATGAGTTCGTTGCTCCTTCCAGCCCTCCGCAGGAGGGGTAAAAAACTTCTTTTACGCTCGACACTTTAAATTTGCCTCGGTATGCCGAGTGGAATTGTAACCGATAAACCTTAACAGGCTTAGCGCCTGAGCACTTTCGGTTCCTTTAGGTATCGATCCGAACTTGGATTTGATGTTTGAATATGGTTGTTTTTGGCTCGAAATGTCTTTTTGCAGGTTCAAAGCAAGACGCTTACTGCAGTCGACTTATTCCTTAATCCACATAGGCGAGCGCTGGGCTGCAGCTAAGCCTCCGAGGGTGAGGTTTACTCTTCACTCGGTAGGATTTTCATGTCTTAGGCGAGCACTGGGCTGCAGCTAAGCCCCCGAGTGAGAGGTTTGCTCTTCACCCGGCAGGATTTTCATATCTTAGGCGAGCACTGGGTTGCAGCTAAGCCCCCGAGTGAGAGGTTTGCTCTTCACCCGGCAGGATTTTCATATCTTAGATGAGCACTGGGCTGCAGCTAAGCCCCCGAATGAGAGGTTTGCTCTTCACTCGGTAGGATTTTCACATCTTAGGCGAGCGCTGGGCTGCAGCTAAGCCCCCGAGTGAGGGGTTTGCCCTTCACTCGGCAGGATTTTCACATCTTAGGCGAGCGCTGGGCTGCAGCTAAGCCCCCGAGTGAGAGGTTTGCTCTTCACTCGGTAGGATTTTCACATCTTAGGCGAGCGCTGGGCTGCAGCTAAGCCCCCGAGTGAGAGGTTTGCTCTTCACTCGGTAGGATTTCCACGTTGTACTTGTGGTGAAGCTCAAAGGAGAGGGTCACAGTCAACCTGCACCTCGTCCTTCTTTCGAGCGTACGTTGTATTTGTGGCGTAGCTCAGAGGAGAGGGTCGCAGTCGACCTGCATCTCGTCCTTCTTTCGAGCGTACATTGTATTTGTGGTGTAGCTCAGAGGAGAGGGTCGCAGTCGACCTGCACCTCGTCCTCCTTGCGGGGGCACATTGTACTTAGGCGAGTGTTTACACTGCAGCTAAGCCCTCCGAGTGGGAGTCTGGCTCGCCACTCGGTAGGATTTAAATAACTTAGGCGAGTACTTTGGAATGCAGCTAAGCCTCCGAGTGGTAGTCTGGCTCGCCACTCGTAGGATTTAAATAACTTAGGCGAGTACTTTGGACTGAAGCTAAGCCTCCGAGTGGGAGTCTGGCTCGCCACTCGGTAGGATTTAAATAACTTAGGCGAGTACTTTGGACTGCAGCTAAGCCTCCGAGTGGGAGTCTGGCTCGCCACTCGGTAGGATTTTAAATAACTTAGGCGAGTACTTTGGACTGCAGCTAAGCCTCCGAGTGGAAGTCTAGCTTACCACTCGGTAGGATTTTATTTAATCTTAGGCGAAACGGATTCGCAGCTAAGCCCCCGAGTGGAAGTCTGGCTCACCACTCGGTAAGGATTTTTACAAACTTAGGCGAAACGGATTCGTGGCTAAGTCACCCACTGAGGGGAAAATAAAAAGTGACAAAAATTATGGAGGAATTATGACACTATTATTTTGAAATCCATGAACTACAGAAGTACTTTATTACAACTCCTCCGAGTGATAAAATTAAGTGTAAAATGGGCGGAGTAGTTCCGCGTTCCAAGCTCGGGGCTCGTCGATATTGTGTTCGACGTTGTAAAGACGGTACGCCCCATTGTGGAGAACTTTGCAGACGATGAAGGGTCCTTCCCAAGAAGGAGCAAGCTTGTATTGTTTCTTCTGATCCACTCGAAGAACTAAATCCCCTTCCTGGAAGGCTCGACCCCTCACATTTATAGCGTGGAAACGACGCAAGTCTTGTTGGTAGATGGTCGATCGGATTAGGGCCATCTCCTTTTCTTCCTCTAAAAGGTCGACTGCGTCCTGCCGCGCTTGTTCAGCTTCTGCTTCGTTGTAAAGTTCAACTCGAGGAGCATTGTGGAGAAGATCACTCGGCAAGACTGCTTCAGCTCCGTAGACCAAGAAGAATGGAGTTCTTCCGGTCGACCGATTAGGTGTGGTCCGCAGTCCCCAAAGCACCGAGGGAAGTTCGTCGACCCACGCTCCAGCCGCATGCTTGAGATCGCGCATCAGCCGGGGCTTCAATCCCTTGAGAATCAGGCCATTGGCTCGCTCTGCTTGTCCATTCGACTGCGGATGGGCGACTGAAGCGTAGTCGACTCGTGTTCCTTGAGAGTTGCAGAAATCTCTGAATTCCTCCGAGTCAAAGTTTGACCCATTATCCGTGATGATGCTGTGCGGCACTCCATATCTGAATATCAGTTCCCTGATGAAGCTAACAACAGTCCCGGCGTCAAGGTTCTTGATTGGTTTAGCCTCAATCCACTTGGTGTACTTGTCGACTGCCACCAGTACATGCGTGAAGCCACTTCGACCCGTTCTCAAAGGACCAACCATGTCCAACCCCAATACTGCGAAAGGCCAGACGAGTGGAATGGTCTTCAGAGCTGATGTAGGCTTGTGCGACATATTCGAATAGAACTGACATCCTTCGCACTTGTCCACCATTTCCTTTGCCATCTCATTCGCCTTTGGCCAATAAAATCCGGCTCGGTATGCTTTGGCCACGATGGTCCGAGAGGACGCATGATGACCATAGGTCCCCGAGTGGATATCATTAAGGATGATTCGGCCTTCTTCTGGCGTTATGCACTTTTGACCAACTCCAGTCGCGCTTTCTCTGTATAACTATCCTTTGATTATGGTAAAGGCCTTGGATCGACGGACGATCTGTCGAGCCTCTTCCTCATCCTCTGGGAGCTCTTTTCTTAGGATATACGCGATATATGGAACTGTCCAGTTGGGAATGACCACTAAGACCTCCATGATCAAGTCGACCACCGCTGGGACCTCAACCTCAGTCGGATCTGTGGCACTCTTGGGCTGTGGAGCTTCTTCGGTGAAAGGATCTTCTTTGACTGACGGAGTGTGTATATGCTCCAAGAACACACCACTCGGAATGGCTTCTCTCTTGGAACCTATCTTTGCCAGATCATCTGCTGCCTGATTTTTCAGTCGGGGTATGTGATGGAGCTCTAACCCCTCAAACTTCTTTTCCAGCTTCCTCACTGCAGTGCAGTATCCAGTCATGGCTGGGCTTCTCACGTCCCACTCCTTCATCACTTGATTGACCACTAAATCTGAATTGCCATAGATCATCAGGCGACGGACGCCGAGTGAAATGGCCATGTGTAATCCATATAAGAGGGCCTCATACTCTGCCTCGTTGTTGGAGGAATCAAAGTGAATCTGGAGCACATATCTAAGCTTATCTCCTCTGGGGGAAACCAAGACCACCCCAGCACTGGAACCATTCAGCATTTTAGAGCCATCAAAGAACATGATCCAGTGCTCCGAGTAAACTTCAGTCGGCTGCTATTGTTCAATCCACTCAGCGAGGAAATCTACTATTGCCTGGGACTTAATGGCTTTCTTTGCCTCAAACTTGACATCAAGGGGAAGAAGTTCAATCGCCCATTTTGCCACTCGACCAGTTGCATCTCTGTTGTGCAAAATCTCTGATAGTGGAGCGTCGCTGACGACTGTGATGGAATGATCAGAGAAATAATGAGCAACCTTCTTCGTGGTCATGTATATTCCATACACAAGCTTCTGATAATGAGGGTATCTCTACTTGGATGGATTCAAGACTTCAGACAAATAATACACTGGGCGTTGAACTTTGAAGGCTTTTCCTTCTTCCTCCCGCTCGACCGTAAGCACTGTACTGATGACTTGTCTTGTGGCTGCGATATAAAGCAACAGAGGCTCTTTGCTGATTGGAGCAGCAAGCACCGGCTGGGTGGAGAGCAGAGCTTTTAGCTCGGCAAACGCTGCATCAGCTTCTGGAGTCCACTCGAACTTGTCTGCCTTCTTCATCAGTCGGTAAAGAGGTAATGCCTTTTCACCGAGTCGTGAGATGAATCGACTTAATGCGGCCAAGCATCCAGTAAGCTTCTGGACATCGTGCACTCGCACAGGGCGTTTCATTCGGAGAACAGTGCCGATCTTTTCTGGATTAGCATCGATCCCTCGCTCGGAAACGAGAAAACCGAGTAACTCCGAATGTGCACTTTGACGGAATGAGCTTGATACCATACCTTCTGAGGTTGGCAAATGTTTCGGCGAGGTCAGCGAGCAGGTCGGAACCTTTTCGTGACTTGACGACGATATCATCCATATACGCTTCCACATTCCGACTGATTTGAGTGAGTAGACACTTCTGAATCATTCGCATAAATGTGGCTCCGGCATTCTTGAGGCCGAATTGCATGGTGATATAGCAGAAGCACCTGAATGGAGTGATGAAAGCTGTTTTTATCTCATCGGGCCCGTACAGACGGATCTGGTGGTACCCGGAATAGGCGTCTAGAAAAGACAATCTCTCGCATCCCGCGGTCGAGTCAACAATTTGATCTATGCGAGGGAGAGGAAAATGATCTTTCGGGCAGGCCCGGTTGATGTGCTTGAAATCAATGCACATTCGGAGCAATTTGTCCTTCTTAGGAACCATGACGACATTGGCAAGCCACTCGGAGTGGTATATCTCTTTGATAAATTCTGCCGCCAACAGTCGAGCCACTTCCTCACCAATGGCCTTTCTCTTCTGGATGACGGACCGCCGAAGATGCTCTTTGACTGGTTTTGCTGATGAGTCGACTCTTAGGCGATGCTCAGCCAGTCCCCTAGGAACACCTGGCATGTCAGCGGGCTTCCATGCAAAAATGTCCCAGTTCTCATGGAGGAACTGGATGAGCGCTTCTTCCTATTTCGGGTCGAGTGTTGTGGAGATGTGGGTCGGGGCTGCATTGGGGTCGGTCGGGTGAATGTGAACAGGCTTCGTCTCACCGGACGACTGAAATGCAGATTCTATGGCGGGTTTCTTGGATCGCAGCAAATCACTCGGATCTGCGTTTTGCTTGTATTCTTCAAACTCGACCGCTGTCACCTGGGAATCGGCAATCTTTGAGCCCTTCTGAAAGCACTCTTCTGCCTTTTTCCAATCACCGGTGACAGTGATCACTCCTTTGGGGCCGGGCATCTTCAGTTTGAGGTACACGTAACATGGTCGAGCCATGAACCGTGCATAAGCTGGTCTCCCCAAAATTGCATGATACGCACTATGAAAATCCACGACCTCAAACGTCAACTTCTCTTTGCGAAAATGTTTCGAATCACCAAACACACGTCCAGAGCTATTTGGCCGAGTGACTCGGCTTTCTTCCCTGGTATAACTCCATGAAAGCTCATGTTACTGGTGCTCAGTCGGGACATCGGAATGCCCATTCCTTTCAGTGTGTCTGCATACAACAAATTCAGCCCACTACCACCGTCCATCAGCACTTTTGTCAGTCGAGTGCCTACGACAACTGGATCGACCACCAAAGCTTGCCTCCCAGGGGTGGCAATATGAGTCGGGTGATCAGATTGGTCGAATGTGATGGGTGTTTGGGACCATCTCAGATAACTTGCTTTTGCTGGGGCAACCATGTTCACCTCACGGTTAATGACTTTCAATCGACTCTTGCTTTCCAGATCTGCAAAGATCATCAGAGTGGAGTTGACATGCGGATATGCTTACTCACTGTCCTCCTTGTCTTCGGCCTTGTCCGACTCCTTTTCCTTGTCCTTAGACTGTTTTCCTTGAAACTGCTGGATCAGGAGTCGACATTGGCGTGTGGTATGCTTTGGGTAAATGATATTGCCCTCTTCGTCTTTCTTCGTGTGGATGTGACACGGCATATCCATCACGTCGTTCCCTTCTTTATCCTTTACCTTCTTAGGGTTCCAAGATCCTTTTGGTTTCCCTTTAAAATTTCCCTGAGTCACGGCCAGAGCCTCTCCAGGAGCTGCTGGTTCAGCCTTCCGCTTCTGTTTCCGACTGGTGTTTCCCTTCTCCGACTGACTAGGTTTGTACTTGCCGCTTCGGAGTCGGTCTTCTTCTTCACCGTTGGCGTACTTGGTAGCAATCTCCATCATCCGACTCAGGGTCAAGTCTCCGGTTCGACCAAATTTTAGACTCAATTCTCTATTCTTGACGCTATCCTTGAAGGCGCAGACTGCCTGATGATCAGACACATTCTCCACAGTATGGTGCAAAGTGATCCATCTCTGAATATATTCCCTGAGAGTCTCATTTGTCTTCTGCACACAGACTTGCAGCTCCGTCAATCCAGCCGGTCGCTTGCAAGTTCCTTCAAATGTTCTGACGAACACTCGGGACAGATCTTTCCAAGTGTAAATGCTACTAGGAGGTAACTGATTCAACCACGCTCTGGCAGAACCTTCTAACATGAGGGGCAAATGCTTCATGGCCACCTCGTCGTTCCCACCACCAATCTGAACCGCCACTCGGTAGTCCTCAAGCCAAGTTTCAGGCTTAGACTCACCGGTGAACTTGCTGACTCCTGTTGCCAACCTGAAATTGGGGGGGATCACTGCGGCTCTGATAGCTCTGCTGAAACACTCTGGACCAGAAACATGCACTCGACTGCTTGTGGGCGCATCTCTGTCGGGTCCATCCCGATGGGCTCTGTTCCGGTCGACCAAGCCTTGCACGATAATGGATCGCGCGTCGAAGCCTGGTTCTCTGGGGTCGACTAGAGATCTTCGCCCCACACTGAGCTGACGCCTATCGTCTTGCCGCCGAGGAGCGTAAGAACCTACCCTCGAAGGGGAAGCGGGCACTCGACGCCTATCATCTCGGTCGTGTCGGTCTCCATACTGGTCCTGCCGATTCTCGCGCCCTTCTCGCCGCGGAGGCGATCTGGGACTGTGAGCCGACTGAACCGTATTCGCAGCGACGGATCGACTGTGAATTCTGTTGCGCGACTGCGACACGGCTGAATTCTGGTCTCCTGCTGCCCGGAGCAAATCCCTGATCTGCATCAAGCCTCTGCCAGCTTCCGACTGCGAGGGCTGGATGGACTCTGCTATATGGGTCGCAACTGCTAAATTCTGGATTGGGGTTCGATATACCTGAGTCGGCGGGAAGAGTTGATGTCGATTGGCGTCGGGAACTCGTTGTCGCGCACGCTCGTCGAGTGCTCGCTGAAGATTCTCCAAGCAAGCACGTTCGGCCAAATTGGCCAATCGTGCCTCCTCCAAGGCGCGGGCCTCGGGGGTTTCTCCTACGATGGGAGTATGCAGGGCATCCATATTCCTGCGGCGAAGTTCCTCTCTTTGCAGAGAGTCGAGTGGCTCGGGCTGGTACTCTTCGTGGCCCAGTGCGGGGGCGTCTCCGCCGCCTGCCCCACCATCATGGGCAAAGCCAGGCGGACTGCGGGGCCCGTTGACCATCAGGATTTCCGCCGCTGGATCACTGCTATCGCATTCGGATGCAGTCTCTACGGAGCCAGTCGACAGATCGAACAGGCCGTAGAGAGATTCGTCGGGCTCGATCGCCGCAACTTGAGTGGTGGCCGTCTGGCGAGCCACCGCGTGTCTCACCCACCGCTGAAGCCTTGACCGACCAGAGCTCTTGCGCTAGCGGGAGACCGGGAGGGTGGTCGATAGGGGAGTCGACCGATACGGGGTCGACGATTGCCGCAGCAGAACGCCGCGGACACATGCGCGAAAATGCGTCGCCCCGCGGATGGGGAGCGCATCAACGTCGAGTGGAGCCTCCTGGAGCCGGGCGGAGTCGTCGACGACGATGGTGAGAGCGCCGAGGCGGACCTCGTGACCCTCGACCAAAACTCCAGCAGCCACCATGATGAAAGAACTCGGAAGAACCGCAACTTCTCCACAAAATCGCTAAAACGCCGTGCCCCACGGTGGGCGCCAACTGTCGTGGTTCTAAGTCTGACAGTAGAGTGGGGGGTAGGTATGGAGAGGCAAGGTCCTAGCTACGCAGAGGTTGTAAACACAAGAGATGTACGAGTTCAGGCCCTTCTCGGAGGAAGTAAAAGCCCTATGTCTCGGAGCCCGGAGGCGGTCGAGTGGATTACGTGTATATGAGTTACAGGGGTGCGAACCCTTCTGCCTGTGGAGGGGGTGGCTTATATAGAGTGCGCCAGGACCCCAGCCGACCCACGTAATGAAGGGTTTAAGGTACATTAAGTCTGGGGCATTACTAATAACGCCCCACATAAAGGGTCTTAACTACCATAAAGTTTACTTAATTACAGACTGTTGCAGTGCAGAGTGCTTCTTGACCATCTGGTGGTCGAGTGAGTCTTCGTGGTCGAGTCCTTCAAGTCAGTCGAGTGAGTTCCTCGTAGGTCGACTGGAAGTTGATCTCTTCTGAGGGTGTCCTTGGGCAGGGTACTTAGATCAGGTCTATGACCCTACCCTAGGTACATGATTACATCAGCACGAGGTCCTTTCTTGGCTGCGCTCACCGGCGCCCGAGCACGACGCTCGCTCAAGGACTGGTGGCTGCGCGCGAAGGAATCCACACCGCCAGCGCTCTGCAAGGCGCTGAAATCCGTTGCGCTTTTGGTGCCATGGATGATCTGAAAGCATAGGAACGCGTGCGTTTTTTACCATGTCAACCCATCACGCAGTGAGCTTGTCGACAGGATCAAGGACGAGAGCAGATGTTGGTCAAAGGCCGGGGCTCAGGGGCTCAGGGTCATTTTGCCATCATCCTGGGACGTCCACTAATATCTTGGCGGCTGTGTAACTCTAGCTCCTAGGAGGATGTAAATTCCCTATCTTTCCAATGCAATAGAACACAAAGGCCATTTGCGTTTTCTCGAAAAAGTATTGCTTGGCCAGGAGCTAATTCTTCGGTCATAATCTGGCATCTATACAGTCTATGCTGCAAGCAACAAACTACATACAAAAGAATTGCTTCGGTCATAATCTGGGACGTCCACTAATCTCTTGGCGGCTGTGTAACTCTAGCTCCTAGGAGGATGTAAATTCCCTATCTTTCCAATGCAATGGAACACAAAGGCCATTTGCGTTTTCTCGAAAAAGTATTGCTTGGCCAGGAGCTAATTCTTCGGTCATAATCTGGCATCTATACAGTCTATGCTGCAAGCAACAAACTACATACAAAAGAATTATACCATGGTGCAGGAGTAGTAGTCGTGAATGTATGATATCGAACAAGTTTGACCCTTCTCCATTTCTATATTGTTAGGAATAAGCCACGCATGAGTATGTGCATGGGTGTGACCGTGTGCATGCAAGATTTTGTTAGATGCATGCATGTGTGACCGTTGGCATCGTGCGGCTCATTGCAGAGATCCGTTGCGGTGCTCACGTTGTTTGGAGAATGATCATCATGCGCACAGATGTCACAATCCCTGGCGTCCTCTAAGCTCGCTGCCATGCCTTGCCACGCCGCCCGTGGCCAGCGTCAACAGTTCAACACCATGCATTGTCCTACATCAGCTTTACGCAAGGGTCCAGTGAAATTCGCGCCCACCTCCAAGGCGCTTCACCGTGGGTCCTGGCCGTCTGTTCTATCTGTGATGGCGGACTCGACAACCTCATCTGAAGTGGTGCTGCAGTCCGCTCTAGCTGATCAGATTGCGCTGCTGCAACGCTGCCTGGTGCGGGCTGGGAGCTTTTTGGAGCGGGCGGAGGTTGCTCTGAGTAGACTCTCCGTTGTGCCTGCTATGCTGCAGACTGCTATGATGTCAGATCCTTCTATTGCAGTTGGTGTTTGCTCCGAGGCGGACACGGAGGCAAAGTTATATGGTTGTTTCTCCCCCCATGTTGGGGATATTTCCTCGTCGATGTCTGCCTCGCCCCCTGCGTTATGTACCACTCAAGATGAGTCCATCGCCATGATCGTGGCTCCGGTGCTGCAAGCCATGCCCGAGATTAGGGAGCTATGTCTGAGCTCTGCTTCGCTTTTGTCAGTGAAGCACATGAAGGTGGACTCACTAGTGACCTCGTGTGAGGGAGATGATTCATGTCTGTCATGTGAGCATCTAGAGGCGTCTTCTGAGTCCTTCATGTCGGAGGTGCATGTGGTTAAGGATATTGATGTGGCCGGTGTGTGCGCTAATGGGAAGGCGTCTGCGGTTTCTTGATGGATGGTGCTGAGTTTCTTGTGTCGTCGATGTGGCTTTGATTATTCGAGTCATCGTTGTTGGTGTTCTTGTCAGGCTTCTGTTGAGTTGTGCAAGTGTGGTGAGGTATGATTGTTGTGTGTTAGGAGCATGTGACAGGTTGTCTGTGTGGTCACGGTGTTTCGTGCTTCCTGAGTAGCCTGTTTCGGGTCATTTGTATCGGTTTTCGCTCAGTTTTCCGGAAATTAACTGGGCAATTCTCTTCTTTTTAATTAATCGATGAGGCAAATATTTTTCCTCCGTTTCAAAAAAAAAGGTTGTTAGCTAGTTAGCTTTGTGGAGTGGGGGTTAGTGGCCGAGAGCAGCGGCCGGTCGTGTATGCGTGTGTGGAGTTAGTGGCTCCTGGTCGTGCGCGTAGTGAGCGCGGCAGGCCGGGCATGCAGGTCGTGCATGCATGAGTAGGAGGGGTGGCATCACCCTGTGTAAGTGCGCCGGGGACTTAAATACCTCTATACTACTGCCTGTTGTAACCTGAGCTGTGATGTAGCCTTTGTAAAGGAGGCATTTGGGGGCCGGGGCGTTCGTCGCGGGGGCATTGGTCGCCAGAAAAAGTGCTCCTTCTTCTACCTCCATCCATCCGTGAGAGAGATCGGTTCCAACATTTGGTATCATGAGCTGGTTCATCTTAGGCGTCGTTCTTCTTGCCGGAGGTGTGCCGGTGGTGGCGGAGTTCACCGGCGGCTGCGTGATGCTTTGGGCCGTGTGTCGGCCTATGGAGGTCCACGGCGCGGCAAGGAGGCCGCGGTGGCTGCGGCGGCATGGTGAGGAGGCCGCTGAGGACCTGCGTAGTGGCGGCTTCAACGACGACGACGGCGCAGCGAGCGCGTCGCGGTGGCTCGGCGCGAGAACGGTGGAGGTGCGTGGCACGAAGCCGCAGCGCTCGTGTCGAATGTGTCAGGCGAGTGTATGGGTGCGCATCGGGCGTGTCAGGCGCGAAGGGACCATGGTGTAGGGTGGATGTTGGCGAGCGGGGTTGTGCGCGTTGAGCTGGTCCATCGCGGGCTCACCGCGCCCAGACGTTTGCGCGCATGTCGGACGGGGCGAGGGCAGAGCGGGCGGGACGGGCGCTCGACGTGGGCTGAGACGTGGGTGCGTGCCCGACGCATCCCTGGGTATAAAATCTCTCATGTACGTTGTAACGGTAGTGCCCGGGGTCGAGTTCGAGCTCGAGGGAATCAAGGCCGTTGGTGCGCCAGGAAGAGAAGTTGCAGCTTGTGTCGCCGGAGATGAAGAAGGGCGTTCTCCGTGGCAGTCGACGAGAGGCCGAAGTCCTGTCAGGATGAACGGCGAGGTCGTGGCTTAGAGGGGAGAATGTTAAGAATAAGCCACGCATGAGTATGTGCATGGGTGTGACCGTGTGCATGCAAGATTTTGTTAGATGCATGCAGGTT
The DNA here is from genome assembly GCA_963921465.1 of Triticum timopheevii. Taxonomy (NCBI): domain Eukaryota; kingdom Viridiplantae; phylum Streptophyta; class Magnoliopsida; order Poales; family Poaceae; genus Triticum; species Triticum timopheevii. Next base: position 92,231,924 of record OY997271.1, read on the forward strand.
GTTAGCTAGCTAGCTTTGTGTAGTGGGGGTTAGTGGCCGAGAGCAGCGGCCGGTCATGTATGCGTTCGTGGAGTTAGTGGCTCCTGGTCGTGCGCGTAGTGAGCGCGGCCGGCCGGGCATGCCAGTCGTGCACGCGCGAGTAGGAGGGGTGGCATCGCCCTGTGTGAGTGCGCTGGGAACTTAAATACCTCTGTACTGCTGCCTATTACATTACTAGGAAAAGGCCTGCTAGTGGCGCACCAATTTTACCTACTAATGACGCACTACTGGTGCGCCACTAGCACCACGCCATTAGAATTAAGTACTAATGGCGCACCCCTAATGTGCCATTAGTATCTGGTATACTAATGGCGCACCACGCAGTGCGCCATTTGTATAGCCCACGGTGCGCCATTACTATGCCTCCCAGGGGGCCATATGTACTCATGTGCTTTGGCATACTAATGGTGCACTAGGGTGTGGTGCACCATTAGTGTCCTTTCTGCAGTGCTCCATTAGTGTACTGAGTGGTGCGCCATTAGTATGAATATTAGGGATTTTTTTTCTTTTCTGATATTTGCACAGGTTACAAAACATGTTACTGCACATAATATAGAGAGCACAACATATAAACAACAGATTTATCGAATACAATAGAAGATTAGTCTCCGAATACAATTCATCATATTAGTCTCTAAATTTCAAATACCGAACAAAGTTATAACATTACAAGTCTCAAAAACGCGAGTAGCGAATTTGTCTTCACATTACAAGTCATTATCGATCATCTAAACTACCATCACATAGAAGAGAGCTGCAGTCATCACGATGGGCATAATCGCGATGAAACTAGTCTTCATCCGGTTCCTCCAACGCTCCCTCCTCTCTCCCGCTAGATACCACGCGTATCTAACTTCGGCCTCCACCCTAGTGGTGTACCCTTTGTAACTGTTACCACTGAAACAATGAACCTGTCTCCGACACTCCTCCCAGTCATCGTAGACTCCGGGAACCTTACCCTTGTACACGACATACGATGGCATCTCTATGCACTAGCCAAACAAAACGTTAGTAGCAATTCACAGAGATATACAAGTTCATTAAAGTTTAATATTACAACTATAAAAGCACGATTCATGGTCCTACTAATAAATAGCATCGATTACATATAAGTTGAACGACTGTCCAAACCAAAGAGACATACAAGTTCATTAAAGTTTAATATTACAACATGAGCCAATCGACATTTCAGATAGCATCATTACTTTTGGCTCGACTCAGGGGACCGGAGCGTGGATGAAGCCGCCGTCTTTCGTGATGGTCATGAAATCACGGGCGTTGTCAGCCTGCATTTGTAGCGTTGTTTCAATCTCACTGTTGGACGGTTGAGATCTGAGGTAGAACTGCCCCGAGGTACGAAGGACATCTTGATGGATGATTTCTGCAAACTCCGACTGGATGCGAAAGAATTCTTGTCTGATGTCCGCGTCCTGGATTGCCGACAAGCTAGTGGCCCAATATTTGAGATTATCTGGTAGCAGAAGGTGATTATGGTCCCATACAATCGCCCACATGTGATGGAGGGCGTAGTAGGCATCCTTCTGACCACCAGGCGACTGCTTGACGCAGGGGAACATCGTATTGTGTGTGAACACGTGCTTGCCATACCTACGAACTGGCCTCTTGAAGGTGCCTCCAGATCTGGCGTAGCCGGGGAGAGCATCATCAACAACTTTCTTCATATTCGTGTAGTCTATCTTCGACTCACGGTCCGGGTCAAAATACGTGGCCAAAAAATATTTCGGGCTTAAGAGGATGAGTGTGCAATGTGTGTCACTGCACAAAACACGGAATGTTAGAAAAAAAGCGATCGAAATCTAAGAAATCATATGTTACAGGGTGGTGAGGGGATGACTTACTCGGGAAAGTAAGGCACGAGGAAGTTATCCTTATCTGGGTTTGCCAGAATGACGCCTTCGTGGTGTGAACTCGCGACTTGCCGGTCCCTAGCGTTGCCCAAGATCTTGGCACACATGTAGAAGGGGTCGACTATCACGATGTCTGGGGTCTTGTCTCGAATGATCCGCATCTCCATACTCAGCGAAAACAGCCGAACGAAGGTGTAGTGCAGCGGATGAAGGTTAAACATAGCAAAGATGTCATCAAACCGCAGGACGATCGTACCCCCAATGGCGCCATCCACAAAGCCCTTGCCCTCTGGCACCTTGGCCACGAAAACCGGGTATGCCACATCATTCTGGGAGAGACGCCGCTTCTCCAAAGAAAGAACACTGTCATGCAGTCTCTGCATAGCACCGATTGCAGCATTGAGCTTATTTGTCGGTAGCATTGCCCTACCCACCACATGCACCCTCCTCGAGATATCCTTAGGTGAAGGTGGCCCGTCTTGAGCATGGATCATACTCGGTGCCAGCTGGCTCGCACCGGCGCCCTTGCTAGTCTTTCTTTTCGTCCCTTCTTCTTGAGCTGCTGTAATGGGATCGAGTTCTGCTCATAGACCGCCTTCTTGAGCGTGTTGGGGCTGATAATATTTCGCACCTCGTCTATTAGAGGCTCGGTGAAGGCGGCAGCTGGAGGCGTCTCCTGAGAACTGAACGCCAGACGATGCCTGTTGCAATTAGGTTTCTCCACGGTACCAGCTAGATCACGGTCGTCTTTTTCAGGGTTGGGTTCTTGAGAAGGAGGCCCGCAGAATTCATCACCGTGCCCATGTTCGGCAAAGTACTTATCGACGTTGGTAAATGTACCATCGTCGTTGTCGTCGTCGTCCGGATCCTGTGCCATATGCATGTCCGGATCCTATGCCATAGGGATGTCCGGCATGTCGAGTAGCGTTGCGGCGTTCTTTCCATGGCCTGGCGCCGGCACGACTGGCGGTCTTGTCTGTGGGGTGTTGTCCCCCGCCCCCAAACGAATCTTGCTCTTCGGCCAAAGAAGGGGCCAGCTTACGCAGGCGCTGAGGGTCATCTCATCATCTTCGTCGGCCCCAACGGGTCGAATCGGAGGTAACAACTCGTCGCAGCCTGGCTGCACCCGAACCAGTTCAACCCTATAAACTATGGGTGGCATAGGATTACCGTGGAACATGGGGTTGCTTGGTTGAATGATTCTGCCCTTGGCGACATCGATGAACTCGCCGCCCACGAAGTGCAGGAGAGTGCATGGAACGTCGGCGGCGCCCTGCGAAAACATGTAGGGCGTCAGGGATGCCTAGTCAAAGGCAAGTAGATGAAGTCATCGGCCGAGAGGCTTAGTTACCATGATGCCGTCGAGCTCGGCTAATGTCGAGGCACCGCCAACGGCAGGCATGCAACTGACGGAGGGGCCGCTTGCTGGTGAGGTGCCGGCCGGCATAGACCCGCCAGGTGCATTAAGCTCCAATGCCCGTGCTGGCGCTGGAGACACGAATACCGCCTCCGCCGGAGACACCAATGGCGCTGCCTGCGCATTGTGCGAGTTGCTGGCCGTGAAGATGGGAATCGGGGCGGCCCTTGTTGGCCGCCCGCAATCCACGTCGTCAGTCCCTGAATCAAGGTAGGCACCATGGCGGTGAGCATCGTTCCCAGTTGTTGTTGCACTTGCTCTTGGATAATCTCCAGAATCCGCGCCACTTGTGCCTTGAGTTCTTGAACCTTGCGCGACTGGCTTTCTGAGCTGGTCTTTCTCTCCTTTCGCCCACCAGCGGTATAGCATGACGACCATTTTGTGGACAAGCCTTTGCCGGCCACACGACCAGCTGACGACGGCTTACTGAGCTTATCCTTGTTTTTCATTATGTTCAACACCCTATTTAGAGTGCTGTCCCAATGTCACGCCCAATATGCGATACTATCCTAAAGAGACTCGAAGGTCCCACCAAGGATAGAACCGCATATTGAGATGCTTTTGCAAGGTGGATATCATTACATCAACATTACATAATAGATGGGGATACATACAAGAGGCAAACAATACCACATGAATACAACATCATCATACATAAGAGCAACATCCGACTACGGATGAAACACAAAAAGAAACTCAGACGACATCCACCCTGCTAGCCCAGGCTGCCGACCTGGAACCTATCCCCTGATCGAAGAAGAAGAAGAAGAAGAAGAACTCCAACACAAGCAAACATCGCTCTCGCGTCATGATCATCACAAAACCTGTACCTGCAACTGTTGTTGTAGTAATCTGTGAGCCACGAGGACTCAGCAATCCCATTACCATGGGTATCAAGACTAGCAAAGCTTAATGGGAATGGAAGGGGTAAAGTGGTGAGGTTGCAGCAGCGACTAAGCATATATGGTGGCTAACATACGCAAATAAGAGCGAGAAGAGAGCAAGCAGAACGGTCGTGAAACTAGCAATGATCAAGAAGTGATCCTGAACTCCTACTTACGTCAAACATAACCAAGAAACCGTGTTCACTTCTCGGACTCTGCTTAGAAGAGACCATCACGGCTACACACGCGGTTGATGCATTTTAATTCGGATCTGGTGTCAAGTTATCTACAACCGGACATTAACAAATTCCCATCTGCCTATAACCGCAGGCACGGCTTTCGAAAGATTATACCCTGTAGGGGTGTCCCAACTTAGCCCATGACAAGCTCTCGTGATCAACGAAGGATATACCTTCTCCCAGGAAGACCCGATCAGACTCGGAATCCCGGTTTACAAGACATTTCGACAATGGTAAAACAAGACCAGCAAGACCGCCCGATGCGCCGACAATCCCGATAGGAGCTTCACATATCTCGTTCTCAGGGCAACACCGGATAAGCGAAGCGTACAGGAACCGACGAATCCAAGTTGCCAAGGAAATGGTCCCGCACGGTGCTCTAGTTTGGACCAACACTTAGATAAGCATTGGCCCGGGGGGCTGTAATAAACATGACCCTTGGGTTAATTACTCCCAAGGGAAATATAGGAGGTGGTGAGGCAAATGGTAAAACCAATGTTGGGCCTTGCTGGAGGAGTTTTATTCAAAGCAAACTATCAAGGGGCTCCCATAAATCACCCGACCGCGTAAGGAACGCAAAATCTGGGAACATAACACCGGTATGACGGAAACTAGGGCGGCAAGAGTGGAACAAAACACCAGGCATAAGGCCGAGCCTTCCACCCTTTACCAAATATATAGATGCATTAATAATATAAGAGATATTGTGATATCCCAACATAATCCTGTCCACCATGGAGCAATCTTCAACTTCATCTGCAACTAGCAACGCTATAAGAGGGGCTGAGCAAAGCGGTAACATAGCCAAGCAGTGGTTTGCTAGGACGGGTGTCAAAGGTTAGAGGTTCATGGAAATTTGGGAGGCTTGAGGAGCAAAATATAGGTAACGCAGCATAGCGAGAGAACGAAGCAACTAGCATAGCAATGATAGTAATGAGATCCAGGGTAGCGGTCATCTTGCCTGAAATCCCGCTAGGAAGAAGAACGAGTCCATGAAGAAGACAAGCGGAAGTAGTCGAACGAATCCTCACAATCGCAACATTACCGGAACTAAGAAGCAACAACGGAAAGAAACAAACAACATGGTAAATGCACAAGCATAAACATGGCATGATGCACAATCAAGTATGATGCATGTCCGGTTTAATGAGGCATGGCATAGCAAGTGCAACAAACAATACTACAAGTTAAGTGGAGATCAATATGCAACGAGTTGCATATTGACGAAACACCACATCAATTATTTAGTTCTCTCTCGGTTTTGTACCCAACAATATTAAATGTTATTAAACATGGCAAGGGGTGAAGCATATGAAAAACTACCTACCTAGACAAGTTTAAATGAGGCCGGAAACAACAAACAACAATTCCGGAAAATCCCCATATGCAAATTATGGATTTGGTATTGTTCTGCCATAAACACAATTTTAATGTTGTTAAACAGCAAAACAAAGTGCACCATGTTAAACTAGGCATTTTTCCACCCCATTTACATATAGAGTTTATTTAAAATGGAGCTACGGTTATTTAGTTATGAATTAAAGCATTTTAACATGGAATTTATGCAAATTAACACAAACAGCATTTTAAACATTTTAAATATGGATGAAAGTGGCATATTATTAATCTACACAATTTTCTGAGCATTTTGCATATATAAATTATTTTAATCCGATGCACAGTTTGAGAGATATTAAATGCATGAATATGGAGGGGTTTTCTGCAATTCTGCCAACTCCTTGGAAAATAGGAAATTCACAGAACAGGAAAAAATATAACGGGCTGAATCTGGAGGGGCTGGGGGCTCACATTGGGCCTTGAGGCCTGCGAATCCGGAGCTGGGCTGGATCTGGCGCGGCTGGGCCTCGAAGCGGATGAAGGGCGATGCTGGGCCGGGCCGGCGGGGAAGGCCCACGTGGGGGAGGTCAGCGGCCTTGCCCGAGGCCGAGGCGAGGCTTGACAATGGCGGCGGGACGAGGGAAGCCGGCAGCGGGGCGAGGGATGGCCGGAGGAGTCCGGGATGGGGCGGATCCGGCGGATCCCGGCGGGATCCATCCGTTCCCGGTGGCGACGGCGGCAGAATGACTCCGGCGAGGTTCCTGGAGAGAGAGAGATCTGAGAGAGAGAGAGAGAGAAGCGTGAGGGAGAGGGGCGACAGGGAGGTGCGACCTGGACGGAGGAGGTCGGCGATGGCGAAGCCCGGCGGGGTTCCGGTGGCGCGCGCCGGCGCGAGGCAGCGGCAAGGCGGCGGAGGCGCTGGGCGGCGGGGCTGGCGAACGGGAGGAGGTCGGGCTTGCGGGAGAGCGGGGACACGGTGGTTGGGCTGCCCCGGGCCCTGATGGGCTTGCGCGGGCCGCGCGCGGGCTCGGGCGGGCCGCGGCGAAGTGGGGAAGCAGGGGCGCGACGTGGCAGCGCCTGGTTGGGCACGGAGTTCGAGGAGAGGAGGTGGGAGGCGGCTGGCTGATGATTGGGGGGCACGGATTTCAAGGAGGAGGGATGAGAAGGCCCAAAAATGACAAGGGGGGCTGCTATATATAGCAGTTTTGCTAGGGTTTTGGTTTTTGGGGGGGTTTTTGGAGCCCTCCGATCTCGATCGGGCGGTTCCGGATGTGAGGGGGGTTAGGCAGGCCTAGGTGGACTGTGACGAGAGGGTTGGGCTGAGAGGAGAGGGGAGAAATGCAGCCCGGCAATGGTTTCGGAGACCGAAACGTCCGACGAATATACCGACTATATCGCGGTTACATATTTAACGGTTGGGCAGTCAAATGAACTCCGAATGTGACGAAACTTGGCAGGCGGTCTGTCTACACTATAATAAGACCGCACGCCAAGTTGCAACCCATTCCGAGAACATTTTTATGCCACTTATAAAATAATATTTCAGAGGTGCCGCGGGCGCGTGCGAGTGTGTCTGGACTCGGAACGCACAACGGAGAGAACCGGCGGAAACCCGGACGGATGCAAGTTTTGAAAAACATGCGGATGAAATGCAGATGATGACATGAGACGAGATGCATAACAAGAACAAAATGCAAAACAACAGACAAAAACCCTACCACGGAGGAAATAATAAATCACATAGCCGGAAATGGCAAGAGTCGGAGTTACGAATATGGAAAGTTGTATCTGGGACATTACAACACTCCACCACTACGAGAGGATCTCGTCCCGAGATCTAGGATGGCACCGGAGGGAAAAGGAAGAGGAAGATGAGCGGTAAAACCAAGTTGCTTCTTCGACCAATGAGTGAAACCACAAACCTTGAGAGGTTGAGCAAAATGAAGAAAGAAAACAACGAAGATGAACAAAGTTGAAAACACTCCGTTAGAAAAGAGGAACAAGGAACATTTGAGAACCTTGTAGGTTTAGTGATAAGATAGATATTGAAACCACTCCGGTTAAAACTAGATGGAGAAGGAATAAGATTGATATAATTTGGGCAGCACTCCGGTTGAGCATGGAAGGAATAGAGCATGAACTTGAGAAGATGTGAAGATACTTGATGAAATCAACAACACACTGCCTCCGGAACTATTGAAAGAATGGCACAATGGGTAAGAAGGATTTCACACAGCACTTAGGTTGAAAAGAGAAGCAAAACTTGATAAGATGAAAGAGCTTGAATGAGAACACAACACTCTGGTTAAATGGATGAGCACGAAAATAACATGATATTGACAAAACGAGATGATTAGTGAAGAGAGCAACATCACAATGCCTCCGGAATGAAATAATAGAAGCTAGATTGTTGGGATAAAAGGGACGGAGAAGAAAATGAAATCTTCTGCCAGAAATGAACTTGGAAAGCATCCTTGCAAAGAAGAATAGAACGGAGTTGTTGGAAAATCAACAACGAAAAACACAAGTTTGTAGTGGGCTTATGGAAAACTTCGCAAAATTGAGGCGAAATTTTGCCACTAACGAAAACAATAGATTGGATTGAGGTCAACATGGAGATGACAACTCCTTTCGCTGAGAGGATAGGAGAAAAACTTGGATCATTGATAAGCACCACAATGAGCAACATTTCTTAGGGAAGGCTTTAGGTGAAAACTAACCCAAGATAACTCGAACAAAGAGATTGATTGGTCGAAAAGATATCTTGAACGAAGAGAAAATGATGGATTTAATTAACTCATTCCTGACAACTTGTGAATCATGAAGCACGAGGAGAAATTGCCAAGGATGACATAACACCATCTCAAAAGATAAGGTAGAAAGGATTGCACTTCGGAATGCAAGATGAAGAATGCTTGAACTCCCCAAAACAAAACATGTGTTTAGCACCATGTTTAATTTTGAGTATAGCTTGGCGGATCATCACCTCGAGGGAAATCTTGAAGAACAATTGAAGAATGAAAAGAATCCTTGATGAACCATCATGTAGAGCCTCAATGAAGAGCTCCGGCAATAAAAGAATGATCAAATGAAAAAGAAGTTGAAAACACAAGGTGAAGCCTTGCAATGATTTAGATGGAGCTTTGCGACGATATAAAGCGGAAAACTTGGAACTCCGGAAAAGAAAAGATGAAGCATCTTGAACTGAGAAATGTGACATGATGAACAACTCTGGAAAGAAGAAACTAGATCACTCGGATGAAACAATAATAAGAATTACGGTATGCGTATCCTTCACCAATTTAAATTGATGACAAACAACGGATTTGGCATACTACTTATTCTCGTAAAAAGGATCAAGATAGATATGGCGCAAACTTGTGAAGGTCTTCAACGAGCCACCGGTAGGATTGAAAACAACGAAAGAACGAATGAATTGATACGATAACGAAGGAAGAGAAATCTGGAACGAACCACCATAAGAATTGAAAATGTGATTAGCAAAGGCACAATTCACCGGGAAGAATTGGAAAATGAATGAATAGACTTGAGGGGATTTAGATACATGAGAACGAAGAGAACATGAACTGACTAGAGGATACTTGAATGATGCACCGGATAGATTTGGAGAACAAGAGTTGAAGGTTGAGAATGAGTAATATTCAGAAATGATGGCATTCGGATTATCAAGAAAGGAAGCAACTCCTGAAATGCTCCGGATGGATGAAAAAAATTCTCACGATCGAAAACAATTATGAGGATGGCATGAAGCTAGAACCATGAATCTTCAAGAGAATGGACCAAGATTTAGAGGAAAACTCTTCTTCGGTCTTCACATGTTGAGAAAGATGATGAGAACCACCATGACAATTGTTGAGATACTCCGGAACAAAGAAGAATAGAAATGATGAACCAACGATGAAAATATTCTGAAAACGATCTTGGAGAAAGACATATGACTGATGATAATTCATTCTTACATCAAACTTCGAAAGGAATTTGGGAATAACTCCGGAATAATTAGAAGAGTCAGGTAAGATCCTAGAAAAGGACCTGTGGGTTAGGGCCCACTCGAAAGAAACATCATTGAAGGATTGCTTGAAAAAGAGATTGCACCGGTAGAATTAAATATCTTGAATGATAGAAAAATCTCGAACTAACTCGAACTGATTAAGAATGGAAACATGATTCTTCTGAGATATCTTGAGCACTCCGGATAAGAATAGAGAAAGGTGAAGAATTAAGAGGTGTACCAGCATGGGAAAACATTAGAAACAAGGAAAAGAATATGATGAATATCGAAAGCTTGAATTGGATCCACCGGAGAAGAAAAAGAACGGAGGATGATGAATTTGAAGCTCGTGAGCATCTTCATGAGGGATCACCGGATCAGAACATTGATTGAAAAGAGTGAAGTGACTTCACATGAATAAATGGATACTTGATTAAAATAAATGAGTCCTTGAAGAAAAGGGTGGGAGGGCGGGAAAACAAAGGCAACTTGGGGACGGATGAAACAAACAACATTGGGAAAAACTAAGAGATGATATTGCGGATGTTGAAAATGATCGGATCCACTTGAAGAGAAGCACGCCAGTTTGGAAAAGAATTGACATGTCAATCTTGATGAACAAAAGGATTAGTATTCACATAGCAATATGAGAACACCGTTTGCAAGGTATGGAATCAACACTTCACATCGAAGCAACTCGAATACTACAAATAACACAAAACAAAGGATTTGGCTTGCAGAATAAGCCAGAACAAACATATGATAGATCCCATATCGTATCATGTGTCTGTTGGAAATATATCCTATGAGGTACTTGAATTCCCACCTATAAACTCCCGAAACTTTCTGGTTATGCAATCTGGTGTTGGGGATACAGGGGAAGCAATATATCTCACCCAAACTAACAATACCTACATCCAGCTGTATCCATCCGTCAACACATAACCAAGAAAACTCCAGAAATCGTGTACCTCAACCTTCGAAAAGCATCCGTTATACGAGTTATGGCAATACTCCCGAACTCCCCAGTAATGGGTGGCGTCGAGGTTATCTCACCAACAACTGCATAAAAGAGATTTTCGATGTCGGCAAAACTCAGGTATTCCAGAACTGCAACGATAAAATTTTGACGACAACACCTCGGAGCTCAACTCCCCGGGTCAATGCCACATACACCCTCCGTTCCTCAATATAAGGTGTATTATTTTTTCAAAAAGACAAACTTCTCTAACTTTGACCAAGTTTATAGACAAAAATATCAATATCTAGACTACCAAGTCATTATCACTAGATTCACCATGAAATATATTTATATATTTTATATATTAAGTATTGTAAATATTTATATATTTTATTGTAAAGTTGGTCAAACAGAGACAATGGTTGACTTTTTGAAAAACTAATACACCTTATATTTAGGAACGGAGGGAGTAATAGACAGGAGGCACCAAGAACAATGTTCTCGTCACAAAACCATCGGAACGATTCCAAGATACCCGCGTGATCCTAAAATTTTTTAGTGAAATTTGAGGAGAGGAAAGACAAAGCATCTACGTCAAGAGTCCTCACCAGAGCGACGAAGGGGGCTGAGGAGTAAAAAGAATCCTACTCTCCGATATATATAATCCTAAGAATCAAAATAGTTTTCTTCTAGACTCAACAACGGCCAACAATCAAGGGGGCTCCTATGGTCGGTCGAGGCTCTGATACCAACTTGTCACGCCCAATATGCGATACTATCCTAAAGAGACTCAAAGGTCCCACCAAGGATAGAACCGCATATTGAGACGCTTTTGCAAGGTGTATATCATTACATCAACATTACATAATAGATGGGGATACATACTAGAGGCAAACAATGCCACATGAATACAACATCATCATACATAAGAGCAACATCCGACTACGGATGAAACACAAAAAGAAACTCAGAAGACATCCACCCTGCTAGCCCAGGCTGCCGACCTGGAACCTATCCCCTGACCGAAGAAGAAGCAGAAGAAGAACTCCAACACAAGCAAACATCGCTCTCGCGTCATGATCATCGCAAAACCTGTACCTGCAACTGTTGTTGTAGTAATCTGTGAGCCACGAGGACTCAGCAATTCCATTACCATGGGTATCAAGACTAGCAAAGCTTAATGGTAATGGAAGGGGTAAAGTGGTGAGGTTGCAGCAGTGACTAAGCATATATGGTGGCTAACATACAAAAATAAGAGGGAGAAGAGAGGAAGCAGAACGGTCGTGAAACTAGCAATGATCAAGAAGTGATCCTGAACTCCTACTTACGTCAAACATTACCCAGAAACCGTGTTCACTTCCCGGACTCCGCCGAGAAGAGACCATCACGGCTACACACGCGGTTGATGCATTTTGATTCGGATCTGGTGTCAAGTTATCTACAACCGGACATTAACAAATTCCCATCTACCTATAACCGCAGGCACGGCTTTCGAAAGATTATACCCTGCAGGGGTGTCCCAACTTAGCCCATGACAAGCTCACGCGATCAACGAAGGATATACCTTCTCCCAGGAAGACCCGATCAGACTTGGAATCCCGGTTTACAAGACGTTTCGACAATGGTAAAACAAGACCAGCAAGACCGCCCGATGCGCCGACAATCCCGATAGGAGCTGCACATATCTCGTTCTCAGGGCAACACCGGATAAGCGAAGCGTACAGGAACCGACGAATCCAAGTAGCCAAGGAAATGGTCCCACACGGTGCTCTAGTTTGGACCAACACTTAGACAAGCATTGGCCCGGGGGGCTGTAATAAAGATGACCCTTGGGTTAATTACTCCCAAGGGAAATATAGGAGGTGGTGAGGCAAATGGTAAAACCAATGTTGGGCCTTGCTGGAGGAGTTTTATTCAAAGCAAACTGCCAAGGGGCTCCCATAAATCACCCGACCGCGTAAGGAACGCAAAATCCGGGAACATAACACCGGTATGACGGAAACTAGGGCGGCAAGAGTGGAACAAAACACCAAGCATAAGGCCGAGCCTTCCACCCTTTACCAAATATATAGATGCATTAATAATATAAGAGATATTGTGATATCCCAACATAATCCTGTCCACCATAGAGCAATCTTCAACTTCATCTGCAACTAACAATGCTATAAGAGGGGCTGAGCAAAGCGGTAACATAGCCAAGCTGTGGTTTGCTAGGACAGGTGTCAAAGGTTAGAGGTTCATGGCAATTTGGGAGGCTTGAGGAGCAAAAGATAGGTAACGCAGCATAGCGATACAACGAAGCAACTAGCATAGCAATGATAGTAATGAGATCCAGGGTAGCGGTCATCTTGCCTGAAATCCCGCTAGGAAGAGGAACGAGTCCATGAAGAAGACAAGCGGAAGTAGTCGAACGAATCCTCACAATCGCAACATTACCGGAACTAAGAAGCAACACCAGAAAGAAACAAACAACTTGGTAAATGCACAAGCATAAACATGGCATGATGCAGAATCAAATATGATGCATGTCCGGTTTAATGAGGCATGGCATAGCAAGTGCAAAAAACAATACTACAAGTTAAGTGGAGATCAATATGCAACGAGTTGCATATTGACGAAACAGCGCATCTATTATTTAGTTCTCTCTCGGTTTTGTACCCAACAATATTAAATGTTATTAAACATGGCAAGGGGTGAAGCATATGAAAAACTACCTATCTATACAAGTTTAAATGAGGCCGGAAACAACAAACAACAATTCCGGAAAATCCCCATATGCAAATTATGGATTTGGTACTGTTCTGCCCTAAACACAATTTTAATGTTGTTAAACAGCAAAACAAAGTGCACCATGTTAAACTAGGCATTTTTCCACCCCATTTACATATAGAGTTTATTTAAAATGGAGCTACGGTTATTTAGTTATGAATTAAAGCATTTTAACATGGAATTTATGCAAATTAACACAAACAACATTTTAAACATCTTAAATATGGATGAAAGTGGCATATTATTAATCTACACAATTTTCTGAGCATTTTGCATATATAAATTATTTTAATCCGATGCACAGTTTGAGAGATATTAAATGCATGAATATGGAGGGGTTTTCTGCAATTCTGCCAACTCCTTGGAAAATAGGAAATTCACAGAACAGGAAAAAAACATAATGGGCCGAATCTGGAGGGGCTGGGGGCTCACGTTTTTCCTTGAGGCCTGCGAATCTGGAGCTGGGCTGGATCTGGCATGGCTGGGCCTCGAAGCGGACGAAGGGCGCTGCTGGGCCGGGCCGGCGGGGAAGGCCCACGTGGGGGAGGTCATAGGCCTTGCCCGAGGCCGAGGCGAGGCTTGACGGCGGCGGCGGGACGAGGGAAGCCGACGGCGGGGCGAGGGATGGCCGGAGGAGTCCGGGATGGGGCGGATCCGGCGGATCCCGGCCGGATCCATCTGTTCCCGGTGGCGACGGCGGCAGAACGACTCCGGCGAGGTTCCTGGAGAGAGAGAGAGATCTTAGAGAGAGAGAGAGAGAGAAGCGAGAGGGAGAGGGGCGATAGGGAGGCGCGACCTGGACGGAGGTGGTCGGCGACGACGAAGCCCGGCGGGGTTCCGGTGGCGCGCGCCGGCGCGATGCAGTGGCAAAGCGGCGGAGGCGCTGGGCGGCGGGGTTGGTGAACGGGAGGAGGTCGGGCTTGCAGGAGAGCGGGGACACGGCGGTTGGGCTTCCCCGGGCCCCGATGGGCTTGCGTGGGCCGCGCGCGGGCTCGGACAGGCCGCGGCGAAGTGGGGAAGCAGGGGCGCGACGTGGCAGCGCCTGGTTCGCTGAGCGCGTCGCCGGCGGCGGGGTTGGATGATGGGGGCGCGACAAGTGGCGGCGGGGTGCTAGCTGGGCATGAATTTCGAGGAGAGGAGGTGGGAGGCGGCTGGCTGATGATTGGGGGGCATGGATTTCAAGGTGGAGGGAGGAGAAGGCCCAAAAATGACAAGGGGGGCTGCTATATATAGCAGTTTTGCTAGGGTTTGGTTTTTGGGGGGGGGTTTTGGAGCCCTTCGATCTCGATCGGGTGGTTCCGGATGCGAGGGGGGTTAGGCAGGCCTAGGTGGGCTGTGACAAGAGGGTTGGGCTGAGAGGAGAGGGTAGAAATGCAGCCCAGCAATGGTTTCGGAGACCGAAACGTCCGACGAATATACCGACTATATCGTGGTTACATATTTAATGGTTGGACAGTCAAACGAACTCCGAATGCGACGAAACTTGGCAGGCGGTCTGTCTACACTATAATAAGACCGCATGCCAAGTTGCATCCCATTCCGAGAACATTTTTATGCCACTTATAAAATAATATTTCGGAGGTGCCGCGGGCGCGTGCGAGTGTGTCTGGACTCGGAACGGACAACGGAGAGAACCGGAGGAAACCCGGACGGATGCAAGTTTTGAAAAACATGCAAATGAAATGCAGATGATGACATGAGACGAGATGCATAACAAGAACAAAATGCAAAACAACAGACAAAAACCCAACCACGGAGGAAATAATAAATCACATAGCCGGAAATGGCAAGAATCGGAGTTACGAATATGGAAAGTTGTTTCCGGGGCGTTACACCCAAGCAGGGGAGCTCTGAGACGACCCCGCGCTACTACTTTCAGTCTCCTGCGAAAGGAATGTGAACCATTTAGAAATTTGGCTTCATTAATTCGAATGCAACCATATGGAGCTAATTACGCGGGGGTGTATTCCTTACCAGAACAAGCTCAAGCGCCTTGGTCTTCGGATCCGTGGTAAGCTCCTTTGTAACCGGGTCCTCCTTGTACCGGGCCCTGACAAAGTTCCTGGTCTGCTTGTCACAGTATTTCTCGAAGCGGGGCGGTAGGCCTTGCTCGGCACGCTCCACATCCTCCTTGTCCCATATAGGCTCCGCCACTCTATAACCTTTGACCGAGTAGGTGGACCCCTAAGTCCAACTCCCGCATTTCTTTCCCGCATTTACTAGATTCCACGGTTGCACTGCTCTCGCACTTGATCTTGAACTCCTTGTAGTCATCTTCGCTGATCGAAGGATATTTCGCCTGGATCTTCTCATAACTATCACCTTTTTCAATCATTCTCTTCACCGAGCTTCTCCAAGTAGACAGGGACGTGCTCATCCTCGTGAGGGCGGCACTGTTCACTTTATTCTCTGAGAGGTGTGTGTTTGCAAAGTTAGCGGGGAACTTGTATCGTTCGTGCAGCTTCGTGAAGAGGAGGCTACGCAAATTCCCTCGGTCCTTATGCCTTAGGTTCTCGGTGATGATCGAGACGGTGCTCCGGAGAATGCACCCGAGCTGAACCGAGTACCCCTTGACTAATTCTTTGGGTGCTGTTGGATGCCCGTCGAAGTTCACTTCAGTAAATTCCTCCTTCACGGTGCCGAGCACGTTCGGGCGCCGGTCCTTCCGTTGCCTTTTCGGTTGGCTGTCATCTGTGCATGCGCCGCCTTCATCAGTGGTGGTATCCTTGGCGGCACCATCAGTGGTGTTATCCCCGACGCCACTAGGGGTTGTGTAGTCAGGATCGGTGTCTTCTGCGATGTCCTCATAACAGTGAGGTTCTTCCTCCATCTCCTGGGACAGCTCCTAGAATTGCTTGCCGCCCGAACCGCCGGCCTCATTGTTGTTGGCCATGTTTCGATCTAAATAGGAATATAGTTTGGTAAAAAAGTTGGTTATTGTCAAGGAACAAGATCATGGTCTCATCATTTAGGGTTCGTCGACACCGAGGTATCCTAAAAGCTAAGCTTTTATCATTTAGGGTTTGTCGACTCTGAGGCACCCTAAAAGCCTAAGCTTTCATCATTTAGGTTCTTATCGACACCGAGGCACCCTAAAAGGTAAGGTTTTATCATTTAGGGTTTGTCGACGCTTGGGCCTAATCACTTAGCTCTATTGCCACCTATGGTTTAATGCAACAAGAATGGCGGGGCAGTTGATGCTACTTAATTAAGTACTAAGATACCCCGGCCCATGCATTAGTCGCAAGTACCCCATATGTCCTATTTTTTTAGCAAAGTCATGCTAAAATTCACGGAAAATTTCAGCATGAACTTTGCTGAAAATAGGACATATGGAGTACCCGAATTTGCCGGAACGGAAGTTAATTGACATTCTGGCAAACTCAAGGGCCTCTCGGGGTACCTGCAAAATCATTATCCCCGCGTAATGAAGTTGCCAATGGGTCATTTCAGAATATCACAAGTAGCATCATCACAAGTACAACATCATCTATAGCTTTATATTAACAAAGCATCAACACATATACAAAAGGCCACTTATGCCAACAGTATGGTTTATATCAGATTCAGAGTTAGAAACAGGAAAAACTGGTGCTTCAAAGCCTACTGGACAGAATTTACATCTATCAGTACAGGATGTCCTGACTAATTTCAAGTGTTCACAGGTGAGCTTGTACCATGGATGAGCCTAGTGCTTCATTAGTCAACTGAACAGAGATAACAGGGCATAACACCATACATAAAGTGATGAGCATACATACTACTGTCCAAGCAATATTGCCACTGATATAAACATTTTATTGTTCAAGACTTCATCTGAAAGCATCTAACAAGGTAACAGATGCAATATTGCCACTGATATAAACATTTTATTGTTCAAGACTTCACTCAACTTAACAGGACAACCCACAAGCATTATTTTGATTCCAACAGCTGTTGTAAAATACATCCAACAAAGGTGCTCTAAAATCAGAAATACTACCCCCCCAAATCTTTAGCTCAATTCTGAAAATACATGGTCTCCTAGTTACAATACTAACCCCAACAGTTAAGATCCCAGGTGAGTAACACACTTTGGTCTTTTAGTTACAAAACAAAACTGACATAATTCTAGATGCCACTTTGGTCTTCTAGCTAAACAAGTGAAGTTTCACACATATAATATCAAGTGAATTCTAGTCACATTGACACTCCTGGTTTTCTACAAACACCAAGTACTAGGGCACACAAAAGTTTTGAAAATTGTGTGCCTAACTGAATTAACTGAATTTTCAGTAACCGAATAAACTGAATTTTCAAAACTGCAAGAAGCCATTTCTATAACCAGTAAGAACAAGGGGATGATTTTAGCAAGTTAAGTGCAGGTCTAGCACCCTGTGCATGAAATGTATCATGTATCAAACCATCAATTAACTGCTGAAAAACAAAAACTTTCAGGATAGAGTGAAAATAGTTATCGACCTCAATGACTAAAGATATGTAAAATGTATGACACAGAAAATAAAGAAATCATGTTGATGAATAAATTTATAGAGTATATAACCACAATTACTAAAACCAATCAAAATAGTATTGTGTCAAGTTCAGTTTGAAAATTCAGTTACTGCTTGAGTGATTTGACACCAAAACTTACTCCCAAAAATTATAATGACTGTATATTGACTGCATATATTCACTGTACAGGACTGAATTCAGTTAACAAAACCTGTAAATTTCTATTCACTGCATATATTCACTGTACAGGCTGTCAAGTTCTATTTCAGCTCAAGTTCCATTGCTTTTGTTTTGAAACTGCTTGGTAAATTAACTAGGAGTACATGAGTATATAGGATAAAGCTAACCGAAAATCCTTGATATTCCCCTTTCGTAACTTGCAGCGATTATTTTGTTTATGTTCTCTTAAGATGTACTAGATGGATGACCCTGTGATGATTTCTTCTGCTGTTTATTTGTGCATACTTTAGTTTGTTATCGTCATTGTTGTGAACATGATTGATCAACTTCATATGCTTGTTTTGATTGTAACTTGGCGAAGTAGTCACTACTGTACTACTAGGGTGCAGCGATTGGGGAGAAGAGCTCGTCGATTAGATTGTAACTTGGTGCACTTGCATTCAGTCACCACCACCAAATCCTAGTGCAGCTGTGGTTCTAAAGTCCTAGTGCACTTGCACTTGGTGCACTTGGAGAACGTGATTGGGCATTCTGAAACATAATTTCTCTAGTGCAGCTGTGGTTCCAATTGAGGTGTGCCCTATGGTCTTATACATAAGCCAAACAAACTAATTAGGGTTTAGCAGCAAGCAGCTGCACAACTGCATCACTCCCTGTCTCCCTCCCTTCAGATACAGCGGCGATTGTTGAAAACCAAAACAAAAAGGTAATCAGTCAAACCAGAAGACAACATACGAACTGCAGGGGAGAGCAGAGCAGGGGAGGGAACAGAGGCTTACCTGCCCATGCCGTGAGGACGGAGGCGATGGAGGTGCCGACGGTGAAGACGACGCGGTGGCTCTCAAACACTTCCTGCACGAACCGCGTTGGGGGATCAAAACCAGATCACGAGAGGTGCGCTGGTCGGGGGCGCATCCGTGATGGGGTTAATTTGATTTGATCTGGGCGGGGCGGGGGAAGCTGACCTTGGTGGAGAAGAAGGTGTCGCGGACGCCCAGGAGTTAGTCACCCGCCGCCGCATGCTCGGCCTCCTCCTCCTCGTCCTCCTCCTAGTCCTCCTCCTCCGGCTCGAGGCGCGGGGGTGCGGGGGCGGCAGCGCGGGGGAGCTGCAGTGGTGGGGGGCGCGGGGGTGGCGGCGCGGGGGAGCTGCAGTGGTGGGGGGTGCGGGGGCGGCGGGGTGGAGTCCGGCGGGGGTCGGGGCGGCGGTGTCATGGGTCGGGGCAGTGGGTGGATCTAGCGAGGGAGAGGGAGGAATTAGCTAGGGGGGATTACTAATGGCACACCCCGCAACGGTGCGCCATTAGTATGTTTTTTTCTAGATAGCAATGGCGCACCCCCGATCGGTGTGCCATTGGTAATCTTTTTTTAGATAGCAATGGCGCACCAGCCAGAGGTGCGCCATAAGGAATTTTTTTGTTGCATCTAATATTTTTTTAGAAAATAAGTTTGAATATGAAACAATAATATTTTTTATAAAAATAGTAATAATTTTTTAAAAAATATCATCAAATTTGTTATTTGAAAATATTTATGAATATGAAAAAATATCATCAAATTTATTATTTGAAAATATCATCAAATTTGTTATTTGAAAATATAATCAAATTTGTTTTTTTGGAATTTTAGTTGCATTCATTTGTGACGGTGGAGCGGGCCGGGGAGGGTGCGGGGGGTCGGCGGCGACAGTGGAGCGGGGGAGGGTGCGGGGGGTTGTCAGCGGCGGTGGAGCAGGGGAGGGTGCGGGGGATCGTTGGCGGCGGTGGAGCGGGGGAGGGTACGATGGGTCATCGGCGGCGGTGGAGCGGGGGAGGGTGCAGGGGGTCGGCGGCGGCGGTGGAGCGGGGGAGGGTGCAGGGGGTCGGCGGCGGCGGTGGCGCGGGGAAGGGTGCGGTGGGTCGTCAGCGGTGGTGGAGCGGGGAAGGGTGCGGGGGGTCGTCGGCGGCGGCCGGTGGAGCGGCGGAGAGGGTGCGGGGGGTGCTCAGCGACGAGGGGGACCGGATCTGGCGAGATGGGATAGCGATCGAGATGGAGGGGGATCGAGATCGAGTGTCCATGAAATTTAAAAATATTCATGAGTTCAAAAAGTGCCCATGAAATATAATCGAGAAATGAAGGCTACAATTTAAATACAATCGATCTTAGCTAGCTATCTGTTCACAATCTTCTTGCCCTTATTTTTCGTAAATGGTGTTCTCCTCTTGAACGGACGTCCTTTAGGTAGGGTGGTCCTGCTTCTTCTTGTGGTGTATGCAGATACTTCATCATCATCATCATGTTCCATCTTCGGGTCGCCATACTTGTCGAAGTCTTGCTCATTGGCGACTCCATCCATTCCGATGATCTTCCTTTTGCATCTCCTCACGACAACACAACCAGGGTTTGGCGGGTTGATAATGAAGAAGCATTGGTCCACTTGGGAAGCTAGTACCCATGGCTCATTTTTCGCGGTGATGTTTGCGCCCGCGGTCTTGGATTTGGCTTCGGGTATAACCATGGTGGTGAAATACCGGTCTTCTTTTATGACGCTCTTGGCCCATCTGACACGGAACATCAGGACCTTCTCTCCAGCGTAGCTCAGCTCCCAGATCTCCTCGATCCTTCCGTAGTATATGTCCTTGTCGTTACCGGTGTAGGATTCCATCGTTACCCCGGAGTTCTGATAACCATCGCTCTTCATGTCCTTTCCCTTGGTGTAGAATGTGTAGCCGCTGATATCGTATGCCTCATATGTAATCAGGTTGTGCTCGGCGCCCTGTGGCAAGGCGAATATGAGTTGTTCTTCCGCGGAAGAATCCTCATGTAAAGGGTACGACAGAAGCTTTTGCTTGAACCAACGCGTGAAACATGAGTTGTGCTCTTTGATTATATCTCTGTCCGTCCTTTGTTGGCCTCGGTCATTGTGCGTCTTCTCAATAAAGGTTTTGTGCTCTACCACCCAAGGATCGACCACGTCTATGTGTTGTAGCGCGACTAGGTTTGCTCTTTCAAAGTCGGCGAGTCGATCCTCGAAGTCCACATGCATTTCACGATGACCCTCACGGTGACCCCATCTAGCGAGCCTGCCGAGGTTCCTGTTGACGGGAAGACCAACGGGGTTCTTGATGCCTAGATAATTCATGCAGTAGGAGATGCACTCTTCGGTCAGAAAGCCCCTGGCTATGCTTCCCTCTGGACGTGACATGTTGCGAACGTATCCTTTGATGACACCATTCATCCTTTCGAATGGCATCATGCTGTGCAGGAACGTCAGCCCGTGTTAGATGATATCCTCCACGATATGGACCAGCAGATGCACCATAACCTCGAAGAATGCGGGCGGGAAGTACATCTCAAGCTCGCATAGTATCACCACGATCTCTTCCTGTAGCCTTCTGAGTTGCCTCATGCCAACCGACTTCCGAGAGATGATGTCGAAAAAGTTGCATAGGCCAAATAGCATTTCACGGACGTGCGTGTCCATGATCCCACGGATTGCAACTGGAAGTATCTGCATCATCAGCACGTGACAGTCGTGAGACTTCATCCCGCTGAACTTCTGCTTCGCTGGGTCTAGGTATCTTCTTATCTTCCCCGCGTAACTGTAAGGAAGTTTTACTCCTATGAGGCAGGTGAAAAATTGATCGATCTCATCCTGACTTAGAGTGAAGCACGCGGGAGGGAAGTCATTTCCGGTCTTCTTGGCCTTTTTGCCTTTGCGAAGACTTTCCGTGTCCCGCTTCGCCTCATCATCATCATCATTAGCGTGAAGCTCCTCCCTGATGCCCATTGATTTCAAGTCTGCGCTTGCTTTCGGCCCATCTTTGGTCCTCTCTGGCATGTTGAGCAGGGTACCAAGCAGACTCTCGCACATGTTCTTCGTGATATGCATGCCATCAAGGCTGTGAGGCACACGGTGGATCTTCTAGTACGGCAAGTCCCAGAAAGCAGACCTCATTTTCCATACCTTGAGCAGCGGCTCTAGCGCCTTTCGCTTCTTTCCCGGCTCTGGCGCCTTTTGCTTCTTTCCCGGCACTGGGAAATCTTTCCAATTTTTCAACAGCTTGTCTATTTCCTCGCCGCTCCTCATAAGCGGGCATCTTTGGGGTTCGGTTTCACCGTCGAACAGATACTTGCGTTTCCTCCATGTGTCATCGTTGTGAAGCCACCTTCGATGTCCCATGAACACGGTTTTCGAAGACCCGGGATCTCTATCTAGCTGGCGATACATTGTGTCATCCATGCACCTAACGCATCCAGAAAATCCGGGGACCACCAGCCCCGCGACATATCCATAACCGAGATAGTCGTGCACCGTCGTGAGCAGTGCGGCTCTCACAGGGGAATATTCTTTCTTTGCGGCGTCCCACGTATTAGCTGGCGTTTTCCACAGCGTGTCTAGCTTCTCTTTCAGCAGCCCCAGATACAGACTGATGTTGTTCCCTAGTTTATTCGGCCCTTCAATTAGCATACTCATGTGAATGTACTTCCTCTTCATGCACAACCAGGGGGGAAGGTTGTACATCCACACAAACATAGGCCAGGTGCTATGTGTGCTTCTCTGGCTTCCAAACGGATTGACTCCATCGGTGCTCGTGCCCAGCATGATGTTCCTTGGATCCTTCCCAAATTCTGGGTGTTCGAAGTTCAACGCTTGCCACTGGCTCCCATCCCTAGGGTGACTCAGCATCTTGTCTTTTTTATTTATCTCTGGATCATTTGTGTCATCTTCTCGCTTCTTCTCCTCCCTATCCGCGTGGCAACGCCGGAGCTTTGCTACCTTAGGGTCCATGAAATACCGCTGCAGACGAGGAGTGATCGGAAAGTACCACACCACTTTTCGAGGAGCTTTCTTCCTCTTCTTGTATCGAGTGACGCCGCACACCGGACATATGGTAGACTCCGTGTGCTTGTCCCGATAAATGATGCAATTGTTCATGCACACATGGTATTTCACGTGCGGTAAATCCAGAGGACACACAATTTTCTTCGCCTCCTCGAAACTGGCCGGGCACTTGTTCCCATTAGGAAGACGTTCGCGCTAGAATGACATGTTCTCGTTGAAGCATGCATCGGTCATTTTGTGTTTTACCTTCATCTCCAGAGCCATGAGCGTTACTTTCAGGTAGGTATCCTAGGGCCTCCATCCTTCATACAATCGAGTAACTGCGTCTATCTCCAGTTGATCCAGCTTGGCTTTCTCTCGGGCGGCAGCTCTTGCGTTATTCGTCTACTTGAGAAGCAGCTCTTGAATATGAGGGTCCTGCACCCAGCCCATTGATGGTCCATCGTCGTCTGCTCTGGCATCTTCATCTTAATGATCATGCCCTTCGTCTGCTCTGACATCTAGCTCATCATCATGTCCGGCATATTCTACATGATGACTGTGTACAGCATCACCGTCGTGATCATGTCCCAGAGATTCTTCGTCTTCTCGCCTGCCCTCGCCGCGGTTGTCTTGCTGCCCTTCCTCAATTCTTGCCCGACCCCCATGGACGACTTCATAATCATCTTCATCACCTTGCCACCGATAGCCATCCATGAAACCACGCAAGAGCAGGTGGTCCCGCACCTTTACGGAATCCGGGTCCAAAAGGCTCCTCAGCTTGTATCTTCGACACGGACATCTTATCTCCGTCTCATTCTTTTGAAGCATCTCGGCCTTCACGGAGCTCAAAAACCTATTCACGATGCCTTAGGTCATCGTGCGGACCATGGTCGCCTGTGGGGTAGAGAAAAACGATATTCTAGAACCAAAAAAAATTGGCATGACTTTGCCTCAAAATAGGACCAAAAAGAATGCATAGTGCCAAAATTCTTGCCGAAACGGAAATGAATCAACATTCCGGCAAAATATTGGCAACTATCACATTTCAAATACCGGTACCTGCAAACACAAACATAAATGCAACACCACAAACATATGAAACACCACAAACATACATAGATCTAACTAGGCCATAAAAAGTGCATGTGCACGTTGTTGGACAGAGAAAAAAGTAGATCTACAAAATAAAGATAGCTTTCCCCTTACTTACCTATCAAAAAAAGGTAATTTAACCACTTAATTTGGATGAACCTATGGTGCAAATGAGGTGAGGAGGAGGAGGCAACCGAGACAAGCTTGGAGGAGGAGGTATAGAGAATGAAGTGGGGAAAGTGAGTGTGTAGGTGTGGCTGTCCAAAATATCTAGCAGGTCCCAGGTTACTAATGGCGCACCTGGTTACTAATGGCGCATTTTTAGGTGGTGCGCCATTAGTAGTTTTGCAAAAAGAAGAAAAATTTATAGTAGTGGCGCACTCTGTGGCTGGTGCGCCATTACTAGTTTAACTAGTAATGGCGCACTGAAACCTGGTGCGCCATTAGTATTTTTGGGAACCGACACATGGCGCACTGACACATGGTGCACCACTGCTATATAGTAGTGGCGCACCACATGTCTGGTGCGCCATTAGAGGCCATATCATCTATAGCCCTTTTCCTTGTAGTGTTGTAACCTGAGCCATGATGTAGCCTGTGTGCTGAATATAAAGGAGGCGTTTGGGCGCCGGGGCGTTGGTCGCCAGAAAAAGTGCTCCTTCTTCTACCTCCATCCATCCGTGAGAGAGATCGGTTCCAACATATATAGTCACATTTATATTATATATGATGGCAGCATAAGATGTGGACATGTGGTTGGTACAATTTGACAACCACTATAAATTTGTAAGCCATACCGGCGCCGCCTGCACATAACAGAACATCATAGGCATGAAGGTGTCATATCTGTCCTTTGCTTACTGTACTCCATATTCATCTCGAAATGTAGTACTGAATGGGAAACCATATATAATTTTAAAACCTATAACTCTACATTCTGATCCTTGCATAGGGCTTAAAGTTTCATCATGGAAAAAAATATTAAGCGAGAAAATATATCATTACATAATTATACAGAGAACAGATTATCAGAGTATGTTAGGAAAACGCTCCTATAAAGAACTCGATAGATCAAGAAAGGAGATAATATTTTTGCATACTGGTAGCAACCTCTCAAGCATTTGGCTTAAACAGTTTTAATCAAGGGCAATTAGCATCATTGTGTACTCGACGTCTTGAAAAAAATGTTTCTTCATTAACTAATAGAGGATAACTGTTCGAGTAAATAGCCACATGTAGCCTCATCTCCACCCAATGGCATTTCAAGACATCGGGGCTGGCTTCGCCCCTAGAGCCTCCAACATGAAAGGCCACCTTGTTATGGTCGGCTGGTCCAAGCAGCCGGCTGCAAGAAGGCGGCGAAGCCGAGAAAGCGGCCCCAGGGTCGGCCGACTCCTAGCAGGCGGCCACCAGAGTGGCCGGCTCCTAGCAGGCGGCCCATCCCTGCGCCCTTAAAGTTTGCACCCACATAAAGGCGACGAGATGGGGAATGGCTATAGTGCGGCCTGCCATACCCGAATCCCAGAGCAGGCGTGGCCATAGTGCAACGTACTGGGCGGGCATCCCTCGCCCGACGCGGCACTGTTGCCACGTTGACCGTGACATCACCCATGGCAGAGCAGCCATGCCCCCACGACGGACTGTCGGTAGGGCCCACAAGCAGCAGGCCATACCTGACAGAGAGACACCCAAAGGCGGCTTGCCCAGACCAGTCGGCATAAAGGGGAGGCCGGCTCCTAACAGTCGGCCCTCCCCTTCCCTAGAAGTCTATGCACCATTAACCAGATAAGACGGGGTGTGGCAACAGTGAACGCCCACCAGGCGATGGCACTCTAGCCACGCCCACCCCGACCAGGCCATCATCATCAAGGGTAAGGCTACAGTAATGAGCCGCCGATAGGGCCCACGAGTGGTGGGCCAAACCTGTCGGCCGAGAGCCTGGCAGCCGGCGGGCCCCACTAGGCGGCGGGCCCCAGCAGCCGGCGAAGAAGCTGGCGACCGCAGACACTGACGGCCTAGGCCTACACCTAGCCGGATTACCATTGTACCCCTGGGGGTAGGCCTATATAAACCCCCCCAAGGCACCCATGCAAAGGGTTCAGCTCTTAGACCACATACACACCACGTAGAGAGAGGAGTAGTGCTAGCTTTGCTCTTCTTCCTCCTCTAGCCGAATAGCTCAAGGAGCCTCCTGTAGCTACTTGTTGATTTAGTAACCATGCGGAGACCCCGCAGAGCAGGACTAGGGGTGTTATCTCCTAGGAGAGCCCCGAACCTGGGTAAGATCCGCCAACGTGCATGTCTTAGCCTCATCCCGTTTCCAGGCACCGATGATGTCTTACTAGCGCCCACAATGATTAGCCATCCTTTGGCATATGTCACACCAACCACCTGACATTTGGCGCCCACTGTGGGGCTAGGTGCACCGTCGTCCGGAGACCTGCTCTAGACGGGAACCCTGTTCCTCCTTGGCGAGCGCAGCCAGCCTGACACGCCCGATGGCGTTTGCGCCGACGTGCTGCAAGGCACAGAAGCTGCCTGCGCGGCAGGCTGCCATCTTGATCTTATCAGCGAGATCCGCCCCTCCGACGAGCCCGCACCAGGTGCGGGCACAGCTAGCTCCGAAAGCTGCCTCATCAACCTCCTCGGCAAGCTTGACATCACCAACGAGTCCGCCTCCGACTTGGAGTCGATCGGCTCCACCGACCGAATGCTTGTCGATTCCGACACGACATCGCTTGATGCCTTCCACACCCATGTGGTGGTCATCGACGACCCACTCCCCTGTGTTGACAGTGGCGGCAGCACTATCACCGTGGTAGTTGTCATCAGCCCCGACGCGGCATCCGGCGTGGACGCCCGCGACCCACTGCAGGCGGCGCTGCGAGACCTATCTGCGTCCATGGTAGGCGACGCCGACGCTGAGACACTGGAGGCCCACTGGCTTGCGCTCATCGAGAGCAGCAAGAAGCTAGCCACCATGAGGCGCCTCATTGAAGCCTACCAGCGCGAGGTTGACCATGCCGTCTGCGGCATGCCGGCTGCTGGCGGGCCCAGCCGAGCAGGCGTGTCGTGGTGGAATGGGAGCACGAGCACCTATGGGGCAGGAGGGCCCTTCTTGTCCGGCAAGGGAGCGGAGGGCGCACGCAGAGCGGATCGAGGCGAGAGAGCGTGCGGGGGATTTTTTACCCAGCTTCAGAGCTCTCCGGAGAGATAAAACTCCTACTTCTGCTTTATGTGTTTGTATTCGGTTCTTGCTCGCGAGAGCGGGTGTGGCGTAGCTACGGAACCAAAACTCCGAGCCCCTAAGCTATGGAACCAAAATTCCGAACCTCCGAACCCCCTCTACGTGCGCATGGGCCTCCTTTTTATAGGCTAAAGGGGTCACCGACAGGTGGCAGCGTAGAAAGAGGGGTAGAAAGGTAAAAATGCGGGTTGGTACAACTACTACCAACAGTGTCCCCTACCTAACTCTGACGGCAGGGGACAAGGGCATTTAATGCCCGTCCGGTCGCCCCAACAGTGCAAGGAAACGACCGTTGGAGGCGCCACCGATCGCCACGATGGCCTCCTTGTCAGCTTCGCTTGCCACCTCGCACCACCCTGCTGCACAGCTACCCGCCACGTGCACCAGGAGCGATCTTGTGGCGACACGTCGTCGGGCGTGCTGGAGCGTGGGTGCAGAGTGGCAGCCCTGCTGTGGCAAGCGCCTTGCCGCGGCCTTTATCTTGTCGCACCAGCAAGCTTGCCGCTCGCCGGGCCTTGCCGGGACACACGGGGCGTTGCGGCAAGTTTCTTGAAGCGCCTTAGCTGGCCTTCCCGGCAAGCTCCTCTTGCCGGGGCCTTTGTCCTTCCCGGCAAGCTCCTCTTGCCGGGGCCTTGTATTCTTCCCGGCCAGCTTCTTTTGCCGGGGCCTTGGTTGGCCTTCCCGGCAAGCTCCTCTTGCCGGGGCCTTGGTTGGCCTTCCCGGCGAGCTCCTCTTGCTGGGGCTTTAGCTTGAGTACTCTGTTCTTGAATGGCATCAAAGTAGCCGTTGAGGATCTTGGCGGACGCTAGGCAAGCCCTGCCGCGGGTCGCTGCGACTGCCCGTGCACAAGTTCGGGATACTAAGGTACCCCTACTTTAGTACACCGACAGGAGCCCCCGGGCCTGGGCCATACACGGTGCCGAGCGCTGTTGGGCCAGGCCCAAAACAGGGCACGGGCACGCGCGGCCTGGGTCCATACTAAATCTGACTCCGCATCCACTGCGCTCCCTTGTAACGGCACGCGTCAATCGCGGCGTCGTGGGAGACGTGGGTGGCGTGTGCGATTTTCAAGGCGTCCACCCCCCTCCCCACCCGTGACCGCGGGGAGGGGCGAGGTCACCTCATCTGTCGCCTTGGCTCTGCATCCCTGCCACGCGGCTCCCATGCACTCGGGGTCGCGGACGGTGGAGGTGGGAAACTGGGCCGTCACGGGCGGAGGCAGCGGGTCGGTCCCGGTTCCCTGCTCCTCCCGTGCCCTGATTCACTGAGCGGGGCGGTCGAGCCCCCACCTCGCTCCTTTAAGAAGAGCGGGAGGGGGGCGCCGAAGCCCGCACTCTCTCATCTTCTCCTGTCTTCAGTTTCTGCTTCCCTTTTTCTTTTTCGCCATGGAGGAAGGGAAACCTGGCCCTTCATCTGTGGCGGCGAGGGTCGCCGCCAGGTAGCGCATCCCTCCCTATTCCACGCCTATGGTGGCAGAGCCAGCCACAAGGGGAAGAGGGAGGGGGCGCGGTCGTGGACGAGGCCGAGGACGAGGTCGAGGCGCTCAGGGAAGAGGCGGTCAGGGCGATGCAGCGTCTCCGCCTCCGCCGGCGGTTCCTCCCTTCGCGGCGGTCCATAGGGGGGACGACCCTTGCGAGTTCTTCGTCAGGCTGCGCTGGGCGCCTCGCCGTCGTCTCCGGCTCCCAGCTCCGTTTGCGAGCGCGATGGAGCCGGAACCACCCGAGACATTGAGATTGCACATGAGGGGCTGTGGGATCAATGGCACGCGAGTCCACGTTATATCCCCAGCCCCTAATGTGATGTATCTTGATCGAGGGTGGAAGACGTTCGCCCGCATCCACAGCTTGATGGCGGGGTTTACCCTCCATTTTAAGTTAATGGAGGGCGACCTCCTCTCCGTCAAGGTCTTCGGGGACTCCGGCATCCGGGCGAGGTGCTGCGTGGACAGCTCCTCCGATAGCGAAGACTCCCCCTCGAGCGAGAGTGACGAGGAGGAGAGTGACAGCGACGACGAGGGTAGCGGGTGGCGGGGTGGCGAGTCCGACTAGGCGTCGGGCGCCGCTCCGCGCGTCACCGGCGACCCCATCATCCGTGTCGCCGGCACCTTGAACTCCCCGGGGTCGTCTCCTTGGGCGGCTGGCGTAGGGAGGCTGTGAAAGAGGAAGAGGGCTGGCGGCAAGGCCGTCAAGTCGGAGTACGAGGGCGGGGTGCCCTCGACAGCGTGCTGACGTCCTGCTGCCCCGTCTTCGAGCTCTGCTTTCGGCGCCGCCATCACCATCCAGCCTTCGGACGGCCCCTTGGATGTTCTCTTGGTGTCTTCTGGCACCCGTAGTTCGCCTAGGCGCCCCTTTTGCCCTTCTCGCCTCCTTGACCTACCTCCTGAAAAGAGGGATAGGAAAAGGATTACGGGCATCTTATCTTTTTAATTTGTAAGCCTTCGGGCCTTAGCTGCATTTAAAACTTGTAATCCTCTCTTTCATGTTTTTCATCCTCTATGGACTGTACCCGAGCAGGATGTTTTTTAATGGAAAGGGGGAAGCTTGCTATGTCATATCCTTTACTTGATTCTATGCCTTGTATGTTCTTACCCTACGCTTTTAGGGAACTTGGCGGCATGGGCACGCTTGTCGCTAGTGCTGAGTGCGGAACATCAGCAGCCTGCTGGCGGTGCCGGAGCACACTTGCCGCGGGCGCTGAGTGCGGGACATCAGCAGCCTGCTGGCGGTGCCGGTTCCGGCAAGAAACCTTGCCGCAACTAGTTGCAACGCACTTAAGTTGTTGAGCGGGCTCGAGAACAACGTAAGGGCGCTTAGCGGCTCACTTAAGTTGCTGAGCGGACTCGAAGCAAAGTAAGGGCACTTAGCAGCTCACTTAAGTTGTTGAGCCGACTCGAAACGAAGTAAGGGCGCAACTAGCTACA
Organism: Triticum timopheevii; assembly: GCA_963921465.1. Taxonomy (NCBI): domain Eukaryota; kingdom Viridiplantae; phylum Streptophyta; class Magnoliopsida; order Poales; family Poaceae; genus Triticum; species Triticum timopheevii. Next base: position 92,262,188 of record OY997271.1, read on the forward strand.
AGGAGGTTCCTCCGCACACAGGTTTTTCATACAAGGTACGATCGTTCAAGGACGCGGCTTCGCGTTCCCCAGTCCATAAGAGGATGCATGATGAGGGACGAAAAACTTATCTGATATCGCAGCCTCCGGCAACTTTGGCTTGCCGCGGATGAAACTTGGTATTCGCGGCCCCTGGCAACACTGGCTTGCCGGGGTCCAGGTGCCGGCGCGCCCTTCTTCTTCTTCCTGGTCGTTGTCATTTTAGTTATGAGAACATCTTAGCCAGTGCCGCGACAAGTTACTTTTGCAATATAACTCTATTCTGGGCACTATCTGCTATGTTACTTCCTTTACTTGATTCCGCCCCTTGTATGTTTTCACCCTACGCTTTGAGGGAAACTTGCCGGCGCAAGCACACTTGCTGAGTGCGGGACATCAGCAGCCCGCTGGCGGTGTTGCATCCGGCAAGAAACCTTGTCGGGGTTAGTTGCAGCGCGCTTGTATTGTTGAGTGGACTCGAAACAAATCAAGGGCGCAACTTAGCCACGAGCCGGTTCCTCCGCGCACAGGTTTTACACACAAGGCACGGTCGTTCAAGGAATATAACTTTGTCCTGGGCGACGCTTGCTAGGTTATATCCTTTACTCTGTTACATCCCTTGTATGTTTTCACCCTACGCTTTGAGGGAAACTTGCCGGCGCAAACACACTTGCTGAGTGCGGAACATCAGCAGCCCGCTGGCGGTGTTGCATCCGGCAAGAAACCTTGTCGGGGCTAGTTGCAGCGCGCTTGTATTGTTGAGCGGACTCAAAACAAATCAAGGGCGCAACTTAGCCATGAGTCGATTCCTCCGCGCACAGGTTTTCCATACAAGGCACGAACATTCAAGGAATATAACTTAAAAATTTAAAATTTGATCATGCTCAAACTTTGGCAACTTATCTTTTTTGTCGTTTGTGCTCCGGCGAGGCCATGCTCCTTTGAACGACACCCGGCCCACACCTCTATCCTCTCCTCCTTGAAGCTTCTGGCGTTAGCTTTGCGGCTACGGTAGCGGCGCAAAGCTTGCCGGTAGCGAGCAGCTCGTACCGCAGCCTGAAGACGATCTTCCTCGAGGAGCAGCGCGTCATCTTTTCCGCGGCTGCTCTCGCTCTAGCTCACCGTAAGGGAGCACTCGAGGCGACCAGTATACGAGGGGAAAGGGGTTGAGAATGTCGAGCCCCCAGACCGAAAATGGCCAGGGTAAAGGGATTGCTCGGAGAGCTTGAGCTGGCTGATGAATCTGTTTGGAGTGGAACTCGCACGCTTCACACTTGGTTACTTGTGCAGTTGCATCCTGAAGGGCTGTCGGCCAGAAGAAACCTTGCCGGAGGGCTTTGCCGGCAAGTGCTCTTGCGCCAATGTGGTGACCACATATGCCTCCATGCATCTCCGCCAACAGCTCCTGTCCATCTTCCCGGGAAATGCACTTCAATTTCACTCCGTTGAATCTTTTTCTGTACAGTATGTCAACGATAAACTGGTACATACTTGATTGCCGGGATACTTTCTCCGCTTCTTCTTGTTCCTCGGGAAGTTCTCCTATCTGAAGGAAATGGACGATCTGTTGTGCCCATGCCAGAGCTTGTGGCTCGACGACAAGGACTAAAGGCGCGAATGCTGCTGCGGGAACATCCGCTTCTACGGCAAGAATCTGGGATCCTGCCGGAGCGTGATGCTCCCCGGCAAGTGTGTCGGGACACAGCTTGTCCGGAGCGTTTGCTTCAACGAAACAAGCCCTGGGGCTTGTCGGAGCAGTCTGCTCCTTAGCACTCTCTGCGTTGATCCTGGGGACCTTCTTGGCGGCGGCTCCGGGGAGCTCTGCCGGAAAGTAGTCGCCGGTAATCAACTTTCTTTTCTTGTTCTGTCCAGTTGATGGTGTCACAGATGGCTGAGTCAGCTTGAGCACAAAAATCCCTGGTTCCACAGGCAACTTGAGTGCGGCGCACTTTGACAGTCCATCTGCAATGTCATTCTGAGCTCTCGAAACATGCTCCATTTGCAGGCCGTCAAAATGCTCTTCTAGCTTCCTTACTTCATCGATGTAGGCTTCCATCAACGGACTCTGATAATCTTTGTTAACTTGGCGGACGACAAGCTGTGAGTCACCCCTGACAATAAGCTTCTTGATCCCAAGTTCTGCCATGATCCTGAGTCCGGCAAGCAAGCCTTCATACTCTGCAGTATTATTTGTTGCTTGCTCCTTGGGAAAGTGCATCTGGACCACGTACTTGAGGTGCTCTCCGGTGGGTGCGACAAGTAGTACGCCCGCACCGGCGCCTTGCAGCGAGAAGGCACCATCGAAGTACATGATCCATTCCTTACTAGCTTCCTTGACGGGGATGCTTCTCTCCGGAGTTCCTTCATCAGGTGTTGGCATCCATTCTGCTATGAATTCTGCCAAGGCTCGGCTCTGAATAGTTGAAGTAATCTCGAACTTGAGGCCAAAGCTTGACAATTCCAGTGCCCACTCGACAATCCTGCCCGTTGCCTCTAGATTCTGCAATATCCTCTTCAAAGTAATGGCACAGCTTCCTCGAGGCCATTAGGAGGCCGAAAAGCAACTTCTGCACACCAAAGTACCATGATCTAGCCCCCTGCAGAAGGGAACTGACAAAGTAAACTGGGCGCTCCACCATCTTCTTCTGTTTCTCTTCTTGTGGCTGCGCAGACCCATCCTTGCCGGAACCGGAACTTGCCGGATCAGGGCTTGTCGGGCCAGAGCTTGTCGGAGAAGCCCCCTGCTTGTCGCTGGACTCACTTGCTGCGATCACTGGCTCACCTTCTGCCTCCCTTTCCGCTACTAAAGCAGCACTAACCACTTGATTGGTTGCCGCCAGATATAGCAGCAACTTCTCTTGTGGCCTAGGTGTGACAAGTGTTGGAGTAGAGGATAGGTATCTCTTCAGGTCCTGCGGCGCAGCCTCCGCTTCCGGAGTCCATTTCATTGGACCTGCCTTTTTCAAAATTTTGAAAAATGGCAGGGCGCGCTCAGCAGATTTAGAGATGAACCTACTGAGAGCAGCAACACAGCCGGCAAGCCTTCGCACATCCTTGACGCGCTTTGGTGCTTCGATTTGCTCAATGGCCTTGATCTTGTCGGGATTAGCTTCAATCCCCCTCTGGGACACAAAGAATCCGAGAAGCTTGCCGGAAGGAACTCCAAACACACACTTCTCGGGATTCAACTTGAGGTTGATCCTGCGCAGATTTACAAAAGTCTCGTCCAAATCTTGGATCAAAGTCTCTTTATCCTTGCTCTTGACCACTTTGTCATCCATGTAAGCTTCTACATTTCTGTGCAGCTGTGGCTCAAAAGCATGACTGACTACTCTTGCAAATGTTGAACCAGCATTCTTTAGTCCGAAGGGCATTCGTACAAAGCAGTACGTGCCACATGGAGTAATGAACGCTGTTTTCTCTTCATCCTCTTCTGCCCTGAAGATCTGATGATATCCTGAATATGCATCAAGGAATGAAAGCAGATCACATCCTGCCGTGGAGTCGACAATCTGGTCAATGTGCGGCAAGGGAAATGGATCCTTGGGACAAGCTTTATTAACATCAGTGAAGTCAATACAAAGCCTCCACTTCCCGTTTGCTTTGCGCACGACTACTGGATTGGCTAACCACGTCGGATGGAGCACTCCTCGGACCAGGCCTGCTGCTTCCAACTTCCTGATCTCCTCTGCAATGAATTCTTGACGCTCTACTGCTTGCTTCCTAACTCTCTGCTTGACGGGCCGCGTGTGAGGACAGACGGCAAGGTGGTGCTCAATTACTTTCCTGGGAACACCGGGGATGTCAGATGGTTGCCATGCAAACACATCGACATTCGCCCGCAGGAAAGCAACGAGCGCGCTTTCCTATTTAGGATCAAGTGTGGCACTGATGGTGAAGGTGCCACCAGTGCCGTCCTCCTTGGCGGCCACTTTCTTGGTCTCTGGTGAAGCTTCCTTTGCCTTCTTGCACTTGCCGGTGGAGCTCGATGGTGCGTCCTCGACGGTAGCGCAGCACTCCGAAGAGGTGCGCTTGCCGGAGTGGGCATCAGAGCTACTCTTGCCGGTCTTGGTCTTCTTCTGTTCTTGGTACTAGGCCACTGGACCTGCCGCAGCTCACGGGTGAACGCAGGGCAACCTGCCGCGTACGGCAAGCCGCCTGGTTCCCCTGGCGCATGCATGTCGACAGTAGGCCCAGTGCGCCGGTCAGATTGACATCGCGCTTCTCTTCGACGCTCGATGCAAGTGCGAGCGTCTTCGTGTTGCCGTTCTTGGAGAACTTGGCGGTGATCGCGGCGAGCTCGCGGGTCCGACGACGCGGTGGAGTCGGTGTCGAGGTTGGCCACGCGAGTCGGCGATCTTGGCCTTCGGGGCGGGGAGTGCGCAGTGCTGGCACCCCCAGCGGTCTTGTCGACATCGGCTTGCGCCTGGGCGTCTTGCCGGGGCTTCGATGTGCTCGGTCGCCGGGGCTTGTCACCGTTGGCGAAGCCAATGAGGCTATAAATGGCGGCCCTCTAGTCGTCGATCTTGTCCGGCGCTGGAGGGTAATCTAGAAGCAGCTGGGCTCGGGCCAGCGCTTCTTCTGGAGTCTTGGCTGGCGGTGGCGAGCGACACGAGGTGCGAGACATGCTCAAACTTCTAACAGTGTTAGAAGGAGTAACATCTCGCCCAGGCGACCGCACTGCGCTCGCGCCAGCGTGTTGACGTGCATGTTGGCCTTGAGCGTCCCGCAACCCACCAGCTCGGCCTTGTTCCAACGCGAGTACGATGCTAGGAGCATCGTGGCGTTGTCGATCCTGCACCTCCTGGGAGGGGTGCGGTGGATATGCAGAAGCTGAACCTTGCGGGGCCTTGTCTTTGGACCGGGTGACGATGCGCGTCCCCCCGCCAGCGCCCGCTCCTCCGCCGGCGTCCGCCCCACCGCCCGTTTGCTCTGGTGGTGGTAGGGAAGTCGCAGACGGAGCGGCCACCTCCGAAGTCTTCTTCTTTGGTGGCATGTCGATGAAGATGTTGACGTAGCGCGCACAGACGCCGGATCAGATACACTCGACCTCGACGCTCCCCTACCTGGCGCGCCAGAGATGTCGTGGTGGAATGGGAGCACGAGCACCTATTGTGCAGGAGGGCTCCTTCTTGTCCGGCAAGGGAGCGGAGGGCGCACGCAGAGAGGATCGAGGCGAGAGAGCGTGCGGGGGATTTTTTACCCAGCTTCGGAGCTCTCCAGAGAGATAAAACTCCTACTGCTGCTTTGTGTGTTTGTATTCGGTTCTTGCTCGCGAGAGTGGGTGTGGTGTAGCTGCGAAACCAAAACTCTGAGCCCCTAAGCTATGGAACCAAAATTCCGAACCTCCGAACCCCCTCTACGTGCGCATGGGCCTCCTTTTTATAGGCTAAAGGGGTCACCGACAGGTGGCAGCGTAGAAAGAGGGGTAGAAAGGTAAAAACGCGGGTTGGTACAACTACTACCAACAGCGTCCCCTACCTAGCTCTGACGGCAGGGGACAAGGGCATTTAATGCCCGTCCGGTCGCCCTAACAGTGCAAGGAAACGACCGTTGGAGGCGCCACCGATCGCCACGATGGCCTCCTTGTCAGCTTCGCTTGCCACCTCGCACCGCCATGCTGCACAGCTACCCGCCACGTGCACCAGGAGCGATCTTGTGGTTACACGTCGTCGGGCGTGCTGGAGCGTGGGTGCAGAGTGGCAGCCCTGCTGCGGCAAGCGCCTTGCCGCGGCCTTTATCTTGTCGCACCAGCAAGCTTGCCGCTCGCCGGGCCTTGCCGGGACGCACGGGGCGTTGCGGCAAGTTTCTTGAAGAGCCTTTGTTGGCCTTCCCAGCAAGCTCCTCTTGCCGGGGCCTTTGTCCTTCCCGGCAAGCTCCTCTTGCCGGGGCCTTGTATTCTTCCCGGCCAGCTTCTTTTGCCGGGGCCTTGGTTGGCCTTCCCGGCAAGCTCCTCTTGCCGGGGCCTTGGTTGGCCTTCCCGGCGAGCTCCTCTTGCCGGGGCTTTAGCTTGAGTACTCTATTCTTGAATGGCATCAAAGTAGCTGTTGAGGATCTTGGCGGACGCTCGGCAAGCCCTGCCGCGGGTCGTTGCGACTGCCCGTGCACAAGTTTGGGATACTAAGGTACCCCTACTTTAGTACACCGACAAGGCGTTGTCAAACAACACAGCGCAGCCATTGACAGCATGTTGGGGGCCGACCGCTCGGTCTACGCCACTCCCATCGAGAACTCGTGTGGTGCCCAGGCAGCAGCAGATGAGCTAGAGGGCCTGGACAGCGAAAAGCGCCGCTGCATGACGGAACGAGTCCAGTGGCTCATCGACGCGGCTGCTGTGCAGCAAGAAGCCGATGCCCGCGCCGAGAATCCTCCCTCCCCTGTCGAGAGCATGGCGCAACTTCCCGGACGCCGATAGCAGGCGGCGCCCGTGGCCGAAGATACAACGAGCCGGCTACCAGCCACAGTCGGACGCGTCTCACCATTGAGCACGACCAAGATGGCCGCCCACAAGCTGTGGAGCAGCGAGATGACTGCCCGCCTCCTCCTCCTATGCGCAGAGGGAGATACGCCTCTCCGCCGCCTGCTGAGCACCCGATGCTCAGCGACCGGCTAAGCCGCTGTGAAGGAGTTGGCGAGAATGATGCCCACCACCGGATCGACCACCTGGTGCGATCCCAGGAACTAGAAGAAGATGCAATCGGCCCGCCTTGCTTCGGCCCCCCATCCGCGACGAACCCTTCCCCAAAGGGTTCTCGCTCCCAAGAGACATGCCGAAGTACAACGGCTCTGTGAAGCCGGAGGACTACTCCACCGCGGTCAACATAGCGAACGACAACAAGCGCGTTGCCGTGAAATACGTCCCTCTCATACTTCAGGGCACGACGCGCACTTGGCTGAATAGCGTCAAGCCCTACATCATCAACAACTGGGTGGATTTCATCGAGGTCTTCAACCGCAACTTCACCAGCATGTACAAGCGGGCGCCCAAGCCTCTCCAACTCTCTCTGTGCATCCAAGGCCCAACCGAGTCTAGCCGCGACCACCTGATGCGTTGGGCTGAGCTCCGTAACTCCTGCGAAGAGGTGCACGAGGTGCAGGCCATAGAATACTTCACCGCCAAGTGTAGATAAGGCACCCTCCTCAAGCACCGACTTCTATGCGACGAGCCGGCTACCCTCGACGAGCTGCCGATCATAGCAGACAAGTACGCCACTGCCGACGCCTCGATGAAGTCAGAACTCCGGGTGGACGCCTCTGGGAAGGTGCTCCCGACGGCTCCCAGAACGCCGGCTGGCGACACCAGTCGGCACCTGCAGCAGAGTGACAACAAGCGCAAGGGCCTGATGCCGACTTCCACCAGCCGGTAGGTGGCCACAGTCGAAGACCAGCAACCGGAGGGGTAGCCCATGCTCAAGCGCTAGAGGGGCGGCAAGCCAGCTTGGCAACCCGCCTTCTTCTATGAGCAAACCACGATGCGCCCTGCAAATTCCACAATAGCGCGAAGCCGTCCAATCACATCACCCGGAAGTGCCATTGGCTCACTAGGATCTCCAAGGGCGAGGGGCTGTTGCCTCCTCCGCCTGCTGGCCAGCCGCCCCCGACTCCTTAGCAGCCGGTAGCTCGCCCAGCAGTCGGCGCCATCTAAGATGAATTTCCCGAAGAGAATGAAGCCTACGTTGTCTTCACAAGCCAGGCTGATGACAGGTGCAGCCGGCTCCAGCAACACCAAGAGGTCAATGCTGTCGCCTCTAAGGTCCCAGAGTTCATGCACTGGTTTGAGAAGCCCATCAGCTGGAGCCGAGCTAACCACCTAGAAGTGATGCCTTCTTCGGGCTCCTATGCCTTGGTGTTGGACGCCACCTTTGCAACGGATAGGCGAGCCGCTCATTTCTCCCTAGTCCTGATAGATGGCGGTAGCAGCATCAGCATCCGAATGCCAGCTGTTGATTTTCATGGATGCTTACTCAGGGTACCACCAGATCAAGATAGACCCGGCTCACTGCCTGAAGACCGCCTTCATCACACCATTCGGAGCCTTCTGCTACCTGACCATGACATTCATCTTGAGAAATGCATGTGCCACTTTTTAGCGTTGCATGCAGAAGTGCCTCCTCAAGAAGCTCGGCAGAAATGCCCACGTCTACATAGACGATATTGTGGTGAAGACAGAGAAGCGCGACACCCTGTTGGAAGATCTCAGGGAAACATTTGACAACTTGCGCCGTTTTCAGATCAATCTCAACCTGGAGAAATGCATTTTTGGAGTGCCAACTGGCCAGCTGCTTGGCTTTCTAGTCTCCGAACGCGGCATTGAGTGCAACCCTGTCAAGATCAAAGCCATTGAGAGGATGGAGATACCCACCCGACTGCGAGATGTCCAAAAATTTACCGGGTGCTTGGCGTCCCTCAACCTCTTCATCAGTGGGCTGGGAGAGAAGGCTCTCCCCCTGTAACAACTCATGAAGAAAACCACTCACTTCGAGTGGAATGACCAGACGGACGAGGCTTTTCACCAGCTGAAGAAAATGTTGACCACACCGCCTGTTCTGGTAGCTCCGACTGACAAAGAGCCCATTCTCCTCTACATTGCCGCAACCAGTCGGGTGGTCAGCATAGTCATCGTGGTCCAGAGGATGGCAAGGCACAGCCGGTCCAAAGGCCCGTTGTCGGTGTCAAAACCGGCGGATCTCGGGTAGGGGGTCCCGAACTGTGCGTCTAGGCGGATGGTAATAGGAGACAAGGGACATGATGTTTTTACCCAGGTTCGGGCCCTCTCGATGGAGGTAAAACCCTACTCCTGCTTGATTAATATTGATGATATGGGTAGTACAAGAGTAGATCTACCACGAGATCGGAGTGGCTAAACCCTAGAATCTAGCCTATGGTCTGATTGTTGTTCGTCCTATGGACTAAAACTCTCCGGTTTATATAGACACTGGAGAGGGCTAGGGTTACACAGAGTCGGTTACAATGGGAGGAGATCTTCATATCGTATCGCCAAGCTTGCCTTCCACGCCAAGGAAAGTCCCATCCGGACATGGGACGGAGTCTTTAATCTTGTATCTTCATAGTCCGGGAGTTCGGCCAAAGGTCATAGTCCGGCCATCCAGACACCCGCTAATCCAGGACTCCCTCAGTAGCCCCTGAACCAGGCTTCAATGACGACAAGTCCGGCGCACAAGTTGTCTTCGACATTGCAAGGCGGGTTCCTCCTCCGAATATTTCATAGAAGATGTTGAACACCAGGGTAGTGTCCGGCTCTGCAAAATAAGTTCCACATTCCTTCGTAGAGAGAATAATATTTGTATTAATCGGATCTGCTGACGTATTTTGTGGCGTGACATCATGCCACAGCCAGGCTCTTTATTTGTTTTATTGTTCCACCTCAGCGCGTTTAGCGAGGCGGTTTCCTTGGCACGTCTTGTCAAAGCAGAGATCGTGTCCCCTTATTCCAGGATTCTCATTAATACGGGTGTGGGTAACCCAACCGCGCCATTAACCACGGCGCTTGGGGGATAAGGGAGTTTTATTAGGCCGGTGGGGGCTCGTAGTTTCGGCCGCCCATATAAGGGGATAAGAATCCGCCCTTTCCATTCACGCCCTTTGTCGTGGCGGACTGGGAGGCCACGAGCACCTATGGGCAGGAGGGCCCCTTTCTCGTTCGGCAGGGGAGCGGAGGGCGCACGCAGAGCAGATCGAGGCGAGGGAGCGCGCGGGGGATTTTTACCCAGCTTCGGAGCTCTCCGGAGAGATAAAACTCCTACTGCTGCTTTGTGTTTGTATTCTGTTCTTGCTCTAGGGAGCGGGGTGTGGAGTAGCTGCATGAATACTCCGAGCCCCTAAGCTATGGAACTAAGTTCCGAACTTCCGAACTTCCGAACCTCTAGGCTGCGGAACCAAAAATCCGAACCCCTTCTACGTGCGCATGGGCCTCCTTTTTATAGGCTAAAGGGGTCACCGACAGGTGGCAGCATAGAAAGATGGGTAGAATGGTAAAAATGCGGGTTGGTACAACTACTACCAACAGTGTCCCCTACCTAACTCTGACAGCAGGGGACAAGGGCATTTAATGCCCGTCCGGTCGCCCCAACAGTGCAAGGAAGCGACCGTTAGAAGCGCCACCGATCGCCACGATGGCCTCCTTGTCAGCTTCGCTTGCCACCTCGCACCGCCATGCTGCACAGCTACCCGCCACGTGCACCAGGAGCGATCCTGTGGCAACACGTCGTCGGATGCGCTAGAGCGTGGGCGCAGGGTGGCAGCCTTGCCACGGCAAGCGCCTTGCCGCTGCCCTTATCTTGTCGCACCAGCAAGCTTGCCGCTCGCAGGGCCCTACCGGGACGCGCGGGGCGCCGCGACAAGTTTCCTTGGAATGCCTTGAGTGGCCTTCCTGGCAAGATCCTCTTGTCGGGGTCTCTTCTTCTTCCCGGCAAGTTCCTCTTGCCGGGGCCTTGGTTGGCCTTCCCGGCAAGCTCCTCTTGCCGGGGCCTTGGTTGGCCTTCCCGGCAAGCTCCTCTTGCCGGGGCCTTAGCTTGAGCATTCTTCTCTTGAATGGCATCAAGGTAGCCGATGAGGATCTTGGCGGACGCCCGGCAAGCCCTGCCGCGGGTCGCTGCGACTACCTGTGCCCAAGTTCGGGGTACTAAAGGTACCCCTACTTTAGTACACCGACAGGAGCCCCCGGGCCTGGGCCATACACGGTGCCGAGCGCTGTTGGGCTAGGCCCAAAACAGGGCACGGGCAGGCGCGTCCTAGGTCCACACTGAACCTGCCTCCGGATCCACCACGCTCCCCCCTCCTCGCAACGACACGCGTCAAACGCGGCGTCGTGGGGGAGATCGTGGGTAATTTTTTAATCCAGAGAATGCGTAACGTCCGCCTCCCCTGTTTATAAGAAGGGGAAACAGGGCCGCTCCCCCACCTCCGCCACTTGCAGTTCCTTCCTCCGAAAGCTCCGCCGCTCCCCTCCGCTTCCCAAGCCGAAAGAGAGCAGCGCTCCGCCGCCCACCGCCACTGCCGCTGCCGTCGCCCTCGCCTTCTCCCACCGCTTCCGCCATGGTTCCGAAGGCCGGGAAGGCTGCGAAGGCTGTGAAGGCTGCGAAGTCGGCCGAGGCGCTGCAGCTTGAGGAACTACGCAAGAAGCGAGTGCTTTTCCTCCCTGAGCTCACCCGGCAGGCGCTGCGGGAGGAATTCTACCTCTTTTGGTCGACGGAGACGCGGGCGCATCCGCGCACGCAGGTGCTTTCCGCTGAGGCTTCCAAATCGAAAAGGTGCCCCAGGGGTTACTATTTCTTTCCTGTGTTCTTCTATTGCGGGCTCTGCCCGCCTTTTTCCGATTTTTTCTGCGACATCATGAACACCTATGGGTTTCATCTTCTTGATTTCACCCCCAACGCCGTTCTAACAATGGCGGTTTTCGCACACCTCTGCGAGAACTTTGTTGGCATCCTCCCCAATGTCGCTCTTTTTCGTCATTATTTCTCCCCCCGTGCTGAGAAAGGGGAGCCACTGGCTGGCGGAATCGCCTGGACCTCCCGGATTGGCATGAAGGAGGTGTACTTGACGGGCGAGCTCCGCAGCAAGTGGGACGAGTGGAGGGCGGAGTGGTGCTGGATCTGTGATGCTGATCCGCAGCCGTTCACCAAGCTGCGCCAGACCCGGGTGGTGCGTGGCGGCGACTGGAGCGCTTTGTCGCCCGACGACGCCAAGCTAAAGATTGCCACCACCCGAATCCTTCGGCTCAGGCATGCCAGGCTCACAGCAGGGGCGGTTGGCGCGGATTTCCTTCGCCGTCGCATCGCCCCTCTACAAAAGAGGGGGAGGCCCGCCTGGCTGTTTGGCGGCCCGGGGGATATCATGAGGCTGCGCCCAGGCCTCAACTTCAACTTCACCGTCCTGGAGCTTGACGCGATGCTGAGGGAGCTGTTCAAGCATGACGCCAACCATCCAGAATGGTTCAGGTTGCCGCAGGGCGTCATCCCCTTGTGCAACAACTCCCAGCGCGATCGCATCTGCGCAATGATGCCAGAGTGCGATTCGCACAGAATAAGTGCAACTTGGATAGAGCCCGCCGCCGAGGACGCGCAGCGATTCTTCGATAACTTGACGGAGGTAGCGGTCGACTCCGACGAGAAGAAGCTTCTCACCCGCGCCACCACCGCCGATGAGATGGTGTACATCGCCACTAGGGCCGAAGAGGCGGCGGCAGCCGCTGCCGCGGGCGAGTATGGCTTCACATTGGCGGAGGCGGAGGCGGCCGAGGCGGCAAGTCTTGCCGACCGGGAAGAGCTTGTCGAAGAGGCTGCTGGTGCCGGGGAGCCCGAGGCCGAAACAAGCGAGCCCGCCGAGGGCGCAAGCGGCCAGCCGTCTTCGAGCAGCTTGCCACAGGCGGAGCCCCCAGCGTGGCCCCAATTCCAACCGAGAAGACGCCTCCGTCGAGTTGGAGATACGGCAGAGGAGTAGGCCGGCCAGCAACCGCGGCGCCGTGGGACACGCTCCACCGCGGCAAGCACCGCTGCCGCGGGAGGGTCCCAGGCCTCGCCGGCAACCGAGGTGGGGTCTTCTCGGGCCGCCACGCCTGACCCCACCGCAGCCCCCGGCAAACGCCGAAGGGAGCCTACTCCTCCATCACACCGCACAGAGAGGGTACCAGACTTTGACCTCTCCGCGCTGAGCTCCGATGATGATGAAGGGGAGGAGGAGGAGGAGTGACGCTTTCTTCTCACTGTTCTTGATCTTTGTTATTGTTTGTCTTGTATCTAATTTGCTTCCCTCTGAATTCCCGTTCCATTTCAGGACTCTGGCCGAGAGGGCGGCGAAAAGGGCCAGGATTCCTATGGTTGTCATCGAGGACGATCCTGCCGTGACTGCAGAAGACACGTCCGAGACCACCTTGACGGACCCGATTCCTTCTCCTCGCGGCAGCCCCCAGCGTAAGTGTTTGGTTTACTTCCGGTCGTGGGGCGTGCGTGGGTGCTTCTTCTTTTGCTGGCATCTTGATTGTTGATTTGCTCGTGTAGGAGCAGAGCAAGCCCGTCAAGAGGAACCAGAAGCCGCTCCGGAGGTGCAGTCTGCTTCAACTACGCCGCCAAGGGGTGACTTTCCGACAAGGGAGCGCTCTCCAGCAAGGGAGCGGTCCCCGGCAAGGGGCGGTTCCCCGGCGAGGGGTGGGACTAGTGAGCCTTTAGTGGCGGAGCCCACAGTCACAGAGCCCAACACAGGTAACCTTCCTTGTCGGAAATCTTCCCTTGGGTCCTTCTTGTGATCTTCTTTTTTGGATATTTGCTTGACTCTTCCTTCCTCTTCCTATCCTCAGATCCCCCTCTCGTAGACCCGATGGAAACCGAGGCCGCCGGCGAGGAAGGCGCACGCGGAGACACTGAAGATGCCGCCGCTGGCGAGGAAGGGGCCGGTACTGATGATCTCGCCGACGAGGAGGCCGCCAGGGCTGCTGGCGCGGGGGCCGGCGAGGGATCTGGTGATCACGCTGACGACCCGGAGGACACAGGAGCGCAAGGCGCTACACCGTCCACCGACCCCTCCGCCGCTGATGCAGTGCCGGGCCCCGAGGAGCCCCAGCCAGGCGCATACTTGAAGGCCAGCGAGGGCGTGTACATCAAGCCTCCCTGGGCGTTGTGCTCCAGGGCACCGGTCGAAGGAGAGGAGTTCGACGGAGAAGTGCTCGCCTCCGCTGGGCTGGCAGTGGTTGACGGGCCAAGCAGCAGCAGCGGCGAGTCCGAGGAGGAGCAGCTGCTCCGAAAGCTGGTGTCACTCTATCGCACCCGGCAAGCAAAGCTCGAGTCCCGGGAAGCGCTTGTCGTGCGGGCGGGAGTTGACATAGAAAAGCACACGGAGGAGCTCAAGAGCCGCAACCAGGAGGCCCTCCGGTCCATTGCCGAGGAGAGGGCGCAGCTCGAGGAGGCGAAGAAGGCGTTCCTCCTGGAGAAGGCTGAAGCCGAAGAGCAGCAGAGGCTGACCGCCGAGGAGTTGTCCAATCGGGATGGTGAGCTGTTACAGAAGAAGGTGAACTTGGACAGCCATGAAGAGGAGCTCACCACCCGGGAGCAATCACTTGGCGGGGCACTCAAGGAGGCAAAGGATGCCACCGCGGCTGCTGAGGCCGCCAAGAAGGAGTTGGAGGTGAAGGCAACGCTGCTGGAGGCGGACGTGAGAAAGAAGGACGAAGAGCTTGCCGCACTCCAGCGCGAACGCGAGAAGGATGCGCGCGCCCATGGTGATCTGCAAGTTCAGCTTGCCGAGAAGATCAAGGAGCTGAACGCCGCCAAGGACTCGAGCGCCGACCTGGAGCTGAAACTGGCCACCTTGACTGAGACGCTGGACGCCGCCAAGAAGCGAGAAGATGACTTGAGGAAAGATCTCAAGGGCAACGAAGAGCTGCTGACGAGGGCCGCCGAGGCTCAAAATGCCTTCAAGGTCACGGTGGAGCTCTGGATGGAGGGCCTCGTCAACATCGCTGCATCCATCGACGAGGAGCTGGCGGAGCTTGACTTGGCGGGCTTCGGGTACTCCACCGACGAAAATATTCCGTCCAGCGCCAGGCTTACTCTTTTCTTCAAGGGCGTGGCGACGGCCCTCCAGCAACTCCGGGAAAGGATCCCAAAGAAGTTGGCAGACGAGTCGCGCGCGATCTGCGCCAAGGTCTTGGAGAAGGTATTGGTAAAGATACTCTTCCGCAACCTGAGCCTCGACCTCACCCGCGTCCTCAAGAGGCTACCGGCGGGTGCCGATCTTGAAGAACTCAAAGCCATTGTCGCACCCATCGTGGACAAGGTGAATGAGGTCAAGAGGGTTGACGGCGAGCGCGTGGATTAGATCATCTTTCTCCTCCTTTCCTTGTCGCCATTTATCTAAGTCACGGGACAATTTAGTCAGTGCTGTAGCAAGTTACTCTTGTAATATAACTCTATTCTGGGCACTATCTGCTATGTTACTTCCTTTACTTGATCCCGCCCCTTGTGTGTTTTCACCCTACGCTTCGAGGGAAACTTGCCGGCGCAAGCACACTTGCTGAGTGCGGGACATCAGCAGCCCGCTGGCGGTGTTGCATCTGGCAAGAAAACCTTGTCGGGGCTAGTTGCAGCTCGCTTGTATTGTTGAGCGGACTCGAAGCAAACCAAGGGCGCAACTTAGCCACGAGTCGGTTCCTCCGCGCACAGGTTTTACACACAAGGCACGGTCGTTCAAGGAATACAACTTTGTCCTGAGCGACGCTTGCTGTGCTATCTCCTTTACTTGGTCCCTTCTTTGTATGTTTTTACCCTACGCTTTTAGGGAACTTGCCGGCACAGGCACGCTTGCCGCGAGCGCTGAGTGCGGAACATCAGCAGCTTGCCGGCGGTGCCGGAGCACGCTTGCCGCGGGCGCTGAGTGCGGGACATCAGCAGCCTGCTGGTGGTGCCGGTTCCGGCAAGAAACCTTGTCGCCACTAGTTGCAGCGCGCTTAAGTTGTTGAGCGGGCTCAAAAACAACGCAAGGGCGCTTAGCGGCTCACTTAAGTTGCTGAGCGGACTCGAAGCAAAGTAAGGGCGCTTAGCAGCTCACTTAAGTTGTTGAGCCGACTCAAAACGAAGTAAGGGTGCAACTAGCTACGAGGAGGTTCCTCCGCGCACAGGTTTTCCATACAAAGCAGAATCGTTCAAGGAGGATAGCTTAAAATTTTAAGAAAATGATCGTGCTTAAACTTTGGCAACTTAGCTTTTCTGTCGTCTGTGTCCCGGCAAGGCTGTGCTTCTTTGAACGACGCTCGGTCCACACCTTCATCCTCTCCCCCCCCCCCCCCCGTGAACTTGTGGGCGAAGGGACCTTCTTTTTGAGAAAAAGAAAGAAGAGAAAATAGTGGTATGGAGCCTTAGGGCTCGTTATTTCTTACCAGGGATGATTGCTGCACAAAGTGTCAGGTAAAACATGCAAGAAAGAAAGAATGCATGAAATATAACAAGATGTGCGGAGCACATGAACTTTATTTATGCACGGGGTCTGCGCCCGGCTTTGTACAAAGGGTTACATGCAACAACGGCAAGGCTTGTACAAAAGTTGGTTGCCGGAACAGATTCCGGCAACCGCGCCTTATGGGTAAAACTTGCGAAGATGCTCTATGTTCCAGGAATTGCTCACCGGAAAGCCGTCTTCGGTCTCAAGGCGGACAGCGCCAGGCCTAGTGACTCGTTTCACCCGATAATGGCCTTCCCACTTCGGCGTCAACTTGTTGGAATTCTTGGCGGATTGAACGCGCCGAAGAACAAGGTCGCCTTCCTCGAAACTTCTGGCTTTAACTTTGCGGCTATGATAGCGACGCAAAGCTTGCTGGTAGCGAGCAGCTGGCACAGCAGCCTGAAGATGATCTTCCTCGAGGAGCAGCGCGTCGTCTTGTCGCAGCTGCTCTTGCTCAAGCTCATCATAAGCGAGCACTCGAGGTGACCCGTATACGAGTTCCGTGGGGAGAACTACTTCTGCTCCATAGACAAGAGCAAAAGGTGTCTGGCCAGTGGCTCGATTTGGCGTCGTCCTGATCGACCAAAGAACCACCGGCAGCTCTTCGATCCAATTTCTTCCGCACTTGTGCAACCTGTCGAAAGTTCTGGTCTTGAGCCCGCGTAGCACTTCAGCGTTTGCCCTCTCCGCTTGACCGTTGCTTCTTGGATGAGCAACAGAAGTGAAGCAGATCTTGGTGCCAAGATCTTGGGCGTACTGCATGAAGGTGCGGCTCGTGAATTGTGTGCCATTGTCGGTGATGATCCTGTTAGGGATTCCGAAACGGCAAACAATTGACCTGAAGAACTTGACTGCTGACTGTGCTGTCACCTTCCTCACTGCCTCCACTTCCGGCCACTTTGTGAACTTGTCGATTGCAACGTACAAGTACTCAAAGCCCCCGACAGCTCGGGGGAAGGGGCCGAGTATATCGAGCCCCCAGACCGAAAATGGCCAGGATAAAGGGATTGTTTGGAGAGCTTGAGCTGGCTGATGAATCTGTTTGGAGTGGAACTGGCACGCTTCACACTTGGTTACTTGTGCAGTTGCATCCTGGAGGGCTGTCGGCCAGAAGAAACCTTGCCGGAAGGCTTTGCTGGCAAGTGCTCTTGCGCCAATGTGGTGACCACATATGCCTCCATGTATCTCCGCCAACAGCTCCTGTCCATCTTCCCGGGAAATGCACTTCAATTTCACTCCGTTGAATCTTTTTCTGTACAGTATGTCATCGACAAACTGGTACATACTTGATTGCCGGGCTACTTTCTCCGCTTTTTCTTATTCCTCGGGAAGTTCTCCTATCTGAAGGAAATGGATGATCTGCTGTGCCCATGCCGGAGCCTGTGGCTCGACGACAAGGAATAAAGGCGCGAATGCTGCTGCGGGAACATCCGCTTCTACGGCAAGAATCTGGGATCCTGCCGGAGCGTGATGCTCCCCGGCAAGCGTGTCGGGACACAACTCGTCGGGAGTGTCTGCTTCAACGAAGCAAGCCCTGGGGCTTGTCGGAGCAGTCTGCTCCTCAGCACTCTCGGTGTTGATCTCGGGGACCTTCTTTGCGGCGGCTCCGGGGAGCTCTGCCGGAAAGTAATCGCCGGTAACCAACTTTCTTTTCTTGTTCTGTCCAGCTGATGGTGTCACCGATGGCTGAGTCAGCTTGAGCACAAAAATCCCTGGTTCCACAGGCAACTTGAGTGCGGTGCACTTTGACAGTCCATCTGCAATGTCATTCCGAGCTCTCGGGACATGCTCCATTTGCAGGCCGTCAAAATGCTCTTCTAGCTTCCTCACTTCATCGATGTACGCTTCCATCAACGGACTCTGATAATCTTTGTTAACTTGGCGGACGACAAGCTGTGAGTCACCCCTGACAATAAGCTTCTTGATCCCAAGTTCTGCCGCGATCCTTAGTCCGGCAAGCAAGCCTTCATACTCTGCAGTATTATTTGTTGCTTGCTCCTTGAGAAAGTGCATCTGGACCACGTACTTGAGGTGCTCTCCGGTGGGTGCGACAAGTAGTACGCCCGCACCGGCGCCTTGCAGCGAAAAGGCACCGTCAAAGTACATGATCCACTCTCTGCTTGCTTCCTTGACGGGGATGCTCCTCTCTGGAGTTTCTTCATCAGGCGTTGGCGTCCATTCCGCTATGAATTCTGCCAATGCTCGGCTCTGAATAGTCGAGGTACTCTCGAACTTGAGGCCAAAGCTTGACAATTCCAGTGCCCATTCGACAATCCTGCCCGTTGCCTTTGGATTCTGCAATATCCTCTTCAACAGAAAGCGAGTGACCAATGTGATCTCATGTGCTTGAAAGTAATGGCGCAGATTCCTCGAGGCCATTAGGAGGCCGAAAAGCAACTTCTGCACACCAGAGTACCTTGATCTAGCCCCCTGGAGACAAAGTAAACTGGGCGCTGCACCATCTTCTTCCGTTTCCCTTCTCGTGGCTGCGCAGATCCATCTTTGTCGGAACCAGAACTTGCCGGATCAGGACTTGTCGGGCCAGAGCTTGTCGGAGAAGCCCCCTGCTTGTCGCTGGGCTCGCTTGTCCCAGTCGCTGGCTCATCATCTGCCTCCCTCTCTGCTACTAACGCAACACTAACCACTTGATTGGTTGCTGCCAGATATAGCAGCAACTTCTCTTGTGGCTTAGGTGCGACAAGTGTTGGAGTAGAGGATAGGTATCTCTTCAGGTCCTGCAGCGCAGCCTCCGCTTCCGGAGTCCATTTCATTGGACCTGCCTTTTTCAAAATTTTGAAAAAGGGCAGGGCGCGCTCAGCAGACTTAGAGATGAATCTACTGAGAGCAGCAACATAGCCGGCAAGCCTTCGCACATCTTTAACGCGCTTTGGTGCTTCGATTTGCTCAATGGCCTTGATCTTGTCAGGATTAGCTTCAATACCCCTCTGGGACACAAAGAATCCGAGAAGCTTGCCGGAAGGAACTCCAAACACACACTTCTCGGGATTCAACTTGAGGTTGATCCTGCGCAGATTTGCAAAAGTCTCGTCCAAGTCTTGGATCAGAGTGTCTTTGTCCTTGCTCTTGACCACTATGTCATCCATGTAAGCTTCCACATTCCTGTGCAACTGTGGTCCAAAAGCATGACTGACTACTCTCCCAAATGTTGAACCAGCATTCTTTAGTCCGAAGGGCATTCGTATAAAGCAGTACGTGCCACATGGAGTAATGAATGCGGTTTTCTCTTCATCCTCTTCTGCCATGAAGATCTAATGATATCCTGAGTATGCATCAAGGAATGAAAGCAGATCACATCAAGGAATGAAATCTGATCGATGCGCGGCAAGGGAAATGGATCCTTGGGACAAGCTTTATTAACATCAGTGAAGTCATACAAAGCATCCACTTCCCGTTTGCTTTGCGCACGACTACTGGATTGGCTAACCACGTCGGATGGAGCACTCCTCAGACCAGGCCTGCTGCTTCCAACTTCTTGATCTCCTCTGCAATGAACTCTTGACGCTCTACTGCTTGCTTTCTAACTCTCTGCTTGACGGGCCACGCGTGAGGACAGACGGCAAGGTGGTGCTCAATTACTTTCCTGGGAACACCGGGGATGTCAGATGGTTGCCATGCAAACACATCGACATTCGCCCGCAGGAAAGCAACGAGCGCGCTTTCCTATTTAGGATCGAGCGTGGCACTGATGGTGAAGGTGCCACCAGTGCCGTCCTCCTTGGCGGCCACTTTCTTGGTCTTTGGTGAGACTGTCTTTGCCTTCTTACACTTGCGGTGGAGCTCGATGGTGCGTCCTCGACGGTAGCGCGGCACTCCGAAGAGGTGCGCTTGCCGGAGTGGGCATCAGAGCTGCTCTTGCCGGACTTAGTCAATCGAGCGTCTTCGTGTCGTCGTTCTTGGAGAACTTGGCGTTGATCGCGGCGAGCTCGCGGGTCCGACGACGCGGTGGAGTCGGTGTCGAGGTTGGCCCGGCGAGTCGGCGATCTTGGCCTTCGGGGCGGGGAGTGCGCAGTGGTGGCACCCCCAGCGGTCTTGTCGGTGTCGGCTTGCGCCTGGGCGACTTGTCGGGGCTTCGAGGTGCTCGGTCACCGGGGTTTGTCGCCGTTGGCGAAGCCAATGAGGCTATAAATGGCTGCCCTCCAGTCGTCGATCTTGTCCGATGCTGGAGGGTAATCTAGAAGCAGCTGGGCTCGGGCCAGCGCTGCCTCTGGAGTCTTGGGTGGCGGTGGCGAGCGACGCGAGGTGCGAGACATGCTCAAACTTCTAACAGTGTTAGAAGGAGTAACATCTTGCCCGGGAGACCGCACTGCGCTCGTGCCAGCGTGTTGACGTGCATGTTGGCCTTGAGCGTCCCGCGACCCACCAGCTCGGCCTTGTTCCAGCGCGAGTATGGTGCTAGGAGCATTGTGACGCTGTCGATCTTGCACCTCCTGGGAGGGGTGCGGTGGATATGCAGATGCTGAACCTTGCGGGGCCTTGTCTTTGGACCGGGTGATGATGCGCGTCCCCCCGCCGGCGCCCGCTCCTCCGCCGGCGTCCGCCCCACCGCCCGCTTGCTCCGGTGGCGGTAGGGAAGTCGCAAACGGAGCGGCCACCTCCGAAGTCTTCTTCTTTGGTGGCATGTCGGTGAAGATGTTGATGTAGCGCGCGTAGACGCCGGATCAGATACGCACGACTTCGACGCGCCCCTACCTGGCGCGCCAGAGATGTCGTGGCGTACTGGGAGGCCGCGAGCACCTATGGGGCAGGAGGGCCCCTTTCTCGTTCAGCAGGGGAGCGGAGGGCGCACGCAGAGCAGATCAAGGCGAGGGAGCGTGCGGGGGATTTTTACCCAGCTTCGGAGCTCTCCGGAGAGATAAAACTCCTACTGCTGCTTTGTGTTTGTATTCTGTTCTTGCTCCAGGGAGCGGGGTGTGGAGTAGCTGCGTGAAAACTCCGAGCCCCTAAGCTATGGAACTAAGTTTCGAACTTCCGAACTTCTGAACCTCTAGGCTGCGGAACCAAAAATCCGAACCCCTTCTACGTGCGCATGGGCCTCCTTTTTATAGGCTAAAGGGGTCACCGACAGGTGGCAGCGTAGAAAGAGGGGTAGAATGGTAAAAATGCGGGTTGGTACAACTACTACAAACAGTGTCCCCTACCTAACTCTGACAGCAGGGGACAAGGGCATTTAATGCCCGTCCGGTCGCCCCAACAGTGCAAGGAAGCGACCGTTAGAAGAGCCACCGATCGCCACGATGGCCTCCTTGTCAGCTTCGCTTGCCACCTCGCACCGCCATGCTGCACAGCTACCCGCCACGTGCACCAGGAGCGATCCTGTGGCGACACGTCGTCGGATGCGCTGGAGCGTGGGCGCAGGGTGGCAGCCTTGCCGCGGCAAGCGCCTTGCCGCTGCCCTTATCTTGTCGCACCAGCAAGCTTGCCGCTCGCAGGGCCCTGTCGGGACGCGCGGGGCGTCGCGGCAAGTTTCCTTGGAATGCCTTGAGTGGCCTTCCCGGCAAGATCCTCTTGTCGGGGTCTCTTCTTCTTCCCGGCAAGTTCCTCTTGCCGGGGCCTTGGTTGGCCTTCCCGGCAAGCTCCTCTTGCTGGGGCCTTGGTTGGCCTTCCCGGCAAGCTCCTCTTGCCGAGGCCTTAGCTTGAGCATTCTGCTCTTGAATGGCATCAAGGTAGCCGATGAGGATCTTGGCGGACGCGCGACAAGCCCTGTCGCGGGTCGCTGCGACTGCCTGTGCCCAAGTTCGGGGTACTAAAGGTACCCCTACTTTAGTACACCGACACCCTCTTCCTCCTCTGCTTATCCGTCCCTGCGCGCTCGAGCTCCAGCGCCCAAGCCCGCACTTCCCACCTCAACCTTCTCCAACCATGTCAGGAGCGGGAGGTAGATGGATGGCCTCCTCCGTCACGGAGGGACAAATCAAAAACCTGAGGGAGGCCGGATACTTGTCTAACGACATCGCACACCGGCTCCCAGATGCGGGGCAACTCACTCCCACCCCCAGGCCCCATGAGAGGGTTGTTTTTCTTCCCCATTTCCTCCGCGGACTGGGTTTTCCTCTTCACCCGTTCGTCCTGGGGCTCACGTTCTACTACGGCCTGGACTTCCACGACCTGGCCCCGAACTTCATCCTCAATATCTCGGCGTTTATCGTTGTGTGCGAGGCCTTCTTCCGCATCCAGCCCCACTTTGGCCTATAGCTGAAGATCTTTAGCGTCAAGCCGAAGGTCGTGCAAGGCCGACAGGCGGAATGCGGAGGTGCCATGGTGGGCAAGATAGCCAACGTTACCTGGCTCGAGGGTGCCTTCGTGGAAACCATCAAAGGGTGGCAATCTGGGGGGTTTCATATTACTGAGCCACGTGAACCTAAATGTGCAGCGGCCCCTGAATTTCGATCCGGCATCCCCACCCGTCTCACATCTTGGAAAGAGACGGGCCTATCGTGGGGCAATCCAAAAGAGGTGACCGGACTCCAAACCTGCGTCCGAGACCTGGTGGCCAAGAAGGTTAAACTTGTCAACATGGTCCAGGTCATGCTCTTACGCCTGATCCTCCCGTGTCAATGACGGGACTTCAATTTGTGGGAGTACGACCCGGCCCGGCACCAGACTCTATCCCGACTCTTTGAAACGAAGCACGAGGACGCCTGGAAGGTGCTTTTCAAAAGCTCCGAGGTCTCCCCTCCCGTCACCGAGGATCGCGGGTTCTGCGCCCAACGTCAAGCCTCCGAAGTAAGCTTACCTTTAGTCCCTTACAGGATATCCGCATTTCACAGTGTGACCTTATGTGGGATCTAAACTCCCGTTCCTTTGACAGGATTGGAAGAGGACATCCGGACAGTTTGACTATCCGGCCCCTTTGCCCGAAGGCCCAGTAGACGCACACTTAGCGAAGCTACTGATTCCGGCACCTCATGTGGTGCCGGAGAAGAAGGCCAAGGAGAAGGCCACGGGGGCCCGAAGGAGTTCCCGGCGCTCGGTGTCGTCGGATTTGCCCGACGGCTCCAACGCGCCCTCCGCCTCCAAAGATGAGGAGGAGGAAGAAGAAGATGCCTCTCCCCCTCCAGCGGGGGGACAAAAGAAGAGAAAGGCCGCCCCAACTGGGGAAGCCGGAGGGTCCAAGAAGGGGAAGCCCCCTCTGCCGGACTACGCCCCCGACGCCGAAGACGGCGAGGAGGACTGGCCATCCAGGGTCAAGCCTCTGGCAAAGTCGTAAGTGTCCGGCTACCCGAATGAATTATTGCACTCCTTTATTATTTGATAGCTTCTAACACCGAAGCTAATCATGCAGTCCGCCCAGAGCTCAGCTCGGTGATTCGTTGAGCCGTTCTCAGAATTCGTCGGATGTGAATAGCGCTTCACTTCCGACGGCCTCCTCCCCTCTCCCTACAGACGGCGCGGAGGTGGAGTCCTGTAGGGGACAAAACCAGGAGGAGGTCGTCCTGGAAGCGCCGCAAGGCGACCTTCCGGACTCCCGGCCCAAAGGGGGTAAAGGCCCAGAGGGATCTAAGTCCGGCCCTGGGCCGGACACTGCTCCGGAACCATTAGTGGTTCCAGAGCCCGACAGGCGGCGCCTTCACAAGAAGGGCAAGTCCGCGATGCTGGCGACTTCCGTCCACCCGGAGGCGCCGGACAATTTGCTGGAGGCGCTCAACGGCGCCTCTATCGACAAAGAACACCGCACTGTTATGAGTGCGGTGATTCAGAAGGTTCAGTCCGCCAAGAGCGGGCTGACGGAAGCCTGCACAAGCCTGTTAACGGGCTTTGAGGTATGTGTTCAAAAACATATATAAAAAATGTTACCGCATAGACAGTAGCCCCTCATGCTTAGTTCGGTGTTCGGAAAGAAAAGCCGAACTGAGTATCTTGAAAGATATACGCAGGAGTCTAATAGAAATATGTTAATATGGGAATGCAGGCTACGCTGCTGACCTCTGCCGCACTGACTACGGAGGTCAATGCCTTGAAGGAAAGCCTCGAGCGGTCCAAGAGCGAGCTCGGCCATGCCAAGAAGCAGCTCGAGGATAAAGAGGGTACGTAGTACCTCCTGTAAATGTATATAGAAATACTTGGTTGCATAATAATAATAACAGGACCAACGTTAATGTTGCAGGAGCCACGACCGAGGTGGCGACCCTGAAAGAGGCGGTCTCCAAGGCCGAAAAGAGTGCGGCCGTGGAGCGCGCCGAGCGAGAGAAGCAGGAGGCGCGGGTGGCGGAGGTGCGGCAAGAGCTCCAGGCTCTCGTGGAAAAACACGAGGGTTTGGAGCGTGACTCGAAGACTCGAGAGTCTGAACTTGCCTTGGCTCTTGAGAGTGCCAAGACCACTAAGGCCGAAGCACAGAAGGCCCTTCAGGAGATCGAGGCGATGAAGAAGATAGCGGCAGGTAAGGCATTCTTTATGCAAAGCAAAAATATAAAACTTAATTATCTGCTACTTACCCAAATCCGGAGCTCTCCAGGAGCGTTCGCCAATCTACCCCGTAGTGTGTCTGATGCCGCCGCATACTACCGAGCCAAAGAGGGGAGCTTGACGGAAAAAGTGTTCTGGTCTTAGTATGCTGAGGCCGAATATCCGGTGCCCCTGAGCGACCAGCTGAAGCAGCTGGTTGAGCTCCACAAGGTGGCCGAACAGGCCATGAAGGGCCTTATAGCTCGGCTGTGGCCTGGAGAAGTCATGCCTGGGAGCTACTTCGGTCTGGTGCGGCGGATGGTGGATGCGTGTCTGTGGATTGAGGTCATCAAGCGCTCCGTTTGCATTGAAGGTGCCCGTCGGGCCCTTGCCCGTGCTAAGGTGCACCGGGGCAAGCTAGACGTGGAGAGGCTGTTGACGGACGCGCCACCGCCGGGCAAGGAGTATCGTATGCCCAAGATGTATTATAATGGCATTCTGAAGGGTGCCTGCTGCATGGCGGATGAGTGTTCCAAAGATGTAATTTTTGAGTAAACTCGCATTTGTTATCCTGTACGCTGAAGCTTTGTTCATATGCGTTAAGCAATGCTTGTTAATTTAAAATATTACCTTCTGTGCGGTCGTTTATCAAATCTGAGAGATGCAAGTCGTCGGCTTCCACCCCCATGCCACGAGTGTTGGGGTGTTCGGGATAAACCTGAGCGCTCTTGTTCCCATTCTTGGGTCTGTCTAGGGAGGCGTTCAGCACAACGAACTAGGCCGTCGGACTTATAATGCTTTATCACTCTCACTTAGCCATAGAATTCTATAATTTTACGGTGAAGCCCCTAGTATTCAGAAGACCGAGTTCGGGGTGCTATCCATGCCTAGGCCGGATAAGTCCGGTTCTTCGCTTGAAGCGGCATAAGTCTATAAGGACTCGAAAAAACCTCGCGATCAGTGACCGGTCTCTCGCACTATCATGACAGTCAGTTTTAGCTTTCTCTACTGAGGTGTTAACCCAGCTCAACTGGGGCACAATCGCAGTAGTTCTCCCAGCGCTACCTTAGCCAACAATGCGGAACGTAAGGTACCAAAACATGGGAGCCGAGCAAACCCAACTATTGACCAAAGACATGATTCAGAGCCGATGCATATAGTGCTATAAGTTCGGGGTGCCGCACTTGTTAGAGTGTTCGGTCTTCTCACACCATGTTATGGGGTGTTGTAAGCCCCTGGTGTATTATCCGTACCAAAGTGTACAGTTGCATAGTGTCATGACTGAACATATTTGCATATATAAAAATATATAAGTACAATAATAGGTAAGAGCTATATATTGTTCATTAAAAAAAGGCTGTTGCGAAAGCAAAATGATACAAAGAGTGCGGTAAGCAAGAGATGGGAGTATTTGACATATTCCCCTTCAGGGGCAAGCTGCAGGATTGTAAGAGAAACAGGTATTAAACTCGTTATAGAGACCACCTTGACTTTTGACGTAGCTTGCTTCCTCCCTGGCTATTGCATCGTTGGTTCGGCGATAGTATTGCCGGACAGGCCTTCCGAATAGTTGGGTCCTGAAAGTGTGTGAAGAAAGGAAAACGGTGAAATAGGGAGCCCCCTAGTGCGGTTAAGCCGCATTCTGGGCGTGCCGTTGTTGTGCCACTCCCCTTATGCCCATGGTATCTCTAAGGCGTAATTATGTATGCGTGGTACCAGCATTGCCGTTTGGCGGGGGCTGGGGTCGGGGCCGCACTGCTATGCTTGCTCGGAACGTGCCAGCTGGATTTGTTGTAGGTTACTTCGGGCTCGCTTGACGTTGTCCGGACGTTTGGCGCCTAGATTGGAGAACTGCCTTGAGAGGCTACTCTGTACTTCTGCCGCCAGGGCCGCCGTGTGCTCCTCCGTTCGGAGAGAGCGTTCGGTGTTTCCATTTACCGTGATGACTCCGCGAGGTCCTGGCATCTTGAGCTTGAGATATGCGTAGTGCGGCACTGCATTGAATTTTGCAAATCCGGTTCGTCCGAGCAGGGCGTGATAGCCGCTGCGGAATGGGACTATGTCGAAGATTAACTCCTCACTCCGGAAGTTATCCGGTGATCCGAAGACCACCTCGAGTGTGACCGAGCCTGTACAGCTGGCTTCTACCCCTGGTATGACACCTTTGAAGGTTGTCTTTGTGGGTTTAATCCTTGAACGATCGATGCCCATTTTTCGCACTGTGTCATAGGAAAGTAGGTTCAGGCTACTGCCGCCGTCCATTAGGACTCTGGTAAGGTGAAATCCGTCGATTATTGGGTCTAGGACCAGTGCGGCGAATCCGCCGTGACGGATGCTGGTGGGATGGTCCCGTCAATCGAAAGTGATCGGGTAGGAGGACCATGGGTTGAACTTTGGGGCGACTGGCTCCAGCGCATAGACGTCCTTGAGAGCACGCTTCCGCTCCCTTTTGGGGATGTGGGTTGCGTATATCATATTCACTGTCCGAACTTGCGGGGGAAATCCCTTCTGTCCTTTGTTGTTCGGCAGCCGGGGCCCCTCCTCTCTCATCGCTATGTAGCCCCTTGTCTCTGGTCTCGGCGCTTATCTTGCCTGCCTGCTTGAACACCCAACAATCCCTATTGGTGTGATTGGATGGCTGTTCGGGGGTGCCATGTATCTGGCACGAGCGATCAAGTATCCGGTCTAAGCTGGATGGGCCCTGAGGGTTTCGTTTGAATGGCCTCTTCCGCTGATCCGGTTTAGAGCCTCTTAATCCGGCATTGACTGTCGTATCTTCAGTATTGTTACCGTTAATGCGGCGCTTATGCTTGTTGCGGCGTGACCTGCCGTTGTTATGAAGGAAATATGCCCTAGAGGCAATAATAAAGTTGTTATTTATTTCCTTATATCATGATAAATGTTTATTATTCATGCTAGAATTGTATTAACCGGAAACATAATACATGTGTGAATACATAGACAAACATAGTGTCACTAGTATGCCTCTACTTGACTAGCTCGTTTATCAAAGATGGTTATGTTTCCTAGCCATGGACAAATGAGTTGTCATTTGATTAATGGGATCACATCATTATGAGAATGATGTGATTGACATGACCCATTCCGTTAGCCTAGCACTTGATCCTTTAGTATATTGCTATTGCTTTCTTCATGAATTATACATGTTCCTGTAACTATGAGATTATGCAACTCCCGTTTACCGGAGGAACACTTTGGGTGCTACCAAACGTCACAACGTAACTAGGTGATTATAAAGGAGTACTAAAGGTGTCTCCAAAGGTACATGTTGGGTTGGCGTATTTTGAGATTAGGTTTTGTCACTCTGATTGTCGGAGAGGTATCTCTAGGCCCTCTCGGTAATGCACATCACTATAAGCCTTGCAAGCAATGTAGCTAATGAGTTAGTTACAGAATGATGCATTACGTAACGAGTAAAGAGACTTTCCGGTAACGAGATTGAACTAGGTATTACATACCGATGATCGAATCTCGGGGAAGTAACATACCGATGACAAAGGGAACAACATATGTTGTTATGTGGTTTGACCGATAAAGATCTTCGTAGAATATGTACGAGCCAATATGAGCATCCAGGTTCCGCTATTGGTTATTGACCGAGAATAGTTCTAGGTCATGTCTACATAGTTCTCGAACCCGTAGGGTCCGCACGCTTAACGTTACGATGACAGTTTTATTATGAGTTTATATATTTTGATGTACCGAAGGTTGTTCGGAGTCCCGGATGTGATCCAGGACATGACGAGGAGTCTCGAAATGGTCGAGACATAAAATTGATATATTAGAAGCCTATATTTGGATATCAGAAGCATTCCGGGAGAAACCGGGATTTTTCCGGAGTATCGGGGGGTTACCGGAACCCCCCCGAGATTTATTGGGCCTACACGGGCCATGAGGGAGAAGAGGAGGGCCGGCCAGGGCAGGCCGCACGCCCCCTCTCACCCTAGTCCGAATAGGACAAGGAGGGGGGCGGCGCCCCCCTTTCCTCTTTCCCCTCCCCCCTTTCCTTCTCCACCAAGGGAAGAGGGGGGAGTCCTACTCCCAGTGGGAGTAGGACTCTTCCAGGCGCAACCCTTGGGGGCCAGCTGCACCTCCCCCTCCCTCCTTTATATACGGGGGCAGGGGCACCCTAGAACACACAAGTCGATCTACGTGATTGTGCCTTAGCCGTGTGCGGTGCCCCCCTCCACCATATTCCACCTCGGTCATATCGTCGCGGAGTTTAGGCGAAGCCCTGCGCCGGTAGAACATCATCATCGTCACCATGCTGTCGTGCTGACGGAACTCATCCCCGACACTTTGCTGGATCGGAGTCCGGGGATCGTCATCGAGCTGAACGTGTGCTGAACTTGGAGGTGCCGTACATTCGGTACTTGGATCAGTCGGATCGTGAAGACGTACAACTACATCAACCACGTTGTCATAACGCTTCCGCTTACGGTCTACGAGGGTACATGGACATTACTCTCCCCTCTCGTTGCTATGCATCACCATGATCTTGCGTGTGCATAGGAATTTTTTTTGAAATTACTACGTTCCCCAACAGTGGCATCTGGGCCAGGTTTTATGCGTAGATGTCATATGCACGAGTAGAACACAAGTGAGTTGTGGGTGATACAAGTCATACTGCTTACCAGCATGTCATAGTTTGGCTCAGCGGTATTGTGAGATGAAGCGGCCCGGACCGACATTACGCGTACGCTTACGCGAGACTTGTTTCACCGTTACGAGCACTCGTGCTTAAAGGTGACTGGTGGGTGTCTATCTCTCTCACTTTAGCTGAGTCAAGTGTGGCTACGCCCGGTCCTTGCGAAGGTTAACACAGCATTAACTTGACGAACTATCATTGTGGTTTTGATGCGTAGGTAAGAACGGTTCTTGCTAAGCCCGTAGCAGCCACGTAAAATTTGCAACAACAAAGTAGAGGACGTCTAACTTGTTTTTGTAGGGCATGTTGTGATGTGATATGGTCAAGACGTGATGCTATATTTTATTGTATGAGATGATCATGTTTTGTAACCGAAGTTATCGGCAACTCGCAGGAGCCATATGGTTGTCGCTTTATTGTATGAAATGCAAATGCCCTATAATTGCTTTACTTTATCACTAAGCAGTAGCGATAGTCGTAGAAGCAATAGATGGCGTAATGACAATGATGCTACGATGGAGATCAAGGTGTCGCGCCGGTGATGATGGTGATCAAGACGGTGCTTCGGAGATGGAGATCACAAGCACAAGATGATGATGGCCATATCATATCACTTATATTGATTGCATGTGATGTTTATCCTTTATGCATCTTATCTTGCTTTGATTGATGGTAGCATTTTAAGATGATCTCTCACTAAATTATCAAGAAGTGTTCTCCCTGAGTATGCACCGTTGCGAAAGTTCTTCGTGCTGAGACACCACGTGATGATCGGGTGTGATAGACTCTACGTTCAAATACAACGGGTGCAAAACAGTTGCGCACGCGGAATACTTAGGTTACACTCGACGAGCCTAGCATATAACAGATATGGCCTCGGAACAAGGAGACCGAAAGGTCGAACGTGAATCATATAGTAGATATGATCAACATAGTGATGTTCACCATTGAAACTACTCCATCTCACGTGATGATCGAACATGGTTTAGTTGATTTGTATCACGTGATCACTTAGATGACTAGAGAGATGTCTGTCTAAGTGGGAGTTCTTAAGTAATATGATTAATTGAACTTAAATTTATCATGAACTTAGTACCTGGTAGTATTTTGCAAATTATGTTGTAGATCAATAGCTTGTGTTGTTGCTTTCATATGTTTATTTTGATATGTTCCTAGAGAAAATTGTGTTGAAAGATGTTAGTAGCAATGATGCGGATTGGATCCGTGATCTGAGGTTTATCCTCATTGCTGCACAGAAGAATTATGTCCTTAATGCACCGCTAGGTGACAGACCTATTGCAGGAGCAGATGCAGACGTTATGAACGTTTGACTAGCTCAATATGATGACTACTTGACAGTTTTGTGCACCATGCTTTATGGCTTAGAATCGGGACTTCAAAAACGTTTTGAACGTCATGGACCATATGAGATGTTCCAGGAGTTGAAGTTAATATTTCAAGCAAATACCCGAGTTGAGAGATATGAAGTCTCCAACAAGTTCTATAGCTAAAAGATGGAGGAGAATCGCTCAACTAGTGAGCATGTGCTCAGATTGTCTGGGTACTACAATCGCTTGAATCAAGTAGGAGTTAATCTTCCAGATAAGATAGTGATTGACAGAATTCTCTAGTCACCACCACCAAGTTAGTAGAACTTCGTGATGAACTATAATGCAAGGGATGACGAAAACGATTCCCGAGCTCTTCGTGATGCTGAAATTGACGAAGGTAGAAATCAAAGAAAAACATCAAAGTGTTGATGGTGGACAAGACCACTAGTTTCAAGATAAAGGGCAAAGGGAAGAAGGGGAACTTCATGAAGAACAGCAAGCAAGTTGCTACTCAAGTGAAGAAACCCAAGTCTGGACCTAAGCCTAAGACTAAGTGATTACACTGCAAAGGAAATGGTCACTGGAAGCGGAAATGCCCTGAATATTTGGTGGATAAGAAGGATGGCAAAGTGAACAACGGTATATTTGATATATAGGTTATTGATGTGTGCCTTACTAGTGTTTATAGTAGCCCCTGAGTATTTGATACTTGTTCGGTTGCTAAGATTAGTAACTCGAAACAGGAGTTACAGAATAAACAAAGACTAGTTGAAGGGGAAGTGACGATGAGTGTTGGAAGTAGTTCCAAGATTGATATGATCATCATCGCACACTCCCTATACTTTCGCGATTAGTGTTAAACCTAAATAAATGTTATTTGGCGTTTGCGTTGAGCATGAATATGATTTGATCATGTTTATCGCAATACAGTTATTCATTTGAAGTTTAACAATAATTGTTATTCTGTTTACATGAATAAGACCTTCGATGGTTACACACCCAATGAAAATAGTTTGTTGGATCTCGATCGTAGTGATACACATATTCATAATATTGATGCCAAAAGATGCAAAGTTAATAATGATAGTGCAACTTATTTGTGGCACTGCCGTTTGGGTCATATCGGTGTAAAGCGCATGAAGAAACTCCATAAAGATGGATTTTCGGAATCACTTGGTTATGAATCATTTGATGCTTGCGAACCATGCCTTTTGGGCAAGATGACTAAAACTCCGTTCCCCGGAACAATGGAATGAGCTACTGACTTATTGGAAATAATACATACCGATGTATGCGATCCGATGAGTGTTAAGGCTCGCGGCGTGTATCGTTATTTTCTGACCTTCACAGATGATCTGAGCAGATATGGGTATATCTACTTGGTGAAACATAAGTCTGAAACATTTGAAAAGTTCAAAGAATTTCAGAGTGAAGTGGAAAAATCATCGTAACAAGAAAATAAAGTTTTTGCGATCTGATCGCGGAGATGAATATTTGAGTTACGAGTTTGGTCTTCAATTAAAACAATATGGAATAGTTTCACAGCTCACGCCACCTGGAACACCACAACGTTATGGTGTGTCCGAATGTCGTAACCGCACTTTATTGGATATGGTGCGACTATGATGTCTCTTACTGATTTACCACTATTGTTTTGGGGTTATGCATAAGAGACAGCTGCATTCACGTTAAAAGGGCACCATCTAAATCCGTTGAGACGACACCATATGAACTGTGGTTTAGCAAGAAACCCAAGTTGTTGTTTCTTAAAGTTTGGGGCTGCGATGTTTATGTGAAAAAGTTTCATCCTGATAAGCTCAAACCCAAATTGGAGAAGTGCGTCTTCATAGAATACCCAAAGGAAACTGTTGGGTACACCTTCTATCATAGATCTGAAGGCAAGATATTCGTTGCTAAAAATGGATCCTTTCTAGAGAAGGAGTTTCTCTCGAAAGAAGTGAGTGGGAGGAAAGTAGAGCTTGATAAGGTAATTTGTACCTTCTCCTGAATTGGAAAGTAGTTCATCACAGAAATCAGCTCTAGTGATTCCTACACCAATTAGTGAGGAAGCTAATGATAATGATCATGAATCTTCAGATCAAGTTACTACTGAACTTTGTAGATCTTCCAAATTAAGATCCGCACCAGAGTGGTACGGTAATCCTATTGTAGAAATCATTTTAGTAGACCATGATGAACCTACGAACTATGAGGAAGCGATGATGAGCTCAGATTCCGCAAAATAGCTTGAGGTCATGAAATCTGAGATGGGATCCATGTATGAGAACAAAGTGTGGACTTTGGTGGAGTTTCCCGATCGGCAAGCCATATTGTATAAATGGATCTTCAAGAGGAAGATAGATGCTGATAGTAGTGTTACTATCTACAAAGCTCGACTTGTTGCAAAAGGTTTTCAACAAGTTCAAGGTGTTGAATACGATGAGATTTTCTCACTCGCAACGATGCTTCAGTCTGTCCGAATCATGTTAGCAATTGCCACATTTTATGAAATCTGGCAAATGGATGTCAAAACTGCATTCCTTAATGGATTTATTAAATAAGAGTTGCATATGATGCAACCAGAAGGTTTTGTCAATCCTAAAGGTGCTAACAAAGTGTGCAAGCTCCAGCGATCCATTTATGGACTGGTGCAAGCCTCTCGGAGTTGGAATATACGCTTTGATGAGTTAATCAAAGCATATGGTTTTATACAGACTTTTTGAGAAGCATGCATTTACAAGAAAGTGAGTGGGAGCTCTGTAGCATTTCTAATATTATATGTGGATGACATATTGTTGATTGGAAATGATATAGAAATTCTGGATAGCATGAAAGGATACTTGAATAAGAGTTTTTCAAAGCAAGACCTTGGTGAAGCTGCTTACACATTGAGAATCAAGATCTATATAGATAGATCAAGACGCTTGATAAGATTTTTCAATGAGTACATACCTTGATAAAATTTTGAAATAGTTCAAAATGGAATAGTCAAAGAAGGAGTTCTTGCCTGTGATGCAAAGGTGTGAAGTTGAGTAAGACTCAAGACCCGACCATGGCAGAAAATAGAAAGAGAATGAAAAGTCATTCCCTATGCCTCAGTCATAGGTTCTATAAAGTATGCTATGATGTATACCAGACCTATTGTATACCTTGCTCTGAGTTTGGCAAAGGAATACAATTTTGATCTAATAGTAGATCACTGGACAACGGTCAAGAATATCCTTAGTGAGGACTAAGGAGATGTTTCTCGATTATGGAGGTGATAAAAGAGTTCGTTGTAAAAGTTACATCGGTGCAAACTTTTACACCAATCCAGATGACTCTAAGTCTCAATCTGGATACATATTGAAAGTGGGAGCAATCAGCTAGAGTAGCTCCGTGCAGAGCATTGTAGACATAGAATATTTGCAAAATACATACGGCTCTGAATGTGACAGACCCGTTGACTAAACTCCTCTCACGAGCAAAACATGATCATACCTTAGTACTCTTTTGGGTGTTAATCACATAGCGATGTGAACTAGATCATTGACTCTAGTAAAGCCTTTCGGTGTTGATCACATGACGATGTGAACTATGGGTGTTAATCACATATAGATGTGAATATTGGTGTTGAATCACATGATGATGTGAACTAGATTATTGACTCTAGTGCAAGTGGGAGACTGAAGGAAATATGCCCTAGAGGCAATAATAAAGTTATTATTTATTTCCTTATATCATGATAAATGTTTATTATTCATGCTAGAATTGTATTAACCGGAAACATAATACATGTGTGAATACATAGACAAACATAGTGTCAGTAGTATGCCTCTACTTGACTAACTCGTTTATCAAAGATGGTTATGTTTCCTAGCCATGGACAAATGAGTTGTCATTTGATTAATGGGATCACATCATTAGGAGAACGATGTGATTGACATGACCCATTCCGTTAGCTTAGCACTTGATCGTTTAGTATATTGCTATTGCTTTCTTCATGACTTATACATGTTCCTGTAACTATGAGATTATGCAACTCCCGTTTACCGGAGGAACACTTTGGGTGCTACCAAACGTCACAACGTAACTGGGTGATTATAAAGGAGTACTACAGGTGTCTCCAAAGGTACATGTTGGGTTGGCGTATTTCGAGATTAGGTTTTGTCACTCCGATTGTCGGAGAGGTATCTCTGGGCCCTCTCGGTAATGCACATCACTATAAGCCTTGCAAGCAATGTAGCTAATGAGTTAGTTACGGAATGATGCATTACGTAGCGAGTAAAGACACTTGCCGATAACGAGATTGAACTAGGTATGATATACCGACGATCGAATCTCGGGGAAGTAACATACCGATGATAAAGGGAACAACGTATGTTGTTATGCGGTTTGACTGATAAAGATCTTCGTAGAATATGTAGGAGCCAATATGAGCATCCAGGTTCCGCTATTGGTTATTGACCGAGAATAGTTCTAGGTCATGTCTACATAGTTCTCGAACCTGTAGGGTCCACACGCTTAACGTTACGATGACAGTTTTATTATGAGTTTATATATTTTGATGTACCGAAGGTTGTTCGGAGTCCCGGATGTGATCCAGGACATGACGAGGAGTCTTGAAATGGTCGAGACATAAAGATTGATATATTGGAAGCCTATATTTGGATATCGGAAACGTTCCGGGAGAAACCGGGATTTTTCCGGAGTACCGGGGGGTTACCGGAGCCCCCCGGGGGTTATTGGGCCTACATGGGCCATGAGGGAGAAGAGGAGGGCCGGCCAGGGCAGGCCGCGCGCCCCCTCTCCCCCTAGTCCGAATAGGACAAGGAGGGGGGGGGCGGTGCCCCCCTTTCCTCTTTCCCCTCCCCCTTTCCTTCTCCAACAAGGCAAGTGGGGGGAGTCCTACTCCCGGTGGGAGTAGGACTCCTCCAGGCGCACCCCTCGGGGGCCGGCCGCACCTCCCCCTCCCTCCTTTATATACGGGGGCAGGGGGGCACCCTAGAACACACAAATTGATCTACGTGATCGTTCCTTAGCCGTGTGCGGTGCCCCCCTCCACCATATTCCAGCTCAGTCATATCGTCACGGAGTTTAGGCGAAGCCCTTCGCCGGTAGAACATCATCATCGTCACCATGCCGTCGTGCTGACGGAACTCATCCCCGACACTTTGCTAGATCGGAGTCCAGGGATCGTCATCGAGCTGAATGTGTGCTGAACTCGGAGGTGCCGTACGTTCGGTACTTGGATCGGTCGGATCGTGAAGACGTACGACTACATCAACCGCGTTGTCATAACGCTTCCGCTTACGGTCGACGAGGGTATGTGGACATTACTCTCCCCTCTCGTTGCTATGCATCAACATGATCTTGCGTGTGTGTAGGATTTTTTTTGAAATTACTACGTTCCCCAACATGTTATCCTTAGTAGCCGAATTGCTGGGGCTCTTGCTTATGTTATTGCTACGAGCTAGCCAGCTGTCTTCTCTCAGGCAGAAGCGGGTCATGAGTGTCGTGAGGGATGCCATAGACTTCGGCTTTTCCTGTCCTAGGTGCCGGGCAAGCCATTCGTCTCGGATGTTGTGCCTCAAGGCTGCGAGAGCCTCGGCGTCCGGACAATCGACTATTTGGTTTTTCTTTGTCAGGAACTGTGTCCAGAATTGTCTGGCCGATTCCTTTGGTTGCTGGATTATGTGGCTTAGGTCATCGGCGTCTGGTGGTCGCACATATGTGCCCTGGAAGTTGTCAAGGAATGCGGATTCCAGGTCCTCCCAACAACTGATTGACTCAGCTGTCAGGCTATTAAGCCAATGCCATGCTGGTCCTTTAAACTTGAGCGGGAGGTATTTGATGGCGTGTTGATCATTGCCACGGGCCATGTGGATGTGAAGGAGATAATCCTGGATCCATACTGCAGGATCTGTTGTGCCATCGTATGATTCGATGTTTACGGGTTTGAAGCCCTCGGGGATTTGATGATCCATTACTTCGTCTGTGAAGCATAGTGGGTGTGCGGCGCCCCTGTACCGAGCTATATCGCGACGTAGCTCGGACGAGCTTGGTCTATTGTATTCGGCCGGCCCGTACTTATTATGTCCGGCGTGACGGCTAGCGTCACGTGAAGCGGGGCGCCCATGCAATCCATAGATCGATCTTGTTTGCCTTGCCTTATTCTCCAAGATGTCTCGCCGGTCTGTTACGTCTCCCCGTACTCTGGTATGTTTTGAGCGGTGTCGGGGTGCGGCTTGGGTCGAGGGCCTGAAGGCCTCTCTATTGCGGCCACGGGGTGGCCGATCGGGCGCATTGTACGCTGGTGATGTAGGTTTAGTTGCTTCCTCCTCAAGTTGGGGAAGCAGCCTGCGCTTCGAGTAGCTCTTGGATGGGCGTTCTAGTTTATACTCTTCGGCCGCCAGGACTTCAGTCCACCTATCGGCTAGCAAGTCTTGGTCAGCTCTA
The DNA here is from genome assembly GCA_963921465.1 of Triticum timopheevii. Lineage (NCBI taxonomy): Eukaryota > Viridiplantae > Streptophyta > Magnoliopsida > Poales > Poaceae > Triticum > Triticum timopheevii. The sequence goes on from OY997271.1 coordinate 92,298,998, forward strand.
AGCTGCTGCTGTTTCTTCTTGAGGCTGCTTGCCATGGCTACGAGTCTGCGTTTGAAACGCTCTTGCTCGACGGGATCTTCTGGCACGACGAATTCATCGTCGTCGAGGCTTGCCTCGTCTTCGGAGGAAGGCATGTAATTGTCGTCCTCATCCTCTTTGTCGGCCGCTCTCTCACGAGGGCTGGCTCCTTCGTTCTCCTGCACCGAATCTTGCTGGAGGGGGTTGTCTTCGGCAGTGTCCGGCGTATTGTTATCTCCGGTGCCGGAATTGCCGTTTTTGCTTTGGCGGGACTTAGAGCGGCGCCGCTGACGTCGACGCATGGGTTGCTTCTTGGAGGGGTCATCCTCCGTTTTCTCCTCGCCATCCCCTGCTTTAGGGGTGTCCACCATGTATATGTCATATGATGAGGTGGCTTTCCAGTTCCCTATAGGCACTGGTTCTTGACCGTCTCCTTCATCGGCGTCCATGCCGTCGATGTGTTCGGAGTCGAAGTCGAGCATGTCGGTTAAATCGTCGACTGTGGCTACAAAGTGGGTGGTGGGCGGGCTACGAATTTCTTCGTCATCCGTATCCCAACCGCGTTGGCCGTAGTCCGGCCAAGGCTCTCCTGACAAAGAGAGGGACTGTAACGAATTCAGGATGTTGCCGAAAGGTGAGTGCTGAAAGACATCCACGGTGGTGAACTCCATGACCGGAGCCCAATCGGGCTTAATCGGAAGAGTGCAGGGTTTACGGAGTCCGGATCAGAGTCCGGCACCTTGGAGTCATGGGCCTTGCGAGGGACTAAGCTGGTATCCGGCTCTATCGCCGTCGAGATTGCAGTTTCCGGGGTGGCGTCTAACCGTCCATCCCCGACTGGTGTAGTGGGCTCCGAGTTAATGGTCGGAGCGGACACCGGAGCGACGCTCTGGGCGCTGTCCGATGATAGAGCTAAATCGTGCCCATCACGACGGTGCGGCGCGCCCGGTTGTGGCTCGAATCCGTCGAAGATCAAGTCCCCACGGATGTCGGCCGTGTAGTTCAAGCTTCCAAACCTAACCTGATGGCCAGGGGCGTAGCTCTCGATATGCTCCAGATGGCCGAACGAGTCAGGCCGCAGTGCGAAGCCGCCGAATACGAAGATCTGTCTAGGGAGAAAAGTCTCATCCCGGACCGCATCGCGATTGATGAGCAAAGAAGCCATCGGGCCTAAAAGGCGACGACACAGAGGAACTCTCAATGAAAGCACCAATGTCGGTGTCAAAACCGGCGGATCTTGGGTAGGGGGTCTCGAACTATGTGTCTAGGTGGATGGTAACAGGAGACAAGGGACATGATGTTTTTACCCAGGTTCAGGCCCTCTCGATGGAGGTAAAACCCTACTCCTGCTTGATTAATATTGATTATATGGGTAGTACAAGAGTAGATCTACCACGAGATCGGAGTGGCTAAACCCTAGAATCTAGCCTATGGTCTGATTGTTGTTCGTCCTACAGACTAAAACTCTCCGGTTTATATAGACACCGGAGAGGGCTAGGGTTACAAAGAGTCGGTTACAATGGGAGGAGATCTTCATATCGTATCGCCAAGCTTGTCTTCCACACCAAGGAAAGTCCCATCCAGATACAGGACGGAGTCTTCAATCTTGTATCTTCATAGTCCGGGAGTCCGGCCAAAGGTCATAGTCTGGCCATCCGGACACCCCCTAATCCAGGACTCCCTCACCCGTGTACTACCTAAGCGAGGTGTTGTCAGCCTCGAAGCAGAACTACCCCCACTACCAGAAGATGTGATATAGTGTGTACTTTGCTGCCAAGAAGCTGAAGCCATACTTTCAAGAGCACCCCATCACAGTTATCTGCACTGCCCTGCTTGCCGACATCATGGGCAGCCGAGATGCTTCTGGCCGGGTGGCCAAATGGGCCGTTGAGCTGACCCCATATACCATCTTCTACTAGCCGTGCAACACCATCAAGTCCGAAGTGCTGGCCGACTTCCTCGTCGACTGGGCCGAGACCCAGTACCTGCACACTGGTCTAGGAACCAAGATGCACACCTGTCTGGGAGCCGGCATCGTCGTCACCTCTCCAAAAGGAGACAAGCTCAGATACACACTGCAAATATACTTCACCGCCTCCAACAATGTGGCCGAATAGGCGCTCGTACATGGGCTCCGGTTGGCCAAAGAACTCGGCATCCGCCGGATCTTGTGCTACGGCGACTCGAATTTGGTGGTCCAACAGTCGTCCGGCGACTGGGATGCCAAAGATGCAGACATGGCAAGCTACCGCTTCCTTGTCCAGCAACTCAGCGGATATTTCTAAGGGTGTGAGTTCCTTCATGTGCCATGGGCCGTCAACGAGCAAGCCGATGCCTTGGTATGAATCGGCTCCACCCGGCAAACCATACCAGCCGACGTCTCCCTTCAGCACCTCCTCAAGCCGTCCATCAAGCCTTTTGCTAGAATCAGACTACATCTTTGTGCCGGCTGATCCAGGAACAGTCGGATCTGACTTGGGGACATCACCAGTCTGCTCAAGGGCTTCGATAGGCGGCTCGGGGACTGCTGCAGCTGCACCCGGTGTCAGTGTCAAAACTGGCGGATCTTGGGTAGGGGGTCCCGAACTGTGCGTCTAAGGCTAATGGTAATAGGAATCTGGGGACACGATGTTTACACACGTTCGGGCCCTCTCGATGGAGGTAATACCCTACTTCCTGCTTGATTGATCTTGATGATATGAATATTACAAGAGTTGATCTACCACGAGATCAGAGAGGCCAAACCCTAGAATCTAGCCTACGGTATGATTGTTGTTTTTTCCTACGGACTAAACCCTCCGGTTTATATAGACACCAGAGGGGGCTAGGGTTACACAGAGTTGGTTACAGAGAAGGAGACTGCAGCAGTCGGCCTGGGGACTTCAACGACACAACAGGCGGTAGCCAACCCCAACCCACCACCTCCCAACCCAACCGCCCTGGTTGCAGTGGCCGTGTTAGCAGTAGAATAAGTCGCAGCTCCATCCTGGGCGCATCCCATCCTCAACTTCTTGGTAAACAGAGAGCTGCTAACTGATGAGATCTAGGCCCGGCAAGTCCAGCGCCGGTCAGGAACCTACATGATAGTAAACAGAGAGCTCGTCAGATGTAGCGTGACTGGAGTCTTCCAGCGCTGCGTTGAGCTGGAGAAAGGCATGGCGATCCTCAAAGACATACATCAAGGCGAGTGCGGCCACCATGCGGCCTCAAGATAACTTGTCGCCAAAGCTTTCCGCCATGGTTTTTTCTAGCCGACTACTTTGGACGATGCCAAAGACCTGGTCAAGCATTGCAAAGGGTGCCAAGTATTCAGCTCCAAGCAACATATGTCGACTTCAGCACTCAAGACCACTCCCCTCACCTAGCACTTTGTCGTCTGGGGGCTGGATATGGTGGGTCCATTCAAGACGGCGTGAGGTGGCATGACTCATTTGCTTGTCGCCATCGACAAATTCACCAAGTGGATTGAAGCCAAGCCAATCAAGAAGCTGAATGGGCCGACTGTTGTGACCTTCATCGCAGACATCACCGTCCGGTATGGCATACCACACAACATCATCACCAACAATGGCACAAATTTTCCCAAAGGAGCATTGGCCCGTTTCTGTGCGACGCAGGGCATCCGACTGGACTTAGCGTCCGTTTCCCATCCGCAGTCGAATGACCAAGTCGAGCGAGAAAATGGCCTCATCCTCTCTGGCATCAAGCCCCGACTAGTAAAGCCACTGGAACATTCGGCCGGCTGCTAGATCGATGAGCTGCCAGCCGTCCTCTGGAGTCTGCACACCACTCCGAGCAAGTCAAACGGCTTCACTCTCTTATTCCTTGTATATCATGCCGAGGCTGTCATCCCAACTGACATCGAGTTCGACTGACCTCGCATCACCATGTACACGGAGGCGGAGGCAAAGGAAGCACGAGAAGACGACGTCGATCTGCTGGAAGAGGGCCGACTGTTAGCCCTCAACTGGTCTGCCATCTACTAGCAGAGTCTGCGCCTCTACCACAGTCGGAAGGTCAAGCCAAGATCCTTCCAAGAGGGAGACCTTGTGCTCCGGCTGATCTAGTGAACAGCCGGCCAACACAATCTCTCGGCCCCTTTAGAAGGCCCTTTCGTCATCAGGAAGGCCTTGGGCAACGACTCCTATTACCCGATTGATGCACAGAAGCCCAGGGCGCGCAAGAGGGACGACTCCGACAAGGAGTCAGAACGCCCATGGAACGCAAATCTACTTCTAAGATTTTACACTTAACGCAGTATGTACCATGCTATCTTTTGTATTAAGTACAAGACATCGGGTCCCCCGAGGAGAACTCATGGACTACCCTCTTTCATCTATATGACAAGTTCTATGCCTATGAATGTGTCATTACTTTCTTTCGCCTTGCATCGGGTTCGACAAGTCGGCCCGGAGGCTTGCCGCCTTGTATTATGTTGGTGCTACCTGCAGTCGGACAAGTAGTGTGCCGGCATCTAAGCCCTCTCTTGCCGCAAGCCGCAGCTCGCAGAGCGACTGTTCGGCTAGCAAGATTCAAAGGCAGGAAATGGTGCCCCACATGAAAAATGGCTAAGGACCAACGCACCTACATAACATAAGTCGACTCCCAGCTTCTCACTCGCCTTGCTACGTCCCAAAAAGCTGAAGTACTTGCCCTCCCAAAGGCCAAGCACTTGTCCCAGCCACAGTCTGTAGAGCGGTTGTCCGGTTGGCAAGGCGGCAGCCAAAGGGGACGACAACGGAAAAAGCCAAGAAGGACCAAAAAGCAAGCAAAGTCGAAGTCAAGCACATGCATAGCACATGCAGAATAATATTTACATATGCAAGGCTTTCAAGCCAGAATTCAATAAAGTTTGAATACACCCCCTGTGGGTGGAACTGCGCGAGTTTAACAAATATTGTTCAAAAGGACACTAGGTAGGAAGAAGCTAAAGATAAATTGGCCGCCTAGGCCAAGGGAGCAACATGCGAGTCCAGCAGGTTGGTGGAGTCGGCGGCACCGACTGGTGGAGTGGCCGGCTGGCGAGCCTTGGCCATGTCGTCCCCAGCAGCAGTTGGCATTCTCGCACGCGACTCGTTGCTTGTGGCACGATTGAGTGCAGGCTGGCCATCCGCTCCGACCTCTGGTGCGACATCTACACCATCCTCGTCCTCCTTGTCCTCGCCCTTGTCACTGGAGTCGATCTCCTCCGCCGAGTCCTCGCCGTCCTCCTGGTTCAGCCCGAACATGTCCGGTGGCAGCTCGGCGCCCTCCTCGTTCAGCTCAAGGACGAAGACACTGGTATTGGTGTAGTCAGCGATCACCGCGGAGCGGTGGATAATCGCAGGCCTCACCGCCATCAGCTCCTCGTGGGCCTCCGGCCGGAACGTGGCCAACTGGGCTAGATCCAGCCCAGGGTACCACGCCTTGACAAACTCCAAGGACCACATGGCTCCTGCCCGGGCCGAAGAAGCCTTCCATGCCTCGAAGCGGCCGACTGCCGCGTCCAGCCAGTCGGTAGTCCAACTGGGGGTGCGCGGAGCCTAGATGCCCGACCAGAGGGCGGAGACCACCTCGGCCCCGACCTGCTGCAGCCGGTGGAGCATCCAGTGATCCGGCTGGACACGGGCCTGGATGGGGAGGAGGTGATCGTCGAGCATCCGACGTGTGTTTGGTGCAATCTCTGCGCCGGCCTGCCTCCGCTCTTTGCGGCTGGCTTCAATGGCTTGGCTGGCGATGACGGCAGAGCCAGGGAAGTACTCTGTGCAAGATGAAAGAGAAAGAGATAAGAAGTCAGAAGCTAGATCGTACAACAGGCATCAGACAAAGGAAAGAGGAGAACAACTCACCATCGACCATGTCCTCGATCCAGCCGTCGCCGTCGTTCAGCGCCCTCTCCATATCGGCCCAGTTCGCCGCCTGGGTCTCGTACCCGGCCTGGAGGGTGGTCTTGCTGTCCTTTGCCTTCTGGAGGGCCCCCTTGTGAAGCTCCTCCTGGTCGTCCAGTTTATTGACCAGACCATCGCGCTCCTTGGCCAGTTTGCTGCACTCCTCCTCCTTGGCACGCACCGTGGTTTGGGCCTAGCCCAGTCATTCTTGCAGGCCGGCGTTGGCCTCAGCAAAGACAACAAAGAAGGATGATCAGCAGACAAGAAAGAAATGAGAAGTTGCTAGAAGAGATCCGGCCTGACTGCTTAGCAGTCGGCCCGATTCTCGGGGACTACACCCAGCGAGTGCGCTCACGTGCCCCCGTAAAAGAAAGAAGGCAGAATGCTTACTTCGGATCTCAGTCAGATCAGCCATCATCTGAGCAAGCTCTCGGACATGGGAGTTGAAGGCGGCCATGTGAAGATTATGATAGTCCTGCAACAAAGGCAAATAGGAAAGAAAACAAGTCAGCACCCGGACCTACTAGGAAGTTCCAGGCCGCCTGCTCAGCAGCCGGCCTAGAACTCGGGGACTACACCCAGTGGGTGCGCTGACGCGCCCCCATGGAAGAATACAAAAACAATCAAAGGCAAAGAGGCATACCTGGATGGCCGCCCGTGATGCCGGGAACTCCTGCTTGTAGGTATGGAGGGCGGCGGCTTGAGCCTGGAGCCAAGCCCGGATGTCCTGCACTGCCACATTCAACATGGCCGTCCCGCCTCCGGGCGTCCACTCCGGCAAGTTGATGCTGGAGGCCTCCACCTCCAGGGCCGATGAGCTCGCGCCTCCAACCTCCTGTGGCCATGGCGCCAAAGCTGCCTTTGGCGCGCGCGGACGCCCCGGAGAGCAGACCGCAAGGCCGGCTTCCGCCGTGAGGTCTCCACTAGTCGGCAACACCGGTGGTGCGTCAGGCGGGCCGCCTTGATCTTCGACGATCAGCACCGACAGTGGCACCTCCCCCTCCAAGGCGATGTCATCGCCCCCACCCTCTCCATGGCCGGCTGATCGCCGCCGGCTACTTTAGGCGGCACCGAGACTTTGGGTGTGGGTTGCATGGAGTGGGGGGGGGGGATGACGAGCTGCGAGGGTTGGCCGCGTGTGGCCTCTTCTGCCTGCGCCCTGGCCGCGGCATCGGATTGCGCATTGGCGGCCTCCTCTGCCTCCTCCTGCGCCGCCTTGGCCGCCGCCGCCTGCTGCCGCTCCACCTCCTCCCTCTCCTCACGCGCCTCCCGCGCGTTCCTCTCCGTCACCGGCTGGAGCTCGGCGAGCGGGTCTACCCGGCGGGTGTTGGCAGAGCCCTCGGCCGCCCCAACCACGGAGGCGGTGCCAGATTGCTCAAGCGAGAGCGGGGCCGTGAATCAAGCAAACAAAAAGAGTTTAGATTGGAGCTATAAGCAAAAAAAAGAAGAAAGCGTAAGGGAAGTCAAACATTTACGCGAATACTATCACAGGCTCCTTCACCGCCCTCGGAAGGCGGTTTGCCTTCACAGCGGCCTCCTCCCACCTGGTCGCCGCCGCCGAGCCCCTGGGCTTCTTTGGCCAACTGCCGTACTTATACGGTGCAGCTCGGCGTTTCTGCGCGCCGCCTGGATCAGTAGTCGGCGCGGCAAACGAGCTCGCACCCGCCCGGTCAGCGGCCGGCTGACGGTGCGGCGCGACCTCCTCATCATCGTCTGGCCAATCCTCAATGCCGCTTCCACCTCTAGAGCCGCCTGCCCCGCCACCACCCCCGCCCGTGGCATTGTCGTCCATGAGGCAGCTGCCCCCAAGTCAGGGTCGTCCGCATCGCTCTCCGTTCGGTCGGGGAGATACTCGTGAGTGTGCCCCGCGGCGCTGACTGCATACTGGAAGATGGTGTTCTGTGCCGTGGCCAACTGATGAGACGACATGCGAGAACCCGACAAGTGAAGATAAAGAGAAGAAATGAAGACTTACAGCAGGCGGCGGATGTGCACGCAAGTACGGTTCCTTGCTGAACTGCCACTCATCCGCCGGGAGCTTGCAGTTCAAAATTGTGGTTCACCAAGTGAGCCACCTCCACGTGTGGCATTTCCTTGGTGCTCATCCGGCTGGGGTCCCGATTCCCGCTCATTTGGCGGATCATGTGTGGACAACCTTGAAGGGGGAGCACCCGGCACGCCATGAAGGCGGTCAGGAGGTCCGCCCCTGTGAGGCCTTCCACCATCGTCATCACCTTGAGCTGCTCGACGGCCGTGACGGAGATGGCCGACCGCATCTTGGGCTTGTATGACTAGTTGGCGCGTGATCTAGCCGGCGGGCCGGCTGCGTAGGCCGGTAGGTTGACGAAGTCGGCATCCGGGTGGTTCTTCACGTAGAAGTACAACTGCTGCCACATCTTGACCGACTATACCAGCGTGATGGGCCAAAAGGGGTTCTCGGCATCTGGCTTCCGCACCGCGACGAAGGCGCCGCACTGAGCCGGTACCCCCTTGGTGACGGTGCCGAGCTTCGTGTAGAAGAACTCACCCCAGAGCTCGAGGGTGGGGAGGATGTCCAGGAAGCCTTCGCAGAGGGTGACGAAGGCGGACAACAACACCATCGTGTTTGGCGTGAGGTGGTGTAGCTGGAGGCCGTAGAAGTTGAGGAAGGAGCATAAGATGTCGCTTGCCGGCAGGCCGAAGCCGCACATGGAGTGTGACCGGAAGATGACGCGCTCGCCTTCGTCTGGTGCAGGCGAGATTTCCCTTTCAGGCGCCAAGCAAACCCTCACATAGTCCGGGCCGGGCAACCGCCACGTCCGGCAAAAGAAGTCGATGTGGTCTTCATGGACGGAGGACCCGTCCCACACTCTAGAGCGCGCCATGGGTGCGTGGAGCTTGCCGAGGGGAGGAGCGGTGGCGAGAGAGCAAGCCTGCGGTGGTGCAACAATGCAGCAGGATGGCCGGAGTCCACAATGGCGAGCTGCAGCACTAGAAGGAAGGAGAAGAGGAAGAAAATGGCAACGGAGGATGTGGGCGCGCGTGCGCTTGCCGTTCCCCTCGTCCCCCTTCTTATAGCCCCAAACGACGAAGCCGAGGGGGCAAGGCATGGGGGTCATGGGATTAACTGCGCCCATGTCCCCACGACCCCGCGATTATTGTGCCATAACGGCGTACTTTAACCCCGCCCGGAATGCCAACCGCCCGCCTCAGCCACAGCGGATCCGCGCGTGGGTAGATGCACGATGGTGGCGGGCCCTGCTACGTCTTGAGCTTGCGTTGGTTTTCCTTGAAGAGGAAAGGGTGATGCAGCATAGTAGCGTAAGTATTTCCCTCAGTTTTTGAGAACCAAGGTATCAATCCAGTAGGAGGCTCCTCACAAGTCCCACAAACCTACACAAACAAACAAAGAACTCGCAACCACCACGATAAAGGGGTTGTCAATCCCTTCACGGCCACTTGCGAAAGTGAGATCTGATAGAGATAATATGATAAGATAAATATATTTTTGGTACTTTATAATATAGATGCAGAAAATAAAGATGCAAATAAAAGTAGATTGAAAGCTAAAATGATAAAAGATAGACCTGGGGGCCATAGGTTTCACTAGAGGCTTCTCTCAAGATAGCATAAGTATTACGGTGGGTGAACAAATTACTGTCGAGCAATGGATAGAAAAGAGAATAATTATGAGATTATCTAGGCAAGATCATGTATATAGGAATCACGTCCGTGACAAGTAGACCGACTCCTGCCTGCATCTACTACCATTACTCCACACATCGACCGCTATCCAGCATGCATCTAGAGTATTAAGTTCATAAGAACAGAGTAAAACATTAAGAAAGATGACATGATGTAGAGGGATAAACTCAAGCAATATGATATAAACCCCATCTTTTTATCCTTGTTGGCAACAATACAATACGTGCCTTGCAACCCTTTCTTTCACTGGGTAAGGATACCGCAAGATTGAACCCAAAGCTAAGCACTTCTCCCATGGCAAGAAAGATCAATCTAATAGGCCAAACCAAACCGATAATTCGAAGAGACTTGCAAAGATAACTCAAACATACATAAAAGAATTCAGAAAATATTCAAATATTATTCATAGATAAACTTGATCATAAACCCACAATTCATCGGATCCCGACAAACACACCGCAAAAAGAGTTTACATCGAATAGATCTCCACAAGAGAGGAGGGGAACATTGTATTGAGACCCAAAAAGAGAGAAGAAGCCATCTAGCTAATAACTATGGACCCGAAGGTCTATGGTAAACTACTCACAACTCATCGGAAGGGCTATGGTGTTGATGTAGAAGCCCTCCATGGTGGATTCCCCCTTCGGTAGAACACCGACGACGGCTCCAAGATGGGATCTCGCGGATACAGAAGGTTACGGTGGCGGAAATATTTCTTCGTTGGTTCCCTGGATGTTTTTGGGGTATGTAGGCTTATATAGGAGGAAGAAGTACGTCGGTGGCCGCCCGAGGGGCCCACAAGACAGGGGGACGCGCCCGGGAGGGGTGGGCAAGCCCTCCTATCTCGTAGCCGCCTCGGCTACTTCTTTGGTTGCACTCCAAGTCCTATGGATCACGTTCGTTCCAAAAATCACACTCCCGAAGGTTTCAGTCCGTTTGGACTCTGTTTGATATTCCTTTTCTTCGAAATACTGAAATAGGAAAAAAACAGCAATACGGGTTGGGCCTCTGGTTAGTAGGTTAGTCCCAAAATGATATAATTGTGTAAAATAAAGCCCATATACATCCAAGACAGGTAATATAATGGCATGGAACAATCAAAAACTATAGATAAGTTGGAGACGTATCAGACACCAGCTTGCGGCGACATCCCATCGCGTGGTGGGCTGGCAGGCTGGCCTAGCCAACCAGGGCCGCATGGCACGCAGGCAGCAAGCGGCCGGCTCGACGCCCGGCGAGCGAGCCACCTGGCTCCCGCCTTCATATTTCAAAACCCTCAAGGCGGTGAGCCTGCTCGTAGGCGGCTCCTAGCTGTCGGTACTTCAGAGTAGGAAGCTGCTGAGGCCTCTTGCTTTTTCAGCCGCGACACCCCACCAACTTCGGGGACTACTGTCGGAATAAATAGCCATGGGTAGCCTCATCTGCACTCCATGAAATTTCAAGACATCGGGGCCGGCTTCATCCCTCAAGCCTTGAAGATGAAAGGACGCCTTGCTATGGCTGGCTGGTCCAAGCGGCCGGCTGCAAGAAGGCGGCAAAGCCCAGAAAGCGGCCCCAGGGTCGGCCGACTCCTAGTAGGCGGCCACCAGAGTGGCCGACTCCTAGCAGGAGGCCCATCCCTGCGCCCTCAAAGTTTGCACCCACATAACGGTGATGAGACGGGGCATGGCGACAGTGCGGCCTACCATCCCCGAATCCCAGAGCAGGCGTGGCCACAGTGCAACGTACCGGGCGGCCATCCCTCGCCCGGTGTGGCACTATTGCCATGTTGACCGTGACATCACCCATGGCAGAGCACCCATGCCCCCACGACGGGTTGTCCGTAGGTCCCACAGGTGGCGGGCCATACCTAACAGAGAGACACCTTAAGGCGGCTTGCCCAGACCAGTCGACATATGGGGAGGTCGGCTCCTAACAGTCGGCCCTCCCCTCCCCTAGAAGTTTGTGCACCACTAACCAGGTGAGACAGGGTGTGGCAACAGTGAAGGCCCACCAGGCGGCGGCACTGTAGCCACGCCCTCCCCGACCAGGCCATCGTCATCAAGGGCAAGGCTACAGTAACGAGCCGGCGACAGGGCCCACAGGTGGTGGGCCAAACTTGTCGGCCGAGAGCCCGGGAGCTGGCGGGACACACCAGGCGGCGGGCCCCAGCAGCTGGTGGAGAAGTCGGCGACCGCAGACACTGACGGCATGGGCCTATGCCCAGCCGGATTACCATTGTACCCCTAGGAGGTAGGCCTATATAAACCCCCCAGGGCACCCATGCAAAGGGTTCAACTCTTAGACCACACACACCACATAGAGAGAGGAGTAGTGCTAGCCTATCCCTTCTTCCTCCTCTAGCCGAACAACTCAAGAAGCCTCTTATAGCTACTTGTTGATTTAGTAACCATGCGGAGACCCCGCAGAGTAGGACTAGGGGTGTTATCTCCTAGGAGAGCCCCGAACTTGGGTAAGATCTACCGGCGTGCATGTCTTGGCCTCATCCCATTTCTAGGCACCGGCGATGTCTTACTAGATCCCACAATGATTAGCCATCCTTTGGCATATGTCGTACCAACCACCCGACAATAACAACAACAACAATAAGGTTGTTTGAAGACAGAAGGTGCTAGTGATGTGTACAGACATCCTAGTAGCAAGAGTTAAAGTAACTGACATATTTTACTAATGAATACCAGTCTCTTTTCATATAACATATATATTGGTAAACATTCAAGCAGATCCCTACCTATGTAGATAACTGAGAGGGGAGAATGGAGGAGGCGACCACAGGGGTGACCCCACCCAGGCGCGCACTTCGGCCCCTTCTCCGAGTGGACGGCAGTGAGTCGGGGGCGCTTCTGGGCACTGGCCGACGATGAGCCAGATGGGGAGGCGGATGGTGACTTGCCGGAGTCGCTATCGCCGATGCCTTCCGACATGATTTGCGAGTTTTTTTAACTTTGACTACAATGAGGAGGAGCTGTCTGCGATCGTAGAGAAGGTGCTACCTCTGGAAGATCCGGGAAGGGCTGGACTACAAGCGGGGGAGAAGAAGGAAATGGTCCGGCGGGTCATTCGTCGAAGGACGGCGGTGTCGGTGATTAGGCCATGGAAGGGCCCTCTCCCCAAGGTATGTATGCCTAAACTCATGCTATTCGATATGGTTCATCCAGAATCTTGGACCTTGGTCGTGGGGAGAAAGATAGGTCGCCAGGCGGCGGCTGGACAGGCACCGGCAGCGCTGGCGGCGTCATCGCTGGAGATTGCGGAGATCGGGATCGAAAGAGCCCGAGCGCTTCATTTGACTTTTTTGTTGGGCCGTGAAGGGCTTGTGCTTCGCGACGCCGAGTTGAGCCTTGCTAGGACTGGGTATTGTCAGATTTCGGGTTCCGGCAAACCCTCTACATTCGAACACTGGGGTGCGCGCGGAGATCTAGCCCTCTGCCTACCTGTGCCTTATTGCCTCGCTATGAACTAAGCAATCAAAGTAACAACATGAGGGACACAGAGTTTATACTGGTTCAGGCCACTATGGTGGTGTAATACCCTACTCCAGTGTGTGGTGTGGTGGATTGCCTCTTGGGCTGATGATGAAGAGTACAAGGAAGAACAGCCTCACGACGGTCTGTTCTTGGCTGGTGTGATGAACTGCTAGGGGAGTTCAGTCGCTATCTGTCCTGGTTTCTAGGTGAGGATCCGATTGATTTCTCAGTGTCCCCTACCTTGCGGGTGGCTAGTCCTATTTATAGTCAAAGGCCCAGGGCCCCTTCCCAAATATTGAGCGGGAAGGGCGCCAACAATTGGCCATTTTGAAGGGGAACATCTAGTACACATATCCTGACTAAAGTTGGTCCTCGCCTGCCAAAGGATCTGGTGGTGACGCCTGCTTGGGCTCCACGATGACTTCCATCCTGCTGTTCTGCTGGTCTTGGTCTTGTTGCACCGAAATGGATGCCTTTGCTTGATACTCTCGCCTGCGCTTGTTCCCTTTGCACCAAAGAGGAAACAAGGACACTGCGCGGGCTGGCGCCCGCCTGGCGCCCTGGGTCGTCATGGCTTGCATCATGGGCTCCTCGCGAGGTACCCCGCCTTGATCTCTCCGCCTCCTCGCGAGCAAGCCTGACGAGGCCATGCCTGAGGAAGCCTCCTACCGTCCACCCTGCGAGGCTTGGCCCCTCGCGAGGGTCTTGAACTTGTGCTGATGAAGATGGGACGCGCTGGGCGGCCCCTTGAGCCACGCCGCAGGCCGCAGGCAGGCAAGTCTGGGGACCCCCGTTCCCAGAACGTCGATAGTAGCCCCCGGGCCCAAGGCGCACCCGGACTTGGCTGAGCAGAGAGGCGAAGGGGCAAGCACGAAGTGCCGTGGGCCCTAAGATCCTGCGACCTCGGGTGCCGCGTGGCAGTTGATTGGACGTGGGTGGCCCTGCTTCCCCACGCCTCCTTAATTTGCGCCCAGCTAGGCGGACCCGTGGTTGCACACAGTCTTTCCTCTTCTCATCGCTCGGCCGTCCCCTACTCTTCCTCCTCTCGTACTCCAGTCTCTGCCTCCAATCCAATCTCGAATCCTCCCTCTTCCCGTTGCCATGGCTCCGACGAAGAAGGGAAAAGGGAAGAAACCGATGCCTCCGCCTCGCTTGCCATTGTTGACGGCTCCTGCAGTCGATCGGTCGATCATACTTAACCGAGAAGGCTTAGGCAAGGTCTTCCCTGCTCTGGCCACCATCTTCAACGAGTGCGGGAGGATGACAGCCTGGCCCGCATCCCACTTCTCCATCGACAGGGTGGTCACCGAGGTCCAGTATTTAGCCGACGCCCTGTGGGTGGGATTGGTTCCCCCCTTCTCTGATTTCTTCAATGCTGTGCTTTCCCATTACCAGATCCATATGATGCATCTGGGTCCTGAATCAATTAGTGTGCTCGCCGTCTTCTCCTTTGTCTGTGAGGCGATGATGGGCATCCCCCCTTCGGTCGCCTTGCTGTGCCACTTCTTCTCCCTGCGCCTCATCGATCCCACCCAATGCTCAGGGTGTGTGAGCTTCATTGCCGCACTAGAAACAGTGGCTTCAGGGATTGATTTCAGCCTCCCTCCATCCGCGCCTGGGTTCCGCGAGCGGTGGCTGTACGTGGATGTAGGGGTACCCAGCCCCTGCTTTCGAAGCCAAAGTCGCCTGCTGTTACCAATTCAGTCTAGGGTTAGGAGAAGCTCACGAGACCCCGGATCATCTTCATCTGGCATCGCTTCGCGCACTTGAGGGAGCTTGGTGTGACGGCGCCCAAGGTGGTGAAGGAGTTCCTGCTACGCCGCATTGCTCCTCTCCAGGGCCACTCCCGTCGGATGTGGTCCTTCGGCGGGCGTGAAGATCGCATGATGCTCCAGGAGGAGGACCTCACGCCCGAAGCACTAAGGAAGGTGCTCTTGGTCTTGACCGGGGACCCTCACCCGGCAGCATCCGGCATGGAGGGGCTTTGCTATACCTTTGCTCGAACAGGGGCGACTTCGTGAAGCAGATGCCCGGCTTCGACGAATGGGGGTTGTGCCCCGCCGGCCTCAGGGGTCCTCACGAGAATCCAGTGATGGTGAATGCCCTCCCAGTAGTCCACAGCGGTCCTTCCTTGAGTGGCGGAGCAGGGAGGCCTGAGCCGCCAGAGGCTGAGGGGGCCCCCGCGGGAGTGACGACGCCTGGCGGCATTCCTGAGGGGGCATCTCCTGAGGCCCGCATTGCTGCGGCTGGGGGTGTTGAGCCGCGGCCCATGGCACCCGCGGTTGAGGCCCCTGGGGCCCCAGCTATCCTTTCTAGTGAGGCGACCGGTGGCGTGCATCGGGATGGCGCACCAGGCGCTGGGCATCTTGCCGCTTCTTCCTCGTTGCAGGCTAACCCCTGCGCTCAACTCCTGGGTCGCTTCTGCGTGGACTTCGAGGCTCTCCGGGAGAAAAGGGAGGCCTTGGGTGATGACTACCCTTACCGCCTGCTGAAGTGCCAGAAGTATTTCGCCATTGATGAGTAAGCTTTCCCTTTTCCTAGCTCTTGGCTCTCCCGTCGCTTTGGCTGATCCTTGCTCTGCATGCCCCTTCCCGCCGAGCTCACGGAGATGGCTGAGGAGCCATCCCCTCAGGCTCCGCCCTCTCCATCGCCTTCGAGCGCTTCGAGTTCCAGTAGAGCCCTCACGGTGAGGCCGGCCAGAGAGGTGAGCCATCCTGTGGTGCATCGCGGCCCAGCGCGCCTTGTGACCCTCCTTCGCGAGCCTTCTCGCGGCCTAGCCAGCCTGCCATGGGCCTTGCGTCTGATCATGGATGGCGATTGGCTGAGGTCGGCCCTGCACTTCTCATTTGGGGACGGGATGGCCCTTGGCCGGGCTTCTGGCGAGGCGTACCCGGCCATCACGAGGGAGCCAGCCCCCAGCCCCCTGCCCAGAGGGGGAGCGCTGATTCGAGGCCCCCGACGCTTACTTGCGGTGGATGACGATGCAGAAGACGTGCTCGAGCGTGCCCGGAGGCATCGCGCTCTTCGCCAAGGGTTTCTCCGGAGGGCGGTTGATGCGGTGAGCCAGCTTGGCGAAGAGCTTGATGATGAAGACGCGCGCCTTGAGGCCGAGGGTCTGCGCCTGGCTGAAGAGAGGCGCAAGCTGGAGGCGGCCGTTGCCCTTGCGCGCCACCAGTGTGACCTCGACAATGAGGAGGCTGAGGAGTTGCTAGCGGCCTCCCGGAAGGCCCGTTCCCGGGCCGTCGAGGAGGCCCGAGAGGCTGATCGGCGGCGTGAGGCGGTGGATGAGTGGTCGCGGGAACTCCTTGCCCGGTGCCACTCCCTGGAGCAGCAGGTAGAGCTGCGTGAGTCAGCCCTTGCATCGATGAAGGTGGCTTCGGTCGACCAGGCAGAGCTCCTGAGACATGAGGAGGCACTGACGCTGGAAGCTGCTAAGAGCGCACGCGATCTTGAACATCTGGAGACGAGAGAACGCCTGGTGTCACAGGCAGAGGATGACGTCGCTGCACGCGAGGCCCGGGTCCTGGAAGAGGTTGAGCGCGGGGTGATGACATCCCGATTGAACCTTGAGCTCGAGTTCGAGGAGAGGCTGGAGTTGATCTGGGTCAAGGCTGAAGGCAGGACCGCTGCCCTGAGGGCCAAGCTGGAGGAAGCGGCGCGGCGGGCCGACACTTCTCGAGCTGCCCTCGACGTAGCGCAGGAGGAACTAACTACCTCCCGCGCCGAGGCGCTCCTTCTTCGCCAGCGGGTGGACGAGGCCGAGGCCGTTGCGTGGCAGAACAAGGATGAGATATACCAGCGGCGAATCCTGGAGCACGAGCACGGGCCCATGCTCGCCAGGCTCCGGGAGAGAGCCAACGCGGCTCTGGGCAACATCTGCGAGGCGGCTGTCGACCAGCCCCATGCAGTCAACTATGCTGGCAATCTTCAGTTCTTCACCAACGTGGTGACGCAGCTGGAGGCACACTCGGCTGGTGCCAACAGGCTGGTGGAGGAGAGGAGCCACGCTCTGCTCGGACACGCCTTCTCTCGTGTCTTCAGCCACCTTCAAAACATGTTCCCCAACTTCGACTTCGACGCCGCCATCGCTCCGGTACCCCAGGCCATCCGGGGTGACCTGGCGCGCTGGGTGGGAGACAACGTGGATGCCCTCGTCAGGGCCTTCGCTTCTGATAACGACAACGCAGTCGTGGCTGCTGATCAAGGTGACGTGGTGAACGGCCCTGGCGCCACAGCCGGCGACGCGGAGGATGATGGCGAGGCCAGCGACGCCAGCGATGATTCAGGAGGTGCTAGCAAGGATGCATTGGGGGATTTATCCGACTGACCGCGTATTGTCCCTGCTTCCTGACCCTTCAACCTACTAGGGCCTCGGGCCAGTCTGCGGAGTACTGAGGTGCCTCGAGCGTCTCCTGAATGGACCCATCGAACCTGTAATGAAAACCTCCTGAGAGGGCGCGGCGTCGGCAGTCTGGGTTGCACGCAAGCTAGGCCTGGCCCGGCTCGCGAGGGGCTCGCGAGGGGAGGCAGCTGAGGCGAAGTAGTAACCAGAACGCGAGAGATTGCTCGAACGAGACTAAACACCCCTTCCCCGAACACACGCAAATCTTCGAGCTTAAATCCAACTTGAAATCCAACAAGGGAAAAACAATAGCCAAGGGGAAAAGCAACGAAAGCAGAAAAAGGTCGCGTCCGTCACCTAGTCTAGTCTTGGACGTCTTCTCACCAGCGCGGAGCTAAGTGCTGCTACTGGGCATAGGAGGGAGCCCCAGGGCCTGAGGCCGGCACCCCTGAGACTCCGGTGTGTGTACAGCCCCACTCATTATTACGTGAGAGTGTCACGGGGCGGCGAGCTTCACATGCACTAGGCCTTCTTCACAGGTACCGGCCTTGCTTCATATCGCCAGATGAGGGCCCTGCCTTGCGCCACACTCTAGTGCCACTGACGACGACCAGAAACCAGGACGCCGCCGATGGTGTAGAGCGGTCGCCAGCGGTTCCCCCGACGACCATAGGTCCTCTGCCAGGGGCAGGCTCTGCGGGCACCTCCCCAGCAGAGGGCCTACCTCCTGAGGACGCCTTGCTCCGAACGTCGCGGTGGTGATGTAGGGTCTTGGCCCCTCTCCTGCAGCCCCCGGCGCCCTCCTCCTGAGGGGTAGGAAACTGCGGGAGTGGGGCAGCCGCCCGTTGTCGTGACCTGCACTTCCTGTGATCCACGGTTGGCGTATGCCTGCTCCTGGGGGATTAGTGGTACCTGATACTCATTGTTTCCAGCATAGCCGACGGGGCCTTCTCGGGGCTCATGGAAGAGTTCAGCTTCCGGCGTCTCGTCCCCCCAGCTTGGGCCGAGGAGTGAGCCTTGTTTGTCCTCATGCACGCGCCCTTGGTCCATTAAGTGAGGCACGTACTCTTCTGGGGCTGCCAACCTGAAGACCGCGTCGTAGCGCCCTTCATGCCATGCAGTGCTTCTTGAGGCGCCCGCCTGGTGGTGGTAGCGCGGCGGCCCACCGGGGCCGTGGGTTATGGTGAGTCCTTCTTGGATGGCCGGGGGAGGAGGTAGCGCTACTGCCGGCCCGCCGCTGATGGCCTGGCCGGTGTTGGGGTGCCCTTGGAGTCCACTCGGGGCCGCACGGGGGTGCATGGAGCCCTCGGGCGGACCTCCCTGGACCTGAGGTGGGAGTTGGGTGCAGAAGGGGGAGCCCCCGAGGCGGCGAAGCCCAGGAGCTCTGCCACCCGCTCTAGCAGCACATCGTGACCACCTTCCAGCAGCCTGCACTACAGCAGCTCTCGAGCCACGGGGAGAGCGGCCCTCGAGTTCACCTGCTCCTGTCGGGTGTACGGCGTCGTGGCTGCGGCGTGGTGGGAGGTCCTCACTGCCGACCGCGCCTGCCGCGTCGTGAGAGCTGTCGCCACCTGTCCGTGCCGCCCGCGGCCTGCAGCGCCCTGTGGACCGCGAGCTGCCTGGGGCGCGGGGTTGCCCGGGGCGAGCGGTTCCACGTGGGCGGGCCAAGCCGCCCAAGGATTAGGGTTGCCTACCTGGTCGCTGGACATGATGACGACAATGCGACGGGACGCAAAGCGGCAGAAGGTGGATTCCGGCGCACCCCTACCTGGCGCGCCAAATGTCGGATTTCGGGTTCCGGCAGACCCTCTAGATTCAAACACTGGGGTGCGTGCGGAGATCTAGCCCTCTGCCTACCTGTGCCTCATCGCCTCGCTATGAACTAAGCAATCAAAGGAACAACACGAGGGACACAGAGTTTATACTGGTTCGGGCCACCATGGTGGTGTAATACCCTACTCCAGTGTGTGGTGTGGTGGATTGCCTCTTGGGCTGATGATGAATAGTACAAGGAAGAACAGCCTCGCGAGAGTCTCTTCTTGGTTGGTGCGATGAAATGCTAGGGGAGTTCAGTCGCTCTCTCTCCTGGTTTCTAGGTGAGGATCCGATTGATTTCTCGGTGTCCCCTACCTTGCGGGTGGCTAGTCCTATTTATAGGCAAAGGCCCAGGGCCTCTTCCCAAATATTGAGCGGGAAGGGCGCCAACAATTGGCCATTTTGAAGGGGAACATCTAGTACACTTATCCTGAATCAAGTTGGTCCTCGCCTATCAAAGGCTCTGGTGGTGACGTCGGCTTGGGATCCACGATGACTTCCATCCTGCCGTTCTGCTGGTCTTGGTCTTGTTGCACCGAAATGGATGCCTTTGCTTGATGCTCTCGCTTGCGCTTGTTCCCTTTGCACCAAAGAGGAAACAAGGACACTGCATGGGCTGGCGCCCGCCTGGCGCCCTTGGTCGTCATGGCTTGCGTCATGGGCTCCTCGCGAGGTACCCCGCCTTGATCTCTCCGCCTCCTCGCGAGCCAGCCTGACGAGGCCATGCCTGAGGAAGCCTCCGGTCGTCCGCCCCGCGAGGCTTGGCCCCTCGCGAGGGTCTTGAACTCGTGCTGATGAAGATGGGCCATGCTGGGCTTCCCCTTGAGCCACGCCACAGGCCGCAGGCAGGCAAGTCTGGGGACCCCCGTTCCCAGAACACTGACAGGTATGAGGCCCAAGGTTCTGGCCAGGAGACCGATCGGACGGTCAGCGACAGCTTTGACGTGCATGGGATCGAATCGACGTGTGAGTCGATGATTCTTGTAGTCTTGAGTCCATCGCTCTGCCCGTCTGCAAAACCTAGGGTTCGCCGGGTCGCCGTGCCGGGATTCTCAAAACTTGCTCACGGGCGAGTAGCTAGGGTTCGGCCGGTTGTTGTTGGTCATGCTGCCATGGCTGGTCGGGGCGCTAGGCAGCCCCCCAAGCCTACGTCACCGCAGCCCAAGGCACCATGTCACGCAGCCGCAACAGCAGCGGGCAGTGCCGACACAACAGGCACCTGCTCCACCACGGCATAGTGCGGCGCCACCACCCGCGGCTAGGGAAGCATCGGTGATGCATAGAGGCAGCAATGATTTGGGTCTGCCATGCTTCCCAGCAAGCCGAGGTAGGGAATTCACCTACGGCGGCTGTGGACCCCCTCCAGGCCAGTGGGGAGATGAGGGCTATGATGCTTATGGTGAGGGCCAACATCGGTGCTCCTCGTCAGTGGGCGGCGGGTGTGGATATGCTTGGCAAAGTGATGGAACAGCTGATCGTCTGTTCTACGTCCCTCCGGGTGGCTTTCTTGAGGGTGCGTCAAGGCCGGATTACTAGAAGCGTGGTGGCTACCAAGGTCGTCGTGGTGGCCAAGGAGGCAAGAATCGTCACCGGCAGCCTCCCCTGCCTTCTGCTACTATTTCTGACGCCACAGTGCCGATTGTTACTTCAACGGTGGTTGCGTCTATGCAGGGGCCAGCTTTGTCGTGGCAGGTCTTGGCCGCGGTGATGGCTCTTGCAACTGCGATGGTGCCCCAGGCCGAGCCTACTGCAGCGGGCACTATCAAAGTGGTTAAGAAACCAGATGGAGATCGAGCTGCGAAGTGGGCTCATAAGAAGGAGAAAATGCTTTTTTATCATTGTGGTGAGCAGGGTCACTTTATTGTGGAGTGTAATATAGTGCTTTGTGACACGTGCCTCAAACCAGCGCACGCTATGAGAGAGTGTCCGTTATTGCGTGAGCTGATGCCGGGAGTCACCATATACAAAGTTTGCTGCTCCAAACTGATGTTGTTTGAGTCTCCTTGTGCGATGACGATCGAAAAGACGCCGCAGAGTGCAACCACATGAGTGGTCAAAGTGACTAAAGGTGACTTGTCAGAGGCACAGATCTTACAGAGGTTAAAAGAGCTTGCTCCAGGAAACCTTCAGTTGGAGCTTATTAGACTCGATGCCAATGTGTACAAGGTAGACTTTCCTTCAGCATAGGACCTGAAAAAGCTCGTGAGATTTGGTATGTGTAGGGTGCCTAGCACAGAATGCATCCTTGAGTTTGATGAGTCGAAGAAGGTCGAGCCGAAGGGTATGCCCCTTCCTCAGGTTTGGTTACGGTTCTCGGGGGCACTGTCTAAGCCTCTGAATGATGTTAGGGTCACGGCAAGCTTGGGGACACTCGTTGGGAAGATTGAGCCGGTGGACATGCCATTCACCCGGGCAAACGGGGTGGCACAGTTGCTCGTGAGTTTAGTGGATATTGAGTTCATACCATATGTGGTTAAATGGACGCATGCGGGCATGATCTACAACCTAGAGATTGAGCTTGAGGACTTAGTTATTCACGGAGGCCATGGAAGGTCATGATGTGGATATGAATGATAAGGATGATGGCTCGGGTAACAAGGAGCAGTGTGAGGAGGACAGTGCACGTGATAAGTCTCACTCCCCGGGTGCAAAATGCACTTCGGCCGCACGAGGGAAAGGTGCGCCTTTACCTACCTCCACGCGCATGAACACATTGAGATTTGGTTGTTTTGAGGCTGCCTCCGCACCTCCTAGACTCTGGAGTGATCGCGTCGGGAGTGATGATCTTTTCGAAAACTTGTTGCTTCCGCTTGATTTTGCTGGGCCTGAGATTGAGACCTCGGTGGCGCATCCACCTAGCCCGATGGGTCATGCTACCTCTTGAGCGCTGCGTTGGATTTCCCCGAAGAGGAGAGGATGATGCAGTAAAGTAGCGTAAGTATTTCCCTCAGTTTTTGAGAACCAAGGTATCAATCCAGTAGGAGATCACACACAAGTCCCTTGTACCTACACAAAAAAATAGCAACTCGCAACCAATGCTTAGGGGTTGTCTATCCCTTCACGGTCACTTACGAGAGTGAGATCTGATAGAGATAATTTTTTTGGTATTTTTGATAGATAGATGCAAAGTAAAAAGTAAAAGGCAAAGTAAAACAAAGCAAGTAAATAAAGTAATGGAGATTGATATGATAAGAATAGACCCGGGGGCCATAGGTTTCACTAGTGGCTTCTCTCAAGAGCATAAGTGTTCTACGGTGGGTGAACAAATTACTGTTGAGAAATTGATAGAAAAGCGAATAATTATGTGATTATCTAGGCATGATCATGTATATAGGCATCACGTCCAAAACAAGTAGATCGAAATGATTCTGCATCTACTACTATTACTCCACTCATCGACCGCTATCCAGCATGCATCTAGAGTATTAAGTAAAAACAGAGTAACGCCGTAAGCAAGATGACATCATGTAGAGGAATAAATTCATGCAATATGATAAAACCCCATCTTGTTATCCTGGATCGCAACAAGACAATACGTGCCTTGCGACTCTTTCTGTCACTGAGTAAGGACACCACAAGATTGAACCCACAACTAAACACTTCTCCCATTGCAAGAACTACCAATCTAGTTGGCCAAACCATAAAGATAATTCGAAGAGACTTGCAAAGATAACTCAATCATACATAAAAGAATTCAGCGAAGAATCAAATATTGTTCATACATAAGATGGATCGTAAACCCACAATTCATCGGTCTCAACAAACACACCGCAAAAAGAAGATTACATCGAATAGATCTCCACAAGAGAGGGGGAGAACATTGTATTGAGATCCAAAAAGAGAGAAGAAGCCATCTAGCTAATAACTATGGACCCGAAGGTCTGAAGTAAACTACTCACACTTCATCGGAGAGGCTATGGTGTTGATGTAGAAGCCCTCCGTGGTAGATGCCCTCTCCGGCGGAGCTCCGGAATAGGCCCCAAGATGGGATATCGCGGATACAGAAGGTTGCGGCGGTGGAATTAGGTTTTTGGCTCCGTATCTGATCTGACGGGGGTACGTAGGTATATATATAAGAGGAAGGAGTACGTCGGTGGAGCTCCGAGGGGCCCACGAGGCAGGGGGCGCGCCCTCCACCCTCGTGACCTCCTCTGGCACTTCTTGGAGTAGGTTCCAAGTCTCCTGGATCACGTTCGGTGAGAAAATCACGTTCCCGAAGGTTTTATTCCGTTTGGACTCTGTTTGATATTCTGTTTCTTTGAAATACTGAAATAGGCAAAAAAACAGCAATTCTGGGCTAGGCCTCCGGTTAATAGGTTAGTCCCAAAAATAATATAGAAGTGGAAAATAAATCCCAATATAGTCCAAAACAGTAGACAAAGTAGCATGGAGTAATCAAAAATTATAGATACGTTGGAGACGTATCAGGTCACGCGGTGGTGCTTGTTTAGGACACAGGCTTAGGCATCAAGGAGGGGGAGAAGCATGGGCAGGTGGCTGCAGTATCCCCCATTGTGCACTCGTGGGGCCATTTTTCGCTGCCTTCGATGAGAAGGTCGGCTTCTGGCTTTGCTAGTGGCGATCGGGAAGCTAGTGTGGTCGCCAGGTTGGGGGGGGGGGGCAAGAGGCCCTTGCTTCAGCCTCCCGCGAGGCGCCCCTACGGAGCTCAGCCGGTGTGATGGGGGGGTGGGCCAGCGGAGCGGTAGGCTCAGCACACATGCCCTTCCATTGTGCACCCGCTGACGACTACCGCTTGCAGCCCACGGTCGATGCCTTCGGGTTATATGACATCTGTGGTGGTGGAGGCGGGTGCGGCTTCTCCAAGCGGGCTGTTGACAGATGGACAGGGGGAGATTGGCCCACTTGGGGGTCGGGCAGGAGGCCTTACCCCAAGCAGGTCGACACTGGACGAGGTTGTCGTCTCCTGGATCAGTCGAATGTTGATGACTTGCAGCTAGGGCGCACCATGCTAGCAGCCAAGCTTCATGAAATTGAGGTCACTACCGGTATATCTGTCAACACTTCCAATTCCATCTTGCATTTATCTGATAATGAGATTATTAATAATGCAAATTAATTGGGAGTTTCACTCAGTAGTAATGAACAAGAAGTTGCTAAATCTGTTAATGATATCCTTGATCTTGAAGCGGAGCGAGCTTTAGAGATGACTAGAAATTTAGCGGTTGTTAAACCTATGAACGATGCGGATATAGATGCTTTGGGTGTTAGGGTATTGATTGTTTTTGTGCGGATCTTGCACCCTCAACTCCCGAGTTAGAGGAGGATGAGTGTTCTATATCTCCAAGGGGTTCAAATCATGTAGATTCTCAGGCGGACAGGCCCACAGAGCTCGATTGTGTGGACCAGGTAGAGGACCAAAACAAGAGTAAGCAGAAGTGGAGCCGAAAGATTTATCTGGCTTCAACTGTGCGTAGAAGTGCTAGGATCCGGACCACTGAAAAATTTCATGATGAAATATGAAGGGCATCTTTTGGATTAGCAGAGGTCTAACGGAGTTGGCTAAACGAAGGTTTCTAGCGGATGCTTCTATAGAACACAAGTTAGATTTTATCGCCCTCTCTGAAACTAGAATGGACAATTTTACCTCTCAGTTTCTTAGCACCTTATCAGGAGGAGTTGATTTTGATTTGCATTGCCTACCCACAAGAAGAAGATCCGTGGGATTTTACTAGGGGTTAAATGCGATACGTTGGAAGTCCGAAATGTTGTCATGGGAGATTTTGCGATTAAGTTTCGTGTTAGATCGAAGGTTGATGGTTTCCAATGGGCACTGGTGGCAGTGTATGGAGCCACATAGCATGAGCTCAAACCAGAATTTTTGGCAGACTTAGTTTGTATATGCGGAAGTGAGAAGCTCCCAATTCTGGTTGGGGGCGATTTTAACATTATTCGAAGAGGGAAGAAAAAAAACAACGATAAATTTGATGGTAGATGATCGTTTAAGTTTAATACAATTATTGAAAGCATGGATCTTAGAGAGATCAAGCTTTCTGGTAGAAAATTTACTTGGGCCAACACGTTACCAAACCCAATGTATGAGAAGTTGTACCATGTCCTCGCCAGTGTTGAATGGGAGCAGGAGTTTCCTCTGGTGATAGTCCAAGCGTTGTCGCGCGCGATCTCTTATCATACCCCATTGCTTGATGACTCTGGGGAGGCAACTCATGTGGGAAATAAAAACATCTTATCTTTTGAATTAGCTTGGTTTAAAAGAGATGGTTTTTTTGGATCTGATAGCACGGGACTGGGCTAAAGATTCAGGAGGGAGATCGAGTATAGAAAGATGGCAGAATAAGATTAGGCACTTAAGACAGTTCTTACGTGGCTGGGCCAAACATTTGAGCAGGGTATATAAGGTTTAAAAGGAAAGGCTCCTTGACCTAATTAATTCCTTAGAATTGAAAGCCGAGTCCTCCATTCTAGAAATCAGGGAGCCGGAAACTAAAGTGGAGGCGAAAATGAGATTGAAAGAATTACTACGAGAGGAGGAATTGAAGTGGGCGCTAAGATCTAAAGTACGAAAAGTTGTCCAAGGGGACGATAACACTCAATTATTTCATATGATTGCGAATGGCAAGCATCAAAAGAAGAGAACTTTCAGCTCGAGCAAGACGAGTGAACGATTTTAGTACAGGAGAACCTAAAACTATACATCACTAATTATTACAAGCAATTTTTGGGCCACCCGAGGATAATTTTGTGTCCTTAGATGAGTCGAGGGTTGAGGATATCCCTCAACTTGCAACTGATGAGAACGATATTTTAACCGCCCCATTTTCAGAGAAAGAGGTGTTTGAGGCAATTTCACAAATGAAGAATAATAAAGCTGCTGGGTCGGATGGTATTCCTGCTGAGTTTTATAAAAACTGCTGGCACATCATTAAGGGTGATTTGCTTCCAATGTTCCATGATTTGTTTTATGGACATTCGGAAAAAAAGGAGGTGCAGATTGAGTAGTTAGACCGATATGTCTTCTTAATGTCAGATTCAAAATCTTCACCAAGGTGGGAACTAACAGGCTTACGTAGATTCCACACTCTATGGTGCAGCCTTCTCAAACTGCTTTCATGTCAGACAGAAACATCCAAGAAGGGGTTGTTGTCCTACATGAAACGCTCCATGAAATCCACATGAAAAAACTAGATAGGGTGGTTTTTAAGGTGGATTTTGAGAAAGCGTACGATAAGGTTAAATGACCGTTTCTACAGCAGGCATTGCAGATGAAAGGATTCGATCAGTCCTAGAGAAACTAGGTAGAATCTTTCACGCAAAAAGGGAGTGATGGAATCAAAGTGAATGATGACATGGGTCATTATTTCCAGACACACAAGGGTCTGAGGAAGGGAGACCCAATGTCACCTATTTTGTTCAACATAGTAGTAGACATGTTGATGATCCTAATAGGAAGAGCTAAGGACAATGGCCAGGTAGGTGGGCTCGTCCCGCATTTAGTGGATGGAGGGGTGTCCATTTTACAGTATGCTGATGATACTATCATCTTCATGGAGCATGATCTAGATAAGGCAAGAAATATGAAGCTTGTGTTATGCTTGTTCGAATAGTTGTCGGGGTTAAAGATTAACAGTGAATTGTTCTGCTTTGGAAGAGCTAAAGACGAACAAGAAGCTTACAAACAATTGTTCGGATGTGAATTAGGTTCGTTGCCATTTACGTATTTGGGCATACCAATTCACCATCGTAAGCTATCTAACAAAGAATGGAAGTGCATTGAAGATCGATTTGAAAAGAAACTAAGCTGCTGGAAGGGAAAGCTTATGTCATATGGAGGCCGACTAATTCTCATTAATTCAGTGCTCACGAATATGCCAATGTTTCTCTTGTCCTTTTTCAAGGTACCAGTTGGAGGTCAGAAAAGACTAGACTTCTATCGTTCGTGCTTCTTCTGGCAGAGCGATGAGTTAAAACGAAAGTACCAACTTGCTAAATGGGATATTATCTGTAGGCCAAAAGACCAAGGGGGTTGATACGTCTCCAACGTATCTATAATTTATGAAGTATTTTTGCCATGTTTATAATATTTTTACATGATTTTGGTATGATTTGATTAGAACTAATCCGGACTGATGTTGTTTTCAGGAGAACTACCATGGTGTTGTTTTTGTGCAGAAATAGAAGTTCTCAGAATGCGCTGGAAATCAACAAAGAATATTGTTGGAAAATGTAAAAAATATTGGAACGAAAAGCTACCGGATTGGAGTCCCGAGGCCACCACGAGGGTGGAGGGCGCGCCCTACCGCCGGGAGGGTGCTCCTACCATGTGGACTCCCCCCGTGGCCCCCCTTGACGTCAAACCGACGCCAACCCCTCCTATAAATCCTAAAAAACCCCAAACAGAAGAGAGATCAGAAGTTCTGCCACCGCAAGCCTCCAAAACCATGAGAAATCAATCTAGGCCCCTCTCGGAGGGAGCCATCATCACCGGAGGCCATGGGGGAGGATCTCGAAGGGGCCATCATCGCCATGAAGGCCAAGGACCAGAGGGAGAACATCTCCTCATCTAGGGGGGAGGCCATGGAGGAGGAAGCACAAGGTGGAGAACCTCTCCTCTTCTATCTCGGTGGCGCCGGAGTGCCACCAGGAGGGAATCATCACCGCGGTGATCGTCTTCGTCAACATCACCATCATCATCACCATCCTCATCTCTTTTACGCAGTCCACTCTCCTGCACCCCGCTGTAATCACCTACTTGAACATGGTGCTTTCTGTCACATATTAAGATCCAATGATGTCTTGCCATCCTATGATGTTTCGAGTAGATTTCCTTTGCCTTTGGGTTGATTGATGATCTAGATTAGTTTGAGTTGCATGTTTTATTATTTGTGTTGTCCTATGGTGCCCTCCGTGTCGTGCAAGCGTGAGGGATCCCTGTTGTAGGGTTTGCATTATGTTGATGGTTTGCTTATTTTCTGTGTTGCGTGAGTGATTGAAACAGAAACACGGATAAGTCGGTCATGGCATATGGGAATAAAGGGGACTTGATACTTTAATGCTATGGTTGGGTTTTACCTTAATGATCTTTAGTAGTTGCGGATGCTTGCTACAGTTCCAATCATAAGTGCATATGATCCAAGAAGAGAAAGTATGTTAGCTTATGCCTCTCCCTCATATGAAATTGCAATAATGATTACCAATCTTGTTAATAATTGCTTAGGACAATTCCGCACACCGACCCTTCATTATTCCACACTTGCTATTTATAATACTTACGTAATATATTTTAACTTTATGCTAGCAGCACCTAATTTTATATTTTGGCTCTCCGATATCATGCAAAGTTATCCTCTTCATACCCACAACATAGTTTTATTTCTCATTTCTAGTTGGAAGCAAATGTTTGGTGTATGTAGAGTCGTATCAGTGGCAGATAGGACTTGAGAAAATATTGATCTTACCTTTAGATCTTTGTGGGATCGACACTCCATGCTTATCACTTCCACCCTTGGAAATTGCTACGATGATTCCCTCCACTTGGGGATTATTAGGGGTCTTGGTATTGAAAATTTAGAGGTGAAGAACAAACGTCTTCTCAGCAAGTGGCTGTATAAGCTACTTTAGAGACCGATGCCACATGGGCCCAGATTCTGCGTAATAAGTACCTACATTCTAAAACCTTATCCCAGGTGATGGTCCGACCGACTGATTCACCGTTTTGGAAAGGATTGATGAGAGTGAAATTAGCCTTTTTCCATAGGACAAAATTTTCATTGGAAATGGTACTACCACGAGATTCTGGGAGGATACATGGTTAGGGGGAGACGCCTCTAGTTATCCAATATCCTTCTCTCTATAATATTATTCAGCGTAGAGATGCTTATATTGCAACAGTATTACAGTCCAACCGTCTCAATATTCAATTTAGGAGGACTTTAGCGGGAAACCGCTGGGAAAGGTTGGCTCCATCTTGTGAGAAGATTGATGGATGTTCATCTTTCTTAACAGCCAGACCAGTTGCACTAGGAACTAACCAAGAATGGAGTATTCTCGGTAAAATCCATGTATTTGGATATTATTAAGTCTGGCTCTATCTCTCGATCGATGCATATTTGGAAAGTCAAAGTGCCCTTAAAATTTAAAGTGTTTATGTGGTTTGTCTATAGACAAGTCATTCTAAAGAAGGACAATTTGGCAAAACGTAATTGGACAGGATCCCGACGATGTAGCTTTTGTGATCATGATGAATCTATCAAACACCTCTTTCTTGATTGCCCAATGGCAAAAATGTTATGGCCTCTGTTCAAATTGCGTTTAATATTACTCCTCCGTCTACCATCCACATGTTATTTGGGACGTGGCTTGATGAAATGAGTATGTGCTTTATTATGGGCAATATGGAACTGCAGGAATGATCTGGTTTTTAGTAAAACAACACATATTCATTTCTTGCAGGTTATTTTTCGGGTCACTACATTAACACGTATGTGGTCGATACTTACTTCGACGGATGCTAGAGAGCGTATGGTTACTGGGTCTATCTGGTGGGAGACGGTAGCATGGGCTATCTTCAACCGATTTGGATGACGGTCATGTAATAAGATAGGTGTTTAGGTTCCTATCTACTTTTATTCTGCCGGTTGTGGCTATCCAGTTTCATCTTCTTATCGCTCTTCGTGAGCCTTTGTACCTTTTTGAGACCCGGAGACTTTGTTGAACTTTTCTGCTTTTTAATGAGATGGCCGCATGCATCGTTCTGATGCAGAGGCCAGGGGATAACCTCCTTTTCAAAAAAAAAACTCAAGCATATCACACCACTTAAACATAGATTTCTGGAACATTCAGATGTCTATCCGAAGAATTCATTGGCAGGCATGATATCTGAAGTGCAAAACACGTATGAGTTCTGGGCATTCCCAAGCACCAGGTTGCATGTAAACGTTTGATTTGCTTCAATGTCAAGATTAAAATACGACAAAATTCATGTGAGCATACCTTTTAAGGATCAAGCAAAATCTCGTAGTAAAAATGTCTGCTTTACACACATTGAGTATTACGAAAAAGCAAAAATGATTGATATTCTTACCTCGTGAGCTTCACGGTCTATGGATGGTGGAGTGATTGGTAGCTCGATGATGTATTTTTCTTCGATGGCATTAGCGTTCTCCCTTGGACAGAAACCGTAGTGAAGAACAATCTGTTTCATTTGCAGAAATGGTTAGATACAGAAGGAAAAAACAACAGGTAGAATGATACTATAAGTGAATACATTTAGTCAAGGGTAAAGTGAACGTCCATGAGGGGGAAAAAGAAGATTACTTGTTTACAACTCCTCCCAGCATTGGGGGATAAGGAGCAGCAAGGCCGGGTTATTTTTTTTTTTGGACGAAAAACAACGTTAGTGCTGATTTCATTTCAATAAGAAAAGGGCCAAGACAGCCTAGTTACAGGGTCCGAGAGCGTTAGGAACTAAA
Source organism: Triticum timopheevii (assembly GCA_963921465.1). Taxonomy (NCBI): domain Eukaryota; kingdom Viridiplantae; phylum Streptophyta; class Magnoliopsida; order Poales; family Poaceae; genus Triticum; species Triticum timopheevii. Next base: position 92,329,638 of record OY997271.1, read on the forward strand.
TATATACAGCTGTGCAAGTAGAGGTAGAAGAGTTAGAAGGCCTACGACCATGCTAAGCTGTGGGAGTGCTGCATCTAGTCCGGCGGCATCCACATCGGTCCTACCAGGCCGGCCGTGCAGCATAGTCGGAGCTCCTCGTTGATCAGGGAGCAGACCTCAGTGACCACAGTCTCCCGGTGCTCAAAAATCATGGCGTTCCTCTCCTTTCATATGTGCCACCAGGCGCAAATGACAAGGCAGTTGGCCATATTTCTTTCCTGCTTCGAGAGGATCTGGACAAAGTTGTACCACCAATCTTCAAGGGAGGGCTCGCCGGGTTTTGGCATGGTGATTTGGGTATCAAATCGTTGTAAGATCATTTTCCATAGCAAACGGGTGTATTGGCACTGAGAAAACAGGTGTAGGGCAGTCTCCGGTTGCTGCTGGCACAAGGTGCACATTGGGGTGTGAGGCCAATTGTCCTCGCGAACTGATTGGCCGTATTGCAGCACCCTTGGACTACGAGCCATGCATGCATTTGGCATTTGGGAGATGTCCAAGAAGACCAGATGAGCATGTTATGGTTGGTCCTGATTCTCCCTTGGAACATCTTTTGGTAGGCCGTCTAGGCCGAGTACTGCCCATCAGTCGTCCACTTCCATCGGATGTCGTCAGGTTGCGTTGGGGAGAGGTTGACTTCTGCTGTAATATTCCAGACGTGTACATAGTCAGCCAGCACTTGGGCGGTCGGATTATCCGTAATTCATGTGATCCATTTACAGTCAGCAAGCACCCTCATTAGCGATAAGTTGTGCCCTCTGCTGTGCGAGTACATATGTGGGAATTGATGTCCCAGCGGTGTACCCTCCCACCAATGACTGTGCTAGAAGGAAATGGTGGCTCCCGACCCGACGATGATTACCGTGCTCACAATGAAGATGTTGTAGGAGAGTTTATCAGAAGGGAAAGGCAGTCCCCTGTCCACGACTTATCCAGAAACTTGGCCTGCTGCCAGAGCCAGCGAGTACGCAGCGCCGCGCCATGGTAGCCGAGGTTTGAGATACCCAGCTCCCCATATGCAGTCGGCCTGCATACTGTATTCCAATTTACAAGGCATTTGCCACCTAAAACAGAGCTTTTACCGGCCCATAGGAACGGTCGACGAATCTTGTCAATCTTTTGATCCAGCCACTTCACTTGCGGTATTGCAATCATCTGAAAGGTTGGCATCGCCGATAGGACTACCCGGACCAGAACCACTCTTCCTATCAGATTTATCATGTCTATCTTCCACCCGGAGCACTTACCAGCAAGGCGATCAATTGCAGGCTGTAGGTCTACCCTAGGTAGTTTCTTACCCGACAGCAGCATGCCAAGGGAAGTGCAGGGGAATGAACCTTGTGTGCAGCCCAGTGGCCTTTGCAATGGTGAGGTATCCTGGTGTTGACAACAGATCTGGAAGAAGCTGCTCTTACTCATATTCATGTGTAATCCAGTTGCCTACCCAAATAGGTGGAGGATGGAGTTGATCGCCCTCGCATCTTCAGTTACAGACTTGGAGAAGATGATCATGTCGACAGCGTAGACGGACGTCCTGTACCTCATGTTTTGGTTCTCGAAAGGGGTTAGTATCCCATCTACACCTGCCTTGTCCATGATCCGGGCCAGGCAGTCCATGATCAGAACAAAGAGGAGGGGGGATATCGGGTCTCCCTGACGAAAACCCCTCCTGTGGTCGATCCTGGGTGACAACTCACCGTTGACCAGAACTTTTGTGGAGCATGTTAGCAGGAGCGCCGCGAGCCAGGCCCTCCACCTTCTCCCAAATCTCCGGTGTTCAAGCAATTGCATCAGGAACTCCCAATAGGTGGAGTTGAACGCCTTGGATATATCTAGCTTGAGAAGGAAAGCCGGCGTACTTTTCTGCTTGAGGGCTCTGGTCAGGCTCTGTACATATACGAAATTGTCATGAATGTTGTGTTTTTTATGAAGGCGTTTTGGCATTGTAGGATCAGCTCGGGCATTAGCGGTTGGAGGCGTCTTGCTGCGATGAGCTTGGTAAAGTTGTGTATAAGGCTGATAGGTCTGAAACTGCTAGGGTGGTTTGCTCCTCCATGCTTTGGGATGAGGATCATGAACTCCGAGTTGAGAAGGTGCAGATTTTTGGTGTTGCCGGACTGGAATTTCCATACAGCTCGCATTAGATCGCCCTTGATTAATTCCCAACATGCTCAGAGAACAGTCTGGAGAAGCCGTCAGGCCCCGGTGCCTTCTCTGGGTTGATATCAAACAACGCGGCCTCCTCTTCGGTGAACGCCTCTCCCAATGGCCCTTGATCAATCGAAAGGAAGGGGATGGATCCAAGGTTCAGGGTTACGGTACGGGCTTGGCAAGTGCCAAGCAGTGTATGGAAGTGATTGTGAATTGTTGTCATCTTTGCCTGTTGGTCAACCATTGCAGTCTCATTGATTAATAGTGAGGGGATGAAGTTCTTTCTTCGTTGGGCGGTAGCTTTTAGGTGGAATAATCTGCAGTTGCAACCGCCTTCCCGAAGCCAGAGGAAGCGCGAACGCTGCCACGACATGCACCGCTCCATCGCGGCCAGGCCCAGCCGCTGCATCTTCAGGAGCTTGCGGAAGGAGGCTTCTTCTTCCGTGAGATTTCTATTTTCCATCGCTACATCTAGCCAAAGGATTAGTTCAAAGACAATTTATGCTTGTGGAACTGAAAGGGTTTAGGCTTAGTAGAACTAAATCCGAGTACATAGTGTTCTCAGTACTACTAGGTGTGAGGAGGAGGAGGTTAGCCTTGATGGCCAGGTGGTACCTCAGAAGGGTACCTTTCGGTATTTGGGGTCAATGCTGCAGGAGGATGGGGGTATTGATGAAGATATGAACCATCGAATCAAAGTCGTATGGATGAAATGGCGCCAAGCTTCTGGCATTCTCTGTGACAAAAGAGTGCCACAAAAGCTAAAAGGCAAGTTCTATAGGACGGCGGTTCGACCCGCAATGTTTTATGGCGCTGAATGTTGGCCGACTAAAAGGCGACATGTTCAACAGCTAGGTGTGGCGGAGATGCGTATATTGAGATGGATGTGTAGCCACACGAGGAAGGATCGAGTCTGGAATGATGATATACGAGATAGAGTTGGGGTAGCACCAATTGAAGGGAAGCTTGTCCAACATCGTCTGAGATGGTTTGGGCATACTCAGCGAAGGCCTCCAGAAGCTCCAGTGCATAGCGGACGGCTAAAGCGTGTGGAGAATGTCAAGACAGGGTAGGGTAGACCGAATTTGACATGGGAGGAGTCCGTTAAGAGAGACCTGAAGGATTGGAGTATTACCAAATAGCTAGCTATGGACATGGGTGCGTGAAAGCTTGCTATCCATGTGCCAGACCCATGAGTTGGTTGCGAGATCTTATGGGTTTCACCTCTAGCCTACCATAACTTGTTTGGGACGCAACCGGGCTCGAGTGTAGTTTCATGTAGCTTCGCACTGTACGCAACAAAAGGGTCTGTCGAGGGGCTCTGCATCTGCCAGGCCTGCTGTACCACTTCATGGAATCCCTCCCATCTGATCCAGTGCTTCTCAAATCAAAATCTTCTACAGTGCTTGAAAGCATGGTCTGAATTTAGGAAGAGTGGCATATGGTCAGAAACCTCGGAGGAGAGGCCTTGCAAAAGGGAGTTGGGGTATTGGCTATTCCATGCTTCACTGTAGAGGACATGATCCAGTCTCACCATTGTTTCCTCCCGCTGCTCATTGGACCAAGTGTATCCACTACAAAAAAAGACACATCCGTGACATTTTGGGCCGAACGAAAAAAAATTCTGTCATACTTATGACACTTCTATGACGATAATTGTGACAAAACCCAGTATCATCATAGATGTGGTGGGATCCTACTTCTATGAACAAAAACTCATGACAGAAAATGGGCTTTTCATCCTGGGCGGGCCGGAGACGCAGCTGCATGACATTCTTTGGGCCGTCCATGACAGAAAAAACCGTGGTAGAAGCGAGGGCGAGGAAAATTTTGGGGTGTTCCCGGTTACGGTGGGTGGTCGGGGCCGAGCGATGCACGGAGGTTTGCGCGTTTATCTCGTACACGTACGCGCATGTGTGTGAGGCGTTGGGCTCTAAGTGAACTCGAGCGAGGCGTTGGGCTCTAACTGAACACGAGGGACTACATTGTAGGCTATGCATTACTGAACCCGAGAAATCGATCGATGGCTGTTAACTGAACCCGGTCGAGCGATTCCTTCGCTACTACTCTAACTAAAGCCGATCAATGCTGCCTCTGGATGAACAGTGATGGTTGCGGGGGGGTGCAGGGTGGGTTTAGATGAACAGTGATCGGTGGGGGTGGATGAACATGACCCCGTGGTGTTGCCTCTTGATGAACAGGACCCCGATTGATCGAGCCGGTTGGGGCTGGATGAACAGGACCCCATGGAGGGCTGGATGAACAGGACGACCCCGTGGAGGGCTGGATGAACAGTAGATGGTGGAGGAGTGGATGAACAGTAGCCCATGGGGGGTGGTTGAACAGGAGCCCGTGGAGAGGGGTGGTTGAACAGTGGCCGGTGGAGTAGCGCGCGGTGGAGGCTGGATGAACAGGAGCCCATGGATGAACAGTCACATGTGGAGGCTGGAGGAGGTCGACGGTGGATGAAGAGTAGCCCGTGGAGGCTGGAGGAGGTCGACGGTGGAGATGAACAGTATCCCGTGGAGTCCCGTTTAGCGGTAAGCCACACCCCTCCCGATGAACAGGATCGCGTTTCGACCGTAGCGCTCCAACACAAGTCCGTTTCCTCCATTTTGCGGTACGCCACACCCCTCCCAATCAACAAGACCCTGTTTCGACCGTAGGAGGTCCAACACAAGTCTGTTTCCTCCGTTTTGCAGTACGCCAGACCTCTCCCGATGAACAGGATCCCATTTCGAACGTGGCTGGTCAAACACAAGGCCGTTTCCTCCGTTCTGCGGTACGCCGGGCCTCGTTTCCATCACCTGTTCCATCCAAGCCAGTTGGCTCCCACGTGTTCCGTCGCCTCCCGATGAACACGACGCATTCCGTTGCCTCCCCATGAACACGACGCATTCCGTTGCCTCCCCATGAACACGGCGCATTCCGTTGCCTCCCCATGAACACGACGCATTATGTTGCCTCCCCATGAACACGATGCATTCCATTGCCTCCCCATGAACATGACGACGACGCAGTTTCTCCGTTCCGACCCAGCCATGTACATGAGCCCTGGCCATATGTATGCGCGAGTAGGCGTTCGAGACCCCACCCTTATGTACGTACATGGCCGTATTTTCTTTCCTGCACACTAGCCGTTGTACGTACGTGTACATGCTACGTGCGCACCTTTACTACGACACGTGTGTGCCTCTACTACGACACGTGCGCACCTCTATATCAACAAGTATGTACATACACGTTCACGACCAGAATGACAACGCTACGTACGCTTCGACCAGGTGGGTCCCAACTGTCAGGCACTTCCTTGCGTGCGAAGATGTAGCTAGTGGGTCCCAGCAGTCAGGGGGCGAATCGTTTTTTGCCCGAATGCACTTCCTTGCGTGCAAAGATATAGCTGGTGGGTCCCAACAGTCAGGGGGCGAATCATTTTTTTTTGCCCGTAATATCGACGCACTTCCTTGCGTGCGAAGATGTAGCTGGTAGGTCCCACCAGTCAGGGGGGAAACATTTTTTTGACGAAATACGGTGGACCGTCTGGTGGGTCCCTGCTGTCAGGTGGAGGAATCATTATTTTCCGCGTAATAAGGAGGCACTTCCTTGCTGCGGCCGTGGACCCAGCTGTCAGCCTCTCCACGTACAGTCCACGTCTGATGGAAGTCGTTCCTTGACCATGTTAACCATGCCGCGCCGAGAGAACCAGGGCGGTGGGCGACGGCGAGGCCTAGGAAGGGGACGACGTGGAGCCGGGGAAGACACGGTAGTGGATGCCCATGCGGAGAGGAGTACGAGGGTTCACTGGTTTGGCTGCGGTGTGAGGTTGCCGTCGCTGCAGAATAACAGGGGGTGTGGGTGAGTAGAGGGATGTCCTGGCCAGCAGTGGGAGTAGTAGGGGCGGCGAGGCCTTCACAGCATCACAGCCGGCCACGGGAGGCATGAGCACGCGGCACAACCGGCGCTGGTTTGGGTGGCTGGAGCAAGAAGACCAGAGGTTGAAGAAGCACTATAGTCGTTGGATGAACATCGTACGGTAACAGGAGCGAGATTCGTTCATATTGACTAAGTTGACAAAGCCCTCTGTCCCCGTCAACTTGGTAGGCCCACAATTCAGCCTCCCACTATGCTGGGTTCCAGCTGGTAGGGGAAGTATTCATTTTTTTGTGCGTAATAAGGAGGCACTTCCTTGTGTGCGGCCGTGGACCCTGCTGTCAGCCTCTCCACGCACAGTCTACTTCTAATGGTGTCGTTCGTTTACCACGCCGCGCCGAGCGCATCCAAGGTGGTGGACGATGGCGAGGCCCCGGACAGCAACGAGCCAGAGATGGGAAGACGCGGGAGTAGAGTCGCAGAAGGAGAGGTGTACGAGGGTTAACTGGTTCTAGTGCGGTGTGGTTTGGCAGTCAGTGGAGAAGAACAAGAGGTGTGGAGGGGTGGAGGGATGGCATGGCAAACGGTGGAGTAGCGCTTCATAGCGAAGCGTGCTAAGCAGAGCTGCTAGCAACAGGAGGCGGGAGGTGGTCCCGGCGGCGCTGGAGGAAGAAGACGAGAGATTGAAGATGGATGCTGGTCGTTGGATGTAAATCCAACGGCTAATGATGTTAGAATCATTTGTTGACTAAGTTGACAACCACTTGCGTTGCCTTCGACCTATTGGCCCACATTTCAGCCTCCAAAAATGTGGCACGTATTCAACCCATTTTTTAAAAATTTACAGTCTTTTTTTTGGGCAGTAGAATTTACAGTCAATTTGATCTTTTTTTTGAATTACAGTCCATTATCAACGCTGGGTGAACGAATATGTGGCCCATTTATTTTTTTCTTAAAAAATTACAGGCCATTTGCACTTTCTCGAAATACACGATTTTGCTGGGCTGATTCTAATTATAATGTTGGGTTGGGCCAGCAATGTTATCAAAAAATAAACAGGGGCTGAGCATTTTGTTATAAATATATTTAAATAATAAGTGATATTATTACATTCGTCCTTAGATCTTACCAAGCTTTTGTACACAATCACTAGGATTTTCGTGCCAAAACAATCCAGGATTTTATTGTTAAGAAATTATTTTTATATGTTAATGAGATGTGGGATATTGTTTTCTTACATATGTAAGTATCTATTAAATATATGATGATAAAAAAATAATATATAATAACATATAAAATAATTTAAATATATATAATATAGTTAGAAGGGAAACATAAGTTGGACCTGGCATTCCTATTCTTATATAGAAAAATAGAAGAGACCTCTGTGTTTTCTTCAAAAAAATACATAAATTGGGCTGCCGATATTTCAGGAAAAATAAAACCTCGGATGGGAGGTCCATAGGCCGGTCGAGACATGACGGCCCTCAAGAAAATACAAACAGGCCTATGGACCTCCCATCCGAGGTCATGGGCTGCGCATGTTAAAAAACAAACAGCCCAAAACCTAGCTGATACTTGCTGCCCCAGTGATAATAAATGATATCTCCCAGCTCCCCGGCTTCGTTGTGAATTTATCTCCTATAGTAACTATGTTGAAGCACCTAAAAATGTAACTATGTTGAAAAACCCGTGAGCCCCAACGTCAATATAGCAATAAGAGGAAGTATTTTTTCAATAAGGAACTTGCTTGCGTACGGCCATAGACCTGGTGGGTCCCGACTGTCCGCCTCTCCACGTACAGTCCTCTCTAGATTCCTCTCGTTTGTTCAGCATGTTCACAACGGCAGACAGCGGCGTCGCGACGAGCGCACAAAGGCGCAGGAGGGGATCCGACCACCTGAGCAAGTGCCTTATTATTAATGGAACTACTGAACTAGCCTAGTGGCCAAGTGACACTACCCGACAGTTGCTCGCCCGGGTTCGATTCCACCTGTGCAAGGAAAATATCTCCAAATTTTTTGCCTCTGCCTTTATTGACATGTGGGTCCCCATTGTCATCTACGCACACCACGTCCAACACTTGCCGAAACATCGTCCCTCGTTTTCTCTGTGTTTCGCACACTCGACATTGTGTGGGCATTTTGAAAATAGCATATCTTTTTACTGTGCGTCATATGAAGATGTCTTATGCATGAATGTTGATCAGCATGATGTTAACTGGCTGGTAGTTCCATTTTCGACCATGAATAAAACTTCCAACATGATGTTAACCCTGTTTGAAAAGGCCGTGTTAATATAAATGCTCTGCCTCTGAAAGTTGCAGTTTCTTAACTTGAAGTTTCTTATCTGAAACTGAAACTTGCAGTTTCTTCTCCGAGAATCACATTGTCTGCACTTTTATACTCCTATGAAACTATATTTTTAAGTGCTAAACATAGATCTCTAGAATTCATAAAATACTTCATATGCTCAATACTGCAAATCTGAAATTGAAAAGACATTCATATCTGAAAGTACTCTCAAAATACACAACATAAAACACAATTCACAACCTGCATATACTAACAACCATAAGTTCCTCCTGACAATTCACAACCTGCCCGACTATTGGGCTGGGGGGCAGTCCCCTCCTATTCCTCAGCGGCAAACAACCGCCCCAGGAGTTGATGTGAATGGCGAGGGAGAGGGTGGCGGGGAAGCGTCATCGGGCCAACTCCTTTTCTCCTATTATAGTTGGGTTCGGTCGACGAAGACTCCGCCGGCTCGCTCTGGCAAGACACCCTCACAAACAGCACCCTGTAGATGCTTGATCCTTCAATCTCTGGTGGATGCTCCATCTGGGATCGATACTCCCACCACCGCTCACCCACGATCGGATTTGGTGAATCTGTTTGCTCCATGGCCCAGAGGAGCAGCTCATGTACTCCCGCGCGACTCCCTCCGGGAGTATCGCTGCCTTTTCGCTCTGTTGTAGATATTTGGCCATGGATGTCGCCGTCGCCACTAGTTGGTCCTTGTTGTCAAACCAAGACTGTATCTCCAACATCCTAGCTAGCTTCACAGGGTTGCCGTCTGCGATCCTCACGTATCGGTTGTACTCCTCCATCGATCTAATTCTCCACAACACGTATCAGTTTGACCACGTACTGTATTTGACAAGCAAAATGTGAATGCATGTCACCAAAAATTGTATCGTTTGGTTCGTATCTGAATGTACTTTCAAATTATATTATTTTTGCAGCGTATAACATATATTTTATGTGCGAAAATCATGGTCAATTATGACCGACAATAAAATGGAGACTAGTTAATGTGGGGTCTCTTTCTTAATTGAAGGGTAAATTGATGTTGATTTTGATCCAGTCACAGTGCGCCGGCCCTCTCGTCCAATCCTAAATCGCTGCCGCACGCTCCTCTCCCTCTTCTCCATTGCAAAGCCACCACCTCTCCTCTCCATCATCTCCATTCCAAAACCACCTTCTCTCCTCTCCCTCTCCTGATCTTCTCCATTGCAAAACCACCTCCTCTCCTCTCCATCATCTCCATTCCAAAACCACCGTCTCCCCTCTCCCTCTTCTCTATTGCAAGACCACCGTCTCTCCACCCATCTTCCAAAGCTAGCACCGGACCACTTAGCAAGACATCTATGGAAAGGATGCAGCAGCGAATCAGGCAGATCGCCAGCAGTGACCAGGCAAAGTTAGCCAGGTTGAAGGAGATCCTACCTTGGTTTGACAATGAGTGGGAGATTTCGAGGACGGTGAGGGCAATGTGGCAATGTATGCGAAAGAGCGAGACGGCGGTGATGTACATGTACTCCTCGGTGCAGTCACACCGCAGTCCTCCGAGTTCATCAAGTATCTCCTCTGGGCGATGGAGTAGACAGATTCGCCCGAGGCGACAGTCAGGCGGAGGTGGTGGGCGTAGAGGTCGAAGATCGAGCACCCAGAGGATAACGAATCGATCGAGTATGGTGTGCCGTTCGTGAGGGTGTAGAGCCAGCCGGAGCCACATGAGTATTCATTCTCCGACCGCAAGAGGAGGCCGGATGGTGTGACGTCGCTTCCCCGTCGTTCTCCGCGGTTCCCTTGATGCTCACCTCGTTTCAATGATGGCGATAGGGTTTAAGGTAAGCCTCACACTAACCTAATATTCCACCTGCTCATGCTTACAATCAGTGTGACAACTAATGAAAATCATGCTTACAATCAATCTGGACCTTTGGGTCAAAGTTTTGACACAATGTACAAATAAAGAAAAATAGATTGATGCCTCTTTCAGAAAAGAGTACTCCCTAGAAAACTGCCAATATAAGCTACTAGTATTTGGTTAGAGGATTTGCTGTCGAGAAAGATCCGTCCACAGAGGGCACCACACATCCCACTAGTGGTGGTGGATGCCAATGCGTGCATGCAGCATGGTTGGTGTTGGTAATTTTTACTTGGCACACCTCGCACTCTGCATATATGCCGGTTCCATACGTACATTTCTGCAGTTCCACCAAAATGCAACCAAATAACCCTATTTGCACAGATAATGAAAAATCGTGATTACATTATATTGGCACTAGTTGATGAAACACACAAAATAAATAGAAGAAAATATTGCGATAGTATCATAGTATGCCATGCTGCGAGGGCGAGATGGGCCCTGCGACACCTCATATGGTACGCCTAATACTGGAAATCGTCCCAAGTCTCCCAGATACACCTTTTGCCAGTGATGAATATCAGTGTACAGCCGTAGTACAAGGAGGCGCCTTGAGACATTCAAATCTCTATTTTTGTACAGATCAACTAAAATTAAGCACCCCAGTTTGCAGAAACACTTAAACATTAACAATGGGACTAGTTGATGAAACATACATTAACAAAGTGAAGCACTTTCTTTATCTACATTGGAAATGAAATGATAGAGAGGACACTCGCTCTATTTTAATTGTATTATTACTTCATTTTATCAGTGACACTAGAGTCGAGCAGGTGGCAAACGAGGTGTACCGTGCATCGCAAGGATGGAGGCCGTGGGTGCTTAGACTGGGATGCTGAAGCTGGCTCTTTCAGTCACCAACATGGATGATTCAATTCATGGGACCTTTTGGTGCAGTTCACCTAAAATGAAGCAATGTCCCGTGAGCTAGCAACTTCTTCTTCATTTTTTAAGAAAAGGACTCCATCCGCGGTTCCATTTCCATCAGAAAACGAAACCCATAGAGCTTCTTCTTCATTAGTTGCAATAAAATTGAGCAACATCAAGGTTGGTTGTGATGCTCCTGGAATGTTCAACTATAATCTGGATATCATTTGTGCAGTTCAACTAAGATCGAGCGTGAAATGTATATCTCTGTTTGCACAAAAACGGTGGAAAGGAGGGTGACTAACAAGTGATGAAACATGCATCAAATGAAAAGAAGCATGTTCCTTATTTAAATGGCAATCCTACAAGGACAGTAGCAATTTCTAAAGAAGTGGCATTGCTAGATATTAGTGTAGGCATTAGGATTAACTATGACAACCGTTAAATACGACATTATTTTGGGCACGGGAGAGTAGGCGGATCAGGATAGTTGCATTTGTAACGAAAAGAAGCTACTTATCTTAATGGGAAATTTAGCAGGACATGTAAAAAAGTGCAATTGATTCATATTACTGGAGGCATTACATTGAAAACAACATTTGTTTAACCTTTCCTTACTTTCAACAGTGCGACTGCTACATTTTACCAGTGGCATTAAATAAGAGTGGCTCGGGGCAACAAACATCAGAACAGGATATCTGGGTTGGTCCCATTTTTGTTCGGTATAGCCACCTTATACTGTGTGAGGCTAGCAAATCTAGTGCTGGACTTATTCTGTTGACTTGTCCCCCAGTCCCCACTTTCTTTCCTTTTCAACCAATATATCGGGTTTATATTGAGTTTGTACTACGTTTCCCTTTATTTCCCTATTAGACCTAGAGACCAGTTGGATAGCCAGTCTCTGCTACTTTTCGCCCCCATTATTTCCTCTTTCGACCAAATCCTAGATTCAGGTAACAAATCTTCCCCCACCCCCACCCCATTTCTTCCTTGTTTGAACCAAGTAGTACTAGATTCGAGTGCATGAATTAGATGGTTTTCGAACAGCCGATCGATCCTATCTATGAGGGGGCCTGAGAAATAATAAAAGATACAAATGCAGCGATGTCAGGAGCTCGGGAAATAGAGCAAGGCCAGCTTTGAATGAAGTTATACTTGATGGTCCCCAGGATGTTGCTAGGTGGGTGGCGGGAGGCCGGATCTGCCCACACTACGGCAGCAAGGAAGAAGGGGTCGGAGGCCCTCCCTCGCCAGCGGTGCTTGGGAGAGAACGGCAAGGCATGCTGATCGGGACGCGCTAGCGGTGGGTAAGAGCCGTTGCCGAGGACGACCGCGTGAACGTTGCACCTTCTCACGTTCCCCGGCGGAGAGGATCTGGCTGGATCTGCGACCAGTGGTGAGCAGAGAGAGAGAGAGAGAGAGTGGCCACCGCTGTCGTGTTTAGATCTGGAGAGGACGAGACAGTGTGAAGAGAGCAACACTAGCAAGCAAGTGCGGAGGCTCCTGCCTATATAGTGGAGTACTAGTTTTCTTTTGTGTACGGGAGCCGGCTTGACCTCGTCAATGACTGTCGAGAAGTCTTCATGCACATGGCCCGGAGGTGCAGTTGTCGTCATTTTGATCTGAAGCACCGAATTATAACATATAGCACAAAAAATGCCACATGACAAGAAATCTTAACCTCACTGCCCAAAGGAGACAACATGAATCCCAACGGACAAACTAGACGAGGAACAAAGCTTAAATTAAAGATAAACTCGCAGAAAAGGGGTCCATCGATAGATGTCCTAATTAACATAGCCGGCTTGACCTAGATGGCAGCTGAGTAGTCTTTGTGCATGTGCCCCAAATGACTAGCCCAGCTCAGTTGTCGCTATTTAACCCTCACCATGATCCGAAGCACGTGACACCTAATTTTGCGAGATGACAAGAAACCTTTTTTTAGATTTCTCACCAGAACTACGACCCTGTACAACACAGCCTGCACAATATGTAGACGATAGCTAATCCAGGTGTGTCTGCTGGAGTCTGGTCACATGCATGGACGAACTGATTTTCCATGTCTTGCAGGGATCGTCCAGGCACCAACGTAGTATAACACTTTTCTAGTAGGAGTATCGCTCGTCTCCCTCTTTTATTAAGTCACCCAACTTGCGGGGCAGGGGAGTGTGCCTATGGTCAGTTCTCAATTGCGGTCCCACATGTGTGTGCAAATGCAATATGACACACATTCCATCCGGAGAGCAGCGTGCCAGACCGACCGACTTTCTGGGGTGCGACGCGAACGCGATAGGCTTGCTGTATACTTCGTACATGTGTACCGCTGTTTTCTAGAGGCTTTGCTCCATGGCGCAATCCATGGATACAAAGTTAGTATACTGTACTATTTAAAAGTCGAGGGGGTGGGGCTTTTCCTATGCGGTAGGCGGGGCAGTTCCACCTAGTCGGTTCGACAGAGACGCGAGAAGATGAGGGAGTAGGCTGCTGCAAAGGTAGAGCTATGTGATTTGACAGTGAGTTACTGCTGGACAAGTGGGGCCCCGTGATTTGACTTGCCATTATCATTTTAACTGCGACGCTACGACTGACGTGAGTCACCCAATTCCTAACCACCTCCATACAGGTGCCTCTCCCAATGCTCCACCATGTTGTAGAGGCTGGATCTTGCATGATAGCCCACTTATCCACTTTTTCCTTGCCTCTCTTTCCTCCACATATGCAAAAATGCCATGTAAAGCGCACTATTGTACTTACTTTCTCCTACAGGTGCTAAGCTTGCTACATAGGCATAAAGTCTGATGTGGCAAGTTAATTAAGAAGAGATAGAATAGTTTGGTGACCTAAGGAAGAAATGGTGCTAAGCGCATGTACCTAGGTGAAAAGACAATTTTGAGTCTATAGCTAATTAAATGAAGCAAACTTAGAAACAAAAAACTAATAGTAAGCACCTATGCATTTGGGACTTGATTGCTAAGCCATTTAATGCCCTTAGCACCTCATCTAAAGCACCATTTCATTGGAAGAGGTCACTCCTTGGAAAATACAATAATTACTAGTACGAAGACAGAGATAGAGAGAAGTAAAAAAAATACACTTATAGCCAACCTTATAAGCTAACCATGTTGTAGTATGAGTGACTAAGTGATGACATGCCAACATCAGATTGCCCTTGAAGATTTAAATCTTCAAGGGCGCGACCGCGTGAGTGATGCAACAGTTGTGGTAGGCACGACAATAATATGGGCTGCTGGCAGCCCTTGGATCTGAGATCGAAGGGTCGCATGCTAAGTTGATGAAAATTTGCAGAATAACCCTCCAGGATAGGATACTCACCCATAGGTCTAGAATCACGCCATGCAACCGTTTGATCTCAGATCCAAGGGCTCTCGGAAGCCCGTATCATGGGAGAATGGAAAGCCGCTACCCTGCCGTTCGCACGCTAGCAGTTCGCTCCTACTCGTCCTCGCACGTCCTTTAATATTACGGCAGTTCGCTCCTAGTCGTCCCGTCCTTTCACATTACGGCAGTTCCACTAATCCTAACCCTCCTCCCAAATCCATGGTGTCCCAAATATCCATGATCGGTGGTGAGTACAAGGTTAGAACCATCACCGGCGATGAGTTCGACGTCATCTACACCCGTTCTTCCGCGACGGTGAAAGGATGCCTTGCTCGCTTCAGAGGCATGTTCGAAAAGTCAGATGATGAGTGGGTCGCTGGGCTAGATGTTGAGTACACCATAGTCTTGGGACGAGAGAAGGATCTAAAGGAGGAAGAGAGGAAGAAGCCCGTCGTGATCCAGGTTTGTGTGCATGACTTATGCTTGGTCCACCACATACGCCATGCCGACGTTGAATGCCTGGATTTTAAGAACTTCCTCAAGAGCAACCTAGTAAAATTCATTACTGTAGACTTTACAAACGACAAAAGAGTCCTGGATCAGATAGGCCTCGTTGTAGGCAACCCCTTCGACCTCCAGAAGAATCGGCTGCTGCCCTCTAGTGGCCAGCTTTCAATGCTGACCCTGGCAGGAGCCATGGTTCATCCTTCATACGGTAAACTGGAGAAACCTCATCACACGTTTCATCGTCATGCATGGCAGCGAAATGTACTAGATATAGACCACTTCCACTACGCTGCAATGGATGGGTACCTTTGTTTCAATATCTACAAGGGTTGGATGAAGAGTAAGAGCCAAGTGTGTGGTTCAAGCAAAGAAGTATCGGCCAAGAGGAAGAGGGACAAGGACGAAGTATAGGATGTGGACGAGGACTCTGAGTAAGGTGGCAGTGTCGTTGGTCATGGTGGTTCTAATGCAGTGTCTACCGGATTAGTTGCATAGTTTAATTTCGGGTGTGCTTAGTTTAATTTGAGGGGTGTGTTGTGCTAAGCCCCCAGCAGAACTATGTTATGTTTCTTCTCATTACTTTAACTCTTCAGTATGTACATACTAGTATTTCTTACATTTCATCTTTTAGTTGGTATAGTACTACCACTCGTTTCTTCACATTATATATGTACAATATATATGCCAACATCATATAGCCAGGTGCTTAGTTTAGTTGTCAAAGAATTTCAGTGTGCTTAGTTTTGTCAAAGAATTCCAGGTGCTTAGTTTTCTTTGAGGGGTGGGTTGTGCTAGACACCATTATTGTGACTAGCCTTTTTAATAGTACTAGTATTGTTCATCACATACACTATATAGCTAGTTAAATTCTCAACCTAGAACGACATGCATGACATGTAAACCGGGACGGGGGAAATAGTAAATATGAGGTGATTTTACCAAGCGGTGGGCGGGGGAGCATGGCCTATCATGCAGTCCCACGTGTCATGACGTACAAAGGTGATGCACGTCCCTCTTGAGGCAGAATAATGGCAGAAGAAATACGTGATTTTCTTGAAGGAAGGAGATGATGGGGAAGCAGATTCAGTGAAGTATGAAATAATGGTTGCTTTGTCCGTCTGGGAAGGTGCGGCATTGTGATTTGACGTCTCATTGCTCATTACTACTACTAGGACGCTATGACCGGGGTGCATCCCGCTACTATTCTGCATTGTTATTGGGTGCATGACACGTCGACCCGGTTGCTATATGTCCCACATGTCAGCGAGAGGAAGTACAAAATTCATGAAAGCGAGCGTCTCCACTCTTTTAGTACGGCGGAGTACAAGACACGACTTGGTTTTTTCTGCTTCGCATGATCCATCGATACAAACCTGGACTAAAAAGGTGAGGGCGGGTCTTTTCCCGTGCGGCGGGTAGGGGAGTTTGGCATAGTCTGTTCGAGGCAACGAGGCAGCAAGGGAAACAAGCAAATAAACAAGCAAACAAGCATAATTTGGCGACGAGCGCTCTCTATATGTACCACCTTTTTTTTAATTTCAAGTTTTGCTCCACGGCGCAATCCATCGATACTACTACTGTACAAAAGTATACATTTTTTAAAAGGCTAGAGGGCGGGGCAGTCTAGCTTGGTCGGTTTCACGAAAGGGGAGGGCCTTTGTGATTTCACGGCTCATTACTGCTGGAAGGCGGGGCCTTGTGATTTGACTGGTCGTATAAAAGTGCCGACGACCCGAGGAGGAGCAAAGAACCGTGTGGTATACTCAAGTTTTCCATTGGAGTAGTACTACGATGGAGGAGCACGAAACACGGCAGCCCAGTGCCATATGGCGTTAAAAAATGATCTAATTTGCTAGTCATCTCATTGTTAGCATTGTTCTATTCATGCCTCGCAGAGAACATGACACGTGTGCCGAAACACCCGAAGCAAAAGATGAAACACAGGAGCAAAATAAGAAGGAAGATTATCACCCGAAATGATCTAATTCGCCATGGAGTCATAACTGCTTCTTCATCGCCTCCACGACCTCCATCTCTGTGCACATCTCCTCCGCCATATTCTTCATTCTGTCCATGACGCGAGCCTTCATCATCTGTTCCACGGCCGCATTACGTACCTTGACAGTAGCTGGGTTCTCGATGCGGAGCTTCGCCAACTCCTCCTGTTCTATGACGAGGACCTACAGCATCTTCATCGAGGAACTACTATTCTCATGCAGCTTCTTCCAGCCAGCGTTCTTATCCTTCAACAGGTCGAGCTCGTGGTAGAGCTTCGCCTTGTCCTCCTAAAGTTGCAGGATTTCGCTGGTCACCTTCTTCTCCGAGGCAATGCTCTTCTTCAGCAGCATCACCAAGCCGGCAGTCAACTCCTGCTTATTGAGCCCAACGGGTGTCGGTGTCAAAACCGGCGGATCTCGAGTAGGGGGTCCCGAACTGTGCGTCTAGGCAGATGGTAACAGGAGACAAGGGACACGATGTTCTACCCAGGTTCGGGCCCTCTTGATGGAGGTAAAACCCTACATCCTGCTTGATTGATATTGATGATGTGGGTATTACAAGAGTAGATCTACCACGAGATCAAGGAGGCTAAACCCTAGAAGCTAGCCTATGGTATGATTGTTGTTCGTCCTATGGACTAAAGCCATCCGGTTTATATAGACACCGGAGAGGGCTAGGGTTACACAGAGTCGGTTACAATGGTAGGAGATCTACATATCCATATTGCCAAGCTTGCCTTCCACGCGAAGGAAAGTCCCATCCAGACACGGGACGAAGTCTTCAATCTTGTATCTTCATAGTCTTGGAGTCCGGCCGATGATGATAGTTCGGCTATCCGGACACCCCCTAGTCCAGGACTCCCTCAGTAGCCCCTGAACCAGGCTTCAATGACGATGAGTCCGGCGCGCATATTGTCTTCAGCGTTGCAAGGCGGGTTCCGTCTCCGAATATTTTATAGAAGATTGTGAACACCAGGATAGTGTCCGCCTTTGCAAAATAAATTCCACATACCACCGTAGAGAGAATAATATTTACACAAGTTCAATCTACTGATGTATTTTGTGGCGTGACATCACACCACTACCAAGCCTTTACTCGAATTGTTTTTATTGTACCACCTCAGCGTGTTTAGCGAAGCGGTTTCCTTGGCACATCTTGTCGAAGCAGAGATCTTGTTCCCCTTATTCTGGGATTCCCATCAATACGGACGTGGGTAACCCAACCATGACATTGATTGCGGCACTTGGGAGATAAGCGAGTTTTATCAGGCCGGTGGGGACGCATGTTCTCGTCCGCCCATATAAGGGGACAAAGATCCGTTACGGAGGGGCACATCCAGAAGCTGCGCAGCGCCGGATATCTGTCCAGCGACATCGCGCACCGGCTCCCCAACGAGGGGGAGCTCATCCCCACCCCCAGGCCCCATGAGAGGGTAGTATTTATTTCCCATTTCCTCCGCGGACTGGGCTTCCCACTCCATGCCTTTGTCCGGGGGCTCATGTTCTACTACGTCCTGGATTTCCATGATCTGGCCCCGAATTTCATCCTCAATATCTCGGCGTTTATCGTCGTGTGTGAGGCCTTCCTCTGCATCCAGCCCCACTTCGGCTTGTGGCTCAAGACCTTCAGTGTCAAGCCGAAGGTTGTGAAGGGCAGCCAAGCGCGGTGCGGAGGCGCCATGGTGGGAAAGATGCCCAATGTTACTTGGGTCGAGGGCACCTTCGTGGAAACCATTAAGGGGTGGCAATCGGGGTGGTTCTACATCACCGAGCCGCGTGACCCTGAATGGGCAGCGGCCCCCGAATTCAGATCTGGCATCCCCATATGGCTCACCTCCTGGAAGGAGAGTGGCCGGACATGGGGTGATTCGGAGGAGCTGACCAGACTTCAAGCCTGCATCCCAAAGCTAGTGAACAAGAAGCTCAAGCTTGTCAACGTAGTCCAGGTCATGCTCATCCGCCGGATTCTCCCGTGCCAACAACGGGACTTCAATATGTGGGAGTTTGATCTGGCGCAGCACCAGACTTTGAGCGGGCTCTTCGACACTACGTACGAAGAGGCCTGGAGGGTGCTGTTTAAGGGCGCCGAGGCTCCCGCATCCGCTACCGAAGATCGCGGATTCAGCTCGTAGTGTCCGGCTAATGAGGTAAGCGTTTTTGCCCTTTATGGGACACTTGTTTTCCATAGTTTGACTCTATGCGGGACCTAAACCCCTCCTTTGACAGGACTGGCTGAAGAAGGCTGAACAGACTATCTGTCCGGCCCCATTGCCAGAAGACCCAGCGGATGCCCGCTTAACGGGACTGCTGGCTCCGGCACCCCATGTGGTGCCGGAGAAGAAGGACAAGAAGAAGGCCACGGGCACTCGAAAGAGTTCCCGTTTTCAAGTGTCATCGGATGATGACTCCGAGGCAGACCCCTCCCACAAAGGCGAGGAGGAGAAGAAGGAGGCCTGTCCCCCAGTGGGGGGAGGGAAGAAAAGGAAGGCCTCCCCAACGAGGGAGGCCGAAGGGTCCAAGAAGGGAAGGACTCTTCCCCCGGACTGCTCCACCAGCGCCGGCGACAACGACGAGGATTGGCCTCCAAGGGCCAAGCCTCTGGCGAGATCATAAGTATCCGGACTCCCGAATAACTTCATGGTTTTTCTTTTCGCCACATGGTGTCTTTCTAATGCCGCTTACTACCCTGCAGTCCGCCCAAGGATGATCTTCTCGCTTCGTCGAGCAGGTTCTCGGGTGCGTCGGATATGGATTCTCTTCCGACCGCCTCCACCCCCTGTGATGCGGATGATGCCGAGGTGGGATCCCGAGAAGGGACCCACCAGGAGGAGGAGGCCCCGGAGGTGCCGCAGGGAAACCTCTCAGACTTTGCACCGGACTCTGCTCCGGAACATGTAGTGGCTCCGGAGTCTGGCAGGCAGACCCTGCGTAAGAAGGGCAAGACCGTGACACCGGCGGCCTCTGTCCAACCGGAGGCGCCGTTCCGGATAGCTTGCTGGAGCCGCTCAACGGCGCCTCCATCAAAGAGTAACACCGCACTGTCATGAGTGCGGTGATTCAGAAGGTTCAGCTTGCCAAGAGCAGGCTGACCGAAGCCTGCAGCAGCCTTCTAACAGGCTTTGAGGTAAGAATTTTGATATATGTAAAATAGTACCGCATAGACAGTAGCCCTTGATGCTCGGTTCGGTATTCGGAAAGATATACGCAGGAGTCATAAAAAAAATATGTCAATGGGATTGCAGGCTGTGCTGCTGACCTCTGCCTCCCTGACTGCGGAGGTCAATACTTTGAAGCAAAGCCTTGAGCGGTCCGAGAACGAGCTCGGCCGTGCCAAGAAGCAGCTCGAGGATAAGGAAGGTGAGTAACACCTTATTAAAAATGTACCTTATAGAAAAGGATTTGGTTGCAAGAAGAATGACAAGGATAACATGGGTATTGTAGGGGCCACGAACGAGGTGGCGACCCTGAAGGAGGCGGTGTCCGCTGCCGAACGTAATGCAGCCGCGGAGCGCACCGAGCAAGAGAAGCAGGAGGCGCGGGTGGCAGAGGTACAGCAAGAGCTCCAGGCTCTCATGGAAAAACATGAGAGTTTGGAGCGTGACTCGAAGACTCGAGAGTCCGAGCTTGCATCGGCTCTTGAGAGTGCCAAAGCCGCTAAGGCCAAAGCCTACAAGGCCCTCCAGGAAATCGAGGCGTTGAAGAAAATAGCGGCGGGTAAGGCATTTTTCATGCAAAGTAAGCATGTGAGTGTGAATTACCTATCACTTACCCGAATTCGGAGCTCTCCAGGAGCGTTCGCAGATCTGCCCCGTAGCGTGTCCGATGCTGCCGCTTTCTATAGGGCCGAGGAGGGGAGCTTGACGGAGAAGGTCTTCTGGTCTCAGTATGCTGAGGCCGGACATTCGGTGCCCCTTAGCGACCAGCTGAAGCAGCTGGTCGAGCTCCACAAGGTGGCCGAACAGGCCATGAAGGGCCTCATAGTTCGGCTGTGGCCTAAGGAGGCCATGCCTGGGAGCTACTTCGGCCTGGTGCGGCGGCTGGTGGATGCGTGTCCATGGGTTGAAGTCATCAAGCACTCCGCCTGCATTGAAGGTGCCCGTCGGGCCCTTGCCCGCGCAAAGGTGCAATGGGGCAAGATGGATGCTGAGAAGCTTGTGACGGACGCGCCACCGCCGGGCAAGGAGTATCGCACGCCCGAGATGTATTATAAGAGTGTCCTGAAGGGTGCCCGCATTATTGCGGGTGAGTGCTCCAAAGATGTAATATTTGAGTAGACTCGCATTTTGTTATCCTGTGCGCTGAAAACTTTGTTCATATGCGCTAAGAAACGCTTGTTAATTTAAAATATTACCTTCTGTGCGGCCGTTTATCAAATCTGAGAGATGGCAAGTCGTCAGCTTCAGCCCCCATGCCACGAGTGCTGGGGTGTTCGGGGTAAATTTGAGCACTCTTGTTCCCATTTTTGGGTCCATCTAGGGAGGCGCTCAACACAACAAACAAGGCAACCGGACTTATAATGCTTGAACACTCTCACTTAGCCATAGAATTCTATAATTTTAAATTTTGGCGAAGCCCCTAGTGTTCGGAAGGCTGAATTTGGGGCGCTATCCACGCCTGGGCTGGACAAAGCCGGTTCCTCGCTCTAAGCGGCATAAGTCTTTAGGGACTCGAAAACCCTCTCAAACAGCGACCGGCTCTCGCCTCATCATGATGGTCAGTTTTAGCTTTCTTCACTGAGGCACTCGCCCAGCTCAACTGGGGCGCAATCGCAGTGGTTCTCCCAGTGCTACCTTAGCCGATACAACGGAACATAAGGTATCAAAACATGGGAGCCGAGAAAACCCAACTATTGACCCAAGACATGATTCGGAGCCGATGCATATAATGCTATAAGTTCGGGGTGCCGCACTTGTGAAAGTGTTCGGACTTATCACACCATGATGCGGGAAGCATAAGCCCCTGGTGTATTTAGCCGTACCAAAGTGTACGGATGCAACATGTCATATATGTATAAGAAAGAAATGCAATTATGAGCAAAAAGGTGTTGCATTGTTTATTCAAGAAATACTGCTGTGAATGCAGAACGATACAAATGGTGCGATAAGCAAGGGATGGGACTATTAAACATGTCCCCCTCCAGGGGTACGCTGCAGAATGGTGTATTAAACAGATTTAATTCTCATAATGGAGACCACCTGGATATTCGTCGTAGCCTTTCTCCTTCCCTGGCTGTTGCATCATGAGTTCGGCAGGTCTACTGCCGGACAGGGCCTCTGATGAACGGAGTCCTCTGGGTAAAAAAAAGAGAGAAAAAAAGAACGACACACTTGAGAGCCCCTGGTGTGGTTAAGCCGCATTCTGGTCCTGTCGTGGTCGTGCCCCTCCCCCTGTGCCCATGGTATCTCCAGAGCATAATGATGTACGCGATGGACCTGTCTTGAAATTTTGCTGGGGCTGGGGTTGGGGCCGCATTGCTACGCGTGCTCGGAACGTGCCAGGTGGTCTTGTTGTACGTTACTCCGGGCATGTTTAGCCGTGTCCGGTCGCTTAGCGGCCGGACTCGAGAATTGCCTTAAGAGGCTGCACTGTACTTCTGCCGCGAGAGCCGATGTATGTTCCTCCGTTCGGAGAGAGCGTTCAGTGTTTCCGTTGACCGTAATGACTCCTTGAGGGCCTGGCATCTTGAGCTTGAGGTATGCATAGTGCGGCACTGCATTGAACTTTGCAAACGCGGTACGTCCGAGCAGAGCATGATAGCCGCTGCGGAATGGAACTATGTCGAAGATTAACTCCTCGCTTCAGAAGTTATCCGGGGATCCGAAGACCACTTCCAGTGTAACTGAGCCTATACAATTGGCCTCTACACCTAGTATGATGCCTTTAAAGGTCGTCTTTGTTAGTTTAATCCTTGAGGGGTCTATGCGCATTTTGCGCACTGTATCCTGATAAAGCAGGTTCAGGCTGCTGCCGCCGTCCATCAGGACTCTGGTGAGGTGAAATCCATCGACGATTGGGTCTAAAACCAATGCGGCGAATCCGCCGTGGCCTATGCTGGTGGGGTGGTCCCTTCAATCAAAAGTGATCGGGCAGGAAGACCATGGATTGAACTTTGGGGCGACTGGCTCCATCGCGTATACATCCCTGAGTGCACGCTTCCGCTCCGTTTTGGGTATGTGGGTTGCGTATATCATGTTCACCGTCCGCACTTGTGGGGGGAAACCCTTCTGTCCTCTATTGTTCGGCGGTCGGGTCTCTTCCTCGTCATTGCTATGCAGCCCCTTGTCGTTGTTTTCGGCAATTAACTTGCCTGCCTGCTAGAATACCCAATAGTCCCTGTTGGTGTGGTTAGCTGGCTTTTCGGGGGTGCCGTGTATCTGGCACGAGCGGTCGAGTATTCGGTCCAAATTGGACGGACCCGGAGTAGTTCTTTTGAATGGCTTTTTCCGCTGACCGGGTTTGGAGCCTCTGAATCCGGCATTGACTGTCGTATCCTCACTATTGTCGTCGTTAATGCGGCATTTGTTTTTCTTGCGACGCGACCTACCATTGCGGTCCTTGATATCCGGACTGCCAGAATTTTTGCTAAGGTAGTTGCTGCGGGCTAGCCAGCTGTCCTCACTCGCGTAGAAGCGGGTCATGAGTGATGTGAGGGCTGCCATGGATTTCGGCTTTTCTTTTCCTAGGTGTCGGGCAAGCCACTCGTCGCGGATGTTATGTTTGAAGGCCGCGAGGGCCTCCGCATCTAGATAGTCGATGATTTGATTTTTCTTAGTTAGGAACCGTGTCCAGAATGGTCTGGCCAATTCGTCTGGCTGCTGAATTATATGGCTTAGGTCGTCAGCATCTGGTGGTCGCACATACGTGCCTTGGAAGTTATCGAGGAATGCGGCTTCCAGGTCTTCCTAACTCCCAATTGACTCTGCTGGCAAGCTGTTCAGCCAATGCCGGGCTGGTCCTTTAAGCTTGAGTGGGAGGTATTTGATGGCGTGGAGATCATCACCGCGGGCCATGTGGATATGAAGGAGATAGTCCTCGATCCAAACCACGGGGTCTGTTGTGCCATCATAAGATTCAATGTTCACGGGTTTAAACCCATCGGGGATTTGATGATCCATTACTTCATCTGTGAAGCATAGTGGGTGTGCGGCGCCTCTGTATTGGGTGATATCACGACGAAGTTCAAGAGAGCTTTGTCTACTGTGTTCGGATCGGCCGGACTTATTGTGTCCGGCGCGACGGTTGTCGTCACGTATCATCGGGTGCCCACGCGATCCATAGATCAATCTTGATTGTCTTGCCTTATCCTCCAATATATCTCGCAAGTCCAGAGCATTCCCCTGTGGCCTTGTGCTTCTCGAGCGCTGCCGGGGTACGGTTCTAGTGGAGGGCCTAGGGGCCTCTCTGTCGCGACCACGGGGTGGTCGGACAGCCGTATTGTCTGCTGGTGATGCAGGTTCATATGCCTCCTCTAATCGGGGGAACAACTTGCATTAGGGTAGCTTTTGGAGGGGCGTTCGAGCTCATGCTCTTCAGCCGCAAGGACTGCAGTCCATCTGTCAGCTAGCAGATCTTGATTAGCTCTAAGCTGCTGCTGCTTTTTCTTGAGGCTGTTTGCCGTGGCCATAAGCCTGCGTTTAAAACGCTCTTGTTTGACAGGATCCTCAGGAACGACGAATTCATCGTCGTCGAGGCTTGCCTCGTCTCCAGAGGGAGGCATGTAATCCTCTACCTCTTCGTCTGCCTCTCTCTCATGAGGGCTGGCGTCTCCGTCCTCCTGTGCCGGATCTTGCTGGAGGGGGTTGTCTTCGGCACTGTCTGGGGTGTTATTATCTCCGATGCCGGAATCTCCATTCTTGCTGTGGCGGGATTTAGAGCGGCGCCGCTGACGATGGCGCTTGGGCTTTTTCTTGGAGGGGTCATCCTCCGCTGTTCCTTCGTCGTTCCCATCCTTTGGGATATCCAACATGTATATGTGAGATGATGAGGTGGCATTCCAGTGCCCAGTCGGCGCTGGTTCTTGGTCGTCTCCGGCATCGTCGTCCATACCGTCGATGTCTTCGGAGTCGAAGTCTAGCATGTCGGTTAGATCGTCGATAGTGGCTACTAAGTGGGTGGTGGGTGGGCTTTGAATTTCTTCGTCATCCGCATCCCAACCGTGCTGACCGCAGTCCGGCTAGGGCTCTCCTGATAATGAGAGATACTTTAGCAAAATCAAGATGTCGCTGAAAGGTGAGTGTTGAAAGATGTCCGCAGCGGTGAACTCCATGATCGGCGCCCAATCGGATTCGATTGGAGGGGGAGCGGGAGGTTCGGAGTCCGGAGAGGAGTCCGACACCTCGGAGTCACGAGCTTCATGAGGGACAAGGTCAGTTTTCGGCTCCATCACCGTAGAGGTTGTAGCCCCCGAGGCGGTGTCTAGCCACCCGTCCTCGATCTGCGCAGCCGGCTCCGAATTGAGGATCGGAGCGGACTGGTGTGTGGCCTCCAGGGCACTTTCCGGCTGCAGAGCTAAATCATGCCCATCGTGACAGTGCGGCGCGCTCGGCTGTGGCTCGAATCCATCGAAGATCAAGTCCCCGCAGATGTCAGCCGTGAAGTTTAAACTTCCAAATCTGACCTGACGGCTAGGGGCGTAGCTTTCGATCTGCTCCAGATGGCCAAGCGAATTGTCCCGCAGTGCAAAGCCGCCGAATACGAAGATCTGTCTGGGGAGAAAAGTCTCACCCTGGACTGCGTCGTTGTTGATGATCGAAGAAGCCATCGAGCCTATCGGTGAAGACACAGAGGAATTCTCAATGAAAGCACCAATGTCGGTGTCAAAACCTGCGGATCTCGGGTAGGGGGTCCCGAACTGTGCGTCTAGGCGGATGGTAACAGGAGACAAGGGACATGATGTTTTACCCAGGTTCGGGCCCTCTTGATGGAGGTAAAACCCTACGTCCTGCTTGATTGATATTGATGATGTGGGTATTACAAGAGTAGATATACCACGAGATCAAGGAGGCTAAACCCTAGGCGCTAGCCTATGGTATGATTGTTGTTCATCCTATGGACTAAAGCCATCCAGTTTATATAGACACCGGAGAGGGCTAGGGTTACACAAAGTCGGTTACAATGGTAGGAGATCTACATATCCATATTGCCAAGCTTGCCTTCCACGCCAAGGAAAGTCCCATCCGGACACGGGACGAAGTCTTCAATCTTGTATCTTCATAGTCTTGGAGTCCGGCCAATGATGATAGTTCGGCTATCCGGACACCCCCTAGTCCAGGACTCCCTCAGTGGGTATGTTGTCGAGGGTCTCCTTCAGCAGCTCGACCAAGTCGTGGATGAACTCCTTCTCCTTTTTGAGGTGCTTATTGAGATGACCAGGTATGTCATCGAGTGATAACGACTCCAGCGCTGCCGGCTCGGCATGTTCGCCTCCGTGGCTAGGGCGCTCCTGGGAGCCATCGCCTGCCCGTGAGAGATCTTTGGAGGTCTCTGCGTAGCGGTGAGCCCTCTTTTTTTTCCACAACCTTGGTTGCCTCTCCCTTGTTATGACTGGTTCTCGACCTAGAGCTCTGTTCACCGGCCATGGCAAGGACGGACGAAGAAGAAGCACTTATGAGGAGGAAAGGTAGAGTAATTTTTGGTTAGGTAGTTCCCCTTTTTATAACCTAAGTACTAGCACTAGTACTAATACCTGCATAGTGGGAACACGTTCAGGTTTGGTACGTACTAGTAAGTGTGAGCAGGCATTCGAACGGGATGGGAACAAGGTAAAAATTAAATGATGGTTTTGGTTTCGAGGCCTGAAAAGGCTCCCGATGAGTTTAGTGGAACATAAATTTCAAGTAGACTACACTGCTCATATGCATAGATATTACTATGTTACTGTCAAAAATTGGCACAAAATACGAAGGAGACCAATGGAAGTACTACTAGCAACCAATGATTTAACTACTCGCATGCGTGCAGTGGAGTAGTAATGTCTTTCTTCCGCCCTCACGTCCACTCAATTTGCATGCGCTGTATTAATTGACCATCAATGAAGTGAATGACTTTACACGCGTCAAATTATCACATGGGGGGGATCTTGGCACAAAATTGGGTCTGCCCGTGTACCCGTGTTTGCCTGCAAGGTAATGAGTGCATGTGTGGCATGCGTGCACATCTTCGCTTCGTGCATGTACCAACAGTATGGGTCAGGGAGGACAAGTACATTCTTCTGGAACCAGCAGCACGTCACGGTGATCAAACCACACAAGGAGGGCGCGACAACGCCTCCACATGTGCCACATGGCTTCATGAACTGTAAGAGAGACACTGTGTAGCGTGCCATTGGAATTCTAATTTACGTGTTTTGCACATATATACTCAAAGTACTAGTAAGGTACACGTGCATTGCACTCATCAAATTTTGCAACCAAATTATGAATAAATACCACACTATAGCATGTAAGCTTTGAGTCATATATGCCTGATGTAGACCTTCATTTAATTCTTATAGTTCATCTCATTCAAAATCAATTAGTTTTTACAAAAAAGCTAGGGCCTCTTGGATTCGTAGGATTCAAAAAGCGGGAAGAGGAAAAACATGGGATTATAGTGGAATGTCTTCTGGAATCCTACATGATTGTATGAGTGTTTGATTGTGCATAGAAAAAACGCAGAATTCTTTCAAAGAGGTTTGAGTGGATGGGATGTTTCCTATGAAATCTAGTGCAAATGAATCATATGGAAAAATTCCTATGGTTTACAATCCTACGAATCAAACAACCAAGATAGGAAAAATTCCCAAGGATTAGAATCCTCCAAAATTCCTTTGAGAATCCTTTGAATCAAAGAAACCCTTAATCTTTTTTATGATTCATGGAATTGTGTGTTGTAAAGCATAAAGTAAAACAAATAATGGCAATTCAACTAGAAAAAAAAGTTTGGGCAGTTATGATACGGAAGATTCTAGAACAAAGGAGAACCACTGTTGTTTTGAGGTTTGTGTATTATGTTTAAGTTCAACCATGGAGTCTGCTAGATTGTACATGTGGCAAAATCCGGTGGGGGCTAGAAGATGGTGCGAGGGGCCGAGTGGAGGGAGACTATGAAGGAGTGCACAAGTGCGAGATCGATATTTAGAGAGAGGGGGGCGAGAACGTGTGCTGTTGCACGCAGTGCCGGAGCCATGAAAAATAAATGAGCTAGGGGGACAAGAATTGCTAATCCTTTACGAGGAGGGCCAATTCATGAACTTAAACCATTTTTAGCAGCAATGGTCTAATGATCACATTCATATTAGCCTCGATATATAGTGATGTTAGGGGGGGGGGCAGGGCCCTTGCTGCTCCTGTCTTCGCCATTGTGCGCGCGTTTGAGAGATGCAGTGGAAGGCATGGATGATGAGAGGGGGACATTGGATATATAATTAATGTGGGTGTATTAGCTATATATGTAGGGGTTGTTTGGTTCTAGGCCTAGGAGTGCCACACTTTGCCATACAATGTTGCCAAACTTGCCTAAGGTTAGTTCTTCAAAATGAGAGCCACAAGTTGGCAAGCCTAAGGGAATCTTGACACTCTTATTGTGTGTATGTGATGTGGGACCATAGTGTGGCTTGCCTAAGATGTGGCTTGAACCAAACACACACCTAAGTTGGTCAAATTTGCCTAACCCTAGGTGTGGCAAGCTTTGGCAAACTTAGTCTCAAACCAAACAACCCCGTAATCCTATATATAGAGGTATAGATTGATCGATGTGGACGTGGGAAAGAGGGTGAGACCTCACTGGATATATCGATTGATCAGTTTGTGTGGAAAACTATGAAAGACCTAGCTATATACACACAGACATAGATGAACATCGATCATTACGCATGCACGGGTGAGAGATAAAGAATGCCCGGTATGATGGAGAGGGGGATGTGTGTGGGTGTGTGCCTTCATGGGAGACCGGCCTGAAGAAAAAGATTGCATGTGTGCGATGGATAATGCCAACTGGTAGTGTGTGTGCATGCATGCACGAGAGAAAGTTAGTGGTACAATTATAAAGAGAAGACTACTATGTGGGTGTAAAAGACTAGGTGAGGTCATAATCAATGTAAAGTTGAATTCAAATATTTTAATAAGAGATCCTGATGTTTGAACCCCATGCATGCATGAATATAACGGAGATTTGCACGGTGTGGTTTGGAAACGAGCATGTTGTAATGTATACACATTGAACAAGGTCAGACTGATTTGAATTTGAGATACCAATGGCAGACATTGTTTGGCCACATTGCATCCGTGCATGGACACACTATTCTAATTGGAGATGATGGGTGGATTTCGCATCACATATCTATATCTATAGGGGTATGCCTTGGATGATGGGGTATAGATATAGATATGTGTGCGGGTATAGATATAGATATTATATTTTATATTTTCTATATTGTGTGCGGGTAACTTTAACTTTGAAAGATGGTCGTTGGATGAGGTGAATCTGATGGTGCAGAGATGGCAAATTTGAGCACTACTGGCCGTTGGATATCGTCTAGATTGCAGCAGATTTCGCCACATGTACAATATAGAAGACTCCATGGTTGAACTTAAGCATAATGCACAAACCTCCAAACACAAGCACTTCTTCTTTGTTCTAGAATCTTCCGTATCAGAATTGCCCAAATGTTTTTCTACATGGTTTGCCATTATTTGTTTTTACTTTATGTCTTACAACGCACAATTCCATGAATCTTAAAATAGATTAGCTTTCTTATAAAAACTAGATGTTTTTGAATGAAATGAACTATAAGAATTAAATGAACATCTACATGATGCATATATGACTCAAAGCTTACATGCTATAATGTGGTATTTATTCATAATTTGGTTGCCAAATCTCATGCGTGCAATGCACGTGTACCTTACTCTAGTCTAAATGGTGTTTGTGTGTGTTGTCCGTGTTGAGGTGCAAATTGTCTTTTTTTGGGTACACGTTAAGCTTGTTCTCCCGAAATTTCAAGCCGCGTGTTGTTATGCCGAAATTTCAAGATAGCGTCTCTGTCTATCGTGCTGCGAAAATCCCGCCTCTTCAACCCGCGCCTTGTTACCCCGAAATATTTAAGATATATCTTTGTCTCGTTGTGCTCCAAAAACTCCCTCCATCTCAACCCGCGCCTTGCTATTCCAAAATTACAACACGCGCGAAAACTCCCACCTCCTGTGAAATCCCGACACACGAAATGCCCGTGGTACCCCTGAACCGAAAGAACCACCTCAGATCGGTGGGGGTACTTTCGTAACTTACCCCACATTTCGGACAAGCGCGTCCCTAAGCCATGTCCCCACTCCCATCCCATCCGCCCAACCATTCGTACACCGAGGCCACGAAAACCCGCGACAAAGCCCCACACCCTCCTACGTCCTCCACCCAGCCGGAGCCTCTTCCCTGACGACATCGTCCATTGCAACACCTCGACGTCCCTCATCCACCATACCAGATGAGGATCCGTCGTCGATCTTGTCGTCCTGCCGGTTCAGCCACCCCGTCCTCCACCTCCAAGGAGCTGCCCCAACGTTCCCCTCGTATTTCGCGCCACCTCCATTCCCACACCACCGTCTTCACCTGCACCACCGGGAGATCATCATCATCACCATTTCCTTGGATGAAGTTGCGGCCTAATCGGCGCTACCAAAGAGGTTGTACACTAATCGCCGCATTTTCTTCTTGATTCGATCTAACAGTGCTGCCGGCTCTTGGTCCCGAGCCGACACCGTGCGGCTCCATCCACGACGGCATCGCCGGCCACTTCTTCTACGGCGTCGCTCCCTCGGCGGCGACGTCCACATCAGTAGGAGCTGCTGCTGCTTTAGCTCTTGCTCGCGCTGCTGCTCTGCTCTTTCTCTCGGTCCCCTGCCTGGTCTGCTCTTGCTATTGCTCTTGCTCGTGCTGCTGCTCTCGCTCTTGCTCTTGCTTGCGATGCTGCTCCGATTTAGCTACACTTCAGTCGACTGAATCGACTTTTGGGTCAGTTGATTTTCAGGGGTTGGGGGGGCTTGCCGGAGTGAAGGAAGAACCAGCCGCAGCGGGGAAGGAGGCTCGCCGGAGAGGTACCCCACTATCTATCTTAGGGTTCAGGGTGGGGCCGGTGGTCGCTAGTGGTGGTGGGGCGGTGGCGTGGGGATCGCTGAAGAAAAAGCTCGACACGGGGGGGGGGGGGGGGGCTAGAGGGATGGCCGGGGCGGCGACGGACCGGCTATGGGGAGTGTTTTCGAGGCGGGCGGGGCGATGCACCGCCGGCCACGGGCGATGGGGGGCATCTGTTTGGCCGGTTGTGGCTGGCGGCTCAGGGGGTGGAGGTTGAAGATGAACTGCAGGCCCTTGAATTCGTATCCAACTACTGCAAAATCGACTGACCAGAGATGAAAAAGTCAGTCGACTGACGTGTAGCCTCACCTTGCTAGTGCGTTCAGTTTCGACAATAAAATTCAGTTTCGATAGCAAAATTCAGTTTTGACAGTTAAGTTCAGTTTCGATAGTTAAATTCAGTTTCGATAGTTAAATTCAGTTTCGATAGTTAAGTTTAGAGATGAGCGGCTGATGTATTTTACATCTAGCACTTTGTGGTTATGTATTTTACGTCATCAGTTGGAGATGCTATTAGAATTCCACTCAGGTTAATGTTGTCTCTCTTGTCCTGCTTCAGCCTCGGCGTCATACAACTCACCGGAGCTGCTCCAATGACGAAACAGTCCATCACAATGGAGCAGTACCTCGGGCTCCATCTCCAGACGCCTAAGATCTTCTTCCCCTCCTCCCACAGCCAAGTCAGCCAGAGCATCCTCACCGACCAACCCAATCACACTGAGATCGACATGGCTTCGCCAAAGAGGTTGTACACTTGTTGCATCTCTTTTTTACTCTACATGTTATATATATTGTCCACTGAGCACACGTAGTAACGTGAAATACGATTATTTTATCCTACTATATGACAAGCAGTGAGGTACCAGGCAAATTAGCTATCCGTGATGGACTCTCTTGAACGCCATCATTATTTATCTTTGCGCGTTTGAGCTGTGCATTTGTCGATGTGCCTCGGAGTTGAGCTACTAGGGCAGTGGCCTGGGTCCAAAGTAATAGAAGTAGCACAAAGAACTTTTTTTAGTGTAGGATTTTCCTTGCTCAAGCCTGCCTACTAGAATCGCCAGTTCTTGAAAGGAAAAGTGAATGAAAAACATAGGAATTGGAAAGTTTCCTATGGTACTACTTTTCATGAATTTGGTGCAAAGGAATGGATCAAAAGAAAACTTTAGGATTTGTTCCTTTAGTGTCTCCTTGAAAGAAAAACCATAGGAATTCTAATTTCCACTTGTCCTCCTTTTCATATTCCTATTCATCAAGCACAAGACTAAGAGATAGTAGCATAATAGCATTACAACCGTACATTTTCTTGTGGTTTGACTTAATCTCACCATGCTTTTTTGCATCCTATGATCTTCCAATTCTTGTGAATCAAACACCCAGATTGGCAGAAATCCGTTGTTTTTAAATTCTGTGTTTTGCACGTGCATTCCTATCCTATTCCTGTCTATTTCATATCCTTGCATTGTCAGAATCCTCAAATTCAAACAAGCCCTTACACAATTACTTCTCTTACAGATATGTGTCAAAGAAAACCTTGTGTGGTTTGTCCTGCTCCTGCGGCGTTGTGTTCCACCCCAGCTCAGCTGCTCCAACGACGGAAGGGTTCACCACAGCAGGGATCCGCTCTCCAGACTGTCTTTCGCCGCCTCAGATCTTCTTCCCCGCCACCGGCCGCCACGACAACTGCATTACCATCATCAACTGAGCAGATGACCTTGAGGACTACACAGGTCCGCAAGAGAGGTCACACTCTTCCGTGTCTACTTATGTTATGCATCGCTTAATATGATGACATGCTACATTATCGTCGTGTTCACCTATTAGACTCCGAGTCAGGTCCAAACTAATGCTGAAACTTGAGTTTTTAAATGGTTATGGGGTACATATTGGGGCAGCAATCAGTACTATCTGTCTACTATCTGGTTAATCTCGGGTGCCTACTATGAGTTTCATGTTGGGTGCAAACAAACATTAAAGGAGCCATTAACTGTATTTTTTAACTAAATCTATTATCTGCCTGCTATCATTGGTTTTCGGTCTATCCACAGTTTGCTACCATCACTCTGGATTTGTGCATGCACTTCTTACATAATCTCACTATGTTTTATTCCTATGCATGCCAGTTATTGTACACAATGGAACTGATCATGTAGAGCAAAAGAGACGAGCCTTGCGTGGAAATAAAATTTCATGCAAACGTCGCTCCATGGTGGGTGTAAAGGCAGCCCCCCTCCACCCATTTTGGATCATAATCAAGAGGAAGATAACTGTTCTGAGGGGGATTTAGAAGGAGAAGACCACTCCTTTTTACCCCATGAGGTCTTCGCTCTAACTTGGCATGCTGATGTTGGTAATATCATGCATATGGTGCGTTGCATTGCTTACTGTATACATCAAAGATGTCATCTGCTTAGTTTGGACATGCTTTGTGTCAATGCCATCTGTTTAGTTTGTTTATCGTATATGTGAGTCATACAATGCCATCTTGTTTAGCCAGGCATCATATATGTGAATTTTGCAATGCCACCCTGGTTAGCCAGTCATCTTATATGTGAATTATATCATGCCATCATTTTTTTTATTACATGTTAAATTTGTCAACAATTTAGTACATTCAATTACTCTTCCTGTGCATCAGCCATTCGGCATGGTCATGGAAAAATCTGGAGTGGAAACAAGGTCTTCAGAGCAGACAATGCTATCTGAAGAAGCACATGTCTTGCTGGTTGCTGATAGCTCCTCAGAGGAGGATTTAGAGACAGATGACCAGTCATATTTCCCCCCCAGGGTGCATGCCCTAACTTGAGAGGGTTATGTTGCTCATATTGTGCGTATGGTATCTTGCATTGCTATGTCATTTGCTTAGTTTAGACATGCTTTGTGTGAATGCCACCTGTTGAGTTTCTACTTACCATATATGTGAATTATGCAATGCCATCTTGTTGCAAGACATTATATATGTGAATTATGCAATGTTATCTTGTTGCAAGGCATTATATATGTGAATTATGCAATGCCATGGTGTTTAGGCAAGCGTCATATATGTGAATATATCATGTCGTCCTTTTTTTGTATTTCTCATTGCTTTTGTCGACAATGTTCCTATATTCAACTGCTCTTCCTGTGCATCTGCCATTTGAATTGGTGATGGAGAAATCTGGAGTGAAAACAAGGTCTTCAGAGCAGACAATGCTACCTACTGAAGCAGATATCTTGCTGGTTACAGATAGCTCTTCAGAGGACTATTTAGAGGTAGATGACAAGTCCTATTATCCCCCTGAGGTGTATGCTCAAACTTGGTGGGGTTATATTACTCATATCATGCATATGCTGTATTGGAATGCTTAGTTTTTACATCATATACACAATATTGAATGCCATCTCCTTAGTTGACACATCATATATGCGATTGCCCTCTTCTCACTTCCTTAGTATATAAATCATATATTTGAATTATGCCATGCCATGATGTTTACATAGACAGCATGTATCTGAATTATGGCATGCCAACCCATTTTCTAAAGACATAATATAGTTATATCATCTCATCGTGTTTACATAGTCATCATATTTTAAATTATGTCATTCTATCCGTGAATTATATCATGCCATCATGTTTCCATCGATGACATGTTTTTGATTTATGGCATGCCAACCATTTTAATATACACATCGTATAGTTATATCATGTCATCCGGTTTACATAGTCATCATATTTTGAAGTATGTCATTCTATCCTGTTTAGTTATCCATCATACATGTGAAATTGTTTCATGCTATCCTGGTTTGGCCATCATATATATGAAATTATGTCCTGCTATTCTGTTTACTTAGACAACATAAATGTGAATTATTGCATGCCCTGTTTTCTTCCCTACTATCCATTGCACCTGTCTATCTTACAATGTATGACATTCAATTACTTTTCTTGTTTATCATCCATTTCAATTGGAGGGGGTGATGGCAGTATCTGTGGGAGTAAAAACACGGTCTTCAGAAAAGATCATGCTACCTGTCGATGCAGATAGAAGCACGGTTGTACTTTCCCAAGAACCAGCCCCACCACAAATAACCCAGACTCATGCAGATTGTACCCCTACCTAGTTGGACAGAGAACCAGCTACACCCCTTCTAACCCCAACCCCAACAGATAGTAACCCAGTTCCCGTTGACACAACACCGTCTCCACCACAGAGCACCCAAACTCGAGCAGTTAGTAAGGCAAATGCAGTGCCCAAAGCACGAGGACCACCACTCCGAACCCCAAGTCAACGCTTACAGCAGAAGACGAATTGTTCTCAGGTTAGGTTCCGTAGCTATGGTTCATACTACTTTGCTCTTGCATCACTGTATTTACTCATACCAACTAATTTCAAATTTGAAGGATGCAATTGAAACTCCAATGGCGCAACGGGTATGTTTTAAACCTGTTTCTGTAATGTGTTTGCTATTGTAACTTGCTCTATGTTGATTTTAGTTTCAATTGAATAAACAATTATGTTCTCATGCCATGCACATTACAAGTGTTGTTATTGTTGTGTAGTTTCCCACACTTATATTCTGTCTATGCTGCTTTGTCTTAAATAGATATGATTCAAACTGTATCTATCTTGATTTGGCAACATAAACTAGAATAATATAGACCATACAGTGACCATACTACATAGATATATGTTTGTTTCATGCTGTTATCCTGTCCACCTTACTACTGAACTGGTTTACCAAAATGAGTTTCATATACTACATTGTAAACCTGTGATGTGTTTGTTTGTTTCTTTTTAGAACGCGGATAAAATATTGGAGAAGAGTACCACGTTATGCAATGGTAAAGGATGTAATGCACATAAGGTTCAAGATAGTGAGACATCCCCGTTGGTCTCCAAGAAAGCTGATAAAACTATATTGAAGACACTGAGACAACCGCAAAGTCCTATCTTGATGTAGTGCTCGAGTTACTGGCTACTACTGCTGGCACCATCTCTTCGAACTCGTTGCCTGAATTAGCTTGGCTTCTTGAGTCTCAACTTCCAGTTGAAATACATCGATCAGATGTTATGCGACAGGAAGCCGAAGGATTGAGGAAGTCCCTGCAGAATTCAGATGCATACTTTCTGTGCAACAACTAGTGTTGGAGGACTTAAGCGCCAAACAAGAGAAAGTTAATAAGCTTGCTAAGCATCTTGCCAGCATTATGGGTACCCAGGATATTGTTTCTTGAGCTCTTCTGAAGTGGTTTCAGGTCTGGACGTTTTTTGTTGCGGCGTTTATATGCTGCCGTGTTCCCCATATTTGCACTGGTGGCGAACTTTGATGCCTAGTGGATGTAATATGTGTAATAGCCATGATAGCCTAGCATAAGTTGCTTGCTTTTTTATTTCTTTATTGTCTTGTTTGTTTCTTTGCTTGTAGTCAGTGCAGTTCTTTTTCTGTGGTTTGCCAGTGGCCGCAATAACTTATTTTTTAAAACTAGGCCACAATAACCATGGGCTACATAATTACTGTAGTTACCATTTCCCTCCTACGGGCTGTAGAAACAATGGGCCTTCTACGGGTCGTAGAAACAATGGGCCTTATATGGGTCATAGACACAATGGGCCTTCTACGGGTCGTATCATCAATGGGCCTTCTACGGGCCGTCTGATCGATTGGCCAAACATGGGCCAATAACAGACCGCATTATGGTTGTAAACGGGCTAGAGTTGGAATCTTCTGTTCATGGGCCGACCATAACAGGTCGTCGTTAATCGTCCGTATTAGATGACGCTATGAAAATGACCCAACGTATTAACGGGCCACAAACGGGCCGACTGTAATCTCGGGCTGAATTTAGCCCACAAGCAGAAAATGACAGTAACAGGCTATAAGTAAACGAATGCTGGAAATGAGCCCAAGAATAAATGGGCTCTGAGAAGGCCGAAAGATAACATGGGCTGGAAACGGCCCAACGGAATAATGAGTCATTGATCGGTATAAAGAGATACACTGTTCATTACGAGCCAGTTTCACCATGGGCCGTTAATGGGTATAAAGTGATACACTGTTCATTACGGGCCAGTTTCACCACGGGCCGTTTATGGGCCAAGAGTTACAAAGGGCCTCATATGGGCAGAAAGACGTCATGGGCCATACATGGGCCAGAAGTGAAAACGGGATGGAATCATATTGGATGGCCCAGATGACACTACTGGGCCTAATTCGGATAGGGCATAACGGGCCTTGGGTTAGCAGGTTGTAGATGGGCTATATGCGAACAGGCCGTTGACAGGCTTTCCATGGGCCGGCCCGCCACCTTTTGACCAAGTCAAACGGGCCAACCTTTTCACAGGAATGGGCCTCTGTTGGGCCGTGCCACGTGTCGACGTATCATACGCGCCTTCTGTCCAATGTGTGGATGACATCTGTCCCAACGGTGAGCCGACACGTGTTTCCTCCAGCCAATGCTGATTTTACACGTGGAAAATCCCCATTGGTAGGGGCTGTTAACGGGTTATCGGATCTAAAACTGGACCCGATAGCTTAACGGCGTTTCGTTACGGTGGATGCCACGTGTCGGTCACCCTTGACGAAAGCACTTCTGTGACGCTCGATTTATCGTCATGGAAGTGGACACTTCCGTGATGATAATTTTGGTAATGTCATGGAACACTTCTACAACAACACAGGTATGACTATCTTGATTCTATCATAAAATCCTCATGGATGTACATGCATGACAAAAAACACGACCTACTATGACAAACACGTATCATCACAGAAGTGTTTTTTTTTTGTAGTGATCGCTTGTCGTGCAGGTACATGTCCTTGAGCTGAGCGTCGTTCATGAACTTCCTAAAAGCAATCAATAGTCCCCTATGCACCCTACTATTGCTCTTGTC
The DNA here is from genome assembly GCA_963921465.1 of Triticum timopheevii. NCBI lineage: Eukaryota > Viridiplantae > Streptophyta > Magnoliopsida > Poales > Poaceae > Triticum > Triticum timopheevii. The sequence continues at coordinate 92,367,601 of OY997271.1, forward strand.
AGAAATCCGAGCGATCAGGTTGAAATCCCTAACAAATATGATGGGATCCGTGGCTACAGAAGCAATATCCTTCAGGTCAGCGAGGAAATCTAGTTTCCCAGCAGTTGATTGGGGGCGTATACATTCACCAACATCCAACGCTTCCTAGTCTCCCTGTTTGTGCAGCTGGTCGAGATGAATTGACGGTTGCATGTTGAGCTAGACACTGATATAAGGTCCGGGTCCCATGCAGTGATCAGCCTGCCACTAGCGCCTACAGAGGGCAAGAACACAAACTCCAAAGATCGAGGTGAGTAGATGGCAACCAGGTCTTGAGGAGATACAAACTGCAGTTTTGATTCTTGTAGGCTGACCAGAGAAGAACAATGTTGGTGGACAACATCGGTGACAACCAACTTGGGAGTTAAGCGCCCTGACTTTCCAAATTAGAAAGTTGCAACTATCCATGGAAACGAGCACAAAAAAGTAGCTAATGGCAGTAGTCCTGCTTAAACAGCAGCAGGGACTATCCTCTTCCTCCAAGTAGTGGCATTAAGGGCCAGGTCCGTGAGCGCGTTGATCTGATCCGCGGTCAGTGGATCATGGAATGATGCAATGTAGCGTGCGAGGAGTCCTGCAGGATCCGGCAACGGCTCCTCAAACTCCTCTCCAAGACGGCAGCAAACTGTTCTCTGTGCCATGGTCATCACTGAGTGGCGGATGGCCTTTAATGCCAGGTGGCCTCTACTCCTGACAGCCGTTGAGGCCGATGGCTTGGCCTACTGATGCTTGGGAGGTGCCACGGGCTTGAAGATTGGCCCATGCAGCAATCCTTGGGCCACCGGGGATGTAATGGCCTTAAGGAACACTTTGACGTGATTAGGCCTGCCACCAGTCAAAAGTGGGCCTCCAGTTCCCTGGGCCTGGACTGGAGATGGGGTTGTAGCAGTGGCCCGGGGTGCCTGACCAGGTAGGGGTGGCGGGGCCCTCGGTTGGATGGGCGTGGGTTGCGAGCAGCGATGGAACAGTGGCTGGTGGATCCTCTGGAAGTGTGATCTCCTGTAGAGGATGCATGTATCGGCGTGCTTTGCAGCCCCAGCAGCAGCAGAGGCGGGGAAACCACAGGGCTGAGGTGAGCCTCTGGTGTGGTCGGGGTGGCAGTGATGGCAGCAGCAGGGCCCTGAAGGGGCATGCCGGGAGCCGCCAGAGCCGACAGCAGGGGCTCTAGGGTGGCAGGCGGATCATCGATTGGGTACTCGGTAGCCTGCCCAAGCAGAGGACGAGCCATCACCAGTGCCGCAGAGGCAGGTGGGGTCGCTCCCTGCAGCACACCACCAATCGCCGTATAGGACAGATCTTCCCCTAGCGGGCCCGTGGGCAGCAGTTGACCCACATCGACTACCGTGGTGGTAGGAGGGGGCACGGGGTGTTGAGCTGCAGGGCTACCAATAGCCAGCAAAGGATGGGGGTTGGGTACTGGGGCCTGCGGTGGTGACCCATTGACAGGAGAGGGCAGGGGTGGCGGGGCAGCCGTAGGATCTGAATGCTCATTGGTCGCAGTCACCTGCAGGGCGGAAGTGCTGACCGGAGCAGCTGAAACGTCACCAGCACAGGGGAAGGGGTGGTGTTGATGTCTGCCGCCATGAGACGAGGCGGCCCCACCGAGCCGCTGGAACATGTTCTAGGCAGTGTGCCTGGCAAAGACGGCCTCGTCGTCCTTCATGCCCCACCTCCAGGGGTGGCCGCATCTCGGCTCGTCGCCATCGTCGTCGCTGCCACCCAGCTATTTCGGCGGTCAGCATCCCCCAGGCTTGGGGTAGTGCGTGAGGGAGTCGAGGTGGACAAGGACCTGAGAGTTGAGAGCTTGGGGGCGGCGAGCTGAGATCCTCCTAGGGGTTATCGTCAACGAACTCAGTGAACCCCGCCGGTAGACCCAACTGGTCCAAGGGGGAGACACAGGACACCAACTCCATGGCACCTAGGTCGATAACCTTAGGGATCACGTCAGGGTTGATCACCTAGGCGTACATGAAGTAGGAGTAGTCGAGCTTGTCAGAGGAGGAGACATCCATGGTGTGTAAGCGGCACATCGGGAGAAGGCGTACCATGTTGGTGCAATTGGCGGCGGATGGCGAGATGCCCGCGATGAAGAGGCGGACACAGTAGCGGTACGTGACGAGCTCAGTGAGGAAGCGCCTGCTCACTGGCCGCAGCACCAATGGCGTGTCGTGCCAATGGATGGTCTTGTTGACCTCTAGCTTCGCATGACATCGTGGGTTGGAGAAGTGCAGCAGGAAGGCGTCGCGATAGAGAAGGTTGACAGACAGTGCACGCTTGGGGAGCCGCGGGAGCTTGTTGTGGATCGCCTCCATGATCCAGTTCGTCCAAATGTCAGTGTTGCCCCCGGCTATGATGACAATGGCCGCGTGGCTGAGGAGCAGCTGCTCGTCCAAGGCCATCTCCGGCAAGTACTCGATCGTAGCCCTCGCTCGCTCCACCCCGGGGTGCAAGGGTGAGAGAGGGGCAGGAGCGAGGTGTCCAAGGCCGCTGCATCCATGGGGGTCGGCGCCGAACTTTGGGCAGTCAAAGAAGTAGTTTCTCGGTATGAAATCCTGGAGTGGACTTGAGCACGTGTGGCGGGTGAGGTGTGGGGAGTCGGCAGCGGTGGCGTGGATGTGGTGGCGGTGGTGGTGGCGTGGGCAGTGGTGGGCGTGGCACCGGCAGCGGCAAGAGGAAAACGTATCCTGGCGGGGGCGGGCAAGCGAAGCGCCGCTGGTGGAAGCTGCGTAAGAAGTGGTTTGCGGTCGAGGAGTTGTCGTGGTGGGCGCTAGGGCGGTGGTTGGGGCGGCGAGGCGAGCGGCTGGAACCCAGTTCACTATCGGGCGATATGGCCAGCAATGAAACACTTATGACAGCGGACCGGATTGGTGCAGCGGGCAATGAAGTGCTTGTCTGAGAGGCACCGGAAGCATAGGCGGGAGTGATACAATTTATGGACCTTGGGCGGCATGGGCGTCCCATGAATCTCATGCATGTGCGCTTTCTTCTACTTTCGTGTGTTGTGGAGCTGCCAGCCCTTCCCATCCCCATCATGGCACTGCAGCGATGGGTCGCTTGGCCTTGAAGGAAAAGCTGCCAAGCTAGGCGGGCTGCCATTCTGCACCACAGCTAAATAGGATGGAGGGAGGGGGCGGGGAGCTCGAGGTGGGTGAGTCTTGGTCAGAGGAGCTGGTGGAGAAATGAATGCGCTCGCCCGTGCTTGGAGATGCACAGGTATTGGACGTGTTGGGGATCGTTGCAGAAATTAAAAAAATTCTTCGCATCAGCAAGATCAATCTATGGAGAGACAAGCAATGAGAGAGAGAGGGAGTGCATCTTTATGCCCTTGAAGATCGTGAAACGGAAGCATTGCAAGAACGCGGATGAATGAGTCGTACTCATAGCGATTCAGATCGCGGTGCCGACCTAAGCGCCGAACAACGACACCTCCACGTTCAACACATGTGCAGCCCAGTGACGTCTCCCGCGCCTTGATCCAGCAAGGACGAGGGAAAGGTTGAGGAAGACAGCTCCAGCAGCAGCACGACGACGTGGTGATGGTGGAGCAGCAGTTCTCCGGCATGGCTTCGCCAAGCTCAAACAGAGGAGGAGAGGTGTTGGGGAGGAGGAGGGCTGCGCCTTGGATGTGGTGCGGCTTCCCTCCCTCCTGCCCTCTATTTGTAGGGTGAAGGGGGAAGGGGGAATGGGGAAGGGGAGAGGGCTTGCCCCCCAAGCCAAGGGGGGCGCCCCCTTTAGGGTTCCCCCCCAACCCTAGGCGCATGGGCCCTAATGGGGGATGGCACCCAACCCACTTAGGGGCTGGTTCCCTTCCACATACAGCCCATAAGGCCCTCCAGGGCAGGTGGACCCTCCCGGTGGACCCCCGGAACCCCTCCGGTGGTCCCGGTACAATACCGGTAAACCCCCGAATACTTCCGGTGACCGTATGATGACTTCTCATATATAAATCTTCACCTCCGGACCATTCTGGAACTCCTCGTGACGTCCGGGATCTCATCCAAGACTCCCAACAACATTCGGTAATCACATGAAAATCTTCCCTATAACCCTAGCGTCATCGAACCTTAAGTGTGTAGACCCTACGAGTTCGGGAATCATGCAGACATGACTGAGACAGCTCTCCAGCTAAAAACCAACAACGTGATCTGGATACCCATGTTGGCTCCCACATGTTCCACGATGATCTCATCGGATGAACCACGATGTCAAGGATTCAAGCAATCCCATATACAATTCCATTTGTCAATCGGTACGTTACTTGCCCGAGATTCGATCGTCGGTATCCCAATACCTCGTTCAATCTCGTACCGGCAAGTCACTTTACTCGCTGCGTAATGCATGATACCGTGACTAACTAGTTAGTCACATTGAGCTCATTATGATGATGCATTACCGAGTGGGACCAGAGATACCTCTCCGTCATACGGAGTGACAAATCCCAGTATTGATTCGTGCCAACCCAACAAAACACTTTCGGAGATACCTGTAGTGCACCTTTATAGTCACCCAGTTACGTTGTGACGTTTGGTACACCCAAAGCACTACTACAGTATCCGGGAGTTACACAATCTCATGGTCAAAGGAAATGATACTTGACATTAGAAAAGCTTTAGCAAATGATCTACACGATCTTGTGCTATGCTTAGGCTTGGGTCTTGTCCATCACATCATTCTCCTAATGATGTGATCCCGTTATCAATGACATCCAATGTCCATAGTCAGGAAACCATGACCATCTGTTAATCAACGAGCTAGTCAACTAGAGGCTCACTAGGGACATGTTGTTGTCTATGTATTCACACATGTATTACGGTTTCCAGTGAATACAATTACAGCATGAATAGTAGACAATTATCATGAACAAGGAAATATAATAATAACCATTTTCTTATTACCTCTAGGGCATATTTCCAACAGTCTCCCACTTGCACTAGAGTCAATAATGTAGTTACATTGTGATGAATCGTACACCCATAGAGTTCTAGTGTTGATCATGTTTTGCTCGCGGAAGAGGTTTAGTCAACGGATCTGCGACATTCAGGTCCGTATGCACTTTGCAAATATCTATGTCTCCATCTTGAAAATTTGCACAAATGGAGTTGAAGCGACACTTGATGTGCATGGTCTTCTTGTGAAACCTTGGCTCCTTCGCAAGGGCAACAGCTCCAGTGTTGTCACGGAAGAGAGTCATCGGGCCCGACGCATTGGGAATAACTCCTAGGTCGGTAATGAACTCCTTCATCCAGATTGCTTCATGTGCTGCCTCCGAGGCTGCCATGTACTCTGCTTCACATGTAGATCCCGCCATGACGCTTTGCTTGCAACTTGACCAGCTTACTGCCCCACCATTCAAAATATACATGTATCCGATTTGTGACTTCGAGACATCCAGATCTGTGTCGAAGCTAGCATCGATGTAACCCTTTACGACGAACTCTTCGTCACCTCCATAAAGGAGAAACATATACTTAGTCCTTTTTAGGTACTTCAGGATATTCTTGACCGCTGTCCAGTGTTCCATGCTAGGATTACTTTGGTACCTTGCTACCAAACTTAAGGCAAGGTTTACATCAGGTCTGGTACAAAACATGGCATACATAATAGACCCTATGGCCGAGGCATAGGGGATGACACTCATCTTTTCTCTATCTTCTGTCGTGGTCGGGCTTTGAGCCGAGCTCAATTTCACACCTTGCAATAGAGGCAAGAACCCCTTCTTGGACTGATCCATATTGAACTTCTTAAATATCTTATCAAGGTATGTGCTTTGTAAAAGACCTATGAGGCGTATCGATCTATCTCTATAGATCTTGGTGCCTAATATGTAAGCAGCTTCTCCGAGGTCCTTCATGGAAAAACACTTATTCAAGTAGGTATTTATGCTGTCCAAAAGTTCTATATCATTTCCCATCAATAGTATGTCATCCACATATAATATGAGAAATGCTACAGAGCTCCCACTCACTTTCTTGTAAACGCAGGCTTCTCCATAAGTCTGCATAAACCCAAACGTTTTGATCATTTCATCAAAGCGAATGTTCCAACTCCGAGATGCTTGCACCAGCCCATAGATGGAGTGCTGGAGCTTGTATACCTTGTTAGAATTCTTAGGATCGACAAAACCTTCCGGCTGCATCATATACAATTCTTCCTTAAGAAAGCCGTTAAGGAATGACATTTTGACGTCCATTTGCCATATCTCATAATCATAGAATGCGGCAATTGCTAACATGATTCGGATGGACTTCAGGTTCGCTACGGGGGAGAAGGTCTCATCATAGTCAACCCCTTGAACTTGTTGGTAACCCTTAGCGACAAGTCAAGCTTTATAGATGGTAACATTACCATCCCGTCCGTCTTCTTCTTAAAGATCCATTTATTTTCTATCACTCGCCGATCATCGAGCAAGTCTGTCAAAGTCCATACTTTGTTTTCATACATGGATCCTATCTCAGATTGCATGGCTTCAAGCCATTTATTGGAATCTGGGCCCGCAATGGCTTCTTCATATTACGAAGGTTCACCATTGTCTAACAACATGATTTCCAGGACAGGGTTGCCATACCATTCTAGTGTGGATCGTGTCCTTGTGGACCTACAAAGTTCAGTAGCAACTTGATCCGACGTACCTTGATCATCATCATTAACTTCCTCTCTAGTCGATGCAGGCACCACAGAAACATCTTCCTGAGCTATGCTACTTTCCGGTTCAAGAGGTAGTACTTCACCAAGTTCTACTTTCCTCCCACTTACTTCTCGAGAGAAACTCTTTCTCTAGAAAGGACCCGTTCTTGGCAACAAAGATCTTGCCTTCAGATCTAAGGTAGAAGGTATACCCAATGGTTTCCTTAGGGTATCCTATGAAGACGCATTTTTCCGACATGGGTTCGAGCTTTTCAGGTTGAAGTTTCTTGACATAAGCATCGCATCCCCAATCTTTTAGAAATGACAGCTTAGGTTTCTTTCCAAACCATAATTCATACGGTGTCGTTTTCAACGGATTTAGACGGTGCCCTATTTAAAGTGAATATAGCTGTCTCTAAAGCGTATCCCCAAAATGATAGCGGCAAATCGGTAAGAGACATCATAGATCGCACCATATCCAATAGAGTGCGATTACGATGTTCGGACACACCATTACGCTGAGGTGTTCCAGGTGGCGTGAGTTGTGAAACAATTCCACATTTCCTTAAGTGCGTACCAAATTCGTGACTCAAATATTCTCCCCCACAATCTGATCGCAAGAACTTTATTTTTCTGTCACGTTGATTCTCTACCTCACTCTAAAATTCCTTGAACTTTTCAAAGGTCTCAGACTTGTGTTTCATCAAGTAGACATACCCATATCTACTTAAGTCATCAGTAAGGGTGAGAACATAACGATAGCCACCGCGAGCATCAACACTCATTGGACCGCACACATCAGTATGTATGATTTCCAATAAGTTGGTTGCTCGCTCCATTGTTCCGTAGAATGGAGTCTTAGTCATTTTGCCCATGAGGCATGGTTTGCATGTGTCAAATGATTCATAATCAAGAGATTCCAAAAGTCCATCTGCATGGAGCTTCTTCATGCGTTTGACACCAATGTGACCAAGGGGCAGTGCCACAAGTATGTGGGACTATCATTATCAACCTTACATCTTTTGCTATTCACACTATGAATATTTGTACCATCACGTTCGAGATTCATGAAGAATAAACCATTGACCAACAGGGCATGACCATATAACATATCTCTCATATAAATAGAACAACCATTATTCTCGGATTTAAATGAGTAGCCATCTCGCATTAAACGAGATCCAGATACAATGTTCATGCTCAAAGCTGGCACTAAATAACAATTATTGAGGCTTCAAACTAATCCCATAGGTAAATGTAGAGGCAGCGTGCCGACAGCTCGACCTTGGAACCATTCCCGACGCGCATCGTCATGTCATCCTTCGCCAGTCTCCGCTTCTGTAGTAGCTCCTGTTTTGAGTTATAAATATGAGCAACCACACCAGTATCAAATACCCAGGAGCTACTACGAGTACTGGTAAGGTACACATCAATAACATGTATATCACATATACCTTTGGTGTTGCCGACCTTTTTGTCCGCTAAGTACTTGGGGCAGTTCCGCTTCCAGTGACCGTTTCCCTTGCAATAAAAGCACTCAGTCTCAGGTTTGGGTCCATGCTTTGGCTTCTTCCCAGCAACTGGACGGGCACGGCACTCCCTTGCCGTCCTTCTTGAAGTTCTTCTTACCCTTGCCTTTCTTGAAACTAGTGGTTTTATTGACCATCAGCACTTGATATTCCTTTTTGATCTCCACCTCCGCTGATTTCAGCATTGAAAATACCTCAGGAATGGTTTTCACCATCGCCTGCATATTGTAATTCATCACAAAGCTCTTGTAGCTAGGTGGGAGCGACTGAAGGATTCTGTCAATGACCACGTCATCGGGAGATTAACTCCCAGCTAAGACAAGTGGTTGTGCAATCCAGACCTTTTGAGTATGTGCTCGCTGACAGAACTATTCTCATCCATCTTACAACTATAGAACTTGTCGGAGACTTCATATCTCTCGACCCGGGCGTGAGCTTGGAAAACCATTTTCAGCTCTTGGAACATCTCATATGCTCAGTGCTACTCAAAACGCTTTTGGAGCCCCCGTTCTAAGCTGTAAAGCATGCCGCACTAAACCAGGGAGTAATCATCACTATGCGACTGCCAGGCGTTCATAACGTCTTGAGTTGCTGGGAAAACGGGTGCTTCACCTAGCGGTGCATCTAGCACATATGCTCTCTTGCTAGCTATGAGGATGATCCTCAAGTTCCGGACCCAGTCCGTATAGTTGCTACCATCGTCTTTCAGCTTTGTTTTCTCTAGGAATGCGTTGAAGTTGAGGGCAACATTAGCGTGGGCCATTTGATCTACAAGACATATTGCAAGGATTTTTAGACTAAGTTCATGATAATTAAGTTCATCTAATCAAATTATTTAATGAAGTCCCACTCAGATAGACATCCCTCTAGTCATCTAAGTGATACATGATCCGAGTCAACTAGGCCGTGTCCGATCATCACGTGAGACAGACTAGTCATCATCGGTGAACATCTTCATGTTGATCGTACCTGCTATACGACTCATGTTCGACCTTTGAGTCTCTTGTGTTCTAAGGCCAGGTCTGTACATGCTAGGCTCGTCAAGCAACCTAAGTGTTTTGCATGTGTAAATCTGGTTTACACCCGGTGTATGCAAACGTTAGAATCTATCACACCCTATCATCATGTGGTGCTTCGAAACAATGAACTTTCGCAACGGTGCACAGTTAGGGGGAACACATTCTTGAAATTTTATGAGGGATCATCTTATTTATGCTACCGTCGTTCTAAGAAAATAAGATGCAAAAACAAGATAAACATCACATGCAATCAAATAGTGACATGATATGGCCAATATCATTTTGCTCCTATTGATCTCCATCTTCAGGGAGGAGAGGTGTTGGGGAGGAGGAGGGCTGCGCCTTGGATGTGGTGTGGCTTCCCTCCCTCCTCCCCTCTATTTATAGGGTGAAGGGGGAAGGGGGTCGGCCCCTCTAGATGAAATCTAGAGGGGGGGGGGGGGGGGCAAGGGGAGGGGGCTTGCCCCCCAAGCCAAGGGGGCGCCCCCTTTAGGGTCCCCCCCAACCCTAGGCGCATGGGCCTAACGGGGGATGGCTCCCAACCCAATTAGGGGCTGGTTTCCTTCCTAATACAGCCCATAAGTCCCTCCGGGGCAGGTGGACCCTCCCGGTGGACCCCCAGAACCCCTCCGGTGGTCCCGGTACAATACCGGTAAACCCCCAAATACTTCCGGTGACCATATGATGACTTCCCATATATAAATCTTCACCTACAGACCATTTCAGAACTCCTCGTGACTCCGAAAAACATTCGGTAATCACATACAAATCTTCCCTGTAACCCTAGCATCATCGAACCTTAAGTATGTAGACCCTACGGGTTCGGGAATCATGCAGACATGACCGAGACAGCTCTCCGGCCAATAACCAACAGCGGGATCTGGATACCCATGTTGGCTCCCACATGTTCCACGATGATCTCATTGGAGGAACCACGATGTCAAGGATTCAAGCAATCCCTTATACAATTCCCTTTGTCAATCGATACGTTACTTGCCCGAGATTCGATCATCGGTATCCCAATACCTCGTTCAATCTCGTTACCGGCAAGTCACTTTACTCGTTGCATAATGCATGATCCCGTGACTAACTACTTAGTCACATTGAGCTCATTATGATGATGCATTACTGAGTGGGCCCAGAGATACCTCTCCGTCGTACGGAGTGACAAATCCCAGTCTCGATTCGTGCCAACCCAACAAAACACTTTCGGAGATACCTGTAGTGCACCTTTATAGTCACCCAGTTATGTTGAGACGTTTGGTACACCCAAAGCACTCCTACGGTATCCGGGAGTTACACAATCTCATGGTCTAAGGAAATGATACTTGACATTAGAAAAGCTTTAGCAAACGAACTACACGATCTAGTGCTATGCTTAGGATTGGGTCTTGTCCATCACACCATTCTCCTAATGATGTGATCCCGTTATCAATGAAATCCAAAGTCCATAGTCAGGAAACTATGACCATCTGTTGATCAACGAGCTAGTCAACTAGAGGCTCACTAGGGACATGTTGTGGTCTATGTATTCACACATGTGTTACGGTTTCCGGTCAATACAATTATAGCATGAATAGTAGACAATTATCATGAACAAGGAAATATAATAATAACCATTTTATTATTGCCTCTAGGGCATATTTCCAACAGGACGAGGGTGTGCTGCCGCGCAGAAATGCCGGAGTGATGGGGCTGGCCGGCTGGGGCATGTCATGGCGGGGCGGGCGGGGCCAGGTGCGGTGGCCGAGGAGGCACCGGTGGGAGCTAGGTTGGAGACGAAGAGTTGTTTATAGATACATTTTAATGTGTTTCACTACTAGAGAAAAGCTTACTAGTGGCGCTAGTTTTTTTACATACAAGTAGCGCGGGCACCCGCGCTACTGCTAGGGCGCTACAACTATTATTTAACAGTAGCGCGTTTCTGAACAAGTGCTACAGCTAAAATACTTATTAGTAGCGCTGCTTCCTCCACCAGCACTACTACTGTCATCACGTAGTAGTAGCGCCCTATTTTCTCCCCACGCTACAACTAGGCAAATAGAAATAAAAGATAAAAAAAGCAGTCAGGTGCAATATTCATGGAAATCAAGACAAGTCCAGTGCAAATAAACTAAGTTCACAGAACCATCTCACAAACATTAACGACAGCACCACATTTAATATAACCACACAATCTCACAAACTCATATAGTAGTCAACAATGCATGGATAGATCATAGTTGATAAGTCTACTAGGTAGTCATACTAGCATATATATGGTTCAACAGCCACACGCATGCATATGTAGTTCTAGATGATGTCGATGAAGACCATCATCCTCAAGCCTGGGCGGTGGGTGTTCCTGATAGTAATTAGGATTGCCTGTCCAACATGAAGATTCTTGTCGACGAGGAAGCTCTTCCACCCAACCGAGTTGAAGTGTGAGCGACCGTTCGTGTCCACGACGTACACACAAGTGGTGACGGAGCCCCTTGCGATAAGGCGTATTCCAGCAGAGGTTCTTCATCAGGCTTGATACCACAACTCTTAGATAGGCTCTTTGGCAATTTCTGAATAAGAAATTCATATCAATTAATAAGTAGCCTCACACATTCTGCACGAAGTGTAACGCCCCGGATACAACTTTCCATATTCGTAACTCTGACTCTTGCCATTTCCGGCTATGTGAGTTATTATTTCCTCCGTGGTTGGGTTTTTGTCTGTTGTTTTGCATTTTGTTCTTGTTATGCATCTCGTCTCATGTCATCATTCACATTGCATCGGCATCGTTTTCATAAAACTTGCATCCGCTCATAGTTGTCGTGTCCCCCCTTGCTTTTGTTGGCCGTTCCAGACCAATGAGGGTTTCGCTTCCCTCTTGACCGTGACCACCTAACCTCTCTTGCCAGCTCGCAGCCCTCTCGCGTGCGCGTCCGAAACTCCCCCGAACCCGACCCGAGCGGTCATGACCAATCGGTCCGAATCATCCGCAAAACATCTTTGGTTTGTTATTTGAACTCTACTAGCCTATCTATTCTGAACCTTTGATCTCGATCGGACGTCTGCGTTCTGTCCAAATCTTGCTCTTCTAAGCCCACCTAGTTGTTGCACATTTCGGAGCCGTCCGATCTCGATCGGAGGGCTCCAAACAGCCCTCGGTCACCCCCTCCTACTATATATGGACACCCTACTCCTCCATTTTCGGAAACCCTAACCCCTAGCCCTTCTTCCCCACTGCCCCGCTGCCACTTGGCGCGCACCCACCGATCGCGCCGCCAAGCACTCGCCCTGTCTCCCTCCTCGCGTAGGGCCCAAAGAACCCAGATCGAGGCCCTGGAAGCCCATCTGTGCCCAAACCATGCCGCCGCCCGATCCTTCCGTCGCTCGAACCCTCCACCCAAGCGCCTCCTCGTCCCAATCCATGCGCACCTCGCTGGAGTCCGGCCGCCGGACCAGCTCGTCTGAGCTCTCAACGCCGAGGACCTCCTCCTCGCGCCCTCTCTCTTTCTTCCTCTGCCGTTTCCTCTCTCTCACACATCTCTCTCTACAGGAGACTAGCAGCCATGGACATCCCAGGAACTCCCTCGCAGCCGCCTGGATTTGGTGTCTCGCCGGAGAACGCCGTCCTCGCCCAGATCCAACCGCCCCTGCTTCCCGTCGCACCTCCCCACCTTGGATCCGGTCGTCCCCGCGACGTCCCTGCCGCCATGTCCACGCCATGGTCTCTGCATCCTTTGCATCGAGCAGGTGCTCGCCTGCACGCCCGCTCGCCTGCTCATTGACCGCGTCGCGCCTGGGCCGCATCCCGCGCCAAGGCCCGGCCGCATCGCCCCCAGGCCCAGCGCCCCTTCCGGCCTCACCTCCTCCACCGATCGGGCTAGGCCCAATGTGAGCAGCTCCCCAGCCCAGTTCAAATCAGTTTCGGCCTGCTACATTTTTTTTCTGTTCTGTGAATTTCCTAATTTCCAAGGAATTGGCAGAATTGCAGAAAAACCCATGTTGTTCATGCATTAATAACTATTGAACCGTGCATCGGAATTAAACAAACTTTATATGTAAAATGCTTATAATTTTGTGTAGATTAATAATATGCCATTTTCATCCATGTTTAGAATGTTTAAATTGCTGTTTGCATTAATTTGGTTAAATGCCATGCTAAAATGCTTTATTTCATAATTAAATAACCGTCTCGGAATTAAATGTACTTTATATGTAAATGGGGTGGAAAAATGCCTATTTTAACATGGTGGACTTTATTTTCCTGTTTAATAACAATAAAATATGTTTTAGGGAAGAACAGTACAAATTCATAATTTGCATATGGGGATTTACCGGATTTGTTGTTTGTTATATCCGGCCCCATTTAAATTGTTTAGATGGTATAGTTTTGTTATGGTTCACCTCTTGCCATGTTAACCAGCATTTAATATTGTTGAGTACCTAAACGAGAGAAAACTCGAATGTGGTGTTTCGTCAATATGTGCACTTTGCCATGGTTCAACTCGTTGCATATTGAGCTCCACTTAACTTGTAGTATTGTTTGTGCACTTTGCCATGCCATGCCTCTTTAAACCGTGCATGCATCATACTTGATTGTGCATCATGCCATGTTTATGTGATGGTTGTTTACCATGTTGTTTGCTTCTTTCTGGTTGTTCCTCTTCTTGATAGTTGCTGGTAACGTTGCGATTGTGAGGATTCGTTCGACTACTCCCGTTCGTCTTCTTCATTGACTCGTTCTTCTTCCTAGCGGGATTTCAGGCAAGATGACCGCTACCCTGGATCTCACTACTATCATTGCTATGCTAGTTGCTTCGTTCTATCGCTTTGCTGCGCTACCTATCTTTTGCTCATCAAGCCTCCCAAATTGCCATGAACCTCTAACCTTTGACACCCTTCCTAGCAAACCATTGTTTGGCTATGTTACCGCTTTTGCTCAGCCCCTCTTATAGCGTTGCTAGTTGCAGGTGAAGTTGAAGATTGCTCCATGGTGGACAGGATTATGTTGGGATATCACAATATCTCTTATATTATAAATGCATCTATATACTTGGTAAAGGGTGGAAGACTCGGCCTTATGCCTGGTGTTTTGTTCCACTCTTGTCGCCCTAGTTTCCGTCATACCGGTGTTATGTTCCCGGATTTTGCATTCCTTACGCGGTTGGGTGATTTATGGGACCCCCTTGACAGTTCGCTTTGAATAAAACTCCTCCAGCAAGGCCCAACCTTGGTTTTACCATTTGCCTCACCTACCCCTTTTTTTCCCTTGGGTTTCCGGAGCCCGAGGGTCATATTTATTTTAGCCCCCCTGGGCCAGCGCTTGTCTAAGTGTTGGTCCGAAATGAGCAGCCTGCGGGGCCACCTCGGGGCAACTCGAGGTCTGGTTTTACTCGTAGCTTGACTTATCCGGTGTGCCCTGAGAACGAGGTACGTGCGACAACTATCGGGATTTGTCGGCACATCGGGCGGCTTTGCTGGTCTTGTTTTACCATTGTTGAAATGTCTTGTAAACCGGGATTCCAAGTCTGATCGGGTCTTCCTGGGAGAAGGTATATCCTTCGTTGATCGCGAGAGCTTATCATGGGCTAAGTTGGGACAGCCCTGCAGGGTATTATCTTTCGAAAGCCGTGCCCGCGGTTATGGGCAGATGGGAATTTGTTAATGTCTGGTTGTAGATAAATTGACACTAGATCCGAATTAAAACGCATCAACCGTGTGTGTATCCGTGATGGTCTCTTTTCGGCAGAGTCCGGGAAGTGAACACGGTTTTGGGTTATGATTGACGTATGTAGGAGTTCAGGATCACTTCTTGATCATTGCTAGCTTCACGACCGTTCCGCTTGCTCTTTTATCGCTCTTATTTGCATATGTTAGCCACCATATATGCTTAGTCGCTGCTGCAAACTCACCACTTTACCCCTTCCTTTCCCTTTAAGCTTTGCTAGTCATGATACCCATGGTAATGGGATTGCTGAGTCCTCGTGGCTCACATATTGCTACAACAACAGTTGCAGGTACAGGTTTTGCGATGATCATGATGCGAGAGTGATGTTTCCTTGTGTTGGAGTTCTTCTTCTGCTTCTGCTTCGATCAGGGGATAGGTTCCAGGTTGGCAGCCTGGGCTAGCAGGGTGGATGTCGTTTGAGTTTCTGTTTGTGTTTCATCCGTAGTCGGATGTTGCTCTTATGTATGATGTGATGTTGTATTCATGTGGCATTGTATGCCTTATGTATGTATCCCTATATATTATGTAATGTTGATGTAATGATATCCACCTTGCAAAAGCGTTTCAATATGCGGGTCTATCCTTGGTGGGACATTCGAGTTCCTTTTGGATAGGGTCGCATATTGGGCGTGACACAAAGCATATAAGATTCACTAAGCATATAAGATTCACTAAGCATATATATATATCATCGGACTCTACACTAAAGTATAACAATAAAGCATATAAGATTCACTAAGTATATATATCATCGGACTCTACACTAAGTATAACAATAAAGCATATAAGATTCACTAAGCATATAAGATTCACTAAGCATATATATCATCGGACTCTACACTAAAGTATAACAATAAAGCATACAAGATTCACTAATTATATATATCATCGGACTCTACACTAAGTATAACAACAAAGCATATAAGATTCACTATGCATATAAGATTCACTAAGCATATAAGATTCACTAAGAATATAAGATTCACTAAGCATATATATCATCGGACTCTACACTAAGTATAACAATAAAGCATATAAGATTCACTAAGCATATAAGATTCATTAAGCATATAAGATTCACTAAGCATATAAGATTCACTAAGCATATATATCATCAGACTCTACACTAAATTATAACAATAAAGCATATAAGATTCACTAAGCATATATATCATCGGACTCTACACTAAGTATAAGAATAAAGCATATCATCAAATTACTCTAAAAACTACAGTAAATGCAACATACCATGATATGCCGATCAACCATGGTACTTGTCAGGCGGGTCATGAATGGCACCCCGACGAGGTCAGCACGTGGCGGAATGATGTCCCATAGGTTGCACACCTCCTCCTCACTCAAGTTCATTCTTTGAGCTACAATGGCATCACCGAGTGGGTCATCATCATCCTCATCATCCTCATCATCCTCATAATCTTCTGCTTTGTTGACATAA
Organism: Triticum timopheevii; assembly: GCA_963921465.1. NCBI lineage: Eukaryota > Viridiplantae > Streptophyta > Magnoliopsida > Poales > Poaceae > Triticum > Triticum timopheevii. Next base: position 92,383,975 of record OY997271.1, read on the forward strand.
ATCACGGCCAGCTTGGGTCTTTCAGCTCTGAAGGAGAAGCTGATCAACTCACCACCGGTGATACGCATGTTGTCGATGAAACGGACCCATCCATCTCCTCCCACCCGCATCATCTTTCATCCTTTCTCGATCTCCATAGTGTAGGGGCCCCCAGGAACCTCAAAGGTCACAGAGTCTCCAAATAGATTGTTGAATTCTGACCTCACATTGCATGGGACGATCTGTATACAAAAAGCAAAATGATATATACACGATGCATTAATGCCAATAACACTAAAAACAAAATAGTAATTACTAGTTTCATATAATTTATTACCGCTGCATGAAGAAAACCAGACTCGAAGTAGATGCCAAACATCATGCCAGTTTCAAGGCTACTGGCGCACCTTGACTTGCATCATCGACATGGTGGTGGTGGTGGCGCCATTTCCCTAAAGCAATAGGATTAAAGGATTAACGATCCAAAAAGTAAACATAAAGTTTTCATAGCTAGAGTTCACATGGCAAGAAAAATAACAACTAAAAAGTAAACATAAAGTTCAGTCCAACAAAGAAGCTAGTGGCAGTAGCCAAGAATTGAAACCCTCAACAGTTGTTGTCATATCAGAGCTAAAAAAATGCTCACGATTCTACGGTCGAGCACTATGGTGAACCCTCAACCGTTGTCATCATATCAGAGCTAGACGACACCAGGGCTCTAGGAGCGTATCTCGAAAGCTCCCATGGCACCATTTCAGAAGGGGAGCCGATCCTACGACCACCATCGACAAACTTGAGCATGTGGAGGCGTTCATGAAACGGCACACGGCAACCGATGCCGCCCGTGGCTCCTCTCCGGAAAAGGCACGACATGGACGCCCCCTCTCTAAACCCTAGAACACTAGGAACCGCCGCCGCCACCAGTCCTCCAGGGGAAGCAGCCAAGAATTGAAACCCAAGTTTCAATTATATGTGCTAAAAGCCTCTACTTCTCTATCTACTTCTCTCTACTCTCTCCTAATTTTTGGTGAGCAACAAAATCCTCTACTTCTCTCACCTAACCCCTCTCTCTACTCTCTCCCCTATGTGATACTAATTAATAGTAGGATCTAGAGATGCATATGTGATACTAATCCTATTAATCCATATGTGATACTAATCCTATTAATCCATATGTGATACTAATTAAATGAGAGGGCGGAGCGCCGCGTAGGGGCAGCAAGGGGAGTGGCGAGCCGCCGCGGCAAATCGATTGGAGCCATGCATCCAAGCGCGGAGCCACCGTGCAATACCTAAATCCCAAAACATGGCGAGCCGTCGCGGCAAATCGATTGGAGCCTAGCTAGTGTGGCACGCGCAAGGAGGAGGAGATCGAGAGGGGGACTTACGGGGCTGGAGCGTCGGAGGAGGCGAGAGGCGACCGTGCATGGTGGCGGCGCACGATACCGTCGACGGGGGTGAGGCGGCCGGGGATGAAACCTAACTGCGGCAGCATCGTTAGGCAAAGGGATCGATTGTGAGAGTGAGGGGGTGTAGGGGCGCTCGGGCCGGTTTTCTTTTGCTACAGTAGTAGCGCTGGTTAGAGCACCGTGCTACTGCTAAGCCCACCAGCTATAGCGCCCTTTCAGAACAAACGCTATAGCTAAGTGGGCTACTGTATCTACCGTGCGGCCCATGTAACAGTAGCGCGGCCCAAGCAAACAAACGATGCTGTTATATGTTAGTAGTAGCGTGTTTTCTACCCAGCGCTACTGGTAAATACTAGTAGCATGGGGTCATAAAAACGCGCTACCGGTAAACTTCTATCTATAAGCATTTTCCTAGTAGTGTTTGTTAGGCTGGGTTAATAGTGTTTCCTTCATCAAAGCGGTTGATCCCACAGTTCTCTGACATGTGCTTCACCAGCCTCGAGATGTCAAGGCCACTAATGTTCTGGACAACATTTATGGTATCGGTAATAGCAACCACCTTGTCCTCCTACTTCGCTGATCAGTTGAACAGCCCAAAAGCTAATATTACCAAGTCCCTCAAAAAGGCAAGCCTCCAATAATTTCCCATTTGTGCAAATCCAGGTGAAGAAACATAATTTTGGCCTTATTAATTAGTTAACTCCCTTTTGCAACCATAAAGTTCAACAGGCCCATACTATGCGATCCACTGACAATGCTTAGCATTTTTTCTAAAATTTCTTAAATCTATGACTCATATAACATTGAATTCTCAATCGAGTATCATTTCATCATTTTAAATTGAAAGTTGATGTGTTGGTTTCCACACATTTTAAATTCAAGGCATTGCATTTGCACATCTTTTCTTATGATTAAACTGCCTTCATAGTATACTACATTTATGTATCTTTGCGCATTACACTGACAAAGCATCGAATAATGTATGTTGGATGCAAGAGAATATCTCTGTGAGTATACAACAAAAAACACCTCCAGTGAGATAGTTCATACATGTGTAAGAACACATCAACTTGATCATTCATCAACCATGCCTTCCAGGTTGGGAGACATTCAACCACCATGTCGACCAGGGGTTGTAGATGGGCCGGGGAGGGACGACCAGTGGTGAGCGGGATGGCGAGATAGGTGACCGTAAGGGCCACCCCGGGGCATCCCAACAGCTCAATTAGTCCGGCACTAGAATCGTCATCGTGAAGGACCGTGGGAGAGCTCTTAGTGTAGTGCACCTGGAGTCCAAAATCCGTGTCAAACATGCCCAGTATGCCCTTGACAGCGGAGATCTCATCAGTTGTGGCGTGACACAAGAGCATCATGTCATCGGTGTAGAGAGAGATTGTCGAGATGGCGCATCGGGGGTGGAGCCATTGGAGGATGCCATCCTAGAGCCGCAGCGCATCAGCCGTACAAGTGTGCACACCGCTAGCATGAAGAGCTGCGGGGAGATGGAGTCGCCTTGGCGCAGTCCACGATAGTACCAGATCGGGGGGCCCGGGACACCGTTGAGCATGACACGAGTGATGGAGTCCTGGATTAAGGGGTCCTCGGACAGCCGGACTATATACATTGGCCAGATTGTTGGGCTATGAAGATACAATATAGAAGACTTCATCTCGTGTCCGGATGGGACTCTCCTTTGCGTGGAAGGCAAGCTTGGCGATTCAGGAGAAAAACAATCATAATCATAGGCTAGCTTTTAGGGTTTAGCCTCTATGATCTCGTGGTAGATAAACTCTTGTAATACTCATATCATGAAGATCAATCAAGCAGGAAGTAGGGTATTACCTCCATAGAGAGGGCCCGAACCTGGGTAAACATCGTGTCCTCCGCCTCTTGTTACCATTAGCCTTAGACGCACAGTTCGGGACCCCGTACCTGAGATCCTCCGGTTTTGACACCGACATTGGTGCTTTCATTGAGAGTTCCAGTGCGTTGTCATCATAAGGCTTGATTGCTCCTTCAATCATCAACAACATAGTCCAGGGTGAGATCTTTCTCCCCGGATAGATCTTCGTATTCGGTGGCTTCGCACTAGAGCAGATCGACAGCTACGCCCCTGGCCATCAGGTCGGGTTTGGAGGCTTGAACTACACCAGCCACATCTGCGTAGACTTGATCTTCGACGGATTCGAACACATGGCAGCTGCACCATGTAGCCATGATGAACATGACCCAAATCTGTCATTGGACCACGCTCAGGAGATAGTGTCTGTAACCGCTCTGGCCCTAGATCCAGAGCAGATCGCGCCCTCCGAGGACGGGAGGTTTAACCCCGCCATGGTGACCGTAGACTCAACAGCACTAGATCCGAACACAGGTCCTCCCTCTAACGAGGCATGTATCATCGGAACCTCGGGCTCGTCTCCGGCAATAGGCTCCAAACCGCGTGTATCCGCGCCCATCGAATCTAACTTGGCGCCGATTTTGGAGTTCAGCTCCACAGACATCTTCCAACACTCACCCCTGGGTGATGTGTTAAACTCGTTGAAATCCCTCTCCTTGTCAGGGGATTCCTGGCCGAACTATGTCTAGCTTGAGTGGGAAGCAGACAACGAAGAACTTCGTCACCCACCCACCACCCACTTGATAGCCACTGTCGATGACCTGACCGACATGCTTGATATCGACTCCGAAGACATCGACGGTATGGACGATCATGTCGGGGAGGAATAGGAACCACCGCCCACAGGGCGCTGGACTGCCACCTCCTCATATGACATATACATGGTCGATACACCCAAAGAAAACAATGGCGATGATAAAAAGGATCCAGTTGAGGATAAGCCTCCTAAGAAGCAGCCGAAGCACCGACGTCAGCGGTGCCGCTCTAAACCACGCCATGGTGAAAACGGCGATACCTCCACAAGAGAAAATAACACCCCAGACGACGCTGAAGACAATAAGACCCCACAGACCCAGCCATGAAGCAGGACAAGCAAGGAGACGGCGAACACAGTCCGGGGCCGTTGTCTGATTACAGCGATTCCGAAGATACCACTTATCAACCTATCTCCGAAGAGGAGATTAGACTAGATGACGATGCATTCATCATCCCGGAAAAACAATTGGAACAAGAGCGCCTCCAACAGAGACTTATCGCCACCGCGAGGAGCTTGAAGAAGCAGAAGCAATGACTTAAAGCTGCACAGGATACACTCAATGATAGATGGAACGATGTGCTCGACACTGAGGAAAAATACGATGGTAATCGCCAGACAAAGAGCTATCCCAAACTTAAACTGCTGCCCGAATTCGACGATGAGGCTATCACGCCCATACCTCCAAATAACAATGCGGCCGACCAACCAGACCGACCATCTCGCGGTCGAGACAGAGAGGCTAACAACGCTGCACACAAACCCGCACCCCTCCCCATAATGGAAGGGAGGTTGCAACACAGGACTAGAAACACGATTTACGTGAAGACCTGGACAAAAGGGCTAGCATAACCAGGTCCATCAATGGATCTAGGGAACGTGTTCCTGCACAGGATCATGGCTATCAAACCAAATATGCCGGTCACTTATCAGTTCGGAACCAACACCAAACACTACTACCGTCGGACCCACTCGACGACACAGCCAAATACAGGGGTGTTGCACACCCCCTGTGCTTCACCGATGAGGTGCTGGATCATGAATTTCCAGAAGGGTTTAAACCCATAAATATTGAGGCATACGGCGGAATGACAGACCCTTTGGTCTAGATAGAGGACTTTATTCACCATATCCACATGGCTCGCGGAGATGACCTCCACGCCATCAAATACCTACCCCTCAAGCTAAAAGAACCAGCTCGGCACTGGCTGAAATGCCTCCCCGAAAATTCCATTGGAAGCTGGGAAGAACTCGAGGACACTTTCTGGGCCAATTTTCAAGGGATCTATGTCCGACCTCCGGATGCAGACGATCTAAGTCTCACAAAACCCAACAACCCAGAGAGTCGGCCTGTAAGCTTTGGAACCGTTTTCTCACTAAGAAGAACCAAATTGTCGACTGTGCGGACGCTGAAGCCTTAGCAGCTTTCAATTAAAGTGTTCGGGACGAGTGGCTAGCCAGACATCTCGGCCAGGAAAAGCCAAGGACAATGGCAGCCCTAACTACACTAATGACCCGCTTTTGCGTGGTAGAGGACAGCTGGTTAGCCCGTAGCAGCACCAGCGATCCTGGCACATCCGAAGCAAGGGATGTTGTAGGATCTAGAAGTAAGTCTAGAGGGAGGGGGATTAGACTACTTGACCAAATAAAAAATTAACATTTTCCCAATTTTAGTCTTTGGCAGATTTTAACAATCTTAGCACAAGTCAAGCAATCTTAACACAATTCTAGCAAGCATGCAAAGAGTATATGAGCAGTGGAAAATAAAGCATGCAACATGCAAGAATGTAAGGGAAGGGTTTGGAGATTTCAAACGCAATTTGGAGACACGGTGATTTTTTACCCATGGTTCCGATAGGTGGTGCTATCGTACATCCACGTTGATGGAGACTTCAACCCACGAAGGGTAACGGCTCCGCGAGACCACGGAGGGCTCCACCTAAGCACTACTACGAAAAAGGCTACTAGCAACGCGGGTAAAATGGCTACTAGCATTGCGGGTACCCGCACTACTAGTATCGCGCTACTAATAGTTAGTAGTAGCGTGGGTTAAACCCACGCTACTACTAACTTTGTTAGTAGTAGCGTGTGCCACCCATGCTACTGCTATTTCATACCCGCGCTAGTACTAACAAAATAGTAGTAGCGTGTCTATAATACCAACGCTACTAGTATCCTAAATACTAGTAGCGAGCTATTTTTTCCAATGCTACTACTAACTTATTTGAAATTTAAAAAATTAAAATCAATCAATTCCATTCTATCACACAATTGTCGTATCTACTATCACAGTTCCTCATTATAGAGGCAACTCTTGTATAATTCATATCTTTTACATAAGAGTGTAAACACAGTGTTGTGCGCGTCAGCTACCTACGTAAATGGTTCTTGCCATGCAAATTCAAAACTTCACCACTACTTCTAGACGTCTGAGACTAATACACATTGTTATGGTCCGATCCAAAAATTGGCTCACTCGTCAATGCGTGGCGCCTTCCCGGCCTGGTCTCGTGGCCTGCAACTGCGACGAAACACAGCAGGCAGCCTCGACGAGCCACACTTGACCGATGACCGCCGCCGCCTTGAGTTGTGACGGCGTCACGTCCCTCTCCCTAGCCCTCAGCTCAAGCAGGCTCCGGTAGATGTCGGCCTCGTGCCACGCCACCAGCGGATGGAGGAAGCCATCGTACACGTGCCCCGCACCCTGAAACCCGAACACCATTAAGATTCAGATTCAGAATTGGCCACATACCGAATCAAGTATATCTGAAATGTTGATCATCTCTCGGGCTCAGGTTGCTTACCCATGTGCTGGGGAGCCAGAGGTAGATGACGAGCAGCAGCTTCGCCTCTCCATACATCGGCAACCACGACACCATCCAGTCCATGAACCTCTCGACGGCCGTCGGCATAGCCACCAGAACCCTGCAGCATTTCCAACAGAGGTTCGGAAACTTCAGATTCTTCAGAAGAATGACACGAAAAAATAATGTGGTGCATGTCAATGAAAAATACAATCAGTGAAAAAGACAAGGAGCATACTAACCCCTTCAGGCAGTTAAAATATAATGTAGAGCAATAAAAGTGGAACATGGCTCAGCATTTGCATTGATAGGGACAGATATACAATTGGGGATCCATTAGGTAAATAAATAATTCTCATAAATCAACAACATTGTCTGCATTTAACATACTGTAAATAGTGTCTGACATCCTTGAGGAAACCCAAACATTGCTACCTTCTTCGTGGCTCGAGCATGAACTGATGCGCTCTGCTTCTTGTACATACGGCTGTGCTGCACCGGTGTTTATGCAATGGGGTCCGTGTTAAAATAAAACTGAATTTACTATGAGAGGGGATGGAATGCCTAAATTCACAATACTAACCTGATTGACCACCTATTGCCGCACAAATCTACGGTGTTCAGGAGTTTGGTAAAATTGATCGGACAATGCCCGAAACTGCTTAAAAGGAAGATCCAGAAAGAGATAAGTAATTGTAGAGCAGGTCTGTAATAATGATACTAAATATACTATTCTGAAAAAGTAAACAGAAAACTGAATCCGGTAGGTAGACCTGACAATTGCCGTCTCCGTTAACCTTGAGCTCAACCAGGCCATATAACACCAACTTGTCGAGAAGTCTTCGGTGATCTGAAAAGGTTTCATCAAAAGAAGGAATTTCTCCATTTGTACATAGCAGTCACACCAAGTGTAGATGCATGACTCATAACAAGTAATAGCCATAAATAAACAGAGTGAAGCAAACAAATTAACATCAAATCCATCGACCCACTCAGATCACAAACCATATGTGAGCAGTTTTAGAATTCAGCAAATGGGGAATCGCACACGCATTACATTTGTTATAGTCATACCCTTCCTGTCGGGGATATACCCCGCGGTGTAACCCGGCCGGAAGTATAACCTGGCCGGACTTGGCGACTCACTAATGACCCGCCCTGACTGGACGATACACTAAGTGACCCGCCCGATCCTGGCGACTTATGGGTGACCTAGCAAGCGGATCAAAGGAGCAACGAGACCCGGGGGCCCAGGAGGCTCAAGGCCCAGAAGGCCGGCTTACGTTATGATAGGTCGGCTTAAGAGGAAAGGCGTGAGGAGTATCTCCCTTACAAGGAATCAAGAACCGGACTTGTATCCGGCTTGTAGTACAAGATAGGCTAGTCCTACTAGGACTCTACATGTAACCCGCCCCTGTAACTTATATAAGGAGGGGCAGGGCTCCCGAAACGAGGGACAACAAACAAGAAACAATATCTAGGGCTAGACACAAGGGTGAGCCGGCTTACGGCGACTCTTCTTATGAGCATAATGAGACCTAGCCACAAACAGCGTGTAGGGTTATTACCGGACGATGTTTCCTGGGGCCCGAAGCTGTCTAAATCCTCATCTTGTGTGTTGCGTCTCTCAACCCGATCAACCCCTTTCAAGCTACCACATAGATGCGTTGGCCTCGCGACTAAGTCCTGACACTAATGACATCTGACGTGTTAATTCCATGACACTTCCTACTATTACATTTGTTATAGTCAGACCCTTCGGTGCGGTGGACCCTTGCCGAAACCCCCAAAACCTGTTTGACGGTTTGCCAACCACGATTCATGCGAGGCTGACGAAATCCTCTTAGCTGGATTGACACAAAACACCATTGGATGTACCGTAGCTGGGTATAGAAACGGGTTCAGAGTTCGATCACGCCCCCGAAGAGGGCCAGCCTGACGCTTAACAACAAGGACAGTAGGGGCCAACTAAATGAGCGATCAGGTTGCTGGAACAATTGTCAATAGACGACTTGATCACACTGAAGGGCTACATTTGGATATGCGTTGTCCACTACTAATTGTCTACGAAAGCAAGGGCCATGAGAAGTGACCAACATAACAGCAGCGGACCTAGAATGATAATCACACCGGCCAAAATATAGTCAATGCGGAAGGTATCTGGGGAAAATTTTGCAGGAATAAAAAGGACAAAATGTGTCGAGAAATGTAAAATGTAGAGTTAAGCAAGCTTCTCAAGCTGCCAGACACAGTAAGTTCAAGTGTGTTTACAAAGGTACCATAGATAAACTCTGGATGAAATTAAACGGTGGCAAATAGCATTACATTGAAGGATCCTGAACTTGGTCGTTAGATCACCTGACAACCGCCAGCTTTACGTCTTTCAGGTGAGAAAGCCGCAATCGTTCCGTTTATTTCCCTTTTCCGTGGGAGAATGCCACCACTCTGAACAAGGACTTTGATGCAGTAGGTGAAACAAGATCCATTTGCGCACTGATCACTAAACTTGGTTCCTCCCCTCTCCGATATGTGAACTTGGCCTACTATTCTTTTGAAGACTCTGCAGAATAGGTTCCTCCGACGGCTCATGCATTCGACTGGATCTCGAGCTAGCATGACAAGGGAATGGGGAATCGGAGCAGAGAGGGAGAGAGAGGTACCATGGGATGACGGGGTCGGAAGCGGAGGCGCGGCGGATGGCGGGGAGCACGATGGCCTCCGGGGCGCGCTTGTTGAGGTCGCGTAGGATTTCGACGAGCGGGCGCGTGATCCCTGACGGCGCGGCGTCCAACGGCACCACGTAGTTGCCAGAAGCACCACCGGTAACCAGTGCACCCTTTCCTTCCAACCTTTGATTCAGAAAACAAATCAATCAAACTTACAGCAAGCAAGTGCATACTAATAATGATGTATTTAGTGGCATGAATTATAAGTGCTGTTCAAAATCTTAGCCCTGGTATGTATTAAAAACCACGGCCTCGGTATTATCCACCTGATACCCTATTGCTCATGCCCAACTACATTTAGCCCTTCACCATTACCATCACTTATACTACGTAATAAACTTTAAGCTTAATGTTTCTACTCCACACTGTCAAAAACAACCCAGGAAAGATAGAGCACCAGCATTTCATTTATTTCTCTTGTTTTCTGACAGAGCATCAAAGGTGTGTGTTCCTTCTGCAATACGTAGGGTGACGTTTCTGAATCTAGGAACCTTACCCTGGCTTTCTGCAATATGCAACCTGAACTCCTGACACTACAGTAAATGCATGACTCTCAGCCCTGGAGCAGAGCAGATAAGCGATGCTAGCCAGCCCAGCTGTAGGAACCTCCCGCATCACCCGACCGGCGCCATTGGAGAGCCATCACACACCTAAAATAGCCCTACTTCGGTTCGATACGGTCAAGATCAAACTCCTAATACGACATATCATGGTGAGATCAACTGGAGAGCTGACCAACAGCGACTGGGGGTACAGGGAGGAAGAGGAAGAAGGAGGCGAGCAGACACGTACCGTGGCGCGGAAGAGGAGGAGGAACGTATGGCTTGAGGCCGCCGCGGCGAGCACCGCCCTACCCCTCCTCCGCTGCTTCGGCGCCACGGCCACGCACACACGGCTACGGCGGAGCCGCGGGGGAGCGGCGAGGAGGCAAGGGTCCGCGCGAGGGAGGTGGCAGAGGTGGCTTCCATGGGGATCGGAGCGGAGGAAGGTGGGAGCTTGGGGGAGTGTTGCGCGCGGCCGGTGCCCGGCCGGCATGGGTGGTGGCGGCGGCGAGGAGATCGTGGGGAGATGAGCCGGGGTGGGGTCGACCAAGGAGTTGTGAGTTTGTGAGAGAGTTTTTTTAGGGATTAGAGAGAGAGAGAGAGTGGTGGGTTGGGAGTGGATTGGGCCAGGTTGGTAGTGGACAAGCTTAGTAATAGCGTGGGGGTATTACCTGCGCTATAGCTACTTACTTAGTAGTAGCGCAGGTTTTATACCCCGCGCTACTACTATAGCCTGTCCCGGGGGGCATGGGTGAAAACTAGTTAGTAGTAGCGCGGGTTTATACCCCTCGCTTCTACTATCAACTTAGTAGTAGCACAAGTTTTATACCCCTCGCTACTACTAATTAGCAGTAGTGCCGTTTTTTAGACCTCGCTACTGGTAAGCTTCTGTGTATAAGGTTTTCCCTAGTAGAGAAGAAGGGTCCACGAAGAAGCAACCTTGTCTATCCCACCATGGCCGTCGCCCACGAAGGACTTGCCTCACTAGCGATAGATCTTCACGAAGTAGGCGATCTCCTTGCCCTTACAAACTCCTTGGTTCAACTCCACAATCTTGTCGAAGGCTCCCAAGTGACACCTAGCCAATCTAGGAGACACCACTCTCTAAGAAGTAACAAAGGTTCCGGATTATCAAGAGGTTCCGGTTCAAAAGTTCTGGATTATCAAAACTTTTGGCCAGATTATCAAGAGGTTTCGGTTCAAAAGTTCCGGATTATCAAAAGTTTCGGCCAGATTATCAAGAGGTTCCGGTCGGATTATCAAGAAGTTCTGGTTCCAAAAATTCCAGCTCAAAAAGTGCCGACCGGGTTATGTGGAGAGCTCAGGCACTAGAAGACATAGAACCAGTTAACTCTTTTGTCAGAAAACAAAAGCAGCACTATGCATTATCCGGCGCCAGCATCCGGCAAAAAATACCAAGTGATATCCATCCGGTTTACTTTTATCAATATTTATTAGTTTTTTGAAAAAAACCACTCTGCCTAGTGTTTTTATATACAGCCATCGCCTCTGCGGTCCGCTTTACGTCAAACGCGCCGACCGGCTCGCCCGTCAGCGCCACCTTACAACACCATGGACGACTCGCCCGTCTACCCTTGTGGCCGGTTCACGCGTCCTCACCGGCTTACAACGTGGATGACAACTTGCTCGTCCGCACCGGCTTACAAATGCCATGGCCGGTTTATCGGTTTGTTCCCGCGGCCGTTTCACCCGTGAGGGATTTCTGTGTTACCTAGGGATCATGAGTTTCATGGCGAATTATTTTCGGCCCAAACAAATCAGGTGATATCCATCCAAGTTTGTTTTATTATAACGTGTTGTTTTTGTCAAAGAACAAGTTTATCTTTGCCTAGGTCTGCAATATTTTTTATGCAGGGCAATTATTTATGACAAAAAGTGATATTATACCGCGGAGGTGGAGACACGCCAACATCTTTTGGCACAGGTGGTCGTCGTTACTCAACGGACTCCCGCACCAGCTTACTACGCCGTGGCCGTCTCTCACGACCGCGCCGGCTTACAACGCCATGGCCGTCTCTTATGACCACGCCGGCTTACAACAATGAGGACAACTTACTAATATATTTTATATTACATATTGTTTTCTTCAAAAGAGCAATTACTTTGGTTTGCAAGTTGTCCCATGCAGGATTCAAACCGGTCTATATCACGGTTAATTATGAAGAATCTCAAGCCAACTCCTCAAGTCGTCTTGAGACTCGGGGGCTACAATGATATGACTCGTCAAACTTAGCCAGTTTAAATAAATTCAAGATCGTTGAAGGGAAAATAACCCAGCCCCGAAGATTACTGCTAGATCGATGAAAATTTAAAAGCCGTCGGAAGATTTCCGGATCAAAATAAGGATGCTAATTTAAAATCCGGCTCAAGAGACATCTTTCTTCCACAAAGCACTGAAGGTCTCAAATCCGGTTCAAAATTCGGCTCAAGGTAAATTTGTCCCTCACAAATTTTTGAAGCTTTTAAATCCGGTTTAAATTTGTCCCTCACAAAGTTCCGGTTCAAAAAGAATTAATCTCTCGCAAGATTCGAGTTCTTAGACAAAGTAAAGGTTGCCAAAGAGAACTTGCTGCCATGATGCGCGGTTCAAACTTTGGTATCCTGCCTTACGACTTATCTTATTATGATCACTTGGGGGCTTCCTGCTCATCGAGCATAGCTATCAGTACCCTCTTGATCGACGCAATGCCAAAACTTATATGATCACTTGGGGGCTTCCTGTTCAAACATAGGTCGTATTCGAACCAAAGAGAACATAGCTGTCGATACCCTCTTGATTGGCATACTGCCAAACCCACTAGGGGGATTCTTGATCGTATCTGAATCATAGCTCAACCCCTTTGGGAATCGACGTGGATCGTATCCAAATCAGCGTCGTTAAAAAATTCTTATGGTCACTTGGGGGCTTCCTGTTCAAACATAGGTCGTATTCGAACCAAAGAGAACATAGTTGTCGATACCCATTTGATCGGCATCGCCAAGCCACTAGGGGCTATATGATCGTATCCGAATCTTAGCTTAACCCCTTTGGAACGGTTTACTGATCGTATCCGAATCAGAAGCCTCAAAAAGTTTTATTTCATCCCGGGTAAAGTTTATTGCAGCCACAATTACTTAACTTAAGACTTTTTTGGAGGTTATATATCAAATGTATATAAATGTTTTATGATTAACCCGGCTTGACTTTTGACTATAAGTCGCCAGTTTATGACAACCATCATTTATATGGAAGCATTGGCTTCTAAGGGTTGGGTTATCACCCTTATCACATAGGTCAAGTAAACTGGCAGTACAAATTCAATATCACAGTGGTCATTTGAGTGTTTCCCGTTCAAACATAGGTCGTATTCGAACCAAAGAGAACATAGCTGTCGATACCCATTTTGATCGGCTACGCCAACACCACTGGGGACTATATGATCGTATTTGAATGTTAGCTCAACCCCTTTGGAATGGTTTACTGATCGTATTCGAATCCGAAGGCTCCAAATTTTTATCTGTTTTTGTACAATCGCAAGTATTTGAGTTGTTACAAATATCATATGTGCCGGCTCTTACAGAGTTGAGTTATCAATTTCACTGTCCGGGTCACATAAACCGGCGGTATCATTCAAAGGATCATAGGGATCTTGTGATCTACTTGTGTGGAGGATAAAACTACATTTGGGTGGTTACCCGCCCTGGCTTTTGACGTTAGGTCGTCAGGGCATATGTTTTTTAAACTCTTTGCAGGATTTGCAGGAATATGACATATAAATGATTAAGTTCAAGCTGATTACCAAACTTGATGCTTCAAAATAATTATCTGTTCTGGATTTTTCTCAAAGGCTCTAAGCCGCCGGGTTATAAAAATTCCGGGTTACAATGAAGGCGAATTAAATAGTCGTCGGCCAAGAGCCGCCGGGTATTTAAACTCCAGGTTTACTTATCAACCGATGAGGTATTCAAATTTTTAATAGCCAAAACTGGCTAGATTTTCATGATGATATTGATTGATTGAGGTTTTCATACCGGGTTATATTATTCAAATCTTGAATAGCCAACATGGCTGATTTTCTATTGTGATTATCAATAACCAGTATTATTGAGGTTTTCAAAGTCGCTTTAGCGCAATGGATATTATTTTATCAAAGGATATGATTTATTCTACAATGGAAGGAATAGTCCCGAGTCGCTGCAGGCTTACGACCCGGCACTTGGGGGCTACATTATTCAAATTGAGATTATATCAAATATGCAAGTCTCATGTCGCTGCAAGCATGCACCATGATACTTGTGGGCTAATGCAAAGCCATTTTTATTCACCTTATTAAAGACCCGACTCATCACATCATAATGAGCGGGCCCTTGGGGGCTACCAATTGCTCCTGTCAACAGTTCAAGGTACATAAGTCTTAATCCATTATATTGAAGGATCCATTGTTCAGTTGGTAAAGTACAAGGCTCTTAACCTTGTGGACATGGGTTCAAGCCCATGGTGGAGATTACATCATATGATGTTATTATCAATAAATTATATATAAAGTCCCAGCTCAATAATATCTCACTAAGACGGCCCTTGGGGGCTACACATTGCTGTTCAAATTTACATGGTTATATCTACAAAGTCCCTGCTCATTATTACATAATGACCCAACCCTTGGGGGCTACACTGGTTGAAGTTTTTTATGAGCATAAGGAAATTACAAGTCCCAGGTTGCTGCAAGCATGACAACTCGGCACTTGGGGGCTACAAGTAATATGGATATAAGGGAGAAATATCTTCCAATTTTCAGTTTTGAGCAAGCCAGATTGACCCGGCATCACCAATCATTATGACCCGGTGTCTGCAACAATCATAACCCGGCGTCATCCATAATCATGAACCGGCATTGATCGGCAAGTTCTATATTTTCAAACCGGCTGAATATCAGATGAGTATTTCAAGACCAAAATTTCTTAAGCCGGCGCTTTGGAAGCTGACTCAAATGGATTATTTGTTTACAATATTTCTTCTAGGAACAAATTGATTGTGAAGCTGGTGTATTGACCTGGATTTTGCTAGAAGAAGGAAATAACAAGGACTTAAGGATGTTCAGGGGCCGGTTTACAAGAATTCTTGACCCGGAGCACAACCTGTCAAATTTGTTCTTGTGTTTATTTTGCAGCATAAGTTTACCATGGATAAATCCAAGCTAAACTTGGGGGCTAATGTCGGGGATATACCCCGCGGTGTAACCCGGCCGGAAGTATAACCCGGACGAACTTGGCGACTCACTAATGACCCGCCCTGACTGGATGATACACTAAGTGACCTGCCCGATCCTGGCGACTTATGGGTGACTTGGCAAGCGGATCAGAGGAGCAACGAGACCCAGGGGCCCAGGAGGCTTAAGGCCCAGAAGGCTGGCTTACGTTATGATAGGCCGGCTTAAGAGGAAGGCGTGAGGAGTATCTCCCTTACAAGGAATCAAGACCCGGACTTGTATCCGGCTTGTAGTACAAGATAGGCTAGTCCTACTAGGACTGTACATGTAACCTGCCCCTCTAACTTATATAAGCAGGGGCAGGGCTCCCGAAATGAGGGACAAGAAATAAGAAACAATATCTAGGTCTAGACACAAGGGGGTGCCGGCTTACAGCGACTCTTCTCATGAGCATAATGAGACCTAGCCACAAACAGCATGTAGGGTTATTACCGGATGATGTTTCCCGGGGCCCGAAGCTGTCTAAATCCTCGTCTTGTGTGTTGCGTCTCTCGTCCCAATCAACCCCTTTCAAGCTACCACATAGATGCATTGGCCTCGCGACTAAGTCCTGACACTGAGGACATCTGACGTGTTAATTCCACTACACTTCCTACTATTACATTTGTTATAGTCAGACCCTTCGGTGCGGTGGACCCCTGCCGAAACCCCCAAAACCTATTTGACAGTTTGCCAACCACAATTCATGCGAGGCTGATGAAATCCTCTTAGCTGGATCGACGCAAAACACCATTGGATGTACCCTAGCTGGGTATAGAAACGAGTTCAGAGTTCGATCACGGCCCCGAAGAGGGCCAGCCTGACGCTTAACAACAAGGACAGTAGGGGCCAACTAAATGAGCGATCAGGTTGCTGGAACAATTGTCAATAGATGACCTGATCACACTGAAGGGCTACATTTGGATATCTGTTGTCCACTACTAATTGTCTACGAAAGCAAGGGCCACGAGCAGTGACCAACATAACAGCAGCGGACCTAGAATGATAATCACACCGGCCAAAATATAGTCAATGCGGAAGGTATCTGGGGAAAATTTTGCAGGAACAAAAAGGACAATAAGTGTCGAGAAATGTGAAATGCAGAGTTAAGTAAGCTTCTCAAGCTGCCAGACACAGTAAGTTCAAGTGTGTTTACAAAGGTACCATAGATAAACTCTAGACGAAATTAAACAGTGGCAAATAGCACTACATTCAACGATCCTGAACTTGGTCGTTAGATCACCTGACAACCGCCAGATTTACGTCTTTCAGGTGAGAAAGCCGCAATCGTTCCGTTTATTTCCCTTTTCTGTGGGAGAAAGCCACCACTCTGAACAAGGACTTTGATGCAGTCGGTGAAACAAGATCCATTTGCGCATTGTTCACTAAAATCGGTTCCTCCCCTCTCCGATATGTGAACTTGGCCTATTGTTCTTTTGAAGACTCTGCAGAATAGGTTCCTCCGACGGCTCACGCATTCGACTGGATCTCGAGCTAGCACGACACGGGAATGGGTAATCGGTGCAGAGAGGGAGAGAGAGGTACCATGGGATGATGGGCTCGGAAGCGGAGGCGTGGCGGGTGGCGGGGAGCACCATGGCCTCCGGGACGCGCTTGTTGAGGTCGCGCAGGATTTCGACGAGCGGGTGCGTGATCCCTGACAGCGCGGCGTCCAGCGGTACCACGTAGTTGCCAGAAGCATCACTGGTAACCAGCGCAACCTTTCCTTCCAACCTTTGATTCAGAAAACAAATCAATCAAACTTACAGCAAGCAAGTGCATACTAATAATGATGTATTTAGTGGCATGAATTATAAGTGCTGTTCAAAATCTTAGCCCTGGTATGTATTAAAAACCACGGCCCCAGTATTATCCACCTGATGCCCTATTGCTCATGCCCAACTACATTTAGCCCTTCACCATCACCATCACTTATACTACGTAATAAACTTTAAGCTTAATGTTTCTACTCCACACTGTCAAAAACAACCCAGGAAAGACAGCACCAACATTTCATTTATTTCTCTTGTTTTCTGAGAGAGCATCAAAGGTGTGTGTTCCTTCTGCAATACGTAGGGTGACGTTTCCGAATCTAGGAACCTTACCCTGGCTTTCTGCAATATGCAACCCGAACTCCTGACACTGCAGTAAATGCATGCCTCTTAGCCCTGGAGCAGAGCAGATAAGCGATGCCAGCCAGCCCAGCTGCAGGAACCTCCCGCATCACCCGACCGGCGCCATTGGAGAGCCATCACACACCTAAAATAGCCCAACTTCGGCTCGATTCGGTCAGGATCGAACTCCTACTACGTCAGATCATGGCGAGATCAACTGGAGAGCTGACCAACAGCGACTGGGGGTACAGGGAGGAAGAGGAAGAAGGAGGCTATCAGACACGTACTGCGGCGCGGAAGAGGAGGAGGAGCGTATGGCTCGAGGCCACCGCGGCGAGCACCGCCCTACCCCTCCTCCGCTGCTTCGGCGCCACGGCCACGCGCACGCGGCTACGGCAGAGCCGCGGGGGAGCGGCGAGGAGGCGAGGGTCCGCGTGAGGGAGGTGGCAGAGGTGGCTTCCATGGGGATCAGAGCGGAGGAAGGTGGGAGCTTGGGGGAGTGTTGCACGCGGCCGGTGCCCGGCCGGCATGGGTGGTGGCGGCGGCGAGGAGATCGTGGGGAGATGAGCCGGGGTGGGGTGGACCAAGGAATTGTGAGTTTGTGAGAGAGTTTTTTTAGGTATTAGAGAGAGAGAGAGTGGTGGGTTGGGAGTGGATCGGGCCAGGGTGGTAGTGGACACGCTTAGTAATAGCATGGGGGTATTACCTGCGCTATAGCTACTTACTTAGTAGTAGCACAGGTTTTATACCCCTCGCTACTACTATAGCCTGTCCCGGGGGGCATGGGTGAAAACTAGTTAGTAGTAGCACGGGTTTATACCCCTCGCTGCTACTATCAACTTAGTAGTAGCGCGGGTTTTATTCCCCTCTCTACTACTAATTAGCAGTAGCACCGTTTTTTAGACCTCGCTACTGATAAGCTTCTATGCATAAGGTTTTCCCTAGTAGAGAAGAAGGGTCCACGAAGAAGCAACCTTGTCTATCCCACCATGGCCGTCGCCCATGAAGGACTTGCCTCACTAGCGGTAGATCTTCACGAAGTAGGCGATCTCCTTGCCCTTACAAACTCCTTGGTTCAACTCCACAATCTTGTCGAAGGCTCCCAAGTGACACCTAGCCAATCTAGGAGACACCACTCTCCAAGAAGTAACAAATGGTTTATTGATGATGAACTCCTTGCTCTTGTGCTTCAAATGATAGTCTCCCCAACACTCAACTCTCTCTCACAGGATTTGGATTTGGTGGAAAGAATATTTGAGTGGAAAGCAACTTGGCGAAGGCTAGAGATCAAGATTCATATGGTAGGAATGGAGCCAGGATTTGGTAGGATTCATATGGTAGGATTTGGTGGAAAGAATATTTGAGTGGAAAGCAACCTGGGAAAGACGAGAGAGTTGGTCAGGCAAACTCGGTGTGACCGATTTGTTCCTCTTGGTGGGTCCGAAATGTCACAAGAAGGAAACAGAGCGTTTGCATTGTAATCCCGGTGGGACTGATTACTCAAACTCGGTAAGACCGATTTTGATAATGGACATACACAGAGAGATTACAATCCCATTTCGGTGAGACCGAGATCCCTATCGGTGTGACCGATTTGCCTAGGGTTTGTAGCAGTGGCTATGACATCTGAACTCGGTGGCGCCGGATGGAAAGAGTCAGTGGGGCCGAGTTGGACTTTAGGTTTAGGTCATATGTGGATGTGGGAAAGTAGTGAGGGTTTTGGAGCATATCACTACGCACTATGAAGCAAGAAACTCATTAAGCAACACCTCATCCCTCTTTGATAGTATTGGCTTTTCCTATAGACTCAATGTGATCTTGGATCACTAAAATATAAAATGTGGATTCTTGAGCTGTGAGCTTGAGCCAATCCTTTGTCCGTAGCATCTTGAAGGGGTTCCACATCCTTTTGTTCATGCCACTCCATTGTTGAACTTATCTGAAAAAATATACTAGGTAGAAGTGTTAGTCCAACAAGAGATATGTTGACATTAATTACCAAAATCACCTAGGGAGCAGTTGTGCTTTCAATCTCCCCCTTTTTGGTAATTGATGGCAACATACATCAAAGCTTTAGATAGAGGATAACTAAAATAACACATAAAGCCTTGGAAGGACATGTAAGAAACATAGGATCCCCCTACATGTATGCAATCATGTGAATATGGAATATAGGAGCATGTGAAATCATAATCATGACAGAGTAGGCAATGTGTTACATGTATCTTGGCTATATGCATCAGAGCGAAGAATTATGGGAAATGTACCTTCATGCTCATGAGTCCTTCGTGCAAACAGTGTGTACGTCAGTAAGAATTTATTATACACATGATTATGATGCATATACTTACCTTGTGGTCTTGAGTTGGCTTAGGATGGAGTGAACCTGTGAAAATAAGGTTAGATAACACAGATGCATCTACTAGCTAGAGCAAATGAGAAGAAACCACAAGAATACCAAGACTGGGATGGCATGTAGAGAGTGAGTACCAAGTACCACATTGGATTAGACATGTCCCCAAAGATAAAGTTATGCAATGAATTTAAAGATTTTCTTTCCCTTGAATATCTTGCTCCCCCTGAATCTAGCATGGGATACTAGGAGAAGATAGGGAACAAAAACTAGAGCTAAAGCAATTAAGCACATATGAACATGTCTTTCCCCTCTAGAAGACATGCAACATCTCTCCTCTTGAACACCAAGCATCTGGGATCATTGAAGATTACTCTTGTCTTGAGTATTTTCTCCCCTAGAGATATGATAAAGTAGAGTTGATCTCTCTCTATAGATAAAGCTTTTGATGCGATCTCTCTCCCCCTTTGACATCAATTTCCAAGAAGGATCTTCTGGATTTGTTGTCACATGGGTTTGGTCCTTGAGTCACAAGTCAAAGCAGCAAGAAAAATGTGATGCTGGTAGAGGACAAGATTCATTGAGTGGAGCTGGATCAAAAGAATCACAGTAGTAAGTGGCAGGTAGTTTTTCCTGTAGTAAGATCGGTAGCACCGAGGGGTTTCGGTGGGACCTAAAATGACAAACCGGTGGGACCGATTTCGTCACAGGGAAAACATTTGTCACCTCAGCTCACTAAAAAAGAAAGATCTCACAAGGATTGGCAAGGAATTAGATACAGGAAATGCAGAACAGACAGTAAATGAGAAGAAACTTTAAAAGAAATCTAGATGAAGTTTTTTTTGAAAGGGGAGAAAAATATGCAAGGAACAAATGCAAGAGCGCAGAAAGGAACACGAGAGAAAACTCCATCTAGAATTGGTCGGAGACAAAGTCACATATGTTAGAGTATATTGACTTAGGAGTCAAGTGAGATCACTTGATCATAGGTCATACTCATTGTTTAAGCTCAAAATGGGGTTACCACTTTTCGTTTAAGCATCTTGATGTATTCACATCTTGTCGAGTTGCTTTAACTCATGTCTTGGAGTAAAGCTCAAAACATACCATGGGTGGTGGTGTTGATCGTTCATGTAGTTGAACTTGTGTGGGTTGCTCAAGGATGATGTATCTCATCAAGAGTTGGGAGAACCACTTGGAATTTGAGTTTGTCTTGCTACATGGGTTAGTTGCAAGGAAGAGCACTTGTGTATCCAAGAGGACAATCATGAAACTAAACATAGAATTTGTCGAAGGATATGTGTGTATAGTTTTGTGCTTCCTTGTCTTCAACCACCATTATGTAGAGACTTTGGAGATGTTGAGATTGCTCAATATGTGAGTGGGTTGCAATCTCATAGATTTAGATTTCTCCAAGTTCCTACAAAGGTTAGATGACATGCAAGACGCAATATATCCAAGATGTAAGTTTTCCATCATAAGAGAAATATCAAGGATTAGTCATAGGCACATGTCTTGCATGTATCAAATGGAGTTCCTACTCCAAGTTTGAATCATCAATGATATTCAATTCTCCTCTCAACCTGCAAAACACCTTCTCATCAAGAGGTTTAGTAAAAATGTCAGCTAATTGTTTTTCAGTGCGAACATGCTTAAGATCAATGTCTCCTTTGCCAACATGATCTCGAATGAAATGATTACGAACTTCAATATGCTTAGTTCGAGAATGTTGCACGGGATTATGAGGAATCTTGATAGCACTTTCATTGTCACAAAGTAATGGAACATGTTTCACATATATCCCATAATCTTTAAGAGTTTGGGTCATCCAAAGTAATTGAGCACAACATGAACCAGCGGCTATGTATTCCGCTTCGGCGGTGGATAAGGATACCGAGTTTTGTTTCTTGGAGGACCAAGACACAAGAGATCTACCAAGGAATTGACAAGTTCCTGAAGTGGACTTTATATCAACCTTGTCTCCGGCATAGTCCGAGTCGGAGTAGCCAACAAGATTGAAAGAGGCCCTCTTAGGATACCAAATGCCAAAATTTGGCGTATGAATTAAGTATCTCACTATCCTTTTCACGGCCTTAAGGTGACATTCTTTAGGTGCATCTTGATATCATGCACACATGCACACACTTAGCATAATATCGGGACGTGAAGCACATAGGTATAACAATGAATCAATCATAGAGCGATAAACCTTTTGATCATCCAGTTCACCATCTTTGGTCAAATCAAGATGTCCACTAGTAGGCATGGGTGTATACATACCTTTGCATTCTTGCATATTGAACTTCTTGAATAAGTCCTTAGTGTACTTTGTTTGAGAGACACAAGTACCTTCCTTAGTTTTCTTGATTTGCAACCCAAGAAAGAATTTGAGTTCACTCATCATTGACATCTCAAACTTCTTCGACATTAGCTTTCCAAACTTCTCACTAAAATGAGGGTTAGTTGATCCAAATATAATATCATCAACATAAATTGGCATACAAATAATTCTCCATTAACCCTTTTAGTAAAAGGTGTAGAATCAATTTTTCCAATTTCAAAGCCTTTTTCAATAAGGAACTTGGTTAAGCATTTGTACCAAGCTCTAAGATCTTGTTTAAGACCATAAAGAGCTTTGCGAAGTTTATAAACATGATTGGGTTTCTTAGGATTGATAAAGCCGGGAGGTTGTTTTACATAGACTTACTCCTCTATTTCACCATTTAGAAAAGCACTTTTGATGTCCATTTGGTACAAGGTGATATCATGGTGATTAGCATAGGCAAGTAAGATGCGAATGGATTCAAGTCTAGCAACGGGAGCATAAGTCTCACCATAGTCCATACCTTCAACTTGTGTGTAGCCTTGGGCGACGAGACGTGCTTTGTTGCAAACTACTTGTCCATCTTCATCTTGCTTATTGCAAAACACCCATTTGGTACCGATGATGTTGTGGTTGTCGTCGGGCTTATCAACCAATGTCCAAACTTGATTCCTATCAAAGTTGTGTAGCTCTTCATGCATAGAATTTATCCAATCCGGATCTTCCAATGCTTCTTCAACCTTCATAGGTTCAATGCTTGAGATGAATGAATAGTGTTCACAAAAGTTGGCTAAACGAGTTTTAGAGCGAGTGATTCTCACGGTTTGGATATCATTGTAGATCTGCTCGACGGGATGGTCTTTAGCAATCCTTGCTCGAACTCGTGAAAGCTTTTGCTTGGGTCTTGGTTGAACATCTTCTTAATCTTGTTCTTCTTCTTGGCCTTCTTCATTATTGGCGTAGTCGTTCTCTTGTCGTGGTGGAGAAGGAGGTTGTTGACGTTCTTGATGCACTTCCTCGTTTTCTTCATCTTGGTGAGTCCCACTTGTGGATGCTTCCATATCAACTCTTGGTTCACCTTGTCATGAGGTAGAAGCTTCCACTTGGATGGACGAGGTACTCTCCTTCACCTCCGTTGGACGAATCTTGCCAATAGACAAGTCTTGAATTGCTTCCGAGGGGTCTTTGTCTCCTACATCAATTGGCAATTGCTCTACTTGCGAGCCGTTAGATTCATCAAACTTCACATCTACCGTTTCTTCAACCTTTCGGGTGAAATTGTTGTAGACACGGTAAGTGTGAGAGCTTGAGCCATAACCAAGTAGGAAACCTTCATGATACTTGGGAGCAAATTTAGAACGACGATGCTTATCAAGAATGTAGCACTTTGAGCCGAATACTCGAAAGTATCCAACTTGGGGTTTGTTACCGGTGAGAAGCTCGTATGCCGTCTTGCCGAGTATCTTTTGAAGATACAAGCGATTTGTTGCATGACAAGCTGTCTCAACCGCTTCTGCCCAAAAGTGCTTCGGCGTCTTGTACTCATCAAGCATTGTTCTTGCCATTTCGATGAGCGTCTGGTTCTTCCTCTCAACAACTCCATTTTGTTGAGGTGTGTACGTAGCCGAGAACTCATGTGAAATCGCTTCTTCGTCAAGAAAGGTGTCCACATTTGCGTTCTTGAACTCCATTCTGTTTTCGCTGTGAACCTTCTTGATCTTCACTTCAAACTAATTTTGAGCCTTCCTGGCGAAGTTTTTGAAGATCTTTTGGACCTACGATTTGTCATCGAGAAAGAACACCCACGTAATCTTGAAAAATCATCAGCTATAACTAGACCAAAAGAATTTCCACCGAGACTTTTGTAAGCGTTGGGACCGAAGAGATCCATGTGAAGTAACTCAAGTGGCCTCCTTCTGGTCATGATGTTCATCATGGGATGCCTTCCTCCAACCTGTTTACCTGCTTGACAAGCACTGCAAAGTCTATCCTTATCAAATATGACATCGTTAACACCAAGGATATGATTCCCTTTAATTAGCTTGTCAAGATTTCGCGTGCCAACGTGACCTAATCGTCTATGCCATAAGCAACCTTTAGAGGACTTAGCAATGAAGCAAGTTCTAGGTTGAGCCTTTTTAGTGAAATCAACAATGTAAAGATCACCTCGACGTATACCGGTAAAGACCATTTTATGATTGTCTCTACGAAACACTTGGTAATCTACTTCAGTAAATAGGACATTGAATCCGAAATCAGCAAGTCTAGAAACTGAAAGTAAGTTGTAGCCAAGAGATTCAACGAGCATACCATTTTGAATGGAGCTATCATGTGAGATGGCTACCTTACCGAGGCCAACCACCTTACCCTTTCAGTTGTCACTGAAAGTGACATACTTTCGAGGACCATCATTTTCAGCAAGCTCACGGTCTTTATCTTCGGTCATGTGATTGGTACATCCACTATCAAGAACCCATTCCTTTCCTCCTGCCATATATCCCCGAAGATTTGCCATGAGACCAAAGTGTCTCATTGCATCATCAAGATCGTAGTCATCATCATCATCCTCATAATAGTATCCAAGTTCAACATCGTCATGTGGTGGATCAATTCCTAGTGAGGGTGATTCATTAGTATGAGGTCGACAATGATCTCCTCTATGAAGTCTAGTGGCTTCGGAAATAATATCGCTAATAATTCCAACATTTCCTTTGGCACGCATAAGATTTGTAAGTTCAAATAGACAATTACCAAACATAGGATCATTGGAATTCATCTTACTCAAGGCAATAGACTTATGAAGAATTTCATCCAGATTTTTCAAAGAATAATTAGGAAATCATTCTTCAAGAAATTTCCATATAGTGTAGGCACACTCAAGAGAAGGCAGTTTTCCAATCAAGTTTCTAGGCAAGCCTCTAGTGATAAGATTTACAGTTCTAACATTCCTAATCATGTCAATCGACTCATCAAGGGTAGGATGCATAGGATCAACATGAGGTGCACAAGGACTAGCAATGTACTTGTTCAAATGATATTGATTGAAAATTGCAAGCATCTCATTTTTCCACTCATGAAAATATTCTCCATCAAGTATAGGCACTCTATGTCTAAGACTCCCCAAAGTAGACTCATCCATCTTCCTCCAATGGTGATTAAACCAAGGCAATGGAGACCAAAGCTCTGATACCACTTGTAGGATCTAGAAGTAAGTCTAGAGGGGGGGATTAGACTATGACCAAATAAAAACTTATCCTTTTCCCAATTTTAGTCTTTGGCAGATTTTAACAATATTAGCACAAGTCAAGCAATCTTAACACAATTCAAGCAAGCATGCAAAGAGTATATGAGCAGCGGAAAATAAAGCATGCAACTTGCAAGAATGTAAAGGGAAGGGTTTGGAGATTTCAAACGCAATTTGGAGACACAGTGATTTTTGAGCCATGATTCCGATAGGTGGTGCTATCGTACATCCACGTTGATGGCAATACAAGGATACCCTGCATAAAGCAACACATATTCTACAACGTTTTAACTCTATGTTGCAAAATTCACCATAGATACGCATATAAGCATTGCACAATATGCGTCGTTCTGTTGCACCCCGTGACCCCCTATTGTAGTACAAGTAAAGCCCAGCGCACTACCCAACTACCCAGCCTCGTTTTTGTAATAGCCCGGCCCAAATTGGCTTTCATGAATAACCTAGGTCGTTTTGTCCCCAGCCTCACCTATTCGCTCCCACGCCGGCCGCCGCCCCTCGCGGCTGTGACCAACCTGCATCCCGGCGCGCCGCCCCTCTTCAATCCCCTGTGGTCCTCCATCCCGATGGCCGCCAGCACCACTCCCCTGCAACACTTCATCCCGGTGCGCCGCCCCTCGTCACCACTCCGCTATGGTCCTCTCCTCCGTCCCAGCGCGCCGTCAGCACCACTCCCCTACGACTCTACATCCCGGCGCGCGGCCCCTCGTCACCCCTCCCCTGCGACCATTGGTGAATCCAAGGTACGGCCATGAATCTGCTCAAGCCTGCCCACCAAGTTTGAGAAATTATTCTTTTTATAACAAGCCCATGAATGGCAGGAACAAATGTTTGAGCCCTATGTTCGCAGAGAAGGTGGCGGCCAAAGAGTTTGATTTGTGTATACGGTGTTCCTGCATGATGGTCTTGACTCTTGAGAGCTGAGAAGATCCGTTTTGGCTTAAGAAAATTCTGCAGTTGTTTCTGCACCTGAGTTCATGATCACGGTCTCATGGAGGTAAGCTTCTGTATGTCTGTTTGGCAGGAGAGCCAAGATGTTACTTAAGCTTATGATTTGTGCCTTTTGTTCTTCATCCACTAGGTATATGAATTAAAACCAGACTCATACATGACTGTCATGGTATTCAGTGTCCACATATTGCTTAGTTGTAGCATCTCTATGCTCTCTGCTACTACAAAGTGAGGAGCAGCTTGACAGCTTTACGCAGCTCGGTCGACTAGGCCACCACGACGCTGTGGGAGAAGGTCATCGGTGCAGAGCATGGCGAAGCTGAGTACTTGTTGGATCTGGGGACTTCTGATCCACATTTCTTCGCATTATCATCCATCAACATCTGGTGACATTAGCACTCAGCTGCATAAGGCTTTCTCCCCACTACAGTTGGAGTTCAAGAGCGAATGGAAGGTAATCTGGCGATCAATCACTGTTGCTTGTCACAAAACTCTGAAAAATATTATTGAGTACATCTACCATGAGCTATGCTTGCCATTTAAAAAGATGTTTATGTGAGCTGCATGTCATATCATTTTTTTATGCAAGCAGATCTTGCGATTTACTTATGATTTATGAACAGAAATTGTTCACTGCGTAATCCCTAAATACAGTAGAAGGGAAACAAATCTTGTAAAACTACGCTGAGACAAGTAGTACTTATTTAGTCAAGTAACATGTTAGATAAAATTCCACACCTATTACAACTTATGTGACTTCTGTATTTTTAAAGATAACTAAACTAGTTTGTGTTCCAGGAAGACAAAAACATGGGTGTTTTCCATTTATTCACTTGGCTTTTGGAATTTGATTGATGTCCCCTTCTCCTATTATTAACTACATATACCTACATGGTTCTGTTTGCTGGTTTGCCAAATTCTAGACTCTTCTTTTGTGGTTCATGCTTCCTCTTTATACTATGCTTGCCTACATCCGTAGTCTCACTCCTTTATTCTCTTGATGTGCTTTTTCTTTACAAGGAAGAATACACACCATGGGGAAAAGAGAAGTAGATTTGTAGCCTATGGCCACATTATATATACTTCCATGTTTTTGATTCATCAGGAGGTCATGTACTGATGGATTGCAAAAAGAAAAAGGAAAATAATGTCAATTGTTTCTATATCACTTGAATAGGCACGGTTCATCTATAGTGTCCTTCAATTATTAGACCACATTCAATATTATTTTATGGATGCCTGCAACTTCCAATTAAATATATCACCATATATCTATCTGATTTGTATTTGTAATCTACAAACAAGACATCCTAATTATTTGTTCGAAGATACTACAGTCTTGTTTTCTCTGCCGTGTCTTCTCCTTTTCTTAATAGTGTCACTGCCTTTGATTTATCTGCTCAGTTGTGCTAGTTAGAGTTGCTGGTAAATATGAACTAATGGTTGATCCACCCTGCTGTCCTCGCTGCACTGCATGCAAAATCATTGGGTCGGTACTGGGAGTACCTCATTTATGATGGATCTTATGCTTCAAAGCTTCTTTTTATTGTCTATTATGTTTTACTGTACTAATTTGGTAAACATACTGCTTCAGTATCTTCCAGTAGGTGCCTCAGAATTATGCAGTTTATCATACCATACTGCTACTCAAATAAAAATGTCTATCTTTGTGTTCTACACTGAAGGTATCATATGAAGTTTAACTATTTTAAGCGTTCATCACCAAAACTACTTTGTTTATAGTGAAAGGCTTCATAAAACTTCAGAGACGTTGCACATCATGAGACTAACATATAATAGAGGAAAAGATGCAACCACGACATGTCCTTGCCTCTCAACCTTTTCTGTTATATGTCACGTTTCTATTAATTATTTTGCTTGACATGATTCTGCCAATGGTAACTTTGATTTTCTCTAACAGGAAGGAACATAAGTATTTTTAATGAGCCTAAAAAACCATAACAGAGACGTAGCTCTTGCTACAGTTGTAAGTTGTGATCCTAAATTTGAAATTGATGGTGCTGAAATTACTAATGAATTCTAGGTAGTGCATGTCGATATGAAACTTGTGAAAACTGAAGATTGGGTACAGAGTCGCAAAAACTGCAACTCTTGGTAATGCAGATTTGTTTTTGCATGTCAACCTTTGTAAGTGACTAATATCGTGTCTCTATCAGTACTTGTGACATGCATTGTGTGTTAACAGTTCATTTTGTTTTTTTGTTTGTAGATTCAAAAGATAAATGGATGATTCTATGGGTGTGTGTGGCAAGTATACTACAATGATGATGATGATGATGATGTTCCTGTTCATGATGATGAAGACGGATGGTTTCAATTTTAATTAAGTTGTAGGGATGATGTTCCTGTTGGACGATGTTTGTCGATTGTGTTTTAGTTAAGTTGTAGGGATGTTGATGGATGCTTTCAATTTAAGTTTCGTTGTCAAGAAAATATTTTGATTATATATCCATTTGGATGATTTTCCTTGTGTAATATCCATTATTGTAATCCAACAATTTTATCTAATATATGATTCTTCCTCCCGCGAGTATATTCTCTTGTTTTTCTTTTCTGGAAATTCATAGTTATCACCATTATGTGAAGCACTTATTTAATTGCTGGCAATATGTATAAAAATTAATATTGTTCACATTATATATGAACCAATACTTGAAGCGTTCAAAATCCTCTGTTGCGAAGCCCTGGGATTTTGTTTCCTATATAATAATCACCAATGCATAGAAGTGTTGCACAAGTCTGTTTTATGCGTTGTATTCTTGCAACGGTCCCTTTACCAACGATAATATAAGCGTTGCATTATGCGCTAGCAACGCCGGATAAGGCAACGCATCCTAAACCGTTGGTAAAGACACTAACAACGCATATATGGACTTCTAGATACGTAAAAATGCGTTGCTATAGGGGGGTTCCTGTTGTAGTGTGGAGACTTCAACCCACGAAGGGTAACGGCTGCGCGAGTCCATGGAGGGCTCCACCCAAAAAGGGTCCACGAAGAAGCAACCTTGTCTATCCCACCATGGCCGTTGCCCACGAAGGACTTGCCTCAGTAGCGGTAGATCTTCATGAAGTAGGCGATCTCCTTGCCCTTACAAACTCCTTGGTTCAACTCCACAATCTTGTCGGAGGCTCCCAAGTGACACCTAGCCAATCTAGGAGACACCACTCTCCAAGAAGTAACAAATGGTGTGTTGATGATGAACTCCTTGCTCTTGTGCTTCAAATGATAGTCTCCCCAACACTCAACTCTCTCTCGCAGGATTTGGATTTGGTGGAAAGAAGATTTGAGTGGAAAGCAGCTTGGGGAAGGCTAGAGATCAAGATTCATATGGTAGGAATGGAATATCTTGGTCTCAACACATGAGTAGGTGGTTCTCTCTCAGAAATGGTAAGTTGGAAGTGTAGGTTTGTTCTGATGGCTCTCTCCACGAATGAAGAGCAGGTGGAGGGGTATATATAGCCTCCACACAAAATCTAACCGTTACACACAAATTACCAATCTAGGTGGGACCGAATCAACAAACTCGGTTAGACCGATTTAGTAAACCTAGTGACCGTTATGGTTTTCGGTGGGACCGACATGCAACTCGGTAGGACCGATATAGTTAGCGTTAGGGCATAACGTAATCTCGGTGAGACCGATTACACAAACTCGGTGAGACTGATTTTGGTAATAAGCTAACCGCAGAATTGGTCAGGCAAACTCGGTGTGACCGATTTGTTCATCTCGGTGGGACCGAAATGTCACAAGAAGGAAACGGAGAGTTTGCATTGTAATCCTGGTAGGACCGATTACTCAAACTCGGTGAGACCGATTTTGATAATGGACATACACAGAGAGATTACAATCCCATCTTCGTGAGACCGAGATCCCTATCGGTGTGACCGGTTTGCCTAGGGTTTGAGGCAGTTTCTATGACATCTGAACTCGGTGGCGCCGGATGGAAAGAATCGGTGGGGCTGAGTTGGACTTTAGGTTTAGGTCATATGTGGATGTGGGAAAGTAGTTGAGGGTTTTGGAGCATATCACTAAGCACTATGAAGCAAGAAACTCATTAAGCAACACCTCATCCCTCCTTGATAGTATTGGCCTTTCCTATAGACTCAATGTGATCTTGGATCACTAAAATATAAAATGTGGAGTCTTGAGCTGTTTGCTTGAGCCAATCCTTTGTCCTTAGCATCTTGAAGGGGTTCCACATCCTTTAGTTCATGCCACTCCATTGTTGAACTTATCTGAAAAAATATACTAGGTGGAAGTGTTAGTCCAACAAGAGATATGTTGACATTAATTACCAAAATCACCTAGGGAGAACTTGTGCTTTCAGATGGAAATGGAAAACCATGATGCAATAAAAACAAACGTTGAAACAATGAAGAAAGCCTAGACAATATAGCGGTAAACATCGGATTCAGGGGCTCTAGACCCGGTCAACAAAAAAAGCCATTTAAAGGCAGCAGAGATGGTCCATCCATCCTAGATAAAATTCTAGACAGGTCCTGTCAGATTCGTGGCAGCCCTGATAAACCAGCTAATCATACCAACAGAGAATGTTGGGTCTTCATGAAGGCCGGCAAGCTCAACGCCGAACACAAAGGGAATGGACCGCAAAGCAAAGATGAGGGCGAATCTCACCAATCGAATATTGGGGGGGGGGGGGGGGGCAGAAGAAATTTCCACCGGAGGTTAAAACAGTGAACATGATTTATGCCACTCATATCCCAAAGAGGGAGCGCAAACGTGCACTCGAGACATATATGCTATAGAGCCAGTCACCCCCAAATTTAACCCATGGTCGGCCTGTCCGATCACCTTTGATCGCAGGGATCATCCGACTAGTATCCGTCACGGCGGTTCGGCTGCCTTAGTGATCGACCCAATAATCGACGGATACCACCTCACCCGAGTTCTTGTGGACGGCGGCAGTAGTCTCAATCTGATATATCAGGACACTGTCCATAAGATGGGGATAGACCCGTCAAGAATCAAGCAAAGCAGTTGTTATGGTGCTGCTAGAAGGAGGGCGTGAGAGGGCCGGCCGGGGGCCTTTTTGCCCACGGCCGGGCAAGAGGGAAGGGATTTCCTTCTTAATTCTTGCTTGATTAGATTGATACATCTCCTCTCTTTATATAGAGAGGTTTACTTGACTCCCAAGCAAGGCTTACTTGACCCCTAAGCAAGTGACCCTTATCTCTGATTAACCCTAAGACTAACGGGCTATACCGCCAGCCCAGGCCCATTAGGCCCATTACGTACTCTAACACTACATCCCACCTGGACATGCAGCTTGTCCTCGAGCTGCAGCCTAACCAACTTCTAACCATGACTCGACGCAACACAAACCTAACACCTAAAAACAAGCCTTTTACATCTCGGCTTGTGTTATTACTCTCAACCTGAAATAGACTGGGATGCTTTATTCTGGACGTGCACGTGTACATCCACCAGCCACCTAGATCCCATGGACACCACCTGGACAAAAGAAGTGCATGTGTATGGATGTTGGTCTGCACTGCACAAGGAAGAGTGGAGGGCTTGCGATGGAGAATGACGAGGAGGGGTGCGCCACCCCAACTGCCGATGTCGCAGATTTTGAGGTCACTGCTCGCAGGGAAAACAACATGCCCACCTCCCGTGGGGGAAACCGCATGCCCAAGATCCCCGACGTAGCGGACGAGGTCGAGGTCCTTTGCACAACAAAGGGTAACTTGGAGGAGCGGCAGCTGCAGACCATGCATCTCCTGCACACGCCGACGCGCTAGGAGGCCGCGCACAGCAGCCTGCAGCCTCACCGCCGCCGACACGTGGCGGGTAGCGATCCAAGACGGAAGCGGTGATGGCAACGGCAGGGACTTAATCTGCTGGATGTGGACGCCCTGGGATGGCGGCGGCGCTGATGGGAACGAGGTCATCGCAGTCCCATCGTAGGGCATCCCATACTGGGTGGCGGAGCTAACCGGTGGTGGCTGCTACAGCTGCAGCGGCTGCTGTGGTGTCTCGCCGGGCACGGCGGAGGCCGCCAGGAGCGGTGGCTGCCACTGCAGCCAGGGCTGGGCGATGGTGGCGATGGATGGCAGCTGCAGCGGCCCGGCGAGCGCGGCGAAGGCCGCTTGGTGCGGCGGCTGCCACGGCAGCCACGGCGTCGCGGGGGCGATGTTGGGCGGCGCAGCCGGGTGCGGCCCGTAGGACATGGCCAAGAATAGGTGGATCTCCTACACTGCGTGGGTTAGGTCTTGCAGCACCCCGAACACCTCTTCCGAGGTGAGGACAGCGGGGGCGGGAGCGACGGAGGATCCCGGCGCGGACAGGAGCGGGGCGATGGTCGTGGTGGTCGCTGGAGGCGACGGGGTGACCGGCAACAGAAGGGACGGGCTTGGCGGCCGTGAAGACATGATCGAACCGAAGCTAGCTGATACCAAATTGTTATGGTGCTGCTAGAAGGAGGGCGCGAGAGGGCCGGCCGGGGGCCTTTTTGCCCACGGCCGGGCAAGAGGGAAGGGATTTCCTTCTTAATTCTTGCTTGATTAGATTGATACATCTCCTCTCTTTATATAGATAGGTTTACTTGACTTCCAAGCAAGGCTTGCTTGACCCCTAAGCAAGTGACCCTTATCTCTGATTAACCCTAAGACTAACGGGCTATACCGCCAGCCCAGGCCCATTAGGCCCATTACGTACTCTAACAGCAGCACTACCTTTAAAGGAGTAATACCAGGCATAGAGGCCCGCTGCACGGGCTCTCTAACATTGGACGTTGTATTCGGCTCCCACGATAACTTTCGAAGCGAAGAGCTAACTTCGACATTGCTCCGTTCTGAAGTGGCTATCATGCACTACTCGGAAGAACGGCCTTCGCACGTTTTAATGCAGTCCCGCATTACGCTTATCTCAAACTCAAGATGCCTGGACCACGTGGCATTATAACGGTTAGCAAAAATACGGAGCGTTCCCTTCGTACAGAAGAATACGCGGCGGCTCTAGTAGCCAAAGCACGAAGCTGCATTTTCAAGCCGAGCAGCTCACCGGTCTTCAAAACCGCGGACATAGCTAAACGTGTTCGGCGCACACCTATGCGTAGCAGCTCAGATAAAGCTAAGCTCATTCAGCAGCCATGCCCCCATAGTCTGCCCCATAAGAAGACTTTATATGTTTCCACGTGTACATAAATATACACTCAAAATTCCTTGGATGGTGCCGGGGGCACCCTGCACGCAAGAAGTCCATAGTTCGGCTTGACTCTATTCGGACTCAAGAAGCTATATTTCACGGTTCATTTAAACAAACCAACTTTACTCACGGCCATACCAGATTCTTGTTGGATTCTACGGTAGGATGCGTCGACTGCAAATTAAAATTTTCCTACGCGCAGAACATCCAGGAACATGCTACGGGAGATGGATCACAGTTCGTTACCACTAGACGCGCAGTGCCGTGCAGCGGAAGAAGAGTTGGGGCAGCGCGTCCGCGTGGATCGTCTCCTCCTTGTTCGATCTCCCTCGAACAGCCGGTCGTCTGATCCCATGTACAAGTTCGCCGGAGTGGAGCAAGTGCACGGCCTCTAATGGTATCCGCGCGTGCAGGAGGAACACCGTGCGGCGGACTTCTAGGTCCGATCACACAGTTGGCGGCGAGTGGAGGTGGCTATTCGCAACACATGCAAACCCTAGTCGCGGTGCCGAAGCGATCAACTACCCGAGTGTGCTGCACCTCCACTTTATATAGGCATTCGTCACGGGCTAAACACTTGGGCCTCGCATGGACCTTAAAGCCCAAAGTCCACTCGGTCATGTTCCTAGTCCAGTTCGGATCACATCCGACCAGTGTCCTACGAACCGACCTCGTAGGTTCCTTCCCTTGAGCGTGCGACCCCTTAGGTTCAAGCCGGCTTGGTCGCAGTTCGGATCACCTCTGGACTATATGGATGGTAGCGGCCTCTAGCAAGGCGTGCCGACCACCAAGCAGACGATGAAGCTGGTTAGGCGAACCTGTACAACGTGTCACACTTCTGTTCCCTTTGTCGCACGATATATGTTGTCGGGCTCAAGGCGAGACTGTCATCCTTGTGCTAACCCGACCTCTTTCTCATTCCAGTGATACCGACCACTATCCGGATTATCTCATAATCCTTGTCGCATGGCCATGCTGTTCCTGGTCGAATCACACGAGGGGCCCACAATATATCTCTCCTGATCGGAGGGGCAAATCCCATCTTGCTCGACCATGTCTCGCAGCATGGGCCTGGACAAACCCGAAACCTACCTTTGTAACTACCCAGTCACGGAGTAGCATTTGGTCGGCCCAAAGCAAGTCTGTCACCATCTCGAATACATGCGTCAGCTCAGGTCTTAGGACATAGAACGTATGTTGTACTAGAGACTCACAGATGACATATCGCTGCGTCTCATAGTTGGGTCTGTCTGACTCGGACCTTATCTCGACTCGGATCCGACTATGTTGAATCTGACCAGACCTTTCCAAGTCCATATTATCCGGTTAGCATCCAATGCTCCATGGCTAGTGAGACCGAGACATCGACCGTGTCATATGCTAGTCTAGTCGGCTGCGCGTCCACACAGCCCTTTCGACTAGGGACCTTTTAGGACAGTCATCATACAATGCATAGTCCCACAAAGAAGTCATGTACTTGCTGATACACATCATTGATAATGTCCAAGGACTATCTTTATTCATAAACACATAGGAAATATCATCATACATGATTGCCTCTAGGGCATATCTCCAACAATTCTTTCAACTGATTTTTTCTTTTTCTTACAGATGGCCACCACGTTATACCCTTCAAGGACACTGCATAACGGAGCCGAAGGCGCAGACGTACAGCAGGGCCCCATACTAAGGTTTCTTTTTTAAGATTAAGCCCCTATGTAAATCTTTTCTATCTATTTTTGTTTCATACCTTCCTGACATATAAACTGTCCAAGGAGGTTATCGGCACTCTCTGTAAAAATATGGCTTGCCGTCTTAATGATGGACGTTATAGAAGCAGCTTGATTCAAACTGTGTTTGGAGTTTTATTCTCCCACCACCTGCATTCTTTCTCCATGCCAGATTGCCACATGTGCCTTGTATCCAGGGTCCATTACCAGGGGCTGTATTCAGCCTGCTATATGGTAAAAAGTCCGAACACCTTCAGGAGTGTTCGGCATCGCAAGTTTGACCTTATATGCATTAGCTCCGAATCATGTCTTTGGTCAATAGTTGGGTTGCCCGGCTCCTGTGCTTGCCACCCTACGTTCCATCATATCAGCTAGGGTAGTAAAGCGAGAACTACTGCGATTGTGTCCTAGTTCATCAAGATGAGCACATTAGTAGAGAAAGCCAAAAACTGACTGTCATGATGCGGCGAGAGCTGGTCAACCACTCGAGGATTCATGGGAATCCTCGCAATTCCTTCTGCATTAACAAATGACCAATTTTTTGGTCACGTATGAACAACGCACTATGCTCGGAAAATTGCGTACATACCAGTGGCTATATCGTAGCCCCACCGTCGAACTCCTATGGCTAAGTGAGAGTGTTGAAGCACTATAGTCCGATTGCCTAGTTCGCCGCATTGAAACCTCCTTAAATGGACCAAGACGTTGGATTAAGAGTGATCAATTATTCTCCGAATACCTCCGTGTTATACGAGAGGGGGCTGAAGCCGACGACTGGAAACTTTTAGGTTATATACATATATACATAAACGGCCGCATACGAGGCACTAAAATACTTTACGGGCAAAAGTATAAATAAAGCCTTTACTATCATAAGCATTATTTTTACAAGTCAGATACACGTTACTCGAACATAATATTTTTCGAGCACTGACCCGCTATCAAATGGGCACCCTCTAAGACTTCTTCAAAATAGTGCTCTGGCGCGTCCTGGCCCTCGGGCGGACCCCTTGTTGCAATATCTGTGGCCTTCATCTTCGCCTAGTACGTCTTCACACGGGCGAGGGCCATCCGTGCACCTTCTATGGACATTGACTGCTTGACAGCGTCGATATGCGACACCGCACGAACAAGTTGTTGCACCAAACCAAAATAACTATTCGGACTTCGTTCCCCAGGCCACAGCCGGTCCATGACAGCCTTCACGGCAAGTCCAGATATCATGTGGAGCTCGGCCCATTCGGCCATCTATTCATTCAACAGCAGCGGACGCCTTAGAATGCTAAACTATGACCAGAAAAGTCTTTCCGCTTCATGGCCTTCTTGGGCTTGGAAAAACTGGGTCGCATCAGCAACACACTTTGACAAGTCCAAATATGCGTCTGGAGCACTCCACATTTGATTAAGCGGGGCATACTTTGGATCGCCGAACTTAGTTCGTAATAAAAAGGGCTTCCCAGCCGGGATCTCCCCAGCTTGACGGAGCTCCTCCTGAGCCGCTCTAACCTCGGAACGGGTTTCCTTTGCCGCTTGTAAGGCCTTCTCAAGGTCATCCGTTTTTGCTTGGCTCTCTTTCTCGAGAAGTTCATATCGGCTAGTGGCATCCCTTAGCTTAAGCGCCATGTTGGATATTCATTCCTCACCCTTGCGATGAGCAGCCTGTTCGGCTTTTAATTCACCAGCTGCCTTCTCAGCAACCGCGTTACTTATCCTAGCTTGCTCCTTGGCCCAGGCAAGCTCAGCCCGAAGGGTCTCCACGACGGCAGCACCATCTACAGTTAAGCATGTTATAAATTCCAGCATCATGCTCCTCATTACATGTAGCGACCTGACCCGAATGGATCAAGTCTCTATGCTTAAGTGTCATCCCTGGATCGGTATGCTGACACACACAGTACTCGAGGATTTATAACAGAGGTAAATCACATGTATAAAGTAACGTAAATACTATTACCTCAATCCATAAAGCGGAAGTAACAAGGTTTTGGATTCCCATCAACACCAACGGCAAAGTTGAGTGTAGAAATCGTAACCCTAACGTATCACTTACTCGTCGTAAGATTCCTGCAACATGAGACGTTGCAGCCATGTAGGTCAGTACATTGAATGTACTGGCAAATTCACACCATAGAGCAATGATGTATAATAGCTATCACTACATGCATATATGGCTGGTGGAAAAGCTCTACGGTTATAGTTTTGCATAAAGCCAATTTTTCCCTACTTCAAAGGAATAAAATTAATTTAACTATCATGGTGGTTGTTAAACATTGAGAATGGTTGACAGCATTCTCAATCCCAATTAAGCATCATCATTAAACCCAAACAAATTATATTAAGTAATGTGATGAGATCAACATGATAATCCAAGTACTAGATACTCAAAACGTCCATAACCGGGGACACGGCTAATCATGATTAGTTTGTACACTCTGCACAGGTTTGTGCACTTTTCCCCACAAGACTTGATCTCCTCCGTTGGTTTTCTTGCACTACATGATGTTTGAGAAACGGATGACCGAGACATAGTCTTTCAGAAGCGCTAGCACCTTACGATGGGTAGACCGTACCACCTACATCCCCTACATCTGCTAGTCTACCACTGTAAGAGTTCACACGACTTAATCAACTATGCTAGAGCCCATAATAGCATGTGGCTGCACACGGAAGTTTCTAGCATGAATAATCTTATGATCCCTTTGAGCCTGGGTAGCGGTCCAAAAACAAACAGGCAATCTTGGAATACCCAAGTCCCTCAATCCACCCAGATATGTATTAAAGTTGCCACCTTAAATAAACAGGTAATAGGTACTACCTCATCTACTTCCCAAAACCCACATATTAATCAGATCCTACTAATGCAATGTTTGAGGGTTGAAACTAATGCATAAAAACCGGGTGTGAAAAGTATGATCAAAGTGTGAACTTGCCTGTACTGTCGATGAAGATGATTCGCACTCAACTCCTGATAGTTCTATTCGTCTCACTCTGTTCAATCTATCGTAAGCAAGCAATAGTAACCACACATAAGCAATCACTCAAAAGATCAGGAAGAACGAAGAAAACAATTCGGAAAACATCAAAACAAAGCAAATAACTCTTGCAGCATAAAACAATTTCTAATAGTACCAAAACTATGTGAATTTGGCCTTATCAGACAATTTAGGTCAAGGGCTTCGATTTGCAGAAAGTTTCACTCAAATTGGATTTGTGAAACTCAAGTTACAGACGAAACAAGATTGAATACTAATCTGAACTAAACTCAAGTTTTAAATTGTCAAAAACATATTTAATTTGTTTATTGGTATAGAGGGGATCATAACGAAGAAGTAGACGTTAGTTTCATCTAATTCCGACTAACGAGCAAAAAGTTGTGTTCCATTGAAGTACAGGGACTAATCTGTAATCATAATATACACGGATGGGTCCCTGACCGAAAATTAAAAAGAAAAAGAAAAAACTCTACAGAACGAACGTTCGCTACAGAGCCTAATCCGACAAACTCGTTCTCTACAGAATCCTAACTAATGGATGTCCATAAAATAAATCTATTTAAAAAATGATCTAAACCTAACTTAACCGAAATAACCGAAATAAAACCAAACTAGGGTTTTACCGGTTGGGGCGGTTTTTCGACGGAAAACCGGCGGCGCAACTCTGACGGCTTCCCGCGGCGGCGGGGGTCGGCGAGGAACGGGGCGACGGCTCCGAGCATCGGCGGCGACGGCGGAGTAACGGGGAAGGGGCGGCGAGTCGTGGCGGGGACGATGGCGGCGTCGGCGGCGGTCCACGGCGAAGGGACGGAGCGGGCGGCGGCGGCTCCGGCGAGTCGCAGCAGGAGAGGATGAGAGAGAGGGCCCGGGGCGCTCAGCTTATAAAGGCGGGAGGGGCGGTGGCGGCTGGCGTGCGCGAGGGGGCAAGGGAGTCCGGAGGCGGCACGGACGTCGAGGCGGCGGCGGCTGTCGTGCGGGCGGCGGTCTCCCGCTCGGGCGGTTTGGGGGCGACAGGGCACGGGGCCGCGGCCTGGCTGAGCTGGGCGGGCCCAGTTTGGTCGGGAGAGAAGTTTTGTTTTTTTAAACAGACAAACAAAACAATTAAAGAAAAGGAAAATAAAAATATTATATAGGCATATAATATATCAAAATTTGCAGAAAAAGATTTTCTACAACATGAACATTATTCTAGCTTTAACTAAAATCTACAAAAATTCAAATAACTCCAACAGTGCTACTGCTACAATAAAACCCAAAAACAAATCATTTTAAAAAATACCAAAATTAATTCAAATTTATTTCTCTCCAATTTTCTGATGTAGGGAATCATGTTACTCTATTTTCCATATATTTTATTTTTGGAGAAAAATAATTTTGAATAAAACCCAAATAACTCCAAGTTGAAAATAATTTCCAAAAGGACTTTAAATTTGATCTTTGAAACTCCCAACTCATATTTCATATAATTTGAGGAAGAAATTTTATCTTCTCTCATGAAAATCATTGAGTTGCATAAAGTTTCTGAGTTGGAAAATATTTCCAAATGAAATTCAAATAATTTCAAAAACCCTTTTTCCATTATTTTAATGGAAGAAGTCTTGTCATTTTCTCTCTAGGGTTTTGTATTGAAAAGAATTTGAATTCACGGAGATCAAAAATGCAAAAATGAAAATTTGGGAAAGTCCTTTTATTCCCTCTCATTTAACTTTCAAAAAAGTTTCGAATTCACTCACTTTCAGTCAATCAATCAAGCAATTAATCAAAACTATCTATTGTTTATAACATTGCAAAATTTAGAATTTTGGGATGTTACATTACACTTACTGACCGCCCCGAAGACATACCTTGTGCCTCGTCGAGCCGCTTGTTCATAAGCGTGAGGTCATCATCCGCCACGTCAAGTTGCTGCTTTAGTTCGGCAACCTCTATATCCCGGGTAGTCGTCGGGGCTGAAATAGCCTGTGTGTCAAATTGCAAAACTATTCCTGAGCTTATATATCTTTTTTGATCTTCTGATCGCTTCCGTTTGGATGCCAACCAGAGTCTCAGGGGCTACTATCTATACACATCGCACCTTGCGCGTACAGCACAACTAAAAATGTTACATTACATACCTCGAAGCCTCTTAGCAGGCTCATGAAAGCTTCATTCAATCCGCTTTTCACGCATAAAACTCTTTCAATCACCGTACCCATCAAGGTATGATGTTCCCCGGAGACATGCGCTTGCTGCAATATGTTTGTCAACATGTCCGGCTGAGTGTCGGACAGTCCGTGGTTTTTGTAGATGGTCTCTTTAGGAGCCGAACACCCCGGACCTTGGGCGGCCGAAGAGTCACCTTCTGGCCATGTCCTCCTTTGCGGATCGGTAGAGATCCTCCGGGGTGACACCTCGGGGTCGTCCGCCTTATGGGGAGGTGATGTATGAGGAGGCGTTTCGCTCTCCATCATCTCCGGAAGAAGATCCCCCGAGGACGAAGATTGTTGAGGAAGGCTATAGGCAAAACTGCAAAACATGTGTTTCAAATATTACTCTCACAAACAGGAAAAGAACGGGGTATGCTTATAAAACACCTTTGTTCACTTACGGTTCGGCTAAAGGCTGGCCCCCTTGTGGGCACTGTGTGGCAATATTGCCTCCTGAATCAGGGCCCCCTGATAGGTATTTCTTCCCTCGCTTGGAAGCCTCCACCTTCAAGTCTTCGGGGGCGGCCCTTTTCTTCAGGTGGGGGAGGGAATATTAGATTCTCCTCCGTGTTCGTCCTCCGACATGGGAGTTCCAATTTCCCAGGATATGGTGCGTGACGTACCTCTAGTATGGAGGCCACTTTTGACCTCCTCGGTCCTCTCCTTGTCCTCTCCCGATGGCACTTGATAAGGTCACTACTAGGAAAAGGGCTATAGATGGGACGGGCACTAATGGCGCACCTGTCAGGTGGTGCGCCACTACTATATACTAATGGCGCACCATTTGGTGATGCGCCATTAGTGTGGAAGACACTAATGGCGCACCAAACACATGGTGCGCCACTAGTAATAATTTTTTTCCATTTTTCCGTACATACTAATGGCGCATCCGGGGAAAGTGAGCCATTACTAGTTCTAACTAGTAATGGTGCACCAGACAGAGAGTGCGCCAGTACTGTATTCTTTTTTTTATTCCCCTTCCATCTCGATCTCGATCCCCCTCCATCTCGATCCCACCCGCACCCTCCCCCGCTAGCTCCACCGCCGCCGACGACCCACCGCAACCCTCCCCCGCTCCACCGCCACCGACGAGCACCCGACCCCCCGCACCCTCCCCCGCTCCACCGCCACCGACGAGCACCCGACCCCCCGCACCCTCCCCCGCTCCACCGCCACCGCCGATGATATTTTCAAGTAACAAATTTGAACATATTTTTTAAAAAAATATTACTGCTTTTATAAAAAAATAATACTGTTATGATTTAAACAAGTTTGAACATATTTAAACACAAATAAATACAAACAGCATTTAAAATGCATAAAAAACTAAGATCGATTGTATTTAAATCGTAGTCTTCATTTCTCGATTGTATTTCATGGGCACCTTTTGATATCATGAATATATTTAAATTTCATGGGAACTTTTTGAATTCATGAGGACACTCGATCTCGATCCCCCTCCATATCGATCTCGATTCCCCCTCCATCTCGATCTCGATCCCCCTCCATCTCGATCCCACCCGCACCCTCCCCCGCTAGCTCCACCGCCGCCGACGACCCACCGCAACCCTCCCCCGCTCCACCGCTGCCGACGAGCACTCGGCCCCCCGCACCCTCCCCCGCTTCACCGCCGCCGCCGATGATATTTTCAAGTAACAAATTTGAACATATTTTTTAAAAAATTATTACTGTTTTTATAAAAAAATATTACTGTTATGATTTGAACAAGTTTGAACATATTTAAACACAAATAAATGTCAAACAACATTTAAAATGCATAAAAAAACTAAGATCGATTGTATTTAAATCGTAGTCTTCATTTCTCGATTGTATTTCATGGGCACTTTTTGATATCATGAATATTTTTAAATTTCATGGGCACTTTTTGAAGTGATGAGGACACTCGATCTCGATCCCCCTCCATCTCGATCTCGATTCCCCCTCCACCTCGATTTCGATCCCCCTCCATCTCGATCCCACCCGCACCCTCCCCCGCTAGCTCCACCGCCGCAGACGACCCACCGCAACCCTCCCCCGCTCCATCGCCACCGACGAGCACCCGCCCCCCCGCACCCTCCCTCACTTCACCGCCGCCGCCGATGATATTTTCAAGTAACAAATTTGAACATATTTTTAAAAAAATTATTACTGTTTTTATAAAAAAATATTACTATTATGATTTAAACAAGTTTGAACATATTTAAACACAAATAAATATCAAACAGCATTTAAAATGCATAAAAAAAATATTGGGGAGCCTGGGAATCGAACCCAAGACCTCCTGGTGTGTGTGCTGCGTGCTGACTAGTCGGGCTAGTGGGCAGGTTCTGGTGTGGATTGGGTTAGGTGGAATATAACCTGAGTGCTCGAACTGTAATAAAAAAACATTCTAATGGCGCACCTCTGCGGGGTGCGCCATTAGTAAGCTTCCCCCGACTCCACCTATTCCCCTTCCTCCCTTCCTCCCCACTCGACCTAATTTGCCCCAACCGTACGTCGCCTCCGCGCCTGCACGCCCCCTCCATCCCTTCCATCCCCTGCCGCCGCCGCCCCGACCCCCGCCGAACTCCACCCCGCCGCCGCCGCGCCCCCGCGCCCCCCACCACTGCAGCTCCCCCGCACCGGCGCCCCCGCGCCCCCACGCCCCCCACACTGCAGCTCCCCCGCGCCGCCGCCCCCACGCCCCGAGCCGGAGGAGGAGGACCAGGAGGAGGATGACGAGGAGGAGGAGACAACGATCGCCTGCTGCTGCGTGGTCTTGTGCCGGCCCCGAGCCCTAGGGATCCGACACGACCGCGGCTTCCTCCGGGTCCAAGGCGGCCGGCCGGCACTGTGTACGCCCTCGACTGCAGGTGAGCCCCTCCCCTCCACTTCCTTCTACTTCTTCTTCCTCTTGCCCTCAACCTCTGCTCTGAGTCCACACCGCTGTGCCGGGCCCGTCCATCTCCGACCGCTGTGCAGGGCACCACCACACAGGTGACCCTCTGAATGTCAAAATTTCAACATTTTGATGGAGTACAATTGTTACAGTACGGTCAGAATTGTGTATGATTGTGCCTAAAGTAGATAATAGTAGACTTTAGGCTTTTCTAGAGGCAATACTAGTGAATTTCAGTTAACTCCTTACAGTTCAGATCATATTTTTATTGTCCATAATAGTGGACTTTTAAGGCTTTTTTAGAGGCAATACTAGTGGATTTTAAGCTTTTTTACAGAAAAATAGGGGCAAGACTGTTACAGAAAAATTCAGTTAGGTACAGTTACAGAAAAATTCAGTTAGGCTTTTTTAGAGGCAATACTAGTGGATTTTAGGTATCTATTTGCTTGTCCTTCAAATAGGGG
The DNA here is from genome assembly GCA_963921465.1 of Triticum timopheevii. Classification (NCBI taxonomy): domain Eukaryota; kingdom Viridiplantae; phylum Streptophyta; class Magnoliopsida; order Poales; family Poaceae; genus Triticum; species Triticum timopheevii. Next base: position 92,427,778 of record OY997271.1, read on the forward strand.
CAAGACTGTTACAGAAAAATTACTAAATACAGTTAGCTACTGTCAAAAAATTCTGGCGGGTCATATGACAGTATTAGTAAGCAAAGATTTTGTACTCTATCCCCATTGATTTTGGGGACTGTATTGCTTTGCTTGGATTTTGATTTTGATTTCTATTATTGGATTGGGTTGAGGACAAGTTTTGTAGGTCTGGACCTTCAAATTCCATTCCTAGGTAGGGTAGCAACAGCCAGTAGCTTAATTACTTAGTTTTGACTACCTTTGCAGGATGTATTTTCTGATGAAAAAGACTCTTCCTTTGCATTAGTTTTCCTCTCATTTGTTGTTACGCAAGATTATGATGATGGAAGAGACATTACTGAAGTGTTAAAGTATGCATGTTTTGCTTAGTTGAAGAATCTGAGATATTGTGGTACGAGTTCGTGGCTTAAATTTGCTTGTTCTTTGTTGTTGCCCATGATGTGCAACATATGCAGCTAGATTGTTCCTGCTCTTGTGTATCTGGCTTTATATTTATAACCTGCCATTACTGGATATTCCAATTGTGGTGTCCTTGTGATATAGGGTTGGCCGTTTAATTGATACACACCAAATTTTGCGGTAGTAGTGGTCGTTTCCTGATCAATCATGCCTAGTAGACTTTTTAATTAATTAGGAGCAGTGAACCCTTGTTTTGGAAACTTGAAACTGACTGGCTGTTTAGCAATGTTCAGTAGGACCGAATTGTAGTAGCGCATTTACAGGGTAAGCTTGATGCATTCTTTCCAGTATGTGTTCTTCTCTACTTGATGGTGTGATGAAATGGTGCTTGATATGAAGTTAGAAAGCAAGAGTGTGACAAAGTTATGTTAGGACGTAGTTTGTGATGATGCTACTTGTGATCTTGTGATGATGCTACTTGTGATCTTGTGATGATGCTACTCGTGATCTTCTGAAATGACCCATTGGTGACTTCATTACGCGGGGATAATGATTTTGCAGGTACCCCGAGAGGCCCTTGAGTTTGTCGGAATGTCGATTAACTTCCGTTCTGGTAAATTCGGGTACTCCATATGTCCTATTTTCAGCAAAGGTCATGCTGAAATTTTTCGTGAATTTTAGCATGACTTTGCTAAAAAATAGGACATATGGGGTACTTGCGACTAATGCCTGTTATCATGCATATAGGGTACTAATTGGTCTCTTCTGCTGCTTATCAGAGATGGCGGGAAGCAGCCATCGCCGCTCTGCGACACCGCAGTACGAGTTGGATGCTTCCGAGTTCTTTAGTATCATACTTGGGACTTCAGTATCATCCATGACGCAGGTATATAAAACGAGAGATCTACCCTTCACCCATCTCATTATGATATCTGTTGTTTGCTACATCACTCACTGTCCCAAACTGCAGAGGCTGCCTGACAGTTTTATGAACATCCTGGGTGAAGATTCGCCAAATAATGTGAAGCTGCGACAGGCCGGCAGTGGGTTTCGCAGATAGTGGGATGTGGAGTTGGTGATCAAGGAGGGCCACATGTACTTGTCTCGTGGGTGGGAGAAGTTCTACCGTGCCTACGACCTGCGGCTGGGGTACTTCCTTCTCTTCAGGTATGACGACGACGCCACCATGCTCATCCTGAAGGTGTTCAACACGACTATGTGTCGCATGCGCTACGCTGACGATGATGATGGCGGTATGTTCTGCCTCTTCTTATTCCTCTACATTTGGCTTTGTCTCACATCGATTGTTAACGGTCATTGTTGCATTTGGACAGGTAATGGGAGCAGCAGCAGCAACACTGGCTACAGCCAAAGCAGCAGCGACTATGGTTGTAGCAAAAGCAACACCGATTCTGGCTTTAGCGAAAGCAGCAGCAATTCTGGCAGCAGCATAGACAACAAGAAGGATGATCCGGACTAGAGTGTGGGAGAAGAGGAGCAGAGTGGGGATGAGGAGCTGCAGGATGATGATGGGCATCAGGCTGAGGATGACCTAGCGCTGGTGGTGGCTGACCAAGGGCAAGAGATGGTGGTGGCTGACCATGGGCAAGAGATGGAGGTGGCTGATGATGACCTAGCGATGGTCATGCCCATCCTGCCTGAAGGTGGCCTCGCGATGGTGGTGGTGCCTGACAATGAACACGCACCGGTGGTGGCGCCGGTGATCCCATAGCTGGGCGACATGACCACGCCAATTGTGGTAGAAGACTACATCCCACTACCTCCACTGCCTCCACCGCCTCGCCGCTCTTGGTGCATCAGGCTGAGGAAGGAGAAGGAGAAGAACAATGCATGAGAACTGAACTTTGTCAGGTATGTTAGATCTCCAAAATGATATATATATACTTAGTTATCTATGTTTTCTCTAATATTCTTAGTTTCCTATAGGTTAGCTTCATTTTACCTAAGTTGGCTCTAATATGCTAACTTAGAGCTTATATGCTTAGTTTCCTATAGGTTAGCTCCAAAATAACTTATGTTAGCACAAAATGATCAAGTTTACATAATAAGTTTATAGCCTTTTTCTTATTCTTCTTCTTTTCCAAAATGACATAGGTTAGCTTCATTTTACCTAAGTTGGCTCTAATATAGTAACTTAGAGCTTATATGCTTAGTTTCCTATAGGTTAGCTCCAAAATAACTTATGTTAGCACAAAATGATCAAGTTTACATAATAAGCTTATAGTCTTCTTCTTATTCTTCTTCTTTTCCAAAATTCTTCTTATTCTTCTTCTAGTGTTCTTCTTCTTCTAGTATTCTTCTAGTCTTCTTTTTCTTCTTCTTCTAACTTCTTGTTTATCATTTTGCAGATTTGATTTAATTCACGGAAGCTTGCATGGATGGAGTGCTTCTTTTCCATTTGTGATTTTATTTTGTATCAATGTGAAACTTTTGTGAATTGATGGATAACGGTGTTGGATGAACAATGTGAAACTTTTGTAATATGTAACGATGGAACTATGTGTTGGCTATGTATGTATATATGATGGAACTTGTGTGTTGGCTATGATTGTTATATGGATGCTTGTTCTATATATATGTGTTGGATATCTCATATGTGAAATAGTGACCTGAGATTAAGAAAAAACAAAAAAATTTGTTACTAATGGCGCACTACCATGTGGTGCGCCATTAGTATAGCAGACACTAGTGGCGCACTGTGGGCAAAACTAATGGCGCATTGTGTGGTGCGCCACTAGTATACCAGATACTAATGGAGCACCAGTGGTGCGCCATTAGTAAAAAATACTAGTGGTGTGATAGTAATGGCGCACCGGTAGTGCGCCATTAGTAGGAAAAAACGGTGCGCCATAAGTAGGCCTTTTCCTAGTAGTGGGTGCACAAGCTAGCAACCTGGTTAATACCGAATCAGCTGAATCTTCGAGAAGAGGGGCCAAACACCTGATCCTCTCCACCTTCTTTATCCAGCCCTGGTCGAGGATGGCTTTTCAGAGTATTGTTATGATAAACATAACGGAAATATGTTGGGTGGTTGAAAGCTTACCGGAGTATCTGGATTGTTGCAATCGAGGCCTGCGTCCTCTGTGGTGTCCGGACACTTTTTTCGTGATCCAAAGAATAATTTATACATCCCTTCAAGCGTCATGCCAAAGAAGTGATGAATGGTCCGTGGTCCTTTCAGATTGAACTCCCACATATGGAGAGGTCGTCACTGGCATGGTAGGACCCGACGGACTAGCATTACTTGGATTACTTTGACAAGACTGATGTCCTTCTCGATGAGATCCTGAATGCAGCTTTGCAATGTCTGCATTTCATCCAGCGATCCCCAGTCCAACCCCTTGTTGACCAACGATGCAAGTTGTGGCGAAGGACCGGATCGGAAGGCAGGTGCAGCCGCCCACTTTCTGTCATGGGGTGCTGTAATATAAAATCACTCCCGTTGCCATAGGTCGGAAGCTTCCGCGAAGGAACCCTTTGACAATAAAAAATTGGTAAATTTGCTTATTATAGCACCTCCGCACTCCGCGTGTCTCCCGTCGATTATCTTTGGATTCACATTGAAGGTCTTGAGCCATAAGCCGAAGTGTGGAGTGATGCGGAGGAAGGCCTCACACACGTGATGACCCACAAGTATAGGGGATCTATCGTAGTCCTTTCGATAAGTAAGAGTGTCGAACCCAACGAGGAGCAGAAGGAAATGATAAGCGGTTTTCAGCAAGGTATTCTCTGCAAGTACTGAAATAAGTGGTAACAAATAGTTTTGTGATAAGATAAATTGTAACGAGCAACAAGTAACAAAAGTAAATAAAGTGCAGCAAGGTGGCCCAATACTTTTTGTAGCAAAGGACAAGCCTGGACAAACTCTTATAATAGGAAAAGCGCTCCCGAGGACACATGGGAATATCGTCAAGCTAGTTTTCATCACGCTCATATGATTCGCGTTCGGTACTTTGATAATTTGATATGTGGGTGGACCGGTGCTTGGTACTGCCCTTACTTGGACAAGCATCCCACTTATGATTAACCTCTATTGCAAGCATCCGCAACTACAACAAAAGTATTAAGGTAAACCTAACCATAGCATGAAACATATGGAACCAAATCAGCCCTTACGAAGCAACACATAAACTAGGGTTTAAGCTTCTGTCACTCTAGCAACCCATCATCTACTTAGTACTTCCCAATGCCATCCTCTAGGCCCAAATAATGGTGAAGTGTTATGTAGTCGACGTTCACATAACACCACTAGAGGCTAGACAACATACATCTCATCAAAATATCGAACGAATACCAAATTCACACGACTACTAGTAGCAAGACTTCTCCCTTGTCCTCAGGAACAAATGTAATTACTCACAAAGCATATTCATGTTCATAATCAGAGGGGTAATAATATGCATAAAGGATCTGAACATATGATCTTCCACCAAATAAACCAACTAGCATCAACTACAAGGAGTAATCAACACTACTAGCAAACTACTAGCACCAATCCCGGACATGGAGACAAGAATTGGATACAAGAGATGAACTCGGGTTTGGAGATGAGATGGTGCTTGTGAAGATGTTGATGGAGATTTCCCTCTCCCGATGAGAGGAGCGTTGGTGATGACGATGGTGATGATTTCCCCCTCCCGGAGGGAATTGTCCCCGGCAAAACAGCTCTGCCAGAGCCCAAGATTGGTTCCGCCAAGGTTCCGCCTCATGGCGGCGGAGTCTCCTCTCGAAAGGTTGCTTCTTATTATTTTCTCATCGAAATACTTCATATAGGAGAAGATGGACGTCGGAGAGCCACCAGGGAGCCCACGAGGTAGGGGGCGCGCCTGGGGGGGGGGGGGGGCGCCCCCCACCCTCGTGAGCAGGGTGTGGGCCCCCTGGCCTTCATCTTTGGCAATGATTTTTCTTTATTTATTTTAAGGTGTTCCGTGGAGTTTCAGGACTTTTGGAGTTGCGTAGAATAGGCCTCCAATATTTACTCCTTTTCCAGCCCAGAATTCCAGCTGCCGGCATTCTCCTTCTTCATATAAACCTTGTAAAATAAGAGAGAATAGCCATAAGTATTGTGACAAAATGTGAAATAACAACCCATAATGCAGTAAATATTATCATAAAAGCATGATGCAAAATGGACGTATCAACTCCCCCAAGCTTAGACCTCGCTTTTCCTCAAGCGAAAAGCCGATAACAATAAATATGTCCTCATGTTTAGAGGTAGAGGCGTCGATAAAAACAAAATACGGACATGAAGGCATCATGATTATTTCATAACAGCAACATATATAGATTTTTTCATAAGATTACTCATGTTCAAGTAATGATCTTTTCACAAAGCCGAAGTATGAATCAGAAAGCTTATTGATCACCAACAAATTATACCCTTAGTCATTGAAGCAATTGCAATTTATCATAACATAGGAAAGAGTCTATGTCAGAGCTTAAAAGCAAGTCCATATACTCAACTATTATTTAGTCCTTCATAATTGCCAACACTCACGCGATACTTATGGTTATGGAGTTTTAATCGGACACAGAGAAAGATAGGGGCTTATAGGTTTGCCCCACAACCTTTTACCTCAAAGGTAATGTCAACAATAATAATTCACGCTCCCCCACATCCAATTAGATATAGATATCATGTTCTTTCCAACATGCTGAGCTTGCCAAAGGATAAAATGAAAAAGGAAAGGCGAAAATCACCGTGACTCTTGCATAATGTAGGGGATAATAATAAAAGATAGGCCCTTTGCAGAGGGAAGCAGAGGTTGTCATGCGCGTTTAGGGTTGATGCACAAAATCTTAATGCAAAAGAACGTCACTTTATATTGCCCCTTGCATGTGAACCTTTATTATGCAGTCCGTCGCTTTTATTGCGTCCACAACAAGTTCGTACAAAGCTTATTTCTCTGCAATAATAAGTCATGCATATTCAGAGAGCAATTTTTATTGCTTGCACCAATGACAACTTACTTGAAGGATCTTACTCAATCCATAGGTAGATATGGTGGACTCTCATGGCAAAACTGGTTCAAGGGTATTTGGAAGCACAAGTAGTATTTCTACTTGGTGCTGAGAATTTGGCTAGCATGAGGGGGAAAGGCAAGATCAACATGGTAGAGGATCCAACATACTTCATCTCGGATGTAAGAAAACATAACTCATTATGTTGTCTTCCTTGTCCAACCTCAACTCTTTAGCATGTCATATTTTAATGAGTGCTCCCAATCATAAAAGATGTCAATGATAATATATCTATATGTGAAACCTCTCTTTCCTTATTACTTCCTATTAATTGCAACGATGACCAAAGCTATATTTGCCAACT